>OZ010791.1:171423353-174214184 GCA_963932465.1 Maratus speciosus
AAATTTTAAAGGTTGAAAAAAATATGTAACTTTGTAAATAGATTTTCAGGTAGAAAAAAGCTTTCTTGCAATTTTATTCATACATTAGCAGGATGTTGTTATATTGAATAAAACATTTAACTCTGACATATTTGTATGATTTTTTTTCTCGGTAACTTATTTAATTATAGCTGTTATACTCGTATATATGTATATATATATTTCAATCTTGACAATACAAGTCGTTGTAAAAGAAATGCCACACCTGAAAGCTATACTTGAAAGCTATAATTTGTGTAATTGGAAGTATGTTTCTATCATCATTATTTAAGAGATAATCACAATTACATCTCTTTTGAATCTTTTGGTTTATCGTGTTGAGATTTAGGAGATGGGGAAAACTTGCTTTTAAAATACCCATTTACAGAAAACTGAAATGACAGTACTTGTAATATTCAAAACTCCCTAGAATTGAGAGATTTAGGGAAGAACAGCATTTTGACTCCCTGAATTTTAAATCTTTTTCGGGAATTCTTTTTTTAAGAAATGCAAAATGATTATAAAATTCATCCGATTTTATAATAACTAATTTATTAAATGTAAATATCACTAAATCATTATAGACATATAAAAGTCTACATATAAACTATTATACATGTATTTGCTGTCACTTGACATTTATGTCAATGGTTTGGTAAATTATCCACAGCTTTTCTTGAAAAATCGTTGAGAACTACGTTCAAAACATAACGGATTCTTTACTCAAATTCATAAAGATTTCTTCAATGAGGTTTGTAAACGTTTTTTGTGGCCAATCCTACAAGAAAAAAGTCGTAAGGCTGGCCAAGACTTTTAGCAGTCATAACTGCCAATCCTACCGTTTTTTGGACAACATTATTTCCAACGAGAAAAATTCTTATTATTTAATAATATATATAAACTGTGCCATAAAATTAAAAGAAGAATACTTTTTAAAATAGTGGTGTTCGAAAATGGAATTATTGGAAAATATGTGCAGGTCACGCTGTTGGTCCATGACGACCTGTCCATCTTCATGGAAACTGAACAACTAGAGCAAAGTATGGAGGTGCAGTTCAGTGTATTTCATAATTACGAGCCCTCCGGTATTATTCCCTTATTTATAGGCAACACAAAGTTCATAAGTACACAAGAAGCTTCACTTCTCAATTTTCCCCAGAAAAGATATGGACCCACCACATTGGTCAATGTCATTCCATACCATAATATTAACTTTTGGACGCGACTGCGATTTTTTCAACAGTAGCAAACAAGCGTGGTCTGGACAGGGTGATTCTGGGAGGTTTTCAGGGTTTTTCACTTACGATAACGATAATTCAGGTCATTATACCTCCAAAAGTCCTCCATGAAGGCATTCCACCTATAGCAATATGGGCAAAATTGTCCGATGTTTATCAAAATTTCTCCCTCTCTTAAACAGTCGCAACAGGATCAGCATTATTCCTATAACAACAGTTATGCTTATTATCAAATCACCGACATCATTATTTGCCTGATTAGACTACACTGTTAGAAATCTGCAGCTATAGCTGCATAGTTACTCCACCGCTTTTATAGAATATCCCTATTTTGACCAATGAAAAGGCTCCATGTTATTGTAAAGTAACCGTTTTATTTAAAAGTGGTGGAGTGAGTCTGCAGCAGAAGCTGAAGATTTTTAACAGTGTTGGATTATTTTCCTTCCATCCTAGCATGATTTCTGAAATATCATATGGTGGTTGCAGTCTTCAGGAAAAACTGTCTGGACGTAGTGGGGCTTCCAGGCATGGAAATTTAAATCTTTATCTAAAACAATGTCAATAGTATACCGTATTAGCCTGTTTACTCCGGATGGTGGACGTATGGATTTTGAAAGTATTCTTTCAAAGCCCGTTCTTGGGTAACATTTTCTTCAGATCGTGAAGTTTACAGTTGGCAAGAACGTGGAAAATCCTATATAGAACCTGTTGTTATTAATTTATGGTGGCAGGTTAGTTTTGAATTAAGTGTTACATTTCTACTATGCTCATGCTCTCCACCAATGAACCACCGAGGGACAAGAACAATTTTCATACTTCGCATTTTGCTGATTTTTTCCTTTTTCTTTTCTATGAACTGGAAGCATTACTCGTTACCTGAAAGGTAAATGGCGACAAAAGGACTTTCTTTCTTTCTATGTGATAGTTACATTTAAAATTACTTTCCAACATGATATACAGTTGAACCCCCTTAAAACGCGTTTCAAGGGAGTGTACAAAAGTCGTGTATTAAGTGGGACCGTATAATAAACGTGATAGTAAATGTGATTTGTATAATGTTGCAGGAACTAGACTTATTTACTTATCTAATCATCTATATGAACTTTAGAGCTTTGATTTATATATTGTCTCTCAAAAATTGTGTCTTTTTGTATATTTAGACTAAAATTTAACTGTATTCAAATTTAAATAATTAATTTTTTTATAGCACCGACTGGAATAATAACTAAATATGGATTCAAACATGGCTTTATTGTCGATTAATACATTACAACCAAAACGAAAACATCAAAATTTTTTACGAGACTATATTTTTTAACTTGTGATAATGAGTACAGAAAATTATAATCTGACCTTCATTTTTAATATAATGAGAAAAAGCTATCCCTTCGTGTAAAAAAAAATTGTTAGCCTAGCAAAATGTAAACAAAACATAGAAAATATAAGAGAATTAAACAACCGCAGTCGTACTTGTTTAATTTTCACGAGTTTCATTTTTGCCTATAACATGCATTACAAAACATAGTAATGATATAATCTATATTCAAAACAACACTAACATAGCTATAACTATCGCTAATAACTTTTATCTATAATAATTTTTATGACATATCTAAGCATCCTGATATCATGTCTCTCTCTCTCTCTTATTACAGTAAAAACACGAAACTAGAGACAAAGAATGTAAGAACGCGCGGAATCGAAGAATTGCAGTGTTGCAAATTTAGCGGGGTTTTTTATTCAAATATGTACCACTATTTCCGATTCGTATGATGATGTTCGCCTTAAATAATTCATTATTAAATGAAACAAGCATTATTATTCAAGAACACTGGTTTTATCTGAATGAAAAAAAATCTTCTAAATTGACAACGGAGAAGAGAGAAGGAATTCGAATCTGGATCTAAGAGTTCGCGTCTTAAACGTGATTTTTTTTTGCCTGAAAAGGCCAAAATAGCGGGATCGGATATTAACCATGAGAGTCTTAACCCATTTCGACTGTATTATCAACTTAAAATATGGTATTGACGTATTCGAAGCACTGTGGATAAAGCGCCTACGCCATTAATGACTTTTAGGCAGAACTGTTGATAAATGGGAGACATTCGCTTTTATGGGATGAGCTTAATTGTACAAATTCGTATTCTTATCAGCAGGCCATTGATTTACACTAATGCAAACCTTAATCTATGAGTCTGAAAACGTTATCAATAGCTTCTCTCTTTTCCTGACGCAATTCTTACACGTATAAACATCAGCCAAAACAGTTATTCGAATATTGGAATCGACTATTTGGCTACTTTTTATAACCTACGTTTCATCAGCTTATTTCACCTAAATCTTCTTTTTAAGATGCGGAATGTTTTTTATCAAATTTCTTTAATAAAAATATGGTATGCAGGAAGTTTAAAAAAGTATACACAAGTGAGGAGTTCGGTAGTAAATAAGGGTAAGTGATATTTGCCACTTTTGGAGATATTAAAAAAAAAGTTTTTATTTACATGCATTTGGATACAAATGGCGCTACGACTAACCCGATATAGTACTACCGTCTTTTGAGAGAATGTGGAACTTTTACTAATTACTGTAGTAAATAAAAAAACTTAATTTTATAATTTTGACGCTTACCTTGCCGAGCTCCTCAAATTGTCGCTAATAACTAGCACATTCTTCTTTTTCCTTATGTTTTAATTAACTTGAACTGATTGGCTGAAAACACACTAAGCTTTGATTAAAAGAATTTTATTCTAAAATGTTATAGAAGTTCGAAAACGTAGCTTGAGTACAGAGGCAGTCTAGAAAAAACGTTCAAAAGTTCCTCTACGCGACTTACAATCGTTAGAATTACAAATAAGCTAGAAGCAGATAGAACTATTCAACATGTTCGGGTATACTGCGTTCTCCAACAAATTCCGCAAATGCAGAGAGACTGACAAAAACCTAAAGTGTCAATTATGTTCGTAATGAACTGTTATTATTCTCGTTCATTGCGTACTTAAACCTAAAATATTCATTATCGTAGTTCCATTTCACAATTCAAAATGAACCGTGTGTTAATAAACAAATTACGTTATAATCATATTAAATCATATATACATATATATTTTAAACATCTCGTACGTTGTAATTAGAGGACGTAAAATGTCCGGACCAGGACATTTTTCGCCCAGTTGGAAATTTACATCTAATATGATTTGTTTACCAATTAGAATAATTGTGTTAATGTTAATCTAGTGTAATTTCGTATCCAGCGATTTCTGGAGTTCCATTACCTGAGATTTATTCTGTTGAGCTGAACCAGGTTTCAGACCAGGTGCTGTAATCATCAAGGTTAGCTGGGTGAAAAAGTTCGACCAGAATCGTCCGGGATAGCTCAGATGGCAGAGCACTGGCGGCTTCAGCCAGGAGGTCCCGGGTTCAAATCCTGGTCCGGACATTTTTCGCCCAGTTGGAAATTTACATCTAATATGATTTGTTTACCAATTAGAATAATTGTGTTAATGTTAATCTAGTGTATACTCTTATAGCTCGACATTTTACTCTTTGGGACTATTTGGGTCATTGCAGCCTTATTTCGTATGTAAGTACACTGTTAAAAATTGTAATACATTGAACTAATTTTTGGTGCTCTAATAGCTGCAACGGTGGGGAAATCTTGAACCAACATTTGGAGCTAAGGCTCAACTAGAGCTCGAAATATGGGAGTGAGATTTCACCATCTCATGGTTGCAGCTACTGAAGCATCAAAAGTTGGTTCAACCCACTACGAAATTTTTAACAATGTAGTATAGTTGCTTTCTTATTAATGTTACAATTTACGAAGAAATTTTCAACAACTAGTTTATATTTTTTGAGATTATTCCCGCTTTTGTTAATTTCATTTTCATTTTATTTCAGGTGAGTTATGAAATCCTGTTCTTTCACATTTATCATGTTGAAAAAGTTTCTTAAGGTATGTTTCTCATATTTCTTTTTTTATATAGAATTTTCCCCCTATTACACATTTTAGTCTAAACTGAATTATTATTTTTTTTCTTGCACGTCTTGGTTATTCTAGCACTTATTTTTCTTTAAGTAAAAATCTTCTTTCTACGATAGCGAATAGGAAACAAATTATCGCGGATATGAATAGTTTAACACCGAAAATAGTGAAACACCAAGACAAGAACGAAAACTTATTGAAACTAAGCAAAAAAGGTGATTTCGTAATGCTGAAAAATCACTATGGCATTTCAAGTTAAAAACGGCTAGAGAAACCTCGAAAATACCGAAACTTTGCATAAATACACGAAATTTACATAAATCCAATTTCAATATGTATATATATTGCAGTTACCCCTTTTCTCTTAATATTGAAACATATAACATAAGCAAACATACTAACACTGAAAATGTTATGAAAATAGCAATCCGAAACAGATTCTAATTTCTGAGAAAGCGCGATATTAGTCTGATCTAAGAGCATAAAAATGCTATTTTGAGAACAACCTTTAGAATTCTCTAGAACAGCCATACTCAACCTGCGGCCGGCGGGCCGCACGTGGCCCGGCAACCTTTTATGTGTGTCCTTAGGCACATAATCATTATAAAACTGATTGAGATGTTTATAAAAGGTTTTTAAAACCTTCGCTGTTCCATCATATATTTTCATGGGAATACAAAGTATGTCCTGTTTTTTATAATTACTGATTTAAAATCATATTAAAACATCATTCATGCCATTTCCTTAGTCAAAAGTTCTTTTTACATGTAGTTCTATTTGTGCTATATTAGTGTATATTTATTTAATTCTAGAAAACTATAACGGAAAATTATTCCAAATTAATTAAACTTGCACTATATATTTCTACATTAAAAAATTTGAAAAAATACTGACTTATTAAAGAAAATCGCCTGATTTTTATATTATTTATTTATTTATTTTTAGTAACTGGAAAAGGCTGCACTGTTATATTAATACGTTTATAGTTATCGTATCGCTACTAATTTTTATTCGAATTGCCGCGGACGAAAATGCAGCAAAAAGTTTCAAACCGTTATTTCTAAACAATAATGTTTGAAGCATATTTATACATCATTTTCAACAGAAATCTACCTCTAAGTATATTGTTTGGAAATGGTGATTTGAAAAATTTTTAGTAACATTGTTCCGCGACAAACGTTCGATTCAGCTAATTTTATTAACCTCAATATTTTGCTTTGTTATACTTCTTTTGTTATCTACTATTTTAATTTACCATTTTTTAAGCTATTATATAAGTGTATTGCGACCCGCCTAACGTTGCAAACATATGTCTGCGGCCCGCGAGTAAAAAAGGTTGAGTATGGCTGCTCTAGAATATTCATTAGCACATGAGTCGAGTGGTGAAAAATTTTTAGTAAAACAAGTAAAAATTAAATTTAAAAAATCAAAAAACCCGACTTCGTAAAAAGCGAACTAATTAATTATTTCTCATCAATGTGAAACTATTTTTTATATTGCTTACCTATTTTTTTTATTTACTTGTATTGATGAGTTTTAGGTTGTGTTTAATTGTTAGTTCCTATCTATAAACACTGTTTTGATGAGGCCTATAGATGTCTATGAAGGTTAGAGTTGCAGTAAAGCTACAGATCCTACCTACACAATTTCCAGATTCTGTAATATTTAAACGAAGCTTCTGACTGTAAAATAGTCAATGAAACATCGTCTTCAATTTGAAAGATCTAACCAATGATGTGCCACTCAATAGGGTGCGTAATTTTTTTTTTTTTCGTCTCTACCGCCATTTTGTACTTTACGGCCACCATTTTGAATTTATAAAAACAAAATCTAACCTATAACCATCGGATGGTTAAGACGAATAATTAGAGAACTCATTCGTTAAAATCCATCGAGCCGTTGAGATGTTTCGAGGGTATAAAGAAATCCACATACCCAGATACGCATGATACACATGACATAACCCTTCTTGGCAGTCGGGTAATAAAGTCATAATCAAAGGCTACATCACAACAAAAAATCTTTTTTTACTCTAATGATCGACGTCGTTAGGAGCAATTTGCAGATTTTCATCTAAAATGAAGCCGAAAGTTATTGTAAATGTTGAATTACAAACGTAATGCTTTAACCTTTCAATGGACTATTGGCAGAATTTTGAAAGATTCGATTTGAGAGAATTCGTTTTTAGAATACCACTTTTTGTGACAGAGTTCTGATGTGGTTGTGAGTGATAGGGTTCTAAAAATTGTGTACAGCTGAGTCTTTTTGATGGCAATACAATATTTTCATGTTTTTAGAACTTAATTAGCAATTAATATATTAATGTTAATTAAACTATGATGATGCGTTCAGTAAACAATTTCGAAATCCCGAACAGACAGTATAATTTTAAATAGAGTTTTTGTCTGGCTGCTTTCTCCTGCTGGCATATCTTTAAAAAAAAAACTGAACAATAATTAGGTTCTTCAATAAATTCACTAATTATAAACACTAAGCATTAATAAAATCAACGAATCTTCTATAATAGGGGTCACGCCAAATTCACGTATTGTAACGAAAGTTTTTCAGAAGAACATGAATTTCAGTCATGTAATTAAGTGGGATAAACGCTGAATGCTTATAAAGGCTTTTTTTTTTAATCTATTTTTACTTTTATAATTATTTAACTGGATTTATATATAGCGTTAGGTTTAACTTAATCTTTTTTTAAAAAAAATAATGTGCTTTAGAGAATATTTAATTTTCCATTTATTTCTTTAGAAGTAATTGTCTTTAAAATCGATATCTTAATTCCCTATGCCACACCAAAATAACTTTTCAATAAATTAATTTTTAAGCTGCCTGCAATTTCTTTTTCAAAATTTATTCAAGTACTTTTGAAAATATATTTCTTTTTCATTAAAATGTTAGTTTAATTCAAAAACTAACATTGTTTTTCTCGATTATATTTTGGCAAGGAATAAAATCTCTATTTAATTGAAAAGAATTAAAAAAAACCATGAAGAATTTTAATAAAGAGGATGGTTTTATAGTTCCTCTGTATTAATTATATTCCCTGACATATTTTCAATAACTGAATCTAAAGAAAATATTTTTAATTGAGGCTTTAAATAAGTTTTTGAAATAATTTAGTTACTACGATAAAATAGAATTACGATAAAAGAGTAATTTTAAGGTCTGATAGTTCCATTTAAAACAGCTTAAAAAAAAAAAAAAACCCTTAAGGTTAAAACTAATTTTAAAACATTAAAATTTTTTTAACTATTTATTTTTATTTATTTTTTTATTTATTTATTATTATTTTTAATATAAAAAATATCTCTCCTAAAAGCATTAGATGCTATATCACGTGATTTATCAATAAATTTAATTATCATTCGGATCAGAGAAAAGCAATTTGTTTTAATAATGCACGAATGCTCTCTTTATAGTTTTACAAACGACAGACCATAAAAGCCGCGATGTGGCATGTATGATAAATTGTATGATAAATCTATACTAATAACAGAAAGTTTCGCTCTAGTTGTGTGTCTGTCTGCAACGGCTAGAAAGATATACCGCGTGTACAAAGCTGAAAATTGGGGTGCGGATAGTCCAAGGCTTCTCCTGGTGCATTTGAGGCTCAAAATTTTTGACTTTTTAAAATCCGTGTCCCCTAGGGCCCCTGCATTAAATGCTTATAAACATTATATATTTATAAAGGCTTGTTTGTTGTTTTAAAACTATTTTTACTTTTATAATTAGTTAACTGGATTTAAATGTGATGTTAAGTTTAATTTAACTTTTATTGAAAAAAAATAATGTGCTTTAGCGAATATTTAATTTTCTACTTTAAGGCTTTTAAAATCGATATCTTAATTCCCTATGCCACATTAAAATAACTTTCCAATAAATTAATTTTTAAGCTGCGTCAATTTCTTTTTCAAAATTTATTCAAGTACTTTTGAAAATATATTTCACTTTCATTGAAATTTTTGTTTAATTAAAAAACAAACTTTTTTTTTAGATTGTGTTTTGGCAAGGAAATAATCTATATTTAATTGAAAAGAATTTCAATAATAAATGCAGAATTTTAATAAAGAGGATGTTTTTATAATTCTTCTGTATTAATGACATTCCCTGACTTATTTTCAATGACTGAATCTAGAGAAAATATTTTTAATTGTGTCAAAGGTTTTAAGTAAGTTTTTGAAATAACTAAGTTATTATGATAAAATAGAAATGACGAGATTGAAGTCATTTTAAAGTCTGGTAGTTCCATTTAAAACAGCTTTTCTTTTCTACTTAATGTTAAAAGTAAATTCAAAGCATTAAACATTTTTTAACTACAATGAAACCTCCCTGTGCGACCACCTCTATTAAGCGACCATCTCCCTAAATGACCATTTTTCAATGGAACGAAATTTATTCTCATAGGCTCAAGACTAATTTCACCTCCATTCAGAGACCTTCCCAGTTGAACTCCCTCCATGAGCGACCCATTTCTTTGAAGAAAATGAAACAAATTCCGTTTTTTCCTGGTCGCTTGAAGAAGGTTTTATTAGAAAAATAATTCCAGAGAGCGCATTATTCGTCAAACTTCTAAGCTAAGTTTAGACATTTTTTTTTTATTCCGGTAACCTTTAAGTGTTTAAACTCCTTTATGTCTCTTTGGGCAATGAATTTAACTTTGATAACAAATTAAGAATGACGGTCAATAAACTGCCCTTCCCTATTCTGTCAGGAAACTCTCAAAGAAATAGATAAATTAATAAAATCGTCATTATTTGCTCCCGTCCAAAGAAAAAAAAAAATGCATTTATTTGTTGTACTTTGAAAGGACTTGGAAATAAAAGTTAAAAAAGATAAAACCGTAAAATCAAAGTAAACGTCAATGTATTCATTTTTTTTTAAACTCTGCAGTAATTAACTTTTGTTTTGATACTTAAATTTTTATATTTTGTCCTAATGTGAAAAATAAATTTTAGTAACATTAATTGTTACCTTTTTTCCACAGTTAAAATTTAGATTTAAACATGGCCTCCATTAAGAGACCACCCGTCGCAGCGACCCATTTTAATCGGAACGGGACGTGGTCGCTTTAGGGAGGTTTTACTGTATTTCTTTTTCTTATTAAGAGACTTAAAAAATACTTCTGTTATTGGCTGTTATGTAATGCACCACTATGCACATTGCAAGAAGACAGCTTAATGCGCAGGCTTGAATTTTTTCCTCGCGTTCCAGTGAGCCAGTTGTTGCCTGCTGGTCGCCGAGAGAGGTGCTGTCACACGTGTTCGTCGGATTTTGATTTCTCTCTTTGATTTTGATTCAAAATGAATGAACGAGTTGAGCAAAGGTACAGCATAAAATTTTGTCAAAGCCTGGTGATTCTCCAAGCGAAACAATTTGTTAGATTCATCAGGTGTCGCAAGATTCATCAATGCTCCAGCTCCTTCATCCCACCTAATACTATGTTCACTCTGTATACGTTAAGATATCTCAGGTCGCCGAACTCTCTTACGCTCGTATTCACCAACTACTTCGACCCCGAGTTATACCGAAAACCTCGGTCGAACGCTCAAACGGTATGCACCTTTAATTCTGATTAGACGTCTTCTTGATGATGTCCAATCAAATGTTACGTTGAATTTCATTTGAGCTTTCGACCGAGGTTTGCTAGGTTGAAGTAGATAGTGAATACGAGCATGAGAGAGTTCCACAAACTCTCTCAGTGAGTTTCTACTTCGGCTAGATACAGGAATGACCAATCACTCTAGTTGGCTATGAAGCTTCGCTTTTACTCATTGGCTGTTGCGGCCGTTTTTATTTTAAGCGCATGCGCATACTTTACTTTTGTTCAGATCACAAACACAGTGACGCTACTGCGATATCTTAAGGTAAGTTTTTCGATGTGAACAGGCATCTAATTCCGGGAGGGTACCACTTCAAAACTGGCGGTCTAAGATATCTTAAGTTTCTAGTCTGAACAGGATATAATTCAAGCTTTCTTGGCGAAACATGGAATTCCAGTCGTTCTCCAACCTCCCTACTCTCCAGACATGACTCCTTGCGACTTATGCTTGTTTCCGAAATTAAATAAACAATTAAATTTAAAAAATCAAAAAACCCGACTGCGTAAAAAGCGAACTAATTAATTATTTCTCATCAATGTGAAACTATTTTTTCAATTCCTACTATTAGCTCACACTCTCGCTATATATATCTTGTTCAAATTTTCAATCGTTAATAAAATTCTTATTATTCAAACAGTCAAGTTCAAATTAATTTTTTAAAACTTGCAGTGGATGACATTTGTGTTAATACAGTTTTTTCAAATATTAATTCGTTAATTAAATTAAATTAATTAATTTTCAATAATCGAGAGAGCCCTCTTCTTGATCAAGGTATTTTAAGACCGAGAGAGCCCTCTTCTTGACCAAGGCATTTTAAGCGCCACTCAGGAGAAAAGAAGAATGGGAGAAAAAAAATCTCTTATTGACCTAAGTAGGAATTGACTTTTTTTTTTATTTTATTATATTACTTGTTTATATTACTTACCTTTTTTTTTTTTTACTTGTATTAATGACTTTTGAGTTCTGTTTAATTGTTAGTTCCTATCTATAAGCACTGTTTTGATGAGGTCTGTAGATGTCTATGATGGTTAGAGTTGCAGTGAAGCTAGAGATCCTACCTACACAACTTCTAGGTTGTATAATATTTTAACGGAGCTTCTGACTGTAAAATAGTCAATGAAACATCATCTTCATTTTGAAAGACCTATCCAATGATATACCACTCAATAGGGTGCGTAAATTTTTCTTTTCGTCTCTATCGCCATTTTGTATTTTACGGCCACCATTTTGAATTTATAAAAACAAAAACTAGCCTATAACCATCGGGCCGTTAAGACGAATTGATAGTGATCTCATTCATTAAATCAATCCAACCGTTGGGATGTTTCGAGGGTATAAAGAAATCCCCATACACAGATGCGCGTGAAACACATAACCCTTCTTGAGAGTCGGGTAAAAAGTCATTGAATGGATCCTGTTTTGGGAGTAGAGATGGTATATGTAGAACGCGACGGCGGAGTTAAACACCATTCCAAAAGAAGCCATCCAGAAGTGTTTTCGGCAGTAGAAGGAATGGTGGACTAAGTGTGTGTAGGCGCAGGTGGTCTACTTTGAAGGGATTAAGGTTCCATTCCCAACAGGTAAATTATATATATTTTTTCGGCCAAAGGTCGGATACTTTTCAGACAGGCCACGTATGTATGTATGTATGTATCTCCGCAATTTTCTCAACAACATCTGAACGGACTTTAAAGACACAGTTTATAGTACAATTCGAGTTCACCAGGAAAGGTTTTAAGTTAAACATAGTTATCGTGTTTTCTATGGTTTCTTTACAGGTACATGTAAAAAAATGTAACATATGAAAATTTGGAATGGGTGAAATAATAATTAACGAATCTTTTATTTTAATTTTCGCACATTTATGTTGATACATTTTAATTATTAAATGCATATTTAAGTATTTAATTATTAAATGCATATTAAATGCACAAGTCGTGATATTGAAATTATAATAAGCAAGATTGTATAAATAATGACAATAAATTTGAAAGATTATATTAATTAGAAAAAATCATTATTAGTACGCATGTTATTATATATCATTTTTTATTACTTGCTATATTATTAGTATTATAGTTTCAAATTTAAACTGTTGGTAACTGAAGTTCAGTCTAACTGAAAATTATTACTGTGTAACTTCAAAAATCTGAGAACTTCAAAAATCCGGCATCAAAACCATATTTCCCCTTCCTTATTCTTTCACACTTTCAAGTTATGGGAGAAGAAAAATAGCAATTCTTTATGAATTAAAAACGGTAAAAAAAGAATATTCGACTCTTTTTATTTGTCAGAGGCGACTATTTTTTAACATATTTTCTGGAAGCTGCAATGTTGCTTAGAAACGGAAACAACTTTGAAGAATATATGACCGTAACAAATTTTCGGTAACGGCAACATCAATGATGAGGAATTCAGGTTTTCACAATTCCCGTGAAAAGGCCGCAATTTATGAGCTAATTGAACACGCAAAATCTGAAAATGCATTAAATGTCGAAAAAAGGGATATAGATGTTTGACTAAGCATTAACGAAAATGCATCAACAATGAACAATTTAAAGTACAGAGAGATCGCTGACGCTGTTCTAAATAGAATCGCCGATAATGCTACTAGCAGCTCAGAAGACGAGAATGAACCGGCAGAAGGAAAGGTGCCACTAGAAAAATGTGTAAATTTGACTGGAGAATTAATATATGCTTTAGAGAAACAAGACTGTATTTCCGAAATCGACATTCAACGTTTGTACAAAAAAAAAAAAAAAAAAAAAAAAAAAAACTTGTTAAAGAACTCAAAAAAAAAAATTAAGAAAACAAACTTGACATCGATGTTTCCGAAATTACAAGAGAAGAAACAATTTCACACTTTATTAGATTTTTTTTTCTGTAACATAGAAAATATCTATTTAAGTAAGTTTTTTTTTATATTTAATTTTGTCCTTTTCTTACATAATTATCACTTAATAATGAATTAAATTATGGCTAAAGGTACCGTTAAGAATATAGTACTACTTTTGATATTCCAAGTTACTAATTTTGATATCCCTTCAAAAATCCGGCATAGTCACGATCCCGATGATGTCGGATTTTTGAAGTTATACTGTATATACTTTTATTTCGAATTCAATGTATTTAAAACGCAAAGACGAATGTTTAGTAGCGATTTCTGCTGCTACGAGTATGCACAACAAGCATTTTAAGGTGATTTTCTCTCTCTAAACGAAGTGGGAAACAAATTTTGAACTGATTTGATTTCAAAAGAACGTGACGATTTACACCAGTAAGAGGAATTCATATTCTCTAAGCGAGTGTCGCTACGAAACTGGCATATGATGTTTTTCTGATGCTGCTAATGATTTTGATAACTCAGATCAATAATGTAAATTTTATTTTACTTCAGGAGAAAAGGTTGGAGAATTTATTTTTTCTTAATTATTGTGAAGTAAAATTTACCATCCCTAATATATTCCTTAATTAATTATTTTGTATTTAAAATTTTAAATTAAAAGAATTGATATGTAATTATCGATTAGCAATTTCAAATGACCTACAGTTTCTGTTATAATTTTTATTACAGTTGAACGATACGGCATATATACAAAAAAAGCAAGTGGTTCTTTTCCGTGTCTAAAAAAAGAAAAATACAGAAAAATATTTATATAAAGAAATGCGGTGCCTGATATTATTGTCTGAGCGAAGCGAAGGCTAATACTCAGCGAAATATTACTGTCCGGACACATTACAGCTACGATGGATATTAACGCCATGTCCTACTAAAACAAAAGCCTAATAAAAACCTTTCGTCAAGCATAACTCAAAAAATATTTGTCGGATTTCATTTCTTATTGCACCAGAAGGTACCTATGAGGGCCACCTACTGAATACACCTACTATGAAAAATAAGTTCCAAACCGTTTAAAAATTATATTAAAAAAACTGATAAAAAAGCACAATTTATCTGCATACGTCACAGAAATTTGGTGTGCGTCACTTTCACCGGTGGATGTTTTCGTAGACAACTGGTTTGAACACATGGAGCAGATAAAAAAAAAAAAATACACACGCAGTAATATTGAACAGATCAGTTTCAAGCACGTGATCACAAACCTTGCAACAACCCGTGGCAACCAGTTTTGGTGGGCAAACAAAGAATAATACAGTACTCCGTACCACGGTGACCGTTTTTAGCCTGTTGTATAAAATCTGGCCTGTTGTATGAAATACAATTGTGGATGATTAAAACAAAAGACATGAGTGTTTATTGCTCCGGAAGGTTATCTTTTTCTGGATGTCTGTCTGTCTATCATACAGCATGCAATTTTCTTGTAAAGGATGATATTATTATGCAGTAAAACCTCCATAACGGACACACCCGATTAGTGGACAGCTGTTGGATTCCAATGTAAATAAATCTCTTAACTAAATGAATCCCTAAAAGTTAAGTATTAAAATATCTATAAGCTATTAAAACTGCCCTCAATAACATTTCTTATTGTTAAAGCGAATATATTTCTAACTTAAATTCAATGACAGAAGAGCCGTATATATTTCACATTACTTTATTTTCATAAACTTTTCTCTAGAACAAAACAAAACCAACCGTTGCCAGATATTGAAACAATACAATTACAACCGGTTAAATAATTATGCAGGTGACTGATAGATGGATGAAAGATAAAGTTAGTCATTACGTAACATACTCCCACCTTGAGTTGTGGGGAATGCACAACTCAACAATTTAAAATTACAAGTTAAATCTTTTCGGTACCTTAACTGTGTCAAAGAAATGTTGCTTTGCTGCTTCTTTCATACAAATCACGTGAAACAGGAGACATGCCAGATCTTTGTGAATATGGATCTCTCAAAGATGATGAATAGGGATCCGCATGTTTATCTCTCATGGGCGCAATAGATGGACTATGACGATCATAAGGTGAAGGGTATGGTCTCATGCGAGGCGACATTGAACTGTAGCCATGGTCATAAAAATCTCGACTTCCAAAAGGTGGACTGTCATATCTTCGGCCGTAGCCATTAGCATACCCATCACCACCACGGGGTCCACCATAACCACCACGTCCTCTGCTTGAACCTCCTCTAGCTCGTCCTTGTGATCCTGGCTCATGATGAAGCTTGCTTTTTGAAGGCTCAACACTCAAAGAAGATCTTCTGAAGTAATAATTATTCAGAGCTTTTAAGGGATCCTGGGCTTCTTCAGTTTTGATTAACTTTTCAGGAACTTTTGGACATACTAGAGTTTCATGTTTTTTTCTGCATAAAACGCATTTTACTTTTGCTCTACAATTTCGGGCTAGATGGTTTAATTTTAAACACACAAAACAAGTTCCCTTCTTTTGCATTATGTCTTTCTTAACATCATACGACATTGACATTGCCTTGAAACATTTTTCTGATGCATGGCGTTTGTCACAAAAAATACACAGTTTTTGTTTAAAATTATTCTTATTTCTGGTATATTTTCTCATATCAATGTTTAATAAATCTGATACAGCAGATATTTGAGATTCTTCAATTTCATGATTATTGCGTGCAGCTTGCGTGTATCGAAAAGTTTTGTCAAAACTCTTACTTGCCAAAGAAATTCTTTCTTCTGCTTCAACTTCGTCTTGCAGAAATTCTAATAAATTATCTAGACCAGTTTTTGAGCCAATTAAAACACCATTATTTAAATCTGTATCATGATTTTTATCTAGTTCAGATTCCACATCATTACATCTATTTGACGATCTTCTGTGAGATGTTCTATATCTTTCCCATGCTCTAAGAATATCATCTGGAAGAGACGATTCAACAAGCGGATATAACATCGCAGCATATTTGTCTCTAATAACTCCAAGACTTTCTAATGATCGCAATTTCGATTCTAATGAATCATATAATCGTCGCAAAGAATTATGTTTTCCTGGATTTTGCTTCTGCAGTACAAGGCCTAACAAATCTCTAACATAATATTCTATTAAAAGTTCTTTTCGTCCAAAACGAGATTTAAGTTGACTTACAGCTTTGGCATAACTATTACCACCAGGCGGAAAACTTCTAATCAATTCTTCTGCCACACTGCCTTTTTCCATGGCTTGTGATAAATACGCAAATTTGTCATGAAAATCTAGGCTAGTATCTTGATCAATTTTTTGAAATTGACACCAGAATTGCAACCAATTTCTAATTTCACCATTAAATGTAGGTAATTGTATCTTCGGATAATGAAGCAATACATCCTTATTAATTACCGAAATATCAGATTTCAAATCTTCATTTTTTACAACCAAAAGTTCGTTTAATTTCTGTTGTAATACACGCCAGCGATCGATGTAAACCTCAGATTCATCGATATCTTTGTCTATTATTTCTTCGTCAGCTTGGTCGCTATACAATATTTCTCTAATTTTATATTCTACATCGGTCATAAATTTCGCTTTCTCTTCTATCATTGTCAATTTCAGAATTTTTTGAGCAGCCGATAAATTACTTTCACTTGCATCAAATTCGTTACACGCTTTAGTGAAAATTCTACGATGTTGTCGTCTAGCTGCTTTCAACGCATCCATAGTATTCAACATCAACAATATTTTTTTTTATTCAACAATAATAATAATTCTCACTTGAGCAGTTCAAATAAAATTCTACTTACAGATTCCAGTCCTGTCAGCGGACGCCATATGTTGGATTCCAATGTAAATAAATCTCTTAACTAAATGAATCCCTAAAAGTTAATTATTAAAATATCTATAAGCTATTAAAACTGCCCTCAATAACATTTCTTATTGTTAAAGCGAATATATTTCTAACTTAAATTCAATGACAGAAGAGCCGTATATATTTCACATTACTTTATTTTCATAAACTTTTCTCTAGAACAAAACAAAACCAACCGTTGCCAGATATTGAAACAATACAATTACAACCGGTTAAATAATTATGCAGGTGACTGATAGATGGATGAAAGATAAAGTTAGTCATTACGTAACATACTCCCACCTTGAGTTGTGGGGAATGCACAACTCAACAATTTAAAATTACAAGTTAAATCTTTTCGGTACCTTAACTGTGTCAAAGAAATGTTGCTTTGCTGCTTCTTTCATACAAATCACGTGAAACAGGAGACATGCCAGATCTTTGTGAATATGGATCTCTCAAAGATGATGAATAGGGATCCGCATGTTTATCTCTCATGGGCGCAATAGATGGACTATGACGATCATAAGGTGAAGGGTATGGTCTCATGCGAGGCGACATTGAACTGTAGCCATGGTCATAAAAATCTCGACTTCCAAAAGGTGGACTGTCATATCTTCGGCCGTAGCCATTAGCATACCCATCACCACCACGGTGTCCACCATAACCACCACGTCCTCTGCTTGAACCTCCTCTAGCTCGTCCTTGTGATCCTGGCTCATGATGAAGCTTGCTTTTTGAAGGCTCAACACTCAAAGAAGATCTTCTGAAGTAATAATTATTCAGAGCTTTTAAGGGATCCTGGGCTTCTTCAGTTTTGATTAACTTTTCAGGAACTTTTGGACATACTAGAGTTTCATGTTTTTTTCTGCATAAAACGCATTTTACTTTTGCTCTACAATTTCGGGCTAGATGGTTTAATTTTAAACACACAAAACAAGTTCCCTTCTTTTGCATTATGTCTTTCTTAACATCATACGACATTGACATTGCCTTGAAACATTTTTCTGATGCATGGCGTTTGTCACAAAAAATACACAGTTTTTGTTTAAAATTATTCTTATTTCTGGTATATTTTCTCATATCAATGTTTAATAAATCTGATACAGCAGATATTTGAGATTCTTCAATTTCATGATTATTGCGTGCAGCTTGCGTGTATCGAAAAGTTTTGTCAAAACTCTTACTTGCCAAAGAAATTCTCTCTTCTGCTTCAACTTCGTCTTGCAGAAATTCTAATAAATTATCTAGATCAGTTTTTGAGCCAATTAAAACACCATTATTTAAATCTGTATCATGATTTTTATCTAGTTCAGATTCCACATCATTACATCTATTTGACGATCTTCTGTGAGATGTTCTATATCTTTCCCATGCTCTAAGAATATCATCTGGAAGAGACGATTCAACAAGCGGATATAACATCGCAGCATATTTGTCTCTAATAACTCCAAGACTTTCTAATGATCGCAATTTCGATTCTAATGAATCATATAATCGTCGCAAAGAATTATGTTTTCCTGGATTTTGCTTCTGCAGTACAAGGCCTAACAAATCTCTAACATAATATTCTATTAAAAGTTCTTTTCGTCCAAAACGAGATTTAAGTTGACTTACAGCTTTGGCATAACTATTACCACCAGGCGGAAAACTTCTAATCAATTCTTCTGCCACACTGCCTTTTTCCATGGCTTGTGATAAATACGCAAATTTGTCATGAAAATCTAGGCTAGTATCTTGATCAATTTTTTGAAATTGACACCAGAATTGCAACCAATTTCTAATTTCACCATTAAATGTAGGTAATTGTATCTTCGGATAATGAAGCAATACATCCTTATTAATTACCGAAATATCAGATTTCAAATCTTCATTTTTTACAACCAAAAGTTCGTTTAATTTCTGTTGTAATACACGCCAGCGATCGATGTAAACCTCAGATTCATCGATATCTTTGTCTATTATTTCTTCGTCAGCTTGGTCGCTATACAATATTTCTCTAATTTTATATTCTACATCGGTCATAAATTTCGCTTTCTCTTCTATCATTGTCAATTTCAGAATTTTTTGAGCAGCCGATAAATTACTTTCACTTGCATCAAATTCGTTACACGCTTTAGTGAAAATTCTACGATGTTGTCGTCTAGCTGCTTTCAACGCATCCATAGTATTCAACATCAACAATATTTTTTTTTATTCAACAATAATAATAATTCTCACTTGAGCAGTTCAAATAAAATTCTACTTACAGATTCCAGTCCTGTCAGCGGACGCCATATGTTGGATTCCAATGTAAATAAATCTCTTAACTAAATGAATCCCTAAAAGTTAATTATTAAAATATCTATAAGCTATTAAAACTGCCCTCAATAACATTTCTTATTGTTAAAGCGAATATATTTCTAACTTAAATTCAATGACAGAAGAGCCGTATATATTTCACATTACTTTATTTTCATAAACTTTTCTCTAGAACAAAACAAAACCAACCGTTGCCAGATATTGAAACAATACAATTACAACCGGTTAAATAATTATGCAGGTGACTGATACATGGATGAAAGATAAAGTTAGTCATTACGTAACAACAGCTCTATTTAGCTGGCATTTTTTCGATTACCAACCCTTAAATAACTGTACATAATTTACTCTCAGTAGCGGACACCTCTAAATAGAGGACAAATTCTGCCCTCCCGAGGTGTTCGCTATTCAGAGGTTTTACTGGTAAAACCTCCATAACGGACACACCCGATTCGCGGATACCTCTATTTAGCGGACATTTTTTCGATTACCAACACTTAAATAACTGTACATGTTTTACTCTAAGTAGCGGACACCTCCAAATAGAGGACAAATTCTGCATTCTAGAGGAGTCCGCTATTCAGAGGTTTTACTGTATATATTATTGATAGTTATTTTACAGGGCCGCACAAAAGAATAAGAATATATGAAACGAATATAAACTAAATTCAGGATTGGTAGATCACTGATGGCACTGTAATTTTAGGATGTTGTTACAGTCATCCGCAGCATGCTTTTAGAGTTTCGTTCATCTAAAGAAACCCTACCTGTCTCACTCCTTTGTCTGTCTGTCTGTCTGTCTGTCCGTCTGTCACAGAGCCCGTTGTCAGAAACTATATATGTCGGAGACTTGAAAATTTGCATACTTATAGCTGAACACAACACATTAGACGGCAAATAATAAAATTTGGAAAAAGTCTAATATTTAATCCTCTGGGCTCTAACTTGTGTATTTTAAACAATTTTTCTAACTCAGCTCCTAATTAAGTTGCACACATGAAATTTTGCATACTTATAGCTGAAAACCTCACATCAAACAACAAATAATAAAATTTTGAAAAAGGTCTAATATTTAAACCTCTGGGCTCTAACTTATGGATTTTAAGCAATTTTTCTAACTCATCCCCTAACTAAGTTGGAAACTTGAAAGTTTGCATACTTATAGCTGAACACTTGCGATAACACGATAAATCATAAAATTTTGAAAAAGTCATATTTAACCCTCCAGTCTCTAACTTCTGTATTTTAAGCAATTTTTCTAACCCAGCCCTTAATTAAGTTGGAGACATGAAATTTTGCATACTTATAGCTGAACACCTCACATCAAACAACAAATAATAAAATTTTGAAAAAGGTCTAATATTTCCCTCTGGGCTCTAACTAATGGATTTTAAGCAATTTTTCTAACTCATCCCCTAACTAAGTTGGAGACTTGAATGTTTGCATACTTATAGTTGAACACTTGCGATAACACGATAAATCATAAAATTTTGAAAAAGTCATATTTAACCCTCCAGTCTCTAACTTCTGTATTTTAAGCAATTTTTCTAACTCAGCCCTTAATTAAGTTGGAGACATGAAATTTTGCATACTTATAGCTGAACACCTCACATCAACGACAAATAATAAAATTTTGAAAAAGTCGAATATTTAACCCTCTGGGGTCTAACTTGTGCATTTTAAGCAATTTTTCTAATTCAGCCCCTAATTAAGTTGGAGACATGAAATTTCGCATACTTATAGCTGAACACCTCACATCAAACGACAAATAATAAAATTTTGAAAAAGGTCTAATATTTAACCCTCTGGGCTCTAACTTGTGTATTTTAAGCAATTTTTCTAACTCAGCCCCTAATTAAGTTGGAGACTTGAAATTTTGCATACTTATAGCTGAACACCTCACATCAAACGACAAATAATAAAATTTTGAAAAAGTCTAAGATTTAACCCTCTGGGCTCTAACTTGTGTATTTTAAGCAATTTTTCTAACTCAGCCCCTAATAAGTTGGAGACATGAAATTTTGCATACTTACAGCTGAACACCTCACATCAAACGACAAATAATAAAATTTTGAACAAAATCTAATATTTAACCTCTAATATTTTGTCTCGCGCAATTTTTAAATTTAAACTGTTTTGCAATACTATTTTTTGTTAATTTTGCATAATAAGTGTAATGTGACGTAATTTCTTCTATTTCAGACTTCTAACGCATGTTAATGAATTTATTTTACTATTATTATTATTTACTATTATTATTTTACTATATATCCTTTCTCTTTTAAAATTCACATGTAAATATAGTTTTTATGGCGTAATTTCCAATAAGTGCTTGCTTTATGTACCTAATTATTTACTTCTAATTTGAAGGGTTTATACAGTTGGCAAGAGTTTAAATTAATACAATTTTCTAAAATATATAAAAAATATCTGTCGAAATGCTGAATATTTGAAATTAAAATAGAAATAAAACCTCAAAAAATGAGTCGAATTAAAAAAAATAATAATGAAATCTGCACACCGGGATCTTCTATTGAATAAAATGATCTAAAAATGATTAAATCCCCATGTATAGTTTTTGCTCCTATAAAACTTTTTTAATGGAACGATTTTGTCCAACTTTAGCATTAAATATCTCTTAAAATTATTCTTCGATTTGAAAACTGTATGCATCAGCGTGTTGATCAAACATTTCGCTATTATACCACCGATTTTCATATTTTTGTATGTAATAGTTTTCTTAATATTAACGAAGAAAGACCTCCTGTCACAAAAAATTCAAAACCGGCGGCGGTGACAGCGTTAGTTACTTTTTTTTAGAATAGAGAGATATATAAAAATGAAAACTTGTCTATCTGTCTGGTTGTAATTCTATAAAAATCCACAATTTGGAAGCCAAAATTGTGAAAAGATACGTTCATGTGTATTAAAACATGGCCGAGGCAACTAAAGTAATTCGGAATCGAAATAATTTATAGTTAATTTTTAATTAATAAGAATCCACCAATTTAACAGCAATTTCTTATCAAATTTAAACATTTTTCGTTATAGCAGTTGCCAACAATTAAAAAACACAATAAAATTATTATTACAACAATTAATTTTCTACTGCAAGATTTCCACGTGAAAAATGAAAAAGAAATAAATAGTTTGCCGAATTTAAAAAAAGGTGAATATTACGTCATAACTTTTCTATTGCAAGATATTCACGTGAAAAATGAAAATGAAATAAATCGTTTGACGAATTTAAATGAAAGTGAATTCAACTTCATAATTTTTCTATTTCAAGGTTTCCACGTGAAAGAGGAAAATATTACGTCATATTGGAAATATAAAAGACGTGGTGGATATACTATAACGTCATATGAGTGTGAAAAATGTATTGAAGCATGATAAAAAACCGATTAGAGAAATATTTGCGTAGTTTAACATTATTGCTCCAATTATAAATTGAAATAAGTTCATTTATAGCTGTATTCTTTTGTGTCTGTTATATACATTTATATATTTTTATATAGCGTTTTCATATGATTTATTCATACAACATTTCGACTGCTTTTTTTAATGTTTGTTTTGTGTTGTATGTTAAATTTTGAAATTCATTTTTCAGAACAAACATCCTTCAAATTTTGGGCAACGCCGGGCACTTTAGTTTGTAACAGATAAATGGCTTTTGTATCTGTACATCTAATGCTAATATTATAAAGAGTTATAATATTATAAAGTGTATAATATTATTAATTCTTGTACGTTTGTGAGGTGTTATCTCTGAAACTACATAGCCAACTTAAAAAAAAATGATTGTGGCCATCTCTGCTCCGACAAAAGACTGTATTTTATGTCAGTGCAAGAACCTACATCGCTGCAGGAGCAAAAAAGTTCTAAAATTGCAATTTCTGCGATATTGATTGGGTTAGAAACTTTAAATTTGGTGCGGTAGTTACTTTTAAGATGTAAATACTCGTAATGAACGCTCTCTAAAAGGTTCAATTTGACGGATAAACGTAAAAATTTCTAGAAAGGTTCCAAACTATGATTTATTTGGAATACTGAAATTTTTGGGATACTGTTGGGGTTAGAAACTAGAACTTTGGCGTGGTAGTAATTAATAAGATGTAAATGCTCGTTGTAGAACAAATTCTAAAACTCGAAATACTAAACAAAGCGGAAAAAGATCTAAAGAAGATCTAAGTAACGAAGTACATGGAATTGTTCGGAATATAAACATGAAAATTGACATGGCTGTATTTATCATGACGTAAATTCTCGCAATAGAACAATTTCTAAAAATGTCGCTATATAAAATAGTGCAGAAACAAAAAACTTTCGAAAATTTTCTATTTCTGTGTTACTGCTGACCCCAAAATCTTGAAATTTTGCTTCGGGTTAGTTTTAAAATATACAATTGTCTCTATGAATGGTTTCTAAAAAATTAAAAATTTAAAAAGATGAAATGAACGGAAATTACCATTAATTTGGAATTATTAGGTACAGCAACTTTAAATATTTCATAATGCTGCATTTCCTCCACAAATTATGCAATTTAATACCAACAAAACTGATAGATACCCACCTAGCATTAAATAAATTGTGTAAATATTGAAAAAGATCTGTATGAAATAGTAAGTAGGTTGCCGAAAGTACTTGTTAAAGTGTTCCTTCTCTAGGCTTTTCTCTGTCTCGCCAAGGCTACTAACAGAGGGAAGTGCCGTTTTAAATGTGATATGAATTTTTTTTCTCTGATTCATTTTTCTAGACATTTTATCATAAGGTCATATTCTCAATTATCATTAGTAGATTTTTTATATATTAACTTATTCTGGTGAAATTTCATAATCGGGTTCATATTGGCGTACGTTAGCTTGCATGATTTGCTGAGTAAATATGTATGGATTTGTAAATTACTTCAAATGACACTTTGACAGCTCAAAAGTTATGCAGACGATATATTCAGATCTTGTGTCATACTTTATGTTGTAATGATTGCCGATTTCTTTTATTTAATACATGCTAAATACAGCTCAACTTGTGCAGAATATGTCTGAAAACAAAACAATACAGCGTATGTAGTGGCCAGCATACACTCATTTAAATCCGATCGAGCATATCTAGAACACATTCTAACGAGGCATTGCATGCCACTGTTGATGTATTCGGTACTTTGATACTATATCAGATTTTGAGGAGAGAATTCCTTAAATGTTATCGACAACTTGATTGCATCCGTGGAAAACAGATATTGTACAATATTAACTATTCCGGGGGAGCACACACCGTATAAAGTATAATCCATTCTTTTTAAACATCATATATTTGTCATTTAAAGTTACTCAAATTGGTGCGGAGCGTCTGATTATGCTCTTGACATCATTTTATACAGTTAAAATTCCGATATAAGTAATTTAATGTTTCATTTTCTATTTTACTTTTAATATATTGCGTACTTTCAATTTTATATCCATGCATGGCTGTCTTGAATGGTTTGATTTCCCATTTTTTTAATCAGTGTATACAAATTTATATGTAAGATTTTGTAATTCTACGATTCCTTTATTTTCATCATTTCAATTTATCGCAGTATATGGACTGTTAAAGATAACATCTCATTTTCTTTGCTTCCACATGTTATTATTAAATCTATGTTCTCAGCAATATCGCTCAGACTAATCCCTCTGAGGGAAGTCCTAGTAAAGTTTATATTTGAGAAAACTAATACCACTTTAATTAAAAAAAATCTTTATTTGTAAAATTAAAAAAAAAAAAAACGCTTGCAGTTGCTCTCTTTAGGGTTCCATACTTAAAAAGTAAAAACAGAACAATTATAAATACACTCTTGTATCTGTCTGTCTGTCTGTAACAGCCATTTTACCCGTAAACTATGGAGAGTGGGAATTTGAAATTGGATGAAGTAATAAACTCTAACGACCCATATATTGATAGATTATTTATCATTCAGAAATATATTCAAGAAAAATGTAGGACTAATTAAGTTATTTGAAAAAAAAACAAACCCCGGAAAGCCTGGGTTTATTCCCTTGTTATCTTAATGCGACAATTAATTCACTAATTGATGTTGTTTTTATTGCAAACTTCAGAATAATTTAAGAATGAAGAAAATCTAAGGAAAAAAGACGCTATTTATAAGGTATGTGCTAGCTTGCAAAACCTGAGTATAACTTATGCATGCTTAAGATGTACTTTATTTTCTGAATGCAAAAATTGCATCTTACGTACACTTTATGTTGAAAGCATATCTGAAGTGTGCTTATGATGCTACTTTTTTTTTCTTCCATGGTTTAGATTCTATTTTTTTCTAAATCAGAAAAGAGAAAATATATGTCTTTCAGAATTTTTGAAATTAGAAATACAATTAATTTTATCCTTTGTTCTGTATCTACTTATCACATGGATTATGATAATAAATAATATAAAGGAATATAATATTAGGAAGGAAAATAAAATGTAAATTAAAAAATAGTAAGAAGGCTAAATTGAAAAGTAACTGAAAATATAGTATAATGAAACAAACAAAAAAATAAATCAAAACAAATAAATATGCATAGTCATACATAAAAAAATAAAATAAACCTTAAAAAAATAAAACACACATAAATTTTTCTTTTCGGAAAACCGTAGTGTGCTAGTTCGCAAAATCTGAGTATAACTTTTATATGTTTAACCCTTCACTGCATGATTTTTTCTATTTTTATGGAAAAAGGTATTTGCAATCTATATAGCGGTCTAATAATTGGAAAAATAGTAAAAAAAAAATAATTTTCAAATTTTCAGCTGAAATTTGATATTTTATGTTGCATACCATATGTACACAATTACGGTTTTAAAATATTGTATTTGCTATATATATATATATTGCAACTAAATGAGCTTAAAATAATTAATTTTATCTGCTTAACACTCTGCAACTTTCTTTATATTAATATATTAAAGTATTCAGTAAAAATAATGAAAGTAAATCTTACCTTAAAGGCTTGATCGAATTTTTTTTTGTTTCCAAAGGACAAATTCATTTTTTTTTTTTTTTTTTTTGTCAAATGAAGCCATCTGACATGGACAAAGTAAGTTTTACTCCATTCTTTGGTCTGTTCTTCATCAGGGACGAAGATTATATCGATCAAATTCATGGCCCACAATGAGAATTACATTGCTTTTAGGTATGTGCCAGATATGACACGTGGTGTAGTGAAGGGTAAAGATGTATTTTATTTTCTGACTGCAAAAAAAAATTACATCTTAAGTACACTTAGATTAAAAACAAATCATAAGTATGCTTTTGATGCTACTTTTTAACCCATGGTGTAGATTCTATTTCTTTTTCCAAATCAGAAAAAATAAAATAAATGTCTTTCAGGATGTTTGAAATGAGAAATACAATTAATACAATTCTTTGTTCGGTATTTATTTATCGCATGGATTATGAGAATAAATAATACAGAGTAATATAATATTAGGAGGAAGGAATAACCCTTTAAAGGGTCTCAGGACAATTAAAGCTTCTAAATTTTCGAAAATTTAATTTTTTAGGTGTTAAACTACTTGTTTTTCGGAACATTTTGGTATAATTGTTTCCTTGAAATTCTCATTAGAACAGAAGTTATGGCTTTTAGAATCATACACACTCAAGAGCTGAAGTGGCGTTGAACTATGAAGTCATTTTTCTCAAAATGACGTTTTTGGGCATATCGCGCAAGATATCTCAAAAACTTTTGCATATTTTTTAATGAAATTTTCAAAATGTATGTTTCATGTTAGCATGTATAAACTGAACCTAAAATTTCTTTTTATTGTTCAAAAAAATATTTTCTAAAGAGATTATACTGTTGCAATTTTCAAAGTTTTGTATTAGCTAAATACAACTTTGTTTTAAAAATATAAAAGCGCTTTAAATACAAATTTATTTAGGTTAAGATTAATTATTACAATCGAAATATTATTAAGCACCAGAATATTCATTCTGGTTGCAAAATTTATTTTGTAATCCTGCTCGTAAGGTGTCATACCACTTTTCTACTCGACAAATGTCTGGTAATTTGAAGCCTTCTATAAATATGAATTTTCTGTATTGTAATATTTTAGATATATGAAATGAAAGAACATACTTATATCTTTTATTCCCCTTAAAAATTGTGTTTTAAAATCACATACATTTTGAGATATTAACCCTTAAATGCCTGGTGTTGCTTTTTGGCAACATACCCAATTTAGGCTCTAAAATACTATTAGAATAATATTGAAGCTATAATGCCTAATGTTGCCAATAAAATAGATTCTGAAAATACTTTTAAATCGATTTTCAACATGTAGATGGCAACACTTGTGCTGTTTAAGAATAAAAATAGATTTATTTTTTCAAATGTTGCTACTTGTTCATTTTGCTTTGTTTGGAAGCTTGCGAAATACTCTATTTTGACCTTCAGTGAGCAAGTAAAATTTATTTCTTATTACAGTTCCTAAAATTCTTGTGTGATTAATATTATAGAATTTTATCAAGGGAAATTATTTTTTCAATTAAACATCAGTATTGCCGATTAGTAACAAACTGTTTTTTAGCCGTAAACTATACTTAAAACAAAATACGATTTTTTAAAGTATTTTTCCCATGATTTTATTAAAAAATTGAAGCCGAAAAACATTATTACAATGATTTTTGAAAAATCAAGCATTTAAGGGTTAAATGTTAAAAATTGTCTTTTTTTTTTCTTTTTTTCCCATTTCAAGAGTTCTGAGACCCCTTATTGCATAATTTTTTTGTTTTATTCGAGAAACATTATATTTGAGTCTATTTCTGTTAAAGGGCCTTTCGTACCTTTTAAACGCGTCAAAAATTAACGAAAAACTTCAAAGTTGGAATTAGTCTATCTTCAAAACCTTTTTATGTGTAAACATGAAATTTTGGATATTGATTAAACAGATCGAGCTTTGTAATATACTTCCATTAGAAATTTGTTAGCCTTTTACAGAATTTGTGTATGTCGAAATCAAAATAGCTATTTTTTTTTACTCCATAAGTCATTGCACGCATGATATCTTGAGAAAGTCCGCATGGATTGTCATGAAATTTGGTAAAGATACTAAACATATATGTGTGTTTAAAATGAACTACTTTTAAGTATTTACAATGGATAATATTTTTAATTATGACTATTTTTATTCATTAAAAATATTTTTTTTTGTACAAAATTATTTTTTATATAGTTAATGAAATAATTTTGGCCTAAGAGTAGTTCATTTTAAACATACATATATGTTTACTATTTTTACCAAATTTCATGACAACCCATACAGACTTTCTCAAGATATCCATGCGCGCAATGACTTATGGAGTAAAAAAAAAAGAGCTATTTTGATTTCGACAATACGCAAATTCGGTAAAATGCTAACAAATTTCTAATGAGAGTATATTACAAAGCGCAATCTGTTTAATTAATATCCAAAATTTCATGTTTATACATAAAAAGGTTTTGAAGAAAAACTAATTCAAACTTTGAATTTTTTCGTTAAATTTCGTCGCGTTTAAAAGGTACAAGACACCTTAATTATCCACTAGAAAAATAGTGAAAACATTATTTGTGTTTCTGATAGACATAATGTCATAGATAAAAATAGCAAATAAAGCCTTTGTGCTACAATATTAAAAAGCTAGGCTCAGCCTTGCTTTTTCTAGCACGCTGTTCCCTTTTCCCTATCTTGCACTGAAAAAGAATCTCGTTAGTAGATTCGAAACAGCTGTTTGCTGCTTTTCATGTATTATTTTGTGCATTTTTAAACGTTGTTTTTTTCTGCTTTTTAATAATGTCATAAAGTCACTCCTGAGTTACATAACAAAAATTTCTCAAAAATTAATAATTTTATATTATGATCTCCTGACACCTGACATCCATTTAAATGGATGTTTTGCTTTCTCCTTCTATTGCGTTAAATTTCATTGTAGCAATCTAAAACCAGTTTGGCATGGTAATGTATGAACCAAAAATCAACATTCAGCTTTTGGATTTTGGCAACAGTAACTGCTTTGTTTACAAAATGGCGTAATAAATGAGTCATGTTGGAATTCTACGTTCTGTTGGTAAGTTTCGTTTTTATGATATTTTAATTTGTTTAAACTATTTTTTTTTTTTTTTTTTTTTTTTTGCAATTTTAATAGCAGATGTTCATACTTGCCTTATGTTCTTTATAATAAATTCTATTCTTTCCCATACTTGTAGCATTTTTTTAATTATTTTAAAGGGAGTTATGGCCTGAACATCCATTTAGATGTATGTGCTGTAAAACAAAATTAAAAAATCGAAATTTATTAATTTCTTTAAAAACATCATTTTTGATGTCTATTTGTTAAAAAAAACTCATATTAAAAAAATATATATGCATTATATTTTGCTTGGATCTCAGGAGGATATACTTATTTTTGAGTGTTTAAGCTGCACAATAACTACTATTCAACGTTATAAAAATGTTATAATGCTTTGAATAGTTTGCAGAATTAATAATGACTACCTTATTCAATTTCTACTATTAGTTCACACTCTCCCTATATTTATTTATTTATATATACCGGGTGTCCCAAAAAGGACTGACTGATTTTAAAATTCAATAACTTCCAAACGGTGACAGATATTTAAAAAATTCTTCCAGGAGGGTTATGCATAAAGTCAAAAGTTTTTTTACAGTGATTTTCAATTTTAGTTCGAATTACAAACAATAGATGGCGCTGCGATCAATAGAGGCTAAATTCAGGCTCGATTTTTGGTACTTCGTGGCCCGGATAATACATTTCCATCTCCTTTTTCTGCATAGAACAACAGAAAGGACCAAAAATCGAGCCTGTATTTAGCGACTATTGCTTACAGCGCCATCTATTGTTTGTAATTTGAACTAAAATCGAAAATCACTGTAATAAAACTTTTGACTTTATGCATAACCCTCCTGCAAGAATTTTTTTAATATCTGTCACCATTTCGAAGTTATTGAATTTTAAAATCAGTCAGTCCTTTTTGGGACACCCGGTATATCTTGTTCAAATTTTCAATCGTTAATAAAATATTATTCATCCTATCAAGTTGAAATAAATTTTTTTTAACTTGTACTGGATGACAATTGATGTTAATACAGATTTTTCAAATATTAATTCATTAATTAAATTTTAATTAATTAATTTTAGTTTTATATGGGAGACAAAATGGCGGCCATTGGTTATTGAACAACATTTAATGCATCTTCATATCTATAAGGGGGTTACCATAGGGGGGACCCTGTTCTATCACCAAATACCGCCAAGTTTGTTGCCAACTTGGCGGTATATCGCCCAATTTGGCGACCAAAATGAGCCGCCAAAAGTGACGCCAACTTGGCGATATCTCTAATATTTCGCAAAATTCCCATAGACTTCCATTGTAAACCTACTTGCTTATAGAAAATCGACAAATTGAGATATTTTAATGCAACAAAAACTAATATTAGCTTAAGGGATTGTATTAAAATTTTCTTTGATGACCTAAGTAGGAATTGACTTTAAAAACAAAATTTTTATATTACTTGTAAAAATAGAGAAAAAACGCCAGTCGAGACCATTGCAAGCAGTATCAACAAAAGATGTGATAACCTCCCCATGATAACGAATCAGAACAAAAACAAACTTCATGAACTTAAATGCATGTTATCGCACGCAAGTAACCGCTAATAGGCCAAAAGGCCAATAGAAAGCGCCAAATGTTAAAAAAAAAGACCATGTAAATTCTGAGTTACACAATGTATTGGGTTAAAATGTAAATTAAAAATAATAATAAGGCTAAACTGCAAAGTAACTGAAAATATAATTTAATGAAACAAAATAAATAAATAAATAATAAACAGGCATAGTCATTTATAAAGAAAAAAGAAAAAAAGAAACTTTGCAAAAATAAAACACAGAAAAAAAATAAAAAAAACCTAATCCATTGATGAAAAGTTGATAAGTTTAGAATATCTACTTAAATATTAAGGAATCAGCTAAAATTGTAAGTTGCAAAAAAAATAAATAAATAAAACGCTGAGCACAACACGCCTCTTATGCACATTTTAATAAAAAATAAATAAAAATAAAAACTTTATTGCAAAAAATAAAAATTAAAATGTAATCCGTGAACAATAAATTTAAACGTAAAAATTTCTTCTTTTTTAACTTTCATAACAGTTTGACTGAACAAAAATTTTCGATTAATCCAAGTTTATTGCATTTTGTTATAAAATTTAAAATAAATTTCGAAACTTAATAATTCAGAAAGTTTCCGATGTAACTTCATTTAATCCTTCTACCCACACACAACAACCGCCTGATAAATTCTTTTCAACAGTTTTATCAGCATAAAGGTATTTTTCAAAGAATTTCTAACTTAAATCTTGAAAGGGGCAGAACCACTGTTCTACTTTAATTAGAACAGAGAAAGTGCAACACATATTGTTGATTTTATTTTTAAAAAGTGTGATCTGACGCAATTTTGCAAGAAAACTCTAAATATAAAATTGAATAAAAAATATATAATATAATTGATTAAAAGCTAATAAAAAAATTATGAAAAAAAAACCTTTAAATTTTCATAAAAAGGATATGATCTTCAACAGCAATTTAACTAAAATAAAAGTTTTTAGGTTAATCGAAGTTTATTGCACTTTGTTATAAAAACCAAAATCAACTTCTAAACTTAAAGCTTCCAAACTTTTCCTATGTACCTGTCTTGTTACGCGCTACCCACAACAATTGCCGGATGACTTCTTTTGAAAAGTTTGGCCACTCTTAAAGTTCATAAAGATATTTTTGAAAGATTTTCTAACTTAACGCTTGAAGAGTGTGGAACAACTGCTGTTCTACTCTAATTAGAATGGAGAAAGTGTATCATTTTGTTGAATTTATTAAAAGTAATATTTAAAAAGGTGTGGAGACGCAATTCTGCGCGATTATGCATAATTCAATATTAAAAAACTAAATAAATTGTTTAATTAAATGCGGAATAAATAAAATGACTTCATTTAGAGAATTAAATCTTAAATAGACTATAAATATCATCGTTCCAAATAAAATTTATCATCTTTCGCAATAATCGTAGTAAGACAAGAAATTTTGCTTAACCAAAAAATTCACTACATTTTGTCATAAAAAAAGAAAATCCTAAATAACTTTCTAAACTTAATACCTTCGGGACCGATGGCTTAAAAGAAAAAAAAAAAAAAAAAAAAAAAAAAAAGTTAACTTTATTTAAATAATCACGAAAATCAGTGTTGCCAGGTAGTCGAAAGTCAATTTCCCCATAATTTCTGAAAATTTCCCCAAATCAGTTGTATTTTTCGAAAAATTCCCCTACGCAGTTTCTACTCAAACAGTAAATTTCCAATTTTCTATTTTCCAGTATAAAAAATCTGATTTAAACTCAAATGTTTTCCCCAAATCAAGCCTTTAAAAAAAAAAAAAAAACTTGGCAGAATTTTGCATGCATATTCGCAGAAAAACGAAGAGGATGAGAGATACATTTTACAGCGACAATTTCGGTTACACTTCTTTTTAAATTGTTGCATATCGATAATGCTGACCTATCATTACGATAGCTCTGTCTACGTTTATATATAAACGTAGACAGAGCTTAGACCATATCTAGTCAGTTGAGATTTGAATGAATCTAAGATGGTGTTGGCATAATCTGCTTCTATCTGACTTAACCTATAAAACTTTGTTTTCAATTTTTTTGTCATACGTACTGAAGTACCTAATCGTAATGTAAAGCACCTTCATTGTATCAATTACTGTGCTTTCTCCAATAATGAAAGAAAAATAGCTGTTTTCCAAATCTTCAATAAAATCTTTTAAAAGACGTGGCAAAATAACGTTTCGGATAAGACTTGAAGATTTAGTAATGGGAAGGTTTATGCCATTTAATACCGCAGAGTTTTCATTCAAGTTTCTTATAACGAGAAACAAGGGGTCTGCCGCATTCATTGAGCAATGCTCAGTTATAAACGTAACAATGTGATTCTTGTATGCAATTACATGTCTTGTAAAAAGCTCTACTGTTATTCTACGAATAATAAATTAATCAGCCTTAAACAAAAAAAAAGTTAAATAATTGTTCTTATTACTTTTGTATAAATCTATACTAATAACAGAAATGTGTATAGGTCTATCTGCGATGACTAGGAAAATCCGCCACACTGTGATTTGGAAATTCATTTGGGGATAGTCCAAGGTAGGATGAGAGATACATTTTACAGCGACAATTTCGGTTTCACTTCTTTTTAAATTGTTGCATATCGATAATGCTGACCTATCATTACGATAGCTCTGTCTACGTTTATATATAAACGTAGACAGAGCTTAGACCATCTCTAGTCAGTTGAGATTTGAATGAATCTAAGATGGTGTTGGCATAATCTGCTTCTATCTGACTTAACCTATAAAACTTTGTTTTCAATTTTTTGTCATACGTACTGAAGTACCTAATCGTAATGTAAAGCACCTTCATTGTATCAATTACTGTGCTTTCTCCAATAATGAAAGAAAAATAGCTGTTTTCCAAATCTTCAATAAAATCTTTTAAAAGACGTGGCAAAATAACGTTTCGGATAAGACTTGAAGATTTAGTAATGGGAAGGTTTATGCCATTTAATACCGCAGAGTTTTCATTCAAGTTTCTTATAACGAGAAACAAGGGGTCTGCCGCATTCATTGAGCAATGCTCAGTTATAAACGTAACAATGTGATTCTTGTATGCAATTACATGTCTTGTAAAAAGCTCTACTGTTATTCTACGAATAATAAATTAATCAGCCTTAAACAAAAAAAAAAAGTTAAATAATTGTTCTTATTACTTTTGTATAAATCTATACTAATAACAGAAATGTGTATAGGTCTATCTGCGATGACTAGGAAAATCCGCCACACTGTGATTTGGAAATTCATTTGGGGATAGTCCAAGGTAGGTCGTAATGCACCTGTAATATGCGTAAGCTATAACGTTGTAAACGATGAGCACGTCCACAAGAATAATGATTGATATCTCAGATTTCTGTAGTTATTTTCGTTTTCCAAATCAAAATCGAGTTCATGGCAGATCCATTGCTGTCAGATGACTTTCGTAAATTTTACGTGAAATAGTGAAAAAAATTCCCCAAGTTTTTCCCCAAAAATTTTAATGTCCCCAAACATTTCCCCGCGAACTACTTGTCCCCAAACAATTCCCCTAGAGGTTCAAAATCCCCCAAAATGGGAATAAAATCCCCAATCTGGCAACACTAATGGAAACGTTCTAATTAAACAAAACAAATATTACTTTTATTTTTTACTGGTGCCAAAAAACAAATTCTATATGCTCTTTTTGAGGGTGCATATATGCACCCACGGTTCCGAATTGGTTAATACTTCCAAAAAGTTCTCTATGTATTTTCAATTAATCCTTTATGCAAACTACATCAGCTGCATGATATTTTTTCTTGCAAAAGTTTTATCGCTAAAAGTATCAAAGTACACTTTTGAATAATAAGAAATTTAAAGTTTAAAGAGGGCATGGCACTATCATTTTACGCTAATTTAATAAAAGAAAAGAAAATGCAAGACAGAAAAAAAAACTTTATCGTTTTGTTGATCTCACTGAAAATATAAAAATGAAAAATTATGCGACACAATAATGGGTTAGTATTGAAACTAAACTCAGCGAACAACACTCCATGGAAAGTCCTGGTCTGTGATGCCATAAGCCCTGGTGTGCTATATGTCCCGGTCAAGTAATCAGCCTACCGTGAAACATTTAGTTTTCAAGCACGATTAGTACTCGATTTAACCCTTTGAGGGGCAAGCAAAAATGTCTCTGAATATTGAATTCTCAACGGAATAATCGAAAAATGTTATTTTTAAATAACGAAAGGCAATGTTTAATGATATTCCTCCAAAGTTAAAATTATAAAGTTTAGTTAAACTTTTCCGGTGACAATCTTATTTAAATTAGGTGGGATATATTTTATCCCACCGCCCCTCAAGGGGTTATCAATGTCCAAGGGATCAGTGATGTAGTGAGATAAACAGAGGGGAACCTGTTGTAGCGCAGTGCGCTAATCACTGAGCTTACAGAGCGTACTAATACTTAATATTAATTATCATAATACGAAATATATTAGTATATTAACAGGGTGTTTCTACTATCATGGGACAAACTTTAAGAGAAGGTAAAGTGCACATAACCTCTTCGGTCCCTGGGTCCCCAAACGGGGACATCTGTTCTTCTCCTTAAAAAAACTAAAATGTCCATTTTTTTAGGTAGCTTTCTTTACAAAAAGCTACCTATTGCAGCCGTTCGGAGGAAAGCGATTTCAAAAAATTTTGGTATATTTTCATCGATCATGACCCCCAGACCCCGAAACCACCCTCCGTTCAAAATTGATATATATATATATATATATATATATCAATATATATCAATATATATATATATATATATCTGACCTATGTCACACTGTAACTCTCGTATTTATGAACCGATTTGGATGTAATTCGGTGTGTTGATAGTACATACCAATGTCTCGACCGAGTTCGTTGGCCAGCTTCATCCGCCATTTTGTTTCAAAATGGCGGCCATTTAAAATTTTTTTAAAAATTTAAAATTTGAAATGTGGTACCATAAAATTGAAAATGGAAAAATATTTTTTTCTTATGTATTTGACCTTTATACAAAGACTCCGTAGCAGTTTTTGTTTCGTCTATATCTTAAAAAATGGCTGAGTTATAGCATTTTGAATTTCTAGCGAAGCTGACATTTTGAAACGTCCTGAATTTTGTCACGCGATAAAAGGCTTATTTAAGAACCGATTTGGATGTAACTTCGTTTATACATAGTACAGACCAATGTCTCGAACGAGTTCGTTGGACAGCTTCATCCGCCATCTTGTTTAAAAATGGCGGCCATTTAAAATTTTAAGAAAAATTTAAATTTGAAATGTGGTAGCAAAAAATTGAAAATTGAAAAAATATTTTTTTCTTATGTGTTTGACCTTGATAAAAAGATTCGGGAGCAGTTTTTGTTTCGTCTATATCTTAAAAAATGGCTGAGTTATAGCATTTTGAATTTCTAGCGTGGCTGACATTTTGAAACGTCCTGATTTTTGCCACGTGATAACAAACGTATTTATGAACCGATTTGGATGTACCTTGGTGTGTACATAGTACATACAAATAACTCAACCGAGTTCGTTGACCAGCTTCATTCGCCATCTTGTTTCAAAATGGTGGCCATTTAAAAAAATTAAAAAAAAATAAATTTAAAATGAGATACCAAAAAATTGGAAAATGAAAAAGATTTTTTTTTTGTATGTGTTCGACCTTAATACAAAGATTCCGGAACAGGTTTTGTTTCGTCTACATCTAAAAAAATGGCTGAGTTATAACATTTTGAATTTCTATTGTGGCTGACATTTTAAAACGACCTGATTTTTGTCACGCGATAACAGGCGTATTTATGAACCGATTTGAATGTAACTTGGTGTGTACATAGTACATACAAATAACTCAACCGAGTTCGTTGACCAGCTTCATTCGCCATCTTGTTTCAAAATGGTGGCCATTTAAAAAAATTAAAATGAGATACCAAAAAATTGGAAAATGAAAAAGATTTTTTTGTATGTGTTTGACCTTAATACAAAGATTCCGGAACAGGTTTTGTTTCGTCTACATCTAAAAAAATGGCTGAGTTATAACATTTTGAATTACTATTGTGGCTGACATTTTAAAACGACCTGATTTTTGTCACGCGATAACAGGCGTATTTATGAACCGATTTGAATGTAACTTGGTCTGTACATAGTACATACCAATGTCTCGACCGAGTTCGTTGGCCAGCTTCATTCGCCATCTTGTTTCAAAAGGGTTGCCATTTAAAAAAAATGTAATTTAAAATTTAAAATGAGGTATTAAAAAATTGGAAAATGAAAAAGATTTTTTTTATGTGTTTGGCCTTGATACAAAGATTCTGGAGCAGTTTTTGTTTCTGAAAATTTGTTCTTTTGTTTATATCTTAAAAAGTGGTTGAATTATAGCACTTTGAATTTCTATCATGGCTAACACTTTGAAACGATCTTGTATTTGTCACGCGATACCACACTTATTCGCCTATTTCTATGGAAGAAGGCATGTGGATAGTATACATCAATATCTCGACCAAGTTCGCTGGCCAGCTTCATCAGCCATCTTGTTTCAAAATGGCGGCCATTAAATTAAAAAATATATATATATTTAAAGTGAGGTGGAAAAAAATTAGAAATTGAAAAAGGTTTCTTTCTTAAGTATTTGACCTTGATATAAGGATTCAGGAGCAATTTTTTGTTTGTCTTTATCTTAAAAAATGGCTCAGATATAGCAGTTTCAATTTCTAAAGTGGGTGACATTTTGAAAAATCTGATTTTTTGCCTGCGACAGCACTCGTATATATCTACCGATTCCGATATGAGTGAGCATGTGCACAGCAATTACTAAGGTCTCGACCAAGTTCACTGGTTAGCCTCATCTACCATGTTGTCTTAAAATAGCAGGCACTTTAAGAAATCGCCGAATTTGGCAGCCAAATATAAGTGACTTTAAATAAAAGCAGCTTGGATAAAGCTGACTAATTTCGCGAAATTCTCATTCATAATGATTTAGTATTGATAAAAATTAGTATTGAATCTCCTACATTCGATTTCCACTTAATTGAGCTTCGTGTGTTTGAATAATATAAGTTGGCTTTTTAAAAATAAGGAATATGAAAGCTACCTCTTCCTCCCGGCACTGGCCGGAAGGACTTTTTTCTTTACATTTTCCCATCACTTCTTAATAGCTGAATGTTTTTTGCGTACAAAGCAAACAAATAAATGGCATCATCTAAGATGATTCCCACATAAAATAAATGTTATTTTCATCTGAGTTTGCAAAAATCCTAAACATGCGAAAAAGACAGTATGAGCAAGAAAGTGAGAAATTTTCATAAGTATTTAACTTAGATCTTTTCCAATAAAAATTTTGAAGTTTTGTAGATTATTGACTTGTGTAAAGCTCTTAAATTTGTGATTGCGTTAATTTAGGTTAGTGGTTATTAAATTGATGTTTTAAGGGGGTTGTAGTTTAGATCCATATTTTTGAACCTAAATTACTAAGCGCCTAAAGAATCAATTTCAGAAAAAAAAATTCTGTCATTTACGATGTCATTTTGTTTGAAAAAAAAAATGAATAAGCATTTGTATTATTATTTTAGCTTCGGAACTGAAGGGGATAAAGAAGCAATTTTGGTATAGCACTGTGGGGTCAGAAATCAAAAGTTTTGGCGAAAAACAAGAAACGCGAAGGAAATGAAAACGTGTTTTATTGACATAACAATTACTGCAAGTGCTCAAATGTGTCACCACCGGCATCAATACATACCTGGTAGGGTCCAGCAAGGGATTTTTGTACCCTTTCGAAGGTTCCAGATGTCTCATCTACGAGACACCAGTTGACTCTGATGAGGACCTCAATGCAAGTTTTTCAGTTGTTGCTGCAAATGTTCGTGAGACACTTGGAATTTGCGAAAAGGCACGCCAGTCACTTGCTAGACGCTGCCAATGGTAGATTTGAGCTGTTACTGTAATGCATAAAAGGAGGGGAGAATTGTTCTTTGTGCCAATATATTAAAAAGAGAGAACCAACGTTACAAAACACAAATATAAGTAAGTTTAAAACGCACATAGCTATTTCGAAGCCTCAAAGGCTTCATCATCAGTGCTTGAAAATTAAAGATAAATAATAAATTAAAACTGTGGAATAAAAGAGGGGGGAGGCACAGACAGAGAGGCGTACCTCACATTTCGACCGTCAACGGCAAAATGAAACTCACTGTTGACAAACAACCACGGAGTAGGTCTCACGCGTACACAGGGAAACCAATCAAAGTTGCCCAGATATTCCGAGAGAGTTCAAACAAAGAGGAGAAAAAGGGGGGGAGGGAAGAGGACGAATTAAAGACATTGCAACCATATCTTTGAAAGTTGGGCGTGCTGGAAAAATCGTTTACTAAGCAGTTTGAATTTCTCCATATCTGATAGCTTCCTAAAACTCAAGATCGTAAATTGATGAGCATTTCTGTATTATTGAGGCTTCGGAAAATTTAAAATTATGATCGTTGGACCAGTAGTGATTAGCAAATTGGTCAAACGAAACGACCCTTTATGGTCCGTTTAGGGGAGCATAAAACTTATGTTAAAAATTGTGACATCAAAAATTCCGCTATTAACGTATTTTAATTCGTAGTCTTCCCTCTCACCCCCCCCCTTTTTTTCTCTTCTTTGTTTGAACTCTCCCGGAACATCTGGGCAATTTTGATTGGTCTTGGTCTCCCTGTGTGCGCGTGAGACCGACTCTGTGTTTGTGTGAGGTACGCCTCTCTGTCTGTGTCTCCCCCGTCTTTTATTCCATAGTTTTAATTTATTATTTATCTTTAATTTTCAAGCACTGATCATGAAGTCTTAGAGGCTTCGAAATAGTTATATGCGTTTTAAACTTACTTATATTTGTGTTTTGTAACGTTGGTTCTCTCGTTTTAATATTACTGTAATTGTTATGTCAATAAAAATGTCGTTTTCATTTCCTCCACATTTCTTGTTTTTCGCCATAACTTTTTCATTTCCGAGCCCACATTGCTATACAGTCGACGCTCGTTATAACGACCTATCGCGTACCAAAAAGATGGATCATTATAATGGAAGGTTGCTATAACGAAAGTGAACGAAGAAAAACAAGAAAAAAAAAACTCTAATCATGTGCATGAAAATTAAGGTTTCTAAGGAAATTTTATAATGCAATATTATTACTAAATTATTTTTACTTTCGTATCAAATAAACATTGACATTGAATAATTATAAAAATCAATTTAAGAGGATGATTACGTATTTCTAAAATAAAATTTCATGTAAATATTAAATCACACACACAAAAAATTAATATTTATTTTCAACAAAAATAACTCGAAATAGTTGTTTATTTTTTGTGCATTTGATATTTTCTTTAAACAAAAATTTTCATCTCCATTAGTTAATTTTAAGAAGTAATTTCGTGTTTTCTTGTCTTTAAAAAATGATTTAAAGTGTCATTTTAAGACATTTTACAATAGGCATCCACGCGCAGTGAGCAATGAGTTCTTGGATGAAGAAAGGTAATCCTTTTATGGGAAAAAAAATCTGGAGGAAAGTTCAATTTGGTCATTGTATTGGGAAATGAGCTGCTAGCCTGACGTTATATTGGATGTAAAAATAACCTATTATAAAAGGGATATATTTCGGGATATTTTGCATAGGTCGTTATAATGGAACATTCGCTATAATGGGCGGACGTTATAACGAGCGTCGACTGTACCAAAATTCCTTGTCTATGTGTATTTTACCTTCCCTTACAGTTTGTCCCATGATCGTAGAAATACCCTGTATATATAATAAAACGTGTAATTAAATAAGTGCAAAATTTAAAACTAAAGATTTAAAAAATTATTCTAAGAAAACTAAAACTTTAAACATAAACAATTTTGATTCAGAAATAAAAATAAAATCTTTCGCCATAATTTAACCAAGCAAAAATTTAGCATTAATCCAAATTTACTGTACATTGTTATAAATATTAAAACCACAACTTTAAAACTTAATAGTTCTGGAAATGTTCCGTGTATCCTTCCTTGTTTAAACTTCTCTGCTATCCACAATAATTGTCGTGATAAATTATTTTTAAAAGTTTTATCGCTTAAGTATGTTAAAGATGATGTTTGGAGGATTTTATTATTTGAAATTTTAAGAAGATATTGCTGTTTTCTAATTAGAAGAGCAACACTTCATCCGTTTAAAGATAATCTGTCTGGAAAATAGGCGGTTAAATCTTTTGGAATATTTTTAATATTAGAAAAGCATAATAAGGAAATTCTTTAAATTTTCAAATATGAACTGTTACAAAATATTTTAGGTAACTACACTGTATTTATATACAGTTGAATTTGAAGAAATTGACATAAAATTTTAAGAAGATATTGCTGTTTTCTAATTAGAAAAGCAACACTTCATGCGTTTAAAGAGAATCTGTCTGGAAAATGGGAGGTTAAATCTTTTGGAATATTTTTAATATAAGAAAAGCATAATAAGGAAATTCTTTAAATTTTCAAATATGAACTGTTACAAAATATTTTAGGTAACTAAACTGTATTTATATACAGTTGCATTTGAAGAAATTGACATAAAATTTTAAGAAAATATTCTATTTTCTAGTTTAAAAATAAGAATTTTATCTTTTTGAAGATTGTGTTGCTTGAAAAATCTCTGGAAATCTTTTCTCTGTAAGAAACATATAGGTGCACATGAAAAGTCTTTAAATGTCTCTAATACGGATTGTTGTAAATAGTGAACTTAAAACATCCATGCTGTATTGACATACATGTAGATTAGAATAAAAGACATAATAAAGTATTTACTTTTCTAGAGTGATTTGATACGTGGGCCATAGATATTGCAAATAATTTAATATCAAATTATTTTTTATTTTGTTAAGATTGTTTAATTATGTAGTCAGTTGATGAAGCTTGGATTTGTTATTAAATCCAATTATAAAACATCTTAATATTTATATGGATTTATGTAAGCCCTATTTTTTAATATCACAATTACTGAATTTTTTTTTAATAGTACATATTTCTTTACAAGTATTCTGAAGCATTATAAATTCAAGTGTAAGGTCTGTTTTCTTTTCCTACATTTATACATTTTTTATACTGTAAGTTGAATAAATTATTCTCTTATTTCACGAATTTTCCATCTTTTGATTGGAGGATTTCAGAATATTGTGAATTTAAATTTGCGAAGTTTCGGGGATTTGAAAAATTCCATTTCTAAAACGAAAAAGTCTTTCCGGCCATTGCCGGGAGGAAGAGGTAACTTTCATATTCCTTATTTTTAAAAAGCCAGATTATATTATACAAACACACGAAGCTGAAATCAGTAGAAATCGATTATGGAAGATTCAATACTAGTTTTAGTCAATACTGAATATGAATGACAATTTCGCGAAATTAGTCAGCTTTATAAAGCCATTTTTGTTTTTGGTCGCCAAATTCGACGATATCTTGAAGTGCCTGTTATTTTAAAGCAACATGATGGGTGCAAAAGAGCTAACCAATGAACTTGGTCGAAACCTTAGAAATTCTTGTGCACATGCTCACTCACATCCAAAGTGTTGATATATACGAGTGCTGTCGCAGGCAAAAAATGAGATTTTTCAAAATGTCACCCACATCAGAAATTAAAACTGCTATATCTCAGCCATTATTGAAGATAAAGACAAAAAAAAACATGCTCTGGAATCTTTGTATCAAGGTGAAACACTTAAGAAAAAACATTTTTCTATTTCTAATTTTTTTTTGTACCTCATTTTAAAGTTTAATTAAAAAAAATGAAATGGCCACTTGGTTGAGACATTGCTGTGTACTGCACGTGCATAGTCACATCCAAATCGGTTAATAAATGCGCGTGTTATCGCGTGATAAAAATCGAATCCTTCCAATATATCAGCCACACTAGAAATTCAAAGGGCTATAACTCACCCGTTTTTTAAAATATAGACGAAACAACCAATGGCAAGAAATCTTTGTATTAAGGTGAAACACATATGAAGAAGATCTTTTTAAAATTTCTAAATTGTACCTCATTTTAAAGTAAAAATTTTTTTTAGACATTTTAAATGACCGCTAATTTGAAAGAAGAAGACGGATGCAACTGGCCAACGAACTCGGTCGAGACCTTGATATGTACTATGTATTCACCAAGTTACATCCAAATGGTTCATAAATACGCGTGTTATCGCGTGACATAAATCAGATCGCTTCAAAATGTCAGCCACACTATCAATTCAAAGTACTATAACTCAGTCATTTTGCAAGATATAGACGAAACAAAAAATGTTCCGGAATCTTTGTATCAACATCAAACGCATAAGAGAAAAAAATCTTTTTCAATTTCTAAATTTTTTGTACCTAATTTTAAATTAATTTTTTTTTTTAATTTTAATGGCCGCCATTTTGAAACAAGATTGCGGATTAAGCTTGCCAAAGATCTTGGTCAAGACATTGGTATGTACTATGTACACGCTTAGTTACATCGAAATCGGTTCATAAAAACGATAGTTACAGTGTGACAATGATCATATATATATGTATATATATATGATATATATATATACCAACATTTTTCGGAATCGCTTTCCTCCGAACGGCTACAATAAATACCTTTTTGTAATGAGAGCTATCTAATACTCTCTGTATTTCACTCAGTGGGTGGGCAGACAGAGCTAACTCCGCCCCACACTAAAACAAATCTTGTAGGTTTCGAAACAAGAGTCAGTCCTACGTTCAAAAACCAATTTAAAAACATAATTACTTTTGGAAAATAATTTAAAAACTTAATTTACAATGGAAGTTGGTATGTAAATACTGAAACATAAACCATAAACGTATTTACATATCAAATTCCCTTGTAAGTTAAGTAATTATTAATCAAAAGTAATTATGTTTTTAAATTGTTTTTAAATGTAGGACTGGTTCGAGTTTCGAAACCTAAAAGATTTTTATAGTGGGGGTGGAATTAGTTCTGCCTGTCCACCCACTAAGAAGAAACAGACAGTCTTTTTACCCGTGTAGATTAATATTTAACAGTTTTGAGAATTCATAGTTAAATTATTTTTATACACCTTCTTTCGGAATTTTTAATGTGTTATATTTTTCATATATTGATGAGGTATACATTTGTTGCATATATCATGATAAACATGTATATAAATGTTAATATAAATAATAACTTTCATTAAATATATTTGAAGTATATATATGCTACTTCTATAACATTACAAGAATATCCAAAATCCGAAGACCTCTTGAGAACTTTTAATTCACGAAGCACAATTCCCAAAGCCCGCACGGCATCTTCACCTTTTATCTATTTTGTATAGGGTCGTTTGAAACCAGAAAATTCAAACTGTAATTTTTTGTTTAATTTTATATTCCTTCATAATAGTTTTTGGCCTTAAAATATAGTTAAAAATTTTATTTTTAGGTAGATTTCGTATGAAATACTACCTATTGCATTCACCCCTATGTTGGAATTTCGGAAATTTTTTTGCAGATCTACACGGATCATGAACCCTAGAACCGAAAACCACCCCAGTAAAAAACTTTATCTATCTATCTATCTATATATATATATACAGTCGAACCCCGTTATAGCGAACCCGATATATAACGAACTCCCGGATGTAACGAACGAAAATTTTGGTCCCGTCGTTTTCCTATTTTATTTAATGCTAATTTATCCTTTTATAGCGAACCGCCGAAATCTTAAGAATCGGCTATAACGAACATTTTTGTCCAGTCGCCCATGTTTTTTACTTTTCCAAAGTTGTGAGAACAGGTCTTCGACTCCCATTTCATAAGAAAATGTATGCCAGCTAGTAAAATATGGGGCAAATCAGATCAGTGATAAGTCTTTTTTTTTTTTTTAATGGGGAAACAATTGCATTCTTTCGCTTTTACAAAAGCCACTCTGCAGGTATGATCCCGCCCACCCGTCAGTCATTTTCCCTTATTCCTGATCACAGCTGTTTTCTCAGTTTGTGATATGCAATTGTTTGAAATATGTGATGATGAAGTTATTACATGTGAAGATCCGACTGATAAAGAGATTGTGGAAGAAGTTAAAATGAATCATTCTGAAATCGAAGATTCTGCATCTGATGGTAATGAAGAGGACCACATAAATGACGAAATCTCCACAATCTCAGATGCTACAGCAGCGATGCGTGTAATTAATAAGTGTTTGTCTAGACAAACACAAACAGTGGAAGAAAGAATGTTGGAGTCATTTGATGTACTAGGCAAAGAAATTCATAATATGCTTTTGAAATCGGCATCACGTCAGTAGAAAATTACCGATTATTTCTGTATCAAAACAGTGAGCAGCAATTAAAGGTAAAATTAATTTATTCATGTTTGTCTTCATTGTTAGTTAATTTAATTAGTATTGTGTTAGTTTAATGTAATCGAATTTAGTCAATTTAATTCTTTAGTGGCTATATTTAATAGATTTTACCTTTTTTTAATACATCATTATTGAATATACACATAGCAACTAATGAGTTATACATTTTGTGAACTCTAACATTTTTCTTGACGGTTCGGATATTGCGAACCACCGGATATAGCGAACAAAACCTTCGGTACATTGAAGTTCGCTATAACGGGGTTCGACTGTATATCACTTTTTTATGAACACGATAACTTCCATAATTCTGCACAAATCTCAAAAAACTGATACATAAAATCCTGGGCATAAAATTTCTCTCAAGATCTTTAATGGACAAAATCGGGCTAAGACTGTGAAAATAGGGAAGGGTTGTGTGAAAAACGAAAAAATCTCATAACTTCTTAATTATAATGCATATCGACTCAGTTTAAAGTTATTATTTTTCTAAAAAATGGGCCAAAAATTTATGCGTGACAGATTTTTGATAAAACTAAAAATGTGCTCAAGGAGCGCAAAAAATAGGATTTTGGAGAGAAAAAAAATCATAACTTCGTCAATTCTTAAAATATCAAATCCAATTAAATTTATTATAAATTTTCTTAATATTAGTTACTACTTTTATATTGACAGGTTTTTGATAGGACTATAGGACCAATTCTTACCAAAAAAAAAAAAAAAAAAAAGAATAATAACTGAAAAAAGGGGGGAGGTGAAGAAGAAAAAAATCCATAACTTCGTCTATATCATCTTAATATTATATACAAATCTTATATTAACAAGTTTTTTATGGACCAATTCTTACAGCAAAAACAAATTAAAAATACATGGAGGTTACAGGGAAAAAAATATCGTATTAAGGATGTACTCAAATCCAAACTGTTTATTTTCTGACACATTTTTTAATTCATTTTTGCTTTCAAACGCATCCAATTTGTAGGTTCTGTTATTCAGAAACTATATAAAGTGCCGTAATGGTCGATTTTTTTATAGAGGCAGAATATATTTTAAAAAATGATATCAAAGTGGGCATTTTGAACCGCATTTCTCGAAGTAATAGTGCTGGAAACGAAAAATATGGTCCTAATGAGAAAATAATTGTTTATTAATCAAGTTCTCACTAAAAGAACGAAAAATAAAAACATAGGTTGCTTATAAATCTCGTAAAATGGTGTGTACGTCGATTTGGAAACGAAAAATATGGTCCTAATGAGAAAATAATTGTTTATTAATCAAGTTCTCATTAAAAGAACGAAAAATGAAAACATAGGTTGCTTATAAATCTCGTAAAATGGTGTGTACGTCGATTTGGAAACGAAAAATACGGTCCTAATGAGAAAATAATTGTTTATTAATCAAGTTCTCATTAATAGAACGAAAAATGAAAACATAGGTTGCTTATAAATCTCATAAAAAATCACGTCAGCAAGTTTCGTGCTTTTCATTTTAAAAATAAATCTGAAACAGTGTCAGAAAATTTGGAGTTGTTGAGCATGGAAAAATATTTTTTGAATACTCTGCCTTAACATGATTCTGATAAAACCAGCTCTTACAGAAAAATGAAATTAAAAATTCGTCCAAAGCGGCCAGATAAAATTGTTAAACTGGGGGTTATCTCTAAATCTTAATTTAGTTTTTGTTGGTGAAATTAGTACTTAACTTCTTAATCTACCTCCGCCGGCAGGGATTTTTATTTTTTAAGTGTAGAACCCTAAAAACGACCCTTTTTGATTTTTTTTTTTCAAGCAAGGGTTAACTGCGATATTCTTTTTTATTGATTGCGTCATTTGAGACGTAAGAGTAGGATCTATTACAATATGTCTTCCATTTTCAACTTTACTAAGCGGTTTGGACGATGTTAGTTAATAAATAATGACAAAATTCTCCCGAAAATTTTTTTTTTCGCTCTTCATTTTTAACAGTTGCGTAGGTAAGCCTTCAGGGTATGCGCCTCAACTTTTCCCGTCTCGCAACGGCCAAGATGGGTTTTTAATGAGAGTGAGATACGGTTCTTCATTAACTCAACTAATTATAGGAATTTTAAAATTCTGAGACCCAGGTACATTAGGAGAGGCCTTGGCCTATTATCAAAAAAAAAAAAAAAAAAAAAAAAAAAAATCAGCGTTGTACGTGCCATAGATTTTGCTAGACAACGCAGACACACACAAATTTACACACACAGACACACACGCGCACGCACAGACAGAGCGATTTCTTCTTTTATTAGTATAGATATATGTAAATTAATATTATATACTACATATATATATATATATATATATATATATATACATATACTTCAACAAAATATGAAAATTGTAACACATTAAAAATTCTGAAAGAAGGTATATATTAAAAGTGTAATATTAGCTATGAATTATCAAAAGAGTTAAATATTATAAGCTACACAAATAAAAAAAAGTCTTTCCGGCCATTTCCAGATGGAAGAGGTAGGCATATGAAGTTAGCCAACGAACTTGGTTGAAACATTGATATTTACTATGCACATACTAAATTACATCCAAATCGAGAATTACAGCATGACGAAAATTAGAATGTTCCAAATTGTCAGCCATCTTAGAAATGCAAACTGCTATATCTCAGCCATTTTTCAAGATAAAGACAAAACAGAAAATGCTGCGTAATCCTTGTATCAAGGTCAAACACTTAAGAAAAAAATACCTTTTTCAATTTCTAAATTATTGTACCTCATTTTAAAGTTTAATAATAATAAAAAAAATTAATGGGCACTTGGTTGAAACATTGCTATATACTATGCACGTGCATAGTCACATCGAAATTGGTTAATAAATACGCGTGTTATCGCGTGACAACATCAGATCTTTCCAATATGTCGACCACACTAAAAATTCAAAGTGCTATAACTCAGACATTTTTTAAGATATAGACGAAACAAACAATGCAAAATCTTTGTATCAACGTCAAACACATATGAAGAAAATCTTTCTCAATTCCTATTTTTTTTGTGCCTAATTTTAAATTAAATTTTTTTAATTTAAATGACCGCCATTTTCAAAGAAGATGGCGGATAACTTTGGCCTACGAAATCGGTCGAGTCTTTGGTATATACTATCCATACACCAAGTTACATCCAAATCGGTTCATAAATACGCGTGCTATCACGTGACAAAAATCAGAACGTTTCAAAATGTTAGCCACACTAGAAATTCAAAGCACTATAACACAGCCATTTTGTAAGATATAGACAAAACAAGAAATGCTCCGTATTCTTTGTATCAACGTCAAACACATAAGAAAAAAAAATCTTTTTCGATTTCTAATTTTTTGTACCTAATTTTAAATTTAATTTCTTTTTTAAATTTTAAATGGCCGCCATTTTGAAACAAGATGGCGGATGAAGCTGGCCAACGAATTCGGACGAGACATTGGTATGTACTATGTACATACCGAGTTGCATCGAAATTGGTTCATAAATACGAGAGTAACAGTGAGACAAAGATAAGATATATATATATATATATATGGCCAAAGGTGACCGGTCACTTGCGATTTTTGAGGTTTTGTTAAATATCTAGAAAAATACATGAGGAATTAACCTGAAATTGCAGGAGTGTAAACAGTATTGTATAGGTCATATATTTCCGCGATAATTTTTTCCCGAAACCCCATAGGGGACCGTCAAAAAATTGAAAAAGAACGAATCTCTTTTCGATAACCCTGTAAAAACTAACGGAGCAAAAGTGTTTAAACTCGAGATTAGTAATAAGTGGCTTATTGTAATATACTGTGTTCATTTTTATGACGATAGCATGTATACTCGTAGAGAAATTAAGGTTTTTATAAAAACAGTCCCAAATTTCGCGAAGATTTTTGCTTATAATTTGCAGAGTTCTTAATATAAAAAAAAAGTTCTTTTCAGAAAATAGGACGAACAACATTATACACAATACCCCGCAATCAGAATGAAAAAATAATGAGGTTGTGTCCATTATGATTAGTGCCAATTTAGCATACACAATATTGCACGTAATACTGAATTTGGATACAATCCCTCATTTTTTGCTTCATTTTGGGTATATATTAAAACGTGTAATTATTTAAGTGCAAAATTTAAAACTAAGATTTAAAAAACTATTCTAAGAAAACTAAAACTTTAAACATAAATAATTTTGATTCAGAAATAGAAATAAAATCTTTCACCATAATTTAACCAAGCAAGAATTTAGCATTAATCCAAATTTACTGTACATTGTTATAAATATTAAAACCACAACTTTAAAACTTAATAGTTCTGGAAATGTTCCGTGTATCCTTCCTTGTTTAAACTTCTCTGCTATCCACAATAATTGTCGTGATAAATTATTTTTAAAAGTTTTATCGCTTAAGTATGTTAAAGATGATGTTTGGAGGATTTTATTATTTGAAATTTTAAGAAGATATTGCTGTTTTCTAATTAGAAGAGCAACACTTCATCCGTTTAAAGATAATCTGTCTGGAAAATAGGCGGTTAAATCTTTTGGAATATTTTTAATATTAGAAAAGCATAATAAGGAAATTCTTTAAATTTTCAAATATGAACTGTTACAAAATATTTTAGGTAACTACACTGTATTTATATACAGTTGAATTTGAAGAAATTGACATAAAATTTTAAGAAGATATTGCTGTTTTCTAATTAGAAAAGCAACACTTCATGCGTTTAAAGAGAATCTGTCTGGAAAATGGGAGGTTAAATCTTTTGGAATATTTTTAATATAAGAAAAGCATAATAAGGAAATTCTTTAAATTTTCAAATATGAACTGTTACAAAATATTTTAGGTAACTAAACTGTATTTATATACAGTTGAATTTGAAGAAATTGACATAAAATTTTAAGAAAATATTCTATTTTCTAGTTTAAAAATAAGAATTTTATCTTTTTGAAGATTGTGTTGCTTGAAAAATCTCTGGAAATCTTTTCTCTGTAAGAAACATATAGGTGCACATGAAAAGTCTTTAAATGTCTCTAATACGGATTGTTGTAAATAGTGAACTTAAAACATCCATGCTGTATTGACATACATGTAGATTAGAATAAAAGACATAATAAAGTATTTACTTTTCTAGAGTGATTTGATACGTGGGCCATAGATATTGCAAATAATTTAATATCAAATTATTTTTTATTTTGTTAAGATTGTTTAATTATGTAGTCAGTTGATGAAGCTTGGATTTGTTATTAAATCCAATTATAAAACATCTTAATATTTATATGGATTTATGTAAGCCCTATTTTTTAATATCACAATTACTGAATTTTTTTTTAATAGTACATATTTCTTTACAAGTATTCTGAAGCATTATAAATTCAAGTGTAAGGTCTGTTTTCTTTTCCTACATTTATACATTTTTTATACTGTAAGTTGAATAAATTATTCTCTTATTTCACGAATTTTCCATCTTTTGATTGGAGGATTTCAGAATATTGTGAATTTAAATTTGCGAAGTTTCGGGGATTTGAAAAATTCCATTTCTAAAACGAAAAAGTCTTTCCGGCCATTGCCGGGAGGAAGAGGTAACTTTCATATTCCTTATTTTTAAAAAGCCAGATTATATTATACAAACACACGAAGCTGAAATCAGTAGAAATCGATTATGGAAGATTCAATACTAGTTTTAGTCAATACTGAATATGAATGACAATTTCGCGAAATTAGTCAGCTTTATAAAGCCATTTTTGTTTTTGGTCGCCAAATTCGACGATATCTTGAAGTGCCTGTTATTTTAAAGCAACATGATGGGTGCAAAAGAGCTAACCAATGAACTTGGTCGAAACCTTAGAAATTCTTGTGCACATGCTCACTCACATCCAAAGTGTTGATATATACGAGTGCTGTCGCAGGCAAAAAATGAGATTTTTCAAAATGTCACCCACATCAGAAATTAAAACTGCTATATCTCAGCCATTATTGAAGATAAAGACAAAAAAAAACATGCTCTGGAATCTTTGTATCAAGGTGAAACACTTAAGAAAAAACATTTTTCTATTTCTAATTTTTTTTTTGTACCTCATTTTAAAGTTTAATTAAAAAAAATGAAATGGCCACTTGGTTGAGACATTGCTGTGTACTGCACGTGCATAGTCACATCCAAATCGGTTAATAAATGCGCGTGTTATCGCGTGATAAAAATCGAATCCTTCCAATATATCAGCCACACTAGAAATTCAAAGGGCTATAACTCACCCGTTTTTTAAAATATAGACGAAACAACCAATGGCAAGAAATCTTTGTATTAAGGTGAAACACATATGAAGAAGATCTTTTTAAAATTTCTAAATTGTACCTCATTTTAAAGTAAAAATTTTTTTTAGACATTTTAAATGACCGCTAATTTGAAAGAAGAAGACGGATGCAACTGGCCAACGAACTCGGTCGAGACCTTGATATGTACTATGTATTCACCAAGTTACATCCAAATGGTTCATAAATACGCGTGTTATCGCGTGACATAAATCAGATCGCTTCAAAATGTCAGCCATACTATCAATTCAAAGTACTATAACTCAGTCATTTTGCAAGATATAGACGAAACAAAAAATGTTCCGGAATCTTTGTATCAACATCAAACGCATAAGAGAAAAAAATCTTTTTCAATTTCTAAATTTTTTGTACCTAATTTTAAATTAATTTTTTTTTTTTTAATTTTAATGGCCGCCATTTTGAAACAAGATTGCGGATTAAGCTTGCCAAAGATCTTGGTCAAGACATTGGTATGTACTATGTACACGCTTAGTTACATCGAAATCGGTTCATAAAAACGATAGTTACAGTGTGACAATGATCATATATATATGTATATATATATGATATATATATATACCAACATTTTTCGGAATCGCTTTCCTCCGAACGGCTACAATAAATACCTTTTTGTAATGAGAGCTATCTAATACTCTCTGTATTTCACTCAGTGGGTGGGCAGACAGAGCTAACTCCGCCCCACACTAAAACAAATCTTGTAGGTTTCGAAACAAGAGTCAGTCCTACGTTCAAAAACCAATTTAAAAACATAATTACTTTTGGAAAATAATTTAAAAACTTAATTTACAATGGAAGTTGATATGTAAATACTGAAACATAAACCATAAACGTATTTACATATCAAATTCCCTTGTAAGTTAAGTAATTATTAATCAAAAGTAATTATGTTTTTAAATTGTTTTTCAATGTAGGACTGGTTCGAGTTTCGAAACCTAAAAGATTTTTATAGTGGGGGTGGAATTAGTTCTGCCTGTCCACCCACTAAGAAGAAACAGACAGTCTTTTTACCCGTGTAGATTAATATTTAACAGTTTTGAGAATTCATAGTTAAATTATTTTTATACACCTTCTTTCGGAATTTTTAATGTGTTATATTTTTCATATATTGATGAGGTATACATTTGTTGCATATATCATGATAAACATGTATATAAATGTTAATATAAATAATAACTTTCATTAAATATATTTGAAGTATATATATGCTACTTCTATAACATTACAAGAATATCCAAAATCCGAAGACCTCTTGAGAACTTTTAATTCACGAAGCACAATTCCCAAAGCCCGCACGGCATCTTCACCTTTTATCTATTTTGTATAGGGTCGTTTGAAACCAGAAAATTCAAACTGTAATTTTTTGTTTAATTTTATATTCCTTCATAATAGTTTTTGGCCTTAAAATATAGTTAAAAGTTTTATTTTTAGGTAGATTTCGTATGAAATACTACCTATTGCATTCACCCCTATGTTGGAATTTCGGAAATTTTTTTGCAGATCTACACGGATCATGAACCCTAGAACCGAAAACCACCCCAGTAAAAAACTTTATCTATCTATCTATCTATATATATATATACAGTCGAACCCCGTTATAGCGAACCCGATATATAACGAACTCCCGGATGTAACGAACGAAAATTTTGGTCCCGTCGTTTTCCTATTTTATTTAAAGCTAATTTATCCTTTTATAGCGAACCGCCGAAATCTTAAGAATCGGCTATAACGAACATTTTTGTCCAGTCGCCCATGTTTTTTACTTTTCCAAAGTTGTGAGAACAGGTCTTCGACTCCCATTTCATAAGAAAATGTATGCCAGCTAGTAAAATATGGGGCAAATCAGATCAGTGATAAGTCTTTTTTTTTTTTTTTTTTTTTAATGGGGAAACAACTGCATTCTTTCGCTTTTACAAAAGCCACTCTGCAGGTATGATCCCGCCCACCCGTCAGTCATTTTCCCTTATTCCTGATCACAGCTGTTTTCTCAGTTTGTGATATGCAATTGTTTGAAATATGTGATGATGAAGTTATTACATGTGAAGATCCGACTGATAAAGAGATTGTGGAAGAAGTTAAAATGAATCATTCTGAAATCGAAGATTCTGCATCTGATGGTAATGAAGAGGACCACATAAATGACGAAATCTCCACAATCTCAGATGCTACAGCAGCGATGCGTGTAATTAATAAGTGTTTGTCTAGACAAACACAAACAGTGGAAGAAAGAATGTTGGAGTCATTTGATGTACTAGGCAAAGAAATTCATAATATGCTTTTGAAATCGGCATCACGTCAGTAGAAAATTACCGATTATTTCTGTATCAAAACAGTGAGCAGCAATTAAAGGTAAAATTAATTTATTCATGTTTGTCTTCATTGTTAGTTAATTTAATTAGTATTGTGTTAGTTTAATGTAATCGAATTTAGTCAATTTAATTCTTTAGTGGCTATATTTAATAGATTTTACCTTTTTTTAATACATCATTATTGAATATACACATAGCAACTAATGAGTTATACATTTTGTGAACTCTAACATTTTTCTTGACGGTTCGGATATTGCGAACCACCGGATATAGCGAACAAAACCTTCGGTACATTGAAGTTCGCTATAACGGGGTTCGACTGTATATCACTTTTTTATGAACACGATAACTTCCATAATTCTGCACAAATCTCAAAAAACCGATACATAAAATCCTGGGCATAAAATTTCTCTCAAGATCTTTAATGGACAAAATCGGGCTAAGACTGTGAAAATAGGGAAGGGTTGTGTGAAAAACGAAAAAATCTCATAACTTCTTAATTATAATGCATATCGACTCAGTTTAAAGTTATTATTTTTCTAAAAAATGGGCCAAAAATTTATGCGTGACAGATTTTTGATAAAACTAAAAATGTGCTCAAGGAGCGCAAAAAATAGGATTTTGGAGAGAAAAAAAATCATAACTTCGTCAATTCTTAAAATATCAAATCCAATTAAATTTATTATAAATTTTCTTAATATTAGTTACTACTTTTATATTGACAGGTTTTTGATAGGACTATAGGACCAATTCTTACCAAAAAAAAAAAAAAAAAAAAAAAGAATAATAACTGAAAAAAGGGGGGAGGTGAAGAAGAAAAAAATCCATAACTTCGTCTATATCATCTTAATATTATATACAAATCTTATATTAACAAGTTTTTTATGGACCAATTCTTACAGCAAAAACAAATTAAAAATACATGGAGGTTACAGGAAAAAAAATATCGTATTAAGGATGTACTCAAATCCAAACTGTTTATTTTCTGACACATTTTTTAATTCATTTTTGCTTTCAAACGCATCCAATTTGTAGGTTCTGTTATTCAGAAACTATATAAAGTGCCGTAATGGTCGATTTTTTTATAGAGGCAGAATATATTTTAAAAAATGATATCAAAGTGGGCATTTTGAACCGCATTTCTCGAAGTAATAGTGCTGGAAACGAAAAATATGGTCCTAATGAGAAAATAATTGTTTATTAATCAAGTTCTCACTAAAAGAACGAAAAATAAAAACATAGGTTGCTTATAAATCTCGTAAAATGGTGTGTACGTCGATTTGGAAACGAAAAATATGGTCCTAATGAGAAAATAATTGTTTATTAATCAAGTTCTCATTAAAAGAACGAAAAATGAAAACATAGGTTGCTTATAAATCTCGTAAAATGGTGTGTACGTCGATTTGGAAACGAAAAATACGGTCCTAATGAGAAAATAATTGTTTATTAATCAAGTTCTCATTAATAGAACGAAAAATGAAAACATAGGTTGCTTATAAATCTCATAAAAAATCACGTCAGCAAGTTTCGTGCTTTTCATTTTAAAAATAAATCTGAAACAGTGTCAGAAAATTTGGAGTTGTTGAGCATGGAAAAATATTTTTTGAATACTCTGCCTTAACATGATTCTGATAAAACCAGCTCTTACAGAAAAATGAAATTAAAAATTCGTCCAAAGCGGCCAGATAAAATTGTTAAACTGGGGGTTATCTCTAAATCTTAATTTAGTTTTTGTTGGTGAAATTAGTACTTAACTTCTTAATCTACCTCCGCCGGCAGGGATTTTTATTTTTTAAGTGTAGAACCCTAAAAACGACCCTTTTTGATTTTTTTTTTCAAGCAAGGGTTAACTGCGATATTCTTTTTTATTGATTGCGTCATTTGAGACGTAAGAGTAGGATCTATTACAATATGTCTTCCATTTTCAACTTTACTAAGCGGTTTGGACGATGTTAGTTAATAAATAATGACAAAATTCTCCCGAAAAATTTTTTTTTCGCTCTTCATTTTTAACAGTTGCGTAGGTAAGCCTTCAGGGTATGCGCCTCAACTTTTCCCGTCTCGCAACGGCCAAGATGGGTTTTTAATGAGAGTGAGTTACGGTTCTTCATTAACTCAACTAATTATAGGAATTTTAAAATTCTGAGACCCAGGTTCATTAGGAGAGGCCTTGGCCTATTATCAAAAAAAAAAAAAAAAAAAAAAAAAAAAAAAAAAAATCAGCGTTGTACGTGCCATAGATTTTGCTAGACAACGCAGACACACACAAATTTACACACACAGACACACACGCGCACGCACAGACAGAGCGATTTCTTCTTTTATTAGTATAGATATATGTAAATTAATATTATATACTACATATATATATATATATATATATATATATATATATATATATATATATATATATATATATATATATATATATGTATATATATATATATATATATACATATACTTCAACAAAATATGAAAATTGTAACACATTAAAAATTCTGAAAGAAGGTATATATTAAAAGTGTAATATTAGCTATGAATTGTCAAAAGAGTTAAATATTATAAGCTACACAAATAAAAAAAAGTCTTTCCGGCCATTTCCAGATGGAAGAGGTAGGCATATGAAGTTAGCCAACGAACTTGGTTGAAACATTGATATTTACTATGCACATACTAAATTACATCCAAATCGAGAATTACAGCATGACGAAAATTAGAATGTTCCAAATTGTCAGCCATCTTAGAAATGCAAACTGCTATATCTCAGCCATTTTTCAAGATAAAGACAAAACAGAAAATGCTGCGTAATCCTTGTATCAAGGTCAAACACTTAAGAAAAAAATACCTTTTTCAATTTCTAAATTATTGTACCTCATTTTAAAGTTTAATAATAATAAAAAAAATTAATGGGCACTTGGTTGAAACATTGCTATATACTATGCACGTGCATAGTCACATCGAAATTGGTTAATAAATACGCGTGTTATCGCGTGACAACATCAGATCTTTCCAATATGTCGACCACACTAAAAATTCAAAGTGCTATAACTCAGACATTTTTTAAGATATAGACGAAACAAACAATGCAAAATCTTTGTATCAACGTCAAACACATATGAAGAAAATCTTTTTCAATTCCTATTTTTTTTGTGCCTAATTTTAAATTAAATTTTTTTAATTTAAATGACCGCCATTTTCAAAGAAGATGGCGGATAACTTTGGCCTACGAACTCGGTCGAGTCTTTGGTATATACTATCCATACACCAAGTTACATCCAAATCGGTTCATAAATACGCGTGCTATCACGTGACAAAAATCAGAACGTTTCAAAATGTTAGCCACACTAGAAATTCAAAGCACTATAACACAGCCATTTTGTAAGATATAGACAAAACAAGAAATGCTCCGTATTCTTTGTATCAACGTCAAACACATAAGAAAAAAAATCTTTTTCGATTACTAATTTTTTGTACCTAATTTTAAATTTAATTTTTTTTTTTAATTTTAAATGGCCGCCATTTTGAAACAAGATGGCGGATGAAGCTGGCCAACGAATTCGGACGAGACATTGGTATGTACTATGTACATACCGAGTTGCATCGAAATTGGTTCATAAATACGAGAGTAACAGTGAGACAAAGATAAGATATATATATATATATATATGGCCAAAGGTGACCGGTCACTTGCGATTTTTGAGGTTTTGTTAAATATCTAGAAAAATACATGAGGAATTAACCTGAAATTGCAGGAGTGTAAACAGTATTGTATAGGTCATATATTTCCGCGATAATTTTTTCCCGAAACCCCATAGGGGACCGTCAAAAAATTGAAAAAGAACGAATCTCTTTTGGATAACCCTGTAAAAACTAACGGAGCAAAAGTGTTTAAACTCGAGATTAGTAATAAGTGGCTTATTGTAATATACTGTGTTCATTTTTATGACGATAGCATGTATACTCGTAGAGAAATTAAGGTTTTTATAAAAACAGTCCCAAATTTCGCGAAGATTTTTGCTTATAATTTGCAGAGTTCTTAATATAAAAAAAAAAGTTCTTTTCAGAAAATAGGACGAACAACATTGTACACAATACCCCGCAATCAGAATGAAAAAATAATGGGGTTGTGTCCATTATGATTAGTGCCAATTTAGCATACACAATATTGCACGTAATACTGAATTTGGATACAATCCCTCATCTTTTTGCTTCATTTTGGGTATATATTAAAACGTGTAATTATTTAAGTGCAAAATTTAAAACTAAGATTTAAAAAACTATTCTAAGAAAACTAAAACTTTAAACATAAATAATTTTGATTCAGAAATAGAAATAAAATCTTTCACCATAATTTAACCAAGCAAGAATTTAGCATTAATCCAAATTTACTGTACATTGTTATAAATATTAAAACCACAACTTTAAAACTTAATAGTTCTGGAAATGTTCCGTGTATCCTTCCTTGTTTAAATTTCTCTGTTATTCACAACAATTGCCGTGATAAATTATTTTCAAAAGTTTTATCGCTATAAGTATGTTAAAGATAAGGTTTGGAGGATTTTATTATTTGAAATTTTAAGAAGATATTGCTGTTTTCTAATTAGAAGAGCAACTCTTCATGCGTTTAAAGAAAATCTCTCTAAAAATTAGGAGGTTAAATCTTTTGGAATATTTTTAATATTAGAAAAGCATAATAAGGAAATTCTTTAAATTTTCAAATATGAACTGTTACAAAATATTTTAGATAACTACACCGTATTTATATACAGTTGAATTTGAAGAAATTGACATAAAATTTTAAGAAAATATTGTATTTTTTAGTTAAAAAATAAGAACTTTATCTTTTTGAAGATTGTGTTGCTTGAATAATCTCTGGAAATTTTTTCTCTGTAAGAAAAATATATCTGCACATGAAAAATCTTTAAATTTCTCAAATACGGATTGTTGTAAATAGTGAACTTAAAACATCCATGCTGTATTGGCATACATGTAGATTAGAATTAAAGACATAATAAAATATTTAATTTTCTAGAGTCATTTGATACGTCGGCTATAGATATTGCAAATAGTTTAATATCAAATTTTTTTTTATTTTATTAAGATTGTTTAATTATGAAGTCAGTTGATGAAGCTTGGATTTATTATTTTATCCAATTATAAAACATCTTAATATTTATATGGATATATGTAAGTCCTATTTTTTAATATCAAAATCACTGAATTTTTTTTAATGGTGCATATTTCTTTATAAGTATTCTGAAGCATTATAAATTCAAGTGTAATGTCTGTTTTCTTTTCCTACATTTATACATTTTTTATACTGTAAGTTGAATAAATTATTCTCATATTTCACGAATTTTCCATCTTTTGATTGGAGGATTTCAGAATATTTTGAATTTAAATTCACGAGGTTTCGGGGATTTGAAAAATTCCATTTCTAAAACGAAAAAGTCTTTCCGGCCATTGCCGGGAGGAAGAGGTAACTTTCATATTCCTTATTTTTAAAAAGACAGCTTATATTATTCAAACACACGAAGCTCAAATCAGTAGAAACAGATTATGGAAGATTCAATAATAGTTTTTGTCAATACTCAATATGAATGGCAATTTCGCGAAATTAGTCAGCTTTATAAAGCCATTTTTGTTTAAATTGATTTATATTTGGTCGTCAAATTCGACGATATCTTGAAGTGCCCCTTATTTTAAAGCAACATGATCGGTGCAATAGAGCTAACCAATGAACTTAGTCGAGACCTTAGAAATTCCTGTGCACATGCTCATTCACATCCAAATGTGTTGATATATATACGAGTGCTGTCGCAGGCAAATAATGAGATTTTTTCAAAATGTAACCCACATTAGAAATTAAAACACCTATCTCAGCCATTTTTCAAGATAAAGACAAAACAAAACATGCTCTGAAATCCTTGTATCAAGGTGAAACACTTAAGAAAAAACATTTTTCTATTTCTAATTTTTTTTGTACCTCATTTTAAAGTTCAATTAAAAAAATGAAATGGCCACTTGGTTGAGACATTGCTGTTTACTGCACGTGCATAGTCACATGCAAATCGGTTAATAAATGCCTGTGTTATCCCGTGATAAAAATCAAATCGATCCAATATGGCAGCCACACTAGAAATTCAAAGGGCTATAACCACCCATATTTTAAGATATAGACGAAACAAACAGTGGCCCGAAATCTTTGTATTAAGGTCAAATACATATGAAGAAAATCTTTTTTAAATTTCTAATTTTTTTGTACTTCATTTTAAATTAATTTTTTTTTAGACATTTTAAATGGCCGCCAATTTGAAACAAGAAGACGGATAAAACTGGCCAACGAATTCGGTCGAGACCTTGATATGTACTATGTATTCACCAAGTTACATCCAAATGGGTTCATAAACACGCGTGTTATCGCGTGACAAAAATCGATCGTTTCAAAATGTCAGCCACACTAGAAATTCAAAGTACTATAACTCAGCCATTTTGTAAGATATAGACAAAACAAAAAATGCTCCGGAATCTTTGTATCTACATCAAACGCATAAGAAAAAAAAATCTTTTACAATTTCAAAATTTTTTGTACCTAATTTTAAATTATTTTTTTTTTAATTTTAATGGCTGCCATTTTGGGACAAGATTGCGGATGAAGCTGGCCAATGACCTTGGTCAAGACATTGGTATGTACTATGTACACGCTTAGTTACATCGAAATCGGTTCATAAATACGAGAGTTACAGTGTGACAGAGATCATATATATATGTATATATATATATATATCACCCTCATAGCATGCATTGTCACAGTGACGTCGTTGTGACGTCACTGTGAGTCACTGTGGTCACGTCACATCTGTGACCGAAATGCCACCACTCAGTGATGTCACATTGTGAATGAGATGTGAACTTCTTAGAAAACTTAAAAAAAATTACAAAAACTCTTCAAAACATGTTGTTACTGTAAAATTTTATTTTTCTGGCAATAAAAAAGAATTGTTATGTCACTGCATGTAACGTAGGTCACGACACACCCACAAAAAAATTGTAATAAATTGTAAAAAATTTTAACCCATATTGTAAGTCACAGTGTGAGAAAAATATGAACTTCAAAAATCTTTGAAAATGAAGAGAAATGTTTTAAAAAGACCCGCGTTACAGCGGCATAAGGAATGAAAATATATTAGTGGGTAGCAAGTAGTAAATTCAGACACGAAAAGATGGTGGGGGAGGGGGGGGGATATAAAGGAAAATGCACGGTACAAGTATCAACAAACTAGATTTCCATGCTATATTTTATCAATTTGATATCTAAGAGTGTGAAAGTATACTTTTTTCCTGATTTCAATTTTATCTAGTATTGCAATTTAATATAATAATCCTTCTCTTATTCTTATTATTATAAAAGTGTTTCTCGGAAAAATGGTACGTGCTGGATGTTGTAACTTGAGTGGTTATTTTTGCCATGTGACATGTGGCAAACTGAATAATCTAAAGGTAATTATCTATAAAGTTGAATAGCAAAAATGTGGGAATTAGACTGAAAATATCAAGGTAAATATACTTTTTTTCCTGGAATAAATTGGTCACGAAAACAAAAATTTTACTTCAACTGAGGTTCCACGTGACCATGAACTAAAATGAGCGTAGACTCTTTTTTTTAAAAATGAAAAAACACCAGTTTATTAACTGTGTACACAAATACATCTCAAATTAAAATCTCGTTGACCACTCACAAACATTCTCCTTCAGAGAAACTTTCCCTTGTGCATGATCAAGAAAAAAAGTTTTATCTCAATATATTACTTGGCATACCATTCAGAAGTTAAATTCTTTTTTTTTTTCGATACATTAAATAATAGAATTTATCTCTCTAAATAAACTTAGTAAAGCAAGGTAAAAGAAAATGGAAAAAAGGCTTATCTGCAGGACATGTTGAAGACGACTCGCCTCGATGAATAGAATGACTCTTCAAGCCACTTATTCTGATTCTGAGTGAACCACCAAAAGTGGCACAACTGGATGACACGATCTCACATTTCTTGTACTTCTAACTCGGTACCAACTCCAATGCTATCGTTCTAGGTTCTACTGAATCAAATTTTTTGCATCAACCGCGTGGTGTGGGTTACCACACACTACAACACACGCCAACAGGCACATCACAAATTCGCCAACAAAAAGTAACACATAATAGAACAAGCCTTATTGAACAAGGCGATGAATCTGCCAAACTGGCAAACGGTCGAATCAAACAGACGCTGGTTGGTTGGAAGCTTCTAGAATAATGTGGAAAATTCTTTGAGAGGCTTCACCCAACCAATGAGAGGAAAGGGCGGTAAAAATATATGACTGGGAGTTGAAGTAGAAGTATATGAACTAAGACTTAACTATTGAAATTAAATGAATATTAAATAAAATAAAACATTGCTTCAAAATGGTAAAATGAATATCGATTAACATGATATTTTAGAATCGATATGAACAAATGATAAATTTTAGCAGAGCAGAAGAGTAACTTAGATTAACATTGAAAACTGATAGACTTCGGAAACCATGGAGGAAAACACATGATTCAGAAACCATGGAGGAATAACAAAAATGGAGATGAACTCAAATAAGAATGTTGTGAAGAAATCGATTTAACAGATTTAATCGATTCTCTTCACAACATATTCCTTGCTGTCAGAGAAAAAAAATTTGAATGCACGAACTGGATGAAATGGAGCATTAATTGCTAAATTTCAGAAGGAGAAAAGAGAAATTTTTTTTTTTTTGAATAAAAACCAAATCTGAATACAACATAACAAGAAATATGAATGAAAAAAAATGAAGCAAAGAAAAAATTAACCTACCAATTTGCAGAGGATCATGCACAGGGATTTATATACAATTTACTTACACTTCTGTGGTCATTACAAATATAAATGAATTTACAGTCAGAACTTCTGTGTCAACAATCTTATTTATGGTGCTCCTCTTATATGAGTTACAATTAAATAGTTCACTTGATCACTTGATGACACATCTGGAGAATACCATCATTCTGTCCAACACATGTTAGAAACACTGAAATATAAAGCCACAGTATAAGTAACTGATCAAATCAGCAAACTTACAAAGCAAAAAAAAAATTGTTCTGAATGACTTTTTTTTTTTTTTTTTTTTTTAGGAAAACAGGACTGCCTAACTGGTAATCAATATAACAGCAAACTGCCTTTAGTTGCTTTTTTTTAGAGTTAAATTCATGAAAAGGCTGTTTTATTAGTTTAACAGAACAAACAATAAGTTACTATCACTATCCTTTAAGTGACTAATGAAATACTACCTAACTTATCCTTCATTAAGTAACAAGTGATTAAAAGTTATCACATATTCTATCCTTCAGTAATTGTTTCAAGTGCACTTAAAAAAAAAAAAAAATATTAAAAATGAACAATTGACACTAATTCCATTATGTGCCATGAACAAAACATTACTTTCATAATACTAAAAGTTTTTTTTAAAACTTGCCTAAGTTTATTACTAATACTATCCGTGTAGAAAACAACTTGGTTCTACAAAAATGAGTAAGATTTGTAAACGTGTGCTCCATAATTTCTTTTTATAGAAAAAGCAAACTTAAATCTTTACTGTTTCATCAACATATACTAGTAATTTTTATCTCACTTTTTTTTTTTTTTTTTTTTTTTTTTTTTAAACATATTTATACCTTACAATTTACTCTTAATAGGTATATAAAGAGTGAGCAATTAATATAGCTAATGAAATAACAAAATTACACATTTCTAATTTTTTTACACATAAATGGATAAATTTAAACAAAACAATTAATAAAATTATTTACACAAATGATATGACTTAGTTTTTTTTTTTTTTTTTTTTTTTTTTTTGTATTCACACAGCTTCTAAAATTTTGTCTGCCCATCCAATCGCAGAGATTGTAAAAAGAAGAATGTGAATGAACACATGAAAAATTGAAAAAGGTGGTTTTGTGCATCCGCACGGGGATGAGGAGTCTTGTCTGCCCATCCGGTAACAAACACTCTCACATACCCAAAACTTTCAGAGTAAAAAAAAATGAAAGAGGGCTGACTTTGACTTATGGTCTCAGTCCTAGAGGGGAAAAGGTCTGTGAAAGGACTTGTTCAGTGCAACCCAAACAAGCCCTACTCCTCCACATTGGTTTATTAACCAGTGCAAGGAGTCGAGTCGACTTTCAGTAAAATTTTGTTTTGAAGAAAAACTGTTGGTACAGACCAACAAAAAGAGGTAGCTTCTGGTACAGTGACATGTGAAGCATACAGGGCAATAATTTTGAACTGCAACACAATGTCGAAGGGAAGAAATTGTATAGTCGTAGAAAAAAAAGGGATGTGATGGGTTTTGCACAGCATCACAAAAATATTTAGAAAAGTCAAGATCTAAAGTACCAGTAGCTGAAGTTGTCACAAATTGGTATTATATAAAAAAGGTCAAAACTATATTTTCCAGAACACTTTTTTTTTTTTTTTTTTTTTTTTTTTTAAATACTTAATGAAGTTGCCAACAATAAAGGTTGATAAGACTCATGATGATAGATTACATAGCATGATTAACATAATTATTTTAGATCATAATAGATTTTGCAAGTTTAACATATTGAAAAAAAAAAAACACTTAGCTTATGTGAACATTAAAAGGAAACTTATCTTAAACTGAATTTAGGAGTTGCATAATTGTCTTCTATATCAGGTCCATCATTCCACAGGAGACTACAGGGCAGCTAAGAGTTTTCCGCCAGCAGAAGGTCAGTTACCAGGCAGCTTCCATGGAGAGTCTCACGTCAATCCAAATACAGGTGGGGCGCCATCCATCTGGATCCAGAATGTTTGAGTCGGTGAATAAGACATAGCTGACAATGGAGGAAAAAAATTTTTTTTAGTAATATTCAAAGTTGGGATCTAACTTTTTCTTGTTGCGAGTTGGTCTGACAACTCTTGTTATTTGAGGACTGCTTTCAGAGTTGTTGGCACTGTTCACACTATCATTGGCACTTTGAGCACTTGTACTAGGTACACTGTTCGAAGGTTGTTGGATTAGATGTTCTTTTCTTTCATCTAATCGAATTAGCTTATTTTGGTGGATATAGAATGGTGATGCATTCTCATTTTCCATTGACTTAACTTGTACAATAGCAGGGGAAATAATTTTTTGCACAATGAAAGGACCTTGGTTTTCTTTTTTAAACACTTTAGGGAATTTTACTAACACTTTGTCATTCACTTTGAGTTTTTGAAATGTTCTTTCTTCACGAGATTTCTTGTACACTTGTTGTCTGTTCTTCTCATTATTCAGAAATGTTGTGGTATAAATTTCGTCTAAAATTTTTGTTAACTCGAAAATGTCATGTGCTGTGTCTAAAATCTTCCATTCAGATTGATTTTTATAATTTGAGTAGATGTCGTTAAGTTCTCGAGCAAAATGGACAAAGTTTGGGGTGAATTGAGTTGCAGGATGAGTAGTTGAGTTGTAAATTGATTGATGAATCTTCATTGCTGTATAAACATCATAACCTTCAGTTAACATTGTATTTATGGCAGTTTTTATTTGAGTGTTTATGCGTTCACTCAATCCATTAGCTTGTGGGTTGCAAATGGTTGTATGCTTGACATAAATCTTGATTTTTTCACAAACAGTATGGAATAAATCACTTGTAAATTGTGAGCCTTTGTCTGTGAGGACAATATTTGGTTTTCCATGAGTGGAAATGTAAGAAAGAAAAGCTTTTGTTATAGCTGATGCTGTAATTTGATTTAAATTATATAATTCAAGGTGTCGCGAAAAATGGTCTATAACAGTTAAGATGAATGAATGATTTTTTAAAGGACCAAGCAAATCCATAGAGATTTCCTGAGCTGGTTCTGTAGGAACAGGAGCAGGTAAGAATGGAGTTTTAGGAGGATTCTGATTTTTTAACTTTTTACATGTCTCACAACTGTTTACAAAATTTATGACATCAGCGATCATATTCTTCCATGTGAATCTTTTTCGAATGTTGTGCAGGGTTTTGTTATGACCTGTATGAGTTATATGTGCAATCTTGATCACTTTAGGGATTAAGGATGTAGGAACTACAGCTCTATGTAAAGCATTTTCTAAGATGTGAGGGGCTCTATTAAAGCATAGTAAATTATTTTTAGGGTTTATATAATATGCTTTATTTTTATTTTGGATTTTATTTTCTTTTATCTCCTCAATAATTTCTCTTAATGCTTTATCTTTATTTTGTTCTTTTCTTAAATTTTGATCTGAAATGTCATTGCAAGAAATATCACTCATATTAATGTTGTTAATTTTTTCATGTTGATAGTTATCAATATCTGAATCCACAACATTAGGTTTTGACGGGTTTCCCTCGTTTACACTTTCAGATTGTAACATAGGAGGTAAATTTTTGTCAAGATCAAGATTATTGTTAAAGATTGGAAGAATGTCTTGAGATTCTACTAATTCAGGGTTAGTGGACAGGTCTTGATGAGGTGGGTCTTCTTGTAGTCTACTAAGGTAGTCGGCTAATATGTTTAATTTACCAGGGATGTGTTCGAATTTATATTGGAACTCTGACAGTTCCATGAGCCATCTTGTGATTATGTCTGCAGGTGAATTTGACTTTTTGTACTTTTCAAGAGGCTTTGAATCTGACAATACGAAGAATTCCCTGTTGTAAATATGATGCTTAAATGCAGTTATGCCTTTGAAAATGGCATATAATTCTAATTTCAAAGGTGGATATCTTTTTTCGGATTGAGTTAATGACTTTGAAAAATAAGAGATGGGATATAGCTTATCACCATCAAATTGCATTAAAATAGCTGATATGGCATTGATAGAAGCATCCGTATTGATATAGAAAGGTTTGTCCCAATTAGGTAAATGTAGGAATGGTTGATTAAAGAAATGTTTTTGCAATTTTGCAAAGGATTGATCATGTACAGAAGTCCACTTGAATTTAATTTTTGGAGAAGTTAGTGCAATTAAAGGAGCTGCTATTTCAGCAAATTGAGGAATAAGGTTTCTATAAAATGATGCAAGTCCTAAGAATGATTTTACTTGTTTCTTTGTTTTAGGAATAGGAAAACCTGTTATTTTTTTTTATGTTTGAGTCTATTGGAGAAATGGTTCCATTTTGTATGTGAAATCCTAAGAAATTGATGGAATTAGTGTGAAATTGGCATTTTTCAGGAGAAAGAGTTATATTATGCTTTGCAAGAACTGAAAACAACTTCTCTAAAGTTTCCAACATTTGTTTAAATGAATTAGCACCTATGACCATGTCACCTTGATAAGAAAATATGTTGTCACATTCGGTTAATTGTATGATTTGATCCACTAGTTGTTGAAATGTAGATGCAGCTGTTTTTAAACCAAATACAAGTCTGTTATAAGTAAAGGTACCCCAAGGAGTGATAAAAGAAAGTTTATCTTGGAGTTCCCTAGGCAATGCAATCTGCCAATATGCATTTGGCATGTCTAATGTAGAGAAAAATTTATACTTTGATAATTGGGAGATTAAGTTGTTAATTTTAGGTAAAGGATAAGAAGCTGGAATGATTATTGCGTTAAGTAATCTTAGGTCGAGAGCAAGTCTGTACTTTTGTTTTTGACTAGGATCTGTCCTTTTTTTCTTAACCAGTAACATTGGACATGCCCATGAAGAGTTAGCACGGTTAATAATATTAGCATTTATCATTTCTGATAATTGTGATTTTGCCTCAGCTTCTAATGCTTGTGGTACAGGAAATGGCAAAGCCTTAATGGGATGAGAATTCAAAAAATTTATTTCTGGGGTTACTAAGTCTGTATGACCAAGAGTTTTTAAATCCTTCGAGAACACTTGTGAATTTTGTAGAAGTGTTCTTAATAAATTCTCTCTTTGATCAGAAGGCAGATGAGTTAACTTAAAGTCCTCTTTAATTAATTGTTCTTTCCTAAGTCTAATCACATCTTCTGATGGTACAATTACATTGCATAGTTCATGAGAGTCAGAATCAAATTTGTACTCTTGGATATCATTTTCTGTTAAATTGGTATAATAACCAAGAATTGCATTTTTGTTAATATGGACAAATTCCTTGGAATTATTTTCAATTATAATAAGGAACATGTTTTGTTTGATATGTTCCAGCGAATGAATACTGTCAACAAAATGTAATTTAGGATCTTCATAAGAAGGTGTAAAAAGGAAAAAATAATCAGGCATATTTTTATATTTTACTTTAACATACAAGCATTCTTTAGGAGGAATTGTAATTGTACTTGAATTTAGAATTTTATTACCTTCTACATTATTTATATCACATGGTTTAGCTTCATTTATAGACTGAGGATTACTGACAACTGTATGTACCATAGGAGTATGATTTGATTCATTTACTCCAATTTGATTTTGTGTTACACCATTATTATTGTACATTTGATTATTAGATACTTCAGGTTGACAAGATTCATTAATAGTAGGATTTAAGTTATTATAATTTGTCAGATCTAATTCAAACCAGTTTGTTAATTGTTCATTAGAACTAATTGTATTTATGAGATTATTTTCTTCGTTATCATTAACAAAAGGAATTTTCTTATCTTTGTAAAGAATAGCATTAAAGCTTGGAGCTATTGTGATTGAAAACTTTGAAAGAAAGTCAAAGCCTAATATTACTGTAAATTTATTGTTGCTTATGTCAGTAATGTAAAGATTATGTGAAAAATGATTACCATGAATTCTTATGTTAATTTGGATACATCCAGAAAATTTAACTATGGAATTGATGGTTTTTATTGACACCTTTCTTGAAAGAAACTTATAGGGAACTTGCTGTTTTAAGAAGTGAAAGAATTCTTCGTCTATAAACGACAAACTAGAACCGGTATCAATTAAAGCGTTTTGGGAAATTTGTTGAAAGTTTATACTAATACAAGGTAACTGTACTGATTTTTCAAAAGCTGAGAAGATCCTATGATCAACATCGTCTTTTTGTACACTATTTTCATTACTATGAAAGTCCACCACAGATTTAGAAGAAACTTTATTAGGTGTGAATGATAATGAAGTATTTAAACTCTTGTTAAGAAAGATTCTTGTTTTTTGACGAGGAGGATTTGAGGTTTCTGGCTTTAATTCAGGAGACGAGGCTAAACCGCCAGATGTATTCAACCTCATTTCTCGTTTAAATTTTCTTGAAATTTTGAACTTTTTCCCTGATTTTTAGGCTTATGTTTGTCATCTCTTTTGCCAATTACTTCCAAAAATTGATAACATTGGGGCATAAGATGGCCACGCCTAGAACAAAAGTTACATATTTTGACCTCACGGTTTTGTCTGTTGAAATGATTATTACTTTTGAATGAATCATATGAGTCGTCTCGCCTTTTATGTTGAAATCTTTGATTATCCTTTTTGGGATTAAAGTTCTTTTGTCTTTTAAATTTAGGAAGTTTTGGTGTGTTTTCTTTATCTACATGAAAGTTTTCACCGATTTTGGCAACTGGTGATTCATTTTCATCAAATATTCTCTTAAGTTGCTCAGCTTTTTTTAGAATTTCATCAAATGATGATAATTCATACTCTAAGATCTTTATTTTTATTTTTTTTGGTAAGGCACTAACAAATAAGTCTTTTTTAAGTTCAGAAATAGCTGCCTGATCCAATTTTGGATACTTTTGATGCAGCGCTTTGTCAAGACGAAATGAAAAATTGTTTAGGGATTCATTTTCCTCAAGTTTGAGACTATTAAGATCAGTAGGTGTACTTTTCTTACTGAAGAATTTCTCAAATTCTTTTCGTATAGCCTCAATATCATTTTTACAGTTAATGTAAGATGAATCTAAGTAAAATTGCAAAGCTGGACCTACCAATTTGCTTTTAAATAAAGCTAAAGTCTCTGTTTCTGACAGCTTATAAATTGATTTTACTTCTTTGATTTGATCAAAAAAAAATTTGACAAGAGTGGGATCCCCACTGAATTGTTGAATCTGAATATTTATATGTTTGCTAGCCATTTTAATAAGTTATTTGAAATTATATATACTTTAGTCAGGAATATTTGAAAAGTACTGCATTGCTAAGTTTTCTATATTATATATATATACTTAATACACAAATATATCAATACTTCAAGGCAATTGGTTTAATACAAAAATATATATTGAGCATCATAAGTGAAAAAATTGAATAAAAGTCCTGCATTTGTTACTTTCAAACATGATTATTGAGTCAGATTTTAAGTATACCTCAATATATTGAATTATAATTATACGTGAAGAGTTACCTCAAATTTCATTATATAACACTTCAATTATGTAAAAGTTTTGATGGAATTATTTTAAACACATAGGAAGCAAAAATGATAAAAAAGGTCACAGAAATGATTATTTTCTCATATTTTGAAAATATTAAGTAGTTTCCAATACCATATTTCAAAAAAATTCCAATTTCATTCCTTAATTTATACATTAAATCAATCATTTTCTGTCATTTCATCATTGTAAAAGAAATATAATTGTTCTTGATAAGCAAATATTTAATTAATGTAGTTGTTTCATGAGAAATTGCATGTTATATGTATTTATTCTCAACTATCTACACTCAAACACATAAGAAAAAAAGAGACGACCTCAGGTGAAGAGGGATTCGGCATCACATGTTGTAACTTGAGTGGTTATTTTTGCCATGTGACATGTGGCAAACTGAATAATCTAAAGGTAATTATCTATAAAGTTGAATAGCAAAAATGTTGGAATTAGACTGAAAATATCAAGGTAAATATACTTTTTTTCCTGGAATAAATTGGTCACGAAAACAAAAATTTTACTTCAACTGAGGTTCCACGTGACCATGAACTAAAATGAGCGTAGACTCTTTTTTTTAAAAATGAAAAAACACCAGTTTATTAACTGTGTACACAAATGCATTTCAAATTAAAATCTCGTTGACCACTCACAAACATTCTCCTTCAGAGAAACTTTCCCTTGTGCATGATCAAGAAAAAAAGTTTTATCTCAATATATTACTTGGCATACCATTCAGAAGTTAAATTCTTTTTTTTTTTTCGATACATTAAATAATAGAATTTATCTCTCTAAATAAACTTAGTAAAGCAAGGTAAAAGAAAATGGAAAAAAGGCTTATCTGCAGGACATGTTGAAGACGACTCGCCTCGATGAATAGAATGACTCTTCAAGCCACTTATTCTGATTCTGAGTGAACCACCAAAAGTGGCACAACTGGATGACACGATCTCACATTTCTTGTACTTCTAACTCGGTACCAACTCCAATGCTATCGTTCTAGGTTCTACTGAATCAAATTTTTTGCATCAACCGCGTGGTGTGGGTTACCACACACTACAACACACGCCAACAGGCACATCACAAATTCGCCAACAAAAAGTAACACATAATAGAACAAGCCTTATTGAACAAGGCGATGAATCTGCCAAACTGGCAAACGGTCGAATCAAACAGACGCTGGTTGGTTGGAAGCTTCTAGAATAATGTGGAAAATTCTTTGAGAGGCTTCACCCAACCAATGAGAGGAAAGGGCGGTAAAAATATATGACTGGGAGTTGAAGTAGAAGTATATGAACTAAGACTTAACTATTGAAATTAAATGAATATTAAATAAAATAAAACATTGCTTCAAAATGGTAAAATGAATATCGATTAACATGATATTTTAGAATCGATATGAACAAATGATAAATTTTAGCAGAGCAGAAGAGTAACTTAGATTAACATTGAAAACTGATAGACTTCGGAAACCATGGAGGAAAACACATGATTCAGAAACCATGGAGGAATAACAAAAATGGAGATGAACTCAAATAAGAATGTTGTGAAGAAATCGATTTAACAGATTTAATCGATTCTCTTCACAACACTGGAGCAATTTGAATAACATATTTAGAATTAGGAATATTAAATATATACACTTTACATATTTAGTTTGCAGGAAGGAAAATTTTTAATTTATATTTACCGACCACTGGTATTCGAAACACTTTTGTGGCTTCAAACTAAAAAAATTATATTATAGTTAAGTCTGCAGCTTTTAAAGAGCACGTAGAAAGAGTCTTCAGAGTTTAGTCATACATACATTTCTTGCTTTATAATTTGCATTCAAGTCATATTTTTTCCTGTTAGTGTACCTATTTTAAGTAACTATTTTTTTAAAAAATTCTACTTCTTTCAGACTTTTAAAATAAAATTAGCATTTTCCGAATAAATAAAAATAATACAAAATTTATGCAAAACCCATGATATAATTTATTATTCGTATTTCAAATTTGTGTTTTAGAGATATGACTCTAAAAAAAGTTATTTTACGAATTGTTTTATTTTACAGGAAATTAACATGAAAAGAATGACGATTGACAAAGAAATTTTTTTTATCCTCGATATTTGGAAGATATTTTGTATTTGTGTGAAACAATCTTTACTTAGAAAAAGGGAGGGGGGGGGGGTTAAAACTGATAAAAAGAAAAGGTAAAATACATTGGAAAATTCTTCAAATACAAAAATTTATATACAGACAGTCTCATAAAATGATTGCACATATAAGTTCCATATCTGTTTAAATAAAAGGAAATAAACTCACACCTGCCCCAAATCGTCTGCCACGATACCGCAGGGTAAACAGAGAACTTTTTGTTCTATCAGATGCGGTAAGTTACTAGTCTAAAATGTAAGCTTTTGCGTGTGCTTTTTAAATGGAAGAAAAAGACGTCACCATTTTCGGATACACACGGATATTAATAATTAATTTATGGAGCTCAAAAAGTAAGTCTTATTTAATTTAAATTGTTTGTTCCTGTTTTGTATATTTGGTGAGATGAGTTAAATAGTTTTATATTATACCTATAGAAAGAGACTGTTCTGGGATTGTTTTTCAGATTAGAAATTAACATTATACTGAATGGGAAATGCCGTTTTACATACTATAGTAGTGAAACTTTTGAAACACTTTTTTTCATTGCTAATAATATTTTAAATTATTATTTAAAATCCTAAATCTTCATATCAATGTTTTCAGATTTAACATTTGCCAAAATTATAAAATAATAGGAATTCCTTGTAACATATGGAGAGATTTTTGAGAAATTGTTAAATCTAATAATACATTTAATTCATCTATTGTACTTTGTTGTTGTTTAATAGTACAATTATAAATACTAATTATATAGTGTTTTTCAAATTGGTATATTTATTTTTTTAAATTGTATGTAAGCACGTTTTTGCTGTTCGTGATTTTAATCAAACATTTAATTGTAGACATTCAGAATCAGTTATTAAATTTTCTTCGATTGTAAACTCATTTCCTACGTTTTCGATACACGTTCGATACTCCGCATTAAAAAATAAAATATGACAATTAAGCATTGAAATAAAGTGTTTTTCATGCCTGATAACAAGTTTACAGATTAAACTGCTTTACTATACTTTTTAAAATTTGATATTTATAATATTTATAAAAAAATATTTATAATTTATGATATTTATAAAAGTTGATATTGTACTGTTCATTAGCGATAATTGCTGGAAATGCATTTTTAATTATAATATGTGCTTTTATGATCCACTATATTTATGCATAGTATATGGTGTATATAAAAGCTATAATTCATATACAAGGCTACACAAAAGTATACGTAAGAGTTAAGGGGTATGGGCGCAAATTGCTTAAAGGTGTTTTTTAGATGAGTTATGGATTTTTATGTTGAACTGCATTTAATTTACTAAGAAATGTTTGTAGAATATGGATAAAATGATACACAGGGTCACGCAAGGAAATGGATATATGGCCGTCTATAAATTATAATTTCTGGAAATGTGATTTCAGCAGTTTTAAGAGTGTTTTAATTTGAATTAAATTTTAACTAAATAGTGGCGTGCAATAAAGATTCTAGGTAAACTACAGAGTTGTACAAAAGTATTCAAGTATGTTTTTATATATTAGTATAAATTTTTGAATGAGAATTTCAACCTGTTATGCATTTTCTTGCTAAACTAAATTTTCACATTATATACTAGTATATATCAACCTACAGATTAAATACAGGGCTATTCAAAAGAATTGGAAAACATATTTGGCTATGAACGGTAACTGAAATCAGTTTTTCAAATGTTTTATGCGTTTTCTAAAATATTTGCTTAGTTATCTTATTTACGTTATTTCCTTAAATTACGATGTCTAGTTAAAGCATTCAGGAAGCGTTGGAAAGTGCTTTATAATCTATGCTTAACGCATGATTTTTCTTACTTGTTTTTTCTATTTCCCAGATCAGTCATTTCCTATAAATCATACCAAATCTATTTAGCTCATATTAACAAAATACAATATACACGGGAATAAAAAATTTAAATAAATATGGCTTATCTTATTCTTCTTTAAATAGGAAATGTATTAATATCCGTTAGACTCCATGTTCGTATTTAATAAAATAATAACAAATCACAACACACAAAACATTCTTAATATAAAGCTTGAACTCAAGATCAAGCTTAGAACTTAATAAAAAAGGATGCCAAATGATAAGCATTGTTTTTTTTAGTGTAAAAATTAAAAGTATTTTAGAAGAATAGGACTCCAAAATAGCGATACATTGCTAAAAAGTACGGTAAAAAGATAATATTGCATATTTCAAACAAAACTTTATTTTAAAATTCATCACAGTGTTTATAACAAGAATCATCACAGTATTAATGCTTGGAAATTTTTCCAGAGAGAAACATTCGCCTTGCAAACAATATTTCAAATGGAAATCAAATTTCAAATTGATTGCTTAAAAGGCGCAAAAGCCAACATAGTGAAAAAAATTCCATAACGGTACTTGAATCCGGGCCATCAGTATAGCGCACTGACATTCTACTGACTAAACCACATGGAACGAGACCCAGCCTGGAAAATTTCTTACTAGTACATCTTGGCAAGGCTACAAACGCAGCGCAAGATGGAATATTTATCATGAGCCACCGACATGGGGCAAACACGAAACTTAATTAAATCCATCAGCGATTCAAACTATATGAATACTTGGAAATTTTTCCAGAGAGAAACATTCGCCTTGCATACAATATTTCAAATGAAAATCAAATTTCAAATTAAAATTGCATTTTAAGCAATTAATTTGAAATTTGATTTTTATTTGAAATATTGTATGCAAGGCGAATGGTTCTCTATGGAAAAATTTCCAAGTATTTATATAGTTTGAATCGATGCTGGATTTAATTAAGTTTCGTGTTTACCCCATGTCGGTGGCTCATGATAAATATTCCATCTTGTGCTGCGTTTGTAGCCTTGCCAACATGTACTAGTAAGAAATTTTCCAGGCTGGGTCTCGTTCCATGTGGTTTAGTCGGTAGAATGTCAGTGCGCTACACTGATGGCCCGGATTCGAGTCCCGGCTTGGAATCTTTTTCTCTATGTTGGCCTTTGCCCTTTTAAGCAATTAATTTGAAATTTGATTTTCATTTGAAATCATCACATTGTTTATGACAAGTTCGTCACAAATGACACATATTTCACAAATTAGTCACAGTGTGACGTCAAAGCATTGTCGCTGTCGTCACAGGTTAGTCACAAAGTTAATGCCAAAATAGTCACAAATGACACACTTTTCACAAATTTGTCACACCGTGACTTCACAGAGTGGTCACAATGTGACGTCACAAACGACCTCTAAAACGGCCATAACGACCTCGCATTCTAGTCACTATGACGTCACATCGACGTCACGTGACGTCACATCGACGGTCACAAAATCACAGTGTGACTTCACAACGACGTCGCCGTGACGTCACCATGCCTTACGGGCAACATTTGAACGGAGGGTGGATTCGGGGTCTGGAGGTCATGATCGGTGAAAATATACCAAAATTTTTGGGAATCGCTTTCCTCCGAACGGCTCAATAAATACCGTAATGAGAGCTACCTAATACTCTCTGTTTTTCCTCAGTGGGTGGGCAGACAGAGCTAACTCCGCCCCACACTATGAAAATCTTGTAGGTTTCGAAACACGAGTCAGTCCTACATTCAAAAACCAATTTAAAAACATAATTACTTTTGGAAAATGATTTAAAAACTTAATTTACAATGGAAGTTGATATGTAAATACTGTAACATAAACCATAAACGTATTTACATATCAAATTCCCTTGTAAGTTAAGTAATTATTTTTCAAAAGTAATTATGTTTTTAAATTCTTTTTGAATGTAGGACTGGTTCGAGTTTCGAAACTTACAAGATTTTTATAGTGTGGATGGAATTAGTTCTGCCTGTCCACTCACTAAGAAGAAACAGACAGTATTTTTACCCGTGTAGATTAATATTTAACTGTTTTGAGAGTTCATAGTAAAATTTTTATTATACACCTTCTTTCGGAATCTTTAATGTGTTATAAATTTTCATATCTTGATGAAGTATACATTTGTTGCATATCTCATGAGCTGCTTTTGCGCCTGTTATGCAATAACTTTCATTAAATATATTTGATATATATATATATATATATATATTTATATTTATATATATATTTGTATATATATATATATATATACATGCTAGTTCTATAACATTACAAGAATATCCAAAATCCGAGGACCTCTTGAGAACTATTAATTCACGAAGCACATTTCCCATAGTCCGCACGGCATCTTCGCCTTTTATCTGTTTGGTATAGGGTCGCTTGAAACATGAAAATTCAAACATGAATTAGGTATTTTCAAAGTTTTCTCCATCTGCGGCACACAACACCACATATCCGGTATTCTTGCACTCCCTCGATGTGGTAGAGGGTCTTTATAACATTTTAGTATTACAAATAAATGCAATTATCGTGTACTAAACCATCTTCTGATATTAATAAAACGCAAATACGTGAACCATCTCTCAAAAATCAACCAAGTTCATCTCCAGCGGCTTCGGATATCATACCTTCAAGATTACTTATCTTAATTCCCGTCAGCTCACCTGCTAACCTCAAGTGGAATTTCATGGTCATTCAGTGAGATAATTCGGAAAATGAATTTTTGCTATTGTAGAAATTTATTTTACAAAAAATTTAAAAACAATTATGCTTTTCTTGTATAATCGAGGCTCCTGGTTTTAAAAATATTAACAATTTTGGACTATGTAAGAAAAAGTCAACGACCACTTTTTCAATATATGAAAATGTGTTTAATAATATTTTTAATCAACGTACGATAGATCCACATTGGTAAAGTAAAATGAATCAAGATCCCTAACTGAAAATATGCAGTTAGAGGTAATCTCATATAAAATAAACAATACATTATGGAAAATATAAGCGCCAAAGGAGCTCTTAAAAATCCAATACTTTAAATTGAAACTGTGCATGATTTTGAAATCGATTAAATTTAAGAGCAGGTGTATATAGTTGTAAAGTATATGAAAAATATTTGAATGTCAACACAGAAATAACATGTCAATGCCACAAATTTAGCGCGGCCATAGGCGACTACATCTTTGTACTAAACCGTAACACCTTTTCAAAACAGAAATTCCTATTAACACCCACTTTAACACCGTTTCCAAGACAAATATCTTTAAAAAGTCATATTAGAAAAATACTGGTGTAAACAGAATATTAAAATACGCAGCCCTGCAAGTCAAATTTTCTGCCTTTACTCATCAGCAGGCGGGAAGCCTTTTTTTAACTCCACACCTTAATTTCAAATAAAAAACCTATCGGCAGGTTTAATACGATGAGACATGCTTGCATTAAATACAATTATAAAGCAATATAATTTTATAATATAGTTATGTAATTTTTTGTTTAATTTTATATTCCTTCATAATAGTTTTTGGCCTTAAAATATAGTTAAAAGTTTTATTTTTAGGCAGATTTCGTATGAAATACTACCTATTGCATTCTCCCGTATGTTGGAATTTCGGAAATTTTTTTACAGATCTACACCGATCATGAACCCTAGAACCGAAAACCACCCCAGTAAAAAACTTTATCTATCTATCTATATCTATCTATCTATCTACATATATATATATATATATATATATATATATATATATATATATATATATATATATATATATATATATATATATATATGTTACGAAACAATTTAATGGGTGTAGTTGAAATATCACATCGTGCTTATTACGTATTACTGGAGTCATACCACATTTTAATCAGCCGTTGGTGATGTTGTAAGCAATCCTACTACTTAGCACAAGCATTGCTAGCAGAGGTATCAACTCTGTGAAAATATAGCAGCTGTACAGCGATGATAATATTGGTATAGTCTAATCAAACACTTATTATTTCATTATGAAAACAAGGCAGCGTGAGTTTAATTTTATATTCCTTCATGATAGTTTTTGGCCTTAAAATATAGTTAAAAGTTTTATTTTTAGGTAGATTTCGTATGAAATACTACCTATTACATTCTCCCCTATGTTGGAATTTCGAAAATTTTTTTGCAGATCTACACCGATCATGAATCCTAGAACCCAAAACCACCACCGGTAAAAAACTTTATCTATCTATCTATATATATATATATATATATATCACTTTTTTATGAACACGATAACTTCATAATTCTGCACAAATCTCAACAAACTGATACATAAAATCCTGGGGCATAAAATTTCTGCCAAGTTCGTTAATAGACAAAATCGGGCTGAGACTGTGAAAATAGGGAAGGGTTGTGGGAAAAAAGAAAAAAACCTCATAATTTCTTAATTATAATACATATCGACTCAGTTTAAAGTTATTATTATTTCTAAAATGTGGGCCAAAAATTTATGTGTGACAGATTTTTGATAAAACTAAAAATGGGCTCAAAGAGCGAAAAAAAAAGTGTTTTGGAGAGAAAAAAAATTCATAACTTCGTCAATTCTGGAGTCAATTCAAAATATCAAATCCAATTAAATTTTTTATAAATTTTCTTAATATTAGCTACTACTTTTATAGTGACAAGTTTTTGATAGGACAATAGGACCAATTCTTACCCCCCCCCCCAAAAAAAAAAGAAAAAAAACGGGAAAAACGGGGGGAGGTGAAAAAAATCCATAACTTCGTCTATTCACAAGAAATTTTATCCACATGAATTTATTATATATCGTCTTAATATTATCTACAACTCTTATATTAGTAGGTTTTTGATAGGACCAATTCTTACAGCAAAAACAAATTAAAAATACATGGACGTTACAGAAAAAAATATCGTATTAAGGATGTACTCAAATCCAAACTGCTTATTTTCTGACACATTTTTAAATTCATTTTTGCTTTCAAATGCATCCAATTGGTAGGTTCTCTTATTCAGAAACTAAAATGTGTCAGAAAATTTCGAGTTGTGGAGCGTTGAAAAATATATATTTTAATTCCACCTCAACATGATTCTAATAAAACCAGCTCTTACAGAAAAATGAAATTAAAAATTCGCCCAAAGCGGCCAGATAATATTGTTAAACTGAATGTTATCTCTAAATCTTGATTTAGTTTTTGTTGGTGACATTAGCTCTAAACTTCTCAATCTACCTCCGCCTGTATGCGGAGCCGGCGGGGATTTTTAAATTTTAAGTATTGAACCCTAAAAACGACACTTTTTGATTTTTTTCTTTCAAGGGTTAACTGCGATATTTTTATTGATTGCGGCATGCAGACGTAAGAGTAGGACCTTTCAGAATATGTCTTCCGTTTTTAACTTTACTAAGCGGTTTGGACGATGTTAATTAATAAATAATGACAAAATTCCCCTGAAAAATTTTTTTTCGCTCTTCATTTTTAACGGATGCGTACGTAAGCCTTCAGCGCATGTGCCTCAACTTTTCCCGTCTCGCAACGACCAAGATGGGTTTTTAATGAGAGTGAGTTACGGTTCTTAATTAACTCAACTAATTATAAGTATTTTAAAATTCTCAGACCAAGGGTACATTAGGAGAGGCCTTGGGCTATTACCAAAAAAACATTTCAGCTTTGTACGTGCCATAGTTTTTTTTTCTAGCCAACGCAGACACACACAAACTCTCTCTCACACACACAGAAAAACAGACAGAGCGATTTGTTCTTTTGTTAGTATAGATATATGTAAATTAATATTATATATACACATATACTTCATCAAAATATGAAAATTGTAACACTAAAAATTCTGAAAGAAGGTGTAAATTAAAAGTTTAACATTAGTTATGAATTCTCAAAAGAGTTAAATATTATAATCTACACTAATAAAAAAACTCCTTCCGGCCATTGCCAGGAGGAAGAGGTAGGCATATGAAACTAGCCAACGAACTCGGTTGAGACATTGTTATTCACTATGCACATACGAAATTACATCCACATCGAGAATTACAGCATGACGAAAAGTAGAGTGTTCCAAATTGTCAGCCAACGTAGAAATTCAAATTGCTATATCTCAGCCATTTTTCAAGATAAAGACAAAACAAAAGATGCTGCGTAATCCTCGTATCAAGGTCAAACACTTAAGAAAAAAAAAACTTTTCAATTTCTAAATTTTTGTACCCCATTTTAAAGTTTAATAAAAAAAAAATTAAATGGCCACTTGGTTGAGACATTGCTATATACTATGCACGTGCATAGTCACATCGAAATCGGTTAATAAATACGCGTGTTATCGCGTGACAACATCAGATCTTTCCAATATGTCGACCACACTAAAAATTCAAAGTGCTATAACAGCCATTTTTTAAGATATAGACAAAACAAACAATGCACCCAAATCTTTGTATCAACGTCAAACACATATGAAGAAAATTTCAATTTCTAATTTTTTTGTGCCTAATTTTAAATTAATTTTTTTTTTAATTTTAAATGGCCGCAAATAAATAAAATTTTTTAAAGAAGATGGCGGATAACTCTGGCCAACGAACTCAGTCGAGACTTTGGTATGTACTGTCTATACACCAAATTACATACAAATCGGTTCATAAATACGCGTGTTATCGCGTGATAAAATTCAGATCGTTTCAAAATGTCAGCCACACTAGAAACTCAAAGTACTAAAACACAGCCATTTTGTAAGATATAGATGAAACAAAAAATGCTCCGGATTCTTTGTATCAACATCAAACACATAAGAAAAAAATCTTTTTCGATTTTTAATTTTTTGTACCTAATTTTAAATTTAATTTTTTTTTAAAATTTAAATGGCCGCCATTTTGAAACTAGATGGCGGATGAAGCTGACCAACGAATTTGGTCGAGACGGATTCGGATTCGGTCGTATGTACTATGCACACACCAAGTTGCATCGAAATCTGTTCATAAATACGAGAGTAACAGTGAGACAAAAATAAGATATATATATATATGTATATATATACCGGGTGTCCCAAAAAGGACTGACTGATTTTAAAATTCAATAACTTGCAAACGGTGACAGATATTTAAAAAATTCTTGCAGGAGGGTTATGCATAAGGTCAAAAGTTTTTTTACAGTGATTTTCAATTTTAGTTCGAATTACAAACAATAGATGGCGCTGCGATCAATAGACGCTGAATTCAGGCTCGGTTTTTGGTACTTCGTGGCCCGGATAATACATTTCCATCTCCTTTTTCAGCATGGAACAAGAGAAAGGACTAGAAATCGAGCCTGTATTTAGCGACTATTGCTTACAGCGCCATCTATTGTTTGTAATTCGAACTAAAATCGAAAATCACTGTAATAAATCTTTTGACCTTATGCATAAACCTCCTGCAAGAATTTTTTAAATATCTGTCACCGTTTGCAAGTTATTGAATTTTAAAATCAGTCAGTCCTTTTTGGGACACCCGGTATATATATATATATATATATATATATATATATACATATATATATGATACATTTGAAATCACAAATATATGAATATATTGGTAAAGTTCTGAAGATGAATTAGAAATGAATACAGGAAACCGGTACGTAAAATAAGAAACTATGAATAACCCACAGAATCTTCAGAGGAGCTTGTGGGTTCATTCATAGAAGATGCGTTATTTCATCCAATTTTGTCGGCATTAAGCCTAAAATGACAAAATTTAGCTCCTTATAATGCAAACATAACAGAAAATCAACATTTGAACGGATGGTGGTTTCGGGGTCTAGGGGTCATGATCGATGAAATATACCAAAATTTTTCGGAATCACTTTCCTCCGAACGACTGCAATAGGTAGCTTTTTGTAATGAAGCTACCTAAAAGTACTGGAAGCACATTTGCCTGAGCGTCCCTATGACTTGACGAAAATTGAATTTATATTGGAGAATGTCACTTAATTTTTCGTTAGATAGGCATTTTGGAAAAAGATTGGGCAATTAATTTGGAAATTTTTGTATTTTAACAAAAGAAGAGCAACGAAAGAAACCCCCTTTAATTTACTATTTTTTTTAGAATATATTATAGTCTATTCTATCTGTTGGTTCTTTTTTGAACTAAGAATATTTCACAGGTTATTTGTGTCAGCTGTCATCTGTCATGTATGAACTGTCAAATGTATGCCATTTGCAAATATGGACTCGTTGACAACACAATAACAGTGCAATGGCACACACACTTCTCTCCAAACTATCAACTTATTAAACGAGAAATTACCAGGTCGTGTAATTTCAAGAAATTCTGATGTGAATTTTCGCCAAGATCGCGCGATTTAACCCCAATGGATTATTTTCTTTGGGAGGTTCTGAAAAGTAAAGTGTACAATCCAAGACCTCAAACGTAACATCCGGACTGAAATTTTGGCCATGGATCCGTTCATTCTGGGAAAAGTCATCGAAAATTTTGATGTTCGGATGATGACATGTAAGCGGAGTCGCGATGGCCACATGTGCGATATATAAGTATTGCGCTGGAGCGCAATACATATTTATTTCCTGTTTCACTTCTCAATGTTAATTTAACACAGAAAAGCGTATGGAGCTCATAACTTTTTCATTTTTTTCATCCCGCCTTTTTGTCCCTGATGCCACATTTTTTTTTATTCTTTACTAATTCTAATGATATTATAAATTTAAAGTGTAAAAATGTTTTCCTGACGTCAGGGTGAAAACGGATGATAAAATGCCTTTCCATATAGGTGAATTATAATCCAGAGAGTAACATGGGCTAATTTTTGTTTACATTATTCAAATACTTCTTTTTTTAAATATTTTCGAATTTCATTGAAAATTTTCATTGAAAATTAACGGATATTTTCCCTATAAAATTTAACGTTTTTTCTTCATTGTTGCAAATAATTCAAAAGCCGTAATAATAATTTATCTCTTTTTAGTTGAAAGATTTACACGTGAAAAATTATACTGAAATAGTTTTTTAAGAATTAAAAAGGTGAATATGGCCTCATAGTGGTAATAAAAAGGATATTTTCAGAATAAGTTTCTGCTTTGGTCAAGTTTATCTTTTAGTGAAAAGTTTAAAATGGATAGCTATTTTTAAGCAGGTAGCGAACTTAGTGAGGAATTACATAACTTAAATTTTAAAATGTATTTTTTTTTTCAAGATGGGAACTATTTATACCCCAAGTTAAACTTAGGTAATAATTTTCTCTCGTGTTTGCATCACACCTTGGGAGGGAATAAGGTAACAAAATTTAAGTAAAACTTTTTTTTTTAATTTTTTAATATTAAATATTAGCAGTAAGAATTCAAAACAATTTATTTTTGCATTCATATAGCGTTTCTGAGTGGGAAATAGGGTATATAAATTTAAGTGAAGTTAATTTTTTATGTTTTGATTACTGATTTTTTACGTTCAGATTGGAAGTTTTTGCCCAAACTACAGCAACCTGCATTACTGCAGTGGTGAAATATTTTGAATTATACATTGGTAAACTGCATCACACATTGTGATGCAATACCTCATGCATCAAAGCCTGATGATGATACCCTTCGTTAACCCTCTCGCAGCCAACCCGAGAGTTTCTCGGGCAGCGGATAAGTAGTAAAATTTGCGCAACCCGAGATTTCATCGGGATTCATTTTTTCCGTCTAATTAACCCTCCTTGATCTTTCCCAGCAGTAACTTTTTATTGTAAATTCTGTTTTATCTAATCGGAGCATTTTCCCGATTAAATCAGGCGAAAATTTTTGTTTTGAAAAACCATTGACAAAAGAATAAAAATTCTTAAAAGACGCTCGCCGCGAAGGAATTAAATACGCAATTTTTGATGCTATTTTGATAAAACAATTACGCTGCGAGAGGGTTAACACTAGAACTACCAAGACCGTCATTTTGACGGTTTTCAAATTTCATGCTTAAAAATTTGATATAATTTATAAATTGTTCTAGAATTTTATGATACGACTTTTAATGAAGTGTAAGAATAGTTAAATATTCCTGTTCAATTTACACTCACCCACGTTAATTTCCATAATCAATATGACCTATACCTATTTATACCAAGACCCGTCAAAATGACGACTTCGGCAGGGCTGCCACAGGCGACCATTTTTTTATTATACCTCGCACCACCCTTTCAAAACAAAAATTTTTGATATACCGTTTAATAATATTTGCAAGCAAAACATACTACAAAATTTATTTTCTTAAAATAGTGGTGCGAATAGAATAGAAAAATAATCGCCTGTGCAGCCTTGCTTTGGCATTTTCAAAGTTGAATGATCCAAAGTGTTCGGCAACCGTTATAACGGGATCTATTTTGCTCCGATTACTATTCAGTTTAGAACTGAACGGTCTGACTGGAAAATGTAATCGGGACGCAATCATTATCAGTTTTATTACTAACGTGATAAAGTTCTTGGTGAAAAGTGCAATCTGTGCAAAGTATAATCTGTAAAAAGTCCAATCTCGGAAAATAGTATTGTATGAAGGCTAATTGTTTTCCATTAAGTCATGCACAGTGTGATTTTCAACAGCCAATGTCACTCACTAATAGAGGAACCCTACAATCCGTCGGAATACCAGAAGGCGTGGCTTATCAAATGTGCTATACTATAAATGCAAATAAAAATTGTTTTTGTTTGTTTTTTAATTAATAATTAATGAATTATTATTTTAAATGTCGTTTTTGTTAAATTATATTCGTTTATTTACATTAACTAAGTCAAAAGTTACAATGAAAGCCATGAATAAAAATCCGTTAATTTGACGGGTGCCGTAAAACAATGTATATATTTAACATCGGTAGTTCTAGTGTTATTTTTGAAATGAGTTCGTCTGAATGCAGTAGTTATTAAAAAACTTGACATATTAACAAAAACATAATTTGAAGAACAAATAAAGAAAAACAAAATTTATTTCCTACATTGTTTAACCCCGAGAAGGGACAGATATTACGATATTTCATTCACTTAGGTCTACATTTAATGTTAAATTTTTGTAACAAAATAGTGAAGACATTTGAAAATTAAAAAATAAAAATAAATCTCCTACAATATGATACTTAAAACACCCTAAAAAAATAGATTCCGTTCAAATGAAATCGAAATAAATCTTAGACTTTTTTTAAAGTTTTATAATTTGCATGCATCTTATCATTTTATGTACAATCGTCATAAGCATAATGCAAAATCTGCAATACAAATATTTTCAATTAAAAATTGAAGAAGTCTAAGATCTATTTCTATTTCATTTGAACGGAATCTAATTTTTTAGGGTGTTTTAAGTATCATATTGTATGAATTTTATTTTTATTTTTTAATCTTCAATTGGCTTAACTGATTTGTTAAAAAAAAAATTAACGTTAAATATAGAATTAATTGAAGGAAATATCTTAATACCTGTCCCTTCTCGGGCTTAAACAATGTAGGAAATATATATTTTTCTTTTTTTAATTTGTTCTTCAAATTATGTTTTTGTTTAATTGTATTTCATACATAAATAGCATAGGCCCACCTTCCATGTTCAATAAAGAATTTCGTTTTTCACTCATAAAAAATGAGTTTTCTTCCATAATATAAAAAGAACCAAAAGATGGGCAACCCTTTATAAACTTTGAAATATCTGAAAGAAAAGAAAACATTAAATTGGAGGAGATAATTAAAAAAAATTGTACTACGTCCGACATCTGATGTCTACTTTCTGATGATGGAATAATTATATTGGTTAATGAGTAATTACCTAATTAAGTTTCCCTATAACTTAATGTGGAATTTCGGTTTCAGGGAGGTAAAGGGAAATGGGCTCAAGTGCGAAAATCTCGTTCGAACACTGGCATGATATTCACCATTAACTTGATTGGACTTCGGCCTTATACAGGTACAACCAGAATACTGGTGATTACCATTTGAACATTCAACCGATGTTTTCGCACTTAACCGGCTGTTGATGTTCATGGTGAATGTGAACGTAAGCAAACTTGTCCAAGCGAGTATCACCAAATTCTGTAATAGGGGTGCATCGTTTGCACGAAAACTTTCGGTCTGAGGCATTGTCTGAGGATACGTTCCAAAGCGATATAAGAAAGCGTACAAAGTTAATACTGGAATCGGTCGTAAATTAACACAGTTGCGCCATCTTGTGGACGGGGTGATAATCCACATACACGGGCTTTTAGCGTGACGTCGTATATGACAGGATATCTACCATCTACGCATATTTTATAAATCTTTAGTTACTCACGGTACTGAATTTTTTTTACCACATCTATTGCAAAATAATGGCGTTGCGAGAGGGGCGTCCAGTTTCATTTCACACCACGAAGTTTTCTTCGCCTTGTCCAAAAAATTTCAGTTATTAATCAAGGTGCAAAAAACTTTACAATTTAAGTGGTGTAAAGTAAGAAACAGTTAGGCATCTTCCTGTAGTTTAACCCCGTCCGCTACGTGACGTGCGACCTTGATTGATGTGACCTCGCCTTTAAGGGGTCTCAGGACTCTTAAAATTGGAAAAAATGAAAAAAAAAAGTCCATTTTCAACATTTAATATCTTAAAATTTATTTGATTTTAAGACACAATTTTAATTGGAATAAAATATATAAGTATGTTCTTTCATTTCATGAATTAAAAAAATTATAAGATGCAGAATTAGCATTTATAGGGGGCTCCAAACTGTTAGACATTTGATAAGCAAAAAATCGGCATAACAGCTTACGCGCACGATTACAAAATAAGTATTGCAACTAGAATGAAAATTTTGGTGCCTACTTATATTTCAGATTGTAATAATTACTCTGAACCTAAATAAATTTGTATTTAAAGCTTTTTTATATTTTTAATACAAAGCTGTATTTAGCTAATGCAAAATTAAGAAAATTTCAACAGCATAATCACCTAAAAAAATATTGTTTTCAACAATAAAAAGGAAATTTTAGGTTCAGTTTATACAGACTATCATGAAACATATGTTTTGAAAATTTCATGAAAAAATATTCATAAGTTTTTGAGATATCGTGCACGTTATGCCCAAAAACGTCATTTGGAGAAAAATGGCTTCAAAGTTTCCGAAACGACGCTTCAGCTATTGAACGTGTATAAATGTAAAAGCCATAACTTCAGTTCTAATAGGAATTTCAAGGAAACAATTCTATCAAAATGTTCAGAAAAGATAGGAGTTTAACATCTAAAAAAGTTAAAATTTCGAAAATCTTAAAGCTTTAAGAGTCCTGAGACCCCTTAATCTTGCTGTTACCTCTCCCATTTAAGATAGGACGCTTACTTATATCGCTTTGATAAGTTCCGTCGTTGCTTCCTTGTGAAATGTTTATAGTAGGAAGTGGATCCGTGATTATGTCTCTAGTTTCTTATAAAGGTAGTCTCGTCGTAACGTTTTAATTTAGTTTCGCTTCATGAAATACTACATTTTTACATCCCAATTTCACGTTCATAAGCATTTTTTTTTTTTTTTTTAGAAATTGTTCCTCTGGAAAGTCATATAAAAGTTTTAAACCTATCATGGGGTTGCCACGGGCAACTGTTTTTTTTCTTCTTTTGTCACACTATTTCCTGACAATTCTCTTCATAGTGAGTTATTCGCAGAAATTTACCAAGAAAATGACTGTTTGGAAATAGTGCCTGAAAAATTATAATTAAAGTAGACATCTGTGGAAACCTGCTATCGCCATGTTTTTAAACTAGCGAGAAAGTGCATATGGCTTCATTTTCTTTGTTTGTCTATCCATTTTATAAATATGAGAACATTAAATAGAGAAATAAACAAGTTAGCAAGATAAACAATAATATTTTCTAATTAAAATTGATACAAAAGTAATTGTACGTAAGAGTAATAAGTTTTAATTACGCCACTAATAACCATATCATAATATATATTCCAAACAGAAAAGTTAAAACATATATTAAAATATTTATTTGCTTAAAAGACGTTACTAAAAACGAATTAAAAGTATATTAAAAACTTAAATTGACATGTTTTAGCTCCTTTACTGAGTCGTCATCAGAATGTATAACAGAAATTTCAAGTACAATGCATATGAAAACTGGAAAAATATCATCGAAAACAAACAAGTAAACATAAAACGCCCCCTACATTTTTGCTATCGCACGTGTTTCCTCTATGTCGTGACTTCGGAAGTTGTCCAACCATTCAGCCCATATATTTCGGATGCGAAAAGATAACGTATCGTTACAAACTCCTGAACCTCTTAAATAAATTTCAATGGACTCTCTTATAAATAATTGTAAATAAAAATTAGACCTGCAGATTAATCTATTCTCGTTAAAAAGTATGTTAACAAAGCTATAATATGTGTTTTTAGTAATGTGTTTAGTTTTAGAAAATGATTGTTTGGAAATAGTGCCTGAAAAATTGTAATTAAAGTAGACATCTGTGCAAACCTGCTATCGCCATGTTTTTAATCTAGCGTGAAAATGCTTATGGCTTCATTTTCTTTGTCTGTCTATCTATTTTATAAATATGAGAACATTAAAAAGAAAAATAAACAAGTTAGTAAGATAAACAATAATATTTTCTAATTAAAATTGATACAAAAGTAAGTATACGTAAGAGTAATAAGTTTTAATTGCGTCCTCTAATAACCATATCATAATATATATTCCAAACGGAAAAGTCAAAAAATATAGTAAAATATTTATTTGCTTAAAAGACGTTTCTAAAAACACATTAAAAATATATTAAAAACTTAAATTGACATGTTTTAGCTCCTTTACTGAGTCGTCATCAGAATGTATAACAGAAATTTTAAGCGCAAGGCATATGAAAACTGGAGAAACATCATCGAATACAAACACAGGGTTCGTACGGGTACCGTTATTTTCAAGGCCAAACATCAGAATTTTTTTGAAGAAAAATAAATCTAGTTTAAACGGACTAACTTTGGTTTTACTTCAGGTGAGATGTTCCATGAAAAAATACTGGTACCGAAGAACTTCTTAGTCGGGAAATTCAAGCACCCGTACGAACCCTGAAACAAGTAAACATAAAACGCCCCCTACATTTTCGCTATCGCACATGTTTCCTCTATGTCGCGACTCTGCAAGTTGTCCAACCATTCAATCCATATATTCGGAATGCGAAATATAACGTATCGTTACAAACCCCTGAACCTCTTAACCCTTTCCAGCACTGACACCGGAATTTTAAAACGACTTTTTTAGATATTAAAAACATGTTACTTTACTTGTTGATTACAAAAATAAAATTTTACTAAAATATTCTTGGTGCCGTTCGTAAGTTTGGAATTAAAATTAGGTATCCCGACCCGGGCTCAGTGTGCCGGAAAGGGTCAAATAAATTTCAATGGACTCTCTTATAAATAATTGTAAATAAAAATTGGACCTGTAGATTAATCTATTCTCGTTAAAAAGTATGTTAACAAAGCTATAATACTTTTGTGTTTTTAGTAACGTGTTTTAAGCAAATAAATATTTTAACATACAGTAGAACTTCGACTATCCGAAGTAATTGGGACCAACCTTCTTTCGGAAGATCGAAATTTTTGGATAATCGCGAATGCTTCAATTTTAAGATAAAGGAGAAATATATGCGCTATCTCTTATTGTGGTAACAAGTGCTTAATAAAAATAAAGCAGTAACAAAATAGCAACAAGAATAAATTACCTGAATTTTAATTTTGAAATCAAGTACATTTTACGCATTTCACAAAGCTTTTAAACAATGTTTTGTTTGTCGGAGTTTCGATTGTCTTTGCTTTGACGTTCTATTACGAAGTTTTTAAATATTTTTAGTTCACCAGTATCACAGTCTTTCTGCTGCTCCAGCCATGCCAAACTTTTTGCAAAACATTCAAAAGCTTCAGAATATCTAATTTGTCCGTTTTCATCATTCATTTTGTTCATTTCACTCCGCAGCTTACGGGAGCTCAAGTTAAATTAAAAGAAACTGTAAGAAAGGGGATCGAAAATATTGATATGTACTCGTAGTTCGGAAAGGACCGCTTGCACGGAAGAAAATTGATAGTTTAAAAAAAAAAAACTTTAAAAATGGAGTTTGCACACAAGAAATGTAATAGTAAAAAAAAAAGCTTTAAAAATAGATTTCGGGTAACCGAAAGTTTCGGTTAAAAGAGTTTCGGATAAAAGAGGTTCTACTGTATATTTTAACTTTTCCGTATGGAATATATTTTGTGATATAATTAAAATTGATCAATTTCGTTCTTAAATTTCTAATCTGGAGCCATTTTGTAAAATTGGTGTACCTTATCGTTTATTGGAGATGTTTAAATTACTTTTTTGTAGGACGATAATATTTCATATTTAAAGGCATTTCAGAATATTATTTTGGCGAAACGTAAAACTTCTCCAAAGAAAAAAGTTTTTAGTATTTATAATACTTATTGTCTGATATTACATCAAAATATTTACGAAGAAAGCATAAATTGAAATAGATACATTGTAATGTGATATATTTTCCAAAAGAAATAGTTGGAGGACGTAGCTTTTCGAGACACCAATAAAAAAAGAAAAAAAAAGGGGGGGGGGTAGGGACAACATGGAATGTCATCCGAAACCAATCATTGTACGTTCTCATTTTTAAAAGCGAATATGCAGGTTATAATGAAATAATCCATTGAAGTAAAAAAGAAATGTTACTACTGTATCATTTTAAATAAATACTAATGAAATATAAGTAGAATAATGTGGTTTTTAATTTAATCCTTAATGTAATTTTTAAAGATGGATAAATTGTATTTTAAATTATTTCTGCATTGGATAAAAGAGTACAAGAAACTTAGCAGATTCCCCTTTGTTTAGCTTTATGTCAATACATGTTGTTGTTTACAGGATGATTTCTTAATTCTCTTTCTGTTTGGCAAACAACTGGTGAACCAAGTTATCTACAGTTATAAATGTTGTGTCTAGGTATACTAAAACGGATATATTTTACTCTAATATTTTATACTTGTTTTTATGGTTATATACTACTCTCACCACTATATTTTAAAAATAAATTTTGTAGTATGCACATGTTGTCAAAGTAAAAGTACCCGTTACTGCCATGTATTGGTTTCCCGTTAATACTTCCATTTTACTATAGTCGGGGATGTGGGGCATTTGGCCCCAGCTCCTCGAAAAACAGCCAAAAGTCTACAAGTAAAAGTGTTTCATATATATAAAAAAAAAGTGGAGCTAACTGAACAACATTCGTGTAATAAATGCTGGTCCTGTAGCCATGTGAGAAGTAACATAGATCCGATAAGGATTAAAACATTACGTCATTTATTATATGAAATGAAATTTTATCCATGTGTTTATATAATGGGGAGACTAGGGGGGGGGGGGGGGTGTTGACCATACGGGAGGCTTGACCCACCCATCAGTTTTCATATTTAAAAGAATTTCAGAGTTGTATCAATAGATGTCAACCAAAGCTACTGGAAAGATCAAACAACAGTCTTTGTTTCATACAGCTAATCGAAATAGGTGTGGAAAAATCAATTGTGAAGCGATTTCAACCTAACAGTTGCGTTTTTTAGACACATTTTGTAAGCTTTCTGCAAATAAAATATATCATAGAAATTTAGGTAAGTAGTTTTTAAGTGATGCAGAAATATCGAGCTTTCATTCCAGGCATAAAGATCGTACAGTAAGTTTGGCTTAACATAACAATGTGCTATTCTTTGGAAAAGGGCTATTTGGGGAGACTTGACCCAGTCAATGTGAGGGAGGGTTGACCAGATGCTCAAGGCTCCCTTAATTAAATGGTTTTGGAAATCTTTTTATTATAAACTGTGCATAAAGAAAGGTTAATGGTTATATATAAAAAATAATGCAGATTTATTCAGTAAAGCTACAGTAAAATGGGGTGATGGAAAAAAAAATTAAAACTTATTAAAGAAAGATGTGAAAAATTGCTATAGTATCCACTGCAAGAAAAAATTTAATGAAATAAAAATTCCATCTAAATATTACTTACAAAAGGTAAATAGAAACAATAGAAAAGACTAGAAAGTATGAAAGCAGCAGTCTTAATCCTTTCAGGGGCAGTGGCATGTTTATGAAACCACTTTGATTTAATTCCCAAACGCCACAATGGCACCAGAATTTTGCTAAAATCTTTTCCATTTAATATGTATGTGAAATATAGCATTTTCTTATTTCCAAATAAATTTGTTCGTAAATTCCGGTACCAGTCATTTATTTTAACATTTTAGTACTGAAAGTACTTTGCCCCTGAAAGAGTTAAAAGATGTTAATGATAAGTTAAGTGCTCATGCGACTGCAAAAGAACATAGCATTGATTAAAAAACTTTAGAAAGGTATGTAGACGAATCTCACCAGGATGAATACAGTGAGATGAAGCCAAACTACGTGACATTTAGAGTTACCGGGTCGAGTGTCACAAAAAGTAGGACAAGAAGACAATAAAAGCGGGACAATGGCTCCTAAATGCGGATATAATAATACATGAAACCTGATGAGAAAGGAACCTGTCTCTAATGGAATACTGTATTAAATGTTAAAATTTCATTTTCCCTGCTGTACAATTATACCTGCTCAGACAAAATCATGTTTAAAACAAAAGTTTTCTTCTCTGACTTACGATTGCGTCTAAACAGGTTTTTTAAGCGTCATATTTTCAAAAAAGTATTTTTTGTAATAATTAAAGCGTGTAGCCTAAAGTTATTTTGCTTTTTTTTAAGCTGATTTTATTTCTCTTCACTAATATTTCAATATAAAACAAAGTGGGTCAAGCCTCCCATATGTGGGGAGCCTTGACCCATTATTTTCTCATGATTAAAATCAATCATTTTTAAAATTTCTTATATGTTACACTTATGTAGCAATTTTATTTTGATAACTGATTGTATGACGAATAAAATAATATATAAAACTTTATTCTACATTCAATATTTAAAAAATAAATAATCATTTTGTAAAAAGTGGGTCAACCTCCCCTGGTCTCCCCTACTTTAATTCATGTGTTTGATAAAATTATGCAAGACCTTCACACAAGTTAGAAGTGTAAGTTTTTTGGCTCTCCTGAAAAATCGTACTTTTCAGGTAAAAATCCCATTATATCTCCTCAATTACTCGTGCAATTTCGATAAAAAAAAATTTCGTGGTAGAGTATACATATAAGATCATATGGTGGCAGACAGTTTTTAAAAATTTTAATTAGTTCAATAATTAGTTAGTTAAAAAAATTCTGAAAAATGGAAAATTTCTGAAAAATTGCCATTGTTCTAAGATAAAAAGTTTTAGTCGCAGAAAATAACTGTCGGCCATAAATCTTAAGTATAATCCAGGGAATATGGATTCCAAATTTCATCAAAATCAGTCGTCGGGCAGTTTCCGAGGAAACGGGTTTTAAAGCTCGCATATTTCCCATAGGATTGCACCCAATCTTGTCTTCCCTTAAGGTTGTTAAATGTATCTGCGATGGTTGGGCACACGTAAAGCTATAATGAGGTCGGACCGCCATGGTCATCCTACGTACTAAACGATTCGACCCGCCTGGTCAGTGTTTTAAACTTATTGAATTTAGCTTTTAAATGTTTCCGGTGAGAACTTCCGTGATTGTGTCCGCTGATACCATTCCGGGCGGTGTTTAACACGGTTCACGCCGGCGCCTATATTCATGTTTTTCGCTGTGAGGCGGCTCTTGAATTCATCTTTTGTTTGATCTGGCGGCGCGGTACTTTCGCTTATTCAGACACTCAGGGTCGCGCCGACCTATTGTGCAATGTGTGCGGCGCACACAGGCGCCAAATCAAACGAGGAAAAAATATTTAAAAATGCATATTTTTTAATTTAATTAAAATTATTCTTCAAATTTTAATTATATTTTATAGATTTATCTCATATAAATAAATTACTTAGAATTACTTAAATGTTATTAATCTTTAAAAGAATGTGATACATTAATCAATTAAATTCAGAGCGTAATTAACTTGAAATTAAAATTGAAGCATTACAAAAAACTTGAGCATTTGTTAGCATTCCATCCAATTTTAGCTCTATTTTTAACTGTTTTATTGAAAAAAAAATTGCGCGTCAAACAATATACTTGAAAAAGAAGAGTTTTAGTTTCAAGTTTTCATGCATTTTATGTGCCATGTTTAAATAGTAGTCTAAACTTGATAGTCAATGACTTTATGAATGTTAATCATGAAGCATGAAACTACAGTCATTCAGGATAACCTAGAACCATGGGGTGTAACTTTGTACCACCTCCTATTTTTCAATATTTTTGACTCAAAAAGACTAAATAAACTCCAGAACTGTGCTCTGTTGGCAAGGTTCTAAATTGGGATTTCTAATCTTTATTTTAGAAAATAAATTAGCAACATTATGCGGAATTAATTGCACCATATAACTATTTTTGTGAAGCACTGTTTTCAAGTTAATTTTGAATGCTGTTTCGAAGTTTTTGTAATCCAATTAAATTTTCTTAGTAAGTTACAATATACTCATTTATAAGACATATTATTGCCAAAATGTTGTAAATGTGTTAATATTTTGTGATTATTTATTTATTAATAGTTAATAAAATGTAAATTAACACTCTACTGCCCACTACAAGAAATTGCTATGGAAAAAATTATTTGTTTGTCTTATTTATGCTGTTGTGGGTCAAATAAAATAAAAATATTAAAAAAATTGAGGTTTTGTTATATTTTAAAGTATTTCTGTATGGTATCATATATGCTACCATGGGCAGATTAGGATGAAAAATGAAAAATTTTACCACATTTCAAATTTATTTTATTTTTTGAAAAAGTTGTTATTTTTACATGTAGTAGGCCTTAAAACAGTTTCTTCCTTTGTTTATACATAAGATTAAGATTACGTCGCATTTTTGACATTTTATTGAAGAAAATGTCCCTCTTGGACAAATATGGCATCTTTGGCTTTTTTGTTCATATATAGGCCAATGATGCACGCCATCAGTCCTTATTTGCTAAAAGTGAATAAAATATATACTTCCAATATTCAAATTTAAACTAAGATATACATATTACGAACATATATATTTTAGTTTTAAAAATATTTTTCAGTATGTAAATTTTACCTTTGGTGGTTCCTGTTTTCGAGGTTTTTTTCTTAGGCTGCTGAACTTTTGGACTCTCGAGAGATGGACTACCTAACTTCTTTTTACCAACAGTAATAAGGCTTGTAGATAATTTATTCAAAAAAGAGCGAAGGCAAGAGTGTTTCATTTTGAGTTGGCTACAATGTCCCTGATAAAGACACCATGCATTGATGGTTGCCATTGTGACTGTGTGTCAAAATATGTACAAGTACCATCTATTTGATTTGAACGTGTACTTATATTTAAATGACATCATATCATTCAAGTCAGTCCCTCCCATATTTGGATTGTACAGAGGAATGACTGCCGGGCAAAGTACTAGTACTTCTTTGTTTGATATTTTACTCTCCTATTTACAGAAGCTAAATGATTAACTCCTACAGTGTTCGATAATAAAGTACAGCATCTGTTGGCAAACTATTTCACTGCTATAACATCAAAATTGTCTGTAAATGCTACCGAGTAGTCAATGGATCCTCTTCCTTCTTTCTCTCATTTCTTAATTCACACTTCATCAATCTGTTTTCTTTCCCAATCCCTATGAAGCCTATTCTTTTTTTCGACAGTTCTCTTACCAGGTTAATTCCGGTAAAGAAATTATCTGCAAAAATTGTAGTTTTCTCTGGGGCTTTCAGTGTGCTGCATAGTTGTAAAACAACACCTGCCCCTAATCCTAATTCATAACCAGTTTGTACCCCATAATGTCCTTTAGGCTGTCCAGTATAGACGTCAAAATCGTAACAAATGCCGGATTGTCCACAACTAAAGCATAATTTCAATCCCCATTTACTACGAGGCTTTTTTGTCATGTATTGTTTTATGTGGACTCTCCCACGAAATGGGATGATTATTTCATCAATCGAGTGCTTACATTCTTCTGGTATTGATAGCATGTTATTCCTCAACATATATAACCACGGGCGCAATTTTCAACATTTATCATGTCGCACCGTATAATCAACACTTAAATTATCAACAAAATGTATATATCTTAAAATCTTTTCAAATCTGTTTCGAGACATGACTCCAGCAACTTGTTTATACCTTAATCCATCTTCCCAGTAACCTCTAATATGTGGTATTCGAACAAGTCCCATTCGAATCTGCATACCTAAAAATTGCTACATTTTATATTCCGTCAACGTAATTGAATTCGCTATTATTTGAACACTACAGATTTGTTTCTGATACCAATAACTTGATCATATCGGGTGATATAAACATTTTAAAATAATGTAATGGAGATGGAAGAGGCTCTACTGGATCTGGAAAGTCGTCGTCATTGGCAAGAGTCAAAAGGTTTGGTTCTTTTTTTCTTCCATACGATTCTTTGATTAAGATTATTATATACTTTCTTTAGAGTACTTTCGCCAATATTAAAAAAAAATTCTATTTTTTCTTCATTAAGTTATTCACCTCTGCAGATCCTTCATCATCTGATCTTTCCACATAGCCAACATCGTGCCTTTCAGAGGGCAAATACTCATCGTTACTATCACTTTCAGATATTCCTGACAAGTCACTTTTCACTAACGCCCATGGTAGCAGATTTGCTACCTTCATTTTAATTATTCATTTTACCATTAAAAAACAAACTTACATTGAACTTTTTTGTGCAGAGAATAGCAGTAAGTCTTTTTTAACTATATATCGGGTGTAATTAGTTTTATCACAATAAAATGTTTGAAAAAATTAGCAAAAACTTACCACTGTAAATGACATTTTACCATTTTTATCACAGATGCTTCTTCAAACTAATTTTTTTCTAATTTAGTACTGCCACCTGCATTCAAATGTCATACCAAATATTACCTATCTGTGCAGTTATTGCTATAATGACTTAAAATACACATTATTTATGAAATTCTGTGCTAAAAATTAAAGCTATAAACTTATGGTAGCAAATATGCTACCATGGGCAGTAGAGGGTTAAGAAGGTACTAACATTTTAGCACATTTTCAGGGTAACTTTGAGCCGGCTCAAAGTTATACTAATGTTTATAATTTACTGATTATCGGCGCTACTGTCAAAAATTTCCCATATTTGGACGTATAATTTATATAAATGCCGAAAATATGCATTAGATATAACATGTAAATATTTTCACAAATATGTGTAAAATACATAATTTTCATTTAAAGGCGTTTTTCGGGGAGCAGCTACTCAAAATTGACATTTCATACATTCCATATTTTTTTTTTCTTGTTTGAATAATACTAGTACTAGTATGAATTACTGTAACTATAGATACATTATTGAGTTAAAACATTGAAAATTGTTTTTCACTGCATTTTTATGTTTTATATGAACAATAAACAGGTTTTTTTTTATTTGGAATATTCATGGTTCTCTTCTTCCAATTTTCTTATGCATAATATTTGTTGTAATATTATAAATTATACAAATCTTGTCATGTTGGGAAATGTAAATTTGGAGTCTTTACATATCTGAAAACATTTTTGGGGGTTTACAGTTGTCCTAACTATAATACCTTTTTAATAATGAATTATTTTAGAAAATATTTATCATATGGTGCAAAGTTACCCTAAATGTCTGGGTAACTTTGAACCAGGTTAAAAATTCATTTTTTATTGCTTTTATCCTTATTATTCATTAATTTTTGATAGTCAAACAATAATTTAGGATCATTTCTTCTCTTTTATGCACCTAGTTGCAGCAATATTCTTAAAATAAGAGTGTGGCATATGAAAATAGAGAAAATGCGGATCAAAGTTACCCTGAATGACTGTACTGATTTTTACTAAACATGCGAAATATTCTTTTTCTTTTCTGTTTATCAGCGGAATATTTTAACTACTCGTTTAGCTGTAAATCAGCTTGAAGTCACTTTATGAAATCTGAAATATGATTTTCGATTTTTTTTTTTTTTTATAAGCGGCATAAATTGTTTTATTTTCTAACCTTTGTACTCTCCATTTATGTATTTTTTCTTTGAGATATTCGTTTAATAATTTCTTTATATACATAAGCTTACAATTAATATATTTTGTAATATCTCATTTCTACACACTGATAAGTTTTTATAAAACGATAGTTTTTCGGGGCGGGACATAGGGCGCAAGTTGAAGTTTTGCACACAGGCGCCGAACACCACTGGCGCGCCCCTGCAGACACTGTATGTAATGACACGCCCACCTCATATTTATTACATTGAACTCAAATATAACAAGCAGAGTTGATTGTGAATGTCTGAAAGTTCGTAAGGAGCAAGCAAATTCATTAGAGACATGATTTTATTGACTGCATATGTACGAATTTAATATAAAATGTCTTAAAATCTAAAGAAATATGGACAACATCATATAAATGCATTCTCTGTAGAAGCCACGCCCTTAGTTAATGATATCTTTTGAATGAAAACGAGAATTCTCGTTTCCCGTCGTAAATGTATAAGATTTATAATATTGAATTGTTTTTACTACTGAATTTTCGAATATTGAAGTGTGACCCAACTGTAGTGCACACCGTCTATGGCATAGTCGAGTGTGACACACCTGTAGTACACGCCTTCTATGGAACAGTGGAGTGTGACCCACCGGTGATGCACGCCGCCTGATGCGGCAGTCAAGCGTGACCCACCGGTGATGCACGCCGACCGATGCGGCAGCCAAGCGTGACCCACCGGTGATGCACGCCGGCGTGAATGTGTTAATTAAAAGGCACCACTGTTGAGCGCGCCGCCTTTTCCACCAAACAGCGTTTCATTATAGCTCATTATGCATTGCTGTCGATGACTGATCATACTTAACTTTATTTTCTTTTTAAAATAAACTGTATCTTTGTTGCGTCCGTTACTTTTATGACTGAATAAACATAAGGCTTATAATGGCGCACTTCTTTCTGCATACAATTCATGGCGTACTGAAACTGGTGGTTGGATATAACAAAAATTAGATTTAAGGGATACTAATGCATTTATTTTTTCATCATTTCATTAACTTTTTAATTGACATTGAATCCCGAACTTATTTTGAAATAGGAAATCTAATTGCGCAATCTCTCGTTTGGAAGCATCCCAAGTTATCTCATTCTAACGAATACCCGTTTTACTATGCCCATAGTTCATGGTGGTGTCTAACTCGGTTCACCAGTTATTTGAGGGGAAATGGAATTAAAATATCACCCTATATATTATGCAGACATAAAAAAAACATACGTAGCTTTACGCCGATATCTTTAACCCTTTATCTACTGACGGTACTTATAGGTACCATTAAAATAACGTGTTATAAAATTCATTTAATACATCGATTAGTAGTAATACAGTTTAGAATGAGTTATATGGTTGGATATAAAAAAATTAGATTTAAGGGATACTAATACATTTATTTTTTCATCATTTCATTCTAAATGGAGGGCGCTCTACAACTTTGCAATTGACATTTTCATTAAATCTCGAACTTATTTTGAAATAGGAAATCTAATGGAGCAATCTGTCACTTGGAAGCATCCCAAGTTATCTCATTGTAACGAATACCCGTTTTACTATACCCATAGTTCATGGTTGTGTCTAACTCGGTTCACCAGTTATTTGAGGGGAAATGGAATTAAGGTATCACCCTATATATTACGCAGACATAAAAAATATATATACGTAGCTTTACGCAGATATCTTTAACCCTTTATCAACTGACGGTACTTATAAGTACCATTAAAAAAAGTGTTATAAAATTCATTTAATACATCGATTAGTAGTAATACAGTTTAGAATGAGTTATATGGTTGGATATAACAAAAATTAGATTTAAGGGATACTAATACATTTATTTTTTCATCATTTCATTCTAAATGGAGGGCGCTCTACAACTTTGCAATTGACATTTTCATTAAATCTCGAACTTATTTTGAAATAGGAAATCTAATGGAGCAATCTGTCACTTGGAAGCATCCCAAGTTATCTCATTGTAACGAATACCCGTTTTACTATACCCATAGTTCATGGTTGTGTCTAACTCGGTTCACCAGTTATTTGAGGGGAAATGGAATTAAGGTATCACCCTATATATTACGCAGACATAAAAAATATATATACGTAGCTTTACGCAGATATCTTTAACCCTTTATCAACTGACGGTACTTATAAGTACCATTAAAAAAAGTGTTATAAAATTCATTTAATACATCGATTAGTAGTAATACAGTTTAGAATGAGTTATATGGTTGGATATAACAAAAATTAGATTTAAGGGATACTAATACATTTATTTTTTCATCATTTCATTCTAAATGGAGGGCGCTCTACAACTTTGCAATTGACATTTTCATTAAATCTCGAACTTATTTTGAAATAGGAAATCTAATGGAGCAATCTGTCACTTGGAAGCATCCCAAGTTATCTCATTGTAACGAATACCCGTTTTACTATACCCATAGTTCATGGTTGTGTCTAACTCGGTTCACCAGTTATTTGAGGGGAAATGGAATTAAGGTATCACCCTATATATTACGCAGACATAAAAAATATATATACGTAGCTTTACGCAGATATCTTTAACCCTTTATCAACTGACGGTACTTATAAGTACCATTAAAAAAAGTGTTATAAAATTCATTTAATACATCGATTAGTAGTAATACAGTTTAGAATGAGTTATATGGTTGGATATAACAAAAATTAGATTTAAGGGATACTAATACATTTATTTTTTCATCATTTCATTCTAAATGGAGGGCGCTCTACAACTTTGCAATTGACATTTTCATTAAATCTCGAACTTATTTTGAAATAGGAAATCTAATGGAGCAATCTGTCACTTGGAAGCATCCCAAGTTATCTCATTGTAACGAATACCCGTTTTACTATACCCATAGTTCATGGTTGTGTCTAACTCGGTTCACCAGTTATTTGAGGGGAAATGGAATTAAGGTATCACCCTATATATTACGCAGACATAAAAAATATATATACGTAGCTTTACGCAGATATCTTTAACCCTTTATCAACTGACGGTACTTATAAGTACCATTAAAAAAAGTGTTATAAAATTCATTTAATACATCGATTAGTAGTAATACAGTTTAGAATGAGTTATATGGTTGGATATAACAAAAATTAGATTTAAGGGATACTAATACATTTATTTTTTCATCATTTCATTCTAAATGGAGGGCGCTCTACAACTTTGCAATTGACATTTTCATTAAATCTCGAACTTATTTTGAAATAGGAAATCTAATGGAGCAATCTGTCACTTGGAAGCATCCCAAGTTATCTCATTGTAACGAATACCCGTTTTACTATACCCATAGTTCATGGTTGTGTCTAACTCGGTTCACCAGTTATTTGAGGGGAAATGGAATTAAGGTATCACCCTATATATTACGCAGACATAAAAAATATATATACGTAGCTTTACGCAGATATCTTTAACCCTTTATCAACTGACGGTACTTATAAGTACCATTAAAAAAAGTGTTATAAAATTCATTTAATACATCGATTAGTAGTAATACAGTTTAGAATGAGTTATATGGTTGGATATAACAAAAATTAGATTTAAGGGATACTAATACATTTATTTTTTCATCATTTCATTCTAAATGGAGGGCGCTCTACAACTTTGCAATTGACATTTTCATTAAATCTCGAACTTATTTTGAAATAGGAAATCTAATGGAGCAATCTGTCACTTGGAAGCATCCCAAGTTATCTCATTGTAACGAATACCCGTTTTACTATACCCATAGTTCATGGTTGTGTCTAACTCGGTTCACCAGTTATTTGAGGGGAAATGGAATTAAGGTATCACCCTATATATTACGCAGACATAAAAAATATATATACGTAGCTTTACGCAGATATCTTTAACCCTTTATCTACTGACGGTACTTATAAGTACCATTAAAAAAAGTGTTATAAAATTCATTTAATACATCGATTAGTAGTAATACAGTTTAGAATGAGTTATATGGTTGGATATAACAAAAATTAGATTTAAGGGATACTAATACATTTATTTTTTCATCATTTCATTCTAAATGGAGGGCGCTCTACAACTTTGCAATTGACATTTTCATTAAATCTCGAACTTATTTTGAAATAGGAAATCTAATGGAGCAATCTGTCACTTGGAAGCATCCCAAGTTATCTCATTGTAACGAATACCCGTTTTACTATACCCATAGTTCATGGTTGTGTCTAACTCGGTTCACCAGTTATTTGAGGGGAAATGGAATTAAGGTATCACCCTATATATTACGCAGACATAAAAAATATATATACGTAGCTTTACGCAGATATCTTTAACCCTTTATCAACTGACGGTACTTATAAGTACCATTAAAAAAAGTGTTATAAAATTCATTTAATACATCGATTAGTAGTAATACAGTTTAGAATGAGTTATATGGTTGGATATAACAAAAATTAGATTTAAGGGATACTAATACATTTATTTTTTCATCATTTCATTCTAAATGGAGGGCGCTCTACAACTTTGCAATTGACATTTTCATTAAATCTCGAACTTATTTTGAAATAGGAAATCTAATGGAGCAATCTGTCACTTGGAAGCATCCCAAGTTATCTCATTGTAACGAATACCCGTTTTACTATACCCATAGTTCATGGTTGTGTCTAACTCGGTTCACCAGTTATTTGAGGGGAAATGGAATTAAGGTATCACCCTATATATTACGCAGACATAAAAAATATATATACGTAGCTTTACGCAGATATCTTTAACCCTTTATCAACTGACGGTACTTATAAGTACCATTAAAAAAAGTGTTATAAAATTCATTTAATACATCGATTAGTAGTAATACAGTTTAGAATGAGTTATATGGTTGGATATAACAAAAATTAGATTTAAGGGATACTAATACATTTATTTTTTCATCATTTCATTCTAAATGGAGGGCGCTCTACAACTTTGCAATTGACATTTTCATTAAATCTCGAACTTATTTTGAAATAGGAAATCTAATGGAGCAATCTGTCACTTGGAAGCATCCCAAGTTATCTCATTGTAACGAATACCCGTTTTACTGTACCCATAGTTCATGGTTGTGTCTAACTCGGTTCACCAGTTATTTGAGGGGAAATGGAATTAAGGTATCACCCTATATATTACGCAGACATAAAAAATATATATACGTAGCTTTACGCAGATATCTTTAACCCTTTATCAACTGACGGTACTTATAAGTACCATTAAAAAAAGTGTTATAAAATTCATTTAATACATCGATTAGTAGTAATACAGTTTAGAATGAGTTATATGGTTGGATATAACAAAAATTAGATTTAAGGGATACTAATACATTTATTTTTTCATCATTTCATTCTAAATGGAGGGCGCTCTACAACTTTGCAATTGACATTTTCATTAAATCTCGAACTTATTTTGAAATAGGAAATCTAATGGAGCAATCTGTCACTTGGAAGCATCCCAAGTTATCTCATTGTAACGAATACCCGTTTTACTATACCCATAGTTCATGGTTGTGTCTAACTCGGTTCACCAGTTATTTGAGGGGAAATGGAATTAAGGTATCACCCTATATATTACGCAGACATAAAAAATATATATACGTAGCTTTACGCAGATATCTTTAACCCTTTATCTACTGACGGTACTTATAAGTACCATTAAAAAAAGTGTTATAAAATTCATTTAATACATCGATTAGTAGTAATACAGTTTAGAATGAGTTATATGGTTGGATATAACAAAAATTAGATTTAAGGGATACTAATACATTTATTTTTTCATCATTTCATTCTAAATGGAGGGCGCTCTACAACTTTGCAATTGACATTTTCATTAAATCTCGAACTTATTTTGAAATAGGAAATCTAATGGAGCAATCTGTCACTTGGAAGCATCCCAAGTTATCTCATTGTAACGAATACCCGTTTTACTATACCCATAGTTCATGGTTGTGTCTAACTCGGTTCACCAGTTATTTGAGGGGAAATGGAATTAAGGTATCACCCTATATATTACGCAGACATAAAAAATATATATACGTAGCTTTACGCAGATATCTTTAACCCTTTATCTACTGACGGTACTTATAAGTACCATTAAAAAAAGTGTTATAAAATTCATTTAATACATCGATTAGTAGTAATACAGTTTAGAATGAGTTATATGGTTGGATATAACAAAAATTAGATTTAAGGGATACTAATACATTTATTTTTTCATCATTTCATTCTAAATGGAGGGCGCTCTACAACTTTGCAATTGACATTTTCATTAAATCTCGAACTTATTTTGAAATAGGAAATCTAATGGAGCAATCTGTCACTTGGAAGCATCCCAAGTTATCTCATTGTAACGAATACCCGTTTTACTATACCCATAGTTCATGGTTGTGTCTAACTCGGTTCACCAGTTATTTGAGGGGAAATGGAATTAAGGTATCACCCTATATATTACGCAGACATAAAAAATATATATACGTAGCTTTACGCAGATATCTTTAACCCTTTATCAACTGACGGTACTTATAAGTACCATTAAAAAAAGTGTTATAAAATTCATTTAATACATCGATTAGTAGTAATACAGTTTAGAATGAGTTATATGGTTGGATATAACAAAAATTAGATTTAAGGGATACTAATACATTTATTTTTTCATCATTTCATTCTAAATGGAGGGCGCTCTACAACTTTGCAATTGACATTTTCATTAAATCTCGAACTTATTTTGAAATAGGAAATCTAATGGAGCAATCTGTCACTTGGAAGCATCCCAAGTTATCTCATTGTAACGAATACCCGTTTTACTATACCCATAGTTCATGGTTGTGTCTAACTCGGTTCACCAGTTATTTGAGGGGAAATGGAATTAAGGTATCACCCTATATATTACGCAGACATAAAAAATATATATACGTAGCTTTACGCAGATATCTTTAACCCTTTATCAACTGACGGTACTTATAAGTACCATTAAAAAAAGTGTTATAAAATTCATTTAATACATCGATTAGTAGTAATACAGTTTAGAATGAGTTATATGGTTGGATATAACAAAAATTAGATTTAAGGGATACTAATACATTTATTTTTTCATCATTTCATTCTAAATGGAGGGCGCTCTACAACTTTGCAATTGACATTTTCATTAAATCTCGAACTTATTTTGAAATAGGAAATCTAATGGAGCAATCTGTCACTTGGAAGCATCCCAAGTTATCTCATTGTAACGAATACCCGTTTTACTGTACCCATAGTTCATGGTTGTGTCTAACTCGGTTCACCAGTTATTTGAGGGGAAATGGAATTAAGGTATCACCCTATATATTACGCAGACATAAAAAATATATATACGTAGCTTTACGCAGATATCTTTAACCCTTTATCAACTGACGGTACTTATAAGTACCATTAAAAAAAGTGTTATAAAATTCATTTAATACATCGATTAGTAGTAATACAGTTTAGAATGAGTTATATGGTTGGATATAACAAAAATTAGATTTAAGGGATACTAATACATTTATTTTTTCATCATTTCATTCTAAATGGAGGGCGCTCTACAACTTTGCAATTGACATTTTCATTAAATCTCGAACTTATTTTGAAATAGGAAATCTAATGGAGCAATCTGTCACTTGGAAGCATCCCAAGTTATCTCATTGTAACGAATACCCGTTTTACTATACCCATAGTTCATGGTTGTGTCTAACTCGGTTCACCAGTTATTTGAGGGGAAATGGAATTAAGGTATCACCCTATATATTACGCAGACATAAAAAATATATATACGTAGCTTTACGCAGATATCTTTAACCCTTTATCAACTGACGGTACTTATAAGTACCATTAAAAAAAGTGTTATAAAATTCATTTAATACATCGATTAGTAGTAATACAGTTTAGAATGAGTTATATGGTTGGATATAACAAAAATTAGATTTAAGGGATACTAATACATTTATTTTTTCATCATTTCATTCTAAATGGAGGGCGCTCTACAACTTTGCAATTGACATTTTCATTAAATCTCGAACTTATTTTGAAATAGGAAATCTAATGGAGCAATCTGTCACTTGGAAGCATCCCAAGTTATCTCATTGTAACGAATACCCGTTTTACTATACCCATAGTTCATGGTTGTGTCTAACTCGGTTCACCAGTTATTTGAGGGGAAATGGAATTAAGGTATCACCCTATATATTACGCAGACATAAAAAATATATATACGTAGCTTTACGCAGATATCTTTAACCCTTTATCAACTGACGGTACTTATAAGTACCATTAAAAAAAGTGTTATAAAATTCATTTAATACATCGATTAGTAGTAATACAGTTTAGAATGAGTTATATGGTTGGATATAACAAAAATTAGATTTAAGGGATACTAATACATTTATTTTTTCATCATTTCATTCTAAATGGAGGGCGCTCTACAACTTTGCAATTGACATTTTCATTAAATCTCGAACTTATTTTGAAATAGGAAATCTAATGGAGCAATCTGTCACTTGGAAGCATCCCAAGTTATCTCATTGTAACGAATACCCGTTTTACTATACCCATAGTTCATGGTTGTGTCTAACTCGGTTCACCAGTTATTTGAGGGGAAATGGAATTAAGGTATCACCCTATATATTACGCAGACATAAAAAATATATATACGTAGCTTTACGCAGATATCTTTAACCCTTTATCAACTGACGGTACTTATAAGTACCATTAAAAAAAGTGTTATAAAATTCATTTAATACATCGATTAGTAGTAATACAGTTTAGAATGAGTTATATGGTTGGATATAACAAAAATTAGATTTAAGGGATACTAATACATTTATTTTTTCATCATTTCATTCTAAATGGAGGGCGCTCTACAACTTTGCAATTGACATTTTCATTAAATCTCGAACTTATTTTGAAATAGGAAATCTAATGGAGCAATCTGTCACTTGGAAGCATCCCAAGTTATCTCATTGTAACGAATACCCGTTTTACTATACCCATAGTTCATGGTTGTGTCTAACTCGGTTCACCAGTTATTTGAGGGGAAATGGAATTAAGGTATCACCCTATATATTACGCAGACATAAAAAATATATATACGTAGCTTTACGCAGATATCTTTAACCCTTTATCAACTGACGGTACTTATAAGTACCATTAAAAAAAGTGTTATAAAATTCATTTAATACATCGATTAGTAGTAATACAGTTTAGAATGAGTTATATGGTTGGATATAACAAAAATTAGATTTAAGGGATACTAATACATTTATTTTTTCATCATTTCATTCTAAATGGAGGGCGCTCTACAACTTTGCAATTGACATTTTCATTAAATCTCGAACTTATTTTGAAATAGGAAATCTAATGGAGCAATCTGTCACTTGGAAGCATCCCAAGTTATCTCATTGTAACGAATACCCGTTTTACTATACCCATAGTTCATGGTTGTGTCTAACTCGGTTCACCAGTTATTTGAGGGGAAATGGAATTAAGGTATCACCCTATATATTACGCAGACATAAAAAATATATATACGTAGCTTTACGCAGATATCTTTAACCCTTTATCAACTGACGGTACTTATAAGTACCATTAAAAAAAGTGTTATAAAATTCATTTAATACATCGATTAGTAGTAATACAGTTTAGAATGAGTTATATGGTTGGATATAACAAAAATTAGATTTAAGGGATACTAATACATTTATTTTTTCATCATTTCATTCTAAATGGAGGGCGCTCTACAACTTTGCAATTGACATTTTCATTAAATCTCGAACTTATTTTGAAATAGGAAATCTAATGGAGCAATCTGTCACTTGGAAGCATCCCAAGTTATCTCATTGTAACGAATACCCGTTTTACTATACCCATAGTTCATGGTTGTGTCTAACTCGGTTCACCAGTTATTTGAGGGGAAATGGAATTAAGGTATCACCCTATATATTACGCAGACATAAAAAATATATATACGTAGCTTTACGCAGATATCTTTAACCCTTTATCAACTGACGGTACTTATAAGTACCATTAAAAAAAGTGTTATAAAATTCATTTAATACATCGATTAGTAGTAATACAGTTTAGAATGAGTTATATGGTTGGATATAACAAAAATTAGATTTAAGGGATACTAATACATTTATTTTTTCATCATTTCATTCTAAATGGAGGGCGCTCTACAACTTTGCAATTGACATTTTCATTAAATCTCGAACTTATTTTGAAATAGGAAATCTAATGGAGCAATCTGTCACTTGGAAGCATCCCAAGTTATCTCATTGTAACGAATACCCGTTTTACTATACCCATAGTTCATGGTTGTGTCTAACTCGGTTCACCAGTTATTTGAGGGGAAATGGAATTAAGGTATCACCCTATATATTACGCAGACATAAAAAATATATATACGTAGCTTTACGCAGATATCTTTAACCCTTTATCAACTGACGGTACTTATAAGTACCATTAAAAAAAGTGTTATAAAATTCATTTAATACATCGATTAGTAGTAATACAGTTTAGAATGAGTTATATGGTTGGATATAACAAAAATTAGATTTAAGGGATACTAATACATTTATTTTTTCATCATTTCATTCTAAATGGAGGGCGCTCTACAACTTTGCAATTGACATTTTCATTAAATCTCGAACTTATTTTGAAATAGGAAATCTAATGGAGCAATCTGTCACTTGGAAGCATCCCAAGTTATCTCATTGTAACGAATACCCGTTTTACTATACCCATAGTTCATGGTTGTGTCTAACTCGGTTCACCAGTTATTTGAGGGGAAATGGAATTAAGGTATCACCCTATATATTACGCAGACATAAAAAATATATATACGTAGCTTTACGCAGATATCTTTAACCCTTTATCTACTGACGGTACTTATAAGTACCATTAAAAAAAGTGTTATAAAATTCATTTAATACATCGATTAGTAGTAATACAGTTTAGAATGAGTTATATGGTTGGATATAACAAAAATTAGATTTAAGGGATACTAATACATTTATTTTTTCATCATTTCATTCTAAATGGAGGGCGCTCTACAACTTTGCAATTGACATTTTCATTAAATCTCGAACTTATTTTGAAATAGGAAATCTAATGGAGCAATCTGTCACTTGGAAGCATCCCAAGTTATCTCATTGTAACGAATACCCGTTTTACTATACCCATAGTTCATGGTTGTGTCTAACTCGGTTCACCAGTTATTTGAGGGGAAATGGAATTAAGGTATCACCCTATATATTACGCAGACATAAAAAATATATATACGTAGCTTTACGCAGATATCTTTAACCCTTTATCAACTGACGGTACTTATAAGTACCATTAAAAAAAGTGTTATAAAATTCATTTAATACATCGATTAGTAGTAATACAGTTTAGAATGAGTTATATGGTTGGATATAACAAAAATTAGATTTAAGGGATACTAATACATTTATTTTTTCATCATTTCATTCTAAATGGAGGGCGCTCTACAACTTTGCAATTGACATTTTCATTAAATCTCGAACTTATTTTGAAATAGGAAATCTAATGGAGCAATCTGTCACTTGGAAGCATCCCAAGTTATCTCATTGTAACGAATACCCGTTTTACTATACCCATAGTTCATGGTTGTGTCTAACTCGGTTCACCAGTTATTTGAGGGGAAATGGAATTAAGGTATCACCCTATATATTACGCAGACATAAAAAATATATATACGTAGCTTTACGCAGATATCTTTAACCCTTTATCAACTGACGGTACTTATAAGTACCATTAAAAAAAGTGTTATAAAATTCATTTAATACATCGATTAGTAGTAATACAGTTTAGAATGAGTTATATGGTTGGATATAACAAAAATTGGATTTAAGGGATACTAATACATTTATTTTTCATCATTTCATTCTAAATGGAGGGCGCTCTACAACTTTACAATTGACATTTTCATTGAATCCCGAACTTATTTTGAAATAGAAAATCTAATTGCGCAATCTCTCGTTTGGAAGCATCCCAAGTTATCTCATTGTAACGAATACCCGTTTTACTGTACCCATAGTTCATGGTTGTGTCTAACTCGGTTCACCAGTTATTTGAGGGGAAATGGAATTAAGGTATCACCCTATATATTATGCAGACATTAAAAAAATATATACGTAGCTTTACGCAGATATCTTTAAACCTTTATCAACTGACGGTACTTATATGTACCATTAAAAAAACGTGTTATAAAATTCATTTAATACATCGATTAGTAGAAATACAGTTTAGAATGAGTTATAGATGCATTGCTTTATCTTGTTCCAAAAGCACTATGGGTTACACAAAACAAAAACATGTTTAAAAGGATGATTTCTTTTGCCTTTGCATCTTTTCCGCCAGGGTTCATACGCTTTAAGGGTGTTCAAGCACCTTTTACCAGATATTTTGTAAAGTATTATTTGCCTTATTAAATGAAAATGAAATCTATCTTCAAACGTAGCGACCAGTACTTTACGAAATTTCGGGTACTGAAACACTTAAGGCTCCTGCCCCTGCCGGCGAAGACACTCACGAGCTAATGCTAATCCTATGGGGACGGATTTATCTTACATCTCGTTTGCATTTCGACATTTTGAAATAATTTTTTGCATTGGATAGCCGACGTCCGTCTCTACATCGCACCATTTTTACTTTTTGGATTTTGGTCGCAGATATTTTTTATAAAGTTACTTTCACTTTCAAAACCGGTTCTGTAAAAGAAAGTGTCATTCTAAAAAATATCTGCAACCAAAATCGAAAAAGTACAAAAGGTGCGATGTAGAGACAGACCTCGGCTATCCAATGCAAAATAAAAAAAAAAGCAATTTAACAAATTACAACGACCATTTGGAAAATGATTTTTTCAAAGACTAAAATTTAAGACATAAAAAATCGCACGGAGTTGATCCTACATTACGTACGCCATGAATTAAACATTGATAGTGTTATTACATGTAAAAATTCCAAGCGACAAAAATCGCCTGCGACTCGTTTGTATTATCCACCTGAAACTTACGTATTATCCAAGCATTTCATTGGCTGTTCGGGAAAAGGCTTTTCCACCCTAGAAATCTGACGACCCATTTTAAATGAAATTTCATTCTTAAACTTCTAAACATCCCACAATATTACTTTTTACACCGTCGTATAGAGAAAAAAATGTACTTTTAAATGCAATTTGTCTGAAAGCTTATCTCAATTTGTTTCTGAGTTATTAATTTTTTTTGTAGTTTTTATTACTTTTTTGTCATAGTGGCAACAGAACTAATCCATCTCTGTTGAAAGTAAAGGGAAATACAGATTACTGTATAGACCAATCAGAAAATAAATAAAATGCGAATTCAACCAATAAAAAGCTTCAGATATGCTTTTGATTTCCTACCCTGACGAGGACAATAACCATTTTTCCAAATGGTTAAAAAAAAAATTAAAAAATGTCGAAATGCAAACGAGATATTAGAAAAATCCCTCCCCATTGGATTAGCATTAGCTCGTGATTGCCTTCGCCGGCAGGGACAGGAGCCTTAAAATCCCTTGAATCCCTTGAAGAGTACTAACCCTGTCAGCTTTCTTGGCATTGGGTCGGGGAGGGAAAATTTTCAATTCTGAAATATTTCTATAATTTTATTATAAGAACATTATATTTGTACATTTCCTAATTCTACAAAATACTAAGAAAAATATTTAAAATAAAAGATTAGAGTGGGGGTTATAAATATTGTACAAAATCCCAATAAATTAAAATTTAATGAATCCTTCTAAATCCTTCAATTCTTCTAAAATCCTTCTAAAATTTATTAAGTGATTATGTAAGTCTTCTAATGTAGTTTCAAAAATTCATGAAAATGTAGTTTCAAAAATTCATGAAAAAGGCTTTAGAAGATAAAATTTTCATGAATTCATAATTCAGTACATAAAGGGTTAATACATTTCCGAAATACGTAGAAAAAGTATTTTGAGTACTTTTCTGTAATAGATGAAGAAGTATATGAAACTTATTCTAAGAGAGAATACTTTGAATGGATAAATGGAATATCCTATTAAAATGCACGGATAGAGAAGAGTATTGCATATTTAATAGATTTTTATCAAAAGGAAATATTCATATGTTAGGAGTTTTATAGCGTATATTGTCGAGTAGAAAGTAATATTCGGAATCAGACTAAGTAAAGTACATGTATTCCATGTCATAGATGTTAGATATTCTCTTCACAAATACGTCAAAGCTATATTTAAAAATTTATTAACAGTATTTTGAACGTCCAAAGCGTAAATTTTATTTTCCAAATGTATTACTGTAGGGCGAAGTGTATTCCTTATTTTGAATGATTTGAATTATATCGTTCTCATGTTTCCTAATCGGAAATTCATGTTTCCGATTTAAAAGTAATAACGTTAAATATCACAAAAATTATATATACAATGTGAAAATACAAGAAGGAATGGCGAAGGAATTACAAGAAAGATGAAGTACAACAATGTACTTTACCTTAGAGTTTTCAGTATTAGAAAAATCCAAGAAGATCGGGCAGCCATCTTGGTTTTAGCTGGGAAACAAAAAGCGAAATTTATCCAGTTCTTTATGATGATTGCCTCCCCTCCCCCCTGTTTTCGTGGGCATAATTAATCTATCTTATTGTATATCATTTTCGTCTCCCCCCGGGATTGCACTTATACTCTAAAGCGAAAGCTGGGTTCCCGGGGCGGTCATCCCTGTCATCCCTGTATATCATTTTCAAATCAATCAAATGTTAATGCTAATATCGTTTTAATCGTGTAACTCTAAGTTCCGACGCTTGAAACAAACAATCGATCTAACTTTTAACAAGTTGGAAATTGCTCGTCAAACGTGGCAAATGAGGTGCGTTCGTACTATAACTAGTTTTATAATTATTTTTTGCACCCCATATTGTACTGAATGTATACTTTTTTGCACTTCATAAAGCGCATAGTCTGATACATCATTAAAATGCACTTGCAATAATTTTTTCCCATTCCCCGTAATGTAACGGAACACTTTTGACTGTCCCTGTAATTAAACTATACATCCGATTTTCCTAAAATTTGAAATAGCTCAACAAAACTTTGCAACAATTATATCTTTAAAATTTCAGACCATTCGGAAGGCTGTAATATCATTAAAATGCACTTGCAATAATTTTTCCCATTCCCCGTAATGTAACGGAACACTTTCGACTGTACCTGTAATTAAACTATACATCCGATTTTCCTAAAATTTGAAATAGCTCAACAAAACTTTGCAACAATTATATCTTTAAAATTTCAGACCATTCGGAAGGCTGTAATATCATTAAAATGCACTTGCAATAATTTTTCCCATTCCCCGTAATGTAACGGAACACTTTCGACTGTCCCTGTAATTAAACTATGCATCCGATTTTCCTAAAATTTGAAATAGCTCAACAAAACTTTGCAACAGTTATATCTTTAAAATTTCAGATCATTCGGAAGGCTGTAATATCATTAAAATGCACTTGCAATAATTTTTCCCATTGGCCGTAATGTAAAGAAAAACTTTTGACTGTCCCTGTAATTAAACTATACATCCGATTTTCCTAAAATTTGAAATGGCTCGACAAAATTTTGCAACAGTTATATCTTTAAAATTTCAGATCATTCGGAAGGCTGTAATATCATTAAAATGCACTTGCAATAATTTTTCCCATTGGCCGTAATGTAAAGAAAAACTTTTGACTGTCCCTGTAATTAAACTATACATCCGATTTTCCTAAAATTTGAAATGGCTCGACAAAATTTTGCAACAGTTATATCTTTAAAATTTCAGATCATTCGGAAGGCTGTAATATCATTAAAATGCACTTGCAATAATTTTTCCCATTGGCCGTAATGTAAAGAAAAACTTTTGACTGTCCCTGTAATTAAACTATACATCCGATTTTCCTAAAATTTGAAATGGCTCGACAAAATTTTACAACAATCATATATTTGAAATTTCAGACCATTCGGTTGGGTAGTTTTTGCTCTGTTACATGCGGACAGACGGACGGACAGACGGACGGACGGACTGAACGACGACTATAGGTGCTACGTATTTATATAATTACGAACGCACCTAAAAACGGTTCTCGGTTCTACCCTTGCCAAACTAAATATTTCCTTACTGGATTACAGCCAATAGGGAAAGCTTCTTAAATCGCTCTTTTAAAGACAATTTTCTGTTCCGATCTGAAATAGAGTCGTTCTGGGATGCTACTCCGAAAAGGGTGATTTGGAAAAACAGTTTTTTGTGCAAAATGTCTCTTTTTGATAAAACAGATACACAGAAAGAACGAAAACACGCGTGAAACGTTGCGTTCTTTTGTTGAGTTAATAATTCGTTCTTTTGAATTAAGAGTGTGTATATATATATATAATAGTAAATATTGTAGTTTCTTACAAAAATTTACCTGAGCAATTTACAAATTTGACTTACGTAAAATTCAAGTTACGTAAAACTTTACGGAACGCATAACGTACGTTAGTGGGGGGATGCCTGTATTAGTAGACGAAATAATAAAGCATCGGATGAACTTGTTATGTCTTAGGGGTTGTGTGTGTTGTACACACAGTAAAATGTAACTATCATACGTAAAGTTGAAACAGTTAAGATGTGTTTCAGGGGTCTCCTAGTAATCCAATACTGTATACCCAGTCTAATGAGTGTGGAAGTGTATGAGTTCGTACGAGGAAAAAAAGTCTAACTGCAGAGAAATCTCTGCGCTTGAGAGGAAAAGTAAAACAGCAAACTGCAGGAGAAATCTGATTGGACGAGACCCGGAGACCGCGCCCCCTCAAGATCTAAAGAAGTAAGAATGAATGAAGGACAGACGATAATTTAAGTTTTAATGAAAGAGAGGTCAAGAAGTTAAATTTGGATTAAAAATAATGAAAGTAAAAAAGGAAAGTTTTCGCGACAGTTTCAAATTCGGACTGGCAAAGGAAGCCACCGGACCCCAAGATCTTAAAAAGGAAAAAAAAAAAAAAAAAAAAAAAAAAAAAACAGCCCTTTTCAGGAGCCATACATTTTAAAATTATAAGATAAATAAGATATTACATTTTTATTTTTTATTTATTTTTTTATTTTTTTATTTAACAACAACGCATGATAGGTAAAAATGAACGGAAAACGTTCGGTATTAATCAATATTAAGTTAATCGTGCAAGATAAAAATAAATTACATTTTTTTTCCAGTATAGAAGTTAAGTTTTTTGAACGGTATTCTCGTTCGTTTTGGATGAATTAGACAACATTTCAGAAAAAATTAGTAATTTTGAAAAATTATCATTTTTAGCAGAAGTCTTTTCCAAGACGCTGGTGATTTTTTCGGTGACTTCCGAGAAGTGAGAGATCTGAAGTTCGGCTTTGATTTTTGTTATTATTTCAATGATAGTGGGGGATTTCATTAGTGAACTCGTTGAGTTCGTAGATATGCTCAATAAGGGGCGGGGGGTTATTTTTTCTTTAGGTTTTTCAGTATTTTTACGGGGTTTTGGGACTTCCATCGTCTTTCCCTTGGAAGTTTTAGTTTCGGAGGTCGCTGCTGCATACGGTTTTTAACCATTTGGAAAAATGGTTATTGTCCTCGTCAGGGTAGGAAATCAAAAGCATATCTTAAGCTTTTCATTGGTTGAATCTGCATTTTATTCGTTTTCTGATTGTTCTGTATAGTAATCTGTATTTCCCCTTACTTTCAACAGAGATGGCTACTTGTGTTGCCACTATGACAAAAAAGTAATAAAAACTACAAATAAAAAATTAATAACTCAGAAACAAATTGAGATACAGCTTTCAAACAAATTGCATTTAAAAGTACATTTTTTTCTCTATACGACGGTGTAAAAAGTAATATTGTGGGATGTTTAGAAGTTTAAGAATGAAATTTCTTTTAAAATGGGTCGTCAGATTTCTTGGACGATGAAAAAACCTTTTCCCGAACAGCCAATGAAATGCTTGGATAATACGTAAGTTTCAGGAAATTTGAGAAATCGCAGGCGATTTTTGTCGCTTGCAATTTTTACGTGTAACAAAACTATTAATGTTTAATTCATGGCGTACGTAATGTATGATCAACTGTGTGCGATTTTTCATGTCTTAAATTTTAATCTTTGAAAAAATCATTTTCCAAATGGTCGTTGTAATTTGTTAAATAGTTTTTTTTTCCCTTGAATTGTGGTTTTACTGGAAAGATTTTGTAGCCTTTGTAACTTGGTGGGCGCGGGAGATCGCTGTTGATGCATTCCGGGGGTGGTCTAGGTAGCTCACTAGCTTCTTTAGATGGGCAGTCTGAAGGTAAATGGTTTCCACTGCATCCTACCCAGGAGGGATCCATGTAACAATTGGCGGCAATCAATGGCGGATCTAAGGGGGGGGGGCGAGGGGGCGATCGCCCCCCCCCTTGGGCAAATAAAGGGTTTGAAAAACGGCATTATGCATCCTCACGAGAAATGACTTGGGGCGAAGCTCAAGCGGCGCGACCCGTCCCGGGTCGCGCCAGTTTTAATCTACAAGACTCGTGCTGTGTCAGGTCTTCCCTCTTTTAGAGCCGGGCCGTGTCCTGATCTTAAATTTTTCTGCAGATTGGGGTCTGGCCAGACTTTTTTTTCTTCCAGGTCGAGCCTGGCCTGGACTTCATTCTTCCTAGAGGTCTGCACTGGCCGAAATTTCCAAGTCGGGCCTCGGCGCGGAATAAAAGCTAAACGTTCAGTCCGTGTCAGTCCTTATGATAAGCGTTACTGGCCCGATCGCGACCTGTGCACTCCTCTAAATTCCGACTGTCTGTCTGTATGTGACACAAATTTTGTGGGCGCTCTATCTCAAGAACTAATGCGCAGAATTTAATAAAAATTTATAATCAGGTAGTCCCTGATATAGATTGGTGCTGATTAGTTTTTGGTGTAAATCGCCCAGCAGATGGCGCTGCTATGTAGCATTTTGCAGGATTTCCGCAAAAGCTCTATCTCAAGAACTAATGCACGGAATTTTATAAAACTTCAGATTCCGTTAGTCCTTGACATGAATGGATGCTGTTTACGTTTTGGTGTAAATCGCCCAACAGGTGGCACTGCTATGCTGCATTTTGCAGGATTTACACTATTTTTGCAGTAGCTCTATCTCAAGAACCAATGCACACATTTCCATCAAACTTCGGATTTAGTTAGTCCTTTATATGGAATGATGCTGACTACGTGTTTGTGTAAATCGCCCAATAGGTGGCGCTGCTGTGCTGCATTTTGAGCTATTTCCTCAATAGCTCTATCTCAAGAACTAATGCACGAATTTTCATCAAACTTCAGATTTAAGTATAACTTGATTAATATTGCCGCTGATTATGTGTTGTTGCAAATCGCTCAACAGGTGGCGCTTCTATGCTGCATTTGTCATGATTTGCGCAATACCTCTATCTCAAGAACTAATGCACGAATTTTCCTCACACTTCATATTCAGTTAGACGTTGACATAAGTTGGTGATAATTAGGTTCTGGTGTAAATAACCCAATAGGTGGCGCTGCTATGCTGCATTTTGCTGGATTTACACGATTTCAGTGACAGTCATACCTCGAGAACTAATGCACGGAATTTCATATTTTTAGAATTCTCATGATGAACACAGATTGGCACTGAGATAGTGAATTTTGAAGTATTGATATGTATGAAATGAAGAAAGTGAGAAGAAAAGTGATGAGAAGAAAGTTTTGTGATGGCCACAACATACTAGTTCCTGGTAGAGCTTTAAAATTGTGATTTTCTTTAATCATCCGTTTCTTTCGTTCTAAACTGATTTTTTAACTGGATTTTCATTTGAATGTAATTGTCTCATATTTTTAAGTAGTGTTTATGTACATAATTGCCTAAATAGTCCTTAATAATATCGTTTTTATGTATTCATGAATTTGGAACATAATCTGAAAATAAAATATGAGCATAAGTAAGTGTGGTGTGCTTTATGAATAGTTTTAAAATCAAAATGCAGGCTGTGCTGGAGTCGATTTTTTAGCTTTTATACCGGGCCGGGCGATAATTTTTATGTGCGGGTTGGACCTGGGCTTGGGCCAGAAAATTTCAGCCCGGGGAAACCTCTAACTGACATATCGAAGGCCGCTTTATATTTTTTAAAATGCTTCTTTCGTCCATCATCCCATAGCTAATGAACATACAGTCTGTCCCAAAATGCACTGGCTGATTTTAAAATTCAATAACTTGCAAATGGTGGCAGCTATTAAAACAAATACTTGCAGGAGAGTTATGTAAGAAGTCAAGGAGCCGGGGTGATTATGTTCCGAATTTTCCAAAAATTTTACCCTCTCGCTGCGCATCCCGCGATTTCCACGGCCAACGTAAAAGTAGCAAAATTTGCACAATCCGCGATTTCCGCAGCAAATCTTTTTTTTTTATGATCTAATTCTATTTAAAAAAAAAAAAACTCTTTCACAAAGATTTCGGGCATATTTTAACTCTAAAATATATGAAGATTTGAAATATGTAATAAAATAAATGCGCAATTTTTGAAGCTATTTTGCTTAAAAATACGCGGCGAGAGGGTTAAGGCGTTCGGTTCAGAAAATTAAAAAAAAATCATCAATGCTTAAATTCGGACATAAAAATAGTCTCGAATTTTGACAAATGGTCGTCATAAAAAATCTATTTCGTCAATCTAAAACTAACTTCAATTCCTCCAAAGGATCACGGAAAAAGCGCAAATTTTGTCCAAAGGACGACGAAAAAGAGTGAATTTGTTCAAAGAGACGCCGAAAAAGCGCGAATTTGGTCAAAGGGCCGCTGAAAAATCGCGAAATTCTTCCAATGATCGAAAAAAAGTGAGTTTCGTCAAAGGGCAGCAGAAAAAAACTTAAATTTCGTCAAAGGATCGCGGCAGTAAACGGAAATTTTGGCAAATGGCCACGAAAAACCACGAATTTCGTCAAAGGTTTGCGAAAAAATGCAATTTTTATCAAAGAATCGCGAAAGAAACGCGAATTTCATCAAATGGTCGCGAAAAAAACGGGAATTTCATCAAAGGGTCGCGAAAGAAACGCGAATTTCATCAAAGGATCGCAAAAGAAACGCGAATTTCATCAAAAGGTCGCGAAAGAAACGCGAATTTGGTCAAAGAGTAAAAAAAAAACTCAAATTTTGTCAAAGGATCGCGGATAAAACTCGAATTTCGTCAAAGGATTGCTGAAAAACGCGAGTTTTGTCAAAGAGTAGTGGAAAACGCGCATTTTGTCAAAGAGTCGTGGAAGAAATGCAAATTTCACCAAAGAGTCGTCGAAAAAACACAGCGGTCTCTTTAGAAAACAGCACACATATATATATATCTATATGTTTATTATTATAGATATCGTTTTTAATCTGAAATAATATACTGAACTATTGAAGAAACGGGTTAACACAAACACAGCTTGCGCAAGAATCTGCACTCAGCGACTCAGCCTGAAATCGACCCGAATCTAAAACAGTTAACCCGACCTGCAACAAAAATAATCAGTGCCAGGATTGAATCCCCCCCTCCCTCTACTGTAACCTTTCAGAAAATTTGCTTTGAATTTCAGATTTTTTTTTTTATTATTTGTTGGGAATCACCCCTAATCAGGAGTTTTTTTACTGCGATTCTATATTTTAGTTTAAAATAGCAACGATAGAGGGCGCTGCAAGCAATAGACGCAAAATCTGTGCCTGGAGGAGGAAGGCCAGAAATCGGGCCCCGATTTAACGACTATTGATTGCAGCGCCATCTATCGCTGCTATTGTAAAGTAAAATCAAGAATTGCAGCAAAAAATCTCCTGACATCTTACATAACCTGCAAGATTTTTTTTAAATGGCTGTCATCATTTGCAAGTTATTGAATTTTAAAATCAGTCAGTCCATTTTGGGTCACCCGGTATGTTTTTTGATAAGTTTCAAACATTCTTTACTGAATTACAACTGATCTTAGATATAAAGAGACAAGCAGTTTTATACCAAATTATAGTACTTTTTACATAATCCTGAAGATTAAAAAGTATTCCTAAATAATTATTTGGACGTGTCCGTTATGGAGCTTTTACTGTATATTGTTTTTATCTTCAAAAATATTTAGACTTACTTTTCAAAAATCGGGTCAACCCGAACCCTTCTCGCAATAGTGAAAACCCAATCCGAAACTGACTCAAGCCCGAAATAATGTGTCAATCTAACCCAAACCCAGCGCGCTAGGCGCAGCTAAAAAGTAGAAGTCAACCCGACCCGCAGCAGAAAAATAGAAGTCAACTGGGCCCAAACCCAACCCGCAGCAAAAAAGTAGAAGTTAACCCGACCCGCAGCAAAAAGTAGAAGTCAACCGGACCCATACGCGACCCACAGAAAAAAGGAGAAGTCAACCCGACCTGCAGCAGAAAACTAGAAGTCAACCGGGCCCAAACCCGACCCGCAGCAAAAAAGTAGAAGTTTACCCGACCCGCAGCAAAAAATAGAAGTCAATCGTTCCCAAATGCGACCCACAGAAAAAAGTAGAAGTCAACCCGACCTGCAGCAGAAAACTAAAAGTCAACCGGGCCCAAACCCGACCCGCAGCAAAAAAGTAGAAGTTTACCCGATCTGCAGCAAAAAGTGGAAGTCAACCGTAGAGGTCTGCACGGGCCCGGGCTTGGCCCGAGGCCCGTACCCGGCCCGGCCCGCGGGCCGGCGGAAAGAAGGCGAATTTTCCAACGGGCCGGGCCGGCAGAATTAGGAAAATTTTTTCAACGGGCCGGGCCGACAGACAAAATAAACGGGCCGGGCCGGCAAAAAAATTCAACGGGCCTGCAGGGCCGGGCCGGGCCGATAAAAAAAATTAATCGGGCCTATCGGCCCGATATAAGAATTCAAGCGAAGCAGATAAAATACGAGCCATTTTCAAAGAATATGATTTTCATGAGAAGTATAAATGTGCGTCACGAGCCGATGCGAGTTTAACAACATCAATACAGATATGTAACATGTCCATCGTAGAGATCGGCATCGTACAGTTACAAGATGTCTGATTACGGGTTTAATTTTTTTTTCAGCAGACTCGTGCCGGGGTTGAACTGGTCTTAATCGATCTCAGGATGTGTAGAACAGGCATTATGTTTTGTAAAAGTATTAATAGTGATAATGAACTTCTGTTAACAGTATCTTTGGAAATATACCTTAAGGGGTTCTCATATTCACTGCTCAACAATGCGAAACTTTCAAACACATTTCCTGACTCATTTTTAACTATAAAGGCATAAAATTCCCAGGCCTGACTATTGAAGGCATTTGGAAACGAATAGCTTTCTCCATATTTGATAAATTACTTACAGAGATAACAGAGACTCTTGTCATGTGACTGTACGTTTTTCTCCTTTCCTGTGCTACCGCTTCCGGAAATTCGATTCATAACGCTAACTTTGGCAGTATTTTCAGAGAAAGCTATATTACTTTTATCTATGATAAAGACGGCATTTACATAGTTTCTGAATAAGAATACCTGCCAATCTTACGCGTTTCCGAAAAGAAATGAATTCTGAAATGTGTCGAAATGTAACTTCTTTCGATTTGAGAAAAGCCTTAAAAATAAGAGAAATATTTTCGCAATTCTACTTTTTATCATACAGCTTCAAAAGGTATCATGTTTTTAATCCTTTATTTTGAACTGCATTAACTTTTTAATGAATCCTTGTTGGAATTTCGAAATGTCTGTAGAGACGATGACTGAAACACTGTGTAATCGTTAATGTTTACTATTGTGTGTTTTCTGCTTTGCGAACACATAGTAATCTAAAATATACTGTAAAATTTTCCCATAAATATGTACGTAGTATTCATTAAAAGAATCTTAATTGTATGTTGAGAAAAAACGGATTTTTTTTTTTTTGTAGAAATTGAATCGGGCCGGGCGGAGAACTGTAAAAATGCAAACGGGCAGGGCCGGGCTCGGGCCGAGCTTTCAATTTTCACACCGGGCCGGGCCAAGATAGCTTTCGTTCGGGCCGGGCCCGGGCCTGGAAATTCCGGCCCGTGCAGACCTCTAGTCAACCGGACCCAAACCCGACCCTCAGTGAAAAAAATTAGTCCCGACACGCGCATCAGATTGGAGTCTCCAAATTTCTAAAATCGCCCTCCCCCCCTTGAGGACCCTCCAGATCCGCCCTTGGCGGCAATGTGAAATTTTTTTTTGACATTTATGGCTGTGTATTGCCTTTTTGGCTACTCTGAATTTCTCAATATTTACGCCCATTTGGAATATTGCTTTGAGGTTAAAGATTTCAAAAAAGTTTCATTTTTGGGGAGTTCTATAAAGAAGAGAGGGAGAAGTTTTTTCCCCTCTCTGCGGCTTTTTAGTTGGGAAATTTTTATGATTGTAAATCCTTTAAATACAGTCGAACCTCGTTATCCCGACTCTCTAATGTCCAGAAAAAAGTGTCGTCATAAGCGGAGTGTCGCGGTAACCGGAGTTGGAGAAAAATTGGTTTATCAAAAGATGTAGTTTTAATTAATGTAAGACAATTTTAAATTCGTAATTGTTCTTGGAGTTTTAAGCAATAAGACATTATTATTAAACAAAATAAACACAAAAACAAAATTGAAAAGAATAAAAATCAGATTTATGATGACTTTTTTTTATTACTAGTACATGAAATATTGATGAATTAAGATTTGCTTATCCCTTGTTGTGTTTCCTACAATTCTTTTTTCCATATTATACAATGAATTGTAATCAATATTCGTTGTTTCAGAAATGGATGTTAGATAATTTCTGATCGTTTCATTGGAATGCTTCTGTTTTAGTTGGATGAAAAACGCCGTGTAACCATAAAAAAGCGCTGCCTGAACAGAACAAAAAGACCGCGAGTAGACTGATATGTCTATCTGAGCTTAAGTGGGTCATTCATAGTGTGTGGGTTTATTTATTCAGACAAAGATTGAAGTAAATTTTCTCATTTATCTCAATGAGCATTTTATGCTCTTTTGTGAAAAGTTTGGCTAAGAATATTTCTTACCGCTTAATTTCCACGCTTATAAGATGGATCATGAAAAATGCACAATTTTCGAAACCGTCGGGATATCCGGAGTTGAAAATTATTCATCGACGTAAAATCCGGAGTTTATTTACATTAAAATCGTATACAGAAAATCGGGACTTCGAAAAACTGACGTGGTAGGCGGAGGGACGTGAAAACCGGGTGTCGGGATAACGAGGTCAGACTGTATTAAGTTTTCTTTAAGAATTTCAGTGCTTGTTGAGGTTAGGAGGCCTCTAATTACTGCATTGATTGGGATTTCTCTGTCAGGGATAATGTAGAATTCAATTTTGCTTTGCTTTAGATGCTCAATTATACGCATTTTGTCATACGAAAATGAACCAAGTTCAAAATAAAATAATAACACATTTTATAATAATACTGGTAATAATATTAACCTTTTTACTTTTATGGAAATTCAGAAATATTGAACTTTTTATGATAATTCAAAGACGCAAACACTATATACTCCTTGAAAAATATATTTAATCTTTATTAAATATGAAGTGCATTTAAATTCTTTTTATGATCGGTGGTATACTACTAGGTTGAGCAAAAAGTTCTGGGAAATTTGTGAAAGTTGCGTTTTTATGCGCAAATTAACAACAAGAGCAACAAGATCTATTCTTCAAAGTAGAGGCCATCATCATTCTGCCAGCTTTCAGATTTGCCGGAAGTACGAAGTTTCTCGCCGCACCAGCGTCTTCACCCTTATTAAACTCATCGACGGCTTTCAGAATCGTTAGACCTTTTTGCCAATAATGCCGGATCAACACACGCAAATCATACTGTTCAATAGGCATTTTGGAGCTGAAATTCCTGAACTGCTATAGATATACCACTAATACTTCTATATAACGATACAAAAATTCTGCTAACTATTAGATTAAAAATTTCCCAGAACATTTTGCTCAACCTAATATATTTACAGCTTAATTTTAGTTCTCAACTGCCGAAATTGAAAAAAAAAAAATTCAAGAAACTTTTTTTAACGTAGGTGAAGTAAAGACGTATTTATGTGTCATAGATTTTTGATAAAATTTAAAATGGGCTGTAGGGTGAAAAAAATAAGGTTTTGGGGAGAAAAAATTCTCAACTTTGTTAATTCTCAAGATTACAAATTCACGTATATTTATTATAAATATTCTTAATACTATGTACAACTTTTATATTGACAAGACTTTGATAGGACCAACTCTTACCACAAAAACTAATTAAACAAAAATAGGTGTTGAAGAAAAAATTACGGTATTAAGGTTGTATTCAATTCCAAACTCCTTATTTTCTGACTCATTTTTAAAATGATTTTCGTTTACAAATGCATCCATTTGGGAGGGTTCTCTTATTACGAAACTATATAATGTGCCGTATTGGTCAATTTTTTGAAAAAGGCTCAATATATTTTTACAAATGCTATCAATGTAGGCGTTTTGAACCGAATTTTCCGAAGCGATATTGCTGGAAACAAAAAATGGTCGTACTGAAAAAATAATTGTCTATAAATAAAATTCTAATTAATTGAACGAAAATAAAAATACAGGTCGCTCATAAATCTCTTCAAAAAAATCCCTGCCGGCCCGGCCTACAGGCAGAGGTAGATTTCGAAGTTAAGAATACTACTTTCATCAACAGAAACTGAATCGTGATTAGAGATAAACCCACTTTAATAATTTTATCTTACCGCTTTTGACGAGTTTTTATTTCATTTTTATATAATAGCTGGTTTTATCAGAATCATGTTAAGGCGGTATTAAAAAAAAATATATTTCCATGCTGAACAACTTGAAATTTTCCTTTTTAATAGAAAAATATGAAACTCGCTGACGTAATTTTTGAAGAGATTTATAAGCGACCTGTGTTTTTATTTTTCGTTCAATTAATTAAAACTTGATTTATAAACAGTTATTTTCTCAGTAGAACAGTATTTTTGGTTTCTAACACAATCGCTTCGGTAAATTCTGTTCAAAATGTCCACTTTGACATCATTTTTTGAAATATATTCTGCCTCTATCTAAAAATCGATCATTACGGTACATTATATAGTTTCTGAATAAGAGAATCTACCAATTGGATGCGTTTGAGAGCAAAAATGAATTTAAAAATGAGTCAGAAAATAAGCTGTTTGGACAATATTTTTCGTTTCTAACTCAATCGCTTCGGGAAATTCTGTTCAAAATGCCCACTTTGACATCATTTTAGAAATATATTCTACCTCTATCAAAAAATCGATCATTACGGTGCATTATATAGTTTCTGAATAAGAGAATCTACCAATTGGATGCGTTTGAGAGCAAAAATGAATTTAAAAATGAGTCAGAAAATAAGCTGTTTGGACAATATTTTTCGTTTCTAACTCAATCGCTTCGGGAAATTCTGTTCAAAATGCCCACTTTGACATCATTTTTTGAAATATATTCTGCCTCTATCAAAAAATCGATCATTAAGGTACATTATATAGTTTTTGAATAAGAGATTCTACCAATTGGATGCGTTTGAGAGCAAAGATGAATTTAAAAATGAGTCAGAAAATAAGCAGTTTGGATTTAAATGCACCTATAATAAGATGATTTTTTTCTTCAACCGCTATGTATTTTTAATTTATTTTTGCTGTAAAATTGGTCCTATTAAAACTTGGCTGTATAAATGTTATAGACAATATTAAGAAGATATATGATAAATTCATGAAGATTTTATATCTTGTGAATTGACGGAGTTATGGATTTTTTTCTTCTTCAACCCCTCTTTTTGTTTTCGTTTTTAATTTTTTTTTTTTTTTTTTTTTTTTTGCAGTACGAATTGGTTCTATCAAAAACTTGTGAATATAAAAGTTGTAGATAATATTAAGGAGATTTATAATAAAATTAATTGGATGTGATATCTTGAGAATTGACGAAGTTATGAATTTTTTCTCCCCAAAACCCTATTTTTGCGCCCCTTGAGCCCATTTTTAATTTTATGAAAATTCTGTGATGCATAAATTTTCGGCCCTATTTTTAGAAGTTATAAAAACTTTAAACTGATTTGATATGTATAAAAATTAAGGAGTTATGGGGGTTTTTCCGTTTTCACAAACCCCCTCCCTATTTCCATCCCCTTGGCCCGATTTTGTCCATTAACGAACTTGACTGAGATTTTATGCCCCTTGATTTTATGTATCAGTTTGGAAGAGATTTGTGCAGAATTGTGGAAGTTATCGTGTCCAGAAGAAAGTGATATATATATATATATATAGATAGATAGATAGATAAAGTTTTTTACTGAGGGTGGTTTTGAGTTCTAGGGTATATCTGCAAAACAATTTCAGAAATTCCAACATAGGAACGATCCCAATAGGTAGTATTTCATACGAAATCTACCTAAAAATCACATCAGCTAGTTTCGTGTTTTTACTTTTAAAAATGAGTCTCAAAATGTATCAGAAAATTTCGAGTTGTGTAGCGCGAAAAAAATATTTCCTTTAATACCGCCTTAACATGATTCTGATAAAACCACCTCAGACAGAAAAGTGAAATTAAAAACTCGGCAAAAGCGGCCTGATAAAATTGTTAAACTAGGTTTATCTCTAATCATGATTTAGTTTTTGTTGCTGAAATTAGTACTTAACTTCGAAATATACCATCATGGCAGGGATTTTTTTTATGATTAGAGTCTTTTCTATCCTAATTTGTTATATGAAAAAAATATTTTTAAAATTAAAGTACTATTATGAACTTAATTAAAAGAAAGACGTATGTAGTAAGTTAATTTCGAGGTATGGATAATATTAAATAGCGTATATTTCACCAAGCCTGACTAATTGGAATATGATCTATAATTTTCCCACCAACCTAATATTTTACAGGAATTTTGCACAAAGCGCCTATCCATCTTTAAGCTAAAATAAAAATATGCAATTAATTTTTAATGTTTTAGTTGAATTACAATAGATTTAGAAGAAAGCTGATCCATGAGAAATTAAATAAATTTTGAAAGAATAAAGTTTTTTGTTTAACTATCATATTTTTGTTATATTGACTTTATAATAGTAATTTTTTATAATATTTTGATTTTAAAAAATGTAATTTGCATATCGCGAAATCGAACGAAATGAGCTTCCAATCACGGAAAAGATAGTCGTGCTCAAATTATGCAGAAAGTAAACTAAGAAAAAATACAGCGCGATTGAAAACTGAATATATTAAAAATAAGGTCATCGTCCATAAAGCAAACGCGATTACCTATAGTTTTGTGTTAGCATTCTGTTATAGTAATATACAGTGCTAAGCATCTCGAATGGATGACTATGCAGCTAATTTAGAGCAATTTCAAAAATTGAAGATCTTTCTCAAAAATTTTCTTCATGCCGTCACCCATCCGTATAGAAATTTTCTTCATGCAGTCACCCATCCGTACCTCTCTCGTCATCATTGCCACCTATCACTACGGTCAAAGCTCTCTTGGAATCTAAAGCTACTAAATCAGTATATTGCTTTTTACATACCAATGCATCCTGCGGCACTGCCTCCGTCACTCATCCGGCATGCTAGCTACCCTTGTCCTTGGTAGAGGGTCTTTGGGCACTTCCGAAATCATTTATGAAAAACATAACTACTCCACCTAATATGCCTACTGATGTCCACTCAGCCATAAAACGTGACTCTAATATGTATGAAAAGCCAATTCCTTGTATCTCCTTTACGGATGTCAATACTTCTAAAAACTTTTTTCCCTTTTAACAAGCTCTCCGTTTAATTTAAATTGAACTTCCATGAATTTCCACTGAGCTTCATAAATCTACGAATTTAAATCCTCTCTCTCTTTCAGCTATTGCTTTCTAAAAGAATACCTTCTGTTTTCTCGTGGCACAAAAATTTCTCAATCATTACCAGACTTCTCACATCCTTCAGAAATGTAATTTTTTTAATGCAACATACAAATCAACAAAACTGAATTGTATAATTTTCTACTATGAAAAAAAAAAACTAGACTTACAACACTTTAGAAATGAACTTATGCGTTTACAAAAACTTTGAATATGCATAATGTAGATCTGTTCATCGTCTAAAAACAATATTAATCCAATCCGTTGGAAGCGTTTCATATAAAGTTCATTGGTAATATTTTTAAATGCATTATATTACACTATGGCGATATTTAGACGCTTCCACTTTACGAATTTTATTGGACAATCCATAAAATTTTTTAAATAGAGTGTCAAATGTACTTATCTACAGATCTATCTCTAACCGTCTCAATCGACAGTTAGGGATCATGATTAAAAAAGCCTACACACAAGATTCACAGCAGATGTGTGTTTCCAAATTATATTAAACGTATTATCATTTTTTGATGGAAGGGTCGGCGGCTAACTTTGATACATTTAAAAAATATAAACTTTTTTGAAATCAAGACATTCGATTATGGAAGAAACCCATTTTTCAAAAAACTCTATTGGTAAGAATTTTTTTTCTACAACAACAGAAACTCCCGAAGCCGCCCTGCTTTTAGGTAGATTTCCTAAGAAATACTACCTATTACATTCTTCCCTATGTTGGAATTTCTGAAAAAAGTTTTCGGATCTACGCTGATAATTATCCATATAACCCCAAACCTCCCTAGTTCAAAACTTTATATATATATGTATATATACCGGGTGCCCTAAAAAGGATTGACTAATTTTAAAATTCCATAAGTCACAAACGGTGACAGATATTTAAAAAACTGTTGCTGGAGGGTTATGCATGATTTCAGGAGCTTTCTTCTCGTGATTCTCGAATTGAGTTCAAATTACTAACAATAGAGGGCGCTGTAAGCAATAGGCGCTAAATTCGAACTGGATATTTTGGAGTTTCTCTTCTCCCATTGCAGAAAAACGGATTAAAATGTATTGAGTGGGTCCCGAAGAACCAAAAATCGGGCCTGAATTAAGCACATATTGTTGGCAGAGCGATATATTGCTTGTAATTCCAACTAAATTCGAGAATCTCCTGACATCATACATAACGCTTCTGCAGGAACTTTTTAAATATCTCTCACCGTTTGCAAGTGATTGAATTTTAAAATCAGTCAGTCCTTTTTAGGACACCCGATATATATATATATATATATATATATATACTACTTTTTTATGGACACGGTAACTTCCATAATTCTGCACTAATCTCTTCCAAAGGGATTAATGGGCAAAATCGGACCAAGGGGTTGGAAATAGGGCGGGGTTTTGTGAAAACAGAAAAATACCCATAACTTCTTAATTATAATACATATCAAATCAGTTTAACGTTATTATTACTTCTAGGAAAAGGGGCAACAATTTATGTATAACAGATTTTTAATGAAATTAAAAATGGGCTCAAGGGGCGAAAAAAATAGGGTTTTAGGGAGAAAAAAAAATCATAACTTTGTCAGTTCTTAAGATATGAAATTCACTTAAATTTATTATAAATCTTCTTAATATTATCTACAACTTTTATATTGACAGTTTTTTGATAGAACCACTCTTACCGCAAAAAAAAATTAAAAACGAAAAAATATTTGGGGGGGGGGGGGGGGCGGGTTGTTGAAGGAGAAAAAAACTAATATCCATTTCAATTCACTTGATATCCAATCCGCGTAGATTTATTACACATATTCTCAATATTATCTTTCATGTTGACAAGTTTTTGATAGGACCAACGCATACAAAAATACAAATTAAAGAAAAATAGGTGTTGACGAAAAAATTACCGTATTAACGGTGTACTCAAATCCAAACAGTTTATTTTCTGTCTCATTTTTAAATTCATTTTTGCACTCAAACGCATCCAATATACAGATTTTCTTATTGAGAAACTATATAATGCGTTGTATTGGTTGATTTTTTGATAAAGGCAGAATGTTTTTCAAAAAAGGCTGTCAAAGTGGGCATTTTGAACCGAATTGTTCGTAAATCAAATTCTAATTAATTGAACGAAAAATAAGAAAAACAGGTCGCTTATGAAAAATCTCTTCAAAAAATCACATCAGCAAGTTTCATATTTGTACTTTTAAAAATGAGAAACAAACTGGATTGGCTTAATAAGAGGAGGGCGATATCTTTTCTCTTTTTCCGCAATTAATCGACAAATTTTCTTACGATAAATAAATGATTTTTCACAACAATGAGTAAATCTTAAACTCGAAATACGTTGTATAAGATTATCAAATATACAAGGGGGTGCAACGTGAACAAAATGAAAATAACACCGAAAGGTTTTCCTAGAAAGAAAATCCACATATGCATATTTGTCTCTAATAAGTGAATTTAAGCAAAGCGTTTCAAAAGTTTCACGCAGTTTCCGAAGAACTAAATTATTGTTCAATGAAAGAAACTTGGGAATAACCTTTTTCCGTTTACATTCTTTCAAAAAATATAGGTGTTGAATTTCTCTATCAAGACGGAGTCTCTCATTTCTAAAAGCAACAAAAGCAGCTGAAAAGTCCATTTTAACCCAGTATCGGTAAATCAATAATAAAAGAACTGGACAATTACACCGTAAAAAGTTACATATAAACTTGAAAAAATATCATTAGTTTACTACACGGTGTACAAAACTGTTGCAAAGTCAAAAATAAACTTATACAAACATTAAAATAAAGTTAAAATATCAACGTTTCGGTCATCCTTCTGTGACCTTTTTCAGGAACGTTGTCGTATACCTTCTAAAATTAGAGCAAAACCGTCTTGAATCCAAAAGGTTCGTAGTATATTCAGTCGAAAGTCTTTTGACTGAATATATAACGAACCTTTTATAAGGAACTCAGATTTTTCTAAATACTTATGTTATAGTGCATACTTTATCACAGGGATTTAATGATTCGTTGAGAATTATTTATTTTAGGCAGTAAAATCTTACCAAAAATGCTAATTTAAAAATGTCTTTCAATAAATAATTAATAGTTAATTTGTTTCACTTAGAAAGAAAATGTTCTGTTGAAATACATAAAGCATGTTATTCAAACTACTCCAAAAAATCTAGACCTTTATCTTTCACCATTTCTGAGAAAAATGTACATAAAGTTGGTGTATTTTAACATGGCCGAGATAGAGTTTACTTGGTCCCCTTAAATACATAACTCTTTCCTTTGTCATCTATTATATTAATGCCTGAATTTATTGCAGAAACATCGGTTACATTGTGCATGGCAAGAAAAATTGCCAATAGGAAAAAAAAAAAAAAAAAAAAAAAAACAATCAAGTGAAGCGAAAATTCGCGAAATAAAACCAAATCTATTAATTGAATTTTTTTTTTTTTTTTTTTTTTTTTTTTTTACGTAATAGTGTATAAAGGAATATTGGATATCGGAATAGTGGATAGTAGGATAGTAGACAGTTGCAAATAAGGAGCAAAATGAATTGCTGATGCTTTCATATTCTATACAGCAGGCATTCTATGTAGCAGAAAACAGTATTAGTACGATTCAGTATCACTATTTTCAAATAGAAATCTTCGCCTTATTTGATCGCAAATTTCTATCATTAAATACCCTAATACTTGTCTTTCGAAAATACTGGTACAAACCCTGACAATATATGCTGGCAGGAAATCCTCCTAAACGGATTAAATGGATTAAAAAAATGATGATAACCTACAGGTTAATATTTTATATTTGTCTCTAAAACCCACACAGTAAATATATATGTACGCATGTAATAGTTTTCTTATTTTAAGATATGGTAGAGAATTACATTTATTGGAATTTTCAGATAAATAAAGTTAATAAAAATGTGCAGTTAAAGCAGAACTTTTTTGTTGTTAATACGATATTATTGTTATCATTGTTATTATATGTTATATTACGTTATTATTATTATTATTATTATTATTAATGATAAACCAAAAAAGAGCGAAATATCAGAATGGATGTTATAAAAAGGGGCGGTATAAAGGGGGATTATAGCATTAAATTATCTAAAACAATGCCAAAATAAATGATTAAATAAAAAGGTCGAAATATAAATTTTAATATCATTTTAAAGAATATACAATCAAAATGTACTTTGATTATTTAATTAAAATTAATCACATTTCCAATGAAAATACAAATGTAACTTAAGTAAAACAGTTTTTTTAATTATAAAACTTCCACAAAACCATTAAAAAATCGACACCAGTTTCTTATTTGCTCAGACATTTTCACGCTTCTTATTCATAAATATATATATATATATATATCAGTGGCGTGGCGTGAAAATTTTCGGTGGTCATCGCAATTATTTAAGCTTGTGGTGAAAAATTATTAACTCTAAAATTCAATGGTTGAATGTTCAAAAAAGAAACTTTAAATCTTACCTTCACTTATACATGAACTCCAAATGTTCTGCTAAAACTGGATCGTAGAGTTTTAAAAGCTTATTAAGAGTTTTAAAATATTGCTTGGTCATCGCCGCATCGTGCGATGACCGGACGCCACGCCACTGATATATATATATACATATATATATAATATGCTATCTCTTTTAAAAGCATTAGGTAGTCTCACGGGATTTATGAGTAAATTTAATTATCATCTGGGCCAGAAAAAAGTAATTTGTTTTTATAATCCACTAATGCTATCTTAATGGTTTTACAAACGACAGGCCATAAAACCGGCCATATGACGCATGATAAATTGTATGATAAATTCAAATTAAACAACACACATTTAATTTCACTTGCGTTTCACATTTTTTATCCCAGTACAATAGAAATGAATTGTTGCTATAGAAATGAATTGTTATCACTTCAAGTATATATTTTTTACTTTTAACTCATAAAAGCTTAGCATGGGAGTCATTTTTTTCATGTATAATTTAGTAGTACTTTTAGCAAATTACACAAGTTTGAATTATGTTATACATAAATTTTTAGTATATAGATATGCTTGTGAAGTACGGTGAAACCTCTCTAAGGAGACCACCCATTAGACAAAAGAAAATCGGTGTTTCAGAGAGGTGGTCTCAGAATAGAGGTTATGGGTAAAACCTCTACCTATTTCATGAAGTTTCATGAAATATATACAACAAAAAAATTATTATTGAACGTAGTTTATTATATTTCATGTCTATACAGCTTTAAAGAAGGAACTGATTGTAGTTTGCTTTGATTTTAACAATTTCTTATTAACAATTTTTGTTTCTAAACATTCTCCGATCTCTTTAAGGCTCCGCTGCACTGAAACTCCCCGATCGCGAAATCCCATGTTAGCCTATAGGAAAACTTTGAAGTGCGATGACTCATTACCTAATATAATTATTAAAATACCGTTTACACCATCAGAAAGTAGACGTCAGATGCCGATGGTGTGCATTTTTAAAAATTATCTCCGCAAATTTTAAGTACATAAAAACTCCCTATAAACTTTGAAATTTCCATTTGATTAAATGTTATCACCTTCTTAAAAATACTTAAAATTTACGTAGACAATTTTTAAAAATGTTCATCATCGGCATCTGATGTCTACTTTCTGATGGTGAAAACGGTATTTTAACAATTATATTAGTTAATGAGTCATCGCACTTCAAAGTTTTCCCATAGGCTAACATGGGATTTTGCGATCGGTGAGTTTCAGTGCAGCGGAGTCTTAAGCAAATTATTTATATTAGTATCATCTCTAGCAGGTATTGAACTTTTTTATCAGTCTATTGATTTCAACAAGTGTTTCTTGACGTAAAATAGAAACTTTAACTGGCAGAAGCTCGTCATCTGAAACAGAATGAGCCCTTAAAATAGATTTTAAATCTTGATTGTAGTATCATTCATTTTTATAAATGATTTTAGAATTTATTTTTTTATATAAAAGTTTTAAAGTCTTAACTTTGTGCAGATTTTCTATAATTCGTTTCTCCCAGTCTTCAGATAAGTCATCGTAACACTCAAGAGCTTCCTCATATTCATGCGATTTGGGCTCATAAGCAACTTCAGCTGCATTTGATAGCTGAATCACTTCATCTTCTAAGGCACTGATATCAACAAAGGATTTTTCTATGGCTACGTTAGTCCACAAGTACTGAACCAATTGACAATTGTTTGTGTCTTTCCGCTATCCCATGTACATTTTATACATCGAATAGCATCAAGTACATAGATGGATTTCACAATGTTGTATGCATTTTTGGTCCCACCTATTAGCGAAATGAGCTTTTATAAAATAAAACCTCTCTATTCCAGCTTGAAACAATGAATTAATTCCCTGATCTAACGCCTGAATTTTAGATGTCGTGTTAGGAGGGAGAAATTAAAGTTTCACACTTTTCAACTGTGCATCATACAAGTGACATGGAGCATTATCCAAAATAAGTATAATGTGTCTACCCTGTTTGGTCATCTTTTTGTTGAAGTCATGTAACAAATTTTCAAAAATGGTAGAGGCCATTGACGCCTTTCTGTTAGATTTCCAAATCACTCCTATTTTTGTCGCATCAACATTTTTAAAGCAAAGTGGCTTTTGAGCCTTCCATATTATGATGACTTTGATTCGCCATGTCTAAGAAAGTAGACTTAGCTGAGCGTGTTTTCCGGAAGGAAGTGGAATTTCGAGAATTTTCCATTCAAAGGAAAGTAATCCTACTCTTTGACTGAAAAGTGGTCTTTCAATGAGGGAGACGGGAAAGAGTGGTCCATTAATGGAGGAAAATTAACTTTGAACCTATAGCAAAAAAATATAGACCATAAATAAACGGTCATTATGAGAGGTGGTCTCCTTATAGAGGTGGTTTTTCAGGGAGGTTTCACTGTATTTAAAAATAATATTTATAAAAATATCATAAAACTATCAATATTAATATTCACAATAATATGTCATAAAAATAATTTTAATAATTATAATATATTACAAAAAAATATCAATAATTAACTTCAATAAAACAAAAATTCCGCTTATTTTATAGCCCGGTGGTAGGGGAGCAAAAAAAGGCCCAATTCGGAAATAATTAGGGGAAAGCTGGAAATTGTTTTAATCCCTTCAGTTTATGTCTAGAATGAATATGCTACGTTTCCCCCCTCGTACTAGGTGAGCGTTAGGAATTATTCATTGATTTATAGTCAAAAACACGTTTTTTTTTTAAATACCATAACACTTTCTCGAAATCACTAACTTTTAAAAAAAAAATTGTCAATACAAATGTCGTAGAGCTTAAAATTCTGAATAAAATGATTACCTACACTTAATACTTTTGTTGAATATTAAGGTCACAATTCTATTTTAAAGTTTTAGCACCGTGGTCAGAGGGTTGAACTCTGAATTAATTAGAAGAAAACTGGAAATCGTTTTAATCTCTTCAGATTAGGTCTAAAATGAATATTCTATGTTTTCCCCTTCGTACTAAGTGAGCGTTAGGAAATATGTACACATTTACATTCGAAAAACGTTTTTCTTTAATATTTTTAACAATATCTGAAATTTCGACCTTAATTTTGAACAAAAACATTAATGTGAGTTTTCATTTTATTCAAAATTTTAAGGTCTACAACATCTGTTTTGGCAATTTTTTGATATAGTTAGCTGTTTTGAGATATTGTTATGGTAATCTGGTCTCTCCTATCTTGAAGCTCTTGATTAGTGATTAAGGCAAAATTTTGAAATGGAATTGCGACCTTAATTTTGAACAAAAATATTAATGTGGGTATCCATTTTATTTAGAATTTTATGCTCTACAACATTTGTATTGACAATGTTTTTAATAGAATTAACTATTTTGAGATATTGTTAAAAATATTAAGGAAAAACATGTTTTTCGAATGTAAATATGTACATATTTCCTAACGCTCACTTGATTCGAGGGGGAAAACATAGAATATTCATTTTAGACCTAATCTGAAGGGATTAAAATGATTTCCAGTTTTACCCTAATTAATTCTGAGTTCAACCCTCTGACCACGGTGCTAAAACTTTAAAGTAGAATTGTGACCTTAATATTCAACAAAAGTATTAAGTGTAGGTACTCAGTTTATTCAGAATTTCAAGCTCTACAACATTTGTATTGACAGTGTTTTTGAAAAAGTTAGTGATTTCGAGATAGTGTTATGGTATTTAAAAAAAAAGTGTGTTTTGACTATAAATCAATGTATAATTCCTAACGCTCACCTAGTACGAGGGGGAAAACGTAGCATATTCATGCTAGACCTAAACTGAAGGGGTTAAAATAATTTGCAGGTTTCCCCTAATTATTTCCGAATTCAACTCCCTAACCACTGGGCTATTATGTAATTTAATCATATTGTTTTCAGTGAAAAAACAAATATAACTTAAGTGAAATTTTTTTTCTCGATTTGTAACAGCTTGTCAGAAAATATAAAAACGCATACATATACATATACATATACATATATATATAAGGATAATATTTTAATTTTTTCCAAAAGCATTAGGGAATCTCACGGGATTTGTGAAGAAGTTAGAAGAAAAGTAATTTTCTTAATAATGCATATGCTAACGTTCCCTTTAGGGTTTTACAAACAACAGACTATAATAGCCGTGATGTGACACTTATGATAAATTAATCTTTAAGTTTAATCTATGTTACATATTTAATCTTTTTGTTTGACGTTTGTTAGATGTAGTAGAGATGGTATATTATCACATCAAATTTACTTTTTATTTTTGCATTCAATGAACTTACAAATTTATTTTTCAGTGTGAACTTCTTGTATATATACAGGATGTTGCCAAATTTGACCGACAAATTCAGAGTGGTGATAGTAGCCATCAAGAGGATGAAAAATTACTGTAGAACATGGGATCACAAACCATGTATTTATTCAAAAATACAAGGTGTTCTACCCTAACTCCATTTGCATTGACGGTAATAACTTTCACAAAACTAATGTACTTATATGTATATTACTCTGTCGTCCGTGGCACAGAAATCGCGATTATTTGTTCATTGTTTAATGGCAACACCCGAATGAAACGCATCTCATTGGTTATTGAGCCGCATTTAATGCATTTCCATACCTACAATTGAGGTTAATTGGGGTTATAATAGAGGGGATCTGTTCTGTCGCCAAATGCCACCAAGTTTGTCGCCAACTTGACCATATATCGCCAAATTTGGCAACCAAAATTAGTCGCCAAAAGTGCCTCCAACTTGGCGATATCTCTAATATTTCGCCAAATTCCCTTAGACTTCCATTGTAAACCAATAGGGTTTACTTGCTTACAGAAAATCAACAAATTGAGATAATTTAATGCAAAAAAAATTAATATTAGCTTAAGGGATTATATTAATTATATTTGAGGGAGTCGATGTAAATTAAATTATGAATAAAAGTAACATGATAAATGCTTAGCATGCTTTCCCAAACATAAATTTTAAGGGAGACCAAACTGGTCGCCAAGGGCGGCTAGTATTATAATAAAACATTTGGCAGACATTCTCACTTTTTCTGTAAATGTGATAGAATAAAAGAAAGTGGTACAAGTTTCCATTACACGCGGCCTGCAGTATGCATTTGACGCTCCACATTTTGGACTGCGATTACAAGTTCATACTGTATCATCGATTGCTGGAGCAACCTGTTTTTCTAGAACTTTTTGTGATGTTATAACATTTCACACAAAACAAGGTACATATCATTGTATATTTATTTTTCTCAAAATTATTACCGTCAATCTAAATCCAATTAGAATGAAACACCTTGTGTTTGTGACTAAATAAGTGGTTTGCGACCCCATGTTCTATGGCAATTTTTCATGCTCTTTAAACCCACTATCAACCCCTCTGAATTTGTCGGTCGAATTCGGAAACACCCAGTATAATCATTATAAGATATTGTCTTTTTTTTAAATTGAGAAAATCTGAATTATGTTATCGACATCATATTTTTGCTTGTTGATATTTTCATAACGTACTTATAATGAATTTCTTATTTTAATTTTAAACAGTAAAATGTGAACAATATACAGGGTGTATCTTAAAAAGGGGGCAAAACTTTACGGGAAGATAGAACGCAGCTATACGAGAAACTTTCGTCATAGAATGTATGGTCGGAACGCAAGCGGAGAGAAGTTAAAAAGTAGTTTTCCACTGTCGTAGTTAAAGAATTAACAGAAGAATGAAGGGGGATACTTCAGAAAACATTTTATTAAAAGCAATGTAATTAATGTACATGCTCAAAGAAATTGCTCAAAAGCTTTTCTGCCAGCTGTAATGCATGCTCCACTCCTGCCGGATAGGAACTGATACACATTTGCGAAGACACCAGGTATTTCCTGAATATCGCCGTCAACAACGGCAATCCTAGCGACTAGATCCATATCGGTTTCAATGGGACACTCGTAGATTAGGTTTTTCATATGAACCTATTGGGAAAAGTCCAAACACGAGAATTCCGGCGATCTTGGTGTCCAAGCTATGGGACCACCTCGACCAATCCATCGCCCTGGGATAGTGGAAAACTACCTTTTAACTTCTAACCGCTTGCGTTCCGACCATACATTTTATGACGAAATTTGCGCGTATAGCTGCGTTCTATCATCCCGCAAAGTTTTGCCCACTTTTTCAGATACAGCCTGTATAAGTATAATTTTAATTATTTTTTCAATTAATATCCATCAGTGAAATTACGCCCAAAATTATTAAATGTTAAATACGAGAAATTTTACACATTGCTGACTAAGCGTAAAGTAACAGAGTGGAAAATGTCCAAGCCAAGAATCGAACCCAGATCCTTGGAATAACGCTCCAATGCTCTACCATTAAGTTACGAGAATGATAGCCAGCTCTATTTAAGAGTGAGATATGCCAAGATGGGTATCGTCCTCGTAGCTTAATGATAGAGCATTGAAACGTTATTCCAAGGATCCGTGTTCGATTCCCGGCTTGGACAACTTTCCCTCTGTTGGTTTAATCTTAGTTAGCAATGTGAAAAATTTCACGTATTTAATATTTTAAAAAAGTAATTTTAAAATAAGAGCATTTTGACTTCTATCCAGCGTTCACTTTCATTTAGACTCAATATAAAAGATTTTGCGTTAAGATGGATGGTTACAATGTTAAAACCAATGCAAATAAGAGTATAAATAATGAAAAGTTTCCCAATGCAATTATTTCAGGCCTTCGTAATAGTTTCAATGAAAAAGCAAATATAACTTTTTTTCAATTTTTAATAGCTTATTAGAAAATTTAAAAACGGCTAATTAAATTTGTTATTTTCTCCTGCACTTTAAGGCTTCTTATAAAGAATATAATGCAGCATGCCCGTAAAAGAATGTCCTAGTTATAAATTTTAATAGTATCAACTGTGAGCTTTGTAGAGTGTTGGTTCAAGGTCACAAATAAAGAAATAAAGAGTAACTCAAACAGTTTTAGATAAGCGCATGCATGAGTACTGCTTTGTTATTGTCTATAAAAGAATGTCCCAGTTATACATTTTAATAGCTAAGCGTTGTAGAGCGTTGGTTCAAGGTCACAAATAAAGAGCAACTCAAACAGTTTTAGATAAACGCATGCGCGAGTACTGCTTTGTTATTGTCCATAAAAGAATACCCTAGTTATACATTTTAATAGTTAAGCGTTGTAGAATGTTGGTTCAAGGTCACAAAGAAAGAGTAACTCAAACAGTTTTAGATAAGGGCATGCGCGTGTACTGCTTTGTTATTGTCCATAAAAGAATATCCTAGTTATACATATTAATATTTAAGCGTTGTAGAGTGTTGGTTCAAGGTCACAAATAAAGAGCAACTCAAACAGTTTTAGATAAACGCATGCGCAAGTATTGCTTTGTTATTATCCATAAAAGAATGCCCTAGTTATATATTTTAATAGTATCAACTGTAAGCGTTGTAGAGTGTTGGTTCAAGGTCACAAATAAAGAGTAACTGAAACAGTTTTAGTTAAGCGCATGCACGAGTACTGCTTTGTTATTGTCCATAAAAGAATGTGCTAGTTATGCATTTTAATAGTATCAACTGTAATCGTTGTAAAGTGTTGGTTCAAGGTCACAAATAAAGAGTAACTCAAATAGTTTTAGATGAGCGCATGCGTAAGTACTGCTTTATCATTGACTCGCTTGCAGTGCCACATACAAAAAATGACGACTCTTGAGCGTAAAGCGTTATTGTTAGGTTGTAGATTTAAAAGCCGTTAGAGCCATGCGATTTTTTTTGAGGGGCTTTATTTAATTTTTATAGTTTTAATTTCTAGTCTCCTGATTGTGTTTACGTTCCGCCGCTAGCTAATGATTTGCCAGAAATGAGACACAGAATTGAAGAGGCTATTGCTTTCACTTGTTAGCAGAAGTTTCGGAAGAATTGGAGTTTAGGTTGGATGTGTGCCGTTTAACTATAGGTGCACATACTGAACATTTGTAAAAAAATATAGGTTAGTTTACCTTCAATTTGATGTATGATTTGTTGTAAATAGTCTAAATTAAACTGTTACAATATACCATTGAAACTGGGACATTCCTATATATAAAGTATTTTTATCTTTCCTGAAAGCATTAAAATAAATATCGCTGGATTTAATGGGAAATAATTATATTCCTTACTAGAATAAAAAGTTATCCGCTTTAATAATGCTTAAAGCAATGCTTCTTTTATGATTTTATAAACGACACACTCTATAAACCACGATGTGACACTTATGATAAATTGATCTTTATGTCACATAGTTAATCTCTCTCGCGTTTCACATCTCTTTAACGTAATGTGACGCGGTAGAAATGAATTGTTACCACTTCAAATTTACATTTTTATTTTTGCTTCTTAGGAGCTTGCAAAAATGTTTTATTCATTGGCTACTTCTCATGTATAGTATAGTAGCGATTATTGCTTTATTTTTTAAGTTGTGCGATTTCGAATTATGCTATCAATTTTGCGTAATTTTGTATATGGATATTTCAAAAACTTTTTTATAACTTTACACAGGAAATAAAAAAAAAAAGTAATTTGAATAAAGTGTTTACTATTGTATCAGATAATTACCTTTAGTTACAAAAATACATATATATGTTATATTATTAATTCATCCTTCGCAATATTTCCTTTTATTATGCTAAATTACCGGCATATTCACTAATTTCTTATTCTTTAATAATATTTATTGTTAATCCTATTAAATTCTCCTTAAATTAATTATTATCTTCACTTTTTGTATTTTCACTTTCCTTAAAAAAATACAACATACGGGGCTATACATATATAACGTTATCAACATTTTGCCAATTTTGGACCCCTCCTCCACTTACGATATCATACGTAATCATTCGTCAACCACCCACCCCCCAGTGGTATAGTTGTAAAAAAAACAAAGAGTATACGCTCTAAACAGAGGGTATACCCTAGAGTAGGGGTGCACAACCTTTTTAATAGAAGGGCCACTTACAAAAGTTTCTGCGTTGTCGAGGGCCACATCAGTAACACGGAGAAAATTATGTTTCGAGGAGGTGATCTGTGGCCTATAATCAGATAAAAAATATGGTTTCAGTGGGGGACGATGAGTTTTATCCTTCTAGGTTCCCCTACCCAGTCATCATATGCAATTCAGTTGGCAAGGATATATCAACAGTTTACGTTTGTATTTATAACAGAGATATAGCAAGGATTATTTAGAAGGAGTGATAATATTAATTGACTTTATTGGGGCACTAAATGTTTTATTGAAAGTGCTAAAAATCAAACATAGCCATGAAAGTGGCTAGTGCCGAAAAAAAGTGAATTTTATGAACGAAGGAGGTGGAGGAGCCGATCAACGGAATTTGCGATTTTTCTGTGCTGGATCGACGGAATTCGTGATTCTTCTGCGCCGATTAACGAAACATGCAATTTTCAAGCGCCTGATTGGCAAAATTTGCGATTTTTCCGCACCTCATCAACGAAATTCGCGATTTTTCCGCTCACGATCGACGAAATTCGCTATTTTTCGACCCCTGATCGGCAAAACTCGCGATTTTTCTGCGTTCGATCAGCGAAATTCACGATTCTTAACTGACTGTCGAAATTTGCATTTTCCCCGCGGCAAATTGACGAAATTCGTGAATTTTCCGCGGCGAATTGACAAAATTCACGGCTTTTTCTCGCGATAAGCGGACGAAACTTGCGATTTTTTCGCAGCCGATCAACGAAATTTTCCATTTTTCCGCATAACATCGAGAAAATTCGCAATTTTCCCGTACCTGATCAACGAAATTTCCGCATTTTCCGCGACTAATCGACAAAATTCTCAATTTTTTCATGGCCGACCAACGGAGTTCCCGATTTTTCCGCGCCCGATCAACGAAATTCGCAATTCTTAACTGACTCTGACGAAATTTGCAATTTTTTCCACGGTAAAGTGACGAAGTTCGCGATAAACAGACGAAACACGCAATTTTTCTGCAGCCATTCAAAGAAATTTGAGATTTTGCTATTACTAATTGACAAAATTCGCAATTTTTCCGTATCCGATCGACGAAATTCGTGATTTTCAACTGACTGACGGAATTTACATTTTTTGCCATCGGCAAATTAACGAAACTAGAGATTTTTTTCTCGCACCTGACGAAATTCATGATTTTTCCTCAGCCGATCAACAAAATTTGCGATTTTTTCGCACATCATCAAAAAAATTAACGATTATTTCGTGTCTGATCAACGCAATTCATGATTTTTCCGAGCTCGCTCGACAAAACTCGCGATTTTTCCGTGCCCGGTAAGCGAAATTAGCAATTTTTTCCGCGCCACATCTTACGAAATTCTCGGTTTTACCGTGCTTGATCAACGAAATTTGCGCTTTTTCCGCGCCTGATCGACAAAATTCGCGATTTTTTTGTGTCCTATCAACCAAATTCGCGAATTTACAGAGCGTCATTGGCAAAATTCACTGTTTTCCAGCACTCGATCATGGAAATTCGCGATTCTCAACTGACTGATGAAATTTTCAATTTTTCCGTGGCAAGTTGACGAAATTCACGATTTTTTTTTCCTGCGATATCTATGGACAAAAGTTGCAATTTTTTCCAGTTATAAATTAACGAGACTCGCGGGCCACACGTTAACCCATCGCGGGCCACAGGTTGTGCATCCCTACCCTAGAGTGTATATACTATAGCTTTCTTGAGAAACAGAGGGAATACGGTGTTCCTTAAAAAAATCCAGAAGGTGTACGGCGTATACCCCCATATACCCTCCACTACATTCCTGCCCCCCCCCCCACACACACACACCTCCTCCGCCACCCGATATCGTTATCCATGTCTAAAAATTCTTTTATTTTTAGATTTTTTTTCTTTTTAGACGCTTGCAGTGATGTACACATATGATTATGCATTTATTATTCGCATACCTTACGGATTTCGAAAGTCGCAATAAAATATCAATACATGAAATAATTTATATCAAATAGCATCTAAAAGCGTTAGGTACTATTTAAAAGTATTTAATAATAGCTTATTGTTACATAGTCCATTCAAAAATAATATTGTCTTCTTGCACTTGCCACTTGCCCGAGGAGGTTAAAAGCAGAACTTATCAATAAAACAGTGGCCTACATTCTTTGTCTTTCTTTACTAGTATCATTTCCTACATATTATGCTCATGATTTCTCTAACAGCGAATTATATGCAAATATAGCAGATAAACAGGTATGCCAGACGTTGGGGTTATTCCAAAGTTTGGAATGAATTGATTTTCTAAACATTTAATGGCTTTAATAATAGCTTTGTATTTTCATAAAAACGTATAAAAAAAGATAACAGTCTATTTGGATGTAAAGAAAAAGTTACTGAAAAAAGAAAAGTTTGGTTGGATAAAAAATGATGTCGATATCAAAAAGCAAACCCCCGCCCCCCGAGATATCTTACGATATCAAGTGCCAGACCACCCGTACCCCCTAAATTGATAATGTTACATATGCACAGCCCCTATGAAACATTTTTATCCTTCCTATAAGCTTTAGGTAATCTCACAATATTAATGGAAAAATTTAATGATATTCCGTACTATAAAAAAGCAATTTATTTTAATAATGCATACAATAATGTTGCTTTGACGTTTTACAAATGACAGTTTATAAAAGCGGCGATGTGACATTTTATGTGACACACTTAATCTTATTCGCGTTTCACATCTCTTAGCCTAATGCGATGCAGTAGAGATGGATCGTTAACACTTCAAGATTACTTTTTATTTTATTATATAAAATGGCAAAATTTATTATTATTCAATATCGGATTATAATGTGTATTTCAACGGATGGTAAAACTTCTTTTAAGTGAAAGATTTAGAGTTATGTTATCAGTAATTTACTTCGATACCTTTATAATGTTTTTATAATGTACAGTCGTGGGAAAAAAAAGTAAACACCCACTGCTAACTCTGCAACAAATTATCGTAGAAGAAAGTTACAGGTACCAAACGATTGGAAATAACGTCTACTTTTAAATGATGTACATAAAATTTGCTTAGGGGGCCATCTACATATCAAAACGAACCCATTTTTTTTTTTTTTTTTTCAACAGCAATACCCAAGTTTGACACAATAAATACATTCTACACACTTCAATTAGCCTACATCCAAATTTTCACAAAATTCGTATGATTAGTTTCCGAGAAATTAATTATTTTAAAATGAGCCTATTTTAAGGGTTGTATCCAAATTGAAGTTTGGTGTACTCGATTAATGAAATGCTACAGAATGACTATATCATTTCTCTTGATGTATTATTTCTTGCCAATGTGACAATTTCACTTGCTTAATATGCTTCGACTAGTGACAGCCCAAATATTTCAATAAAATAAGTAAAATATATTTTTCAAGTTATGCTTTCTTGCACATCATAGACGGCCCCTTAAACAGTCATTATGGCGTTTTTTAATGATAATTCGAAAACTACTTGAGAGAAAAATTTGAAATTGAGAATTTCGATAGAGCAGGACATAATAAATATAAATCTATAAAAAAAAAAAAAAAAAAAAAAAAAAAAAAAATGTAGGTTGCAATTAATATATTCTTTAAATAATAATTGATAATTGATAATTCATAATATAAATTTTTTTAAATTACAAATTCAATGTATTTATGTTTGGGTTTTTTAGTATTATAACTGCACAAAAAATTATCACATTAGGATTTTAATTTTAGGAGATATTAACAAAAATATGGAAATGAAATTTAACATTGGAATTTCCAAATTTTAAATGTTTATAATTCAAAGACTTATCATTCAAATGACTAGAAATGTCGTTTCTAGGCATAGTTTGAACCGAAGATTTAAAATATATTGTCAAAATTGGGTGTTGCCATTGAAAAAAAACAAAGTTACGTCTGGTTTTGATTTGTAGATGCACTACAAAATTCTTAGTATAGGAATAAGGTATGGATAGCATATATCATTCATTTACATCAACGCTTCTCAACCTTTTTTCTTTCTTCTTAGGTTTTTCATTTCGGGTACCCCCATTTCTCATAAATACGCCCCCTTTCCCTCACCACTCAACTAGATAACTCAAATATGCTTTTTTTTGCACTGGAAATCTTCTCACATAATTGCAACTCTTACGCTTTTTTGTACCACAAAAATTTAATAGAAATTTTTACCTTTCTTAATCCGCAGATTACGTTGATTTAAAATTGTAAAATTTCAAAGTACCTCAATAGTTACTATAAGTGATAAAAAATAAATTTTAAAAAGACAAAAAATACCTTTATTTATTTACATTTTCAATATTTCCACTTTAAAAATACAGCAGAATCTCGATTATCCGAAGTAATTAGGACCGACCATATTTCGGAAAATGTAGAATGCTTCAAATTTAAGATTAAGGAGAAATTTATGTAATATTTCTTATTATGGTAACAAATGCTTAGTAAAGAATAGAAAGAAGAATAAATTACCTGAATTTTAATTTTGAAATTAAGTACCTTTTTCATTTTTCGCAAGGGTTTGAAAAAATGTTTTGCTTGTCGCAGTTTCACTTGCCTTTGCTTTGAAGCTCTATCACGGAGTTTTTTAATATTATTAGTTTACCAGTATCACAGTCTTTCTGCTGCATCGATCCTGTGAAACCTTTTGCAAAACATTCAAAAGTTTCAGAATTGCTAATTTCTTCGTTTTCTTCGTTCCACTCCGCAGCTTACGAGTGCTCAAGTTAAATTCAAAGGAACTCTAAGAAAGGGAATCGAAAATATTTATATGTACTCATAGTTCTGAAAGGACCGCTTTCACACAAGGAATATCATAGTTAACAGAGGGGGGAAAAAAGCTTTCGAAATGGATTTTGCACACAAGGAATGTGATAGTAAAAAAAAAAAAAAAAAAAAAAGCTTTAAAAAGGGATTTCGGTTAACCGAGTGTTTCGGTTAAAAGAGTTTCGGATAAAAGAGGTTCTACTGTATTACATATTTTTTGCCTTTTTAAAATTTATTTATTATCTCTTATAGCAATTATTGACTACTTTGAAGTTTTGAAGTGATTTTTATATATAGTTTATATGGTAAAATTTACTATAATATTCTTGTTTTACAAAAAATCTAAAAGTTGGCATCTATATTATTATCACAGCCATATAATAAATAGATACAAATTACATTGACATTTCTAACATTTTGTTTTTTTAATCTTGCACTAAGTTAATATTTCTTTTTATAATATTAGCGAAACGTTAAGAAAAATTAATGTAGCATTAAAAGAAATTTAATAAAAAAGAAGAAAAAATAACATTAAAAGAACAAAATGACTCAAATAATAAGTTAACACTTCAAATAAAATGGTCATTAACCCATTCGGGGCCATGGGTGCATATATGCACTTTCAAACATAATAGTATACAGAATTAGTTTTTCAAACCACTAAAAAAAGTAAAGTAATATTTGCTTTCTTTAATTAGAGCATTTTTGTGATAATGTTAACATTTTTAAAAAGAGTGGTGCAAACCAAATAATATTTGTGTAAAAGCCGCCGGTCCCGAAAAGATTAAAATCAGGGATACTTTCCTATTAATATAGGTTAATGATATAATTTATTCCATCTATTCGAAAACGAAAGTAACAGCCAGATTTTTAATACGTTTTAAGTAAAAACAGTAAAACCACATCATCTGATGTAACTAAGGCGTTCTGCAGTTATTATTAAAAACGAAAGGATAAAAAGAAAAGTATAAGAATATTGCATAATGATTAATTGAAATTTTCTGGAATATGGGATAAAATATATAAGTACTAATGCTTAGCAACGAGCAGAGCTACTGGCATTTCATTATCAATCATTAGGTATAATAGTGGGTCTTTTCCCTCCATTTCCAGGCTGCCACAGCCGACTATTTCTCTATTCTGTTACACACCACTATTATAAAAAAATAAATAAATTTTGTGATATATTTCTCTTGCAAATGTTGTCAAACGGCATATCAAAGATTTTTGTTCTGAGAAAGTGGTGCAAAGTAGAATGAAAAAAAAAAATAGTCGTCTGTGGCAGCCTTGCCATTTGAGTGTAACATATTGGATCTACACACAGTGTTGCCAGATTGGGGACTTTTTTAATTCAGATTATTTGACTGTCACCACTTTTTTTAGTATAATTCGCCTTATTTTTCTGAATTTTTAATCTATTTTTAAATAGGCCTAATATTTCTATTTAAATAAATCCCTGCCGGCTCGGGCCTACAGGCGGAGGTAGATTTCGAAGTTAAGTACTAAATTCACCAACAAAACTTAAATCAAGATTAAAGATAAACACAGTTCCTTCGCTAAGAATGAGCTCTAGGGAGCTAAACATTTTGTGAAAATTCTAATATACACACACGCATGTATATGGAATAGGTTTAAAAATGGCTAAATCAAATTCAGAGAACCTCAAAGTGTTAAAATATGTTAATATTTCCATACTCGGGTTTTTATCATGTTTTAATACGTTTCTTCAAACTCAATGACGTTACATATTCACCTGCTGTGGTCCATTATATTTTCAATATGACGCAATATTTTTTTTTTTTTTTTTTTTTTTTTTTTTTAATTCGTCAAACTATTTATTTCATTTTGAATTTTCATGCAGAAATCTTGCTCTAGAAAACTTATGACGTAATATTCAATTTGTTTTCAATTCGTCAAACTGTTTATCTAATTTAATTTTTCACGTGAAAACACTGCATTAGAAAACCAATTGTTGTGGTGAGAATTTTATTGCTTTTTTTTTAATTGTTGGCAACAGCTATAACGAAAAATATTTATTTTTTCTTGCCATTGTTGTGTAAAAGCTGGTTTTATCAGAATCATGTTAAGACGGTATTCAAAATTTTAAACCTTCCCCATTCCCATTCCCTTGGACCGATTTTGCTCATTTTCAATCCCCGCCGAGAAATTAGCTATCTTAAAGTTGTTGGCGAGTTTGAAGACGTTCCGTGCATAATTGCGACTTTTATCGTGCGGACAAAATTTAGTACATACATACATATATATATATATAAACTTTTTAGATGGGCGTGGTTTTGGGTTCCTGGGGTCCTGTAATGAAAAGTTATGAAGGAATTTTTCAAAAGTCGCACCATGGTAACGACTGCAATAGGTAGTATTTCTTACGAAATCTACCTAAAAAGCGGTGATAATCAACAATCTGGGGACAAAAAAGTCCCCAGTCTGGCAACACTGTCTACGCATGATCTAACTTTGTCATCTAAAACTATCTATTTTCTGTATGTGTTTCTAGTTAAACCATCTTTGTGATTTCCGCCATTACTGTTATTATTGTTAATGAGTATTGTTAATGAGTATCAGTATTGTTAATGAGCGATAATTGCTGCAAGTGCGCTTTAAGTCGAGGTATTTTTTTTTTTTTTTTTTTTTTTTTTTTTTTTTACGTTGAAGTAATTTTTTTGCCTACTTCTTGGCTTGGAAAAACACCATAGATCATATACAAGATTGCGCAAAATAATCCGTTTATTGGTGGAAACTGCTGAAAAAATATTTTTAACTAATGTTATGCGTTATCTAACTGGACTAAATTTATACAAGACTTGATGGTGTGAAGACCTTCTGCTGAGGAGCCCGGGACGTATGTCCCACATGCCCGGATACTGAACACATGAGGTAGTTGTCAAGGTGCGTTTTCTTGGGCAGCATTGAAAAATAAAAAGAGGAGGGGGGACGCTAAGACTTAAGTTCTTGATTTCAACAAACAACGAAAAAATAAAAAAAGTAAAATAAAAAATAGACATATTAATTGGAAATTTTGAAAAGGGACGGGTGTGTGTGTGTGTGGGGGGGGGGGGGGGGGTTGTAAGGTTTTCTTAAAAATAAACTAAAATGCCTTTGCCTAGTATCCAATAACTGAAGCTCCCCTGGATGCGCGCATAATAGTCTTTAAATAGACTCTTTGCAGAAACCAGAGTCACAACAACTGAGAAAGAGTATTTCGGCGGTGGATTAAAAAATTAAATTAAAAATACTAAATACGTACTAAAATAAAAAAAAAGGTCCGAAAATGGGTAAAAAGTCTTGGTAGCATAGGCTCTGCATCATGCCGACATATGTCTATCGAAAGAATACAATACAGTAGAACCTCGATTATCCGAAGTAATTGGGACCAGCACCTCATTCAGAAAATCGAAATTTTTGGAGAATCGAGAATGCTTCAATTTTAAGATTAAGGAGAAATCTATGCACTATTTCTTATTATGGTAACAGATACGTAATTAAAATAAAGTAATAGCAAAATAGAAACAAGAATAAATTAACTGAATTTTAATTTTGAAATTAAGTACCTTTCACATATTTCACAAGGGTTTGAAATAGCATTTGTTTGTCGCAGTTTCGATTGCCTTTGCTTTGAAGCTCTATCATGAAGTTTTTTTTATATTATCCGTTTACTAATATCACAGTCTTTCTGCTGCTACAGCCATGCCAAACCTTTTGCAAAACATTCAAAAGCTTCAGAATTGCTAACTTGTTCGTTCCACTCCGCAGAACGGGAACAACCACGGGAATTCAAGCGAAATTTCAATCTAATCAAGTAACGGGAACTCAAGTTAAATTCACTGGAATTCTAAGAAAGGCGATCAAAAATATTTATATGCATTCGTGGTTCGGAAAGAACCGCTTGTACTCAAGGAATATGATAGTTGAAGAAAAAAAAAAAAAAGCTTTCAAAATGGATTTTGCACAAAAGAAATGTGATTGTTAAAAAAAGAAAAAAAAAAAAAAAGCTTTAAAATTGGATTTCAGTTAATCGAAAGTTTCGGATAAAGGAGGTTCGACTGTACTTAATAATATAATTTATACAAAAGAAATAATTTGAATATTTTTCCGGTAATAGATGATATTTGCTGAAATTGGGTTTGCAAACGTGTTATGTGTTTTCCAAATTGATTACTCAGCAATCATTTTTCACCTTATTAACATGCGAAATTTCGTTACAGTATTCTAAATTTGTTGGAAAGTGTTTCTTAATATATACTTTTCTTGTTTAAATTTATTGAGCTTGTCAGAAAAATTAAAAACACGTTCTTTATGTCATTTCCAACAGCAGTTTCACTCTACATAAAAACACATCTCTGTAAAAAAAATTAAATATTTTTTCTCTTTAAAAGCATTTGGTAACCACACAGGATTTATTAGGTATATTTAATTGTATTTCGTACTACAGAATAAAAAACAATTTACTTTAATATAAACACATGGTAACGCCCCCTTTATGGTTTTATAAATGACAGGTGTCACATTTTCCTACGCTATGTATGGGAAAATGTCCTTAAAAACTAAGTCTTACAAAACACTATTGATTGGATGCACTCGTCTGCAGTATAATCATGAGGCATTTCAAGTTGCAGACAGCAGAAAAATAAGAATTATATATAAAATATGGTATTCCAATACTTTGTGTGGTTTTATTTTAGTTTGAATTATTGCTTTCAAAACGCTGTCGCATTGATCCTGTCACTTTTGTGGTTTCACATTTTCCATGATATTCATACAAGATATAAGCGGATCCAAGAACAATCTTTGAAAGAGTAGTTTTTACATCAAATTATCTCACATGGCAGGCATTTTACTCCACTCTGCTAGGATTTTATATGAGGACTATGTAATTACTCCTAAAATTCACTTATGTCATTTTATCATGTAACTATTTTTCAGATAATCAATTTTTTATATCTACCCTATATATATAAAATCCTAATGAAACGGATATCTACCCTATATATATAAAATCCTAATGAAACGGATATTATGAAACGAATTTATGTAACGATTCTATGAAATGACTGATTAAACAACTGATTATGTTTCACGGCGATTTCTTCTAAAATACGGAATACTTTGCGATGAAATTAACACCAAAAATCCGCATTGATCTGCAGATCTCAAAACTGGTATTAGAATTTTTAAATTCGAATTAGTTTTCGAAATATTAATTTTTTTCTAATTTTATATACTTTTCTCTAATGATGGCAACTCACATTTTAATCATAACAAAAAATTTTTTTTTTCAGATTTTAGAAAAGGTTACTGTTTTAAACAAATTTGGCGAGAAGTTTGACCTCCCGTAAATGTATGCTAAGAAATGTATCATGTTACTTTTATTCAGAATTAAATTTGTATTTCATTATCATTTTATTTAATACAAACTGAAACATTTAAAATAAATGGCTTTCACTTCTTTATTTTTTTTAAACGAACTGAGAAGAAAAATATTAGGCACAGATGTCATATACGCACCTAATTGGCGCCAAAATTTCTTTAATTTGATTGACACGGTAACCCGGCTATTGTTGTTTATTTATTAATAAATGTTTATTTACTTTTATTTCTTTTTTTAAATTATATAAATTATTTTGTTCTGTAGTTATAAATTTTTTTATTATTATTTCCTTTTGAAAATAATAGAAAAAAATTAAAAAATGCGGTACTACTTAGTTATTCCATCGACCCATTTCACCAAATTATATAAATCGCAAAACCACTCGCCAAATTATACAAATTGACATAATTTTTATTTTAAATAACGAAAGAACAAAGAAAATAGTATAACATTAATAAATATACAAATAAAACGTCGAAATAAAAATCACTTGATGACGTAAAGACGTGTAACTTGCTTAAAGTCAAGTGAATATGACATTTACGATCAACCATTATTGGCATTTAATCTTATAGTTTGGTGATAGATTTTTGGTCGACCGGATAACTAAGTAGTACCAAAAATACATATGTAACTGGTATTCGAAAACGAGGATTTCGCCAAATTTACGTAAAAAAAAAATCACGCCAAACCTGGTGCGTATATGGCATCTGGCCAAATATTAAATGATGTAACAAACGATGAAATTTAATTTCAACTTCAAAGCAATGTTTTAATTTACCACTCGAAAAAAAAAAAAAAATGCTAACTGGCGAGTTGAAAAATAGCTATTGGCGAGATTTGCACCCGGCTAGCGTAACAGTACTAAGAATTCTTTGCGACCATGGAAACTTTTATGTAGTTTTATTCGAAAAAGAAATTTGATTTTTTAATCAAAAGGGAAAACTTTCGGCAGTGATGTCATATACGGACCCATATTGACACGATTTTTTTCTGACGCCAATGTCATATACGCAACGGGTACTTAACTGGCGCCATAGTATTGTTATTTTGCTTGATTTGATAAGCCGGATGTTGTTGTTTATGCTATTGATGTTTTCCCCAAATTAGAATCGGAAAAAAATCGCGCCAATATGGGGCCGTATATGATATCTGGGCCAAACTTTCATATGAAAAGCGAAGGGATCAGAGCGTATTTATTAATGGCAGTTACATGACTTGGACTATTATAATATAGATGAAATCATGGCGATAGAATAATATTTAGTGACTTATCACCTGTACCTGGCTAACATTAAAGTACCAAAATGGTACCAGGAATATAAAAAGCGAAGTGGTTCGCCCGGAACTATTGATGATAGTCACGTAACTTAGGCTATTGTTATAGAAATTGTTTTAAAATACCGGGAGACAAAGGCTCTGTACACTTAATTCATTTCATTTTAGCTTCTTTTCAAACGTTTAACTGATCCTCTTTAATCAAACACGAAAACAACCATTGGATGTCTTAACAGCAACTGATTCGGCCTTAATTTTTTTAAATCAAAGGAAATTGAATGGAAATCCGTTTACAGGGAGATCTGCACAGCTTTTTTCAGTATAATTCAATCGTCTATAATATTTTTTAAACCGATCAGATTAGCATGTTTTTAGATTCTGCGGTGTCTGAACGGGGGTTGGCGAGCGTAGCTTGCAGGGGGCAGAGCTCCCTAGTTATAAATACAAACGTTTTTGTGCTATAATGAACGTTTACCATGGAGAAAAAAACGCAAATTAAAGCATAAGTAACTAGAAAATTCAACATTCAACTATTTCAAGTCTTCCTAAAAGTTTTTTTTCTCTATATTTTTAATTTTGAATGAAACAGGGAATTTTACTGCGAAAACTTAAAACAGCTATATGCTACACTGTAGAAAAAAAAATAAAAAAATACTGACTAAAATACGGACATTGTACTGGCAATCGAGACGCCAGTATAATTTTGTATTTTAACAGAAAATTTCCCTCGTAAATTCCAGAAAAACGAAAATTTTCTTTAATTTACGGGGAAAATTTTCCATTAAAATACGGAAATTGTACTGGCGTCTTGATTGCCAGTACAGTTTCCGTATTTTAATCCGTTTTTTTTTCTTTTTTTTGCAGTGTACATTTTAATCATCGTGATTCCGTTTTTCAAGTCACTAAAAAGTATAAGAAAAAACAAACACAAGGTGTATCTAAACTCTTGGGCAAAACTTTAAAAGGTGATAGTACACATCAAGACAAACAATATTAAATAGGAAACTAAGAGTCCCAAACGTCTTCCGAAGGAGATAGGCGCCATTAAAATTTAGGGTCCAAAATTTCATATGATTATAAAAAACGGAAAAAAATTGTCGATCCGTTTGCGGTTTTCACTAAAACTATTCTTTATGTCAGTATTTTCTTGAAAATAAATTTGAAAGATGAAGTTCAAAAAATGCCGATAGAGGGCGCTTTAGATTTTGGAGTAACGAACAACTATTTTTTACCATTATTTTTTGTATCGCATTAAATGTTTTCAAAAGCTTAGACTTAAACTTAAATTTTGAGCTCAAAATCTGAAGATCTGGGAGTGGTTAAGTAGCGCAAACTCAATTGTGTTCAGGAGTTGAAATTTGAACCCCCCTCCTGAACACAGTTCTGTTTGCGCTACTTAAGAGGCTACTTCAATCAAATGGAACGACGCATTCGCTAATGCTAATCCTATGGAAGAAATTTATAAAGATATCTCGGTCGCATTTCAATATTTTTATATGATTTTTTTTGTATTGAATAGTTAAGATCGATCTGTATGCAGCCCGTTTTTTACTTTTTCGATTTTGATTGCAGATATTTCTTATGAGGATGCTTTTGCTTTCTAAACCAGTTCCGAAAATGAAAGTGTCCTCATAAGAAATACCTGTAAACAAAATCAAAAAAGTAAACAACGGCCTTTGTACAGATCTCAACTATTCAATACAAAAGAAATCATTTAAAAATATTGAAATGCGACCGAGATATCTTTATAAACTCCTTCCATAGGATTAGCATCGGCGAACGGGTTTATTCGTTTGACTGAAGTACCCTCTTAACCACTCCCAACGATTCACATTTTGAGATCAAAATTTAAGTCTAAGCTTTTGAAAGCATGTAATGAGACACAAAAAATAACGGTAAAAAATAGTTGTTCGTTACTCCAAAATCTAAAGCGCCCTCTATCGGCATTTTTTTAACTTCATCTTTCAAATTTATTTTCAAGAAAATACTGACATAAAGAATAGTTTTAGTGAAAACCGCAAACGGATCGACAATTTTTTTCCCGTTTTTTATAATCATTTGTAATTTTGGACCCTAAATTTTAATGGCGCCTATCTCCTTCGGAAGACGTTTGGGACCCTTAGTTTCCTATTTAATATTGTTTGTCTTGATGTGTACTATCACCTTTTAAAGTTTTGCCCAAGAGTTTAGATACACCCTGTAGTTGTTTTCTCTTATACTTTTTAGTGACTTGAAAAACGGAATCACGATGATTAAAATGTACACTGCAAAAAAAAAAGAAAAAAAAAGGATTAAAATACGGAAACTGTACTGGCAATCAAGACGCCAGTACAATTTCCGTATTTTAATGGAAAATTTTCCCCGTAAATTAAAGAAAATTTCGTTTTTCTGGAATTTACGGGGGAAATTTTTAGACTTAAACTTAAATTTTGAGCTCAGAATGTGAATCGTTGGGAGTGGTTAAGAGGCTACTTCAGTCAAACGAAAAGACCCGTTCGCCGATGCTAATCCTATGGAAGGAGTTTATAAAGATATCTCGGTCGCATTTCAATATTTTTAAATGATTTCTTTTGTATTGAATAGTTGAGATCTGTACAAAGGCCGTTGTTTACTTTTTTGATTTTGTTTACAGGTATTTCTTATGAGGACACTTTCATTTTCGGAACTGGTTTAGAAAGTAAAAGCATCCTCATAAGAAATATCTGCAATCAAAATCGAAAAAGTAAAAAACGGGCTGCATACAGATCGATCTCAACTATTCAATACAAAAGAAATCATATAAAAATATTGAAATGCGACCGAGATATCTTTATAAATTTCTTCCATAGGATTAGCATTAGCGAATGCGTCGTTTCATTTGATTGAAGTAGCCTCTTAAGTAGCGCAAACAGAACTGTGTTCAGGAGGGGGGTTCAAATTTCAACTCCTGAACACAATTCAGTTTGCGCTACTTAACCACTCCCAGATCTCCAGATTTTGAGCTCAAAATTTAAGTTTAAGTCTAAGCTTTTGAAAACATTTAATGCGATACAAAAAATAACGGTAAAAAGTAGTTGTTCGTTACTCCAAAGTCTAAAGCGCCCTCTATTGGCATTTTTTGAACTTTATCTTTAAAATTTATTTCAAGAAAATGTGGACATAAAGAATAGTTTTAGTAAAAACCGCAAACGAATCGACCAATTTTTCCGTTTTTTATAATCATTTGAAATTTTGGACCCTAAACTTTAATGGCCCCTATCTCCTTCGGAAGACGTTTTGGGACCCTTAGTTTCCTATTTAATATTGTTTGTCTTGATGTGTACTATCACCCCTTAAAGTTTTGCCTAAGAGTTTCGATACACCCTGGATACCTTAAGTGGTTTTCTTTTACTTGTGACATTTTGTTAAATACATCGAAAACCTTTACTACTACTTAATTTCACCCTTTTTATAGGGAAAAGAAATTATTATCTGTCCTAAAAGCCTTAGGTAATTTCACAGTATTTAAGAGGGAATTTAAATAAATTATGCACTAAGGAAAAAGCAATTTGTTTTTATAATGCAATAACGCTCTCTTTATGGTGTTACAAACGACAGATGATAAAAACCGCGATATGACACGTATGATAAATTGATCTTTATGTCACAAATTTAATCTCATTCGCTTTTTGCATCTCTTGGTTTAATGTGGCGCAATAGAGATGAGTTATTATCACTTCAAGTTTACATTTTTCATTTTGCATCTCGAAACCTTACAAAAATTTTATAATGTCAACTTCCTATTATATATTTCAGTAGCATTTATTATCTTCTTATAAGTTGCATTACGTTATCGCTAAAAACATTTTCTTGTGCTGATTTTTTATAAATCGTTTAGATATAATTCAATAGTTATTTTACTTTTAATCAGGAAAAAAATACATTAAAACCTTTGTATACTGCTGTATCAGATATCAAATTTTAAATAAGATAAATACATCCTGGTAGCACAAAATTGTTGGGGCAAATTGTAGACTCTTACAATGGCTAACAATAAGAAATATTCGCCTTGCTGTACCATTGGTCAACAATCATTTGCTAACAAAACCCTCAAGAATGTCGCAAACGTTAGCCGGCGTTGGCCGATGTGGTCCTACGAAATTATTTTTGGTCAGCGGATGCGGTCCTACGATATTATTTTTGGTTAGTCGATGCAGTCATACGATATTATTTTTGCTTGGTTGAACTACGCATCAAATTAGAAAAACCTCTGTTGACTTATTGCTGTCATATAAGCTCTCCCATTTCACAAGGGTTTGACATACTGCCAACGACGAATCAACTATCTGACAACTGTCTCTGCTGCCTAGGCAAAGTGTCCAAAAATGAAATACGAACTTTAAAATTCCATAATTCACAAACTAAATGTAATCAGAAATAAATGACGTGTTTATACGGTAGGTAATAAATTTTGTACACAGTAATTTAAAAAAAACAGTTCCAGTTTAGTCAATAGATGGCTCTGCATTATCTCAACGAAAGATCTTCAAAGTAACTTCGAAACATAACCAATCCTCTTTAAAAAGTATCAGATTTGTCCAGAAAACTTCACCTGCTTCGAAAGTTATATGGCACGAAGCTGAATGAGGTGCAACATATTAAATCATATAACTAAATAAAAATAGCAAATAAAGCCTTTGTGCAACAATATTAAAAAGCAGAAAAACCAACGTTTAAAATGCACAAATAATATATGAAAAGCAGCAAACAGCTGTTTCGAATCTACTAGCGAGATTCTTCTTCAGTGCAAAAGGAACAGCGTGCTAGAAAAAGCAAGGCTGAGCAAAAAAAAAAAAAAAAAAGAAAAAAAAGATTTTTTTTTTTTTCTCAGCCTTGCTTTTTCTAGCACGCTGTTCCTTTTGCACTGAAGAAGAATCTCGCTAGTAGATTCGAAACAGCTGTTTGCTGCTTTTCATATATTATTTGTGCATTTTAAACGTTGGTTTTTCTGCTTTTTAACATATAACTAAAATTTTAGAGTTGATAGATAAGTTGTCAGCGGTAGGTGAGGTAATCTCAGATTCACACATTTCAGCGCTTCTTCTGTGTTCATTGCTATCGTCCTATGATTGGTCACATTGGATTCACTGGTCACTGCCCTAGAGGCGAGGTATGAAGCAGAGTTAACATTTAAATTTATAAAGAGCAAGCTTACGGATGAGTGTAAATGTAGGATAGATAATTCCGAAAATTCTTAAAACAGCACAAGAGCATATAGAGCTCAAGGAAAATTCAATAATTCTGAACACAAAAGAGGCAACAATAAATACTTTTCACACTCTAGAATGAAAAATCATTCAAATAAAGAGTGCTGGTTTCTAAAAGGGAAAAACAACAACAGTCACACGCATAACAGATATTATAAAAACAAGAACAATTCCACGTCATTATGTTTTCAGGAAAATAACCTATCTAAAAACGCGAACCTGAAAAAAGAAAACATACAGTAAGTGAAAACAACAGTGTTGCTTTACTAATCGCAGAATCCGAAAATAAAGGCACTTTTATAGTGGACAGTTGCAGTTCCAGCCATACTGTAAACTCAAAGGAATTCTTTACAAAAATAACGAATAACACTGAAACAAACGTTACAGTAGCGAAACAAAATGATGTCATATGAATCTGGGGAAGTAATTGCTCATACCGAAAATGAAAACAAACAGATTTTATTACGTGATGTACTTTATGTCCCTGATATTGAAACTAACTTGCTGTCAGTGTGTAGGGCTACTAAAAACGAAGTTAAAAACGAAGTTGCAAAGTTAAATTTGAAAAAGATACGTGTGACATAATACATAACGGTAATATTATACTTCAGGGTAAACTAAAAAATAATCTTTATGGAATGCATGTTAGTAAAATGTTATTAATTGCTGTTCCATGCATTCAAATACGTCACTTCGTTTGAAATGGGTATTATAAACTCTCTCATTTCAAACGAAGGGGCGTATTTGAATGAATGGGAGACAGCAATTAATAAAAATATTCCCTGATGATGGCCGCGGGATTGCAGGCCGAAAGTACTTAGAAATGTTAAATAAAATGTATATTTTTGACTTGTAACATCTATATTATTACTATCTTTGTCGTATTTTAAGTAAAACGGTGAGCTTTTTAAAGTTCATATTGTGTATTTTATGATAGAATCAAGGTGGAATGTTGCATTTCATTTTATGATTTTATTTTTAACCAATCCTTTTCAGTTTTAAGAGCTAAACAGAATACGAGTAAAAAATGCGTTTTTTTTATCCACTTTTACACATTATTTTGATCATTCTTATAATTTGAGACAGCGTAGCATCTCAAATCATTCATTTACTAGTAGTTAATAATTAACACACAGTATCATCTATTGACAAAAATGTGAACCATTTTTTAAACGGTTTATGGGATACTACACATGTCATCTATTTCATATTTATATTTATTTTAGTTAATGAATTATTGTACTTAAAATTAAAATACTTATTTTGGACACCCTATAGAAAGGTTTTTTACCATCCAAAAACTAACACAAACAAAAACATAAGTTGAACATGGATGTCTGTCAAATCTTCATGAAAGCTTTACATGTTCTCCTTCTTTTTACGACAGAAAATTTTATTCTGAAGTCTTAAGGTGGATGCCGAAATAAAACCTTCAAAAAATAAATTCTTAACTTAATTAAAAACAAAAAGAAATAAACGCCTTTACATGGGTTTGTTTGCATCGTCTGCCTGAACGTTATACTTCTTCTAAAACTTTTAAATGCGTTTTTCTCAACAAAAAATTTTTTTTTCTTTCGCTGTTTTTTGAACTAGTGCCCATTGCGGAAATAATTAAACTATAGATTTTAAGTATGCAGTGAAGCTTTACGAGAATTGTAATTATCTGGTGAATTAAATTTTGTGTGTATAATACTTGTATAAAGCAAACATGCCCTTTCAAAAAATCACTTAATTTTCTTTTAGATTTCAGTTAAAAAATAATGATAATATGCTTCTTTTAAGAAAATCAATTCTTTGTCAAATTTCTATATCCAGTTTAAATTTCTTAAAATTTCTTAATGGTATTTGTTGACTTTTTTGCTGATCATATATTATTTTTATGGGATTTGATGTTAAAATCTAATGTAAAGATTATTTGCGTTTAAAATAAATTCCCTGTTTTCTGTTTTAAAAAACTGTAAATATTATCTGAATTTAACAGGAGTTGTGTTGGCATTCCTCCTTAAAATTAGCTATGTTACATTTTATCATCGCGGTTTCGTTTGCGCCGTTACAAATTGTATTATGAAACAAAAGAAAATACACACAAAACATAAATATGAAAACATCGATAATATAAAAACAATAGCTAAAACGAGCAAAAAAAAAAAAAGACACGTAAGTGAAATCCAGTAAAAAGCAATAAGCGATTTTTTATCACGATTTTGCGAAAATCTTGAATAATGTTTTCTTTGTTTTGTGTATCTTATTGTGTTCAAATGTTTTCATAGCTAAATTACAACGAAGAATCATCTTCAGTAATTTTTAAAAAAAATGAATAATTGTATTAAAATTTATCTTTACGATTTTTTTTTTGTCAGTTAAGTTAGAAAATAAGATTCTCATTTATCCTCAATTTGTTTTATTTTTATTTCTTCTAGTGCATTGTATACATGCATACCATTGTGAAATAACAAAGTAAAGCTACAATATGTTAAATATTTATTATGAAAAGCTAAATATTTGTAAATTAATTGTATTATATAGCTGATAAATAATTCCAAATAAGCATGTTTAAGGAAAGTAATGTTTAAAACATTATTTTAATGGATTCATTCAAACATACCCGTATTTTACAATATGTGATTTTGAGAATAATATATTATTTTATGGTACAGCGAGATTATCATTTTAGAGAAATGGGATGTTAATTTTATTATAATTACTTGAGGCATTATCTAATTAGTGAACATTTTAGGCGGATTTGTTATCGTAAATCTTTTATATAACTGAAAGTTTTTATTTGATGTTCGTTGTTTACCCTTAAAAATAGTTGTTATTGTTATTGTAATTATTATTATTATTGTTATTATTATTATTATTATTATTTATTCATTTGTTCAGGACTGAAAATAATGAAAGTGGTGTGCGCTTATGCATTTTTAAGGGAGCAAGTGTAAATTGATCATTAAAAAAGAAATATATATATATATATAAATGCTATTGTTACCCATTTATAATTGCACTTAATTTATTAACGAACATAATTTTGCAGAGAACGAAGCGATCAAAATATAGCTAATTATAATATCATTTTTTTAATGATTGAAATCGCTTCAATAGTTTCCTAGAAAAAATACATTTATATCATCTATTTTCCATAAGATTTACGACTGCTGTTGCACCATCAAAGGGTGGGTGCAAAAGGTTCGGAAACAGACGTAAGAAAAGAGGACCGAATTTAGAACAGCAAAAATCTTATAAAGTCATACAACTGAGGAATTTGATTCCGATCATAGAAAATTAAAACGCTGATTATTCATTTAAGAGCGTCATTTTTTAAAGCATGTATATAATGGTAAAAAGTCATCCCATAAAATGGGTAATTTGTTTGTATGCGAAATTCCTGCATCTTTTTCTGGCTTGGCTTAGATGCCGTATATTCCCGCGGCCGCCATTTTGGATGTTTGAGATTTATTGTTGGCGATCTTTATCGATATGACAAATCCTTTAAGGTTATTTTCTGTAAGCCTAACATGCGCATAAACTGCTGTTTGGCGACATTTACTATTTGGCGGAAAAAGGGGTTTTCCCGCCAATAAAAAATCCAAGATGGCGGCCGCGGGAATATATGACATCTGTTCCTCTGGCTTTATGCGTTGATCTACAGAGAGAAGAAAAGAAAATTAAGATTGGACAAACTTTGAGAAGAGGTGGGATACATTACAACAAACAATTTTTGTACAGGAAATCAGAATCGCAATCCTCCTATTGAATCAGAAATGCAAAGTATTTTACACCAAGCTGAACAGGAATTTTCGCTCATAACTTTAACAGTAATAAAGATCAATGCAAAAACCCTTGACGGGTTAAAAGTTTCTGACGCAGCACTTTATCTTATGCTCTAAGAATTTTAAATATGGAACTTAAAAATACTGATATCAAATTTTGAGTGACGTTATGCTATTTCTTAAAAAATATATTTGAATTTATTTCATCATTTTATTTTTGTTTTATTTATAATCGCATGTGCAAAAGTTATGTTCAACATGAAAAGCTGCATAAAATTTTATTCGCTGTTGCTTTATCATTTACATCTCTCATAAATTCAAAATATGAGTTTTAAAAGATATGATATAAAATTTAAGTGACGCCTTGATGTGACTTTAAAAAGTTTGTTTTAAAATTCAATTTAAATTATTTTTGACTTGGTTAAAATATTTTTTTACATCTACACAATACTTTTAATTTTCCAATTCACTGTTAAATATATCACTTTCATTGAATCTATACTATGCATTGAAATGTATTTATTTCAATAAATTGATTTATCTTTTGTGTCACGCTATTCAAAATTGTGAGTAAGATTTATGTAAATGGTTTATTTGCGTCAAACTATCCTTTTTCATACATTTCATGTAGTTTGGACACAAAAATTTTCTTTTTCTTTTAATATTCACGTGTAAATATAATTTTTATGACGTAATTTTCAATGTTTTCCTGCTTTTAATGCGTAATCATTTAATTCTAATTTGAAAATAATTGATTATTTTATAATTTTCTTTCATTTTAAGTAAGCATGTGTAAAAACAATTTTTATGACGTAATGTTTAATATTTTCCTGCTCGTTCCCACACGTTATCATTTAATTCTAATTTAAAAGGATTTTTTTCTGTTTATAATAGTCACGTGTGAATAAATTTTTAATTTAAAGGATATATTATTTTTTGCGCTGTTTTAACAATTGGCAGCAATTTAAAATAACCTTTTATAAAATATGTAAGAAATATCTCTGCAAATTCTGAAAATTTTAATTTAAAATTGAAATAAACCGTCAAAAAATTAGGCAAGTTCAAAATAATAAATGCACTCTGCAAACTTCTAGTTTCTATTGAATGATTAAATTGAATGAAAATGATTAAATTCCCATGTATATATTTTTTTTCCTATGAGACTTTTTTATTGAGACAATTTTATCCAGATTTAACATTAAATATTTCTTAAAATAATTCTTCGATTTAAAAACTGTCTACTTCAACGTTTTTATCAAACATTTCTCTATAATACTACCCATTTTAATATTTTTGTATGCAGTAATTTTCTTAATATTTGCGAAATAGACCTCTAGTCACAAGAGATTCTTTCAGAGCGGTGAAGAGCATTAGTTTTTTTTCCGAATAAGAGACAAAATGTAGTACGCAATTGCGTCAAAAGATGGCAACACCAGAATTCTGATATGCTTATTATGTAAACTGTAAGTATTGCAAAGTTAAATAAAAACATTTGTCTCGGGGTTATCAAACTTCATTGATATTTATAAATAAAACATTTCAACTAAATTATTTATTATAAAAGAATTATTACATCACAATAGTTTTTATGCAAGGAAAATAATAATTATAATAATAATAATATTATGGATGTCAGTGATTATATATTGATTGACCGTCATAATAATAAAAAATGATATTATAAAAAGAAGAGCTGAAATGAATTATTTTTTTACGTTTCTGATCGTGTGATTTATATTCAAATAATAATTATTAATGTATATTTTTTGTAAAGTGATTGAAATTAAATATATTTATAAAATTTATGGTAATATTTTTATTGTTGAAAAATTGCCAAGAAATAATCATCAAATTGGCGTCATTATAATTGTAATTTTATTTAACTTAATAGCAATTAAAAAATTACAAAGGAACTGAGAATAATGGTCAACTAGCAGACTTAAAAAAAAAAACACATTCACATGTGAAAACACGTATCAGGGAGTATCGAACTGCCTAAATTAAGATCAGTAGACGATGGCCCTTAACCACTCAGCCAATGGGAAGACAAAACTTTTCTCCCCAAAAGTGGTTAAAAAGAAAGCATGTGTATGAATACAGTGTCATGCATTTTCGGTGAAATTTCCATAGAATGGCGAAGAAATATAGTCCGATTTTTCATGCGCATTATAAAACGAACAAGAGTCTTGCTGGAAAAAAGTAAATTGTTATTTGGTTCATCTGAAACATATTTATTTGATTTTTAAAAAATCGCCCGTGTCATTTTCGAGAGGAAAAAAAATCGAATTATTTAACGAACGAGAGTTTTCTCAGAAAAAAGAAAAGTGTTATTCACCTCGCCTTAATCACATTTATATTATGTATCAATTTAAAAATAATCGTTAGAACCGTTTTCGAGATTTTCAAATTAGGAACTTCCTCGATATCATACCAACGTTTTCACTTTAAAAATGGCTATTTAGATCTCAAAATATACTGCACGTAGAAATGTAAAAATTTCAGTATACGATTAGACTGCAGATATAAGACTGTTCTAGAAAATTCAGAACAATAAGACATATATCTGCTGAGTTATTAAAAGGCGGCTTTTCGCGTTTTCTTTGATGTCGAGTTAGCTGTATATATGAGTTCCGCCATCTACGAATTCTATGATACGATACGATACGATTTTAACGATACGATACGATACGATTTTAGGGTTAAGGCTGCGTCACTCGGAATACTACCGTCTTCCATGATATTTTGTCGAAAATTTTAAAATACTTAACTCTTTTTGAGTGAAACGAACGACACAACGAAAAGTGCTTTAAATGGCCACGCTCACGTTTAAACATTACTGAGATCGATTTATGATGCTTCAGAATATAACTGACAAGTTATGCAGTTTCACAGTCTGAATTATAGCGTTAGATTAATTTTTAATGCAATTATTCAATTGTTAAATAAATCATAACAGTTGCAAACTTTTCAAATGGGTGAAAAAAGTCCGGTCTAGGATTCGAACCTGGGATGTCTTGGCTGAAACCGCCAATGCTCTACCAACTGAGCCATCTTGGATCAATATGAAGGACTAAATCACTCAACTAAAGTTTAACGATCACAGCATCTGGTCTGATATCTCAATCAGCTCAACAGTATAAAACGAAGGTTATTTTTGGAACTACAGTGAACGGCGCATGCGTAATTATATTAGTTTAGTTTTTAACACAAATATGCGATTGGTGAACAAATGATAACTGCTGTAAATTTTCCTAGAGGGTGAAAAAAGTCCGGTGCAGGATTCGATCCATGGATGTCTTGGATGAAACCGCCACAACTTTATGAATTATAGTGTATTTCGAGCACTTCGAGTGCTGTCATTGTATTTCGAAGCAAGTAGAGTGAGTTTGTTGAAAGTCTCTTTACAATATCTTCATTGCTTTTAAAGTTATGAAAGAAAATCCCTGTTGGGCTTCGAGTGAGACACCCTGTACTTTTTATCCGATAAGCGGTTTCTAATCCTGGTTTCCTATATAAAAATTATTTATTGTAGTTTTTGTTACCAATTTTTAGACTTTGCTGCCTCCAGTTATTCTTTTATTCGATCTGTATAATAAGAAATGGAACAGTATAGAGTTATCAGTTACATATTATTAGTATTTTAAAAAAAAGTAAAAAAAAAGCCAAAGAACCCATTTTTAACACCTTTTTCATCATGGTTGAAAAGTGTTTATGCATTCGATTTGTCTGTGTGTCTGCCCACGCTTTAACTCGCATATATATACTCGGATTTTCATGCAATTGATATATGTTAATTGATGATTACCATGGCATTTTTGATGATTTCATGATTCATTATGTTTACCATAATGTTCGCCATTGAATATGAAGTGCTTGAATTAATAGTTCATTTAAATACCATGTACAAAAGGTAATCAAAAGAACTCCGCAACATCATGGTCAATGGGGGAAAAATCGTTTGCAGTATCTTTTAATGGCATTATGCTGTTTCAGATGTATTGAAATTTATAAAAATCACTGAATTTCACTATAAGATGATTACTATAGAATAGGACAATCATAGCAATTATCGTTCATTTACGGGGACACACAAAATAAATCGGTCTTGGAGCAATAATTGCTGGAAGTGCGTTTTCAATTTCGGTATGCCCTTTTAAATTTAACAAGTTTTTTGCAAGTTACTCGTTGTGTATAAGTTATATACCTCGTGTACATGGCTTCACAAAAGAATTCACTTACTGTTCTCCTTATCAGCGGAGATTGCTGACGGAGAATTTTCAACTGTGGTATGTATTAATAATATACTATACTATACTAAATGTTTGCTTGCATGTAGTTTATAGATTGAAATACAAGTCTGCTCAAAGAATTCGATAATTTTTCGACTGTAGATCGGAATTGCTGAAATTGATTTTGCTGAAATTGTGTTATGCCTTTCCAAATGGTTCAATAATAGACATCCTATTTGAATTTGTGAAACTGAGAAGTATTATTACATTATTCTGAATGTGTTGGAAAGTGTTTCATAATTTATGCTGACGCATGATTTTTTCTTTCGTGTTATGATATAATAAGATACTTTGAATAGAGAGAACTGTAGAACTATTCTCATTTTTTAGGTGCGTTCGTAATTATATAAATACGTAGCACCTATAGTCGTCGTTCAGTCCGTCTGTCTGTCTGTCCGTCTGGCCGCATATAACAGAGCAAAAACTACCCGACCGAATAGTCTGAAATTTTAAATATATAATTGTTGCAAAATGTTGTCGACTCATTTCAAATTTTATGAAAGTCGGATGCATAGTTTAATGACAGAGACAGTCAAAAGTTTTCCGTTACATTACGGCCAATGGGAATAAATTATTGCAAGTGCGTTTTAATGATGTTACAGCCTTCCGAATGGTCTGAAATTTTAAATATATAATTGTTGCAAATTTTTGTCGAGTCATTTCAAATTTTATAAAAATCGGATGCATAGTTTAATTACAGGGACAGTCAAAAGTTTTCCGTTACATTACGGCCAATGGGAATAAATTATTGCAAGTACGTTTTAATGATGTTACAGCCTTCCGAATGGTCTGAAATTTTAAATATATAATTGTTACAAAATTTTGCCGAGTCATTTCAAATTTTATGACGGTCGGATGCATAGTTTAATTACAGGGACCGTCAAAAGTTTTCTGTTGCATTACGGCCAATGGGAATAAATTATTGCAAGTGCGTTTTAATGATGTTACAGCCTTCCGAATGGTGTGAAATTTTAAATATATAATTGTTGCAAATTTTGTCAACTCATTTCAAATTTTATCAAAATAGGATGTATAGTTTAATGTCAGGGACAGTCAAAAGTTTTCCGTTACATTACGGCCAATTGGGAATAAATTATTGCAAGTGCGTTTTAATGATGTTACAGCCTTCCGAATGGTCTGAAATTTTAAATATATAATTGTTGCAAATTTTTGTCGAGTCATTTCAAATTTTATGAAAATAGGATGCATAGTTTAATTACAGGGACAGTCAAAAGTTTTCCGTTACATTACGGCCAATTGGGAATAAATTATTGCAAGTACGTTTTAATGATGTTACAGCCTTCCGAATGGTCTGAAATTTTAAATATATAATTGTTACAAAATGTTGCCGAGTCATTTCAAATTTTATGACGGTCGGATGCATAGTTTAATTACAGGGACAGTCAAAAGTTTTCTGTTGCATTACGGCCAATGGGAATAAATTATTGCAAGTGCGTTTTAATGATGTTACAGCCTTCCGAATGGTCTGAAATTTTAAATATATAATTGTTGCAAATTTTGTCAACTCATTTCAAATTTTATCAAAATAGGATGTATAGTTTAATGTCAGGGACAGTCAAAAGTTTTCCGTTACATTACGGCCAATGGGAATAAATTATTGCAAGTGCGTTTTAATGATGTTACAGCCTTCCGAATGGTCTGAAATTTTAAATATATAATTGTTGCAAATTTTTGTCGAGTCATTTCAAATTTTATGAAAATCGGATGTATAGTTTAATTACAGGGACAGTCAAATGTTTTCCGTTACATTACGGCCAATGGGAATAAATTATTGCAAGTGCGTTTTAATGATGTTACAGCCTTCCGAATGGTCTGAAATTTTAAATATATAATTGTTGCATATTTTTGTCGAGTCATTTCAAATTTTATGAGAATCGGATGTATAGTTTAATGACAGGGACAGTCAAAAGTTTTCCGTTACATTACGGCCAATGGGAATAAATTATTGCAAGTGCGTTTTAATGATGTTACAGCCTTCCGAATGGTCTGAAATTTTAAATATATAATTGTTGCATATTTTTGTCGAGTCATTTCAAATTTTATGAGAATCGGATGTATAGTTTAATGACAGGGACAGTCAAAAGTTTTCCGTTACATTACGGCCAATGGGAATAAATTATTGCAAGTGCGTTTTAATGATGTTATAGCCTTCCGAATGGTCTGAAATTTTAAATATATAATTGTTGCAAATTTTGTCGACTCATTTCAAATTTTATCAAAATAGAATGTATAGTTTAATGACAGGGACAGTCAAAAGTTTTCCGTTACACCACGGCCAATGTGAAAAAAAATATATTTCAAGTGCATTTTAAGGATGCTACAGCCTTTCGAAACAGAATAAAATGGATATGCATTTATTGGCGTGCGCTAAAATATACATTCAGTAAAATATGCGGTCAAAAATATTTATAAAACTAGTTACAGTACGAACGCACCTCATTTGCCACGTTTAACGAACAATTTCCAACTTGTTCTTTATTCTGTTCATTTATTTATCAACAATGTTTTTATTATTGACATTGGATATAATTATTAAATTTTCATGACTTCAATATATATTTTATTTTTTACAGAAAACAGCCTTTTATAAGCAATTTGAAGATATCGTGCTACGCCAGGAAACACAGGTTTTATAATTGTAGCCTATGGCATTTAGGGAGCGCATACAAACATTTTGGTACCACATTTATTAAAACCCAGCCCCCTCTTCCCATTACCACAGAATAAGGACTCTTCCATTGTCAATGGTTAGAAGTTGTCAAAAATGCATTGCTAATTGCAGATTATTACTTCGAAGTAATTATATAGTTTTCATAATTTAACCCATTTATGCCTGCATTTTTGTTTTCTCAAATTTTTTGGTAAAATCACTTTAAAATGTTGCAAAATGAACTGGAAAAATACTAAAAAAATTACGCTAAAATATTTTTGTATCTATTTGATAAAATGTAAATGTACTAAATATGGGAATATCCATATGTGGAAAAATACATAATTATATGTTTTGTCTAAATTTATATAAATTAAGCTTTTAAATTGCATATTTTATACTATAATTAGTATTTTTATTAGCTAGTAAAAATATATATATTTATTTCTTTACAGAGACTAACAACATTATATGTATTATTAATAATAAATTAAGAATAATCTTATTTGACGCTAAAAAGCAATTTATTTCAAAATCAACTTGAAAAGGACTTCACATAAATAACTGCCCCCTAAATGGCAAATAGAAATATGTACCCATTTGCGCCTAGCGCTATATATTTTGCACGTTAGAAACATGCATTAAAAATAGGCTTGAACATATAATTTCGCAATTTTTAAAAATATGTATTTCAAAGAAGTCAACAAGCTAAGATTATGACTTATTTATTTGGATACTTGATGCAAAAAATACAAATAAACTTACTTTATACATTTCGCTATCTTGAAAAATGAAAAATCTATAAACACCGAAAAAAGGCCTTCATTTAAGCAAATAAATATCAATCTTATGATGTCATCTCTAGGTAATAGATAAAGACATTTATAGACAATTACTTCATATAATTTTCATGTTGTAAAGAAGAAGAAAATAATAAAAAAATATTAAAATTCAAAACGTCCCAAAAATGGGACGCTAGGCATAAATGGGTTAAGTAAAAATGTTTTATTTATGAATATATTCAGTGAATATTATTGTCATATCTTGCACTTAAAACACCTCCCCTCCTCCCTATATTAAAATTGTTTTTAAAACAAAAATTTTTTAAACACAAAAGGATTAAAAATCGTTAATATAACATAATTGGAAATCTTGTTCTAATTTAAAATACTAATTATTGCTTTGTACATTGTATTTAATTTAATGTAAATCTCAGATGAAACTGATTTTTAAAGAAAGTTGTGAAAACTTTTATAACTCCGATGCTGAAATAAAACATGCAAATTGTAAACACTTATAAGTTTTATAAATGTAAAAACACATTTAATTAAAACGCTTTAATTCAGTTAAACTGCAGAAATGCATTAATTAGTAGCATGCATTTTTTATGTTTTATAAATAGCTATAATGCACAAAATTATTTTAATTCAATCAACGAATCTTAATCAGGATAAAAGAATTGTTTTTACCCCAATCTTTTATCGGATTATAAAATACACAGTTCACACTCTGCTATAGAAAATACCCAATTTACAATCTTAATCCCTTTACAAGGTGTATTTTTGAAATTTATTTAATTATATTGTAAGGCGTAGAAAAAATAACTTCCCGATAATTAATCTTTAAGCTGACAGGATGTTCTTTTTAAAAATATTTTGAATCGCGTGAAAAATATATTTTATCTAAGTTAAAGTTCTGGATTAATTGTATAAAAGACGTGTCAATTTTTTAGAAAGAATAACGAAAGGAAAATGTTTACTAGTTAATACCCTTTTTGATTATTATGAATTAATTCGTGTTCACATGTATTGTAAATTAATATTATTCTGAAAAATCTCGCGCAAGACTTTTTTTTTTAACTATAGAATAATGCTAATTCAAATATATAGTTTTCTCATCTGAACAGAATAATTTTGGTTTTCTTTTATTTAAAAAAAGAAAAAAAAAAGTTACCAAATACGACCCGCAAAGTACAAAATTAGCGCCGGCCAAACCGCGTATCAAGTCTGTTCCAGGTACAACCGGGTTACACAATCCGATGCAGGACTCGGATGCTCATTAATTTTACATCTTATTGTTGCCAATATTGCTCATTTTATGATAAATTACAATTTTTGACTTTTTCCGTAAAAAACTATGCATGACACGATGGCTAAAAAATGCAAAACCAAGTAGCACGAAATAGTTGAGCCAACGGTGGCTAATCGTCGTTCCACGTTGTCGCACAATAAGAAATGTCCTAGTTGTCGTAGCATAAAGATGTTACCAGATTCACCAATTTTTCGAACAATTTTTCAGCCTAATCTTGATTTGAGTCGATTTTTCGCGAGATATTGTCTCAACACCCAGTGTGATAGCAAACAGCAATATTCCCGACTTTTTAGTTACCGCTCTAAAGAAAGTCTCCGCTAGCAGCGACTTTTCAACCAACTTTCAACATTTCTACCAATCAGAAATAAGCATTTGCAACGTCATTCGTTTCCCAACTACCAAGATGGCCGACGCTATGTTGAGAAAAAGGCTGGATTCTCTTTCATGTTTCTTTTTTCGATTATCTAAATCGAATAATAAAATTACTAAACACAATTTACTTTTTTTAATCCTTCAACGATAAAAAATTGCTGTTTAACATATTGTGGATACTAACAGAAAAATAAGTTTATGTTTTTTTTAAAAAAAAGAAGGAAAAAATATTCCTTCTCTTCATTATGAAGTTTATGTTTTTTCAGCGAGCGCAGCAATACCGAGAGATTGGCATCAATGGGCGACAAATAATGACAGTATTAAAAATACCGCGTTTTCCTCCAAATTTAGCAACGACAACTACAATCCTGCTTTCACTTTGCAGGCGAAAAAGCTGGAGTTAAAGCTGACTGAAAAGTTCATTGCTCAAAAATTTGGTGAATCTGATAGCAGCTTTAGCAAACGAATTTTTTTCCAACAAAGGCCCAGCAGTGGTACATCTATTCGCTGCTCAGATACGCCTCAAATTAGAGGGATCTCTACACCTACTATTTTGAGAAAGTTAAAGCCTGTAAAGTTAAAAAAAAAGACATTTAAGTTAAACATACAGACAGAAATACATATCATTTTTACATTCTAATAAATTTAAAGTTCAACCGCCAACGGAACGAGAAAAATAAATCGGCCAGCCATTTATACGTTATTTTTGGGCACATGTTAAAAAACATAACACCGTATTTGGTAGTGTAGAATGCGCACTCACAGCCCCCCCCCCCCCCCCCCACACACACACACACGCACAACCTTTGGAGGATGAAAAGCAGGATGCCCATTATAAAGGGATATTTCTATAAACGATATGAAACCATACACTAACATCTTTCCATTGAGTAATTGAATCAGCGCTTTTGGGATGGAGCATTTCTTAAGTTTTCTTCCTTCCTACATACTCCTATGTAAAACTTGCCTACATATAATAGCTATAGCTACGTTTCCTTTTGCTTTAGCATAATCTAAAGCTTGCAGTTTGAAAGTGATGATGTAGCTTGTCTTTTCCCCATTGTCATGGCGCGCACTCTTTGAAGGCAGAATAAACACAAGTACGCAGTATGCTGTACACAGGTACTGTATACTGATTCCTACGTTTTGTGTACAGAACATAGAACAATGTAACAATGGAACGATGTATGTTCTCTTACGGACATCTTAGTTGCGGTGCAATGTTACATCCGGCAGATATGTAAGCGACTTGCCGAAACATTAGGGAGCAATTGAAAAATTAAGTTTTGAGCGACTTGCCGAAACATTAGGGAGCAATTGAAAAATTAAGTTTTGAGCGACTTGCCGAGACAATAGGGAACCACTGATTAATTAAGTGTTAGCAACTTGCCGAAACATTAGGGAGCCATTAAAAATTTAATTTTTAAGAGACTTGCTGAGACAATAGGTAACCATTGAAAAAACAAATCTTAAACGACTTGCCGAGACATTAGGGAACCCTTAAAAAATTAATTTTTAAGAGACTTGCTGAGACAATAGGTAACCATTGAAAAAATAAATCTTAAGCGACTTGCCGAGGCATTAGGTAACCATTAAAAAATTAATTTTTAAGAGACTTGCTGAGACAATAGGTAACCATTGAAAAAATAAATCTTAAGCGACTTGCCGAGACATTAGGGAACCATTAAAAAATTAATTTTTAAGAGACTTGCTGAGACAATAGGTAACCACTGAAAAAATAAATCTTAAGCGACTTGCCGAGACATTAGGGAACCATTAAAAAATTAAGTTTTAAGCGACTTGCCGAAACATTAGGGAGGCATTGAAAAAAAAAATAAATAAACAACTTGTTGAGAAATAGGGAGCCAGTAACAAATTAAGTTTAACTATAGTATAAAACTACTTGTAGATTAATTAATTATATTAGTAAATTACAAAATCCAATCAATTTAAATGTATAAGTTAAGGTTAAATTAAAATACAAGAAATTCGCCTTTCGTAATTTCTACTAATTATTACTGATGGTATTTATTATGTTTTGGTATCGATAAATATTTTAATACGAAGTTTCTAATCTGAGAAAAGTATATATTAAGAAAATTTTAATTTTACGGTACTTTATAGTATTGTAAATATACAAAGTAAATACGGGATTTCATGTTCGATTTTTTTCCCTTTATTAATGAGTGGAAGGATTTTTACAAAGTTTGTTGAAATTTCTGGTTTTTCTGAAGTTAAAATAGCAACTATAGAAGAAGATGATTTTTTTAATTATAAAATTAGAGTGCTTATTATATACGAGTAAGTGTGGTTTATGGAAAGTAATTGCATAACCGCCTTCGTTGAAAGCCAGTTAAAATGAAAAAAAAAAGTCAACTACGACTAATCTAACTCCATTGATCTCGATAAAACATGGATTAAAAACAAAAATTTCTTTAGATATTTTCTACTTCCCTATTCGTCTTAAAAATCTATATTAGTATATTTAAAAAAATGTCCTTGAGTATCGTTAACGCCAAATTGATGGTAGCAACACCTGACTAGCAAATTCCGCTTTTACTGCAGTTTTTAGGTGCGTTCGTATAATAATATAAATACGTAGCACCTAGTCGTCGTCTGGCCCACCGTCTTTCTTTGCATCTGTCCGCATATAATAGCGCAAAAACTATCCAACCGAATGGCTTTAAATTTAATATATATAATCGTTGCAGAATTCTGTCGAATCATTTAAATTTTTTTGAAAATCGAATTAAAACTTAAAAAGATATTAGCCTCTTAACCCTTACACGGGCAAAGCATCTCTGTGTCTGAAAGGTTGAAAATATTCACATCCACCAGAAAATACAAGCAAACTGATTTGAAAATAAAAAGAGAATTTTTATCACGTGTATTGTAAAAGCAAACTATTTTATGAAAAATTCTGGTGTGAATCTATCGATTTTGAATAAAAATGAAGTGGGTAGCATATTCCCACTACCCGTGTAAGGGTTAACGGTCGCATTAAATTACAGTTTAAATATTCGAATTGCTTATTGGCACCACTTTTTTGAAAAAGAAATATTCACCTTATTTAATGACAGGTAAAATTATACCACAATAAAGACAATTACACTATTTTGTAAAACTGGTGAGAATCAAACAATCTTAAAAAAAAAAAAAAAAAAAAAAAAAAAAAAAAACAGCCCGTGGATATCACGGGAGCGAGAATTAAAAGGTTAATAAAAGTTTCCTTCATCCTGTTAAATCTTTTAATACGTAATTAATTCAATGATATTCCATGATAGGTAATGATCCTAGGTTGCCATCGTGTTCACGTCCTATTTAAGATGAAGTCGTATTATTTCTATATTACTAAATTTGATATATAGAATCGTAATAAATTTTGTATTCGTGCATTTTTTCATAAAAGTGCAAAAACTGTTGCACCAAGATCTGAATATATATAAAATTAGTTATAGTACGAACGCACCTCATTTCACGCGTTTGATGTACAATTTCCGACTTTTTAAACTTTTAAGCATGAACAGGTATTACACCAAGATCTTTATAAAACTAGTCATAGTACGAACGCACCTCATTTACCACGTTTGACGCACAATTTCCGAATTGTTTAAACTTCTTAACATTAACAGCTATTCTAAATATTTATAAAACTAGTTATAGTACGAACGCACCTCATTTACCACGTTTGACGCACAATTTCCGAATTGTTTAAACTTCTGAACATTAACAGCTATTCTAAATATTTATAAAACTAGTTATAGTACGAACGCACCTCATTTACCACGTTTGACGTACAATTTCGAACTTGTTTAAACTTCTAAACATTTTAGAAATTCAATTTTTGCACCGTCGAATAGGAAAAAAACTCTTCTTTCAAATGCAATTTGTTTTCCCACTATATGTCAATTTAATGACATTTTTATGATTTTTAAAATAATTTTCAAGCACGATTTTTTTTTTAAATCTGCCTCTATGGTATGCTGATAGACGATTACGAAATATAAACTGATTTGCATGTAAATTAATATAAATAGCAAAATACGCTTAAAACTTTTAGAACAAGCCGAATATTTTCTTCCTCGAATCTTAACATTTTAAAGAACATTTTAAATTTATTTTTAAACTGTGTTTGAATAATTCGTATTTGCTGTTAACCATATTTTTTTTTTTCGTTATCTTTAGAGGATAATACTGCAATTAAAATATCGTTGGAGGATTTTTTTTGTCTGAACTATTCTAATTTATGTAAACAATATTGATAGAGGCAAGCATTCAGAATTACAAGTATTAGGCCTAATTACTGGATTGTTTACAATTCACTTTAAACATTTCTAAAAACAAATTTATTTCAAGATTAACGCAGACTTTTATCTGAAAACTTTATTCGGAGAAAGAAATAGAAGTCGTATAGTTAAAGATATAAATAATCGTTGTTAATTTTTTTATTACATATAAAAAAGAAACGGATTTCTTAAGTTTGAAATTCAATTAATTGGTTGACGAATGCTTTTTAAAGTTTTTATTAATTAACTTTAATACAATTAAGGAAACTCGCTACCTTTCATTTGGCGAAAGATGAATGAAATAAAAATTTTCAAATGCTATGTTTAAATCTATTTAGACATCCCTAGTATATTCTAGTGAAGTTACGTAAAAATCCGAAATTTATAAATACGTGAAAAAGTATTTTACTGCATCCATTTCCTTTTAATCCCTTTGAAATCAGAGTACCACTATACATGAATTTTATTTGGTTAGCACAACTTTTTTAAGCAATTATTTTTACTTATTTAATTACGGACATTCTTTAATTAAATAAGTTAAAAATTACTTTTCTATTTTATTGGTAGCAAAAGTAAATTTTGAATGCTACTTTAAAGCATCATATATGCACTTATAGTCCCGAAGCGGTTAAGGGACCTTCCAAATTGATTTCTATTTTTTTCTTTCGTTTCACTTTAAATAATATTCAAGGACACATTATAAGCATTAAGGCATATATTTACCAAACATGAAATTTAGGGAAAAAAAAACATGGTAGAAAAATAAGGAATTTTCTTGAATATTTTCAGCGTTATGAAGTTGCCCCACGCACATTCCATATCTATTAAAATCCTCCAATATTTTTCATGCAAGTTTGTTTTATATATACAAATAAAACTGAGCATCGGATTTGATATATTTGAATATAAAGGTACAAAAAAAAAAAAAAATATTTTAAAAATTTATGAAATTTTCAGCATTTTTGCATTATATTTCTGAAATTAATTACCTTTATATTTTCCAATTATATTTAGTTTCAAAAAATGATGCACAGTTTTATGACATATATAATGACATACAGCTATGAAAAATATTGGAGATATTAATTGTTATGGAATGTGCATGGGGCATTTTGAATTTGTGATAAATATATGCCATAATGTTTTACTGACATTCCTTAGGAAGTGTTTTATAAAATTAAAGTTCAGATTTGCAATAATGTAATAGGTTTTTTTTTTTAATAAAACAAAAATATTAAGTTAAATGGTGTAATTTACATTTATTTTACATTTTTTATGACATTTAATTTTTTTTCTCTTAAATTAGTTAACGTTTTGGAATTCTAATGCTTATAGTTATAGAGCATACTCATCACAAAGGTATGTAAAATTTTTTGGGAAAAGTTTAAAACTGTAATAAAAGTCTAGCTTTAAAATTTTATTAATTTTTTTGTTCTTTGTTTTATTCAATTTTTACCATAAGAATTGCATTTTTTGTTGATTAAATCATTTTCCTTCATAAAATCATTTAAAAATATATCAGAACGGTATTATAAAATACGCAATTGACAAAAACAGTTCAAATTGTACCAAGCCTCTCTAATCTGATAGAAACTCAATAGACTGTACCGTAGTTAGTTAGGTTCTTAACCCTTATTGTTGTAGATTCGATGCACATCTTCAACCACTCATGCTATAATCTGGTACCATATAGTGGAAATTCTGTCGGAGTTGTTGACAGCATTTAAACGAAGCTAACTCTAGAGCTAACTCTAAGCCACCGTTTGATGGCTGCATTTTGAGTGTTTCTAAAAAGTGATCAATGAATACCTAATTAGACACGAATAGCAGTAAAAAATAGTCCGGGAAGTAGCGACGCGACGCTTTTTAGGCGCGTTCGTAATTGTAAAATACGTAGCACCTGTCTCCGTACAGTCCGTCCGTCCGCATATAACAGAGCAAAAACTACCCAACCGAATGGTCTGAAATTTTAAATATATAATTCTTGCAAAATTTTGTCGAGTCATTTCAAATTTTATGAAAATCGGATGCATAGTTACAGGTTTGCGAGTTTATGCGAGTTTATTTTAAACTCGTATAAAAAATATTGGAAATTTTAATTAATATAGAATGCGCATGGGGCATTTTAAAAAGTTCTTCATAACGCTTAAAATTTTTCAGGAAAATTCCTTATTTTTCTCAAAACAAAAGTTTTTTTTTTCAAGGACGCCAATTCTTTCATACTTATCAAAATAGATTTAACGGCAATCAATCGTTGTGCAGTCATCAAAATTTATATATTACCTAAATAATAATCATCGAAAAGAACAATTACAGCCATAAATAAAAGATGTTTATATCATCCCACACGTGAAGCAAGAGTTTGACGTTACTACCAAAAAAGAACTCAAAATGACTCGAAAACTTTATTATTATTAATTCAGCTGTTTTGTTGACTTTAATCATTGAACATGTAAAATGTATAAAATTGCTGCTGCAAAACGCAGCGTAATATATATGTAAAATGAATTAAATTTAACACTGTAAAGCCAATGATTTAATATGTAATTAATATAAGGAAAGAAACCAGTCTCAGAAATGGATTTAATTCACACATGTACAAAATATTAAAACCAGAACCTTTTTTTTAATACACTTTAGAGTGATCCCAAAGTAGGAATACTGGATGAATGGACACCCGCCCTGGATTATTCGGCCAAAATTGTCATGCGAGGAATTGCTGAGCGACAACATAAAGGTAAGAAATTTACCTATATTATTATGTTTGATTGACTTATTATGAAAGGCCAGATTTATACTGATTTAATTATCTAAATATTAGCGCGCGTGTCATACTGCGTATAACAGATGTGACTTTTTGCCAACATAATTTGATTATGCAGACTGATAAAGACTGATATTTGATACATTGTGATTAGTAGAATAACAAAAAAACTACTGGCCGTAAAAGTGCGTACAATAAATTAAAAATTGTTGAAGATATAGCACGTTAGTTTTTTGATACATTGTGATGAAATAAATAATATGTATTTTGATGATATACATGAAATGTTAAGAATTGAAGGAAAACTAAATATACATAAGTTTTTATATGAAATAAAATAACAGCAATTCCTCTTCGAAACAAAACTTAAATTACTAGTAAAATGGCCGCATCACGTGAAATCCAACTGGTAGAAAAGCTTACGTATACGTAAATAAACAACATCGAGGAAAATTGGACGACAGGGTTCAGGAAGGGATTTTTGTAGGTTACGACAACAACTCAAAAGGATATCACATATACACTTAAGAAAACAAAATTGTAATTGGCAGAACAGTGAAATTCATAGAAAATAGCAAAATTAACCTAAAAGAAAGTAAAGAGACAGAAAACTCATATGACGACAAAAATTACATTGAAACAGAGATAAACAACACAACCGAAGAACCAACCGTGTCCAAACAACCGCCAATGAACCAAGAAGATCTGAAAGATCGAACAGAGGGGTACCACCAGATAGATATGTCTGTTATGTAAAAAAGAAAATGATATGATAGAACCTACTAGTTGGAATGATATACTGGAAATAAATAATCCCACAGAAAAAGAAAATCGGCTTAAAGCCACACAAGCGGAAATCAGTTCCCTGAAAAAACACAACACATGGGAGTTAGTGGATCCTCAACCTAACAAAAAGGTTATAGATTGCAAATGGACATTCAAAAAGAAATTAGACAGTTACGGGAACATTCAAAAGTACAAAGCACGATTGGTAGCCAAAGGCTATAGTCCAAAATATGACGAAAACTATGACGAGACTTCGCCCCCGTAGTGTCACAAACAACCGTGAGAACATTTTTGGCAGCAGCCGCACATAAGAAATTAAACGTCAGACACATTGACATTGATACAGCCTTTCTCTATGGTGAGCTAGAAGATGAAGTATATATGAGGCAGCCAGGGCTACATTGAGAAAAATTCCGAAAATAAAGTCTGCAAACTAAAAAAATCACTCTACGGCAGCCACAACTTAGAATAAAAGAATCTAACAATCCTTAAAAAAACTAAATTTCCAACAAAGCACCGTGGACTCGTGTCTATACACGCGAAAAGAACACACTTCCGCTAATATAATAGTCTACGTGGATGACATTTTGATAGGCGGTGAAAATGAAACAATTGAAGGAATAATAAAAGCTTTAAAGCAAGAATACCAGTCAAAGGATCTTGGGGAAGTATCCCACTATTTAGGCATGGAAATAAGAAAAACACAAAAGGAGTGCAAATTGAATCAAAGATTAAAAATAGAAGAACTCGCAAGAAAATTTAATTTAGAAGATGCAAAACCAGTAAGCACTCCCATGGATGCTGATTTTTACAAATTAGGAGATGAAGAAAATTTAATGCCCAATAACACGAAATTCAGACAAGCGATCGGATCACTTCTATACATAGCAACCACTACACTCCCAGATATATCAGCCGCCGTCAACATCCTAAGCAGAAGGTGCGAAACTCCAGGTTTCAAGGACTGGAACGCTGTGAAAGGAGTTATAAATTATCTGAACATTACAAAAACTCTTAATCTCACATTAAATACGGATCACGAAACAAAACTTATTCGATTTTCTGACGCTGACTGGGCAGGGGAAAAAAACGAGAAAATCGACCAGTGGTAATATATTCATGCTAGGAAATAGTCCCATACAGTGGTACACCAAAAGACAAAATTGTATTGCCTACTCATCTGCGGAAGCTGAATTTGTTTCAGCAGCTAGTGCAGGGCAGGTAATTGCCTGGTTAATTAAATTCCTATCCGACTTAGAGATAAAGCAAAAAATACCTGTGTTGCTGTAAGAAGACAATCAAAGTTGCATCAAAATACTGGAGAATGAAAAATGCTCAAAACGCACGAAGCATATAGATCTGCGCTATCATGCGATAAAACAGATGAAAGAAGATGGTGTATTAGATCTTCGTTACTGTCCGACACAAGACATGACTTACGTCACCCCGAATTTACGTTGTCAGGGTTGAAAAAAAAATTAAGACGGACTTTGAACTTTTTTGAAGACTTTTCATTCTATGAAGAGAAAGTTTCTCGCGACAATTAAATGATAGTGACAAACAAATAAAAAGTCACTAAAAAAACTTAGAAAACTCACTCTGTGAAGTTCAAAGTACTTCTAAGAGAAAAAAACGGTCAAGTGCGAGCATTACTCGCGTACAGAGGGTTCCGTAGAATAAATATATGAATTTGTAATTGAACGTTGCTAAAAGAATACTAAGACTTTGTAAAAAAACTATACAACATAGGGTTGGGTATAACTGTATATATTAGAAAAGTGTAAATGGGTATACCATGAAAGTTCAAAAAGATATGGAACCTAAATAATATCAAATATAGCTATTCGTATAATTCTTTTTTTAATATTATGCTAATCTGTTTATGATGAACTTAATTCGGTACTGACAATAAAAGCAGTGCATAGTTAAACTTCATTTGGCATTTCATGAAACTAAATTCAGCGTAGTAATAACCTTTATTTCTACAGTGTAGCTAAAACAAAACCTTTGTTCAAAGTTTAAATTTGGCATTGTGCTAAGCGCGCTTCGAATTGAGGTCTCAAAGTTGCAACGCCGCCTTGGTCAGTGCCGCGTTTTTCCAGATAGGTGTTTAATTAACTTTTAAAGCCACTCGAGGCGTATTGAGGTATACAATCAATGCAAACTATCTCGAATCCCACAGTATTTATGCGATTCATTCTAATTAAATCTTTTGAGGGCGATGCCCTTAAAAAACGGACACCTAATTTTAATTCCAAAACAGACAAACGGCACCAAGAATATTTAATTAAAATTTTCCTTTTATCATGTACGTGAAAATAAGCAAGTTCGCATTTTCTAATAAACTCGTTTATAAATTCTGGTGTCAGTTCATTATTTCATAAGTTTATAAATAGAATTACTCCATGCCGGAAAGGATTAAGTGGTCGCAGGACTCTTAAAGCTTCAAAATTTAAGAAATTTTAATTTTTTAGATGTTAAACTCCTATTTTTTCTGAATATTTTGATATAATTGTTTCCTTGATATTCCCATTAGAACAGAAGTTTTAGCTTTTAGAATTATTCCCGCTCAATAGCTGAAGTGGCGTTTCCGAAACTTTAAAGTCATTATTTTCCAAATAGCGTTTTTGGGCATAACGCGCAGGATACCTCAAAAACTTCTGAATATTTTTTCCTGAAATTTTCAAAACATATATTTCATGTTAGTCTGTATAAACTGAACCTAAAATTTCCTTTTTATTGTTCAAAAAAATATTTTTTTAAGTGATTTTACTGTTGAAATTTTCAAAATTTTGTATTAGCTAAATGCAACATTGCATTAAAAATATAAAAACGCTTTAAATACAAATTCATTTAAGTTCAGGGAAATTATTACAATCTGAAGTGTAAGTAAGCACCAAAATTTTCATTCTAGTTGCAATATTTAATTTGTAATCCTGCACGTAAACTGTTATGCTCATTTTTTGTTTGACAAATGTCTAACAGTTTCGAGCCCCCTATAAATACCAATTCTGTATCTTGCAATTTTTTAAATACATGAAACGAAAGAACATACTTATACCTTTCATCCCAATTAAAATTGTGTTTTAAAATCATATACATTTTAAGACATTAAATGTTGAAAATGGTCTTTTTTTCATTTTTTCCACTTTTTAGTGTCCCGAGACCCTTAAATTAGTATGTTTTTAACAATTTGACGCTTATTGCTTTTATACTGTTACTGGATATTATATTAGACATATATATCATTAAAAGTTGTTAACTAGGCATAGAGTACGCCGCCCCTGTCCTTGTGTATGTCCAAACTGACCGTACCTTTAAGGGTTAATATCTCGGCTAATTACCGATGATTTTTTTCGAAAATCATTATCAACAATGCTTTTATTCTTCTGCAACGATAGGTATATTCAGCGATGCTCAACAATTTTTCTGAATGCCCGTAAATCGAAATTTGTGTATAACAGAAAAATGCTAATTACTCAAAAACTATGTGACCTAGGGTAATCGCTATAATTTTCCGGCAAGGTTTATACTAACGTCTACTACCTCTAATTTTTTCATAATTTTAGTTTCAGTAGATTCGGAATTAGAGGGGGGAGGGGCATATTTTTGCGCTACATTTTCAACAATATCTTTGAAAATATAATACCTAAAATTAAAAGGAATGTATTTTTGAATTCAGCTTTACAAAAGCTTTCACAGGATACCCCACGTGATATACAAAGAAAATATTATTTTTTTCAAGTAGCATAATTAGCCCCTCTATTTTTTTACTAAATATATTTATGAATGTTTATTAATCTGAAAATATGTGGGTCAATTGTCTTTATTACTTCCCCGAATTTGAACTTTCCACGTTCCATAGTTTACGAGTAAACTGGCTGTGACAGACAGACAGACATACTGACAGACGGACAGACACAGGAGTGATCTTATAATGGTTCCGTTTTTACTTTTTAAGTACGGAACCCTAAAAAAGAAAAATGGGGGGTTCAGACGTCATTGTTAGATTTTTTTACATCCTTAAAGACTTGAACGGAGCAACTACAACTTATTGATTTACACCAAATTTTTACCGATTTATATCTTATTGAAATTTTGAAATAAGGTGAAAAAGAAAAAAAATCTTCAAACTATAAAAAGTAAGATGCGGTAGAAAAACGGAAGGAATCGTCGTACGGAACAAGTTTAAACGTACACTATACGATAGGCCTAAAAAAATGCTAAAAAACATACAACTTACGGGAAAAACGTATAAACTGGCAACCCTACTGTACATAATCTATCGATCCGTATATATACTACCTAATGTGTTAAAAATTAGATTAGTCACAAATCGCACAATGCACTCGAAAATTCACATTCTAAAATTTACACCAGTAGACGAAAATGCACTTGCATAATTTTGATCAACCCCCTATATTATTTGCAATTTTTTTTACACAAATCATACTAAACCAAAATATAAGTCACGAAAAAAAAAACGCATAACAGAACTGAAATTGTACTTTAAGAAACTATCATCCAGAGACGATAATATATCCAGTTCTTCGCCTATATGAATTTATTATATCCTACAAAAATCTCTTTGTATACTAAATATAGCTCAGCAGGAAAATGCATACCTCGATTATAAACACCCTGAAGAAATTCACGCTCGTACGCTTTCGAATTCTTTTTTGTTGCTCTGCACTGAAAAAAATCCAGCCACTAGCATCTAGAAAATAAATTGTGGTTGTAGAAAAAATACACCCATGTCATCCTTATAAATTCTAGTTCATTTTGCCAGAGAATTCTAGTTATCCCTATTAAAACTCAAGGGCGTTTTCCTATATCATCGTTGTCAAACATATTTAAAAATCTCTGCAACTAAATGCGAACACAAGAAGTGAGTTTTAGTAACTGCAATTCTAGTTTATGAATTAATTCTAGAAATCAAGTGATAATTTCTCGCAATTCAAACGATTCATAATGTATCATTTCATCTGCTGGAAAACTATAGACTAGAAATGTTCGATCATTTCATCTATTCAGTTTATTTGTTTACCTTATTCGCATAACTCGGAAATCTATATTTCTAGTTTATGGATTTAGGAAACTACCTATTCGCTCTAGATTAAGGTGGTATATTTTTTCTTTTAGTGTGTTCAAGATTTACAGAATTTATGCACATCATATAGCAAGAATAAAAATTAAGTTCAACTTAAAAACACGTGCCACAATTGAACCCGTATATCCTTTATTTGTAGTTCATATACAATGCTACAACCAAAATCTTTTGTATGGCGATATAAACCAACAATTATTGTTATGATTAATGCACGTTTTATTTTATTGTAAAGATCTTGTAGTGCACCTCAAAAATGTACATAAATTTCATTATATTTGAAACGTTTAACACCATTACAAAACAATGCAAACAAATTTTCTCTTAGAACATTATGTAACTAAATTCTTTTGTGTGATCCTGTAACTGAATGATAAATGTTTTGTACTCCGTATTCTACAGAAGTAAATTTTAGAGCTCCTCAGAAATGTATATTGATTTCATTATGTTTGAAATAATGTAACATCACTAAAGTACACCGCAAACGATTTTTCTCCAAAGGCCTTAATGTAACGTAATTCTTTTGAGTGTCCCTTTAAATTAACTGTAATTGCTTTACACGCTTATTTCAATTGCAAACATCTCACAATAACCTCAAGAACATACAGGGTGTCACAGAAGTTCCTGACACATTTTAAAATTCTATATAAAATCAAGTAATTATCGTACAAAAGTCCTGTTTGGACTAAAATGCTTCTCACGAAAAAAGATTTCTTCAAGCGAATGAAAATAATTAGTTTCAAACTTCAACCATAGATGGTGCCACTTATTTGTCAGTTTGGTTTTAAGCATGTGTTTTTTTCTGATTATCATATTAGTTTTGACGCTATGACACAGATATGGCCCCTCCCAGCGAAAAAGCTAATTGCGTAGGTTGGTACTTTCGAAACCAAACCGAAACTAATCTTTAAATCAGAAAAACGTATGTTATACGGACAAGTGGCGCCATCTGTGACCGAAGTTTGGAACTAATTTTTTTATTCGCTTGAAGAAAACGTTTCATAGGGAGGAGCATTTTAGTTCGAACCGCACTACTTTACGACAATTACTTGTTTTGGTATTAAATTTTAAAATGTGTCAGGGACTTTTGTGACATCCTGTATATTACTTACATGGCGATCCGAGTATATTTACTAGAGGTAAAGGTATATGCAGTCAGACTTTCAAATAATGTTCAAAGCGTTGAAAACATTCTTATGCAATTCATGCTCATAGACAATAATGCTTACTAATCATTTTGTGTAATCCTGTGTACGAGCTATAGAAAAAAAAAAATGGATACTACTTAGTTATCCCGTCGACGAAAAATCTATCGCCAAACTATAAGATTAAATGCCAATAATGGTTGATCGTAAATGTCAATTCATCGAGCTTAAACAACTTAAATTCAAGCCAGAGTAGAGTAAACGCAGTGTAGACAGTCATTACCAGCTGATTATATACTGAAGACATGTCGAACTTTTTATAATTTTATTTAAAATCACTAAAACAAACATCATTACTTCGATGTCGAAAAACTTAAGACATTAAATATTTAACGACATACTCTTAAACGGCTTAAACTTACATAATCCATTTTAAAAGGAAAAACAGAGCCACCTCATACAGCATGACCACACAATATATACATTCAGTTAAGCCGTTACGTCATACCACACATTTGCCGAAAAATTTGCATAAAGCAAGATGCTGTAAATAAACAGTAACAGAAGAAAAACTCACTGCATTCAGCCGTACACGAAGACTTCGCAGAATGCGAGGTGACTGACTAAAAGAGCTGGAAAACCGGCAATGTGTGGATGCAAATGATTTTTGCTCGTAGCTCGGGACAAGGTATTGGCAGGAGGATTAAAAATAAGTTAAACACACTTAACTTGCGAAAAACTCGCATACCTGCCTGTCAATATTCACTTGACTTAAAGCAAGTTACACGTGTTTACGTCATCAAGTGATTTTTATTTCGACGTTTTATTTGTATTTTTATTAATGTTATACTAATTTATTTGTTCTTTCGTTATTTAAAATAAAAAATATGTCAATTTGCATAGTTTGGCGAGTAGTTTGGCGTTTTATATAATTTAGCGAAATTGGTCGACGGAATAACTAAGTAGTGCCAAAAAATGTTTTGTTTGTCGGAGTTTCGATTGCCTTTGCTTTGAAGCGCTATCAGGGAGTTTTTTAATATTATTAATTCACCGCAGTATCACAGTCTTTCTGCTGCTCCAGCCATGCCAAACCTTTTTCAAAACATTCAAAAGCTTCAGAATTGCTAGTTTGTTCATTTTCTTCATTTCACTCCACAGCTTATGGGAGCTCAAGTTAAATTCAAAGGAACTCTAAGAAAGGGGATTGAAAATACTTTTATATGTACTTGTAGTTCGGAAAGAACCGCTTGCACACAAGGAATATGATATTTAAAAAAAAAGGCTTTCAAAATAGATTTGGCACACAAAGAATGTGATAGTAAAAAAAAAAAAAAAGCTTTAAAAATGGATTTCGGTTAACCGAGATTTTTGGTTAAAAGAGTTTCGGATAAAAGGGGTTCTACTGTAATAAAAGTTTTCTTCATTCTATTAAATCCTATCACACGTCCTTAATTCAATGATATCCCATGATAGATAATGATTCAAGTTGCCTTGGTGATTAAGTTCTATTTAAGATGGAGTCATATTATTTTCGTATTACTGAATTGTGCATATATAATCGTAGTAAATTTTGCATTCATGATTTTTTGCCTAATTTTGCAACAGCTATTTCATCAAGATCTGAATATTTATAAAACTAGTTACAGTACGAACACACCTCATTTGCCACGTTTGACGTACAATTTCCTACTTGTTTAGTTCTGAAATTGTAGGAAAGTGTTTCCAAATCTATATTTGATGAATGGTATTTCTTTCTTGTTAATGATAACTTAAATTTTAAAGCATGTATTATTATTTAATTTAATTAATATGTAAAACGTATTTAAAATATCTTTTGTTTTAAATGGAAGTTTAATTATTTTACCGTAAAAAAAGCACTTTACACTTATCTAAATAAAACTTGATTAATATTTTATCGAGGCTTATTTTTATCTTCGGAAAAAAATGTCATAATTGCGAAAGCCGGTGTCAAATCTTGATATTTTTAGAAACTTTCCACATCCATGCCATTTAATCCCCTTTAGTTTCTATAGCAACTGTCGTGTTAGATCTTTTCTGATTATTTTATTTCAGAAAGCGTAAATGTCATTTACAATAGATAGTTTCAAAGGATAAATTATTAATTGATTTGATAAAATATTACTTGCAGAATGAAATAAGAGAAATATAATCACTTCGAAAATGATTTCTGGCGAGAGTGAAAGAAAAAAAAAATTCTGCTTTTGAAATCGATTTAATGTTAAAAGCAAATGTTGAAAAGGGTATGGGTAAATTTCGGGCTTTATTTGTTAGCACGAAAATTGAAGACTGCTTTTAATTCTTGCAAAGCTTGAAATGGATTAGATTTATTTTTGCACAATATTTATGTGTAAAATGTAGTGTTCCATTCAAGGCTCGAAATGGAAAAATCCACGAACCGGGACGATATTTCAAAATTATTGTCGACTAATTTTATTTATTTATTTATTTATTTATTTTTAAAGTACAGTAAAGTACCGATTATCCGAGTCCCGCTTAACCGAGTTTCCCCTTTAACCTAGTTATTTTCTTCTGATGGACTGATGGCTTCCATTATGACGAAATAGCCATTATAAATGAAGTGTTAGGTGAAAATGAAAGAGCAGTTGTAAAAAGTTAGAACTCTGATTTTCTGGTCAGAATGGGGGGGAAAAATGGCCATAATTTTTTTTTTTTTTTTTTTTTTTTGAAAAAAATATTATGGCCATTTCTTTCCCATTCTGACCAGAAAATCAGAGTTCTAACTTTTTACGACTGCCCTTTCATCTTCACCTAACACTTCATTTATAATGGCTATTTCATCATAATGGAAGCCATCAATCCATCAGAAGAAAATGATCCATTCCAAAGGTATACGTTCGATTGAAAAAAACAATTTCATTCCCGGTATTTCTTAAAAGTAACGGAAATGTACATCAAAGAAATGTTACTAGTACCATAAAAAGGATTGAATTAAGTGAAAATTTATATTTCATCTCCTTAGTTGGTGACGATTTGTGTAAATTCGGTTTATACGAGTTTTTTCCTTATCCGAGGTGAGCTTGGTCCCTATTAAGTCGGATAATCAGGACTTTACTGTATAGCAAATTTATATTTAACCGTAGAAAAACCAATTTTAAAAAATGCATTCCAGATTTTAAATAATTAGAAAAAAAAAAAAACGTTACAGAGAGCATAGAAGCTACATCTATGAAACTGTATTAATATTTTTTAATAATTCCACGAACCGGAACAATAATTTCCATACTTTCACGAACCGGAACAATATCTGTCACAATTTCACGAACCGGAACATCGTTCCGGTTTGCTCCGATACATTTCGAGCGCTGGTTCCATTGCATTAAAATGTCTTCCAAAATTATATGTGTGAGCAGTTTAGGATATTTTTGGTTTATTTATTTATTAGTGAATAAGTCTTATTTCTCTTACTGTGGACTTTTCCGCCGTCGCATCGCACAGTGGTGTATTTGAAGCAAAATCTTGGCCAAAATTATTTTTCATGTGTTTTACAATTAAAATCATTGCTGTTGATTTACTATTAGTAAATACACTTTAATTAATGTTATACACACATAAAAGTATGCATTTAATTAAAATATATATATATAATACAAATTTTATTTAATTTTTTACTGCTTATAAGACATTACACACTATAAGATATTATACATTTTTACACACCATATATACCGAGTGACCCAAAAAATACTGATGGATTTTAAAATTCAATAACTTCCAAACGGTGACAGATATTAAAAAATTCTTGCAGGAGGGTTATGTTTGATGTCAGGAGTTTTTGTACTGTGATTCTTGGTTTTAGTAACTAGAAACAAAATGGTTTTAGTAATTAGAAACAATAGATGGCGCTGAGAATAATAGACGCTCAGTTCAGACCCGATTTTTGGTACTTCTGGATCCATTCACTGCATTTTAATCTCCTTTTTTCGTATGGATGAAGAGGATGGACGAAAAATCGATCCTGGATTTGCCGGTTATTGCTTGCAGCGCCATCTATCGTTGCTATTTGTAACTAAAACTGAGAATCGCTGCATAAAAACTCCTGACATCTTACATAACACTTCTGCAAGAATGTTTTTACTATCTGTCACCGTTTGCAAGTTATTGAATTTTAAAATCCATCAGTCATTTTTGGGACACCCGGTATATTCAAACGATAAAAATCTAAGTAATAATGCTGTTCAACGTAGTCTTGACGGTGTTCAAAAGTACCGCTTTGAAAAGTGCTTCGTAAACTAAACAAACTGAAAATAATTTTTTTTTAGCATAACATATTGTCAAGTGATCTATTTAAAACCAGAAAAAAATATGATAGCCTTACATCTAAAACTTAATATGTTTCCAAGCAAAAGTTAGGGATACCATGTCAGACAAGAAAATGGAAGCAGAATTGAAACTCACACGCGCCAAAATAGCTTCGTGAACATTTTCAGCTTACTGGAACATTTATTGCTATCCAGTAATGGTCAAGGGAAGTACAGTCGTGGAAAAAACAAAGTAAACACCTCCTACTAACTCCTCAACAAATTATCGTAGACGAAAGTTACTGGTACCGAACGATTGGAAATAAAGTCTACTTTTAAATGACGTATATAAAATTTTCTTAGGGGTCATCTACATATTAAAACGAATCTAAACTTCATTTTTTTTTCAATATCAATACCAAATTTTAACAGATATTTCAAATCTTCGTTTCAAACTATGCCTAGACACCAAATTTCAAGTCATTTGAATGATAAGCTTTTGAATTATAAACATTCAAAATTGAGTGCTTCTAATGTTAAATTACATTTTCATATTTTTATTTATATCTCCTGAAATTATGCTCCTAATGTGCTAATTTTTTTTGTAGCAATAATACTAATATACCCAAACATAAATACGCTGAATTTGCAATTTTTATAATTTTATGATATGAATTATCAAATTAATATTCCAAAAAATTATGAATTGCAACCTACAATTTTTTTGATGGATTTAGATTTATTAAGTTCTGCTTTATGGTAAACCAAAATTTCACATTTTTCTTCCAAGTAGTTTTCAAATTATGCTTAAAAAACGGCAAAATGATGGTTTAAGGGGCCGTCTATGATAGAAGTGAGTAGACATTTTGAAATTTATTCTGCTGTACTGTAATCTAACAGACTTCATTGACTCCTTGAGTGGCGCTTAAGGTGCCTTGATCAAGAAAGAGGCTCTCTCGGTTAACAATCGAGTACGGAACTTCAATTTGGACACAGCCCTTAAAATACGCTCGTTTTAAAATAATTAATTTCTCGGAAACTTGTGGTACGAGTTGCATAAAAATTCGTTTTTAGGCTAATTGAAGCGTGTAGAGTTCATTTATGCTGTCATTATTGTGTACTGCCTTTGAAAAAAAACAAAGTTTGGGTTCGTTGTAATATGTAGATGGCCCCCTAAGCAAATTTTATATACATCATTTAAAAGTAGACTTTATTTCCAATCGTTCGGTACCAATCACTTTCTTCTACGATAATTTGTTGAAGAGTTATTAGGAGTGTTTACTTTTTTTTTTTTTCACGACTGTACAATTTACTATTGTTTCTTAAAAGTACCATTGTGAATGCATCCAATGAGTGTGCTTTAATTGGGATAGAAAACTTTGGTACTTTCATGCACCGTCGAGGCATAAAGGATTAAGCTAATCGCGTCTTAACCGGGTTAGAATGTATTTTCAATTTTTTATTTTATTTTATTTTATTTTATTTTTTTTTTTTTTTTTTTTTTTTTTTTTTGCATAGGGTTACATGAGGTCTTTATTTACTACTGTGCATTTGTACTTTTTCAATTTTGATTAGAGTTTTTTTTTATATGCGAATACTTTCCTTTTTTGAACCGTTTGGGACCAGTTCATGAAAATTATTTACATAGTCGTAAAAATTCACTACGATTTTCAAACAAATTTTATACTATTCAATGCTGAAAAAAAAATTGAAATTGTGGTATTTTTAAAAATGATGTATATGAAGAATAAAAGCAAAAGCCGTAGCCTAGGCCTAGGCAGGGGCGTAGCTACCGAGGAGCAGTTGGAGCAGACTGCTCCAGGCGCACGAATCCTAAGGGCGCAAAATTAGAAAGAGCAGAATAAAGATTCGTAAAAGTATTTGCATATATTTTTCATTATTAATCAGATATAGATGAATTTTGTTGCAATTAGCATATTCCTATGATGTTTAACCGTGTGTTTTACCTCAACTATTTCGATTTGAAACATGTTTTATACACTGTTAAAGAAAATTATTTCTATTCGTGAAGTTTCAACTTTAATTCATACCATATTGAAGCCTCAAGTAACTTCTCCAGTACCGTTTTAGCATGCCTGTTTTTATGTAGATTTCGTAAGAAATACTGCCTATTGCAGTCGTTGCTATGATGTGGCTTTTGAAAAATTCCTTCAGAACTTTTTATTATATGATCCCATGAACCCAGAACCACCCCATGCATAAGTTTATATTATATGCATGTACTAAATTTTGTCCGCATGATAAAGGTCGCAATTATGCACGAATCATCTTCAAACTCATCAAAAACAATCATATGGCTAATATCTCGGCGGGGATTGTAAATCGGCAAAACCGGGCAAAGGGTGGTGGAAATGGGGAGGATAAAAATAGGGTTTTAGGGGGAAAAAATTCATAACTTCGTCACTTCTTAAGATATCAAAGCCATTTAACTTTATTATAAATTTTATTAATATTATATACAACTTTTATGCTGACAAGTTTTTCATAGGACCAACTTTTACTGGAAAAAAATTAAAAACGAAGAGAAAAAAAGGGGGGGGGGGTTGAAGAAGAAAAAAATCATAACTTCGTCAATTCACAAAATATCAAATCCGTTTAAATTTATTATAAATCTTCTTATCTACAACTTTTATATTGGCAAGTTTTTAAAAGGACCAAATCTTACAGCAAATACAAAATAAGAATACATAGCGGTTAAAATAAAATTATCTTATTATCGTATTCTGAAAAATAAAACAGCTCTTACAGAAAGATGAAATTAAAATCTCCTCAAAAGCACCCAGATAAAAATTTTAAACTGAGTTCATCTCTATCCTTCATTTAGTTTTTGTTGTTGAAATTAGTACTTACTTTGAAATCTACCTGCGCCTGTTTGCCGAGCCGGCACTTTTTCAATTCCTACTATTAGTTCACACTCTCCCTATCGTTAATAAAATACTTATTATTCATCCACTCAAGTTCAAATAATTTTTTTTAAACTTGTAGTGGATGACACTTTGATATTAATACAGTTTTTCAAATATTAATTCATTAATTAAATTTTAATTAATTAATTTTAGTTTTATACGGGAGAAAAAATGGCGACCATTGTTTATTGAACAGCATTTAATGCATCTTCATACCTATAAGGGGGATTACCATAGGGGGTACCCTGTTCTGTCGACAAATATCGCCACATTTGGCGACCAAAATGAATCGCCAAAATTGAGCCAACTTGGCGATATCTCTAATATTTCACCAAATTCCCATAGACTTCCATTGTAAACCAATAGGGTTTACTTGCTTATAGAAAATCAACAGAATGAGACCTTTTAATGCAATCAAAACTAAAATTAGATAAGGGATTATATTAAATTTTTCTTTGATGACCTAAGTAGGAATTGACTTTAAAAAATATTTTTTATATTACTTGTTTTTTTTTTTTTTTTTTTTTCTGTAACTTTTCCTTGGACGACAGTTGAAGATCTCCAAACCTTAAAGTAATCAAAAATTGTTTACAGGGTTCTTATCGGTCACTTTATTGTGTACCACTATTTCCAAAAAATAATCTTTCTCGTGCATTTCTTTTGAAAATATTTTACAAATTTATCATGATTATTACTGTACGGAAATAACGGTAGCCCAAGAAGTCACCGTTGAGAAACCTATATTTACGATGTAACAATGACTTGGCTATTTAGTTATTTTGCGATTAGAAGAAAAAAAGAAGTTTGACAAGTTGAAGAAAATTATTGACCATTTTACAAAGAAAAAACCAAAAAAAAAATTCTTTGAAGGGTTTTTTTTTATGTGAGGAAACTAAACATGCATCAATACAGATAATTGTAAAACAATAATAAGAGCCGGATTTAGGCATATTCCTCTTCAGCCCACGGCGACAAAACTTAGATGGGGGTGAGGGGGAAGCTGCAAATTAAATTTTGTGCGTATTGTTTTTTAGATTTTGAAAATATGGCAAGTCTCAAATGTAGAATTGATAAGCCTTTTTGATCAAAAATAGGGAAAAAAAATAAGTATCTAATTCAGTGATCCTTAGAACCTGATTATCGCCAATGTAAACTTACACCACTTTCACCACCATCGAAATGTATTTTTACGCATTAAACCTTATTTAATCGCAAAATTTCAGGATTAAATAAGACAAAATATAGTAATGTGCGTTTGCTTGGGCCGTAATCATGCTCTGTCCCCGCTCCCCCGCTCTGTGAGTCTGTATGTGACACAAATTTTGTGTGCGCTCTATCTCAAGAATTAATGCACGGAATTTAATAAAACTTTAGATTCAGTTAGTCCTTGATATAAATTGGCGCTGATTACTTTTTGGTGTAAATCGCCCAACAGGTGGCGCTGCTGTGCTGCATTTTTCACTATTTCCGGAATAGCTATATCTCAAGAACTAATAAACAGATTTTCATAAAACTTCAGATTCAGTCACTCCCAGATATACTTTGGTGCTCATTACGTTTTGGTGTAAATCGTCCGACAGGTGGCGTTACTATACTACATTATTTATGATTATCGCGATAGCTCTATCTAAAGAACTAATGCACTAATTTTCAACAAACTTCAGATTCAGATAGTCCCTTATATAAATTAGTGCGATTTAGTTTATGGTGTAAATCGCCCAACAGGTGTCGCTGCTATGCTCTTCTAAAAGTGCACTTTTGAGCTCCTAGAGTCTGTGGAGGGTTTTGGTACGCTGAAATTCACTGCCGTAAGTCATCCCACACATGCTCAATCGGGTTCAAGTTAATTGAGTAGTGTGTCCAATCCATTCGAATGACATCTTCTGTTTGCAAGTATTCTGACACCACATATGCTTATTGTGGCCAAGCAATGTCATCCATTAAAAAATCTCTGGGCCAACAGCACCCCTAAACAGTCTAACTTGGAGTTTCAATACCTCCTTCACATATCTTCGAGCGGTTACAGAGCCTCCTTGAAAGATGTGCAGCTCAGTGCGGCCATTTTTTTTCACCCCCTCCAAACCATTAAACCGCTGTCGTGGAAACGGGATATTTCACGGACAAGGGAAGGCAAGTTGCGTGTTCCTTCTTCTCTCCAGATTAAAACACATCTAGAATCAATGTTCAGACTAAATCTGGACTCGTTAGTAAAACATATTCAGGCCCAGTCTTTTTGTATCCGCTGATCACGACGACGCCTTTGGAAGCTGGAGTGCGTGGCACACAAACTATTGGTTTTATTGCATACAATCCACGCTCGTTAAGCCTTCGTGCAGCAAGAACGGCTAAGTCCAGTTTCTGCGGCAGCCTGAAGATCTGAAACCAAGTCTCTTGTAGTCGCTTCGCGGTTTCTTCGAGCTGACAATGACAGAAAACAGTCTTCGGATGCAGTTGGTGCTCTTGATCGCCCTTGACCAGGCTGTTTATCAACGGAAGAGTACTTTTTGCGGGATATTCAAATTTTGGGCGACTCCCATTTGCGTTTGACTTCCCTAGATTCTACCAATTATTCATCACGTTTGACCTTCACTTAAATGATGCCTTTGAGCCGTAACTAATGAATACTGATCACTCACAAACAATACATTCACTTTAAACAACACTACAGACCAGAATTCCAACATACGTCCATTGCGCACCACATTGTCAATCACTGAATTTGCATATTTCTGACTGTAACGTATGTGCGGAAGTGTAATTTTGTGTTTAATTGTATTTAATTAACATAAATAATTGCAGCATTGGGCACTGGTTGCAAAATTAACTTAGTGAGAATATTTTTTCCCATTATCCATTAATTTTGATGAAAAGTGAAAAAACTGCAATCCTAAGTAATATATAAGGGTGTCAGTCAGGGTTCTCGCTGCCGATCGTCACTGAACCAAAACGTTTCATTTGGCAAAAAAAGACTGAAATCGTCAAATTGCGAGAGATCTTTCTTTTCTTTCGGCGACACTCTCAATGATGTTTTTCCACGATTAAACCTTCCCTATGTAACTCGATATTTGTGTTTTGATATTCTTAGTGCTTCACGACGAATCTATTACTACCATTATTTGAATTTGGCTAGTTTTTCTTTAACGATTTGCCAAATTGCTCAGATTAGTGAAAAGCCAGTGAGGAGTGAGCCCACCGGTGTCTGGCTAATTTTCCAAACCATTAGCTGTAGAAATATAGTTCTAATAGTAGAACAGCTTCAAAGTTGTTCTTCATCCTCTTAAAAGTAATTTATGTCAAAATTGTTATTTTTTAAATTATGAGGTTTACATTTTTATTCGTGTTACATTTAGGAAAATCTTCTCCATACTTTAACAGGTAAAATAAAAATAAATGTTCTATATCCAAAATGTACCGAGTTATGATACTTTGAATTTTATGGAATTGTAGTATTTTTTGGCACTAAAAACGGAAAACCTGTTTCATTCATATGCGAAAAAAAATTGACAATATTGTATTTTTTATTAGCATTCTAGAATGCTTCGAAACACTTGAAAAGAAAAAATAGATATTAAGCACGGCAGATTGCATTGACTCATTGGCGCATTCAAAATTAAAATCCCGCCCAATTCGCAAAAAGTATTCTTAGGTACTCCATACTTAAAAAAATATAATTCATTTCATTATCCATTATCTATTTTTAATTATTTGTATTTAATACGTTGTTAAAATACTTTGACTTTTAAATAAAAGTAAAATTTTAAATAGAATTAAGGTTAATATATAAATTTTAAACTTGAAAACAAAATTGCACAGAACTTTTCGTGTGACAAGAGGGCGCACAAACTTTCCTTGCTCCAGGGCGCTGAATATGTAGCTACACCACTGGGCCTAGGTCCATCCATCGCTATACATTTCTAAGCATAGCAGCTTGATTTTGGCAGTTATCCAACAGTTCATAATGTCATTTTTTTTTTCTAACTGTGTGGACGATAGAAAAGTCCGTACGAAATAAATAGGACTTTGGACGCTATAAAAAAAACAATCGACGGTGTTTTTAAGAACAAGAATAAATTAAAAAAGTATTTCTTGAAGCTCGAGAGTAAATTAAAGAGTTAGACATAACATGTAGGGTAGGTGGTGGCAAAGACACACTCGGGGTAAAAACACGCACCAGTTGATATAATATTTTTTCAAAGTTTTTCAATTTTAACCCCTTGAGGAGCGGTGGGATATATTATATCCAACCTAAGTTTAATCAAGGTTCTCACCGGAAACATTTAATTAAATTTTAATTTTATAACTTTGGTGTAAAAAAATTTGTAAAATTGCTCTTCCTTATTTTGAAATAAAAATTTTCAAATATTCCGGTGTGAATTCAACGTTACAGGAACATAATCACTTGCCTCCCAAAGGGTTAAACAGTAGTCGACAGTTAGGTTTCAATCGTACTTGATAACATGTGTTGACTGGCGTGTACTGATACTTACGTGTGTTGATAACATGTGAAGAAAGTTGCATTTTGTGAGGAGAAAATTAAATGAGTTTTAATTTTTCATTTCTTATGTAATATTTAAAAAAACTCATGTGATTGCTGAGATGATAATACAGCAAATGTCTACATATCCAAAAATTCAGTGAAGGAGGAAATCTAGCTTCTAAAAGCTGTGTAGTTTACTTCGATTGTATTTCTGTAAACTTTCAGTTGGGCGGTTAAACAAAACAATTTATCTAAACTTTTATCCCAATCAACGTGGCAAAGACACGCAAAGCAATGTTTTTTTTTATTTTATATAAAATGCGATTTCCTGCGAAATTATAATTTGACAGAATTTAGGCTGATGGTGACACTGACTGAAGCTCTAATATAACAAAGAAATTTAGACCAATGTATTCATTCAAAATCAAAATTTGTAGAAAGTGCGTGTCTTTACCCCCACCTACTCTATTAGTAGAATTGCATCGTTATTTGAAAAAAAAAATGTAAGAATGTAATTTAGGTTGTAGTAACCTCATTATTTTAAAAACCAACTGCCATTGTTATTATTCAATTTTAATAAAATGTGGAATAGTTCATATCACTTTCTGTTTGTTTCATTCATGTCTTTTGTTCAAATTGTTTTTCCTAAACTTGTTATAAAAATACGATCTTAAAATTTCATATTGCAATAAAACTTCTAAATAGCGGATACCTAGCGTGGAATTTATCCGTTATTCGGACGTGTCGTGTCCGCTATTGAGAGGTAAAAATGTACAGATTTATAGATGTTGGGGATCTAAAAAATGTCCTTGAAAGAGAGGTGTCCACCATTCGGGAGTGTCTGTTATGGAGGTACGGTAATTAATTTGTACAACATATAAAAAGTTCATGTAGAAAAATGAAATATAGTAAAACATCCATAACGGACACCCCCGAATAGCGGACACCTTTTCGGTTCAAACAGCCATAAATCTCTACATTTTTACCTCTCAGTAACGCACACCTCCTAATAGCGGTCTAATTCCACATTCCCGAGTTGACTGCTATATAGAGGTTTTACATAGGACAAGCAATTAAAAATACAGTAGAACCTCGATTATCCGAAATAATTTGGACCGACCATATTTCGGAAAATCGAAACTTTCGGATAATCGAGAATGGTTCAATTTAAAGATTAAGGAGGAATATATGCAACTTTTTTTTATTATGGTAACAAGTGCTTAATAAAAATAAAGCAATAGCAAAATAGAAACAAGAATAAATTACCTGAATTTTAATTTTGAAATTAAGTACCTTTGACATATATCATACGGGTATGAAAAAATGTTTTGTTTGTCGCAGTTTCGATTGCTTTTGCTTTGAAGCTCTATCAGTTATCATGGAGTTTTTTAATTTGATTAGTTCACTAGTATCACAGTCTTTCTGCTGCTCCAGCCATGGCAATCATGCAAAAGATTCAAAAACTTCAGAATTGCTAATTTGTTTGTTTTCTTCGCTCCACTCTGCAGCTTACGGGAGCTCAAGTTAAATTCAAAGGAACTCTAAGAAAGAGGATCGAAAATATTTATATGTACTCGTAGTTCGAAAAGGACCGCTTGCACACAAGGAATAAGATAGGTAAAAAAAAAAAAAGAGCTTTCAAAATGGATTTTGCACACAAGAAATGTGATAGTAAAAAAAAAAAAAAGAAAAGAAAAGAAAGAAAAAAAGAAAGAAAAAAAAAAAAGCTTTAAAAATGGATTTTGGTTAATCGTGAGTTTCGGTTAAAAGATTTTCGGATAAAAGAAGTTCTACTGTACTATGAAAACTGAAAAGTGTAAAAATATTCAATTTTAATCTTCTTACATTATATTAATTTTAATATTGACATTAATAATAAAGCACACACAAATTAACGTCTGAATTCAACTTTATTAAAGGTACATATATTATGAAAGACTTGAACACAATTAATACAGTAACCCAACAGGAGGAGGAAATTAGCCAGGACTCGAACCTAGGTCCACAGCGTACCGTGCTGTTGCTGTAACCACTAAGCTATCCTGGCCGATATCCTAGCCCGGCAATTTCCAACTAATAAAACATTTTGGGGAACGTCATCGTCCGGCAATCACACAGCACGCCATGACGGAAAAATAATCAATCAATTAATAATCAAAGTAACATCAAAAAGTCAGTTTTTACAGTATAGAAACATAAATCAATAAAGGAATATTTTTCACTTATTTAGAATAAATTTAATGATTGTGTAAACTTAGAACAATAAAAATTTTTGAAATATAAATGAAATCTTCACACTCTACCACTTCATTATCATTATTATTATTTATTTAAATCGCGATATTGTTTTTTTTTTTTTTTACATGATAATCAAAAGTATGCAAATTAGAAAAAAATAAAAGGAGTGAATCACACACACACTTATATCCCTTATAGTAAACATTTGAACTATTTTTATTTAAAATAAATTGTTTAGTTTATGAATAATTAATTGAACTATGCTTATGGGAAATAAAACTTCAAATTCTTATTTATTAGTTCATACAAATATTTTTGCCATTAAAAAAAATGTCGATGATTTTTTTTTCTAATTAGATTGAGGGAAATGGCTGCGTACTGTTCAATTATTCAAGGATTTATTTTTAAATAGAAAAAATGCAAATTAAATTTTATAAATTTTTTTTCGCCATAAAACTTTTACTTTGTTCAGAATTTGATATGATGAGAATATTTAGGAAAACAAGCAATTAAAAAATAATGCACTTTTTGCTAAGTATGTTTCTTCTGTGCGTTTCTTTTAAGCTTTTTAAAGAGAGATGTAAATCAATGTTTTGAACGCGTGTAATTACATATGAACAAAATTGATTATGTTTGAAAATTTGATAAATAAATAATACTTAAATTCGTTTTACGAAATAAATATCTTATGTTTCGTTTTCGGCTCAAAATCTGAGTTTCGCCGAAAATTCAGCCGGACCGAAATTCGACCCAAACTACTTGTATTCCAAAAAATACATTCCTTCATTCGGAAATTTTCAACATTACTCATTGATTTGAAATGTATTGGCTCAAATGAGATAGATATTCTTTATTTATTGCTATGAACTTTACTGTTTATTATTATCATTCATGACTGACTCAAGACGTGAACTGCAAATTATAAAGCAAGAAATGCATATATGACAAAACTTTGAAGGCGCTTTTCCCGTATTCATTAAAAGTTGCAGGCTTAACAGTAATAGAAAAAAATTAGTTTGAAACCACAGAAGTGTTTCGAATACTCTTTGAAAAAGTTCTAGTATAACAGATGATCATTTACAAAAATCAATATAAAAGATAAATCGAGGATATTATAAAAGATAATACCTAAAACTTTTTTTAATTAGATGAAAGTCGTATAATTAAAAGATCATTTTGTGCCGTTAATGAGTTAATTACATTTTATGCTAAATGAAAATAAAAAGTTTTGGTCAAAGGTACAAAGAGCAAACTTGGGCCACACGTATGATTACGCGTATAATTAATTAATAATTATGTATATTTCTGATGTATTAATTACTACAAAAAACTTTTTAGATATTTTCGTTTCCGTTTTCGGCCGAAAATAGCAAGATTACCGAAATTCGGTTTCGGTTTTGGTCCTAAAAACGTGTTTAGGTCGAACCTTGATTTTAAACAACCATTGTTTCATAACCTACATAATATACAGTAAACTACCGGCTATACAGTAAACTACCGGCTAATGTGAAGGAAGTGTAGGCCGGATAACAAAAAAGCTGGATAGGCCGGAGTTCTATAAATATTTACTCACTCCCTACCCCCGCCCCCCATGATATTAAAAACACATGTTGCACATTTTTAGATAAATTTTATATATACAGTAAATACAGTTTCAAAATAAGCAAAACATTAACGAAAACGTAAGCCTGATTCTTAAAAAAATGTGTGAATCTTATTTTACTGTTTATTAATAAATGATTGCACAAATATACATAAGATGAAAGAGTCAAAACTTACATTTTTTTTGTTTTTGAAAAAGTGGCATTTTTGATATAATGTCACTTCTTGAAATTTGTGATATGTTCTTTACAACAGAAAATAAAATAACTTTAGCACTTTGCAGCTTTTAGCAAGTTTAATTTCACCAGATTTTTATTCCCGAAAGTCAAAAGATTTTGAGAATGCCCCATATAATCATTAGGACGGTATATTTGAAAACACGAAATAAGGTGGCAGGGGCACTTGAAGAGGGGGGGGGGTATTTAAGTCTTTGTTTTGGATTTGGCCACCTTTGCAATTTACTTTGGAATTGGCCGGTTTTGCAAAAAAACAGAAATTAATTTTCGTTAAATTTAATGTGGCATTGGGTTTTTAAGGGTAGCACACCACACAAAAATGTTTTGTTCAACTAAATTTTATTTAACAAAAAGAACTTCAGGAAAGTTATTCACGTAAAGTGACTTTTACGCAGTTACTAACTTTTATAGCAAATACACAAAAAGTTTTGTTCAACTAAATTTTCTTTAACAAAAAGAACTTTAGGAAAGTTATTAACGTAAAATAACTTTTACACAGTTACTGATTGTTAAAACTAACTGACTAACACTTAAAACTAACTGACTAGCTGTTAAAACTGACTTAAATGTCACTAAACAAATGATTTGAATGATATGATATTATTACAAATAAAATTATTACATTATCAAAACTTAAACAAAAGTCATACTATGTACATAAAATTTCAAACTTTAGTGGCCTCATCGTTTTCGACAGTCTCATAAATTTCGTCATGATGGTCCATCCATGCTTCTTCTTCAACCCTGTCTTCTTCATCATCTTTGCTTTCTCCTTCTTAACCCCTCGGGACGAGCGTCTTTTGCAGAATTTTTAATCGTATGTCACCGTTTTTTTTTAAAACAGAAATCTTTGCCTCATTGAATCGGGAAAATGCTCGTATTAAATAAGGCAAAATTTTCAATAAAAATTTACTACTGAGAATAATCATTGATTCTGAGCACCTTACGCGGCACGAATACCGGTCGCTCGTCCCCAAGAGGTTAAGAAGCTGATGTCAAGATATTTTTGTAAAAAAATAACCACTCGTCAGTATCCCAATTTCGGGGCTGCCACAGGCGACTATTTTTATATTCTGTTTGCACCAGTATTTTTCGAATATAAATTTTGAAGTATGTTTCTATTTCAAATGTTGTCAAAGTGTGCGTTAAGGGTTTTTGTTTTGAAAAAGTGGTGCCAGTTAGAATTAAAAAAGTCGTCGCCTGTGGCAGCCTTGCAATTTGGTCCGAAATAATTTGTCAGTAAGTTTTGGACATCCCGAAATTTTAGAGGCTTCACCACGGTACCAGGAGCCTCGTCCTCAAGCTTGCTGTTCATAATACTTAATATAAAGTTATCAGAGAAAATCCACTTACAATTTTATGAAAGGGCTGAGGGGGAGGGCGCAGAAAAGTATTTTGGCATTTATTATTATTATAAAACTGTTTCTCGAAAAAATGGTATGGCGCAGGAGCAATTTGGATAACATATTTAGAATTAAGAATATTAGATCTGTACACTTTACATATTTAGTTTGCAGGGAGGAAGAATTTTAAATTTTTTGCCGACCAGTGTTATCAGAAAAGTTGTCCTCACCAAGAATGAATAAGAAAAGGCGAGTTATGGTAACGTTTTCCTTAGTTTGGAATATGTTATTGGGGTTTTGTATTTAAGTTACTTTACATTATTATGTCAAACGAATAGTTATTGATAAATTAAAAACTTAACAGTCTTGAAAATTGCTTTACAAATCATCAAAAATCGTTGAATTAATTTGCTGTTTTCAAACAAACATAGTACATTTTTGGTTCTATTCCATGGAGTGTGACATTTAGAAAATACATTCTGTCAAAATAATAGCATAGGTCGCGATATCTATTATTTTTTTAAGCTTTAAGTTTTTATGGATACTTCTTTATAGCTGCCAAACTTCAGGGGTTTTTTTTATAAACATATTATGTCATGCAAAACATGTATTTTGGCAAAACATGTCGTTTCGCCCCTGGTTATTACAAGGTATACATTACCTTTGAACTATGGCTTTGGTTCTTTTCCACGTCGTGGGATCACTTTTCCTCTTTCTTGATTGATTAGGAGACACTTTTTCGACAAACTTTTCCATAGTCGGAAAAAAGACGAAACTGAAGTATTAGAAACTTTGTATGCACCAAGGGAGAGCAGTCACAAGCAAGGGAAAACACGATGACGTTAACCTTTAACTGATGTCACGGAAATTGTCACATAACTAGTGTGAAGCGGTCTGTGAGACCGCTCAATCGAAAGATGAATAAAAGACGCGATTAATTCAGAGGATGGTGTTTTTGTACTAAATTTTTTGAACAGGACTGTTATAATTAAAATTCACCTATTTAAAAGTCTCTGGTGATAGTACTAAAGTTTCAAACGGAACAAAATTTCGGTAGTGTTTGTAATTAAACTGAAAATTGCAAGTTAAACTGTAAAAATTGAAAAAAGACGCGGTCTGAGAGACCGGTAACATCAGTTAAAGGTTAATCTAATCAATAAGTGAGAGGTTATTGTGGGGGAGTAGCAGAAGCGCTATCTAGTGGATATGGAGATGATCGGTTTTGAAATTCGCTGGCTGAAGGATCTGGCCGGTTCTGCAGTACATCCTGAATTTCAAACGCAAATAAGACAGATATTTGACCGGCTTTGGCATGGTTTATTGTTTCCAGATGGTAGAAAAAGTTACTTAGAACTTAAATAACTAAAAAAAAAAAACTTTTTCCAATTTTGAGGAGTTGGCCGATTTTGCAACTACGCGACATAATTGAAGTATATATAAACACTTGGATAAAATTTAGTTATATATAATAAATGAGTATAAAATGTTAGAGTAAAATTACTGTGAGTGGGCGTGGTGTGCCAGTCGTGTTTTACCTTAAAGAAACAAATGTGTATTTCCGAAATCAGTGTTCTTTGCTTGTATAAAATCCAAGAAAAACCCGTTACAGAACGACCGAAAAAAAAATAGACATCTATGTTTTAGAAATTACACGAAAAAATAATTTCACTGTTTATTAGAATTTTATTTTTATAATATAGAAAATATCAATTGATTTTTTTTCAACTATTTACTTTTCTCTTTTTCTCAGTGAAATATCACTTGGCTATGAATTGCACCATTAAGAATATCGCAAGTACTTTTGATATCCTTTCAGAAATCCGGAATTTTCAAAAATCCGGTTTAGTCTCGGCTCCGACGATGCCGGATTTTCGAGGTTGCAGACACTGTATTTAATTTGAGATTTTAATTTTAAAAATATTTATATGAAAAAACATTTAATTTATTCTTTCGTGCCAGAAATAAAATAAAATAAAAAAGTAATAATAATTGAGTTTTAAATTAAGTTAAAGCCTTATGCAAATCATAACGAAATATTTTATTAATATTTAAAAAAAAAATTAACTGAATTTTAAATTGAAAGAAAATCCTTTACAAGTCATATCTAAATATTTTCTTAATATCATATTTGATTTCAATTAAAATTTTGATTTAATTTATAAAAATCATTTCGTCCTTTCACAGTGAATTTTTAAAAAGGAAAATTTCTAGTTAATTGAAAAATGTTGTCAAAATACATCTTTAAAAAATGAAAGGAAATTTGTATTATTAGTATTATTATTTTTTTTTTAGATTTTTTGGATTATTTTAAAAATTCAAGATGTCATGACATTTCAAATAGATATCAAGACTTGAAAGAAATATTAATTTCAATTATTATACAACATTGATAAAATTGTAATCAGTTTATGTTTTTTCTAATTTCTGTTATAATAAACAGGGGATCAATCCCGGGACCATTTTTTATTGAAAACTTTAACAGCTTCCTTTACATTTAATATATGGAAAATATTAATCATCTACAAAAATAGTAAGGTTGTAAAATTTATATTTAAAAAAAAAAAACTATAAATTTAAAAAGTAGTCCAAATCCTATTTCGTTTGTAATTTTTCAGTGCACAAAATTTCAAAGTGATTAGTTTAGTTATTTTCCTTTTTTAAGAAGGTGAGGATTACCAAGCATGGGCAATAAATTGCCAATTTTAGTAACAGTGCCATTTTTTCTTTAATGTTACACATTTTTATTTATATTGCTGCAAATGTTACTTTAAATTATTGTAGCAAACAAATGTTCATTGATAAGATAATTTTGGGGTTCCGTATTTAAAAAGTAAAAACGGAACCATTATAAGATCACCCCTGTGTTTGTCCGTCCGTCTGTCATAAGCCATTTTATTCGTAAACCATCGAACGTGGAAAGTTCAAATTGGCTGAAGTAATAAAGACTATTGACCCACATATTTATAAATTATTAACCATTCACGAATATATTTAGGACAAATGTAGAGGGGCTAATTAAGTTTCTTGAAAAAAAAATGTTTTCTTTGTATATCGTATGGGGTATAGTGTGAAAGCTTTTGTAACGCCGACCGCAAAAATGCATTTCTTTTAATTTTAGGTATTATATTTTCAGAGATATCGTTGAAAATGTAATGCAGAAATATGTCCCCACCCCCTTCTATTTCCGAGTTACAGAAACTAAAATTATGAAAAAAATAGGGGTAGTAGAACTTAATTTAAACTTTGCAGGAAAACTATACCGATAACCATAAGTCTTATAGTTTTCGAGAAAATCTCACTTTTCCTTTACACACAAATTTTGATTTGCGGGCGTTCGGCAAAGGAGTTGAGAAGCGCTGGAGGTACCCATCGTCGCAGAAACAAAAAAGGATTGTGGATAATGATTTTTGAAAAATATTGTCAGTAATTAGCCAAGATACTAATTTTAAATTCCTTATTTTCAACAATAAACTTATTTTTTCATCTCCCAATGCATATTAAATTCGAACTTTAACTATCGTTTTCATTTTTTTTTTCTTTTTTTTTTTTTTTTTTACGGGAACTTAGAACATTTCGGCCCTTTTATCCTAAATTTCGTCAAAGTTCTAACCCACTTCAAAATTCATCTAAGTCCAACCCCCCCCCCCCCATACTTTCTTCAATGTCCAGTCCCCTATGTTCCTGTGTCCAGCAAATTTTTAAACTTTAACCTGTGTTCCCGTGTTCTGCTGGACTAACTTACTCAGCAAAAATATTAAATTCTTTATTTTCAACAATAAACGTGTTTTTTTCATCTCCTAATACACATTTAATTCGAGCTTTAATTTTCTTTTTCATTTTTTTTTTTTTTTTTTTTTTTTTTTTTTTTGCAAAAATTTTATTTTTACTGGAAACTTAGAATATTTCGACACTCATGTCCAAACCCACCTTAAATTCATCTTGTCCAGTACCCCCACGCCCTAAAATAAAATTACAACAATTTTATCCAAAAACAACTCCTAACATATCTAATTACAGTGCTGAGCAGATGCAGGGGCTCACAGACTAAATGCCTCGTTACCTTCCCACCCACAATTCCAAACCTAAACATCCAACAGGCCGGGACGGCGCACAGGGGCCTGTAGATGGGTTCCCACAACCCGCGGATCATTCTTCTGACTTATAATATTTTTTTAAAACTATATCTGCCATTCTAGTTCTCAAAGCCATTTTTTATTTTTTCTCACATACCATCGCTGCTCACAATGGGAGAAAGCCAAACATATTCCATTGCCGAATTGGCAAACAAGGCTAAATCCCTCGTTACCTTAGTCCTGTCAGAGGACGAAAATACATTCACAGAGGAATCTGCTGACCACCTGAAAAATGTGAAACTGATCCTCCAATCGATCAGAAAACAAGACCACGCCAATCAAAAATCAGTACAGGAGTCCAAACAGGAGTTTGAAAAGCTCCGCTTAAAAGCAGATCTCCTTAAGGAACAGCTCACCACACTAAACGAGAACATTGCCAGCCAGATCCAACAGATCCCAAAGACTGAAGAAATAGTAGCCAGGCTTGAGGAAAGTCTCCATAGCAGACTAGACAAATTAAGAATTGATAATGATAGGGACGCATACCTTCGTAGTCAACAACCTTCCCTGCTCTATAATGATTAGGACGGCAAGTCTCAAGAGTTCCCTTCACCGACAGAGGAGGTAGTACAGGCGGAGCCACAGCGGAGGCCAGGAGAGGAGAGGCATCTTCGAACAATTGTGGTCAGGGGCAAGAAACGCTCCATGTCCGGACTGGCTATTAGAAACCTGCTCGAAAAACAAAATATCGCCTGTCCAAAAGTAGTATTGGAAATCAAATGCCTTCGAAGACAACTGGAACTCTTCTGCCGATCCGCCGAAGAAACGAAAGTCGTCCTAAGTGATCTAAAATCCCATGCTAGAATTGCTGAAGATCTATTCTTCAGCATTAAAACCCTCCCATTTCACAAAACTATCCTGTTTGGAGTTCCCGACGGAACAACACTAACTTATATTACCTCGACGTTGGATGAAATTTACGATTATCACCCAGACGAAATCCGATTCATTAAAGCCGTTCCTTCTAAAAGACCCTCATGCAAGGACTGGCACCTCATTCTGTCAGAAAAATTAGCCATGGCAGTCATCCAAGATGGAGGCATACCACTGGGATACAATCTCTGCAGACTGCGGCCACACACCACAGTCCAAAGGTGCAGAAATTGCCAGCGATATGGCCACGTAGCAAAGTACTGCCATAATGATGAAACCTGCGAAATTTGCGGAGAACTCCACCCATCCTCAACCTGCAACAAATCCCCCTCGTGCGTGAACTGTAGACGCGCAAATAACCTTTTCAATGCACACTGCAGAACTGATCACATAGCCTCTGCCTCCAACTGTCCAACCTTCAAGTTCGAGTATAACAGAGAGCGGGCAAGACTGAACGATCTCTTCCAACTTCCCTTTCGAAATCCCCAAGCACCTCCCCCGGCGGCTCCATCCTCCCACTCTGGTCCGGGACTCCTGGGCGAACATCCTCCTGCACATCGAGGTTATTTTCCTTTTCCGAGTCATGCTCCACCTCCGAACCTCTACTCACCTTACTACCAGGAGGACTACTTCAGCCAGCAGCAGAACTTGGGCTTTCAAGGTAGGAGGTTTTAAACTTTTTATAACATACACAATACAATGTCATCCTCAGCACCTTCTCCCCACCCACCCCTTCCTTTAGGCCGTCTAAATTTTCTCCAAGTAAACCTCAATCACTGCATAGCAGCCAGTGTAAGCACAATCAACCACATGGAAGAGAACGAGATTGACATCGCTCTACTGCAGGATGCTTACTGCTCCGATGGAAACCTCGCTATCTTCAGCAAGGACTGGAGAAGGTTTTCCTCTCGGAATCTCTCCGCCCACATCGTTGTCAGGAGCTCGAGTCTTGTATGTACCCATCTCTTTACCGGCGACAATAGCGTCTTCATCTCCATAACGGCGAAGGAGGGCGAGATTGTCGTCGGATCCTGCTACGCAGCCCCCTCGGCAAACTTTGGCCTTTGTCTCTCGGAATGGGAACACACCATCACAAACAGGAAGGCTTTCATCTGTGGTGGCGACTTCAACGCGACCTCATCCCTCTGGGGATGTCCGCGTGGAGACGCCCGGGGTGACTTGCTGTCAGGACACATAATTATCCATAACTTGGCACTTGCAAACATGCACAACTCTGAAGCCACTTTCGAAAGACGAGATACAGAAGACAGAGTCATAGCAGAAGGCTGGCCTGACCTAACAATTACAAATTCCTTCACCCTACCACGAATATCACAATGGTCCGTATCAGACAAACACAGTGGCTCAGACCATAAATACATACACTTTTCTTACATGACCTCTCCACTCTACACGCAACGTAGACGCTACAACACAACTCGCGGAAACCTTCGCAAATTTAACAACGTCATCAAAAGTCATAAGTCATCCCTTTCAGCACAACTCGAAGGGGTGCACAGCGAAGACACACTCAACTCTTTCACATCTAATTTAATCGAAACCATGCAGACTGCGGCGAAGGCTTCCTTTCGACTGAAAACAGTCCAAAAATCACACACTTTCTCATTCTGGAACAAGGATCTTAGAAAGCGGAGGAACCAGCTGACAGCCCTCAGACGCAAGATTAAAACATTGCGCCTGCTCAATCCTATCTCCCCTGAAGTAAAGACCCTTGCAGCACGTCGTACGAGACTTAAATCAGCTTACAAACGTGAGATTCTGGCGGCGAGACGGGCGGCGTGGAAGAAATTCTGCAGCAACAATGAGAACCCTTTCGGCATCACTCAAAAATTTCTGACCAGCAAGTTCTTCACTCCGGATGAAATACGTCTAGAAAGACCAACTCACGAAACCTCGCGACAAAATAACCTGGAATTCCTGACACACACTCTCTTTGGCCCCTCGGCTTATCCCCAACAAGACAACCAGGATATCCTTTTCACAGCACACGAAGACAAACGCTTCACAAAGGCAGAAGTAAAAACAGCACTATACACATTGAATGACAATAAGGCCCCAGGGCCGGATTCAATTGACTTTCGGATACTAAAACTCACTCACAAACAACTTCCATACATATTCACGCGCTGGGCTAACCTCTGCCTCACCATGAGGTACTTTCCTTTAGTACTCAGGCAGGGAGAGGTAGTTTACTTTCTGAAGCAAGGCAAGTCTCCTTCCGAACCCAAGTCATACAGACCCATCTGCCTTCTTCCCACTCTGGGAAAGCTTCTGGAAAAACTTCTGGTTATGCGGTTGACACACTTCTTGGAGTCAAACAACCTTCTCCACCCCAGACAATTCGGGTTCCGCGAGGGCCACTCATGCGAGCTCGCACTTCATGCCATAATGACTGCCTGTACTGAAAGCATAGCCCAGGGCAACGCAACATCACTCGTTTCACTAGACATACAAGGCGCATTTGACAACGTAGAATGGCGAGACATTCTCTTACAACTACAAGCACTCAACTGTCCGGGGAACATAGCTGGTCTCATCGGCTCCTACCTCTCACAGAGGAGCGTCCTGATTAACTGGGGTGCTGGCACATCTACCCACCGATTACAGAAGGGTTGCCCCCAGGGCTCGTGCCTTGGCCCAATCCTCTGGTTGCTTGTAGCAAATGTGCTACTAACAGGACTAAATCGGCTGGGACTTAAACTATTTGCCTTCGCCGATGATTTCAGCTTCATTTTCTCCGGTCGTTACAGACGTCATCTGGAGGAACAGTTTGCCGTAGCTCTTCCTATTTTCTGCCGGCTCCTGGATTTACTGCACCTCACACTCTCACCACAAAAGTCTCAAGCACTAGTATTCACCAAACCACACAGATATGATCCAAAACGCCCTCCAGTGATGAGGATCAATAATGTCTCCATTCGACACGTACAATTCATAAAACTCCTAGGTATAACCATTGACGCAAATCTTAACTGGATCCCACACATTAACGACCTAAAGCTTAAATTGACAGCATATCATAATAATTCATTAAGACTAACTTCTAAATTGGGAGGGGTAGACAACAAAACACTGAAGATCTGGTACCTAACAATAATCGAAAGAATAATACTTTACGGGGCCTGTATCTGGGGGGGTAATTTATCATCCATAGCACAACCTAAACTAAAATCAATACAACGCACTTTTCTCCTACAAATTTCAAGAGGCTACCGCACAATCTCCACAGATGCACTACATATACTTACAGGTATTCCACCCATCACACTTCAACTAGAATACGAACACGCCAAATCCTCAATCCTACAGCTAAAACGTGACACAGTAATAGATTCTCTTTTTCCAAACACAACATTGCAATACAAAGTCAGGAGCTGGCAGCTCCACCCCGCTGAGGAGACTTCACATTTTCAAGTAAACACAACACGCAACAGCTACACACCTGCCCTTAGCACCACACTCTTCACTGATGGTTCAGGCACAGAGACTGGCGTGGGCGCAGCCTTCTGCGCCACGGAGGGCACGGTGGTGGTCCATCAGTGGTCTGCAAGGCTAGATGATAATAACTCCGTATTCCAAGCGGAGCTGTTCGCAATACTAAACGCATTAGAGTGGGTGGAATCCCACTCTAGCAATAGTATTATCATCTACAGTGACTGCCTCTCTGGCCTGCAGGCAATACAGGCACACAGGACAAAACATCCTCTAGTACTGCAAATCAAACTAAAACTTAAGAATCTCCTACATCGTATCTCACTAGGTCACGTCTCGGCTCACAAAGGTATCTTTGGCAATGAACTAGCAGACAACCTAGCGAAGAAGGCCACACAGAAAGAAACAATAGACACACACCTCCCAGTGCCCCAGTCATACGTCAAAGGGGTCCTTAGAGCAAGGATACTGACGCGATGGCAGGAGCACTGGGATACTTCAAAAAAGGGCAGGCACACATATAAGCTAATTCCTAAAGTTTCTCTCACACTATATAACTTAACACCCTACACCACTAGCTTCTTAACAGGACATGGCCCTTTCATGGCATATCTGGACCGCTTCAAAATAAGATCCACTGCCACTTGCGTCTGCGGTGAAGATGGCACTATAAGTCACCCGTACTACAGTTGTACTCTCACGCAATGCTGGCACTTGAGGCGTCCAGACATACTGGCAGTCAACTGGCTCCAAAACGTCCTTTCCCGCACCCTCCTACTCAACAAATTAAAACACATTCACAATTTCCTTACATACTTAACAAACTTAACTTAAGCCCTGGTTCTGCTTATCTGCTCGTGCCATCTTACTTGTGCCACACAAAGCATTACATCTCCAATGGACGCTGAGTATTTGCTCGTGCCATCTTATTTGTGCCACGCAAATCATTACATCTCCAATGGACGCTTGAGTATTTGCTCGTGCCATCTTACTTGTGCCACGCATTCCATTCTTTTCCCTTCCTGCCGCCCCTTGTCGCGAGAGGGGTTCCTACCCCGGCGGCCAGGATCAGTGATGTTTATTATTATTATTATTATTATTTATTTTATTTTATTTTTACTTTAAATGTTCTCATACTCCCGCCCTCTGTCGCGAGTAGGCGTTTTCCTGGCGGGAAGGCATTCGTCAAATTTTTGTAATCCCACTTTGTTCTTTTAAAATAAATTCTGGGTTCTGTGGTCGGTGGTGCATAGACGCCCTTAGCGGGTGAGCGTCGCCCCTTGAGCATTTTGTGTTTGTCCGTCTGCATACGGTCGGACAGGGCTGTACTCACTAACGAGCCCCAACGTGTCGGGGAACATACCGGGAGAGACGTTAAGCTCTAAGGGGCAGGCCTAGCCGGCCCTGAGCAGTCTCTCTTAGGCTGCCTAACCCTAACCCTTAACCCCTTAACGGTCGCTTTAAATTACGGTTTAAAAATTCACATTGCGCTTTGGCATCACTTTTTTTAAAAAGAAATATTCACCTTGTTTAATGACAGGTAAAATGATACCATAATAAAGCCAATTACACAATTTTACAAAACTTGTATGAATCAAACAATCGGATTAACAGACAGAGCCCGTGATTATCACGGGAGCGAGAATTAAAGGATTAAAGACACGGACGGTTTGGACATACGTAAAGACACGGGCGGCCTACTCTATGCTCCTTCGGCTTTTAAAGTCTAGATAATAACATTTAATGATACTTGTGTAATGCAATGCCCAGTATTAATATAAAAGGAATAAACTTCAAACTGTTAAAAACAGATGAATTTAAGTAGAATTAATCACATAATTAGTATGGGATTCGTGACTAGTTTGCTTTGAGTGGCTCTTTAAGAACGTCTTTAAGTCTGTTTGTTCTCAACTGCTCTGCTCAACAAGCGCAAAATGTTTTGACACATTTATAAATTCATTTTTTAACGGAAATATATAAAATTGGAAAGCCTGACCATAGAAGCAATTTGGAATCGAACTGTGTTTTCCATTTTTGGATCAACCAATTACCTATTGAGTTATAAGCGATTTTGATCACGTGACACGGCGTTTTTCTCCCATTACCGACTGGATTTTCTTCTTTCGTTCGGAAGTTCAGTTCAAAATACCAACTTTGACAGTATTATATGAAAGATCTATTGCGTTCAGAAGAAAACGGAAAAAACATCCATGACGTAGTTTCTGAATAACAGCACCTTCTAGTTTCATGAGTTTCCGAACAAAAATGAATTAAAACTTATGTCAGAAAGTTGACCCTTTGGATTTGAGAATAGCCTTAACAGTTAATTAAAAACCTATCTGGAAAAACGGGGCACGGATCAAGGCGGTGTTGCAACTTGTGACCTCCTTTCGAAGCGCGCTTAGCGCAATGCCAAGTTTAAACTTTAAACAAGGGTTTTGTTTTAGGTACACTGTAAAAAGAAAAGATTATTACTACGCGGAATTTGGATTTCTGAAATACCAAATGAAGTTTAAATATGCACTACATTTATTGTCAGCTCCGAAATTAAGTTCCCCATAGATAGATTGGGATAAGATTTATAAAAGAGTTATACAGAATAGCAATATTTGATACTATTTAAGCTTCATATCTCTCTGAACGTTCATGTTATATTCATTTATATTTTCTAGTATATACAGCTGTACCCAACAGTACGTTATATAGTTTTTTACAAAGTCTTATTATTCTTTTAGCAACGATTTTTTTTTTGTAATAATACAATATTTACTGTACGGAACCCTCTGTACTCGAGTAATACTCGCACTTGACAGTTTATCTTAATCATACTTTGAAATTAATTTAAAATCACAAAGAAATGAGTAAATTGAGGAGACCCAGTTTGCAAACAAATTTCTTTTGAAAGAGATTTTTTTGTGTCATATAAAAAAAATTGAAACTGCGATGCTCAGAAGAAACTATATAAAGACAAAAGCTAAAATGATAGCGCAGTTCGTTGCCTCCATCATTATGACGTGTCAGAATTACTAATGGATATGTTTTTGCTTTAAATGTAACATGAAAAAAGACACACCTGATGTACATTGTTAAAATAAAATCGCAGTATTTTAAAGCTTTCCATCCATTTAAAATTATTTTAATTAATTTGCACTATTTTACAATGAACTAACTCATATAATTTCTGTATTTCAAACTGAATTATTTTTATTTTCAATTATCTTCATAAAATTGAGTTCATTATTCTTTTGATATTTATTTCATAACTATGGTTGTAATTATTATTCCATTTTTCATTTTATTTCGTTGATCGTTTCTCTTAATTTAAAATAATACTCGTAAAAACTTGTTATCAAACTAGCTTTAAAATTCTTGTAACATGTTAATCTTCAGTTTTTAAAACTGATTAGTTCGCATGTCACACTAGGAAGACAATAACAAGATTAAAGCATGATTTGGGCGTCCTGGTTTTCTTTTTTCTTTCAAAAGACTCTCTTACGCTGAAAATATCGAAGGAAATGTTTTACGACTTTGAAATATCAAATCTGATTGACGCGAATTATTGAGACATCCATCTTATTAAGCAGTGGAAAATAAAATATGTGAACAAGTAATTATTTTTGAAAATATGGAACCGACTTGGATTAGCTTTAAAAAAAAAAGTAGAATAAAAGAAAAGTAAAACATAATTAATGTCAGATTTTATTTAAGATAGAAAGTAGTAAACATAAATAAATATTAAATCTTTAAATTACATTTAAGGGGATCCGGGACACGAAAATCTTCAAATTTTGCAAAAACATTTTATTTCATAAAAAATTTCTCTGTTTTTTTTCCTGCTTAAAATGACATTTAAATCATGTTTCTATCTGAATTAGAACAACAAATATTAATTTTGTCGGTATGGTTGTTTTCAAAATCTAGCTTTCAAGCAATGGCTGTCATGGAAACGACTTCTTCTAAAAATGCGTTTTTCTTCATGATAGGTTTTTTCACTATTTCTCATATTTAAATTTTTATAACTCGAGAACCGTTAAAGATACAGGGTCAAACTGGGAACATATCTTTTTCAATTGTTTCTCTTTAATTTTGATTCAGCATATTTGAAAAAAACATTTACTTTAAAAAATATGATTAAAAAAAAAAAAGTTGCACCACTTTTTTTTTCGTTAAATATTTTTTTTAAAATAAATTAATATTTTTAAAAATGCTGAATCAAAATTAAAACTTATATATTTCTGTTTATTTAAATGAAAAAAAATTGAAATTCGAAAATTGAAAAAATGAAAAGTAATATTTCGAATTATAGTGATTTTAAATTACCCCACTTTTTTAATAAATTTTAAATTTAATTTTTTTTAAATTATGAGAAGTTTTATGATGTGATTTTGTTTACAATGATAAGGTTAACCATTACAAAAAAATTCAGAATTTTAGCTCAATTAAAAATTATTTTAAAATGTGTCCCGGACCCCCTTAATGTGTTTATTACTTAAACCTTTATATCCTGAATTTTGAATAAAAAAATTGCTTCGCCTGAATAATTACACTGGTCGGCAAAAAAAGTAACATTTTTCCTCCCTGCAAACTTAAATATGTAAAATCTACAGATGTAATATTCCTAGTTCTAAATATTTTATCCAAATTGCCCCAGAACTTACCCTTTTTCCGAGAAACAGTTTTAAAATAATAATAAATGGTGAAGGACTATTATATTAATTTGCAATGCTATATAAAATTGAAATCATAAAAAAGGTGCTTTCACTGTCTTAGATATCAAATTGATAAAATACAGCATGAAAAACTAGTTTGTTGATACTTGTATCGTACATTTTTCTTTTTATGCCTTTCTCTACTTTCGCGTCCGAATTTACTATTTGCTATCCACTATTATATTTTCATTCCTCATGTCGCTGAAACTCGGGTAATCGTATTTATACATTTATTTAAATGTAATTTAGATATTACTATTTACATTTTACATTTTACAAAATTTCCTCTTATGTTTCAGCAAGTTATAAAATACCTTAATATTAAAAGCAAACACTCCTACCAAAAAAAGATACGTCATACGGTAATTCCGTTACCATATTTTCATTTAGCAGCGTGAAATCTATAAGAATCAACTATTATTTTTACAGAGAGGATTTTGGTGCCGACCAGTGTTATTTACGTTAATGTCTTGGATATCCAGAGCAACATGTATAATAATAATACGATTTTTAGATAATTTTTTTTTATTAAAACTGATTTAATAAACCGGTAGATGAGCTATTTTTGCAAAATATTTACGATAATAATTACATTAATTAACAACAAGTTGGAAATTGCTCGTCAAACGTGGCAAATGAGATGCGTTCGTACTATAACTAGTTTTATAAATATTTTTTGCAACGCATATTGTACTGAATGTATATTTTAGTGCACTTCAATAAGTGCATATCCATTTCATTCTGTTCAAAGGGCTGTAACATCATTAAAATGCACTTGAAATATTTTTTTTCCCATTGGCCGTAGTGTAACAGAAAACTTTTGACTGTCCCTGTAATTAAACTATACATCCGATTTTTATAAAATTGGAAATGAGTAAACAAAATTATGCAACAATTATATATTTAAAATTTCAGACGATTCGGAAGGCTGTAACATCATTAAAATGCACTTGCAATAATTTTTTCCCATTGGCCGTAATGTAACGGAAAAATTTTGACTGTCCCTGTAATTAAACTACCCATCCAATTTTTATAAAATTGGAAAGAACTCGATAAAATTTTGCAACAATTATATATTTCAAAACTCAGACCATTCGGTTGGGTAGTTTTTGCTCCGTTATATGTGGACAGACGAATGGACAGACGGACGGACAGACAGACGGACCAAACGACGACTATAGGTGCTACGTATTTATATAATTACGAACGCACCTAAAAAATACTGTTATGGAAATCTCACAATTCTTATAAGAACAGTGTAAATAAATGTATTGTGATCCTATATATAACCGAGAAGTGCTTTGTAGTTGCAAATTTTTCGTATAACATTTTATAATAGGATAAAAGCTACACCTAGGTAAATGGTTGAGAAAATAGCCACATTAAAAAAATATTTAGCTTAGACCAGGGTTGGCGAACCTATGGCACGCGTGCCAGAGTTGGCTCTTAAGACAATTTCTCTGGCACGCGAAAAAATAAATTTTATAATTATTATACAGATAAAATTTAATTTCTATTATAATGAATAAAGTTTTGTTTCATACGGACAGACTATCACAAGTAAGGCAATTATTTTTGCATGAAAAGAATTTTCTTTTCTTGTGATGTTATGTAGCGATTTCGACATGTATTTTGCCTTTCTATATGATTTTTAAAGCTGTATTTCTCAAATTAATTTTTTTAGAGAGTCACTGCAGTAAGATGGCAAATGGATCCAATTTATAAATTTATCAAAATATGAATCAGGTGTAAAGCATTCTCCATCGAACATACAACAGCAAAAATCTCATTAACAATTTATTGATACATTGTTTATTGCAACTTGGTTAATTATAACTAGATGTTGCTATGGAGTATTTTTTATTTAATACTCCGGTCGTGATAGTAAACACAATAGTTGAGTACAAAGACGAAGTTACTAAATGCAAACCCAGATGAGATCCGTTTCCTAGATAAATCCATCAGGCAATAATGCAGAAGAACAGTTTCCATGGAAAAATATTTATTTTTACGGAAGCGGGCATAAGATGTAAAGCAGTGGTGGCCTCCCTAAAACTCAGCAAAAACTTGAGCTGTTTACAGTACGAAGATCAGAAAGCAAGTCTCTTTCAATCTGCGTAATTTAATAAGCCAAGAATACATCTGTCTTGAGCCAATACGCCAATCACAAAATAACCGTTAAACTGGGAGATATATTAAAATTTGAACTATATAAACGCCAAGGACAGACACTACATTTGGCAACAAATTAATAAGTGAAATAATAAAGCAAACCTATTATTGCTTACATAGAGTATAACGGTGAGGATAGTTAATGTCAAATATCTATTTACTGGCTAAAGTGAAAATGAAATTTATGTGTAATTTAATGCATTTACAAGACGCCAGCAAGCTTAAATTAACTATATGATCTTTATATTATGTAAACAGATTTGTAAAAAAACGGCGTTTAACAAATAAAATACCAGTAAAGAATATTTATGCGGTGAAGGAATTGTGCTTAAATTAGAAATAACAAATAAATCATTTTTCTGAATGATAGCTTTTAACAGAGAAAGACAAAAAACGTTTACCTAATAAATTGTCAATAAAAGAATATTTATGTGGGGATAGAAATTGTGCTTACATTATAAATAAAACGAAATAGCCTTTGAATGATAGCATTTAACAGATGAAGGGAAAGATGTTTTACTTAATAAAATGCCAACAAAGAGCATAACGATTGCGATAAATTAGACATAAATTATAAAGAGAAATTATCTCTGAAAGCTCGCGTCAATCGCAGAAAGGAAAATAAATGTAGAAAACAGATTAATTTTGAATGAAAAATTAACACAAATATATGGCTTCACCATAGTTGCATAAATTTAAGAAGGTCAAAAATTGAATTAACATTTTATTAATTTAATAGCTTATTCCAATTATACAGTGAAATAGCACTTTGATTTTTACTATTTTTTAATTGTTAATTATTAATGCATGAGGCCAATTTATGTTATGATTAGTGTTTTGTATAAATATCGTACGTTGCAAAATTATTTTATGTCAAAGTGTGGCACGTTACTCTGTTGATAGATATTGTTGGTGAATTTTTGACATGCGCACGTAAAAATGTTCGCCCATTCTGGCTTAGACTGTTTCACTGGGCTTTCTAAATATGATTGAAGAAATTATTTTGTATGAAAAGGTGAATCTATCTTTATTAGTAGACGAATTAAATAAATTATACATTGAATTTTCTTTAATGATACTTAAAAGTACCGTTGGGATATAAAGTCTTAAATGATGCTAAAATCGTGAAAAGATGTTATACTACATTAACAGTATCCAATATCAATTACTTCCGAATGCTTTCAGCTATACACCTAGTCTTCATCAGGGATAAAATGCAAAACTGTTGTTACTAACGCCTTGCTTTCAAAATTTATGTCTCTTGATCCGGGAACTAGAGAAAGTCCATTTCTTCATCTGGGAATATTTTGAAATCAAGGTGTTAATAACAACACTTTTGCATTTTATCCTGGATGAAGACTGCGTGTATAGCTGAACATACTCGGTAGTAACTGACACTGGGTAATGTTAATGCAATTTAATATCTTTTTACGGCTTCTATCTTTTTACGACTACTTTTTCGACTAGCATCTTTTAAGCAAGAAAGCGCATAAACTGAAATTTTATTTTAAGTGCAGGTATCACCCGAATTACGTATTAAGCGATTTACGTAAATTTGCAGTTACGTAATAAATCTCGAAAATTACATTTGTAAACATTTGATTTGTGAACATTGCGCGTTTGATAGGCAGTTCCATACTTTTGATATTTATTTTAAAATAAAATACTATATAGATATAAACCACAACCGTAATATAGTTTATATATTAGATAGAGTTATATTTTTATTGGTATATACAATCAAATCTATAACAAAACAACTTAATCTTTATTGTTAGTTATTCATAATAGTCATCTAATTCATAATAAATACAGTTGGTGCTTATCAAGGATTATTTTATTTTGTGAGTGCTATTCATTTGTCTTGCCATCAGAAATTCATGGAGAACAGGTTAAATTAGACCTCTTTAATAGTTTCATATTTTTATAGTCGTTTGATGTAAATTCAAAATTGTAGTAAATCAATTTATCAATGTTAGATTTATAAATCCCGTATTCCACAAGATAATTTCAAAGCGTTCTTTAAGTTTGTTTTTACATTTTTTCATACTTTTATAGTTTATATACGAGTAAATACTGTCGCATTATGCTTTATTTGTAAAATAGATAATACGGTGTAAATAATATGTATATATATATAATAAATATTACAGTTTCTTACGAAATTTTATCTTAGCAAATTATAATTCGACTTACAAATTCAAGTTACGTAAAATATTACGGAACGCATTGCTTACGTAAGTCGAAGGATGCCTGTATTTAAAGATGAATTTTAACCTTCCACTTATTTATTTTCTTGATACCGCATAGTTCCGAAAATAAGCCCCCCTCCGAATATGAGACCCCCCCCCCATATATTTGATTTTTTCTTTTTTTTTTGAAAAAGTATCATTTATATGCCCTCCCCTTTAAGTTTTATTTTTGACGCTTTCAATCCTTCTGAACTCCTATGCTGCTCTTTATCTCCTGGCGTCAACAGTAAAGTACCATTTCCTTCAAATTAAAGCAGAATACAGCAAGAGAGAAGGACGCATACAGTAAAGCCTCGATAATCCGCGGTGCGGTTTATCCGCGAGGCAATTTTTTTTTTTTTTTTTTTTTTTTTTTTATTCAAGCCAACAGCAAGGAAAATACAATAAGCCCTACTAATAAATATAAACAGAAAAATTCATGTATTCGAAAGTAATAGAAGAATATTTCTAGATTCGGTTGCCATGTTTGAAATATTAGATATAAAGTATTGATGTCTTTTCTTGCTTTTATTAACCAAACGTAAACACGGCAATTAAATAAGACTATTATGATAAATTGCAAGAGAGCATATTAAGAATAATTTCATTTTCGAGATAAAAATTATTCCATACTAAAAGAAAAAGAATAGTTTACAATTTAGAATAAAGAAAAGGTGTTTCCAAAGCAAGAAGCAAAAACAAGGGACTGATTTTTTTTAAAGGTTTAACTCAGATCTTTTTGTACAGTATGTATGCATTGTTTCTTGTTTACTGTTCTTTATTTTAGTGATTTAGACGTAAAGCAAAGGTTTCTGATGTACTGTGCATATGTATGTATTTTAAACGTTTTATTATGTTTTTTGTACACTAAAACATAGTTTTTATGTCGAATTTTCTTTTTTCGTGTTTGCACCCCATTTTCAGTCTTTTTCGAGTTATCCTCAATTTTTGTTATTCGCGGTGCCCTTACACACATATTCGCGGATAATCGGGGCTGTACTGTACTTCATTTCTTGCACAGTTGTTTGTAAACTAAGGATCGCCGAAACAGGTTTCAAAGACCGAAAAATAAACTGAAACCGAATTTTGGTAATCTTCCTATATTAGGCCGAAAAAGTAATTAATATATACATAAATATACAAAATTATTAATTAATTAATTACACGTGTGATTATACATGTGGTCCAAGTTGGTTCTCTGTGCCTCTGACCAGAACATTTTATTTTCATATAAAATAAAATGTAATTAATTCATCAACGACACAAAATGATTTTCTAATTATACGAATTTCATCTAACTTAGAAATGTTTTAGGTATACATACCTCGATTTATCTTTAATAAGGATTTTTGTAAATGATTATCTGTTATACTAGAACTTTCTCAAAGAGTATTTGAAACACTCCTGCGATTCCAAACTAAAACTTTTCCATAACACTTAAGTCTGCAGCTTTATAAGCACGTGAAAAGAGTCTTTAAATTATAGTCATATATGTATTGCTTGCTTTATAATTTGCACTCACATATTGAGTCAGTCATGACTGATAATCTTAAAAAGTGAATTTCGTGCAATAAATAAAAAGTGTCTTATTTGAGCCGATACAGCTCAAATCAAGAGTTATGTTGAAAATTTCCGAAGGAAGAAACACGAATTTTGGAATGCAGATAGTTTCGGTCCGGCTGTATTTTCAGTGGCATTTTCGCCGAAAATGAGGTTGGAGAAATTCAAATTTTGGTGCGAAAACGAATTCTCGGTCGATCTTTAGAGTAAATCTCTCGTTCCCCTCACATCACTATAGACATGGCATTGTCATCACAAAGAGCTTTTGGATGCATGTCATTGAAACCGCCAAATGTTTTCGTTTCTTACCCAAGAATATAGAAGCTCAACTAGTATACAATTATATATCCATCTTTAACCGTCTCTATCGACAGTTAAGGATCAAGATTGAAAATTGGATTTATCATGGCCTTTAAAACCTCTCGGTTTAAATTATACATTTATTTTTCTCTGTAAATTTTTCTGGTGTAAAATTTTAAATAGTCTGAAACACTTATGAAGGAGATCGCTATCTCATAATAGTGTGAATTATTATTTAATCCATTTTGTATCTAACGTTCTTTCAAGAGAACATGTCTTTTCATTGAGCCTTGCCTTAAAAATTGTTATTTTTTATTATCTGCATGTAATAATGATAGTATCCTCATCTTAATAATATTATGAATGTGAATGTGTGAAAATGTTTGGTAGAAGTCAGCGTCAAAAACGGATGATTAAATGCCTTTAAACGTCTATACTCGTGGGACGCATCTATGCGTCCATGTCTGTGCAGTGTGTGCATGTCTGTGAAGTTACAATGAAGACGGTGTCATTCTAAATTTAAAGTAAAATAAGAATTTCGCATTGTAATTAAATTTTAAAAATGCGGTTATACTACTTTTTCACCGAGTTCTGCAAATACGCTAATATTTATTAAAAATAAATAATTTTAATATTTATCAATATTTCTGCTAATATTTATTAAAAATTCTACATGAAGTTTTCTCTTTGTACATCTTTTATTATACATTGTACTTTTTACTTCCAAGATTAAGGTAGGCAGGCCTACCCTCAAATCGCCGTTTTTGTGAAAAATTTCGTTTTTGTTTTTATTATTTTAAATTAAAGTTCAAACATTTAGGATTCAAAAAATGCTCAAATTTTAGTTCAGCGATAATTAACCCTTTGTGCATTCCGCGTCATTTTGACTGTGGGCTACCAGAACACCGCGTCATTACACAAAAATTTTATTCGGTCGGCACCACTTTTTAAAAAGAAGTTTCCTTCAAGTACACAATTTCAAAAATGCTTTGATTAAATAAAGCAAATTTTGTTTTCCTTTATTACTGGTGCCAAAAACGAATTTTTCAAGGAAAGATGATGTCGCCTCAGCGGCGACAACGGAGTTTTTCACTTACTGTACTATGTCGCCGCAGCGGTGACTACAGAGTGCAAAGTGTTAGAAGAAAAGTTATAGTCCAAAATATAAACCTTTATACGTAAGTTTTTGTGCTATATTAAAATCTTGAGTTTTCTGGAAAACTCGTTTTTCATTGTTTACGTTTACAAAAACCTCATTTCTTAAAAACATTTTAAGATATTGAAATAAAATTTGGTGACAAGGTTCTGCTCATCTGTTGGTATGTTATGTAGCAAAATACAGCTTTTAATTATGTATATATTAATTTAAGAGCTGTTTTTACTGAAAAATACACATTTTTTTTAATCGTGTTTTGTATGCAAAATTTAGTAATGTTAGTAAATTTAAGAGGTATTGCAAATCTTTTGCTTCATAACACAGGTAACTGGTTTGCCAATATATTGTTAAAAAAAAGTGAGAAATATATTGAATAGATTTTGTTATAGAAGATTTGACATAAACGAAATTCTTTGCTATAATTTGATTAATATTGTCTAAATTTGAAAAGTTAATGAAAATTCCATTAAGAATTTGTTTGAATTCATAGTTTTATTCACTGTTTTAACTAAAAACACATGTGTTTAATAAAAAATTCATATTTTTCAAAAATAGTGCCTTGAAGGTAGGCACATTCCTTAAACGAATAAAAACATGCGTAAAATTTAAAATGTTAAGTTGGCTTTTATATGCAACACATAATCATTCCTTCATTTTTTACCCGGCTGCCACGAAGGGTTAGGTGTTTCACGCGTATCTGGGTATGTGGGTTTCTTTATACACAGGAAACATCCCAACGGCTGGATGGATTTTAATGAATGAGGTCGCTATCGATTCGTCTTAACCGCCCGATGGTTATAGGATAGGTTTTGCTTTTATAAATTCAAAATGGCGGCCGTAAAATTCAAAATGGCAGTAGAAACGAAAAAATTTTTTACGCACCCTATTGAGTGGCATATCATTGGATAGGTCTTTCAAAATGAAGACGATGTTTCCTTGACTATTTTACAGTCAAAAGCTCCGTTTAAATATTATACAAACTGGAAGTTGAGTAGATAGGATCTCTAGCTTTATTGCAATTCTAACCATCATAGACATCTATAGGCCTCATCAAAACAGTGTTTATAGATAGGAACTAGCAATTAAACACAACTTAAAAGTCATCAATACTACTAAATAAAAAAAAAAATAGGTAAGTAATATAAAAAATAGTTTCGCATTGATAAGAAATAATTAGTTACTTCGCTTTTTACGCAGTCGGGTTTTTAGATTTTCTAAATTTAATTTAAAGTTATTTATTAATAATTATAAAATAGCAGACTTATTTTTTATTTGTATAATTTTAATTCTCTCTCTTTTTAGAAAACTTTTCCTAATTACCATATTTTGCATCTTCTAAATTTAACTACTTTATATAAACTACGATCTTGAAAAAGAAAAGAGGATAAAAGGGAAGGACTGAAAAGGAAGTGTTTATTAACTTTTATATGAATTAGGATTAAGAGATTTCTGATTCAGTGAATAATTGAAATTGCATTTTCTGTATTTCTTTTTTTGTAAGGTGATAATACATCGGTGATAACATGCATACCCAGTAACACTACAGACTTAGAACTTAACACAATTAAAAAATTTTAAAAATATTAATAATTCGTATAGTGCTTACCAAAAAAAAAACCACATCCGAAAATAACATTTTAAATAAACCTGAACACGACAAAAAAAAAAAAAAAAAAAAAAAAAAAAAATTCTATACCCGAAAACTTAAGTAAATATACTCGTATATATATATATATATATCCCACTAATTTGGAATTAACGGAAAACGTTTTATCTAACAATACAATTAACTTCTTAGATCTTAAAATTACAGTAAAAGACAATAAAACAATCACAGATTTATATGACATACGTAAAGAATTTAAATTCACAGTTAATACATTTACAAATTTTAAATCTTGTCTACATCATTCTGTATTTCGTAATATAATACTTAATCATTTATATAGAATAAAATGTTTATGTTCTTCTCCTCTAATTAACAATAATATTAAAAAACTAATTTATGATGCATTAAATCATGGTTTTCCAAAAAAATTCATATATTCATTAATGAACAATTAGTACTTTTCTTACATGATCTATAAACACAAATTAACACATGCGTAAAGAAAATTACAAAAAAATTATAAAATAAAAAAAATATATATATCTATAAAAAATTAAAAATTGTAAAATAATATAAAAATATTATAGGTTGGTTGGGTGGGCAGATGTTAGAGTACGGAGGAGGGTGGTGTTGTCTGGATAATACGCAATGGTTAATTATTTATAAAAAAAAAAAAAAAAAAAAAAAGCGGGGCTCTTGTATTATTACTATATTTTTGTTATGTATTTTATGTGGATGTTGATTTGATATTTTATATGTAAATTGGAGATTTTCATTAATATTATAATTAGCTTAATTATTCATTAATCTAATTTACAATTATTTGTTATTAAATTTTAATTTACTAAGGACAATATCATATTAATTACTAATAGTATGCCACTCTTATAGTGAATAATATACATATAAGTAGTTTTAATATAAATATAGTTATACTGTATGCATTAAAATTGGGTAATTATTTTTATTATTTTTCCTCTGTTCTTTTTAATATTTATTATCGGTTTAATGTTTTTGAATGTCCCACATTCAAACTTTATGGATTTTTATGGATGTCTGATAATAATCCACATTCTATATTTGTGCTTTTTAAGTAATGGGATTTTAAGTATTATTTAACCTTCTATATACTTCCACATGTTTTTTTATTTCCTGTTCATTTTATAAATATCTAATATATAATTCATTGAAAAATAATTTTTATATTTTTAATAATTATTTATATTAATTATTACTGAATTTATTTTGTTTTATAGCATATAGCTATATGCTATATATTATCAATGTTCTAGCATTATTTAAACTCTTAGTTTAGTTTAAATAAGTAAGCTAATAGAATATATTGTATGCTTTTAAATTTTATTAACAATAGTTTTAAATACATTGTGTGATTTATATTAGGTTTATAATTCTCTATATATAAGGATTTGTTTGGTTTTGCTGTTTAAACAGTTATTTACATTCAAAAGCTTACAAATTTTTATCTTGCGATAGATGTTTAATATAATTAATAATAGATGGCAGCACCACATTTGTCTCTTTCAGATTGCTCTAATTTTTAATTTTTCTAGCTCCATTTCAGTTATAATTTATACACCAGGGGGTATTTTTAGCTAAATTTTGACGATATTGTTAAACTGTTATCTATTAATTTAATAGTGCATTTTAAATAATGTAATTAATATCTATTTATTTTATATTAGATTAAATTTGTTTTACAAGGTATTTCAAATTTTATTTCAAAATGTATTAACTGCATCCTTTGGTATCATTTACTGTGATTTCTTAACTGTTTTATTCACCTTAATCTTTTTGATATACTGGTAGACATGTGCACATGGATTTTTGTAAAATACTGAAATATTAATCGGTATGTGTTTGTTATTTATATTTTATATCCTATAAATATTTAAATACGTTTTATTGATTCTTCCATTTCATATTATTTGTTTCTATTCTGCTTTCATTTTTAATCAATTCACTTGATTTTAGTGGTTGTTCGGGCACAGGGGAAAATTAATTTTAGCTTTAGCTTATTTTTCCCACAGAAAACAACCATTTTGCTTATATCATTGAATTCTGTGCCCTTGATAACGTAATTCAATGTATAAGCTTTTCAATTTTTGTCGGTGTCCACTTTTTTCTTTTTTCTTCCATAATAATTCTTATATAATTTTTTTTTTTTTTTAATACTTACAGCTTTAATTCATAATAATTGACGGTGGTAGGTTATGTTTAATTAATGGTTTTATATATATATATATATATATATATATATATATATATATATATATACAGTCGGACCTCTATTTAACGAACCTCTATTTTGAGAATTTCTCTATTTTGCGAACTTTTCCTTGGAACCAAGAACATTTTGCGAATTTCTTCGTAAAATAACCTCCAAATAGCGAAGTTCATTCTCTATTTAACGAACTTTTTCTTGTGATCAAATTTTTTTTTCTCCCCATTTCTCAAAATATTTCTGGACATTTCAAACTTATTCTTTCTTTAAACACATTTTATGATGTTCAATGGTCTTGAACAGGTTTTACCAGGCGCCTTCTTTGTCAGCAGTGAGAATTTGGTAAGTACGGAGGACGAAGAAGATAATCCCTTAGAGTAACTTAAAAAAAAAATGTGGATACAGTGAGATAAAAGAAGAAATTAACCATGGTGTGCTGATTGATGATTGTATTTCACTTAATTCTGAAATTGAGACCTCGGGAACACAATCCGAATTGGATATTTTCGACAGTGTGAAAAATAAAAACAATACAACAATGAATTGCAATGAAGACGAATATGATAATGATGATGGAAATGATCATTATGCAGGAATTAACAAAACTTCGTATGAAGAAATGCTAAAATCATTTTAAACAACCGACGCGAATTATAGTTAGAAGAAAATACGCATGAAGGGGTTTTTGGCGTATTGCAAAGATGCAAGACGTATTATGAGCGAAAGTACTTTTTTAAATAAAGAACTCAGGCAAAATTAACAGAGTTTTTCAGAATTTAAATTTACGGACGCATATGTTAATGTACGGTTTAAAATTATTTGTTATAATAATAATAAATGAAATAATGTCATTAAAATTCGTTAATTTTAATGCAAAATTATTTACTTTAAACAGAAAGTACAGTATATTCCCGGACAATGTTTTGTTTTCCTTGCCGATTTCAAAGATTTAAACACAGAAAAAAATGAATTGATGATGGATATTGGTGGGTAAAATAAATAAAACAAATCGATATAATTAATTTAAAAAAATGTGATTAATTACTTTTAGTAAAAATATTTAGTGTTTATGAATTTAAAATTTGTTTTATGTAGTTTAAAGTATTTTAAAAGGTGAATCTCTATTTAACGAATTTTCCATATAATGAACTTTTTCCGGGATTTAGCGACTTCGTTAAATAGAGGTTCGACTGTATATATATATATATAACCATTAATTAAACATAACCTTCCACCGTCAAATATTATGAATTAAAGCTGTAAGTATTAAAAAAAAAAAAAAAATTAATATAAGAATTATTATGGAAGAAAAAGAAAAAAGTGGACACCGACAAAAATTGAAAAGCTTATACATTGAATTACGTTATCAAGGGCACAGAATTCAATGATATAAGCAAAATGGGTGTTTTCTGTGGGAAAAATAAGCTAAAGCTAAAAGTTATTTTCCCCTGTGCCCAAACAACCATAAAATCAAGTGAATTGATTAAAAATGAAAGCAGAATAGAAACAAATAATATGAAATGGAAGAATCAATAAAACGTATTTAAATATTTATAGGATATAAAATATAAATAATAAACACATACCGATTAATATTTCAGTATTTTACAAAAATCCATGCGCACATGTCTACCAGTATATCAAAAAGATTAAGGTGAATAAAACAGTTAAGAAATCACAGTAAATGATACCAAAAGATGCAGTTAATACATTTTGAAATAAAATTTGAAATACCTTGTTAAACACATTAAATCTAATATAAAATAAATAGATATTAATTACATTATTTAAAATGCACTATTAAATTAATTAATAACAGTTTAACAATATCGTCAAAATTTAACTAAAAATACCCCCTGGTGTATTAAATTATAACTGAAATGGAGCTAGAAAAATTAACAATTAGAGCTATCTTAAAGAGACAAATTTAGTGCTGCCATCTAGTATTACTTCTATTAAACAACTAACGCAAGATAAATATTTGTAAGCATTTGAATGTAAATAACTGTATAAATAATTGTAAGCATTTGAATGTAAATAACTGTATAAACAGCAAAACCAAACATATCCTTATATATAGAGAATTATAAACCGAATATAAACCACACAATGTATTTAAAAACTATTGTAAATAAAAGCATACAATATATTCTATTAGCTAACTTATCTAAACTAAACTAAGAAATAAATAATTCTAGAACATTGATAATATATAGCATATAGCTATATGCTATAAAACAAAATAAAATTCAGTAATAATTAATATAAATAATTATTAAATATAAAAATTATTTTTTATGAATTATATATCAGATATTTATAAAATGAACAGGAAATAAAAAACATGTGGAAGTAAATAGAAGGTTAAATGATACTTAAAACCCATTACGTAAAAAGCACAAATATAGAGTGTGGATTATCTTCAGACATCCATAAAAAACCATAAAATATGAATGTGGGACATTCAAAAACATTAAACCGATAATAAATGTTAAAAAGAATAGAGTAATAATAATAAAAATAATTACCCAATTTTAATGCATACAGTATAACTATATTTATATTATACATACTTATATGTATATTATTCACTATAAGAATGGCATACTATTAGTAATTAATATGATATTGTCCTTAGTAAATTTAAAATTTAATAGCAAATAATTGTAAATTAGATTAATCAATAATTAGGCTAATTATAATATTAATGAAATTCTCCAATTACATATAAAATATCAAATCAACATCCATATAAAATACGTAACAAAAATATAGTAATAATACAAGAGCCCACATTTTTTTTTATATAATTAACCATTGCGTATTATCCAGACAACACCACCCTCCTCCGTACTCTAACATCTACCCACCCAACCAACCTATAATATTTTTTTTATATTATTTTACAATTTTTAATTTTTTATAGATATTTTTTTTTATTTTATAATTTTTTTGTAATTTTGTTTACGCATGTGTTAATTTGTTTTAATAGATCATGTAAGAAAAGTACTAATTGTATATTAATGAATATATGAATTTTTTTGGAAAACCATGATTTAATGCATCATAAATTAGTTTTTTAATATTTTTGTTAATTAGAGGAGAAGAACATAAACATTTTATTCTATATAAATGATTAAGTATTATATTCCGAAATACAGAATGATGTAGACAAGATTTAAAATTTGTAAATGTATTAACTTTGAATTTAAATTCTTTACGTTTGTCATATAAATCTGTGATTGTTTTATTGTCTTTGATTGTAATTTTAAGATCTAAGAAGTTAATTGTATTGTTAGATAAAAGGTTTTCCGTTAATTCCAAATATATATATATATATATATAATGATTTTCAACTGCCAGAATTCGCTTTTAACTGTAACCCATTAATATGGCGGGGTTTTTGCTGTGTTTGTGGGGAAGCGTGATTACGATTGAAATATGGTATTTTAAAAAATTGTATGACCCTATTGCTGAGTAAGTTTTTAACTCCCATGTTTCATTTTTATTTCTATTGTGCATGACATTGTTCTCTCCAGGTCTTACATATTGATTAATTATCTATTTCTTTCATTTTTATGGTAGTGATTAATCGGGCAATGGACGAAATAAGCATTTAAGCTGTAGCTTATTATTTCTTCCTTAAAAATTAACCGCTTTTTAATAATAATTTCGTAATATTGCCCTTGAAAACGAGTTACTAATCATTTGCTCCAATTTTTTTCATAATTGTTCTCTCATTTTAAGTTCATTTTGTAGTTTTTCTTTTTGAATTAATGAATTTTCAATTTTGAGATCATACATTTCGTGCAAAGGATTTGTTGATGCTGACAATGATTCATTATTTCAGTTCTTTTTTCAGTGGTTAAATTTTTTTAGTTACAAATAGTTTTAGAAAATATTTCAAATATTTATGATTTCCTACATATATTTAACTGCTTGTTCTTCGTATGAATTCGCCTTCCTGTTGTTTTTCCTTTCGTCAATTTTGAATGTTTTAATTTTTTAATACTTCATATATTGGCAATTAGGTTATAGGTTTATTAAAATATGATATATGTATGTATAAACATGTAAAAATGTTATATTTAGTTGTATCCCCCCCCCCCCCCATTATATGTAAAGGAAAGAATTGGAAAAGAGTATAAAAAATATATAAAATTAAATTTATTAAGGGGCAGGTTGTATCGTACTTTTATATTATTTTATTTATTTTTCTAATATTATTATTAATTTATTAATTTACTTAATGTTTTACTGTATTATAATTCAAAAATAGAAATTACATTATAGATGCTAATTAATTATTACCAATATTCTGATTAGCAGATTTTTTTTTTTTTTTAAGGGAATAAATCTGGATTTAAATCATCAGTCGAGAGCAGCATTATAAAATTATTCACATTCCTTTTTATTAAAATTTTGTGTTGCCTACTTATATAATTATTGTCATTCTTACCACTTAATTTAATAACTGTATTTCTTCAGTCCTATTTTCTAATGGATTTACTCTGGGATCCTTTAATTAGCATATAAAATAATTTATAATGTTTAGATTAATTACGATAATTTATAATTATTATAATTACATTATTAATAATATTATTTACTTGGTGTGATGATTTTCAACTTTAAGAATTTGCTTTTAACTGTAATCCCATTAATATGGCGGGTTTTTTACTGTGATTTAGGGGATGCATGATTACGATTCAAATATGGTATTTAAAAATTCTACTGCTGAGTAAGTTTTTAACTCACATGTTCCATTTTTATTTTTATTGTGCATGATATTGTTCTGTCCGGGTCTTACATCGATTAATTTTTATATTTCTTTCATTTTGTATGGTGTGGTTAATTGGGAAAAGGAAGAAATAAGCTTTTAAGCTAGTAGCTTATTTCCTTTCGCCAATTTTGAATGTTTTAATTTTTTAATACTTCTTATATTAGTGATTAGGATATTGGTTTATTATAGTAGAAATAATTCATTAATGATTCGTTAAATTAATATCAGTTGATCCACCTTTATTATGTATAATGTCAGTGTAATGCATTGATACTCAATTTATTAATTTTCATTTTTAAAAAAGATGATGAACTGTAATATTATATAATGATTATATATATATGGAAATAATACTTATGGAATAATTTGAAACTAATTTGCTATTTTTATAGATTTCAAATGATACACAGACACCTCTGAAACATTTTATATTTTTTAAGGGGTCTCAGAGGTCTCTTAAAGTTTCAAAATTTTCGAAATTTTATTTTTTTAGATGTTAAACCCCTACCTTTTCTGAACATTTTGATATAATTGTTTCCTTGAAATTCCCATTAGAACAGAAGTTATGGCTTTTAGAATTATACACGATCAATATCTGAAGCAGCGTTTCCGAAACTTTGAAGCCATTTCTCTCCAAATGACGTTTTTGGCCATAACGCGCAGGATATCTCACAAATTTCTAAATATTTTTCAGACAATTTTCAAAACATATGTTTTATGATAGTCTGTATAAACTGAACCTAAAATTTCCTTTTTATTGTTCAAAAAAAATTTTTTTTGTGTGATTATGCTGTTGAAATTTTCAAAATTTTGTCTTAGCTAAATACAACTTTGTATTAAAATTACAAAAATGCTTTAAATGCAAATTTATTTAGGTTCAGGGTCAATATTACAATCTAATGTATAAGTAGGCACCAAAATTTTCATTCTAGTTGCAATATTTCTTGCGTAAGCTGTTATGCCAATTTTTTGCTCGTCAAATGCCTGGCTGTTTTAAGCCCCCTATAAATGCTAATTATGCTTGTTGCAACTTTTTAGATATACATGAAATGAAAGAACATACTTATATCTTTCATTCCAATAAAACTTCTGTTTTAAAATCATATACATTTTAAGATATTAAATGTTGAAAATGGTATTTTTTCATCATTTTTTCGAATTTTAAGAGTTTTGAGACCGTTTAAGACTGATCTAAACAAAGAAAAAAGAAAGAAAGAATATAAAAAAATTGCTACTTCCCCTTTTACCTTTCCCCTTCCTCCACAGAACCGACCCTGTTTTATATCTTTAATAATCTTTAATTTGTAACGAATGACGTTATCACACGAAATTATCAGAGTTATATGCCCCTATATTCAGATTTTAAGAATACCTGAAAATATTATGATATATACTATATGGCCAAAGGTGACCGGTCACTTGCGATTTTAGACGTTTTGTTAAATATCTAGAAAAATACATGAGGAATTAACCTGAAACTGCAGGCGTGTAAACAGTATAGTGCAGGTAATATATTTCGTGAAGATTTTTTCCCGAAACCCCATAGGGAACCGTAAACAAATTGAAAAAAAAAATCTTTTGGATAACCCTGTAAAAACGGATGTAGCAAAATCGTTCAAACTCGAGATTATTGATATGTGGCTTATTGTAATATACTGTGTTCATTTTTATGAGGATAGCATGCATAGTCGTAGAGAAATTAAGGTTTTTATAAAAACAGTCCCAAATTTCGCCAAGTCTTTTGCTTATAATTTGCAGAGTTCTTAATATATTAAAAAAGTTCTTTTCAGAAAATATGACAAACAACATTTTACACAAGAATCTGCAATCAGAATTAAAAAATGTTACAAATTGGATGAAAAATGAGCAGATTTACTAAAAAATGTTTCACTGCGCATGCGCGAATGCAATCAAAATATAATGTGCATAGGAATTAGCTAAGTATATAGAGCAACTTTTGTGAATGTCTCAAAATCATAGCTTGAAAATTTTGAAAATTATCGTCGACAGAATAAGCTCGAAATCGGTTTTTCCCAAAAGGAAGCAAAAAGATGAGGGGTTGTATCTAAATAAAGTAGTACGTGCAATATTGTGTACGCTATCTTGTCACTAATCAACAGATATTTGATAAAAAACCCTCATATTTAAAGAATTTTCAAATTTGGTGTTTTTTGATACATTACTGTGTTTAAAACACTATAAGTTCTACAAATATTTTTCAAATAGCTCCATTATTTTTTTTTTTGTATCCTCAATATAGTGTACTTAATAAAGTTTCGTATGGATTTTACAATATAGTGAAAAAAAAATCGAAAATTTGAAGAATTTATGTTTCTTTGCTGCGTTTTTGCGTATGTTTGTATATATATATATATATATTTCTCATAAACTAATTCATTATTTGTAAAATCGATACCCAGTTTTATTTAGTAAACTATATTGAACATGCAAAAAAATAATACAGTGATCTGACGGATATTTGTAGAAGTTTTAGTGTTTTAAACACTGTAATGTATCAAAAAACAGCGAGCTTTAAAATACTTTAAATTAAAAAAAATAATAATAATAAAATTCTTAATTTTCATCCACAAAAGGATTTTTTCTTGTCAAAATCATTTTTTTTTTAATATTACCTGTAATAATAAGTATATATAATAAGAAAATGTACATAAAAAATTCGTCGAAGTCCTGCAAAGGGTCCCGAGTCCCCTTAGAGTTTTAAGGGGTTTCAGGACTTTTAAAATCAGAAAAAAAGACCATTTTCAAAATTTAATATCTTTAAATGTATATGATTTTAAAACACAATTTTTATTGAGAAGAAAGATATAAGTATGTTCTTTCATTTCATGTATTTAAAAAATTGCAAGATGCAGAATTAGAGCTCAAAGGGTGCTCCAAACTGTCAGATATTTGACGGGCAGAAAATTGGTATAACAGCTTAAGCTCAGGATTACAAAATAAATATTGCAACTAGAATAAAAATTTTGGTGCCTACTTATACACTAGATTGTAATAATTACGCTGAACCTAAATAAATTTGTATTCAAAACATTTTTATATTTTTAATACAAAGTTGTATTTAGCTAATACAAAATTTTGAGATTTTCAACAGTATAATCACCTAAAAAAAAGTATTTTTTGTACAATAAAAAGGAAATATTAGATTCAGTTTCTACAGACTAACATGAAACATGTTTTAAAAAATTCATGAAAAGATGTTTAGAAGTTTTTGAGATATCCTGCGCGTTATGCCGAAAAAGGTTATTTGGAAGAAAATGATTTCAAAGTTTCGGAAACGCCGCTTCAGCTATTGAGCGGGTATAATTCTAAAGACCACAACTTTACAATTACCACAACTTTACAGGAAACAATTATATCAAAATGTTCAGAAAAGATAGGAGTTTAACATCTAACAAAATTAAAATTTCGAAAATTTTGAAACTTTAAGAGTCTTGAGACCCCTTAATAAAAGCTATTGCTAAAAGTAATGGTTTTAAATAAATATAATTTGAAATATGCAACTCTATTACCATAACCTTCCTAACATTTTCAGCAAATATTTTCCCTTTTCTCTTCAGGTGTGAAATATTGGCTCAAACGAATAAAGAATCAAATAAAGAATTTAACTGAAATGCTGAATGATTCAGTAGTTTATAAAACTCTTTTAAAAGATCCTGCATACTTTTAAGTCATCAACATTTAGAAATCGTATGTCCCTGAAAACATTTCAGGATAAACTTTTCCAAAAAGTTTTCCCACAAAAACTTGATATACATAATATGTGTTCAGAACGTGTTATTTTATGTGTTTTGCAAATGCAAATTTTTTGTTTCCGAGAACTGATATGAGTTTTTTTTTTTAAACTATCCACTTCTTTTGTGAATAGAATAATACATTGAGTAAAACTTTACGTTTCAGACGTCCATTTTTTCGAAACACTTTAAAATCATGGAGTATTTTTTATCCATTTCAGGCAGAGCCCGATCAAGCTGAAGTTGGGCCCTGGGCCTGTTAAAAAGTTGCCCCCCCCCCCCTACCTCGCCATTCCCGACGACACTTTCAGAAAAAAAAGTAGGTTTATTTGTTGAGTTAACAAAGTTGTTTGGGTGAAAGTTTCAAGTTTACAAAAAAAAAAAAAAAAAAAAAAAAATTACATACAAGAATAATCAAGAAAATGAATTACCGTCCACTTTCTCAAATAAGCATTTGTATAATTCACAAACATCTATGATCCACAGTTTATGTTGTAGAATAAATGAGGACGTCTTTTTCAAAACTCGCCTTATCCAAAATCATAAAAATTGTGTTTTCCCTAAGAGTATAGTAATCATTTTAAACTATCATTCTGACATTGTAAAGTCCTCGTTTATATTGAAACCAATAGACATAGTATGCATTTTTTGGCATTTTACCCAAATTTGATTTTCTGGATACGGCAAGTTTTGAAAATTATAGATACTCTCAAATTGAAAAGTTTTTTTTTTTTTTTTTGCAGAAAAATTAAATATGGAGGTTTTTTATTACAGTAAAATTTCAGGGGCCAAAATATAAAATGCAAACAGTGGAAAAACTTAAATTTTGAGAAAATACACACAAATTTCTGGGCCCCTGAAATTGGTGGACCCAGGGCCGAGCCCCCGGAGGTCCGTGCACTAATCAGGCCCTGATTTGAGGACGTTCAAGTGAAGACATGACGTACATAGGAAGCAACAACCAATTTCGCTACTCGTGAAATTGCTGTCAAAGCAAACCTGAATTTAAAAACTCAAAGCCCCCTCATTATTTTAAAAGTATTTTTAAACATATTCAAAAGCTACATCAAAAATTTGGTTTTATTTGGCGGCGCTAACACCATTTTAACCGACTTCCAACAAAAAAGTTCATAAATTTCATTCGCATGTTAGAATTATTATTATTATTATTATTATTATTATTTTGTATACCAAATTATGACTTATAAACGGATGTTCCTATTTTCATAATTTGTTTTCGCTCGTAAGACTCGTTCTAGAGGTGATCTCGAATTGATTTGACCAAGATCGAAATATAAAATATTTGTTCGATTGTCCTTTTTCTTGTTTGTTCTTCGGCTGAACATGTATAATGTTATCACTTTAAGGGGGAGGGGCTGTCTATCACTTGATATCGTAAGATATCTCTGGTAAGGTGGTTTGTCTTTTGATATCGTTATTATTTTTGATCCAACCAAAATTTTCTTTTTTTTGGTATTTTTTTCTTTACATCAGTATAGTTTGTTATCTATTTTTATGAAAATACAAAGTTATCATTAAAACCATTAAATAATTATAAAATCATTCCATTCTAATATGTCTTCCAATGTTCCAACTTTCGAATCTTCCATCGTTCCCTATTTCGATTATTTTGATACATATACAGTAAAGCACCACCGATTATACGTCTTTCAGGGGACCGTTCGAAAGCGACGTATAACTGAGAAAGACGTACAATCGAAATTGTAGTTGCCTAAGATGTAAAATCTTTGACTGTAGAAATATAATGCTGCAATAATACAAATTTAATTTTGCTGCTATTTCCGGTTGTTTAAGATGCACTGTATATAGATAAAAGAGTTTAAATAATGAAAAAAATATATTAAATAATCATTTCTAAAATTTAAAATAAAAGTGAACATTATCAAACCTTATACCAGTTGCACACCTTGAATATTCCATTATCAAACGTACAGACAGATTTTAATTTAAATAATCTTTAATCGTCGTCTGACGTTTAAATTGAGACTTAAGCAAAAGCATTTCATATGAAAAGGAATTAAATTCCTGGAAATTTTTCTCACTAGTATTATGAGAAACAAAAAAGGTTCTATATAAGTGTGTCAATGCAGTCCAACGTATTTTTGAAAGAAAATGGGATAATTTCTTCTTTTTATTTTTTGCTAATCCCTATTTAAATGAGTATCCGAAATAAGTTGTCTATCAGTTCATCAGTTGTGAATAATTTTTATATCATGACATCGGCATCACATTCGGAAAAATTTCCGAAATAATCGGTTACGGCATGAAAGAACGACGTATATCCGAAGTTGTGCGTCGTATAAACAAACCATTACAACATTAAAATAAATAGGGATGAATCGGGACCGCAGTGAAACGACGTATAAATGTGAAAGACGTATAAATGAGAAACGTATAAACGGTGCTTTACTGTATAATATTGGCAAAAATTCCGCCTCTATTGGACAGTAGGTTTCCTGCACTCACATTTAGATAAAAGATGTGTATATAATATATTTGTTCTGGCCAATATCTTAAAATATCAACCAATAAATATTATAGGTAAGTTAAACTTCTTACCTGTTCATTCCCACTACAGTAATTCCTATGTTGCATGGAAGGTTTATATCCAAGTTGGTTTTGCGACGGTGTAATCCGTTTATTTTATTTGCTATATTTCAGGACGGAAACTGTTAGGATAAAAATTGTGTTAAATTATTTTTATGATACACGAAAAAATTCACTCGTGAGGCTGATTTGTCTTTCTTGAATTATACTGAAATTAAGTAATTATATGTATTAAATATTAACTTTTACACTGTTTAAAGTTTATATGATTACATGTTATGCTGCACTTTTCGGCAGCGATTTATTTTTACATATTACTTATTTAATAATCAGTCAGCATAATCAAAAAGAGCCAGTAGTGTCTTTTTAGTCCTGTACATTCAATCACGTGATATCGCTTGCAAAACTTCTGAGGAAAACAGCCATATATGATTTATTGTTAATTACCGTTCATCTTCGTATAAACGCAATTTAATCTTGATGTTGCAACACTAAAAAAATTATGAATTCGAATTGATTTATAGTCTTAATTTTATTTGGGTGAGAGCTCTGAAAGGTTATTGTACGGAATAATTAATGTCACAATTTACTGATTGTGCGCTTTATTTATCATCTGACGTTGATTGTATTTCCAATACAGAATAACCTCTTTTATCCGAAACTCTTTGAACCGAAACTCTCGGTTAACCGAAATCTATTTTGAAAGCTTTTTATTATTATTATTATTATTATTATTATCATTATTATTATTATTATCATCGCATTCCTTGTGTGCAAAATCTATTTTGAAAGCTTATTATTATTTTTTTTAACTATTATATTCTTTGCGTGGAAGCGGACCTTTTCGAACTACGAGTATATATAAATTTTTCTATCCGTTTTCTTGGAGTTCCTTTGAATTTAATTTGAGCTCCCGTAAGCTGTGGAGTGGAACGAAGAAAACGAACAATTTAGCAATTCTAAAGCTTTTGAATGTTTAGCAAAGGGTTTGGCATGGCTGGAGCAGCAGAAAGATGGTGATACTGGGGAACTAATAATATTAAAAAACTCTGTAATAGATTTTCAAAGCAAAGGCACAGGCAATCGGAACTGCGACAAACAAAACATTTTTTCAAACCCTTGTGATATATGTAAAAGGTACTTAATTTCAAAATAAAAATTCAGGTAATTTATTCTTGTTTCTATTTTGCTATTACTTTATTTTTATTAAGCACTTGTTACCATAATACGAAATATTGCATATATTTCACCTTAATCTTAAAATGGAAGCATTCTAGATCCGAAAAATTCGATTTTCCGAAAGAGGATCAGTCCCAAATACTTCCGATAATCGAGGTTTTACTGTATATAATTCATTGTCTGAGAAACCAGGTTCAGAATGATACTTGTTATGTTTACTAGTAAAAAATGGAGAAGAATACACTCCACCTGTTTCGTTTATAAGAAGTTCCGCTTACCCCCGTGCAGGAGGCCAGTGCAAGAAGACATATTACTGTTGAATGTATTATCTAACAAGAAGTTGTAATTAAATACTTTTAAGTATTAAGGTCTTTCTTAGTGCTAATTGAAATAAAGTTATTTCATATATAATAGCGATATTTTATTAATTTTTTCTTCTCATTTAAATCAATGAAGCATGAAATAATAAAGTATCTGTATATCATTGCAAACTTATAAAAAGAAAAGCAAACAAAAAAAAAAAAAAAAGAAAAAAAAGAAAGAAATTAAAAAATAGACCTCGCATCACCTCCATTAAGCGACCACCATCCTGAACGACCATTTTTCATGGAGCGAAATTTAATCCCATAGGCTCAATACTAATTTTACCTCCATTCAGAGACAATCCCAGTTGAACTCCCTCCATGAGCGACCCATTGCTATGAAGAAAAATAAAAAATTCCGTTTTTTCCTGGTCGCTTGAAGAAGGTTTTATTAGAAAAATAATTCCGGAGAGCGCATTATTCATCAAACTTCTAAACTAAGTTTAGAATTTTTTTTTTCATTCCGGTAACTTTAAAGTGTTTAAACAACTTTGTGCCTTTTCAACTTTTCAGGCAATGAATTTAACTCTGATGACAAATTAAAAATGGGGGTCAATAAACTCCCCTGCCCTGTTCTGTCAGGAAAGTCTCAAAGAAATAGATAAATTAATGAAATCGTCATTATTTGTTCCCGTGCCCTCCCCCCACAAAAAAACTTTTATTTACTGAACTCCGAAATAAAAGTGTTAAAAGATAAAACCGTAAAATCAGAGCAAACGTCGATGTATTCATTTTTTAAACTCTGCAGTAATTAACTTATGTAACCAACTTTTGTTTTGACACTTAAATTTCATACTTTTTTCTAATGTGAAAAATAAATTTGAGTAACATTGATTGTTACCTTTTTCAACAATTAAAATCTTAGATTTAAACATGACCTCTATTAAGAGACCACCTCTCGGAGCAACCCATTTTTATTGGAACGGAACGTGGTTGCTTTAGGGAGGTTTTACTGTACTGATAAGATATAATTTGGGAAGGGGTGGGTGGGAGTCGAGTATTGATAACGCATGATATAATCAGGGGGGGATGGGTACAAAATTGCCAAAAAGTTGATAACCTTATACAGCCCTTTTCTATGACTTTCTTTAATATTCAAATAAATCATAACGAAATTTTAAAAGGAATATTATAAAGCATAGGCATGTCCGCGAAGAGCGCTGACGTCATATTGACGGCATGATACATGACCAATAAACTGCTCTTACTGCCTTATTTTTAATACCTAAACTTACACAATTTCAATTTTTACACTGCCGAATAGGAAGAGAAATGTTATTTCAAACTCAGTTTCTTTAAAATATGTATCTCAATTTATTGACTTTTAAAATAATTTTCAACTATGAATTTTTTTTTTATCTATCACGTGCATTCAGATTACAAAAGATTAACCTGTTTCTAATTTACAATAAATATACATCAACATGTCATTTCACCAGTACCAAATAAAAATGTTTTCATTCAAACCAGAAAACTTCCCCTAAAATGAAATAAATATATAAATCACTCAAAAAAGAGAGTTTGTATTATATTTAAATAGTTTTTAATAAAATTTCTGTATTGAAATAGTTTTATAAGACTTGAGAAAAATTCCCTTGATGTTTAGTGTTAAACCAATGTATGTAGTTTAGCAATTGTATCCAGCTAATATTCCCTAACGAAATAAGAAAATTCATGAATATATAAATAAAATAATATAAGCAAAACACAAACTTAACAGATATGTAATCGCATCGAAATAATGAAAATCAAAAATACAATTGGAACTTTCAAAATCTGTGGCGAATTCTTCGCCCATTAACGAATGGTTTCCAACTTATGTAAATATACCTCTTTTAATAAATTTCAAAACTTTATTTAAATGCATATTTGATTTTTTCGCCATATAAATTCGCTTTTTGGTGTCGTTTGTGGGCAATCTAAAATTATAAATGTACAAAATCTATTATTATTCTTATTATAAGAGGGTTTTACACCTATATTCTCTAACTCGGGAAGAATGTCTGGTATACATAACACTTAAAAAGTTATAAATTTGAAAGTTCATAAAAATTTAGAAAATAAAAATAATAATAAAATTTGGTCGTTATAAAATTTGGTCAACCAAATGACCAACATCGCAGCAATTTGATCAATACAGAATTGAAACAGTAAAAATTTTCATAATAAGCAATTTAGGGGCTGTGCATATATAACGTTATCACTTTAGGTGGGAGGGGGTGCTCTGGCACATGATATCGTATGATATCTCTGTGTGTGTGTGGGGGGGGGGGGGTTGCTTTTGGATATCGTTATCAATTTTGATACAACCAAGCATCTCTTTTTTTAGTAACTTTTTCTTTACATCCAAATAGTGTGTTACCTTTATTATTATTATTATTTTTTTTAAATGTTTTATGAAAATACAAAGCTATTATTAAAACCCTTAAATATTTGTAAAATCATTTCATTCCAAAATTTGAAATAACCCAGCATTTAGCATTCCTGTTCTTCTGCAATATGCGTATATAATTCGCTGTTAGAGAAATCAGGAACATAATATGTAGAAACTGATACTTACGTTTACCAGTAAAGAAAGACAAAGAATATTGTCCACTATTGTGTTGATAAGTTTTGCTTTAAGGGGGTGCGGGACACATTTTAAAATAATTTTTATTTATTGAGTTAAAATTCTGAATTTTTTTGTGATGGTTAAACTTATCATTTGTAAACAAAATCATATGATAAAACTTCTCATAATTTTTTTTTTAGTTTAAATTAAATTTTTTTTAAAGTGGGGTAATTTAAAATCCTTATACCTCAAAATATTATTAATAGAATTTAATTTTTTTTTCATTTAAATAAACAGAAATATATAAGTTTTAATTTTGATTCGGCATTTCAAAATATATTAATTTATAAAAAAATTAAAAATATTTACCGAAAAAATGAAAAAAAAAGTGGTGCAACTGTAAAAAAAAAAAAATCATATTTTTAAAGGTAAATATTTCTTTCAAATATGCTGAATCGAAATTAAAGTAAAACAATTGAAAAAGATATGTTCCGAGTTTGAATCCTTCATCTTTAACGGTTCTTGAGTTATACGAATTTAAATACTACGAGAAATAGTGAAAAAATCTATCATGAAGAAAAACGCATTTTTCGCAGAAGTCGTTTCCGTGACAGCCATTGCTTGAAAGCTAGATTTTGAAAACAAACCAAAACGAAAAAATTAATATTTTTTTGTTCTAATTCAGATAGAAACATGATTTAAATGTCATTTTAAGCAGGAAATAACAGAAATTTTTTTTTATGAAATAAAGTGTTTTTGCGCAATTTGAAGATTTTTGTGGACCCGGACCCTTTTAAACATATCCGAACAGGGATCAAGTTCAAGAAGAAAATATTACTGTTGAATGCATTATGTAACAATAAGCTATTATTAAATATTTTTAAATAGTAACTAACTCATTTAGATGTTGTTTGATATAAATGTATTTCAAGTATTGATATTTTATTTTCTTGAATCCGTTAAGTATGCGTCTAATAAATGTATATCATACATATATATGGGGATGCAGGGATCATATATAATCTCTGCAAGCGTATAAAAAGAAATAAAAAGAGTGTAAAAATAAAATAATATTTAGACAATGATAACGATATCATCAGGTGGGGGTGGGGGGTTGTTGACGAATGATAACGTATGATATCGTAAGGGGGGAGGGGGTTCAAAATTAGCAAAATGCTGATAACGTTATATAAGTATAGCCCCTTTACATATTAAATGCGGTCCAATTCCATCCGATAGATATACGAGTAGCTACTACGCATATTGGGTAAAATACAAAATTGCAACGGCATCTGTTGTGATAACTATATTTTAATGAAAAAACTTCTCTGTGAGTAACTCTGACATCATTTTGAAACTGGCAACACTCATGCTTAAATTTCTTTTTTACTGCAATTTTTTAAACTTTTAAGCATCGCACATTTTTAATTTTTACACCGTCGAAGAGCAGACAAAATTTTCCTTCAAATGCAATTTTTTTTTGAGAATTTATCACACTTGACTAATTTTTTTGTGGTTTTAAAAATAATGTTCAAGCATGATTTTAAAAATACAGATAATTTCTATCGCGTACGTTCAATTACGAAATATGAGCCTGCTGCTCTAAAAACGATATAAGAAACTCAGCATTTGTTTCCGGCTAATATTCCGAAACGAAATTTCATATTTATCCATAAAATAAATAAAATTAATATAGAAAAAACATAATTTTAAGAGACCTGTAACCGAACCATTTTAAACCATTGAAATAGTCAGAATCAAAAAGGCTGTTGTAAGTAGCGAAATCTTTGTGCGATTTTTTTGGCTACTAACTCTTGGCTTGCGTGTCATACGAAAGTATCGATTTTAATAAGCTTCGATTTTTTGTTCGAATACATTATTGATATTTTTCGTATAAAAATGCAGTTTTGCGTTGTTAGCGGATAATCCAATTAATAAATAAAATGTAAAAAATATTAGCGTAAAAAAAGAAAAAAAATTTTTGCACGTAATTCTGTAAGCCGATATACACAAAAATCTGGGTCATTTTGTGTAATTTAAAGTAACCATTAATATAATGTATTTTCTAAATATTAAATTTCTTCGAAATCCATGCATTACGTTTTGTGTAATAAATTTGTGTGACAGACAGACAGCGGTAATAAAAATTAATCAAGTCTTATTTTGAACATCTAAGATGTTCAAATCCATTACAAATCGGTAGTCAACAATTTTCATGGATCCAATATTTTATTCTTATAAATACAGAAGAATGTAAACAGCGACAGTAGAAAGTAGCAACAACAACAATATTGTTGTTTGTTAAATGTTAAATTAATTTTATTATCTTCTTTTTTCATTAAGTGATCTACTTTTTCTTTACATCAAACACCGAAATTCCTTAGAATAAATCTGTTATTCGCCAATCTTAAAAATTGCTTATTTTAACTGCTTATATTTTATCTTTTAACCATTGAATATTTAAAATAATTTCACACAAACATTCCTTTAATTCCTTTAACAAAACTTTAATTAGTCTTACATTACAGACAAGATATAATTGATTTTGGCATAATTAATTTTCTAGTTGCTTGTGAACTGCCGCAACTCAAACGTGCATTTTCTAAAATTTTTACACTTCTTTTGTCAATTTTCTGATGTTGATTAGCGAATTTATTGACAGTTCGTGAAGATCATTAAATGTTTGTTGTAATTTTCGAGTAGTTTGGTAAGAGTTTACGTAAATGTGAATTTACGAATTTTCGCGCTTAACCCTTTACCTACGTACTGTACTTTTAAATAACCTTAAAATAAATTGTTATAAAATTCATTTAATACATCGATTAGTTGTAATACAGTTTAGAATGAGTTATAAATACATTACTTTATCTTGTTCTAAAAGCATTATTGGTTACACAAAACAAAAATATTTTTAAAAGGATGATTTCTTTTGCCTTTGCATCTTTTCAGCTTTCTTGGTGTTGGACGGGGGGGGGGGGGGGGTTCAATTCGGAAATATTTCTATATTTCTATTGTAAGAGCATTATATTTGTGCATTTCCTAATTCTACAAAATACTAAGAAAAATATTTAAAATAAAAGATTTGAGTGGTGTTATAAATATTGCACAAAATCCCTATAAATTCAAATTTAATGAATCCTTCTGAATCCTTCAATACCTCTAAAATCCTTCTAATCGTTTATTAAATAATTATGTAACTATTCTAATGTAGGTTAAACAAATCAGGAAAAACGCTTTAGAAGATAAAATTTTCATGAATTCATAATTCAGTACATAAAGGGTTATTAATTTGCTGGAATGCTGAGATACAGCTGACATGATTTTAACATACATCACTAATCACTGAAATTTAATGTAATTTGTATGATAGAATATATTTAAAATAATAATAATAATTAGATACCGTCTATGAGGTTAGTTATTGGATGATTGCATAATTTTATTTTAAATTGAAATATCGGGAGGTTTGATTTCTTTTTAACATTCTTCAACATATCTGCAAAATGATTTTGGATCTTCTCTCTCCCCCCCCCCCCCCACCCACACTCTATCTGTATGTGTGTGTGTGTGTGAATCAGTGCTTAATTTTCGCCGAAGCTCAGCTCCGATACTTCTTTGTTTTAAGTTAATATCTAAATACTGGTCGAAATTAACCGGAGGTCATAAATACTGCGCTCCGACGCCCAGCGAAATTGTACTTCCGAAAAACCAAAACTTAAATTATCTATATATAATTTTAATTAATTTTAAGAATTTTGATGCCTTACGATCTGAGGGAGGAAACAACTTGAAGAGCACTTTAAGATATTAAAATACGTTAAACAGAATTGAATATTTTATATTGAGGATCATTACAACATGCTCACGGATGAAAATGTTGTTTAAAACGTTTCTACTTATTGTACAGAAAGCCATTCATCGAATTCTATACATTATGGTTTCAAGGGACAATTTACCTCAAAATTGGTCAAAAAATCGTTTGTCTTTTTTTAATATTAAATTAAAGCTTTTCTAATTGTGAATATGTTGACACCTCATTTTTACTCATACGACAATTATATCGCGAGATATTGAGAATTTTGTTTATACACCCAACTTAATTACCCATACAAATTAAAACTTTAAATGGCTTTTTCTCCTTGTTCACATTTTCGCCACTTTCTTGTTTTAAAAATGATAAGGCATTTTTTTTTTTAAACTTGAGATAAAGATTTAAAATTTTTTGTGTATGTTCTTTATTATATATGTGAAAAATCTGCGCATGGAATTAGCTTTCAGACTTTTTTTTTTGTTAAATAAAAGTATATGTGTATTTTTTTTTTTTTTTTTTTTTTTTTTTTTGTTAAATAAAAGTATAGTGTTAGATTTCATCGTTTTTTACTACGTATATTAGTGAAAAAATTATATTTTTTGTATCAAAAACTTCATGCGCATACTTGTGTAGTACACGTTTGAAAATCTAAAATATATATATATACAGGGTGATTCAGCTCGTCGGTGACAAACTTTAAGGATCGATAGAGCACACCTAGACGAACATTTTTGAATAGGGAATGTAGGGTCCCTGACGCGATGGTAAGGCGCTAGGCGCTTTCGAAAATTTGGGTGCCGAAATTCGAAACGTCATAAAAACTAGGGAAATGGTTAGATTTTCTTGCTTGTTGCGTCGAAATGATTCTGTTTGTTTAGACTTTCTTCAGTACCAATTTGATAAGCGTATCTCTTAAAACATGGATAGGGGGCGCTGCAGACTTTGGAGAGCTAGACAACAACTTTAAGCCCGTTATTTTGATAATTTAACACATGCTCGCCAAAGTTTATACTCTAACTTAAAGTTTGAACCCAAAAGTAGAGCCCTGCAAAAAGCGTAAGAGCCGGAATAAAATGTCAAAGTACAGGGTGGTCGAAACTCGAAGGCTCCTAGGAGATAAACAAACAGATTTCTTGACTTATGGCATGCATTTTCATGATTCTGTTTGCTGGGGCTCTCTGAAACTCAGTTGAACGGTACAAAAAGAAACATCGATAGGGGGCGCTTTGGGCAAAAAACATAATTCGTTGACATTTCGGACGCTAACTGGAAACGGGGCGCTACGATCAGTTAGTAATAATGAAAACACATTTTCTACCTCTGCTCAACACTTCTGAATAAATTTAGACCAAAAACATCAATGATACTGGAAATTTATTTACAAAAAATAACACTACAGAAGATGCTCGAAATTTCGACCTTGGGCCATGATGCACGCTTCGCACCTCCGTCGCATTGAGGAGTGTGTGTTTCCAACAATGCCAGGAGTATCTCTGATCTGCCCTGCAGCTGCCACAATGCGCGCCACAAGTTCTTCAGCACTGCTGACAGGTGTATGGTATACCTCGGCCTTCAGGTAACCCCAAAGGAAGAAATCCAAGCAGGTGAGGTCTGGTGATCGGGCAGGCCAGTGAACTGGACCCCCACGCCCGATCCACCGCTGGCCATACCTTGCGTTTAGATGGAGACGCACGTCGTTCGTGTAATGGGCCGGAGCTCCATCGTGCTGGAACCACATCTGGCGACGCGAACCTTCGGGTACGTGCGCCTCATCCAGAAGCTGCGGCAGCACTTGATCCAGGAAAATCAGGTAATTTCCACCTGTCAGCCGTTCAGGTAACAAATAAGGGCCAATGAGGCAATCCCCCAGAATGCCGGCCCACACATTTACTGAGAAACGCTCCTGGGCTGCTCGGCTTCTGGTTTCATGTGGATTTTCATCACACCACACATGACTGTTGTGGGCGTTCCACATTCCCTCCCGGCTGAAGGTGGACTCGTCCGTAAACAAAATGCTGTTTACAAAACGGGGATCCCTGGATCTCATCGCCAAGTACCATCTTGAGAATTCCACTCGAGGGCCAAAATCCTGCTCTCTGAGCAACTGCACCCGCTGGATGTGGTAGGGGTGCAGATTCCGGGAACGTAAGATGCGCCACGCAGTTGATTGCGAAATGCCAACATGTCTGGCGATATCTCTCGTGCTAAGACCTGGGTTGTCCTCAACCAGGTTAAGCACAGCCTCTTCGTTGTCGGGGGTGCTCACTGATCGCTCCCGTTCAGGCCTGCCTCCGTCGAAAGATCCCGTTGTGGACAACCTCTGGTGTACTCGAGCGAAGAAGGCATGGCAGGGGATTTGCCTGTTGGGGTAACGCTCGGCGTACAACCGCTGAGCGGCTCGTCCATTACAACCAGCAGCGCCATACGCCAAATGCATGTCAGCCAATTCAGAGTTTGTGTACCGTTCCATCCTACTACCGATCTGCAGACAAGTAACCCGAAGCTTAAGTAGGTACCGCACGTTCAAAAGACGTGTCTGCGCATACAACTACGTCATCTCGCGTTGTCGTCTACGCATTACGTATCTTTTGCATATCGATATGGTACGATATCTTTTGCATAAATCAGCAAAAAGCACCTTATGTAAATTTTATTGCGCGCATTGTGCATGATTGAAACCAGCTATGTTTGTTAAAAAAAACAAACAAACTGCAGTTTTAATAGCTTCTTATGATAAGTAAATTACTCTCTTGTTTTGTTTCTAACTGATCGTAGCGCCCCGTTTCCAGTTAGCGTCCGAAATGTCAACGAATTATGTTTTTTGCCCAAAGCGCCCCCTATCGATGTTTCTTTTTGTACCGTTCAACTGAGTTTCAGAGAGCCCCAGCAAACAGAATCATGAAAATGCATGCCATAAGTCAAGAAATCTGTTTGTTTATCTCCTAGGAGCCTTCGAGTTTCGACCACCCTGTACTTTGACATTTTATTCCGGCTCTTACGCTTTTTGCAGGGCTCTACTTTTGGGTTCAAACTTTAAGTTAGAGTATAAACTTTGGCGAGCATGTGTTAAATTATCAAAATAACGGGCTTAAAGTTGTTGTCTAGCTCTCCAAAGTCTGCAGCGCCCCCTATCCATGTTTTAAGAGATACGCTTATCAAATTGGTACTGAAGAAAGTCTAAACAAACAGAATCATTTCGACGCAACAAGCAAGAAAATTTAACCATTTCCCTAGTTTTTATGACGTTTCGAATTTCGGCACCCAAATTTTCGAAAGCGCCTAGCGCCTTACCATCGCGTCAGGGACCCTACATTCCCTATTCAAAAATGTTCGTCTAGGTGTGCTCTATCGTAGTGATGGGCGATTTCGATTTTTTTAATCGATTTAATCGATACTATGGCCAACTCGATTTAATCGATGTCTCTAAGACAAAATAAGGTAATATCATTTTCATTTTCCTTCAAAAATTGAAGATAAAGTAGTTGGATGTGCCAATCCCAAAACTTTCATCTGCCTCATAAATGTTAAAACTTCAAAATTCGCTATCACAGTGTCAAATTTAAGTGATAACCTATGCGCATCATGAGGATTAAAAAAGGATAGGTTCGTTTAAGTCTGTGCATTTTAAAAGAAAATATAAGCATTGCATTTTCCTAACAAATCATTGAATTTCGGTCCACACCCTCTTAGGCTAATGTCAGACGAACGTCTTTTTGCACGCTTTTTTTCGCTCTTACGCCATCCCTACACCTTCGCTAGCATGTGTAGGGACGGTGTAAGAGCGAAAAAAAAGCGTGTAAAAAGACGTTCGTCTGATATTATCTTAGATGTCTGCAACAGAAAATCCCAATTCAAAGAGTATAAAAGCGGCAGCTGTTGGGCAGTATACACTCAAGCCTAATAAGGATCTATTTATCTGAAAGTGTAACATAATATGAAGTTTGATTTAATTCCGTGCATTAGTTTTGAGATATGGCTATCACGACTATCATGCAAAAAAAAAAAAAAAAAAAAAAAAAAAAAAACAGTATAGCAGCGCAGTTTGTTACATGATTTACACGAAAAATTTAGGAACAACTTATGTCAATGACACATAATATTAAGTTTGATGAAATTCCGGTCATTACTTCTTGAGATATTATCGCTAATATCGTGTAAATTCTGAAAACAGTGTTAAATTCAGGGGCTAGTAAGGGTGGACAACCCTCCCCCCCCCCCCGGAACATTGAAATGTCCCTCATGAAGATTTGAGATTTTATGCTTAATGGAAAAAAGTCCAATCCCCTCCCCAACCCCCGAAACTCTAGAATGTCCCTCTCCAGAACCATAGAAATCCCTCCCGGAGAAAAATGTCTGAATTCAACACTGTTATAAAAAAGCAGCATGGCAGCACAACCTGTTATATCATTTACACGAAAACCTAATCATGAACAACTTATGACAGAATATTAAGTTTGATGAAATTCCGTTCATTACTTCTTGAGACATGATCCGTAACATCGTTTAAATCCAGAAAACGTGTTGAATTCCGGTGGTAGCCCGGAGGGACATCCCCCCCCCCCCTGTGCAATATTCAAACGTCCCCCCAGAAGGTTTGAGATTTTATGCTTAATGTACAAAGGTCCAATCCTCTTCCCCTCTGAACTGTCCTTCTCTGGATCCGCTGAAATCCCTCCCGGAGAAAATTGTCTGAATTCAACACTGCTGATAAAATCTGCATAACAACGCCCCCTGTTGGGTAATTTACACCGAAATCTAATATGCAACAATTTATGCCAACGTCTAACTGAATGCGAAGTTTGATGAAAATTCGTGCATTAGTTCTTGAGATAGAGCTATTGCGAAAATCGGGAAAAATGCAACATAGCAGCGCCACCTGCCGATAGATTTACATCAAAAAGTAATCAGCACCAATTTATATGAAAGTCTAATTGAATCTAAAGTTTCAACAGATTCCATGCATTAGTTCTTGAAATAGACCGCCCACAATTTTTTAATCAGAGACAAACAAATAGACAGACTGACAGACAGACAATGTATAAAAATAGACAAATGGTATTCCAGACAAGATCTTCTAAAACTATAAATCCTTCGAAAACCGGAAGTCGAAATTTTTCATGAATCCAACGCTTTCTTTTTTTAAAGACAAAAGAAAGCAAGAAAAAATTAACGCATCGATTCTGCCCGTAAATTAAGATCAGAAATGGCGAATCGATTCAGTTTAGATTCGATGCCGATGTCGATCTTTAGATGCGGGCAGAATCAGAATCGCTATTTTTTGATTTACTTCAATTCTTTAGATTCGGGCGAATCGATTCAGTTCAGATTCGATGCCGATTTTTAGATGCGGGTGAAATTGCTATTTTTTGATTTATTTCAATTCAAATCGCATCGTACATGATCCACGATTCGGGTTGATAAGATTTCTCCAATTTTACTGTTTTAGAGGCAGAATTGCTGTAAAATTTTGTATTAAAGCCTTTTTTTTTTTTCTTTCTAGGTTCAGTGTTGAATGGCGGGATGATTTTTTGACTGCTCAGGTCGGGATGGGGGGAGGGGGAGATTTTAGAGTTCCGTAAGGGGGGGATGCACATTTGTCCATTAAAAAGCATAAAATCTCAAAACTTTCGGGAGGGACATTCCAATGTTCCCCCGGATCACCTCCTGAATTCAATATTAGGTTAAATCGTTATACTTTTGTTTAGAAGCCTAGTTATTTGGGTTACTAGTTTATTATGTTGTATTTTTCAAGTTCGTCCCTTCTAATCCTTTCCGCCACCCCTTCCTCCCCAATCTTAATTTACAGGGCCATTCAAAATATGCATGCTATTTTAAAAATGCCCAATTCTCGTTCTATTTTATCATAAATCCACATTTTGAAATCTTGACCAAAGATACATTTGAGGTCACCCCTCCCACCGTTTGAGACTTACCTGTTCCCCGGGAGGCATATTTATTGTTTCTTCCAAACCATCTCGTGTAACATATTGTTGGAAAGCGTTTAATGTCCTCTTTTATTTTCTGACCCCCCCCCCCCCCCACTAGTTACACGTTCTTGGCACTTTTTAGCTCACAGGCTATCAAAGCCTGAGATCTAATGTGCCCGTCGGTTTTGTATGTATGTATGTATGTACGTACGTGACGCGATAACTCTTGATAGAAATATCCGATTTGCTTCAATTTTTTTCATTGTTCATTCTGCTAAGGCGCTTCCCTGATTAGTTTTGGGGGTTCATTGGTTAAGTATAAAGGGGAAACGGGGGCTAATCCCCCCCCCCCTTAGCTTAGATAAATGGGTTTTCCATGCAGAATTATCATGTTTTCTTCAAATTTTGGTATACCGGTTAATTTTGATAACAAGTTTCTCTGATTATATTTGAAGGTTCATTGTTATAGTCTAAAGGGGGGAGGGGGGATGAGGGGATAATACCCTCCCTAATTTAGATAGATGGGTTTTGCTATCCGATTTACTTCAAATTTGCTATACCAGTTTATTCTGATATGGCGCTTCCCTAATTAGATTTGGAAGTTCATTGGTTAAATATAAAGGGGGGATCAGGGGGCTAATACCCCTTAATTTAGATAAATGGGTTTTGCTATCCGATTTGCTTCAAATTTGGTATAACGATTTATTTCGAAAAGGCGCTTCCCTGATGACATTTGGAGGGTTACTGGTTAAGTATAAAGAGGGGAAACGGGGAGGGGCAATCCCCCCCCCCTCCTAGTTTATTTTTCGAGGGGCATTATTCTTTGAAATAAGAGCATAATATACGGTTAATGTGAATAGCCTGTGAGCTCAATGCCATCAGTTTAACAGGACACTTTTCTTTTTAGCTCACAGGCTATCAAAGCCTAAGAGCTAATGGGCCCGCAGTTTCTGTATGTATGTATGCATGTACATACGAAACGCGATAACTCTCGATAGAAATATCCGATTTGCTTCAAAATTTTTTCTAGGTTCATTCTTATAAGGCGCTTCCCTGATTAGTTTTGGAGGTTCATTGGTTAAGCATAAAGGACGGGGGTACGGGGGCTATTCTCCCCTCCCCACTTAGATAAATGGGTTTTTCATGCAGAATTATCAGATTTGCTCCAATTTTGGTATACCGGTTAATTATGATAAGACGCTTCCCTGATTAAATTTGGAGGTTCATTTTTAAGTATAAAGGGAGGAACAGGGTCTAACCCCCTTTAATTTAGATAGATGGGTTTTTCTATCTAATTTGCTTCATATTTGGTAACCAGTTTATTCTGATAAAGCACTTCCCTGGTGAGATTTGGAGGCTTATTGTTTAAGCTAGAGATGTGACGGGGAGGGGGCTGATTCCCCCTTAATTTATTTTTCGAAAGGCATTCTTTGAAGTAAGAGTATAAAATACAATTAGTATGAATAGACTGTGAGCTCAATGCCATCAGTTTAACTCGATACTTTTCTCTTATTTATTATTGTTTCAGTGAGTGCACTCTGCATGTCAGCGAATGAGTCAATAACTGTTTATAGTTTTTAGATTACTGCTGGGGAAAAAAAACATATAATAAAGGAATATACTTTTATTTATTTGTTAATCAGAGAAAAGTATGTTATTTCATTGTTCGTGGCTCTAGGATGAGAACATTTTTTTTTCTTAACAGCTGAAAATTGGTAAACATTAAAAAGAAAGATATTTATAAACTGTAAATGAGATAAGGAGATATATATTTTAAAAAGGGAAAGAAATTTTAGTTAAATATATTATTAAAAGGAGAATTTTGATTATTAATTGGGGGATAATTAGTATGTGATGATTGGTTAATTACATTCATCACAGCTATTTTAAAAGAAGATTTGCAATATTTGCATTTCCCCACGCTTATAGGAGACCCTAAAAAGACTGAAAAACCATTTAACTTTTTAAATAAATTTAGAGCTTTCAAAATTTCGCTCATCTGCGCATTTTTAAGAAAAATGACGTTTATAGGAAGTAAGTCTCCATCTGTTTGGTTGAAGGAAATAAGAGTAGAAAGTACATCTTTTCCGAATTTAAAAAAAAAAAAAAAAAAAAAAAAATCATTTATTTCTTTTTTTTTTTTATATGACCGAGATCTTTTTTAAAGATAAAGTTAAATATAATATAAATTATTATCAAAATTACATTTTTTAAAGATAAATTTAAATATAATATAAATTATTATCAAAATTACATCTTAAAAATAATAATTTTAAAAGTTAAAAAACCTTATTATTTGACTCAAAGGTCTATAGTAGCTTACTTCTGGGTCACTAACATTGTCTAGGGCCCCCATAAATGGAGGTGAGGGGTGAGAGATAGTCGTTACGGCCCTGTTGATTCGCTACGTTTTGGAATTACAATTTTTCAGCTTATCTGTGTGAATCTGTGAACATCGAAATATCGATTCAAGTATCGATTCTAGAATTTGGGAATCGATTCTTATTGCGATCGATTCTGTTTTATACGATGTCGATTTTAATCGATTCTCAAATTTTCCAGAATCGCCCATCACTACTCTATCGATCCTTAAAGTTTGTCACCGACGAGCTGAATCACCCTGTATATATATTGGGCAAAAATATCAATATTTAAAAAAGTAGTAGGGATTTTTAAAAATGCAATTTTCGTTAACTTTTAATAAAATACGCAGTTATTTTATTGTATTTATTTATTTATTTATTTATTTTTGTATTCTCTTTTAGTTGAACATTGGAATGCAGTGAGTTCACTTTTGAACCTAATTTTTGAAAATAAACAAAATTGTTGAAGAGGTAAACTGTCCCCTTAATGGTGGTGATTGTTTGAAGTGCATTTGAAATATACTTTTTCAAGCATAACGAAACTAAAATGTGTTTTGAAAAATCTCTGCCTTATGGGAAATGGTGTGCATACTAATTATAGTTCTTTAGCAGGATAATCGAAAAATAATTAGATTTACCAGTGGTCTGCAGACAGTAACTGTTTGATATGCGTTTATATGATGCGACTCTAATTCTAACAGAATAGAATTTATAAATTATAAAAGATTGCTTCTGAATGTTCTTTTTGAAAAATCGTGAATGTGATATAAAAGACTTACGTGCATTAAAGAATTTTCGTATACGCACATACATTATGGTTTAGCGGTAATAGTTATAATAAATGGATTATTATTTTATTACAGAATTTAAACTCACTGAACTTTATATATGTTATTAAGTCAAATAGCAGAAATGGGTACCCAAATTTCACGAAATTTTCTTCGTTTTTGACGAAACCATTTCCTGGGAAAAGCTCCGAGCGAATATTTCGTCAAATTGAGTAATAACTTTCTTCGCTTGTTTGAGGATACAAGTTTCAACAAAAGTGCAATAAAAGGGCTGGTGGTGCCATCTATTGAACAGTTTAGAAGCATCCGTATTCATAGACAGGGGGAAAAAATATCACTTATCTTCGGGGTGGTTCGAACTCACGTCCTCCGCTGTGGGAGACTGGTACTCTAGCTATCTTGCTATTGAGCCCTTACACAAATGTGATTTTAAATGGATGCAGTGGATTCTACTGTGTGCTTATATTTTTTTAAGGTGAATTGTAATTTTATCGATGCTGTTATAATTCCGTCAAGATTTAATTAATAAGGGTAATTTATTATTATGGTTTACCTATGGTTTATGAATAATTAGAATATGGTTTTATTAAAGAAATTTTCTGTGCTCAATGAATGATTAAAATATGGTCTGTTTAATTTGATGCTCAGAAATAACGAATTAAGAAGTGTATATAGAGGGAGATTTTATCAGTTTGAGTAAGTGATAAAGATTTTAACCCTTTACTGTTTATAGAAGGGAGAGGGATCAATTATGCATATTTTTAATTTGATTGTTACATTAATATATTTCTTAAATGAAAAAGAGATCCTGGAATTTTGAAATTTTATTCATCGAATTTTCTTTTTGAATGATTTATAAAACACAAGAAATTTATTATTTTCAAATTAAACCATAACGAATAAAAGAAAAAAAAATAAACATTCTTGAAAATTTTAACAGCTAAATAAATAACTAATGCAGAAAAAATAACTACCTATATTTCAGCATTTTCTGAAAAGCGCTAAAAAGTGTTGTTTTTTGAGTAAATTGTGGCAGGAATAACAAAAATAAACGGTCAAGTGCGAGTATTACTCGCACACAGAGGGTTCCGTAGAATAAATATATGAATATGAAATGGTATTATAAAAAAAACCGTTTCTAAAAGAATACTAAGATTTTGTAAAAAACTATACAACGTAGAGTTGGGTATAACTGTATATATTAGAAAAGTGTAAATGGGTATACCATGAAAGTTCAAAGAGATATGGAACCTAAATAATATCAAATATAGCTATTCGTATAACTCTTTTTTTTTAATATTATCCAAATCTGTTTATGATGAACTTAATTCGGTTCTGATAATAAAAGCAGTGCATAGTTAAACTTCATTTGGCATTTCATAAAACTAAATTCAGCATAGTAATAACCTTTATTTCTACAGTGTAGCTAAAACAAAACCTTTGTTCAAAGTTTAAATTTGGCATTGTGCTAAGCGCGCTTCGAAAGCAGGTCTCATAGATGTAACACCGCCTTGGTCAGTGCCGCGTTTTTCCAGATAAGTGTTTAATTAACTTTTAAAGTCACTCGAGGCGTATTGAGAGATACTTACACTCAATGCAAACTATCGCGAATCCCACAGTATTTATGCGATTCATTCTAATTAAACCTTTCGAGGGCGGTGCCCTTAAAAAAGGGCACCTAAGTTTAATTCCAAAACAGACAATCGGCACCAAGGATATTTAATTAAAATTTTCCTTTTATCATGTACGTGAAAATAAACACGTTCGCATTTTCTAATAAATTCGTTTATAATTTCTGGTGTCAGTTCTTTATTTCATAAGTTTATAAATAGAATTACTCCGCGCCAGAAACGCTTAAGTGGTCGCAGGAGTCTTAAAACTTCAAAATTTAAGAAATTTTAATTTTTTTAGATGTTAAACTCCTATCTTTTCTGAATATTTTGATATAATTGTTTCCTTAAAATTCCCGTTAGAACAGAAGTTATGGCTTTTAGAATTATACCCGCTCAATAACTGAAGCGGTGATTCCGAAACTTTGAAGTTATTTTTTTCCAAATGACCTTTTTGGGCATAACGTGCAGGATATCTCAAAAATTTCTAAATATCTTTTCATGAAAATTGTACAAAAAATACTTTTTTTAGGTGATTATACAGTTGAAAATTTCAAAATTTTGTATTAACTAAATACAACTTTGTATTAGAAATATAAAAATGCTTTGAATACAAATTTATTTAAGTCCAGGGTAATTATTACAATCTAATGTATAAGTAAACACCAAAATTTTTATTCTAGTTGTAAGCTGTTATACCAATTTTCTGTCCGTCAAATGTCTGACAGTTTGGAGCATCCTGTGAGCGCTAATCCTGCATCTCGCATTTTTTTAAATACATGAAATGAAAGAACATATAATCTTTCTTCTCAATAAAAATTGTGTTTTAAAATCATATACATTTTAAGATATTAAATTTTGAAAATGGTCTTTTTTACTTTTTTTTCCAATTTTAAAGGTCCTGAAACCCCTTAAACCTCTAAGGGGATTTGGGACCCTTTGCAAGACTTTGACGATTTTTTTTTATGTACATTTTCTTATTATATACACGTATTATTACAGGTAATATTTAAAAAAAACTGATTTTGTCAAGAAAAAATCAATTTGTGGATGAAAATTAAGATTTTTTTTTTGTTGTTGTTGTTTGAAGCATGTTAATGCTCGCTGTTTTTTGATACATTACTGTGTTTAAAACACTAAAACTTCTACAAATATTCGTCAAATCGCTGTATTATTTTTTTGCATCTTCAATATAGCGTACTAAATAAAATTAGGTATCGATTTTACAATTAATGAATTAGTTTATGAGAAAAAAAAATATAGAGAGGCAAACATATGCAAAAACGCAGCAAAGAAACATAAATTCTTTAACATTTCGATTTTTTTTCACTATATTGTAAAATCCATACGTAATTTTATTAAGTACACTATACTGAGGATACAAAAAAATAATAATAATGGAGTTATTTGAAAAATATTTGTAGAAGTTATAGTGTTTTAAACAGAGCAAACTTGATCAAAAACAGCAAACAGAAAATTCTTTAAATAAAAAAAAATAAAAAAAAATAAAAAAAATATTAATTTGCTAATTTGCTATTTTTATAGATTTCAAATGATACACAGACACCTCTGAAATATTTTATATTTTTTAAGGGGTCTCAGGACTCTTAAAGCTTCAAAATTTTCAAAATTTTAATTTTTTTAGATGTTAAACCCCTACCTTTTCTGAACATTTTGATATAATTGTTTCCTTGAAATTCCCATTAGAACAGAAGTTATGGCTTTTAGAATTGTAACCGCTCAATACCTGAAGCAGCGTTTCCGAAACCTCGAAGTCATTTTTCTCCAAATGGTGTTTTTTGGGCATAACGCGCAGGATACCTTAAAAACTTCTGAATATATTTTCATGAAATTGTTAAAACATATATTTCATGTTAGTCTGTATAAACTGAACCTAAAATTTCCTTTTTATTGTTCAAAGAAATATATTTTAATGTGATTTTACTGTTGATATTTTGAAAATTTTGTATTAGCTAAATGCAACATTGCATTAGAAATATAAAACTGCTTTAAATACAAATTTATTTAAGTTCAGGGAGATTATTACAATCTGAAGCATAAGAAAGCACCAAAATTTTCATTCTAGTTGCAATATTTATTTTGTCATCCGGCACGTAAACTGTTATCCCAATTTTTTGTTCGACAAAAGTCAAACAGTTTCGAGCCCCCTATAAATACTAATTCTGTATCTTGCAATTTTTTAAATACATGAAAGGAAAGAACATACTTATATCTTTCATCCCAATTAAAATTGCATTTTAAAATCATATACATTTTAAGACATCAAATGTTGAAAAGGGTCTTTTTTCCATTTTTTCACTTTTTAGAGTCCTGAGACACCTGACTGAGACTTAGTATGTTTTTAACAATTTGACGTTTATTGCTTTTATACTGTTGCTGGACATTACATTACACATATATTCATTAAAATTTGTTAACTAGGCATAGAGTACACCGCCCCTGCCCTTATGTATGTCCAAACTGGCCTATCTTTAAAGGTTAATATCTCAGCTAATTACTGATGATTTTTTTCGAAAATCATTATCAACAATGCTTTTATACTTCTGCAACGATAGGTATATCCAGCGATGCTCAACAATTTTTCTGAATGCCCGTAAATCGAAATTTGTGTATAACAAAAAAAAAATGCTAATTTCTCAAAAACTATGTGACCTAGGATAATCGCTATAATTTTCCGGGAAGGTTTATATTAACATCTACTACCTCTAATTTTTTCATAATTTTAGTTTCAGTAGTTTCGGAATTAGATGGGGGGGGGGACATATTTTTGCGTTACATTTTTCGACAATATTTTTTAAAATATAATACCTAAAATTAAAAGGAATGTATTTTTGAGTTCAGCGTTACGAAAGCTTTCACAGGATACCCCACATGATATACAAAGAAAAGATTTTTTTTTTCATGCAACTGAATTTGCCCCTATACATTTTTACTAAATATATTTATGAATGTTTATTAATCTGAAAATATGTGGGTCAATGGTCTTAATTACTTCCCCGAATTTGAACTTTCCACGTTACACAGTTTACGAGTAAAATGGCTGTGACAGACAGACAGAAGGACGGACAGACACAGGAGTGATCTTATAATGGTTCCGTTTTTACTTTTTAAGTACGGAACCCTAACAAGCAAATATCTGCTTGCTAAAATCGCAGGATTTGAGGAGGTACAGTAGCGCTCCCCTCTTCAAACAGCTGCCGGAACTATTTCCTTAAAATGCATTGAATCTAGCTGTGAGTAAGGAAACACTTTCCTCAAATATTTGAGGGTTTACGTTTCGTTAAAAATCACGTAATATTAATACGAAATGATTGTCAAAAACGACGAAATATAGCTCAATGATTGCTGAATCGTCAGAAGTGAGAGTTTTATTTCTGAGAGTTTAATCTCGATGAAAATTGTTTGTGTAGCGATAAAACAAAAAATTACCGAAGTATTCGGATACATTATCGTTTAGGAAATTTTTTTATCGACATGCGTCTTTTTTCAGATTTGGAGGTCAAATATCTATGTGTTTTCCTGGACAGCACTCTTACTTTGCGCTGGCAAATCGAATATAGCGTCCAAAAATTCTACAATTCCACACGCGATCTCGCCCACTTCCTGTATAGTAATGTGAAGGGTATCTACTTATAATAAAAGCTGAGTGCAGGGGACCGGCGGAACGATGTCGGTGCGAACCACTCTGGTCTGCGAAACGACCGTAGCTAAACGCCATGTTAGGCTTAATGAAAAACATATCTTAACATATGACAGCTAAATGATAATTTTTTCTACTTAAAATAATGTCTGTTCAGCATATTTTCATATAAAACATGTGTATCATATCTATTTATAATGTATTAAGTTCTAAATTAAAATTAAGCTATTAGAAATCAAATCTAAACAAACGATACTGTTGCCATTCAGATTCAAATTCCAGCAAATTAAGAAACAAATGAATGACTCTTTGACGATTCATAAAAAAAAAAAAAATACGGCTAACATCTGATTCTGCTTTAAATATATTTTTTAAAGCATATTAAAGCCTTTAAGTTTTTTGAAATGCGTTTTTCATTATTGTTTACATTTATAAGCAGCAATTTTATTTACGACTGTTTACATTTACAAGCAGTCAGTTTACGACATACATATGAAATATTACGTAATTTATTGAATAAATATTTTAAAAAACATTATTTAATGATTATTCATCATTATTCATATGAATCATTCATATGAATATTGATTCATATCAATGATTCATGTATTTCACTCTTCTGTAGTGGCAACAGTGAAACGCTGTTTCTTTAGGAAAAACCGAGGGATAAACGTGCTGATTTTTCGCCACTACTCGCTTTGATCTGTCAATAGTTATTTTTGAATGTTTTAAAAGTTTTTTTAATTTTTATTATGGACTTTCCGAATGAATCGCTTTCGGAAAGAAGGCGCCAATTGACCAGGAAAAGAATTGCGCGATCGCGGCAATCAACGGATTTCTCAGTTTGCCTGATAAACTCAGCTGAGTTTACACCGAACAGAATTAAACACCCATACGCACAATTTTTTGTTTATTTTTTATCTAAACTATGCATATTTTAAGTTCATGTTCATAAAGTGTTTATCACTCACAGGAACGTTTCATTATAATAAAGATTTAAAAATCAAAATTACATTTTTTTTTTTAGTTTTACTAAATCTTTGTACCGTTAAAAAACATAGCTTTTTGTATGTGTATTACTTTCAATGATGCACATAATGGTGTTTTAGTTTTGGCCAAATATATGAATCAAATTTTAAAGTTTCATCTAAAATTAAAAAATAAACATCTGTTTTTTTAAAGAAATGCCATATGTTTTTTGTTTTATTTTTAAGTTTCTTATTTCACCTATGCTACATTTTTTAAGCTGAATTTAATATATTTCTGTGAATTATTTTTTGCTGTTTGAAAAATGCAACAGCTTTTTTTTTTTTTTTTTTCAACTATGCATATATTTTTAAAAGCATTTACAGACATGCCACTTTCCAGCGAAAACAGGGAATTCCATTTTTTCGGCACAATTTATCATTCCTGGGATTGATGCAAATCAGTATTAAAATTTGTTGACATTTTTAGGACGAGAAGGGGGGTGGGGGGTGGTAGCAGAATTTGACAAAATAAAAATGCGAGTACAAGCAGCTGCAAATTGAGTTTATTTCTAATCCTTTCCCATGACCTACTGTGCATTTAGTCCATGTATAGAAACAAACAGCATGAAAAAAACATATAGCCAGGAGCTTGCAACTATCATCTGTCTGCTTTCCCCGAAGGATTGCAAAAATCATCAAAATATCGTAGAAAAAGGGTGGTTTCATCAAACGAATATGAATTCCGTCAAAGGATCGCAGAAAAAAACACAATTTTTCCCAAAGGGTCCTTTAGAATGCATGTTTCGTCTAAGGATTATGGACTATGTGAATGTCGCCAAATAATCGTGGAAAAAACATGAATTTCTATAGATGACTGTAGCAAAAATGCATTATTTGATCAAAGTATCGCGAAAAACGTGAATTTCGTCAAATAATCACAGAAAAAATATGTTTTTTGATTAGAGGATCATAGAGAAAACGAGATTTTCATCGAAAGGTTGCAAAAGTGCAAAGTTTCAACATAAGATCCTAAAAAAAAAAAATGTAAATTTTGAAATCGTGGTATCTTGAAGCTTATTGGTTCATCAGTATCAGATGAACCGTTAGTCAGCTAAATTTTCTGTTACGTAACTAATTTGCTGCATACATTCGGATGCACCTGTGCTTCTGTCGACGTATTTTGATTGTAAGGTAAGTCTTGCTTGCTCTGCTGTTTATTTCTTTTTTTTTATTAGGATTTTTGCATTAGCTGTTTAAAATGCACCCTTTATTGGTGAATATATCGATTTTTACATGGTTTACCGTTTTAGAGACAGACGATTCAGCCAACGGCTGCCGAAAAAATTCCGAGTCTGAAAACATCGAGGGTGTATTACCAAACATCTATCAAAATTTAAATTTAATTCAGTTAGAAGAGAAGTACCATACCTTAACGATGTTTCTGACCCTGACTAGGATCCCCTTTTCTAAAGATTAAATTATTGATTTTTTTTTTAATTTTAACTGATTGTTTGTTTTTTGTATGAAACTCCCCTTTTTTTTATGAATCGCCGTCTCATTTATTGGTATTTCTTTATATTTATCCTTTTACTTTTATTTTATGTTTAATAAATTTTTTGGCAGTTGTGAGCGAGATTTTACCTGCATTCGTAAAAATTTTTCAAGATGGCAGTAAAACTTCGTTTTTAAATCTTTATGTTACTTATAAATCCATGTTTTTACATCATTTTCTATTTTTTTGTGCAAATCATTGATTTATAAATAACATAAAGATTTAAAAATTGAGTTTTTCCGTCACCTTGAAAAGATTTTTGGCACAATTTTTTTCGCCAAGCGGCACAGGATGCAGAACTCTTCCCTGAATTTTGTCAAAGAAACGTGAGAGGTGTAATTCGTCAAAAAGGCGCAGGAAAAACGTGAATTTTGCAACAAATCCCGATAAAAAACACTCATTTCGTGAAAGGATTGTGGTAAAAACAATCATTTTGTCAAAAGGCTGCGAAAAAGACATGAATTTCATGAAAGATGTGCAGAAAAAACGAGAATTTCACGATAAACATTAAATTAATGATTTTTTTTTTTGTTTGTAAATTTTAACTGATTGTTTGTTTTTTGTGTAAGTATTTTTAGTTTTTTTTATATATATTTTTTTCTGTATGAAACTCCCCTTTTTTCTGAATCGCCGTCTCATTGATTGGTATTTATTTATATTTATCTTTTTATTTTATATTAGTAAGTTTTTTGGTAGTTGTGAGCGAGATTTTACCGGCATTCGTAACAAATTTTTCAAGATGGCGGAAAAACTTCGGTTTTAAATCTTTATGTTATTTATAAATCCATGTTTTTACATCATTTTCTATTTTTTGGGCAATGATGTTTTTCCGCCATCTTGAAAAGATTTTTGGCAAGATTTTGAAAATTTTTTTTTTGCCAAGTGGCACTCTTCCCTGAATTTTGTCAAAGAAACGCGAGAGGTGTAATTCATCAAAAGGGCACAGAAAAAAGCAAATTTTTCAACAAATCACGATAAAAACACTCATTTCGTCTAAAGGCTGCGAAAAAAATACGAATTTCATCAAAGATGTGCAGAAAAAATGAGAATTTTGCCATAGGGTTGTTGGAAAAAGCTCTTATTTTTTTCCCCGTATGAGGTGGTTCATATTTTCTTCATTTAAAGGTTGACTTTTACAAACACTATTTTTTTAATGCTTTTGAGGACTTGCCACTATCTGAATAATCATGCATATCAATCACCTGTTTAATTGAGTCTGACTTAATGTTGTAAACTTAAAATAACACTTTCCCGTCATTTTTGACGGGGCCATATGCTAGTAGGAAATAAATATTGTTATACAAAACAGCGCTTCGTCCCATATTTCTCTATCGTGCGCAGATCTGTGGTTCTGCAGCTAACAAGGAGAGGGCCAACCTTGTTAATCACAGATTTTGATTATTTTAATATATGTTGTAGGGTAGAGACCCCTTAGTGTCAGGTTCAACGGATTTTATCCAACGCTCCTTAGTTCTTGAGAAACCGGGGGGTCTAATAATAGTACACAACTTAAATACTTATATTGCAACAGCCCTGATAGGTTGGTCGTAGCTGAGTTGGCACGGCGTTCGCTGGCAGATCTGCGGGCCCGGGTTCGGTACCCGAACGGGCAACGTTTGTTTTTCTCATTTTTTGTTTTATAAATATACTTATAATTTAATAATTTCAATTACAAATTTTAATGTCATACATTAATTATAATGTTAATAAACTTAAATTTATCATTTTTTATTTTTAAACTATTATTTCTCATCCTTTAAAGAGGTTTAAAAAGAAATTGGATGTATTATTGAATGATAAAAATTCCAAAATCGTGACAAAATCTGTTGTGGTGCCATCTAGTTATGATAAAATAAAAGAATATTCAAATAAAATAAAAGTAAAAGCAGAAAGAACATAAAGATGAAAGCAAAATAATTGAAAGCGCAAGCATACGTATTACAAATTTAAAAATCTTTAATATGCAAAAAATCGGTTGTTGTTTAATTCTGATGCTAATTTTTAATATAATTATGCTTGTTACTTTAAAAACAGAATAATAGTATTATTGCATTGACTCCCTTTGTTAAAGCAATGCGTAAATGATGTTTCTTTAAAATCACGAATTGACAGAATTGCTCAATATCATTGCATCGTTAAAGAATGTAAGAAATATATTTTTAAAGTGATTTTTAAAAAATTAACAGTTTTATGATGTTTTATACAACTATTTAGTTTAAAGTAAAAAATTAAATAGGTTAAAATTATAATTGATATACAATATTATAAATTTTAATTGACAATGAGATTATTAATTATACTTACAAGTATATTTATAAAACAAAAAATGAGAAAAACAAATGTAGGGCACTCAGGTATCGAACCCGGACCGCGGATCAGCAGGCAAACGCCATACCAACTGAGCTACGACCAACCTACCCTTGCGGTTGCAAAGTAAGTATTTAAGTTGCGTACTATTATTAGACCCCCCGGTTTCTCAAGAACTAAGGAGCGTTGGATAAAATCCGTTAAACCTGGCACTAAGGGATCTCTACCCTACAACATATATTAAAATAATCAAAATCTGTGATTAACAAGGTTGGCCCTCTCCTTGTAAGACTAATCTTCAGAAAATCCAGGTTGTGCAAACAAGAATCTACTGGTATTACTCATTCTCCGAGGTTCAGAAGAAATACAACGTTATATTAGAAGTCTTTGACTGCGATCCACATTGATGTTAAAATTCCTATAATCCCCGCAATTAAAAATCAAGTCACCAAGTTCTTTGATAATAGTTCTAGCTTACTTACGCTTCTTACTTACGCTACTGCAGATATTTCCATGAATAATTCCATATTGCTCAGATAACGCAAAATTTAGATAAAAAAACATTAAAAAATACTGCATATACACTTTTTTATATCCAAATCTTACGTTGTGTGAGCAGTATGGAATTATCAGCAGTAGCGCCCTTTATTATCGAGATTTTGAACTAAATTTTGTTGCTAGTGTCATACAAAATCCCCTACCACATTGAATATTTGTCTGCAAACCGCATGCCTTTTCGACCCATAGATGTTCTTTTTATCGAGTTTAACTTTCGCACCGAAATTTTGAAACACTGTGTATATAATGTACAGTCGTGGAAAAAAAAAAAAAAGTAAACACCCCCTACTAACTCCTCAACAAATTATCGTAGAAGAAAGTTACTGGTACCGAACGATTGGAAATAAAGTCTAATTTTAAATGATGTATATAAAATTTGCTTAGGGGGCCATCTACATATTAAAACGAACCCAAACTTTGTTTTTTTTAAAAAAAGTCAGTACACAATTCTGACAGCATAAATGAACTCTACACCCTTCAATTAGCCTAAAAACGAATTTTTATGCAATTCGTACCACAAGTTTCCGAGAAATTGATTATTTTAAAACGAGCGTATTTTAAGGGCTGTATCCAAATTGAAGTTCCGTACTCGATTGTTAATTGAGAGAGCCTCTTTCTTGATCAAGGCACCTTAAGCGCCACTCAAGGAGTCAATGAAGCCTGTTAGATTGTAGTACAGCAGAATAAATTTCAAAATATCTACTCACTTCTATCATAGACGGCCCCTTAAACCATCATTTTGCCGTTTTTTAAGCATAATTTGAAAACTACTTGGAAGAAAAATGGAAATTTTGGTTTTGCATAAAGCAGGACTTAATAAATCTAAATTCATCAAAAAAATTGTAGGTTGCAATTCATATTTTTTTCGAATATTAATTTCATAGTTCTTATCATAAAATTATAAAAATTGAAAATTCAGCGTATTTATGTTTGGGTCTGTATTATTGCTACAAAAAAAAAAAAATTAGCACATTAGGAGCATAATTTGAGGAGATATAAATAAAAATATGAAAAGGTAATTTAACATTAGAAGCACTAAATTTTTAATGTTTATAATTCAAAAACTTATCATTCAAATGACTTGGAATTCGGTGTCTAGGCATAGTTTGAACCGAAGATTTGAAATATGGCGTTAAAATTGGGTATTGCCATTGAAAAAAAAATGAAGTTTGGATTCGTTTTTATATGTAGATGACCCCCTAAGAAAATTTTATATACATCATTTAAAAGAAGACTTTATTTGCAATCGTTCGGTACCAGTAACTTTCGTCTACGATAATTTGTTGAGGAGTTAGTAGGGGTGTTTACTTTTTTTTCCCCACAACTGTACGTATGGATTCATCACAAGTCTTTTATTTGTATCTCAAATGCATAAATATATCTTATTCACTTAACTTATATCTAATATTTCAAACTAATACTTTTAAAACTTTCTGAAATTCAAACAAACGATACCAACAAAATACACTTCTTCTGAATTAGTTTACGAAAAGTAATTACATTTTTTAAAAAACTTATATGATAAATTTCAGTAGTTATGACGTAAATTCTGTATCGTGACGTCAATAATATCTAATTGGTTCTCAGAACATGGCATGATCATTTTAAATAAGAAACTAAAAACAGTTTTCTAAGGGCTGTTCCAAATATTTTGGTAAAATATGATGCTGTTTATCACTTTTGTAAAGTTTCAAAGTTTCATTTCTTTTATTATCTTGTTTGTACTTTAGTTCGAGAGGTATTCCGTGGAATGTAGTAATATTTAAGAATTATGCTGAAATAAGATTGTTGAGAATTTGCATTTCTTGTGTTTTCTTTTCAGGCAAATTTATTTTTAACAATGTTTTGCTTTCTTTCTTTCTTTTTCTTTTTTTTTTTTTTTTTTTTTGTACTTAAATTGAATTTTCAAAGAATGCATTCATTCAACTATCCAATTCGTGCAGAAAAATAACAAAAATTAGTGATCGTACGAAAATTCAGTTTCGTTTTCGTTTTCGGCCCAGAATCTGAGTTTCGTCGGAAATTTCTTTTCAGCGAAAATACTACCGAAAATTTGGCCGCACTCAAACTCGGCCGCAACTACCTTTATTCCAAAAATCTCGTTTCTTCCTTTGGAAATTTTCAACGTTACTGATTGATTTGAGCTGTATCGGCTCAAATGAGACACTCTTTATTTATTGCTATGAACTTCACTTAATTATCAATCATGACTGACCCAAGGCGAGATTGCAAATTATAAAGCAAGCAATGCATATATGACTAAAATTTTAAAACGCTTTTCATGTGCTCATCAAAAGCTGAAGACTTAACATTACAAGAAATCTTTTAGTTTAAAACTGCAGAAGCGTTATAGGTTTAGGTGAAACACAAGTTTAGGTGAAAACTTTAGGTAGTTTAGGTAAACAAAAACACAAGTTTAGGTTAAATCTAATCATATAAAAAATAACCAGAAAAAAAAATTAAACCTTAGAACTGAGTTTGAAACAAAATTTGTGGATATCTAGAAGACAAGTGTTTATTTTGTTATCTTAAATTTTTTCAACAAATATAGTCAATATCAAGTAATATCGCTTACCCGAAAGAAAAGTGACACATCTCGCAAAAATTCATTTTGCGTTTTATTCCACTAATAGGTCTGTCATAGGTGGTTCTTACTATATCAGAGACGGCGAATCTATGGCACGCGAAAGAATAAGTTTGGCACGGCACAGCATTGATTAGGTCTCTAAACCAGGATTCAGTGATTTTACACAAACTACACGAATTTAGACGACCTGATTTTAATTCTAAATTCGATTAATTGGAAATAGAAGAATTTTAATTTCATTCAATATAGTTCGAAAATTTATCAAACAACGAAAATATTTGAAAAAAACCAAAAAGGACAGATTATTATAATCATTAATAAAAATACCGATGATAAATTGTGGCAACTTGAAAATTAATTTGAGAACTATTTAAATATAAACTGCCTTTTTTTTCATTTTAATAGTTTTTCCTACTATTTATACCTGTGAGTCATTATTTTCTCAAATGAATAATATAAAAAATCAAATAGAGAGCAGTTGCCAGATAAATCCATTTTAGTTTGCATTCTGTTAAAATTAACTGAGCATTAAAATGATATTAATTATTTTTCATCCAAGTTACAACACAATTAATCACATATTTGTTTTATTAATTTCTAAAATATAAGTGTTTCTATAAATATTTCAGTGTAATACTTACATGTATGTTACCCATATTAGTAAAAACCTTAATAAGTAATTTTCAAGTAGTTTTGATTAATTATTTTTCAATCCACTAAATTTGTTTTCTAGTTGGCACGTCAAGGTCATGTAAAATATTTTTTGAAAAAAAGAAATTGGCACGCGACTATAAAAAGGTTCGCCAACCCTGTACTATACAAACAGTTTCATAAGTATAGTTATACGGAAAATCACTTTATTACGCTATATGCCCATTTGTGACCACAGGAGAGGGGTGGATTGTGTGGGGAGGGAAATTTACTCAGCCCTCCAAATCTCATCCTACGTCTTTATTCTTAAGGGTTTTATGCTTTTATGCACTTTTTTATTCCTATATGCAGAGCTAAGTGATATAATTTTATGTTACACTAAAGTCATGCAGATTTTATTTTGCCTCCTGCGAAATTCACTTTTATCGAGATGTGTCGCTTTTCTTGCAGGGGAGCGATATGTAAATTGATGTTTAGTGTTATTCAGATTTGAAGGCAGGCAAAATATTATGCTGTTGGTTTGCTTGCATTTTACCAGCCAAGTTTGTAAATTTTCGGAAGTTAGCATATGGAATTATATCTATGTTTGGAAATACTTGTCGATGATAGCAGTTTTTCCTTATAAAAAGAAATCAGTTTTCTATCAGATTTATTATCACTGACTTTCACCCGATTTTAAAAGTAGTCTCTGCAAATTAAATTTCCCCAGAAATAGAAAAGATATTTGGTGACAAGAGAAGTCAACTGTTAGAATGTAAATATATATTTTTTTTGTTGCTGCTATTTTTTTTAAAACAGGACATTTTGTATTAAAGCCAGAAAAAAAAATCCGCTTTTTTTTCTTCTTCTTTTGATTAATGTTTGGTGGCTCAGTTAAATTTAAAACTGTGCTTTTTTCGTTCTTGTCAATTTTTGCGTTTGACATGCTTGGTTTAGAGAAATCTAAGAATATGTCATAAGTTATTTGCGTACTATTTATAGTACATATTATTTATCTATAGTGACTTCACTATAGTGACAGGGATTCCCAAACTTTTAGACCGACGTACCACTAAATAGAAGTGCAAACGTCCGCGTACCACCAGGTGACAGATTCAAAGCTAATACAGAAAAACCTGTGTAAACGCAATATGTCTAAAACGAAATATTTTTCCAGTCTATTGTGCTTCTGTCTGATCAGATTTTACTGTATTTAATTGCATAATTACATTATTAAATTGGTAGTTAGATTGACTGCTTTATTTTAATATTCAAATAAAAGGCATCACCATCGTTTCATTTTAATAATAAGCATGCTATCAAAATACAATGTTTTAGTACAAAAAAAAAAAAAAGCTGCAATACTTAATTACTTATTTGAGTAAACTGATACATATTCAGTAGGGTGAGTCTATTAATTCCCGTGTATTGCTAATGAGAAGGGTGTATTTATCATTAAAAAGAATATAATTTTTGCATGTCAAGTATTTTATATATATATCAATAGATCTATTTAAATAGAGAACATAAATATTACATAGCTTTGTTAAACTTTAAAATAATACACACATTTAAAGTCGCCATGTTCGTCTATTTTTTGTTATATGAACACTATGTTTATATCAACAGTAAAATACACTTAAGAAAATTTAATAAATGAATAACCTACATAAGAAATTCACATCTCTTCTGAAAATAAACCATTTATTAATACGTGATAGAAGCTGGTTGAAGTAAGTATTATACAAACACAATATAATAACAGAAGAAAACTTTTTCTTTTTTTTCAGGTGGGATGAAAGATAAACTAAACATCTAATTAGCTCCATTTATCTAAAATTCTAATCAAAATTACATTAAAATAAGAGAAAGCAAAACGCTGTCAAAGCAGTAATATAACAGAGTGAAGAGACTACGGGGCCTGTTACTGACAAATCAAAAAGAGGAGGTGGTATTGAGTTGTTTTTTTTTACTTCACATACTGTATTTTTTGTTTCATGTCACTACCAGTATCAGATTTTTGCGTACCAGTAACCAGAGCTTCACGTACCAGTACTGGTACGCGTACCATAGTTTTAGAACCCCTGCGTTAGAGTCTTCAAATCTCAATCAGCTGATAATCACAATGTAATTTCACTGTGATGTCATGACAATGCTACAGTCACAGGGATTTCACAATCGAGTTATCAAATGACGGCCATATGAGAATGACCATAGGTGGCTTCACTGTAACTTCACAAAGCAACACTCATTTTGACTTTTTTTGCGGAATGACCAAATGACATTCATCACTGTCTAATAATATGACCAATGAAAGATATGAGATTTTGCGTCATCGTAGTGATTGGGGCACTTGTGACCATTTGTGACGTCAAATTGCTGTCACATCGATAGGCTGTTCTGTAAAGGATAGTACCAATTGCTACGCCTGATAACGTAGGGTTGGGTGTAGCTATATAAAATTGAAAAGTACGAATGGGTAAACCATGAAAGTTCAAAGAGCTATGAAGCCTAAGGTAATATCAAATATTGCTATTCTGTATAACTCTTTTTAACACTTTCCAACAAAGTTGAAAAGTGTTAATACTTCGGTTTGCCTGTCCGTCTGCCCGCGCTCTAACTCCCGTATATATACTCGGATCGTTCTGAAATTTTTGGATGTTAGTGACCTCTACCATAGCACGAACCCTATTTCAAATGAAGTTTGTAGCACGTTTAATTCATTTACAGGGACAGTCAAAAGTTTTCCGTTACATTACGGCCTATGGGAAAAAATCGTTTAAAATGATTTTTAATGATTTTAAATGCTTTCAAACATAATAAAATTGATATGCATTTATCAAGTGCACTAAAATATGCATTCTGTAGAATATGCGGCGCAAAGAATAGCTATTATTCATTTACAGGGCCACACAAATGATCCCGTTACATAATGATATAGGGGTGGAGGGAATTTTTTCCGGCGTATTTCAATTATGTTCAATTATTTCATGTATAATGAAATTGATATACGTCCCTGAGATACAGACGTATAAGTTATTTCATGTATAATACGAAGTGCATAGCATTATTTACAGGGGCACACAAAAGATTTCAGATACTATATTGTATCTGAAGTACTGTACATTAGCGATGATTGCTGGAAATGCATTTTCAATTATGGTATGTGCTTTTATGTTTCACTATATTTATGCATTGTATATGGTGTGTATAAATGCTGTATCTGGTATACAGGGCTACACAAAAGAATTCATAATGGTTACTGGGCATGATTGCAAATTGCTTAAAGGTTTTTTTTTAAGTGAGTTATGCATTTTTACACTGAACTGCATTTAGTTTACTAAGAAATGTTTATACAACATACATAAAATGATATACAGGGTCACGCAAAGTATTGGATACATGGCCGTCTATAAATGATAATTTCTGGAAATGTGATTCCAGTAGTTTTAAGAGTGTTTTACTTTTAATTAAACTTTAGCTAAATAGTGGCGTGTAATAAATGTACTAGGTTAATTACAGGGTTGTACAAAAGTATACAAGTATGTTTCCATCTATTAGTATAAATTGCTGAAAGAGAAATTTCACCTGTTACATGTTTTCTTGCTAAACTAAATCTCTCCATTATATAGTGACTATATCAACCTACAGATCAAATACAGGGCTGTTCAAAAGAATTGGAATCCATATTTGGTATGGAAGGTAACTGCTGAAATCATTTTTTCAAATGTTTTATGCGTTTTCTAAAATGTTTACTTAGTTCTCTTATATACCTTGTTTCCCTAAATAACGAAGTTTTGTTAAAGCATTCAGGAAGTGTTGGAAAGTGTTTCATAATCTATGCTTAACGCATGATTTTTCTTACTTGTTTAATCTTATTCTAATCTGTTTATGATGAACTTAATTCGGTACTGGCGTAAAAGAAAAGTAGTGCATATTTAAACTTCATTTGGCATTTCATAAAACTAAATTCAGCGTAGTAATAATCTTTTCGTTTTGCAGTGTAGCTAAAAAGAAAACCCCTTGTTCAAAGTTTAAACTTGGCCCTGTGCTAACCGCGCTTCGAAAGGAGGTCGCAAAGTTGCAATGCCGCCTTGGTCCGTGCCACGTTATTCTAGAGAGGTTTCTAATTAACTTTTAATGACACAAGAGGCGTATTGAGAGATCTACTCAATGCGAACTAGTCGCGAATCCCATAGTATTTATATGGCTAATAGAAAGAGAGCCAAGAGATCCCTGGTTCGAATCCTGGTCCGGACATTTTTCGTACAGTTGGAAATTTACATCTAATATGATTTATTTACCAATTATAATTGTGTTAAAATTAATCTAATTCTATAAGTAGTCTGTTTTTAACAACTTGAAGTTTATTGTTTTATACTGATACTGGGCATTGCATTACACAAATATATCATTAAAAGTTGTTATCTGGGCTTTAAAAGGTACATAGAGTACGCCAACCCTGTCATTTTGCATGTTCAAACATGTCCGTATCTTCAAGGGCTAATATCTAGGCCAATTACCGACGAATTTTTTCGAAAATCATTATCAAGAATACTTTTATGCTTCTGCTACGACAGGTACCTCAAGCGCTTTTCAACATCTTTGCTGAATTCCTGCAAATATTTGTCTGTGACGTGAAAATGCACTTTTCTCAAAAACTATGTGACGTCGGGTAGTCGCTATAGTTTTCCTGCGAGGTTTAAATTAACGTCTAATACCTCTAATTTTTTCATAATTTTAGTTTCGGAAATAGAGTAGGAGGGGGGACATATTTTTTGCACTACATTTTCGACGATATCTCTGAAGTATAATACCTAAAATTAAAACAAATGTATTTTTGAGTTCAGCGTTACGAAATCTTTCACATGATACCCATACGATATATAAAGAAAATACAGTAAACTCTCTGTAAGGCGGACTCTGTGTAAGACGGAAATCTGTCTAACTCGGAAAGTTTTTCAAGTCCCTACGAATCCATAGACAAAGAGTAAAATTTGTCGAAGGCGGAATATTGTCTACTACGGAAAATTTTCTCGGTCCCGATCGATTCCGCCTTAGACAGAGTTTACTGTATTTTTTTGTCAAGTAATTTAATTAGCCCCTCTACATTTTCCCTAAATGTATTTGTGAATGTTTAATAATCTGTAAATATGTGAATCAATAGTTTTTATTACTTCCCCCAATTTGAACTTTCCACGTTCCATAGTTTACGAGTAAAATGGCTGTGACAGACAGACAGACACAGGAGTGATCTTATAAATGGTCAGTTTTTACTTTTTAAGTACGAAACCCTAAAAATATTGAAAAACATAGAAAAATATTAGAGCATATCATTTTACAATTATCGTGTTATCATTGCGCAAAATATTACACGCTCACATATCTTGAGCAATTAAAAAAAATATCTTTGAATGACGGCATAAGAAAAGAAAAAAACGCGAAAAAATTAAAGTTGTTAGGCGATATCATTATGCTTCACGTGTTGAACTTCTGATGTACATTCTGTCAAACAATTTTGCACAGTTAATAAATATCCTTGAAAGACATCTTTACGGAAATAAAAAAAAATAAGTATTCGAATAATTTTGTTACAAATATCACGATTTTGCCGCTGGTATTAAAAGCGTGTCTAAGATTGACTCTGACTTCAAAATGGGATTTTATATATAAAGTTTCTTTAAAAAGTATATTTGAAGGATTCTCGCTCTATTAATGAAATAGCTGCGCGAATTCAGTAGAATAAATTAAAAATTCTCTAGAAATAGTAATTTATTTGAACGAGTTATTTTTATTGTTCAAATTATTAAACACAAAATGTATAGAGTAGCCTGGGCACAAGACAAAAACAAAACTTTTGCAATTATTCAGGGATCAATGACTATTTCTTTTAACTTTTTCTTGGTAAAATCATCACATGGCTGGTGATTATTTTGAAGCATTTTCAGATAATTAGCATTAATAATAATAACAAGTTGGAAATTGCTCGTCAAACGTGGCAAATGAGGTGCGTTCGTACTATAACTAGATTTATAAATATTTTTTGCACCGCATATTGTACTGAATGTATATTTTAGTGCACTTCAATAAGTGCATATCCATTTTATTCTGTTCGAAAGGCTGTAACATCATTAAAATGCACTTGAAATAATTTTTTCCTCCATTGTCCGTCATGTAGTCCGTCCAAACTTTTGACTGTCCCTGTATTTAAACTATAGATCCGATTTTCATAAAATTTGAAATGACTCGACAAAATTTTGCAACAATTATATATTTAAAATTTCAGACCATTCGGTTGGGTAGTTTTTGCTCTATTATATGCGGACAGACGGTCTGAACGACGACTATAGGTGCTACGTATTTATATAATTACGAACGCACCTAAAAAGAATTAATAAAATCCTGTCTGAAAATTACCCCAAACAACGGGGTAATTTTCAGACAGCTACTTAAGGGTCAGATTTGATTACCAACTACGGTAATTAAAAGACACCATTAGGTTATTTCGTTGTTTCCAAAAAGATAACATATCCTAGTATCTAAAAACGAAGTAGCATTTGTGCAAGAGTTGCCACACCCGAGAAATTGAAATTTGAATCCAGTGAAGCTAAAAGTTAAACAGTAATTTTTTATAGCATTTAGGAAACCAATTTTTTACAAGACAGAGTAAGCTGCTAATTACTAAGAAAATACTAATTGAAATAGAAAAAAAGTTGATTTAACTGAAATGAAAATTGTTTTGGCCAGATTCCGATTAGTGTGCGAGCATTACTGCTGTCTGTTAATTACCTCGCATTCTATATGAAATATATATCACTCGAATGTCACATTCACCTTGGGTGAAATCAAGACAAAAACTAAACTAGTATGTTGTGACCATCACAAAACTTTCTTCTATATAAATCACGTCAATTAAATCATTTAAATAGTACAAGAAATAACAACGATTTAGCACCAATTCATATCAAAGTATATCTGAATTTGAAGTTGGATGAAAATTCGTGCATTAGTTCTTGAGATAGAGCTATAGCGGAAATTCTGAAAAAAATGTAGCATAGCAGCGCCACCTGTTGAGCGATTTACACCAAAAGTAAACAGCACTAAACGATATCAAGGTATACCTGAATCTGAAGTTTGTTGAAAATCCAAGCATTAGTTCTTGAGATAAAGCTATTGCGGAAATCGCAAAAAATACAGCATAGCAGCGCCACCTGTTGAGCGATTTACACCAAAAATTAAACAGCACTAATTTATACATAAATTCATGTCAAGGACTAACTAAATCTGAAGTTTGATGAAAATCCGTGCAATAGTTCTTGAGATACACCTCTTGTGGAAATCGTGAAAAATGCAGCACAGCAGCGTCACCTGTTGAGCGATTTACACCAAAAATTAAACAGCACTAATTTATACATCAATTCATGTCAAGGACTAACTAAATATGAAGTTTGATGAAAATCCGTGCAATAGTTCTTGAGATACACATCTTGTGGAAATCGTGAAAAATGCAGCACAGCAGCGCCACCTGTTAGGCGATTTGCACCAAAAATTAAGCAGCAATAATTTATATCAGGGACTAACTGAATCTGAAGTTTGATGAAAATTCGTGCATTTTTTCTTGAGTTAGAGCTATTGCGATAATCATGAACAATGCAGCATACCAGCGCCACCTGTTGGGCGATTTTCACAAAAAAGTAATCAGCACCAAACTATATCCTGGACTAACTGAATCTGAAGTTTTATGAAAATCCGTGCAGTAGTTCTTAAGATACAGCTATTGCAGAAATCGTTAAAAATGACGCATAGCAGCGCCACCTGTTGGGCGATTTTCACCAAAAACTAATCAGTTCCAGTTTATATTAAGGTCTAACTAAATATGAAGTTTTGTGAAATTTCGTGCATTAGTTCTTGAGATAGAGCGCCACAAAATTTGTGTCACATACAGACAGACAGACGGACAGACAGACAGACAGACAGACTCACACACAGACATTTTGTAAAAACATGTTTTTTTTGGAATCTCTGACTCATAAAACGTGTAAATCCGTCGAAATCTGGAATTCGAAAATTTTCATGAAACCAATACTTTCTTCTTTTTCAGTTTTAAGACTTAAAACACACACTTTTATTTTATATAAAATGACGTCATTCGCATCCGCTGAAAAATTCCTTATTTACGATCGAGTCTTAAACAAAATCTACAGTACAGTATGCATAGGATGTCACTATCGCTGAATAATACACAAATCCAAAAAAAGAGATGTCGTCATTCAAGAAACTCGACGGAAAAAAAAATCGGCTCTCTAATGATTCATATGCCTCCATTTGTTTGTAATGTTAATATAGATACTTAAAATTAAATATATTTTATAATAGCCCCATGTTTTTTCAGAAATCATTCTTTTTTTTTTTTTCAAAATAGCACGTATTTTTTAATTACAGTTTTTTTTTTTCAGTTGTTATGGAAAAATGGTAACAAAAAGATATAATTACTATTTTCCAACTATTTTTTCTTTACTTTCTACAGAATAGGAGTACTTGAGTTACCAAAATTAAACAAATGGCGCTAAAAACTACAAAAAAAAAAAAAAAAAATTAATATCTCAAAAATAAATTGAGATGAGGTTTTCAAAGAAATTGCATTTTAAAGTACTTTTTTTTCCCAATGCAACAATATATAAGTTGAAAATGTGCGATGCTTAGAAGTTAAAAAAAATTACAGTAGAGTATTTAACCGTACAATGACACATCTGCTTTGTTCTACGACTGGCTTATACAACGGAACGTTGTTTTTTAGAGACGACACTTTAACTGTTGGCCGAAAGAAATAGCATATCGGGGGCTAACAAGCAATCTTTGCAGAAAAAAGGTGCATTTAAAAATGACGCTATATAAAAGTTGTTATTACATTTGAAACAGTTTCAAAAAACTTAAAACTCAATACTGTACGCCAAGTACAGTAGATCCTCGATTGTCCGAAGTAATTGGGACCGACCATCTTTAACAAAATCAAAGTTTTCAGATAATCGAGAATACTTCAATTTTAACCCTTAAATGCCTGATTTTTCAAAAATCATTGTAATAATGTTTTTCGGCTTTCATTTTTTAAATAAATCATGGGAAAAATACTTAAAAAATCATATTTTGTTATAGTTTACGGCTAAAAAACAGTTTGTTACTAATCGACAATACTGGTGTTTAATTGAAAAAATAATTTCCCTTGATAAAATTCTATAATATTAAACACACAAGAATTTTAGGAACTATAATAAGAAATTTTACTTGCTCACTGTAGGTCAAAATAGGGTATTTCTCAAGCTTCCAAACAAAACAAAAAGAACAAGTAGCAACAATTGAAAAAATAAATCTATCTTTATTCTTAAAAAGCACAAGTGTTGCCATCTACATGTTGAAAATCGATTTAATAATATTTTCAGAATGTATTTTATTGGCTACATTAGGCATTATAGCTTCAATATTATTCTAATAGCATTTTAGAGTCTAAATTGGGTATGTTGCCGAAAAGCAACACCAGGCATTTAACGGTTAAGATTAAGGAGAAATATATGCGCTACCTCTTATTATGATAACAAATGCTTAATAAAAATAAAGCAATAGTAAAATAGAAACAGGAATAAATTTGCTGAATTTTAATTTTGAAACCAAGTACCTTTACATATTTCACAATGGTTTGAAACAATCTTTTGTTTGTCGCAGTTTCGATTGCCTTTGCTTTGAAGCTCTATCACGGAGTTTTTTAATATTATTAGTTCAGCAGTATCACAGTCTTTCTACTATTCCAGCCATGCCAATATTTTTGCAAAACATTCAAAAGCTTCAGAATTGCTAATTTGTTCGTTTTCTTTGTCCCACTCATCAGTTTACGGGAGCTCAAGTTTAATTCAAAGGAACTCTAAGAAAGGGGATCGAAAATATTTATATGTGCTTGCAGTTGGGAAAGGATCGCTTGCACACAAGGAATATGTTAGTTAAAAATAAATAAAAAATCTTTTCAAAATGGATTTTGCACACAAGGATTCTGATAGTAAAAAAAAAAAAAAAAAAAAAAAAAAAAAAAAAAAAAAAAAAAAAAAGCTTTAAAAATGGATTTCGGTTAACCGAGAGTTCCGGTTAAAAGAGTTTCGGATAAAAGAGGTTCTACTGTACTTCCAATCAGAACTGATCCCTAAGACGATCAAGTTTTGATCGAAAGTACTTGCCGTATAGTATTGAATTTTTAATTTTTAAATTTGCATTAAATGTAATATCAAATTTTACACAATGTGTCATCTTTAAATGCAACTTTTTAGCAAATATTACTTGTTTTTATTTTGTTTCCAAATTTTTAAATAGTTGTAAAAAATGCAATTCTATTGAAAATAAAATACTTCATAATATTTAAATATAAAATATGGACAAAAATATTATTAGAAGATCAATAATGTTAAATTAGGACAAAAAATTTTTTTTATCCCCTTTTAAACGCATAAATTTGCGAAAAGATAATAAAATTGCTTTCAAAACCTTCTAAAAAAATTATGTCTACAAAAAAACTTAACCCTTTCAAGGGCGGTGGCTAGAGGGCCTAGCCACCTAATTTCAATTCCGTAACTGACAAATGGCACCAAGAATATTTAAAAAATAAAATTTCTTTTGTAATGAAAGTGCATAATTGTGGTTTTGTATTTTCTAAGAAATTCGTATGATTATTCGGGTGTCAGTGAATTATTTAATCATTTTACGAACAAAATTCTTCTGCCCCTTAACGGTTAAGGGGTCTCAGGAGTTTTAAAGTTTCAAAATTTTGAAGTCATTTTACTGAAAATGACATTTTTGGCTATAACGCGCAGTATATCTCAAAACCTTCTCAATATTTTTTCATGAAATTTTCGAAATAGATGTTTTATGCTAGTCTGTAAAATATGAACATAAAATTTCCTTTTTATTATTAAAAAAATTATTTTTTATGTGATTATGCTGTTGAAATTTTCAAAATTTTGTATTAGGTAAATTCAACTTCGTATTACAATTATAAATATACTTTAAATGCAACTTTATTTAGGTTCAGGTTAATTATTGGAATCGGACGTATAATCAGGCACCAAAAGTTTCATTCTAAGTTGCAAAATTTATTTTGTAATTGTGCGCGTAAGCTGTCATACTAATTTTCTGCATTACAAATATCTGACAGTTTGAAGTCCCCTATAAATATTAATTCTACATTTTCTAATTTTTTAAATATATGAAACGAAAGAACATACTTATATATTTCATCTCCCTAAAAATTGTGTTTTAAAATCATATACATTTTAAGATATTAAATGTTAAAAATGGTCTTTTTTTTTCATTTTTTCAAATTTTAAGAGTCTCGAGACCCTTGAAAGTCTGAAAAATTCAAAATATACTTTAAAAAAGCAAATATTATCAACATATGAAAACTGGGGGAAAAGAAGTCACACTATAGAATATTGCAGAAACTGTTGTTTTAAATCCCTAAATTACGAACCCCTGCAAAGAAAAGTAGATTTTAAGTGAATTGTATTAGCCAGAAAAAAAAAAAAAAAAAAAAAAAAACACAATGTCCCTTTAACGCAATTTTATTATGTAATAAGCTTAGTTAAACTGATTAGTTCATTAGATAAAGTTCTAATGCATCTTTTGTCAAATCGCACCGCCCTGATTTTATTGTTCCCGTAGCAAAGACCTGTAACACTGACTTCCTCTGCATTCTTGGCTTACACCCAAAAGGGTTAATTAGATGTTGGAGCACTAATGCTCTTGTAGTTGGGTGATTATGGAAGCTTAATTGAATGATTCAACTTTAACAGCTCAAAAGAAATTGATTTTTATTGTATTGACTGACTTAGTATATTGATATTCATTAAGGCTGTTTTCGAATTAACGAAAATCCGGAAAAAAAAAATTCTTAGCATTAATTCTTTCTAGATAAGTTTCTAATCGCATTAAGGGGGCCAGGTAAGCGAGATTTGGGAAAAAAATCGATTTTTACTTTTTTGTATCATTAAATAGTATAAACTTTTATCTTTCCAACGATGTGTCACACATGTTTATATATTTAAAAAAGAAGTGTTGGAATTATTCATTCTTTCTAAGAGTACTTCACAGCTTAATGGCCATTTAAATCTTTGACTTTTTCTCAAAACTTGGATTTTTCATGTTTGTGTTCCTTTTATTCAATATCTATTAAACTTAAGAACTCAATTTTTTAAAAATATTTTTATTATGTTATATTGTAAACTTTAACACAGGGATTTAATGATTTGTTGAAAATTATTTATTTTATGCAGTGAAATCTTACCAAAAATGCTAATTTAAAAATGCTTTTCAATAAATAATTTTCAGGTTAACTAGAAAGAAAATGGTCTGTTAAAATACGTAAAACACGTTACTCAAACTACTCTAAAAATTCTAGATCTATTTCACCATTTCCGAGAAAAAGGTACATAAAGTTGGTGTGTTTTAACATGGCGGAGATAGAACTTACCCGGTCCCCTTAAGGGGGTATTCTGGTCTAGAGACATAAATTTTGGGCGTTTTGTCGAGCTCGATAAAATATATAAGGACGTGAGTTTCAAAACTCGCTTTATCCCGAAAATCAAATTTTGGGAAATCGCGAAAAACCTCTCACTGCGTCCATTGGTTTTCATTGTAAAATAAGATTTTACAATGCCTGAAATACACGATAAAACTAGTTTTTTTTTTTGTAGATTGTAGTGTTTTTTTCGACGGAGGTTCACAAATAGAATAGATTGATAGAAAAAACTCGATTTTTTTAAAATTTTGGATGAGGCGAGTTTTGAAACTCACGTCTTCATATATACGAGGATGGTTCAATAAGTATTGTCCCGAGTGTGTATAAAATATTTGTACTGCGGTTGATGTGGAATATTAAACCCTAATATCTTAGACGCCTATATGTTCAATTTCAGAACCGCAGCCGCTATATTAACATTTTTTTTTCGTTTTAGGTGTGAGAAATAGAACATAACTTGAAAGGGAGGGGGAAAGCTGGTTTGGAACTTTTGGAGTCAGACCTGAAGCAGTTCTGCGATAGATTTGTGACATTGGATGAGACGTGGCAATATCACGATGATCCCGTGTCCAAACGACAATAGCCACGTCTCATTCACTGTCAACCCCCCAACACCCCCCCCCCTTAATTCAAGCTATTTGAGAACTCTCACACCAAAAACGAAATAAATATATAAATATATCAGCTGCAGTTCTGAAAGTGAGCATATAGGCATCTAAGACATTAGGGTTCAATATTCCACATTAACCATCGCAGTACAAATATTTTACACACACTCGGGACAATAATTATTGAACCACCCTCGTATATACTCGTATATATTCACTCTTTTATACAATATTTATTGATATTTTGAAAATATACAAAATTTTTTTGAAAAACAGAAATGAAAATTAAATAAGTCATAAGCTAGTAAAGTGGGGAGTAAAAAAAAAGGGGGTTGCATGCTGGTTGACACGATTGCAGTTTTTCTAACAAAACAAACAAACAAACAAAACACGTCATAGAATGGTACGTTATGCTTACAATTTCTCTAGAGGATATATTCTTAAAGGTCTAAATTTTCAGAGTATGCAAAAAAATTCTAGACCAGAAGACCCCTGTAATATATTTTTCTGTTGTTATAGTTTTCGCCGTACATTTTTTAAAAATCGATGTTCTGATATTTAAATAAAATTTAAAACTTTTTTTTAACTCAGTGTTTAAAGTTTTTGGAATACCTCCAATTGTTTTAGTTGTTGAATAAGAATTTTCCTTTTACTCCTAGAAATTAAAAATAGTTATTATTCTTAATGTTTGATTAAACAAATGTTTGCCGAAAAAAATCCTTTAAACTTTGTCAACGAAAATATCAAAATATGCAAACCACAAATATCAAAATATGAAAATCAAAACCACTAAAATATGCAGTTGTAAAATAAATTTTGTGAAAACAAAACAACATACGCGAAAAAATACGATATTCAATAAAATTTCAAAGGGAAAAAAAGTATTGCCAAAAGCTTAGTTTCGGTTTCATATAATCCTATTGTTACAAAATGTAATTTAAGACTGCCACCCATAAAAATGTTTCATGTTTCCATTTAAATAGATGATGTAGTCCAGGCAATAGAGACCGTATAGGGACTCTACCTATCAAAATTAATGGTAGTACTGGAAATCGGCTTTCTAGATGTTTTTTGGGTCGCTGAATCCGAATTTGTAACTTCCCACCAAAATTTCCCCCGGCAACCCCCCCCCCCCCAAATTGTGGTAAAAATCCCCCCCAAAAAGGTTTTTATTAAAAAAATCAATTTTTTTATTGTTTCAGAGAAAAAGTATCTAGAAATTCAGAATGTAGACAAAATTTCCAACAAATTAGATATATGACATTATGACTTAGGATGAAGTGGAAGGGGGGATCTGCCTCGGAACATGCGCGCGGTGCTGCGTAAACTAAGTTGCGCAATTCCACTTAACCATTCACACGTTTACATTAGCCCTCCCATCTTCCCTCCGAACTTTCTCTATAAGGTTTACTTTAAGTTTTTTGGGTCGCTGAATCCGAATTTTTAACTTACCCCCAAAATTCCCCCCCCGACCCCCCCCCCCCCCCAAATAGTTGTTTTTAACTTAAATTTCTTATTGTTTTAGGGGAAAAGCATTACAAAATTCCGAAACTAGACAAAATTTGCAACAAATAGGATATATGACATTATGACGTAGGATAAACGGGGAGAGAGGGGGCTGCCTCGAAACATTCTCCGCGCGCTTTTCTCAAAAACTAAATTTTTTCAAAAAATCAATTTTTTGGGGGGTTGCCGGGTGAAATTTTGGTGGGGAGTTGCAAATTCAGATTCAGCGACCCAAAAAACATAAAGTGAGTCGAAATCCAGAACTAGTATTAATTTTGCCAGATAAAATCCCCTATTGCTTGGACTTCATAATTTAGTGCATGTTCAGAGGCAGCCCTCACCCTCCCCGTTCATCCTAATTCATAATGTCATGTATCCTATTTGTTGCAAATTTTGTCTAGTTTCTGAATTTCGTAGTGCTTTTCCCCTAAAACAATAAGAAATTTAAGTTAAAAACAACTATTTGGGGGGGGGAGGGGGTGTTCGGGCGGGAAATTTTTGGGGGAAAGTTAAAAATTCGGATTCAGCGACCCAAAAATCTTAAAGTAAACCTTATAGAGAAAGTGTGGAGGGGAGATGGGAGGGCGAATGTAAACGTGTGAGTGGTCAAGTGGAATTGCGCTACTTAGTTTACGCAGCACCGCGCGCATGTTCCGAGGCAGATCCCCCCTTCCTCTTCATCGTAAATCATAATGTCATATATCTAATTTGTTGGAAATTTTGTCTAATTTCTGAATTTCTAGATACTTTTTCTCTAAAACAATAAAAAACAAATTGATTTTTTTAATAAAAACCTTTTTTAGGGGGCTTTTTACCAAAATTTGGGGGGGGGGGGGTTGCCGGGGGAAATTTTGGTGGGAAGTTACAAATTCGGATTCAGTGACCCAAAAAACATCTAGAAAGCCGATTTCCAGTACTACCATTAATTTTGCTTGGTAAAATTCCCTATTGCCTGGACTAATGTTAAATAATGTTGGAAAACGTAACAGTGTAAGTAATTTTATGTCAAACATCACTCCGCTTGTGAAATGACGATTTCTTCGTGATACGTGCAACGCGTCTCTTTTAGTTGTGAAATATGTTCCAAGATGGCGACACTTCCGTGAGTCATCGTAGCCTAAGGTCACAAACTAAAGAAGGATTGTGTAAAAGACTTGTGTTTCGAAAAGGCGTCAATAGATCGCAGCACCACAGACATTTCCTGATAAACTGATTTTAAATAGAACCTTTTTGCTTATTAAGCAGACTGTATTGTTTCAAGTTTTCTTTTACTCTGTTTTAACTCTTGTGGGCCCCTATTACTTCTACACTTCTAGGCCCGATCTCGTGAGGCCAAGACGCACGGTTTTTTTAGTGCGTTAACTCTCAGTCCAATGGAAGATTTTCATCTCCTACTGGATTTTAGTGTTATTACTTCTATAGTACCCATACTTAACTCTTTTATTTTATTCCTTATTTTTTAGTGTGTATGTGTTCGTCCAATGTAACCTGATTTCGTCGTGCATTAAATAGTTTTTCTGTACCAGCGCATTCCCATCATTCTAAGAAGATATTTTTTCACATCCAATAAATAAATAAAATATATAGTTTGTTTTCACATGCAGTAAACCAACGTATGTCTGCTTTACCAGAAAGGTAAGAAAATAAATTTCTATCTTTCATTATTAATGAAATAACTTTTGATATAACTATTTTATATTTATACTGGGTCTTTAGCTACACGCTAATCGCGAACTCACCCCTTCTAGATATTTTAATAGATTATGAGAGATGAATTGAAGGGGAAAGTAAATAAATAAAAAAAAAAAACAAAAAAAACCCAGTAATAAAAATTTGTTTATCTGATTGTGATAAAATGATGAACAAGATGCACATATGAGATATGAAATATTGAACTATATACATGAAAATAAAAATAAATGTGCATGAATAAATAACGATATATATAATATCGCAAAAAGAGTATTATTGTGAACGAATATTGATTGATTATTGTGAATAACTGATCATTTTATTTATATTTATGAATATATTCTAAGAAATCATTTTAAGAAAGTCACAAACTTCTTATAGTAAATATATTTGTTATCAAAGAATTTATAAAACTTGAATAACACGCTATGTCAGCCACAAAAGAAATTACGGCAGTGGAGAAACTAAATGATAATAATTACAATCATTGGTGTTTCAAATTAGAAAATCTGTTAATTAAAGACGATTTATTTAAATATATAACAGAATCTCCACCTGCCACACCCGATGATACATATACTAAAAACGCGGCTAAGGCGAAAGCCATAATTTGTTTGTGCATTGAAAATACACAAATCGTGCATATTAGACATTTGACATCTCCCAAAGAAATTTGGGAAAGATTAAAAAGTGTTCACCAAAGGGCGAATTTATCATCCAAATTATTCCTTTTGAGGAAACTATATTCGCAAAGGCTCAATGAGGGCGGAGACTTAAATCTACATATCAACAATATTTTAACTATCCGCGACAAACTCGCTGCCATTGGAGAGCTCATAAATGATTCGCACATCGTGGCTCTTATGCTTTGCAGCTTGCCTCAGTCATATGCTCCTCTTATAACGAGCATGGAGGCTAGAGACGAAAAGGATCTAGACCTCGAGTTTGTGAAAAACAAACTCATCGACGAGTACTCTCATCGAACCGAATACAAAAACACCAGCACACGACCAAGGGACACAGCATATAAAATTGTAAATAAAGGTAGCAAAAAGTATTGCAGCTACTGTCAACGAGATGGGCACGCTCGTTCAGAGTGTTACAAATTAAAAAACAAACAGAAAAACAATTACCAAAGAAGTGAAAATTATAACAGTAATAAATTTAACAACCATGCCAACTTTAAAGCCAATTCGGTAAACCCCAAAAATCAGCACAATGGTAGTAAAACAGACTCCTCGAATTTTTGCTTTAACAGCAAATCAAATATAGAGGATGAGGTCAACCAATCGATCATTCCTCTCTTCCCAGTGGAAAACAATTTTGAAATTGAGTCAGTAAAAATTAACCAAACACACGAAATATACACTGAATTATCAAAGCAATACGAAATCAAAAATTTGGGTCAAGTCACACAATATTTAGGCATAAACATAAAGGAAAAGGCAAACGGTAATCTAGAGTTAGACCAGGAACACAAAATAATACAAATCGCAGAAAAATTCAATTTGTTAAATGGTAAGCCTACGTATACACCCATGAATACTAACTACTTTAATCTAGATCCAAACGGGAAACTAATGGGAGATAACGTAAAATTTAGACAGGCTATAGGAGGGCTTCTATACATTGCAACTTTAACTAGACCCGACATAGCATCAGTCGTTAACATCCTGGGAAGAAGGAATGAATCCCCAAGGGAAGTCGATTGGCAAGCTATCGAGAAATTAATTAGATATCTGCTTACTACCAAAGGTCTTAAATTCGTCATAGATAAAACAAAACCTCCGATCCTAACGGCATATAGCGATGCCGATTGGGGAAACGACAGAATAGACAGGAAATCCACCACTGGAAACTTGTTCAAATTAGGAAATAATATATTGGCATGGTCATCGAGGAAGCAGAGTTGCACAGCACTCTCCTCCACGGAGGCTGAATATATCGCTGCCTCTAATGCAGGTCAAGAGATTTCGTGGTTGTTAGACCTATTAAATGACCTCGAACTGCGTCAACAACTACCCGTAACGTTGTACGAAGATAACTTATCAGCCATAAGATTGACCGAAAACGAAAAGGCACAGACAAGGACTAAACACGTGGAAATTAAGTATCACCACATCAGACATCTATGCCAGAATGGTATAATCAAAATAACTTATTGCCCATCGAAGTTAATGCTGGCAGACGTGCTCACCAAGCCGTTGCCTAAGCCTCATTTCGAGTGTTTGAGAAACAAGTTAAACATTCTACGCTCGTCGGTTTGACATAAAAAGCGGGGGTGTTGGAAAACGTAACAGTGTAAGTAATTTTATGTCAAACATCACTCCGCTTGTGAAATGACGATTTCTTCGTGATACGTGCAACGCGTCTCTTTTAGTTGTGAAATATGTTCCAAGATGGCGACACTTCCGTGAGTCATCGTAGCCTAAGGTCACAAACTAAAGAAGGATTGTGTAAAAGACTTGTGTTTCGAAAAGGCGTCAATAGATCGCAGCACCACAGACATTTCCTGATAAACTGATTTTAAATAGAACCTTTTTGCTTATTAAGCAGACTGTATTGTTTCAAGTTTTCTTTTACTCTGTTTTAACTCTTGTGGGCCCCTATTACTTCTACACTTCTAGGCCCGATCTCGTGAGGCCAAGACGCACGGTTTTTTTAGTGCGTTAACTCTCAGTCCAATGGAAGATTTTCATCTCCTACTGGATTTTAGTGTTATTACTTCTATAGTACCCATACTTAACTCTTTTATTTTATTCCTTATTTTTTAGTGTGTATGTGTTCGTCCAATGTAACCTGATTTCGTCGTGCATTAAATAGTTTTTCTGTACCAGCGCATTCCCATCATTCTAAGAAGATATTTTTTCACATCCAATAAATAAATAAAATATATAGTTTGTTTTCACATGCAGTAAACCAACGTATGTCTGCTTTACCAGAAAGGTAAGAAAATAAATTTCTATCTTTCATTATTAATGAAATAACTTTTGATATAACTATTTTATATTTATACTGGGTCTTTAGCTACACGCTAATCGCGAACTCACCCCTTCTAGATATTTTAATAAATAATGACCTAAAAGTTTAAAAGCTCTTCTAAAATTATAAATTTGCACTAATTAAAGCTTGTAATTTTTATTCTATAAAAAAGCTTAAAGTAAAAAAATTTAAAATATGCAAAAAGGGTTTTTGAGTGGGAAAAAAACACTCACAGCATACGCGAAAAAATATGGTACGCAAATTTAAAAAAACAAAAATAGTTTTTCCAAAAAAAAAAAAAAAAAAAGAAAAGAAAAGAAAAGAAAAGAAAGGAAGAAAGAAATTTAAGCTAATACTAGTTGGATCTGCCAATCCCAAATCTTTCTTCTATCTCATATATTTTAATGTTTCAAAATGTTGTTACAAATGTCAATATTTCATTTTTATTAGTTCAGTACTACATCAACTTTGACTTTCATCTTAAATTTCAGCTTTAGTCAAGTAAGCGGAGTAAAAACGAATAAATCTCGATCATGATATTTATTAAAATCAATAGTTTTCCATTACCCTGTTGTATATCAGCTGTTCGCGAATAGTCGCGGCTTATCAAAATGGGAAGTTTCCGTCGTTTCACGAGTCTCCGGTGTACAATAAAACTACGAAAACTCAAGAAATTTACAAAAAATCGTTATTATAGTACCCCCTTTCGTCGGAATATTTCCAAATTAAGGGAGGATGTTCTTGCCATGGCCAAAAACATACACAAAAAATTTGGTTCAATTCTATGCATAACTTCATACACTTTTCGATGGTACAATATTGAAAATGGCACAAAAATCGCTATTACAGTGCCCCCTTCCGGTGGAATATTTCCAAATTAAGGGAGGATGTTCTTGCCATGGCCAAAATCATACTCAAAAAATTTGGTTCAATTTTATGCATAACTTCATACACTTTTTGATGGTACAATGGCGACAGACACGGACATACGGACACACAGATACACGAACAGACAGACATTTTCTATAAACATGTTTTTTAGGATGTCTGACCTCTAAAAGTATAAATCCGTCGAAAATCGGAAGTCGATAAAAATTCAATTACAATACTTTCTTCTATTGAAGATATAAGTAAGTAATAACATATAATACATTATAGTCTTATTTAAAGGATTTCTTGCGTTACTGCATTCATTAATACGCATCAATAAGCCTTTCTCCCATTCTCCTTTTCTCTTTCTTTGTAATGTTCTAATGGCTTCTTTCAAAAGTAATGGACTATAGAACAAATAACTTATCCTAAAAAGAGGAAAGTTTCTTGAAATGTTACCTAATATTCACCTTAAGGCTCCTGTCCCTGCAGGCGAAGACACTCTCGAGTTAATGCTAAACCTATGGGGAGGTTATTTTCTAATATCTCGTTTGCGTTTTGATATTTTTAAATATATATATATATATATATATATATATATATATTTTGCATTGGATAACAGAGGTCCATCTCTATACACTTCGTTCCTTTTTTACTTTTTCGATTTTGGTTGCAACTATTTTATAGAATGATACTTTCATTTTCGGAACCGGTTTCGAAAGTGAAAGGAACTTTATAAAAAATATCTGCAACCAAAATCGAAAAAGTAAAGAGAAAGAGCGATGTAGAGATCGATCTCAGCTCTCAGCTATCCAATGCATTTTTTTTAAATGTTGAAATGCAAACGAGATATTAGAAAATAACCGTTCAATAGGTTTAGCATTAGCTTGCGAGTGTTTTCGCCTGGAGGGATAGGAGCGTTAAGAGGCTACTTCAGTCAATGGAAAAGAGCCCGTTCGCTAATGCTTATCCTATGGAAGAAATTCATAAAGATATCTCGGTTGCATTTCAATATTTTTGAATGATTTTTTTGCATTGGATAGCTGGGATCGATCTGTACAAAGGTCTTTTTTTACTTTTTCGATTTTGTTTACAGGTGTTTTTAATGAGACACTTTCATATTCGGAACCGGTTTCAAAAGTGACAGCAACCTCATTAAAAAACCAGCAATCGAAATCGAAAAAGTAAAAAACGGCCTTTGTACAGATAAAAAAAATCATTTAAAAATATTGAAATACAAACGAGATAACGATGGACAAGATTAATAACTGTGCTAAAAATAAACTAATTTCTTCAGTTACATAAACAATATAGCTCTTCAATTTAGCCATAAATCTCTTTATAATACTAATGCATTTAACCTTGAAATTCCTATAAAGATAATGACTTGTTAAGTGGCTAAATTATACGCATAATCTACAGTGAACTGATTTATTGTTATTATTATGTATCTTGTAATGTAAACATTTTCTTTCATTCTGAACAATGTAGCTAATCCAGGAAAGAGACATATAAAAATGCTCTCATATTTACAATCTATATAGTGTGAATTAAATAACTTAAAATGTTACCGCTTCTTCATTTGAAATACATAATAGTCTACAGTTTCTTTAATTAATGGAGGCATAAAAGGTGGTGCATTAGAGAATACAATTTTCTTCAAATATAAAGTTAATAATTTCGTCAACTAATACGTTTTGGGATTAAAAGTAAAATGTGGATTTACACCGTTGACGGATAAGTATCCTGCAAAAGGGTAAGTCCCAATTTACATTACTTACTCACACCTATTTAATGGGATTCAAAATTCTATCATAAATTCCTTCCACAGGATTAGCATTAGCGAGCTGGTCTTTTCGCGTGACTGAAGTAGCCCCTTAGCACGTACGCATCCGCGCCTATTTTTGTAACTTTAGAGGCACACGGCATCAGATAATCACCCCATTTGGTCTCTTACTATATTTTTGGCTAAATACGTTTTAAAAACAAATCTAATGTTGTATATTGTAAAATGCATCAATACTACTTCTTTTTAGATAAAAAAATCATGCCTTTTAGAGTTATTTACAGCTTTTATAGCAGTTTCTGTAAGAATCCATTTTTCTTTTAGAAAATGTGCAAACGATTTATTTTACACCTTAAAACATGAATTATTTCACAAAATTGATATTAATTACATTTAATACCTTTTACCAATATACAGTAGCTTTTATGTAACTTTTTCATTACATTTTTTCGGTGTGTTTTGAAAAGTACTAGAAAAGTGCTTGAAAGGTACTAGGCAAGTCAGAAGCGACTTAAAAAAATGTATCCCTTTTTTCGAAGAAAAAATGTGATTTGTGTGAAACCTACACCGGAGCGTGTGCTTACGGGTTAAAATGTTATTGTTATTTACTTTTATTTTTAATTTTTAATTTTTTTAAAATTCATTTTATTTATTTATAAGACTCTAATTTGGCCTTTGCTAATGCGTCTAGAATAAAGAGTATAAAATCGGCTATCCCAGCAATACTTAAAAAAGTGCTAAAATACTGAATTCCTTAAACGTACAACGATGCTGAAATCCAAACAGTCGATCGCAGCGACATCCTCAGGATATTTTTTAAAACTGCAAGGCGATTGCTAGTCTAGGCGCTGTAATGATAGGATGTTTACACTGAAATTTGAAAATATCCCCTAGATGTCGCTGGGATCAACTGTTACGATTTCAGCATAGTTGACTTTTTAAGGGATTCAAATCTTTAACAGTGTTTGGATATTTGATTTCCACGCTATTTATTCTAGACGCTGTATATTTACCACTAAACAGGTGCAAAATTTACAGATTTTCCTTTCTTATCTTTTACACCGGAAGGTAGCAGCACAGACAATCCACTCATCGAATTCACGGCTGAAATTCCAGAATTAGTTAACCACTTAACTGTTTTGCCCGAACTCTGTTCGGGCAAGAAAAGTTAACTTGCTTCGTTACTAAAAGCTTTTCCACACCACTAATTTTTACCTGAAATCTTCGGTTCATTAAATGGCAGATGATTTTTCTCGATTATTTAAGGCAATTTTTTTGTACTTAAAAAGTGATGTTGGCTCCCTGTTTTTAGTTTATGGTGTCAAAAAAAGTGTGACAGTTAAGTGGTTAAAACTCGATTTGCATATTAAAACGCAATTGGTCTGCAGAAGTCATATCTTGATGGAAAACACCTGAAAACATGATTTTAGCGGTTGACTCGTAGGTTTACTATAGTGTTTTTCTGCTCCCAGTCCTCCATGAGTTCATTACTTTGTGTGCAGGAAAACACAATGCTGAACATACGAGTCAACCGCTAACATCGGGTTTTCAGGCGTTTTTCACCAAGATATGATATGGCAGACCGATTGCGTTTTAATATGCGAATCGAGTTTTAACTAATTCTGGAATCTCAGCCGTGAACTCGATGAGGTGATTGTCTGTGTTGCCGCCTCCCAGTCTATTTGTCATATACCGAATTGCTAATTCCTAAACCGTTAGTTTATATAATTCCCCGTTGCTAAAATGTTTCAAACGTTGTTAAAATGTTCTAAAATTACCTTTAAATAAAAATATTAGGAATTTTTTCTTTTTGTTTTCCCTTCTAAACACATGCAAAATGTCCAGGTTGTCCATTATTATATTTCGCCAATAGTTAATTTCTAAACCGTTAGTTTTAGAGGTATAGTTCGAAGATTAGTAAATATCGTGATATTTTCGAAAACTTCAGAAACATCCGTTAGTTTGATATATATCCGATATTTTATATCTATATCTGATTTTATCAAAATAGTTGATTTATCGATGATTATAAATATCTTCCGACCAAATATAAAATGTCTTTTTATTTTTTCATCCGTTTTTCGATGGATTTACACGTTCTAGGTGACAGAGATTTCGAAAAATACGTTTTTACAAAATGTCTGTTCTCTTTGAATCATCAAAAAGTGTATGTTATGCAGAAAATGCAAGCAAACTTCATACATATGTTTTTGGCTATGGCTAGCAGGTTCCAGTTGAAATTGGAAATATCCCGCAAGAATTTCCGCTGTGATGGCAATTTTTGTGTTATTTCCCTTATTGTATCATCGGAAAGAGTACGAAGTTATGCATAGAATTGAACCAAACTTGACATGTATGTTTTTGACTATGGGCGTCAGGTCGCATTTGATAATAGGAGTATTCCCCCGTAAAGTGGGATCTCTATTAGCGATTCCCGTGCTATTTTTTTTATTATTTATTTATTTAAATTTTTAATCTTCACTTTTTTGTTTCTAAAATGCATTGCTAAAAAAATATACTTCTTAAAGTATTAAAATGTATGAAAAAAAAATGGGATTGGTATATCCGACTGGTTTGTTTTTATTACTTGCCGAACGATCAATTTACAGTTTATCCATTGCCAGAACTGTTAAAAAATATACCGAAATTGCTTCAGTAGTTTCCGAGAAAAAAGTGGATCAATATCATGGTTTTATATGTGATGTAGCAACTCTTGTTTCATTTTAAAAACTTTTTTTTTTTTTTTGCAAGTCATTAATTTTGAAAAACATCTAAATTCTTTTTTGCGAAAGGAGCACATAGAAAGGAAAAATAATGCATCTAAATAATGTTGTTACATAAAATCCCTTAATTAAAAAAAAGTCCTTCCGGCCATTGCCGGGAGGAAGAGGTATCTTTCATATACCTTATTTTTTTAAAAACGAGCATATGTTATTCAAACACACGAAGCTCAATTTGTTGGAAATCGATTATAGAAGATTCAGTGCTAATTTTTATCAATACTATATCCTTATGAATGAGAATTTCGCGAAATTAGTCAGCTTTATCCAAGCTGCTTTTATTTAAATTAACTTATATTTGGTTGTCAAATTCGGCGATATCTTGAAGTGCCTGACATTTTAAGACAACATGGTGGATGAGGCTAACCCGTGAACTTGGTCGAGACCTTAGTAATTCCTGTGCACATGCTCACTCATATCGGAATCGGTCGATATATACGAGTGTTGTCGCAAGCAAAAAATCAGACTTTTCAAAATGTCACCCACACAAAGAAATTCAAAATGCTATATCTGAGCAATTTTTTAAGATAAAGACAAAACAAAAAACTTCCGGAATCCTTATATCAAGGTCAAATACTTAAGAAAGAAATCTTTTTCAATTTCTAATTTTTTGCACTTCACTTTAACTATAATTTTTTTTTAATTTAATGGCCGCCATTTTGAAACAAGATAGCGTATGAAGCTGGCCAGCGAACTTGGTCGAGACATTGCTATATACTATCCACATGCCTTCTTACATCCAAATAGGTTTATAAATACGTGTGTTATAGCGTGACAAATATCAGATCGTTTCAAAATGTCAGCCATGCTAGAAATTCAAAGTGCTATAACTCAACCATTTTTTAAGATATAGACAAAACAAAAACTGCTCCGGAATCTTTGTATCAAGGTCAAACACATAAATAAATCTTCTTCATTTTCCAATTTTTTGATACCTAATTTTAAATTAATTTTTTTTTTTTTTTTTAAATGGCCGCCATTTTGAAACAAGATGGCGAATGAAGCTGGCCAACGAACTCGTTCGAGACATTGGTATGTACTATGTACACACCAAGTTACATCCAAATCGGTTCATAAATACGCCTGTTATCGTATGACAAAAATGAGGTCGTTTCAAAATGTCAGCCACAATAGAAATTCAAAATGCTATAACTCAGCCATTTTTTTAGATATAGACGAAACAAAAACTGTTCCGGAATCTTCGTATTAAGGTCAAACACATAAGAAAAAATATTTTTCATTTTCCAAATTTTTGGTACCTTATTTTAAATTTTAAATTATTTAAAAATTTTTAAATGGCCGCCATTTCGAAACAAGATGGCGGAGGAAGCTGGCCAACGAACTCGGTCGAGACATTGGTACGTACTATGTACACACGAAGTTACATCCATATCGGTTCATAAATACGCCTGTTATCGCGTGACAAATATCAGAACGTTTCAAAATGTCAGTCACGCTAGAAATTCAAAGTGCTATAACTCAGCCATTTTTTAAGATATAGACGAAACAAAAACTGCTCCGGAATCTTTGTATAAAGGTCAAACACATAAGAAAAAAATATTTTTCCATTTTTAATTTTTTGGTACCACATTTCAAATTTTAAATTTTTTTTAAATTTTTAAATGGCCGCCATTTTGAAACAAAATGGCGGTTTGAGCTGGCCAACGAACTCGTTTGAGACATTGGTATGTACTATGTACAACACCGAGTTACTTCCAACTCGGTTCATAAATACGAGAGTTACAGAGTATGACAATGATCAAATATACCGTATTTACTCGTGTATACCGCGCACGCGTGTATAACGCGCACCCCATACTTTACAAGAAAAAAACGGCGATTTTTTTTATCTCGTGTATAATGCGCACCATTAATTTGACATGCAAGTGAATAAATAACCAAATGAATTTCAGTAAAGAAAGTCGAAAGAAATGTTACGTCAGGCCAGAAAAGATTACAAAAATCTATTTTTAAGACTTCGGGTAGGGAATGAGTGTTGGAGGGAGTGAGATATCAAGCTGTGGTGACATCACTCGCTTGACGAAATATTTGAGAGCGTGTTTTACGAGTAAGATGGAGAATCTATGTAGTTATACTGCGACATTTAAGTTCAAAATAAATCAGTATGCAATAGAAAATGGTAACCGCGCTTCAAGTCGGAAGTTCGGAGTTGGTGTGTCAAGTGTGCAAGAGTGGCGGAGTATGGAAAAAACTGAAAAAAGCACTATACAAAAAGCGTGCTTTTCGGTGAAAATCGCGTAAATATCCGCAAGTGGAGCAGCAGCTTTTAGCTCATGTAACGAACGATTTGCGGCATTCGGGATACTCACTCTCGACGGAAATGTTGATGTTCGAGGCCTATAAATAGCTAGGAAACTGAATATTCCAAGAGAAGATTTCAAGGAGAGTTATAGCTGGATGCGACGCTTTATGATCCGTAACAGCCTCTCTATAAAGAGAAGAACAACGCTAGCGCAGAAGCTACTGGAAGAATACAAAGAACAGTGTACCGAGTTCTTCCAGCACGTTATAAGGCTAAGAAAACAAAAAGGATATCAGATGTCACAAATCGGCAATGCAAATAATGCTGCATTGTGGTTTGATATGCCGGAAGCTACAACCGTTCATCCCGTTGGAGATATAAGCGTTCAACAGGACGCACGGAATGTGCGCACAACAGGAGCAGACAAGCAACGATGCACCCACATGCTGGCCATTACGGCTGACAGCCGCAAGTTGACACCATATATGATTTTTAAACGTAAAATTATTCCAAAAGAATCTTTTCCAGTCGGCATAATTGTCAGAGAACAGGAAAAAAAGTAGATGATGGATGATCTCGTGAAAGATTGGTTTAAGGTTGTGTGGAAACGTGGCTAGGTGCTTTACGTCAGTGATCGGCGCTGGTCCTGGACAGCTTCCGTGGACACACGCCGCCTGGAGTAAAAGTGAAAATCCGTCGCATCCTAGTTGTGATACCAAGTGTGGGATGACGAAAGTGCTGCAACCCTTAGATGTTGTCATCAACCGACCATTTAAGGTTACATTTCGGCATCCTACAATAGGATGCATTTGACAACAGATCACAATTTCAATCCAAGCTAGAGGAGAATGAAGTGTGCGTTACTCCCAACTGTATGTGGGAAGATAAGTGAAGCTTGCAATTCCATATCAGCCGAGATGATAATAAAGGGCTTCAAAGTGACTGGAATTTCCAATGAGATGAATGGAAGTGAATGATATGATTTACGGGGATATTGTCTGTACCAGTTTTGACGAGGACAACAGCATTAGTGGCAATGAGAATTGCTAATTAGCGTTTAATTAATGTTACTAGCGCTGTTGTATAAAAAAGTGCAAGGAGTGAAATAAAGATGCAGCAATACTTCTATTAAGTAAGACTTTTCCAGTTTTAATTTCTTCTTTGAATACATTCCTTGATTCATATGTATATCGTGTGATTACATCCAGCACTAAAAAATATTCCGTGCATAACGCGCACCTAGGCTTTATGCCCTAAATTTTTGAAAAAAAAAAGTGCACGTTATACACGAGTAAATACGGTATATATATATATATATATATGGATAAAAGTTGATATATATATATATATATATCAACTTTTAAACGGAGGGTGGTTTCGGGGTCTGGGGGTCATGATCGATGAAAATATACCAAAATTTTTTGAAATCGATTTCCTCCGAACGGCTGCAATAGGTAGCTTTTTAAAAAACATCTTCTATAAAAAACGTTTCTTGTTCCGTTGAATAAACAAACTGCTAGAAGTTTCTAATTATTTTTCTTTTAAATCACACACACCTCAAAAAACAAATAAACAAAACAACAACAACAACAAAAACTACGAAGATTGTTGATTATTTCATCAACTTGAATATTATGTACAAAATGGTCCTTGTTCCGTTGAATAAGCAAACTGCTAGAAATCCCTAATTATTATTTTTTTTAAATCTCACACAGCATCCGCCCTCAAAAAATAAGTAAACGGAACCAAAACAACAACAACGACAAAAAACCCTACAAAAATTGCTGATTATTCCATTAACATAAAAGTTAAGGTATATTTTTCACACAAAAACTGAATTTTCAAAATAAATAAATACACTCTTAGCTTTTATGTGAATGATTCACCAAAAATTTGTAATTAAAGTTTATTTTTGCCAGTCATTAATTTTGAAAAGCATCTAAACTCTCTTTTGCTAAAAAAGCAGATAGGAAAAAAAGATAAATAATAAAGCTAAAGGATGTCACATAAAATCATTTAGTACAATAACATTTTATATATAGGTCGTTTCTTGTTTCGTTGAATCAATAAGTTGCATCTAAAATAATCTTAAACCTCTAAATCCTCTTTTGCGAAAAGAGGACACACAAAAAGAAGTTAAATAATAAAGCTAAATGACGTTGTTACGAAAATCCTTTAGTAAAATTAACAAATTATATGTCGGACATTTCTTGCTTTGTTGAATAAATAAGTTGTTAGAAAACTCCATTTAAGCTTACAATTAAGGGTGTTTCTACTTAAAATATATTTCTGATGTTAAAAAACTCCATTTAAGCATATAATTAAGGGTTATGTTTCTACTTAAAATATATTTCTGATATAGTCTACAACAATTTCTCTTTTGAAAATCCACATGTTTTATTTTTTAAATAGAACAATATAAGGCTTATTGATGGATGTTTCCGTTGCGTAGTAACTTGACATGAAAGCGACTTGCAGAGATATTAGGGAGTCAATAAGAAATTTAAAGTTTAATAGTTAAAATATAAAAAAAAATAAAGTTTAATTGAAGTTAAAAAACATTAAGAAATTAAAAGCTTAACTGCAGTTAAAAGTTACCTATAATAGAAGTATAAAATTTAATTTTAAACAGATGAACAGATGATATTTTGATGGGATACATAGTAGCAGTGCTACGCCACTACCTGTATATAAGTACATGTTTATCACATCACGGAGGAGCCATAGCAAATACATGTACTAAAATATAATTAAAGGAAAGAAAAAATAGAAATAAGAAAAAGGCTGGAAATTTTTGAATGGGTAATCCGAGAGTAAGATAAGTTAAAGTTTAACATACATAATCATAAGTATGAAAAATAAATTGAAAATAGTAAGTTAAAATTGAGTTTAACCCCTTGAGGGCAAGTAATTGTGTTTCTGTAATGTCGAATTCACACCGGAATATTCCAAAAATTTTATCGCAAAATAAGGAAAAGCAATTTTACTACCCCCCCTTTTTTTCCCACCAAAGTTAGAAAAGTAAAATTTAATAAAAAATTTCTGGTGCTAATCTTCATTAATCGTAGGTGGGGTATAATATCACCCACCGCCTCTCAAGGGGTTAAGGAACAATAAATGGTGTTTACACACTTCCTAACCCGTCATAACCGGATGAAGCAAAAAGCTAGAAATTTAAAATGTCGTCTATCGCCTCCAAAAAATAAAAGGCCGTTTTCATTGCCATGCATTTTAAATATAAGGATAACATCAAGTTTAGCAAAATTTACCCAGGTAAATTAATAATAAAAGAATATATATATTTTTTAAATACAACAGAAAGAAGAGACAAAAAAAAAGTATTAGTTAATTTTAAAAGGGACTCATCATAAGTTAAAATTATTATTTATCATTTATTTTTTATGTTGGTAATTGTTTCAATACTTGATATAATAATTTAAGTTGCATAGCGTTAACGTGTATCACAATGATGTAGTTACTCAATGGATATTGCCTTTCAGTAATTGATGTGAATGTGTAAGGCATTACAATTGATATTGTATCCTTCTTTATTATTTTTCAAGACATTAATTTTGTAAAAAAAATCTAAATCCACTTTTGTGAATAGAATATGTACAAAAGAAGTTAAATAATAAGCTAAAACATTCTTTTAACAGAAAAATGTTTAGTACAAATAACATTATATGTAAAACTTTTCTTTTTCGTTGAATAATAGAAATGCTAGAAACGCGCATTTAAGCATGAAAAATCGAGTGTTTAAGATCCCCCCCCCCTCCCCCAAGAGATTAATTTGCTTGCATTTTGCAAGAGTTTTCAAAACATCTCCCATCTCCTGCGCGCTAGTACCACATAAATTCATTCAAGAGGCCTCTTAATTTTTGTTTTGAATATTATCGTTGTTTTATCTTTAAAAATCTTTAGTCGAAAACATACAATGGAATGTATTGTATATGTTTTTGTATTTTGTATTTATGCTATTTTAAATACTGTTGAAAAGGAAATATATGAAGTTATTTTTGCTTCGTTTCAAAATAACTTTTCGTTTAACTGCTGTCTTGAGATAGTAAATTTTACTAAGAAATCTCATATTTAATCTTATTTAAGACAATTTTGCTTTCTGAAAATTTCCTTTGAAAAGATAACTTTGCATTATATTTTGCATTGTTACGTTTAAAGCTCAAAAATCTTACTTTGTTGGAAATTGAATTTACTTTGATTTAATAAGGACTTGTTCAAAAATTTCTAAAGATCAGATATTTGCGTGTTTAAAGCTGAATAGGCTTATTACAAAATATGAAACAATGCAATTTTTTTCTCGTAAAACTGAACAAAATTGTTTTGTTTTCGCTCTGTTATTTTTAATAATAAAGCATAATTTGGGGAATTTCTCCTTCTTGGTAAATTGTTATTTATAGTAATGGTTTTATAATTATTTGCGTTTAATTAATTAATTAATTTATTTTGCAGTTATGTAAACGCAGTTTTTATCTTTTTTATTTTGATCTTGGGGAAAATATAAATGAGTTATTCAAATAATGTTTCAAGAAAAACGCAATTTTAACAATAGAACCACAATATAAATAGATATCGATTCGAACCAGAAATATCTTCATAAAATAAATTATTTATTTACTGCACAAAAATGATTTAAGTAATTCTGTTAAATAATTTTAAATAAAAATTCTGATTTCTAATATAATTAAATAAACTTGAGTAAAATTTCCCGCGGTTTTAGAGTTAAAATTAAATTTATGTCGTCTGTAGAGCGAACATTATTGTGAACCAGTAGAAAATGTAAATAAGTGATTCAAATTATGTTTTCAGAAAAATACAAACTAAATACGAATTTTATCTTATTAGTTCGTCGCACTTTTTCTGAAATTTTAGTCTAAAAAAAGGGTGTATAGGTATATACGGAATATTTCCGGCAACTGTATGAAACCACATATGTGTCCACGAGGTAACTTAATCCCTTGATGGGCGGTGGGATATATTATATCCCACCTAATTTTAATCAAGATTTGTATCAGGAACTTTTAATTAAATTATATTTTTATAACTTTGATTGAAAAAAGTTGAAAAGTTGTTTTTCCTTATTTGGAAATTATTTTTTCGAAAATTCCGGTGTAAATTCAACATTACAGAAAGACAACTGTATGCCCCTGCAAGGGTCAACCTCTTCAGACCCGAGGTACACAAATGTGCCCCTCTAATCTTTATCTCATAAAAACTAAACTGTTTGATTTTGTTACATTTTGACTTTACTTTTAAGTAACAGAATATTTTTGGCTTTGGGACAAATCCAATCAATGGCAGCATTGTTGGTTATTTCCTCATAAAATAAATGTTATTTTTATCTGAGTTTGCAAATTGTCTTCAAGACAGTGTGGCCAATAAAGTAAAAAAAAAATCACAACTATTTAACTTAAACGCTTTACAGTAAAAAAAAAAAAAAAAAAAAAATTGGAGGATTTGCAGATCATTTCACTTGCTTAAAGTCCTTAAATTTTTTATTGCGTGAATTTAGGTTATTGATCAGTAAATTGATATTTTAAGGAGGCTAGTCATTTTAGATCCCTGTTTGTTAACCTAAATGACCCTTCCCCTAAAATACCCATTTCAGAAAAATGGATTCTTCTGTCATCTAGGGTGTCTTTTTGTTTGTGCTAAAGCAAAGAATGTGCATTTGTAGTGTTATTTTACCTTCAGGTCTGAAGAGGTTAATACAACGCGTCGATAGTGTGATAAAAAAGCAGGAATATAGAAGTATTGAGTACAATAAGTGGAATAATTTGCCCTATTACATTCCGTAGTTTGTTTATTATGAGCAAATTATACGATATCACTTTCCGATGTCGAAAAATGTTTTAAAACAAAGTTTTCATATAGAAAAAGTACATATTGCAGAAACCTTACTTTTATGCTATTTTAATAAGTTATCTAAACATAAGTGAGTCAATACAATAATTTAGGTTCTAAAAAAAAATTATTCGGGATTTCTATAGATTTTTATTCAAATTCCCCAATTTTGTGTTATTAAAATAGGATGGTGCGCATTATACAGGAGATATACAGGGTGCGATGGATGTTCGAGAAAAAAATAACGCCTGCTTTCAAACAGTAACGGACACTAGGCATAGGGCAATTTTTACATTTTAACGTTCTGTAGGTATGACCACATACACAATGGATGACATAAATTCATTGAAATCACCACCAGTCTCAATAACCGCCTCTACACGACCTCAAAATTGACTGGATGCAATAATCAAATGGGTGATGGGAACGTTTGTAACTGCATACACAAAGGCTGCCCTGAGAGATGCAACAGTGTTGAGTGGATGACTATTGGGGTTCCCATCAACCGCATCTCATATGTAATAGCCCACAGGGTTTATATCTGGGGAGCTGAGGGCAACAAGTTGAGGATGACATGGTCATGAAAGTTTTGCCCATCCAGGGCTGTATGGGATGATGCAGAGTCTTGGTGAAAAACGTACTGTCTCCCAGGTGCTACAGACGTAATCCAGAACTTTAACACCTCAGTATGAGCAACAGTGTTGACTCTGGCACCTTGAAGAAAGAAATGTGGAGGCATCAGGTCGTCTTCGCTGCTCACAACCCCCCGAATCATCAATGAGACCAGTGTTGCCAGTGGGCTATTTTTTTTTAATTCAGATTTTTTGATTGGCCGCCACTTTTTTGAAATAGTAAAATTCGCCTTATTTAATGACATAATTATTAAGGGGAAAACGAGGGGAATTTTACCATGTGTGGAGGTTTCTACCATGACATTAGAAAATCTTCAATGCGTTTTCATTTCGAAGATAATCTTCCTATCAACAAACTTTTGCTACATGTGTGATGTACTCTTCGAGCACGTTGATATTTTGCGGAGAAGTCATTGGAACAGTTTAGTTAAGAACAGTAAGAAATATTTATTGTAACAATCAGGTAAACATTCAGTGAAGCAACTGGGTAAATTAACTAATTTAGTTAGACTTAAAGCAGAATAAAACTTGGAAGGCAGGTCAGGGGTACCTATTACACTCTCCACTTCAAACTCAATACCAAACTCAGTCGAAAAATTTTGTCTTTATGGTTGCTCAGACAACAACCTCAAGTACTCTTGCAAGTACCTGAACTAAAATCTGGCTCGCCAAATTAGAATATCAATTCGATAAGTAATTTATATAAACTAAAGCTTCGTAAGTTTCACTAGCATCTTTATTGGAGAAAAAACTTTGTTTAAGGTATGTGCCTACCCTCAAATCGCTGTTTTTCGAAAATTTTCTATTTCTTTTTTTGTTATTTTAAATTAAAGTTCAAACACTTAGGATTCCAAAAATGCTTTACTTTTGGTTTAGCAATAAGAAGAAGCAAAGTTATAGCCCAAAATATAAACCGTAAATTAAATTTCTGAAACCGGAAGTGACCGTTTAAAAGTTAGTAAATTTAAGAGGTTTTGCAAATATTTTGCTTCATAACACAGATAAGTGGTTTGCTAATATACTGTTAAAAAAATAAAGTGAAATATATTGAATAGATTTCGTTATAGAAGGTTTGGCATAAACGCAACTTTTTACTAAAATTTGCCTAAATATTGTCTAAATTTGAAAAGTTAATTAAAATTCCTTTAAAAATTTATATGAATTCATAGTTTTATTCCCTGTTTTAACTAAAAACACACGTGTTTGATAAAATTTTCATATTTTTTATAAAAAGTGTCCGAAGGTAGAAATGTATTTATGTGATATCATATATGCGCGCATAAAAAACGTTTATTACTTTCAGTGAGAACTTTAAATTAATTCTAGTCCAAAGATCTAGTATTCATTCGCCTCCCCCCCCCCCCGCGCCTTTCATATACTGTTACAAAAAAAATTAACCCTATTCAATGCCATTAAATACAAATACATATTTGGATAAATATTTCTTTTTCTTAACCTAATCATTTTCTAAAAGTACAAAATTTTTATTAAAATAAGTATAAGATCAAAACAAATTTAAAATATCAGCTTTATAGAAATTTCATACCAAATGTAGGAGCACGTAAAGCTAAAGGCACAAAGAAACAGCCCAGTTTGTCCATGCTGCAATCAGCTCTGCTTTGTGGTAACAAATTATTCCCATTTATAAAAAAAATGATTCACTTCTTCAGAAAGAATCTTATCCCTGCTTTGTTCAATTTTTTTTCCATTTAAATTAGATATTCCCAGTGACATTTTTATTTGTGTGTTAAATAAAATCTAACACTAGATTACACAAAATTTTCAGTATCAAAATTTTCAAATCCCAACATTAAAAAAAAAAAAAAAAAAAAAAAAAAAAAAGTATGAAACTCTTACTTTTTTTTGTTGTTGTTATTATATTATTTATCATTAGCAAGAAATATTGAAACATTTGACAACAGCACATTAATCAGCATAATGCTGAAAGACATTCAAAATATCAGTTTTACAAAAATAGAATACCAAATTTGGGGCCACCAAAATACAAAGGGAAGGGGGCATCGCCCAATTTGCTAATGCTTTAATAAAATCCTGCGTCTGCAAAAAATCCAACCCAACGTTATGGTTCGTTAAATAGAAGTGACCAGAATTCGGAACTCGGAAGTGTCCGCTAATGAACATTCCCGAATACCAGAAATCTCTGTGTAGCGAAAACCTTCTTAAATCATACTATATTACTCTAACCGTTCAAAATATTCATTATAATCAGCGTAATTTCGAAAGGTATTCAAAATTGCAGATTTAAGAAAATTGTATCAACACCCCCCCCCCCCCCCCCCCCAATAAAAAACAAAAAGGAGCAGGTACCCTTAGCCCATGTTTTAAGCAGAAGCACTATGATTCGCTAAACAGACTTATCCCCTATTCAGGAATGTCCGTTACGCAGGTTTTACTGTGTGTATTTAAAGTAAAACCTCCATAACGGAAATTGCTGAATAGGGGACACCTCTTTTTTTTTTTTTTCTTATCCCCAACACCTTTAAATCTGTACGTCTTTACCTCTTTAAAGTAGACACCACCAAATAGCGGACTAATTCCGTGCTCTCGAGGTGTCCGCTATTCAGAGGTTTTGCTGTATATTCATTTATATGCGCATTCTAAAGGGTAAAAAGTATTTACCTTTTTTGTGACAGTATAAGAAATATGTTCCAAATAAATTCTAGGTCCAGTTGTTGATACTATCCAATAATATTCTACAAACTAAATTTAAAAGGTAACTTGTGTTGATATTAACGTTGTCATTAACGAACACAGGCACACACACACACACAACACACACACAAAAAAAAAAAAAAAAAAAAAACTTAAAATTCTTAAATTTTTTTTTTTAAATGAGTTTCTGTTTTATTATTATTTTCATGGATTCTTTTTAGCACCCAGATATGCTTAAAAAAAATTCTTTGAGGGTTGAAAAACACTTCTAAAAACATTTTTATTCCCATAAACATCACAATAAAAATAATTTGAATTAAAAAATGTTATAATAATATGAAAATATATACATACTCGGAGCAAAAATATTTATAAGAATAATTAATCTTCAAACCATGTTACTTTTTCAAAATATATTAAATATCAGCATAGTTACACTTTATCAATCAGTCAGAATTACTGGCAATACTTGTTTGAAATCTTGCATTAGAAGTGCGTTTTCACAACATGTTTATTTAGGTCTTAAATTTTATTACAAAAATGAAAAATATCTCCTACTGTCATGGGCGAGAATTCTTATACCCATCTTCTTCTTCTTCTTTTTTTTTTTTTTTTCATATTATTGAAATTTTTTGCATGATGTTATTTAAATTGATTTTTTTTATATTTTCCGCACATATTTAATTAATTACGCCGATTTTTATTATTTGTTTATAATTACTTTCAAGATCGCTTCCTGTTTTAAAATTTAAGTATGGTGTTGAGATGTAACGCAGGAAATACATACTAGGTATATTCCATCTTGAAATAAATTTTCATAAGAATTATTAAAAAAATATACATATATATAGTATCGGCGTGCAGTTGAATACAATAAGAGTGATTTATTTCCAATAGGAAAAACTGCAAGTTTACAAATACTCCGAAATACAGGATAACACAAACCCTTATACTTTCGAGATTTCTTTTCATACTCTATATCCACCATATAAAACAAAAAATAAAAAGTTCATGGTTTCTCAAAGATAAATTTAAATTTGTTAATATAAAAAAAATCACTTCAATAATATACTCTGTAAGATAAATGGCACTCTTGTCACTAAAAATGAAAATTTGTATGTAAAATTATATCACTAATATAAAATAAAGGAATTCGCAAGGAAAGAACTTACTTGTGCAAAGTTATATAAAAATTAGCTTCTTTTTAAACTTATACTGAACAATTTTTTTAATATGTTGCTCAGATGATACGAGCTATTTAACAATCATTAACAAAATTATAAATATTCTTTTTTAATAGCATGCAGGAAACATTAATTCTATAATTTCAAAACTTCTTTACATCTTACCAAATCTAATTGAAACTGTTGTATTTTTCACGTTATTATTCAAACAATAAATAGATTATTTACTACATAAAACTTTAATTTATAAAGTAAAGATCTATATGAGAATTAAATATATTTATTAATACTGAAAATCATATGCACTCATTGAAAAGCATCAGAAATAAGCAAACAAATCTTTTCACACAAAATATATTTATTTGATAAAAAAAAGACAAAAATATTAAAAATGCAAATTAGTCTAATAAGAATAATTTAAATAATAAATAAATAATAATATATATGTAAGAACGTTCTGTGAATTATCATTCCAAACCTGTGGAATACCTTACCTTGGCGTAAATATCCAAAACTGTAACAGCTAATCCAGTTTGAAGGACATATTATTTTACGATATTGAACGCCATTTTAAAAATATATGCGTATTCATATTATTTTACCACTGTATTTTTATAAATATCATGCTATTCTTTTGAATATTTGGTGAGTCTTGAATAAAAATTATCGTAGAAATATTGAAAATTTTATATTTCCATGAAAAATATAATTTCCAATTGATTTTTTTTTCGATCTCCATTTACAAGCACATACTGACAAACCATTCCAATAAACCGAATATAAATTTTCGTCTAGCATCTATAAAATGAAGACACAAAGATATAAAATACAGATATCGGATCACTATGCTAAAAAAAAATTTTCTCTAACGACTAACACACCAACGAATGTAGGTGTAGATGTGCATACTATTTCACAAAAGAAAGTAAATACTGCGTCACTACTTTCTCTTCATTAATGATGATACTCTCACTTTCTGACTCATCTTCGATTTACAAGTAAGAGAATTCAAAGTTCAAATCTTCAATCAGTGTAATGTTTTGGAAATAAAGCAGAAACTTTAAATGCGTTATAAGATTATAACGACGATTGACGATTCCATTTATTATGTGAATAACAAACGTCATTATAGAGATTTCGGATTGAGGAAAAATATATCGTCACACTTTCAAATAATTTATCAAATGTTAATAAATTTAAAAGCAATTTTAACACTTCAGACAAATTTACTGTACTGAGATACTTTAATTCACTTTCGCCAATCCGTTGAATAAAAGCCGTTGCCCGCCAAATCAGCAATAATCAAATCCGGTCGCGTTCTTCTCGCGCACCGTTCATGCTTGCAACAACAAACAAACCTACTCACTTCAGTTCATTTTACTTGGTGAGTGGTTCAAATGGCTGAATTCCTGAAATGTCTAAAATTGCAAGTGTCTTAAATTCAGACATATAATCATAATTCTAATATTTTTTTCCGTTCATTTATGCCATGATCATAATAAGACGTTTATATGTCTTAAATTTAGACATCTATCACGTCTGAAATTTTATTTTCAGACGTTTAAGTGTCTTAATTGCTTTTTCAGTCACATATGTGTTTGAATTTAAGACGCCTCTATTTGCAGTGTGTTATTTTCTAGAAATTAGTGCTTCTTTGTTTCATTTATTGTTGTTTATTTTATAAGGGCAATTCACTAATTATTAATTGAAACAATTAAATAAAATCTCAAATATTATTCTAAGATTTTATGTGAACCTATTCCTTTAACCCTTTAGTGCGCAACTTTGCATATATGCAAAAAACAGGGTTTTGAATTTAATAGATTTTTTATTCGTATATACCTAATTCCCACCAGAAAATTAAAATAGCAATATTTGCTTTAGTTAATAACAGAGATTCCGTATTTTTAACAAAGCGAAATTAAGCATTGAAATTTTCTGGTGTAAAGTCAGATTCTCTGACCTACGTAATTTCTAGAACGTATTCCATCATGGGAATTAAAGGGTTAATATAGTTTTAGCTACTAAAAAAAATACATTTTATATTAATACCGGGTGTTCCAAAAATAACTGATGGATTTTAAAATTAGATAACTTGCAAGCGGTGACAGATATTAAAAAAAATTCTTGCTGAAGTGTTATGTAAGATGTCAGGAGTTTTTATGCTGCGATTCTCAGTTCTAGTTACAAATACCATCGATAGATGACGTTGCAAACAATAAACGCTAAATCCAGGCTCGATTTTTCGGCCTCTCTCTTCTTCCATGCAAAAAAAGGAGATTAAAATGTATTGAATGGATCCCAAAGTACCAAAAATCGGATCTGGAGTGAGCACCTATTGCTCTCAGCGCCATCTATTGTTTGAAATTCGAACTAAAATCAAGAATTACAGTACAAAAACTCATGACATCATACATAAACCTCCTGCAAGAATTTTTTATATATCTGTCTTTGTTTGGAAGTTACTGAATTTTAAAATACATCAATCATTTTTGGAACACCGGGTATATTTATAATGCTTAATCTTTAACTTCTGTAACAAAAATTGTAGCAAAGCTTACCGTGAGCGGTCTTTGAGATCACTTGATCGAAAGATGAATGAAATGCACGATTAACTCATAGGACACTATTTTCATGCTAAACATTATGTACAAGACTATTATAATTAAAATTTACCTATTCGGAAGTCTCTAGCAATAGTACCGAGGATATAAAAGAAACAAAATTTCTCTAGTATCTATCGTTAAACTGAAAATTACAAGTGAAACTGTGAAATTTAGAAAAAGCAGCGGTCTGTGGGATGGCTAACGTCATTAAAGGTTAACATGCTTAAATGATCTTATTAAACAAGTAAAAGTTAAATTTAGAAAATCAGAAAACCCGACTGCGTAAAAAGCGAACTAATTAATTATTTCTCATCAATGTGAAACTATTTTTTATATTACTTACATATTTTTTATATTTACCTGTATTGATGACTTTTAAGTTATGTTTAATTGTTAGTTCCTATCTATAAACACTGTTTTGATGAGGCTTATAGATGTCAATGAAGGTTAGAGTTGCAGTAAAGCTAGAGATCCTGCCTACGCAACTTCCAGGTTATGTAATATTTAAACGGAGCTTCTGACTGTAAAATAGTTAATGAAACACCGTCTTCTTTTTGAAAGACCAATCCAATGATATGCCACTCAATAGGGTGCGTAAAAATTTTTTCGTCTCTACCGCCATTTTCTATTTTACGGTCGCCATCTTGAATTTAAAAAAAACTAGCCTATATCCATCGGACGGTTAAGACAAATCGATAGAGACCTCATTCATTAAAATCCATCCAGCCGTTTGGATGTTTCGAGGGTATAAAGAAATCCATATACCCAGATACGCGTGAAACACATAACCCTTCTTGGCAGTCGGGTAAAAAGATTATAGGAAGTTTATAAGTTTATTATATAGTTTCAAGAGATCGTAAAAGTAGTCCTCCGAACTGAAGCTGTAAATAAAATTTTAAAAAAAGTAAAAATAATGCGCCAAAGCCTTCGAACATTACAGTGCTTTCTTTTTAAGTGATTTATGTTTTCGGCCTCATAAAACACAGCAGAATTGCCTCGTAAAGCAGCAGATAATCTTGTTTTCAGCTTCAGATGCAAACACAAACTGTTTTGTGTCAAACAAATTAGGATTAGTGATATCACGGTGGTAAGAAACAGATGGAGATGAAGTGTTTTGATTTGGCGTGATGGTTAAAAATACAACCCCGAAATCGGTTAAAACCACTCAAAATGAAGTCCAAATCCAAATACTTGCGGTTCCGCGGAGTATGTGTGCGGCTGGGCTTAAATTTGGGCGATAACCTGGGTAGCAGAGTTAGGCAGTATCGAAAATACATGTATTTGAAATACATTTTCAAAATACATTTGTATCTTGTATTTTGTATTTTAAACCGATAAGGTCAAAGTATTTTTGTAATGTATTTTCTGTTAGTTTTACAGTGTATTTTGTATTTTGAAAATACTCAAAATACATTTTTTCCAAATTTCAAACTGCCATGTTTAAACCGCACAGAGAAATGTTGCGATTCATTAAAAGGAAATACACGACTATCTGTTTTGGTTAGTTTTCAAATTCTGTTCTGGAAGTTAATATAAACACACTTTTCGACTATTGCTGAGACAAGGAGTTTGATGAATATGATGTTTTGATATACCAAATGTATTCTTCCTGATTAGTTACAAAAATAACTTTTATATATCTTAATGTTGCTGTGGGAATTACAAAAAGAAAAAACATGTAATTGTGATAGGCCGGAAGGATCTTTCAGAGTTGCGCAGATGCAGCACTCTATTACCGACAGATACCCATTGACCACACATATAAGGAGCTCAATTTTTTTCTGGTCTAGTAGTTTTATTTAAAAATATCGAAAAAGGATTTCTTAAAAACTCGCATGGTTCATTCATTATTATAAATTTTGCTAGACAGTAACCGCAAGAAAATTGCTACAATGAACTTTTAAAGGAACGATTTGACTGTGAAAAAATGAAATTTATGACTTCGCAAATTTTGCATTCGAATTATTCCTACTTTTTATGAATATTTTATAAGTGCTTTCTATTTACGAATGTAAGAGCTTTCATATTTTTTTTCTGCTCTATATTAAAAGTTTCAAGACTTTCATAGTACGTGCAAATGATTTCTTCTTTCTTTACGCTTATATATGGTTTGATATTTTACCTGAGTGTTTTAATTTTAAAACTACTTTATACGAAGAATTCGTACTTTTGTTAATAATAATAATAATTCAACTTGTATTACAAATTATCTAATTTTTTCATTTATAATTTTGCATTCAGTAATACATATTTTAAATTTCGTATGCATTATTTCTAAAATGCACCATAATAGAAAAGTTGTGCCCCAAATATTTTATTAGTGGAAGGCCTAAAAAATCTTGCGTACTTGGGAGCTCTTAAACACACGCGCATTATATAAAAAGAAAAAAATTCATTTAAACACATTTAAACAATTTTATTCGGTGTCATTGTATATATAAGATTATTATAAAATATGTTCTTTTGTAGTCTATATTAAGAAAGACTGATTGAAAAGACTGATACTAGACTAATTTGTCTTTATATTCTTCTAATAAATAAGAGGAAAGTATTGGAAATCGAGAAAATTTTCGACTTTCGTATTTTGCTTGATTTACACGTTTCGGGATGTTTTGAACGCGATTTAACTATTTTTGGGAAATGTGTGTGTGCCTGTTAGTCCCTGTGAGACATAATTTTTGTGGTCCTTCAAGATGGAAGGCAAGAACTAATGCATGGAGTTTAATAATAATCAAACTTCAGATTAAGGTAGACATAGGTATAACTTAGCTTTGGGTTTATATCGCCCAACAGGTGGCAGTGCTATGTTTAATTATTTTATTCCATGATAGATATATTGTAATAACCAATATACAGAATTTCATTTAACTGCATATAGGCCTGAACAGAAATACTTGCCGATTAACTTTTAGCGTATATCGTTCAACAGGTGGTGTTACTATGCTGGGTTTTTCACGATTTTCGCGATAACTATATCCAAAAGACAAATGGAAAAAATTGAATCCAATTTCATATTATTTTAGATCTTCAAATAAATTAATGCTGATAAAATTTGGGGTGCATCGCTCAAGAGGTGGCATTGTTATGCTGTGTTTTTATGATTACCGTAACATGTACGTAAAATTCTCATTTATTTTGCTTGTTTCTTTATTAGTTTTTTTTCTTCCATGTCAAAATTATCATATTTGTAAATCAAATTTAAATTAAATAAGTACCACACAGATTGAAAGTACCTTTTTAAAATAAATTTTCTGGTTCGTAGTGCTGATTTTTAAAAATCTGAAGTTGGCAGTTGCGTCGTGAGAGCTATATCTCAAGAAATAGAGCACGGAATTTCATTAAACTTCATCATATTCAGTTAGTATCGATGACATTTTGGTGTATATCGTCCTACAGATGATTTTTTTCTGTGCTGTGTTTTTCAGGATTTTCGAGATTTTTCTATCTCTGCACTTATTGAATAGAATTGCACCAAACTTTTTATGCTTTTTCTGAAAATCAATACTGTCTCAATTTTGGCTTAGAACACTCAGTAGCGGGCGGTGCTATCCTATGCCTCGTGAAATAGATTCCTTATCGGATCCACAATTAGAGGTCTGCACGGGTCGGAATTTCCAGGACCGGGTCCGGCCGGCGCGACCCTCACAAAATCAATATTTGCCCGGCCTGATGAAAAAATTAAATGTTCGGCCTGAGCCCGGCCCGTACAAAAATCAGTGAAAACAGGCCCGACCCGTGGAAAAATCAATTAAATGAGGCCTGACTCAATTTCTACAAAAAAATCAGACTTTTCTAAACATACAATTAAGGTCTTTTAAAGAATACTGCATACATATTTATGGGGTAATTTTACAGTATATTTTAAAATTACTATGTGTTCGCAAGACAGGAAATACACAATAGCAACATTAGTGATTACTTAGAGTCTTAGATGTTTCAACATTCAAATAAAGATTCATTAAAAAATTAATGTAATTTAGAATAAAAGAAAAAATGAGGGTTAAAAACAGGATAATTTTTGAAGCTGTATAATAAGAAGCAGATTCGTGAAACTATTTTTCTGCCATTTAATAAGGCTTTTCTCAAATCCAAAGGAGCTTTCTGATACATTTCTAAATTCATTTCTTTTCGGAAAAGCATAAGATTGACAGGTGTTCTTATTCAGAAACTATATAATCGAATAATGTTATCATTTTTTGATAAAAGCAATAGATCTTTGAGAAAATACTGTCAAAGTTGAAGTTTTGAATCGAATTTCCGGAATGGATAGCACGGGAAAGAGAAGAAGCTGCAGTCACGTGACAAGAATATCTTATATCTCGATAAGTAATTTATTTATTTTAAAAAAAAGGAAAAAGTATTCGATTCCAAATCCCTTGAATAGTCAGGCCTGTCAATTTTAAGCCTTTACAGTAAAAAATTAGTCAGAAAATGTGTCAGGAAATTTCTCATTGTTGAGCAGTGAATTTGAGAACCACCTTGAGGTATATTTCCAAAGATTCCGTTAAGAGAAGTTCATTATCGGTATTAATATTTTTTACAAAACATATTGCCTTCCCTATACATATTGCCGTCCCCATCCTGAGAATAATAAAATCCAGTTCCGCCCCTGCTCGACTATGTAGAAAAAAAATGCAAGCCTGAACTCGGCACGGCCCGGACCGAGTCTGCAGAAAAAATTAAGCCATGGCTCAGACACTATGTAACTGTCCGATGCTGATCTCTACGCTGGACATTTTACATTTCTGTATTGATGTTGTCAAACTAGCATCGGCTCGTGATGGACATTTATACTTATTACTTATTCTCGCGAAAGTCACATTCATGGAAAATGGCTCATATTTTATCGGCTTCGATTATAATTTTATAGCGGGCCGGTAGCCCTGCTTAATTTCTTTTATCGGCCCGACCCGTTTATTTTGTTTCTCGGCCTGGCCCGTTGAAAAAATTTTTCTAATTCTGCCGGCCTGGACCGCGGACCGGGCCAGGTATGGACCTCAGGCCAATTCCGGCCCGTGAAGGCCTATACCACAATCAATTCATGCAGTTATTTCTACTGAGTAACTACCTTTAAGTGTAACCTACTGAGTAAATACCGTTGGGTAGTTTATTCATTATTAGTTATTCTTGCAACTTTCATACGCTTTTAAGCACATTGTTGCTCCAATCTTTCCGTTTTGTTTTTGTTATCTTTCAGTGAGTTTTAATTAACTTTGCTTCTTTATTTTGAAATTTATAATTTCTAAAAAATTAATCAGTTTTGCAAACCAGCTTTCCATTTGACTAGTGCAATTTAATGCACATTCGTTTTTATTTTTTTTAATGTATTTTGTATTTTAAATGTATTTTCAAAATACATGTATTTTGTATTTTGAATTTTTGAATTTTTGAAATTTGGAAAGTATTTTGTATTTTGTATTTTAAGTTGAAAAAAACAATGTATTTTGTATTTTGTATCGAAAATGATTTTTCGATGTATTTTGCCCAACTCTGCTGGGTAGAGATCTGCACGGGACGGCCCGTGGCCCGAAGCCCGAACCCGGGCCGGCCCTCGGGCCGATTTTCATTCACGGCACTTGTGCCGGGCCGGGCTCGGGCTCCACTCTTCTCGGGCCGGGCCGGACCCGGGCCGTACATTATTTCTGAAGGCTCGGTCCGGGCCGGGCCCGGGCCATACTTTATTTCTAAGGCTCGGGCCGGGACGGACCTAACTTATGTTTTCTGTACAGAGTCGGGATTGGTTTCATTCCTAGTCTTCACGGCCGAAGCTTTTCAGTCCTAGTTTTGACTCAGTCCGTATGAAAATCATTGTATCAGCTTGGCCAGATCCATTCAAAGATCAGTCAAATTAGGCCTGGCCCAAAATTTTTTGCAAAAAATGCATGAATTTTTAAATTGCCATTATTCTACACTTATGCATTAAATTTTTTTCTTTTTAAAGAATAGTATATTTCTATGCTTATTAAAATATAGCTAAATTAAAATATAGTAAAACGTGTGAAAAGGGACCTGCCTATGACGGAACCCTGTTTTAAACTGAAAAACGTGTTGATCCATGCAAAATTAATATACTAATACGTAAGAAAATAATATATGATACATTTACACTTGCTAAGAATGGAACTTGTCTATAACGCAATTTTTTTCTTTTCTACGCAATTCCATTTTAGAAGATTTTACTGTATAGAATTTTTCAGATTTTTGGCATACATGGAATACATGTATGTTAATGCATGGAATACGGATCAACAATATTAATGATAACGTAAACATTTACTTACAAGAAATAGAGATTCGTTAAAAAAATAAATATCGCAGTCTGTGTCACTTCTTTAAAAATGAAGATTATAAACATGAGACAAAAAAGTTAAGATAAATATTTTTGGTCAGAGCTATCTCGTGCGAGACAAATTTTTAACCAAATCGACGTAAAAATCAATGTTTTGTAAAAAATTCACTCGGGCTGGGTTTTTTTTTATCGGGCCGAGATTTTAGCTTTTTTCCGGGCCGGGCTCGGGCCGAACTTTTAACTTTTTTCCGGGCCGGGCCGGGCTCGGGCCGAACTTTTAAGATTTTTAGCGGGCCGGGCCCGGTCCTGGAAATTTCGGCCCGTGCAGACCTCTAAACCTGGGCATGGTATTATATACGTCTCTGTTATTACTCAGAACTCTGTGAGTGATATATGTCGTGAGGGGGCGGTTGGTTACAGCTTCTTCTTAGCTTTGATTTTTTTTCGTATTTTTTTTAAGGGGTAATTTTTATTAAAAACTGAAGTGTTAAACATCTTAGAGATTTAAGAAAATTTATCAGTACCACTGAAAAATTTGTTTTCAATTAAAAATCATTTCTAAATGACATATATATATATATATATATATATATATATATATATATATATAACCGTTACAAATTACTAACAAAAATTGTGAAATTGTAAATAGAAAGAAATTTATTTATTGACAATAAAACTGTTCCCCTTAACATACTCAACATAGATTTTAAAAACATTATAAAAAATAAATAAATAAAATGAGCAGAAAAGGAATAATGGATATTTGTAGAACCTAGACAGATTCATCAGGTTCCAAATGCCTAGAGTTCCGCAAATAAAGTGTGTGGTTTCATCTTCATATTAGCCATAAAAAAGCTAAAGAATATGAATCTGGGACTACCAACACACAAAAAATAGAGAAATAATTTATTGAAAAATAAATAAGTTTAAAATGAAACATGATTAAAACAGATTGAGAAATAAAAATCACATTACCATATTGAAAGCATTGTTGGCTTAGAATGAGGCAGCATTAAAAAGAAGTAAAGGAGATTATTTGCACATGTTGCCAAAAAACTTTTTTAAATGTTGATGGACCAAGGAGTAATAAAGTGCAATATATATATATATATATATATATATATATATATATATATATATAACCTCTTCTCTGTCTGGGTCCACATATATGGACCGCTATTCTTTTCCTCATAAAAATTAAACTGTTTGATTTTTTTTAAGTTTTGACTCCATTTGTTAATAGTTGAATGTTTTTTGCTTTAAAAACAGACAATTAAATGACAATAGGTATGCGATTTCCTCCTAAAATAAATGTTATTTTAATCTGAGTTTGTAAAATGCCTTTAAGACAGTGTGGCCAAAAAAATTGAGAAATTTTCATAATTATTTAAGGGGGTCCGGGGCACGAAAGTCTTAAAATTTTCTAGAAAAAAATTATTGCATTAAAATTTTCTGTTTTTTTTTTTCCCTGCTTAAAATGACGTTTAAATCATGTTTCTATCTTAATTGGAATAGAAATATATTTTTTTCTCCTTTTTTTTTTTTTTTTTTTTTTTTCAAAATCTGGCTTTCAAGCAAAGGTTGTCGTAACGACTTCTTGTGAAAATGCGTTTTCTTCATGATGAGTTTTTTCATCATTTCTTGTATTAAAATTGTTATAAGTCAAGGACTTTCGGTATCTTTTAAGTTTCTTATATAATTTTAACATTGATGTTTCCAATTTATTATCAATGTGACAATTTATTTTAGTAGACAAATATCAGAATAACCAATCAAGTGCGAGTATTACTTACGCACAGAGGGTTCCGTACAATAAATGTATGTATTAGTAACTGGGCATTACATTACCCAAATATGTCATTAAAAGTTGATAGCTAGGCTTTAAAAGCCAATGGCGAACAGAGTACGCCGCCCGTGTCTTTATGTATGTCCAAATCGTCCGCGTCTTTAAGGTTAATATCTCGGCTAATTACGGACAAATTCTTTCTAAAATAATTATAAACAATCATTTTATACTTCTGCGACGATAGGTACCCAGAGCGCTCCTGAACGCCTTTGTTGAATATCCGCAACTCGAAATTTGTGTGTAACGAAAAAATGCGATTTTCTCAAAAACTATATGACCTATGGTAATCGCTATCGTTTTCCTGCAAGGTTTAAATTAACTTCAACTACCCCTAATTTTTTTCATAAATTTAGTTTCAGTAGATTCGGAAATAGAGGTGGCGGGGACATAATTTTGCTTTACATTTTCGACGATATCGCTGAAAATATAATACCTAAAATTAAAAGAAATGTATTTTTGAGTTCGTTGATACGAAAGCTTTCACACGATAGCCCATACGGTACACAAGGAAATGATTTTCTTCAAGTAACTTAATTAGCCCCTCTACATTTTTCCTAAATATATTTGTGAACGGTTAATAACCTATGAATATGTGGGTCAATAGCCTTTATTACTTCAGTCAATTTGAACTTTCCACGTCCATAATTTACGAGTAAAATGACTGTGGCAGACGGACAGACACAGAAGGGATCTTATAATAATTCCGTTTTTATTTTTTAAGTACGAAACACTTAAAATTATTATATATTTTTTAAAAATCGTAAACAGTTAATAAATAAAGATACTACTTAGAATTGAAGTTGTAAATTACGAGTAGAAAAAGCAAAAAATATGCCAAAATACTTGGAACAAATGCTGTTCTCTCATTTTTAACACAAGTGATGTATGTTTCCGACTGTCGTAAAACAGACCAGAAATACTTCCTGTAAATCAACAGATAATCTTGTTTCGAGCAGCAGTAGCATACGCAAACTATCGTATGTCAAAATACGATAACTGATAAGTTATCAGTAGTGGCTGATCTGTCACTTTATATTTATTTCAGTAGCACCTTATTATAGTTATTTTATACTTATTTATACAAAATAGCATTTTCTTTTTACTTTTTACTGTATAAATGCCAAAATATCCTATCTATTTCATAGAAGTTAATAGTACTTTCTTATTATTGCCAAAGATTTCATATAAAGTATGTATTAATAATGTGTACTTATGCTTGTACTTATACATGAAATAATTCATAAATATTCATGCGAAGTTTCTGACTTAATTTTAACAGTTATGTTTCCAATCTACTAGCAAAAGAACACCTAATTCTTTATATTAGACAGAATAAGAAAATTTATTATATAGGTTTAAGATTGTTCTCAACTACTCTGATCAAAAAGGGTAAAACGTTTTGAAACATTTACAAATTCATTTATTAACGGATTGATATAAAATTGGAAGGTCTGACAATGGAAATGATTTGGAATTCAAATATGTTTTCCATTTTTTGATAAATAAATTTTCTATTGAGTTATAAGCGATTTTGATCAAGTGACAAGGACGTTTTTCACCCTTCCTCGAGTGGTTATTCTTCTTTCTCGCGGAAATTCGGTTCAAAACGCTCACTTTAACAATATTTTCTGAAATATCTATTGCGTTTGCAAAAAATTAGAAAGCACAGTTTGATTCCATAGTTTCTGAACAACAACACCTGCTAGTTTAATGCATTTCCGAACAAAAATAAATTAAAACTTATGCTATAAAGTTGCCCATTTGAATTTGAGAGCAGCCTTAAGCGGTCGTAAATAGTTAATAAATAAAAGATACTACTCTGAATTAAAGCAGTAAATTACATGTAGAAAAAACAGAAAATACACCAGTCTTCGAACAATGCTGTTCTTTTATTTCTAACTCAAGTGATTTATGTTTGCAGCCATCGTAAAACACACCAGAAATACATGGTAAAGTAGCAGATGATCTTGTTTTTAACTGCAGATGCAAGCTCAAACTGTTGTATATCAAACAAATTACGATTAGTGATTTTGTTTTTTAGAGGTAGCGGATCAGATGTTTTGTCGTTATTTTTATCTTTTTATCTTTTTTTTAAACATTTTCTTTTTCATTTTGATGGTAAAAATGCAAAAATATCCTATATATTTCATAAAATTAATAGTACTTTTGGCTTATAGCCAAAGATTTCATATAAAATATGTATTAATTATGTGTACTTATGCGTGTATTTATACATGTATGTATTCATAAGTACTAATGTGAAATTTATAAGTATATTTGTATACATGTACCAATTTATTCATATGTAAGTATTTAGATATGTAAATTAATTTCATCTTCTGCTTGGTTTCAACCTAAGGACAAATTTAGACCTTTTCGGTCCAAAATAAAAAGCATTTGTTGACAGTCAAATGCACCCAAGTTAGTCAATGGCATGCGATTAATACGAAAGTAAAATTTTAATAGTACCGCTGCTAAAAAAATTTCTTCACTTAAAAACGTGTTATGAAGAATTTAAAGAAAAAAAAAGAAAGAAAGAAAAAAGAAAGAAAAAGAAACAGATAAATTTCTAAGAAAAAGGCGGAAAAAATTGTAGGTGCAAATGAGATATGTAACACGAGATATGTTTCCTCACTTAAAAATGTTTTCTAAAGAATTTAAAGAAAAAAAAAGAAAATAAAAAGAAAGAACCTCTCCCCCCCCCCCCCCATATAAATTTCTAAGAAAAAGTGGGAAAAATTATAGGTGCAAACGAGATATGTAAATTTTATGCTACAAAGTCTCCAAATTTACATAGAAAATGGTATTATTAGGAATAAATATATATTTTTTAATTTATGAAAAACTAATTTTTGAATTTGCATTAGCTCTTTTCTACATCTATTCCCTTCATTTACAGAATCCTTCATTTAATGAATGTTCTATACCATATTTCTTCATATTTCTCTAAGTGCATGTAAGTCGTTTAGAAAAGATCTAGCAAAATATAAGTAAAAACAGAAAATGAATAATTAATTATCTAGCCATTCTCAAATCTTATTGTACGGCTCACCAAATGCACAGTCGTGGGGAAAAAAAAAAAAAAAAAAAGTAAACACCCCTTACTAACTCTGCAAAACATTATCGTAGAAGAAAGTTACTGGTACCAAACGATTGGTAATAAAGTTTATTTTTAAATGATGTATATAAAATTTGCTTAGGTGGGCCATTTACATATTAAAACGAACCAAGCTTTGTTTTTTCAATAGCAGTACGCAATTCTGACAGCATAAATGAACTCTACACCCTTCAATTAGCCTAAAAACAAATTTTTGTGCAATTCGTACGATAAGTTTCCGAGAAATTAATTATTTTAAAACGAGAGTAGTAGGAAAACGAGAGTACGGGGCCTCACGCAGCACGCAGGTCCCCCCTCCGGCCCCGCACCCCTTCCGGTCCCGCCTCCGGCCCCGTACCCCCTCCGACACTGTCCCCCCTCCGCAAAGCCTCTGGTACACCCTCCGACACCGCCCCCTAGCGGGAAAAATGGCGTTTTTAGAGTATTTTTGTGCTATAACATGAGAGTTGAACGTTAGATCGACTAGATTATCATACTATAAGATGAAGATTAAATTTACATTTGAATTTTCAACAACCTTTACCTTAATGAGTATTATTAATTAAGCAAAAAAATGGAAAATAACAATTTTAAAGGAAAAAAGCTGATTTCTGTAGATTTTCTTTCAACTGTAAGATCAGAATATCAACTTAAATGGAGAAAGTTAAACATATATTTGAATTTTGGATGATTAACATTTTAATGAGCATTATTAATTAAGCAAAATAATGAAAAATATCAATTTTTAATGAAAAAAGATGAATTTTTTCAAGTACAAGATCACAATATACTCTTAAATGGGGAAAGTTAAACGCGTACATTTGAATTTTGAAGAATCTTTACCTTAATGAGCATTATTAATTAAACAAAACAATGAAAAATAACAATATTAAAGGAAAAAAGCCGATTTCTGTAGATTATTTTCAACTACAAGATCAGAATATCAACTTAAATTGAGAAAGTTAAACATATATTTGAATTTTGAACAATCTTTACCTTAATGAGTATTATTAATTATGCAAAATAACAAAAAAATATAAATTTTAATGGAAAAAGCAGATTTATTTATTTATTTTTTTTTTTTCCAACCATAAAATGAGAATATCGTCTTAAAATGGAAATTTAAACATACATTTCAGTTTGAGAATAACCCTCACATTAATTAATTTTGATCAACTGAACAAATAACAAAAGTTAATATGGAATAAAAAGATGAATTTTATTAACTTTTATACTAGTTTGAGATTTTAACAGACATTTAAACACTAGTTATGTAAGATTTAAAACCTTAGACAAATACGTCCTAAGACATATATCAAAATAAATTCAATTTTCAGCTTAATCAATAACTGGAAATTTATCATCAAAAACATATATATATATATATATATATATATTCATGATTGTACATATAAAAATAAGAGTTTACAAGCTAATTTCCTTAATTTTTAGAAGATTCAACAGAATATTTTCAACAAGTCTGGTATAAAAAAATAAATGCCAAATAACAATTTCCATTCCCTTCCAACCGCTCACATTCCCTAAGCTTGGGGGAACACAACAATAGAGTTTTGACGTCACAAAGCATATCGGGAAAATGTTTACCTCCAAGAAAAATATCAATTTTTATGCTTCTTCTCAACTGTTAAATGAAAGATATAAACTTATATTTTAGTTTTGAACAATCATTACCTTAATGATTGTTAATAATTAAGCAGAACAAAGGAAAATATTTCTTTTTTATGAAAAAGACACATTTAAACGAATTCGGTTAACATTTACACTACTTTGAGATTTTATCGTCCTTTTTTAGACGTTAGTTATGTAATATTTAATTCGTTACACGACTATACCCCAAAATATATTCAATCTAATTTCCTTAATTTTAGCAGATTCAACAGAATTTTTTCGATAGGGCTGGTAATAAGATAATAATTCCAGATCCCATTCACTGCATGCTACGCTTAGCATTCTTTAAACTTGGGAAGGGATCACAAACCTTCTCTGACGTCATATTCGAACCAATTTTTTAGTTCGTGTTTACTGCACCTGGTAAACTACAAAGCATAACAGAAAATGTTTCCGTTCAAGAAAAATATCAGTTTTTAGGTAAAAAGAGGCTGAATTCTTTACAACTGTTACATGAAAGATGTAAACATTTATTTTAGTTTTGAACAACCATAACCTTAATGAATTTTTATAAGTGAAAAAATAACAAAGGAAAATATTATATTTTAATGAAAGAAGACAAATTTAAACGAATTTGATTGACTCTTACACTAGTTGGAAACTGTAAATGAGTAAAATTGTTTTATGAGTTCATTTAATCATTGACACATTCGAGATTTTGTACATATATCCGAATTTTGAATGAACAGCATCTTAATGAATATTAATAATTAAGTAAAACAATGGAAAATATCAATTTTTAAAGAAAAAGATCATAATATCAGCATAAAAGAGAAAAGATACGAGGATTTCAACTTAAAAGGTAAATTTAAACATTTATTTCAGTTTTTGAAAAATCATTACCTTAATGAATTTTAATAATTGAACAAATAACTAGGGAAAATATTATTCTTTAATGATAAAAGACAAATTTAAACGAATTTGATTAACTTTTACACTAGTTTGAGATTTTATCCTCCTTTTAGATGCTACCTATGTAGAATTTTAACTTTTCAACTAGACACACTTCAAGAAATACTCATTATTAAACAAAATAAATTAATTTTAATCTAATCAATAACTGAAAATTACACATTTTAAAAATATTTTCATGAATGTGCATAAAAATACGAGTTTACAAACTAATATCCTTATTTTTATTACATTTAACTAAATTTTTCTACATTCAAGCTTAATTTTTATACACAAAGCATTATTTAATCAAATCCAGTACTTTCAGATTTAACGAAATTCACCTATTTTCACTTTTTAAACCAATCCTATGAGTTAAAAAACAAGAGCACCTCCTATAATTTTATAGCATTGGGTGAAACGAGACGAATTAGCAGCACATTAAAACTTAAACATAATAAAAAAAAGTTATAAAATAATTGCTTAGTGCATAACTTTTCCTCAAAATGAAAAACAAATGAATTCTTGAAACCCCCAATCTTACTAAGTAAAAAAAATAATAAAAATAAAAATAAAATAATTATTCGCCCTTGGACGGATTCGAACCGCCAACTCCATGGTTAACAGCCATATGCGCTATCCAATTGCACTACAAAGGCATCGATGATTTTTTAATTATTGCAATACTTATCTACATCAAACTCGATTCTTGCTCCTATATATTTTACCATTACATAATTTTAAAAACTGTTTTTTTCTCATTTATCAGAAAATTATTAAATCACAGAACGATCACACATCAAGTTGTTTCAAATATGAATGCTATCTTTACAGTTTTCTAATGATACAGGGTATACATTATCACAAACTTTAATTTTCAAACATTTCATATTTCAAATAGTCTATATTTCAAACCAAAATATTTGAAATTTTCACACGTAAGAGCAAATATTACTTAGATCTTTTCACTATTACCTTTTAAAAAATAGCAGATAACTAGTTTTGAATTAATTTTCCAAGAACTGTAACTGAAATTACATCAACTCCTTATAGAAAACCCTGTTTTAACACAATTTCTTGAAATTCAACAACGAATTGACCTTTACAGCAATACTTATCTACATCAAACTCGATTCTTGCTCCTATATATTTTAACATTACATAATTTTAACAAATTTACATCGAATTTGTAAGATTTTAACACTTTGATGACATACACCTCAAGAAATATTCATAATTAAACAAAAAAAATAATCTTATCAATAACTGGAAATTTCACATTTAAAACACATATTTTCGTGATTGTACACATAAAAATAACAACTTTACAAACCAATTTCCATAATTTATCACATTCGAACTTAATTTTTACACACAAAACATTATTTAATCATATTCTATACTTTATGATTCAGTGAAATTCGGACTAGTCTAGGTTATTCTGCTGATATTATTAATAAAATTGTCTTATGTTTCACCTTGCATTTCGAAGATTTTCGAATTATCATCCATCAAGTTGCGTAAAACATAAATACTGTCTTTATAGTTTAATGATACATTGTATACATGACTAGCCTGAGTTATTCTATCCATATTATTAACCAAATTATCATATGTTTCATCTTACACATCGAAGATTTCTGAATTTTCATCCATCAAGTTGCTTAAAATATTATTACTACGTTTATAGTTCTAATGATGCATAGCATACATGAATGCAATCTTTAATTTTAACATTTCATATTTCAAATAACATATTTCAAAGCCAAACTATATGAATTTTTACTACAACGCTTATCACAGAACAATTTACGCTTCACACTTGTCTAATAATTATTAGATATGTATTCCTCAGAAATATTACTACCATATGAATAAGTAAAGAAAATGTAATATATATATATATATATTAAATAACCTCATACACGAAAAGTATCACAGAAGGAAAATACTAATAATCAATTAAAATAATTAACTATTACATAAAATTCCATCTATTACATATAAAACTTCAACTGATGAAGGAAAAATATGCAAATTAGCAAAATAAAATTTACAAAAGTAAGAAAAAAATACAAGTTATTGAAAATTTAATTTAAAAAAAAATCCTTTTGAAAATTGCAAGTTTAACTCCTACCTTGAATGTCATTACCACTATCTCTTCGCAGAATATAATAATCTATGGTTTGTTATAACAGAATTTCTTGATAACATTTATTATACTACTGATTTGTACGCATGCGTGAGTTGTCACGTGATCAAAACGTTTGAGAATAATATAAATTTTCGAAAAGCAGCGCAGCATTTCTCATTTCAACTGTTAGACTTAAGGGAGACGGTAACTTTAGTGCACAACTCTGATAAATTTCCAGATTTTAATTCAAGTGGGGAATCGATTTCTTTGTTAGTGAATAAAGTAAGTTTTAGTATATCATTGCAATATATAATAATAAAAATAAACAATGAATAAATTATTATTTATATATTAAACCTTTCCTAAGTATATAAATATATTTCTTTTATTGTACAGATATTGCAGCAAGATGAATCAAAACAGCAGCAATCCTCTTTATCAGAAATGGATGATCTGAATGATTCGCTCTTAGCACATGTAGAGTTAAAGAATAATAAATATGTAAGTACTTAGATATGAAATACTATAATTCATATATGAAACGTAATTAGAGTAAATTTAAAATCAAATATTTTATTGTTTGTACTTTAACAAATGTTTTTTATCCATATCATTGAAGAGAATTCTAATTGTTTACATTTATTTCTCTCACAGATGTGTTCTATTTGCTACAAACAATTTTTAAGTAAATGGAATTTAAAAGAACATACACAGATCCATACAGATGAAAAACCCTATACTTGTGAAGATTGCCAAAAGCCGTTTTCAAGAAATTATAAATCAAAAATGCATACTACATCATATAGTCTATCACCAGCTGTATGTAAACTATGTGAAGATATTCAAGAAATAACCAGACGTTTGAAGAATTTAACAATCAAGGAAGAGATTTAGACTATGTACTCAACCTATTTGCATAAGAGTTACCACAATATCCCAAAACTGAAATTTCGAACGCACACAGTGGGTGTAAAGAAATTTTTCTTACCCATGATTCTCGTAACCACCATGAATTTGGATATTATTCATAATGTATTCCTTAAATTGTTATAATAAATATTCTTTTATCTGCACTTATCGACGTGTTTATTTATATCTCCTAACATTTTAAACGAAAAACGCTTTCCCATCTTAAAAAATTTCATAAGAACAGATAAAAATTAACAGATGAATGAAAAAATATGCATGTTCACAAAGTTTTCTAGATATATTTACAAAAATGTTTACAAAATAAAAAATTTGCAAGAGTAAAAGACAAAATTCACAAAATAAAAAAAAAATACAACATAACATTTTTTTCTTCTTACAAATGTGAGTTTTTAGAAAAGTAGGAAATAAATTACACTTAGATTTTTTTTTTCAAAAGTGAAAAAAAAAATTACAAAAAGTATTTTTACAAAAAAAAATATTTTTACAAAAAATATTTTTACAAAATTTTTTTTTACAAAAAATTTTTTTTACAAAAAATATTTTTACAAAAAATATTTTTACAAAAAAAAATTACAAAAGTAAAAAAAAAAAATTATAACATAAAAAAATAATAAAAAATTAATAAAAAAATTTGCAAAATTTGTGAAAAAAATTGCAAAAAAGTTTGAAAAAAATTTACAAAAAAGTATATTTCAAAAAATGATATTTTAAATATAGTGTATAATGGTTGGCCAACCATTATAATACTATTTAAAATGTCATTTTTTGAAACTTTTTCATAACTTTTTTGTAAATTTTTTTCAAACTTTTTTGCAATTTTTTTCACAAATTTTGTAAATTTTTTTTATTTTTTTTTTACTTTTGTAATATTTTTTTGTAAAAATATTTTTTGTAAAAATATTTTTTGTAAAAAAAATTTTTTGTAAAAAAATTTTTTGTAAAAATATTTTTTGTAAAAAAATTTTTTTTGTAAAAATATTTTTTGTAAAAATATTTTTTTTTCACTTTTGAAAAAAAAAACTCTAAGTGTATTTTTTTTCCTACTTTTCTAAAAACTCACATTTGTAAGAAGAAAAAAGTGTTATGTTGTATTTTTTTTTAATTTTGTGAATTTTGTCTTTTACTCTTGCAAATTTTTTATTTTGTAAACATTTTTGTAAATATATCTAGAAAACTTTGTGAACATGCATATTTTTTCATTCATCTGTTCTTATGAAATTTTTTAAGATGGGAAAGCGTTTTTCGTTTAAAATGTTAGGAGATATAAATAAACACGTCGATAAGTGCAGATAAAAGAATATTTATTATAACAATTTAAGGAATACATTATGAATAATATCCAAATTCATGGTGGTTACGAGAATCATGGGTAACAAAAATTTCTTTACACCCACTGTGTGCCTTCGAAATTTCAGTTTTGTGATATTATGGTAACTCTTATGCAAATAGGTTGAGTACATAGTCTAAATCTCTTCCTTGATTGTTAAATTCTTCAAACGTCTGGTTATTTCTTGAATATCTTCACATAGTTTACATACAGCTGATGATAGACTATATGATGTAGTATGCATTTTTTATTCATATTTTCTTGAAAACGGCTTTTGGCAATCTTCACAAGTATAGGGTTTTTCATCTGTATGGATCTGTGTATGTTCTTTTAAATTCCATTTACTTAAAAATTGTTTGTAGCAAATAGAACACATCTGTGAGAGAAATAAATGTAAACAATTAGAATTCTCTTCAATGATATGGATAAAAAACATTTGTTAAAGTACAAACAATAAAATATTTGATTTTAAATTTACTCTAATTACGTTTCATATATGAATTATAGTATTTCATATCTAAGTACTTACATATTTATTATTCTTTAACTCTACATGTGCTAAGAGCGAATCATTCAGATCATCCATTTCTGATAAAGAGGATTGCTGCTGTTTTGATTCATCTTGCTGCAATATCTGTACAATAAAAGAAATATATTTATATACTTAGGAAAGGTTTAATATATAAATAATAATTTATTCATTGTTTATTTTTATTATTATATATTGCAATGATATACTAAAACTTACTTTATTCACTAACAAAGAAATCGATTCCCCACTTGAATTAAAATCTGGAAATTTATCAGAGTTGTGCACTAAAGTTACCGTCTCCCTTAAGTCTAACAGTTGAAATGAGAAATGCTGCGCTGCTTTTCGAAAATTTATATTATTCTCAAACGTTTTGATCACGTGACAACTCACGCATGCGTACAAATCAGTAGTATAATAAATGTTATCAAGAAATTCTGTTATAACAAACCATAGATTATTATATTCTGCGAAGAGATAGTGGTAATGACATTCAAGGTAGGAGTTAAACTTGCAATTTTCAAAAGGATTTTTTTTTAAATTAAATTTTCAATAACTTGTATTTTTTTCTTACTTTTGTAAATTTTATTTTGCTAATTTGCATATTTTTCCTTCATCAGTTGAAGTTTTATATGTAATAGATGGAATTTTATGTAATAGTTAATTATTTTAATTGATTATTAGTATTTTCCTTCTGTGATACTTTTCGTGTATGAGGTTATTTAATATATATATATATATATTACATTTTCTTTACTTATTCATATGGTAGTAATATTTCTGAGGAATACATATCTAATAATTATTAGACAAGTGTGAAGCGTAAATTGTTCTGTGATAAGCGTTGTAGTAAAAATTCATATAGTTTGGCTTTGAAATAGGTTATTTGAAATATGAAATGTTAAAATTAAAGATTGCATACATGTATGCTATGCATCATTAGAACTATAAACGTAGTATTAATATTTTAAGCAACTTGATGGATGAAAATTCTGAAATCTTCGATGTGTAAGATGAAACATATGATAATTTGGTTAATAGTATGGATAGAATAACTCAGGCTAGTGATGTATACTATGTATCATTAAACTATAAAGAGAGTATTTATGTTTTACGCAACTTGATGGATGATAATACGAAAATCTTCGAAATGCAAGGTGAAACATAAGACAATTTTATTAATAATATGAGCAGAATAACCTAGACTAGTCCGAATTTCACTGAATCATAAAGTATAGAATATGATTAAATAATGTTTTGTGTGCTAAAATTAAGTTCGAATGTGATAAATTATGGAAATTGGTTAGTAAACTGTTATTTCTATGTGTACAATCATGAAAATATGTGTTTTAAATGTGAAATTTCCAGTTATTGATAAGATTATTTTTTTGTTTAATTATGAATATTTCTTGAGGTGTATGTCATCAAAGTGTTAAAATCTTACAAATTCGATGTAAATTTGTTAAAATTATGTAATGTTAAAATATATAGGAGCAGGAATCGAGTTTGATGTAGATAAGTATTGCTGTAAAGGTCAATTCGTTGTTGAATTTCAAGAAATTGTGTTAAAACAGGGTTTTCTATAAGGAGCTGATGTAATTTCACTTACAGTTCTTGGATAATTAATTCAAAAGTAGTTATCTGCTATTTTTTAAAAGGTAATAGTGAAAAGATCTAAGTAATATTTGCTCTTACGTGTGAAAATTTCAAATATTTTGGTTTGAAATATAGACTATTTGAAATATGAAATGTTTGAAAATTAAAGTTTGTGATCATGTATACCCTGTATCATTAGAAAACTGTAAAGATAGCATTCATATTTGAAACAACTTGATGTGTGATCATTCTGTGATTTAATAAGTTTCTGATAAATGAGAAAAAAAACAGTTTTTAAAATTATGTAATGGTAAAATATATAGGAGCAAGAATCGAGTTTGATGTAGATAAGTATTGCAATAATTCAAAAATCTTCGATGCCCTTGTAGTGCAATTGGATAGCGCATATGGCTGTTAACCATGGGGTTGGCGGTTCGAATCCGTCCAAAGGCGAATAATTATTTTATTTATATTTATTTATTTTTTTATTTTTTTACTTAGTAAGAGGGGGGTTTCAAGAATTCATTTGTTTTTTATTTTGAGGGAAAGTTATGCAGTAAGCAATTATTTAATAACTTTTTTTAAATTATGTTTAAGTTTTAATGTGCTGCTAATGTGCTTCGTCTCGTTTCACCCAATGCTATAAAATTATAGGAGGTGCTCTTGTTTTTTAACTCATAGGATTGGTTTAAAAAGTGAAAATCGGTGAATTTCGTTAAATCTGAAAGTACTGGATTTGATTAAATAATGCTTTGTGTATAAAAATTAAGCTTGAATGTAGAAAAATTTAGTTAAATGTAATAAAAATAAGGATATTAGTTTGTAAACTCGTATTTTTATGCATATTCATGAAAATATTTTTAAAATGTGTAATTTTCAGTTATTGATTAGATTAAAATTAATTTATTTTGATTAGTAATGAGTATTTCTTGAAGTGTGTCTAGTTGAAAAGTTAAAATTCTACATAGGTAGCATCTAAAAGGAGGATAAAATCTCAAACTAGTGTAAAAGTTAATCAAATTCGTTTAAATTTGTCTTTTATCATTAAAGAATAATATTTTCCCTAGTTATTTGTTCAATTATTGAAATTCATTAAGGTAATGATTTTTCAAAAACTGAAATAAATGTTTAAATTTCCCTTTTAAGTTGAAATCCTCGTATCTTTCCTCTTTTATGCTGATATTCTGATCTTAAAAATTGATATTTTCCATTGTTTTACTTAATTATTAATATTGATTAAGATGCTGTTCATTCAAAATTCGGATATATGTACAAAATCTCGAATGTGTCAATGATTAAATGAACTCATAAAACAATTTTACTCATTTACAGTTTCCAACTAGTGTAAGAGTCAATCAAATTCGTTTAAATTTGTCTTCTTTCATTAAAATATAATATTTTCCTTTGTTATTTTTTCACTTATAAAAATTCATTAAGGTTATGGTTGTTCAAAACTAAAATAAATGTTTACATCTTTCATGTAACAGTTGTAAAGAATTCAGCCTCTTTTTACCTAAAAACTGATATTTTTCTTGAACGGAAACATTTTCTGTTATGCTTTGTAGTTTACCAGGTGCAGTAAACACGGACTAAAAAATTGGTTCGAATATGACGTCAGAGAAGGTTTGTGATCCCTTCCCAAGTTTAAAGAATGCTAAGCGTAGCATGCAGTGAATGGGATCTGGAATTATTATCTTATTACCAGCCCTATCGAAAAAATTCTGTTGAATCTGCTAAAATTAAGGAAATTAGATTGAATATATTTTGGGGTATAGTCGTGTAACGAATTAAATATTACATAACTAACGTCTAAAAAAGGACGATAAAATCTCAAAGTAGTGTAAATGTTAACCGAATTCGTTTAAATGTGTCTTTTTCATAAAAAAGAAATATTTTCCTTTGTTCTGCTTAATTATTAATAATCATTAAGGTAATGATTGTTCAAAACTAAAATATAAGTTTATATCTTTCATTTAACAGTTGAGAAGAAGCATAAAAATTGATATTTTTCTTGGATGTAAACATTTTCCCGATATGCTTTGTGACGTCAAAACTCTATTGTTGTGTTCCCCCAAGCTTAGGGAATGTGAGCGGTTGGAAGGGAATGGAAATTGTTATTTGGCATTTATTTTTTTATACCAGACTTGTTGAAAATATTCTGTTGAATCTTCTAAAAATTAAGGAAATTAGCTTGTAAACTCTTATTTTTATATGTACAATCATGAATATATATATATACTAGCAAACCCCGCGGCTTTGCTCGCGTAATATTTGAAATATGCCAAGTGATATTTATATGTCTAATTTTTATTAAAAGGTACTAACTAAATTTTTATTTTATTAAAAGGTAATATTTTAGTTTATTAAAAGGTACTTATTAATTTTAGGAATAATTAAAACAATTACTATTTAAAACACAATTTGATTAAACATCATTGTTACACTGCATAAAGCAGACATGAGACTTAAATTAATAAAACGAAATAAAACTAAATAAATAATAATTTAGAAAATATTTTGAAACTTTTATGCTCAGTTAATACGCTCATTTCAGTATTCATTTGAAGATTTGAATTTTTTAGAAACCATCTTCTTACATCTTAAAATTAACCATCATGTCAAATTCCAAGTTCTACCACCTCTCTCAACATAAAGGGCTGTGTTGAAATTGAAACTGTCACCATTAATTTGCCAACATTAATTTTGAAATTGGTTTGTTATTTCCTAATATTCCACAGAAACGTAATTTAGAAAGCTTTTAAATGCCTTTTTTAGAGCGTTTGTTGTTCCTGTGAACCCCAGGTGGTAGAATCATCGGCATAAAATATAGCCTGTGTAGGATCAGAGACTGCTACCATTGATTCGCAGCTATTACTTTTATATTTGATTTATATTCCCTGAAATTGCGTAGAAATCGTAATTTAGGACTTTTTTAGAATGCTTTCCGCACCTCCCCTTCACTTCACCCCCTTTTAATTCAAATTTATTTTCGACAGTTCTTCGAGGGCATTTATATTTTATAAGTAACTACCATGCCATATTTAAAGTTTCTAGCCTTTTCAGTATCACAGAAATCGCAATTTAGAAAGTTTTTAGCTACTGCAACCCTCTGGTGGTAGTGGTACATGCATAAAATATAGCTTATGTTTGAGCAGGTTCTATCACCAACAATTTGTCATCATTATTTTTTTAATCGGTTTGGTATTTGATAAGATTACATAAAAATTGTTACTTACAACGCTTTTCGCTCACTTCGTATTTTAAATTTTAAATTTTCTTTTGACAGTTCTTAGAAAGCAGTTGCATCTTGTAAGTAAATACCATGCCATACTTCAAAGTGTTAGACCCTTCAGTTATGCAAAAAACGCAAATTAGAACATGTTTTGCTTTTGTAACCCTCAGATGGTAGTGACAGCAACATAAAATATAACCTATGTTATAGCAAGGACTGTCACCATTGATTTGCAACCATTACTTTTGAAACAGCTTTGGAATTTCCTGACATTGAGTAGAAATCGCAATTTAGAATGTTTTTAGAACGCTTTTCGCGCATTTTCACCCCTTTTTAAATTTCCAATTTTTTCGAAACCGTTCTTAAAGATCATTTATATGTAATACATATTTACCTTGCCTAATTTTAAGTTGCTAGCCCCTACCGATCACAAAAATCGAAATTTGGAACGCTTTTTTGCTCCTGCAACGTCTAGGTGATAGTGATACCGACTTAAAATAGCGTCTATGTTAGAACAGAGGCTGTCAGCATCAATTTCTTAACATTACTTTTGAAATCAGTTTGATTCTTCCTGAGATATTGGTGACAAATCGGAATTTAGAACGTTTTTAGAACGCTTTTCGCTCATTTTGCTCCTGCATCTCCTCTGGATTAGTGGAAACATATATAAAATATAGCCTATCTTGGAGCAAGATCTGTCACCATCATTTTAACGCCGTTATATTTGAAATCGGTTCATTATTTCCTGAGATTGCATAGAAATTGCAATTTAGAACGTTTTTTACAACCCCCTTTGTGGTAGTGGCACCGACATAAAACATAGCCTATCTTGGAGCAAACGTTGTCTCTATCATTTTGACACCAATATTTTTTAAATCGGTTTGGTATTTCCTGAGATTATGTAGAAACTACCATTTAGAACGTTTTTTAGAACGCTTTTTGTGCATTTTCACCCCTTTTAAATTTCGAATTGTTTAAGAACTGTTCTTAGACACCGTTTATATCTTATAAGTAACTAATATTTCAAATTTCATATTTCTATGTCCTTCAGTAACGCAAAAATCGCATTTTTAGAACGTTTTTTGCTCCTGCACCCCCTTTGGGGTAGTGGCACCGACATAAAATATAGCCTATGTTCTAAGTTGGACTAACACCATCATTTTGATACCATTACTTTTGAAATCGGTTTGGTATTTCCTGAGATTATGTAGAAACTACCATTTAGAACGTTTTTTAGAACGCTTTTTGTGCATTTTCACCCCTTTTAAATTTCGAATTGTTTAAGAACTGTTCTTATACACCATTTATATCTTATAAATAACTAATATTCCAAATTTCGTATTTCTAGGCTCTTCAGTAACGCAAAAATCGCATTTTTAGAACGTTTTTTGCTCCTGCACCCCCTTTGGGGTAGTGGCACCGACATAAGATATAGCCTATGTTCTAAGTTGGGCGAAGACCATCATTTTGATACCATTACATTTGGAATCGGTTCGGTAGTTCCTGAGCTTATCTCCGACAAATAAACAATTTTTACCTCTTTGTAATAGGAGTATGATATATGTGTGTGTGTTTTTGATGATAAATTTCCAGTTATTGATTAAGCTGAAAATTGAATTTATTTTGATATATGTCTTAGGACGTATTTGTCTAAGGTTTTAAATCTTACATAACTAGTGTTTAAATGTCTGTTAAAATCTCAAACTAGTATAAAAGTTAATAAAATTCATCTTTTTATTCCATATTAACTTTTGTTATTTGTTCAGTTAATCAAAATTAATTAAGGTGAGGGTTGTTCTCAAACTGAAATGTATGTTTAAATTTCCATTTTAAGACGATATTCTCATTTTATGGTTGGAAAAATAAATAAATAAATAAATAAATCTGCTTTTTCCATTAAAATTTATATTTTTTTGTTATTTTGCATATTTAATTATACTCATTAAGGTAAAGATTGTTCAAAATTCAAATATATGTTTAACTTTCTCAATTGAAGTTGATATTCTGATCTTGTAGTTGAAAATAATCTACAGAAATCGGCTTTTTTCCTTTAAAATTGTTATTTTTCATTGTTTTGCTTAATTAATAATGCTCATTAAGGTAAAGATTCTTCAAAATTCAAATGTACGCGTTTAACTTTCCCCATTTAAGAGTATATTCTGATCTTGTACTTGAAAAAATTCATCTTTTTTCATTAAAAATTGATATTTTTCATTGTTTTGCTTAATTAATAATGCTCATTAAGATGTTAATCATCCAAAATTCAAATATATGTTCAACTTTCTCCATTTATGCTGATATTCTGATCTTGCAGTTGAAAGAAAATCTACAGAAATCAGCTTTTTTCCTTTAAAATTGTTATTTTCCATTATTTTGCTTAATTAATAATACTCATTAAGGTAAAGGTTGTTCAAAATTCAAATGTAAATTTAATCTTCATCTTATAGTTTGATAATCTAGTCGATCTAACGTTCAACTCTCATGTTATAGCAGAAAAATACTCTAAAAATACCATTTTTCCCGCTAGGGGGCGGTGTCGCAGGGGGTGCGGGGCCGGAGGCGGGACGGTCCCGCCGTCGTTTTCCTACTAGTAACGAGCATATTTTAAAGGTTGTATCCAAATTGAAGTTCGGTACTCAATTGCTGACCTAGAAAGCCCTCTTCTTGATGAAGGCATCTTAAGCGCAGTCATTGATGACAGCTAGATTACAGGATAGCATAAGAAATTTCAAAATATCTAGTCTCTTCTATCCTAGACGGTCCCTTTAACCATCATTTTGCCGTTTTTTAAAGCATTATTTGAAAACTACTTGGAAGAAAAAGGTGAAATTTTGGATTTCCATAAAGCAGGACAATAAATCTAAATCCATCAAAAAAATTGTCCGCTGCAATTCATAATTTTTTCGAATATTAATTTCACAATTCATAATTCATATTATAAAATTATAAAAATGACAAATTCAACGTATTTCTGTTTGTGTATTTTAGTATTATTGCTTCACAAAAAATTATCACATTAGGAGTATAATTTCAAGAGATATTAATAAAAATATGAAAAGGTAATTTAACATTAGAAGCACTAAATTTTGAATGTTTATAATTCACAAACTTATCATTCAAATTACTTGAAATTTGGGGTCTAGTCATAATTTGAATCGAAGATTTGAAATATCTTGTTAAAATTGAGTATTGCCATTGAAAAAAAAAAAAGAAGTTTGGGTTTGTTTTAATATGTAGATGGCCCCCTAAGCAAATTTTATATACATCATATAAAAGTAGACTTTATTTCCAATCGTTCGGTATACTGGTAACTTTCTTCTACGATAATTTGTTGAGGAGTTAGTAGGGGGTGTTTACTTTTTTTTTTTCCACGACTGTACAATTTCAGTGTGGAAAAAAATGTAAACACCCCCTAGTAACTCTGCAACAAATTATTGTAAAAGAAAGTTACTGGTACCAAACAATTGAAAATAAAGTCTACTTTTAAATGATGCATTAAACATTTGCTTAGGGGGCCATTTTCTTACCAAAACGAACCTAAACTTTGATTTTTTTCAATAGTAATGCCCAAGTTTGACACCATAAATAAATTCTACACCCTTCAATTAGTCTAAATATAAATTTCCATCAAATCCGTACGATTAGTGTCAGAGAAATTAATTATTTTAAAATAAGCCTATTTTAAGGGCTGTTTCCAAATTGAAGTTCAGCACTCGATTGTTGAAATGCTACAGAATGACTATGTCACTTCTATTAGAGTATTATTTCTTGCCAATATGACCATTTATCTCGATTAATATGCTTCGACTATTGCCAACCCAAATGTTTCAATAAAATGAGTAAGATATATATATATATTTCAAAATATGCTTTCTGCACTTCATCGACAGCCCCTTAAATCACCATTTTGACTTTTTCAATCATGATTCGAAAACTACATGGAAGAAAAAATTAAATCGAGAATTCGCATCAAGCAGGACATAATAAATACAAAAAAAAAAAAAAAAGGTAGGTTGCTATTCATATGTTTTTTTAATACTAATTTCATAATTCATATTATAAAAATTTTAAAACTACAAATTCAATGTATTTATGTGTGGGTTTCTTAGTATTATAACCACACAAAAAATTATCACATTGGGATTATAATTTCCGGGCATATTAATAAAAATATGAAAATTAATTTAACATTAGAAGCTCTAAATTTTGATTGTTTATAATTAAAAAACTTATCATCCAAATAACTTAAAAATTCTTTTCTAGGCGCAGTTTGAACCGAAGATTTAAAATATGTTGTCAAAATTGAGTGTTGCCATTGAAAAAATAAAGTTTGGTCTGGTTTTGATTTGTAGATACCCCCTATGCAAATTTAATATACAATATTTAAAAGTAGGCTTTATTTTCAATCGTTTGGTTCCAGTAACTTTCTTCTATTATGATTAGTTGCAGAGTTAGCAGGGGTGTTTACTTTTTTTCCCCCACGACGGTGCATACATATGAGATGAGACATAATACTAATGTGAAAGTGTATTAATCATAACTCCTGAGTTCTTTTTTCTTTTCGGTAAATAGAATAAAACTTTGTTTTACTATGTAACGAAAAATACATCCAATAATGAATGTATTTTTAAAATGCAGTTTAAAAGTCAATGTGCAAAGTATAGCGTTATTTAGCTCCAACGACAGTGTTATCAAGGTTGAAATTGTAGCCTCAAATAAAATACGAAATTATTTATCTATATTTTTTGCATGATATTTTTCTTTAAAGTTGTAATATATTTTTCACGTAGTATGTTTGCAGAAAATAAAATAAATTAGACATTTTTGAAGACCTGACCGAGCGCGACCGTTCCATGACAAACCAAACCATTATTGCAAACCATAGTTTGATCTTTGGCGATTGGTTATTTAGAGAAATCTTATCAGTATGTAATATAAAAAAGTATAAGCAATCTGGATTGTGATAAATTTTATATTGATGATATAGAAAGATTGCAAAAGTAGGAAAAATAATGGTTCGAAAATAAAACATTCTTGTGTTAACTTGTAAATTACATGTTCTGATCTAAAATTAACACTAAATATACCTACAACGGATTATTTGACCAAATGAAATATTTGCGATACGAAATGAAAATAATTCGATTAAAACCCGAAATTTCTTCATATCCCATAAATGTATAATTGACATATAAATAAGTTTATTAAAATATTTAAATAGTTTTAAATAAGAATTCTGGCTCGAAACATTTTTATAAAACTCCAGTAGAATTCTCTGTATGTTTAGTGTTAATAATTGATTGTTTAATTTATATATTACTTTATTAATTTCTATATTTTAGAAAAAATCTTAACCAAATTACTCTATTTATGACTTAATCTACAATGTCTGACTTCAAATACCTTTAAAGTTACTAACATGATTTTAACACTGATATTTCTAATCTATTAGCAAAAGAATACCCAATTCTTTATACTAGACAGACGTAAGAAAATTTATTATATAGTGTTAAGAAGTCGTAAATAGTTTATAAATAAAAGGTAATACACTGAATTAAAGCTATAAATTACATGTAGAAAAAGCAGAAAATACGCCAAAGACTTCGAACAATCCAGTGGCTTCATTTCTAACTCAATTGATTTATGTTTTTGGCCATCATAAGACACACCAAAAATATTTGGTACAGCAGCAGATATTCTTGTTTTTAGTTTCAGATGTAAGCTCAAACTGTTGTATGCCAAACAAATTATGGTTTGAGATTTTGTTGTCAGAGGTAGTTGATCGGTCGTCTAGTCGTTATTTTGTTCCCTTTTTTTTACAATTTTTTTTTAATTTTTCATTTTGATGGTAAAAATGCAAAAATCATGCCATATATTTAATAAAAGTCAATGGTACGTTCGTATTATAGCCAAAGACTTCATGTAGTGTATGTATTTATTATGTGTACTTGCATGTATTTTATTTATATTTGAATCTATTCATATGTACTAATGTAAAATTCATATGTATTCCTGCATACAAAAGTTTACGGTGTGATAGAAAGCAGCTATACGAGCAAATTTCGTCACAGAATGTATGGTCTAAACGCAAGCAGTGAGAAGTTAACAGGTAGTTTTCCACTGTCCCAGGGCGATGGATTAGTCGAGGTGGTCCCATACCTTGGCCACCAATGTCGCCGGATATCTCGTGTTTGGACTTTTTCCTTTGGGGCCATATAAAAAGCCTAATCTACGAGTTCCCCATTGAAACCGATATGGATCTAGTCGCCAGGATTGCCGTTATTGCCGTTATTGCCGGCGATATTCAGGAAATGCCTGGTATCTTCGCAAATGTGCGTCAGTCCCTATCCCGCAGGTGTGAAGCGTATATTACAGCTGGCGGGAGATCTTTTGAGCAATTCCTTTGAGTATGTACATTAATTACATTCCTGTTAATAAAATGTTTACTGAAGTATCTCCTCTCATTCTTGTGTTAATTTTTTGACTGCGACAGTGGATACTTTTTAACTTCTCATCGCTTGCATTCAGACTATATATTTTATGACGAAAATTTCTCGTATAGCTGCATTCTATCAAACGTAAAATTTTGCCCCCTTTTTCAGTTACACACTGCATATAACTAATTTCATTATATGTTTGGTGTCATCCTAATTAAAGGCGTTCCACAAGCGACTATTTTTATATTCTATTCGCACCACTATTTATAGAAACTAAATTTTGTAGTACGTTTCTCTTGCAGATGTTGTCAAAGTGTATTTGAAAAAATTTTCTTTTACAAAAAATTGTGCGAGATCGAATAAAAAAATAGACTCCTGTGGCAGCCCTGTAATTACAACTGTTAAATCTTTTCCGCCCAAAACAAAAAGTACTTGTTGATAGTAAAGAGCATTAAAGCTCGTAAATGGTATGCTGTTAACCCATTAATCACCAAAACTGTAAGGTTGAATTCTTCAACTTTTCAGCTGAACGTCGGTTGCCACCACAAATTCTAACAGACAATTTTCGGTTTATTTGATCGTAACATTTTGTGTTTTTTAAGTAAGACTATTTTTTTAATTGAAAAATGGTGGTGGGTATGTAAATAATTTAAACTTGCGTATTTATTTTGACCGTTGCGTGAACGCAACACCAGCGGGTAATGGGTTAATACGAAAGTACCAGTTTAATAGTACCACTGCAAAAATTTCACCTCACTTAAGAATTTTCGATGAAGATTCTTAAATTAAAAAAAAAAAAAAAAAAAAAAAAAAAACATGTAAATTTCTACGAAAACGAAGACAAGATAGGTGTAAACGATTAATGTAAATTTTATGCTACAAATCCTCTATATTTATGTAGAAAATAGTACGATTGGGAATAAATATATATTTTTTTTTATGGAAAACGAGTTTTTTAATTTCCATTATATATTTTTCTGCTTCTGTTCCCATTCTTTAATGAACGTTGTTCGTCTTATTTCTTTATGTTTCCACGTGTGCTTTCAAGTGGTTTTGAAAACAGTTATGAAAATATAAGTAAAAAAGAAAATCAATAATAAATTATCACAATTTCCAAATTTAATTGTTACACCGTTACGTTTAAAAAAATTTCGAAATCTACCCAATGCTCGTACACAGAGCTCGCAGCGTTCCTAAATTTTGTTGCACTTTCTATTACTATTTCAAATCAAAAATCTCCGTATTAGATTTCTGTAACATGTAAATTAAAAGTCTACAATAAAGATTATCGTTTTAAAATAATGGTAGCAAAGTGCGAAAATTTTAGAAACGCTATACGAGCCTTTTACACAAGTATGCACGCGTGATCAGCAACACATAATACTAACGCGAAAATGTAATGATCATAACTTCGGAATTTTTCTTCATTACATAGAATCAATTTTTTTTTTTTTTTTACTTTCTTCTGTCTTTACAAGAAGAAAGTATTGGATTCATGAAAATTTTCGAATTCCGGTTTTCGACGGATTTACACGTTTTAGGGGTCAAAGAACTCGAAAAACATGTTTTTACAAAATGTCTGTCTGTGTGTGACACAAATTTTTGGGGCGCTCTATCTCAAGAACTAATGAACGGAATTTAATAAAAATTTATATTCAGTTAGTTCCTGATATAAATTGGTGCTGATCAGTTTTTGGTGTAAATCGTTCAATAGGTGACGCTGCTATGCAGCATTTTTCACTATTTCCACAACAGCTCAATCTCCAGAACTAATGCACGGAGTTTCATAAAACTTCAGATTCAATTAGTCCTTGACAGGAATTGACGTTTTATACATTTTGGTGCAAATCACTCAACAGGTGGCGCCGCTATGCTGCATTTTTTTGCAATTTCCGCAATAACCTCAATCACTAATGCACGAATTTTCAACAAACTACAGATTCAGGTATACCTTGATGTCAGTTAGTGCTGTTTATGTTTTGGTGCAAATCGCTCAATAGTTGCCGCTGCTATGCTACTTTTTTTCAGAATTTCCGCTATAGCTTTATCTCAAGAACTAATGCACGAATTTTCATCAAACTTCAAATTCAGATATACTTTGATATGAATTGATGCTAAATTGTTGTAATTTCTTGTATTATTTAAATGATTTAATTGACGTGATCTATATAGAAGAAAGCTTTGTGATGGCCACAAGAAACTAGTTTTACTATGCAACGAAAAAAAAACCCTTCATTCAGGAATGTGTTTAAAAAATGCAATTTAAAAATCAATTTAACTTATAAATTTGTTACCCCAACAAAAAAGTGTACATCAAGGTTTTGAATTGTAGCCTGAAGAAGTATACTACATAATATGGAATAAAATACAAAGTTAGCCCCCGATCTTGATAACGATGATTATCAAAAATTTCAAGAACACGACAATTCAACATTCAGCGTGGGAGAGCCATTAGTGTGGTTAAATAGTTTATTAATAAAATGAATTAATATATTTAAATTCCATGCATCATGAACCATGTTTCATCATAGCTCAAATTCTCTGTATTGAACAGAGCCGTGTGATTTCTCTTTAATATTTAGAACAACCAGATGTATAATCCAGGCTACCACTTTTACAAAGAGCACTCCTTATTTGTCACAAATAATTGTTTATTAAATATACGTGAAGAAAGATAGTACAGGACGAATACAGGATACAATGATAAACAAACGATGACACAAACTATATACATTGAAGGGATTTTCAGATCACCTTGCACCCTACTAACTCACTATATATTTCATTACAAAATCTTCAGGTTTAACCACTTCACCATTTGCCCCGAGATAAGTCGGGGTACAGCGTCTAGAATACCTAGTGTAGAAATATGCTATCCAAACAGTGCTAAAAAATTTTATCCCTTAAATGTGCGACGATAGTGCTAAAATGGCAAGTGTCGATCGCAGCGACATCTGCGGGATTCTCGTATTACTAGTATTACATTGTATAGACTAGCAATACCTTGCAGTTGTAGAAAATATCCTGCAGATGTCGCTGCGATCTGTATATTACAGCAGCATCGTTGTATATTTAAGGGATACAATATTTTAGCGTTTTTTTAAGTATTACAGGAATAGCCGATTTCCAAACTATGTATTCTAGTCGCTATAGTCGGAGGTAAAAGCACTGCTTCCCCATACCTGTCGCCGGTGAAGTGGTTAACTACCAATTAAATTTAATACATTCCAGTGCCCATAGCACCTGAAAAACGCTTTCGTTTTATATCTCTTCCGCCGGAACACTTGCTCGGCATAGTACCTCTACCTCTCTCTCAAAACAGAATTTAACCCCTTCTCTCCCACGCCCGCGGGTCATGTGACCCGCGGCACGCCAGCTCCAGGCCTAAAGCGTTCTCCAGACATTCACAGTCTAGTTACAGAGTCAGGAGTGAACCTTTTTAGGGTGCCTTTTAACCTACTTTTAAAATGTAATTTCGGTCAAAAATCAGATTTTCTATATTTGGTCTAATATTAAAACTTGACATTTTAACTTTCTAAATCAGTTTGAATTTTGTTTCTATCCTGCTTAGAACTTGAGTTACAGGCATTTTAATGTTAGTCAGTCGCAAGATTTTAAAACTAAAATTACCCCTCAGCTACCGAAGTGACCGTAAATATTTGCACATAAACAAAGAAATTTTTTAAAAACCATCAAGAAAAAAAGAATAACCAATGTAAATAACACAGATAGTGAAATTTATAAATCAGGAGGTTTTTTTAAATTAGATTTTTCATTTAATAAGGTAAAATTTGGTTTTAATTACACTTTCTGCTTTTTCTTAAATGAGATTTTGAACATTTTGCTTTATCGCAAAACATTTTAACTCGAAAAATAATAATTGTAACGTTATAAAACTTTGCAAAAATACTCTAAAGGAGTTTATTTAGGTAATGTGCTTCTATTATGATTACAGTTAGTTATTTTTTCATATTTTAGTTGATACAAGTTATGAATTGTCATATATTTTCTTGATTTTTCTGTGTGCAAAAAAGTTTAACTTCTATATTTTTTATTAATAACATTGTTATAGTTAAAAAATTGTTCAGTACCTCAAGAAAGTTTCATTAATCATAATAAATTTTACAGAATAAAAATTTCTTCATTTAAATTTGAGTTTTGATGTTTTGTAAAAGTGCCATTTTATAGCAATTTTTATGTATGTTTTGAGCTTTAAAAAATATACTTATTTATAATATATAATATTTATATATAATATTTATATAATATTTATATAATAATTATATAATATTTAAAAAATATACTTATTTTTACATGTTATTCACAATTCTTAGCTATATTCTATAATATAATGCACACTAATAGGCAATTTTTCAAATATTAAAAAAAAAAAAAAAAAAAAAAAAAAAAAACCTTCCGAAGGTAGGCAGGTATCTTAAAAAAATATAGATTATACAAAAAAAATCAAAATCAAAATTACAATATGCTGGTTATGAATCAATTACAATTCCAAAATCATAAAACACATTAAATTAGCTCTAAATTATTATAAAAAGCTATGAAACTTTATTTACATGACATCAAATAATTAAAATTAATAAATCTATTTAAATGATCCCAAAATCAATATAAAACTCATAAATTTATATAAAGAAATCCCAAAGTTATTAAATTACTATGAGATCATCATTAAGATTCCAAAATTATCATAAAACCAATAAATGTATATTAAATTAGCTTGAAATCATTATGCTACTCATAAATGCTCATAAGAGCTAAGAATGTAAATAGATTGGATCATCTGAATGATAAATCAATCAGTTTTATAATTATGTTTCATAATATAAATAATAAACAGACTTTGATTATAAACAATAAATTTGATTGCTTCTTCAAGGGCATTACGCCGAAACATATGCTATTTCTTTCGGCTAGCAATTAAAATGTTGTCTCTAGAAAATAACGTTACGCCGTTACGGTATATAAGTCAGGCGTAAAACAAAGGAGATGTATCATTGTACGGGGTAATCTCTACTGCAATTTTTTAAATTCTAAGCATCGCACATTTTAAATTTTTATACCGTCGTATAGGGGGGGGGGGGGAGTACTTTTAAATGTTTGAAAACTGCATCTCAATTTATTTTTGAGATATTAATGTTTTTGTAGTTTTAAGCGCCATTTGTTTAATGTTGGCAACTGGCATACTCCATTTCTGTAGAAAGTAAAGGAAAAATAGTTGGAAAATAGTAATTACATCTTTTTGTTGCCATTTTTCCATAACAACTGAAAACAAATGTAACTAAAATGCGTTCTATTTTGAAAAAATGTAAATGAATGATTTCTGATAAAATATGGAGTTATTATAAACTATATTTAATTTTAAGTATCTACGTTACAAACAAATGAAGGCATATGAAACATACGATAACCGTTTTTTTTTGTCGACTTTTTTAACTTCTAAACATCGCACATTTTCAATTTTTATACTGTCGTATTGGGGAAAAAGGTACTTTTAAATGCAATTTGTTTGAAAACAGCATCTCAATTTATTTTTGAGATATTAAATTATTTTTGTAGTTTTTAGCGTCATTTGTTTAATTTTGGCAACTCAAGTACTCCATTTCTGTAAAAAGTAAAGAAAAAATAGTTGCAAAATAGTAATTATATCTTTTTGTTACCATTTTCCCATAACAACTGAAAAAAACTGCAATTAAAATACGTTCTATTTTGAAAAAATTAAATGAATGATTTCTGAAAAAACATGGAGCTATTATAAACTATATTTAATTTTAAGTGTCTATATTAACATTACAAACAAATGGAAGCATATGAATCATTAGAGAGCCGATTTTTTTGTTTGTTTTTCGAGTTTCTTGAATGACGACATCGCTTTTTGCTGGATTTTTGTATTATTCAGCGATAGTGACGTCCTATGCATACTTTAGTATAGATATTGTTTAAGACTGGATCGTAAATGTGGAATTCTTCAGTGGATGCAAAAGTCGTCTTTTATATAAAATAAAAGAGTGTGTTTTAAGTCTTAAAACTGAAATATGTTTTGTACTATCTATACTTATATACACATATATATATATATTATTTTTCATCGAGGGCGACATTAAATTCTGAAAAAGTAGAATTCCTGTTTTCTAGTTTATCTATATTTTTAGCACGATATTTGGTTTTTCTTTTAAGCTGTAACATATTTTGCACGTTACCTTTTTGCAACAAATAAAATAGGCATTTTTGTACACCTACTAGTGGGTCGAGAACCATACTTTGGGACTTGCTTATTTCCACAAATCTTACCAGTGTCGGTTTGTGATCAATATGTTATTAATCTGGATTGTGATAAATTTTATATCGATCATACAGAAAGATTGCAAAAGTATGAAAATTAATGGTAAGACGCTAAGACGTTAAGGGGCTGTGCATATATAACGTTATCATTTTAGGGGCGAGAAGGGTTCTGGCACATGATATCGTAATATATCTCTAGGGCAGGGTTGGCGAACCTTTTTGTTTCCGCGTCCCAAATTCGATCAAAAAATATTTTGTGTGACTATGACGTGCCAACTAAAAAATAAATTTAGTAGGTGGAAAAATAATGGTTTAAAATTACTTAAAATTCTGTAGTAAGATTTAAAAAATATGAGGAACGTACATGTAGGTATTATGCAAAATCCGGAAGCAAATATATTTTTGAAAACAATTTAAAAAATTTAATGTGATGTAATTTGATTTCTATTGCTGGATCTTAATATCAAGTTAATTTTAATGCAAACTGAACCGGATTTATCTGACAAGTGCTTTCGGTTTCAGTTTTGATATTATTCATTTGTGAAAACAATGACTCGAAAGAATAGATAGACAGAAAAACTTAAAATAGCAAACGCCAGTTTCTTTGAAAAGCTCTGAAATAAATTCTAAGTTGCCGCAACTTTACCATCGGAATTTAGTAATGTCTAATAACCAATTCTTATCGATAGTTATCAAATATCGTATTTGTTCGAATAATTTTTGAGACCATAATTAGATTGGAATATAATATACCGCGATTTGAGTTTTTCAATTTGCGTTTAATCGAATTTAGAAAAGATCAGTCACGATTTTGTGTAATCTATCTTTATTTTGATTTTAGAGCCATAAAATTCTGTAGTAAGATTTAAAAAATATGAGGAACGTACATGTACGTATTACGCAAAATCCGGAAGCAAATATATTTTTGAAAACAATTTAAAAAATTTAATGTGATGTAATTTGATTTCTATTGCTGGATCTTAATATCAAGTTAATTTTAATGCAAACTGAACCGGATTTATCTGACAAGTGCTTTCGGTTTCAGTTTTGATATTATTCATTTGTGAAAACAATGACTCGAAAGAATAGATAGACAGAAAAACTTAAAATAGCAAACGCCAGTTTCTTTGAAAAGCTCTGAAATAAATTCTAAGTTGCCGCAACTTTACCATCGGAATTTAGTAATGTCTAATAACCAATTCTTATCGATAGTTATCAAATATCGTATTTGTTCGAATAATTTTTGAGACCATAATTAGATTGGAATATAATATACCGCGATTTGAGTTTTTCAATTTGCGTTTAATCGAATTTAGAAAAGATCAGTCACGATTTTGTGTAATCTATCTTTATTTTGATTTTAGAGCCATAGCAGTGCCGTGCCAAAAATATTCTTTCGCGTGCCAAAAGTGGCACGCTTGCCATAGGTTCGCCGACCCTGCTCTAGGGGGAGGGGTGCTTGTCGTTTGATATCGATATCCTTTTTGATACAACCAAAATTTTCTCTTTTTATTTGTAACTTGGTCTTTACATCAAAATAGTACGTTATCGTTTTTTAGTCTGTAGTCTATTTTTATGAAAATACAAAGTTTTTATTAAAGTCATTAAATGGTTATAAAATTATTCAATTCCAAAATATGGAATACCCCAAAAATTGACATTCCTATTCTTTTTCATATGTGTATGCATATAATCTCTGTTCGAGAAACCGTATGTGAAGTATGTTTGAAATGATAAAGTAAATAAAAGAGAAAGAGAAATAATGTTGTAAACCTGTCTTGTTGATAAGAAATTTGCCCTCCCCCTTCCCCCCGTCCGGGGGGGGAGTGCAAGAAGGCATTATTACTGTTATTATAGCGTTATGTAACAAAAGCTGTTATAAAATACTTTTAAATAGTAACTATTTCTAAAGTGTTATTTGATATAAAGTTATTTCATAATTAAAGTGATATTTTATTGACTTGTCTACATTTGAATCAATATAGTATGCGAAAAATAAATGTAACCATTTTTATATATCAGTCCAAACAAAAGAAATAAATTCCAAAAATCAAAGAATCATTAGACATTGATAACGATATCATTACGAGGGGGGGGGGGTGGGGGTGGGGGGGGGTTCGAGGGATGATAACGTATGATATCGTAAAGGGGGGGGGAGGGAGGGTTCCAAAATTACCAAAAAGTTGATACCGTTATATCTGTACAGCTCCTAAAGCATTATTGTGTTAACTTCTAAATTACATATTCCTATCTAAGATTAATATTTGATTGTCCATGTTATCCTGTTATTCCTTTTATTATATGGATTTAATTAGTCCTAAGCAGTTTTAAATAAAGGGTGCTACTCCAACTAAAGCTGTAAATCAAATTTAGAAAAAGCAGAAAAACCAAGGCCTTCCTTGCAATCCAATGCTTTCCTTCTTAAGTTATTTATGACTTCGAGACCATCGTAAAACAGACTAGAAATACTTTCTAAAGCAGAAGATAATCTTGTTTTCAGCTACAGATGCAAGCACTAACTGTTTTATGTCAAACAAATTACGATTGGTGATATTTTGCGAGAGATGATTGTTTATAGCTCATCTTGGCAGATGCTCTGTTGTTTTCTTCTTATTTTTTTTTTTTACAAAAGAGTGTATTTTTATCACTGTTGAAACTTAAAACAATTTCTAAGATTTAATTGAATATAACAATATTAATATAAGAATCTAATCTAGCATAAACTTTACATCTAGAAATTATTGAAGTATATTTTTTTATTCATTGTATTACCATTGGTGACTTTTTTTTTTTTTTTTTTTTTTTTTTTAAATCTTGCACCACTTTCTAAAAATTAAAATTTTTTACATAGTCTTTGACAAGATATTTAAGCTGGAGAAAATACTATAAATTAACAAACAGAAAAAAATAGCGGTTTGAATATAATATAAAAATATTCGCCGGTGCAGCTGTGTAATATTAACAAATTCTTTTTTTTTTAACGGTGAAATGCGCCCGAGAAGGCAATTAGAGGGCGAAAGCGTTGACTTAGCTGGCAAAAGCGTTGTAGCGCTGAACCGAAGACACAGGTTAGAACCCTGGCATAGATATTTTTTCACTTGATTGGTTTTACGCCATGTTAGCATTATAAATAAAAAAAAATATGTAATTAAAAATTCGGATTCAACAAATTTTTTAAGCACACATAAATAGCCGTCTGAATTCATTTTATATTAAAGGTACATATCAGTGGCGTAGCTACGTATTCAGCGCCCTGCAGCAACTACAGTTTGTGCGCCCTCTTGTCACTCTAAAAAATTACGTGTAATTTTGTTTAGGGGTTTAAAATTTATATGCTATTCTTAATTCGATTTAAAGCCTTACCTTCATTTGAAAGTCAAAGAATTTTAAAACATATTAAATACAAATAATTAAAACCAAATAATGAATAATAAAAAGTATTATTAATCCTTAAGTACAAAGTACCTTACCAGTATTTTCTGCAAATTGGGCGGGATTTTCTTTTAAAATGCGCCAATGGGCAAGTACATTCTGCGACTGTTAATATCTGTTTTTATTTTAAAGTGTTTCAAAGCATTGTGGAATACTAATAAAACAAACACACCATTGTCAAGTTATTTATTTATTTATTTATTTGCTTTTCGAATATGAATGAAACACGTCTTTCTGTTTTCAGTGCTAGAAAATACTAAACTTCATAAAATTCCAAGTTATGATAACTCGGTAAGTTTTGGCCGTAAAAGAATTTTTTATTATACGGAGGAGATTTTTTTTAAATATAACGTATAGAACTAAGGCACCGAATTAAAATGTAAACCTCGTAACTTTTAAAAAATAATTATTTTGACATAATTACTTTTAAGAGGATGAAGAATGACTTTGAAACTTTTTACTATTGGAAATAGTATATTTCGACAGCTAATGGTTTAGAAAATTAGCCAATGGGCAACGATAAAAGTTGACACACTGGGATTCTCACTGGCTTTTAACTAATCTGAGCTATTTGGCTGATCACTGAAGAAAAACTAAGCCAAATTCAAATAATGATAGTAATAGATTCGTCTTGAAACGCTAATACCAAATCAGAAATAATGAGTTTTTCAGAAACGTTTTAATCTTACAATAGCACCATTGAGAATGTCATCGAAAAAGGAAAAAAAAAAAAAAAAACTCTTGCAATTTGGCGATTTCAGTGTTTAGTTTTCTCGCCAAATAAAACATTTTGGCGCAGTGGTGATCGGTGGCGAGAACCCTGATTGACACCTTTATATATTACTCAAGATTGCAGTTTGTACTTTCCATGCACATACAATGTAAAGAAATAAATAGAAAAAGCATTGTAATCACAATAAAATTAAATGGAAATAATGGTATACTGCTACATTTTCAAATACTCTGAATCCGTTCTCACAATTTTTACAAGGATTCAATATGTATGTGTGTTTGTATGCCTGTATGTCAGAATGAGATTCCCAGAGCACGATTTGGTGTACTTTTGATGATGTCGGCAGATATGTTACAAATGTTTGTCGCAAGAATTTTATTAATTTTCGAAGAAATCAACCGATGACTTTGGTATCTAAACTATTTTCAACCATTCTGTGACAATAACAGATGAACATTTTCTCTTACATCTCAATTAAATTATTTTTATAGCTCAAGTTCATCTTATATCTATACGACAACGTTTCACCACGTAGATAGTGGCTGCTCGACAAGAGATTCACAATCACTTTACTGCCAGTAATTTCATAGAAAAAATTCTCCTTGTTTAACATTAGAAAATCCCACGATTAAAACAGATCAAATTTTATGTACCGATATTCTGGCAGAAAAGTGATTGTGAATCCCCGAAGAGCCGCTTCTGCACGCAGGGTCGGACTCGGTCGCTGTCAAATACGCAGACCTTGGTTTTTTTGGAGGACACATTTCAGAGACTCATTATTTTACCACCTTGCTAGTAGAAACCAATAATATCCGTTATCGTTTCAGTTTTTCTTTCTGGGGATGGTTTTAATTTCGGAACTGGATCCGAAATTGAAAGTGTCCTTTGAAAAAAAAAAGAAAGAAAGAAAGAAACAGTATAAGCATAACCGTTTAGGCATCGACCTCATATATTCTATGCAAAAAAAAAGTTTTAAAATATTCAAATGAGAAATATTTAAGGACGCTGCCATGGTTTAACGTTTGATTTTAAAGTAAAGTTTAAAACAGATTTTTATACAGTAAATTCTGTCTAAAACTCTGTACACGGAAAGAACGATTTTGTTAAAACAACAAAAAAATAGCTGTGCCAACCAAATTTTGCCCCTACGAAATATTTTTTGTTGGACTGACAAAATCCTTTTGTTAGTTCAATAAAATTTTATTGAACGAACAAAATAATTTGATCAGTCGAACCAACATTTGGTCAGTCCAACAAAACATTTTAGCTGGGGCTATATTAACTAAATCTTTTTTTCCGTGTATAAAATAGATTTACGCCTTAGGTAGAATGTACTGTATTTAAAAAAAAAATCCTTACAATAGGGTATAATCGAAAATGCGCAGAAAGAATGAGCAGTCCTGTTAATACATATATACAAAATAGCTGACCGCTGCTCTGATTATCACATTTAAAGACTAGACAATATTGAAGCAGTCCAGTTTTCATATTAAAATGTAACTTTTAACAAAAAAGAATGTTTGATTTACATTTTCTTTGCCGAAAATATCCTTTATGAACATTTTTGTGCATCAAGCGAAATAATCAATAGAATAAATATTTATATAGGGGAAATTACAATTACAGCATTGCATGAATGACACGAAGTCTACACATTTCAAATAAATACTTTAATAAATGATTTTACAAAAAGCTAAAAAAAAAAAAAAAATACCTGTCTATAATTTTGAAATAGATGCGACGCTCTTTTGTGCCATACAGGCAGAAAATTCTTAGGGCAGATCATTAAGCCATTGGTAACAGACAGAATTACAGAATATACATTTAAAAGATTTAAATGGTACTCTGAAACAAAGAAACTTTCAAGAAAAAAATTCAATTCTTCCGCTTTGTGAAGAGGGGAAAAAATATTATTAATAAAAAAAAATCTATATATATATATATGTATATTATTATTATTATTATTAAATAATTTGAGACTGTTCAAATCTAAAATTGTAGCAAATTTTGCAACTAATTATTAGTTTCACCTGAGAGAGGGGGGAGTGTTATCTGGTTTAGGTCGCACCGAGCCGGAGGTCGGTTGGTTGCTCTGCGGGCGAACCTGAGCCTGCCAGAATGTGACATAATTCAGTAAATCCTAGTGTTTCTTATTTTGTTTTTAATTTATAGGCCTTGTTTCAGCACGGGCGGAATGAGAAAAATTTTATGATTAGAAAAATGTTTAAGCTTTGTGAATGAAACACTGTAAACTGAAATGTCTGAAATTCAGACACATAAGCGTCTTAAACGGAGGGTTCAATTTTCAGACATTTTAATTTTTAAGACGCTTGTATGCATCTGAATTTAAGACATTTCAAACGTCTGAATCGTATCCATCTTTGACCACCTTTCATTTCTATGCAAAAGCAGCCTTTTTCTTTTTTTTTCTTTCTTTCTTTTCTTTTTCTTTCTTTTTTTTTTTTTTATAAACATTATACACTTTTAAAAAAATCTCTTATAATATGGAAATTGTACCGCCAATCAAAACACCAGTACAATTTACATCAATTTACGTATTTTAATGGGAATTTTCTTCCGTTGAAAAATTTAATTTTTTTAGAAATTTCTGTATTTAAAAAAAAACAACAAAAAAAACAGCTTTTATGGAAGGGCAAACTGCATATTTAACAGACTGGAGATTGCCAAAATCCATTACATTTTACAGGATTTATTAACTCACATTACATCAGAATATCAAACTTACCCTTGACAGGATTCGAACCCGGAGGCTTCCAGACTGTCACTTTATCCAGTCGGCCACGATTGCGTTAGCTGAAAACTCAAATATTGTTACTTATTATGCTACACAATGAAACGGTAGTGGTAGATATTTTTCCGATCCAGTTAACGTTTTACACATTTTCCCTCCTAGAATTTTGAATATTTGTTTAATTTCATGCGTTAAAGGCCAGCAAAAAGGTTTTTTCTTCTAGCGAAAAAAATTTTTTAGAACACATTATTATTGTTTTATACAGAGGAAACTTTATTTTTTAAATATTAAGGATGTATTCTAATCTAAACTATTTATTTTCTGATTCGTTTTTAAATTCATTTTTGCTCTCAATCGCATCAAACTAAGAAATTTTCTTAGTTTTAATTTCATGAGTTAAAGGCCAGCAAAAAGGTTTTTTCTTCTAGCGAAAAAAATTTTTTAGAACACAATATTATTGTTTTATACAGAGGAAACTTTATTTTTTAAATATTAAGGATGTATTCTAATCTAAACTATTTATTTTCTGATTCGTTTTTAAATTCATTTTTGCTCTCAATCGCATCAAACTAAGACATTTTCTTATTTAGAAACTACACAGTGTGCCGTGCTTCTCGATTTTTTGATAAATGCACAAAATATTGTAAAAAATGTTGTCAAAGTTGGCGTTTTGAATCGAATTCTCAGAGGCGGGAGATCAGGGAATAAAAAAAATGGTTATTCTGAGAAAACAATTGTTTAAAAATTAAATTGTAAATAATTGAGCTGAAAATGAAATCACATGGCCTCTTATACATCTCTTCAAAAATAACCTCAGCAGGTTTCATGTTTTTACTTTTAAAAATGAGTCTGAAAATATCTCAGAAAATTTCAAGCTGTTGAGGGTGGAAAAATATTTTTTCGAATACACCCTTAAAATATTTAAAATGTTTTAAAAGTGTATATATTATATATGCACTGTTAAAACATTTAATTCGGGACCTGTACCGTTCAGGGGTGAAATAAAAAACAATTTTTCATTTAAAAAATGCATTTTTTATTGCCCAAAGGCAGCGTATAATTTTAACGGGAAGGTATTGATATAGAGCTCTGTTTTCTTTCCTTTTTTTTCTTCTGATGATTGAATATATGGCAAAATTTTTGAAATTGGACTGATTAATTCCTTCCTGTGCTGTATATTCTGAACCAAATTTCTCAGTTTTAAATATTGTGTATAATTTTTCTGCAAAAATATTGACATTTAGTTATAAAAATCCTTGTTTTACGCATATAACATACATCATTAGAAATCCAAAGTAAAATTTTTTGCTATTCAGAGTAATTTTTTCACGGTGAAATCGGATTACTCCTGAACTCAATCTTTAGCTAAAAGGTTAGTGTATAAAATTTCAGAGTTATTATAAATAACTAGCTGACACGCCCGGCGTTGCCCGGGCCCATAATAATATTCTTAAATGAATCTGAAATTTTTTATCGCAGGTCCGTACAGAGGGGACAGTGCAAATTACCAGGGCCCGACTCTTGTTCAGTTCAAAAGTTGTGTAAAGTCAAAGGTTAAGATTTTTAATTTTTATGTCTCATACTTTAAACTTTTTTATTCTAAATTAACTGATGAATTTAATTAAAATGTAATTATATTTTCAAAAATTTAATTTTTTATTTAAAATCTTTATATAAAAAAGCAATTACAAATACAGCATAAAGTGTAATGCTGAAAGAGAAATAATAAAATTGTAAGCAAATATATTACTATATAGATTTTTAAGAAAAGTACCATCCAGCAAATTTATTTTCTAATAGAATAAAGACTGTTTATAACGGAATCCTGCAATAAACGAAAAAAAAAAGTTCCAGCTCTCTCCACCCCCCCCCCCCCAAAAAAAAAAATGCTATTATGCGTTGTTCAATTTAATAACCTGCATAAAACGGAATTTATCACTGGTCGTTTTCGTTTACGTCTAAGCAGGTTTTATTGTATCTTACTTTTGAGGGGGCCCGTATCGCAGGTCCGTACAAAATTACTTTTTACGTCATGACAACATTTTGTAAACTTCTTGCTGCTGTTTAATTCGCATTTCCAATACAGAGCTTTGCATAAATTGCACGTTTCACCCACAGTTATGCATGCCCCAGAACGTTTAAATTAGTAATTTGGATTTCAGTAGCAACTCGTGCATGCTACAGTTATTAAGCCTATTTTGCCGATCGCTTAACGGCGTTCTCGACAATTCTATTTGGATTTCGAATCTATTTCGATTCGACTCGAATTCGGCTTCTTCTTCACTTTCAAGCATTCACCGAGATTTTTTACGGGCATTTCAAATGATATTTTGAAGCTACATAATTGCAGCGAAAGATATTGCACAGAAAACGCAAAACGTAAACAACAACAAACCCGATCGCCCTAAATCCTGCCAAGGACTCTTACACAATAACCAATCAGATGCGTTTCTTGGGTGTTGCCATTAAACAATAACAAATAATCGCGATTTCTGTGCCACGTACGTTAGCGTAATATATATATAGATTCCAAAAAATAAATAAATTCTTTAAAAGTAGATGGCGCCACATCTATATCTTACAGGTATACTAGTATGATTATTTTCAAATCCAAAGAGATTCTTATGAAGCATGTTTGACGTCTGAGAAATATAGATATTTTAAGTCATTTTTGTTCTTAAACGCATGAAATTGTAGGTGATGTTATTCAGAAACTATGGGATCGAAATTAGTCTTCAATTTTTGATGAATAAATTACATATCGCGATTATTTAAGACATTATAAGCGATTAGCAAAAATTTGAAATTTGAATATAAATAAATAAATTATGTCTAATATCATGTTTGTATGCGTTCGTCTTTGAAAGATTATATTTTACTTTTAAACGGAACCTTCTAAGTACAGAAATATGCAAAAAATGGAAATTTTATTGGAATTTACGGAAAGAAAAAAGTCCTTCCGGCCAGTGCCGGGAGGAAGAGGTAGCTTTCATTTTCCTTATTTTAAAAAGCTAACTTATATTATTCAAACACACGAAGCTCAGTTTAGTGGAAACCGAATATAGGAGATTCAATACTAATTTTTATCAATACTAAATCATTATGAATGAGAATTTCGCGAAATTAGTCAGCTTTATCCAAGCTGCTTTTATTTACAGTAACTTATATTTGGCTGCCAAATTCGGCGATTTCTTAAAGTTCCTGCCATTTTAAGACAACATGGTGGATGAGGCTAACCAGTGAACTTGGTCGAGACTTTAGTAATTGCTGTGCACATGCTCACTCACATCGGAATCGGTTGATATATACGAGTGCTGTCGCAGGCAAAAAATAAGATTTTTCAAAATGTCACCCACATTAGAAATTGAAACTGCTATATCTGAACCATTTTTTAAGATAAAGACAAACAAAAAATGCTCGTGAATGCTTATATCAAGGTCAAATACTTAAGAAAGAAACCTTTTTCAATTTCTAATTTTTTTGCACCTCACTTTAAATATAATTATTTTAAATTTAATGGCCGCCATTTTGAAACAAGATGGCTGATGAAGCTGGCCATCGAACTTGGTTGAGATATTGATGTATACTATCCAACTGCCTTCTTCCATCGAAATAGGCGAATACGTGTGTTATCGCGTGACAAATACAAGATCGTTTCAAAGTGTTAGCCATGCTAGAAATTTAAAGTGCTATAATTCAACTATTTTTTAAGATATAAACAAAAGAACAAATTTTCAGAAACAAAAACTGCTCCAGAATCTTTGTATCAAGGCCAAACACACAAAATTTTTTTTTTCATTTTCCAATTTTTTAATACTTCATTTTAAATTTTAAATTACTTTTTTTTAATGGCAACCCTTTTGAAACAAGATGGCGAATGAAGCTGGCCAACGAACTCGGTCGAGACATTGGTATGTACTATGTACAGACCAAGTTACATCCAAATCGGTTCATAAATACGCCTGTTATCGCGTGACAAAAATCAGGTCGTTTTAAAATGTCAGCCACAATAGAAATTCAAAATGCTATAACTCAGCCATTTTTTTAGATATAGACGAAACAAAACCTGTTCCGGAATCTCTGTATTAAGGTCAAACACATACAAAGAAAATCTTTTTCATTTTCTAATTTTTTGGTATCTCAATTTAAATTAAAATTTTTTTAAATTTTTTTAAATGGCCGCCATTTTGAAACAAGATGGCGGATGAAGCTGGCCAACGAACTCGGACGAGACATTGGTGTGTACTATGTACACAACGAATTACATCCAAATCGGTTCATAAATACATCTGTTATCACGTGACAAAAATCAGGACGCTTCAAAATGTCAGCCAAGCTAGAAATTCAAAATGCAATAACTCAGCCATTTTTTAAGATATAGACGAAACAAAAACTGCTCCCGAATCTTTTTTCAAGGTCAAACACATAAGAAAAAAATATTTTTTCAATTTTCAATTTTTTGGTACCACATTTCAAATTTAAATTTTTCTTAAAAATTTAAATGGCCGCCATTTTTAAACAAGATGGCGGATGATGCTGGCCAACGAACTCGGTCGAGACATTGGTACGTACTATGTATAAACGAAGTTACATCCAAATCGGTTCATAAATACGCCTTTTATCGCGTGACGAAATTCAGGACGTTTCAAAATGTCAGCCACGTTAGAAATTCAAAATGCTATAACCCAGCCATTTTTTAAGATATAGACGAAACAAAAACTGCTCCGGAGTCTTTGTATAAAGGTCAAATACATAAGAAAAAAATATTTTTCCATTTTCAATTTTTTGGTACCACATTTCAAATTTTAAATTTTAAAAAAAATTTAAATGGCCGCCATTTTGAAACAAAATGGCGGATGAAGCTGGCCAACGAACTCGGTCGAGACATTGGTGTGTACTATGTACACACCGAATTACATCCAAATCGGTTCATAAATACGAGAGTTACAGTGTGACATAGGCCAGATATATATATATATATATATATATATATGGATATATATATATATATATATATATATGGATATATATATATATATATATATATATATATATATATATCAATTTTGAACGGAGGGTGGTTTCGGGGTCTGGTGGTCATGATCGATGAAAATATACCAAAATTTTTTGAAATCGCTTTCCTCCGAACGGCTGCAATAGGTAGCTTTTTGTAATGAAAGCTACCTAAAATTACATTAAAATACGTAAATTTGCGTCTCGACTGGCAGTACAATTTCTATATTTTAAACGGATATTTTTTCACAGTGTTACAAGGTCGAAACTAAGGGGGGGCGGAGGGGGCAGAGGGAGCATGTTGGCCCGGGCGGCAGACCGAGGGGGCGCCAAATGAAGATTTTGTTTGTCGATTTTTCGCACATTTATGTAGCACAGTATTGTTAAAATCACCCTGTCTGGGGTATGCCAAAGCATAGAAGAATCTAAAGATGACATGATATGGCATAAGAATCCTGTATAAAGCGGAATTTTTTTCGATTCCGTTTTCAAGATTTTAAGGAATCAATATTTGACAAAGCAGATTACGTAGTTCAGTATTACATATTTTATGATTACATATTCTAAATTTTAAAGTAAGTAGGCTGTTAGAAAATTAGTAAAATTCTCTTTGTAAGTATATTTTGCGGATGAGAGGGGGGGGGGGGGGTGCTAAATCCATGTTTGCCCCTGGTGCAAAAAAGGCTAGTTTCAGTCCTGACAGTGTATAAAGCTTACAAAAAAAGTGAAAAAACGGCTGCCTATGCCTATTGCCGAACATGCATCTTGATCAAAGATGGATGCGATTCAGACGTTTGAAATGTCTTAAATTCAGACACATACGCGTGTCTTAAAAATTTAGACACTTTAAAATGTCTGAAATTTGAGCACTCCATTTTAAGTCACTTATGTGTCTAAATTTCAGACGTTTCGTTTACAGTATTTATACTATGATCATAGTTAGACACTTAAGTGTCTTAATTTCAGACGCCTGTGATGTCTGAAATTTCATATTCAGACACTTAAGTGTCTGAATTACTTTTTCAGTCACATATGTATTTGAATTTAAGACGCCTTTATTTGCAGTGAAGTGCACGTTTTCTTTAAAACACGAGGTCTTCATCAGCGGTGGAAATATTTCACCTTTGTATAAAATTGGGATCTAAGTTTTTATTCATTGTTATACTGTTTTGAACACACAGTATTTCTGTAAACTGTTCTGAAAATTGAGCGGAATATATATATATTTTTCATTTTATAATTCGAAAATTCTTTGACTACTAATATGTAATATCGAACAGTGGTGTATGCCGAGGAGGGAGCGGCAGAGCCTGATTACGGCCTTAGCAAACCCACATTACTATTTTCGAAAAACACGTTTTGCCTTATTTAATCCTAAAATCCTGCTATTAAATGAGGTTTAATAAGGAAAAATACTTTTCGAAAAAAGTGGTGTAAATTTGCATAGGCGATAATCAGATCCTAAGGAACACTGAATTTGATAACTTTTTCTCTCTTTTTGAAAGAAAATGCTTATCAATTCTGTATTTGAGATTTGCCATATTTTCAAAATGTTAAAGAGAACATGCACAAAATTCAATTTACCGCTTCCCCCCTCCCTCAACATCTCTTTTGAAATTTTGTCGACGTGGACTGATGTGGAATATGCCTAAATCCGACTCTTATTATTGTTTTTTAATCTGTATTGATGCATATTTAATTTCCACAAAATAAATAAATAAATAAATAAATAAAAATAAAATAAAAAATGAATAAAAAAAGCAATTTAACAAATTACAACGACCATTTGGAAAATGATTTTTTCGAAGACATAAAAAAATCGCACGGAGTTTATCATACATTACATACACCATGAATTAAACATTAACATTCCTTGACCCATTATGAACAAATTTTAAAAGAAATTTCAGTTTTACAATTTTTGGTACTGTAAATTTTTAAACTTCTACGGAGCTGGTCATACATTACGTACGCCATGGATTAAACATTAATATTCCTGGACCAATTTTAAATGAAATTTCATTCATAAACTTCTAAACATCCCACAATATTTACTTTTTACACCTTCGTATAGTGTAAAAAGGTACTTTTAATTCAATTTGTGTGAAAGCTCATCTCAATTTGTTTCTGAGTTATTATTATTTTTTTTTTTTTGTAGTTTTTATTACTTTTTTGTCATAGTGGCAACGGAAGTATCCATATCTGTTGAAAGTAAAGGGAAAATACAGATTACTGTATAGACCAATCAGAAAACGAATAAAATGCGGATTCAACAAATAAAACGCTTCAGATATGTTTTTGATTTCCTACCCTGATAGAGGACAATAACCATTTTTCCAAGTGGTTAAAAAAAAAAAATCTAAATTTTCGTTTGTTTTGTTTTTTGTTTGCAAATTGGTCAATAATTTTCTTCAACTAGTCAAACTATGTTTTTTTTTTTTTTTTCCCCAAATCGTAAAATAACTAAATAGTGAAGGTATTGCTGCTACATCGCAAGGTTTCTCAGCGGCGACTTCTTTATCTACCATTATTTCCGTACAGTAACGTCATGATAATCTTTTAACTCTTAAGCGTCCTAACCGTGTTTTCCGTCACGTACTTTTTGAATTCAAGGGCGATTTAATACAAAATCGATATTAATGTTATTATTATTTTTTTTCCGTGCATAAGACAAGTAAATATGTTAGGAAATCGTCAACAAATCCTTAAACAAATACATTTCATAGCTATTATTTTATGAATCATTAAACATCTATGAAAAATTCTAATAACGCTTAAAGGGTTTTAAATCATTGTCAATAGAAATGTACCGGTAAAATTACTGTTTGGAAATATTGGTAGCATGGTAGCCAATAATGTGACCGATGAGAGCCCTGTAAATAAGCTTTGATTACTTTAAGATTGGAAAATCTTCAACTGTCATTTATGGAAAAGTTACAGAAAAAAAAAAAAAAATCCGGCATGCTGAAATGGTGTTGGAGACGGTATTTGAGGTTACAAAATGGTATGAATTAAAATTAACACTTCGTGAATCGAAGCAATTTCTTTTAAGTGTGTATAAAAGCATGTTTTAAATCGGAATACTTGAGGTTAAACACAAGGTAAAATATCATAGGAATATGCTGATTGTAACAAGATTCATCTATAATATCTGATTAATAATGGAAAAAATATGCAAATATTTTTACGAATCCTTATTTCGCTTTTTCTAATTTTGCGCCCATAGGATTCGAGCGCCTGAAGCAGTTTGCTCCAACTGCTCCACGGTAGCTACGCCCCTGGTACATATATTAAAACAGATTTGAACATAATTAACCCATTACCTGCTGGTGTTGCGTTGACAAAACGGTCAAAAATGCATGCATATTTTTAAATTATTTACATACTCACTGCTATTTTTCAATTAAAAAATTGGCCTTACTCAGAGACACAAAATTTTAAGATCAAATAAAAGGAAATTTATCTTTCAGAGTTTGTGGTGGCAAACGACGTTCGGCTAATGAGTTGAAAAACTCAACGTTATAGTTTTGCCGGTTAATGGGTTAAGACAATAACCAAACAGAAATGAAAAATTATTTGGTGCCAGGACTCGAGTTTGGCACCACAGCGTACCATGCTGTTGTTTTAATCACTAAGCTACCCGGCCGACGTCCTAGCTGCTCGGAAATTTCTCACATTTTTTTTTTCCTGTTGGGTTATAAGTATGAATTGTGTTCAAGTCTGTCTTGACATATGTATACCTTTAATTAATAAATTCCTATTTAATTTTTAAAGATATATTTTGTCCATTTTAAATAAAATGTGTAAAAGAGTTAAATTTTACCAATCATTAAAACCTGATTGTAAACCCCAATAAGCGATCAAAGTTTATTTTTATTTTAACTTAGTATGGAACAGATACTCTGTAAGACGCTATAGGATGGCATCATTTTATGTTTCCCTCGTTTTCAAAAATCACTTTAACCCTCCAATGCCCATGGTAGCATATATGCTACCATTAGTGTTTCCAATTTAGTGGGCTTTCTAATTCAGGCATTTCAATTCATACCGGAAATTTAAAATAGCAATATTTGCTTTATTTAATGACAGGCATTCCGTCATTAAATAAATTTATTATTGAAATATTCTGGTATGAATTCAGATTTTCTGAATTGTGAAATTTTTATAACGTATTCTCCATGTTGGACGTATTTCAACTTATCGAACAATGTGTTTGCGCGAATTCGTGGATCCTCAGAGTTTATTTTTTATTTATTTCTCAGCAATAAAATATAGGTAAGTAAGAATTGGCTTACATTGTATCTATGTTATATATCCAACTTGATCTGGAATCCATCATCAGGTAATGGTATCAGAAAAGAAAATATTTCTTATTGTTCTAGGGTATGAAAAACTGTATTTTGAGCACGCATCATTTTCTAATGTAGCTTATGTAAATGTTGAGATTTCTTGACTTTAAAAAGGAAAACATTTTAATTAATATAAGCATACAATTGATGTATATTATTGCTGCATCCCTTGATTTCAAAATAAGAGAAATGGAATTCACAAAGCGTTTTCTGGAGGCAATCTAAAGCCCCCTCAACCGGAACGTTTGTAAATAATGATTTAACATCAAAAGAAACTATCATGTGACATTGCGGCTTAAAATTATGAAGTTTTTTAACAAAATCAAAAGAATTCTTAACAGTGAAACAGTTAATGCTCAAAAGTGGGGAAAAAACAGCAACTAAACATTTGGAAAGCTTATAAGAAGCTGTACCGATACTAGAGAAAATAGGTCTAAAACATATGTCAAGTTTGTGGACCTCAGTTAAGTTATTTGCTGTTTTTATATATTTTATTATTAGTTTCATCAAAACGGACATGATCAAATACTTTAAATTTACCGATATTGTTTAAATTTTAGAAACTTAAAAGTATTCATTTTTATCATTATTGCAATGCAACAACATTCATCTTAAAATAATTTATAACTTCTTCTCGGATAAAACAAACAAACAAAAAATAATAATAAATGGTTTTTAATTGCCATTTTAATTTAATAACTGTAATTAAACAAATTTATATTTTAAATTAAGTTATTAAAAGTTAAAAGGTACAAGATTAATTTGCTAAGCATATTTCATGTAGAACTGATCTTACCGTTTTAAGAATGCGTATGCGTCAGTGTTGCCAAATTGGGGACTTTTTTGTCCCTAGATTGTTAATTGTCACCAATTTTTTGAAATAGAAATAGTCAGGTTATTTAGAAATTAGATTAAAAATTCTGAAAAATAGGCGAATTACACTATTTAAAAAAAGTGGTGACAGTCAAATAATCTGAACTAAAAAAGCCCCCAGTCTGGTAACACTGGTATGCGTACACACGTGCAATCTTGCAGACAGTTCGAATATAAATAAGGGTTTCAGTTTTAAATGTAGCAAAACGAAACTATTTGCATCTAAGTTTCATGTTGATGTTTTTCTCTCGTCTCTCTCTCTCTATATAAATATAGTAGATAGTTTTTACAGTTCTAGCCGAGATAAACATTGTTATTCTATAATACAAAAACATTTTGAAACGTGTGATGTTGAAATTTGCAAGTAACCAGATGCAACGTTATGAACTGGAAAGTAAAAAATAAAACATTTTAGCTATTGTTTATCTGTGAAAAGATAACTCTGAATGAATGCCCAAAACAAGTATTTGCTATACTGATTTTCAGTGAGGGGTATATTTTCAGAGAGGTATTTACGATTGTTCCCTTCAATGGTAAATTAAAAATAAGATAAAATACTAAAAAATAATAAGAACTCATTGTGCTGTCAAGAAAAAAAAATTATGAATGACGTTTAAAAGGTAAAACTGCACCAAAACAAAGCCAACATGCATAACTTAAAGAGATACCACAGTCTTGAAAAAATTAATGTATAACTTTAAATTAATATATGATAACGAATGGATATCTTTTAAAAATAATTCTTCAAATTTTGCACACATTTTCATCTATATGTGTTTGACTTTTAGATAGGTGCTCTTTCTGAGAGCAAGAAAAATACGATGCAGTTATAAAAAAAAATTACAGAAAGGAAAATTGTAAACCTTAGAAAAAACCTCTCTCGATCAAATCTTTACATTTTCATACTAAACATGAATTAAACAGGTATCTAAAAATGAGTAAACAACGTTTGTGTTACTTAAAAAAAAAAAAAAAAAAAAACAATGGAACGATGCGCAGTGGATCGATTTTTAAGAAAATGTGAACATAGGACAAAAGAAATCATTAAATATTGGGTCGTTCGGAAAGTCGTGTGCGTTTGGGAAAATCAATTCGTACCGGAAAATTCTGCCCGGTAATTATTATGCATTAGATATCGGAATCAATGTATAATGAATCAATGATAGAATTTTCCTGTACGAATTGATTTTCTCAAAGGGACACGGCTTTCCGAACGACCCAATAATTAATATTTTGCAATGAAATATTTTAAAACAATATCTAAAAAATACGAATATATTTTTTGAACTATGTAACATTATATTATATTTGTATAACCTGAAAAATACTGCTTTCAGCAGTGGAATTTTTCCGTCAATTTGAGTGACTTTTAAATGTGCTATGGAACCTAGGCAAATTGTACTGATAAACCGTTTTAAAATATCGTTATTGATTTCCTAAAATACATTTTAGATCATTACTGACTGCAATTTGTTTGAATTTTACGTATTATTTTACATTATGCAGCACTCATATAGAATTAACTTTATCAGAAATTTAAAAATTATACAACGTATTTTTTAAAGTTGTTTGACATTTCAAACACATCCTGAAAGCCTGTACTTTAATGTCATGTAAAGGTTTTTTTTTTTTTTTTTTTTTTTTTTTGCGCAAACCTGCGCATTTTTTAAATAAATATATTTTAAACCTTCTAAGCGGCTGTCACACGATTTTCCGTTTTGTGAAAACACGCTAAATTGACATAAATGTTTTTTTTTTAAGGACACTCTGTTGTAAGACGTTTGAAGGGTGAAGGATATGAAAAAATAATTGCGCACTTTTTCCAGTGCGAAATTACACTTTTTTTTAAACAATTTTATCATTACTATTCATTTGCGAAGGTTTTGTAGTACAAACAGAACATATTGCACATGATGATGTTTTTGAACTTGCAGTAATAACGTTTGCATCAATCATGGTTAAATGCATCTCGTGATCAATGGCTATATTTTTATGTGCTGTAGGATTTAGATTTTTATTTCTTTTTCCAGTCGCTGATGCTCTTATTTAATACTTTCGCTCCCAAATTCGATTCTAACAAGCGGACAAGATCTAACGGAAGGTGGAGTTTGGTTTTGACAAATAGTCTCTGCCAGCATACTTTTGCTTTTAAGGGGACAAGAGACCTTTAAACTCATTTTTTTATTGTTTTTTTTTAAATTGAATTATGGCACATATTTATTACACTAGAAATTTAAAAAAAAAAACTTTTTTTTGGAGAAAATAAGGAATTTCCCTGAATATTTAAAGCGTTATCAAGAACATTCAAAATGTCCCAACCTCACTCCATATCAATTAAAATCCCCAATATTTTTTATGCCAGTTTGGTTTACATATACAAATAAAACTGTGTATAGAATTTTATATATTTGAATATAAAGGTAAGAAGAAAAATATTTACTAAATTTTCAGAAATTTTCAGCATTTTTGCATCATAGTTCTACACTTAACTACCTTTAACTTTTACCATTTCAGTTGAGGTTGGGCATTTTGAAAGTTCTTCATAACGCTTAAAATATTTAGAAAAAGTCCGTATTTTTCTCAATTTTTTTTTAATTTCTCGTGTGATAAATATATGCCACGATTCATGTATGAACCCTAAATAGTATTTAAGGTGCAGTTTTAAAGAAATAAAAACTGTGAATTTGAAGCTCCCTTGTCCCCTTAAACAACCTACGTAAACGCTCTATAAAATTTTGTTCATTGAAGCATTTATTCCACGCTGTTCAATTACATGATTTGTCATGACTAAAACCGTTATTTAGCTTTTTTACAAGCAGAAACAGATCTATGTTTGTTATCACACTTCAAAAGAAGATAAGAAAAAGACAAATGAAATAATTTTCTTTTAAATAGAAGAGAAATATACAAAATTAATTAATGCAAGATACGATTTAAGAACTCAAATCCTTCTATAATGGAAATAAGTTGTAAAACGTTGCAGTAGAATGTTGAAGTTTTGTAGAACGATTTTAAAGAGTTAGGTAAACATCACATATGTTGTCAATTAAAAATTAAATATTGAATATTCCAAAAACAAAAAATCGTTTGGATACAAGTAAAACTGGATAGATAGTATAATTATCGTCTGCTAATTTTTTATTTTAAAAGTATAGTTTAGTTATCCAGAATTTCTCTAAATTCCTGTTTGTACCAGAAAAGTATGAAGTTGTTCGTAAAAACCACGGAGATACTTTCCCCATCATTCATTATACTCATTTAACCCATTATCCCTTGACGGTACTTTAAAGTAAAATTGAAATAACTTATTATAAAATTAATTTAATACATCGGTTAGTAGTAATAAAAATTAGAATGAGTTATTGATACATTACTTTATCTTGTTTCAAAAGTATTATTGGTTGCATAAAACAAAAATATTTTTAAAAGGATGATTTAAAAAAAAAATGGTTATTGTCCTCGACAGGGTAGGAAATCAAAAACATATCTGAAAGCTTTTTGTTAGTTGAATCAGCATTTTATTCGTTTTCTGATTGGTCTATACAGTAATCTGTATTTTCCCTTTACTTTACACAGAGATGGATACTTTTGTTGCCACCATGACAAAAAAGTAATAAAAACTAAAAAAAAAATTAATAACTCAGAAACAAATTGAGACACAACTGTCAAACAAATTGTATTTCAAAGTGCATTTTTTTCTCTATACGACGGTGTAAAAAGTAATATTGTGGGATGTTTAGAAGTTTAAGAATGAAATTTCATTTAAAATTGGTCCAGGAATATTAATGTTTAATCCATGGCGTACGTAATGTATGATCAATTCTGTGCGATTTTTTATGTTTTAAATTTTAGTCTTTGAAAAAATCATTTTCCAAATGGTCGTTGTAATTTGTTAAATTGTTTTTTTTTTTTTTTTTTTTTTTGCATCTTTTCAGCTTTCGTAACGTTGAAAGATTCTGAGGGAAAAGCTTGTTAGGAAATATTTTTATATTTCTATTGTAAGAGCATTATATTTGCACATTTCCTAATTCTATAAAATACTTTAAAAATGTAAATAAAAGATTTGAGTGGAGTTGTAAATATTGCGCAAAATCCCTATAAATTCAAATCTAATTAACAAATATTAGCAAAATCCTTCTGAGATTTATTAATAGACAGTGTAAATCTTCTAATGTAATTTCAAAAATTCAAGAAAAATGCTTTACAAGAGGAAATTTTCATGAATTCATAATTTGGGATATAAAGGGTTAAACCTATATGTGACGAAAAAACATTATATATAGGCTTATACCAGGGGTCGGCAACTAATGTTTAGTGGGGTCCGAATACTTTTGAAAATTTTCATTGAGATCCATAGAAAAAAACACATAAGTAACATAAGTATTTATTACTTTTAAATTGTTATTTTTACATACACATACATATAATAGAAAATAGAAAATTCAAGTATTCGTTCTGAAAAAATACTACATACACAGGTATACGTTCTGAGAACTTTTGCATACACATAATAAAATATTCGTTGAAAAATTAATGTGAAAAATTGCACTTGTGGTCTTGAGCCAGTTTTTTTATTGGTTCACGTGGTGAACAGCTAATGTGAAGAATGTCTTCAAGGTGGGCGTTCGTTAATCGCGAACGATATTTGTTCTTCAAAAAATTCATTTTGGAGAAATTTCTTTTACATACATATGGGGAACCAAACATAGTAGCCAGATTAATGGCTAATTCTTTTGCAATTTTCCTACTTTTCTGAGACATGTTTACCCCAAAATTCTTCAGGGGATGCAGTTTTATACATTTGCAAGGAAATATCTTCTTGCAAGTCAAATATCTCCATTTGAAGTAAAGGCTTTTCAAGAATGAACAACTTTGCAGCCACATCAGTCCATTGTGCAGCTAGAGCAACTTCATAAGGCGGTTTAAAGAATTGAGAACTTACCTATCTGTGCAAAGTCTTGGAATCTTGCTTCAAATTCCTTCACAAGATCGTATATAAAACTTAGGAACGCTGCAGTGTGTATTTCGGAATTCTTCTTTTTATATTCAAGAATTGTCGGAAAGTGAATAAATTCTACATTTGCAATATCTTTTTCGGCGGTCTAGGCTTCTACCTTCAGCGGTGCCAGTTGCCGACCGTGGGCTTATACTATCATGATAATCCTGTGTTTAACGCCGCCTATACTTTGATCCAGTTAGGCCAACTTATATGGGCGCGAGCTCACCCAATATTTTGATCTCTTCGACAATCCAATTTCAACTTTTTAATTCATATTTTTGTTATTTATTTAATCGCTGAAATGAAATTTGGTTTTATAAACGTTCTCAAAATAATTTTGTTTGGAAAATACTAAGTACATCCATTAGACTTACAGGTGCACTGGAAACCCCTTTTGCGGTTGCGTAGTTAAATTACTCATACAAACAAATTTCCTGCTTATTTTGCCATATGTTTTGATGTCTTGAATGGATGAAGCACTTAGGTGACTAAAATGGATGTTTTTCTTGACATTTAGTTTTTTTTTTTCACTTTCAGTAGTTGGCGATTCTAATGTTATTTAAAATAAATATTAATGTATTTAAAAGGAAGAACTTGTAAGATTATAATTTAATAAAATTATTTATAAAATTATAATTAAATTATAATAATTTAAAAATTTGCTTAGAAAAAACATAATTTAATTTCGAATGTATTATCTTTAGTCATTCGCTCCTCCCCCCTCTCTCTCCACACACATATACACTAAGGGGGGGAAATTATATGTGTTATTTTACTCAAAATATTTTTGAGTCCACCAATATTTTTGAAAAGTTGACGCTACTGCTTTGATCCACTGTGCGACGTAGGAATTGTAATGGACGCTCTCGTTGCGGTGCAACTTGACATCCATGAGATATGTAAGCGACTTGCAGACACAAGAGAGCCGTTAAAAAATAAGTTTAAGTATAGATGAAACTACATGAGAAATGACTGATTTTAAACAATTTTTTTTTATCTTAAAAGTATAAGAAAAATACAAAAAATCCACGCCGGTTCGGCCTACAGGCGGAGGTAGATTTCGAAGTTAAGAACTAAATTCACCTACAAAACGTAAATCAAGATTAGAGATAAACCCAGTTTCTTCTCTAAGAATCAGCTCTAGGGAGCTAAACTTTTTGTGAAAATAATTTGTCAAACTATTTATTTCATTTTCAGTTTTCACGCGGAAATTTTGCTCTAGAAAACTTATGGCGTAATATTCATTTTTTTTTTTTTTTAATTCCTCAAACTATTTATTTTATTTAATTTTTCACGTGAAAATCGGAGGTAGAAAATAGAAAAGCAATAGAAAAGTAATTGTTGTGCTGAGAATTTTATTGTTTTTTTTTAATTGTTGGCAACTGCTATAACAAAAAATGTTTATTTTTTAGGGTATCGTTCACCTGACGAAACCCTATTCGTCTCGCTCCTCTGTCTGTCTGTCCGTCTGTCCGTCTGTCACAGAGCCCGTTCTCAGAAACTATATATATTGGAGACTTAAAATTTTACATACTTATAGCTGACCCCCTCACATCAAACGACAAATCATACAATTTTGAAAAAGTCGTAATTAACGGACGTTATTAATTAAAAAAACCCAATTACAAGATCGGAAAGGCATTCATAATTCTACAAAAGCATGGATTTTTTATTAAACTGCCAAAACGATCTCTTTCAACAGATTAAAAACAGGTGTCATCATTATCTGCAGAAATATTGGCACCCCAGCAATTTAAAAAGATTACTTGGTTTTTCGTACTAGGATTTTTTAAAACGAATTTTTAACTTTTAAATTATTAAATTTTTTTATTATTTTTTTTTACATCCGGACGTAAAATTTTTCGCTGATTTCATCAATGTCGATTTCAATCTTCTATCTTAATTACAAGCTGAGATATTAATTATTATTTAAATAATTGGTTTTATTTCTATCAACTGTTTATTTTAAAATGAAGTAACTTGCTTTTTTAACCACGATTTCATTTAAATTTGGAAATGTAACAAGGTGATCTTTTTGAAAGTTGAAGGTAGTTTATATTTCGGGTAAATTTTTAAATTTCGGGTAGGGGGGGAGGGCGCTAATTTCACTGATTGATTTATTTCTATTATATACTTATTTTAAAAGGCAGTCACGTGATGTTTCATCAGTATTCTTCTAAACGGTGTCCGATTTTTAAAAATACACCATAAATGTTACTCATGCCAGATAAAAATGTCAGAAGTATTGATACCACTATTTTCGAATAGTAATTTCAGCAAATATCTTGAATTCTTGGTCAAGACTGCCAACCCCCCCCCCCCCTCCCCGACCCATGTATCTACCGATAGGTTGTGGTAAAGGAGTTTCGTTCACATACACTTTTGTTAAGAACTAGTGCGCTCCCTGGTGGTGGAATGTGGAACTAACAGACCGCGATTTCATTTAAAGTAGGAATTCCAACAAAGCGATTTGATTGAAACTTTAAGATAATTTATAACAGATACTGAAAGATTATAAAAAAGAATGGCGAGTCACATTCCGGTTGGGGGTAAGGGGGTGGGGCGCGAACAAAATTAGTCAGTATAACAGGGCATTTTCTACTGTTTTGCGTGCGGTTTTTTGATGGCGTGATGAGATAACTATTACTTATTTAATATCAAAAATTTTATAAGTGTTCATACCGCTATTTTCGAATAATAATTTAAGCAAATATCTTAAATTCTTTGTTAAGACCGCCATCCCCTCCATTAGCACATCTCCTGATAGGTTGTTTAACGGAGTAACGTTCAGATACAGTTTTGTTAAGAATACAGTGCGCTCCCTCGTGGTGGAATGTGGAACTAACAGACCGCGATTTCATTTAAAGTACGAAATCTAAGAAGACGATCTGTTTGAAACTTTAAGATAGTTTATAACACATAAGAAAAAGTTTATAAAAAATGGCGCGTGAAATTTTGGGCAGGTGGGGAGTGAGGGAGGGGCAAAATATTTCTTTTTTTTTACCTTTTTGTTTCATACCGTTTCAGGTGCGGTTTTTTGACGGAGTCCTCGGATACATGCTACTTATTAAATATAAATACTATGTCAAACGTTAAGTTACCACTATTTCCGAATAGTAATTTCAACAAATAACTTAAATTCTTGCTGAAGACCGCCACCCTCTCAAGTAACATATCTACTGATAGGCTGTGTAAAGGAGTTTCATTCAGATTCGCTTTTCTTAAGAATAGAGTGCGCTCCCTGGTGGTGGAATGTGGAACTAACAAACCGCGATTTCATTTAAAGTAGGAAATCTAACAATGCGATCAGTTTTAAACTTTAAGATATTTTATAACACATGATAAAAAAGTATTTAGAAGACTGGCGCGTCGCATTTCGAGAGGGGGCGTTGAGGGAGGGGCGCGAACAAAATTAGGAAATATAGCTGGACGATCTGTTTGAAACTTTAATATAGCTTATAAAACATAACAAAAATTTGAAACATCAGGCCGCGTCAAAAATCATGGTGACTTCGCCCCTCCCACCAAGGGGGCATTTTTCTAAAATTTGCAGATACCCGTTATCTGATATATCGTAGCATTTCGTTGGGGGGGGGGGGGCACGAACAAAATTAGGAAATATAACAAGGCGAATCAGTTTGAAGCTCTACGATAGTTTAGGAAGGGTTTGCCAAAATTTAGTAGGTGTTCCATGGCGATAAATGTACTGGACGTTTTGAAAGGAATATTAAACGAAACCCTCTGTGCGATCTATGATCACACTTACCCACTTGTTCCTATCATTGTTTTGTGAAAGCTGGTTTTATGAGAATCATGTTAAGACGGTATTCAAAAATTTTAACCCTCCCCATTTCCATCCCCTTGGGCCGATTTTACCCATTTGCAATTCCCGCCGAGATATTAGCCAGCTCAATGTGTTTGTCGAGTTTGAAGATGATTGCGACTTTTATCATGCGGACAAAATCTAGTATGTATATATATACATAACGATATATATATATCGATATATATATACATATCGATATATATATATATATCGATATATATATACATATATATAAACTTTTCAGGTGGGGGTGCTTTTGAGTTCCTGGGGTCATATAATGACAAGTTATGAAGGAATTTTTCGCACCATGGTTACGACTGCAGTAGGAGTATTTCTTATGAAATCTTCCTAAAAAGGAAAACTTAGCCAGAAAAATAAATAAATAAAGGCTAATTTTACAGTACAAAATTGAACAAAATAAAAATTTGAAAGGATTTTATTAGTTCCTAAGTTAGAAGAAACAAACTGCAACCGAAGACTAGTCCTATTTTATATTTAAAAAAAAGGACTTTTTAGTGATCATACATTTTAATTAATTATAATAAATGTCGCAAAAAACAAAACAAAATGCTATAAAGATTTTTTTTCAATAAAATATTAGAAAAAGACAAAAAAGAAAGGTTAAATTTAAAGAGAAAGAAACAACTCAGGTTTCTTACTCAACAGTAAAAGTATATTTAGGGGTTTACGATTAGTGGGGTCAGACATCTCGTAGTCTGGTAACTCAATAATAATTTCATTTGGGATATTATAAACACTTTTGTAGAAATTTTTTAGTAAGGTACTTAATTCTTTTCTAAGGGAGGTAGTGCAAAGATTTTTAAGAATAGTTCTGTTTCATAAGTATCGATGGCCATTTTTAGTGATTCCCACGTGTTACATACCTCAATTATAATTTATTGTAATTAATTTATCTAAAATATTATCTTGTGTATATTAAACTTTTGAAATTGTGCTAGTAATGGTTACTAATAAATTTTAATTTTAAGAACACTTCAATCAAACTTAACATTAATTTGGTGATGTGTTTTTCATTATTTATTTTTATAATTCATTTCGAATAAAGTATTTTCATTCCTTTTCAGGTGAGCTGGATTTTCTCATGCTTTTAAATCACACAGCTTGGTGAGTTTCTACTTTTAGTTGTAATGTCTACTGTCATTGTCTATTGGGCCCAAAACCCATCCGGAAATCGGTAAACTAGATAATGATTACCCAGAATTTCACCAATCATATTATAATATAATAGTTCTTTAATTTTTAAATCAAGCATATTTTTAACAATTCTTATTTTGGAAGAATTTCACATTATTTTCATTGAAAGAATACTAAATAATTTAGAATAATAGATCGGGATTTATTCGATCCGTTTGAAAATAGTCTGTAGAAGTCTATTTCACTTTTGTAATGCCGTAAAATCTTTTACGATATAATCGCTAAAGACCAGAAAATAATTCAGCTTTAGGGAGGTTTTCGTAAAGAGGGTATAATTATAAGGCATTCTTTTTATCAGGACTAGTGTTGTCAGGTGTAACGCGTAAATTGGAGCTCCGAATGCTCTGGTCACCAGTATTTTAAAGTAATTTTCTTCGCCTGATATAATGGCAGAATTATCGGCGATTAAAAATGGCGAAATAAACTCTAAGAAATTAGTGGTGCCCAGAGCATTTAAAGCCCTAATTTACGCGGGACACTTGGTAACATTAGTCAGGACCATGAATTTTTTCATTTAACGCAGGATTCTGTAATCGACAGGCTGCTTTTTCAAAGCTTTTACTGCACCCGTAGAACAAAATTTGTCTCTATATGTTAAAAAGAGAACTTGCTATCAACGAATGGCAGTTGCATTTTACAATAACCAGTGATTAATGGCATAAAATTACTTTTTATTTAAAGAGACATAACTAAATGATATAAATTAGTATTAAAAGCTGCAAAATTTAAATATGAATCAGGAAGAGTATCAATGATAACAAATTTAAAAAGACGTGTAAACAACCATGTTAACGATCTTCAAAAAATGAAAGTCAATTTGATTGTTCAAATCGCAAATTTAATTTCCTCATTATTCATTTTTCTAATTTAATCTTTTTTTATTTATGGTTTAAAGTTTCATTTATTAAACAATACACTATTTTGTCCTAAAATCGTCAAATAATTTAACAATAACATATATATATACGAAGAGCTAGCTCGGGTAAGGGTCGATTAGGGTAAGTTGTAGAATTCAATCGGTTCGTACCGGTTCCCCAGAATCAGTACCTAATTTTGTATTGAGTTTAGCGAATTGGTTTGTGAAAATAGCATTTTGATTCAAAATCAAAATCTTTCATTCCCTACTTTCCCCTAGTACTCGTCAGCACAACAGCCTATTCTGAGCATGGCACCGCGACATGAGCTCATTTAGTAGGAGAGCTGTTGAACATTTTTGAGTAGGTATTTGAGGCACCCTGAAAATTTGTGCAGCACTTCTTTTGTAATGCCTGAATACAAAATCGAATGTCTGGCTGAAGGATCGTGGCCCAAAACCTGTGCCAGAAACATTTTAACTTATATAAAATCTAATAATTAATTTTTATAGAATTTTTAGTCAAATATTTTTACACTTACACTAAATTCTATACCTAAGTTATTTATTATGCTGTATCTATTTACACAATAATATAACCATGTCGCATAGAATTCCGCGTTAATAATCCATAAATGAGTTTTTCTTTTATTGTATACTACCGAATCTGATCATTTTAGTTGTAGAAACTGGTTCAATTGACACATATTATTTACAGTAACATTTAAAATTCAGTTTTCAAAATTATAACCTAAATATAATAAAACTAAAATGACTTAAAACCCAAAACCTAAATAAAATCAAACCTAATTTGAAGTAGAAGTTTGTCAATTAGGTATATTACTATGCAAACTATCTATGTATATCTAAAAATTCAATTTTGAAAAACCTTTGAAATTCCATAAAGAAGCAAAACTTTTTCAAAAACACTACATGCTGAATGGTTTGGCGAGAAAAGGATGCTACAAGGTGCTTTCATTGAAATGAATTAAGGTATTATAATACCTTAATTCATTCAAAATTTACGGATCATTTTAAAGTAAATTATATACCTGTTACACAAACTATACTTTTTGTTAAAAAACATTAAATGGATTGTTCTCCATAAACTGAATATAATCTATAATTTTTTTCGCGCGCTAGAGAAGTTTTCCTACGTGCCAAGTTCGGCACGCGTACCATAGGTTCGCCATACCTGTTATAGGGGATAAGAGGAATTGTCAAGTTAAGGCGTGTTACCAGTCAGGATGCAAATTCTCTTCTCTACATTGTAAAAAAAGATATATGTTTCTTAAACTACGAAAATTTACTATAATCACGAACGAAAATATCCGATAATTGCTTCCAAGTCACCCAATATTCCGAAAAGCGTAATCTCAGAAAACAATTTATTTTGTCTCCCAACTTCGGGTCCATATCCCTCGTGTAGATAATTGGCCGTCATTCAATCACACACCCAACACACACTCAGTTAAACATGTTTGCTGAATATGAAAATGTTTAATTCAGATCTCATAGCATCCGAAACACTGATTTTCTGGGTAGAGAGAACATATTAATGCACTATAAAAGTTACTCGGAAACGTTTTCGAAAACTAAGGCAGCTAATAAAAATTTATTTTTATAAATTCTTCTTTAAATTTCAAAGATAAGTTATTTTGTGAGATTCCTAAAGATAAAGAAATGTTTTTCGGAATCTTGGGTGATCCGGAAGAGGTTATTTTATATTTTCGGTTTTGATTCTAATACACTTTCGTAAATTAAAAGACATCTGTCTTTTTTTACAGTGTAATGCTAAATCTGTGGACTTGGAATGCATCCGTATTTTTCAAATTTCTCCTCGGAAAAATTAAATTTTTACCTTCTGTTTTCTGTATGCTCGTCTTTAGGAATGTTTCTTTCTTTTTTGTTTTCCAAAATGTTTCTAAAATATATATGTTACATTATTAGATCTAATTCCGCGATTTCCTTATCTTATTCTAAATTACTACTTTATTTTCACTAAATCCTTATCCTTAAATAATCTCTATCGTTAACTCTGTTAAATCCCCTTTAATTTAATGTCTCACTTGTCTAAATTGCTTTAATATTACGCTTTTAGTATTTTTAAATTAAATGTTCCATTTCCGCGCTTTTCGCTTTCGATAATATTCTTTTAGCTTCCATTTTTACTTTCCCGCGCATTTCTGAGGTTGTCCTTTTCCCCTTCAAACTCATCCGCTAGCTCTGTCCGCACTCTTTATATGAGCGCGATCTACGTCATATTTGTATTCTTACACGTGAGGAACAAAAAGTTGATACTCGCTGTGTTTCAGCAGATTTTGAGAGATTTGAGTCGATTTTCCAGTTTACCCCTAGTCCAGTTCCAGTTTACTCCAGTTTCAGATTTTCCCTGGTCACCGTCCTTTTATTCGATTATCTGAAACTTTATTTAGACCTAATTACTACTACGGAGAGATGGCTAATAAATAATCTTGGTGGAAACTGCGCCATTTGAAAGATGTTCTAATAAAGTTCTGAGCTGATCTTATGTGTCGTTTCAATTCATTCTGGGGAAACTTCACGGAACGATGTACTCCATAGTCTTCTTCACTTGACTACTGCAATTAACAAATTGTTATACTAATAAAACAGGTTCGAATTACCTGTTCTGACCACTTCTATTATTGCTGTATGTGATCCACAACTACTATCGAGACAGCTAGCGCTGCATTTTCAACATTGCAATACTGGTAACATAACAACCAGTTATTTCGTTCACTAGTAAAACCTTCCAATGTTAGAATAATCTAACAATTCAATTCTAAATCATAACATATATTTACAGTAAAAGCTCCTTAAAGCGACCACGCTCCGTTCCAATAAAAATTGGTCGCTTCGAGAGGTGGTCTTTTAATGGAGGTCATGTTTAAATCTAGATATTAATTCTTGAAAAAAGGTAACAATTAATGTTAATAAAATTTGTTTTTCATATTAGGAAAAAATATAAAAATTTAAGTAACAAAACAAAAGTTAATTACATAATTCAATTACTGCAGAGTTTAATAAAAATTAATATATTGACGTTTTCTTTGATTTTACGGTTTTATCTTTCACAACTTTTATTTCCAAGTCCTTTCAAAGTTCAGAAAATAAATGCAATTTTTTTTTTTTTGGACGGGGAAAAAATAATGACGAGTATATTAATTTATTTATTTCTTTGAGAGTTTCCTAACAGAATAGGGCAAGGGAGTTTATTAACCGTCATTCTTAATTCGTTTGAAAGCTGTATCTCAATTTGTTTCTGAGTTATTAATTTTTTTTTTTGTAGTTTTTATTACTTTTTTGTCATAGTGGCAACAGAAGTATCCATCTCTGTTGAAAGTAACGGGAAAATACCGATTACTCTATAGACCAATCAGAAAACGAATAAAATGCGGATTCAACCAGTAAAACTCTTCAGATGTGATTTTGATTTCCTACCCTGACAGAGAACAATAACCATTTTTCCAAATGTTTAATAAATCTTTAAAGACATATCTGACATTTAAAAATTTAAATCGCAATCAAAACGTTGTGAAAAATGTATTTTTAAGTGTATTACCCTGATCTTTCATTTTCCTGTTAAATTTGAAATTGCTCCTCCGTATAAAACAAACCGACGCGACGGAGGAGTACCATTCTTTGCCATACAAAAGGACAAACTTTATTAAGTCAAAAACCCCATAATTGAATAAAATATATCAGCTTTGGTGCCTGTAATGAGCATAGGATAATTCCGAGAAACTATTCACATTTTAAGCCCACTTTAACCCTTTATGTACTGAATTATGAATTCATGAAAATTTTGTCTTCTAAAGAATTTTTCATGAATTGTTTAAATTAAATTAGAAGATTTACATAATCATTTAATAAATTTTAGAAGGATTTTAGAAGAATAGAAGGATTAATCAAATTTGAATTTATAGGAATTTTGTGCAATATATATAATCCCACTCAAATCTTTTATTTTAAATATTTTTCTTAGTATTTTGTAGAATTGGGAAATGTACAAATATAATGTTCTTACAATAGAAATATAGAAATATTTCCGAATTGAAAAATTTCCCCACAACCCCAAAAAAGCTGAAAAGATGCAAACGCAACAGATATCACCTTTTTAAAAATATTTTTGTTTTGTGTAATCCATAATGCTTTTGGAACACGATAAAGTAATGTATTTATAACTCATTCTAAACTGTATTACAACTAATCGATGTATTAAATGAATTTTATAACAAGTTATTTTAATGGTACTTATAACTACCGTCAGTAGATAAAGGGTTAAGCTTGCGAATAAAAACTGCCAGCTGAGTGGAATTTCGTGCATCTATAATTTCATGAATTACAATCTAACAACAAATATTCAAATTATTTCGTTTGATTATTGAATTTTCTTGCGAATTTGCCTAGCAATGGTACTTATACAGGGTGTTTCAAAACTATATACCAGAAATGTAAAGGCAGGTAGAGGGGACCCAAAATAGCAGATTTCGTATAGGAATGTGGGTGCAGAAATGCAACATTGAGGCAGAAGAGGGCGGTGCTCTTGAGTTCGGTGGATGAAAGTGCTTTGGTGGCTTGTATCGTCATTCCCCGCATGGATTTCAAGCAACATTACACCAATGCAGAGCTTGCCGACATACATTTCATGCATGGGGTTGCGCAAGGAAATGGAGTGGCTGCTCAAAGGATGCACATGGAACGATTCCCGGGTAGGAATCTATTAGATCGCCGAACATTTGAGCGTCTTCATCGGGAGTTGTGCGCGTGTGGATCATTTTATGCTTTCAGACGCCACATGGGCACTGGGAAATATCGCAGTATTCTTGCAGTGGAAAAAGCAGCATTACGCACAGTAGAGGTTAGTCTTTCGACATTCGATAAGGTCGAGAGCTGTTGGATTTGAGCCATTTACTTGCTTAGCCACATACATGAAATGCTTGTCGGCAAGCTCAGCATTGGTGTAAAGATGCATACTGCTCGAAATACGTGACGGAATGACGGTTCAAGCCAGCGAAACGCTTTCATCCGCCGATCTCAACAGCGCTCTCTACTGCCTCAACGCTGCATTTCCGCACGCACATTCCTATACGAAATCTACTTATTTAGGTCCCCTCAACCTGCACTTACATTTATGACATATAGTTCTGAAACATCCTGCTCTTGTGTAGTTTAACATATGTTATTTTCAAACTTCTTTTAAACTCTCTAAACATCATTTCTTCTAATTCGAGGTGAATGATTCTGACTTGCGTGCAAGAATATTATTATTTTTAATGTAATAGTGTTTATTTTATTTTATTTTATTTTTGAGCAGACTTTTAAATTACTTTCATTTGCATTACACTTAAAAAGAAAAAAGAAAAAGTAAAATGTCAGTTTCAAACTAACAACTTATTTTTTTTCTGTTTTTATTGAATACTAGCTAACTTGCCCGGCGTTGCCCGGGTACGTAAAAAAACAGCTCGCATTGCGAAAAAGCTCTGAAAATCACAATAAGATATCGCGAAAAAATTTTAAATCGCTGCACAAATTTCGAAAAGAGAAAAAAAATATATATATATTGTGTTCGAAGATTGAAAGTTGATTCAACTTCTATCAACGTCTTTCACTAATGCGGAAAAATGTTAGGAAATCGCTAAAATACACTAAAAATCACATACAAAATACCCGAAAAATTCGAAAATTGTTATACGAAATTCGAATAAACGTTATTGAAATGCAGGTAGAAATTACCTTAGTATTATAGGTCAAAAATTCAATGTCAAAACATTGCAGCAGATCGCGAAGAAACGTAAAAATCGAATTAAAAATCACAAAAAGTTAAAAAATCACGAAAGTCAAAAATTACTATAATTGGATTTGGGAATTTTGCGAAATATTAGAGATATCGCCAAATTGGCGTCACTTTTAGCGACTCATTGTGGTCGCCAAATTTGGCGATATACCGCCAAGTTGGCGACAAACTTGGTGGAATTTGGCGACAGAACTGTGTCCTCTACGCTAACCTCCTTATAGGTATGGAAATGCATTAAATGCTGTTCAATAATTGCATAAAAAATTCTCTAAAAATTCAAAAATCGCTGTACGAATTCCGAATAAACTTTTTTGAAAAGAGAACAAAATTTACTATATTGAGTTAAAAGAAAGAAACCGTATTCTTTTCACTAATGGGGAAAAATCACGTCAAAACTTAAAAAAGCGCTAAAAATCGCGTAAAAAATTAAGTAAAAAAATCTAATAAAAAAATCGAAATCGGGCTTCGAGGTGCAAAACTTCATTTATAGACGTACCTTTTCTCCAAATTTTGTAGCTCTACGTGCAGCAGTCTCTTCAGAACACCGTCGACACACTCACACACAAACTTCTTTCTTTATTATTATAGATAAAATAATTGTAAATTAACTTATTTCTATCTGTGATGTTCATCTTCTATTATACTATACAGATATTTTCATACATTTCTAGTGCCGAAACCTTTTTATCCGGGAGGTAGCGTCACACTTTTAAAACCAATTTTAGCGTCGATGATTTTGATGTAGATGATAGATAAGACAGTACAGATAACGAAATTGCCAGTCAGCTAGCGAACCATCAGGGGCTGTTGCCACAGGCATATTGCATAGTCCGCTGTGATGTCAAACGAATAGCAACCCGAATATTGATGTTACACTGATTCGCTGACCGTCACAGTAATGGGTTGCCGTCCATTTAAAAATAAAGGAGGCAGTTAGATATTGCTATGGCAACACTCTTGCTGAAGCTCTAACGGACTGACTGTTTTGTTATTTATATCATCTAATTTATCACATACTAGTACATAACCCTCGTCAAAAATGACGGAATCTTGATCATCGTTTCATTTTCATAAGTCTTTATACAAACCAACAGCATTAAGATGTTATTATTGAAAGATTTGTATTGTAGAAAGGTACATTTTCAAAATGACAAATGATTTCTACAAATACAAATCTCAACTTTAAAATTAAGAAATGAAAAATCGGTGAAAATTACGTCATGTTAACACATTAATATGAATTTTTCTCATAAGTTTTATTGATGTAGAAGTACAGTCGTGGAAAAAAAAAAGTAAACACCCCCTACTAACTCCTCAACAAATCATCGTAGAAGAAAGTTACTGGTACCGAACGATTGGAAATAAAGTCTACTTTTAAATGATGTACATAAAATTTTCTTAGGGGGTCATCTACATATTAAAATGAATCCAAACGTCATTTTTTTCAATGGCAATACCCAATTTTAACGAGATATTTCAAATCTTCGGTTCAAACTATGCCTAGACACCAAATTTCAAGTCATTTCAATGATAAGTTTTTGAATTATAAACATTCAAAATTTAGTGCTTCTAATGTTAAATTACATTTTCATATTTTTATTTATATCTCCCGAAATTATGCTCCTAATGTGCTAATTTTTTTGTAGTAATAATACTAATATACCCAAACATAAATAAGCTGAATTTGCAATTTTTATAATTTTATGATATGAATTATGAATTATGAAATTAATATTCGAAAAAATTACGAATTCCAACCTACAATTTTTTTGATGGATTTAGATTTATTAAGTCTTGTTTTATGAAAATTCAAAAATTTCACATTTTTCTTCCAAGTAGTTTTCAAATTATGCTTAAAAAACGGCAAAATGATGGTTTAAGGGGCCGTCTATGATGGAAGTGAGTAGACATTTTGAAATTTATTCTGCTGTACTGTAATCAAACAGGTGTCATTGACGCTCAAACGTGCCTTGATCAAGAAGGCGACTCTCTCGGTTAACATTCCAGTACGGAACTTCAATTTGGATACAGCCCTTAAAATACGCTCGTTTTAAAATAATTAATTTCTCGGAAACTTATGGTACGAATTGCATAAAAATTCGTTTTTAGGCTAATTGAAGGGTGTAGAGTTCATTTATGCTGTCAGAATTGGGTACTGCTATTGAAAAAAATAAAGTTATGGTTCGTTTTAATATGTAGATGGCCCCCTAAGCCAATTTTATATACATCTTTTAAAAGTAGACTTTATTTCCAATCGTTCGGTACCAGTAACTTTCTTCTACGATAATTTGTTGAGGAGTTAGAAGGGGGTGTTTACTTTTTTTTTCCACGACTGTACATTTCAAGCTATTCATAAACGTCACCAGTGCAAACATTTCAAACATACTTTATATACGTACTTTTATGCTTAACCACAGTATATTCAAATGAAAATATCGCTCACCCGCAAGAAAAGTTACACATCTCGACAAAAGGAAATTTCACAGGAGAGATGAAAGAAAATTTGCATGATTTTAGTGTAACATGAAATAACAGCCCCTATCTCTGCATGCAGGAATAAATACGTGCATAAAAGCATAAAACCCTTAAGAATGAAGACGTAGGATCAGGTTTGGAAGTTTGAGTAATTTTACCTCCCCACATAATCCACACATCTTCTGTGGTCACAAATGAAAATATAGCGTAATAAAGTGATTTTTCGTATCACATGAAACTGTTTGTGTAGCAAGAAATGATAGACCTATTAGAGAAATAAAACGCAAAATGAATTTTTGCGAGATGTGTCACTTTTTTTGCGGGAGAACAATATATTCTATCTAATTATAAGGGAAAAAAAACTAGTAAAGCCATAATGCATAAAGGTAAAATAAACCCAATAAACAATATTCTCTTGATCTCGCAATAAATAAAAATGTTTATACGCTTAAAAAAAAAAAAAGAAAAAGAAAAAAAAGAAACACGTGCCAATATATTTTTTTTTTAAATCCGAAACTAACTTACAAATGAGAAAAATATGTCCAAAAAGACACGCGTCTGAATATTTTGCATTATTTCTCTTTTATTTGAAACAATGGAAGTAATCCGATTGCCACCATTTTGAAGAAATTTCATAAAAAACTTTAAAAATTAAATTTAAAATATGAAAATGGTAATATTTAAAAAATAGCTAGTGCAGCTACAAATAAATAACATTCATTAAAAAAAAATTAGCAAAATCGGTTCAGTACAAAGCTCAGAGCAGATGACTATAGAAATAGCCTTGTGGAAAAGAGTTAAATATATAGTTAAATAGATGGCATAGTTCGCCCCGGAAAGGTACCTACACTTTCCTACACTTGGATTTTATAAATAATATATGTCAAAATTATCTACGCTATAATTGGTTGGAATATTGTGACGTTGCCTCCCAGACTATTCAGACTTTGCTCCTTATTATTGAGTGTCACATGACTAACTGGACGTAGAATTTTAATCCTTTACCAATTTCAGATTCTAGAATTTGTTGAATGATTTTCATTTTCATAAATTCAGGCTTCATTGCACAGGAACTTTTCTTTTGATAAGTATACTCAGCTGGTATCTTTGAATATAAAAAGCTCGTCTTTTTTCATGAATAGTTAACAATATGTTTGTAGAACATCTATACAGGATGCCCATAAAAGAATGTCCCAGTTTCAATGGTATATTGTAACAGTTTAATTTGGTCTATTTACAACAAATTATACATCAAATTCAAGGTAAACTTGTATGGAGCCAGTAACTTTGCTACAGAGGCTCTCTAGTGGTTCGAAGGTGAACATGGTGTAAGACGTAACTCTAGTCTAGAGGCACTCTAATTGTCCGCGGTGAATTTTTAATTAGGAGTTTAATGTTCCGCAAGTTAGCGGTAACCGTAAGCAAATTTATTTGATCTGAGAACGAAAATATGTTAAGCGGTTAGTTGGTTAGTCAGTAGATAGTTGGTTAGTTAGACGTGGAAGAGCGTGTGAGTTGGCGTAAGTAGTTTTGGTGTGGAGAAACGGCCTGTGTGGCTGGAGCTTAGCCTGGGAACAAGAACAGATTTAGAGTGAGGTGAAATCTAGATGTGAATTTAAAATGAACCCCGATATCGCAGCTTAAGCACGCTCCGGAGAAATGAAGTTACGTGAGTTAATTTTTGACTTTATATTTAATTAAGATTGTTTTATTGCTATCACGGAGTGAGGGCGAATTTTATAAGATCTTGTCTGCCAACTCCTTGCCCGTTGTTGAATAAAAGCTCTATATTTAAAGCCTATAAGACTCCACATGAACTCCCACCCTATAAGTACGCCACAAACTAACCTAGATTTTCTTTCAAATGTTTAATATGTGTACCTTTAGTTCTACGCCATACATCCAACCTAAAGTCCAATTTATCCCACACTTCGGTTAACAAGTACAGAGTAATTGAGGCAATAGCCTCTTCAATTCCATGTCTCAATTCTGGCAAATCACTAATTAGCCGCGAAACGTAGACACGATCTTTTATAAACTCCCAGAGGAAAAAATCGTGACTTCCTTTAAAGCCGAAAAAATTCTAGTCGAATCCTACAGGGGACTGTTAAAAATTAAAATACGGAACTGAGAAAAGGAATCCAGTTTCTTCTTTATTTCCTTTTCACCCACCCTGTCAACCCTGTCTCATTACTGTTCTTCGCGGTTAACCTTCTTTGCACCCCAGTTAAACCCTTATCTTCGGGGTCACGAAGGGTCACTATTTCTTTCTTCTTACTGAAATACAAAAGACACAGACTGCTTTTTTTTTTCTTTTCGAATAACTCTTACTTTATGGAAGATTATTAGATTTGATTCATAAAAGTTGCTAACGCTGCATAAAGTTGATTAATTAGTGATTCATATGGTTAACCATTCATATAACCCGTATTTTTTTTTGTGTGTGTGTGTTGGAGGGGGGAGGGGGGAACAGGGCCGAAACTAGCCTTTTTTGCACCCGGGGCAAACATGGATTTTGGCGCCCCCCCCCCCTCCTCTTCCGCAAAGTATATTTACAAAGAAAATTTTACTAATTTTCTAATCGCCGGCTTATTTTAAAGTTTAAAATATGTAATTATAAAATATGTAACACTGAACTACTTAATCTACAATGGCGGATGTCACGGGGGTCATTAGCCCCCTCTGAACACCAACAAAAATATTCTAAAGATAATTTAAAAAATGAAATATACAGTCAGAGTCCCGATTATCCGAGCCCTGCTTAACCGAGTTTCCGCTTTCACCGAGTTATTTTCTTCTGATGGACTGATGCTTCTATTATTATGAAACAGCCATTATAAATGAAGTGTTAGGTGAAGATGAAAGAGCAGTCGTAAAAAGTTAGAACTCTGATTTTCTGGTCAGAATGGGAAGAAAAAAAATGGCCATAATTTTTTTTGTCAAAGTTTTGAAAAGAGGGCACTGCCCTATTTAACTAAGCAATAATGCGTAAAATTTGTTTTTATCGTCAATTTGAACGTACCTAAGCAAAAAGTACCTGTAATGCTATGCATCTGCAACAAAACAAAAAGGAAAAGAAGATGGGGAGGGGACGGTGCATTTTTAGTGAACTGTTATTCAAAAACCAGTTAAGTCTCAGTCATAAAATTTACAATTTAACTTTATAGTACAAAGATGTTTATTATCCTAAGTTTTCAGAATTTCTTAGTCTGTCCTTTTTGAGATATTAATAAGTGAAAATTGCCAAAAGCAGACTTAACATAGTTTTTGATGAGCTGTACAAAAAAAAAAAAAAAAAAAAAAAAAAAAAAAAAAAAAAGGAAACGGTTTTCGGGATGGAAATTTATAAAAATGAGTAGTCCTATAAGAGATCTTTTTTTAAAAAAAAATATTTAAGGTGAGTCGCATTTCTTTCATAAAAAACAATGGCAGCGTAATGCGATGTTTGACCTTTTATTTCTCCGGTTTTTAAGCATGTTTTTGGTCTAAGTCCTTAAGTCTAATGAAAATTTTATAATTACATAAAATGTCGACAATTTTAAGACTAATGAAAATTTTATAATTACATAAAATGTCGACAATTTTAAGACTAATGAAATTTTTATAATTACATAAAATGTCGACAATTTTATGCTGGATATTTTGGTTTTTGATTCCTCTTGATAGATAGAAAAATAAAGCAGTTACAGCATTTTCCGTAAAACACGTTTTTCTCCCAAAAATGGCTGTGTAGTTTGTTAAAAATGGTCCCTCCAAAAAACTATATGATGAAAAAAAAAATTAGTCATGTTTTTAAACTCAGAAAACTATGAAGAAGTCTTCGTTAAAAGATTAGGAAAATTAAAAATGACGAGCGACACCACCTGGTGGTTTGAACTGGATTGCCCCTAATATGTAAATGGTTATTTTGCGTCATTAGTATCTAAATTAAGTTAAATGTATGCGAATGGATTATATGACGCAATGAAATAATTTGCATAATTTTTTGTTAAGGTTTCGGATAGCATGGCGCAAAAGATAAACTACATTATTCAATAAATACATTTCAATGCATAATATAGATTTAGTGAAAGTGATATACTTATCAGTGTATTGAAAAAATAAACATATAGTATGGTTGTCTAAATATACTTTAGAAGACAAATCAAAAATAATTTAAATTGAAACTTAATTTATAATTTTATCAAAATATCATTTTTTATTTCCCCTTACATGAATAAAAAGTTTAAACGACTGCATACGCATAAAGGCTTTAGAATAACTTTCAAAGAATTTTTTATGATTATTTTGATTTATTAAATTACATATATTTATTCTCTTTTTTAATTTTCTTAATGTTTCTCTTTTGTAAATAAAAAAAATAAATAAATGTTAAACATTTTGGAACTATATGTGCAATGGACATGGATCTCTAATGCTCTTATATATATATATATATATATATATATATATATATATATAACCATTAATAAAACATTACCGACCACCATCAAAAACCGCAATATTGTCAATGAAATGACTATAAAATGGATATCACAAACCAGTAATATACAACTGTATATATAGTCAAACTTTTTGTAAAAATGAGCCATTTTAACAAATGAATTCAATATAACAAAATAGTAAATAATTTATAAATACTTGTGGTTATTCCTTGAAAAACAAAAAATTAAACTGCTTGAAAAAGTGCTTTGATATTTTTTTCAAACAAAAAAAAAAAAAAAAAACGTATATGCACACGCAAGGATAAAAATATATGCTTTTGTAAAGTGTATTTATAAATAACTGCATTAATAATGTTTTTGTATATAGACACTGACACAGCGAAGCAAGAAGAGGGGGGGGGGATTAAAACTCTTCCCGTGTAAATTAAAACTGTATAAACTAAATGTACAAACTTCTGTGGTATGATGAACAATCGATTTGTAAAAATAAACAACCAAAGTAAAAGCAAAAATAGTTTTTCTTGTTTTATGTACAATATTGTTTAATGTATCAATTGCTGAAGGCTCCACAAAAAGTACACTAACTAGGCTTAATCTGGTATTTATGTGTATTAGTATTTTCTGGGATCGAAATCTGGACAATAATCTAGAATATTAATTTTTCTTAAAAGTAAATGAATCCAATTGCGCCCGTCGGCCTCGGAGTTTTCGTGGTTTTCTTCGAACCTTCGATTTCCTTGCATAAATACGGGTTAGGTTCCCGTAGAAAGACCCGCACGGAGGGCCACCCCCACCCCCCTCCTTTAGGGCCCATATCTCTCGAGTTGGTAATTGGCCGTAATAAATACAACCAACCTTAAAAGTAAATGAAGAAAAATATATCATTTATATTACAAAATATAATTCAAAGTAGCGCAATAGGATATAGGTTCCTTTTTAATTTCTTTATCATTTTCATAAATCTCAATATTTCAAATGATATATTTAATTTAAAATTGTCTTCCATTTTCTTTTTTGTTGCCATAGCTTAAATAAGAAAAATAAAAATGTTTCGATAAGTATATAAAATTAGAATCTTTAATGCATGCTTTTATATGCAAAAGTGAAGTGATATTCAATAGAGAATATATATATTTTCTTTTTTTAAACCCGAATTTTAAACACATGCAAAAATATTATAGTCATATTTTTTCACATACATTGAAATATATGTATATGTAGATAATGCAAATAAATGCCGATTAAATAATTTAAATAAGATTAAATAATAGATTAAATTTAATGTACACAGAAAGCTTCTCAACATGATTGTGTTATTAGTGGCATAATTTTCGCCTATTTTCTTTAATAATTGTATATTTAAATATAATATATTTAAAAATTTACTTTTGTGCATATTTTCATAAAATTAAAACAGTAGAATTTTAATCTTAGACCATAAAAAAGAAAAACAAATGTATTCAATGAATTTAATTAATTTACTTTAAATTTATGAATGAAAATCTATATTTTCCTTTAAACATAGTGTCACTTTCACTGCCCTATACTTTTCAATCAATTCCAGCAAACTTTGAAAGACTAAACAAGTAAAGTATTATTACATGGAATCCTTTCTTAGCAAGATTTTATTTTTTCAGCCAAAAATCAATTTCATTGTCAAAGCATTTAAAATAATAAAGTATTACTCAAATGATTTTCATGTGAAAATTGGCAAACAAAACAAAAGGAAACAAATCAGTAAATAAGGAAACAGTACAAAAAAATTAAACATTTTTTAATTATTAAAAAGAGCTAAAGCGCCCACAAAATTTGTGTAACGCATAGAGAGACGCCAGAAAAACAGATAAATATTTTCCAAAAATAGCCACATGGGCATTCAGGAAAATAATAATAATAATAATAATAAACTTTATGAAAATAATTTAAAACAATAAAAGAAACAGCAGTAGGAGCACAGCACACGTACTTTGTTGCTGTTGCTTATAATTCTCTCTTTATCGTCGACACTAATTATGAATTTGTAAATTAGTTATGCCTAAAAATTAAGAATTCAAAAAATAATTCGTACAAATTAGTAATTCGACATAGATTTCATTCAGTAGAAATTTTTTATAGTTTCACGAATCATTGATTATAAAGTTAAATTATATTTTCTTTTTTTTTTTTTTTTTAAATTGTGAGGAGACAATTCTGACAGAATTTTCTAGACCTTTTTGTCTAGTTACCCTTTTATTGGTTAGATGATACAATGCATAGTAAAACACTACTGGGCTAAGTTGAAAAAAAGCAATAAAACCGTAACATGATCCGCAACAGCAAACCGCACAGGGTTCTTTTCTAGAATGGAGTAACTTTTCGTGATTTCGTTCGGATTCAGAGGGATTCAGAACTAAACGTTGACACTATGCAACTCCTGTACGATCCCTTACATTTCCCCCTCTTAATGATTTTCGACTAGAATTTTTTCGGCTATAAGGGAACAAACCGAAAAAATTGCATGGCTGCAACGGCTTTTATATCTTCATCCCAGCAATAACGCTTTACGCCTAGGAGTTGCCATTTTGCGTATGTACAACTGCAAGCGAGTCAATAACAAAGCAGTGCTCGCGCATGCGCTTATCTAAAACTGTTTGAGTTACTCTCTATTTGTGACCTTGAAGCAACACTCTACAACGCTTAAAGTTGATACTATTAAAATTTCATAACTGGTACATACTTTTATGGACACTCTTTGCAATAAAGGAAAGTTCATCTCTACTTCAATTGAGCATCTAAAATATTTAGTAGAAAGCAACGAGGTTTTTACTTTTAGAATAACAATAATTTCCTCCGCATATTTTATTTTCTATCCGCCTCTTATCGTGTACACGTAACAAGAATTTCTTCGTATTTTATAAAGGAAAAATATGTTCCTTAGAAAGTTTTATATTTACTACGAAATTCATATTTTATGCATTTTCATGTGTACGAATTCTGTGATTATCGAATATTTCCCAAAGCTTGAAAATTTCAAAGCTTTATGTTTTATATTCAGCGAATGCAAAAGGGGTTTCATGGGTAACTGCAAAATTTCAGAAATATCTTTTTTCTCTCATTTTGAAAATCAGAAGTCGTCGTAGAATAAGGGATTATGTAAATGTCAGAATGATATTTTGCCCCTATAGTTCTTTTTTAATTAAAAATTTGTATGTAAATTTTCAGACAAAAATTTATGTTTAACACGATTTTTATATGTAATTTAAAAAATTTTGATTGTAATTTTTGTAATTTAAAAATAATGAAACATAATTAAAATGCGTTGCTTCTTTTCTGTGGCGCTGTAAATGTTTTACATTCCATATTTTACTGAAAGCAAGTTATGGTACACCTCAAAAATTAATAGCAGTTCCATAATGCTTGAAATTGTAATAATATGATTAACACAAGAACCGGTATTAGGAATCATTTTGACCGCTACCAAATTGATAATAGTCGATTCAAACTTGATTTTTTTTCATACTATAGGTTAAATATTTACAGCACAAAAATAGGCTAATTAAGTAGGTTAAATAGTTTTAAATAAAAATTCTGGTGTGAAATACTTTTTTATAAAACTTGAGTAAAATTACCGGCTGTTCTAGTTTAAAATACATCGTAAGCAAATTTTCCCCATAGACCGTCATAAAATGGAATTATTTTATGTGCCTCTGTAAACGAACTATAAGTGCTATATATACCATATTCTATACCAAGCATTTGTAGTAAACATGTGTGTATATCAATCTCAATATGTTTCGTGTTTGGTGTAACACAATTAACACTAGAACGCCCGGAAGGAGTCGATCCGACTCTGACCATATGATTGAATGTCAACTGGAACCAGAAATTCTTTCATAAAATAAGTTAAATTTGAACCACGCAGATTTACGTTAAATAAATCAGTCAAATAATTTAAAATAAAAATTCTGGTATCAAATATTTTTATGAAAATTGAGTAAAATTTCCGGGCGTTCTAGTGTTAAAATAGACTGCAAAGGATTATTCCCAATACACCATAATTTAACGCCATTGTTTTGAGTGCCCCTGTGAATAAACTACAAATGCTACACACTTCATTTTCAATACCGAACATGCCATAGCAAACCCCAATAACATATGTAAATTACATGGCAATCCGTGTATATTTATACGAGTTAGAGCACAGATGAACAGACGAACAGATAAACAGAATACGTAAATGCTTTTCAATTATGTCGGAGAGTGTTAAAAAATTAAAATTGGTATAAATTATTTAAAATTTCTATAAAATAAATTATTTAACATGTTATGGCATAATTCAAAAGATTACAGTAGAACTTTAAAAGATTACGATATTATTTTAAAGTTTTCTACAAGTGTATTAAATAGTTTTAAAATACAAAAGCTATTAAAACTGGCAAATTTCGCAAATTTATAGATTTGAAGATACTTGGCCTTTATTTTAAGTAAAATCCCTCTATGCACGAAAATATTACATTATGTATTTGATAAATTAATAATTAAGTAAGAAATTAAAAAATTACGCGCAAAAATTTGAAACTCTTAACTGAATAATTCTACTCGGAAAACAATAATTTACTAGACACCGGTAAAGTTATATGGCTATACTTGTTGGGTATGGGAAATAACTGAACTTATTTAAATGTCTGTGTAGATCTGTTACACGTATCATGGTAACCGCTTTCCTGTCTGAAAGGAAAGCTTGGTGTCAATATAAAACATTAGTATCAGTTTAGGGTGTATTTAGCCGACAAATACGTGCTAGCGTCTAAATCGCGCCCCTCACAATGGCTCATATCACAAATGCACCCGAGAAGTTCCCTATCACGGCACGCTGGCTCATACGATGCTTTGTTTACTTTCAGCTTGAAGGCGGAGAGTTGCGTATCGTCTTCATAGTTAAAAAAAAAAAAAAATCACAAAACAGCTAACAAATATCATCCATGTATAAGTTAAATGAGCTTTATTTAAAACCGGATGTAAATTGGTTGATATTATCGTTTATTTTTTATTTATTTTTTTTTTAATCTGAATAAAATCAGTTTATTTTTTCTTTTGGATTGATTTTTTACTGGAGACGCGATTTTTTATTTATTACTGTTCAATAAAGAGAAATTAAAACAATATTACAGTCAACTTAAACATAATGAAAGAGGTAACATTTTATAAAAATTCTGTCTTTTAGAAAAGAAAAAAATTCGCTATTATTTTATGAAAGTAAATACTAGAATACATTTAAAAAAAAAATCTGTCTTTTAACCCCTTAACGGTCGCATTAAATTACGGTTAAAAAATTCAAATTGCTTATTGGCACCACTTTTTTTTAAAAGAAATGCTCACCTTGTTTAATGGCAGGTAAAATGATACCATAAAGCCAATTACACTATTCTATAAAACTGGTGGGAATCAAACAAATTTGAATAATCTGAAAAAAAGACACAGCCCGTAAATATGACGGGAGCGAGAATTAAGGGGTTAAGTATTGATGCGAGATAGAATATCCTAAAAATAAAAAGCATGGATAAATATTCCCTTTTTAAAAACTACTTCATTTCCTAGTTAGATGATCACTTTATTTTTGTAATAATATAACAAGACTGATGTGCCAATTCCAAAACTTTATTCTATCATATACATGTTAATAATTCAAAATTCGCTATCACAGTGCTAAAATTAAATGACAATCTATGTCCATCATGAGGAATGTAAAGGTATATAGGTTCTTTGTATTAGATGTATTTAATAAGAAGATATAAGTATCGCATTACTTCAAACAAATCATTGAATTTCGGAACTCGAGCTCTTAGATGCCCGCAACCAAAATTCCAACCCAAAGTATATAAAATTAACACCTGTTGTTCAATATACACCCAAATCTAATAAGGATCTATTTAAGTGAAAATGTAACAGAATACTAATTTTGATTAAATTGCGTGCATTAAGTTTTTGAGATATAGCTTTTGCAAAAATCGTGAAAAATTCACAGCAGCGCCACCTGTTGTGCAATTTATACCAAAAACTAATCAGTATAACAGCTTACATCAACGTCTAACTGAATATGAAGTTTGATGAAAATCCGTGCATTAGTTCTTGAGATAGAGCTATTAATTACTCAAATCGTACAGAAAACAGCACAGCAGCGCTACCTCTTGGGCGATATACACCAAAAACTAATCAAGCTAGTTTATATTAAGGTCTAACTGAATCTAAAGTTTTATTAAATTCTTGATAGAGTTATTGCTGAAATCGTGAAAAAATCAGCATAGCGGCGCTACGTATTGGGCGATATGCACCAAACACTAATTAGCACCAGTTTATACCAAGGTCTAACTGAATCTATAGGTTTGTGAAATTTCGTGTATTAGTTATTGAGACAGAGCGTCCACAAAATTTTTGTCACATACAGACAGACTCACAGACAGAGTGACAGACAGACATTTTCTAAAAACCATTAAATCGTGTTCAGGATTTTCTAAAACATATAAATCCATCGAAAACCGGAAGTCGAAAATTTTCCCGAATACAACTAATTTCTTCTTGTAAAGATAGAAGAACGCAAAAATAGGAAACAGGGATTTTTCATTTACAATTTTTATTAGTAATTAAAATCTGTACAAAAACCCTCAACGGGTTAAATATTTCTGACGCAGTACTTTGCCTTACTGCTCTAAAAAATTTAAATATAGGTCTTAAAAATAATATAAAATTGGGTAACACTATGCTATAAGAAAAATATATCATCATTTTCTTTTTTCTATTTATATTCACAAGTGCAAACAGTATTTTCAACATTAATTGATATATAAACAATTTATTCACTCATACTTTTTCATTCAGGTCTCTCATAAATTCAAAATATGGGTTATGAGATGATGTGAAAGTTAGAGGGCGAATTTATAGAACTTTAAAACGTTTGTTTTAAAATTCGATAAAAAATTTTGGGTTTGTCCTTTTAAATATATTTTCACATCCAAACGATATTTTTTATTTTCTAGTACACTGTTAAATACATAGATTAAGGACCAAGATGGAACATTTACGGCAAAATCTGTAATGGCAACAGTACTAGCGTCACTACCGACAAGGGGGGAAGAATTAACAAGCTTCCGAAATTTACCTATGTTGAAGAAATATGTTTACCCTCTATGCTTTGAATATCTATTCTTTCCTAAAACGAAGCAGGTGTCAGACGATATTCTATTCATGCTTGCTTTATTTATTTAGCTGTTGTTTTTTTTTTGTTGTTGTTGTTTTATTTTACCGTACTTGTATTGGCCACCTTTAATTTACAAAATGATAATTAGAGTAATAATATAAAAGAAAAACCCTAGAAAATTCTGTTAATAACGTAAATATGTAAGTTTATGAGATTAAATTGTAAAAAATCAAATTCAGGTATTGTGTTAATTTATTCATATCGAATAAAACTTTATTGAGTGTAATGTCAGTACCTCTATTTATTTTAACTGTTAGATTTATATAATTCTAAAAATTTGTCCAAATGAATTTTTCCTCATATGTAATTTTATTATTACTTCTTATATGTTAATACTATAAATATTACTGAATTGATTGTTCGTTATTTACATTAAAAAAAAATATTTTTATTTTATCTGTAAGAAAGTCAAAATGCGTAAATTTTAAGATTATTGTAACGATTGGTTAAACTTCATAAATTAATAAAACATCGGCTATAAAAATTTTCCTACCGAATGGGAATATTTATGAAATTTTCTGGGATTTGTAGAGTGCAATACTTCATATATTTTTATATTACATTATTACTTTATGTAGCTTTAAATCCAATTATAACATATTTACTCATTCAAGATGAAATTTTTACCCTGTTTTTCGTTGCACTTTTATCGCTCACTCATCATGTAAAAAAAAAAAAGCATATATCCGTGCATGAACATAGAATAGATATTATATATATAAAATAGAATATATATTCTATGTTCATGTATCGGTGTAAGATTCTATTGAAAACGTAAACATGAAATATTAAAAAAAGAAAGATCACAATAAGGTAGATGCTCGATGATAAAAATTTTACAAGGATGCGGAGTTTCTTTCCCATTGTCACTAAAGGCGCTACGATCACAATCGCATTACCATTACGCTCTATGGAAATTCCCCATCTTGAATGTTAATCTATGGTTAAATATATCACTGAGCCTATATCATACATTGAAATGTATTATTTCAATCGATTGAGTTATCTTTTGTGTCAAGGTATCCAAAAATCATAAGTAAAATTTATGTAAATGTTTTTTTTTTTTTTTTTTTTTTTTTTTGCGTTATAGTAGCCAAATTAAATGAAACATATGCAAATAGATAACATGACAGAAAGAAAACACGACAGTTTTTTTTTTAAATTCTTTATTTAAAGAACATAATCTGTAACATTTACCGTTCAGTAAAAAGAATAAATGAATAATTACTATTAAGTTTGCAGTTTTTATTGAGCACGTGGAAAGCATGTTCAAAGTTTAGTCATATATGTATTTCTTGCTTTATTACTTTGTACTCACATCTGGAGTGCCTGATGACTGATAATTATAAACAGTGAAGTTCTTAGCAATAAAAGAAGAGTGTCTCATTTCAGCCGATAGAGCTCAAATCAATGAGTAATGTAGAAAATTTCCGAAGAAACAAAAGAAATTTTTGAAATACAAATAGTTTCGGCCGAATTTTCAGCAGCATTTTCCCCGAAAACGAATGTTTGGCGAAACTCCGATTTTGGGCCGAAAACTTAACGAATATTTCGGTCAATCTACACTTAAAGTTACTAAAACTTTTAAATCTATTATACGCAGCTCGTTAGTCGCTTATTCTCTGATATCTAATGCCAGATATTTAAGATCTGATTGCTTACCTTTACCTGAGAAATCCATTGTAAAAACTAATATTCATATACTATTTATACTTTCCTTTAAATACTGAAATAACCAGAGATTTGATAAGTAAAAAAAAAATAACAAAATTAACAAAAATCGTATTCATAACATCTAAAGGACAACATTTTTATCCGGAAATATTCCTCTACATTCATCTATTTATTTTATTCAGAATCAATAAATAAATATTTAATCCCACTACTATCAAATCTATTTAAAATCATTAAAAAAAAAAAAAAGCATCTAAATTCATTTTCGCAGATAAAAAAGAAAAAACCATATTTTCCCTTTAAATAGGGACTTTCTCAGTAGCATAGGGAATTTCGCTGGTGCATTTGTGATATGAGCCGTTGTGAGGGGCGCATTTTAGACGCTAGTCACATACATAGTCTGTAAAATCCAATTTACGCAATAAACTCTGAAAGTACAACTGGCGGATATCTGTATAAACCAAAGTCATTGCTGGGCTATAATTTAAATGGCTGAATGATTTTATAATGCAATAGACTCTCGATTAACCGGGATCGGATTATCCGGGACGATAAAAATCACTGTTTCGCATGCAAGTTATGATGATGATGGAAATTGGTAAAAGGCCCCATGGTTAAGAAATCAGGAGGGCAATTTTATCGGATGAAGAAAATGAAATTCCTACAGAAGACGACGATACTACTGATTAAGAAAAATTATACTCACCCGTCCCAAATTTGTTGCTACATTTAGGTCGAAAATTTTGTCCCAAATTAGTTACTACATTTCAAGTAGATGGAGTCATAAATAACTTCCGATGCAGTTTAGTAGAGACACCAGTAAAATTATACTACAATGAATGTAACGCGGTATACTAGGTGCTAGAAGCGATGTTAATTCGAATGTGAAGTAATGGGAAAAAAAAGTAATGTGACCTAATAAAAAAGTGACGATAATTGTAATTATGAATAACAGTTTGGAAAATACCCTTAAGAAGGAAAGGAATAACAAAGAGCGTAACGCTGTATTGCAATTTTTACTGCAGCATTTGAAAAATGATAAACTAAGCCATGGTGCTATAAATGCTGCGGCGATTAAATTTGTTCATCGTAGTACAAAATCCCGTTTGTGGAGCAGGCAAAGACGTCAAAAATAAATGATGATGAAATTTACAATATAAGTTCGCAAAAAATTGGTAAATGCGGACGAAAAAGAAAAGATTTTGCTCAGCAATTGAGCGAAATCAAAGATGTCCAATAAAACGAAGACAATCACTGCGGAGTTCATTATATACTGTTAGTATTCCTAAATCATCTGTCACACCGATTGCCGACTACCCTTCAGCTTTGTCTGACAGCTTGTTAGCGTATCTCTCTTAACTGTGCTTAACATGTTTTTTAAACTTATTTATTTCTTTTATTTTATTTTAACTCTTCTTAACCAGTAAAATTCTTGCTATTTTAACTTAATAATATCACTTTTCTTTAAAAGTAATTTTTTTCATCTCTATTATCTCTATTTTTATAAAATTTTTTTAGTTGTTTTTATCTACAGTTAGACTTTTAAACCCCAGTGGCTCATTCATTATAAGAGAATCATCCATAGACTGGGCGTAAAATTGCTGACAACTCGGAAGCCCCTCAAAGTGCAAACACTGTTAAGCTACTGTTAAATCAACATTACACTGGATTCTCAAGGAGAGAAAAATTTTGAAGCGTATTTCAACCACCATTAAGCCAAGTCTAACAAAAAAAATAAGTTCGGCAGAGTTCGATTTTGTTTACAGCATGTTTCAACTAGCGGATGCTTTTAGGAAATGTTGGATCGTATTCATGTCGATGAAAAATTGTTTTATAGTACAAAAACCAGTAATTCGTTTTACATCACCCTAGATGAATCTGAACCTTTGAGGCATTGCAAGCAAAAGGTTTATTACCAAAGTAATGTTTATGATAGCGGTGGCAAGATTAAGATGGGAGTCGAATAGAAACGAAATGTTTGATGGAAAAAATAGAATGTGGCCTTTTGTTTATTCAGAAAATGCAAAAAGAAACTCAAAAAATCGTGCAAAAGGAACTGAACTGCTGTAACAAAAGTTGCAGAAATTGTTAACAAAGAAGAAACTGTAAAAATGACTATAGAAAAAGTTTTGCCAGCTATAACGTGAAAAATTTCCAAGTAGTGAAAAATCGAGTCTTATATACATGCAACAGGACAATGCCGAGCCTCATAAATTTGGCAGTGGTGATCGCAGAAGAATGTTTAAAAGATGGATAGAATTTGCAACTACAATGTCAAACTCCAAATAGTCCGGATTTAAATGTACTTGATCTTGGTTTTTTTAACGCAATACTGTCATTGAAACATCAGATGTCCACAAAGAATATTGACAACTTAATTGATGCTGTTGGTGCGGATTTTCAAAATATAGAAGTTGAAAAGCAATGTATTTTTAACTTTACAAACATGTATGGAAAGCATTATGATGTCTGGCGGAGGCAACTTGTTCAAAATAACCCATCTCAATAAGTAAAAACTTCGTCGTCAAAATCTTCTTCCGCGAAACCTGAAATGTAATCTCGAAGCTATATTATGTGCAAGAAATTCCTTTAATATCAATTAAAATTGTTTTATTCTCGATTAAAATTATCACAACTTGGTATTTTCATTTTAATGTTTTACTTTCCACAAATGTAGCACTTATTTTGGGACAAATTTTTCGAAGCAAATTTACAGGATTCGCACGCTCTGAAGCCACGCCCCATTTGTAAGGACTCTACCACAAGTATACCAGAAAGATCATTTTCTTCCTAATGAATTCAGGATTAATTAGCTAGAAGATAGTTTTATGCGATTACTGGAGGAATAATCTTTACAAAATGGGCGTGGCTGGCTTAAGAGCGTGCGAACCCTGGATTTTTTTAATTAATTTGGTACTGATTTAACCCCTTGGGGACGAGCGACACGTATACGTGCCGCGTGAAGCGCTCAGAATCATTGTTTTTCCTCACCAGTAAAATTTTACTGTAAAATTTGCCTTATTTAATCAGCGCATTTTCTCGATTCAAGAAGATACAAAATTCTGTTTTTAAAAAGCGGTGACAAAAGATTAAAAATTTCGCAAAAGGCTCCCGTCCCGAAGGGGTTAACTCGTGCGGGGTATGATTTACAGAGTGTATTTGGCTATTTATCACCTGTGGTGGGCTAATGGGAAAATGACTTAAAATTAAGGTATTCATTTATAACTGCGTTCTAAAAATAATATGATATTTTATTGCCATCGACAACAAATATGTGAACGTGAACTTTTCAGTTAACCTATCTTACAAAAGAAATCAAGCAAACATTATATATACAGGTTGTTTCAAAACTATATGTGAGAAATGTAATGGCAGTTAAAGGAGACCTAATTAAACAGATTTCGTATAGGAATGTGGATGCGGAAATGGAGCGTTAAGGCAGTAGAGGGCACTGTTGAGTTCAAAACTCTTCGCTGGTTTGAAACGTCATTCTCCGCACGGATTTCCAGCAATATGCGCCGTTACACCAATGCGGAGGTTGTCGACATTTCATGCATGGGGCTGCGCAAGAAAATGGAGCGGCTGCTCAAAGGATGGAAAGATTTCCGAGTAATTATTTGCCGGATCACCGAATATTTGAGCATTTCACCGGGAGTTATGCGCGAGTGGATCATTTTATGCTTCGAGGCGTGATACGGACACTGGAAAATATCGCATAATTCCTGCAGTGGAAAAAGCAGTATTATGCACAATAGAGAATAGTCCTGCACCAAGCTCGAAAGCTGTTGGACGTGCGTTGGGTGTAAGCGATTTCCTTACACAGCTGCGTAGGGGAGGTAGGGAGGTATGATACACTTTTTTTTTTACTAATATTTTACAACCCTTAGAAATCTATTTTTAAACAAATTTTTCGTGTTTTCTTATAAAGTGACCTTTTATTCATTTATTAAAAATATTGTGAATTAAAAAAATAATCATTCAAAAATATAGCCCAATTATTGTGAACGGTTACTACTGTATCAAATCTCCCCATTGCTGGGGAGGACTGATACACTAGCAAGGGAGATTTGATACATTGTTATGTAAATCGAAAAAAAAATGCAGACAATTCAATTTATGTGTCATACAATTTTTTATGATAAATCTTGAAATAATTAAGTCAAATTTAAAAAGAAATGACATTGACATATTTTTGTTTCAGAAATGTTTTTTACAAAAATATTTAAACAATTGCTATTATTTAAACAATTCTATTAACACATTTTTTAGAAAATAAATAATGAAAAAAAAAAAAACCCCTAGAGATCTTGCTGCAAGGAAAAATGAAGTGAACATTGCTGATTTGCAAACAATTTAACATAAATTTAGCACTTTTAAGATTTCAGGGCAAAGCATTTTCAATGCTGATGTATTGAATAAATGAATGGCACCAACAAATTTAATTAGAAATAAGAAAAGTTCCATATTTCACTTTCACATTAAATGGAAAATATTTTACCAAAATGTTGGTGCCAATGTGACGTTTGTAAATTAAAATTAAGTGGTTTCATAAATATACCACCACCCCTGAAATGGTTAAAAGAAAAACTAATAACTGTATCATTTTGGTAGTAAAATCGGGTGGATTTAATGTTTTTAGGTGCGTTCGTAATTATATAAATACGTAGCACCTATAGTCGTCGTTCAGTCCGTCTGTCTGTCCGTCCGTCCGCATATAACAGAGCAAAAACTACCCGACCGAATGATCTGAAATTTTTAATATATAATTGCTGCAAAATTTTGTCGAGCCATTTCCAATTTTATGAAAATCGGATGTATAGTTTAATTACAGGGACAGTCAAAAGTTTTTCTTTACATTACGGCCAATGGGAAAAATTATTGCAAGTGAATTTTAATGATGTTACAGACTTCCGAATGGTCTGAAATTTTTAATATATAATTGCTGCAAAATTTTGTCGAGCCATTTCCAATTTTATGAAAATCGGATGTATAGTTTAATTACAGGGACACCCAAAAGTTTTCCGTTACAATACGGCCAAAGGGAAAAAAATTACTGCAAATGCATTTTAATGATTTTACAGCCTTCCGAATGGTCTGAAATTTTTAATATATAATTGCTGCAAAATTTTGTTGAGCCATTTCTAATTTTATGAAAATCGGATGTATAGTTTAATTACAGGGACACCCAAAAGTTTTCCGTTACATTACGGGGAATGGGGAAAATATTATTGTAAGTGCATTTTAATGATGTTACAGACTATGCACTTATGAAGCGCAAAACAATATACATTCAGTACAATATGGGGTGCAAAAAATAATTATAAAACTAGTTATAGTACGAACGCACCTCATTTGCCACGTTTGACGAGCAATTTCCAACTTGTTTAATTTTCCCTTCGTCAATTATAGAAACATCTTCCCTTTCAGGTCATTTAAACTTCCCTTCTATATGACGAGCAAAACGAAATAACCATCTATCATCGCACTACTTTTCTATGTAACTTACATAATGTCTATGAATTGTCTCTTTGTTCTTCCTTACCAATTTCAGTAGCTCTTGCTGTAAAACAATAACGAATATTACAGTCCTGTATTAGTTTACAACTTAAAAAAACTATTAAATTTCAAATATACACGTGTATCATTTCTCCCCAGCACAGCACTAATGTATCATTTCTCCCTATTATGCCTTATTGGATTTTCAATCACTTTGTATAAATGAAGTTGCAAAATGCCAATATGCTTTCTGATAAAACTCACTCTAACAATGTGCTTTACAAATAAAAAAAAATTACAAGATATTATCTTCACAATAATAAGAGTTATGATAGAAAATCAGCATTTAGGAAATTTACATTGACACTCCAAAAGTCTTCAAAATTAAAAGAAAAAAAAAACGTTGTCAGTTCTTCACTGCTAAGTCCAGCTAATGATGGCCTCTGCTACTAAGAGAAGACTTTACATCTGTTACAATAGCCGTTAATGCAATTTGTTAAGAAAAATTGTCAATGTATCAACCCTCCCTATGTATCAAACCTCCCCTACATGAAATACATGTGGACAAGCACGATGCATGCTGCTCGAAATCCATGCGGGACATGATTCAAGTCAGCTAAGCACTTTCATTCGCCAAACTGAACAGCGCCCTCTACTGTCACAACGCTGCATTTTCACACCAACATTCCTATACGAAATCTACTATTTTAGGTACCATCTACCTGCCTTTACATTTCTGACATATAGCTTTGAAACACCTTGTATGTATATTTAATAAATTTATGTGCTAGCGCTTTCTACAAAGCGTTAAAATTTTTCATCATTTTTTTTTTTTTTTTTTTTTTTTTTTTTTTTTTTTATAATCGAGTTTGTTGCCTTACCAAATTAATGTACTGTAATGGAATTTTTTGGGAAAAAACATGAAATGCTTTTTACTGCATTTTCAAGGGGAACGCTGAATGCTTATAAAACAGCTTTTTTTTTAAACTATTTTTACTCTTATTCTTATTTTTACTTTCGTCTATCTTTACAAGAAGAAAGTACTGTATGCATGAAAAATTCCGGTTTTCGGTGAATTTTTAGGTAGGTGTTTAGGTTTTAGAAGGTCGTGAACTGTCTGTGAATCTGCCTGTCTGTATGTGACCTAAATTTTATGGACGCTCTATCTCAAGAACCAATGTACAGAATTTAATAAAACTTTAGATCCAGTTAGTCCCTGATATAAATTGGTGCTGATTACTTTTTCGTGTAAATCACACAACAGGTTGCGCTGCTATGCTGCATTATTCATGATTTCTGAAATATAGCTCAAGAATTAATGTACAGATTTTCATCAAATTTAAAATTTAGTTATAGCTTTGTAATTTGAAGCTGTTATCTTTTTAGTGTAAGTCGCTGCTAAGCATAATTTATCACAATTTCCTCAATAGTTCTACCGCAAAAACTAACGCACGGATTTTCATCAAACTTTAGATTCAGTTACAGGTTGACATAAATTGTTGCTGATTAGGTTTTGAGTAAAATTCACAACAGGTGGCGCAGCTATGCTTCATTTTTAAGGATTTACACGATTTTAGAGTTAGTCATATCTCAAGAATTAAAGCACGGAATTTCATATTTTTAGAATCCTCATGATGCACATAGATTGCCATTTAATTTTGGCACTGTGACAGCGAATTTCGAAGTATAAGGCTAATGTCAGACGGACGTCTTTTTGCACGCTTTTTTCCTTACGTATTATCCTTACACTATGCCCCTAGCATTGTGTCCCCCCTAACGTATGAGATAGAAGAAAGTTTTGAGTTTGGTACATCCGACTAGTTTTTTTGTTTAAATTATAATTAAGAAACAACGTAAGTGAGCGGTATAAAAAAGAAATTACGACTCAAAAACATGTAATCTGGACTTCAAAATCGTGGTAAAATTAGTTTTACAAGATTCATATTATCGTACAATATTAAAACTGTTGTTATTGTTCTTTTAAAATGTAACACATATTTTTAATAGTCCCTTCAAATTGTTGTAACTTCATATTTTAGAGTAATAAAAATTCGTTTATTTTGAATTCAATATTAATAATATTCTCGTAAAAAACGTACACAATGTCCTCCCAAAAATGTATACTCAATAAAACTTATTATAATGTATTTTATTTTGCAACACGTACTTTATTTCGAAATGCGAAATGGAACTACAATCATCGCCTGTTAAAATAATTAACACTTCTTTTGAAGCTAATAGCTTTACTAGTGAAAGCACTGCTGATAACTTGATGCAATGCAATCGTAAAACAGGCTCATATTTTACGGTGTTTATTGATGACCGTGGTATTTTCGAACATTGCTTTTGAACATTTTGAAGCGTTCCATGTTTTTTTTTTTAACTTATGCTAATTCTAGCGATTTTAAACCACGTAGGAGGACTCTTTGAAACTCTCTATGAAACTGCCTTTGCACTTCAGCTAAGTTTTCGAGCTACTGGTAATATTTTAGAAAAGCTTCCTTTTGTTCCAAGCTTATAAGTAAAGGTTCCGAGGCCGATGACACAGATTAAGGTGAACGTGTGTGTTTCTATAGAGTATATTTAGTACATACATGTATCACAACATGCAAAATTTCAACGTTAAAAATGCATTTATATGCTACAAAACATACGTTTAATTTATATGTTTTTCGTAAATTTCAATTATTATACATATTTTTTCAATCGCGGCTCGAAAATAATTGATAAAAATTTTCGTTCCGAAAAATATGTCTAACTGGGATTCGAACTCACAAAGAAAAAAGTCAAATCTAGCATGCTGTCAAGCCCACCTTACTACTGAATCGCTTGCCAAAGAAGGAAATTTATCACGTTATAAACTATAGCGTAAACTTTACGACTTATTTTCTCAAGACCTCCTGCATATTGCGCTTTATGGCTGTCATATATTTATATACTCTACTTCCGTACTATTTATACTCTATCGATGAACAAACGTTCACCGCATTCTGTTTCACCGACCTCGGACCTTCCTTTGTTAGTCTGGTTTCAGCGTTGTTGTAACCCTCTAATGCCCATGGTAGCAAATATGCTAGCCACAGTGTTTCGAATTTTGTGGATTTTTTAATTTGGGTATTCCAAATTCATACCAGAAATTTAAAATAGCAATATTTGGTTTATTTAATAACAGACATTCCGTATTTAAATAAAGCGAAATTTATATTGAAATTTTCTGGTGTGAATTCAGATTTTCTGAACTACGGAATTTCTGAATGCATTCTATCATGGGAATTAGGGGGTTAAGTTAGTTAAACCTGAAAGGAAAAGAACATGCCAATAATTTCAAAATAAATTTTATACGCATTTTTTGGAATACCCTGTATATCCCCTTGAGGGGCGGTGGGATAAAATATATCCCACCTAATTTAAACAAGATTCTCACCAAAAAATTTTAACTAAATTTTATATTTTTAAATTTCGAGGAAAGTAATTGAAAAATTGCTCTTCCTTATTTAAAAATAAAATTTTTCGATTATTCCGGTGAGGATTCAATATTTAGAGACATTTTTTGCTTGCCCCTCGAGGGGTTAAACGATACAGATTCAGCCCTTTTCAGTTGTTTTATATTTTAAATACTAAGTAGGAGATAATTGCTTATTGCGGTATTTTGAGCTTTTGTATTATAACTCGTTCTGTCTGTTAATATTATTCATTCTCAGACTTTTATAGCATATGGATAATACATTCATCAATATCTGTATGTTTTTTAAATTTAACAAAAATCCTTTTGAAACTTTCATATTTTCTCCGAAATTCATATTTTATGTATTTTCATGGGTATGAAAATGTTCTGTGTTTATCTATACCTTACTGTAGCATCAAATTGCAAGCTTAATGTTCTATCTGCAGTGTAACATAAAATAGGCTTCATGGGTTGTAAAGTTTCAAAAGTATTTTTTTTCTTCTCATTCTGATATGAAAATTGGAAACAACGTAGAATAAGTTATTTTTGAAATAAGCATATAATATCTCGAATATAAACAACAACAACAAAAAGATATGTACGTATTTTGTATAGGCTAAAAATGTTTTATTTCTTTTTTTTAAAAAAAACAGAAGGTCTTCTTTTCATTCCAAAGTTTTGTACAATAATATACAAGGTTGAATATCAATATGGTTGCTAATCACCCTTTTCAAATGTGATTTTATCAATTACTGATTTACTGATATAAGAATGTGAATTTTATCTATATTTTAGGGAAAATAATAAATGAAAAATGTATTTCATTGGTTACATATCTTATTCTACTTTGATAAAAGATATCACAATTAGTAAAATGTAAAGTTTACAAACATTAATCCATTAACCCCTTCGGGACGGGAGCCTTTTACGAAATTTTTAATCTTTTATCACCGTTTTTTAAAAGCTGAAATTTGTGTCTTCTTGATTCGAGAAAATACGCTGTTAAATAAGTCAAACTTTACAGTAAAATTTTACTGGTGAGGAAAAAAAGGATTCTGAGCGCTTCATGCGGCACGTATACGTGTCGCTCGTCCCCAAGGGGTTAAGGACGAGCCTCTTTTACATTTCTTTTAATTCTTTGACACCGGTTTTTTCCACATTGTAATTTTTATTTATTTAATCGCTCAAAATCTGAGATTAGATAATGTGAAAATTTCCAATAAAATACTGGTACTCAAATTTAAAAGTTTTGTTCGCCTTACATGGCAAGTTTTCTTGCCAACCGGCTTTAATGAGATAAACAACTTTTTCATAGAAAGGAGTTAGACATACTGGAATTACGAGTACATTAGTTATTTAGAATTTTAATCCCTTTAAAACATGACAGAAGCAAAGGAAACATTATTCCTGTTCAAAGAAAAGTTATATCGCCTTTTAAATGAAGTTGGACATAGCGTTTTCTCGTTGGACATAACATTATTTTTGTTCCAATAGAAGCTATATCGCCTCTTAAATGAAGTTGGACGTAACGTTTCTTCGCTAGACATAACATTGTTCCTGTTCCAAGTAAGGTTTCATCGCCTCTTAACCCTTTCAGGGGCAAAATACTTCTGCTACTAAAATGTTAAAATGATTGATTGACACCAGGATTTACAAGAAAATTTGTATGAAAGCAACTAAAAGCGTTCCTTTAAAGAATAATCTTCATGAAATTCAAGAGCTTCACGTTATTCTTAATTTAAATCAAAGTTGGGAGAGCTTAGATGAAAAATTCACGATTCATGTAAAATCACATTAAAATAATCAAGCATATTTCCCGTTGAAAGTGGCGCAGGTGTTGTTCAATAAAAGAACACATGATGATAAAAAACTTGAAAATTCTATTTACACCTTTTAAATATTTACAATATTTACAATCAAAACATTTGGATAATATTTGTTAAATAAATTCCACACTGGGAATCCAAGATGATCATATTAAAATATTAGCAATTATGTTCTTCTATAAAGAAGCCAAGAAAATAGCATGATTTAATATTCGAAAATAAATTTTCCTTTTCAAAATCAAAACATCATTTCTCCTATAAAGACCATGACAAAAAACCTATACGCAGCTTATTACCTGCTGCGTTCAAGATTCACATTCCCAAAATAACTAAACTAAAAAAAAAAAAAAGAACAAGAGAAATAAAATGTTTTCAATATTAATTCTCCAGACGGATCATGTGATCTCTGGCGCCCTCAGCCTGACTGAGAGAGGGCCGCTAGAAAGGGTTGCAAAATATTCCACAAACTCCCCCCCCCCCCATTAACAAGGGTTCATCAAAATGGGGATTCAAAATAATTAAAGTAGAAATAAAATTATTCTAAAAAGTCATGAATTACAACATACATAAATACAATACAAATCAAAATATATACTTACATACTGGACTTCAATAAAATAATAAAAAAAATTTGCAAACAAGTTTCTGCTACTAAAAATAGAAAGAACAATTTAAATCTATACAACTTTTTCTAGAATATTCAATACAAAAAATTTTTCTAAACTAGAAAACCGCTTCTTTGCTACTTCAAGATTATTTCTAAGCAATTCACGAGAATTTTTCCACAATAATTTTGCTTCATAACTCCCATTTACGAATTTTAAATTTTCTTTAAATTCTTTTATTACCTCATGATCGGTAATGTTCTTTTCATTGCTTTCAGCAATGCCAATTGCTTCTAGATCCCAAAATGCTTTCAGCTGAGTATTTATATTTTCAACTGAAACACGCAAACAAGCTATTTCTTTTTTATTCGACTCTATCTGCCCTTGCACCGTATGACCGAAAATAGTTTCTGCAACGTATAATTCTTTTGTCAATTTTCCCTCGATTCCCTTTAATATTTTTCCACAAAAAGTCAGACCCTAGCAAAATATTTATTTCCTGTTCAAGACCTGTATCAGCAGGCTTAAAGCCTCTTGTTCTCATTATGTCTAGAAGTTCTGGTTCTAGGGTTTTCACAGAAGCTCCAGTTATATTATCAACCACAAGTGCTTCGATATTTATCGAGTTAATAGGTTGCACAACACTGGATAATTCAAGAGCAACTACTTCATAACAAGATTCATAAGGGCGTCTCCGCCCAAAAGGATAAACTAATAAATTTTCTCTTCACAATGGCTTCAATTTTAATTTTGGTACTAGAGATCTCTTCACGAAGCATTTTTCTGAAACAATATCACATAAAACGCGAGCCAACAAGCATTGTTTACCAGCAGACACAGAAACTGTACAAGTCTGCAATAATGTTGCTTTATTTTGTTTATATTTTTGTTCTGACATCATAGATACAATTGCACCTTTCTTTTCTTTTTCAAGATTTTCTTTTGTTGTTTCTTTAAAACAAAACAAATGACTATGGGTGTTGTTACCACATTTGGAACAAGGATTAATTTTTGTTTTACAATTTACAGATAAATGTGGCTTGTAAAAGCATTTGTAACAGCGACCTTCTTTCTTTAATTTATATCGTTTTTGTTCATCAGTGAATTTCGAACAATTTAGTCCTACATGATCAGAAGACTTGCAAAATATGCAAAACTGTTTTGTAGATGTATTTAAAGCAGCAGCTGAATGTATATTTTTCTTTTGAGGAAAATTTTGATATTTACTTGAAGAATTTTCATATTTGGTTTTAGAATTTTCATAAGCCTTGCTTTGGGAATTATTTACTAAATTAGTAGCTTCACGACATCTTAATTCCGTTTTAATAAAATTTATTAAATCGGTGACTTCACAGTCATTATCGGGGTCACGTTTTCGATGGAAATCTAGTATCAAATTTTCGGGTAATAACCTTAATAATATGGGTAGTAATAAATGGCCGTAGGAGCCTGATGTTACTCCTAACGTATCAAGATTTCTAATACTAGTTTCGATATTATCATACAACTTTCTTAAAAAAGTAACATTGTTAGTGGATTTCACTGGTTCAAGATTTAGAATTTTATTCATGTAACAATTTATTATATTTTCTCGCTTCCCATACCTTTCTTCTAACAACTTTAGACAAGTTGAATAATTTTGATCTGTCAGTTCAAAACCAGCTACAATATTATATGCAGGTCCAGACAACAAAGATTTCAGGTATTGGAATTTTTCAATTTTTGATAACGATTCGTTTGAATCTATCGCACTAGTAAATAAATTAAAAAATTCTAAGAACTGGCTTGCATCACCAGAAATTTTTTCTAGGTTTAGTTTAGGCAGCTTCACTGCCGAAACTGGTTTACTACCGATTTTTGAACCGTTACTTGATTCTAATAAAACTTTTGGTTCAGTTTCGATTTTACATTTTTTAAGCCTCATCTTAATTTTAAATTTCAAACTTGATATTTTTTTCAGAATATTCTTCTACCGATTTTAGTTCTTTTTCATATTCAGTTTTTTTCCTGAATTAGCTCATCTATTTCGGAATCTAATTCCTTTAGTAGAGCTTCCTTTTCATTTATGAGCTCTAACGATTCCATTAAAGAATCGCAATCAGTTTTATCAATATCAACAGATAATAATGTATCACATTTTGTGATTAATTTTGTAACTGCTGCGCGAACATTAGCTCTTTTACTTTTAAGCTTATCAGGCTTATCCATGTTTAAAATTTATTCAATTTTCAAAATAAATTATCATGAAAAATGTATATTTTCAAGAAATCAACAGTCATGCAGAATAATAAAGGTATTTCTTACCTTTTTTCCCGGGTTTCGGCACCAAAAAAATAAAGAATAATCTTCATGAAATTCAAGAGCTTCTCGTTATTCTTAATTTAAATCAAAGTTGGGAGAGCTTAGATGAAAAATTCACGATTCATGTAAAATCACATTAAAATAATCAAGCATATTTCCCTTTGAAAGTGGCGCAGGTGTTGTTCAATAAAAGAGCACATGATGATAAAAAACTTGAAAATTTTGGTTTTCACCTTTTAAATATTTACAATATTTACAATGAAAACATTTGGATAATATTTGTTAAATAAATTCCACACTGGGAATCCAAGATGATCATATTAAAATATCAGCAATTATGTTCTTCTATAAAGAAGCCAAGAAAATAGCATGATTTAATATTCGAAAATAAATTTTCCTTTTCAAAATCAAAACATCATTTCTCCTATAAAGACCATGACAAAAAACCTATACGCAGCTTATTACCTGCTGCGTTCAAGATTCACATTCACAAAAAAACTAAACTAAAAAAAAAAAAAAAAAAGAACAAGAGAAATAAAATGTTTTCAATATTAATTCTCCAGACAGATCATGTGATCTCTGGCGCCCTCAGCCTGACTCAGAGAGGGCCGCTAGAGAGGGTTGCAAAATATTCCACATCCTTCGAGTATATGCGTGAGTGTCCGGGGCTAACGAAAAAGACGGGCTACCGCGCTTCTCCAATTTAGAGCAGTCACGTGACGTTCCCGGTCTTAGCTGAGCTAAGCAAATCAATTGACAAAATAGATTATTCTCCCGGCTTTAGATTACTATCTCATCAAAACAATTCTGTAATTCAATAAAATTCGTTATTTTATCAAGCAGCGGCAATCATGATATCAATCATCTTATAAAAATTCCAAAACACTAGCATAAATTTAAGTATATTAAATAAAATCATTAATAAACAGCTATAATGTTGTAAAAAGTGAAAAAGAATCAACTGAGCTTTTTATGGCCTAGAAATAATTATTTTAAACAGGCCAAATTCACAAACCTACTTAAGACTGATTTAATTAACACATACAATTTCAAAGCTATAACACAATTTTAAGTTATTGGAAAAAAAAAAAATGATTGTCGAAAGAAAAGAGAAAAATAAGTGAGATTTTTTTTTCAAACAGGATCTTTATTCATTAAATATTAATATATCCGCACGAACATGGTCACCAAAAACATATTTTACTTAATCTTTTTGTAAAAAGATTAAAATTTTGAGAAAAAAAATTCTTCTAAATTATTTTAAATTTTGAAAGCTTTGGTCTAAAAATAAGTATTTAAAAATAATTAAATGTGTTTAATATTTACTTCTGGGTAGAATAGTTAAAAACAAAAATAAAACAATTTTAACACACAAAATACCTAAAAATTAAAAAAGAACGAAAATTTTTTCCAGACCGCTGAATTATAATTGTAAAATCTTACAAACATTCGAAACCACTGGCATCATTTTAAGAATATCGAATAAAATAATTTATAAACAGACATAATGTTGTCAAAAGTAAAAAAAAAATCAACTGAGCTTTTTATACTCTAGAAATAATTATTTTAAATAAACGTAAATTGAAGACTGACTATTTAAGAATGATTTATTTAACATATAAAAATTTCAAACTTTAACACAAATTTATGTTATTAAAAAAATGCAATTGTCAAAAGCAGATAAAAAGTGAGATTTTTTTTTTTCAAATGAGCATTTTATACTTTAAATATCAATATATCTGCACGAAAATTATACATATTTCATTTAATATATAACATAAACAGCTTTGGTATAAGAATAAGTACTTAAAAATAATTTCACGTCTTCAAATATTTACTTCTGGGCATAAGAGTTAAAGACCAAAATAAAACAATTTTAGCACACTAAACATCTAAAAATTAGAATCTTTTAACCAGTAGATTTCTCAAGCAGTAAAAGTATGATTGTAAAATCTCATAAAAAGTTCAATCCCTGGCCTCATTTTAAGTATATCAAACAAAATAATTTGTTAATAGATACAATGTTGTCAAAAATGAGGAAACAATCGACTGGGCATTTTAACCCTATAAATAAACATTGTAAATACCGCAAAATTAAACACAACTACTTAATGATGATTTAAACAATTTCAAAGATATAAACATTTTAAATTAAAAAAATTGATAAAAATTTCGAAGATGTAGTACACTTTTAAGTTATTGAAAAAAACATGATCGTTGAAAGAAAAGAGAAAATAAGTTTTTTTTTTTTTTTTTTTTTTTTTTTTTTTTTTTAACAGGATCTTTATACACTAAATATTTATATTTGTGCACGAAAATTATACATGATCGTCAGATACATATTTTATTTATTATATAAAATTTAAAAAACTTTAATACAAAACTACGTATTTAAAAAAAATGTGATTGATATTTTTTTTTCAGCATAATAGTTAAAAACGGAAGTAAAGCAATTTTAGCACACAAGAATATCTAAAAATTAATATTCTCGCATCGAAATTTTTTCCCCAAGCCGTAGAATTATGATTCTCAGATCTTATAAAAAAATTCAAAACACTGACATAATTTCATGTACATTAAGTAAAATGATTTGTAACTATAGGCATAAGTTATCAAAAGTGATTAAAAAAAACTGAGCTAATTGTCAGCTAAAAATCATTGTAAACACACCATATAGACTACTTAAGAATGATTTTTTAGCGCATAAACATGTTACAGCTGTAGAAAAATTTTAAGTTATTGGGAAAATTACATCAGAATCGTATATTATTATCTACTAAAACATTTGCTAGATCTTCTAGATTACAATTTTACCGAGCTATGATCTACTTTATTGCAAAAATAAAAGTTATCGGCAATGTGCTTGTAAACTAAACAAATTCACTAGAAGGAAAGCTTTACCAGGATGATTTATATAATTTAGCGTTAATAAATACTTAATTTAGATTTCATCTTTTGTTACAAAATTTAATATTTTAACAGAAGGTTGCAGAACGTAAAAAATCCTTGTATTTACCCCTGAAGAAAACATAAAAATCTCATCTACAGAAAACCTTCTTGAAAGGAAAAATAAATAAATAAATACATTTCAAATAAATAAATGAAAATAACATTCATTCGATGAACGTATAAAAAATAGAATCATTTAATGAAACCAAAACGTAAAAACACCACAGGTTAATATCACGAGCTTAATGTTCAGAGCAAACAATATTGATGTAATTAATGATTATTGAATGTTATTAATGATTTTTTCTTTTCCTGCTTATATTGAAAAAAGAAAAACATTTAGTATAAATAGTGTATGTAAAGATTAATTCATTTAAAATAAATTATGTTTACCTAAAGAATACAAAACAAACAATCATATGAATACATCAGACATCAATCACACTAAAACAGTAAAATGGATTACTTACATTCGACAGATTAGCATAATGATGTATCCACCACGCTCTCGTCGTATTACAAATTGATTAACACAGTTAAGTAATGTCAATTTGACAAAATTAAAAGAACTTATTCACAACAAAAAGTGTATTTACAGCACTTAAAATAAAGCAGTAGAATTCCTTTGTTAAAAACTGCGCGTCGTAATTGGTTAAGACCGGGACTGTCACGTGATTTTCAACTGCGGGAGCCCTCTACGTTAGCCCCGGTGAGTGTCAATGTGACGTTTGTGAATTAAAGTTAAGTGGTATGTATAACATACCGGTGCCCTTCAAGGGGTTAAAGAAACAAGGAACCTTCAGACGCATTTTAGACTTTTTTAAAATTTCTCTTTAAATACTATTCTAGGGCACACTATATGCATTATGATATATATTTATTACACAAGAAATTAAAAAAAAATTTTGAGAAAAATAAGGAATTTTCCTGAATATTTTAAGGGTTATGAAGAACTTTTCAAAATTCCCTATGCACATTCCACATCAATTAAAATTCTCTATTTTTTTGTGCCAGTTTATTTTACATGTACAAGTAAAACTGTGCATCTAATTTTATATATTTTAATAAAAATGTAAGAACAAATATTTTCTAAATTTTATGAAATTGTCAGCATTTTTGCACCCTACTCTTGCAATTAACTGCCTTTAACTTAACCAATTATATTTAGTTTAAAAAAAACTACACACAGTTTTATTTGTAAAATAAACTCGCATAAAGAATATTGGGAATTTTAATTGATATGGCATGCGCATTGGCATTTTGAAATGTTCTTCATAACGCTTAAAATATTCAGGAAAATTCCATATTTTCTCTTTTTTTTTTTTTCTTCAGGATTTTCTTCTTTAGGAAAGCCTGTTTTGTATAATCTATATACTCTCCTTTAAAACTGTAAAGCGCTAAAAAAATTTTATTTTTATCCATGATGAACAATATAGTATCGGAAAAAAGGAAAATCATGATTTTATAAGATGTGAAATTCACATTTCTCACACTTTTTCTATTTGGATATTCTCACGCTTTTGCTATTTGGAAAGTCTTCCGATTGAATTTGACACATTTTTCCATTTTAATCTTCTTGCATTTGCCTCCTGCAAGGGAGGGGGGGGGGGGGGGGGTACAGAACTTCCTGGCAATAAAACACGTGGACAACATTATTTGTCTTTATTTTGCTAGTAAACAAAACGAGTATCATTTCAAACATTCTTTCCAACTGGTTTCGCTAACAGCGGATTATATGCACAGAATACAAGAAATACCGAACTTCGAGGTTTTACATACTTGGAATGAAATGATTTTATAATCAATTAATGGCGTTAATGATTTAAACTAACTAACTAGTTAACTTTGTATGGGTAACGGACTATTTTAATGTAAAGAAAAGTTACTAAATACTAAATAAATAAAAGGAAATTTCTGTTGGATCAAATATATTGATATCAAAAGACAAACTCTCTGTCCTTCTACATATATCTTACGATATCAAGTATGTAGAAGGCCTCACCGTTCCCTCTAAAGTGGTAACGTTATACATACGTTGTATATGCACAGTCCCTTTTGCCCAGAATCCCCAGTAAATGAGAATTATTACTATTAGTTCTTTCTTTTTTTACGTTCATGTGTTAAAATATAACTTAAATGAAGAGGGGGGGGGGGGCGTTCAGCGAGAGCTCCTCTGATGAAAAATATGCTGTTTCAGTTTTTTTTTAAAGGGAGCAAAAGCTTACGTTTGAATTTTTAATATTTCTGATTTATTGTATTTCTGTATTTTTTTATGTGAATAGGTTTAAAATTGTCTTGCACATGGGTTTCTGGCTAAAATATCTAATTTTCATTTGTTTCATGTTTTTTTTTCTTCATTAAAAAATAATAAATTTAAAAAATGCAATTTTGAAAGCGTACTACATGCCTCACCTGTTCCAAAATCTAGTTTCTTTCTAGATTGTATTATGTGAGCACCCATGATTGATTTATTGCGCCGCATTTTTTATGACGTGTCTGAAAAAGGCTTCACTTTCTAATCTTATTAAGTGGATTAGTACCTGTAAGCATCCATTATACGTCAGATGACGCAACACGAATAAGTTCTCAATGAGAAAGAAGGCTGGCTTAAACGTTGGCAAGCTGTCAAACAACATCTATATTTTTTACTCACGTATCATTCATACGTTACTTAGTCACTCTGACAGTTATGTAGATGGATAGATCGGGTAATTGAATTTGTCTCAGCTAAGGGTTACTAATGTTTTGACTTTACCTGTGAAACGTTTATGATATTTAGGTTAGATTTCTCATACATTTTGTTGTGGTGTAAGAGAACTCGGCATTTTTAAAATATTAGTTTTGGTTGTTATTAAATAAATATAAAAAACAATTCATTTAACTCTTTATGCATTTAAACCGTTATCAGTGAACTGATTTTATGTAAAACAAGATAAAATCATGCACCAAAGCATAATTATGAAACATTTTCAGCAATTACCCCCCGTAGCGGGAAAGATACTCCTATTTTTTTTTTGTGCAGCTCTATACATGATCTATAGACTTGTATACTAAAATTTAGTATAGTAAGTTTTGTATTCTAAAATTTTTGATGAAGTTAAACTTGAGAGTTGTTCACACTGAGTTGTTCTCAGTGAGTTACACTTGAGAATTTTTTCCCAATGGTCGTAATGTAACGAAAAAGTTTTGACTGCTCCTGTAATTAAACTATACATCCGATTTTCATAAAATTTGAAATGAATCGACAAAATTTTGCAACAATTATATATTTAAAATTTCAGACCATTCGGTTGGGTAGTTTTTGCTCTGTTATATGCGGACGGCTGGACGTGGACGGACAGACAGACGGACCGAAAGACCACTGTAGGGGCTACGTATTTATATAATTAGGAATGCACCTAAAAAGCAGCTAGCGTGTGAGAACACCGTCATTAAATAATTTGAAGCTACTCTAATTCTTTTACTAAAAAATAAAACTTTTTTTTCCTGCTATGGTTACGTCTATTTGAGGAAATTTTTCAACTGTATTTTTCAGCTGTCCTGATTCTGATACCAAAAAATCAATATTTTTCAGCGCTTTCCAGCATAGTTGAAAAGTATTTGATTTCGATTTGGCTGTCTGTCCATACTCTAACTCGCGTTAATATACTCAGATTGCCATGTAATTGATATACGTTATTGAAGTTTACCATGGGATGTTCAGTATTGAAAATTAAGTACACCGGGTGATCGGTTAATGAACTGCTCGGTTTACGAACAGATCGATTAACGTACACCTAACTAAACAAGCCACGAAGAAGCAATGCTGTGTTTTAAGTTTGCTGAACTATATTTAATTGCGTCTATTTTAACAGTTGTATACGTATGGCCTAATTAATTCATTGGCTACCGGGGGTTCGGAGCCTACATTTTAGGTACCCTAAATTAGAATAAACAGATCAGAAGCATTAATTTTTATATTTTGTATCTCTTTTTAAAGAAATATTTGAAATTGCAAATTAATTATTTTAATTGAAATTTAGTTCACAAATTACTAACAGGCTCTAGGCTCTATTTGAGCTTTATCCGGTCCTGCAGTAAACACGATTTTTAGAACTAAGGAGTTTTTGAAAGGGTCAAAAGTTACAAATTGATGTGATTTAATGTACAGTCAATGAATGTAATCCTAAAAGTTTTTACTAAAGGCATGTGCCTTTTTTTTCTTTTCTTTCTTTTCTTTCTTTCTTTTTTTTTTTTTAATACGCCACGACACGGACAAAGCCATCAAAATACGATCTGACCATATTAAATATTAAGCCTATTATAAACAGAAGATTTATATTATTTTTTACACATTATTTAGCTTTTAAGAACGAATTAATTAAATTCCCATACAAATCAATACAAAATCTATGATCGGTTAATGAACAATTCGGTTAGCGAACAATGTTTTGTACCGGATTAAGTTCATTAGCTCATTACCCACTGTCTGTAGCATTTATATTTTATGTGCTTGGCCATTCAAAAGTATTTCGTTACATTAGGGTCTATGGGGGAAAAATCATTTGCGGTATATTTTAATAATGAATTCGAGAATATTTCCGTTCATTGACGGAAATTGATGAAGGGGAATTTTTAATGCGATGCTTTTCCTAGGTGAACCGTAGATTGAACTTAATTTTAGCATACTATTATAGCATATACATTATAGCATATATACTATTGTAGCATAATCTTGACGGACACTATCTAGTGTTTTATATTGTTTGTTATAGGCAAAAAATAAAAGAAAATAAAAGAAAATAATGGAAACTCGTGAAGATTAAAAAATACGACTGCATTTGTATAATTCTTTTATGTTTTGTGTGTTTTGTTTACTTTTTGCTATGCTAACAATATTTTTTATGCAAAGGTTAATAAGGATAGTTTTTTTAATTATTGTATTAAAAATGAAATGCAGGTTATAATGGTACTCATTATAACCGTTCTAAATATGGTTTTAATAACAGGAATATGCTTCAAAGATTTAATACTTTTTCTTTGTGTTAAAAAAATTAGTCTAGCAGGAAAATTATTTTTGTTGTTTTATTTTTAATTGTAACATATTAATCGCCAATAAAGTCATATATAAATACATATTTACTTTCAGTTGTTATTCCCTTCGGTTTTATAAAAGGAAACAACCACTTAATGTTGAATACGGTAAATTTTAATCTCAATATATGTAAAGGACACAATTTTCGACCGTAAACATATAAATGGAAGCTCCAAAGTTCATTTAGTCCAGAGGTTCACAATCTGGGTACGCGTGCCCCTAGCGGTAAGTGAAAATAATATCGGTAATGGCGGAAATTAAAAAAAAAAAAAGGTTTGAAAAGTCACAAAAATATTATGAATGTCTTTGTACCGGTTTATTATAGTGCTATGATAAGAAGATTACTAATGAAAAAAAGCTTGTTTGCCTTATCTAATTGAGTGGAGTGGAGGGAAGGGGGGTGTGCTTATGAGAAATGGGGGTACTCGAAAATAAATAAAAATAAAACCTAAGAAATGGGTACGTGACAAAAAAATGGTTGGGAAGCACTGATTTAGATGATTAGATATGTAAATAAACCGAGTTACTGCAACGTTATACAAATCACGTATAATACGCGATTCCGCTTAATACTCGATTTTTTCTACTTCCTTGAAACATGTTTTAATCGCGTTCCACGGCGTGGTACGGGTTGGTGTATATATTTTTTACTTCAATCCAGCTTCAGGAATATCGCGCGGTTAGCAGTATATTCAGTGTTTTTACATTCGACTCTACTGCTATATTTAAAGTCGTTTTTGCGAGTGCGTGAATTGTTACTTACTGTCTGACTTGCGATTTTGAGTAAAATAAATATGAGGTTGCTAATTTCAGTTACGTTTCTTTTACTTCACCAGAATTCCAAACTGACTGCGTAGATCATGATGCCGCATTTTATGTGAAGATAGATGGATAGAAAAAGAAATCGCATTCTAAACATAATCCTAGCACTCTAGAGCATCCTATATTTGCAAAAATAATAAATAAAATTGAGTTGACTCAGTGGTGTAATAATTTTAAAATCGTGGAGCTCAAGGGCTCAAGAGTCCTTTTTAAAAATAAATTAAACCATTAGAATTAGTATTAATTAATAAAAAATATATATAATAATCACTATCAAACGGGCAAAAAGTTGGAAATCATCACCTAAATTTACAATAAAAATGGCATGGCTGTTTAAAATTCGCTTGTCTTTGGACCTTCAGTTTTTATTTTATATCATTATTTAATAAATTAAATAGCACATGGTGAGAATTATGATTTTTTTTTCTGTTTACTAAATTTCTGGTGGTATTTGACTAAAAGCATATACAATTGTTGGAAACTGTTTTTTCGCTTGCCCAAATAATTCATTCAATAGTAAAATCATTCATTCTGGTGTTTTTCGCATAGCGGTTGACCTTCAGGGTATATCTCTGATCACAGGTTCTGAATTCCCCAATTAGTTACTTCTTTCACACTACATTTGAGGTTGTTTCAGAGCTTTTATAGTACAGAATGAAAAGTGTGGGATAAACGAGTTAACCCGGGAGAACTCGCTCCATGAGATTTTCTCTCACCGTCGTAATTTTTTAAGACTCTTATTTAAACCATTTTTCATTTTAATTAAAATTTCAAATATTATTTCAATTATTTTACCTCTTTTGTGAATAAAAGTACCAAGCCAACCAAGAAAAGTTGATGTTATATGAATGTAAAGTAAAAGAAAAGCAATTGGGCATGCTCACTAGCGAGTTCTCCCGGGTTAACCGGGATTCCCATGGAAACTAGTGACGGTAATTATGAAGGTCAATCGCCAGTGGAAAAAAAGAAAGACTAAAAAATCCCGAACCATACTTTCTTCCAGCTCAGAGCGGCACGTCCTTACATTCACTCTTTGACAGCTATATTTGCACTTAAATACAAAAAAAGAAAAAAAAGATTTTTTTTATCTGAAGCGTACATTGACATTGTATATGTTTATAGTTTTCGTTTGTTTTACATTCACAATTGAAGAGCTTAGTGGAAGAACATGTTATGATGCATTTTCTCAAATTTTTTTTTATTTTATGGATAAAAGCCTTATGAGGTATTATAGCTGTTTCCGCGACTGGTTAGCTCTTAATTATGTATTCAAACTCATGAAACACAACTCTGCATATGTGGACTGTAAAACTTTAATTCTCGATAACTCGACAGCGACGCCGTCTAAAACACACACACGAGCTCACTGCTCTCAATTGAACTCACATATAAAACAGTCACTTTAACAGTTAACAAGAAAAAAGAGAAAAAGAACATAACGTTCAAACTGCGAAATGTCCTTGGATGCAGGAAAAACTGAAGATTACTTACGGAGTCTTTTGCGATTCACGAGCGACTGCGAAGCTCAAGGTTTCTTTATCCAGATATCGTTCGATTCTGAACTCTTTCGAAAAACGTGTACGGCAAATGTTTTCGAACATACACCGCCGGCCTTGAAACCTTCAAGGGTTAATTAAACCTTCAAGGGTCTGCAATTAAATAGTCTCAATCAAGGGGCAAAGGACAAAGTTTGTGAATAGGACGTTTAAGCTCTCCCGTGGCAGTCCTTACTACGGCCACTCTAACACAGCCATCACTACCTGAAAAGGTTTGGATAATTCTTCCCAGTTTCCATTGAAGCGCTGGCACAAGTTCATTTTTAATGAGCACCAAGTCACCAATTTTTAAATTTGTTGTTGTACGTAACCACTTAGGGTGTTGTTGCAATTGAGACAAATACTCTACACTCCAGCGCTTCCAAAAGTGCTGAAGCACCTTCTGCGTCAGTTGCCAACGACGAAGTCGTGAATGCGGAACCTCAGTAACATCAAGCTCTGGAATAGCTGTCAAAGAAGCACCTGTCAAAAAATGACCTGGTGTCAAAACTTGTAAATCATTTGGATCATTTGACAACAGACACAGAGGTCTCGAGTTCAAACAAGCTTCAATTTGTGACAATAATGTTGAGAACTCTTCAAGTGTGAACAACGAATTTCCAATTGTTCTACGCAAATGATATTTCAGAGACTTTATATTTGCTTCCCACAGCCCACCAAAATGTGGAGCCGATGGAGGATTAACTTTCCAAACGATGTCTTCATTAGCTACATAGTTCTGTAAGGATTGATCTTTAATGGTGGAGGAAATAAATTCGTATAATTCTCTCAATTCCCTACTGGCACCCCTAAAATTTGTACCACAATCACTGGATAGTTCGGCTGGCTTGCCTCTATGGGAAACGAATCTTTTCAGTGCAGCCAAAAACGCCGGAGTTGACAAATCCGAGACCAATTCAAGATGAATAGCACGCGTCGAAAAACAAATAAAAATGGCCACGTAACTCTTAAACGCTTTAATGCCTCTACGATTTCTCTCTTTACACATAAAAGGTCCGGCATAATCAACTCCTGTTTTTGAAAACGGACGACTGGGCAAGACACGCATGGCGGGCAGGTCACCCATCAGTTGGGTACCAATAGCTGGAGCAGCACGAAAACACTTTAGGCATGTCTTCACAATTTTTCTTACTGCATCTCGACCACTTATAATCCAAAATTTTGTTCGAAGTACAGCTAAAAGAAGCTGAGGACCAGCATGCAGATAAGTTACATGATAATGCCTAATAAGCAATGCCGTAATATGATGAGACTTAGGCAACACTATTGGATGTTTCTGATCTTCAGAAATATTAGCATGTCTCAACCTTCCACCAACCCGCAAAATACAGTTAGAGTCCAGAAACGGGTTTAATGTTAAAAGTTTACTCGAACGGTTTATCAATTTATGTTGACTTAAAGCAATGATCTCCTCAGAAAAACACTGATTTTGTACCAATTTCACAATCATCGTCGTTGCTCTTGAAAGCTCTGACGTCAAGAGTAAACCGTTTGTTTGCTTAGATAACTTCCTTGCATTGTCCACAAATCTCAGACACCACGCAATGATTCGTATCAGTCTATCCCAAGTGGAATATCTGAAAATCACATGATCATTAAGCTCAACCACATTTACAATACAGTTTCGCTTTTCTTCTTTTAAAACAATCTCCCGAATGTCTTCACCGTTAAATGGCTCATTAGGCTGTTTGCTATTCAATGGCTTTCTTAACCATTGAGGACCACTAAACCATAATTCACAATTTATTAGTTCCGACGGCAACATACCCCTTGTTCCGCAATCAGTAGGGTTGTCAAGTCCAGGAACATGACTCCACGGAACATTAGGAATTGTCTCTTGGATTTTTGAAACACGATTAGCTACAAATGTTTGCCATCGATGAGGCTCTGAAGAAAGCCATGCCAACGCAACCCTAGAATCAGTCCAGGCAAATACTTCAGTATTCGTAGAGTTCAAATGATGTAAAACAATTTTTAGCAAATTTGCCAAAAGACGAGCCGCACATAATTCAAGTCGTGGTATGGACTGAGTCTTAATCGGTGCTACCTTAGTCTTAGATGTCAAAAGATTTACCGTTATTCGTCCATCATTAGAACTTGAACGCATATATATTACCGCACAATATGCCCTTTCAGACGCATCACAAAAGGCATGAATCTGAAGTCCTGTTTTATCTACAGCCAATGCAAATCGAGGAATCCTCAATTGAGAAATTACCATTAAGTCGTCCCTAAACGACGTCCACCGTCTACCAAACTCTTCACCAATGGGCTCGTCCCAGGTAAGTGAAGTTTTCCATAAATCCTGCAACAGTATCTTCATGAAAACGACGCAAGGGGGTAGCAAGCCTAATGGATCGAACACCCTTGCGACCTCTGACAATATATCTCTCTTAGAATATCTATTTTTCTTTTCATGGTCTAAAGCAGTGAAACAAAAGAAATCCCCTAGAAAATTCCACTGGATTCCCAAAATTTTTATTCCACTATCATTTTTTAAGAACAATGAATCCGCAGTTTCCTTACATTCTTCCGAAATGTTTTTCAACACTCCAGGCACATTAGAGATCCATTTTCGCAACTTAAAACCACCTCGTTTCATCAACAATATCAATTGATCTATTAATTCCACAACTTCCTCTTCCTTCTGACCTCCAGACAATAAATCATCCACATAAAAATCTCTTAACACTGCCGCAGATGCCAAGGGAAATTCACTCTTCTCATCCAAGGCAAGCTGATGAAGAGCTCTAGTAGACTGAAACGGGGCAGATGCAGTACCGTAAGTAACTGTTTTTAAACGGTAATCCTCTATAGAATCTCGGGAACTTTCTCTCCAAAGAATCCTCATAAAATCTCTATCTTCAGGATTAATTAATACCTGTCTGAACATTTTGTCTATATCTGCACGTACAACTATAGGTAATGTTCTAAATCTTAAAAGAATTGGGAAAAGCTTCTGCTGCATACGTGGACCGACCATAAGAATGTCGTTTAAAGATATACCCGAAGTAGATTTAGCTGAAGCGTCAAAAACAACCCTCAATTTTGTCGTTGTGCTCGATTCCCGAATTACTGCATGATGTGGTAAATAAACCACATTTGAAGGAGCACCCTCCGACTTTGATACACATTCCATGTGACCCAATTCAAAATATTCTCTCATAAACTTTCTATAATCTTCATAAATAGACGGCTGTTTTGACAGTCTGCGTTCTAACGAAAGAAATCTCCGGATAGCCATTTCTCTAGTATCACCTAATCGAGATGGAGACTCTTTAAATGGGAGTTTCACAACAAATCTTCCAGACCTATCTCGAAAATAATTGCGTTTAAAATGATCCTCACACTCCTGCTCCTCTTTAGAAATCTGAACCACTTCCGGGACAGAATCTAAAGACCAAAATTGTTGCACCAAGCTATCCAATTTTAATTGAATATTATTGACGGCAAATGTACAAAGGTTCGTATCAAATGAGGTAGTCCCCGTAATAATCCATCCAAGTTTAGAATTTACAGCGAAGGGCAGGGCTTCCCCTCTTTGCACACTTTTCCCATTTAGTAATGTAAAGAATACATTAACTCCCAGTAGAATATCCACTGGTCTTGATTCAAAAAATAGTGGGTCTGCCAGGACTAAATCATTAAAATTATTTACAATATTTGAAGGAATAGAACTATATGGCACATTTGATGTTATTCTTTTTATCACAAATGCTTTAGTGACAAATTTTATTTCAGAATTAAAATGAGGAGTAAAATTCAAATTTACCTCTCCATTTGTTTCAGCACTATAAGAACCTAGGCATGTAACCTGTACTCTAGTTTTTCGCCTTGGCAAACAGTTTTCGCATACAATTTTCGCTTATAAAAAAGGCTTCACTTCCACTATCCAGCAACGCTCGGCAATTTACAAGATTACCGCTCGAATCAAGTACCCTTATAATTGCTGTACAAAGTAAAGTTTGTTTTCTATTCATAAATTGTATTCCCGACCCAGAATTGCTTCGAAATTCAAAGGTGCCGGTGCAAGAAATTTGATTTAATAACTCATTTTGTTTCGGCCGAAATTCTGTTGCGTTCGGGGAAAGAGGAGCAAACGGTGTTTCAGCCGCACTCTGCACCTGAGGACCAATGTCTCGTGAAATATGCAAGAGACTATGATGATGCTTATGGCACACCTTACATTTAGCCGCATTCCTACACCTTTTAGCATAGTGTTTTTCCACAAGACAGTTATAGCACAAACCATTTATTCTAGCTATCTCTATTCTTTTTTGTGCATTTAACTGTAAATATCGCTGACATTTGTAAAGTGGATGCGATTCCTTGCATAAAACACAACTATTACTAGCAGACAACAATGTAGTGAATTTAGGTTTTCTAATTTCTTTTACTGAGGATTTACTATTTTGAAGTGTTCTTGCATGATCCTTCAAGAAAGACAATAAAATTTTGAGTGTTCCCAATTCATCCTTTTTAAGTGTTCTTTCCCACCAATATCTCGTATTTTTATCTAATTTCTCTGTAATTAAATAAACCATCAATACTTCTGAAAAACCGCCAACATCCTGTTTAAGTACACCCAATGAACGCACGCATTCATTTATAACGTCTACACTTTCTAAAAGAGACTGTGCAGTATCCGAAATACAAGGTATTCCAATAAATCTCTTTATCAATGCATTAATTAATTCACGTTTGTTTGAATATCGCTCCTGCAACAGTTCTAACGCTGTCTTATAGTTTGAATCGGAGATTGGAAGGCACTGAATAATCTTAAGTGCAGTATTTTTGCACGCTGATTTTAAATATTGTAACTTTTGACAGTCTGATAAACCTTCATTACAATCTACACTAGCCCTAAATAAATCATAAAAGGACAACCACTCCTCCAAATTACCACTAAACGTGGGGAGTGTAAGCTTCGGCAATTTAATTTCAGATGCTTGAGCTTTCAAAACGCCTGCATTGTGACTACTTTCGTTTAATGTAATCCCCGATTTTTTCCGGTTAACACTAAGCCACATACTATCAAGTTTATCCTGTTCTGTCTGTTGTTCCTCAATGTACGACTCAATATCATTTTTATCACATTTAACAAAAATCGCATCAAATGTTTCACTCAAGTCTTCATTTAACCTTTCAATTCTATTTTCAAACAATGTTACTTGACTAGCATCTGCTTCGCCAATACATTAATCTTATTCTCCAATTTTGTAATACTAGATTTTAATCCCTTCTTTTTAACCAAAAAATCACTGAAGTCATCCATAATGAATTAAATCTAAATAAAGAAACGAACTCACCAAACTTTAAAAACGCCTTGATCAACAATGCAGCGGTATTACAATCCAACCAACCATGCACCCAAACTTCGCCAGCGCTAGATTCAAATTCCCAATCTTGAACACTAAACCACCTTTAAATCTGGTCAATCACTTATTTATCTTTATTTTCCGTCTCAAAAAAAAACTCCGGCAACGGACCATTATGTTTCCGCGACTGGTTCGCACTTAATTATGTATTCAAACTCATGAAACACAACTCTGCATATGTGGACTGTAAAACTTTAATTCAAAACGCTAAAAACCCTCTTGGTTACACACTCGACAGCGACGCCGTCTAAAACACACACACGAGCTCACTGCTCTCAATTGAACTCGCAATATAAAACAGTCACTTTAACAGTTAACAAGAAAAAAGAGAAAAAGAACATAACGTTCAAACTGCGAAATGTCCTTGGATGCAGGAAAAAACTGAAGATTACTTACGGAGTCTTTTGCGATTCACGAGCGACTGCGAAGCTCAAGGTTTCTTTATCCAGATATCGTTCGATTCTGAACTCTTTCGAAAAACGTGTACGGCAAATGTTTTCGAACAATAGCACATGGTAAAACTAAAATACTAAAATTCTACTTAGTATTGAGAAATATGAGACAATATCTTTTAATATTTAATAATTTAAATGGTGAAAATAATTTCTAATATTTAGAAATTGAATATTAATATTCTTTTCTAGGAGAGTTTAATATCACCTATTATCATTCAAACATATGCTACTAAGAAGGAATTAAATAATTAACTAAATTACAACCAAAAACTTTCACTTCAATTTTCTCGAATTCTAATTTCTGTTACATAACATCTTCTTCCACTCAGGTCTTCGATTATTAATTGTCAGCAGCTCTTTGCAATTCTCGTGAAATAAGTAAATTGTATTATTCATGATAATATAAAAATATTTAACAAAAACTTCAGTTTTTAAAAAGTGAATTGAGGAATACATCAGGTAATATTAAATGTCTATAGACCTTCGTATTACATTACAGCTAGATTATTTAAAGAAGTGTTTTTACTTCACTTTAATTGCTTAATTTTACTTAAATGCTAAATATTCTCTAACTGCCCATTGAATCACTTTTGCTTTATTTGTTCAAGAATATATTCTTTCCAAGACAAATATGTTGTGGTAAATTTTGATATCTGTGGATAATGTGAAAAAGATTAAGCTACGTGTGTTGCCTGCAACTTAATCTTAGCGGAGCGGTAAAATATTTGAAATCCAATTTAGCTTGATCAGTTAGGTGACCCAGCTTCTTTCTTTTCAACAATCATGAAATATTTTTTTTTATTTTTTTAAATTAGACTACACATTTTTTAGAAATTTTTTATTAGTTTTTTAGAACGAAAATTATTTCTTTCAGAGTTACAGTAGAGTCTCGATTATTCGAGTTGATATGGACCAAGCTCACCTCTGAAAAGCAAAAAACTCGGATAAACTGGATTTACACAAATCGTCACCAATTAAGGAGATGAAATATAAATTTTCACTTAATTCATTAATTTTTATGATGCTAGTAACATTTCTTTGATGTACATTTCCGTTATTTTTAAGAAAAACGGGGAATGAAATTGTTTATTTTAAAAAATCCTTGACAGTTTTTTATTTCATGAATGTCAATTTTCCTGCAGTTTATTATTATTATTATTATTTTTTTTTTTTTTTTGCTGCAGTATTACGCTACTGCATAGCTACCAATTTCAAGGGCAAGATTTTTTCTTACTAATAAAACTTACCAATAAAGTTTGCCTAATTCAATCTCCGAAATCCAACAATTGTCAAAGATTAAATATGGCAAAAATTTGTGTTAAATTTTAGAGGTAACAAAACCGTACAAATTGGCAGCTATGTGACTCTATTAGTGTCATGAAAATTGCAGGTGTAGCCTCTTCTTTCTTGTCAAAGTATTAAATAGTTCTTTTCAATCGAACTTACACCTTTGAAATGGACCATTTTCTTCTAATGGACTGATGGATTCTATTATTATGAAACAGCCATTATAAATGAAGTGTTAGGTGAAGAGGAATGAGAAGTCATAAAAAGTTTGGCCATAATTTAAAAAAATATATATATGGCCATTTTTTCCCCATTCTGACCAGAAAATCAGAGTTCTAACTTTTTACGACTGCTCTTTCCTCTTCACCTAACACTTCATTTATAATGGCTGTTTCATAATAATGAAATCCATCAGTGAATCAGAAGAAAATAACTCCGTTAAAGCGGAAATTCGGTTAAGCGGGACTCGGATAATCGGAACTTTCCTGTACATTAATTTTAATCTTTGGTGAATCTAACAGTCCCAAAGAAAAATTTTGACATAGGAATTTACTTTTCTTAATGTTACATTAAACAAAAGTTTCAATATAAGCATTTGAAGAGTTTACTTGATTTATTGTATTGAGATCACTATAAATTGTTAAATTGCATGGAAATTTTAATTGCAGTGGCGTTGCAAAGAGTATCAATTACATCATATTTATCAATTAGGGCTAGTTTTTCGGAGTTGGTTCTGAAATAAGTAAGTACCAGTTTATTGCAATAGAAAAAGTATTATTAAAAAATCTTTCAAAAATTTAAAATGTGATGGCAACAAGAAATAAAATTTCTGCTATACTTATACGAGGAAAGTGTTATTAGTTTTGAGCTTTACTGGGAAGGGGTGGTATTAGAGATGTAGAGGTAAGTTTTATAGCACACTGTTGCTAATTTTATGAAAATAACTCTTTTCTATTCATGTTTGTACACGAAATTAAGATACCATGTCTCCTCGTATGCCGAAACTGCACAAGCCCCTTTGATCGATTGTGGCTTTGCAACTATTTTTCATCTACATTATCCGTTTGATCTGTCTCCATCAGGCTTTCATCTTTACCCTGTATTGAGATGATGAGGTCATTATGGTGTTTGTTAGGAGATGTGAGGCATGGGATAAATCTTTCTATCAGAAATTTGTACACAAATTGCAGCATCATTGCATTGGAAAATAATATCCCTTGTTAGTCATCATTGTTCCATTTCTTAAAAGAACTTTTACACACTCCTTTGACCGCTCTTTCATATTATGCACCATAGCCGTACATATTTTTGTTCCACTTTTTACCACCAGGGGCCTCCTACCTACCTCGGGTGCTATGGGCTCGACCCCCTCGACTAATATATCTACAGATAGTTTGTAAAACGGAGTTTCGTTCGGATAGAGGTTTGTTTAGAATAGAGTGCGCCCCCTGGTTGCGAAATGTGGAACTAACATATTTTGCAAAAGGATAAAATGTTTTGAAAGGAATATTAAACGAAACCCTCTGTGCCATTTGTGATCACACTTACCCACTTGTTTTTATATGCTATCTGATTATTGCGTTATGGTGATATTTGATATTTTTGTGCCAAGTCAAAAAACTTGATTCGTTTGTTATATGGACACTTGACACTGACAGATTCATTAAAACACCACTTCAGGGACACAAGACTTTAAAAACTTACAAAAAATCCATTTTCGGTTTTTGTTTTATTCTGATTTTTTTTCTTTTTTTTTAGTTTTTCAACAATATGCAAAAAACCCCATTCAAAAATCTGCATTATTTCTTGAGTTACAATCATTTAAAGACCGTGCGTATAATTCAAGGTCCGTAGATATTGAAACTTTAAAATGCGTATTCTCAGATTAGTAAATTTGGAGTTTGTGTACATTATTACGTTCAAACTATGTAAGCAACAGCTTTTAAAAATTAACCAAATATGCGTTTCTTTAGAGTCTTGCTAAAACCAAATAAATTCACATATTTTTGCATTTGAAAAACTTCATTTTTCTTTTTTTATAATTTTTATTTATTTATTTATTTATTTTTTGTGCTAGAATTAAATTTTAAACAAAACTTTGAGTGTATATTTTGGTTTTAATTTAGAAGTAGTTGTATTATGATACTATTTTGTTCAAAAATATCTTTCTATATGCATAATTTAAGATTTTATCGCGTAGCATTTAATGATTTTAATTACGCATTAGTGAGATGAATTTTTAAATTTGAAATTCAAATATTAATTTTGTATATGCAGCATTTATTTTTCTGGATAACAGTTTAAAATACATACTTTATGCAGAAAGTGGAAAAAATTATTTTAATTGGATATTGATTGTGCTTTGGTATTTAAAAAAAAACGAGGTTTTCGATCTTTTCGACAAACTCAAAGGTCCTGTGTCCCCTTCAACCAGTAGCCTTAAATAGTGATTGATATTTAGATAACATGTATCTTTCCTAACGTAAATGTACACACAAAGGAAGGATTTTTAAGAATATTTCAGATGAAGTTAATTCAAAAATTAAAAGATAATTTGCATATTTTAAAGAGCATAAAGAAAAATTGATACCAAGGCAGGGATTTTTAAAATATTATTTTGTTCTTTTATTACTTTATCACTTCCATGATACATCTTTTGGACCTGTAACTAACCTGCAAAGGTATATACAAATCTATGTGACCCCAATGCTTAACTTTATTAGCATTTAATATTATATTACAACAACATAATATGCAGACTGACGGTTTATTTTACTTAGTACTCTAACTTTACTACAATATTAGAACTTCCTAGTCCCTAGCAGTTCATTTATTTTCTTTTACTTTATTTGTCCAGAGTATCTTCCCTTTCAAGACAAATACGCTGTGGTAAATCTTGATATCGAATGATAATACGGAAAAGATCAAACTACATGTGTAGTCTGCGACATAATCTTACCGGAACTGCAAAAAGATTTGAAATCCGATTCAGTTAGGTTATACAGCTTCTTCCAATCATTCTAAAGAGATTTTTTTTATCAGTCTACTTACTGTTAAGAGAAATTTCTATCTAGCTCTTTTTAGCATGACATAGATTTTAATTTTTCATGCTATTGATACTTTTCTAGGAAATTTGTTTTATTAATGTATTGTTTAAATTCAGTTAATAATTTATATTTTCTATGTAAGTTTTAATGTAATGTATACAAGTTGTGTGTAATATTTTATTTTATTTTTTCAACGAAATGAGCTTATTCTTTTTTGGAAATATCATTTATTTTAGCTCCTTTTTAACTTAAAAAAAGAGAAAACTTCATTTTTAGACTTAGATGTTTCCTTCACTTCTATTAATGGTTTGTAATAAACTATAAAAAAAAAAGACTTTTCTTTTTTAACACTTTCTAACAAAGTGGAAAAGTGTTTATGAATTGGGTCCGTCTCTCCATCTGTCTGTCCACTCTGTAACTCTCGTAAATATACCCGGATTTTCATGCGATTGATATATGTTATTAGGGTGCTAGCAGGGTTTCAAGCACTAGTAAATGGATAAAAATATAAAACGAAGAAAAATGGGCCAAAAGAAAGATAGCTTGGTACAGGTGAGAAAAGGAATTTAAGGTAGTGGTTATATAATAAAAGAAAGTCATTATAAAACGAGAAATAATGTTCAAAAGGAAAAAGTGATAACAAGAGAGTAGCACAGGAGGTTTAGTGAAAGGATGAAATGCTAGCAGGGTGCCAGCATAGAAACGAAAAATAGTGGGTAAAAGAATGATATGTTTCATGCAGGTGAGAGAAAGGAATTTAAGGTACGTTTTTGTAGAATAAAAGTAAGTCATGCAGTTTTTAAAAACGAATAATAAGAAAAACAGTAGGGTGATGAGAACGCGAAGCAAGATGTAAGGGAACGGTAAAACAATGGTTACCAGAGAAAGGAGTCATGAGAGAAAACCCGAATACTCTCCCTTTTACATTAAATTATTTGGACAGAAGTGTGTAAATATCTGTAGCATTCATTATATGTCTTGGTCAAAAAGGGGAACAGGAAACCTTTCACTACAATGCAGTGGCAATAAAGAAAAAAATAAATGAATGAATGAAAGCAGGGGCGAAATGGTATTTTAGGGCTTGGTTCAGGGCAGTGTAAGATGGGCTATTGCTTAAATCCAGGTGTGCAAGATAGCATCACGTGTTTGCGGAGAAGTCACGTATCGAGAGATTCAACAATAAAAATTTAAATAGTAGAAAAGGGGTTCTAATACCAATGGCATGTTTACGTATTGTAAGAGAAAACCCAATAAGATGTTGGGATCAGAAAAAAAGAGGTGCAAGATGAAGAGGGGAAAGAAAAGAGGGAAAAAGATAGGGAGTAAAATAATGAATACTAGGAGGAAAAAGAGGATGAGAATTGGAGAGTGAATACTCGGAGGGAAATAATATAGAATTGGAGAATTTCTTTGCGAAAAGGATAGTTTAGATGTTTCTCAGGGTCATCAGAGTAGTGGCATAGTTTAAAATATACGGCGGAAAGCTATAGGAGGCATCGGCCCTATGAGTATGGAGAATGCCTAAATAATTAATGAAGATTGATAGTGTAGCAGAGCGGTGTCAGTGCTCATCCTATGATCCTGTGAAAGGATTTTAACATGGACTCATTTTAGCCTCTGGCTCATAAATGGACTGTAGCATATACTTCTACGTTTGTGACCAAGGAGATTTGAAAGGACATTACAGAAGGCTTCAATATGCCAGGGGCATACCAAATGTTCATCGCTTCTCGCTTGTATATTAGGTAAGCTGATTTTGACTATTTATCTTTGCTTCAGCGCAGTATAAATATGAAATTAATATTAGGAATTGAATATAAAATTTTGTAGTAGGTAATTAAGCTTTTATTCCGGAATGCTGTAGGCAGAGTAAGGCAATATACAAATTTAAGATGCTTATTGACAAATTTCTGTGTGTGGGACCTAGCGTCCATTTTAACCTTCTAATTGTAAAATTTCAACATACCAAATAAAAATATTAGTTATGAATTTATTTACTCTTTATTCCTGCCTAAATATTTTATGCTTATTTCAGGATAGGAAAGCTGGTGTATATCGCGGCCAATTTAAACACCCAATTTCTGATGATTCTTAATTACATACATAAATTAATATCTTTAAAGAATGACAGCAGATAATTCACATGATGCATTAATTCACTTACAGTTTAAATAATAAATGTTTATATAATGCAGCGCGAGAATTGTGCTGCGATTAATTGATTAATGAAGGCAGATTAATTGTTTATATTGATAAGGTGTAGTATTAAAGGAGTGGGTAACGACATTGCAAAGTGTTGCCTTAAGGCACATATTTATAGTAATGTGTAACTTTAAAGAATAAAGTTAGCAATAGTAAGAAACGGCTAGGGCCATTACAACAATGTCAGTGATGTTTACCATGACATGCTCGGTATTGAATATTGTTGGAAACAATAAGAAATATGTTTTTCGTCTTCGTTTGTGAAATATGCTGCAGGTGTCGCCACTATCCAGCAGTGTTTTCCCAATAACTCTAAGGAACTGATCATATCATCTCAATAATCAGACCTCCGTTTCTTTTCACATAGAGGGCAGCACTACAGAAAAAACTTACAAGGACACTGCGAACTGAAATCTTAATTTGAACCACAGACTTCTAATATAAGTAGACTCCCAATTCCATTGTTCTTTCGGGAAAGTTTTGACTCCAACATCTTTTGCTTTCATGGCCAAAAGGGTGCCGTATTTTGGCGGTAATCCCTTTATTGGCAAAGCAAAAGTGCGGTCAACTCAAGACAAACGCTGACAGACGATGTTTCGGCGGGAATCTGGAGAGAGGTTCCGAGGAGAAAAACCGGTTTGGCGCTCTAAATCTGCCTTCCATCACGTGATGGAGGACAGAGATGTAGGAGACAAGAAAAGGTTGCCGATTTAGAGTCTACTTATATTAGAAGTCTGTGATTTGAACTTGACAAGAACAATACTTTTAGCTAAGATCAGCGATTTTTACTTTGTGAATTTAAACTGTTCAACCAAGAGGCTTGTCAGTGGTGTTTACCATGACATGCTCGGTATTGAATATGAAGTGTGTAGCACTCCGTATTACAGTATAATTGCAATTCCTATCTATAAGAGTGAATTATTTTTTATACATTTTCTGCATGTATTTACGGATTTTTTATAAGTCGAACTTACGATAACTCGAATATTTTTGTCAGTCTCTTCGAATTCGACTTATCGAGAATTCTCTGGATATGGAAATACGGAGCACATAGTTTTGGGCGGTTTGGACAAGGATAATTGTCACTTTAAAAAATATCTTTACATTTTACGCAGTGAAAGACATATCTTTTTCAGATTTCCTTAAAATATCTTCGTTATCGGCAAAACATGAACAAAAATCGAAACTCAGATGTGAGTGAGCCACATGTTATTTTTTTTTTATGTTTATTTATTTATTTATTTTGAGTGAATAAATGGATAGTGATCCTAATTTCCTATACAAAAATTGTTTATTGTAGTATATATTACCGGTTCTACAAGTGCGTGCAATCTTTTTGGAATCGCCCTGTATTTAACATTACAGAAAATATATATAACATTATTGGAAAAAATATTAATAAGATTACATTTATGAAACAGAAAAAGGTGATGGTGACATCGAATAGAATTAAGCGTCTACATAGATTAGCACTTAGCATTTCATTACAATTACACAGTCATAAGAAACTGTTTCCCTTTCCACGGCTTGCTTACTTTACTAAGTGCTACAATTCCCTAGTTGCTAATTTATCCGTTTTTACTTTATTTGTTCCAGACTATCTCCCTTCCAAGATAAATACGTTGCGGTAAATCTCGATGCCTGGTGGTAATGCGGAAAAGATCAAACTACATGTGTAACCTTTAACTTAATCTCGCCCAAACGGCAAAAGATTTGAAATCCGATCCAGCTGATTTACTTAGGCGACCCTAGTTAGTTGCAAAGGGGTTTTCGAATTTCTGTTCCTTTTTTTCCCCTTACTAGTCTATATCTAAAAGAAAGTTTTCTTTTTCCTTCCAGCATTAGATTTTATTGACGCATTGATTTAATAGCTACAATTTAAGTTTGCTTCGAGTTTACTTTGCGTAGATAACTATTACAAGAGATTATGTTATTTTTTCAACGAAGGGAAAATGACAGAATTTATGCCAATATATTTTATATACAGCTGCTTTAACCCTTTAGTGCGCAGCTTTGCATATATGCAAACAACAGTGTTTTGAATTTAATAGATATTTTTATTCGTATGTAACGAATTCACACCAGAAAATTAAAATACTAATATTTGGTTTAAGTAATAACAGACATCGAGTATTTAAATAAAGCGAAATTATCCACTGAAACTTTCTGGTATAAAGTCAGATTCTCTGAACTACGTAATTTCTAGAACGTATTCTATCATGGGAATTAAAGGGTTAAATGTTAAGTTTTATAAAATAAATAATTATATAAAATAAGGCATTTGGAGAGATACTTATTAAAATATTTACTAATTTGCAATATTTTAGCACAAAACAAACACACTACGCATTTACTTGTATTGCAGATGTGCAACAGAAGAAAAGATTGACGTATTATATGAAAAATGTATCTCTGATTTTTTTCATTATTTTTCCTATGTAATAAACCTTTCAGAGAATCATATATATCATTTTCGAAACAAAATACAAAATCGCGCATTTAAGGGTTAAAGACTAATTATCCTGAATAAGTCATTTACTGTGAGAAAAAAAAAATCTATAAAATTTCTCTGCATGTCTTATTAAATAAATGTAGTGCTGTATCATAATTTGCCAGGGAAAATCTGCAGAAAAAAAATCGGTCTTCTGAAAGAGATATGAAAAATAATATAAACGCATCTATAATGATAATTACTGTAATATGATTGATAAAGTTGAAGTGATATACTGAGGGTAAACAGCTCTACAATTAAAATTTTTAACACTCAATAACTCTATTGTTAAAAATTTTAACACTCAAGTTTATGTGAATTAAAAAAACAGCTATTTTTTATTATTAAATGAACAGTCAGAAAAATATAGTTCCAGCAACTCAAAATTAAAAAAATTATTAAAATTAATTAACAAATTAATTAAAATTGTGAAAAGAAGTGTTGAAAATTGCTTTGCAAAACGTGTGGAAAATTATCTGGGAAACCGAATTTTCATATATTTTTCAAAACTTGATTATGTAAGTACACCTTTTAATATATACAGTGAAATACGTTTAACAAGAAAACAATTGACATGAAAAATCGTTTAACACAAAATGATATAGCGGCCCGGACAGTATACTATGCAATTTAATACATTTTTTTTTTCTTTTAACACGAAACAAAAATCGTTTAACACGAACAAAAATTCGCTTTCGATCTAGTTATTTTGAGTTCAAATTGGGGAATTTTATGTTAAAACCACTGAATTTTAGGTGAAAATCAGTGAATTTCGTGTTTTTTATAAATTAGCTTATGTTTTAAGAGCACAATGGCTGAGAAATCGATGCGAAAACAAACTGCTATTTCGCTTCAAATGAAGATGAAGCTGCTTAATGCAGTTGATAAAAAAGAAGGACGAAAACAGAAATCTGCAAAGAGTTTGGCATTGCCAATTCTACTTTATCAACAATAATAAAAAAACAGGGATCCCATTACGTTAATGTTCGAGCGCAGTATATTTAAGCCAGTGAGAAAACGTATGAGAACTGCTAAGCACGAAGATTTAGAGACAGAGCTTTGCTTATTTGGTTCAAACAAGCTAGATCTCAGAATGCTGAAAAAGACACTTAAAAAAAAAGATATCTGATTTTCCCCTCTCAAAACAATATATTTTTTACTTGCTTTTTATCCTAATGGATGCAACTTACTAGTAGTTTAACAGGAAATCGAAATAAAATTTGACGACGTAGAAAATTTTTATTCTTTTTTTACGAATCTTTTAACGCGAAATTCTTTTAACACGAAAAAAATTTTCGGTCCCCTCAGTTTCGTGTTAAACGTATTTCACTGTATGTATATTTTTATTGTCTATATATTATAGAACAAAAAAGTGCCCGTAAGTAATGTTGACATCATATCGATGGTGGCAACGGTCGAAGGAATTCATTTCATTTTTTCGCAAATATAATTATTTCTAAAAATCTCATAAATTAAAGTTTTGCATCGTCGAACAGAAAAATAAATGCAAAACTGTAGTTCAATTCATTGGTTTTTGATGGTTTTGAAAATAATTTTCAAGCATGAATTTTTTTAAAATCTATCTTTACCGCGAGCAGTTGCGGAAATTTATTACATTTGCGTTGCAAACCAAAACTATTGTTTTTTATAAATTTCAAAACTTTTTTGAATACATAATTGATATTTTTCATATAAAAATGCTTTTTGGTGTTATTAGTGAGCAATCTAAAAAAATGCATTAAATATAAAAAACAAAAAACCTATTTCGATAAAAAAGAGTTTCCAATATAAAAAAATCTTTTCACTTAAGTTTTGTACATCGGGCAATATGCTCAGTTAATCCAAGAAGCCCGTGTTTGATCCTCTGATTTTTTTAATAATACTAATGTAAGAATTATATACCAAAGAGCATTGCTAAATGTATTTTTCCAATACCAGAAAATTTACAGCAAAGTATTAAATAAAGTTTAAAATGATAATTGTATTAATAAAAGATATGCTTAGCATAACTTCAACAAAAAATTATTCAAATGGTGGTTTTATAGCGGAAGGAAGAAAGGTCTCCGATATACAAAAAATTTTTTGTCGGTGCTATGATTAAATTCTTGGTCAAGTATGATGAATATTTCCACAAATATATCACTTCAGAAGAACAGTCAGACTAAAATTCCATACTTCTAATAACTTGGATCTAATAAATTTTTCAATAAATGTATGCAACGGGAAGTTGTAGTTTGTTTTTTTAATATACTTTAAACGTGATTTTTTTTCTAAAATTGATTCAAAATATTATCTATAACGCATGACATGATAAAGGTATGCAATCTTTAGACAAGGTGCAGTAATATTTCGAACATTTCTGATTACTACATTTCTTCCTCATAGAAATTGATGATAAATGTTATAAAATAGGTAATTTATATACAAGTTTTGCGAATAAGGCACTCAACTAAAAACGCTTTACCTGCTTTACTACTGCAAGATATTAGTAAACAATACCATATTTCAAAAATAAATGACACAAACTAAAGGTTGTACTGATAGTCCGTAAATTTTTATTTTTCTAAATTTTATTTTATTTTTAATAGCGATGTTCGCGAAACACATTGTACAGTCGTGGAAAAAAAAAGTAAACACCCCCTACTAACTCCTCAACAAATTATCGTAGAAGAAAGTTACTGGTACCGAACGATTGGAAATAAAGTCTACTTTTAAATAATGTATATAAAATTTGCTTAGGGGGCCATCTACATATTAAAACGAACCAGAACTTTGTTTTTTTCAATAGCAGTACACAATTCTGACAGCATAAATGAACTCTACACCCTCCAATTAGCCTAAAAACGAATTTTTATGCAATTCGTACCATAAGTTTCTGAGAAATTAATTATTTTAAAACGAGCGTATTTTAAGGGCTGTATCCAAATTGAAGTTCGGAAATGGATTGTTGACCGAGAGAACCCCCATCTTGATCAAGGCACCTTAAGAAGTCAATGAAGCCTGCTAGATTACGGGACAGCAGAAGAAATTTCAAAATATCTAGTCGCTTCTATTATAGACGGCCCCTTAAACCATCATTTTGCCGTTTTTTAAGCATAATTTGAAAACTACTAGGAAGAAAAATGTGAAATTTGGGATTTACATAAAGCAGGACTTAATAAATCTAAATCCATCAAAAAAATTGTAGGTTGTAATTCATAATTTTTTCGAATATTAATTTCATAATTCATAATTCATATCATAAAATTATAAAAATTGCAAATTCAGCGTATTTATGTTTGGGTATATTAGTATTATTGCTACAAAAAAAATTAACACATTAGGAGCATAATTTCTGGAGATATAATTAAAAATATGAAAATTTCATTTAACATTAGAAGCACTAAATTTTGAATGTTTATAATTAAAAAACTTATCATTCAAATGACTTGAAATTTGGTACCTAGGCATAATTTGAACCGGAGATTTGAAATATTTTGTTAAAATTGGGTATTGTCATTGAAAAAAATGAAGTTTGGATTCGTTTTAATATGTAGATGGCCCCCTAAGCAAATTTTATATACATAATTTAAAAGTAGACTTTATTTCCAATCGTTCGGTACCAGTAACTTTCTTCTACGATAATTTGTTGAGGAGTTAGTAGGGGGTGTTTACTTTTTTTTTTCCACGACTGTACATTATACACTAGTAAACTTAATTTCTAATACTTTTGCATTTTGCAAAGTTTAAAATTACACAATATTCTTGTACCTAATAAAAAATATATTATGTTATCTTATATAATTATACTTTGAATTATTACATTTTGAAATTTATATTAGAAAGTCCAAGCGTGCAGGATTTTCAATTTATATAAATACAGTGCAATAAAATATTTGAGTGGATTGAAGTTTGTTGTTCTATATCTGAAAATAGTCCAGGTTCGGCTTGCGAAAAGTCTTTGATACTTTATTCTAAAAAATACGAATAAATAAGTAGAAATGCAATGAATTCAAATCAGTGTGATTTATTTTCAAAGTGACAGTTATAATCATGTAAATAAATAATATTGCAATACCAGAGAAATGTCAGCAGTGCCTGAAATGATAGGTATGTTAAAAGAAAAGGACCCACACGACAAGTTACATTCAACAGTTATATAAAGCGAATGCCTTGATTTTCATCTCAAGAGTCATGAACAGTTGTGTACTTCAAATGTGATGTATCAAGCCAAAAATGGAATCCCTACGCTATATTATAAACAGATAACTCATTTCATATTAATTTTGAATACCAATCCAGCCAAACAATTTATTAATTGACGTAACCGAAATTTTTAGCGTATACGTTAAGATACCAAAGTCTGGACGTTAGAAATGTTTATATTAAGAGACGAAAGAGAGACAAGTATGCATGGGAGGCGCATTTTTTTAAACATAAACAAAGTACATAATCATGGTTCAAGTATTTACTTAAGGTTATAATTGTTTACATTTTACAGCAAATTTCAGCAATCATTTGCTTGAATTTGTGACGCAACTACGTCCTTTAGTATAATGAAAGATTGCAGTGTAGTGCTTGAAAGTTTGGCTGATAATCATACATTGTTGGGTGATTTGTGCTTGTCTAGATGTATTCTATCGCCCTTATCTTTATAGTTCTAATTTTGTAACATTCTGCATTTTCAAAATAAATAAATGAATAAAACAAAAAAAAATAAAAATAATAATTTTTTAATACAAATTAAGGAAGTGCGAAATATATTGATTTTAGGAACAGTTGTAGAGAAAACTTCAAACTTCTTATAATTTATATATGGACAAGATGCTTCTATTTTCCAACTATTACACATAAAGCTAAGATTAACTTCGAGACCAATTATGCGTTATTTGATATAAGTTGCATTACTGCGTCCAGTAATTAATGTCTGCATAATGTATGACAGAGAACATTGTCGGTGGTAGGAAATTAGGGATGAGATAGCTACTTTAATTGTGTTACTTAATGTTAGAGAAATTAAATCCATTAGCTAGTTTTAAAGCCGATATTAGCTCGTTAAAAGATAATTTTTCGAAATAGAAAATCGGATTTATATATTTCTAATTTTTGCCAACGAGGCTAAATGTGATTTACATCTTTTTTACTTTGTTATGAAAAATACGAAGAAATAAGTAGATGTACAAGGAATCCATATAAATTTGATTTATTGTCAAAGTGACAGTTATAGTCTGGTAAATAAATAATATTACAATACCTGATAAATGGTAGCAGTGCCAGAAATCATAGGTACGTTAATAGGGATGGACCCAAACGACCAGTTACGCAAAACAGTTATAAAGCGAATGCCATGGCTATCATCTCAAGAGTCATGAAAAGTTGTGTACGTCAATTGAGGTGTAACAAGCCAAAAACGGAACCCCTGCACTATATTATAACCCAACAGATAACTCATTAATTATTAATTTTGAATATCAATCCAGCCAAGCGATTTATCAATTGACATAACTGAAATTTTTAACTTACACTTTAAGATGCCAAAAGCTGGACGTTGGGAATGTTTATACTAAGAAACGAGAGAGAGACAAGTATACATGCGACGCCTTTTTTAACATAAACAAAGTACATATCATGTTCGTTGAAATAATTACTTGAATAGACTATAGTTGTTTACATTATACAGCAAATTTCAGCCATATTTACATGAATTTATAACGCAATTATGTTCATGTAGTATAATTAAAGAGCGCAGTCTAGTGCTTCAAAGATTGACTGATAATCATTCATTGTTGGAGGATTTGTGCTTGTTTACATGCGTTTTATCGCCCTTATAATTCTAATTTTGAATCATCCTGAATTTTCAAAAAATAATAATAATAAATATTTTTTAAATAAATATTCGAAAAATATTGATTATAGAAACAGCTATCGTGAAAAATTCAAACTTCTTAGGATTTATATATAGACAAGACGCTTCTATGTTCTAACTATTCCATCAAATTTTTAATCATAGACTGTTGGGTACTTTGTGCTTGTCTAGATGTGTTCTATTCTACTTATCTTTATAATTCTAATTTTGCAACATCCTGAATTTTCAAATAATAATAATGATAATAAAATAATAATAAAAAATTTCAATAAAGATTAAGGAAGTGCGAAAAATATTGATTTTAGAAACAGCTATCGAAAAAACTTCAAACTTCTAAAGATTTATATATGAACAAGACGCTTCTATTTTCCAACTATTCCTCCGAATTCTTAATCATACACTGTTGAGTAATTTGTGCTTGTCTAGATGTGTTCTATTCCACTTATCTTTATAATTCTAATTTTGTAACATTTTGAATTTTCTATTAATAATAATAAAATAATAAAATAAATAATTTTTAAATAAAGATTAAGGAAGTGCGAAAAATATTGATTTTGGAAACAGCTGTCGAGAAAACTTCAAACTTCTAATGATTTATAAATAGACAAGACGCTTCTATTTTCTAACTATTCCACATAAAGCTAAAGATAATCTTCGGGAGCAATTATGCATTATTTTAATATAAGTTGCGTTACTGCGTCCAGTAATTATTGTCTACGTAATGTATGTGAGCGAACATTGTCGGTGGTTGGAAATTATGGATGAGATAGCTACTTTAATTGTGTTACTTATTTTACAGAAATGAAATCCATTAGCTGGTTTTCAAGCCGTTATTAGCTCACTAAAAGATAATTTTGAGAAATAGCAAATCGGATTTATATATTTCTAATTTTTGGGAACGAGACTAAAAGGGATTTACATTTTATCTGTAGAAAAGTATTAGGTGATCGGCATTAATTGGTCGTAGTTCCATCTCACTTTTACAGTCCATAACTAAAATTTATTCCCAGAAGTTTTGTGTTTTGTAATTGTGTGTTCAATTTTTTTTTACTAATTATCTCGTGAAAAATAAATAAATAAATAAATAAAAATATAACTATCGCTCCCTTTTGGTGCTTACAGCAAAAGAAAAGAAAAAAGTATCACCTATTAACTCATTTTTAAACTCTTTTTAATACTTTCCAACACAGTTGAAAAGTGTTTATGAATTTGGTTTGCCTGTGCTCTAACTAACGTAAATATTGTCCGATTGCTGTGAAATTTATGAATGTTATTATGTATTTTTACTATGTTCATTGAAAATGAAGTGTATAGTATGTACGGTTCGTTTACAGGGACACTCAAAAGGTTACATTACGCTCTATATGGCGAAAAATCGAGTGTTTTAACCTTCCGAAGCTAAAATAATAATTCAAATGCTTATTCACTGTTTTTTCGAAACAAAATGAGATCCTTTAGGCGCTTAGTAATTTAGGTTGAAAAATATGGATCTAAAACTACAAACCCCCTTAAAACATCAATTTAATAACCGTTAACCTAAATTAACGCAATCACAAATTTAAGAGCTTTAAACAAGTAAATAATCTACAAATCCTCAAAAATTTTTCTTGAAAAAGATTTAAGTTAAATACTTATGAACATTTCTCACTTTCTTGGTCATACTGTGTTTTGGGCATTTTTAGGCTTTTTGCAAACTCAGATGAAAATAACATTTATTTTATGTTGGAATCAGCTTAGATGCTGCCCTTTATTCGTTTGATTTGAACGCAAAAAACATTCAGCTATTAAGAAGTGATGTGAAAATGGGAAAAAATCGGACATTTTACACTGTAAAAAAAATTACTACCAGTTTTCCTGTAGAAATCGGAAAAATAGTTACCCTTATCGTACCGGAAAAATTTCCGACCCAGCTCGGAATAAAATCCGTAAAATACCGTTTTATTGACTTTTTCCTTTTTTTATGGATTTTATTCCGAGCTGTGTCGGAAAATTTTCCGGTACGATAAGGGCAACTATTTTTCCGATTCCTACAGGAAAACTGGTAGTATTTTTTTTACAGTGTAGTTTTTATAAGGAAAAGAACAGAGGTCCCCGTATGGGGACCCAGGGACCGAAGAGGTTAAACACAGTAATCTATATAAAAAAGAGAGAAAACTTTAAAATTCTTTACCTTAAAAAAAAGTAAGTATTATCTATAATAATATATGTATGTGTATATAATGAGTAAATGTATACATCGGTAAAAACAATTCTCCAAAGTGTAGATTCCCCTTAAATAGCATTCAACAGAATTACTATTTCGAGTTTATCACTTCATGGTTTAAGATTTATTTAAATAAATACTAAGTAATTTACATGTAAGTATTCTTCATGGCTACAAAATTTTAAAAATTAACAACGTAGCAGATTTACTTTAGAACATTAAAGTTAAAATGGGAGAATCGTAAAGATGGTGTAGAAGGACATGTTCATAATTTCACATGCGAAAGTTTTACTCTCGATAAATTTTCAGTATATCCTTCTTATAGGAACTCCGAATACTAATCTTCACTTTGTTTAATCGTGTAATATTTGTTGATAAATAACGCGAATTTTATTATTCGGAAATAGAGGTATTCTAAAATCTGCAAAAATGCCAAGTGTTGGCAATGCTGTTGGCGACAATCTTGTAAGCATGAAGACATCCGAAATCATGTGATCACACTAAAACATTTGTAACTTTCATGTCATGTCTGATGATATCATAGCTGTTAAGAGTTCCATTGTTTTTAATTTTGAATTTTTCTAAAATATGAAATTAAATTTTAAATATTTTGCACGATTTCCGATGTTATGGAGATAGAAAAAACACGAATAACGGAATTCGAAAACTGTTATTTTTACAGAGAGCATTGCAAAACATGAACAGGTAAGTTCTAGCGATATATATATACAATTATCAGGGCTCACAAATGATCCGTGTTCTTAATACTACAGTAAAGCACCGATTTTACGCGAGCGGATGATCCGCGGTGCGGTTTATCCGCGAAGCGAATTTTTTTTTACAATTCAAGCCAAAAGCAAGGAAAATACAATAAGCCCTGCTAATAAATATAAACAGAACAATTCATGTATTCAAAAGTAATAGAAGAATATTTCTAGTTTCGGTTGCCATGTTTAAAATATCAGATATAAAGTCATGATGTCTTTTCTTGATTTATTAAAAAAACGTAAACACAGTAATTAAAATAATTAAATAAGACTATTGTGATAAATTCCAGGGGAGCACATCAAGAATAGCTTCATTTTTGAGATAGAAAAGGTCTTTCCAAAGCCAGAAGCAAAAAAAGTGACTGATTTAAAAAAAAAGGTGTAACTCGACATTTTTTGTACAGTATGTATGGTATTGTTTCTTTTTTACTGTTCTTTATTTTAGTGATTTAGACGTAAAGCAAAGGTTTCTGCTGTACTGTGCATATGTATGTATTTTAAACGTTTTATTGTGTTTTTTGTACACTGAAACATAGTTTTTATATTGAATTTTCTTTTTTTTTTTTCGTGCTTGCACCCCATTTTCAGTCTTTTTCGGATTATCCGTAATTTTTGTTATCCGCGGTGCCCTTGCCACCCAATTTCGCGGATAATCGGGGCTGTACTGTATTTGTAAAAAAAATGCGAGCTGGTTTCTACATCATTTCTACAGAAAAAACTCTTCGTGGTAGATTTATGCAAAAATTTGATAGAAAAATGTAAGGAAAAAATTGTATGAAAAAAGTGGTATTCAAACTCTGAACCATTTTATAAACTTGTATTTATAGGAAAAATCACTTTTCAAGAATCGGTGAAGCCTAGTCGCTGCCACTTAACAAAAGTTACCGTATATTAAAATAAATAAATAAATAAATAAATAAATAAAATAAAAAGTCGGAAATTGTACGTAAAATGTACGCAAATTCGTGCTACAACTAGTTTTATAAATATTCAGATCTTGGTGCAAGAGGTGTTGCACTCTTATGCAAAAATGCATTAATACTAAATTTATCACGATTATATATATTAAATTTAGTAATACGGAAAGAGAGTAACTCTATCTTAAATAGGACGTCATCACCATGGCAATCTAGAATCATTACCTATCATGGGATATCATTAAATTAATTACGTATGATAGGATTTAATAGAATGAAGAAAACTTTTATTAATATCTTTTTAAGTTTCGATTCGATTTTCATTAAATTTGAAAGACTCGACAAAATTCTGTAACGGCTATGTATATTCAATTTCAATCCATTCGGTGGAGTAGTTTTTACGTTGTTATATGAGGACAGATGGACAGACAGACGGGCGTTCCAGTCGCCGACTATAGGTGCTATGCATTTATATAATTACGAACGCACCTATAAATTAACATAAGTATACTTATATTAAGTATACTTATATAAGTATACTTATATTAACATAAGTATACTAGTATTAACATAAGTATTTTTTTAATGTTTCCTCTTTCTTTGTGGTATTTACTTGATTTTATTTATTAAGCTAAATTTTTTGTTCAAAAGAAGTTTATTTCACTTATATGCATGACAAAATATGTTTATAAAAAAAAAAAACATGAGGTTTGGCAGCAATAAAGACGTATCCATAAAAAACTTAAAGCTTAGAAAAATAATAGATATCGCGACCTACGCTATTATTTTGACAAAATGTATTTTTTAAATGTTACACTCCATGGAATAAAACCAAAAATGTACTATGTTTGTTTGAAACCAGCAAATTAATTAAACGATTTTTGATGATTTGTAAAGCAATTTTCAAGATTGTTATGTTTTTAATTTATCAATAACTATTTGTTTCATTGTTGTTGTTTGTAAAGTAACTTAAATACAAAACCCCAATAACATATTCCAAACTAAGGAAAAGGTTATCATAACTCGTCTTTAATTATTTAGTCTTGGTGAGGACAACTTTTCTGGTAACACTGGTCTGCAAAAAAATTATAATTTTTTCTCCCTGCAAACTAAATATGTAAAGTGTAAAGATCTAATATTCCTAATTCTAAATATGCTATCCAAATTGCTCCAGCACGTGCCATTTTTTCGAGAAACAGTTTTATAATAATAACAAATAATGAAGGATTATTATATTAATTTACAATGCTAGCTAGTATTAAAATCATGTAAAAAGGCGCTTTCACTGTCTTAGATATATGAAATTGATAAAATATAGCATAAAAATCTAATTTATAGATACTTGTGTCGTCCATTTTGCTATTTTTGCCCCCCCCCCCCCTAACTTCTGTAACTCGGATAATCATATTTATAAAAATATTTACAAGTAATTTACATATTATTATCTACATTTTATCGTTTACAAAATTTCCACTTACGTTTTAGCAAGGTACAAAAAAACCTCTCAATTTTAAAAGCAAACCCTCCTACCAAAAGTACGTAAAAGTACGTATTGTTAGTAATTATATGTAGTATAGCACGTGATACAGTAATTTCGTTACCATATTTTTATTTAGCGGAGTGAAATCTATAAGAATCAACTATTATTTTTACAGAGAGGACTTTGGTGCCGACCAGTGAATTCATTACTTTGGTTTTATTAACAACTCTGTTTTATAAAATAAGGTAACAAAGTAAACGTTCCTTGCAAGATGCTACACGTATGAGAATTTAGATTCTAATCAAATTCATTTCAAGCACTTTCAATAGTTCATCAGAACAACTGGACTGATTTGATACATGCTTAACATGATATACGCTTGCAGAAGGAAACAGCAAGTTATCACGTTTAATATATTGCTAAGTGTTATAACAAGTTAGAGGAAACAACTGTCAAACATTCTCGATACAAATAGCTATGAATAACGCAATTTAAGGTGGAGATACATTATTGCTGTTGCTTAGTTATAGTTTTTTTTTTTATAAATTTACCTATCAAATATAATATTATAAAAACTAAGGTATAAACCCGGGCATCCCAGGTAGCAGAATGTAGGCGAAAACCACCTTATACAGGGTGAGTACAAAAGATATGGACCCGATTTTAAAAAATCATATTTTCGAAACTACAGTAGAACCTCGATTATCCGAAGTAATTGGAACCGACCCTCTTTCGGAAAATCGAAATTTTCGGATAATCAAGAATGCTTTAATTTTAAGATTAAGGAGAAATATGTGCAATATTTCTTGTTATGGTAATAAGTGCTTAATAAAAATAAAGCAATAGAAAAACAGAAACAAGAATAAATTACCTGAATTTTAATTTTCAAATTAAGTACCTTTTACATATATCGCAAGTGTTTGAAAAAATTGTTTGTTGGTCGCAGTTTCGATTGCCTTTGCTTGAAAGCTCTGTCACGGAGTTTTTTAATGTTTTTAGTTCACCACTATCACAGTCTTTCTGCTGTTCCAGACATGCCAAACCTTTTGCAAAACATTCAGAAGCTTCAGAATTGCTAATATGTTCTTTTTCTTCGTTCCGCTTCGCAGCTTACGGAAGCTCAAACTAAATTAAAAGGAGCTCTAAGAAAGGGGATCGAGAATATTTATGTACCCGTAGTTCGGAAAGGACCACTTGCTCATAAGGAATATGATAGTTAAAAAAAAAGCTTTCAAAATGGATTTTCCACACAAGGAATGTGATAGTAAAAATAATAATAATAAAAATAAAATCTTTAAAAATGTATTTTGGTTAACCGAGAGTTTCGGTTAAAAGAGTTTCGGATAAAAGAGGTTCTATTGTATTTCACATATTACAATTAGTGATACATGACTTTAAAGAGAAATATACCAAGTTTTTTTTTTTTTTTTTTTTTTTTTTCAGTTACAAATGTTCGATGTGTGACCGTCTTGTTACACGGTATGCGTCCAAACTATAATCCAGTTCGTTCCAAACATTTTGTAGCATCACTCTGTCAATGGTTTTGAATCCTGCACAAATGCATTCTTTAAATTCTGGCAGTGTCAAAGACATTGTTTATGTACCACCAATGCCAAAAACACTGCCATAACTTAAAGTTTTTGTAGCATTTGTGCAGCATTCAGAACCATTGACAGAGTGACGCTACAAAATGTTTGGAACGAACTGGATTACAGATTGGACGGTATGCCGTGTAACGAGGTCACACGCCGAACATTTGTAACTGAAAAAAACTTGGTATCTTTATCTTTAAATTCATAGTAGGAGAGCTGTTGAACATTTTTGAGTAGGTATTTGAGGCACCCTGAAAATTTGTGCAGCACTTCTTTTGTAATGCCTGAATACAAAATCGAATGTCTGGCTGAAGGATCGTGGCCCAAAACCTGTGCCAGACACGTGTCAAGTGCCATTTTTTGACACTACCCAAAAAAAGTATTTGAGGCACGCTGAGATTGAAACAGAATAATATTTATACTTAGAAAAAAATATTTTTAAAATGACAGACACTTTAGTCGGCCCAAAAATTGTGCCAGACACGTGTCAAGTGCCATTTTTGACTACCCAAAAAAGGTATTTGAGGCACGCTGAGATTGAGGCATAATAATATTTATGCTTAGAAAAAAATATTTTGAAAATGACAGACACTTTAGTCGGCACAAAAACTGTGCCAGACACGTGTCAAGTGCCATTTTTTGTCTGGCACAGGTTTTGGGCCACGATCCTTCAGCCAGACATTCGATTTTGTATTCAGGCATTACAAAAGAAGTGTTGCACAAAATTTCAGGGTGCTTCAAATACCTTCCCTAAAATGTTTAACAGCTCTTGGACTATCATGTATCATTATAATATGTGCAGTAGTTTCGAAAAAATATATTTTTTATAAATCGGGTCCATCATTTGTACTCACCCTGTATATTATTTCTGATGTTACCAATCTATTTTTCGCTTCAGATATTAAAGTCACAGCGATGAATGGGGTATTTTTCAAAGGTTTCTGCCAGCGGCTTTTCGCATAGTATACTAATATCGTTAAGACATGTTTTTTGATAAAAAGAATAGTAGTTAATAAAACATTAATTGAAACACCTATGAACAGATAATCTGAAAGATTGCGGTGAAAAAAACCTACTTTTATTAATATTTTTTAATTGTTAATTCTAATAAATTTTTTACATCTAATATATTTTTTTTAGAATGCCTATTAACAATACTAAAAATATATTTATATGAAAAATAGAAATAATGCGCACAAATAAAGTTTTGCAATGTATTAAAAGCGATATTTTCATCTTGGTCTCACGTCAGGAGTTAACAGCCGAAGAAATCTCCAAAGATCGCTATTTACAATCAACCTTTTTGATTCGGTTAATTTCAGTGAATTAAACGCGAAATTCCATTACATAGCTTGAATTTGTGATTTATTTATATTTTATTGTTTTATTTATTGATTGATAAATAAATGTATAGTGTGTATATAAATGTGTTAATTTAGTTATGGAATATAAGTTGGACTCAAATAAAGTGTTGTGTATATAAATTTAAATGGAGACCGGATTTATCTTTTGTAATAGTTTGCATTGTATAGTTCGACGGTGTAAAAATGTGCGATATTTAGAAGTTTAAAAAATTGCAATGAATGTTAAATTTAATCGACTGCCGTTGCCACCGTAAAACTGACGTCAGCGTTATGCACGGACACGTTTGTGCTTTATAGTATAGATAAAAGTAATTTTGTTAATAATAAATATTTTAAATAAAATAAATTTTTTGTTAGCAAATGTTATAATTGATACTTATTCACGATTTTTTATTGGTACACCTAGTTTCCTTAAAAGCTTAGGCTTCAAAATTTCTCTTGAATTAAAAAGAATTTTGACTGTATATCCACCTGGGACCCAAGAAAATTTGAAACACTTTATCTTTGTATTTACTACTTTATTTTCATCAAAAGGGTGAAAAAAAATTATTTTTAAAGGTTTTTAATTTTCTTTTTTAATTTGGTAAGATCCATATCCATTTTAATGTATGTTCAGGTCTTAAATATGATGAAATGTAAACACAGTTCATTTCAACTTTTCAAATGTAAAGTGATACTGAAAAGCACTAAATTAACAATGAATTGAAACATATATATATATTTATTATTAATTTAATGAACAACACTGAATTACTTTACACATATTTAAGCCAAATATAAATCTTTGAAACAATTTCTTTCACTGGTAATGCACAAAAACATATTGCAACTTGGTTAGTTTTCTTTTAGTTTAGTTTTCTTTTAAATACATATTATTATCAATGTAATGTCTAAAATAACGATGTGCTTTAAAAATTTTGTGCACTACTGCTTCTTGTTCTAGCTGTTGTGAAATATCAGGAGAATATGGAATACTTGAGCAAACCTAAAATGAAACATAATTAAAATCAGATTTCATGATGCTTGTGAAAAATATTCTTTATTGCATTGATTAATTATTTTTTTTAATATTTATGAATTTCTAACAAACGAAAAAGTTAGCCGAAGTAATTGTTTTAATTTACATATTAAAAAAAACTTTATATGTACATAAATCAGAACTTGAACTTACTGCAAAGATTTCTTCCAAATCAAATTGAGCTTTTGATATTTCGCTTTTTCACTTCCGTTAGTTTGGCTAACTGAGCCATCAGCAAAATTAATGTCTGATTCTTTAGTAGCCTCATTTTCAGCTTCAGAAGAATATTCATAAATTTTATTAATATTAAAATATTCATCATTAGAGTCACGAAAATGAAGTTATTCCCATTTGCTATTATTTATAATGCTAAGTAATTACAGAGAGATTAAATAAACATCAAAAACTTGGAAATCTTGTACATGGTCAAAACCAAAACTAATGTTAAAACTAACTATATAACTTTACTCAAATAAGACCCAACATCCATTGTAATGGATGTTTTTAAATTGAGCTTTAAAGCATTAATTATATCCAAATTACAGTTAAAAACTAGCTAGGATACTACAAATACATTAAAATTAACACATACACGCTAAAATGTGCTTAAAAAAAAAATAAAATGAGTAAAAAGAAATTGGAACTTACTAACACCTGGTCGAATACCACGTTGACTCACCCACTGCGTCATATTACAAACAAACGAGAAGCCGTTGCCAGATTCTAAAAACTTAAAAGTAAACTTTGAAGTGTATATTATATTGGAGTATCAGGACTTGCTTCCAAAGATATATTTGATGTGGTTAGTAGGTTAAAACAAAATATCCATTTTAATGGATGTGGGGTCTCAGGACTATATATTGAAATGTAAGTTTACTTAATTATTATTTTTTGCTTGGAAAATCATAGTTTTCAGCTAGTCAAATTAAAAATATGTAAGAATCTAAATTAATATTAGAAAAAGATAACATTATGAACAAGTAAATAAATTTTAAGATGAATTTTATTTCAGTATGTAAATAATTTCGGTATTGAAATAATTTATAAACTGCCAATAAACCTTCGCATTCAATATTTCATATTTACAGTTTGATTGGTAATATCGGTAAAAAGCATTGTTTAAACCTCTACGTTGTTGGTTATGGAATGTTATATCCCTCTTCATCAGTGCCACTATCAATTTCTTGGTGTCTCTATAAAACATGTGGCGACATAATTGCTTTTGAAAAATTAACGTACAATATCAGTGTCTTTAGATTTTGCCCGGCTAACTGTGGAAATTTGTACTCATTATCGGATGTCGTACAAATTAAACGATGTGCTTAGTATTAATTTTAAATACAAAATGTTGAGGAAAGCGAAACTGTCTTCATTAATCGGAGATACGTCTTAAGCGGAGATGTATTAACGAGAGTCCACTGTATTGCATGCAGGAGTAGACGATATTTATATGCCATATCCTTGATTGTGCTAAGTTTTTTAAACTGTTTCAACCCAAGCCTCTTAAAATTAGTTTGAGAGGGGCTTTTAATTATGGGATGTAAAAATCAATATTCTATCTTATTCTGAAGCCTTGGCACGGTCAGTGTTAGTTACACAAAGAAACCGTCGGGTATTCCTTGTCTATCATCTCTCTACGTTTGATTCACTGTTTCAGAATTACTGAAGAACTCGCATCTTTCTGCCTTAGTTGTACAATGTTATTTTAAAAGAACAGCAACTTTTGTACAGATTTATGCCTTTGGTTTGGTGTAATTAACAAATTTGCCATTTTAAACAGATTTTTAGGGTGTTGAAAATCATGAAACCTCCTCATGGGGGAACATTTAGTATTAACTGGTATATATCCGTGTATGAAAAAATCTTTATATATAGCTATATACATGTTTCCTCCGATTAGTGCGGTTTTCAGTTAGTGCTGTGCATTTTTTTTTCAGACGTTACCTCGATTAATGTGAGAGAATTTCGATTTGTGGGTATTCGATTAGGAGATCCATTTTTAGGTGCGTTCGTAATTATATAAATACGTAGCACCTATAGTCGTCGTTCAGTCCGTCCGTCCGTCCGTCCGTCTGTCTGTCTGTCCGTCCGCATGTAACAGAGCAAAAACTACCCAACCGAATGGTCTGAAATGTTAAATATATGATTGTTGCAAAATTTTGTCGATCCATTTAAAATTTTATGAAAATCGGATGTATAGTTTAACTACAGGGACAGTCAAAAGTTTTTCTTTACATTACGGCCAATCGGAAAAATTATTGCAAGTGCATTTTAATGATGTTACATCCTTCCGAATGGTCTGAAATTTTAAATATATAACTGTTGCAAAATTTTGTCTATCCATTTAAAATTTTATGAAAATCGGATGTATAGTTTCATTACAGGGACAGTCAAAAGTGTTCCGTTACATTACGGGAAATGGGGAAAAAATTATTGGAAGTGCATTTTAATGATGTTACAGACTATGCACCTTATGAAGTGCAAAAAATTATACATTCAGTACAATATGGGGTGCAAAAAATAATTATAAAACTAGTTATAGTACGAACGCACCTCATTTGCCACGTTTGACGAGCAATTGCCAACTTGTTCTTTTTTCGTTTGCCAGCCAAATGACACCTTATTTTCGGAAAATAAAACGAAAAGACCACAAGAAATACAATGCATGGATTGACATTCAGTGTGTATTGGAAATCAGTCGCGGCTAAACAGAATTCCCTACATATAAGTAAATTAGAGTTCTGCGCGGATGAAGTTGCACCCGACTCGAACTCGAAAATTCTGCTTAAAGTCAACCCGAACACGATAGACTTCAGCCCGAATCTTAAATATTCAAACCAGAACTTACCAGAATCCGAAGAGAAAGAAAATTATCTTTATTTTAATGCACTTATGTGGAAATAGTCGACAATTATATCTCATTTGATATAAACATGAACGCATATACATTTAGAAAATACAACCAACCCGAATGAGACCCGAAAGAGTCAAAATCTAACCGGAGAGTGAGACATTTAAAGTCAATTTGACCCGAAACAAAGGCATTTAGCGTAAATTCGATCCGACAAAAACGGTGTTTCGAGTCAGGGGATCTATTCTGGTGTCGTAGGAATGCTGAAACCGGTCGGGAAGAGCCGCCTTGGCGATTATTTGCTATTCTGGTGTAGTAGAGTCGAAATTTCGCCGGTCGGAGTGGGTTGCTTTTTTTCCGACTGCTACCTTGTGGTCGAGATCGCAGTGGGTAGGGTTCGGAAAGAATTTTTGCTCTGTTTGGAGGGTTTGGGCACTTGTTTAATATTAAAAAATAGAAAGAGGGCATAGTTTTTCAATTACCAGTGGTCGTAAATATCATGATTTCTTCAAACATATCCAACATATCAAAAATATCCAATGCTTTTTATATTTATCAGATATTTTCAAAATAGTCAACTTATTGATAATTATAAATATTTTCAGACTTAATATAAATAAGAAATTAAAATATATTGCAGTTAGCATGATAACTTAATAAAATATTATTCTAAATGTGTGTTTTTTTCTGTTTTGCTTCTCTTAAGTAACAAAATAGTAGATCAGCTAATTGAAAACAGACCCAATTTGTTAAAAAAAAAAAAAAAAAAAAAAAAAAAAAAAAAAAAAAAAGCTGTAAGATTTAGTATTAAGAAAATTTTGTTGTATAAAACACAATTTGAAATACAAAATAATTTGTTTTAATTAAAAAAAATAATGAACATAATTGTAATTTTGTTGCTTTTTCAATCTCATAATGTGTTGTGCATTTTAAATTAAGGTAAACCAAAATTAGAAAAGATCATTTTAAATGAAGATGTAAATAACTTATCTAAATTAGATGGTTTATCTTTCAATGAGTGTCGTAAGAAATATTGTCTGACGTAATTATTGTCATCTAAAAATTCAGCTTCAAACGTAAAGTTTCTTTTTAGAGAAACGGTGGGGTGGGGGGCAAAAGTCACTATCAGATAAAAGTTCTATATCTACAGAACGACACCGTTAATAACAGTCGAAAAATTCATTTACACTTGTTTTCACTGAAAATATAAAATTTTGAAATAAAATATAAAATATCGAAAGTATCAAACGTCTTGACATTTTGAAAGAAATATCAGATATATATCATGGTATATCTCAAGGATAAGCTATTCGATTTCTAAATATACCCATATAAATATATATACTCACTGATATATATATATATATATATATATATATATATCACCGAGCCCTGTTAATTACAAAATACTATTTTCTTATTTAAAGCTCTTTTACAGATTCTTTAAAAGTTCTTTGACTCGGAAATCTGTGTATTCTTTTTTTCTTGCAAAAAATGTCAACTAATTTACTTACAAATTTAATTCAGACCGAAAAAAATACTTTCATTTTACATGGAAAGGTTTAAAGTTTAAACATGGAAAAATTTCTGAAATAAAAGCTTTTATTTCGGCCTTTTAAACAAACCAAAAGTTTCGGCAAAAAGCCAAGACAGTTCACATTTTTTTCTGTATAATATTAAAGCTGTTCTCAAATTAAAAATCCCTATTTTCTGACACATTCCTGGAATAATTTTTATTCGAAAACACAGAAAATTGGTTGATGTTGTTATTCAGAAACTGCAAACTCGAATAGCATATACCATTTTTCGATAAAGGTAAAGGATTCTTCAGAAAATGCGGTCAAAGTAGGCATTTTGAACCGAAATTATGAAAGTGACTCCCGATAAAGGTCGTCAAAAGATAACATTTGCTTATAACTCAAGATAATACGTTTATATACTTCAAAAATAAAAATACATAAAGGCGCTTTTCAATTCCTAATCACTTCAATTGTCATATCTGCTAATTTCATGCTTTTATGTTTTAAAATTAGTCTGTGTATGTACAGGGCCTGGTGAAACAAAAGAGGAGAGGATGAAGGCCTGGTATTCATTCAATGCCCCTTCCTATGCTGTCACAAAAATTAAACGTGTTCTATGTCTTAAAATAGAGATATGGATATATAAATACATATTTAGATAAATATATTACTTGTGTTTAATCTTTCCCTACTCCAATAGCAAAAAATATGCAGTATAATTTGTACAAGATCGAATTAGATTTTAAATATTATCTCTGTAAAATTCGTTCACCAAGTTTGGCACCCCCTAAAATCAAAGAGGCTCAGTGCCACGGCCCAGTTGGAAGAGTTTTTTAATCAGCCCTTGTGTTTGTGTTCCAAAATTTTGCGTTGTTGAGCGGAGAAAACATATTTTAGATCCGTTTCACAATAATAATAATAATAATAATTTAAAAAACATTTTATTATTTGTTTTTACATTTAATGATTTAATTGATTCTAATTATATTTTTCACAAAGAATCAAGATTTTCAGTGAATTGATAAAGATACAACAATAATTTTTCATTAGCATATTTAGTTTTTTTCTTTCTTTCTTTTTTTTTTTTTTAAATAAGTAATTAAACTCATTGATGATCTCTGTAAGTATTTAAAATATTAATAAATAAAATTAAGGGAAAATAAAATTTGAGAGACTTTCCTTAGAATATTTTTACTGTCACGAAAATAATTAAATCGTGGTGAATTTATAAATTAATTTAAAAAGGAAGGTAGGAGACATTTAAGTACAAAGCTAAATTAATATACTTATTATATATGCATATATTCTTTAAGTTTATTGCAGATTTGAGATTAAGAACAATTATAAGCAAACCTAGATTTTTTTTTTTAATAAAGGTGAAACTAAAGTATATTTAAATATTCGGCCTAATTTATATATGTGTTTTCAGTACTGGTGTGATAAATATAATTAATTTAAAATAAAAGTGGTCTAAAGATGCAAATAAATAAAAAGCTATATAATGTTTATTATTTTTTTAAAATCCATTATATATTAGGCTTCAAATATATATGTAGAGCTTGGTAGAACCTACAACACCCCTCCCCCCCCCCCTTTATTTTTCAAAAATATTTTGAAGTCTGAAAAAAAAATCTGTCTATTTCACCATAACATTTACTAATCATTTTCTGATATTAAAATAGAACAAAGTTTCTTTCAAAAAATTGATTCAATAATAATAACAAATAGTATTTTATGCATAATTAAAATACAAATGGACATTTTTTCTTAGGTCAGGAAATTTTAAACAGGTTACAGGCACGATCACGCTGATGTAAAACAATGGCATTCATTCCTTCAACTCGTTTTTCTTTTATATAGATAACCCAAACATTCTTTTCCTTTCACGTAAATAACAATAACACTTGACAAAGCAAGACAGCTGTTTCCCTCTCCCAAACATATAAAAACACGTGAGCGCTTTCATCTGATTGGCTACAACTGTGTCCGATCGCACGCAGGGGACATTCTGCGTTTCATTCTCCACTGTCGTATAACGAGGGGAGACCAGAATAGCTCTTCGCCCAGTGGTCGCTATGAGACGGCGATCCCGATCCCGATTCCCGGTATTTACTCGATTACACCAGAATAGACGCCCAGATTCGGGTTACCCGACACAATGCAATATTCTAATGCATATTTGTATGGTTAGCAACAAATAATGTCTGAATATCAAGTCCAGTAAGTATGTATGTTTCAATCTTATACTTATTTTTATATTTGGAAAATCATGTACTTGTACCAGAAAAATTATATAAAAACTTTAAAAAATATTAAAGGTTCAATCAGCATAGTATGTAATCGAAATGTCAATTATCGATGTCTTGAAGCGATTAGAAAGACAAAAATAGTTAACGCTGCACTCAATTGTTAGAGCGTGGCCGGTGGATCTGATATAATTGCTACCAAAGTTGTCTTTTTGATTTTTCACTGTTAATGCTGAATATGACATATGAAAAGCTAATAACTTAGCTTAAACCATTTTAATTATAAACTAGCTGGATGTGCCAATCCCAAAACTTTCTTCTATGTTATACATATTAATATTTTAAAAAGTAGTTACACGTGTTAATACTTTAATATTATTAGTTCAATGCTATACCAACTTTCATTTTCTGCTTAAGTCAATTAAACTGCCTAAAAATGAGTTAATCTATATCATGATATTTGTTAAAATTAATAGTTTTTCTTTATTCTGTTGTTATCAGCTCTTTGCGAATAGCTGGCTTAGCAGGAAGCGAGTTTCCGCCGCTGCGCGAGCTACCGTTGGACAATAGAACTACGAAAAATCAAGAAAAGTATACAAGAATCGCTATCATAGAGCCCCTTTACCGCGCAAAAAATTTGGTTCAATTGTATGCATAATTTTATACACTTTCCAATGGTACAATAACGAAAATGGCACTAACATCGCTATTATAGCCCCCCCCCCCCCCCCTTCCGGCAGATTTTTTTCAAATTCAGGGAGCACTTGCTTGCCATAGCAAGAAACATACACAAAATATTTGGATCAATTCTATGCATAACTTCATACACTTATTGATGGTACATTAATAAAAATGGCGCAGACATCGCAATTATAGCGCCCCCTTCAGGTGGAATTTTTTCAAGTTCAAGTAGGACATACCGACCATGGCCTTACACATACACAAAAAATTTGGTTCAATTCTATGCATAATTTTATACAGTTTTCGATGGTACAATAATGAAAATGGCACAGACATTGCTATTACAGCGCCCCCTTCCGGCAGATTTTTTTCAAATTCAGGGAGAACTTGCAAGCCAGAGCCAGAAACATGCGCAAAAAATTTAATTCAATTCTATGCATAATTTCCTACACTTTTCGATGGTACAATAATGAAAATTATACAGACATCACAATTAAAGCGCCCCCTTCCGGCGGAATTTTTCCAAATTCAAGGAGGACCTTCGTGCCATGACCAAAAACAAACACAAAAAATTTGGTTCAGTTCTATGCATAACTTCATACACTTTTCGATGGTACAATATTCAAAATGACACAAAAATCACTATTACAGCGCCCTCTACCGGCAAATTTTTTCCAAATTAAGGAGGACCTTCGTGCCATGACCAAAAACAAACACAAAAAATTTGGTTCAGTTCTATGCATAACTTCATACACTTTTCGATGGTACAATATTCAAAATGACACAAAAATCACTATTACAGCGCCCTCTACCGGCGAATTTTTTCCAAATTAAGGAAGGACCTGCTTGTCATAGCCAAGAACTTAAAAATTTCTTTTGGTTCAATTCTATGCATAACTTCATACACTTTTCGATGCTACAATATTCAAAATCGCACAAAAATCGCTGTTACAGCGCCCCCTATCGGCGATTTTTTTCCAAATTCATGGAGGACCTACTTGCTATAGCCAAATACTTAAAAAAATTTTTTGGTTCCATTCTATGGATAACTTCATACACTTTTCGATGGTACAATATTCAAAATCGCTGTTACAGCGCCCCCTACCGGCGAATTTTTTCCAAATTCAGGGAAAATCTGCTTGCCATATCCAAAAACTTAAAATAAAAATTTGGTTGAATTCTATGCATAACTTCATACACTTTTTGATGGTACAATGGCGACAGACAGACGGACACACGGATAGACAGACATTTTCTATAAACATGTTTTTTAGGATCTCTGACCCCTAAAACGTGTAAATCCGTCGAAAACCGGAAGTCGAAAAAAATTTCGATTACAATACTTTCTTCTATCGAAAAAGTATTGAAGTTAGATAATTCATTTAACTATTTTTTTTAGTTTCTAATGCTTTCGTTTTTTTAAATAGTTTAATTGTTACTTTACCATTGCATATATTCACTAATTATACACAAGTTAGATATTTTTGGCCAAGTATTCTTCTATACATAATTTTAAATAATATACGCATTCAATTAATAATGTAAATGATTTTTTTTCCTGAATATTGAAACATACAAGCATATAACTCGCCTATAATGGAGCTTTTGTAAATTTATTAAAACCTTGTACGCTAAGCATCAAAACAAAATTGATGAATTAGATAGTATTACTTTTGGTCAAAACAATAGTTCTGAAATAAAAATTCTTCTACATGCATTAAATTAATTTAGTCATAATTTAAAAAACAACACAAAATTAAAATTGTTAATTAAAACTTTGGCAATTATGAGTTACACAAAGTGTTTTACATTAATTTTCAGCTATATGCGATGTTCCATCAGCGAAAAACATGTAAAGAACTCTTTTGATACTCACATTTTTTGGAGTAAAGCCATGCCATCAAAAATTGATGCATGAAGTAAGGGGGGAAAAATACATTAAAAGAATTATTGGAAGGTCACTTTAACAAAATTCTACTTCTAGAAAACCCGTTATAAAACATAAATTTGAATAGAAACAAGAACAGCCTAAACTTTTCTGCATTTTTATAGCATGAAATGCAAAAATTTTTTATGAAATTCGAAATTCTACAAAATATTAGAAAATAAAACAAAAATCTTGAATGCCAAATATTTTGATTTAAACTTTATCTAAACTTTATTTAAACTTTATCATATAAGATTAGGTTTTATAAATGTTTGAACTTTCATTGTAACTTTCTTCATTCATAAATGCATTGAAAATGTTTGACAATAATTTTATCTAACTCGTAAATAACTATTCGTAGTAATATTATCCATTGTGATAACTTTCTCTATCATTCGGCTGGAAAATATCTAGTTAACTATGTATGTATTGGAAACGGAAATCTGCGTGTGGCTTTCATTATAAATTATTCCAAGTTCTTGTAAATATCAGTAGACTATGAATATAGTGCAGTGTAGTCTGTTGCAGATAAAGAAGGTAATATTGCTTATCCTATCATACCGCTGTTATTTTGCCTATAAGTAAAAGCTAGTCATCAATTTAATTTGTTTTGATAAATATTCTAATCATATTTAAGAAATGTATAGGATAAATTGTACTATTACTCATGTAATGCGAGTAATAAATGTGGGTATAAGAAAACAATGTTCTTAAAAAACTGTTAAATGTGCAACGCGTATAAGTTTTTAAAAAGGCTTTTCACTTTTTTTTTGCTATAATATTTTATAGGAAATGATCGAATCAGATATTGGGATAATGCTCTTTTTTTTTCCCTTACACTTGTTATACAGAAGCCGTCATGGTTTAAAACCGGAACCAAATCGAAAACAGGAAAAAAACATTATTTCTGGTAGAGCGAAAACCAGCATTGTTTTTACGTACAGATTTTTACTTTTAAAACTTACATTTACTTAGAACAGAGTAAAAAAAAAAAAAAAAAAAAAAAAAACGGAAACAAAAATCGTTATTTTTGATGGAATGAAAACTCGGACGGAACTGAAACGAAAGATTTTATTTCGATTGAACTAGAGCGAAATTTTATTGACATAACTAGACATGTGCAGTCGTAAGGAAAAAAGTAAACACCCCCAAATAACTCTGTAACTATTGTATTCTGTAATTACAATAGAAGAAAGTGATTGGTACCAATCGATTGGAAATAAAGTGTACTTTTAAATGATGTATACAAAATTTGCTTAAGGGGTTCATCTACAAATCAAAAGCAGACCAAACATTGTTTTTTTCAAATGGCAATACCCAATTTTGATAACGTATTTTAAATCTTCATTTGAAACTATTCCTAGAAAGGAAATTTCTAGTCATTTGAAGATAAGTTTTTGAATTATAAACATTCAAAATTTAGAACTTATAATGTTAATTTACATTTTCATATTTTTATTGGTATTTCCTGAAATTATAATCCTAATGTGATAATTTTGTGTGTGGTTATAATACTAAAATATCCAAACATAAGTTGAATTTATAATTAAAAAAATTTATAATATGAATTATGAATGTAACTTTCTTCTACGATAATTTGTTGCAGAGTTAGCCGGGGGTGTTTACCATTTGTTTCCACGACTGTTTCCAGAGTCTTTTTATTTATTTATTTATTTATTTATTTTTGTAAATATTAACAATTATTAAACAATAAATTAAAAGTTTTTGTGCTTTAACAAACGAATATTATGAAGAAATTTAGCACATTCTTGAATTTTAAAGGGTGTGTGATTTTTGTTTGTCTGGTAACTATCAAATTAAAATTTAAAAAATCCCCAGGCTTTGTATCATTCATTCATCTTTTTGATTTAATTTTCCGGCAGTAAGTTAACCCTCTCGCTGCGTAAGTAATTCTTCGCGATGAGCGTCTTTTACAGAATTTTTAATCTTTTATCACCGGTTCTTTAAAGCAGAAATTTTTGACCATCGTAATCGAAGAAAATGTCCTGATTAAATCAGACAAAGTTTTCGCTAAAAAGTAACTGGTGGGAATAACCAATAGTATTAATTAGACGGAAAAATGCATGCCCGAGTATTTCTCATGTTGCGCAGCGAGAGGGTTAAACTATAAACTAAATTACGAAATAAAAACAAAACAAAAATCATCGGTATTTGTATCGTAATCTAGATCATACAGGTTATTTAATAAAAAGATACTTAATTAGTTGCAAACAGATATGAATTCCTATCATTTAACATACCGAGAATTTTATTCAAGTTTTATAATAATAATAATAATAATAATAATAAATAAGCCACAAATTTTATTTAAATCCATTTATTCTTAATTTAACTGATTTATTTGCAACTTATAGTTTGTTTTATGAAGAAATTTCTGGTTCGAAGCGAAATATTTTCATTTAGTAAGGGTCAAACGACCGGTTGTTGATATACAGTGTAACCTCTGAATAACGGCTAACCGTGGGACCGGTGAAAAGTGACCGCTCTTCAGAAGTGTGTGTTATTCAGAGGTTTCATGTAAAAAAAAATCAAAATTACATAAATTTAAATAGAAATACACAGTCATTTTAATTAATCCTCATTGTTTTAATACATAAAAAGAATCGGTGATCTACAATTGATTTTTTTTTTTTGCTGCAAATTTCTTTCTCCGAAGAAATAACAGTATGAGCTGTTTTGCTATACAACTCATCATCATCATTATTATTATTTAATGAAGAATTTTGGATTTCACGAAGGTCTGTCAAAACTTCGGGATATGTTTAATACTTGAATTTATAATCTCTTCCATTTCCTCTTCCTCATCACCTTTTTTTCCCTCTCTCCTATCTTCCACCATTTGCTATATGGAATCAAATGTGGCAGTAACTACCAATTCTTTGTCCAGACATGCAAACTCGCTGGCCTCCATATTAGTCATACCTGCCGTTTTTAGAACATTATCTAAAATTCCCCCATCATTATTATTATCTTCATTTTTTGTTTGTTGACATATGAAGTAAATTTTGTTCTATCTACCTCACATTTCGGTTTGCAAAAAAATTTTAAATTGTACTAGGAGTTAATTTTTTTTTTCTCGAGACTTTTGTGAGTGCCTGTTGTTCAGAATTCCTTATTTAGAGGTACGTACTAATGTTAATGCTATGGAACATGTTTGGTTCCATCAATATGTGGCCGGTATTCGGAGGTTGTCGTTGTTTAGAGGTGACCGTTCAAGGAGGTTTCACTATATTTATTGTTAAAAATATTGAGCATTTGTTGTATGAACGTGAATATTTTTTAGAATTTTTAAAATGCTGTAACGTGTAGATGTTACGCCCATTGGTAGGGCAATGCATAGCCGAAGCAAACATTAATATACGAACTGAACCGTTAAGCGTGGCTTTAATAATCCTAGAATGCTCTCACTGCACTTAATGTAAACGAGCATATTGTCTTAATTAAGTTGTCATTCAAACTATAGGTACGCCCATAGAGTCAAATTGTGTCATTAGTCTAAACTCTTTACGCCCTTATCTTCTAATCAGTTTTTTTTTTTTTTTTTTTTTTTGTTAAACAGTGCTATTTACTGAAATCTTCTTAAAACAAAAGTGTGAAGGATTTGATATATCTTCTGAAAAATATTTTGAATGGATGATTTGATAGTTTTTTTTATTAACAAGTAAAAATTAAATTTAAAAAATCAAAAAACCCAACTGCGTAAAAAGCGAACTAATTAATTATTTCTCAGCTATGTGAAACTATTTTATATTACTTACCTATTTTTTTATTTACTTGTATTGATGACTTTTAAGTTGTGTTTAATTGTTAGTTCCTATCTATAAACATTGTTTTGACGAGGCCTATCGATGTCTATGATGGTTAAAGTTGCAATAAAGCTCGAGATCCTGCCTACACAACTTCCAGGTTGAGTAATATTTAAACGGAGCTTCTGACTGTAAAATAGTCAATGAAACATAGTCTTCATTTTGAAAGACCTATCCTATGATATGCCACTTAATATGTTGCGTAATTTCTTTTTCGTCTCTACCGCCATTTTGAATTTATAAAAAACAAAACCTAGCCTATAACCATCGGACGGTTAAAACGAATCGATAGAGACTCCATTCATTAAAATGCATCCAGCCGTTGTTATGTCTCGAGGGTATAAAGAAATCCACATATCCAGATACGCGTGAAGCACATAACCCTTCTCGGCAGTCGGGTAAAAATATTGAGCATTTGTTGTATGAACGTGAATACTTTTAGATTTTTTAAAATGCTGTAACGTGTAGAAGTTACGTCCATTGGTAGGGCAATGCATAGCCGAAGCAAACATTAATATACGAACTGAACCGTTAAGCGTGGCTTTCATAATCCTAGAATGCTCTCACTGCACTTAATGTAAACGAGCATATTGTCTTAATTAAGTTGTCATTCAAACTATAGGTACGCCCATAGAGTCAAATTGGGTTCATTCATTCTTCTTTACCCGATAGTTCATCCTCGTCTTCTGAACTGCTACTAGTATTATCAGCCGTTCTATTTAGCACAGCGTCAGCGATCTCGCTCTCCGTTAAATTGTCCGTTGTTGATGCATTTTTATCAGATCTTAGCCAATCATCTATATCTCTTTTTTCGACACTTAATGCATTTTCAGATTTTGCATTTTCAATCAGCTCATATCATGAGCCTTTTCACAGAAAATGTGAAACTCTGAAAATTATTCCTCATCATTGTTGTCGCCTTGGCCTAAAATTCGTTTCGGCCATATATTGTACCATGCATTCGCCAAAGTTGTCTCCAATGTTGTTCCCGTTGCTAAGCAACCAGTGGATTTCTGAATGTCTGATTTTTGAGTCACACTGCAGTATGCTAAAATTAAAACGCAGTTGAAAAATTTAAAAAATATGAAAATTCACATTTAATAATTTCTACCAACAGATTCAAACACATTTGAATAATTTTCTAGAGCCCTGTTATAATCTATTGATTTTTAAGCAGACCACATATTAAGCTAAAATTTAAATAAGTCAAAAACACGCGTACAGCTACTGAAATCACACTTCCAGAAATTATCATCCGTAGGTGGCTAAATATACGATTCCTTGAGTGACCTTGCATATGATTTTATTTGTATGCTATAAACATCTCTTAGCAAAATAAATATAATTAAGCTTAAATATGCATAAATCGATTGAAAACCCCTTTTGAACAATTCGCGCCCATATTCACTAAAGCTTACGTATTCTTTCGCGTAGCCCTGTATATGATCTATGGCATTTATATACACTACGTAGTAAGTAAAAATTTAATAAGCTTCAGAACGCAAACCATAACTTAAAGCGAACTTCCAGCAAGTATTATTTATAGACAGTACTTCGAATACGAGCAGTGCGTACAGTACTGTATCTTAGTGACATATTTCAATTACGCGACAGAGAGACGTTGTTGTTGTTTTTTTATGACGGCCAATTATCTACTCGAGGGATATAGGCCCGAGGGGTAAGTGCCCTTCGCGGGGATCTATCTAAGGGAACCCAACCCGTATTTACGCATGGAAATCCAAGGTTCGAAGAAAATCACGAAAACTCCGAACGATTAGGCCGACGGGCGCGATTGGGTTCGAACCCATCACCTCCCGTCTACCAGCTTCGAGAGCAGAACCTCTCGGCCACTGGTGGGGTCCGCGTCAGAGAGTGAAAGTTTAGTGAATACGTTTTTATTTTAGTTGTATATTTTTCACAAACCCTTCATGCAGAAACACCAATAACATCTGCGGATAAGATAATTTTTTAATATTTTCCAAGTATTGCGTAGAAAAAGTGTGTTGCTAATGAAAATAATTATAAAAAATAAAATAAAAAGCAATTTAACAAATTACAACGACTAATTGGAAAATGATTTTTTCAAAGACTAAAATTTAAGACATAAAAAATCGCACGGAGTTGATCATACATTACGTATTCCTGGATCCATCATGAACAAATTTTAAAAGAAATTTCAGTTTTACAATTTTCGGTACTGTAAATTTTTAAACTTCTACGGAGTTGGTCATACATTACGTACACCATGGATTAAACATTAATTAAACAAAAACCTAATTTGCAGAACAAATTAAAAAAAAAATAAAATTTATTTCCTAAATTGTTTAAGCCCGAGAAGGGGCAGATATTAAGATATTTCATTCAATTCGTTCTACATTTAATGTTAAATTTTTGTAACAAATAAGTTAAACCAATTGAACATTAAAAAATAAAAATGAAATTCATACAATATAATACTTTAAACACCTATATACTTAGATTCCGTTCAAATAAAATCGAAATTAATCTTAGACTTATTTTAAAGTTATGTATTTTGCATGTATCTTATCATATTATGTACAATCGTCGTAAACATAATGCAAAATCTGCAGTACAAATATTTACAACTTAAAAATGGAAAAAGTCTAAGATTTATTTCGATTTCATTTGAACGGAATCTAAGTATATAGGTGTTTAAAGTATTATATTGTATGAATTTCATTTTTATTTTTTAATGTTCAATTGGTTTAACTTATTTGTTACAAAAATTTAACATTAAATGTAGAACGAATTGAATGAAATATCTTAATATCTGCCCCTTCTCGGGCTTAAACAATTTAGGAAATAAATTTTATTTTTTTTAATTTGTTCTGCAAATTAGGTTTTTGTTTAATATGCCAAGTTTTTTAATAACTACTGCATTCAGACGAACACATTTCAAAATTAATGGAGAGTATCATCATCAGGCTTTGATTTGTGCGATATCGCATCACAATTTGTGATGTAATTTACCTATGTATAATTCAAATTTTTTTTTTAGAGCAGTAATGAATATTGCTGTAGTTTGGACGAAAAATTCCAATCTGAACTTAAAAAATTTGCTTGAAAATGTCATTTTTATTTCCACTTTGACGTCATATTCATCTTCTTTTTAATTCTTAAAAAAAAACTATTTCATTTTCTTCAGTTTCATGTTTCACGTGAAAATCATTCAACTAAAAATAGGCAAATTATTATTACGGCTTTTGAATTACTTACAACAATGAAGGAAAAATGTTAAATTTTATTAGAAAATGTCCGTTGAATCTCAATGAAAAAAGCGAAATTTGGAATTATTAAGGAAAATATTTGAATAATGTAAATAAAAATTAGCCCATGTCTCTAGATTATAATCCACCTATATGCAAAGGCACTTTATGATCCGTTTTGACCCTGACGTCTGGCAAATGTTTTTACACTTTGAATTTATAATATTATTAGAATTAGCAAAGAATTAAAAATGAGTGGCATCAGGGACAAAAAGGTGGGAAGAAAAAAATGAAAAAGTTATGATCTCCATAGGCTTTTCTATGCTAAATTAACATTGAGAAGTGACACTGGAAATAAATAAGTATTGCGCTGCCGCGCAATACTTAAATATTCCTGGGCCAATTTTAAATGAAATTTCATTTTTAAACTTCTAAGCATCCACAATATCACTTTTTACACCGTCGCGTCGTATCGAGAAAAAAATGTACTTTTAAATGCAATTTGTTTGAAAGCTGTATCTCAATTTGTTTCTGAGTTATAATTTTTTTGTAGTTTTTATTATTTTTTTGTCATAGTGGCAACAGAAGTACCCATCTGTTGAAAGTAAAGAGAAAATGCAGATTACTGTATAGACCAATCAGAAAACGAATAAAATGCGGGATTCGACTAACAAAACGCTTCTGATATGTTTTTGATTTCCTACCCTGACCGAGGACAATAACAATTTTCCAAATGGTTAAGAACATACAAGGAAATTTCTGTATTAATGAAATCTATATAGATGAAGAGATTTTTAAGGTTTTTTAACAGCTTTACTTAGAGAAGATGGTTTACCGAATAAAAATAATTATGAAATATATAACTCAAGTGCAGATTTCATTGATATAGTAAATTAGCCTACAACATATATAAATTCTATAAGCAGTATACAGTACAGCACGCATGTTCACAATACTTACTCGGTTCAGATCCTGAACCGTTCTCATTGGCTCCCCAGATTGAGATATCCAGAACATACTGACTTTGACGGCTTGGAAGCAGTGCGGCCAATTAAAATTTTGTTCTAACCACATTTTGAGCGAGTCCGTAGTAGGTATGTGGTTGTCTGTCTATAATACCGTAGGTAACCAAGTCGAATCCAAGCAGTAATGAGTATGAAAAAATGTCTTTTTTTTTTCAAATTATTTCAATAGTTAATAAAGTTATATAAAAAATATGAGTGAAAAAATGGAAAGTTTCTATTTTTCAATATTTAATTAAGTTAAAAAATAATTTTAAACAATACTATCAATCTATGTAAAGAAACTTTTTTTTAATATTCGTTATATTGAATGTTATTACGTTATATTGAATGTTAACGAATTTAATTCATTTTTGGTATTTCTACACTACATAATTGATGCAAATAAGTGTTGTTTTTTAACCATTTGGAAAAATGGTTATTGTCCTCGGTTAGGGTAGGAAATCAAAAACGTATCTGAAGCATTTTATTCGTTTTCTGATTGGTCTATACAGCAATCTGTATTTTCCCTTTACTTTCAACAGAGATGGATACTTCTGTTGCCAGTATGACAAAAAAGTAATAAAAACTGCAAAAAAAAAAAAAAAAAAAAAAAAAAAAAAAAAATTATAACTCGGAAACAAATTGAGATACAGCTTTCAAACAAATTGCGTTTAAAAGTACATTTTTTCTCTATACGACGGTGTAAAAAGTGAAATTGTGAGATGTTTAGAAGTTTAAAAATGAAATTTCATTTAAAATTGGTCCAAGAATATTAATGTTTAATCCATGGCGTACGTAATATATGACCAGCTCCGTAGAAGTTTAAAAATTTACAGTACCGAAAATTGTAAAACTGAAATTTCTTTCAAAATTTGTTCATGATGGGTCTAGTAATGCAAATATTTAATCCATGGCGTACGTAATGTATGATCAACTCCGTGCGATTTTTTTATGTCTTAAATTTTAGTCTTTGAAAAAATCATTTTCTAAATGGTCGTAGTAATTTGTTAAATTGCCTTTTTTTTTTTTTTTCCTTTTTTGTTATGCCTTCATGGCCGCGAAGCGATCATGCATGACAAAAAATATATATGCGATAATTTACAAAGTTTACAAATCCCTACACAAACAATACTAACAATATTAAAAGCGAGCGAGGAACGGAAGTTGATTTATTGTGTTTGAAGAAATCGAAAGAAAAAAATGATAAATATAAATAAAGTATTTAATGTACATAAACTTTATAATGTACTTATAACTACTTAAAAGGTGACAAAAACATATAAAAATACTATTTAATGCAACCCGAGATCTTTCGAACACACACGCGTTCTTTTTCAAAGGGAAAAAAAGATGACTGACTGAATAGAAATACAATTTAAAAACATAAACAAAAATAGTACGCATGTACAAGCGGAGTTCAGTCCATTTCTCTGCATTTACTTTCTTGAAAAAAAAAATAACTGGAATTGCGAAAAGATAAATGGATGTCAGAATTAGATAAGTAGATGAATTACAATTTAAAACAGGTGTAAACTGTAAACGACGAAGCATGAGAATAATGGCTTATAAATATTAAATTTATATTTCCGTGCCAAATGACTAAATGTGAATGTGAATTGTAATCTGAAAACCTAAAATAATGAAAAAATTCCCTAGTTGTGCATGGAAAATGATAATATTCTCCAAAAATTTCCTCAAAATGGAGATAAAATCCCCAATCTGACAACACTGTTTTTCGGTGTTTCTTTTCATTCAGGCTCATGCTGTCATTAACCCATTGGGGACGAGCGGCACGTATACGTGCCACCTGATGCGCTCAGAATCCTTGTTTTTAATCACCAGTAAAATTTTACTGTAAAATTTGCCTCATTTAATCAGCGTTTTTTCTCGATTCAAAAAGAGACAAATTTCTGTTTTTAAAAAACGGTGACAAATGATTAAAAATTTCGTAAAATGCTCCGGTCCCGAAGGGGTTAAAGACCACAAGATTACTAGATCAAACGAAAAATCATCAATTAAAATAGATTTTGATTATTAATTACAAAATCTTTTATATTTTTCCGGGTTCAGTGTTTTTTTTTTTTTTTTTTTTTTTTTTTTTAATAAATTATATCAAAGGAAAATCTTTAACTACAGTAAACTCTCGACTATCCGGCCCTCCGTACTATCCGGCCTATTAAAAAAAATGAAAGAATGTTGCAAGCGGCTAAGGCAGGCAGGTCCCGTACAGGTCGGTGTCAAAAGCATGGGAAAAAATTCCAAACATAGCAATTGCAAGCAGGGCCATCGCTAAGACATTTTCTTCCGGGGGGGGGGGGGGGGATAACCTTAAAATGCCTCGTCAAATTTCAGCATTTGCCAACTAGTTTTATAATTTTGCCAAGTTACCACAATTAAAAAATACAATATAGTTCTTATTTGTGAAAAGTTTAATAATATTCCCAATTAGATTTGTAACATTTGCCAAGTCTATCAAAAATAGAAAGTTTATTATAGTTTTTATTAAAAATTTAAATAAATTTGACAACTAAGTTTGTAAATTTGCCAAGTGTAACAGCATTCGCAAACGTTTTGGGGGGAGCCTCCCCCCCCCCCCCTTAGCGAGGCCCCTGACTGCAAGGTCTTGGAACATTCTTTTGCACCAAAAATGTAGACATAAACCCGTGTGGAAAACTGCAATGGGAGATGAGAAAAATAAACTTATTCCATTGCTGAAAAATGTACCGGGCTCTGACGATGTCAATGCAGAAGACATACAGCATGGATGGCAAACGACGAAGTGAATGAATTAATTGAAAACGATATTGTAGAAGTGTTGACAAAGGGATAAAAACATTAAAAGGATTGTAGGAAAAATCTCCTCCCACATTCGTAAGGGTTCAAGACGATTGGGGCAGCACTGTAGTAATCAGCAGTAATCGACTCCAACTGATATCATCTACTTGCCTAAATGGAGGGACATTGCGTCGCGGAAGAGAGCTAACAGGGGGAAGGAGTCCTCTATTAAGGGCTTAAACTATAAACTGTAAGTTTTGATTGTTATCTTATGCATAACTTTTCATATTTGAGCAATCATTTATTAATAAACAGTAAAATAAGATTTACTCATTTTTTTACTAATTAGGATTGCGTTTTATGTTAATGTTTTGCTTATTTTGAAACTGTATGTACTGTATATATAAAATTTATTTTAATATTTGTATAACATGTGTTTTTAATACCATGGCGGGGAGGGGGGGGGTGGTGGCACGAAGTTACTAAATATTTGTAGAACTCCGGCCTATCCGGCTTTTTTGTTATCCAGCCTACCCTTCCGCCACATTAGGCCGGATAGTCGGGAGTTAACTGTATATGATTGGTTTTCTCAGAAACTCTAAATTAATGTTTATATGTACACCTATTGTATAACAGTCATTTATAGTTAGCATTTATAGTAGGCATTTTTAAATAAATTGAACCATTATCAACAATTAAAAACTTTTTTGTGAGAATAATTAATTGTTCGATCTGGGCAATAAATGCTTGACATTATCACAAAATGAACATTTTAAATATAGTACTAGAAAATTTAGAAGCCGAACTGCAGAGAAATATGAGATCATGAGATAATCCAGAGATGCTGAAATAGATGGAATAAATTGTTGTCGAATAGATTAATTAAAATAAATTGTTGTCGATTAGAAATAAAGTCTACTTTTAAAGGATGTATATAAAATTTGCTTAGGGGGGCATCTACGTATCAAAACGAACCCAAACTTTGTTTTTTTTTTCAATAGCAGTACTTAAGTTTGACACCATAAATGAATTCTAAACCCTTCAATTACCCTAAATCCAAATTTTCATGAAATTCCTACGATTAGTTTCCGAGAAATTAATTGTTTTAAAATGAGCATAATTTAGGGGCTGTATCCAAATTAAAGTTTCGTACTCGCTTGTTGAAATGCTACAGAATGACTATGCCACTTCTATTAATGTAGTATTTCTTGCCAATGTGAACGTCTCACTCGCTTAATATGTTTCGACTATTCGCAGCCCAAATGCTTCAATAAAATAAGTAATATATATATATATATATATTTTTTTTCAAATTATGTTTTTCTTTAGATAATAAACGGTCCCTTAAACCATCATTTTGACGTTTTTTAATCATAATTCGAAAACTACTTGGAATAAAAATTTGAAATTGAGAATTTGCATAAAGCAGGCTATATAAATAAAACTGAATCTGTCAAAAAATTGTAGTTTGCAATTCATATTTTTTTCGAATATTAATTTCATAATTCATAAATCATATTATAAATATTTTAAAATTACAAGTTCCATATATTTATGTTTGGGTTTTTCAGCATTATAACCACACAAAAAAAATCACATTAGGATTATAATTTCAAGAGATTTTAATAAAAATATGAAAATGTAATTTAACACTAGAAGTTCTAAATTTTGCATATTTATAATTCAAAAACTTATCTTCCAAATAACTTGAAATTTCGTTTCTAGGCATAGTTTGAAGCGAAGATTTAAAATATATTGTCAAAATTGGTTGTTGCCATTGAAAAAAAAACAGAGTTTGATCTGGTTTTTATTTGTAGATGCCCCCCTAAGCAAGGTTTATCAAAAGTGATGATATAATTTTGCGGAACAATTCATTAGAATAAAAAAAAAAGGATTATTTATATAGAAAGACCATCTCACCAAGTTTTAATATCAATAGATGTTGATGTGTGGAGATTTTAAATTTGGATGTTTGCCAGTTTCAGATACCAAAGTTCCGTCTTCCCCCCTCCTCTGCCTATTCCATTGGTAGATGGATTTTGAACATTCCATTGTGTTTGCACCCGTCACTGAACACGTGTCACAGATTTAAATTCCGTTAACCAAATCACGCACTACACCTTTTGCTGTGTCACCCACATTATTACTAATGAAACCCATGGAATAGGTTTTTCGCCTTTGTGCCAATTGCCGACTACTATAGCCATGCACGGCTGGCAAACATCCCAATCTAACATCTCCATACATCGAAACCTATTGCTATTAAAACTTAGTGAGATGCTCTTTCTATCTAAATACATATTTTTTTAATTCTAATGAGCAGTTCCATAAAAATAAGCCATAACTTTTGAATACCTTTATCCCGGACAACCTGTTTAGTAGTTTGGTACACAAAAAAATTAGCACATTAGTTGTATAATTTCAGGAGATATTAAAAAAAATATGAAAATGTAATTTAACATTAGAAGCACTAAAACTTGAATGTTTATAATTCAAAAACTTATCATTCAAATGACTTGAAATTTGGTGTCTAGGCATAGTTTGAACCGAAGATTTGAAATATCTTGTTAAAATTGGGTATTGCTATTGAAAAAAAAAACGAAGTTAAGGTTCGTTTTAATATGTAGATGGCCCCCTAAGCAACTTTTATATACATCATTTAAAAGTAGACTTTATTTCCTGTCGTTTGGCACCAGTAACTTTATTTTTCGATAATTTGTTGCAGAGTTAGGAGGGGTGTTTACTTTTTTTTCCACGGCTGTACGTACATTCAATTAATATAAAAGTTATGGGAACGTCCACTGTTACACTTGTGACCATTCGTGCGGTTTTTTTTACAAATACTTGCAATTATTGTACTATAAAATATAATTAAGATAAAAAGTGATATAACCAGTAAAATACTATTGTGCTCCACTCATTTAATATATATCAAATTTGTAACAAAAAGCATTTCCCTTGTCTATATAATCAATCAAAATTTTGTTACTCTTGTGACCAGAGTGTCACAAGAGTCATTTAATGTATACATAAGTAATTTTTTTTGTTATAAATTAGATATATTTGTGTGTGGAACACTGTGGTATTTAGCTGGTTATATCAATTTTCATCTTACTTATATTTTGTAATAAAATAATTGGAATTATATATGAAAATTTGCTCTAATTATCACAAGAGTAACGAATGGACGTTCCCTTATCAGACAGAACATTTTCTTTTTAGTTTCATTAATAATTATCATTCAATCTGGCACATCTGTTACACGAGATATCATAGTATTAAAAATCCCTTTTTTGCGTTATTATTTATAATTAGGTAATTAAGTACACCTGCCGTACAAAATTATAGAGATTTTTTTTTTAACTATAAATAAAAGAATAAGGATCCCGTACTAAATAAAGACACGATAAGGATTCAGATATCAATAAAATGGGTTATATTAGTATTAACATTTTAAATGTTGTAGGATGTAATATTTATATATTTTTTTACAATGTTAAATCATGCATAATACTCTTGTCGCAGTATAATTTTGTCCCGGAGAGTTAAAAACAAAAACAGTTTAATCCTAGAATACAAAGGCGTCTACTTTGAGAATACGATATTTGACACTGTAAACTTACGTCTTGATATGTAATAAACATGTTTATTACATATTAAGACGTAAGTTTACAGTGTCAAATATTGTATTATCAAAGTAAAGGAGGGTGGTGGGGGTGAGATAGTCGAGTAGTCTGAAAGACGACGCCTTTGTATTCTAGGGTTAAAGTAGTGTTATTAGAAGTTAGGGTTATAAATAAGATCATAATTTGCTATGTGCATAGTTTAAATTTAACTATAAGATATTTTGCAGGTGTTACACCAAAACAGAACATAATAAAGTACGTGTTTTTAGATACTTACTATTTTAAATGTTGAAATTGAAATGTGAAGGTATAAAAAAGTCAAAATTATGTCATTCTTATTTTATGAAAATATCCAAATGAATTTATTTACGTTTGAGGTAGAACAAGATTCATGTGTGATTTTGAGTCACTTCTACTACACATACTTCATGGAATTTTTTCATGCACTTTGAACAAAGACGCATGTATAAGATACGATCCTTTTTGGCAAATGAAGCTGTACCTTATCAGGGGACCTGTTTTTTACATGTTTCAATTTCAAACACAAACAGTGTTAAAGATATAGAATATTTCATTGTACATTCTAAAAGATCGTTCAATTATCTCGTATATAATGCAAAAATTATAAAATGCACTGAATAATTTATGCTGATTTCATAAGAAAGTTTAGTTGCTGTTTCTAACAACAACATGTCAAAAAATACAGTGTTCCGAAAATGACAACGAAGGCGGTATCGGTTATTCTTGAAACTATCTGCACGTGACAAGAACACATAAACTGTCAGGCATGTGCTGCCATGTGTCAGCCCGAGACCGTTCTCTACAACATATTTGATGATGGATACGCGTATATAAGGGGCATTCTCACAATCTTTTGACTTTCCTGTCCCTGAATAATAATTCTTATTTTAATACACTTTTTGTGTTTTTTTATTTTATTTCATATACTTGTAAACATCCCATTGCATGATTGCACAACAATATTAAAGAGATAAATAAGTTTTGGACGATGTTGGGGGCCCAAACACTTGGAAAACTCCTATACCGTCCCGTGTCCCTGATGCTGATTGTTAAGTTTGGAGTTCTCTGGATAAAATTGTTTCAATAAAAATAATTCGATGCAATTTTTTTCTGAAACTGGAACTATTGTTTTATATAAATAAGTAGCTAAAAATTAGCCTGCACATTTTTAGGGTTGTTATTATTTTTTAAACTCTGTCCCTAGGTTTTAGAATTTTTACCATCCCTCTTCTAAAATTATACAGAAAATCATTTCAGATGCAGCCACAGAATTTTTTTCAAGTTTTTTCTCATGCAGAAGTATGCTAGAGAAAGAATGTCTAAAATTCTATGGCAGGAAATTTACTGTAGAATTTAAATCAGCCTTTAAATATCAGTTTCAAGCATCATGGCCTTATTGGTAGTCTCACCGTCCCCAAGGTGTATTCCTGCACTTTTCGAGGTAAATTAATTTTTTTTTTTTAATTTAATCCAATGTAAATAACTGTCTCTAAAAATAAATGAACATTTTGGCTATTACTTAGTCTTAACATGATCTGCCTAAAATAGGTAGTAATTTTCCTTGGTGTTCCATCCTTACCGTCCCTTTTTTTTCCCATTTCGTCCCTTTTTTCCTATACCATCCCCCTTTTTTACATTACCGTCCCTTCTTTAACAACCCTTTAAGACAATGTTATACCAAAATTTTGTACTAAAAATACTACATTGTCATTATTTCTTATTTGATTGTCCTGTGGGTACTATGCAAATTCATTATAAGTAAAAATTTAGAAGAAAATAAAAATTTTTAGTGGTAAAATGGTAAGGAAAATTAAACTCGCAAGTTTAACTTAAACCTCAGTTAAATAAAATTTTTTCGCTGCTGACCATTTTTTCTTTATTTTGAATCATTAAGGCATTCGTCTATCAGAATAAAATGTTATTTTAGCAAGTTTAATTTCGCCAGATTTTTCCCCCCAAAAGTCAAAAGATTGTGAGAATGCCCCATAAACTGATAAGCAGCATATAAGCGAATGACAATATATAAGAACATATGGACTTATTTGGTACAAGGATCGTATTACATAGAAGCAATTAAATACTAAAACTTTAATGTTTTGAGTAATTTTCCTGTTAACTGTAAAAGTGAATGTATTCAAAATATGCTGAACTTACATTAATGAAATTAAAAATTTTAAAATAAACTTTATTTAAGAGGGACTTTTTTTATAATCATTAAATGTGGGCTTGAAACTGGAGCAATTTTCGAAGTTTCCTTTAACAATGTTTTCATATAAAACTTGAAAATATTCTTCATGTATTATTAATAAGAACCATATTATACAGTTTACCCTTAACTTATTCCTTTTTAGGTGCGTTCGTAATGATATAAATACGTAGCACCTATAGTCGTCGTCTGATACGTCCATCTGTCCGTATATAACAGCGCAAACACTACCCTATCCGGATGGTTAGAAATTTAATATATATAATCGTTGCTGAATTTTGTCGAGTCATTTCCAGTTTTATGAAAATCGAATCAAAACTTAAAAAGATATTAATAAAAGTTTTCTTCATTTTATTAAATCCTATCATACGTAATTAATTCAATGATATCCCATGATAGGTAATGATTCTAGGTTGGAATGGTGATTAAGTCAGATTTAAGGTGGAGTACTATCATTTCCGCATTACTGAATTCAATATAAATAGTCGTAATAAATTTTGTATTCACGCATTTTTGCATAAGCGTGCAACAGAATTTGATACATATCAAATTTGATACATATAATCGTTGCAGAATTTTGTCGAGTCATTTCAAATTGTATGAAAATCGAATCAAAATTTAAGAGGGTATTAATAAAAGTTTTTTTCATTCTATTAACACGTTCACGCCGGCGCGGTGGGTCACACTCGACTGTCTCGGAGCTGCCAAGTCTCCGGCTTTTTGGATACCAGTATTTTAATACAGAAAATGTTGTTTCATTTAATTAGAACAATTGGGCGATTTAAAGGAACAACATTTTCTCTAAAATAATAGTGGTGTGCAAAAAGCCGGAGACTTGACAACTCTGCGACAGCCGAGTGTGGCTCACCGCGCCAGCGTGAACGTGTTAAATCTTATCATACGTAATTAATTCAATGATATCCCATGATAGGTAATCATTCTAGATTGCCATGGTGATGACGTCCTATTTAAGATGGAGTTACTTTCTTTCCGTATTACTAAATTTAATATATATAATCGTGATAAATTTTGTATTCACGCATTTTTGCATAAGAGTACAACAGCTATTGCACCAAGATCTGAATATTTATAAAACTCGGTATAGTGCGAACGCACCTCATTTACTACATTTAACCATTAACCCCTTAACGCACGAATTAAATTACTGTTGAATAATTCAAATTGCTTATTGGCACCACTTTTATGAAAAAGAAATATTCACCTTATTTAATGACAGTAAAAACGATACTAAAATATAGCTAATTTCACTATTTTATAAAACTGGTGGGAATCAAACAATTTGAGTAAATTCAGTATGTGCCATATATGTCACAGTATGCAGGAAGGGGTCAATTACATGAATTATTCTTTTAGAATTGTGTTTTTTATTTTAATATTAAGGATTAGACACCAGAAATCTTAAGATAGATTTTTAACTTTATTTAGTGTATCTTTTGTCATCTTTGTAATTTTTAGAGGATTAATATTTCTATATAAACATAGTGATTGTAAGAACTTAATTTATGTATTAAAAATTAAATAAAAAGGTGATGGAAATTTACATCACTATGCAATTAAGAGTTAACGTAAGATTTCCGACTTGTTTTTTCCTTAAAAGATTTAACATTTTATTTCACTATTCTTAGAGTTAACACGCACTACATCCAGTCATTCAACTCAATAGAAATGTAATGTTTTTACACATGATATTTGAAAAATATAAAAGCGAGAAATATTGCGTTGACTTTGCAATGTTGCCAAGCTTCCGGGCTGAAAATGTACTTTCTAAAAAAATGTGACTTGGAATAATGTTTATCGCGTAGAGATCTTAATCTCTGGGAACAAGATTGAGAAGCAGCTGGTGCACTGTGGAAAATTTACGGCAGTTACAGTGATGAAAGATGAGAGTTGACTAGAGAGTATCACATTAGGGATAAAATATGAACAAAATGAGTTTTCAGGTATTACAAGGTACTCTATCAAAACACGGCAGGTATGACGGGTGAAAAATATTTAAAAAGTTCTTCCGGCCAATGCCGGGAGGAAGAGGTAGCTTTCATATTCCTTATTTTAAAAAAGCCAACTTAAATTATTCAAACACACGAAGCTCAATTAGTGGAAACCGAATATAGGAGATTCAATTCTAATTTTTATCAATACTAAATCATTATGAATGAGAATTTCGCGAAATTAGTCAGCTTTATCCAAGCTGTTTTTATTTAAAGTAACTTATATTTGGCTGCCAAATTCGGCGATTTAATAAAGTGCCTGCCATTTTAAGACAACATGGTGGATGAGGCTAACCAGTGAACTTAGTCGAGACCTTAGTAATTGCTGTGCACATGCTCACTCACATCGGAATCGGTTGATATATACGAGTGCTGTCGCAGTCAAAAAATCAGATTTTTCAAAATGTCACCCATATTAGAAATTGAAACTGCTATATCTGAGCCATTTTTTAAGATGAAGACAAACAAAAAATGCTCCTGAATCCTTATATTAAGGTCAAATACTTAAGAAAGAAACCTTTTTCAATTTCTAATTTTTTTTGCACCTCACTTTAAATATAATTTTTTTTTAATTTAATGGCCGCCATTTTTTTTAGATATAGACGACACAAAAACTATTCCGGAATCTTTGTATTAAGGTCAAATACATACGAAAAAAATCTTTTTCATTTTCCAATTTTTTGGCATCTCATTTTAAATTTAATTTTTTTTTTAATTTTTTTAAATGGCCGCCATTTTGAAACAAGCTGGCGGATGAAGCTGGCCAACGAACTCGGTCGAGATATTTGTATGTACTATGTACAAACCAAGGTACATGCAAATCGGTTCATAAATACGCCTGTTATCACGTGACAAAAATCAGGACGTTTCAAAATGTGAGCCACGCTAGAAATTCAAAATGCTATAACTCAGCCATTTTTTAAGATATAGACGAAACAAAAACTGCTCTCGAATCTTTGTATCAAAGTGAAACACATAAGAAAAAAATATTTTTTCAATTTTTAATTTTTTCGTACCACATTTCAAATTTAAATGTTTCTTAAAAATTTAAATGGCCGCCATTTTTAAACAAGAAGGAGGAGGAAGCTGGCCAACGAACTCGGTCGAGACATTGGTATGTACTATGTATAAACGAAGTTACATCCAAATCGGTTCATAAATACGCCTTTTATCGCGTGACAAAATTCAGGACGTTTCAAAATGTCAGCCACGCTAGAAATTCAAAATGCTATAACTCAGCCATTTTTTAAGATATAGACAAAACAAAAACTGCTCCGGAATCTTTGTATAAAGATCAAATAAATAAGAAAAAGATATTTTTACATTTTCAATTTTTTGGTACCACATTTCAAATTTTAAATTTTTTTTAAAATTTTAAATAGCCGCCATTTTGAAACAAAATGGCGGATGAAGCTGGCCAACGAACTCGGTCGAGACATTGGTATGTACTATGTACACACCGAATTAGATCCAAATCGGTTGATAAATATGAGAGTTACAGTGTGACAAATGTCAGATATTGTAAATAATCATAAAATTCGAAGTTATTATAAACTATTAAATATTTTATCTACTAACTTTAATTATCCATATTTAGTTCTTATTCCCAAATTTCATAAAACTCCAATTAAATTTAGGACTGTAACTATTGGTTGCAATACATATAAAAATAAAGCCAATAAACTTCTCTTAAAAATTCTTAATCAATTATATGTACTTACTACAAACAATGATAATACACATTGTATAAAAAATAGCTATCAACTTGTCAATATTTTAAAAAATCTTCATTGTGTTTATAATATAACGACATATGACTTCAAAGATCTTTTTAATAATATAGACCTATTAGATTTACATAAAATTATAAATGCATTATTTAAAAAGTATTATAAAAAACTGGAATTACCATCTAATATAGATATTGCATATTTTAAATCTTTAACAAACTTCATTATCTATAATAATTATATATTGCAAGATAACACTTTATATTTACAGCATGTCGGTATACCACAAGGCGGTTGTACTTCTAGTTTACTCTCAGACTTATACTTATATCATTATGAACGTAATTTTACTAATAATAATCTACATTTATATCGTTATATTGATGACATAATTTTAATTGATACTGATCAATCTGCAATTACTCGATTTCCAGTAGATTATCCCACTAATTTGGATTTAACGGAAAACCTTTTATCTAACAATACAATTAACTTCTTAGATCTTAAAATTACAATAAAAGACAACAAAACAATCACAGATTTATATGACAAACGTAAAGAATTTAAATTCCAAGTTAATACATTTACAAATTTTAAATCTTGTCTTCATCATTCTGTATTTCGAAATATAATACTTAATCATTTATATAGAATAAAATGTTTATGTTCTTCTCCTCTAATTAACAATAATATTAAAAAAAACTAATTTATGATGCATTAAATCATGGTTTTCCAAAAAAATTCATATATTCATTAATATGCAATTAGTACTTTTCTTACATGATCTTTTAAAACAAATTAACACATGCGTAAACAAAATTACAAAAAAATTATAAAATAAAAAAAATCTATAAAAAATTAAAAATTGTAAAATAATATAAAAAAAATCATATGTTGGTTGGGTGGGTAGATGTTAGAGTACGGAGGAGGGTGGTGTTGTCTGGATAATACGCAATGGTTAATCAAAAAATGGGGCTTTTGTATTATTACTATATTTTTGATACGTATTTTATATGGATGTTGATTTCATATTTTATATGTAATCGGAGAATTTCATTAATATTATAATTAGTTTGATTATTGATTAATCTTATTTACAATCATTTGTTATTAAATTTTAATTTACTAAGGACAATATCATATTAATTACTAATAGTATACCATTTTTATAGTGTATATACATATAAGTATGTTTAATATAAATAGAGTTATACTGTATGTATTAAAATTGGGTAATTATTTTTATTATTATTCCTCTATTCTTTTTAATATTTATCTATTTTCAATTTATTATCGGTTTAATGTTTTTGAATGTCCCACATTCATACTTTTTGGATTTTTATGGATGTATGAAAATAATCCACACTCTATATTTGTGCTTTTTAGGTAATGGGAATTTAAGTATCTGTTAACCTTCTATATACTTCCATATGTTTTTTATTTCCTGTTCATTTTATAAGTATCTTATATACAATAGATTTAAAAAAAAATTATATTATTTTTAATAATTATTTATATTAATTATTACTAAATTTATTTTGTTTTATAACATATAGCTACATGCTATATATTATCAATGTTCTAGAATTATTTAAATTCTTAGTTTAGTTTAAATAAGTTAGCTAATAGAATATTTTGTATGCTTTTTAAATTTTATTAACAATAGTTTTTATTTTTATTTTTTTTAAATACATTGTGTGGTTTATATTAGGTTTATAATTATCTATATATAAGAATATGTTTGGTTTTGCTGTTAAAAAAAATATTTACATTCAAATGCTTACAAATGTTTATCTTGTGACATTTGAATAATAAAAGTAATACTAGATGGCAGCACCAAAATTTGTCTTTTGAAGATAGTTCTAAATTTTAATTTTTCTAGCTCCATTTCAGTTATAATTTACTACACCACGCGGATTTTTTAGCTAAATTTTGACGATATTCTTAAACAGTTATTAATTAATTTAATAGTGCATTTTAAATAATGTAATTACTATCTATTTATTTTATTTTATATTATATTAAATGTATTTAACATGGTATTTCAAAATTTATTTCAAAATGTATTAACTGCATCCTTTGGTATCAATTACTATGATTTCTTAACTGTTTTATTCACCTTAATCTTTATGATATTCTGGTAGCCATGTGCGCGTGGATATTTGTAAAATACTGAAATATTAATCGGTATGGTGTTTATTATTTCTATTTTATATTCTATAAATAATTAAATAGGTTTTATTGATTCTTCCATTTCATATTATTTGTTTCTATTCTGTTTTCATTTTTAATCAATTCACTTGATTTTAATGGTTGTTTGGGCACAGGGGAAAATAATTTTTAGCTTTAGCTTATTTTTCTCACAGAAAACAACCATTTTGCTTATATCATTGAATTATGTGCCCCTGACAACGTAATTTAATATATAAGCTTTTCCATTATTTGTCGGTGTCCACTTTTTTCTTTTTCTTCCATAATAATTCTTATAATATATTAATTGAATATATATATATATTTTTTTAATACTTACAGCTTTAATTCATAATATTACGGTTTTTGATGGTGGTAGGTTATGTTTAATTAATGGTTATATATATATATATATATATATATATATATATATATATATATATATATATATATATCAATTTTGAACGAAGGGTGGTTTCGGGGTCTGGAGGTCATGATCGATGAAAATATACCAAAATTTTTTGAAATCGCTTTCCTCCGAACGGCTGCAATAGGTAGCTTTTTGTAATGAAAGCTACCTAAAATAAGTTAAATAAGATTTTCTTTCACATATTTACTAAAAGAATACTCAAAAAGTGTTATACAATGAAATCTAAACATGAACTGCAAGTTTTTAACCCTTTGCGAACGTAGGCAAATAACCGGACAAGCTGTATATACATAACTATATTTTAAAAGTATAATTTTTATTAATTTTCCCTTGCACGTACTATCAAAATACAAGTAACAATGTTTGTTTTTAAAAAAAGTGGTACAAACCGAATAAGTTCGTGTAAGAAATTCCTGTGCCTAGGTAGTTTACTTTGACAGCAAAGGGTTAAAACGGAATAACAGGGCTGCCACAGGTGACTATTTTTTAACCACCACTTTTTCAAAACAGAAATCCTTAACACATACTTTGACAACAATTGCAAGAGAAAAATAATTCAAAATTTATATTAGAAAAATACTGGTGGGAACGGAATATAAATATAGTCGCCTGTGGCTGTCCTGGAATAACAAGCAAACGGAGACAACTGTTACAGTAATTCCTGCAGGAGATTAATGCTTGAAGATTTGATTTTCTATTGTATGATTTAGGGTACATTTGTAAGAGAATGACGCTATACAGATGATAAAATTTAATTCATTGAAATTATTTTCGACAAAAAAGCAACGAAAAGATCTTGAAGAGCTTGCCATTGTTGTCAAGTTAAGGCTCTCGTCCTTGCACACGAAGACACTCGCGAGCTAATGCTAAATCTATGAGGAGGTTATTTTCTAATATTTAGTTTGCATTTCGACGTTTTTAAATATTTTTATTTGCATTGGATAGCTGAGGTCCATCTCTACATCGCTCCTTTTTTACTTTTTCGATTTTGGTTGCAGATATTTTCATAAAGTTACTTTCACATTCGAAACCGGCTCCGAAAATGAAAGTGTCATTCTAAAAAATATCTGTAACCAAAATCGAAAAAGTAAAAAAGGAGCGATGTAGAGATGGAGCTCAGCTATCCAATACAAAAAACAAAAAACAAAAAACAAAAATAAAAATAAAAATGGCGAAATGCAAATGAGATATAAAATAACCTCCACATAGGTTTAACATTAGTTTGCGAGTGTCTTCGCCTGCAGGGCCAGGAGCCTTAGGGGAACTCTTCACTCACTTGAAAACTTCCGTTCCGTAATGTTAAACCAATGAGTAGGTTATTTTCGAATTTCTCGTTTAAATTTAAACATTTTTAAATGATTTTTTTGCATAGGATAGTTGAGCTCGATCTTTAATATGACTATTTTTTACTCTTTCGATTTTGGTTGGAGATTATTTTTTAAAAGGTACTTTCAGTTTCGAAACCGGTTCCGAAAGTTAAAGTACCTTTATTAAAAAAATCTGCAACCGAAATCGAAAAAGTAAAAAATAGTCATATTAATAATCCTATGCAAAAAAAAAAAATGTTTAAAAATAATAAAATTTAAACGAGAAATTCGAAAACAACCTGTCCATTGATTTAACATTACAAAGCGGGTGTTTTCAAGTAAGTGGACAGTCCCCTTAATAATGTCTGTTGACTTGTCTTACACTTCGAATCAAACTCATCCAGGCGAATTTTACCAAGTTCTGAAATGCTGGTTGCTATAGATTGAAGAATATCTTCGATCTCAGCATGCATCCCGTGTATATGTCATCACTCTGTTTTAGAAGTATTTTCCCTTGTTTTAGTGTCAGATGGTACACTGTTAAAAATATACCTGTAAAATTACGGGCAAAGGCCGGCAACAGAAATTCTAGTCATACCGCGTAAAAAAAAAAAAAAAAAAAAAAAAAAAAAAAAAAAAAAAAAAAAAAATCCATGCGCATAATTTTGTCCAGCCCGTAATTTTAGGAAAAAAATGCCTTTTTAAACACAATAACACTTTACTTACTGCTCCGTAGCACATAGCACTTTAGATAACCATCACAGAATCACTTTTTTGGCGGGTTAAAAAAATATGTTACGGTCGCGGTTAAGTGACATTATTTTTCGAAACACGACAAAAATGAAGGGTTACACCCTGGCGGAAGAAAATGTATTGGGTCGTACCGTATATTTGCTAACAGATGGGCTAGAACTGTAAGAGTATGGGGATTGCCCTTAATTTTCTAAGTATCTAAGGGATAAGGCCGCTTATTTAGTGGATCAGTCGTTTTTTATCAAATAAGGCTGTTGTCCGTGAAAATTGAAGGGCAAGCGCTCATAAATTTACAGTTTTTCCTGAGAGTGTACTGCGCTGTCTCAAATTGTAAGAATGCTCAAGCCAATGTATAAGATAAATCAAATTTCACTCTTTTTTGCCCTTCATTTTCTGTTCTGTTGAAATAAAAAAGGTGTTTTACATTTTTCAATTGCAAGGTTGGTTTGAGCATTTTTGTAGTATGAGACAGTGAAAAGTCATCTGTAGGTGATATTTAGTACTAAAACAAGGAGGCAAGTTAAGACATTTCTGATTTCACACATTATTTTCCTGTAATAATAATTTTAATAGCTGTTTCAATTTGTTTGCTATTTCATTTTGAAAACCACCAGCTCATTTAAAAACACCCTGTTCTTATCAAATTATCCAAAAATAACAGAAAAGTAAAAATGCACCAATTGGAAAAATATGTAGGCAAACATTCAAAGAAAGGTGAAAAATGTAATTTATTTTTCATCGGGAATTTACGTTCAGAATAATTACATATGCTACAAACAAGTGAGGTGACATTGATATAAACAAAAGAACTACGCCTGAATATATTCATAATTATAATTTTTTATCAAAATAACAGACATTACATTACACTGCATTAAAAAGATAAAAACACTAAAAACAATTTAAAAGGACGTTTCGGATTCATTCTGAATCCCTGATCAGCCAATTCCTAACGTAAATGTCATACTATGGCAGCTTTTTGGCAGCTTGATATAATGTTTTTCTGCTTGTTGAACTTTAACACCTTAGTATGACTTTTACGTTAGGAATTAGCTGATGAGAGATTCAGAATGAATCCGAAACGTCCTTTTAAATTGTTTTTAGTGTTTTTATCTTTTTAATGTAGTGTAATGTAATGTCTGTTATTTTGAAAAAAATCTATAAGTGAGGTGTTAGTTTAGACTCCAGCGCCGGCCGCGTTTTACCCGATCCGAACCCGACAAAAAAATTTTCGCCAACTTGAAAGCCGATATGAAACCGATACAATACAACTCGAACCCGAATTGGAAGAAAATTAATCTATTATTTAAATACAATTATGGAAAAATAATCTTCAATTATACATCTATTATCAATTTTAGCTTTACTGTGGGAAAAAGAACTTATATATACTCGTTAATGTTCAAATATATATATATATATATATTTTCACATGAAACAATATTTTCGACATTTTGAAAAATCGGTTCAATCCAAACTCGAGTTAACCAAGACTCATATCATAACCCGAGATAATTATAGTGAACCCTATCCGCAACGAGCCATTTAGTATCAACCCGACACGACCAAATCGCTGGTCGGGTTTGGGTAAATCAGGTTACCGACTCGCTACAGAATTCTACTTAATATATGTCTCTTGATTTTTATATTTTCTATAGCGGCGCAGCGCAGCTAGGATTGCAAAAAATCAGCGTGACAGTCTTCCGTCTTGGGAAAGGCTGTCAGATATGTCCTGGCATTTTGCACAACATTTAATTAGGGGATATTTCGAACTTCCAGTTCTAGCTTTTGACGAGAATGGATATAGTTCGAAAGCTTTTGACACGAGGATCAAGAAATGTATAGGAACTATACTCCGGAATTCAATGGTTACGAAATATTCGCAGTGAAAAATAGCAAAAAGAAAAGAAGAAGAAAAGATTTAAAAACTGTTTTACGAATTAGTTAGCAATAAATACAAATGGCAAGTACAGAATGATTAGTCACACGAACTAGCTCCTCGCCTGATCACATGGGATGGATAAAGGTATAGATGCCAACATCTCTTAATTAATCCAGAGTCTGATCCAAGATAAACATGTTTCCAAACGGAAATTTTATTTAATAAACGATTTTAAAATAAAATCTAATAACTACCATGTTAAAAGAAGATACATTTTCTTATAAACACTTTTCGGATTTAAACTTGTTTGATTTAAATTAGACTCCGGACTAATTAAGAGATGTTGACATCTATGATAAAGGGCATTGACAGAGCCTAGGTTGGAAGTTCCAAGAGTGGATCAAGAAAGCGGATTTACTGTAAAAAACAAGTAAAAAGTAAATTTAAAAAATAAAAAAAAACGACTGCCTAAAAAGCGAACTAATTAATTATTTCTCATCAATATGAAACTAGTTTTTATATTAGTTACCTTTTTTTTTATTTACTTGTATTGATGACTTTAATGTTCTGTTTAATTGTTAGTTCCTATCTATAAACACTGTTTTGATGAGCCCCATAGATGTCTATGAAGCTTAGAGTTGCAGTAAAGCTAGAGATCCTACCTACACAACTTCCAGGTTGTGTAATATTTAAACGGAGCTTCTGACTGTAAAATAGTCAATGACACATCGTCTTCCTTTTGAAAGACCTTTCCAATGATATGCCACTCAATAGGGTGCGTACAATATTTTTTTGTATCTACCGCCATTTTGTATTTTACGGCCGCCATTTTGAATTTATAAAAACAAAACTAGCCTTTAATCATCAGACGGTTAAGACGAATCGATAGAGTCCTCATTCATCAAAATCCATCCAGCCGTTGGGATGTTTCGAGGATATACAGAAATCCACTTACCCAGATACGCGTGAAACACATAACCCTTCTTGACAGTCGGGTAATAATGCCCTTCATCAATTTGCCTGGTGTTGAAAACAATTGAAGACCTGGAGTGGAAGAATATGTTATTTAACAAAAATTAGAAATCGAGAAAATTGAAGTGAAAGCTTTTTGTTGTAATTTAGTTATTTATGTAATTCCCTCTTAGTGGCATATGTTTGAATGTTAATAGGTGATACTAAACTCTGTTAGAAAAGAATATTAACATTTAATTATTAAATGTTAGAAATTATTTTCACCATTTAAATTACTAAATATAAAAATATTAAATATTAAAAGATACTGTCTTATATCTTCAATACTAAGTAGAATTTTAGTATTCAAGTTTTATCGTATGATGTAATAACTTGTAACGCTTCCATCCATAAAAGAAAACTCTTTTTGAGAAAATGTACTATAATACGTTCTTCAATCGTGTGTTCAATGCTTTTACATAGAAAAACCTACCATGATTAATTATGACAAAATTCCTGCTTTCGATAGTTTTTAAAAGAATCTCATGCTGTTTTTCACTTCTTTATTTCTATTTTTTCGAAACAGAAATGGAATCATATCTCGTGAACTATTGGATTCGAGAGGATATTTCCTGTATATATTTCGCTCCTCGTGGAAAGAGCTTTCGAACTACACCACCCTCGACAAAATCTAGAACTGACAGTTGGGAATGTTGTCTAGTAATAGGTTTTCTGCTGTAATTCTTATCGCATGATATCTTGGAATAGAAATTTACGTTGCATGTGATGCTTATAAGGTAGATCATAAATTTCTAATACAGTTAATAAAAAGATATACATTTAAACATTTTATTAATACATGGTACTGCGCTCTCAAATTATAGGAATAATCGACTTGCGTGTAAAACTGCATCGAAGGTCTCTCGGTTTTAATCCTTTCAGGGGCAGAAAAAATCTGCACGCAAAATGATGAAATGATTGACTGACAACAAAAATTTACAAACGAACTTCTTAGAAAATAAAAAGTTGTTTTTCTAAGCTTTCATTATAAAACCAAAATTTTATTAAAATGTTCTTGGTACCGTTTGTCAGTTTGGAATTAAAATTAAGTGGTCACGCCGTGTCACCACCGCCCTTGAAAGGGTTAACGTTTTATTTTGTTTTGCTGCTGAGACGTAAAAAGTTTTGTCTGTTGGAATTTTGATGTTAAATTAAGCATTCACTTAATTTAAGCATATAATATTTTTCATAAATGTCACTGTGCTGTATCTACTAACAAAAAATACTGTATACAAAATGTATGAGATACTTAATCTGTCAATTTTTCCATCTTTATATACGAAATGTTTAAATTTTAACTTAGAGATTACTCTATGAATCACTGCATTAATTATTTTTTAAAAACATCCAGCACATTTATTATTTTCACGAGAACAAAACATTAAGAACTTCCGAGTTATGAATAAAAGCAACTTCTACGCATTTATGTTCAAACTAGTAACGGCCAGATGATTAAAATACAGTCTAAGAGTTTTATTTTATAGCCTTAGTATACAGATGATACATATTAAAGACATATGATAAATAAAATATTATACAGTTTGATAGAAAAGTACATCTCTTTTTATGGCAATATACAAATGTGTTTACATAAAAAACCCAACATTGTGACAAGAATATAAAGATTTTATGCTCAGGAAGTATGTTATACATTTACTTACACATACAGAAAAAAAATATGACTGGAGTAAATACACGAGATTAATCGTTTCAGCACTTTTTAACAAGCCCACTCACGTTAAAGCCTTGGGGCCATTCTTTAATTAAAAAGCCGTATTACTTTAATTTCCTTCTTCCAGTAGGTTTATTCAGAAAAAAAAGATATTATTTAAACATACTTAGTTTAACGAAAATGAAATTCGGTGGTGCAGATACACACATAAAAGCAGTTTTCTTTTCAGTTCCAGATATAATGTTACTTTTGTCAATATTGAAGTAGTTAGTTTTAAATTTAATATCCGCGTTAAGTTTTCATCATAGTTTAAAGTTATAGTTTAAATAAAGAGACTGCAATATTTTTTTTATTTGTCTCTAAAATTTAGAAACTATAAAAACGATATAATGGAAGAAAATGAAACATATTTTGGCTTTTTTTAAATAATGTTTTAAGCTTTGTTTACTCAATTTGCAATCTACAAATATCCAATTAAATTTGCCCGTAGTACCTGTACTATATAAAAATATTATTTATTATGGAAACATTCGGAAATTGGTCATTTAAAGTTTTGCAAATATTTCTTATATTGAAACACAATTAACATTTTTTTCAGAGCAAAAATAAAAATTTTAAATAATAGTACGAATGAAACGTATTATGTTTGAGAAAGTTTCATTTTCTTAAAATTCAACACATAAAGCATATAATAGTTTACAGATGATTCAAGTTTATTAATATTATCGAATTACCATCCTCACCAGTCTGTATATACATGGAAAATATTTAACTTGTAATTTAATGAAATATTTTATCAGAATAAAAAGAAAAGAAATATAGATTTTAATTTGAAGAATTAAGAATAGTTACTTGTTAATCTGCTTTTGTTTATTTATTTAATTATTTTTTTTATTTAATTAAATTATTAACTTTTCTTTATTTATAGTCATTCAAATGGTGCTTGCAACTAATATTGAGGGTATTTTTATAAATGTAACAGTAACAAGTCTGTGAATGTTTAAAATAATCCCCTGATCCATACACTTCCAGCTGTAGGCAAATGGCTTTATAAATTTGTCTGAAATTTAAATCCAAATTCATCATGAGATGCCTTTTTTGAAATTATATTTAATGGGCAAATAATATGATTCTAACCATTTTATTATCATTTTTTTTCTAAAGATAAGAACATTTTAAGGAAATCTAAAATTCAATACAAGGTGTTTAAAAATATATATACACAATTTAAGTTATTAATAAAGAAATTTTTTTATTAACAAACGCTTCATTTCGAAATGTGAAATTGGACTAAAGGGTGTTTTTTTTAGAGACAAAGTTAAAACGAAATGAAGCACATAAAAGAAATGTTAATGATCACGATATTGGTTTTATTAAATAAATAATTATATGCTATTAGTGTTCAAAAATTATTTCCGGCATATGGACCGGCTTAAATGAAGAGCAATCTGGAAGTCCAATTTTCGACCACTTTATCGAGCAGCCGGGGCCGTATATCAGCAATAACGTGGCGAATGTTCATTTTCAAGTGGTCTAACGTCTGTGGTTTATCGGCGTAGACCGGCGACTTCAGATATATCCATAAAAAATAATCCATTGATGTGAGGACATGACCATGAAGGCAATTCACAAGTCGGTTCAAGTCTTGTGAACAAGTCCGTTTCTGGGGCCGTATATCAGCAATAACGGGACGAATGTTGATTTTCAAGTAGTCCCACGTCTGTGGTTTATCGGCGTAGACCAACGACTTCTGATATATCCATAAAAAAATAATCCATTGATGTGAAGACATGACCATGAAGGCAATTCACAACGAAGCCTTGTGAACAAGTCCGTTGCTGGGGCCGTATATCAACAATAACGGGACGAATGTTGATTTTCAAGTGGTCCCACGTCTGTGGTTTATCGGCGTAGACCAGCGACTTCACATATATCCATAAAAAATAATCCATTGGTGTGAGGACATGACTATGAAGGGAATTCACAAATCCGTTCACAGAAATGTCTCCCGCAATAAACTGATAGTGTTTTACGCAATTTACAAGCGTTGTTCTGGTTTAAGTCTATTCATGGTGAAGTGGCAACACATACTGAGCAAATATCATCTGTCAGCTGTCAAATTGATTGTGACAGAAACAGTATTGCCAATTTCAAAACTACACCTCTAAAATAACGCCCTCTACAACAATGAACGTTTTACAGAATTAATGCCTGTATCGAAACTGATGGTCATTATGGTCGCGATATTGCTGATCACATGAAGCAGCGAAATAAAAATTACGGAGAATCATTTCTTTAGGTATTTGTAGATGAGCCTTTCTTGGTCTAACTGAACGTTGCTTGTGAGCATTTGGAAAGAACTTTGCTTGTGAACATTTTATTATAAAGATTTTTTACTAAAGATACGAGCATTGTAAGAATCTAAAAGGCAAAGTGTTTAAAAAATTGTATACATAATTTTAATCATCATAAAGAATTTTTTTTGTTAACATACACGTCATACTGAATAGTGAAATTGTACTACAATGATAACATTAACACTAGCATTCTAATTGATGGGTATTCTTGTCGAGGTATAGCTCATAGCGTGAAGCATTAGATTAAAAAAATACGGGGAATCATTTCTTTATATAGGTATTTTGACATAAGCATTTCTAGGCCTTCCCGAACGTTGCTTGTGAAAATTTGGAAAGAATTTCTCTTGTAAACATTTTATTATCAAGATTTTTTCTAAAGCTACGAACATTGCAAGAATCTAAAAGGCAATACAAAGCGTTTAAAAATGTATACATAATTTCAATTATTATAAAGATTTTTTTAGTTAACATATACGTCATTTTGAATTGTGAAACTGCACTACAATAATGAACGTTTTATAAAATTAGCACTTGCATTTTAACTGGTTGGTATTCTGATCGAGGTATTGATGATAACGTAAAGCATTAGAATCGCAAACATGGAGAATCATTCCTTTGGGTGGATGATGAACATTTCTAATTCTACCCGAACGTTGCTTGTGAACATTTTATTATCAAGATTTTTTCTAAAGATACGAACATTGTAAGAATCTAAAGGCAATACAAAGTGTTTAAAAAAGGAATACATAATTTTATTTATTATTAAGAATTATTTTTTGGTAACATACACGTCATTTTGAATTGTGAAATTGCACTACAATAATAAACGTTTTATAAAATTAGCACTTGCATTTTAACTGGTTGGTATTCTGATCGAGGTACTGTTGATAACGTGAAGTATTATAATAGTAAAAATGGAGAATCCTTTATTTGGGTATTGGTTGATGAACGTTTCTAACTCTACCCGAATGTTGCTTGTGAACATTTTATTATCAAGATTTTTTTTCTAAAGGTACGAACATTGTAAGAATCTAAAAGGCAATACAAAGTGTTTAATAAATGAATACATAATTTTTATTATTATAAAGAATTTTTTTGTTAACATACACGTCATTTTGAATCGTGAAATTGCACTACAATAATGAACGTTTTATAAAATTAACACTTGCGTTCTAACTGATGGGCATTCCGATCGAGGTACTGATAATAACGTGAAGCATCAGAATCGCAAATATGGGGAATCATTTCTTTGGGTATTGGTTGATGAATGTTTCTAACTCTACCCGGACGTGGCTTGTGAAAATTTTACTATCAAGATTTTTTCTAAAGGTACGAACATTGTAAGAATCTAAAAGGCAATACAAAGTGTTTAATAAATGAATACATAATTTTAATTATTATAAAGAATTTTTTGTTAACATACACGTCATTATGAATTGTGAAATTGCACTAGAATAATAAATGTTTTATAAAAATAACGCATTCTAACTGATTGGCATTCCGATCGAGGTACTGATAATAACGTGAAGCATTAGAATCGCAAATATGGAGAATTATTTCTTTGGGTATTTGTTGATGAACGTTTCTAACTCTACCCGAACGGTACTTGTGAACATTTTGCTATCAATATTTTTTTCTAAAGATACGAACTTTGTGTGAATCTCTAAAAATCAATACAAGGTTTTAAAATATCTGTACGCAATTTTAATTATTGTTAAAAGAAATTCTTAACACGTTAAACGCGACGCCCGCCGATCCCTGGGGACCGGCATTGATCTTTCAGTTTAGGCGACGCCGGTCCGTATGGACAGGCGATATGAGATTATACTATTAAAATGTGCAACGATGCTGCTGAAATATAAAGATCGCAGCGACATCTGCAGGATATTTTCTACAACTGCAAGATATTGCTAGTCTATACAATGTAATACGAAAATCCCGCAGAGGTCGCTGCGATCGACACTTGGTATTTTAGCAGTATCGTCGTACATTTAAGGGATACAAATTTTTAGCAGTGCTTGGATATCATATTTCCACACTAGGTATTCTAGACGCGGTTGAAACACTGATCCTAGAATTCGACCAATAGAATTATTCATCATTCGCAGTGTTTTCAGGCAGTCTAATTAGATACTTAGAAGACCTGCCTGACAACAACTGTCTTAAAAATATATTTCTGTAATTCTCGGGAAATCCCCTGAAACATTAAAAAATTTGAAAAAAATTTGAAAAAATAACGGCTTTACTGTTTGTTTTTCATTGTACTCGAAAAAAAAAAAAATAATAATAATTTGCGTATTTTCACAATTTCTGTGTATGTTGTCGCTTAAACGGAAATTAAAGTAAAAATAGTGTCGCGTTTAACGTGTTAACCAACACTTTATTTCGAATTGTGAAATCGAACTACAATAATGAACGTTTTATAAAGGCAACGCCTGTATTTAAACTGATGGCCTTTCTGTTAAAAGTACCTACTGTTGATAACGTGAAGCATTAGAATTAGAGTTCGACCGAAAATTCGGTTTTGTTTTCGTATTAGACGAAAATGCTGCCGAAAATTCCACCGGACCGAAACTATCTGTATTCCAAAAATCTCGTTTCTTCTTTTGGAAATTTTCAACATATACTCATTGATTTGAGCTGTGTCGGCTCAAATAAGACACTCTTTATTTGTTGCTATGAACTTCACTGTTTATAATTATCAATTATGACTGACTCAAGACGTGAGGGAAAAGTATAAAGAGCAATGCATATATGACTAAACTTTGAAGACGATTTTCATGTGTTCATTAAAATCTGCAGACTCAACATTAATAGAAATTTTTTATGTTGGAATCGCAGAAGTGTTTCGAATGCTCTCTAAGAAAGGTGTAGTAAAACAGATGAAAAGCATTTACAAAAATCATTATAAAAAATAAATCGAGATATAAAGATATATACACGTAAAACTTTTTTTTAATTACACGAAATTTGTATAATTAGAAAATCAATCTGTGTCGTTGATGAATTAATTACATTTTATTTTATATGAAAATAAAAAGTTTTGGCCAAAGGCACAGGGAACCAACTTGAGCCGTACATATAATTGATTAATAATTAGGTATAGTACATAAACACGTATAATTAATTAATAATTATGTATATTGATCTACGTATTAATGAAAAAAAATTTTGGACGTTTTCGTTTTCGGCCGAAAATAGGAAGATTTCCGAAATTCGGTTTTGGTTTCTTTCTTAAAAACCTGTTTCGGTCGATCCTTAATTAGAATCGCAAACAGGGCGAGTAATTTTTTTAGATATTGGTTGACGAGCGTTTCTAGTTCTTCCGGAATGTTGCTTGTGAACACTTTATTCTCAAGATTGTTTCTAAAGATACGAACTTTGTAAGAATATCTAAAAGTCAATACAGGGTGTTTAACAATATATATACACAATTTAAATTATTATAATGAATTTTTTTTTTTTTTTTGCTGACAAACACTTTATTTTGAATTGGGAAATTGAACTACATTAATTAACGTTTTATTAAATAAAAGCCTGTATAAGAACTGATGTCCAATTTGGAGGAGGTCCTGCTGATAACGTGCAGAGACGTCGCGATGGGGGGTTATGGTGGGAGCTTTCCCCCCCCCCCCGCAATATACGTGAACCTGGGAAATTTGAGCCTAGAGTTGGGAAATTATAGATTTTTCAAACAGTTTTTTTTTTATATATAAAGTACAAAAAAAAAAAAAAATGCTTTGTTGACTACCTTTCTGAGTTCTGTAATAGTAAAATAGTTAAACTTAAAAAAAAAAAAAAAATACAAAAAGCAGCCAGACTCAATTTCTCATTATGTTTCTGTGTGCTACGGAAATATCACGAAAATATCATACATCTACCAGGCCTGAATTTCTCTACTATTGTCCATCAACAGTGTCTGTAATACATTTCCTCCAAAAGTTTGTTTCTTTCTCAAAAATCTAAAAATATTGGACTATTTTCATATGGAGTACGATTATGACTCGTACACAGTTGAAGACAAAAACTTTCATTAAATGAACCAATAATTATAATTTTTATGTTTTTAGTTTCAACTTTTTTCTTTGGAAATATATATATATTTCTTTTCTTTCTTTCTTTCTTCTTTTTTTTCTTTTTTTTCTTTTTTTTTGCGTATAAGTATCACTATTATTAAACAAACATCGAACACATCATTTTAGTTGGAAAATAGAGCAAGTTGTTTCACGTTGGAAAATTTTTGAATTATAAGTTGAGAAAATTTTGAACTCTCTACCCCCCCCCCCCCCCCGAAATTTTTTTTTGTAGCTACGCCCCTGATAACGTGTGAAGCATTAGAATCGCAAACAGGGAGAATCATTTCTTTAGATTATTGTTTGGTGAATGTTTCTAGCTCTTCGTGAATGTTGCTTGCCAACTCTTTATTATCCAGATCGTATTTAAAGATACGAACTTTTTAACAACATCTAAAAGTCAATACAGAGTGTTTAAAAAATATCTAAACAATTTAAATTATTTTAAAGAAAATCTTTTGTTAGCAAACACTTTATTTTGAATTATGAAACTGAACTGCAATAATAAACGTTTTATAAAACTAATGTCTGTATAACTGATGTGAGTCCATTTTGGTAAAGGTGTTGCTGATAACGTATGAAGCATTAGAATCGCAAACATGGAGAATCATTTCTTGTTCAATAATTAACGTTTTATAAAAATTAATGCCTGTATTCATTCTGGTGGAGGTACTGCTGATACCGTGAAGTATTAGAATCACAAACATGGAGAATCATTTCTTTAGGTATTTGTTGATGACCGTAGTCTAGCTCTACCTGAAGTTTACTTGTGAACATTTTGGAAGTGTTACAGGTCCATCTGTCTCAAATGTATCTCTATTTGTTGCGATTGTAAGCCACTTAGGAGGATCTGTTGAGTCTCTCTTCCAAAAAATCTCTGCATTTCAGCTACGTTTACGAACTACTGGTAACACTTTAGGGCAACTTCCCCTTACCCAGATCTTAGTCTGATTTTAGCCATTATTTCATGTTAATTAAACCTGAAAAGAAAAGAAGAACATGCCAATTATTTGAGAATAAATGTCTCTTACATTTTTGAGACTCCCTGTATATCTAGACAATAAAGTATCTAATAGTACTATTTTTATTTAAAGAAAAGCCTTTGCTGAATGCTTATTAAACAACAAGCAGATGCTTGCAGAGTATGATTAAAATTAAAATAAATTTTTTTAGGAGATGCTGACTGCGAAGTTGAATTAAGGAACCAAAAATCAAATGTAATTTTTGAAGAGGGAGATAGAAGGAGGGAATGGAAAGGAATAAAACTGACATCGATTCTTTTTTTTGTTGTTGTTGTTGTTTTAAGTTGAAAACACTATCTTCTATTTTCATATGTTATAAATATTTTGTTTTAATAAGGTAAAACGCACCAGTAGTGTGCCACTTGAGGGCAGTAATCTAATTATTATTACAGTGTAAGTAAATTCCAAAAGATATACCATATTTTTTTAGACTAGTCCTAATCTTCATGTATCAGAATAAACATTCAAAGTTTCAAAATATAGTCTTCGGAAAAATAAAAATTAAAAAATGTTTCCTTCCTCTATGCTCCAGTAGTGGGCCTAGTTAAATATTTGATACATGAATCTTTAAGTTTTTGGCTTATCCAACAAATTATTTACATTGTAATAGAGTAAATAAACAGCAGTTTAATTCAAAATATAATATAATATTAAAGAAACAATGTTTTAAATAAAAACTTATCTGCTAATGAAATCTCTAAAAATTTGCAAAGAAATCTGTTTTTGAAGGCACTCTAGAAACAAATGTACCAACAGATAAAACAATTATTCCAGGCAGTTTGTGTATTTCTTTCAATCGTTTTTCAGAAATGCATTTTGGGCTTGTTTTTAAGCTTTCAAAATTAGTAGCCCACTACTGGTACCTGGCCCACTATAGGTTCAATTACCTTATATTGAATTCAAAATTCATTCCAGTTTATAAAGATAATCTTCACATAACATGCATAAAAACTACACTGATGCATTCAAACTTATTTTTTAATTTACAATACAGTTAAAAATTGAATCATCTATGGATAATTTCTTCAAAATATTTAGAATATATATATATATACATGTGGGTTTTTGTGGGTATATATATATATATATATAAATGACATGAATTAGAAAAGTAAAATTGATTTGTAATAACTAAAAAATAAAATTTTCTAAGTTAAAAAATTGAACGGTATTAACAAACTTCCGGCTTTAAAATCCCAACAATATAACTGGAAAATTCAATATCTTCTCATTTAACTTCCACCGTACCTTCAGTTAAAAGAAACCCTAGTGACGTCAGGGGCGTGTGCACTTGAAGTCTGACAGAAACATCTGTCGAAGCTTTATTCACCTTCTTTCATAACTAACGTGATATCTTTCAACTTAAAAAAAAATTCTTGAATAATTTCCTTTGTATTTTTAGAAAAATGATAGAGGTTAGTTATATTAAGATTAGTTTAAATTTAAAGTAATCTCCTATCAAGAGAATAGACAGGTATAATTTGGAATTTTAATTTCAAAAATATTTGGGCATTTTATTTTATGTTTTTTATTTGAGATAAATGTCTTTCTTAACGTTTTTAATAAATTAAAATAATAGTAATTGTAATAATTTTTTTTATTTGATCGATTGATGTTTTAAAGAATCGAAATTATAAATCAGGTAACGATACCATAATGACTACATCCTGTTTCTGCTCTTGAAGTGCCTGCGTATGCTTTTAAATGATAATAAAAGATAAATCTCTACAAATCTGATTGCATTTCCTGTTTTTTTTTATTATTTTAAAGTAATGTCATAGTTTAACAGGTGCTTTTACCGTTCTACAGACCGAATGTATATTTTTAGTAGCTGAATAAAAGTATAAAATAGTTGCTATACCCTTTTATCAAGCATTATCACAATACTTAGAAATTACTTTTTTTTTTTTTTTACTTGAATAAGTTTGCAATATATGGAGAAATATGCATGGACGATTTTTCAAAAGGTAGGGATATATGGTATCCGAATAAAAAGGCAACTTTTATTAACTTGAAGAAAATAGTTTAGAAAAATTTAAATAAAAAATATTGAAATATAAAATAACAGTTCTAAATTCTAACACTATATCTATCTGTGTTAAATGATAGCTCTAATAATTTGATTTGTGGTTGTCTGACTTGCATTTTTAAACTAATACAATCATAAATCAAGCAGTCAATGTTTTAAAAAGAATAAAAAATATGCGATTTTTTTTTAATTTCAAAATTTGAAGTAACCATAAATCAAATTTTTAAAAGGCCTATTTGACACCGGAAAAAAAGAGTTTTAAATAATAGAATGTAATAAATGGATGCATTATAACAGCTGTTATAAACGTTACCATGGGCTTATAAATTATTTAAAATTGTGTGTATATTTTACGATCATAATCTTCCAAAAGGAAAAACAATCTATAAAAATCACATCTTAAATAAAAATCTTTAAACTATAAAAACAGTAGATGAAATTTAAATTAAATGAAGTTAGTACATGGTAATGGATTCTTTTATGGATAACAGCATCTGTAAAATTTCCAAAATAAAATATTTTGATCATATTTAAAGATTTAAATCACTTTTAATATTTTATAGCAACTCATTTTGGTCGTAAATCCATGGAAATGAATTTTTGGATGAGGGAGATAAATTTTCAGAAAATTAAATTTCTTCAGTAACGGATTTGACATTTTTTTTTTTTTAGCTCTTCAAAATTAAACTCCTTTAGCAGTAAAATTTATTTTATAGATACCTTGTACAGGAAATATGTATATTGACATAAATTCCAAATTTTTATAGCTTAAAAAATATTTTTTACGCTTTAAGATATCCAGAGTTAACCTTGAATTAAAAAAATTCTCCGTGACTGAATTCACTGTAAAATAGACTCTTGGTGTGTGTGTGTGGGGGGGGGGGGATCCTTGACGGCTCGGCCTACAGGCGGAGGTAGATTTCGAAGTTAAGAACTAATTTCGCCAACAAAATGTAAATCAAGATTAGAGATAAACCTAGTTTAACAATTTTATCTGGCCGCTTTTGACGAATTTTTAATTTCATTTTCCTCTAAGAGCTAGTTTTATCAGAATCATATTAAGGCGGTATTCAAAAAAATATTTTCCCACGCTCAACAACTCGAAATTTTCTGATACATTTTCAGACTGATTTTTAAAAGTAAAAACATGAAACTTGCTGACGTAATTTTTTGAAGAGATTTAAGCGACCTGTGTTTTTATTTTTCCTTCAATTAATTAGAACTTGATTTACAAACACTTATTTTCTTAGTACGATCATTTATTTATTTTATTTTATTTTATTTTATTTTTTGTTTCCAGCACTATCGTTTCGGGAAATTCGGTTCAAAATGCCCACTTTTACTGCATTTTTAAAAATATATTCTGCCTTTATCAAAAAATCGATCAATACAGCACATTATATAGTTTCTGAATAAGAGAAACTGCCAGCTGGATGCGTTTCAGAGCAAAAATGATTTAAAAATGAGTCAGAAAATGAGTCGTTTGGATTTGAGTACACCCTTAATATTATAATTTTTCCGTCAACCCCTATTTTTATTTAATTTTTTTTTTTTTTCTGTTAGAGTTGATCCTATCAAAAACTTGTCAATATGAAAGTTATAGATACTATTGAGAAGATGTATAATAAATTTAAGCGGATTGGATATCTTGTGAATTGACGAAGTTCTGAATTTTTTTTCTTCTTCAACGCCCCCCCCCCCCCCCCCCTCCATTTTTTTCGATTTTATTTTTTATTTATTTTATTTTATTTTTTCTTTTGGTAAGAGTTGGCCATATCAAAAACCGTTCAATATAAAAGTTGTAGACCATATTAAGAAGATTTATAATAGTTTAAATGAATGCGATATCATAAGAGTTGACGACGTTATGATTTTTTTTCTCCCTAAAACCCTATTTCCCCTTGAGCCCATTTTTAATTTTATCAAAAATCTGCGATACATTAAATCGTTGCCCTTTTCCAAGAAATAATAATAACTTTAAACTGATTCGATATGTATTATAATTAAAAAGTTATGTGTTTTTTTTCGGTTTTTACAAAACTCCCCCGTATTTCCCCGCTTTTGGTCCGATTTTGCCCATTAACGAACTTGACCGAGATTTTCTGCCCCTTGATTGTATATATCAGTTTGGAAGAGATTTGTGCAGAATTATGGAAGTTATCGTAAGTGGTTCTAGGGGTTCTAGGGGTCATGGATCGACGTAGATCTGCAAGATTTTTTCAGAAATTCCAACATAGGGGGAAATGTAAAAGGTAGTATTTCTTGCGAAATCTACTTAAAACAGGTTTAACAAACTAAAGTCATAAAAATATGTATGAGAATCACTTAAAATCATCGAAACTAAGCTGATAATGGCTAACAGTGATAGAAAATATACTTAAAAGGCAAATAAATACCTTTATTCAGATCGACATATGTTCCATCGATCAGACGGCGACATTCTCAAGATATCTGACGATACAAATTCAGGGTGGTCATAAAAAAACTTCCCCGATATATGTATCCCTAGCGACGGAACCGCTCAACCAATCGAAAAGAAAGTTCAGATTTAGTTATTTGAAGGTATGCACTCGAGATCGTGATGATTTAAAACAACAGATCTCTCACGGTTACTGTTACAGTGGAAAAATTTCGAAATTTTCGAATGGCAACACCCTTTTTTTTCCTGCGCAAATTCATCAGCGCATTCCAAAAACATAAATGACGTAGGAACTATACACGTATGACTAAAATTGCCGGCGCAATATCGTGGCACTCAATCCCAATCAGTTCCTATGTATAACATAATATCCAGGACACTAAAATAAATGATTACATTTTTATTTTCACTATGTGTACACAAACACAACTCAAAAACACTTTTTAAAGCAAATCTTATAACATTACTCAGTTCATAAGTGTAAAAAAAAATCGGCTACTGAAAAACACGTCTTGTAGCCACTTCTTCGTTTCTCGCAAAGGTCTTTTTTTACAAGTGTTTTAGGCCGGCAATTTGCATCGTAAGTGTATCCTTTCCAACGCCATTTATGTGTTTTCAATGCACTGATGAATTTGCGCATGAAAAAAAAATGTGTGTTGCTATTCGAAATTTTCGAAATTTTTTAACTGTAACCGTAACCGTGAGAGTTCTATTGTTTTAAATCATAACGATTTTGAGCGCATACCTTCAAATAGGTATATCTGAAATTTCATTTCGGTTGGTTGAGAGGTTAGGCCACTATATATATCGGGAAAGGGTTTTTCTATGACCTCTCTGCATTTTCGCAAAAAATTTAAAAAACCAGAAATTGGTAAATAAAATCACGAGACCACATGCATAATGAAAAACAAGTGCAAACATAATATAAAATAAAATGAAATAAAAATGGATATTTGTGTATGTGAATTATTTTCTACTATTGTTTCTTATTTTGCAGAGCATTTCCTTCTAAATTTTAGGTAAATCAGTGGAGGCTGAATCATTTCAAATATCCTCACTGTATAAAAAGATCTAAATCACTTTTAATTGCAGACTAAGAAACGATAGTAGAAATTAATTCACGTTCAGAAAGATCCATTTCTATTTTATTACTAGCTAAAGTACCCGGCAGTTGCCCGTAACTTTAGGAATGTTTGTTTTGAAAAATCTATTTTTTAAATTACATTTACAGTATAAAACGAACAATAATGGCGAAAACAAATTCAGAGAACATCAAAATATTGAAATATGCTAATATTTCTATAACCAGGTTTTTATCATGTTTCAATATGTTTTTTTGAACTCATATAACGTTATATATTCACCTGGTGACGTTCATTTTATTTCCAATATGACGTACTTTTTTTTTAATTCGTCAAACTATTTATTTCATTTTCATTTTTCACGTGGAAATCTTGCAATGGAAAAGTTATCACGTAATATTTACTTTATTTTAATTCGCCAAACTATTTATTTCATTTTCATTTATTACGTGGAATTCTTGCAATAGAAAAGTACAATTGTTCTGGTAAGAATTTTACTGTGGATTTTTATTTGTTGCCAACTGCTATAACGAAAGCGTTTATATTTGAAAGGAAATGGCTGTTAAATGGGTAGTTTTTTAATTAATTAAAAATTAACAATAAATTGTTTCGATTCCGAATTAATTTAGTTGCCTCGGCCGTTTTTTAACCCACTCGTCACCCCCCGCCTCATATGAGGCTCCTACTTCGAATTGCAATATTTGAAAGAAGAAAATTATTTTTGTTAATTCCAGCACCTAATAGTGATAGCATATGTCGATACATTTACTACTATGACTTTACTTATGTTTCAGCATTTAATAATAATAATATTAATAAAAGTTTTATTAATTATTAGTAAATCGTTGGCATTTCTTTTAATTCAAACATATGTTTCACTCTTTAAATTTAAATTAGGGACTCCTTTTCCGAATTAGTAATTTGTGATAAAAGCTAAAAAATACTACTAAATTTTTTATGTTTGTTTAATCTGGCTGTAATACGACATTTTCCAAACGTCTTAAAAAATTCTTCCTTAGACTATTTTTATATGAAAAACACGCAACATAACTACATTCGTTAAATTTCCGTAAACTGTAATATCTGTGATTTCGATAGCTACTTTTAATTTTATTAGTATAAAAGTAATTTTTCCCAAAATTGGAAAAAAAATTCAGTGCCGAGAGAGTTAATACACATGTACGTAACATTTCACAATCTTCAACTGTGGATTTGTATAGAATTAGAGATATACAGGAAAATTTTCATTTTTATATATTAGATTTTTTATTGTTTGCTCTCATTTTTTTAATTATGCAGGTCTCGGGATTTTATTACCAATTTCTTGTTAGATGCGTTCATAATTATATAAATACGTAGCACCTATAGTCGTCGTTCGGTCCGTCCGCATGTAACAGAGCAAAAACTATCCAACCGAACGGTCTGAAATTTTAAATATATAATTGTTGCAAAATTTTGCCGAGTCATTTCAAATTTTATGAAAATCGGATGTATAGTTTAATTACAGGGACAGTCAAAAGTTTTCTGTTACATTGCAGACAATAGCAAAAAAATATTGCAAGTGCATTTTAATGATGTTACAGCCTTCCGAATGGTCTGAAATTTTAAGTATATAATTGTTGCAAAATTTTGTCGAGTCGTTTAAAATTTTATGAAAATTGGATATATATTTTAGTTACAGGGACAGTCAAAATTTTCCGTTACATTAAGGCCAAAGGGGAAAAATTATTTCATGAGCATTTTAATGATGTTACAGCCTTTCAAACAGAATGAAATTGATATGCATTTATGAAGTGCATTAAAATATACATTCATTACAATATGCTGTGCAAAAAATATTTATAAAGCTAGTTATAGTACGAACGCACCTCATTTGCCACGTTTGACGAGCAATTTTCAACTTGTTTTTAAAATATTTTGCGAAAATCTTTGTATCAACAAAGAGCTTGAAAATGTCGCCTTGTGAGCGATGAAACATATGTCGATCTGAATAAAGGTATTTACCGTGTTTACTCGCGTAATAGTCGCACCCCCGTTTTGAAGCAGAAAAAATCGCCAAAATTAATTTAATAACAAGCGATATAATTTCAAAATGTTTTAAGAAGACAGGTATCTCCAACGTTTGGACGGAAGCGAAGATGGCATTTTATGGAATGACGGAGATTCTTCAGACACCAATTCACATTACAATAGCGATACTTATACCTGCAGTGAAAGTGATTTATTATGAGAATTTTTTGTCAAAATTTTCACAAAGTTTTTTGTAAATTTTATGGCTATAAAAATATTACCATAAAAAGAAAAATGGTATTTAATAAATAGCACATAATCTGGGAACATTGGGTAAGTTACTAATTTTATAATAATGTATTTTCTTTATACCGGTAATGTTTTAGCATTAGAGTGTACAATATTGTGTAGTAGATTTCCTCGCATAATAGTCGCACGTAGACTTTCACAATGAAAAAATGGCAAAAAAAGTGCGACTATTACGCGAGTAAACACGGTATATGCCTTTTAAGTGTATTTTTTATCGCTTTTAGCAATTATTAGCTAAGTTTGGAATATTTCGCTTCTACAATAAAAACAACAAGAAAGAAAAAATCATGCGTCAAGCATAGATTATGAAACACTTTCCAATACGATCAGAATAACGTAACAAAACTGCATCGTTTAAAAAATTAAAATAGTACGTCTAATTCAACCATATGGAAACGCATAATACATTTCAAAACCCAATTTCAGCTGCTCCCATCGACAATCGGTAAATTATCCAATTTTCTTTTCAGAAGCCCTGTATATGATATATAGATTTGTATCTATTAACCCCTTGAGGGGCGGTGGGATATATTTTATCCCACCTACGATTAATGAAGATTTGCACCAGAAAAATTTTATGAAATTTTACTTGTCTAACTTTGGTGGAAAAAAGTCGCAAATTGCTTTTCCTTATTTAGAAATAATTTTTTTCTAATTTTTCTGTGGGAATTCAGCATTACATAAACGCAATTGCTTGCCCCTCAAGGGCAATTGCGCTTTGGCAAGCAATGCATGCCAAAATTTAAGTGCATGCCTACATGCATGCCAAAATTTAAGTTCACTTAAGAAGTACATATACAGTTGAAAATTCCCCTGCAGCAATTTCCTCTAATAAGAAGAATGGTACGTAAATACTTTTGTGCAGCCCTGTATATGAGGCATAGAATTTATATATAACGAGTAACATGCAAAAAATTAATTAAATTTAAAAGCGCATACCGAATTTTAAACCGTACACTCCAACAATTATTACACAAAGACAGTACTGTAACCGATTTTTTTTGTGTGTCCCTGTAAACGAATAAAAAATGCTATGAATGCCCTGTGCTAACGTGATCAAGTGAAATTCAGGGATTTATACCAGTTTCAATACATTTGAAATAGCTTAATATCATTACAATACACTGTAAACGATTTTCCCCCATATACCATAATGTAATGGAATACTTTTGAGTGCCCTGTAAATGAACTATTAATCCTACATACTTCATATACAATACCAAACATGCTTTGGTGACCCTAAATAACCTTTATCAATTGCATGAAAATCCGAGTATATTTACGGGAGTTAGAGCGAGGACAGACTGCCAGACAAACCGAATGCATAAACACTTTTCAAATGCATAAACACTTTGTTGGAAAATGTTGAAACACAGTTTTTCTGAGAGTCACAAATCTAAACTTTGTATGTTAGCAATCTGATTTTGATTTCTGTGGTTAATAAAAAAAAAAATTAAGCTAAAATGTTTGCTTGAGTTATTTTTTTATCTCCCAATATTATATTGAGATTTTTTTAAATTTCCGGACATAATGAAGTTTCAGCATACGATAATATAATTGTTCTGATTCTTCCGTTCACGTAAACTACCTAGTGAAAGTCAATTTTTATATTTCCCTTCAACTCTTTGTTTATTTTTTTTATTTTTAATCAATTCTTATTTATCAGTTATACACTGTAAAAAAAATCCGACCAGTTTTCCTGTAGAAATTGGAAAAATAGTTGCCCTTATCGTACCGGAAAAATTTCCGACCCAGCTCGAATTAAAATCCGTAAAAAAAAAAGAAGAAGAAAAAAAAAAAGGAAATGGTCAATAAAACGGTATTTTACGAATTTTATTCCGAGCTGCGTCGGAAATTTTTCCGGTACGATAAGGGCAACTATTTTTCCTATTCCTACAGGAAAATTGGTCGTATTTTTTTACAGTGTAAGTGTGTCATTCGTAAAAATACCTAAAAATGCCGTAAAAAAGACAATATTGGAATATATTTGTAATGAAATAAACTGTCTGTCTTAAACATTTTGCAACCATTATATGTTAACGAATTTTAATTTCAAACCCAAAGAAATTTTAAATAATTAATCTCTGAAAAATAAATTGAGATGCAGTTTTCAAACAAATTGTATTTGAAAGTACTTTTTCCCCCTATACGACGGTGTAAAAATTGAAAATGTGCTATGTTTAGAAGTGGGAATAGATTAATAGTATCAGAGATACCACAGGCGACTATTTTTTATTATTTTCGCACCACTATTAAAAATAAATAAATTTTGTAGTATATATTTCTCTTGAAAATGATGTCAAACTGTATGTCAAAGATTTTTGTTTGAGAAAGTGATGCGAGGTAGAATTAAAAAATAGTCGCATGTGGCAGCCCTGCAGCAAAGCGATATAAGTAAGCGTCCTATCTTAAATGGGAGAGGTAACCGCAAGATTAAAGGCGAGGTCACACCAATCAAGGTCGCACGCCACGTAGCGGACGGGGTTAAACTACAGGAAGATACCTAACTATTTTCTTACTTCACTCCACTAAAATTGTAAAGCTTTTTTCACCTTGATTAATAGCTGAAACGCTTCTGACGAGACGAAGAAAACTTCGTGGTGTCCAGTGCATATGGACACCCCGCTCGCTACGCCGTTATTTTGCAATAAATGTGGTAAGCAAAATTCAGTTCCGTGAGTGACTAAAGATTTAGAAAACATGCGCAGATGGTAGATAACCTGTCATATATGACGTCACACTAAAAGCCCGCGTATGTGCATTATCACCCCATCTACAAGGTGGCGCAACTGTTTTAATTTACGCCCAATTCCAGTATTAAGCTTGTACGCTTACTTATATCGCTTTGCCCTGCAGTATTTAACCGTACAATGATACACCTGCTTCCTTTTACAGGTGGCTTCTGGTTAGGTAATAGCGTTATTTTTTAGTGACGACACTTTAATTGTTGTCTGAAAGAAATAGCATTTCGGGTTCATAAAAACTTTTTATTTTCATTTTAACTATCCCAACAATCTCAATAAAACTTCGTTTTAAAAGTTGTCAATTACCGCAAAAATTTTTGGGCGCAATTTATACAAAATAAAAAAGTTCGCGCACGATTTTTTTAAAAAGAAATTAATCACACACACTAGATGTAACGGGGTGCAGAAAAAATTCACATGAATTTCCATAAAATAAAATTGTTGAACTGAACGTTTCATTTAATATAAATGTATCAGTTTTAGTGATATAAACATATCCATTTTTACATTAATTCGATGTTTAAAAAAAAAAAAAAAAAAAAAAAAAAAGACGAAGAAGAAAGAAGAGAGGAAAGCCGCAAAATGTATAACTTTCCTCTGTGATTTTCGAATTTAATAGTTTACCTTTATTGTATAGATTTTGGCAGTAGCAACAGATATTAAAAATATAAACCGAAAAATTTCATGGTTCGAAATTAATGGAAGAAGATATCTAGATTCGGGTGCCATGTTTAAAATATTAGATACAAAGTCTTGAGGTCTTTTCCTGATTTTATTAACATAGTTCAAACACAAGAATTAAAATATTTCACAATTAAATACGACTATTACGATAAACTCCATGGGGGCATATCTTGACTTGACTTGAACGAGAAAATTTATAGAATACCTAGGAACAATTCTTCCTTTACCTCTAGTAATAAAAATGTTCGTGTAGCATTCAAAAACATAGATGGAAATACCTAGAATGTTGGGAGCATATTCTGGATGCATTCTGGAGCATATCAAGATTGCTACATTGTCGAGATAAAAAATGATTCCAAATTTAAAGAAAAACAATAGTTTTCTCGGCAAGTGGGGATTATTACGTAGAGTGACAGTCAAAACTCCGCCCACTGTCATGTGATTCAATAAATTCTCAACAACAGATATTTTAACAAATACACTGGCCTCCAAAAGTTAAGGTACAGGGACTGGATGCTTTCGAGTGTACACGGTTTGTCGAATATCTACCAACATTACTGGCCAATTGTTCTTGAACTTCTGGGATGTAAAGAACATGTTTCACTTCATATTTCTCGGTGAAGATTTATCGGGGGTAAAATTAAGAGGCTAATAATAAATTTAATAATAAAATAATATTTGCGATCAGCTATGTAACTGAAAAGACTGGAAATGGTTTGTCTTTGTGGTAAATGGCTATTTGTGTCCTGTTCAATGTTTGTATGCATTTGTGTAAGCATAGCACTCATATTCGTGAAGATGTTAACGTTTTTTGTGAAAAATTCAAAAGTTTTTTGTTTATAGCATACAGAGTTTTCAACCAAATTTAACACAACTTTCCAAAAGCCTGACAAAGAACAGTAGCAACAGTATACTGCAATTAAAAGATGAATATATTGAATATTTCATGAGATAGGGGCACTTGTATGAAATAATTTTTAACTGCGCATGCGTATAAGATTTCAAAATTTTTACTTCATAATTTGGTAGCCAGTTATTTCGGGTAACTTCTGTAAAAAGTCCAGTCAACTGTTGTGAAAACTCAGAAAGATATCGTGAGTTGATTGAAAAGTTGTGGAAAAACTTTTATAATAATGCTATTTTTAGAAAGCGACTCACTATATCGCCCCTATCTTTGTGAAATTTCTCGATATTTGACTGGACATTTTAGATAAGTTGCCCTAAATAGCTGACTACCAAATTATGAAATAAAAATTTTGAAATCTTCCACGCATGCGCAGTTAAAAATTATTTCATACAAGTGCCCATATCTCATCAAATATTCAATATATTCATGTTTTAATTGAAGTGTGCTGTTGCTACTGCTCTTTGACAGGTTTTCGGAAAGTTGTGTTCAATTTGGTTTAAAACTCTGTATGCTATAAACAAAAAACTTTTGAATTTTTCACAAAAACGTTAACATCTTTAAGAATATGAGTGCTATGCTTACACAAATGCACACAAATGTTGAACAGGACCCAAATAGTTATTTAACGCAGTGACAAACCATTTCCAGGATGTTCTGTTGCATAGCTGATCGCAAATATTATTTTATTATTAAATTTATTATTAGCCCCCTAATTGTCAGCCCGACTAAATCTTCATCGAGAAATATGAATTCAAACATGTTCTTTACATCCCAGAAGTTCAAGAAAAATTCGTCAATAATGTTGGTAGATATTCGACAAACCGTGTGCAATCGAAAGCATCCTGTCCCTGTACCTTAACTTTTGGAGACCAGTGTAAATTAGGATATTCTGACGAAGGTGTCGAAATATTTAAATACAATTGGAAAAGGTATTACATATGAAGTTCAAATTCCTCCTCGTTAAAGTTGCAGCTTAAATTACATTTGTTTTTTACATTACATTTATTTTTTATTTAAATAAATCTAAACTTACAATTAGACATACTATACAGGGTGTCCGGTCTCAACGGTGTCCAATGGCTAATTCCTAAACCGTTAGTCATAGACATATAGTTCCAATTAGAAAAATGCTTTAAATCAGATAAAGAAATATTTTAAAAGCGATTTGGGTCAATAGAAACATTTCTTAAAAATTTACGAAATTTAAATTTTTATACGGTCCCCGGTCCTATAAGTTATATTTAGTAAAATTTTCCTATTACACTGACAAGTAAGACAAAAAAAGTCCCATTCATATGCCCCTAAAATTGTGCGAGTTATGAAACTTTAAAAATGCATGACTTATGCCACTTTTCTGCTCTGAAAACAAATGAGTTCGACTTGGCTTTGAGGGGTCATATTCCAAGTGCTTAAAGTATTCGAAGATCTCATTTCATGTGTATTTGCGCTTTGAAAAAAATCGTACAAGTATTACGATTAAGTTAACTTTTATTAAATTTCAGATTGGCTGAAATAACATATGTTTTATTTTGTCAGGATTTGAAACTGTTTCTTTTATGATTTCTTTTAATAAAATTATGTTATTTTTATAAGTTTTTATGTTACTTCAACGATCTTATGTATGTTTTTCCAGTTCAAACTTTGTATTCGAACTTTAACCCACTTTCAAATATCCGAACAAGATTACATTTTACATACTGGCGCAAATCCGAAAACAATCTAAGATTATTATGATTTTCGGTGGTTACCATTTATACTTATTTTATAGGATAACACAAAAATTTCGGATAGATTACCGCCAAGAAGTTTGTGAAAAAGTTCTAGATTAGATAATACAAGACGGAGATTGTTGGGTGTTTTAACTTTTATGTATTTTTTAGCACTGAATCCGAAAATTGCCTTAATTTTTAGCCATCATGTCAGGATATTTCGCAAATTATAAATTGTCGAATTTAAGGAATAACAAAAATCGTATACTATAAAGTCAAGGAGATGGTTGTATTTTTTAACTTTTGATAATTGATTTTTACGTACTTTTTAGCACTAAATCTGAAAATAACTCTCATTTTTAACCATCACGTTTAGAATTTTTTTGCAAATGTGTAAGTTAAAATATAGCGAAAATCTCATGCTATAAAATATATTTAAAAGTTTTTTTATTTTATTTGATTCAATAATTTATTCGATATTTTTGCTTATCTTGGGATTCTTACAGCTGGGTGGTGTGATGAGATGGGGAAGGAGATAAAATTTTAACTTTGAAAATTTTAACTTTGAAATTTACAATTTGCGAAAAATCTTGATGTGATGGCTAAAAATGAAGGTCAATTCCGGATTCAGCGGTACAGAATACATAAGAATCAATTATCAAAAGCTAAAAAACATGAAATAACCCAACTTTTGCAGGCTAGTGTAATCTAATAATATTTTAAAATACGTATCATTTTTTAAAGAATTGAGGCTGTTAATTTAGCATAATTTTATTTAACAAAAATTCTGTTTTTTTCTTTCTTCTTAAATGTGTATTGCAAATTGTATATTTTGCATTAATATGTCAGAATGACTAAAGATTTCAAATTTATATTGCAATCTTAATTTTACTCTCAACCATTTTTTAATATATCTGACGAAATTATATTTCGACTAAATTTGTGAATGACCCCCAATTCGCAGCAAAAGATATGCCCCAACAGGTATTAATCGGTCAATTTCAATCGTAGAACAACGGGACTTTTTTGTATTACTTGTCAGTGTAAAAGGAAAATTTTACTAAATATAACTTATAGGACCGGGGGACCGTATAAAAATTTAAATTTCGTAATTTTTTAAGAAATGTTTTTATTGATCCAAATCGCTTTTAAAATATTTCTTTACCTGATTTAAAACATTTTTGTAATTGGAACTATATGTCTATGACTAACGGTTTAGGAATTAGCCATTGGACACCGTTGAGACCGGACACCCTGTATAACGTTTACGTCGAACCAATTGTAAGAAATTAAATATTTCTTTTTCAAATTAATCTTAATTTTTGGGGTGTTTACCATAAACCAATTTTCAAAATATATTCAGAAACGTTTGTAATTTTAAATATTGCTTTAATTGCTCAGTACCTCTCCTTTAGATAAAAAATGACAAAAATGTCGAACTTCAGATTTTTATTTTAAAATGTGCCTTAATATTCTTAGAACATTCTTTCCAAATTTCAGAACGATTAGATAAATAATAAAGGGATATACTTAATTTTCCTAAGCCTTCCCGTTCAGCGTCCCTGTAAGTGAAATGTTTAAACTTATTTTTCTCAGTTCGCAATTTTTTATACAGTAAATCTGTCTAAGGCGGACTCTGTGTAAGACGGAAATCTGTCTAACGCGAACATTTTTCAAAGTTCCGGCGAACCCAAAGCAAATAACATTAATCCATGCTCTTTAAGCCGGAATCTGCCTAACGCAGAGACGGAAAGGCTTTTAAGGTCCCAACGAACTGAAAATTTTGCATAAAGGCGGAAAAAATAATATTTTAACCATATTTAACTTTATGGTTAAATATGGTAATTTTTAACCATAAAAATGAGTAACACAGTGTGACTCATAATGTACTACAGAAGAATGCTTGTTAAACCGGAAGTAAAAATAGGCATCGATAAAAAATTATTTTCCGTCTCGTCAGAAACTATGCTAAATAAGATGAGGTATGGGTCATTCCATACAAAATGAGCAAATCACCTGTGGCAGACATGTCAGAGATTTTAACGAAAATCATTTTCTAAGTAGATCATATGTATTTATGAGTAAATGTAAAATAATAGATTTTAGAATTGTTTATTTAAGTATTAAAATTCATATTAAAAGTGGATGCAAAATCGTGGTTTTGGCTGCATGCTTGAAGTTTCAATTTTGGTTATTAGCCTTAAGTATGCAAAGACTATATTAAAAATTATTTATAATTAGGAATGAATAATAAGTAACAGATTGACGTAAGTTAGTAATTGTATTTATATTCCTTAATGAGAAAAAAATTATTTTTGAAAAAATTTGAGGGAAAAATGCAACGTTTCTATTGAAATGAAGGACACCTCCTACAATATCAAAATTGCTTGACGTTATAGCTAAAAGTATATATATTAAATATTTAAACTTTCATTCTTGCCTTTTTTATTCCTTAATGAGAAAAAAAAATAAATAGTAAAAAATGTTGAGGATAAAATGCAATATTTCTATCGCTTGTTACGACGTGAAAGAAAGCTTTTTTAAACTTTTAATTCTTTTGATTTTATAGATAACAGTGTATATTTTAAATATAAAAACTTTTATACTTGCTTTCAGTTTATTTTTTCCTCAAGAAGATTTTTAATTAAAGTAGAAAAAAAAAGCTCCATTGAACAGAAAATTATATATTAATATCTAAACCCACATACAGAAAATAGATGGCAGCACTAAATTTTTTCACCTTGAAATCGTGCAGTATTTTAAGAAACGCGCGCAAATTTAAAAAAAAAGAGCTCATGGAATGTAGTTAATATTGCCTTTTTTAACCCAATTTTGTGACGTTAGGAATCAAAAAGGCATGCTTGAAATTTGTTTAGCAGATTACGTACTTATTGATCTTTATGTCTGTGCAATAACTGTAATGTGGGACATTTCCTTCATTATTTTTTTTACCTATCAATAAGAGGAAAAATTATGATTTTGTCATTTTTTTAAAAGTTTCTAAAATTTTTTAAAGGTGAAGGAAATACATGGCAACTTAAAAACTTTAGTAATTCGATCTTAATATGTAAAACTACATCAGGCATTAATTTCTCAGATGTTTTTGAATTCCTTTAATTTTTATTACGTTTTTAATTTTCTCAAAATTTGCAAATTTTCAATTTTTACAACCAATTAAAGAATAATCATGGTGTTACCAGATTATTATTGCTCAATAAATAAGAAGATAATTTTTCAGAGGTCACATTATTAAAAAAAAATTCATTTCAGTTAAATAGTTTTCAAGATACAGAACTTCAAACCTGCAACTTTGGACGATTGCACACATGCCATTGTTTATCACATGTTTTTTAAATGTCCAAAACTGCTAAAATAATTTATTTTTTGTGAAGATATTTTGCAGAGCTCTATTTGAATATGAATTAAACCTGTATATCAAATTTTATTAAAATCTGTTACTATGTGGCCACGACTTTTTTAAAATTTTTACTCTTTTTACGTGGAATGACCCGTATATGATTGTATTTTAAAGTGAATATTTTTCATTAAATTCCAGAACTGAAGCAATTTCTAATCAATACTAGTTATTTCAGTGTTCTAAATATTTTTTAAAAATATTATTAAAGACTATAAATTTAATAAAAAGTTTAATTTCATTAAAAATTTGATTTTAAAGAACGGTCTTAAAGGTTACGAATGTACAAAAGAAAAAAAAAACCAAGGAAAACCAACAAAAAAAAACAACAACACCTAGTGCATTTTTTAATTTTATTTATTTATTTATTTATTTTTATTTATTTTTATTTTATTTTATTTATTTATTTATTTATTTTTTTTGGTGGTGGGGGGGGGGGGGGGGTATTTTGCATAAGGCGGGATATTGTCTACGGTGGAAAATTTCATCGATTCCGCCTTAGACAGAGTTTAATATTTTTTCATTTTAATAGAAATGCTAAGGCTTCAACAATAATTAAGCAAATTGCCTGAAATTTTTTAAAAAGTATCTTTAGACCCTGTGTGTAATAATAATTAAAAAAAAAAAAGATAATAAAAGTAACGAATTTTTGATATGTTTGTAACTTAAAAAATTTTTTTAACTTAAAAACATGCTATTTTCCCACGTTTTTAGGTGCATTCATACTTATATAATTACGTAGCACCTATAGTCGTCGTTCGGTCCGTCCGTCCGTCCGCATATAACAGAGCAAAAACTACCCAACTGAATGGTCTGAAATTTTAAATATATAATTGTTACCAAATTTTGTCGAGTCATTTCAAATTTTATGAAAATCGGATGTATAGTTTAATTACAGGGACAGTCAAAACTTTTCCGTTACATTACGGCCAGGGCAAAAAAATATTTCAAGTGCATTTTAATGATGTTACAGCCTTTCGAACAGAATGAAATTAATATGCACTTATGGAGTGCACTAAAATATACATTCAGTACAATATGCGGTGCAAAATAAATTTATAAAACTAGTTATAGTACGAACGCACCTCATTTGTCATGTTTGACGTATAATTTCCAATCTGTTTCCATATACATTCACTAATTCTTTTTTTTTCTGCTGATCTAATGCACTAATCAAAATTACGATACTTAGATTTATAGAAAAAAGTACTTTGAATAAAGGATAAACGAATCTATTTCCAAATATGAAAAATAAAAAAAGAAGAAGGAATTTTTTAAATTGTAAGTTTTTCTTTTTTTTTTAAAGAAATTTAAAAAAAAAATTTCTATTTTGAGAATTTAACACTTTTTATGATCTATTTATGACTACGTTTTATTCAAACATGAACCTAAAAATATAATATAGATTATAGTTACAAAATAATTATTTTTAGTACCGAGTCCTCTTAAATAACGTTGCTTAATTAGTTATTAACAGCAGCGGGCGAAGTAAGTAATGCAAAACATTATTTTGTGTCGTCATCCTTACAGAATTAAGGCCAGTTACTTCATTAATTGAAATTTCCCGATTGCTTAAATACATCCTTCTTCAATCAGTTATTCTCCGCATCTAGAGCGACAAAACTGTGTAACTTGATGTTTAAAGATTTTATCCGAAACATTTAATTTCGCGGAATGCATTATTTCATTTTTAAACCCACTCTTTGATGATATTTGTAATAAATATATTGTAAATTCTTGATTACATTGTGCAACAATGAAAATACTTCTGAAATGAAAATGGGCAATTTAGTTTGAAATTCGCTACACTGTAAAAAAAAAAAAAAAAAAAATTTGTAACACTACAGATGTAAAGTTGCCGCATCTAGAGCATCTAGAGCGACAAAACTGTGTATCTTGATGTTTAAAGATTTTATCAGAAACATTTAATTTCGCGGAATGCATTCTTTTATTTTTAAACGCATTCTTCAAAGATATTTGTAATAAATATACAGTAGATTCTTTATTACATTGTGCCACAATGAAAATGCTTCAGAAGTGAAAATGGGCAATTCTGTTTGAAATTAGCTACACTGTAAAAAAAAAAATAATCTGTAACTCTACAGATGTACACTGTAAAAAAAAGGACTAAAATACGGAAATACTACTGGCAATCGAGACACCAGTATTATTTCAGTATTTTAACAGAACTTTTTCCCGATACATTACAGAAAAATGTCCGTTTTTTTTGGAATTTACGGGGGAAAACTTCCGTTAAAGTACGGAAATAGTACTGGCGTCTCGATTGCCAGTAGTATTTCCGTATTTTAGTCCGTTTTTTTTACAGTGTAAAGTTACAGAAATCTGTATGCTAACAAAAATTTTATCTGTACACTATACAAAAAAAGATGTAAATCTACAAAACTATTTTTTGTAAAGCTACAGAAATCTATAGTTTTACAAAAGAATCTACCAAATTTACCGTAATCTTACTAAAATTTAACTGTAACCCGGGTTGCAGTTACATGAAAAGTTCTAGGCTTCCCAGTTTCCTAAAAAATTCTTAGTAACCTTACCGATTTTTTGATTTACGGTGCAAAAATGTATCTGTTACACGAATTTTTGTTGTTTCCGTTACATAAAGAGTTCTAGAAATCCCAATTTCCTATAAAATTCTTATTAACCTTATAAGATTTTTTTTTACAGTGTAACTGAACACGAGTATCGATATGAGAAAATTTCATTGACTCTTTCTGCGGAAATACAGATCAAGGTTTTTTGAGAACATTGGCGCGATTTTAAGGTCTAGACGGCCCCTGAAATACAATTAATGCATAGCATTAATTAATAGACGTTATTCCTATCGATTGACACGTATTTTTTTTTTATGCTGCAATTTTCAGCAGAATTAGTTGGGAGTGATTACGCTTTTTATTGCAGGATCGTAGATATCGTAATGTATTACACTATGAAAATTTAGTACACTACATAACTTTAATTATATCAGAATTAAAAACTTTATTGAAAAATTTCAAAAGCAAAGTAACAACTCTTTCCTGAAGACGGCCGGGATGAGATTTCCGACTTTTTGCATACCAGTATAATCTTAGAGAAAATGTTATTTTATTTAATCGGAACGCTTTTGCGATTTAAGAGAACAACATTTTCTGTAAGATTATACCGGTATGCAAAAAGTCGGATGGTCATGGATGATGACCAATTGTTACAACTTTATTTTAATGTTTGTTTAGTTTTTAACTTTGCAACATTTTGCATACACCTTAGTAAATTTGTGATTTTTTTTTTTTTTCACGTTAATATTGAACTTTTTATGGTGTAAATATCCAGCTCTTTTATTATCAGAATCACAGTTATTAATTTTGATAAATTCATTTACGTTTATTGTTTGAGGTTGTATTTTATTTACAAAAGAAATATAATGTAACACACGCAATATATATATCGATAGAAGTAATAATTGTACATGTATATTGAAAAAGAATCGTAGTCAATTCAGCAATTTTATGACCATATTCATGTCCAGCACATCCAGTTCATTAATAAATAAGTAGCATTTTTAAATCGGAATTATGAACTTTATCGATTTTTATTGCACAGTGTTATCCAACGCTCAGAGACATGTCTGTTTGACACATTCGATACTTTTTACAGAAGATAATGCCTAAATTTAAAACTAGAAATCACCAGTCAGATCACGGGTATAACGATGTTTTTTTTTTTAATTTATAAATTGACATTTACTATTACAAACAAACAAATAAATAAATAAAATCCGTAGGTTTTTATCCCATTTTCCATTTTCTCTGGATTTTCAAATCGCAATCCTCGTCCATGTATGGAGTTATAAACAAAAGTAAACAATTTCCACGTATAGCAGATTCGTTTCGCTTTCAACGGTACCTTTCATTGAAATAAAATATGAATATTTACTATTTAAAAATATATATTTACTGGAGGTTATTTTCCTATTTTGCAGTTTTAAATTACTACCTCCAAGCCCGGTTGGAAACAGAGAGAAAAAAAAAAGATCACAGATAAGGTTTTTTTTTTTACCTCTTTCAATGGCATCTTTCATTAAAAATATATGAATATTTACTATTTAAAAAAATGTATTTTGGAAGTTGTTTTCCTATTTTGCGCGTTTTTCTTTTCAGCTAAAATTGCCATCCACGTTGCCCAGACGGCAAAAAAAAGAAAGAAAAAAAAGAAGCACAGAATACCTACGCATAGACATTAACTTTCTACGGATCGAGAAAACGCCAAGTGGATTTGCTAGTTAATAAGCTGATCTTGCCTAATTAAAATAAAAGAACAATTCCTGAAAATAAGGAATTAATCTACTATCTAAAATAATATAAAATTCTATACAAAGGTACTAAATTCTATCTGCAATTAACTTATGTTATAAAGTCTAATCCAAAAATATTGCATACCATTCAATAATGATATTTAATAATATGCCCCTAAAAGGGATATGAAAGAAAAGCAAAGCGAAATATTTATAAGGTTTATGAAACTATTTCTTAATATATTCAATATCATTTTCCAAAGAAAAGGAGGCCCATTTTATGCAGTTAAATAAATATAGCATCCTGTGTAAACGATACCTACCTATATTTCCCCAAGGAAATTACCTTTTCCCCAATAATTTGGATTTTTTTTTATATCCTGTGTCCACAGTCCTCGATTCATCGTACCAAGACATTTGTTGGAAGGCATCAACTAAAAGAAAACATAGATAGATGAAGGAAATACATATTGATTGCTTGTTCCTTTTTGTTCCATAAAGAATGTTCTGAGTAATTTTAAAAATAGCTGAAGCTTTCCAAGATTTTATCCTTTGTATATAAAGTATTATACAAGTTACTCATAAAAAACTTTGTTAATATATGAGACCCTAGCAACCGTATCCTTCAAGGAGGAAACGATGTGCCATTTCGATGTGGGTTTTTAACCCTTATATGCCTGAGTTTTCAAAAATTATTTTAAAAATGTTTTTCGGCTTTCATTTTTTTTAAATAAATCATAGGAAAATACTTTAAAAAATCATATTTTGTTTTAAGTATGGTTTACGGCTAAAAAACTGTTTGTTACAAATCGGCAATACTGGTGTTTAATTAAAAAAAATAATTTTCCTTGATAAAATTCTGTAATATTTATATATCCTGCACACGAGGATTTTGAGAAATAAATTTTACTTGTTCACTGCAGAACAAAATAGGAGATTTCGCAAGCTTCCAAACGAAACAAAAAGAACATGTGTCAACAATTGAAAAAATAAATCTATCTTTATTCATAAACAGCACAAGTGTTGCCGTCTAAATGCTGAAAATCGATTTATTAATATTTTCAGAATGTATTTTATTGGCAACATTAGGCATTATAGCTTCAATATTATTCTAATAGTATTTATAAGCCTAAATTGGGTATGTTGCCGAAAGGCAATAACCGGCATTTAAGGGTTAAGGCATGGATTTCGAGAATGAAAGACAACAATCCAGTTCTCACAGTTACTGTTAAAGCAACAAAGTGTCAAATATTTCAAACAGGCAACACTTACTGTTTTTTTATATATAGTAAAATGATCTTTACACTGAAAACCCATAAATTTAGTTGAAAGAGTACTTGTAGGACTAAAAAAGGTGTATTAAAACAAACGCAAAGAAGACCATTTACTATTCTACGAGTTCTGTAAGGACACTTTGGTAACACGCTACTGTCATTTCGTGTTTTCGTGGTCACTATGATGCACCAGAATAGAATTCAGTGTGTTTCAGTCTCTCGGGATCTTTAAAAATAAAGGTATACACATGTGAAATCTGCAAAATGCTTATGACTAGAAAAAGGCCATTTAAAAGGGAAATTTTGCTTTGTCTTGATTTATTTTTTCCACAATCTCTCGCCTGTCGTGTGTAATCGTCGTTGAAGACATACACTTTAAAATTTTGTAAATGCGTTTGTTTTAAGGTCGCCGGTTCTAGTACTACAGATACCGTGTCAATGCCATTTTAGGTATTTCACTGTAAATATAATTTTGCAATTAAAAAACGTTATTTGACAATTTCGACCATTTGTCAGTTTAAACTCTGTGAGAGCTTAATTGTTGTTCTTCATCTTATTGTTGAGCCCATGCCTTAAAGTTAAATCCTAAATGGCATGTATATAATTTCCTTGAACGGCAAATTTTCCTTAGCAGCTATAAATTTTCAGACTGATTTATTGCTACTTTTACTAATGTTTAACTTAAGCAAATAACAGTAAATAAATAAAAAAAACTATGTGGAATGTTTGAAATAAAATTCTCAGCTACAATACTTCTACGTTCTCGAATAATTTGAAAGCTTAGAATTCATTAGTAAATTTTATAAATAATGTCACGCCGTGGTAAATGCAGTGTACTGGGAATGTCGCTGCGAAGCAACAATGAGTTCGTCATTTTGATTTTTGTTCTACTTCTGAATTATCCTTAACTGTAACCTAATCTAATAAACGTTTTTAAAAATGTTTTTTAAAAACTAGCATTTTTCAAAACAAGTAAATGATGCGCTATTTTTTAAAAAGTTCCTTACAAAGATGCTGCTGCATTCTCTTGCAGCAGTAGTTCTAGGTTCATTATTTTAGCAAGGAAGGAGGCTATCTTTGAAACAGTCGATGTGATTTGTGCCGACATTTTGCACAGATTGTCACGCTTCTCTTTTTATTGCTGCAAACATGGTAAAGGACATAAGATAGGCGTTGGAATTTTTTATCTATTCATTATGATCTTAGAATACAATTTGACTAGCTATTTTAAGTGAGCTGTGCATGTATTTGATTTAACAGTTGAATTACTCGGTGGTACTTATAAGTATATTCGTTTTTATCTGCTTTATAATGTAACTACTAAATGTAACTACTAAAAAAATAACTACTAACCTAAAAAGTAATATTTTTTATGGTTTTTCTTTCTGTTTCATTATTATTTTTTATAGGAAATCGATAAAGTTGTGGCACCGGCTCTTTTTTACTATGCTAGAAATGGCATATGTAAATTCATATATTGCATATGTGGAGATGCGAGAGAACATGTTGTCCCTGGAATATATGCGTCGAGTAACTAAAGGCCTGCAAACAAAATCGAAACTTTAATTAATTTTTTTTATTTTTTTTAATACTATCAAATTTGAATTTGAATTCATTTTTCATGCATATAATAAAACTATGTCATTTTTTTTTATAATTAACTTATGAGCGTCTTCATGTTATTTAGCATTTTTAAGAGTTTAAAGTTTATGTGAAATATCATGTGGTTTTTCTGTTACAAGAATATTTGAAGCATAGTGTACTGACGGTACTTTAAAGTACCACTTTAATTAATTACCTCTAAATAATTAAATTTCTCACGGGTGACTATTTTTTTTATGTTTACCCTTTAATTTTCATTGTAGTAACTGAAAAAAAATTACATGGAAAAAATATACAATATATCATAATGCAATAGATAAAGGGTTAACGTTTAGTATGTTTTAATGTATAAGACAATAAATATTGTATCACATTCAAGAATATTTGGGAATAAATGGAATTTCAAGGTAAAATAAAACAGATATTTTCAGATATTACTAAATTATAACCTAATGTGACCAATATTTTTTTTTTTGGAGAAAATGAATCCCATTTTCTTACAGGTAAATAAATGCAGCAACCTTTGTAAATGATGCTTTCTTATATTTCCCAAAGGAAATTACTTCTTTCCCAAATTATGTGGTCTCTGAGTTGTATTCCCGCGTTAACAGTCTCTAGTTCAATGTACGACGTCATTTGTTGGAAGATGTCGCGGAAATAAAATTTACAGAGATGAATTAAACTGCATCTGGCTTGGTGGCATATTTCGGCTCCCTAAGGGATGAGACCTGGGTATTTTTTGAGATAATAAAACTATTAGAGCATTTATTCACTTTAGATAAAATAAAAATAGTATTATATCTTTTTAGGGTAAGAATCTATGACCATATAAATAGAAGAAGTATAATAATTAGGGATCGGCCGAAAATTTGGTTTCATTTTCATTTCAGGCCCAAAACCAGTGTTTCAGCTAAAATGCTTCTGAAAATTTGACCATACCGAAATTATCTTTATTCCAAAATCTTGTTTCTTATTTTGGATAATTTCAACATTACTCATTGATTTGTGCTGTATATGTATAAATGAGATACTCTCTATTTATTGCTATGAACTTCACTGTGCATAATTATCAATCATGACTGACTGAAGACGTGAGTGCAAATTATAAAGCAAGTAATGCATATATGAATAAATTTTGAAGACCCTTTCATTTGCTCATTAAAAGCTGCAGACTTAACAGTAATAGAAAAATTTTAGTTTCAAACCGCAGAAGGGTTCCGAATAGTCTTTGAGAAAGTTCTTGTATAACAGGTGATCATTACAAAAATAATTATAAAAGATAAATCGAGGTATGTATGCCTAAAACATATTTTAATTAGATGAAATTCGTATAGTTAGGAAATCATTATAAAAGATAAATCCAGGTATGTATACCTAAAATTTATTTTAATTAGATGAAATTCGTATAGTTAGGAAATCATTATAAAAGGTAAATCGAGGTATGTAGACCTGAAACATATTTTAATTAGATGAAATTCGTATAGTTGGAAAATCATTGTGTGTCGTTGAGGAATTAATTACATTTTATTTCATATGAAAATAAAAAGTTTTGGTCAGTGGTACGCACACACAGCCATCTTTGGCCACACGCATAATTGATTAATAATTATGCATATTTAATAAACATGAATAATTTAATAATAATTATGTTCATTTAATAAACACATATAATTATGTAATAATTATATATATTTATGTATGTATTAATTACTTTAAAAAATTTTTTTTGGATATTTTCGTTTCCATTTTTGATCGAAAATAAGAAGATTACGGTATTTCGGTTTCGGTCTTAAAAACCTGTTTCGGTCGATAATAAGGCTGAAAATTACACTGTACAACAATGGTTTTGTCCTAGAACTAAACTTAGTTGATTCTAGATCAGTTTTTGGCGCTGATTCCGAATATGCTTTCCGTTTATCTCTAGGTGGTCCAAATTGAGAAATTTGCATATTTAAATTTATGCAAATTTAAGCTTTTTTGTGCTATTTTATGCAAATTTTAGATACAATATATATCACATCTAATTACGTTTTCTAGATAATGACTACTTGACTATTTGCTTCAGATAAATGTCACGATTTGCATATTCTTAGCATTTATTTATCAGTTACTAAGCCTAATTTGCATATTTTTCAATGGTGTAATGTTTACATCACTATCAACTTTAAAATAGTTGCCACAGAATTAACGTAATGTTTTTCTAGACTAGATTTTTATGCTGATTTCAAATCTGCAATCTGCTTTCTTATGTCATGTCTAGTTTTTGAGAAGATGAATTTCTGCTTTTGCACGGCATTAACCAGGTTTAATATAAGATGCTTTTTAGGGGTGTGTAATTCATTGACAAGAAGGTGAACAGGGTCAGATTCATATCAGAGACATAAACAAAAATTTATATAATCGAAAAAAAAATAAGTAGTAGAATCTATCCTAACTAATTGAAGTTTATCATACAAAGTATCATAAAAAGCTATTTCTGGCTTTTTTGACCAAAAACTAAAATTTCACTTTGTTCAAAAAATAGACGCGATAGAAGAAAACAGATACAAGATTTGAAATGAGCTCAAAAAACTGGTTTAGAAACATATTAGCGTACTCGTGCAGCAGAAACATTTGAACGTCAAGAAACGATATTAGAAAAACATGAAAAATATGCAAATTAGGTACAATATTTCACAGTCACATGCCAGTATAATCTCAGAAACAAGGTTTTTGTGAAGTAAATTAGGTAGTAATCATAACATAAAACAAAAAACCCTGTCTGATATTGCTTTGTACCTTAAATTTGCAAATAATTGTATAAAATTTACTAAATTTGCATAAATTGAAATATGCAAATATCTCTCAAACTTGACGTGCTGGAGTAAATCTAAAACTAGATTCGGAATCAGCACAAAAAACCGCATAAAAAACAACTAATTTCTGTTTTAGGACAGAGCAAAAGTTCAAATTTGTTGAACAGTGTTATTTCGTAAATATTGAGGATAATGTCACGGTGAAACAACCATAATTTACTACGAATGTCACAGAGAAGTAGTCAAAATCTTACTAGTTTGATTATTGTTTCACGTCCCTCTAAAAGTTCTTAAGAGGTCTCAGAACTTTTAAAATTGAAAAAAATAGAAAAAAAGACCATTTCCAACATTTAATATCTTAAAATATATATGATTTTAAAACAGAATTTTTATTGGGATAAAATATATAAGTAATGTTCTTTCATTTCATGTATTTAATAAATTGCAAGATGCAGAATTAGTATTTATATGGGGCTCCAAACAGTCAAACATTTGTGGAGCAGAAAATTCGTATAACAGCTTACGCTCAGGATTACAAAATAAACTTCGCAACTAGAATGAAATGTTTTGTGCCTAATTGTACTTCTGATTGTAATAATTACCCTGAACCTAAATAAATTTGTTTTTAAAGCTTTTTTACATTTTTAATCAAAGTTGTATTTCACTAATACAAAATTTTGAAATTTTCTGTGTACTTTTCTTAAAGAATGTCTCCTTTTTTTTTTTTTTTTTTTTCTCAGTCTTCAAAATATTTCTAAAATCTATGCTGAATTTAATATTTTATGTGTTAAAAGCGGGTGAAGTGGGAGTAAGATTTTAACACTTCCTATAAAAGTAAGTCTATATTTTAGAAATATTTTGAGAACTGAGAAAAAAAGAGACAACTTTTAGGAAGTGTACGCGAAATAAAGAAGTTAAAAATATTAATTTCCCGAGGAGATATTTTAAATATACGAATGCATCAAATGCTCATAGACATTACATGAGCGAGGGAAAATCGGAAGCTGAGTGACCAGCCCCCTTAAGAGATTTCTTCACCCACTTGAAAACACCCGCTCCGTAATATTAAACCAATGGGCAGGTTGTTTTCGAATTTCTCGTTTAAATTTAAAGATTTTTAAACGATTTTTTTTTCATAGGATGCTGAGCAGCCCAATCTTTAATATGACTATTTTTTACTTTTTCGATTTTGGTTGCAGATTTATTTAAGGTACTTTCAGTTTCGAAACCGGTTCCGAAAGTGAAAGTACCTTTATTAAAATAATCTGCAACTGAAATCGAAAAAGTAAGAAATAGCCATATTAAAGATCAACTTAAGCTATACTATGAAAAAAAGAATGTTTAAAAATATTAAAATTTAAACGAGAAATTCGAAAACAACCTGCCCATTGGTTTAACACTACGGAACGGATGTTTTCGAGTGAGTGAAGAGTCCCCTTAATTAAAATCTATAATCTAATCCTGTCTATAACGCAAAATCCGCCGACATGAATAACGTAGAAATCTTCTTACAACGGTAGAAACCTGTCTAAGATGGAGCCTTTTTCCGTTTTTTAACTGTACTGTTTTTACTGTGCTTTGTTTAGCCTTGTTTGTTGTAAAGTGAAAACAAAATAATGTCTTAAATGTAAAATTTGCATAATACGTACGGAAGGGATACCATATAATTATAACACCTCAATCGAAATCCTCTCCAAAGCGCAATTTTCTTTGGTCCCTAGCGATTGCATTTCACAGATTTTAATGTATAAGATTCGTGTGTTTATTCAATGCAGTAAAATCGCATTAAAAAATCATACTTGAGAATATGTCCAAAAAAAAAAAAAAAAAAATTTAAGAAAAATCAAAAAAAAAAAAAAAAAAAATTTCCGATACTAGTACCTCGACTTACACCCGGTCGACTTACGCCACACCGCATTTATCTCGTCTGGCCTAGAGAAATATTTTCTTGATTAAGACGGGCTTTGAACTTTTTTTACCCGACTGAAAAAAAGGGTTATGCGTTTCACGCGTATCTGGGTATGTGGATTTCTTTATCCCCTCAAAACATCCCAACGGCTGAATGGATTTTAATGAATGAGGTTATCAATTCGTCTTAACGGATGATGGTTATAGGCTAGGTTTTGTTTTTATAAATTCAAAATGGCGGCCGTAAAATACAAAATGGCGATAGAGACGAAAAAAAAATTTTTTACGCACCCTATTGAGTGGCATATCATTGAATAGGTCTTTCAAAATGAAGACGATGTTTCATTAACTATTTTACAGTCAGAAGCTCCGTTAAAATATTAAACAACCTGGAAGTTGTGTATGCATTGTGGATCTCTAGGTTTACTGCAACTCTAACCATCATAGACTTCTATAGACCTCATCAAAACAGTGTTTATAGATAGGAACTAATAATTAAACACAACTTAAAAGTCATCAATACAAGCAAATAAAAAAATAGGTAAGTAATGTAAAAAAGAAATATAAAAAATATTTTAAGTCAATTCCTACTTAGGTCAATAAGAGCAATTTTTTTCTCCCATTCTTCTTTCCTCGGGAGTGGCGCTTAAAATGCCTTGATCAAGAAGATCTCTCTCGGTCTTAAAATACCTTGATCGAGAAGAGGGCTCTCTCGATTATTGAAAATTAATTAATTTAATTAAATTAATGAATTAATATTTGAAAAAACTGGATTAACGTCAATTGTCATCCACTACAAGTTTTAAAAAATTTATTTGAGCTTGATTGGATGAATAATAAGTATTTTATTAACGATTGAAAATTTGAACAAGATATATATAGCGAGAGTGTAAACTAATAGTAGGAATTTAATTAAAAAAAATAGTTTCACATTGATGAGAAATAATTAATTAGTTCGCTTTACGCAGTCGGGTTTTTTGATTTTTTAAATGTAATTGTCTATTAAGACTTTTCGTTCTAAAAGTCTAGATAGTCTTCTATGAATGTTTTCCTATGAAGTAAAACTTTACGGCGACTGTCAGGTGATATGGACAAAGAAATAAAAAAACAGTCACTCTGCTGTTACAAAGAGCTTCTAAATGTAGAAAAGAAAAAAATATCGTTTTAAACGTCATTGCAAAATTATTTCGCATCCTCAAAGACTCGGCTAGAAGAACAATAAATTGTAAGCTAACAACTTGATTTATTCCAAATTCTTGGGTCCCACCAGTGGCCGAGAGGTTCTGCTCTCGAAACTCGTAGACGGGAGGTGCTGGGTTCGAACCCAATAGCGCCCGTAGGCTTAATCATTTAGTGTTTTCCGTGGTTTTCTTCGAACCTTGGATTACCTTGCGTAAATACGGGTTAGGTTCCCCTAGAAAGACCCCCCGGAGGGCACTACCCCCCCCCCTTTAGGGCCTATATCACTCGTGTTGATAATTGGCCGTCATAAACACAACCAACCAAATTCTTGTATTGCAAATACATTTTTTTGCTAACGTTAAATGTATGTAGCATAATTCCTAAATACAATAGAATATGATCATTAGATTTTGGAGAATTTTTATTACTTTTCTTTTTTCGTTTATATAAATGCACCTCGACTTACGTCGCTAGTGTTGGAACGAATTCCTGGCGTTAGTCGAGGTATTACTGTATTACTAAATTCTTTCCTAATGTTACCAATATCTTTTCTGGGGAAAATGAATCTCATTTTCTTACAGGTAACAAATAAATGCAGCAACCTTCGTAAATGATACCTCCTTATATTTCCCCAAGGAAATTACTTCTTTCCCAAATTATTGTGGTCTGTGAGTTACATTCCGCGTTAACAGTCTCTAGTTCAACGTACGACATCATTTGTTGAGAGATGTCACGGAAATAAAACTTACATAGATGAAGGAAACTGCATCTTGTTTGTTGGTCAATTTTAGCTCCTCAAGGGATACCTGAGTAGTTTTCTGAGATAATAAAACTATTAGAAGATTTATTCACTTTGGATAAAAGAAAAAAAATTGTTTTTATAGGGAGCAATCTATGACCATAATAAATAGAAGTATAATAAGTTTGAAAATTATTTCGTAAATAATATGAATAATGTCACGATGGAACAAGCATAATTTATTGCGAATGTGAAAGGGAAGTAGTGAAAATCTTCCGAGTTTGATTATTGTTTCACTTCCCTTTAAAAATACTTAATATTATATATATATATACATAATACTTAATATGAAGCATCGATATTGATTTATTCAAATGTAAAAATATTTCTCGAGATTAATGAATTAATCTATTATCTGAAATAAGACAAAGTTTCTGACAGAGATTCCATACAAATCAGCTTTAGCTGGCATGTCATAGATATTAATATTATCAGATTTCAGGAATGTTTATTTAAGTATCAAAACTTGCATTAAAAGTTGACTAACATCAAGGTTCTGTGTACATGCTTGAAATTTAAATTTTGATTATTAGTTTTAGGAATGGAAAGACGGTATCAAAAATAATTTATAATTAACAATGAATAATATGTAACGGTTTGGCGTAATTTAGTAAGTGTCTTTATTTCCCTCAATGAGAAAAAAAATGAATTATGAAAAATTTTGAGACGAAAATAGAATATTTCTAGTATTTGTTTGAACATGAAGGACAGCTCTTACAATTTTAAAATTATTTGACGCTATACATAAAAATATATATTTTAAATACACAAACTTTCATTCTTGCCTTTTTATTCCTTAATTAGAAAAAAAAATAAACAATGAAAACTTTTGAAACGAAAATACAATATTCCGATTACTTGTTTGAACGTAAGGGAAATCTTTTAAAATTTTAAATTCTTTCGACATTATAGATAAAAGTGTATATTTTAAATACAGACACTTTCATTCTTGCCTTCAGTATATTTTGCCTACTCTACATTAACATATTCTTGAGCAAGAACATTTTAAAGCAGAGTAGAATTGAAAAAATAACTATATTGTAATCCTAAATCGATATAGATGGTAGCATTATTTTTTTTTTCTGAAATCATGAGGAAGATTGCGAAAAATGCGCAAATTTTGAAGCGGAATGACATACAGAATATAAGAAATGTTAGCTTTTTTAACCTAATTTTGTTATGTTAGGAATCAAAAGTCAAACTTGAAATTCTTTTAGCATATCATGGGCTTTTTGATCTTTATGCATGTGCAATAATGTATATGTCTGATGCTTCCTTCAGTTGATTTTTGTACCTAAAAAATAGTAAAAATTGTGATTTTGAATTTTGTTTTTAATTTCTCAGTTAATTTGAAGATAAAGGAAATAAATGGCAATTTCCAAACTTCAGCAATGTGATTTCCTTGCGTAAAACTACATTGGACATTAATTTCACGGATGTTTTTAAATTCTTTTGATTTTTATACCGTTTTTAATTTTCCCAAAATTGACAAATTTTCAATTTTTATAACCAATTTAAGATTTAACATAATATTACCAAAGTTTATTAAATGCCCTTAAATACTTCAATATATACAGTCGGACCTCGTTATCCCGACACCCGGTTTTCACGTCACTCCGCTTATTACGTCAGTTTTTCAAAGTCCCGATTTTCTGTATATGATTTTAATGTAAATAAACTCCGGATTTTACGTCGTTGAATAATTCTCAATTCCGGATATCCCGACGTTTAGGAAAACTATCCATTTTTCATGATCCATCTTATAAGCACGGAAATGAAGTGGTAAGAAATGTCTTGGCTAAACTTTTGACAAAAGTGTCTAAAATACCCATTGAGATAAATGAGAAATTTTACATCAGTCCTTTATATGAATAAATAAACCAACACACTATGAATGACCCACTTAAGATCCAGGCAGACGTATCAGTCAACTCGCGGTTTTTTTGTTCTGTTCGGGCTACGCTTTCTTCTGGTTACACGGCGTTTTTTATCCGACTGAAAACGAAGCATTGCATTGCATTGAAACGATCGGAAATTATCTAACATCCATTTGTGAAACAATGAGTATTGATTACAATTCATAGTATAATATTGAAAAAGGAATTGTAAGAAACACATCTAGGGATAAGCAAACCTTAATTCATCAATATTTCATGTAACGATAAAAACAAGTCATCTTAAATCTGCTTTATAGTCTTTTCAATTTTTTTTTTTTTTTTTTTTTTTATATTCTGTTTAATAATAATGTTTTATTGCTTAAAACTGCAAGAACAGTTAAGGATTTAAACTTGACTTAAATTAAATAAAATTACCGCTTTTTATAAACATATTTTTCTCCAACTCCCGTTACCGCGACACCCCGCTTATGACGACACTTTTTTCTGGTCATTAGAGTGTCGGGATAACGAGGTTCGACTGTATATATATTTTTGTCAAGGAATTTTGCATAGCTGTATTTAAATATGAACTGAATGCGTGTATCAAATATTATTAAAATCGTTTACTGTGGGGGATCACGACTTTTTAGCTTACAGGCTATCAAAGCCTGAGAGCTTATGTGCCCGCCTGTTCTGTATGTACGTACGTACGTATGTACGTAACGCGATAACTCTTGATAGAAATATCCGATTTGCTTCAAATTTTTTTCTAGATTCATTTTGATAAGGCTCTTCCCTGGTTAGTTTTGGGGGTTCATTGGTTAAAGAAAAAGGGGGTTAGTCCCCCCCCCCCCTTAATTTAGATAAATGGGTTTTTCATGCAGAAATATTCGATTTGCTCCAAATTTGGTATACCGGTTTATTATGTTAAGGAACTTCCCTGAATAGATTTGGAAGTTCATTAGTTAAGTAGAAAGGAGGGAAAGAGGGGCTACCCCCCCCCCCCTTAATTTATATAAATGGGTTTTTCATGTAGGATTGTTCGATTTGCTTCAAATTTTGTATACCAGTTCATTTTGATAAGGCTCCTCCCTGATTAGTTTTGGGGGTTCATTATTTAAGAATAAAGGGGGAAAAAGGGGGGTTAGTCACACCCTTAATTTAGATAAATGGGTTTTTCATGCAGAAATATTCGATTTGCTCCAAATTTGGTATACCGGTTTATTATGTTAAGGAGCTTCCCTGAATAGATTTGGAAGTCCATTAGTTAAGTAGAAAGGAGGGAAAGAGGGGCTACACCCCCTTAATTTATATAAATGGGTTTCTCATGTAAAATTGTTCGATTTGCTCCAAATTTGGTATACCAGTTCATTTTGATAAGGCTCCTCCCTGATTAGTTTTGGGGGTTCATTATTTAAGAATAAAGGGGGAAAAAGGGGGATTAGTCACACCCTTAATTTAGATAAATGGGTTTTTCATGCAGGAATATTCGATTTGCTCCAAATTTGGTATACCGGTTTATTATGTTAAGGAGCTTCTCTGATTAGATTTGGAAGTTCATTACTTAAGTATAAAGGGCGGCGAAAGGGGCTAGCCCCCCTTAATTTAGATAAATGGATTTTTCATGTAGAATTGTTCGATTTGCTCCAAATTTGGTATACTAGTTTATTATGTTAAGGAGCTGCCTTGATTAGATTTGGGGTTCATTGTTTAAGGATAAAGGGGGAAAAGGGGGGCTAGTCTCGTCCTTAATTTAGATAAATGGGTTTTTCATGCAGAAATATTCGATTTGCTCCAAATTTGGTATACAGGTTTATTATGTTAAGGGACTTCCCTGATTAGATTTGGGAGTTCATTACTTAAGTATAAAGGGGGAAAAGGGGGCTACCCCCCCTTAATCTAGATAAATGGGCTTTTCATGTAGAATTGTTCGATTTGCTCCAAATTTGGTATGCCGGTTTATTATGTTAAGGAGCTGCCTTGATTAGATTTTGAACTTCATTAGTTAAGTATAAGGGGAGGAAAAGGTGGTACCCCCCCTCTTTAATTTAGATAAATGGGGTTTTCATGCAGAATTATTCCATTTGCCCTAAATTTGGTATACCGGTTTATAATGTTAAGGAGCTTCCCTGATTAGATTTGGAAGTTCATTACTTAAGTATAAAGGGCGGCGAAAGGGGCTAGGCCCCCTTAATTTAGATAAATGGATTTTTCATGTAGAATTGTTCGATTTGCTCCAAATTTGGTATACCAGTTCATTTTGATAAGGCTCCTCCCTGATTAGTTTTGGGGGTTCATTATTTAAGAATAAAGGGGGAAAAGGGGGGGTTAGTCACACCCTTAATTTAGATAAATGGGTTTTTCATGCAGAAATATTCGATTTGCTCCAAATTTGGTATACCGGTTTATTATGTTAAGGAGTTTCTCTGATTAGATTTGGAAGTTCATTACTTAAGTATAAAGGGCGGCGAAAGGGGCTAGCCCCCCTTAATTTAGATAAATGGATTTTTCATGTAGAATTGTTCGATTTGCTCCAAATTTGGTATACTAGTTTATTATGTTAAGGAGCTGCCTTGATTAGATTTGGGGTTCATTGTTTAAGGATAAAGGGGGAAAAGGGGGGCTAGTCTCGTCCTTAATTTAGATAAATGGGTTTTTCATGCAGAAATATTCGATTTGCTCCAAATTTGGTATACAGGTTTATTATGTTAAGGGACTTCCCTGATTAGATTTGGGAGTTCATTACTTAAGTATAAAGGGGGAAAAGGGGGGCTACCCCCCCTTAATCTAGATAAATGGGCTTTTCATGTAGAATTGTTCGATTTGTTCCAAATTTGGTATGCCGGTTTATTATGTTAAGGAGCTGCCTTGATTAGATTTTGAAATTCATTAGTTAAGTATAAGGGGAGGAAAAGGTGGCACCCCCCCTCTTTAATTTAGATAAATGGGGTTTTCATGCAGAATTATTCCATTTGCCCTAAATTTGGTATACCGGTTTATAATGTTAAGGAGCTTCCCTGATTAGATTTGGAAGTTCATTACTTAAGTATAAAGGGCGGCGAAAGGGGCTAGCCCCCCCTTAATTTAGATAAATGGATTTTTCATGTAGAATTGTTCGATTTGCTCCAAATTTGGTATACTAGTTTATTATGTTAAGGAGCTGCCTTGATTAGATTTGGGTGTTCATTGTTTAAGGATAAAGGGGGAAAAGAGGGGCTAGTCTCGTCCTTAATTTAGATAAATGGGTTTTTCATGCAGATATATTCGATTTGCTTCAAATTTGTTATACAGGTTTATTATGTTAAGGGACTTCCCAGCTTAGATTTGGGAGTTCATTATTTAAGTATATCGGGGGAAAAGGGGGGCTACCCCCCCCTTAATGAAGATAAATGGGCTTTTCATGTAGAATTGTTCGATTCGCTCCAAATTTGGTATACCGGTTTATTATGTTAAGGAGCTTCCTTGATTAGATTTTGAAATTCATTAGTTAAGTATTAGAGGAGGAAAAGGTGGTACCCCCGCCCCCCCCTTAATTTAGATAAATGTGGTTTTCATGCAGAATTATTCCATTTGCCCCAAATTTGGTATACCGGTTTATTATGTTAAGGAGCTGCCTTGATTAGATTTGGACGTTTATTGGTTAAGTATAAAAGGGGGACAGGGGCTAGCCCCCCCCTTAATTTAAATAAATGGGTTTTTCATGCAGAATTATTCGATTTACTTCAAATTTGATATACCAGTTTATTCCGATATGGAGCTTCCTTCATTTGATTTGGGGGTTCATTGGTTAAGTATAAAGTTGGGGAACGGGGCTAATCCCCCTTCATTTATTTTTTGAGGGGTATTATTCTTTGAAATAAGAAAATAATATACAATTAGTGTGAATAGCCTGTGAGTTCAATGCCATCAGTTTAAATGGGCACTTTTCTTTTTATTTTTAATTTCTGTTCATTTTGTATGGAATGACCGTATTAGCTATTACATAACGAAAAGAATATGATCGGAAATTTCTGGTTATGAATGCGAAATTTCGGAACTAAAAAGAAAGGCCAAACTGGCAACCCTGCCTGGCAACACTGGTTGAATCTCGTGTCCGCAGTTCCCAGTTCCTATGACGTGTTTTATTGAAAAATGTCGCCAAAATAAAACTTAGATGAAATATACTATATCTCTTCTCGGCTATTTAGAGTTATAACTAGAAGAGACAGAGAGGATAACCTGGATAAGAAGTCAGACGAAAGTTTTTGACATCATTGAGAGAATTAAACGGTTAAAATGGAAATAAGCTGGGCACAATGTAAGATATCAAGACAATAGATGGAGCACGAACGCCCTACAGTGGTATCACAGAGATGTAAAACGACCAAGAAGACGACCTCAAGTAAGATGGAGTGACGAATTCAGAAAAGTAGCCGAGTGTTAATTTGATGTCTAAAGCACCAGACAGGGAACAATGGGAAAATCTGGGGAGACCTACATCCAGCAGTGGATTAAAAACTGTTGTTTTTGATGATGATGATGATGATAAAATTAGAAAATGTACATCAGTAAAATAAAAAATTCTTCAAAGTTCTTCAAAGGATACTGAGTCTCTATAAAGGGTCAAACACCTTATTCTGTAAAAATCATTAATAAATACAAATATGATTTAAAGTAACTCATACGAGGGTGGTTCAATACTTATTGTCCCTAGTGTATATAAAATTTTTGTACTGCGATTGTTGTTGTGGAATATTGAAGCCTAACGTCTTAAATGCCTACATGCTCAATTTCAGATCCGTATCTGCTAGTTTTGGAGGGAGGAGTAGAAGGGGAGGACTGGGGGTGAAAGGCTTTTTAGCTTATGGGGCTAGATTTGTGACAGTGGATGAGACGTAACTACTGTCGTTTGGACTCGGGATCATAGTGATGTAGCCGCATCTCATCCACCGTCACAAATGTAGCGTCATAAGCTCCAAACCAGCATTTCACCCTCACCTCTTCCTTAAAAACTCCCCCCAAAATAGATCTTTAAAACTTCACCCCTCCCTCCAAAACTATAATTAATAAACGAATAGAGTTATTAAAAATTTTTTTGCAGGAAACGAATATGTGAAGTCTGGAATTTTGTTTAGAACTCTTTATTATAATAGTTTAAAATCTGGCCGACAGATGGCGCTACATCACATTTTGATGGCTATATGGACAAAAGGAGCATGCGTGAAGACCAGACAGAAGTAGACATGGTCAATGAAAGTTCAGTAGCAACCATTTCAAGGGAAACAGTAGTTGTCGTTGCGTAAATTCTTCAAAATGGTGTATTCGTTGGCGATATAGCCACCAAAATGTGCTATAGCGCCATCTGTCGGTCATATTTTCAACTATTATAATAAAAAGTTCTAAACAAAATTCCAGGCTTCACACATCCGTTTCCTGCAAGAATTTTTTTAATAACTCTATTCGTTTGTTAATTATTCATTTTTAAAAATAGGTGGTCCTTTTTGGGACACCCTGTAGCTGCTACGGTTCTGAAATTGAGCATATAGGCATTTAAGAGATTAGGCTTCGATATTCCACATCAACCATCGCAGTACAAATAATTTGTTGCATTAGGGACAATAATTATTGAACCACCCACGTATTTATCGATTTGGTCCTTTTTGAGATTGACCCTGACAATCCAGATTTGGCCAACTAAAGTGTTACATTTATGCTGCGGAATCATCTTTTTCGTTTTACTATTTGCTTTCTCTCTTAATACATTACGGATTTCTCTGCAAACTTTATTCCGAATTGCTATAGTTGAATTAAAAGTTTTTACTTCACTTAAAACTTAAAAAGGGTATTAAATCTTATTTCGAGATTTATATTCGTAAACACGTGTGGAAAGTTTCGCATTTATAAGTCTTTGTTAGAAGACGCTATAAGTTTGAAAGCTTTTATAATAATAAAAAAAAAACTTCATAAAAAGTTTCATTCCTTTTAACTGTAGCGACAGACTAATGGTTAAAGTAAAACTATCCAACTCTATAATCTAGAATAATCTTTTATTCGTTACTGTTCATGCACTTAAAACAGACGTGACGAAATAAAAATCTGATTCTGTTACGTGAAAATAGTTTTATTCAGAAATATTTTCTAAAAACTTCCTGAAATGAGTATTTCTGAGCAATTTCTGAGTGGTAAAGAAAAAATAATATGGTAAAATAATAAAAATATCATCAGAGAAAAAAGTAAGGCATCGTTGGTGGTTTAAAATACATGCACACATATTTGCGATAATCAGATAACACATATAGTACTAAAAAGAGAAGTAGTTACTGTTGTAAAAATCTTCATACATATTAGTGTAATGCTGACATTTTTAAATTAACTCTACATTAGAAAATCAAGTATTATTTATAATAAACATGTTATGAATTAATATTATATGAGAATCAAACAATATTTAGGTGTATAGACTTTCCATTAATTTACGGGCACTAAAATTAAGCAATATAATGCAAATATTGATTAGGTGAATTATAATCCAATTACTGATTATGTGCTACGTAGGCCTCAGAAGGAAATACATAAAAACCCATAATATAGTTCATGATAGTTTAAAAATTACCATTTCATAAATATGGATATGTACTAGATTAAAACTGCCACTTTCATTTCCAAAACTCAATATTTTCGCTTCTCGTCGTAAACACTTTCGATGCTATGGGAATAAAATGAAAATATTGATTGAATATTCCCAATACATTGGAAACGATTTCAATGAGGACTGGAAATATTGGGTTATTGCAAATAGTTGCGATTTTAATCTAGTACCACCATGAGAAGTACATCTCCATATTTAAGAAATGGTATGTTTTAGACTATCATGAATTATGCTATGAAGTTTTATATATTTCCTTCTAAGACCTACACAACACACCTATACACATGAGCAATTTTTTCGTACTTTTCTAATATAGTTATTTATGTTTGCGGAGTTTGGGGGTAATGTTGACCTATCTCCTCCAAAGATTTTATCATAGGTAATATTAGTTCTATGTAATAAAAGTGGTATTCAACGTTTCAAAATTCTGTGCTTTGTACCTTATAAAACCTGAAAAATAGAAAAACTTATTTATTAAACAACGGATTTTACGGAGACAATACTATCTCAATATCCGAAAGCTTTGAAAAACATGTTAAAGAAAACCACAAATGTATGAAAACAAATATCAGTTCATGATAGTTTAAAAATTGTCATATATGAAAGATGACTAGGATCAAATATGCCTTATAGTAAAACATTAGGATTATGGACGATTGAAAAATAAGAGAATAAAAAGAAGATAAGTCGTTTAATCAAAATAATCTCCATAATCAGCATAAGTGTATTGTTTCCGACGTGTAGAGGAAAGTCTTTATACAATGTTTATAAAATCAGTGTCTGGAAGTGCTGAAGTCCTTCACTTCTAGATGAATTGGTGTGTTGTTGAAAAAGCATTCTTTGTAACAAAATTACTCAAGTGCCAAAAAAAAGGTGGAAATCTCTTGGGAGAAATGTAAATGGAATATGAACGTTGAGTTACAACCATATACGAAAAAGTTGATTTATTACATTGTTGACACTAATGTGAGTGGTTGTGCGTTTGCCTGAAAATAATCCTGTTTTTTTAAATAGATAAAACGATTGAGAGTTTGAATAAATAAACAAAAATGTTTCGTGCGTATTGATGCTTTCTTGTGTTAGCTTGTTGGACTATTTTATAGAGAAATATTTGTCATGGTGGGAATATTCAATTTGTTTTATATCATGAATCGCTTATCTATCTATTCATTACTGTTTTAATATACAACTCTATATAAGATGCGTTAAGAATAAATCAATTGATAGTATTTGGCGTAAAATAACGTGAAAATATCACATTCTATATTGTTTCTTAATACTGAACGACTAAATTATACCCAACTTCTAGTTAAAATATTTGTGATACTTCAAACACAGCGAATCTTAATAATGCATACTTTGTTAATGATTTCTATCCATTAAATTCATATTATGCGTTCTGTTTTACTTCATCTGTCTGGTAATAATTGACAGTCTATGAGAGACGGTAAAATAAATCAATAAAAGGAACAAATGGTTTAATTGGTTATCTCAGTACGCCAATATTTAAAAATATTGGGTGGGCTTAAAACTTTTTGAATAAAATAACATATATATATCTTAGTGGGTATGAGTGTGGAGAGAGAGAGGGAACGAGTGAATGACTAAAGATAATTCAAAATTAAATTATGTTTTTTAAGCAAATTTTTAAATTATTGTAATTTTATTAAATTATATCCTTATAAATAACATTGGAACTGCTAACTATATTGAAAGTGCAAAAAACTAACTATCAAGAAAATCATACATTTTTGTCATTCAAGTGCTTTATCAATTCAAGCAAATATCAAAGCAGACGCCAAAATATGCAAGGAATTTGGGAAATTTAACTACAACCTCTGAAGGGGTTTTCAGTGCTCCTGTAAGTCTAATGGATGTCCTTACTATTTTTTAAAAACTATTTTGAGAACGTTAATGAAATCAAATTTCATTTTAGCGATTAAATAATTAAAAAAAAATTACGAATTAAATCAATTGAAATTTGGCGGGTTGAGAGATCAAATTATTGAGGAGGCTCGCACCCTCGGATCCATATAAGTTGGCGCCACTGGATTATCTTATAGCACTTTGGTAATTTGGTTTGTTCACTTGTTTGAAACAATTTTCTTTACATAAATCCACCATTTTAATAGTTTTATTTTTTTAACATCAAAATTAGATTTTACTATTAAAAAAAATGATACATCAAAAGACGCTTCGATCACAACAAGAAATAAAACGACGATTGCCAAAAATTAAAAAAACCTGTCTTTCAATCGATTTTCAGAAATAGGTGACGATATGTTACGTGTCACGCAATGAATGTATTTGTTCACATGATTTTGAAGGCTTGAAGAACTTTAAGAAGAGCGATAGCCATTTAATTTGCAAACGGATGTAAATACTATTATAAAACTTGTATCTATACATTGGAAAAGGAGAGTGTGAGCTGCATAATGGTACCATCGGCAGTGTTCTAGTGACGAAGTACGGAGCTTAGCGATCCTCTATAGAAAATTGTCGGAGAAGAATGAATAAAAGGGTCAATTAGAAAGTTGTTCAGCGTCGTTGAATTAGTAGGAATTGACTCTGCATGTGTCCGGATAGCTGAAACCGAAAAGGGCGATTGTAAAGTTGTTTGATTTCCCTTATAGAGAAGAAATAATATGAGAAAAACACCTTGGATAGTAATCAAACAACATGATTAAGATTGGAGAATCAGAACTTTATTGACTATGATCCTTTGTTCTTACCGTAACAATAACGCAAATTGTATCGACTGGCATTCGCATTTTCCCCTTTCGGTTCTTGCAGGTGGAATATCATTTCCTTCTAATAGTCTAGGCAATAGGGAATTTTACCTAGCAAAATTAATGGTAGTACTGGAAATCGGCTTTTTAGATGTTTTTTGGGTCGCTGAATCCGAATTTGTAACTTCCCACCAAAATTTCCCCCGGCAACCCCCCAAATTTTGGTAAAATACCCCCCCCCCCCAAAAAAAAAGGTTTTTATTAAAAAAATCAATTTTTTTATTGTTTTAGAGAAAAAGTATCTAGAAATTCAGAAAGTAGACAAAATTTCCAACAAGTTAGATACATGACATCATGACTTAGGATGAAGGGGAAGGGGGGTTCTGCTTGGAACATGCGCGCGGTGCTTATTGCGTAAACTAAGTTGCGCAATTCCACTTAACCACTCACACGTTTACATTCGCCCTCCCATCTCCCCTCCGATCTTTCTCTATAAGGTTTACTTTAAGATTTTTGGGTCGCTGAATCCGAATTTTTAACTTTCCCCCCAAAATTTCCCCCCCCCCCCCCCGAAACCCCCCAAATAGTTGTTTTTAACTTAAATTTCTTATTGTTTTAGGGGAAAAGCATTACGAAATTAAAAAACTACACAAAATTTGCAACAAATAGGATATATGACATTATGAATTAGGACGAACTGGGAGGGTGAGGGCTGCCTCGGAACATGCACTGCGGCGCTACGTGCACTAAATGATGAAGTCCAGACAATAGGGGATTTTATCTGGCAAAATTAATGGTAGTACTGGAAATCGGCTTTCTAGATGTTTTTTGGGTCGCTGAATCCGAATTTGTAACTTCCCACCAAAATTTCACCCGGCAACCCCCCAAAACTTGATTTTTTGAAAAAATTTGGTTTTTGAGAAAAGCGCGCGGGGAATGTTCTGAGGCAGCCCCCTCTCTCCCCGTTTATCCTATGTCATAATGTCATATATCCTATTTGTTGCAAATTTTGTCTAGTTTCTGAATTTTGTAATGCTTTTCCCCTAAAACAATAAGAAATTTAAGTTAAAAACAACTATTTGGGGGGGGGGTTCGGGGGGAAATTTTTGGGGGTAAGTTAAAAATTCGGATTCAGCGACCCAAAAAACTTAAAGTAAACCTTATAGAGAAAGTTCGGAGGGAAGATGGGAGGGCTAATGTAAACGTGTGAGTGGTTAAGTGGAATTGCGCAACTTAGTCCACGCAGCACTGCGGCGCATGTTCCGAGGCAGATCCCCTCTTCCCCTTCATCTTAAGTCATAATGTCAATTATCTAATTTGTTGCAAATTTTGTCTACTTTTTGAATTTCTAGCAACTTTTCCCCTAAAACAATAAAAAAGGGAATTTTTTAATAAAAACCTTTTTTGGGGGCTTTTTACCAAAATTTGGGGGGGGGGGGTTGCCGGGGGAAATTTTGGTGGGAAGTTACAAATTCGGATTCAGCGACCCAAAAAACATCTAGAAAGCCGATTTCCAGTACTACCATTAATTTTGCTAGGTAGAGTCCCTATACGGTCTCTATTGCCTGGACAATAAGTCGACAGCCCTGAACAATGTTCCAATTGACTCATTTTTGTTTTTCGATATAGGATAACTAAGTTCCGCATTTTGGCGTTAAGGGGCACTACGAATGGTCTCATAATGTAGCACATAATCATTTTACCTATGTGATGTCGCCACTTTAATAATTGTATCTACATCCGTTAAATGAAATGGCTCCATAACTCTTGACTTGTAAAATGATTTAACCTCCTCGGTTCTGAAGTATCACATGTGATACTTCCGAACCAAGGAGGATATAAACTAAACTATTTTATTTTCTTACATTTTTACTTGTATATAGCTGGATGCTTTTGGCTTTGGATAAAAAACAATAAATGGCATCACTGATGCTTATTTCCTCATACAATAAATGTTATTTTCACCCGAGTTTGCAAAATGCTTTCCAGACAATGTGTGAAAGAAAGTAAGAAATGTTGAAAATTAATTAACTTATATTCTTTACAATAAAAAAAATTGAGGATTTGTAGATAATTCTATTAATTAAAGGCTTTCAGTTTGTTAATGCGCAATTTAGGTCATTGATCACAGGCCTACAAAAAAAAATTTTCTTTTGGTGCCTATAATTTTTCAGCTGATTTTAGATATTTTTGGGACACTGAATCCAAATATGAAATCGGTTTTTCTCTATCAGCTCCACTTTTTCAGCTATGCGAAGAGAACTAAAGATTTTTTAGAACTGAAGTGACCTTCAACGCTTAAACTGGCTTTTGACACATGGGCCTGTCGCAACGCTCAAAGCGATTTGGGAGGCACTGAAATTTCACAAGACCTTGAAAAAAACAGATGTGCAAGTAAAACTGAGGTTCTGCGCATGCTTATGATTTCGTGCCGCTTATCCATAAAGCCAAATAGAAAAGCCGCAAAGAGATAAGGTTAGTTTGTGAGTTTTCTCCGTGGAGGGTAGACGTTGTTGACCTTTTGCGATATTTGTGTTTAGTATAGAATTCTTATAAAGTTAATTTAAAACGTACTGTATTGTAGATTGTTGTATTTGTGTTGTTGAATATAATTTAAATGAGATCAAGTAGAATAAGTTGTGTAAATCATCCTGATGTGTTTTGCTACATATGCGGAGAATACGTGTTAAAAGAGAACAGAAAAAATGTTACTGACTTTGTAAAGAGAGCTTATCTTGGACACTTTGGTGTTAAACTTGGCGATCAAGATAAAACCTTTGCACCGCATCAGGTCTGTAAAACTTGTACAGAACACTTACGACAGTGGACTAACGGGAAAAGAAAATTGTCTCAAATTTGGTTTACCGATGGTTTGGAGAGAACCCCAAAACCACTTCGATGATTGTTATTTCTGCCTAGTAAATATTAAGGAATTAATCGAAAGAAACATAGTAAGTGGACTTATCCTGATTTAGTCTCTGCAAGACGCCCGGTTCCTCACTCAGAGGAAGTAAGTGCCGATCCCAACGTTTTACCAGCTACCAGAGCTCTGAGAAGATGAATACTGTCCCTCTGATCATCCTTCCGATACTTATGAAGGTGACAGTGATTATGAAGAGATGTCATCAATGCCTCAACGTTTCAACCAGGATGAGTTAAATGATCTCACCAGAGATCTCAACCTGTCAAAAGAAGCTTCTGAATTACTGGCTTCAAGATTGAAGGACAAAAATTTACTGGAACAAGGGACCAAAATTACCTTTTACCGCGCAAGAGAAAAGAGTCTACTACCCTTCTTCTCCCAAGAAGACAATCTTGTATTTTATCACAAAATTAGAGGACTCTTGAAAAATGGGTCTTTCTGAATATTTTCCAGATCATTGGCGCTTATTTGTAGACAGCTTAAAGCGGAGTTTAAAATGTGTCCTTCTACACATTGGGAATAAATATGGTTCAATACCAATTTCTCACTCAACGAAAATGAAAGAAGAATATAACACAATAGCTTTGGTCTTTGACAAGATAAAGTATCATGAACATCAATGGGTGATTTGTGTTGATTTAAAAATGGTAAACTTTCTCCTTGGACAGCAAAGCGGTTACACCAAATATCCTTGCTTCTTGTGTCTTTGGGATAGCAGGGATAAAACACACCACTGGGTTAGAAACGAGTGGCCTAAGAGAGAAAACATGGATGTTGGGGAAAGGAATATCATTAATAACCCCTTAGTTGGGTGAGACAAAATCATTCTTCCTCCACTGCGTATCAGGCTCGACCTTATGAAGCAGTTTGTAAAGGCTCTTGATAAGAGCGGGTCATGCTTTGCATATATAGAAGAGAAAATGCCCCAATTGAGTTCTGAAAAAATTAAATCAGGAATATTTGACAGGCCACAAATAAAACAACTGATTAGGGATCCTGCCTTCGTAAATTCGATGAATGAGACTGAGGGAAAAGCCTGGACTTCTTTTGTTGCAGTTGCACTGCAAATGGAGGCGTCTTAAATTCAGACACATATGTGACTGAAAAAGTAATTCAGACATTTAAGTGTCTAAATGTGAAATTTCAGACATCATAGATGTCTAAATTTAAGACACATAAGTGTCTAACTATGAGCATGTTATAAATGAACGGAGAAAAATGTCTGAATAATAGTGACATGTCTGAAATTAAGACATTTAGAAATTTAGACACTTAAGTGTCTGAATGCGATACAATTGTATCATATGAGTGATGACTGTACGTACAATTGTATTGCAATATGTATATCAGCGCTATCAGAAAATATTTCGGAATGGATGAAAGATACTTAAAATACTCTTTCATCCATTTAATTTAGTATTTATTTATAAATGAAGAAATCATGGGACATCTGAGAAAATTAGAAAAGTTCGCTTACTAAGGTTTGGAGCTAAGTTATTTTTGGCGCAATAATAATTAAATAATTGCTTTTCACAAAATATAAATTTTTCCAAAAATTACTTGTTATCATGATCGTATACAGAATCGCTCACCTAAATACTAAGAGTTATGAGTAGAGGGAGAAAGAAACGTACTTAGGAGCAAGATTTTAGAACATACAGTAAAACCTCCCTAAAGCGACCACGTTCGTTCCAATGAAAAGTGATCGCTCCGAGAGGTGGTCTCTTAATGGAGGTCATGTTTAAATCTAGATTTTAATTTTTGAAAAAAGGTAACAATTAATGTTACTAAAATTTATTTTTCACGTTAGTAAAAGAAATTATAAAAATTTAAGTATCAAAACAAAAGTTAATTATATAAATTAATTACTGCAGAGTTTAAAAAATGAATACATTGACGTTTGCTTTGATTTTACGGTGTTATATTTTATAACTTTTGTTTCCAAGTCTTTTCGAAGTCACGTCAATAAATGCGTTTTTTTTTTTTTTTTTTTTTTTTTTTTTTTTTTTGACGGGAACAAATAAAGACGATTTGATTAAATTATGTATTTCTTTGAGAGTTTCCCGGCAAAATAGGGCAGGGGAATTTATCGACCGTCATTCTTAATTTGTCATCAGAGTTCAATTTATTACCTAAAAAGGCACAAAGGGGTTTAAATATTTAAAAGTTACCGGAATAAAAAAAAATCTAAACTTAGTTTAGAAGTTTGATGAATAATGCGCACTCCGGAACTATTTTTCTAATAAAATCTTCTTCAAGCGACCAGGAAAAAACGGGATTTTTTTCATTTTCTTCAAAGAAATGGGTCACTCATGGAGGGAGTTCAACTGGGATGGTCTCTGAATGGAGGTATAATTAGTATTGAGCCTGTGGGAATAAATTTCGTTCCATGAAAAAAATGGTCGTTCAGAGAGGTGGTCGCTTACTGGAGGTGGTCGCTTAGTGGAGGTGGTCGCTTAATGGAGGTGGTCGCACAGAGAGATTTCACTGTATATGCCTGGGGTCCACAGCCCAGTCCGCTTTTGTAAAATGCAGAATATAAACATGAAGTAGGCTAAACTAAGAATTTATGCCAGAACTCCTCGTGTAAGACAATTTTTAAGAAATTTAAAAATTAAGAAATATTAATCGTTTAAAAATATGTTTCTAACGATATTTTTCACAATGGAGAACTGATTTCTTTTTCTCTCTCCTCTCTCTGTCTTTTTTTTTTTTTTTTTTTTTTTTTTTTTGAACTGCCCCTCCTCATTTAAGATAAATTTGATATATATGAACACTAACAGAAGAACAGAATTAAAATCGTCTTCTACGAGAAGTTAAGGTTGGGGGGGGGGGGGGGTGCTCCTCTGGAGAAAAATTCTTAGCAGCATTTTCTCTTAGCGTTTAATTAATATATTGCTATTTGGAAGAGAAAAAAGTATTTTTTAAATAATCAAACGTATAGAAAATATAATTAATTAAATTTCAGGGATGGACAATTGCTCTCTTCATGACCACCGAAAATTCGATATGTTATTTTCTAGTTTTACAATAAAATCTTTATTTAAAGTATGTTTTCTATATGTCTAAAAATAAAAAAACTGCAAAAACTATACTCAAATAAATGTAACACATTAAGAAAAATAACTAATAAAGAAAATAAAACTTTTGTTATTTCTTCTTATTCAGTGATTTATTTCTCGCTGATAAAAAGTTCAAATGAAGCTCATCAAGCCTTTTATAACGGTTTATAAACAGTAGGCTGAGATCAGCGAACGCAGTGGTTATTAAAATGCTGATTTCGCCATTTTCTCTTTGTTCAAATTTCAAATACGTCCGTTGGCAACTGGCGCGTTAAAACGATTCTTTCAATGAGGTAGTAATCTGTTTAACAAAGTTGCCCGCAATTTTTTTATGTGTAACATTATTTATATTCTGTGACTGTGTCATATACATAGCTGGAACAGTTTTTTGGAATAATTCACTTATGGAATAATATATGCGATTATTATAAAAATGATACGTTGAGTAATGTGTGCCATCCACATAGATGTATATGCAACTTACTAATACACAGCTTATAAAGTGCATCTTTGGAATTTCAGTAATTGTTCTTGAGAGATTGGAGAATAAGAAAGTGCGTGTGAAATATGATTCGAAAAAGCGAATTGAATTAAATTCTGCTTTATATTAAATTATATCATAATGAAAAAAATATGTTGAATAATGAAAAGAAAAATGTCCTCGTTATATATTTTTCAATTATCAGCATTCATCTGAATATTTAGTGAAATATGTAAGGAGAAAGTGTCTATATTTTTGTGTTACCGTTTATATTACATGGATTTACTTTAGTACATTTAAGGAAATACTAAAAAGGTAAGAATGTGATTATTTACAAAAATATAATTTTTATTTGGAAATAGAAATTTTCCTTGAACAATATTAATTATGTGATATTAATTATTTAAATCACTTTTTAAAGAATACATGTGTTTATCATATTTGTATCTTTCTATATAGAATAAATATTTTTCAGTATTACAGTGTTTTTTATTATTTTCGACTAAATTTATTTCATTTTCAGGATTAATTAACTAACTTGCTTGATAATTCTTAAAGCATTCGATTTATAAATAAATGTTTTTCATATAAAATAATATCATCATTGCTTAAATCATTGCTTAAGCATGAAAAGTTATTGCTTGTGTACATTGACACCCAAACTTGTCAACATTTTTAGTATTATATTTTTGTCCAAAAAAAAAAAAAAAAAAGCAGTTGCAGCACTATATAGTTTTTGTTGTGGATACATGCTATTAATCTGACTATAAAAATGTCAGTAAATATTAGCCATTTAATATAATGCCATTTTTTTAATAGTTAATTTTATTAAAAATATTTTTCTATAATAGCTATATAATGATTTACAATAAAATAAGTAAGGAAATAAATCATTATTTACTTTGTTTAATTGCTTAAAATTATATTTAAGTTTTGTACAACTTCAGATATTGAAAAATTTATTAATATTGATTTATTGATTGTTAAAAAGAAATTACAGATTTAGAACGGAAAAAAGACTTTATTTTCATATTTTAGTGCATTTTTCACATGAAATTGGGGGGATTTTTTTTCGACGTTTGTTCATTTTTATAAAAGATACAGAAATAACAATTAAATATGTATTTTTAATGCAAAATAAGTTTTGAAATTAGATGTTATTTCTCTTGCATGTTATTAAAAATATATATATGTTTAACTTTTTAAAGATAGCTTAGTAGCTCTGGTGATTACCATATGTAAAAGAAATTGCCTACATGGCAAAATATAATTAAAAAGATCAAGTTATTAAATGATATTGTTATTAATAAACCCTTCCGTTGTAATTTCTAGTTACAGATAATATTAACATGATTTCGTATATGAATTTTTATGTTTAATGACAGATCATTTAATTCTTTTACATTTTCGAAATTAATGTTTTCATGTAACAAAATTAAATTTATGTATAGGAAATGCTATGAACATTTTTGCTTCAAGTGGAGGGCATAAAACTTGAAAAATAATTATAAAAGTATCAGAATTGGAGCTATCGTGAAATTTTTAATGTTTTATAAATACATTTTAAATTGTTCCTTTGTAAAGCTTTATTAAAAAGTTCGAAATTTCTACAGTATTTAATTGCACGATGAAAGAATTTTTTTTAGACTATGGAAACTTGTTCAAAGTAAAATAACTACATTTATATGTATTTCCTGTGTTTCATCTGTATAACATATTTAAATTTTAAGACACAGAAATTTTCTGACAACTTTCAACGTCAAAATTATTCTGATTTTTTATAGGATTATTTTTTATTATCACCGGAGAATGCATCCATTTGCGCAAAGCAATTTATTGTACTTATTATATATCATATTGCATACTTTTAGATTAGGATGAAGTTAATGACAAAGGATATATTTATCCAAACATATATTTACATGTTCATATATATATATATATATATTAAGTCATCAATGTGTTTAAATTTTTGTTGCTGTATATGTAGTAGGGGGAAGAGGGGGGGGGGGTAATCAATGTAAGCCGCTGGTACTGGAACTTATTAGAACCACATTTCCTATACTGTCAAAAAAAAAAAAAAAAAAAAAAAAAACATTTTCTAACTTTTTTAGAATATATTTATAACTGTATATATTAAATAAAACCTCTCAATAGCAGACACCCTAGGACCGTAGAATTTGCCCGCTATTTAGAGGTTTTATTTTCATATGTAAAAAAAGTCCAGAGTGTACAAATACCCAGCATACTGAGTACAAATTACACAAAATATGCTTCAATATATTATTAATCTGCTTTTCAATCCACGAATGTTGTGGATTGAAAAAAGTGATCGCTATATAGGTGTCTGCTATTCGAGAATGCCCGTTATTACTGTAGCATACAGTAAAACTTCTATAACCGGTCACTCCCGAATAGCGGACAGCTCTATTTAGAAAAATATAAAGCGGGGTAGTGTTTCTTCTAGAAGCAGGACCTGATTAAAACATGGAAACTGATCCGCGGCCCTGCCCCCTCACCTTCCTATCGATTTTTGTGGCCCCAAATTTGGTATGCAATTTTACGAATTCAATTTTTTTATATATGTTTAGGTTTTTTAGTATTATAACCACATACAAAATTATCATATTAGGATTATAATTTCAGGAGATATTAATAAAAATATGAAAATGCAATTTAACATTAGAAGCTCGAAATTTTGAATGCTTATAATTCGAAAACTTATCATTCAAATGACTAGAAATTTCGTTTCAAGGCATAGTTTGAACCGAAGATTTAAAATATAGTGTCAAAATTGGGTGCATCCATTGGAAAAAAAAACAAAGTTTGGTCTAATTTTGATTTGTAGATGGCCCCTATGCAAATTTTAAATACATCATTTAAAAGTAGACTTTATTCCCAGACGATTGGTACCAGTAACTTTCTTCTATTATTGTTGTCTTCTAGTTGCAGAGTTAGTAGGAGGTGTTTATTTTTTTTTCGACGACTGTTCCAATCATGTGGATAAGAAATCGCTTTTGCGACTGATACTGCTTGTGTGATCGCAAGCAACGTGGGGAGCAGAAATGAAGGGTACTCAAATCATAATGAAGGATTTCTGTGTCCATTGATATTTACTATATTATTTATCGTTTGAAAAGAGCCAAATAAACAAGAAGTCCATCCAGAATCTTATAACTACTGCTCGTCTCAGGCGCCGATGTGCGGTTGTCAAATGTTTAAGCATTTCTTGGTAATGATAAATAGCATAATAATAAAAACGAAGGGGGATAAAGAAAAGTAAGTGTTTCGTGCTCAAATTTTTTTTAATGTTCGGATCTCATATGCTGATAATTTTGTGAAATCTAGTGCTAGATTTTATTTAACACAGAAATAAAAATCCAAAAAATGCTTAAACTAATTGACTGGGAATATCTAATTTAAATAGAAAAAAATTGCACAACAAAGAAGGGATGGAATTCTTTCCGAAGAAGTGAATCATTTTTTATAAATGGGAATAATTTGTTACCATAAAGCAGAGCTGATTGCAGCATGGACAAACTGGGCTTTTTCTAGGGGACGTTAGCTTTACGGGCCCACAAATTTGGTATGAAATTTCCATAAAGCTGATATTTTAAATTTGTTTTGATCTTATACTTATTTTAATAAATATTTTGTACTTTTAGAATATGATTAGGTTAAAGAAAAGGATATATTTATCCAAATATGTATTTGATGGCATCGAGCAGTCTTAATTTTTTTTTTGTAGCAATATATGAAGGTTGCGGTGGTGGGGGGGGGGGGGAGGGGCGAATAAATACTAGGTCTTTGGGCTGGAATTAATTTAATAAGCATTTTTGATGCCGTAGGGCATATATGAAATCACATAAATACATATTTAGGTGAATATATTTATAGATATTACCCTATTCTAAAACTACAGAATACTGATTACGATCATAATAAAGTCAAAACTGATATAAAATATCAGCTTTATAAAAATTTTGTACCCAATTTGGGGTACCCTAAAATCAGGGGGCAGAGAAGCATCCTAGTTTTACCACGCTGCAATTAGCTCTGCTTTATGGCAACAAATTATTCTCATTTATAAAAAATGATTCAATGTGGTCAAATATGGCTGCGTATATGACTTAGAAAGAAAAGTGGTCAAAGATGGCTTCATATTGGCAAAAAAAAGGCTCAAAGATGGCCGCAATTAAGACACTTGAAATGTCTGAAATTCAGACGCAAGAAGTGTCTAAAAATTTTAAGACACTTTAAAACGTCTGAAAATCGAACACTCCAGTTTCAGTCACTTATGTGTTTGAAATTCAGACGCAAGAAGTGTCTGAAAATTTTCAGACATTTTAAAACGTCTGAAAATTGAACACTGCGTTTCAGACACTTAAGTGTCTGAATTTCAGACATTTCAGTTTACAGTGTGTCGAAAACTTTCTGGGCAAACACAAAGCAGAAAACTATGTAGAACTGGTAAACGAAATGCTTAATAGTTTTAAATCTCTTGGGTGTAATATGAGCATTAAGGTGCACTATTTACACAGCCACTTAGAGTATTTTCCTGAAAATGTAGGAGACACCAGTGAGGAACAGGGCGAAAGATTTCACCAGGATATTAAGACTATGTAGGACCACTACCAAGGAAGATGGGATACGCACATTATGGCAGATTACTGTTGGAGTTTAAAAAGGGATTCTTCAAAAATAAATTCAAGAATGTCACGGAAAAGAAGCTTCCGAAATGTTCAGTGAGAATTGGTCTCATCGATGACTTTTTCCTCTATCTTTGTGAGTAAATATATTTGTATAATATAATTTTTAAAAATATTATTTGAATATATGTATATTATAATAATAAAAATTAACATTTGTATATTATTAAAAAAAATTCTGTGTTTATTTATTTTAGTTTTATTTTAGTTTAATTATGGATTTAACTTAAAATAGTGTAACATATGTTTCACAAAAAGTTCTATATCTTAAATATTTGAGCTCCCAGGCAAAATTGAATGCCATATTTGAATTCAGGACATCAAATTCATATAAAATCAGCTCCAAAAACCTAGGCACCAAAACAGCTGTTGGCTTGTGTAATAAATTGATATTTTAAGGATGTTGGTAATTTTAGATCCGTATTTGTGAACCAAAATTGCCAGCCCCCTAAAGTATCAGTTTCAGAAAAAGGTCTCCTTCTTTCCCCTATGGTGTCTTTTTGTTTGAGGAAAATCAATGAATGTGTATTCGCAGTGTTATTTTACCTTCGGGTCTGAAGAAGTTAAGTAAAATAAAGCAAATATGTAAAAATTTCAAAATTCTACATTAATCATAAATTAACATTTAAAACAATTGAATAAATACATGGTGATTCAAATTACTATTTACAAACTTTGAATGGGTGGTTGAGCACACTACAACAAGCAATTATTGTATAAGAAAATAGGGCGTCGCAATCCATGTATTTACTTAAAAGTACAGTGTGTCTCACTACAATGCGAACTTGACTTTTTATTCATAACTTTAACAATAATTAAGATATTTTAACGAAATTTTAAAGATACTGACCTTTCTTTGTGTGAAATGTAGCGAAATTACCAGAAAAGATAGTTGTGACTACCATCCGCATCCAAACAGCGTTGAGCTAGACGCTCTCTATTTCTGAATATAATGGCCGTACGTAATGTTTCATCTAAGTACTTACTGTACACTTCCATCATTTTTCATCGCGTCATATCATTTTCCAGAAAGTAAAGTAAATCTGTTGAAATTTTCTTTAACCCTTTATGTACTGAATTATGAATTCATGAAAATTTTATCTTCTAAAGCATTTTTGTGAATTGTTTAAACTACATTAGAAGTTTAAATAATCATTTAATAAATTTTAGAAGGATTTTAGAAGAATTGGAGGGTTTAGAAGGATTAATTAAATTTGAATTTATAGGGATTTTGTGCAATATTTATAACCCCACTCAAATATTTTATTTTAAATATTTTTCTTAGTATTTTGTAGAATTAGGAAATTTGAAAATATAATGTTCTTACAATAGAAATATAGAAATATTTCCGAATTGAAAAATCTCCCCCCCCCCCCCAACGCCAAGAAAGCTTGAAAAGATACAAAGGCAAAAGAAATCAACTTTTTAAAAACAATTTTGTTTTGTGTAACCAATAATGCTTTTGGAACAAGATAAAGTAATGCATCTATAACTCATTCTAAACTGTATTGCTACTAATCGATGTATTAAATGAATTTTATAACAAGTTATTGAATGGTACTTATATGTGCCGTCAGTAGATAAAGTGTTAAAATATCTTTATTTTTATTACAGTTTTGAACGATAGAGTTGCTTTCAGATTGAAGTCAGATGCCCTGTATTTTTGAATGAGTTAATGGATTACGATCCTGGTTTTCCATACAGAAAATTTTCTTGGGATTCTCTATAGTGCAGTGAGCTAACTCCCTGGTCTATTACATTGAATCCGGCGGTCGCTCCACGAATACAAAATGCTATACGATTTCGGAAGAAAAGAAACCACTTCCTCCCATAGGGCAGTATGGAGTATGTAGTTTCAAATTCGATTTTCGTTTTAAAAATAAGACAAAGTTGCTAAAATTATCACTAAATTACATTTTTTAATTTAAAAATTACAGATTTTATTTAATTTCATTAAAAATATCTAATTTCATCACATTTAAAAATAAAATCTCATGTAAGCTCAACAAGAAACATGAAAAATTTGTTGAGTATTGCTCATACAAATATGAAAAGTTTTGGAAATAACGAAAAGCGATAAAATGTTTGATAAAATGCCCTTAGTACTGTAAAAGCACTTATTTTCGCGAGGCTTTAATTTTCGCGAGCCCGTCGTATAATCGCGAAAATTTAAGCCTCGCGAAATATCCCCCCCCCCCCTCAAATATTAAGAAAAAATCAGAAATTTTTCACTTGTCTAAAGTTTAATGATTACAGTTACTTAAATAAGAAATAAGTACAAAAATTTTTTGAATACTTACAACTATTTCTTGAATAAATACAATAATACAATTAATAGAAAAAACTTTTCGGACAAAAGGAATTTTCTTTAAATGCCTTATGCAAAAGAGGTTCTATTTAGGTAGTTTCGGGATTTTTCAAATTTCGGTTCTGTTCACGTTAAATTCGCGAAATTTTCAGCTCGCGAAATCACCAATATCTTCATTTTCGCGAAAATTACGACACGCGAAAATAAGTGCTTTTACAGTATTTAGAAAGTGGGGCCTTTATTGACTTAGGGCACTAAAAGGGTGATCCTGTCGCAGCAGAACGTGGATCGGTGATTTATATTGCTCCATTCTCTTATGCTGTTCGTGGTTGCAATGTGCTTGCTCTACGTCCCATTAACCCCTTGAAGGAAGGTGGGATATTTATGTCCCACTTAATTTTAATTAACAAATGCCACAATGTCACCAGAATTTTTAAATAAAGCTTTACATTTATAATGTATGTAAAGAAAAGCTTTTACTTATTTTGAAACAAATCTGTTCATAAAACTTGTCATTCAATTATTTAAACATTTTAGCAACTGAACTACTTTTGCCTGAAAGGGTTAAAGTTCGTGTTGGAATTTTGATTCCCCCCCCCCCCTGTATTTGTTATTTCATGTAAATAAGACTTATAATTTTCTATTGTTCTATTGTTTGAATTTCATCATATTTAAAAATAAAATCTCATGTAAGCTCAACAAGAAACATGAAAAATTTGTTGAGTATTGCTCATACAAATATGAAAAGTTTTGGAAATAACGAAAAGCGTGGTTGAGTTTGTGCTTGCTCTACGTCCCATTAACCCCTTGAAGGGAGGTGGGATATATATGTCCCACTTAATTTTAATTAACAAATGCCACAATGTCACCAGAATTTTTAAATAAAGCTTTACATTTATAATGTATGTAAAGAAAAGCTTTTACTTATTTTGAATCAAATTTGTTCATAAAACTTGTCATTCAATTATTTAAACATTTTAGCAACTGAAGTACTTTTCCCTGAGAGGGTTAAAGTTTGTGCATGTAAGCTCAACAAGAAACATGAAAAATTTGTTGAGTATTGTCATACAAATGTGAAAAGGTTAGGAAATAACGAGAAGCGTGGTTGCAATGTGCTTGCTCTGCGTCCCATTAACCCCTTGAAGGGAGGTGGGATATATATGTCCCACTTAATTTTAATTAACAAATGCCACAATGTCACCAGAATTTTTAAATAAAGTTTTACATTTATAATGTATGTAAAGAAAAGCTTTTATTTATTTTTAAACAAATTTGTTCATAAAACTTGTCATTCAATTATTTAAACATTTTAGCAACTGAAGTACTTTTCCCTGAAAGGGTTAAAGTTTGTGTTGGAATTTTGATCCCCCCCCTCCTGTATTTGTTATTTCATGTAAATAAGACTTATAATTTTCTATTGTTAGTCTAATATAAAGCTAATAACTTTAGAGAAATATATCTGATGGACATTATTTTGATGAGTGCTGCATTTCCTTCGTTACTCTGTTTGACACGAAAACGAAAATCTTCAGTCTTAGCAATTAAAATAATAAACATTCACCGTAATAACTTACAAGAAACAAGATGCAGTGCGGGTTTCTGAACAATATTTCATTGAAAGGCGTTAATGTATGTCACACCCGCATTTAAGTATTACACAAATTAATAAATATACAGCTGTTTCTCAAATACATTTTCCTTGGAAAGATTATATATATGTGTGTATATATATATATATACATCATATAACATCTTTTAGGCACTGCTGTAGGAGAAACATAAAATTGCTAAATGAGCCATTTGAAATATTAAAGTTATTTTTAGGGTTCCGTACTTAAAAAGTAAACACGGAACCATTATAGGATTACTCTTGTGTCTGTCCGTCTGTCTGTCTGTCACAGCCATTTTACTCGTAAACTATGGAACGTGGAAAGTTCAAATTCGGGGAAGTAATAAAGACTGTTGACCCACATATTTTTAGATTATGAAACATTTATAAATATATTTAGTAAAAATGTATAGGTGCAAATTCAGTTGTTTGAAAAAAAAAATATTTTCTTTGTATATCGTATGGGGTATCGTGTGAAAGCTTTCGTAACGCTGAATTCAAAAATATATTTCTTTTAATTTTAGGTATTACATTTTCAAACATATAGTCGAAAATGTAGCGCAAAAATATGCCCCCCCCCCCCCCCATCTAATTCCGAATCTACTGAAGCTAAAATTATGAAAAAATTAGAAGGAGTAGACGTTAATTTAAACCTTGCAGGAAAATTATAGCGATTACCCTAGGTCACATAGTTTTTGAGAAAATCGCATTTTTCCGTTACACACAAATTTCGATTTACGGGCATTCAGCAAAACTGTTGAGCAGCACTGTAGGTACCTATCGTAGCAGAAGTATAAAAGCATTACTGATCATGATTTTCGAAAAAAATCGTTAGTAATTAGCCGAGATATAAAGCCTTAAAGATATGGACAGTTTCGACACACATAATGACAGGGGTGACGTACTCTATGTACCATTGGCTTTTAAAGCATAGATAACAACTTTTAATGATATATGTGTGTAATGCAATGACCAGTAACAGTATAAAAGCAATAAACGTCAAATTGTTAAAAACAGACTAATTCAAGTGGGTCTCAGGACTCTTAAAAGCTTCAAAAAAAATTTTATTTTAATTTTTTTAGATGTTAATCGTCCATCTTTTCTGAACATTTTAATATAATTGTTTCCTTCAAATTCTCATTAGAACAGAATTTATGGCTTTTAGACTTATACCCGCACAATAGCTTAAGCGGCCTTTTCGAAACTTTTAAGTCATTTTTCTCCAATTGACTTTTTTTGGCATAACGCTCACGATATCTCAAAAACTCTTGAATATTTTTATCATGAAATTTTCAAAACATACGTTTTATATTAATCTGTATAAACTGAATCTAAAATTTCCTTTTTATTGTTCAAAAAAATATTTGTTAAGTAATTATATTCAAATTTTCAAAATTTTCTATTAGTTAAATATAACTTTGTATTAAAAATATAAAAATGCTTTAAATACAAAGTTATTTAGGTTCGGGGTATTATTATAATCTGAAGTATAAGTAGGCGCCAAAATTTTTATTCTAGTTACAATATTTATTTTCTAATCGTGCACCTAAGCTGTTATACCAATATTCTGCTTATCAAATGTCTGACTGTTTGGAGCACCCTGTAAATGCTAATTCTTCCTCTTGCAAATTTTTAAATACATAAAATGAAAGAACATACTTATATCTTTCGTCTCAATAAAAATTGTGTTTTAAAATCATATACATTTTAAGTTATTAAATGTTGAATATGGTCTCTTTTTTTTTCATTTTTTCCAATTTTTGAGATCCCTGAGACCCCTTAATTAGAATGAATTGCATAAATACTATGGGATTCACGACAATTTGCATTGAATGGCTCTTTCAATACGCCTCGAGTGGCTTTAAAAGTTAATTAAAAAGCTATTTGGGAAACGCGGCAAGGACCAAGGCGGCGTTGCAAATTTGTGACCTCCTTTCGAAGCGGGCTTAGCACAATGCCAAATGGGAACTTTGAACGAATGTTTTGTTTTAGCTGCACTTTAGAAAGAAAGGTTATTACTATGATGAATTAAGTTTTATGAAATGACAAATGAAGTTTAAATATGCATTTCTTTTATTGTCAGAACCGAATTAAGTTCATTATATTGATATTAAAATAATATTAAACTAGTCGGATGTGTCAATCCCAAAACTTTCTTCTATCTCATACATGTCAATACTTCCTGATAAATGCAGCACAGCAGCGCCACCGGTTAGGCGATTTATACCAAAATCTAATCAGGGACAACTTTCGTGAACTTCTAATTGAATTTGAAGTTTGGTGAAAATTCGTGCATTAGTGTTTGAGATAGAGCTATTACGGAAATCGTGAAAGGTTCTGAGTTACAGTGGAACCTCTTGGGCAATTTACACCAAAAACTTCAGTTCATATCAGTTCATATCAGGAACTAACTGAATCTAAAGTTTGATGAAAATTCATGCATTAGTTCTTGAGATACAGCTATTGCGGAAATCGGGAAAATTGCATCATAGTAGCGCTACCTGTTGGGCGATTTATACCAAAAAGTAATCAGCACCAATTTATATCACGGACTAAATCAATCTAAAGTTTTATTAAATTCCGTTCAATAGTTCTTAAGACAGAGCACCCACAAAATTTGCGTCACACACAGACAGACAGACTCACAGACAGACATTTTTAAAAACATGTTTTTCATTACCTCTATACCCTAAAAAGTATACATCCGTCGAAAACCGGTATTCGAAAATTTTCACGTATCCAATACTTTCTTCTTGTCAAGATAAAAGAAAGTAAAAATGGGTTATACAGATTAGCTGTATTTGAAATTTTTTAGGTTCCATATATCTTTGAACTTTCATGGTATATCCATTTACGTTTTTCTAGTATATACTGTTATACCCAACCCTACTTTGCATAATTTTTTACAAAGTGTTAGTATTCTTTTAGCAACGGTTTTTTTTAATAATGCAATTACTAATTCATATATTTGTTGTACGGAACCCTCTGTGCGCGAGTAATACTCGCACTTGACCGTTTATTTATTTTAAAATAAGTAAATTTCTAATCTTAAAGGTTCTTTAAAAACTTAAAATAATTATTGTCGCAAATTTCAACATGCTCTTTAAAAAGAAGTATAATGATCTATTAACATAAGCCATTAATAATCTGTTACATTTCAATAAAATAGAGTCAAATATTTAAACCGAGCGATTTAGCTAAATTAGCAACCTTAAATTTGAGTTTAGATCCCTTAATAGACTTAGTTTGAGGAAACGAACAATATTTTTACTGCTAGATTCCACGGAGAAAATTTTAAGATAATGTTTATCGTCAAATTCAACCTAACATGGAATATATTAAAAAAAATCAAGCTCATCGACTTTACACAATGTTGAAATATCATTTATAGAAGAATGAATATCTATAAACATAGAATAAATATCTGTTATATTTCAATAAAATAGAGTCAAATATTTAAACTAAGCGATTTAGTTAAAATAGCAACTTTAAATTTGAGTTTAGATCCCTTAAGCAACTTAGTTTGAGGAAACAGTGGACATTAAAAGATATTTTTACTACTAGATTCCACGGAGAAATTTTTAAGATTTTGTTTATCGTCAAATTCAACCGAACAAGGAATATATTAAAAAAGAAATCAAGCTCATCGACTTTACACAATGTTGAAGTATAATTTATAGAATAATAAATATCTATAAACATAGAATAAATATCTGTTACATTTCAATAAAATAGAGTCAAATATTTAAACCAAGCGATTTAGCTAAATTAGAAACCTTAAATTTGAGTTTAGATCCCTTAAGAAACTTAGTTTGAGAAAACAGTGGACACTAAACTATATTTTTACTGTTAGATTCCAAGTAGAAAATTTTAAGATTATGTTTATCGTCATATTCAACCCAACAAAGGAATATATTAAAAAGGAAATCAAGCTCATCGACTTTACTCAATGTTGAAATATAATTTATAGGAGAATAAATATCTAGAAACATAGAATAAATATCTGTTACATTTCAATAAAATAGAGTCAAATATTTAAACCAAGCGAATAGCTAAATTAGCAACCTTAAATTTGAGTTTAGATCCCTTAAGAAACTTAGTTTGAGGAAACAGTGGACATTAAAAAATATTTTTACTACTAGATTCCACGGAGAAATTTTTAAGATTTTGTTTATCGTCAAATTCAACCGAACAAGGAATATATTAAAAAAGAAATCAAGCTCATCGACTTTACACAATGTTGAAGTATAATTTATAGAATAATAAATATCTATAAACATAGAATAAATATCTGTTACATTTCAATAAAATAGAGTCAAATATTTAAACCAAGCGATTTAGCTAAATTAGAAACCTTAAATTTGAGTTTAGATCCCTTAAGAAACTTAGTTTGAGAAAACAGTGGACATTAAAGTATATTTTTACTGTTAGATTCCAAGGAGAAAATTTTAAGATTATGTTTATCGTCAAATTCAACACAACAAAGGAATATATTTAAAAGGAAATCAAGCTCATAGACTTTACTCAATGTTGAATTATAATTTATAGAAGAATAAATATCTATAAACATAGAATAAATATCTGTTACATTTCAATAAAATAGAGTCAAATATTTAAACCAAGCGAATAGCTAAATTAGCAACCTTAAATTTGAGTTTAGATCTCTTAAGAAACTTAGTTTGAGGAAACAGTGGACATTAAACAATATTTTTATTGCTAGATTCCACGGAGAAAATTTTAAGATTATGTTTATCGTCAAATTCAACCCAACAAAGGAATATATTAAAAAGAAATCAAGCTCATCGACTTTACTCAATGTTGAAATATAATTTATAGAAGAATAAATATCTATAAACATAGAATAAATATCTGTTACATTTCAATAAAATAGAGTCAAATATTTAAACCAAGCGAATAGCTAAATTAGCAACCTTAAATTTGAGTTTAGATCTCTTAAGAAACTTAGTTTGAGGAAACAGTGGACATTAAACAATATTTTTATTGCTAGATTCCGCGGAGAAAATTTTAAGATTATGTTTATCGTCAAATTCAACTCAACAAAGGAATATATTTAAAAAGAAATCAAGCTCATCGACTTTACACAACATTGAAATATAATTTATAGAAGAATAAATATGTATAAATCTGTTTTTAAAGAATGTTAATTATCGCTTTTACTTATATATTTTTATTCTTTTAACATTTATTGATTCCATATTTGCAGAACTAGTAATAAAATCATAAAATGTATACTTTTCTCTTAAAAAAATAAAATTAAAATTAAAGTATGTTGTGTAAATTTCACTGTAGGTGAAAATGTGCATCGAAAGTTTAACTATGGATTTAAATAGTGCCGTGAAATATCAAAAAGAGGTTGTGAAACAGTTCTCTAGACATATTCTACCAAAATAACTCAAAAAGACGTCATTTAGGAAGAGTATACGAAGAATTGAAAGTAATTATTTCAATTTTCTGATGAGATTTTTAAAAATATATAAATGCATTCTATGACCATAACTTTGAAACAGAAATTCAATTTAATAAAAAATTAAAATTTTAATAAAGCTATTTATTATTATTTTTTTATTTTTAAAGCTTAATGCATTCCAATGTTTTGGATTTTTTCTTTATTCATTTTATTAAACTAGTTGGATGTGCCTATCCCAAAACTTTTATCTATCTCATACATCTTGATATTTCAAAAAGTACACTGGTTATCAAAAATTAAGGAAAAGTCACAAAATGATAATTTTCAAATGCGCGAACACTCAAAAGGAAATAATATAATTCAAGTAATTACTATCTCTACAACACAGCTAGTCCATATAACATCTCATTCATGTCACACATGGTCACAAATGTCACAGTCACTACGGTGAAGCAAAAAAAGTAGGAAATTCCATACATCTCATTATGAGTCTCAAATGATCATTATATATGACTCCACTGAGACGTCACTGTGACTGCTGCTTTGGGACGAGTCACCATGCGACTTTACAGTGTAGTTACATTGTCACTCTCATGTGACTGTCATTTGTAGACTCAATTTCAAAGTCATCGTGAGCGCTGCATTGTGATAAGTTACCAAATAATGTCACATTAAAGTCACATGATGACTTTCAGGTGACAGAGAGACTACTGTGAAGTCACCATTGTGCTCTTTTGGGAAAAGTCTCCATGTGACTATAATATGATATTATTTGGTGACTTATCATAATGCAATGTTCATGATTACTATGAAATTGAGTCTCAAAATGGCAGTCACATGAGAGTCACAATGTAACTACATTGTAAAGTCACCTGGTGACTTGTTACAAAGCAGCAGTCACATTGACTTCTTAGTGGAGTCACATATAGTGACCATTTGAGACTCATAATGAGATGTGGGGAATTTCCTATTTTTTTGCTTCACCGTAGTGACTGAGAAACTTGTGACCATGTGTGACATGAATGAGATGTTATATGGTCCAGCTGTGTTGTAGAGATAGTAATTACTCGAATTATATTATTTTCTTTTGAGTGTTCGCGTATTTGAAAATTAGCATTTTGCGACTTTTCCTTAATTTTTGATAACCAGTGTAGTTACAACTGTTGAAACTTCAATACTATACCACCTGTGATTTTCATTCTAAATTTCTGCTTCAGTCAATTAATCGGAGAAAAATCCAGTTAATCTCGATCATGAGATTTATCAAAATCGATAGTTTTTTGTTATTCTGTAGTACACCAGCTATTTCTGAATAGCCAGGATGCGAAGTTCCCGTCGCTGCACGAGCCACCGGTGTACAATTGAACTAAGCAAAATCGAGAAAATTATACAAAAATCGCTATAGTCCAGGCAATAGAGACCGTATAGGGGCTTTACCTAACAAAATTCGTGGTAGTTCTGGAAAAAGGCTTACTAAATGTTTTTTGGTTCGCTGAATCCGAATTTTTAACTTCCCACCAAAATTTCCACCAGCAACCCCCCCCCCCCAATTTTTGGTAAAATGCCCCTCAAAAAAGGTTTTTATTAAAAAATCAATTATTTTATTGTTTTAGGGAAAAAGTATCTAGAAATTCAGAAAGTAGACAAAATTTGCAACAAATTAGATATATGACATTATGACTTAGGATGAAGGGGAGGGGGGGATCTGCCTCGGAACATGCGCGCGGTGCCGCGTGAACTAAGTTACGCAATTCCACTTAACCACTCACACGTTTACATTCGCCCTCCCATCTCCCCTCCGAACGTTCTCTATAAGGTTTACTTTAAATTTTTTGGGTCGCTGAATCCGAATTTTTAACTTCCCCCCAAAATTTTCCCCCCCGTAAAGCCCCCCAAATAGTTGTTTTTAACTTAAATTTTTTATTGTTTTAGGAAAAAGCATTACGAAATTCAGAAACTAGACAAAATGTGCAACAAATAGGATACATGACATTATGACGTATGATGAACGGGGAGGGGGAGGGCTGCCTCTGAACATGCACTGCGGCGCTACGTGCACTAAGTTATGAAGTCCAGGTAATAGGGGATTTTACCTGGAAAAATTAATACTAGTTCTGGATTTCGACTCACTTTATGTTTTTTGGGTCGTTGAATCCAAATTTGTAACTTCCCACCAAAATTTCACACGCCAACCCCCCAAAAAATTGATTTTTTGAAAAAATTTGGTTTTTGAGAAAAGCGCGCGGGGAATGTTCCGAGGCAGCCCCCTCTCTCCCCGTTTATCCTACGTCCTAATGTCATACATCCTATTTGTTGCAAATTTTGTCTAGTTTCTGAATTTTGTAATGCTTTTCCCCTAAAACAATAAGAAATTTAAGTTAATAACAACTATTTTGGGGGGGTTTTCGGGGGTGGGAATTTTGGGGGTTAGTTAAAAATTCGGATGTCAGCGACCCAAAAAACTTAAAGTAAACCTTATAAGGAAAGTTTGGAGGGGAGATGAGAGGGCGAATGTAAACGTGTGAGTGGTTAAGTAGAATTGCGTAATAGGCTGGGTCGAAAAAAAGAAATTTTTTATTTTCGGAACGCTTTAGTGCGGAAAAGTTGCCTATTGCAATAAGAAGAAAAATGGCATAAAAATTTTAAAAATCAGTTAACATCTTCCATTCGCACATCGTACTTAAAGTTGATGAAAAATTGCAAAAATCGCGCCTTTTCTCTAATTTTTTTAAGTTAATTAAAACTTTAAAAATAAACACGCTTTAGCTTTTTATGCTTGTTTCATGGTTTATATAACCTAAATAAATTAAATTCCGATCCATAATCCAATTTTTTTTGTTCGCGCAAGAACTTAGAAAAAAACATAAATTTACCAATTTTTCGCAATTTTCACCGTTCAACTCTTAGTTCATTTTGCTGAAACAAAACGACACAGAACTCACCACGTAGTGGTGGTTGCACGTTGAGTTCCACCACATCTTACCCAACCAACCGTCCAATTGTTGGGTGTGGTATTTATATTATATTAAAAAGACCACATGCATGCCAATGTGCAATTCTAATTAAATGCTTATGGACAAAAAAAAAAAAAAACAAAGAAAATTCGTGTTTTTGAGTAGAGGTTCATGATTCTTCAAAGAAATTACAATTTGGGGGAAAATCGGTTGTATTTACAAAACAGTTACAGAAAAGTTAAATGTGAAGCGAGTGGAAAGCTCGCGATCTTCAGCAAGCACTGAGTGGTTCCTCAATTAGTTTTAAAGTTTCTAAAGTGGCAGTGTACTATGAAAATGATGAACTTAAATACATTTCTTTTGAAGACTCAGCGTATGAGGAAGATAAATACAAACCGAGCACATCGACTAAAAGCCCAAATGGCAGATCATAATTAAAATTAACGCAACAGAGCTAAATAGTGGTCGTTTCGGTGTTTCTGATCAACCAAAGCTGTCATAGTGTCAAGTTTTCTGGATAACCGACACAGATTCTTCTGATGTGGTTGATAAGTGTAAAATAAAATGAGACAAGAGTCGTTTTAGGACGGATTTGAAAAGTCGATTCACACCCCCTGAGGAAAGTTCGGGTCTTTTTTGACGGACAAAAATGAAATACTTTGGTCGTCGAAAAATTTAATGCCAAGCAATTTCATAGGAATGTGAAATAAGAACTCTTATCCAAGAATCTGGATCAACTTATATTGAACATGTATTTCTTTCTCAAGTTCATCAAATGCTATAAATCAAAGCAATATTTCTTGTTAATCTGAACTAACAATATTACTAGAAAAACTGGAAGTAGTAGGGTTTGATGGTACTGTAACAAACACTGGATGGAATAATGATGCTTTTCACCGACTAGAAAATCATAAAATGTGGTGCATATGCATCCGGCATTTTAATTAGCTTTCTTATCGCCAAATCTTTCAACATATTCACGGTCAAATTGAAGGGCCTAAATCTTTTATTGCGCCAATCGGGTAGCAGCTCACTTGCTGTGAAAAAACTCCTGTGGTCGATTGTGAACCCACAGATTGTTCGATTCCTGATATAGACAGGACTTTTTTGAGCGAAGAACAACAGTATTTTGGGGACATTTTGAATTCATCATCTTGGGACATTGTCCAGAAAGCGAATTGGGACCCTGGTACTTTGTCCTATTCCAGATGACTAACTGCGGCTAACCGAGTCCTTGGATGGATTGTATCAGATTTATCCGAAAATTTAAAAGAAATAGTTGACTTCATCATAACATCATACATGCCTGTGTAATTTGCCAAAAAATAAGCAAATATTTTAGTGACGGAACAAATTATGTATTTCAAGTAATCTAAATATCACGCTATTTATCCGACGAATTACTACAAGTTGTCGATCCAGTAATAGAACGAAATGCGTTTTTTGCGCACCCAGGGAATGTTTTGTTGCAATGATTGTCTATTAAAGAAAACATATTCGGGATATTGGTTACAGAATGATCGTAAAAACAAGACAAACAGTCCCAAAGAAAAAGACTGTTAGAAATGTAATGGCACCGAATGGAAACTTTCGAGCTTCCTATTGCATAGAAATTATAAACTGGAATTATTGTGCGTGTATCCTTCCCCAATGCCGCCAGATCTAAGTGAAGATGATGTTAAATCGTTCATCACTTCTGACACTACTCTCATCAGAGAAATGCAAATGTTTCCCTGTCACACCGAGAATGTTAAGATGTGTGTCAAACTTGTGACAGAGACCTCGAATAAAACATATGGACATGTAGCTAGTGATGGCTATATCCGAACAACACTGAAGTCTAAATCGGTTACGCCTCATTTCTCCAAAAAATCAGACATTAAATGTGTAGTAGATATAAAAAAGAAAACGAAAAAAAAAAAAAAAAAAAAACACAGTAAGCCAAAGAATGCTACTCTATGGAAAATCTTTGTAAATAGTTGCAAATATAATGTAAATGCCACACCCAACAATTCGATGATTGGTTAGGTAGATTGGAGGTGGAACTGTACGTGCAACCACCTCCACGTTCTGTGTCGTTTTGTTCTAGCAAAACGAGCGAAGACTTGCACGGTGAAAATTGCGAAAAATTGCTAAATTTATGTTTTTTTCTAAGATGTTGCGCGAACGTAAAAATTAGATTATTGATTAGAATTTAATTTATTTAGGTTATGTAAACCATGAAACAAGCATAAAAAACTAAAGCGTGTTTATTTTTAAAGTTTAAATTAACTTAAAAAAATTAGAGAAAAAAGGCGCGATTTTTTCTATTTTTCATCAACTTTATGTACGATGCGCGAATGGAAGATGTTAACTATATTAAAATTTTTTATGCCGTTTTTCTTCTTATTACAATAGGCAACTTTTCCGCACTAAAGCGTTCCGAAAATAAATTCTTGTTGATAATTGATTCTTGTTGTTGTTGTCTTGAAAATAAATTCTTGATTTTTGTTTCGTGTTAAAAGAAACAAAATACATTAAATTGCATAGTATACTGTCCGGACCGCTATATCATTTCGTGTTAACCGATTTTTCATGTTAAGCGTTTTCGTGTTAAACGTATTTCACGTGTTTCCCTGCCCTAATTTTTTTTTAAATTCTAATGTGTAGTTCCGTAAAAATAAGCCATAACTTTTGGATACTTTTAGCCCGGACATCCTGTATAATCGTTGCAGAATTTTGTCGAGACATTTCAAATTTTACGAAAATCGAATCAAAACTTAAAAAGGTATTAATAAAATTTTCTTCATTCTATTAAATCCTATCATACGTAATTATTTCAATGATATCCCATGATAGGTTAGGATTCTAGGTTGCCACGTCTAAGTGATAACGTCCTATTTAAAATGGAGTCATATTATTTCCGTAATACTGAATTGAAGATATATAACCGTAATAAATTTTGTATTCATGCATTTTTGTATAAGAGTGCAACAGCTATTGCACCAAGATCTGAATATGTTATAATATGAACATACCTCATTTGCCAGGTTTGACGTACAATTTCTGACTTGTTCTCCTTGATTAAATAATTTTCCTTCATAAAATCATATAAAATTATGTAAAAAAAAGTATAAAATACTCAAATAAAAAGTATTTCAAAGAGTATCGAGGCCCCTTAATATAAAACATAACTTTTAATTAGTTTTTTGGATGTTATTAAAGAAAAAAGAACCGGTGACTCGAAACGTTACGCCCTCAAAAGATTCCCCAGCAAACTTATAAAGTTGTATCCTTTTGTTAACTTGGGCGTTAACTCATTTACTTTTGTTTCTTCAGAGTCTTTAATGTCAAAAGTCATGACGGATTGATTACATAATACGCCGCTTGGGACTTCACGATCTCCAAGACCATTTGTTATCGGGTGTATTGTCATTCGGTACGATAAAAACTGAGCAGAGTTGAGTTGTGTTTCCGAGTGCAGATATGTTTTTCAGTTTTCATATTTAGTTCAAAATGTGACATTTAAATGCTGTTTTTAAAAGTGAACATTCTATTAATTTAGATGAAAAGAGTACTCCCTGTCTGCTATGTTATTAACAACTTTAAAAGCTTGATTATCTTAATTAACGAGTTAAAAATTTTATTTAACGTAACTGGTGTATTTATCAATATTGCATTGAAAATTAACAAATTATTTAGTTTTAAACAATATGCCTTTTATTTTTGAATAACTTTTTTTTAAAAAAGATACATTTTCAATCACAGTTTCCATTGGAACATAATACGAGGGTAGCCTGAAAAGAAATGCACACATGCTTGTAGAACACGAGTAAAAACAAATAACAAAATCGGACAGAAATTACATTAAAGTACAATTGTTAAGCTTCAAAATCATATATTTATTTTTCAACATAGTCACTGTTAAGGATAACAAATTTCTACCAACATGTAACAAGTTTTTTTATTCCGTCAATGAAAATTTCTTCCCCCTTTTCTCGAATCCAGGACTTCACAGCTGCCTTCACCTCATCGTCCGAGGTGTAATTGTTACCCTTGAGGTCTCACTTGAGCAAAGGAAGAAAATAAAAATCGCAAGGGACAAGATCGGGAAAGTAAGGAGGGTGTGGAATCGGTTCAAAGTTCGAATTTCGCAGAACCTCTGCAGTTGGAGATTTTACGGTATCCCAGTTATTCAGTAATGAAGATGACACGTTCGTTGGATATTCCAACATGGTTTGCGATACACCTTTGAGTGATTCGCCGGTCATTTTGAAACAAATTGTCGGCGAGTTTACGACGTTTATCGTCTGGGCAGTGATCGAACGTCCACTGTGTTTTTCATCAACAATTTTCGCTTTTCTAGGCTTGCAATCACAAAATTTTACTGCCGATCAATTTACACTAGACTTATCAACAGCATCGTCATCTTTAAACGACGATGAATCTCAGCATGAGTCACTTTTACAGAAGTTAAAAATTCGATAACAGCACGCTGTTTAACTCGCGTTGACATAACACTAGAACATACTTCCGCTTCTCAAAACATACTGGATAAATTTAGCGACTTCAAATCTGCACATGTGTATAGAGAGGAAATGTAACTTCCACATGCAATCAGGCGAACTTCTGAAGGTCATTTCGTTCGCGCTCTACAAGTATGTGTGCTTTATTTATCAGCCTACCCTCGTAACTGTACTTAACTGCTCAGTTATCCTAGCATATTTTTACCAAACTTTGTAAATTTATTTGATCTTTCAGTGTAATTGCTAATACGAAGTTGGTGTTATTGTCCATTGGCTTGATATCTTAGTTTGATGTACAGTCAGAGCCACTCAGCTTATTGAATGATCCTGTGCAGTATGATCATATCGTTAACACGTTAAGTGCCACGTCAGCCACCGGTGGCTGACAGCGAACTTTCCGTTTAAAACGCGTCATTCACCGATGTCTGACGTCTAAAATATGATACAAAACTGAAAAAATATACATTGTTTTAAATAATTACTGAACAAATATTTAAAATTTACGTACCTTTTATTTATTACAGGATTATACTTTCTTAAAAATTACTTTAAACATTGTAAATGTTCAGCACTTCAGTGTCAGTCATCGTGACACTCAACGTGTTAATGGTATAGCAGCAACTAAATAATTTTATAACACATTACTAAGGATTCGTAAATACTTCTATCAAGCTGCTTTAATTCTGTTTGATCCAAATTTTTCCTATTTGTTAAGAAAAATTCCTTAAAAAAAGTTAAAAATAGATGTAAAATAATAATACTAAACTAAACGATTAATTTATAAGGCTATTGCGCAAAGCATTTTGCTGTATGGCGTAGAAACATGGACTTTAAATCTCCAGCTAAAAAAAAATCTCCTCTCTACCGAAATGGACTTCTGACGAAGATCAGCGAGAAAGGTCTGGACTGGATAAAATTAGAAACTCAATAATACGTGAAATAATGCAAGTCCAACAAAATTTTGTTAATACAGTCGAATGTAACAAGCTTAGATGGTACGATCATGTGCGCAGAATGAAAGAGGAACGTCTTCCTAAAATTATCTTTGAATGGTGTCCTGACGGCAAACGTAGGATGGGCAGACCGAGGATGACTTGGAAAAGTTCTGTTCGAGAGACTATGAATATATTTAGGTTAAATGATGAGATTACTCTGGACAGAAAGAGATGGGAACGATCTCCCAGAACTATTTTTATGGGTCGAGGAAGCCCACTGTTTAGTGGAAATTCCTGAAGAAGAAGGAACTTTACTGAAATCATATAACTAGATTAGAAATTATAGTGTGTATTTTGTTTTAACAATAAGCTTAAAGAGACGAAAAAATAAATCTTTGAAAATTGTTCCATTATAGATTTAAAAGAATGTTATAATTTTTCCTATTATTCGGTAGTCCTTTACTATTCTATCTTATATGTTTCGGGCGAGGACTAAATAGAAAGTATAATACAATGTTTAAAATGAAAGTCTGAGTAAATGTCAATTGAATGTTTTTCTTTATTTATTTATTCACTGTTATTAAAATTTAGTTAATGTGTAATATTTTCAACAGAAAACTACTTTGAAATAATTATTTAAAATATAGTTAAATTGTAAAATTTTGAACAAAAACCGCATTAATTTTTTTTTGTTAGAACAAAAGCTATGATGATAGTATGATGAAGTAGTGATGGGCGATTTCGATTTTTTTAATCGATTTAATCGATACTATGGCCAACTCGATTTTATCGATACTATAAATTTTTTAATCGATGTCTCTAAAGGTCATATCATTTTCATTTTCCTTCAAAAATTTAAGATCAAGTAGTTGGATGTCCGATCCCAAAACTTTCTTCTGTCTCATAAATGTTAAAACTTTAAAATTCACTATCACAGTGTCAAATTTAAATAACCTATACCCATCATGAGGATCCAAAATTATAGGTTCGTTGAAATATGTGTATTTAAAAAATATATATAAGAATCGCATTTTCCTAACAAATCATTGAATTTCGGACCACAACCTCTTAGATGTCCGCAACGGAAAATCCCAGTTCAAAGGGCATAAAAGCGACACCTGCTGGGTAGTATACACCCAAGACTAATAAGGATCTATTTATACGACAGTGTAACAGAATATGAAGTTTGATTAAATTCCGTGCATTAGTTTTGAGATATGAATATCATGAAAAAAGCAGTATAGCAACGCAGCCTATTACATGATTAACACGAAAGACTCAGAAACAACTTACGTCAATGACTAACAGAATATTAAGTTTGATGAAATTCCGTTCATTACTTCTTGGGATGTTATCGCAAACATTGTGTAAACCCTGAAAAACAGTGTTGAATTCAGAGGCTGGTACGGGTGGACCCCCCCCCCCCCCACCACCTCCCCGGAACATTGAAATGTCTCCTAGGGAGATTTCAGATTTTATGCTTAATGGACGAAAGTCCAATCCTCCCCTCCCCTCGTAACTCTAGAATGTTCTCGCCAGAACCATAGAAATCCCCCCCCCCCCCGGAGAAAAATGTCTGAATTCAACACTGTTGATAAAAGCAGCATGGCAGCACAATTTGTTATATCATTTACACAAAAACCTAATCATGGATAACTTATGGCATTGTCTAACAGAATATTAAGTTTGATGAAATTTCGTTCATTAGTTCTTGAGATATTATCCCTAAAATTGTTTAAATCATGAAAAACGTGTTGAATTCAGGGGGTGGCTCGGCTAATGACATTTCTCCCCCCGCAACAAAGCATAAAATCTCAAACTTTCTGGTGGGGCATTTGAGTGTTTCGGGGAGAGGAGAATGTCACCTCCCAGGGCCACCCCCTGAGTTCAATACGTTTTTGTACATTAAAAATTGATGAAATTTCGTTCATTAGTTCTTGAGATATTATCCCTAAAATTATTTAAATCCTGAAAAACGTGTTGAATTCAGGGGATGGCCCGGGAGGGTAACATTCCTCCCCCCCCCCGCAACATTCAAATGCCCCCCAGAAAGTTTGAGATTTTATGCTTTTTGTACATTAAAATGTACAAAAGTCCAATCCCCTCCCCCTCTGAACTGTCCCTCCCTGAGAAAAATGTCTGAATTCAACTCAGCTGATAAAATCAGCTTAGCAACGCCCCCTGTTGGGCGATTTACACCGAAACCTAATAAGCAGCAATTTATGCCAACGTCTAAAAGAATGTGGTTTTATGAAAATCCGTGTATTAGTTCTTGAGATAGAGCTATTGCGAAACTCGGGAAAAATGCAGCATAGCAGCGCCACCTGCCGGTAGATTTACATCAAAACCTAATCCTCAACAACTTATGTCAACGTCAAACTGAATCTGAAGTTTGGTGAATATTCGTGCATTAGTTCTTGAGATAGCAATCTTGCGGAAATCCTGAAAAATGCAGCATAGCAGCGCCACCTGTTGAGCGATTTTCACCAAAAAGTAATCAGCACCAATTTATATGAAGGTCTAACTGAATCTAAAGTTTCAACAGATTCCATGCATTAGTTCTTGAAATAGACCGCTCACAATTTTTTTGTCAGAGACAAACAAATAGACAGACTGACAGACAAAAAATTTATAAAAATAGTCAAATCGTATTCCAGACAAGAAGTTCTAACACTATAAATCCTTAGAAACCGGAAGTCGAAAATTTTCACGAAAACAACACTTTATTTTTCTAAAGACAAAAGAAAGCAAGAAAAGATGAACGCATCGATTCTGCTCTTGGATCAGAAACGGTGAATCGATTCAGTTCAGATTCGATGCCGATGTCGATCTTCAGATGCGATCTTCAGAATCGTTACTTTTTTGATTTACTTCAATTCTTTAGATGCAATGTCGAATCGTTATATTTTGATTTACTTTCAATTCTTTAGATGCAATGTCGAAACGAGCCGTTAATTCCCAAATTGGCTCATCCGATCTCAGCAATCTGATTCTTTGTTAATATTAATATTTTGGATTACTTTACTGTGATTTTGATCGAATTTAACAAAATAAATCAATTTAAGTCATTATAATTGCATTCTATTTTACATTACACTACTTCATAAGAAAGTAAACATAATTTTCTACTATATAAATATCAGTTTTAGCCAATGAGATTGCTGGGCTCGGTTGAGCCAATTTGGGAATTAACGGCTCGTAATGTCGAATCGTTATGCTTTGATTTACTTCAGTTCAAATCGCATCACGGTCGGTCCACGATTCGGGTTGAATCGATTCTTCCAATTTTGCTGTTTTAGTGCCAGAATTGCTGTAAAATTTTGTATAAGAGCCTTTTTTTACTTTCTAGGTTAAATCAGTGTTGAATGCAGGTATTTTTCTCAGGGAGGGATTTATGCGACTCCGGTTGGGATTGGGGGGGGGGGGGGGTATTTCACAGGTGCGTAATGGGGGGGGGGAGGGGTGCACATTTGTCCATTAAAAAGCATAAAATCTCAAAACTTACGGGAGGGACATTTCAATGTCCCGGGAGGGATTTCCTCCCGGGCTACCCCCTGATTTTAACACTAGGTTAAATCGTTATACTTTTGTTTAGAAGCCTAGTTATTCAGGTTACTAGTTTATTATATTGTATTTTTCAAGTTCGTCCCTTCTAATCTCTCCACCACCCTCTCCCCTTTTCCTCGCTAATCTTAATTTACAGGGCCGTTCAAAATTTGCATGCAATTTTTAAAATGTCCAATTCTTGTTCTATTTTATTATAAAGCCACATTTTGAAACCTTGACCAAAGATACTTTTGAGGTCGTCCCTCCGACCGTTTGGGGCTTACCTGCTCCCTCGGGGGAGGGGGGGATATTTTTTGCTTCTTCCAAACCATATCGTATAACATATCGTTGGAAAGCTTTTAATATGATCTTTTATTTTCTGTCTCTAGCCTTCCTTCTTTTTGGTAAGGGTCAATCGTGCTCCAACTTATGTATTGATATTTTTGACAGTAATTTCAAAGGAATATATATTTATTCTTTCGGATTTACTGTTTTAAAGGCAGAACTGCTGTCAAATTTCGCATAAGAGCCTTTTTCTTTCTAGGTTAAATTGTAATATTTTTAGTTTAGGAGCCAAGTTATTTGGGTTACTAGTTTATTAAGCTGTACTTTTCCAGTTCGTCACCTATACGTCCCCCCCCCCCCCCGATCCCAATTTTCTTAATTATGGTCCAATTTCAATGGGACCTTTTTTGACATTCTTCCCGAGTCATTTGTTTACCAACTAAACACTGATATTATATCTGCAGCTCTTGGTGAGCACTATTTATGAATGGTAATAACAAATTTCGTCTCTTTTCCATTTTAAACTTATCATTCTTGGTTTTAAGCCACGTGACTCAAGGTTCTCGTTAGTTAAGCCGTATTTTCACCCGTAAGTTTGTCAAAGTGCTTGTGTAAGTTGTATTATAAAAAATTCAGTCGTTTACAACCAAACTTACTGATTTATGATACTTTGAATTATATGAAATTTCGGAGCTTTCCGAAACTAAAGGATCCCCTGTCTGTTATTAATTTTTTTCAAGAGTGTAGGTATGAAAATACGTGCTAAAATGCTTTAAAACCTTTTTTTTTTCAAATAATATATTTAACAATTTAAACAAAGTGATTCCCGAGAATTTTGTACTGTTTTAAAAGGGGACCACATCTTAGAATGTAAGGGGCGTAAAAATTCGAAACTTGGACAGGGCGACGCAAAAAAAAAAAAAAAAAAAAAAAAAAAAAAATTCTCCTTCCAGAAATTTGAAAAAATATTATCTTAATTACAAGCTGAGATATTAATTATTATTTCACTAATTGGTTTATTTCTATTAAATGCTTTTTTTTTAAAGGCAGTCACGTGATTTTTTATAGCAGCATTAACGTTTTCTACCGTTTAGCGTGCGGTTCGTTGACGGCGGGCTGAGATAATTACTACTTTTTCAATATCAAAAATTTTATAAGTGTTCATACCACTATTTTCGAATAGTAATTTCACAAATATCTTGAATTCTTGCTTAAGACTACCACCCCCTACCCCTAGACTAATGTATCTTCGGATAGGTTGTATAAAGGAGTTTCGTTTAGATACACTTTTGTTTTGAATAGACTGCGCTCCCTGGTGGTGGAATATAGAACTAACAGACCGCGATTCCATTTAAAGTAGAAAATCTAACAAGGCGATCTGTTCGAAACTTTAAGATAGTTTATAACACATAAGAAAAAATATTAAAAAAGAATGGTGCGAAAATTTTGGGAGGAAGGGGGGGGGGGGAGGCCGCTAGAATTTTTTTTTTAAGCCTTAGCGTTCCTTACCGTTTTAGGTGGGGACGGAGTCCTGAGATAAATGCTACTTATTAAATATAAAAAAGTCAAAAGTTTAGTTACCACTATTTCCGAATAGTAATTTCGGCAAATAGCTTAAATTTTTGATCAAGATTGCCACACTCTTGAGTAATATATCTACTGATAGGTTGTTTAACGGAGTTTCGTTCACAGTTTTGTTAGGAATAGAGTGCGCACCCTGGTGGTGGAATCTGGAACCAACATAACGCGATTTTGTTAAAATTAGGAAATCTAACAATGCGATCTGTTTTAAGCTTTAAGATTGTTTATAATACATGATAAAAAATTATAAAAAAGAATGGCGCGTCACATTTCGGGGGGGGGATAGAGGGGAGGGGCAGAACAAAATTAGAAAATATAACAGGGCGATTTGTTTGAAATTTTAAGATAGATAGATTACACATAATAAAAATTTTTAAATGATGAATGTCAAAAATTGGTGGTGGTGGGGGGGGGGGGGAGGGGAGCGCGTTTTTCCCACCCGGTGGGCAAAGTGGGGGGGGTGCACCTATACGGTGCTGGTACGAACCCGGCTCGCGGTTCGTTCGCTTCGAGATTTCATATTAGGCGGAACCCGCTAGTTACTAGCTATAATTTTAAAGATTTCCAAGCAATATACATGTGCGTCCACTATCCTTCTAAGACAGTAAAATTAATTGATTTTTATTTCTTCTGAGAAAACTAAATTTTCACGTCTTGCAGCGACGATTTTTTTTTTTAATTAAAAGAACTTTAATAAACTTTGCTAGTTACATTATTAAACTCAAATTGTAAGAATACTAAATCGGTTCTTATGGCAACGTGAATTATGTCCCTGAAAATTTAAATTTTAATTCAGGCTGGAAGAAAATCACAATGATTTAATTACAGGGACAGTCAAAAGTTTTCCGTTACATTATGGCCAATGGAAAAAATTATTTCAAGTGCATTTTAAGGATGTTACATACTTTCGAACAGAATGGAATTGATATGCACTTATGAAGTGCACTGTTATAGTACGAGCGCACCACATTCGCCACGTTTGACGCGCAATTTCCAACTTGTATTTAACCAAGACCTTTCTTAAAAAATAAATTTAAATAAAATCTAAATTACAATATTAGTAAAATTACATCTTAAAACTAATAATCTAAAAGTTAAAAACTTTATTATTTGACTCAAAGGTCTGTAATAGCTTACGACTGGGCCCCTGACTTTGTCTACCCTCTAAATGTGAGGTATGCGAGGTGATCGCTACGGCTCTGCTGATTCGCTAAGTTTTGAAATTAATATTTTTGAGCTTATCTGTGACTAGCAAAATATCGATTCAAGTATCGATTCTAGAATTTGGGAATCGATTCTTATTGTGATCGATTCAGTTTTATACGATGTCGATTTTAATCGATTCCTGAATTTTCCAGAATCGCCCATCACTATGATGAAGTTAAACTGCTATAACCGACATAGTTTACTGTCGCATTATAATAAATGAATAATTTTATTCAAACGATTTTTTTTCATCTTGCCCAAACGATTCTGCAAAAAAAAAAAAAAAAAAAAAAAAAAAAAAAAAAGCCTGATTTTTTATAAAATTTTAACACATTGTAAAGTAACAAGACCTTTAAATTTTCACTATCGACTAGTAATCTTAAAATGGTGCTTCTAAAAGCTCCTCATTTCCGAATTTTAGGAAATATTTACTTTTTTAAATATTGAAATGTTAAAAATTATGTTTTCATTGTAGGCTATTTAATTAGACACTATTTATCTGTTTTTTATCAGTTTTTTTTTAATGAAAATCGAATCAAAACTTAAAACGATATTAATAAAAGTTTTTTTTCATTTTATTAAATCCTATCATACGTAATTATTTCAATGATATCCCACGATAGCTAATGATTCTAGGTTACTATGGTGATGACGTCCAATTTAATATAGAGTCATATTATTTCCGTATTACTGAATTTAATACATATAATTTTAATAAATTTTGTATTCATGCATTTTTGCATAAGAATGCAACAGCTATTGCATAAAGATCTGAATATTTATAAAACTAGTTATAGTACGAACGCACCTCATTTGCCAAGTTTGACGTACAATTTCCGACTTGATTCCTTTTTATTTCAGGTCCTGTAAACTATATTTATATGCCATTTTAAGCCATAAATGTATGCATATTTTCCGAAGTCTGAAACAGAATATTAGTTACTTTTTATTGCTCTTTCTTTTTCCTTCAATGCATTATAGTATTAACACAATCAGAGAGATAAATTACAGAAATAATTTCGGAATACTGCGACAAAAATAGAATTTGTATAAAATTATAAATCAAAAGTAATATTATTTTATCAAAAATTTTAATGCACTATTCAAAACAATTAGGGGAGCACATGGTTATAACAAAATTACGCCAATATTTACATCAATAAGTAACGTAAAATGAAACATCCATAATTTAAAGCGTAGTAGACAACGTAGTAGTTTATGACGTCAAAAATTAGAAAAAGGATATAAGTGCAGAAATCGGGATTTTGCAGAAACGTCTGTTTCACTGTCTCACTTGAAAAATTCAATTGTCCAGCATATCTTTTGAGAAAAGGTGACTTGCAAATGTCACAACAATGTGATTTACCGGAATTCATGGCTTGGCGTATTACCGGAACAGTTGAATCTGGGAAAACACAAGGAAGTGTAGAAAACGCTGTTGGAGTCGCAGTAAGTGTCAATTCAAGGTTGTGGAATCGATTCAAAGTCACATGGAATGTTAGACATCGACCAGGTTAATGTCAGCCATGTACCACCACAGTAAATGTTGACCGATATATCCTGTTAACAGCTCGTTCAGACGGAACGGGGAATGCTACTCATCTGCAAATATAGTTGTTCTTGGACACAGGACGTAGGATGTTCAGCCAAACAGCCCGAAATAGGCTTCATCAGCTGATTTCTATGCACGTAAACCAATAACCTGTATTGCGTTGACCTCAAGCAACTGTGCGGCCCAATGAAGGTGGGCAACTGAACATAGAGTTTGTAGGCAACGTTGTTGAAGTCAAATTCTGTCTACAGACGAGTCCCGATTAAGTCTGGATGTGACATCCAATGTGTTTTGGCATGGAAAGGAAATGGTCACTAAAAATAATCCCATATTCGTTCGTGGATAATCACATTACAGACGAGTTGGGTTGATACTATTGGCTGGAATCGGCATAAGTACACGTACGGGCCTGCATATCATTCGGAATGGCACTTTGACGACCCGAAGTTATACAGACGAGATACTGAGACCTGATGTCGTAATTTACGTTGCAGCAATGGGTGATTCCTTTTTTGTATGCATGATAATGCCAGACCACATACAGCTCGAGAACATGCTTAAAGTTGAAACAATACAGCATGTGGAATAAACAACATGCTGCCCTGACTTGAATCCGATCGAGCATGTTTGGGACACAATCGGGAGACGCATTGCAGCGACACTAAGGCCTCCTTTTGTTGTACGGGATTTGGAGAATGCAGTTCTTGATGAGGGGAACAGTACTCCCCGAAAACATATCAACATCGAATCCATGGAAATCAGGTATGCGACAGTTTTATCTATTTGAAGGGACCACATGCCATATGAAATTTCTAGCATCATTACTAAACAGTACATTTTTTGCCATTTTCATGAAACCAAATTGTTGCCCTAAACCATCTTTTCACGTTCTATCCATCTTTTCAAAGAATTAAAGCTCTCTAGCAAATTTTTTTGCGTAATTTGTTTCGGCATTGCGCGTTGATACACATGTTACTCTCAATTTTATGCCCGTGCATGGCTGTGTCGCACTGTTCTCTTCACTTTTTTGCTTGCTCCCCTAATTCTTTTGAGCAGTGTACATTAAGATCCAACATATAAATGTATAATTTAACCAGCACATGAGCTGTACCTAACGTCATCTTGTTCGTTAACATTGTGGAGAAATTATTGTTACTAATTTCTATAAGTATCCGAAAATTTTCTTTTGTTAACTTAATATTTTCTTTCTTGATAAAAGTATCCACAATGAAACGAAAGATAAAACCATAGAGGTTCCAAATAAATGTCAGATTCTGTCACGAAATGTTTGACAAGCAATTAATCGCTCCATGAAGTAATAGTTTTAAGTGATAAATATGTCGATAAAATGGTTGGAAGCTCCAAGAAAGAGTAATGTTATTTGTATCTACTGGAAAATCAATATTTAATCATCTTTGGGTTAATCATTTCTTTATTAGAAGAACGGGGAAAGACTAAAGTTGTCTTTGGTCTTAAGACAGAGATTGGATTAAGTTTTCTCTAATGTTTTTACTTAGTTATGTGCATGTCAAGAGATTTTTATTCAGATTTATTGGACAATCAATTTTCAAAACACTCAAATTCCGTTTATGTATTATAAGCGTTAATATTTCTATAGTTAAATCTAAATTTAGATTTAAAAAATGTATTCTTTCTGTAAGTGAGAACATATATTTTTATATTTTGTACCTAATTTTTAAAATAATTATGTATATTTTTATAATTTACAATAGTTATGCTTATAAAGTAAAATAGACATTAGTCTCAATTTGGTAAATTAAGTATGATAAAAGGTTAATGAATCGGAAAACGTAAAATATAACAAATTAATGCGCAAATTTGCACATTAAAACAGGTATTCTGATGATACAAAAACCATTTGTCTATATGTGTAAAGTATCGTGTAAATTTCGAAATACACGGCTGATGCGTGAATTTCAAAATACACATTATCAACACTTTAACCTACCGAAATGTGTAAAATTTATATCTTATCTCTGAAATAAAAATACACAGTTTAATATGTAAATTGCATATGGCTACATATATTTTAGTGCAATATTTTTCCACATATAGCATATATTTTTGGTGTTCGTATACTGTTAAAAATTTGCAGCAAACTGTCCAGTCATTCGACCGTTTTTATGGAAAACGGTTGCATAATCGTAATTTAACTCTATTCTGACCATAATATGGGCAATGACTATAAACTACTACAAACGACTATATAGTCAGAATAGTTAAATGACGGTTATGTAACCATTTTCTGTAAAAACGGTCGAGTGACTGGACAGTTTACTGCAAATTTTTAACAGTGTATGTACACAAAAATATATGATATATGTGGAAGAACATTGCAAATTTTTCATAGTGTAGCTTAACCACACAGTTTGCTGCGTAAATTAGAAAATAAGTGTTTTTATAGTCGCAAAGCAAAATTGCAAGAAGCACAAATTCATATGCTTGGTATACGTTTGTTCTCTTTCTAGCAAATTTGTTTTGAGAAAATAAAACAGTGCACCTACAATTTACAAGAAACAGAATCGTCTGAAATTAAAGTCGTATTTCTGTTAGAGTAGTTTTGAAGTTAAAAAATCTGACAGTCAAGTTTTGTTAACAGAACCTGCATAATCTGAATAACTACACTTTAAAACAATTTCCGTTAAAATACGAAAACTTTTCTGAAAACCGGAACGGCAGTACTATTTCCGCATATTAAGGCAAAATTCTTTCCGTTTTTCCCCCCTTATGAATTTCAATCACCACTTTTCAAAGACACATTTACATTAAGAGGAGAAAATCTTTATTTAATTAATGTACAACTAGTCGGAAATTGTACGTCAAACGTGGCAAATGAGGTGCGTTCGTACTATAACATTTTTTTATAAATAATCAGATCTTGGTGCAATAGCAGTTGCACTCTTATGCGAAAATACATGAATATAAAATTTATTACGATTCTATATATTAAATTCAGTAATACAGAAATAATAGAACCCCAACTTAACCCTTAAATGCCGGTTGTTGCTTTTCGGCAACATACCCAATTTAGGCTTTAAAATACTATTAGAATAATATTGAAGCTATAATGCCTAATGCTGCCAATAAAATACATTCTGACAATATTATTAGATAGATTTTCAACATGTAAATGACAACACTTGTGCTGTTTAAGAATAAAGATATATTTATTTTTGCAATTGTTGCTACTTGGTCTTTTTGTTTTGTTTGGAAGCTTGCGAAATACCCTATTTTGTTCTGCAGTAAGCAAGTAAAATTTATTTCTTATTATAGTTCCTAAAATTCTTGTGTGTTTAATATTATAGAATTTTATCAAGGAAAATTATTTTTTCAATTAAAGACCAGTATTGCCGATTAGTAACAAACTGTTTTTTAGCCGTAAATCATACTTAAAACAAAATATGATTTTTTAAAGTATTTTTTCCATGATTTATTTAAAAAATGAAAGGCGAGAAACATTATTACAATGATTTTTGAAAAATCAGGCATTTAAGGGTTAACTAGGACGTAATCACTAGGTCAACCTAGAATCGTTACCTATAATGGAATATCATAGACAGTGGCGTGGCGTGAAAATTTTCGGTGGTCATCGCAATTGTTTAAGTTTGTGGTGAAAAATTATTAACTCTAAAATTCAATGGTTGAATGTTCAAAAAAGAAACTTTAAATCTTACCTTCACTTATACATGAACTCCAAATGTTCTGCTAAAACTAGATCGTAGAGTTTTAAAAGCTTATTAAGAGTTTTAAAATATTGCTTGGTCATCGCCGCATCCAGCGATGACCGGACGCCACGCCACTGATCATAGAATTAACTACTATGATAGGACTTAATAGAATGAAGAAAAATTTTATTAATATCTTTTTAAGTTTCGATTTGATTTTCATAAAATTTGAAATGACTCGACAAAATTCTGCATATATATTAAACTTCAAACCACATTCGGTTGGGCAGTTTTTGCGCTGCTATATGCGGAGAGACGGACAGACGACGACTATAGGTTCTACGTATTTATATAATTACGAACGCACCTGATATACAAGCAATACTTACCTTTAACCGGATACGAACTATAGAACTGTGATTTTCCAAAGTTTCTATCTTCATCACTCAGCTACGATTACATAAATTGAGTTTTCAAATATCGTTACTTATTTTAGATGAACTTTATGAAGGATAAGTGAGGTGTAAAAATATGGAAAGTATCTTTGGTAGATATAGATTTTTCCTAACTGAGTACAATTCTAAACATTTTACATATTTTCTTTACATAATTTTGAATATTTGGCCTTTTTTTTATGTTGTATAAAAGAAAATTTTTAGCTTTTTAAGTATTAAAAGCAGAAAAAATATATTAAAAGTAATAATTGCTTCTTTTGCAATTTTTTTTTTGTATTTTAACATATACACTTAGACGCCGTTTTTTAACCGTTACACAGTTATCAATGAACGCATCACTATGTCTAAATTACAATAATAAGTCAATTCGGATAAATTTATACATTTTTCTACTTTTACGCACTTCTCTGAGTAATTAGAAGTACTATTAACAACTTCAATTTTTTACACTTCCATTCATATGATAAAAGTACAAAAATACATGTAAATGTTTACGACAGTCGTGTAACTGTCATAAGCATTTACATGTATTTGTGTATCTTTAGCTTATGAATGGAAGCGTGAAATTTGTTATTACTTGTAATTACTGAGAGAAGTGCGCAAAAGTAGAAAAATGTATGTGATCTACTCTTTTATTTTATGTTCTTGACCTAATAAATCCGTCAAAGGATAAATATTCTTACATCAAATCATTTTCTTTAGAATAGAAAACTTGAAAATTTTCTTGGTAATTAATGAAAGGAACACGCTTTAATATATTTTTAAAAGAATACTCCAGCTTCTCAGCTTTTTAATTCAAAAGTTCAGCTTTTTTTACCACTTTCCGACATAGTTGAAAAGTGTTTCTGAATTCTGTTTGTCAGTTTGTATGTCCGTGCTGTAATTACCGTAAATATACTTGGACTGACATGTAATTGATATACGTTATTGAGGTTTACCATAACATGCTCGGTATTGAAAATCATGTGTGTATTATTTGTGGTTAGTTTACACAGACACTCAGAAGTATTCAGTTACTCTCAATTGAGAAAAATCGTTTTCAGTGTATTTTAATAATGTTCCAAGAATTCATACGTATTATTACTGAGATGGGTGAGAACATGTTTCCTATAGAGAACACTGCAGGGACGGCGAACTAATGGCGAGGCGTGTAGATCATATACAGGGCTACACGAAAGGACTCGCGTACATTATTGGCTATAGACAGCAATTGCTGAAAATGAATTTTTACCGTTTCATGTATTTTTAAATTGTTTTTTTGGGGTATTTCATTTTATAAACAAAAATGAAATTTCTTAACAATATTCCATTAGCGTTGAAAAGTGTTTCATTATCTATGACGTCATACATGATTTTTCGTTCTTGTTTATTTTTTCTTTTGACAATTCCTGATCTCAAACGAGGTTGTTTAAATTGACCTGCATTAGTTTCACAGGAGGAGATATTTGTTTGAAAGGTAGAATCATCCTGCTTCTCATTCTGAATTTCGATTGCTGCTTCTTGTTTTCATTCAGTTTCTTCAGCACGATGGTTGCGACACAGACAAGGTTGCCACTAAAGGCTATTTTTTAATCCTATTTCGCACCACTTTCTGAAAACAAATATTTTATATATATACTTAGGCAACATGTGCAAGAAAAAATTGCTATAAAATTTATTGTTTAAAAAATAGTGGTACGAATAGAATATAAAAATAGTCGCCAGTGGTAGGTGTGCATAGGTAGCTTCATTCTGTGACGGGCACGCATCATAGAAGATGGTACATTCGGATACTTTTCTTTGTGTCTGATTACTACTAATTCCTTTTATCTTTAAAGTACAAAAATAGGAATTTTTGATTTGATGATCATCCTTATGAATGATCTTGTGGTCACGCCACACTATGGCAAAGACAAAGTTCATGTGTCATGAATGATATTCAGCAGGTGCAACAGTCAAATGACTGGCGCCTAGTCATGACATGATGGTACACGAGCCATCCTGCTCTTTTAAAGTGTCTTACCAGAAATGCATAGCCAGTGCCGTCATAATTAGTAAATTATTTGGAATCAATTTAAAATTTTGAAAAACCATGTGCAAAAACTATGGGCGACAGAAAACTTTTCATTACATATTTCAATCCAGCGTAAAAAGATGCATTGCAAATAAAATGAATGTTTCATGCGCCAAAAATTGTGTTTACCAGTGTTTTTATTATTATTACTTTTTTAAAAAAAGCTTATTTTCTATTGACAAACAGCACCACGTGATTACGATATTTTTAATTATATTTTCCTTCTCACAGAAAAAAAATCAGACCGTTTAAAAACCAACGAAATTTTTATTACTCCGACGTTTTCGTGTTGTAATGTTTGCTTATTAATCTTATTGTTTTTACATGGTTAATCTTCCATGGTTATTATTTCCAAAACACTACATTAATATTTTTGTTGTTTTCATCGGGTGACTGAAATTAAAAATTAATAAACACCTATACTACAAGCACTGTAAAGCTTACAGTCTAAGTATGTGTAAAATGGTTATTAAAGCACTTTCATGATATCAGAGAATTTATTATATTACCTATGAAGTTTAAAAGCTTAAATAATTATCCAAATAATAATCCACTTCACGAACCTTTAAAGCTACCAAACAACTTTTCACTTCTACAAATCTCTAACTCAAATATTTATAGCATTCTGTATTTCCTTCTACATGCGTGAGTCGCAAATATATTAGTAAAATATTTATACAAAGAGTTGGATTGTGTGTTTACTTTTGCACTACCGTTCAAATTTATTCTCTGTTAATATGAGTCTTAAAGGCTGTAGCAAAGGTTATATATTGACTTCAAAAGAGGGAGGAATCAAGTTTCTTTCAATAGTTTGCATAATTATATGGCAGTAAATTAATGCATAGTTATAAATTACAATTAATAATAAATTGGATTAATTTATGGATATTATTAAGTGCAATGTATTTATATTTTAATCTCTAAGATAAAAGTCATATATTTTAAATTATATTTTAGACTGGCTGTTTTCTTTCGTATGTCATGATAACTGTAGCGATTTTTTTTTAATGTATAGTTATTAGAGAATTACAGACTACTTTTTAAAAGCGTATTTAAAATATATAAATTTATAAATTTTAACTAATAGAAAATTATACTATTTTATAAACAATTTTAAAAAAAAAAGAAGTTCCTGTTCTGAAGGTTAGATATGTATGTATATATGTCCACAATATTTGCAACAACCTCTGAACGGTATTGAATGTAACTTTTCACTGCAATTCTAATATACAAGAGAAGGTTTTAAGTTAGAAATAGTGTCTTATTTTGAAAAGATTTTTTTACAGGGACACGCCAAATATTTTAATGTATGATTGTTTACTGCGTATCAAGCGTAAAGTTGCAAAGGCTGGAAAAAAATCCTGGAAATAAACTAGGATTTTTGAATTTCTGTTCAAATACGAGAGCTGTTAGAAAATAGAGTGTGCTTATAACAATAAAGGACTAGGGACAAACGGCCAATAAAATGTAATTGATCGAGATGATTTTGGACAAAAACCTGGCGAGCGTGCTGTTATTGCCAAGCAAATATTTGTTGTTTTGTATCACTCGTATAATCGAACTTGCCCAGATGAGTATTGCATAGTTCTAAAATGTGGTTTGCCATAGTTTGGACAAAAACTGCTAATCCGTGCATTCACGCTTTACGTTACCACATTATCATTTATATAGAAATCTACTGGTAACAACGTAGATTAAACTGAATGGTTGTAAGAATAGAGGGTTAGCACAAAAAACACTCAATTGTGACCATTTCTGCCACAACACTCTAGCTAACATTAGCGAAGAGAATTTGGGAGCTGTCTGACTAACCCCCTTAATGTAACACACATTAAAAAAGAAATGCTGGATAAAGAAATACTTTTTGGATAAAGAAATATTTTTAATGGAATAACATGTTGAATTTGTTTTAATTTATGATACTAGATCTCAATCTTAGATTGTGTGTTTTCAAAATCATTCATGGCTAGTTCTGAAATTAAGTGGAAATTTCACTTTGGTAATTTGTAAAAAATAAAAGTTCAAATTGTCGCATTCTGTTGTGTTTCCAACACTTTCTTAAGGTTTTAGAGACAAATAAATCATGAGAGGTCAAGGTTATTTTTTTTTTATTTAAAATTAAATTTCATTTTTCTTATAAACATGGAGATGACAACCTTTAATAGTAGTGATGATTATAGATTTTATTGTCCATTTACTAGATTAAATAACATTTATGTGGTTGTGATATTAGTTTGTTTTATTGTTTATAATATGTCATTTCGATGAAATACAGATACTCAAATAACTCATGAAAACAAAAACTGGATTACAATACAGGTAAAGAAAACATACTCTTGAGTAACATGTTAACAAAAAAGAATTTTTTTATCGAATAATGTTGCAGTTTTGAAGGATTAAATCAAAGATATATTGTAAATGATTGTTCACTTTCAGCTGTTCAACCACATAAATCAACTTTTCATATCTAATGATTGCTTCTGGCTACTGAAAACAAATTTGTTCTTGGATCCCGAACATTTTGCATAATATTAACTTCTACGTAATCTTCAACTTTTGCTAAGTACAGCTTAACAGGACACTAACTGGAATCTTGTGCATACCGCGGTACTTCATTATTATTTTTTCAGAAAGAACAAGTCCAAAGGCTTTCTTTGACTTTTAAAACATCTCATTTTTTTCTAAATTTTTTTCAATCTGAGTATTTTAATGCTGAACCGAATTCAAGACATTTTCTGACTTTAGAAGAAACATCTTCGACTTTCAATATTTTTTGTACCCTCTCTTTTGTACTGTTTAATTTTTTTTCTTTTACTCATGTTGTGTTGATATACTTTCTTATATTTATATTTTTCTCTTTTATATTTCAACTTTTCATAACTTTCATTTTAAGCTCTTTTTTCAAGCTATTTTATTCTTGTGTATGCCTTTGTTTTGTTTCTGTTAAAAAAATTTCGACCGCTTTTTACCCGACTTACCTGCTCTACCTATCACATCTTTAGCATTCGCAACAGGATTGTTTATAATTTCTGGATCATCATCTGTTTCTGGAGTAGTAGAATTTAAAAGAATTTGCTGTAATTTTTCTTTTAGTTTTCTTCTCTCGACTTTTTCTTGTCCTTTGTATCCAATTCTTTCTTTGTACACGCTTCTGTTGTTCACTCAGTTGAGAAATAGCTTTAATTTTTCTTTCTTGTTTCATCTTGTAATACCTTTTGCGTTCATTTTTCTTACATTCTTCGTACAATTCTGGATTTACTTTAATTGTATCCCGTCTTTTCTGCTCTGCTTCTCGTTTGATTTTCCTTTTCTTTTGTACAGAAATCTTTTTGCTTTTTGGTCGAGCCATGATAAATAAAAATATTTTAAAATATTAATGTGCAATTAGATAAAAATAAACAGATTAATAGATAAATAGAAAATACAACACATTAAATATATGACTGCAGACTGCCCTAGTGAGTGACTGCCCTATTTAATATATTATTTTAATATATTAAATATTAAACAATTTTTTTTTCATTTATGAAATTGCGTAGAATAGAAAAACTGAAATTTTAAATTTAGTTCTATTTTTATTTTTATTATGATTTTTTTAATGTAGGAGATCAAGAAATTCAATAAGAGGTTTTAAAATAAAGTTTAATTAAATCTAAAATTTAACCTGCATTGAAAGAAAAAAATGAATATTTTAGAATTAAAAATTTTCAATTTCAATTTTTTTTATTAATATAAAATTATCCCAAAAATAAAAATTTGATTCAATAATCAAAAGTATACTCTAAGCACCTTTAAAATATTACTTGCATCAATAAATGTCACATCCATGGATGAATGTCACCTTCATGCTAGAACAATGGCATGGAGGTGACATATCTGAGATTAGGCCTAATATTTTCTAAACTATGCACAACATTAACATAATGCTACTTGGATACAAAATTAAATAAAGCAATTTAAAGTTACTTATCAACAGAATTCTGCTATTTTTAAAACTGACATAATTAATGAGGCCATGGAGTTCACATCCAATTAAAGTACCCTGTGGCGATTAAAACTTTTTAAATTGAAACTAGATGAAATAACAACTTACCATAATTCAAAAATATTCCATCCAAGAAGTAGTTTCCAGTAGTTAATTTTAATTCCAATTTCTAGATTATTCTGCCATATAGTAGATTTTTATATAACTATAACTGATATGTCATGGACGTAGCTATAATTCTGAAGTGTCTTGGTCTGTAATTAAAAAATATATATATATTAAAAATTTTCTTTTAAAAAGTAAATAAAGCATATCCATTTTTTAACTTAATATATTTGATACTGTTCTTTTCCTTTATATTATGGGATATATTCATGTTGTATAGTAAAAACAGGCATGGAGGAACATACCATGGAGTGACATTTAGTATGATTTTAATTTTATTAAAATAGTTTTAAATTTCAAATTTATTCTAAAGTATTTCTTAATACAAGTTTTAGATGTACCTTCATAGATCATCTATTTATTTGAACAATTATTTGCATAAAAGTACAAAAAAATTGATTGGGACTCAAATTTCCACTTAATTTCAGAACTACCCTCATATATAATTACATGAAAAAATCATAAATATGGGTTTATGTCAATAATTTAGGAATGATACTGTGTAAAACATCTGACTTAGAAATGATAATGTATAATACATCTGACTTAGAAATTATAATATAAAGGGTGTTTCAAAATTATATGTGAGAAATGTAAAGGCAGGTAGCGGGGACCTAAATAAGCAGATTTCGTATAGGAATGTGGGTGCGGAAATGCAGTATGTGGAGGCAGTAGAGTGCAGCGGATGAATGCTCTGTGCTGGCTTGTATCGTCATTTCCCGCACGGATTTCGATCAAGATGCATCTTTACACCAATGCTTTCCGACATACGCAAAAATGGATTGGCTCCTCAAAGGATTCACATGGAACAATTTCCGGGGTAGGGTTCTGCGGATCCTCGAACACTCCAGCGTCTTCATTGGGAATTTAGCGTGCGTGAATTGTTTAAGCTTCCAGGCGTGATATGGGCACAGTAAAATATCGCGGGATTCTTACAATAGAAGAAGCATTATTACGCGCAGTAGAGGATAGACCTTCGACAAGCTCAAGAGCTGTTGCACATGCGTTGGGTGTGAATCATTATCTTGCTTAGCCCATACATGAAATGCGTATCACAAGCTCCTCATTGGCGTAACGGTGCATCTTGCTTAAAATCCTTGAGGGAATGACGTATTAAGCCATTGAAGCGCTTTCATCTTCCGAACTTAGCAGTGCCCTCTTCTGTCTCAACACTGCGTTTCGGCACCCACATTCCTGTACGAAATCTGCTTATTTAGGTCTCCTCTACCTGCCTTTACATTTCTGACACGTAATTTTGAAATAGCATGTATAAGTAAGATTCTGAAATGGTAGTAAACTATTTTCTGATCAGGCGATTAAACATCCCGTATCGTTATGCCTGACATATCATTTTATCGATAGGCTAGTAAAAACTTATATTTTTACTTCAAATTGTAGCCTTTTTAATACTTTTTTTATTTATGTGGTTATTATTTTAGAAATGAAATCTAAATCAGGAACCTGGGGCCTCCGTGGCTGAGTGGTTAAGGCACCACGCCGCTAATCGCTTGAGAGTGTAGGAAGTCTGGGCGTTCGACTCCCGCTGGCCCTGTTGCACACTCTTTGTTGAGCTGCCGGCTGTAATTGTCTGGTGTTGTTAATTTCCTTGTGCTGTCTTGTCCTTGTATATTGCCTAAATTGTTATGTCTGATTTGTGTAATTATTTATGTGTATAAATAAAGGATCAGTCAAAGCAATCCCTACTTTGGTGGACTTCAAAAAATGTCAAATATCAAGTCTTGAACTAAAAGTTAATATTCTTTTAATATGAAAGGTTTGGATTTTTTTTTATGTGCAAAAATTATAAGATTAAAATTATTAAATGAATTTGTGACAAGTACTTTAAAGTACCGTCGAAGTATAAAGGTTTAAATATTTTCTCGACAGTCGATAGAAATTAAGCCCTGCTCGATAACAATTTTATAAAAACTTCTTTAATGAAAAGCTTTCATTTGTAAAACTGCAAACATAGCGAATAAATACAACATTTAACAGAAGCGAAATAAACAAAATTTAGTCAATTTTATTCATACACGAAAATCATTTCACAGACATAAAAAGAAACCTGTATAAAATTTCATTTTCTTTTTCCCCTTTACTTGAATAATTTAAACTCAAGCTTTAAAAGGTTAGAAGTTCCTAAGGAATAAAATTCTAATAATGTTTGTTGAATAAAGATACAAAGTTTCGTTGTGCAATTTTTCAGTCATCTGTACCAGTCTTTAATTTCCTTTAAATGGTTTTCACTCTAACAATTTAAATAAGTTTCTTTAATCAAAACTTTTCAGTTGTAAAATTGCAGGCATAAGGGAATAAATACCACATTTTATAAAAACGAAATAAACAAATTTTGATCAACTTTATTCTCATGCAAAATTTTCCTGCAGACATTAATAATTTAAAAAAAAAACAAGTTCTTCTGTTTATTTATTTTTTTTTTTTATCTTTAATGATAAAATTTAAACTCAATATTAAATATCAGTCGTTCATAAATAATAAAAATTTTATGGCTTTGGTTGAAAAAAATAAAAAGTTTCGTAGAGCGAATTTTTAAAGTCTTCTTTATCAGTCTTTAATTTTCTTCAAAGCATTTTCTCACTAACAATCTGATAAAAGCTTTTTTAATGGAAACTTTTTTCTTTCTTTGGTATAAGACTTCTACGATTTCCAAAAACTTGTATCGATTGTTTCTCTTTTATGCGCTGTCTTCAAAATAACACTCAGTAATTCGATTTCATAAAATATCGGTAGTCTCTTTTATGTGTCTATAACGATTTAACTTATAAATTCTAAATATACATATAAAAATCTTCTTTTCTAATCTTTAGAGTTACAAATAACTTTCTTATTGTAGAAATCTTATTTTAAAATATTTACAGCAATCCGTATTATCTCTGAAATGCATGAATGACAAATAGATTAGTAAAATATATTTATGATAGAGTCGAATTATACGTATAGGAAAAAATGTATGTTTGCCGTTATACTATCTTTAAAGTTTATTCTCTGTTCATTTGAATATTAGGAATATGTGTCAGCAATTTGCCATTATCTTCAACAGAGAGGGGTGAAATCTCTGTTTGAATAGTCTGTACTGCAAAGTTAATCGATTTAGCAATTCATAGTTATTGCAATTCATAAACATATATGAAAGGATAAAAATAAGTAAATAAAAATAAACCCCTTTTTAAAAGATAAAACCTTTTTAAAATTCAAAATTAATTGTGAAATCAGGAAACCCATCTTATTTTTCATAGACTCTTAAAGCAAATAAATAAAAATATTTTCTTCATCATAAAAATCTTTGACACTAATTGATATTTATGAAACAGATTTGGAAAAGAAATTGCCCTTTGTTGACATAAGACAGTCATCATAAAACATATTAAATTATCTTAAAAACCTTATAAAAGTAATAAGTCTCTTATGAACAAGGAAGTAAAGCATCATTATATTTATAGCATAAACTAACTGAGTTTTTCAGGATATGCTAGATAGTTTAAGAATCAAATTGTAAACAACAAAGGATTAATTTCAAATCAATAAATCAAAGTAAATATGTTAGTTTAATTAGTGTCAAAGTAGAAAGTTAACAAGCAATAAATCATAATTAACTTTTGTCTGATTTCACACTTCAGACTATGAGTACCTCATAAATAATATTTACATTTAAATTAGAATTAGCTCTTGTTGTGCAATCATAAGTCCAGACCTTTGTCTCCATATAAAAAACAGTTATAAAAAAGATAATGCACCAATCATGAAAGAATAAGCCTCCCACTTTGATACTTCTGCCCTCTGCTGGAAAAAGTAAAAACTAGCTGATAAAAAGCAGGGTGCAGAGGGAAAGAGAAGTCAGATTATGATGGGATCCTATCTTAAATAACACACAGAAATTCGAGAGATATTGCTCCTAACGTATCTCAAGTCACTGGACCTGACTTCAGATGATACCATGTATTATTACAGAAAATAAAGTCAGGTTCAGCGCAAACTGCCTCAGCTTATTGCCATGACTACCTACACATAATATGAAGTATAAGCGGAATCCTTTCATATACGTATGGAAAAATGAGGAAAAATCATATGAATACTGTTTACAATTATCCAAAGAATAGATTCTTTTATAAATATTAATAAAGACGACTGATTTTAACACAATTATTGTAATTGGTAAATAAAGTCTTATGAGTTGTAATTTTCAAACTGACTGAAAAGTGTTCAGAGCAGCGTTTGAATCTTTGGCTTAAGCTGCAAGTGTTCAGCTAACTCAAACTGTTGTCTGAATCCGCCAACATAGTTGGCAAAGCGTTGGCAGCTTAAGCAAAATGCCCCTGGTTTAAATCCTGGGCCAGGCATAGATTTGGCAAGTGTCCCGTGTAAATCAGGACTCCAAATGCCCTGGGCACCACTAATTTCTTACAGTTTATTTCGCCCTATTTAATCGTAGAAAATTCTGCCATTAGATAACGCGAATAAAATTACTTTAAAATAGTGATAATCAGAGCATTTGTAGTCCCGATTTACGCGAGATACTTGGCAACACTACCTGGGTACTTTTTTATTCAGTTGGGAAATTATAACACATATGATTTATTTACCGATGACAATAACTGTGTTAAAGTTAATCAATTGTATTTACGTATGTAGAGTTTACTTGTAGTTTCATTAACCTGCTATTTATTTAGTTGAGCTGTTGATGATAACAGACCAGATTCTTTAATTAAGAGGTCTTCTTAGTGAATTGTGCTCGCCAGATTTGTCCAGGATAGCTCAGTTCGCAGAGTATTGGCAGCTTTAGCCAAAGGTCCCTGATGTAAATACTGGCCTGGATACTTTTTCAATCAGAAAAATCGCAACTCATATAATGAAGACAATGTTTTATTTTAATCTGTAAGATAAAAGCAAGATATTTCTGAACCGCTTTTTGGCATTTGTATTCACAACGTGGTAATTATATTAGTAGTGCATGTAGTCATTAGATATATAAAAAATATTTATTTAATTGCAAAATATTTTATTTGCACACTGCAAATAGAAGCGTCTTAAATTTAGACACATATGTGACTGAAAAAGAATTTTAGACACTTAAGTGTCTTAATCTGAAAATTAAGACACTATAGATGTCTTAATTTAAGATACATAAGCGTCTTACTATGACCATGGTGTAAACGAACTGAGAATAATGTCTAAAATATCCGCAAACGTCTTATTTTAAGACACTTCATTGCTTTAAACGTGTCTTAATTTAAGATGTTTTGATTCTTCCGACGCAATAACCACCAGGGGGCACTAGCACTCCCAGTTGCGCATGCGTTTTAGATGTCTTCGTTCGAAGTGGTATACGTTGTAATTCAAACAAAGTTTGTTTTTATGTACGCGTGTATTTTAATTCGTTTTTTGCGAAATGTGAAGTACTGTGATTTTAATTCGTATTAACTTGGAGTATTTATTTATTGAATACATACATCTGACGTGTGTGCTCGACATCAAATGTCTCTTAGAAGCTGTCGTCGATACAAGGGCGGGATAGACACAGAACAGAAGTAGACGGCGGTTGAAGATTACACCCGGAAATTCTACAAAGCGTGTGCAATGGGCTTAGTGTTAACTCGTATCAATTTATATCAATAATATTGTGTTATTCATCTTCGTCCTGTCGAAACTGGCAAAAAAAAAGAAACTTTTGTCTGGCGGGTCCTGTTTTTAGGATGAAACATCTCATTCTTTAAATAGGGCTAGTCGGATGTATTATGGGATTACCTTTTAAACTGATGAAAGTCTTTCTCCCTCACTGTGGTTGTGGTAGTTTTTAAAATTTCAAATCGAGGAATATTTCTTACCTCTTGCAGCAACTCAAGTAAGTTTCTTTATAGTAGTAAAATTAGTGTATTTTATGATTTTATTTATTGTACTAAACAAAATCCTGCATGAAATTTAATTAGTTTTGAATCTGTTCGCAAAAAACCCCACTAATTCTAGAAGTATATATTTTTAAACTTATGACGTTCTTTTTTATTACGAATTATATATTCAATGTCAGTTCTTAGTTTCAAATGGATAATTTTTATCTCGCAGTAAATGACGGCCACAAGGAAGTAAAGAAAAAAAAAACTTTGAAAGTTGACCTAATGCTTTCTTACTTCCTGGCATAAAACCGCAGATTAAAAAAAGATAAATAAAGTAAATGAGACTGGTCTATTATATGAACCTGCCTGTAAAAATATACATATGTATTTGATTTGCAATCAACTCTAATACTGATTTTTTTATTATTTTTAATAAAAAAGTAATTTGAAATTTATAATGGGAAAAAGTAAAAACCTCTAACTAGATTTCGTATTTAAAATTGTGGTAACTTTATTTATATGCACTTATACGAAAAATACAAAAATGACAGATGTTACTGTATATATTTAAGACGAAAGAAGTTTGGAAATCATAAGTTATTTTTTCCTCATGTTTTTAATATAGAATATGTACTTATTTGTTTTTATTGATAGTTGAATAGCTTTTGTGAGTACCCTCTGATCTACATAAAAACTTGTCCATGTGGAAATATAAATTTTTTAAAAACATAATTTTTAAATAAGTATTTTCATTTTTTTGGGGGGGGGGGGAGGGGGGGATTTTGCATGAATTTTTGTAAAGCTGATATCTTAAATCTTGCACTGATTATAATGAAAGTTTTGAACTTTTAGAGTAGGACAAGTTTAAAAAGGCAAATATATTTAACAAAATACCAAAGTCATTTTTTCCCCAATGTTATTAAAGTAGAATATTTATTTATTTATTTTCATTATTCATAGTTAAATGGCTGTTGTGATTATCAAGTGATGTATATGTAAAATTGCCTATGTTGCAATATATTTTTTTATATTTTAATTTTTTTTGGGGGGGTGGGGGGTGGGATTTTTGCAATTTTCGTACATCTGATATTTTAAATCTTTTTCCACATTCAACCGAGTATAATAAATATTTTGAACTTTTAGAGTAGGACAAGATTATAAAATATATATATATATTTATCTATGTACCTTAAAAGCCCTTAATAGCGAACACTTCGGGACCGCGGAATTTGTCCGATAATTGGAGATGTCTACTTTTTTGAGGTAAAAATATACAAATATGTATGTCTGCTGATTAAAAAAGTATTCGTTAAATAGAGGTGTTCGCTATTCGAGAATCTCCATTAACCTCCACAACGGATACTCCCGAATACCGGACATCTCAATTTAGACAACTATAATGCAGGGTTGCGTTTTTTGCAAAAGTACTTCTTGATTAAAGGAAGGGCAAACTGGGAAGTGCCCCGTCCCCCTACGACTGTAGTGCCCCCAAATTTGATGTGCAATATTTGTAAAGCTTATATTTTAAATCTGTTTCGAAATTGTACTGATTATAATCAATACTTTGAACTTTTAAAGTAAAATAAGGTTAAAAACAAAATAAATGTTAAAAAATCTAATATTTAGATAAATATTTTTTGTTTTTTAATCTTGTTCTACTCCTGAAGTTCACGATATTGATTATAATCAGTACAATGTCGTAAAAGATTTAAATTATCAACGTAACGAAAATTGTATACCAAAACTGAGAGCACCAAAAAAATCAGGCTGTATTGGGGGGGCGGGGGGGGCAGGACCACAGCCAAATATTTTTCCAGGATTCAACGTGGTCAAACATGGCTACGTATGATGCTTACAAAAAAATGGATGCGATTCAGACGTTTGAAGTGTCTGAAATTCAGACGCAAAAAGTGTCTGAAAAAATTCAGACATTTTAAAATGTCTGAAAATTGAACACTCCATTTCAGACACTTAAGTGTCTGAATTTCAGACATTTTAATTTAGAGTGCATAATCACGGAATTTTGGGATATTATAAAGCGAAAATTTCTGTCGAAAAATTATGATATTCAGAAATGGGGAGATTTGGCAACCTTGTTATCGTTCTGAACCGCTTTTTGGCGTTTCTATTGGTAACGTGGTAATGAAATTAGTAGTGCATGTATTTTTTAGAGATCTACAAAATATTTTATTTTTTATAATCACGGAATTTTTTTATTATATAAAGCGAACATTTCTGTTGGAAGATTGTGATATTCAGAAATCGGGTGATATGTTATAAATGACCTGAATCAAAAGAAAATTTTCTTTTTGTATTCTAAATTGCATTGATTCTAGTTCTTCTTCAAAATATTAAAAATTGTCCATAATCTTTAAAATACTAAAGTTATTTTTCGTCATTTATTTGTTCTAACAATAAAATATACCTTATTAGTTTTTTAAAAATTCGAATAAGAAATGAAACATTTAATGCGAACAAAATAAAGAATTTTTATATAAATTTTGATTCACAAAAAATTCTTTAGATAGGTAAAAAATAAAACTGACATACATTTTTTTATGCTGTTTTTACTGACTGGTTAAATTTAATTTCAAACATTAAATGTTCAGCCTTTTATAAACAATAAAAAACATTTGGTTTTATAAGGATACAAAGTTTCGTTGTGTTAGATTTCGGCCTTTTGTATCAATGTCTAATTCTCTTCAGGGAATTTTCTCGCTAACAATTTAAAAAAATATTTTTTTTTTTTATTAAAACGGTTGATTTGGTAAGTTTTCTAAAGTTTTTAAAGACTTCTATCACCTTTTTAAAGTGATATTTTGAAATAACATTCAGAAACTACACTTGATTTATCGGTAGTTTTCTTTATTTTGTACGTGTATATAATTTTTTTAAACTTTAATTTATTAATAAACTATTTAGTAGAATTATTTTGTAAGCAATATTTTTAAATTTGTTTGAGGCATCCAAAGTAAATAATATTTTTTCAAAATTATATGTCACATAACCACATCACATCTCACTAAATACAAGAATGAAAAATAATGCATCCAGCATAGATTACGAATCTTTTTCCAACATTTACAGAATACTTTAATAAAAATTCAATGTTTGAGAAGTGGAAAAATGATGTCGAAGCAAACAATTTGGAAAACTCATAACACATTTAAAAATCCAATTTCGGAAATTACCATCAATGGTCCGTAAGAGATCCGCAAATACTTTTGTGTAACCTTGTATATCATCTTTAGATTGGCATGACATACTACATAGTATACGAAAATTCAGTTCAGTTAGGAAACGAGTAGTACTGTTGTAAATTGCCAGGCAGCAATTTCCGCCAACAAATGTAAATGTACTCGATATATTTTGAGCTGCCCTGCATATGATCGATAGAATTTATAAACACCAAGTAATAAAGCAAATAAGTTAAATTTCAAAGCGCATATTATAATTGAAAACGCCCTTCAGAAATTATTGCTGCAATTAATTCGCGTGCTACAACTTGAAACATACTGGGTGTCCCAAAAATCACAGATGGATTTTAAAATTCAATAACTTCCAAACAGTTACAGATATTAAAAAAAATTCTTGCAGGAGGGTTATGTACGACGTAAGGAGTTCTTTTACTGTGATTCTTGATTTTAGTTCGAATTTCAAGCAATAGATGGCGCTGAGAGCAATAGGTGCTCAGTCCAGTCTCGATTTTTGGTCCATTCAATACATTTTAATCTCCTTTTTTCGCATGGAAGAAGAAAGACTCCGAAAAATCGAGCCTGGATTTAGCTGTTATTGCTTGCAGCGCCATCTATCGATGCTATTTGTAACTAACATTGAGAATCGCAGCACAAAAAAACTCCTGACATCTTACATAACCCTCCTGCAAGAATATTTTTAATATCTGTCACCATTTGTAAGTTATTGAATTTTAAAATCCATCAGTTTTTTTTGGGACACCCTGTACTTGCAGCATTCATTGTTTATAGACAATACTGTAAACGAATTATTTTGTGTGTCCCTGTAAATGGACGATTAATGCTATGCAGCCATATTCTACAGTTATAGCCTCTTGTAGTGAAAATCTTAGATATAAATCAATTTATATGTGTTGGAAACAGAGGAACATCATAAAAATACACCGCAAACGATTTTAATCTATAGACAGTAACGTAGCGAAATTCTTTTGGGTATCCCTATAACTGAACTATAAATGCTACGCACTTCAATTTCAATATAGAACATACTATAATATATCTCATTAACATATATGATATGGATTACAATCTGAGTATAATTACGTTAATTAAAGCAAGGATAGATAGACAGATGAACCGAATTATTAACCCTTAAATGCCTGATTTTTCAAAAATCATTATAATAATGTTTTTCGGCTTTCATTTTTTAAATAAATCATGGGAAAAATACTTTAAAAAATCATACTTTGTTTTAAGTATGGTTTACGGCTAAAAAACAGTTTGTTACGAATCGGCAATACTGGTCTTTAATTGAAAAAATAATTTTCCTTGATAAAATCCTATAGTATTAAACACACAAGAATTGTAGGAGCTATAATAAGAAATAAATTTTATTTGCTCACTGCAGAACAAAATAGGGTATTTCGCAAGCTTCCAAATAAAACAAAAAGAACAAGTAGCAACAATTGAAAAAATAAATCTATCTTTATTCTTAACAGCAGTAGTGTTGCCCTCTACATGTTGAATTTTTAATCATATTTTCAGAATGTATTTTATTGGCAACATTAGGCGTTATAGCTTCAATATTATTATAATAGTATTTTAGAGCCTAAATTGGGTATGTTGCCGAAAAGCAACACCCGGCATTAAGGGTTAAATGTTGGAATGTTTGTCCTTACATTTGCCAGTTTTACAAAATTTGCCAATTTTTTTTATACCACTTTGGTTTACTGTGCATTGAATTTTATGTAATTGGATACAAAGGGAAGAAAAAAAAATTAAGCTTATGAAATTTTCAGCATTTTTGCATCATATTTCTGCATTTAACTACCTTTAACTTTTCCAATAACATTTAGCTTAAAAAATGCACAGTATTATTTGTATACGTAAACTAAACAGGCATAGAAAATATTAGGAATTTTAATTGATATGAAATGCGTATGGGGTATTTTGAAAAATTCTTCCTTGCGCTTAAAATATTCAGGAAAATTCCTTATTCTTCTCCTAAAAAATGTAGTATGCCACAATTCATGTAGTATGCCACAATTCATGTAGTATGCCCTTGAATAATACAGAGCTATTACAAATGATGGACCCGATGTAAAAAAAAAACATATTTTTGAAACTACTGCACATATTACAATAAGTGATACATGAATTTAAAAAGTTTTTGTTTCAGTTACAAATGTTCGATGGGTGACCCTTTTGTTACACGGCATACGTCCAATCTGTAATCGAGTTCGTTCGAAATATTTTGTAACATCACTCTGACAATGGTTTTCAAATCTTCGCAAATGCGTTCTTTAAGTTCTGAACACTTTGTTTTCGGCTTTGGTGGTACATAAACAATGTCTTTGACACTGTCAAAACTTAAAGAACGCATTTGTGCAGAATTCAAAACCATTCACAGAGTGATGCTACAAAATGTTTGGGACGAACTGGATTAGAGATTGGACGTATGCCATGTAACAAGAAAGTCACACATCTAACATTTGTAACTGAAAAAAAAACTTCGTATATTTTTCTTTAAATTCATGTATCACTTATTGTAATATATGCTGTAGTTTCGAAAATGTGATTTTTTCAGGTCAGGTCCATCATTTGTAATAGCCCTGCATTTAAAGTGTAATAAAACAAGTAAAAATTAAAAAAAAAAAAAAACCCGACTGCGCGAAAAGGGAACTAATTAATTATTTCTCATCAATGTGAAACTATCTTTATATTACTTACCTATTTTTTATTTACTTGTATTGATCACTTTTAAGTTGTATTTAATTGTTAGTTCCTATCTATAAACACCGTTTTAATGAGGCCTATAGATGTCTAGGATGGTTAGAGTTGCAGTAAAGCTAGAGATCCTACCTACACAACTTCCAGGTTGTGTAATATTTAAACGGAGCTTATGACTGTAAAATAGTCAATGAAACATCGTCTTCATTTCGAAAGACCTATCCAATAATATGCCACTCAATAAGGTGCGTAATTTTTTTCGTCTCTACCACCATTTTGTATTTTCTGGCCGCCATTTTGAATTTATAAAAACAAAACCTAGCCTATAACCACTGGGCGGTTAAGACGAATCGATAGAGAACTCATTCATTAAAATCCATCCAGCCGTTGGGATGTTTCGAGAGTATAAAGAAATCCACATGCCCAGATACGCGTGAAACACATAACCCTTCTTGGCAGTCGGGTAAAAAAAAACGAGTTTGAAGGTCCCTTCTCCCCTTAAATGATCAGCCGTACATAAACAAATACAAATTTTATGGTTTTGATCAAAAAAAGGTACAACATTTCATTGAGAATTTTTCTAGTCTTCTGTATCCGTCTCTAAACTTCAAAGCATTTTATCACTAACAATTTGATAAAAGTCTGTTTAATTAAAACCTTTTATTTACGAGGCTTTTAATGTTTTCAAAGACTTGTATCGATTGTTTCTCTTTTATATGCAGTCGTTAAAGTAATAATATTCATGAACTCTATTTGACAAAATATCGGTAGTTTTCTTATCTCTGTCTGTAGTGGTTTATTTTATAAATTCTAAATAAACTAATTTAGGATAAGTAATTCCAAACCCATATTTTGAAATTTTGTTGAGTGGTTCAAAAACAAAATTATTTTATTTTATTTTATTAATGCAGATTCTGGTAAAGAAAGTTGTTTAGGTTAGTCCATATATTGCATTTTTGGCATAAATCACAATTTCTAAATTGATTTTTTTTATGACATGGTTTATACACGAATTCAAAGATCCAAATTTAAGCCATCATTCAGTTCTAGTCATTAATATTTTACAGTCAGGATCGCAATTAGAGCATCTGAAACAGGTGCATTTTGTAATCACTATTACATTTCACCTTATTTAATTGCTGAACTCTCCGATTAATATGGTGATGATTAATATTCTGAAATACTGGTAACGAAATCAAGTCTTGCACGTATTCCAATTGCGGTCCTCTATACAATACAAAACTATGATGTCGATATATGTAAACAATGCCTTCTATTAGCTGGAAGCTTTATTTTTACTCATATTCATTAATTGGGGTTAGTTCCGAATTGATGTAATATGCAAGTAGTTGGAAAGTATAAATAGTTTTAGAAAAACGTTCTTTCATACGCATTCTAGTTTACCTTAACCCTTAAATGCGCGATTTTTTACTTTGTTCCGAAAAAATGACATATGATTCTCTAAAAGGTGCGTTACACAGGAAAAATAATGAAAAAGGTCAGAGATACATTTTTAATATAATACGTCAATCTTCAGCAAATAAATAAATAGAATGCTAAATTCATCTTTAAAAAGTTAAACTTAAAATTACACTATGTGTAAATTACTTAAAAGATGAAAAAAATATAAACAAGTAATATAAAAATTTTGTTTTAAAAGTCAATTCCTAGTTAGGCCATCAAAGAAAAATTTAATATAATCCCTTAAGCTAATATTAGTTTTTGTTGCATTAAAATATCTCAATTTGTTGATTTTCTATAATCAAGTAGGTTTACAATGGAACTCTATGGGAATTTGGCGAAATATTACAGATATCGCCAAGTTGGCGTCACTTTTGGCGACTCATTTTGGCCGCCAAATTTGGCGGTATATCGCCAAGTTGGTGACAAACTTGGCGGTATTTAGTAACAGAACAGGGTCCCCCCCTATGGTAACCCTTATTGAAAATACTTTCATTGAAATTCAATAACCAATGGCGGCCATTTTGTTTCCCATGCAAAACTAAAATTAATTAATTAAAATTTAATTAATTAATTAATATTTAAAAAAAACTTTATTAACATCAATTGTCATCCAGTACAAGTTTAAAAAAATTTATTTCAACCTGATAGGATGAATAATGAGTATTTTATTAACGATTGAAAATTTGTACAAGATAAATATATAAATATATAAATAAATATAGGGAGAGTGTGAGCTAATAGTAGGAATTGAAAAAGGTGTTAAATTACTTTAATATCCTTAGTACTTTCAACTGTACACATAGTCTTCATCAGAGAATACAAAAATACAAGCGTCTTATTTTCAAATTTCACGTAGTTGGTGTAATAGCTGCTTTTTTAAAATCGGGTCTACACTTTCTGAATACCGTCGGGGCAAACTTCCCACCAGTAAAATTGAATAGAAAATTTTGTCGTATTGAAGTGCCTTATTCATGGAAATATTTTCTCACAGATATGGTAAAAGCTTCTAGGTATTTTTACTGGTGTGAGGTTTCCTCGTAAAACATTAAGTTTGTTTCACCGGTTCTCACAATACGGCGGCAACATAGGACCTGGCTACAGCAAAAGTATACTTCCACCAGTAAAAATGCAAATCTGTTTCTCCCATTATTTAGGACTGAAATTTTTTATTAATAAGGTCTTAAAGTAGGGTTAAAATTTCTGTATAAATTTACTGGTGGAAGTTTCCACTGGAGGTGATCAGCCCTTACAAAAGCGGTTACAGCTGAAGCTTCACAATTTTAGGGATATGTCAGTTCCTTTTTGTTAATAGTTCCACGAGTTTGGTGAATTAGTCCTCCAGAATTGTCCGCGATGGCTCAGTTGGAAGAGCATTGGCGGCTTCAGCCAATATATCCCTGATTCGTATCCTGGACCGCACTTTATTCACTCACTGGGAAATTTACAACTGTTATGATTTATTTACCAATTGTGTTAAAAATTAATCTAATAAAAAAGCATTATTGAAACTATCTATTCAGGAATTCTAAATTGTTTTCTCAACTTATAATCATAGTATAATAAATGTTGAAATATTAATTGATAAAAAGTATTAAAAAAAATCCATTATAGGGAATATATCAGTATGCAATTCTCATTGCACATTTTGAATAATCCAACGCGTATCTGACATACCTATATAACTTTACACTGTAAAAAAAAATCTGTGAAGTTACTAAAGTTTTTCTAGGAAACTGGGATTCCTAGAACTTTTCATGTAACGGCAACAATAAAACTTCATGTAACAGACACACTTTTGCACCGAAAATCAAAAAATCTATAAGGTTACTAAGAATTTTTTTGGAAACTGGGATTCCGAGAACTTTTCATGTAACTGTAGCCAGGGTTACAAATAAAAGTTTAGTAAGATTACTGAAATTTTAGCAGATTCATTTGTAAAGTTACAGATTTTTGTAGCTTTACAAAAACTAGTTTTGTAGATTTGCAGCTTTTTTCGTACAGTTACAGGTGAAAGTTTAGTAAGCATGTAACTTTACATCTGTAGAACTACAGATTTTTTTTTACAGTGTATATTTTCCTCTTGTATAATTTTATCTAGTGCAGTGGTTCTCAACCAGAGGCAGGGGGTCCCATCCTATACTATTTAGTATTCTTACGTTTTAACCCTTTCAGGGTCGCTTAATATTTGTAAAAACCATTAAAAAGTACCTATTTTTTATTACAGAAATTGAATTATAAGGTTTCTAAATAAAATATGCAATTGGTTTATTTTTAAGGCGAAAAAAAAAGATTTTATAGAACAAATTCACATTTGTAGAAAAGTCATTATGTGAGAGTTATGTGTCTTAATGTTTGTTGTAAACCATACAAATTAATGCGAATAAGACCTTTATTTTTCATATCTAAGATCTTTATTTATCCTCATCGGAAAAATTTTTACAAATAATATTTGAAATAATTTATATACATTAAATTGTGATTGTTAATATTTTTTTTTTGAGTGCAATATATTTTGAATCATGCAATACAAAGTCCAACATCACAGTCAGAACTATATGTCAAAAATGTAAAGGCCGGTAGAGGGGACCTAAATAAGTGGATTTCGTATAGGAATGTGGGTGCAGAAATTTAGTGTTGAAGCAGTAGAGGGCGCTGTTAAGTTCGGTGGCCGAAAGTGCTTCGCTAGCTTGAATCATCATTCCCTTACGGATTTCAAGCAGCATGCATCGTTACACCAATGCGGAGCTTGCCGATATGCATTTTACGTATGGGGCTAAGCAAGGAAATGGTTCACACGCAACGCACGTCCAACATCTTTTGAGCTTGTCGAAGGACTATCCTCTACTATGCGTAATACTGCTTCTTTCATTGCAGAAATTCTGCGATACCTTACAGTGCCCTTATCACGCCTGGAATCATAAAACGATCCACTCGCGCAGAACTCCTAATGAAGACACGCAAATGTTCGGGGATCCGACAGAATCCTACCCGGGAATCGTTCAATCTAAATCCTTTGAGCAGCCAATCCATTTCCTTGCGCAATCCCATACGTGAAATGCATGTCGGCAAGCTCCGCATTGGTGTAATAATGCTCGAAATCCGTGCGGGAAATGACGATTCCTGCCAATGAAGAGCATTCATCCACCCCATTCAACAGCGCCCTCTACTGCCCCAACACTGCATTTCCGTACCCACATTCCTATAGGAAATCTGCTTATTTAAGTTTAAGTTAAGCTTATTACATTTTCGACATATAGTTCTGAACCACTCTGTATAGAATCCTAAATCTAAATCTCACAAAATAAAATAATTTAATAGATTATATGAGGAACAAAATAGATGTCCACACAATTATATAGATCTGAGCATTTGAAGAGGTCGCAGCCACCAAAAGAGACAGGCAGCAGCTATAATAATAATACTGATATCAGTTGTTTTTCAGCCTACTTTGAGTACATGGCACTTTGACAGTTAAGGGGGTCCGGGACACATTTTAAAATAATTTTTATTTATTGAGTTAAAATTCTAAATTTTTTTGTGATGGTTAACTGTATCATTTGTAAACAAAATCACATGATAAAACTTCTCATATTTTTTTTTTAAATTTTAATTTAAAATTTATTAAAAAAGTGGGATAATTAAAAATTATTATAACTCGAAATATTATTTATAGAATTTCAATTTTTATCATTTAAATAAACAGAAATATATACGTTTTAATTTTGATTCAGCACTTTTTAAAATATTAATTTATAAAAAAACGAAAAATATTTAACGAAAAAATTTAAAAAAAAAAATGGTGTAGCTTTTTAAAAAAAATCATGTTTTCAAAAGTTAATATTTTTTTTTCAAATATGCTGAAACAAAATTAAACTAAAACAATTGAAAAAGATATGTTCCAAGTTTGAACCCTGTATATTTAACGATTCTCGAGTTATAAGAATTTAAATACGAGAAATGATGAAAAGACCTATCATGAAGAAAAACGCATTTTTACAAGAAGTCGTTTCCATAACAGCCATTGGTTGAAAGCTAGATTTTGAAAACAAACCAAAACGAAAAATTTAATATTTTTTGTTCTAATTCAGATAGAAACATGATTTAAATGTCATTTTAAGCAGGAAAAAACAGAAAAATTTTTTGTGAAATAAAATGTTTTTGCAAAATTTGAAGATTGTTGTGTCCGGCACCCCCTTAATGGAAACTAGCCTATCTTCATCACATGACAGCCAAGAAGGGAAAAGTATTGTGGCCTGTCTCTTTCGTTGACTGCGTGAACGAGTTAGCAATTATTGCACTAGAAATGCTTGATTGCAGCCACATGTATTTATGCCAAATGAATATTTTTTCTTATTACTGTGATACGTTTTATCTTTAGCTTTAAATTTCCTTTATTTGTTTTTAATACAAATTTCATATATTATAAAAGCAATTAATATTATTTAATATTCTTTTTAATATTGAAATATATTTAGATTGAATTAGGACATTTTAAGTTTCTAGTTAACTCTAGTATTTTCTCCCGTGTACACATTAATCAGCCACTTTCAGAAACACGTTTCCATGGAAATATTTGACGTTTAAAAATATTCAACTATTTTATTGGTATTGCTTGTAAAAAAAAAAAAAAAGCTGAAGAAACATATATACTAGTACTATATATTTTTTTATTTGTTTTCAGGTGAGTTTGTAACATTAGATGGTTATATACAGAACCTTTAAAGTAAGTGCATATTCAAGAAAATAAATAACATTTTAAATATTTGTTTATCTATAGAATTTTAAATATTAGTTTTATCTAGTTTTACTTCGGTAGTTGTTGATCAATTCCGAGTAGTTGATCAGTTAATATTACATCTTATCCAATAAAGTCTTAATCGTATGGTTTTACTGCTTTTTCGAAGTATTCAAAGTACTAAGAGTAAGTCACTATTTCAGGTATATCCTCACCTTCTGTAATATAATAGTTAACTAATAGCAATCGGTGATCATCTACTAGTAAAAAGTGATATTTTGTAGTTAGAGCAGAATCATGAATTTAACGACACAGAAAAAATCAATGTGCTACATGCGGTTTAATTCCAGACAAAAAATAAAAATAAATAATAATATTAATAATATTTGAATATAATTTTACGGTAAGCAGGGCCCCAAAAACATAAAAGAACGCTTGAATAATGTTCATGAAAATTCTTCTCATTCCAATTCTGCGGTGAAAAAATGGATAAAACATTTTCGCATGGGTCGAGAACCTGTAGGAACTGATCCTCGTCAAGGTCTACCATTGGATGCACTGATCTCAAAAAATATTGCTCACATGCAGAAAGAAGTATTGAGTGACCAAGAGATTAAAACTCAAGGACATATTAACAAAATTCAACCTATCAAAACAATTTCTCTCGGCATTGTACATGGCCGTATTCATATGAGCGAAGTTCTGAAGGAGTGGTACCCCGGCTTCTTTCAGTGATTGGAAAATAGGAATGTGTCGTTTGCTGTAAACAGTTGTCGCAAGTTTACATTGCAAATCAGAGAACATTTTTACAGCCGATTTTACTGGAAATGAAATAACGGTCTTAGACTATAGTCTAATAATAATAGCTATTATCTTTTATCAAAGAGGGAACCGATGGTGAAGGAAAAAGCGTGTAGCGCCACAAGGAAGAACAAACGTGCAGCAATCACTAAAAAAGGCAATGGCCAGTATAGTTTTTTAACTTTCAAGGAATCCTGCTGATAGATTTTTTAAAAAAAGGAAGACAGAAATAATGGAAAAATATTATGCAAGCCATTTTGCAAAAACTGCGCAATGAAATTAAATAGAAAAGGCGTGTTATGTTGAATCATGGAGTTCGTCTTCTCCATGATAATGCTAATGTGCAATCAACTATGGTTTCTAAAGAGGCAGTAGCGAAGTTTAGGTTTAAAGAGCTTCATCGTTCTCAATGCAACCTAGATTTAGCACTAAGTGATTATCATTTGTTTTTCAAAATGAAATCTGACCTTCGTGGAAAGAGACTTAACGATAATGATAATGACGTGTAAAAAGCAGTAACAGAACATTTTGCAGACAAACCTTCAGACGACGTTTTCACCTGTATAGAGCTTCCCATTAAATGGTGTGAAAAGTGTATTGAACAGAATGAGATTATATTGAAAAATAAACGGGTAAAATTTTCTCTTATTATTTTAGACTTTCATCGAGCCAGAAACTTCTATAGATCAACGGTCTGCAACAGGCGGACCACGGAAGGTCGAACACTGGACCGCCAAAAAATTTCAATTTGAATAAATAAATAAATTATTAATATTAACGTATAATTGATAGGTCGTTTGATCGATAACCTTATCAATGTTTCTTATATTTTACAAGTAATAGCGCGATTAATTTTATTTTTTAATAGTGATGCATAGTTGCTATGATGTGAAACGCAAAATACTGCGTTGAAGCGCAGGCACTTCACATATGTATGTGAAACAACTTCCTTTAAAATAAATTTTTTGAAGAACAAATATCGTTCGAGATTAACGGGTGCCCACATTCAAGACACTCTTTGCATTAGCTGTTCCCATGTGAACCAAATTATAAAAACTGTCTCAAGACCGCAAGTGTAACTTTTCGCATTAATTTTTCAACGAATTCATGCATTTTCTATTTTATTATGTGTTTATAAAAAAATTAGCGGTGTATGTAGTAATTTTTAAGAACGAATACCTAACTTTTCTATTTTTTATTATGTGTTTATAAAAAAATTAGCGGTGTATGTAGTAATTTTTAAGAACGAATATCTGACTTTTCTATTTTATATTATGCGTACATCTATGAAAAAATAACAATTTAAAAGTAATAAATACTTATATTACTTATTTGTTTTTGTTTTTTCTCTGGACCTCGATAAAAGTTTTCAAGAGTATTCGGACCCCACTTAAAATTACTTGCCGACCTCTGTTCTAGATCTACTTACGTACATGTATATCGGGATATTGTGTTTTTTACATGTGCCAAAAACGAAAATGCACATGACAAAAGAAAATTGCATCAGATTTCCAGCTCTTTCAGTATCCCTAAAAAAAGACTAATCAAGATAGAAAAACGTAGTATTTTACTTTCTGAAATCACATAGCTGAACGAACATTACACTAAATAAGTCAGAGTAAAAGGACTAATGTATAAAAGAACATTATAACATATAACTTTTCCAGGGGACATAATTTTGTGAAGAATGCAAATAGGATCACATACATGGAATTTCAAAATACAGTGGAACGTCGATTATCCGAAGTAATTGGGACCGACCATCTTTCGGAAAATCGAAATTTTCGGATAATCGAGGATGCTTCACTTTTAAGATTAAGGACAAATATATGCGGTATTTCTTATCATGGTAACAAGTGCTGAATAAAAATAAAGCAATAAAAATTTTGAAAGAAGAATAAATTACCTGAACTCTAATTTTGGAATTAAGTACCCTTTACATATTTTACAAGGGTTTGAAACAAAGTTTTGCTTATCGCAGTTTCGATTGCCTTAGCTTTTGCAGCTCTATCACGAAGTTTTTTTTTTTTTAGTACTTTTAGTTCACCAGTGTAGAAGGATGCCGTGTGTTGTATGTAGGTACTCACAACCACTATTCTTTTGGTTAAATGAAACACTGACATTTATTTACGAATAGACATCACAGGAACAATAAAGGTTACATATACATATTTAGTGCATCAACCATAACATGGAACTACAAGAGAGAGACCCTAGCTCGGCTCTCGTCCTACCCTACACCCCCCCCCCCCCCCCGCAAGATGAGTGTTTGGGGATGTTTCTCCAACAAACACATATCTGAACTATAGGTCAGAATATACCCCAAAATGAACAATTTTGGCTCTTTTCTTCTCAAATATAATGGTACGAATTCTCACATATATATATATATGAAATACACAAAAAAAAACATTTACCATAAAGCAAAATACAGCAAATAACACTAATGAAAAATGAACAGACGTAAAGATGCCTTGTTACATTGCCAGAATAAAATAATAATAATAATAATCATACGAGAAAAAAAAAATAAAAATAGTAATAAATGACAGACGAAAAGATGCTTATTACAATCATACCAATCGTGAAAGTGCATCTGCATTCGTCATTTTTGAACCTGGGCAATGCTGAATATTTATGTTATATTTTTGGAGAGCTAAAGCCCATCGCTGCAGTTTCGATGACTGTGGTGCATTTCTTGTCAAGAAAGTCAATGGATTGTGATCAGTATACAGTTCGATATTTGCACCAAAAATTAAAGTTTCAAAATGTTTTAGTGTCCACACAATTGCGTATGCTTCTCTTTCAATGGTTGACCAGGCTTGTTGCGTTGGAGTCAATTTCTGGCTCGCATAAGAAATCGGGCGGACTTTCCCGTTAATTTCCTGGGAAATGCAAGCTCCTATACCAAATTGAGATGCATCCGTCTGAATTATATAAGGGTTCCCGAAGGGTGTGTATAGAGTGGGGGCCTCCTTTAGTGCCCGTTTCAGTTGCTGGAAAGCTGTTTCGTGAACAGAATTCCATATTAGTGTTTCAGGAAATTTCTTTTTCGTAAGCTCGGTAAGAGGCAGAACAGCCTCAGAAAAATGAGATCTATAATCCCGGTAGTAATTACACAGGCCTAAGATACTTCTCAGTTGAGTTTTTGTTTTTGGAGTCGATAATTTTTCGATTGTTTCAATTTTTGCGGGATCAGGTTGGTGCTTACCTGAGCCTATCAAGTGTCCTAAGTATTTAATTTGGGTTTTCCCAAAAGAGCACTTGTCAATATTGACGGTGAATCCCAGTTCATCAAGCTTATTTAACACGGTATCTAGATGAATTAAATGTGAATGCCAGTCTGTAGAAAATACGGCAATATCGTCAATATACGCACGAGAAAATTCTTCGAATTCTCGAAGGGCTTTATTCATTGAACGCTGAAAACTCGCAGCCGCGTTTTTAAGCCCATACGGCATTACTTTAAATCTATACTGTCCACGGTGCGTCTTAAAGGATGTAAAATCACGGCTTTCTTCTTCCATGGGGATTGCCCAGTAACCTTTAAGCAAATCTAAGGTTGTAATAATGTTAGCCTGTCCGATGCTATACATTAAACTCGTCGCATCTTCCATGGGAAAGTCATCAGATTTAGTCACAGCATTTAGAGCTCGATAATCCACACATAAGCGTATATTACCGTCTTTCTTTTGCACACACACCACTGGGTGTGCTATCTCTGCTGAACTCTCCTCAATCAAACCTAACTCTAGGAGTTCATTTATTTGTTCATCCACTTTCGATTTTAATGTCTCTGGAATCCTATAAACATATGGTTTCTTTCTCTCTGCGTTTGTAATTAACCGAATCTTGTGAGGATCTACCGCCGCAACTCTGACCTTTTTTCTGAATAGGATCTCACATTTCTTCAATAATTGTTCCAAATCTCGTTTTTCATTAGTTTGTAAGTGAGACAATTTAATGTCAGCAAAGACATCGTTCTTTTCATTTTGCATATTCTCGGGACTAGCCTGAATATCCCCGAAGTCACTTTCCTCTTCGAAAACGATCCCTATAGCATTAATTCTAGGATAAAACTTCTTAATTTTATTTACGTGCACTTTCTTAATAGTCCCATCTTGTAATTTTACCTTATACGCGTGTGGGGGACAAAATTCTATAATTTCCCCAGGACCTGTCCACCGCGCATATATTTTATTATTAGAGTCCGGAATGAGAAGAAATACCTGATCTCCTACGGAAAAATTTCTAATAGATGACCTTTTATTGAAATAGTCAGTATAAGTTTTTTGCCTATTCGCCGCCGTAATAGATGCAAGATCAGCAGCTCTTTCCATTCTAATCTTAAGGTTTTGTAAATAATCGGTTGCAGACTCGGTTATATTTACTGGAAGATGTATTTCTCCCGCCCAGGTAGACTTTAAGATTGCTAACGGCCCCCGCGTTTCCCTACCATATAACAATTTGAATGGAGAGATCCCGGTGGTGCAATTAGGCACTTCACGATATGCGAATAAAAGAAAAGGAATCTGCTTATCCCAGTCTCTCGGATCCTCTCGAATAACATGGTGTAACATGTTTTTTAATACCCTATTAAATCGTTCAATCAAACCATTGCTGGCCGCATATCCGGGGCAAGAAAATCGGGGGCTGGATCCTAATCTTTTTTGAAATTCTTGAGTTAATGCGGACGTGAAATTGGTGCCCTGATCACTAGCAATAATATTTGGAATACCTGTTCTACAGAATACTTGCAATAATGAATCGCAAGCTGTCTTTGCAGTGAGAGATCTCATAGGTATGGCCTCAGGCCATCGAGTATGCTGATCTATGAGACTTAAAACATACTTATGACCTCTTCCTGAGGGTGGATCAATCGGTCCAATTACGTCAACGTTCACCACCTCAAACGGGAGTTCCGGTCTTAAAACTGGGGTAATTGGGGCTCTATCACTTATCTTTTCAGTGGTTCTTAATTGGCATTTTTCGCATGTTTTGCAAAACCCCATTATATCTTTAGACATGTTAGGCCAAAAGAAATTGAACGAATCCGTTCTTTCGTTTTCCTGTAACCCAAGTGAGCGCCAAAAATTGATTCATGTGCTAGTTTCAAGACCTCTTATCTTTTACTCTGGGGTAACGCCAGTTGAAACACCGATTCACCTATAACTTTATCCTTATGATAAATCAACCCGTCAATACTAGTAAAATTCCCTTTTCCCATCTCTAGATCATTACGTACGTTTTTAAGGGTTTCGCATTTAGCATGCTCTTCCTTAAAAAGGTTAACAGTGGATATTTGTTCTAAAGTGTTGCTTCTGAGCGGCTGCTTTAATTCCGCACTCTACAGTTATCGATTTACTTAGCGCATCATTATCCGATATCTCGATCTTCGAAAATTTCCTCTCATTCCTTAAAAATTCCGTTCGTAAACCCCCGATAGCTCTACTAGTCCCTGCTTCATCATTTCCCTTCCTGACCTCTATAGTCTGGATATTGGGGGTTGTATTTTCTTTCAGTAGTTCGTATATTTCAGGCGGTAATAAACAAGGAAAATCCAGCCTTTCAGTTACAGCGACTTCAATATCAACGGGCTTACTTATCCGGCCTTGTCCATACCAAATTCCTATTGGAATAACACACAACTTAGCTTCAATAGTCTCGCCAAAAGCTGACCTCAGCTGAACCCGACCGTGACTTCTTTCTAAACATTCCCGCGGAATACATGATTCTTTAAAAACCGTGTATTCAGTTCCGGAATCCAGGATGCTTTCAACTTCCTTCCCTACTATGTTCAAAGTTACCGTTTCTACGGGGGTAAAGGAGGGGGTCGGCATACTATCTCCGAATGATCTAACTTTAGCGATCACTGGTCTATCTTCTAATTTTTCACTTTTCCCCGTTTCTTGGCTCCCGATCTTATCTGAGCGCCTTCTACAATCTTTTGCGAAATGATTTAGACCGCAGATATAGCAAGTTTTATTATGGTTTCGTCCGCGTGAATTATTATCGCTTCTTAATGGAGGGGGAACGTATCTCGGGAAATTCACCTCATTTAAGTTTTTCCCTCTAGAAGTATAGTAAATATCACATTCTTTCGCAAGATGAGGGGGTAGGAACCAATCCTCAGCCTGTCTTATCATTATATGCGTCGCGGTTTCTTGATCTAATGTACTGAACAATTTGTCTGAAACTATTAGATCCTTTAAATTCTGGAAGGTTTCTACTTTCCGCAACTTACAATAATATTCCCAATTGGTAGTCAAGTGCGATGCAAATTGAATATGGGTCTCTCCTGGCTTCCTTTCAGCGGTACGGAAATTTTCTAAACATACTTGCGGGGTAGGTTCATACTCTCTCAACACTATGTTTTTAACTTGTTCGTAATTAGTGATATGTTCGTCACTAATGTATGTTAATATGTTGTTCGATTTCTCTCCTAATATATTAATAAGCATTTCCGCTTTGAGGTCTTCGGGTACCTCCTTAATTTTGAAGGCCCTTTCTAAAGAGCTGAAAAATAAATTCCAAATTTCTGGTTCTGATGGGACCGGAATCGTTAGAGTTTTTACGCTTTTTAATAGCGATTCTATAGGTATTTTTTTCACGCCCGCATCACTTGATGCCTCACTTGAGGCATTTCCATTAAATTTAAGTTTGGCCTGTTCCAGCTCAAATTGTTTTTCAAGCCGTAATTTTTCCACTTCATTTTCTATTCTTAATTTTTCAACGCGATTTTTTTCCAATTCAATTTTATTGCTTTCTTCTAATTTATTTTTTTCCGCTTCAGCCTTTCTCTCATTAATAATTGTATTTAAAGTGTCCTCAACAAAATCTTTCTGATTCGTATAAACGTCTGACTTTTCTAGGATATTTTTTAATTGGATTACTTTTGAATCTGGGGGAAATTCCAAATTGAGTTCCTCTAGTAACTTTTGGAGGTCCCCTTTATTCGCGCCTTTCAACATTTTTTTTTCTTATTAATTACAAAAAAAAAATAATAATAATAAAAAATCGAAGCTAACTCACCACACGCTAGTCAGGCTAGTCTCGATCCTGCCGGCTGCGCCACTGTAGAAGGATGCCGTGTGTTGTATGTAGGTACTCACAACCACTATTCTTTTGGTTAAATGAAACACTGACATTTATTTACGAATAGACATCACACGAACAATATAGGTTACATATACATACCCAGCTAAAAATGAACTGTAGTTTTTTTACAGAAATGATGTATTTTTCAAGTTTTTCTACGGTCAACTGTAGTTTTTTTTGTAGTGCAATATCAACAGTAAAAAAACTTCAGTTATTTTCCAGTTATTGACAAGTATTTTTTCAACCCAAAATTTAAAAAATAGTAAGACTTTATGTCTACAGTAAAACGGCAGTGAATTTCAAGTGATTTTATAGCAATTAATTCACAAAAATTTTCGGTGATGTATCTGCAGTCTGACTGCAGTTTCTGAAGAACTTTACAGGTCTTAATTTTGTAAGTATGATTATTATAATAGTAACTACAGTATAACAGCAGTTACTGTAAGATACTTTTGCAATACACAATGCTGTATGATTGTGTGATATATCCCGAATTTTCTAAAGTGTTTAAAATTGTTTTGATTTTGTGAGAGTTGCATGTTATGAAACACACTTTTTATATACTAATGATAATTAATACTCTTTCCAAGACTTTTAAGGACTTAATTGAAAGTCACATTCCTACCTAACGCAAAATTTTTAGTTCCTCTTTCATTTTAAGCTAAGATAAAAAAAATTAAATTTCACTATGATTTTCAAAATCAGAGAAAAAAAATTAGTTAAATTTCAAAATCGAGGGAGGGGCAGTGGCATCAACCCACCTGTGCCCCTGCCCACAACGGAAAATTCTTAGTTTTTTTTTTTAACTTACTCTAAACGAATAAATTTTGCTATTTTTTTTTTCAAAATCGGAGAAAAAAAAAATTAATTAATTTTCAAAAGCCAGGGGGGGGGGGGGGAATGAGAAATTTCTTCATTTTTTTATTGTAAATTACTCGAAAAGTATACATTTTACTATGTTTTTGAAATAGAGGAAAAGGAAATTTTAATTAATTAACTTTTGAAATCCAGGAAGGGGCAATAGGTTTCTCCTACCACCTACCCTATCCCTAACTGAAAATTCTTAATTCCTCTTTTATTCTAAGATAATTAAAAAAAATTCAGTATGTTTTTCAAAAGCGAAGAAAATAGTTAACATTTAAATTCAAGGGAGGGGCAATCGCTCAGCTATGCCCCTTCCCCTAACAGGAAATTCTTAGTTTCTTTATTTTTAGTTAGTCGAAAAGAATAAATTTTACTACTTTTCAAAAGTGGAAAATTTTTTTTATTAGTTACATTTTAAAATCCAGGGAGGGGAGGGCAATGAACCTCTCAACCCCCCCCCCCCACACCCCACCCCCTCCCTCCCTCTTAATGTAAAATTTCTCATTTTTCTATTCAGAGTTACTCGAAAAGTATAAACTTTACTATGTTTTTGAAAACAAAAGAAAAAGAATATTTAATTAATTAAATTTTTAAATTTAGGGAGGGGCAATAGCTCTCTTCTAACTTCGTTCCCATAAGAGAAAATTCTTAGTTATTCTTTTATTTTAAGATAAGAGAAAAGATCAAATTTCACTATGTTTTTCAAAAATCAGAGAAAAAAAATAGTTACAATTTAAAATCGAGGGAGGGGCAATGACTCACATATGCCCCCTTCCCCTAACAGGAAGTTCTTAGTTCCTTTATTTTAAGTTATTCGAAAAGAATAAATTTTACTATGTTTTTGTAAATTGGAGAAAAAAATTGCTAATTAAATTTCAAAATCCAGGAAGGGGCAATGAGTCTCACCCCCCCCCCCTCCCCCCCCCACACACACACTCACACCACCACCAACAACACCACCAACACCCCTTAACTGAAAATTTCTTATTTATTTTCATTTTAAGTTACTTATTTACATAATGTTTTTGAAAACAGAAGAAAAGAAATTCTTATTAATTAAATTTTAAAATCAAGGTAGGGGCAATAGGTCTCCCTTGCTCACTGCCCCACTATCTTCATAACTAGTTTTTAGTTCCTCTTTTATTTTAAATTACTCGAAAAAAATTTACTATGTTTTTCAAAATCGAAGAAAAAGGAAATTTAATTAGATAAATTTCAAAATCGAGAGGGACAGTGGCCCAACCATTCTTTTATATGTCGCCCATGATTAGAAATTAGAAACACAGATGGGTTTACTCATTGCATATTGCATAAATTGTCTTTCTTCCATATCGGACATACATATAACTTCCAGTTTTCCACTTTTACCTCATAAAAACAAAGAAGAACAACAAAAAAATAGTATAATTTTCTTCCTTTATTTTATTTAAATTTCTCATTTGGACATATGATTTATTTTTCAACCCCTTACAGCTGAATGTCTAACCCCATGGTTTCGTTGCAACTGCAGGAGAAGCATTAAAGAAACACCTCAACTCACGGAAATGCCGGCTTGTTTATGAAAATCGGCGCGGAGTACCACGTTGATTTGCTAAAAGAAGTTCATTTATTTTGCAGTTTGGCGAAAAATATCACCACTGTTTATTGAAATAAAGTGGCTGTATGGGTATTTTTACATTCTCAATCGAAAGAAATTAATTTCAGATCCACACGATTGAGTTAATTTGAATAAAGTGATAACGATTTATAAACCGCCGCAATTTTTGTACAATCATCGTTAGTATTTCAAATCTAGATGAGATTGTACTATTAACGGTTAATGCATGCGAAAAAATTAGGTCCATTTCATATTAACAGGATTAATTAAATTCAAATGTCATCCAAAACATTTGATAAAATTTTGTTTCTGACAATCCAGATAGTTCGATTTTACTTGATTTAGTGCACTTATCTATTTATAGTAATTAACAATGTTGTATTTCAGATTTACACTTGCTTCAATCAGTATGTTCTTTTAGATTAAAAGTTTCAGAATTTTTATATATCTTACACAGATACTTATCTGTGCTTTGTATTAAAGTATGTTTTGATGTTCAGTTACACAAAAAATTAATACTGAACTTCAAATTATAAATTGATGCCTGCCTAGGATACCTACAATAAGTGCATAACATTTCACAGGTAAGTAACTTATTTTCTTTTTAGGAATGAAACAGTTTTATGTAATACAAAGCGGTTAGACACATTGTGTTAATAATAATTTTTATTTAATGAGTACATACTCACTAATTATGTAAAATATTAAATTTTTTAAATGAAGCAATCTTTTTTTACTATCATATGAATTGCGTTATTTTAAAAAGAAAATTTACACTTCTGAATGGTAATAGGGCCAAATTAGTTTTTTTCGTCAATTATGACACTTCTCAGAATCAAATAATAAAGGCAATATTTTGCAATATTATATTTCTACCCACTGTTAAAATTTAGTTTTTTCTTGATACTGATTTGTGAAACTCGTGGGATTTTTATCATATGGTCGATGAATGAATTTAGACTTTCAGAGCACTTTTTCAGATTTTCCCTGCAAGCGATCGAAGAATTATTTTTTTTTCCACATGACAGAGTTTTCATATGCGTTTAAATTTTTTAAATGATTTTTTCATTTATTAAGAAGGATATTGAATGAGCTTGGTACACCGTCATGTTACAATACACACAAGCTAATGTTAAACCACTGAAAATATCCTTAATTATTTTAAATGTTTTTTTTTGTGCATAGGAGGACATTGAATGAGCTTAGTACACTGTCATGTTACAATACTCACAAGCTAATGTTAAACAAATGACAATATCCTTAAATTTACGTTAACACTTTGGCTGCCGCCCATTTTTCAAAATCTGTTCCCAGGCACCGAATGCGTGACTTAGAGATCTGCACGGGCAGACCCGTGGCCCCAGAGTTGATTTCAGGGGGTGGTCCGGGGGGGGACATTCCTTCCAGAGCAATGACAGCCCTCCCCCCCCTCCCGCCCATCCCCTGAAATCAACTCTGGGGCCACGGGTCTGCCCGTGCAGATCTCTAAGTCACGCATTCGGTGCCTGGGAACAGATTTTGAAAAATGGGCGGCAGCCAAAGTGTTAAGGTAAAATTTTGATCAAAATCCCAACTAAAGGATTTCTCTTTTTTGTCCAACAATCAACTGGCAAATTTCACAAATTTTTCTGATGACTTAATGACTATTTTCAGTTTTTTTTTCATGCAACTGATTGACAATTTTTGCAATATTATATTTCTACCCACTGGTAAAATTAATTTTTTTCTTGATACTGATTTGTGAAACTCGTGGGATTTTTATCATATGGTCGATGAATGAATTTAAGACTTTCAGAGCACTTTTTCAGATTTTCCCTGCAAGCGATCGAAGAATTGTTTTTTTTCCCACATGACAGAGTTTTCATATGCGTTTAAATTTTTTAAATGATTTTTTCATTTATTAAGAAGGATATTGAATGAGCTTAGTACACTGTCATGTTACAATACACACAAGCTAATGTTAAACCACTGAAAATATCCTTAATTATTTTAAATTTTTTTTTTTTGTGCATAGGAGGACATTGAATGAGCTTAGTACACTGTCGTGTTACAATACTCACAAGCTAATGTTAAACAAATGGCAATATCCTTAAATTTACGTTAACACTTTGGTTGCTGCCCTTTTTTCAAAATCTGTTCCCAGGCACCGAATGCGTGACTTAGAGATCTGCACGGGCAGACCCGTGGCCCCAGAGTTGATTTCAGGGGGTGGCCCGGGGGGGGGGAGGGGGCTCTCATTGCTCTAGAAGGAATGTCCCCCACCCCGGACCACCCCCTGAAATCAACTCTGGGGCCACGGGTCTGCCCGTGCAGATCTCTAAGTCACGCATTCGGTGCCTGGGAACAGATTTTGAAAAATGGGCGGCAGCGAAAGTGTTAAGGTAAATTTTTGATCAAAATCCCCGACTAAAGAATTTCTCTTTTTTGTCCAACAATCAACTGGCAAATTTCACGAATTTTTCTGATGACTTAATGACTATTTTCAGTTTTTTTTCATGCAACTGATTGACAAATTTTGCAATATTATATTTCTACCCACTGGTAAAATTTAGTTTTTTCTTGATACTGATTTGTGTGAGCTTAGTACACAGTCATGTTACAATACACACAAGCTAATGTTAAACCACTGAAAATATCCTTAATTATTTAAAATGTTTTTTGTGCATAGGAGGATATTGAATGAGCTTAGTACACTGTCATGTTATAATACTCACAAGCTAATGTTAAACCAATGACAAAATCCTTAATTTTTCTTTTAAATGTTTTTTTTTTTTTTATAGGAGGATATTCAATGAGCTTAGTACACTGTCATGTTACAATACTCACAAGCTAATGTTAAATCAATGACAATATCCTTAAATTTACGTTAACACTTTGGCTGCCGCCCATTTTTCAAAATCTGTTCCCAGGCATTGAATGCATGGCTTAAGAGATCTGCATGGGCAGACCCGTGGCCCCAGAGTTGATTTCAGGGGGTGGTCCGGGGAGGGGACACACACATTCCTTCCAAAGCAATGAGAGCCTCCCCGTCCACCCCCTGAAATCAACTCTGGGGCCACAGGACTGCCCGTGCAGATCTCTAAGTCACGCATTCGGTGCCTGGGAACAGATTTTGAAAAATGGGGGCAGCCAAAGTGTTAAGGTAAATTTTTGATCAAAATTCCCACTAAAGGATTTCTCTTTTTTGTCCAACAATCAACTGGCAAATTTCACCAAATTTTCTGACGACTTAATCACTATTTTCAGTTTTTTTTCATGCAACTGATTGACAAATTTTGCAATATTATATTTCTACCCACTGGTAAAATTTAGTTTTTTCTTGATACTGATTTGTGTGAGCTTAGTACACCGTCATGTTACAATACACACAAGCTAATGTTAAACCACTGAAAATATCCTTAATTATTTTAAATGTTTTTTGTGCATAGGAGGATATTGAATGAGCTTAGTACACTGTCATGTTATAATACTCACAAGCTAATGTTAAACCAATGACAATATCCTTAATTTTTCTTTTAAATGTTTTTTTTTTTTTTTTTTTTTTTTTTTTTTTTTTGCATAGGAGGATATTCAATGAGCTTAGTACACTGTCATGTTACAATACTCACAAGCTAATGTTAAACCAATGACAATATCCTTAAATTTACGTTAACACTTTGGCTGCCGCCCATTTTTTAAAATCTGTTCCCAGGCACCGAATGCGTGGCTTAAGAGATCTGCATGGGCAGACCCGTGGCCCCAGAGTTGATTTCAGGGGGTGGTCCGGGGAGGGGACACACACATTCCTTCCAAAGCAATGAGAGCCCCCCGTCCACCCCCTGAAATCAACTCTGGGGCCACGGGACTGCCCGTGCAGATCTCTAAGTCACGCATTCGGTGCCTGGGAACAGATTTTGAAAAATGGGGGCAGCCACAGTGTTAAGGTAAATTTTTGATCAAAATCCCCAACTAAAGGATTTCTCTTTTTTGTCCAACAATCAACTGGCAAATTTCACCAAATTTTCTGACGACTTAATGACTATTTTCAGTTTTTTTTTCATGCAACTGATTGACAAATTTTGCAATATTATATTTCTACCCACTGGTAAAATGTAGTTTTTTCTTGATACTGATTTGTGAAACTCGTGGGATTTTTATCATATGGTCGATGAATGAATTTCGACTTTCAGACCACTTTTTCAGATTTTCCCTGCAAGCGACAAGGTACAAGTGTGCTGTTTTTTAAACATTTCCGCTCAGTGGCCCTTTTTATCTAGAATCAACACTAGGATAGTGATGATTCTAGAAAAAAGGACTGCTGTGTGCGAATTTTTAAAAAAGGGCGCTCGCAGAACAGAAGTATAAAAATCTAGGCGCCAGCAGGCAGTTTCTCACCACTAAATTTTATTAGTTCTCTTCACTTAAATTCTTACAAAAAATTTAGGTGAAATATTAGACAAAAAATAACAAATAAAATTTAGTGGTGAGAGACTGCCCATTGGCACCTAAATTTTTTTCTTGCATTCGTGTACCTTGTTCACAAAAAATAATTTGAATTGGTTTGCTTAGACTCCTTTTTTATTAGTGGTGTACCGAGTAGTACTTTGGCCGAGTACCGAGTACTCGGCCACTGACTACTCGACCGAATACCGAGTAGTTGTGTAATAAGAAAAACTTACTTTTATTTGTATGTGTGAAACTAAATTTTAATCTTGAATTATTTTATGAGGGGTTTTTGCTTAACTTTTTCTATATTTTGTACACATATTGTTAAATACTGAGTAAATAGTTTTATGAATTATTACATATATTATACATTGATATTCGAATAACTTTTTACTGATCAGTTTGAAATTATTACAACTACTCGATATTGGCCGAGTGCTCGGCCAAAATTTCGCCGAGTATGCCGAATACTCAGTATTTACCGAGTACTCAGTACAGCTCTATTTTTTATCAATAAAATTTTGCAATGTTTTCCTGTGACAGATTGAATTTTGCGATTTTCCCCACATTTAATGTTATTATGCATTCCTTTTTTTAAATATTATTATATGCAATAACTAGTTTTCAATTATCAGTTAATGTGACTTATTTAGCAGTTTTTCAGCTGCAATCGGTCGACAAATTTCACATTTTTTAATGCCACCAACTGAAGAATCTTGTGAGTTTTGTCTCAATTGATGAATTTCACGATTGATTTCTGCAACAGGTTGACAAGTTTCACAATATTTTAAAGCAGCCGACTGAAGAATTGTTCTGTTTTTTTTTGTTTTTGTTTTTTTTTCAATAATGGTTGTTGGTTGCGTTTATGTTGGCCAGTTATCAGCACGAGGGATATAGGCCCTAACGGGGGGGAGTGCCCTCCGTGGGTGGTCTTTCTAAGGGAACCTAACCCGTATTTATGCTTGGAAAACCAAGGTCCGAAGAAAACTCTGACAGATTAGGCCGACGGGCGCTATTGGGATCGAACACAGCACCTCCCGTCTACCAGCTTCGAGAGCAGAACCTCTCGGCCACTGGTGGGGATTTTCAATAATGGACTGGGGAATTTCATAAATATTTTCATTGAGTGAGTAATGATTTTTGCAATTTTTTTCACGGTACCAATTCTCGAGTTTTGCAATATTTTATTTCTACTGATCGGGGAAATGTGCGGGAGCTTCCTTGCGATTGATTTGCAAAACTCGTGCGATTTTTTTCATATTGTCGATGGATGAATTTCACAGATTTTCACCACGGCCGATCGAAGAATTTCATTATTTCTCTTACTTTTTGAACTTTTTTAATATTTTCATCCTTTTAGATTGGATTTTTTTACAGAGCCCTCCGATAAATGTCATTTATAATATATAAAAATTTCATAGAGGAGTGAGGATGTATTCCAGGTGGTGCAACCCCCCACTTTTCAAAATTTTGCCGACATCCCTCATGTAACTTGTTAGAAAGGCCCCACCACCACTTATTTATGTTATGCACATCCGGCTTTCCTCACCCGCTTTGCCCCCCCCCTCCAAGGGGGAACTTTTCTAAATTTTGCCATCATGCCTTGTGACATACTGTTGGAAAGCCCTGTGAGCACTTATTCATGTTGTGCACATCCGGTTTCCCCCCCCCCTAGGGGGCACTTTTCTAAATTTTGAAGTCACCCATCATGTGACATATTGTTGGAAAGGCCTAATACCACTTATTCATGTTATGCACATCCGGCTTCCCTTACCCCACTTTGCCCACCCCCCCCAAGGGGGGCACTTTTCTAAAGTTTGCAGTCACCCATCATGTGACATATTGTTGGAAAGGCCTAATACCACTTATTCATGTTATGCATATCCGGTTTCCCTCCCCCCACTTTGCCCCCCTCAAGGGGGGCACTTTTCTAAATTTTGCAGTCACCCATTATGTGACATATTGTTGGAAAGGTCTAATACCACTTATTCATGTTATGCACATCCGGCTTCCCTCACCCCACTTTGCCCCCCCCAAGGGGGCACTTTTCTAAATTTTGAAGTCACCCATCATGTGACATATTGTTGGAAAGGCCTAATACCACTTATTCATGTTATGCACATCCGGCTTCCCTCACCCCACTTTGCCCCCACCAAGGGGGGCACTTTTCTAAAGTTTGCAGTCACCCATCATGTGACATATTGTTGGAAAGGCCTAATACCACTTATTCATGTTATGCACATCCGGTTCTCCCCCCCCCACACTTTGCTCCCCCCTGAGGGGTCACTTTTCTAAATTTTGCCGACACCCCTCGTGTGACCCATTGCTGGAAAGGCCAATGGCTACTTATTCAAGTTGTGCACATTTGGCTTTCCTCTCCACACTTCCCCCCAAGGGGGGCACTTTTCTAAATTTTGCAGTCACCCATCATGTGACATATTGTTGGAAAGGCCTAATACCACTTATTCATGTTATGCACACATCCAACTTCCCTCACCCCACTTTGCCCACCCCCCCTAAGGGGGCACTTTTCTAAATTTTGCCGTCACCCATCATGTAACATATTGTTGGAAAGGCCTAATACCACTTATTCATGTTATGCACATCCGGTTTCCCTCCCCCCACTTTGCCCCCCCCCCCAATGGGGCACTTTTTCTAAATTTTGGAGTCACCCATCATGTGGCATTTTGTTGGAAAGGCCTAATACGACTTATTTATGTTATGCACATCCGGCATTTCTCCCCATATTTTCTAATAAATTTTTAAAAGGCTACAGTCAAACTGCAAAAAAAATGTAGTTGGGAGACTGCGGTGATTTGGCACAAATCCCTGCAGTTCTTTTGAAGTCGACATAACTATAAATTGACTGCGGTCAGAGTGTAGTTATCAACTACACATTTACTGCGGTTAATTTATAGTTATGTCGACTTCAAAAACACTGCAGGGATTTGTGCCAAATCACCGCAGTCTTCCAACTACATTTTTTTTAAAGTTTCACTGCAGTTCATTTTTAGCTGGGTATTTAGTGCATCAACCATAACATGGAACTACAAGAGAGAGACCCTAGCTCGGCTCTCGTCCTGTCCCTTCTGCCCTCTTTTTCTCGTAACAGCCTCCTCCATAGCAAAAGGTGCTGCCGAGCACGACCTCTGTTGGCAACGTCAGCGGGAGGATGGGTTCTGACCCTACAACCAGTATCATAGTCTTTCTGCTGCTCCAGCCATGCCAAGCCTTGTTTAAAACATTCAAAATCTTTAGAATTGCTAATTTGTTCGTTTTCTTTGCCTGCTAGACCACATTCACACATTTTCTTTCTCCTCTTACTGTATTCTTGATCACTGTCCGCAACTTACGAGAGCTCAAGTTAAATTCAAAGGAATTCTAAGAAAGGGAATCCAAAATATTTATCTACTCGTGGTTCGAAAGCGACCGCTTGCACACAAGAAATGTGATAGTAAAAAAAAAAAAAAAAGCATTAAAAATGAATTTCGTTTAAGAGAGTTTTCGGATAAAAAAAAGTTTTACTGTAATTTTTTTTTTTGGAGACTTTAATTGTTGAAATGCTATATTGATTTTTGAATTTTATAAATAAAAAGTAAATGAAAACACACCTCACACAAATATTAGTGTTTAAGACACGCTTGACTAAAATTTTGCTTTGTAGGAAACTGTATGTAAACGGGAGACTTGATAAATTGTATTTAAATGACCAGAATAATTTTACCAAAATTAAAAATCATTTGAAATAAACAATATAAAAATGAATTATTTAGAAAGAATGAATTTTTAAATAAACATTTCATGATAGTTGCTATTAGAATTAGGCTGTAATAAAATCGTTCTACGAAATAGATGCCTCGACCAGAAAACAACCTAGAGTTATTCAAACTCTCAAAAGGTTTTTGACGAGGTTTTAGTTTTTTTGTGCATACTTTATATGCTTATGTTGTAACAACATTATTTTATTTGCTTACGTTGAAAGTATAAAAGTGTAATGTCAAAAAAAACTCTCTTCCAACATAATTTTCTTCATGGTATTTTGAAAAGATTGATCCAAGTTTATTCAGGTTTTTACGAAATTTTTCTTTTGTTTAATTTCTTTTTTTCAAGGGGTATTTAAAAAAGGTAATTCAGCTGTGGAATATGCAATATGTACATTAATTATTAAGAATACAAATTTTTTAAAAAATATTATCAGTTTCACTTTTTTCGGAAATTGTGTATATATATATATTTAAATAAAAATGTTTAATAAGCATAAATTAAACTTTGTGCGAATTGTAATAAAAAAGCTAAAATCTTTAACAACGGTTTTACGCACAAATAACGTACAAAACGACAAAAAAAAATCCCATACGATCGTTTCGAGGTTTCCTGGATCCCCTTCCTCAGTGAAAAAAACAAATTAAAATGGGTTCGAAGTACACCTCGGTTATAGCCACGAGTACTGGATTATGGACTGATTGAAAGAAACGACGCAATTGACCAGAAATAACTGAAAAGAGTCACTGCGCAGGATCCCTCCACACTGGGGAAAGAAAAGGGGTGTTGGTCATATCATTTACTAAGGAGGAAGTATGTTTATGAATATAATGAGCTTCGTAAAACTCTAGATAAAAAACTGAGTTACATTTTTGAATGATTTTAGCTTCTGGATAATTAAATTGGTAGTTGGAATTCCAACAATGTTTCGCTATTGTAGATTTCTCAAATTCTTGCTTTCTAACGTAATTCTGGTGTTCTTTCAGCCTTATTCTAAGTGCATGCTTCGTCTGCCCAATGTAAGAGAGGAATGGAATTATACCCATGATGGGAATTATTACCCATTATTACTGATTCTAGCAAATACTCTCTCATATCTTCTGTGGCAATTTGTGCTCGTTTGTATGCATTACCCAAGGTGCATAAAACTGATATTCCGTTTCGACCCATCGTTTCCAATATTGGTACTGCCTCTTCTTATTATAAGCTTGCAAAACATTTAGTTTCCAAGTTTCTCTCCCCCCCCCCCCTCATGGTTAACAATATTTATACACCAAAAAACTCAGTTCAATTTGCTAATAGAATTCGTAACTTCAATCCAACAGGCTATACTATGGTTTCGTTCGATGTCAAATCTCTTTTTACAAATGTTCCTGTACAATGTGCTTTAGATTGATTGAGAAAAAGATTAAATGAGTTTCACTATTTTCAATATGAAATTGAGAACCTGATTTCTTTAACCAGCGTTTGTTTGTCTCAAAATACTTTTGTGTTTCAAGGGAAATTTTATAAAATAGTGGAAAGTTTTTAGCTATGGGTAGCCCTTTGAGCCCAGTTTTGAGTGATATTTACATGCATTAATTTGAAGTTAAATTATTTAAATTAATACAATTTCCATTTTATACATGTTACGTAGATGATTCCTTTGCTTTGCTTGATTTGTCTAAACATAATATTAACGCTGTTCTTGATTTATTTAATTCTATTGATCCATGTATACAGTTTACTTTTGAAATTGAAACTCAACAACGTCTAGCTTTTCTGGATGTCCTGGTAATTCGTAATGATTGTGAGTTTTTGACGACAGTTTACCGAAAACCTTTTGCTGTAAATGTATCCCCTCATTATAAGTCCAGTCATCCCCCACATCAAAAACTTGCAGCTTTCAATACTCTTATTTTCCGTGCACGTAAAATTTGTTCCAATTCAGATTTATTTAATAGTGAAATTAACTATATAAAAGCAGTTGCTATCGATCGTGGATTTGGTTTGAATATCATTAACCGTATTTTATCTAAACCTCAGATCACCAACTATTCTATTCCAGCAAATAAAGAATTTAAAAATGTTATTGTCTTACCTTATTTTCCTAAAATCAGTACACAAATTTCTCGTATTCTCAATAGGTTTAGTTTTAAAGTTGTTTTCACTCCAACCAATAAAATTTCTTTCTCCAGTCTTAAAGATCCTATAGGATCTTTATTATGGTCGTCAATATATTGACGACCATAATACCTGGGGCATTTACAGAAATTTTTGTGACTGCGGACTCTCTTACATTGGGCAGACGAAGCGTGTACTTAGAATTAGGCTGAAAGAACGCCAGAATTACGTTAGCAAGCAGGAATTTGAGAAATCTATAATAGCGAAACATTGTTGGAATTCCAACCACCAATTTAATTATCCAGAAGTTAAAATTATCCAAATTGTAACTCAGTTTTTGATCTAGACTTTTACGAAGCTCATTATATTCATAAACATACTTCCTCCTTGGTAAATGATATAGCCAGCACCCCTTTTCATTCACCAGTGTGGAGGGATCCTGCGCAGTGACTCTTTTTTAGTTATTTCTGGTCAATCGCGTTATTTCTTTAGGATATATAAACTCTTGTTTCCGCCTTTTCAGCCAGTCCATAAGCCAGTACTCAGGGCTGTAACCGAGGGGTTCTTCGAATCCATTTTAATTAATTTTTTTCCCCTCACTAAGGAAGGGGATCCAGGAATCCTCGAAATGATCGTATGGGATTTTTCTTTTTTTTTTTTTCTTTTTTTTTTTTTTTTTTTTTTTTTTTTTTTCGTTCTGTACGTTATTTGTGCGTAAAATCGTTGTTAAAGATTTTAGCTTTTTTATTAAAAAGGTTTAATGTCTGTCTTCTAGATATCTAAGTTATTAAACTATAGTTAACCATTATTAAAAAACTGCTATTTTGAATTAAAGATTTTTGTAAAAGTTTCAGTTAAACATATTAAATTAAAATTATTTGTTTAAAATTTCGAACTTATTTAGTGTTTTTCATGAATTTAATACATACATGCATAAATACATACTTACATAAATTATATTTCATTCTTTCTTCATACCATCATTATGGTTTCCTTTGTAAGTTTAATCCGGTAGAAAGTTTAATTGTTGCGTTTTGAAATCACATAGCTACCCGTACAAAGCACTGAATAAGTTGGAACGACAGATATAATGTATGAACAACATTATAACATTTTCCTTTAAAATCTTCTCACCGCCGCGATCTGATATATCCATTCACTAAGCTGAAGGTTTCACCGCAATAGATGCATTATTTAAATTAATATAATTCTACAGATATAATCCAGATTAAAAAAATTAAGTTATGATTAATACTCTCAAGATTTGTATGCCTATACGTAATAAAAATTTTTGGAAAAAAAGATATTTTTGGCATTTAAAAAAATTACAGAAAAAAGAACATTACAATTTTGACCCTTTTGCTCGCCGGTCTACGAGATGCATCATTTTGTGATGAATGCAAATGGTGTTAAGGGGACCGGGAAAGCAAAATTCAACCAAAAAATCGATTTTTACTTTTTTATATCATTAAATAGTTTAAACTTTTATCTTTCCAACGATGTGTCACATGTGTTTTTATATAAAAAAATAAGTGTTGAAATTATTCATTCTTTCAAAGAGTACTTCACAGGTTAATGGCCATTTAAATCTTTAACTGACTTTTTCTCAAAACTTGGATTTTTCATGTTTATGTTCCTTTTTTTCAATATCTATTAAACTTAAGAACTCAGATTTCTATTTAATACTTATATTATGTTATATTGTATACTTTAACACAGGGATTTAGTGATTTGTTGAGAATTATTTATTTTAGGCAGTGAAATTTTATCAAAAATGCTAACTTAAAAATGACTTTCAATAAATAATTAATAATTAATTTTGAGTTTCACTTAGAAAGAAAATGGTCAGTTAAAATACGAAAATCATGTTACTTTAACTACTCTAAAATATCTAGACCTCTATCTTTTATCATTTCTGAGAAAAAGGTACATAAAATTAGTGAATTTAACATGTCGGAGATAGGGCTTTCCCGGTCCCCTTAAATTAGAGGTGAGCACTGGCAAGAGATCGGTGCAATTTTTCTTTCTGCACACTATGACCAGGGATTAGTTTTTTCTGTAAACTCAAGCAGGACCGAATCCGTTTTTTATTGTATTATTATTTTTTTCTGTTGCTGCAGAAATTCGTTATGTCCGGGTCGTGTAAGGCGGGCAACCGTTATTGCGAAAATAATATATGTAACAATATATCATAATTAAATTATATGTAACATTTTTGTGACTGAATATTTAATGATTTATTTTGCTTTATTAAATTATAGATAATTTTGTTAAACATTTTTTTTTTCTTAATAGAGCTTTAGAATTACGATATTCTTAACTGAGTTTTTCTTTCAGTTTAAAGTACATTAGTTTTCCATTCAGTTTTTATTTGAATGTATTTGTGTAATTAATCAATATCGTTTTTATTCCATACCCAATAACTTGCGGATATATAAGATGAAAAATATTGTATTTCTCCATAAATATGCACCCCCCCCCCTTTTTTTTAGAGAAATTTAATTATCGTATAATGTTGTTTAAAAAATATGGGCTATTTTATTAGAAAATGAGTCGGGGCAAATTTTATTGAATTTTTCTCTGGACGTGAACTGTGGCACAATAAATAGTCCACTCGCCCGTGAAGATAGATCTTCTGATGGCATACATGAAATTTCAAAAAATTTTGTTCTGGAGATTTTTTTTTAAATTGAAATGTTATCCTATATTGTTATTTGTTGATGTATATATATAACTATTATAAAAACCAATGCGAATGCTCATCTACAAGTTTTGCAAATTAAAAATGAAGTGTTGTCCTTTATATATACATGTGTGTGTGTGTATACCTTCTGTGCAAAAAGTACCCGGAATTCTTAAGTAAAACATAAAAAAATTATTTTTTCATCAAAATTTATTTTCCCACCTTCAAAGTAGACCCCATTGAGTTTAATACAAATATGCCTGCGCAGACATATCCATAGATAGGTAGTTATTGGTATGCGTTTATAGCTCCTTCTGAAAATTTACTTTTATGGCCTCAATTGATACAAAACCTTTTCCTCGAAGTGGTAATTTTAGCTTCGTGAACAGGAAAAAGTCATACGAGGCCACACCAGGTAGAGGTCTGCAGGAGCCGAAATTTCGAGGCCCGGGCCCGGGCCCGGCCCGACTCATAGAAAAAAAATTCGCCAAGGCCCGATGGAAAAGTTAAAAGTTCGGCCCGGCCCGGCCCGGCCCGGCCCGGCCCGGAGAAAAGTTAAGATCTCGGCCCGAGCCCGGCCCGTGTGAATTTCTACAAAACATTGATTTTTACGTCGATTTGGTTAAAAATTTGTCTCGTACGAGGAGTTCTGACCAGAAATATTTATCTTAACATTTTTTTTTCTGCAATGTTTATTTTTTTAATGAATCTCTACTTCTTGTATGTAAATGTTTCAGTTATCGTTAATATTGTTAATCCATATTCCATGTATGTTAAATATGTGAAAAATGCTATGCAATAAAATCTTCTAAGATGGAATTACAAAGAAAAAAAATGTGTTATAGACAAATTCCCTTCTTAGCAAGTGTAAATGTATTATATATTCTTTTCTTACGTATTAGTATATCAATTTTGCATGGATCAACACGTTTTTCAGTTTGAAACAGAGTTCCATCATATGTAGGTTCTTTTTCACACCTTTTACTAGATTTTAATTTAGCTATATTTTAATAAGCGTAGAAATCTACTACTCTTTAAAAAGCATAAATTTTAACGTTTAAGTGTAGAATAATGGCGAATTAAAAATGCATGCATTTTTTGAAAAAAATTTTGGGCCAGGCCTAATTTTATTGACCTTTGAATGGACCAGGCCACGCTGAGACAATGATTTTCATACGGGCTGGGTCAAAACTAGGACTGAAAATTTTCGGCCGTAAAGACTGCGAATGAAACCAGTCCCAGCTTTGTACAGGAAAAATAAGTAAGGTCCGGCCCGGACCAAACCTTTATAAAAAAAAGTATGGACACGGCCCGGCCCGAGTGCCGTGAATAAAAATCGGCCCGTGAAGATCTCCAATACCAGGCGACTACCATCCTTGGTCGATGACATTAATTGGGTTGTAGGGCCAAAACTCTTGCAGAACAATAGCAAAAAATTGAGCCCTTTCGAAACCAATCGTGTGTCGATGCATTTTATGCCCAAAATATTAATCTTAATGTTATGAACGGACTTAAAAGATATGTGAGATATTTTGAGCCAACTCTCTAAGACTCATATGACGATTTTCAAGCACTAGCTTGATTTTATCGATGTTTGAGTCATTGCTAGATGTTGAAGGTCGACCAGAATTGGGGAAATCAATTACCACTTCTCGACCCTATATTTGAATGCTTTATTCTATTCACATGCCTGTGTTATTGGGATGCATAATTCATCGTAGGTCTTCTGAAACATTTTCAGTTATACGGCACACGAAATTTAGTTTGAAACATAAAATTTAAGGCAAACTCTTTGTTGAACTGATTTTTCCATTCCAAAAATCGCAGAGTATTCTAAAGTATGTCTGAAAAAAAAAAAAAAAAAAAAAAAAAGCTGCTGTCAGCACTCTAAGTCACAGATGGTGGTCAAACTCCGCATTGTAACTCGGCACAGTGGTCCCAAATTACAGAAAAAAAATTGTCGTGATACCCCTTACGGGAGAATTTTAAATGATAGAATTAGAGTACATTTTACACAGAATGTATATATTATATAAAGTAAATAAAATATGCCTTAGTACAAATAAATCTATTTACTATAGGGCTGGATAAAATTTTATTTAAAGAAGACGTTATACAAACGGAAAAATTGATAGATTGAATTTTAATGGCAAGGGTAAGTTCAACCAAAGTAAAAATCAATGAGAAATAACAACATTAAAAATGATTTATTGTTTTCCAATAACCATTTTGTGATCATTATTATTAAAAGAGACGTAAATTCTTATATTAGGAAACTTTCGAGTTTTCCACAAACAGTTGTGTCTTAGACATTTTTGCACCTATCCATTGCTTAATTATGTTAACGAATTCGCATTACAATTTGAAAAAAACCTATTTCAGCATGGTACATTACAAGCTGCATTTCAAAAATGCCTAAGAGATTTCTTTTAAATTTTTCTAGTTTTAATTATGAAGGTTTTATTTTTAAATTTAGTTTATTTATCTCAAATTATATTTAAAAAGATGTGTTACAGCTTTGGAATCAGGTTTTACAGGAAAATACTAAAATTTTATTTTGAATACCACCATTTTTGTAAGATATTATTCTCCTGAGTTAATAGCAAAATGCCCGTAATTAAATAAAGTGAATATCTCTATATGAAAGTAGTGTTATTTAAAATAAAAATTTATTATTTAACTGATAACTATGTTTGGAAAACTTTATATGTATACTAATTATTCCAAAGTGAGATAAATTAGATCATAAAAAATTGGTTTTATTTTTTATATCATATCGACATTTTTAAATATAAGGAAAAGTACCATAAGGCTATTTTTTCATATCGCTGTCTGTACCACTTGAGGTTAAGCTGTTCAGTTACGCTTTTTTTTAAACGTTATCCAACCACATTTAAAGTATGGATGTTGTTTTGTTTTTAAGTTATAAAAAGAAAGTACCTTTTTGGACCTGAAAGTTATTAGTTTAATAGATCATGCCTCTTTAGTCGATTAGTATGGGGCAGAGATCTGCACGGGCCGGGCTCGGACCTACTTTTATTCACGGCACTCGGGCCGGGCCAGGTCTTTACTCTTTTCGGGCCGGGCCGGATGAGCCATATTTTTTTCTAAAAGCTCCGGTCGGGCCCGGCTCCAGCCTTACTTTTTTCCTGAAGGATATGAACTTATTTTTTCCGTACCGAGTCGGGACTGGTTTTATTCTTCCTAGTCTTCATGGGCTAACATTTTCAGTCCCGGTTTTGACCCAGCACATATGAAAATCATCGTCTGGGCGTGGTCTGGTCCGTTCAAAGATAAGTAAAATTTGGAATGGCGCAAAATTTTTGCAAAAAATGCATACATCTTTAAATTACCATTATTCTACAATTAAACATTAAAATTTAATATTTTTAAAGAATGGTAGATTTCTAGGCTTATTAAAGTATAGCTAAATTAAAATATAGTAAAACGCGTGAAAAATAACCTACCTATGACGTAATTCTGTCTTGAACTGAAAAACGTGTTGATCCATGCAAAATAAATGTACTAATGCGTAAGAAAATATATGATATATGATACATTTACACTTGTTAAGAAGAGAACTTGTCTATAGCTCTTTCTTTTTTCTTTTTCTTTTTTTTTTTTTTCACTTTCCTATCAAATTCCGTCATAGGAGATTTTAATGTATAGCATTTTTTCGATTTTTAAGTCTCCGGTACATGGAATATGGATTAACAATGTTAATGATAACTGAAATATTTATATACAACAAATAAAGATTCATTAAAAAAATAAATATAGCAGCCTGCTTCTTATAAAAAGGAAAGTTATAAGCAAGAAAAAAAAGTTTATATAAATATTTTTGGTCAGAACTCCTCGTACGAGACAAATTTTTAAACGAATCGATGCAAAAATCAACGTTTTGTAGAAATTTACACTGGCCGGGCCGGTCTCGGGCCGAACTTTTATCTGTTATACCGGGCCAATAATTTTTTTTTGTATGGGCCGATTTTTTTTTCTATGGCCGGGCGCTAGCCTGGAAATTCCGGCCGTGCGGACCTCTAGTATGAGGTATTCAGTTAGAATATCATACTTAGCTGCTCTATTTCTCAAGTTAGTGCCAAGAAATTAACTCTAATAAAGTCAAAGGAAAAAGTGCGTAACCGTTTCTTATAATATATCGACGTGATACACAGTGAGGCGTAGGACGCTGGTGCACAATGAATAAAAACAACAGTATAACAACAGTAATAATTATGTAACATGACAGTAATATTCATTAAAACATAAAAACAAAGTTTCATTTGAAGCCAATGATTTTCGGAAACTTTTCCGAATACTTTTTATAGTGAAATTAATCAGCTTTCTCAAACCGGAATAATGGTTTGTAAGATGCTATCAACTTTCATTTAAACACTTTCAGCTGCATAACTGAATTCATACATCCAAGAATAACAAATTAATTTAAATTTTAATGTTAATGTTAAAGCTGTTAATTTATACTGTTAGTCTGTAAAACATGTTTGCCGAACATGAAAATGTTTTCAAGAGATTTCATAGCATCCTTTAAAGCATATACTCCTGTTTGAGAAAACTGGTTGATAGATTAGTAAAATTGCACTAAAAACGTTTCCGGAAATCAGTGGCACCAATAGAAATTTTGTTTTTATAAATGCTTCTTTAAATCTCGAAAATATATTAGTTCCTGTAATTACCAAAGATAAAGAACGCTTTTCGGAAACTGTTAGTAACTCCGAAGATGTTATTGTATGCAGGGCAATTCCACAGAAAATATCTTTTTTTTTTTCGGGTGGGGGGATAATACAATTTATAATATGTATATATAATTTAATTTAAGGGTATGATTGGAAAAATTTATATTTTTATATTCTATAATAAAATCTTAATAAAAAGGCATTGTAAATTATTGTTTACAAACTAAGTTAAGTACCATTATTGTCTTTGTAAAGTCATAATGTTACGTCAGTTACACAATAAAAGTTACGTCAATTACACGTAAAAATGCCATTTTTTTTCTTTTTTGTTATCCAGAAATTAATTTGACAAGTTACTGTTATAATTTGGTATTACTTAGTGTTGTTGAGAACATTAAATCACTTTCTTAACGGGATATTTTTGATAATTTTTATACTTCAATGAAGGCAGAAAAAATGTTTGTATACTTTATAATTACGTCAGTTACAGAATTTTGAATCGCAATTTTGGGGGCTCAAAGAGAGATTGAAATCATCTGCAGGTATTTGGGTATTAAATCCTTAGTAAGAAATATTATTTGTTCTAGCTTTATTAGTAAATTTTCTATATAGTTTTGAAAACAAAATTCGATGATCAAATGTTACGTCAATTACGATGGCATTGCTCTGCAGTGAAACTTCCATTTAACGAAGTTTCATCATTACACTTAAAAACTTCGTTATGAAGGAAATTCGTTAAATAGAAATCAATTCAAATTCATGAAATTTGTATTTTAAAATACACATGCATAAAATGAAAAATACACATAAAATGTAAATATTGGAAAAATGAATTTTAATTTGAGTATTTAATTTTTATGCAATGTGTACATATGTCTTCATTAAATTTTACTCAAATGAGTAAAATTTAATTAGAATAATGTCTAAAAAAACACTTAATAAAGAGAGGTAAACAAAAACTGAAGCGACGCGAACCTTTTCTCTTTTTTCTCAATATTCCATTTCCTTAACTTAAAAAAGTCTGTAATATTACTTTGTACATGTTTCTTATAAAAAAGTACATTGTTCATGAAAATTTTCGCACTTTGTAAGTACCCGAATAATTCATATGTAAAATGCTCAAGAAACTGGAACTGTCCCTTTCTTATTGTATCGAAGTCTTTTAGCATTTCTTCTTTTGAATGGAAATGATTAAATAAATAAATAGTTTCATTTTCACAAAAGCGTCTGAAATAATTTCATACATCCATCGCAATAACAACCCCTCCGTTTGAATGTTGTACAAGCACGAATAAAATTCGTTATATAAAATATATTTTTCGTAATACGATGATTAACTTGAATTTTAATGGTCTTTAAAGTCCAGGTTCAGCAGAAAATTTCGTTAAGTAGAAAACTTCGTTAATGGGAAGTTTGACTGTATTTTTGTTTATGGTTACATTATATTTTTCTAGATTAAGAAACACTGTCTTTTTTTTGCAGTATGAACACCGACATTTTACAACACTGTAACACTAAACGTACCGATATTTTTGTATAACTATTCCTACCGAAAGGGGTCAACTGACCCCTATATAATATATATTTACCTATATATATATATAATATATGTATATATAATATATATTTACCTATTTTACGAGGTTTTGCGAAAAATATACCAATAGATACACTTTGGTGTGTGAATAAAACATTTTTTTCAAATAATTATTACAAATTGTTTATTTATTAAAGTGAAAAAAATTATAATTACGCAAAAAATAAGAAAACAATTATTTCAAGAAATTCAAAAATTTAATAAACAAATATTGTGCAAGTTTGGCTTATGTTCACCACATATTTTTAAGATTATTTCGTTCTCTATATAACCTGAAATGTTCAAACTAGAATCTCACCCGGAATAAAGTCAATTTCTCATTGCACCATCACACATTTACCTTTCAGGGCCAGTGGTATGTTTATGAATCCACTTAATTTTAATTCCCAAACGCCACAATGGCACCAGAATTTTGGTAAATATTTTCCATTTAATATGTATGTGAAATATAGCCTTTTTCATATTCACAAATACATTTGTTGGTCGATTACGGTGCCAATTATTTACTTCAACACTTTAGCATTGAAAATGCTTTGTCCCTGAAAGGGTTAATATAAAAAAATTCGTAATGTTTTAGTTTGAGAAATTCGAAAACAAAAATTCAATAACCTAACAATTCTTTATATGTCTTATCTCTGTTTCTAAGAACTTCCTTCTGAAACCTTCACAGATTTTCTCAAAATATTAAAAATTTAAATCCTCATAAATAATAATATAACTCTGCTCACTCACTTATTTAAAATGCTAAGGAATTCTTTAAAATATTTTGATTGCTTTATTTCTCATGAATTTTTTGTAAAGGATTTGAAGTTATTTAAACTGTCTATGTTTATTTTAAAGACGATTTCATCTTTTATTTGAAAAATGTTTACATAAAAATATTAAATAACGAAAGGAAGAACACAAACCTTTTCTCAAATGCTATAAAGCATCTTATTTAAATTAAATATTATTTCTTGAGATACTTGTGGAGATGAAATATTTTTCAAATAAAGTGAATAGGTGGGCTTTACAATTTTTGTTCACACAGTAATATAAAGTAAGTATTGTGCATATTCCTGTTTATTGTCGTTTTTCAAAATGGAAATAGATTATAACTTATGGTTTTATTATTTCAAATCAGTTATGTATTATTTTATAATAGATGCAAAGATAAAATTCATGCTATAGATTATAACTTAGGGTTTTATTATTTCAAATCAATTATGCATTATTTTATAATAGATGCTAACGTAAAAAATTGTTTTGTGATCAAACTACTAATTTTCTACGAGGGCAAGTCGGTAAGTAGGTCACAAAAGCCAATAAAAAAAGAGGAGACCAAGATACATACTTAAAAGTCATGTATATTTTTCTATATAATGGTCATTTACATTGATACATTTGTCCCATCTCTTTATGAGTTTTCCAATACCTGCGGCATAAAAGTTATTGAGCTACTCTCTCAGCCATCTATGTACCTCATTCAACGTCTGCATCCGTCGGCTGTAGGCTAAGCCATACTAACACGCTATTGCAATTGCTATGCTGCCTATTGTCGTTCACCAGTCAGCTCTACGGTTGCCATCGATATACTCAAGGCCTGAGGACAGGAGTTGTGACGTCATCACTAATAGACCGGCTTCTCACTGGTGTTGGAATTCACACCGGAAAATTTTGAATAGAAATTTTATTTTATTTTATTTGCGGAATATCTATTATTTTATAAAACAATAATAACTATTTAAACCTACTGGTGAGAATTTGGAACCCCCCCGCCCCCCAATAAAAAATCAGCAAGGTACGGCAACACTGTGTCATTCCGCATCTGGCTAAATTTTTATTTAGGGATTTCGAATTCTTACCAGTAAGTTTAAATAGTTATTATTGTTTTATAAGATAATAGATATTCCACAAATGAAATAGCATAACATTGCTATTCAAAATTTTCCGGTGTGAATTCCAACACAAGTAAGAAGTCGGTCGATTAGTGATGACGTCACAACTCGTGTCCTCTGGCCTTGAGTATTTCGATGGCAACGGCTCTACCCATTTCCTCAACCTTCCTGAAAAGTTTGAACTGTTCAAATAAAGGTATAGTGTTATAACTAGTTTTTTTCTTTCTAAGATCCTTTTGTCACGTCATAGTTTAGGAAATCACGAAAGCGTTTAAACCGTTCTATTTTTCACATGTCCATAAGGTGTCTTTTTCGTTCTAAATCGATTATGCAAATACAACTTTGCATATCACTTTTTCCCCCTATCTCTTTTCCAGCTGCAATGCACATTTGGATGCTCATTTGTCCAAACGATCATCATTTCGCCGTTCATGTTTCCATTCCGTTTAAGTTTCGTGACATCACAATGTAGGAAATCACGAAAAACCGTTCTATTCTTTGAATTAATGTCCACAAGGTATCTTTTCGCACTAAATCGATGATGCTCTACAACTTTGTGAATCACTTTTCTTCCCTATCTCTTTCCGTTTTCGAGATAGGAATGCTAACTCCGCAGTTCCACCAGGTGGCGTCGTAGGCGGTTTCATTTAGTAGCGCATGGCTACTTTAATATACCTAGACACCACTTTTACTCTTGCCGTTCAGAAATTATTCGGATGACAACGGACTTTAGCGGGCACACTGTATATTAAATATCGTGATGCTATATAATAAATCTACGTATCGGTATAAAAAAGTTTAAAAAAAAATCAAATTATTTCAAGTATTGATACTTATCTGCTTCAATTATGAAAAAACTGCTAATTTCATTAAATTGAAATAGTTCAAAGAAAGTTGTTTTTTTTCCCCTAAAATTCTTTAAGCGACATTTCCATTAAAAAACGAATTGATACAAATTAATTGCTTCTAGAGTGTTCTGACGAAATTTCTTCTTTAATGACATTTCGAGTCTCCACAAAGATTTGGAAAGTAATAAGAATATATGAGCATGCAAAAAAGATTTTTTTTTCACGTGTAAGCCGTTTCTTCAAAAGAAAATGTATAGTAATAAAATAAATTACAATAAAGAGTGCAATTTTTAATCAATGCACTTTTTTGAATGCAAAAATATTATTTTAATTTGATCTAAAGGACATAACATGTTTCTCATTTCACATTTTAGTTTCTTCACACTAAATGAGTTCTTGTGGATATTACAGGAGAACTTGACAAATTTCAAATTTTTAAACATAAAATGGAAGACTGTCGTAACCACTGTTCCCAGTTTCGTCACTTTTTTATTCAGCAATTCTGAATAGTAATTTTTGATTTTTTTAAAAGCAAACATTCTATAATTACAGAAAGCAAAAACTCTTGTTTTGGAATTTCCGGTATGAATTCGAAATTTCTGAATAAAAGGGAATCCCAATTAACAAACCTGGCTGTAATTGGTGTAATGGTAATCTCTTATAATAGCAAATCGAACTTATAATAGCAAACTCTTCCAAAGCAAGAGTTTTTACTTTATGTAATTACAAAATGCCGGTTATTAAAGATAGCAAAAATTACTATTCAGAATTTCTGAATAAAAAAATGACGAACCTGACAACACTGGTTACTACAGTCTTCCATTTTAATTTATAGTAATAAAATAAATAAAACAATTTTTAAGGAATGCATTTTTTTAAATGCAAAAATATTATTAACCATTTTGAAAAATGGTTTTTGTTCTCGGTCAGGGTAGGAAACCAAAAACATATCTGAAGCGTTTTATTAGTTGAATCCTGCATTTTATTCGTTTTCTGATTGGTCTATACAGTAATATGTATTTTCCCTTTACTTCTCTTTACTTTACTTACAACAGAGATGGATACTTCTGTTGCCACTATGACAAAAAAGTAATAAAAACTACAAAAAAAAATTGAGATACAGCTTTCAAACAAACTGCAATTAAAAATGCATTTTTTTTTTCTATACGACGATATAAAAAGTAATATTGTGGGATGTTTAGAAGTTTAAAAACGAAATTTCATTTAAAATTGGTCCAGGAATATTAAAGTTTAATCCATGGCGTACGTCATGTATGACCAGCTCCGTAGAAGTTTAAAAATTTACAGTACCGAAAATTGTAAAACTGAAATTTCTTTTAAAATTTGTTCATGATGGGTCCAGGAATGTTAATGTTTAATCCATGGCGTACGTAATGTATGATCAGCTCCGTAAAAGTTTTAAAATTTCTTGTACCGAAAATTGTAAAACTGAAATTTCTTTTAAAATTTGTTCATGATGGGTCCAGGAATGTTAATGTTTAATCCATGGCGTACGTAATGTATGATAAACTCCGTGCGATTTTTTATGTCTTAAATTTTAGTCTTTGAAAAAGTCATTTTCCAAATGGTCTTTGTAATTTGTTAAATTGCTTTTTTATTTTATTTTTTTAATTTGCTCGGCAAAATAATACAATGGACATAACATGCTTCGTATTTCAGATTTTAATTTTTTCAGACTAAATGAGTTCTTGCGAATATGACGGGAAAACTTTGCAAATGTCAATTTTTTAAACATGAAATGGAAGACTGTCATAACCAGGTTATTATAATACGTCTTAGAATACAAACTGACTCGCCTCATATCTTAGCTGAGTTTAAAATTTCTACGCTCTGAGAAATACTTTCTTCAACTCACGGAAATTTCCTAGCAGGATTTTTCCTTGAATAGACGAAAATCCAATTTTTTCCCCCTGCATTACAGGAGGTAAAATATGCGTCAATTTAAGAAATTTCGGAAAGTATAAAAGTTGCTGACCTTGGATTCGAACCAATCATGTTACGGGACGAGCACGCTAACCACTGGGCTACAGTTGTACAGTAGTGAAAAAGTTTAAAGTAAATATGTTTGCTTCAGATGAACATGGCTTGATCAATTTCTTTAAAAAGCTTTTAATTTTGAAGTTAATTTCGGGAAGATTTCGTCTTTAAGGAGATTGTGGCTGGGGTTTTAATACTTTAGTATTAACACGTTGAGTGCCACCGGTGACTGACACTGAAGCTGAAAAATTTACAATGTTTTAAGTAATTTTTAAGAAAGTATAATCCTGTAATAAATAAAAGGTAAGTAAATTTTAAATAAATTTTCAGTAATTACTTAAAACGGTATATATATATTTAGTTTTATATCATACTTTAGACCGTCGGTCATAGGTGAATGACGCGTTCTAAACGGAAAGTTCATTGTCAGTCACTGGTGACTGACGTGGCGCTTAACGTGTTAATATAGAATAAAAGTATGAATTATAAATGTTTTTAAGTAGATTGCTAGATGTAAAATATGAATATTATATTTTTATTCGATGTTTTTTTTTTTAAAGTAAAATCGATTTTTCCCATTTAATATTTTAATTAAAACATCTTTTAAATGTGTTCATTTAAAATTTGTTTTACATGCGAATATTTATTTATAAGCAACTTCATAAATTCAACTTTATTTAACTTTATTCAACCTATTTAATTTTAAAAAATAAATTGAGAGTAGTTTTGAATGAATGAGAAAAGTAATTGTTACTTATTTTTAAATTCGAAAACTTTTTCTTTCTTAATTAAATTAGAAATCTTAATTTGTAGAATTTTTGGTTTTTGATTTTAAAAATAAACCCGGATTTAATATCAATATAACCAATAGACATGCGTGCTAGGAATGAACGGAATTCCTCCCTCTTTTTCAGACTTTCGGCAAGAATTGACGAATAAAACATGTTTTCTAGGAGTGCGGAATTTATTTCTTAAAAAATCAGGAATGATTCAGTGTACAGGGTGCAATATGTTATCAATCGCCGATCTTTAATTTCTCAACCGTTGGTCGTAGACATATAGTTCCAATTACAAAAACGTTTCAAATGAGGTAAATATTCATGCTGTGGCATTATTTAAAGTGAAAAATCAATTGTATAAAAATTACGAAATCTACCTTTTTATACGGTCCCCCAGTCCCTATAGTTATATTTAGTAAAAGTTTACACATATCATAACACATATAACACAAAAAGTTTGACATCTGTACTACAAAAATTGACTGAGTTATTAAATTTAAAATTTTGAGATTTTTGCACATGATTTTGCCTTTCATTCAGGGATCAGTTAAAACATGAATTAAAGTAATTCGAGATCAAAATCCAGGGGCAATTCCGCTGCCATTTATCTAGTCCTTAGTGAGTATATTTTATTTTCCGGTTTTCTATTCTACCTACTTTGACGGTTGAATGTTGTTTGACCCATACAAGTTAGCTCAAATTTTTAGATGATATGACCCTTTTTGGTGATTCCCCGATTTGGCGATACCAACTAAAGGTGGTTTCGCCGCAAAAAGAACATTGCACCCTGACTTTGATCTCGAATTACTTTAATTCATCTTTTAACTGATCCCCCAATGAAAGACAAAATCATATGCAAAAATCTCAAACTTTGAAATTCAATAACTGTGTCAATTTTTGCAGTACAGATGTGAAACTTTTGTGTTATATCTATTACAATATGTGTAAGCTTTTACTAAATATAACTATAGGGACCGGGGGACACCAAAAAAAAATTAGGTTCCGTAATTTTTATAAAATTGATTTTTTACTTTAAATAATACCACAACATGAATATTAAAATCATTTGAAACGTTTTTGTAATTGGAGCTATACGCCTACGACCAACGGTTGAGAAATTAAAGGTCGGCGATAGATAACATATTGCACCCTGTATATTGACGAGTTTTTCTTACAGTATAGGAAAAACATATATTTACAGGATTTAAAAGAATGCGTATAAGAAATCAATTAATAATAATAATAATAAATATATATATATTAGTTGTGTTTTCAGTACAGCCATTTCGTTGTTAAATAAGGTGAAAATTCTTGTTTTGGAATTTCCGGTATGAATTCGGAATTTCTGAATAAAAGTGGAATCCAAGCTGGCAACCCTGGTTGCAACTAATGCAATCTCTTAGAAGAGTTTAGTATGCTTGAAATAGACTGAAATTTGCATTCTGACGATAATAACAAATGTACATTTTAATCTTTTTTTTTTTTCGAATTTTGTATCTTTTGAGTGCGTCTCTAGTGTCTGCAATGCCTCGTATGTTATCTAAGATTTAAATTATCAGGATAAACGAATATTTACATAACATTAAAGAGTAATAAAGTATAAAAACAAATTAATAACAGAAAATTATTTGTGATTAAAGTACAAAATATTACAATTTAAACAGAACATTTTTTTTCTGTGTACATTAATAAAAAATAATTACTTTAATTGAGCTAAAGAAGAACTGAAACTGGTTATAAATTTGACTGTTTTTATTCTTAAATTTAGTCTTTTAATTTTCAGAATACTAATATTCATTTTATCTGAATACTTTTTAATCATCAAACTTTCGCTTAAAACATTAAAATAATATTTTATTAGAAATTCTTTTTTATTCGAATGCTTGGGAACAAAATAAATTTAGAAATCCGACTCTGTATTGAAATGAAACAGATTTAAAATTTTCCTAAGTTAACATTTAATTTTGAAGTCACAAAAAAACCCTAATGTTTAATTTACTCTACTTGTGATATCCTAAAATTTCTACCAATAGTTAAAAAAAGATATAATAAGGAGTAATCTACTCAAAAAAAAAAAAAAAAAAAAAAAAAAAAAAGGCCGATGTTTTTTTTTTTTTTTTTTTTTTTTTTTTAAACCATTTGGAAAAATGGTTATTGTTCTGTGTCAGGGTAGGAAATCAAAAACATATCTGAAGCTTTTTATTGGTTGAATCCGCATTTAATTCGTTTTCTGATTGGTTTATACAGTAATCTGTATTTGCCCTTTACTTTTAACAGAGATGGATACTACTGTTGCCACTATGACAAAAAAATAATAAAAACTGCAAAAAAAAAAAATTAATAACTCAGAAACAAATTGAGATACAGCTTTCAAACAAATTGCAATTAAAAATGCATTTTTTTCTATACGACGATATAAAAAGTAATATTGTGGGATGTTTAGAAGTTTAAAAATGAAATTTCCTTTAAAATTGGTCCAGGAATATTAATGTTTAATCCATGGCGTACGTAATGTATGACCAGCTCCGTAGAAGTTTAAAAATTTACAGTACCGAAAATTGTAAAACTGAAATTTCTTTTAAAATTTGTTAATGATGGGTCCAGGAATGTTAATGTTTAATCCATGGCGTACGTAATGTATGATCAACTCCGTGCGATTTTTTATGTCTTAAATGTTAGTCTTTGAAAAAATCATTTTCCAAATGGTCGTTGTAGTTTGTTAAATTGCTTTTTTTTTTTTTTTTTTTTTTTTTTTTAAATAATACAGAGTGTTCGCAAAAGAATGTCCCAGTTGTAAAGTTTAATAGTATCAACTGTGAGATTATCAACTGTGTGTAGAATGTTGGTTCAAGGTCACAAATAACGATTGACTAAAATAGTTTTAGATAAGCGCATGCTCGAGTATTGCTCTGTTATGGACTTGCTTGCAGTGCCACTTACACAAAATGACAACTCCTGAGCGCAAAGCGTTATTGCCGGGCTGAAGATTTAAAAACTGTTAGATCCATACGATTTTTTCCTTTGGGGCTTTATAAAAGATCGTGTCTGCGGACGGGGCCAATTGCAAAACAACTTCCTTCTCTTACGGGCCTGCTTGAAGACGAAAATGTCGAGCAAGATGGCGGCGCAAGAGATCCGAGTAGCAAACGAAATAGGTCGGATAGTTGTATGTTTGTATCAAAAACAGTGCTAGAAATTTCCGTTTTAGAATATTTTGTTGGGCAATTTGTGGCTTATTTTAGATCTGTTTGACTCATACATTCAATAATTAAACAGAGAAGGGTCATTAAACAGGTGTTTTTTTTTTCCTTTGATTTAAAATATATTCAAATACATTTGATTCCCGGTTTTTATCGGAGATTTTAACTTGAAATATACATTTGTATTAGAAAAATCATACATTAAAATGAACAACTTTATCATGAAAAAATAAAATACAAAAATAGTTAAAGAATTATGACTCAGGGTATTTTTCGGAGAGTTTAACTTGAAATATACATTTATGGCTGGGGAAATCATGCATTAAAATAATACAATTTTAGCTAATAACAATTAAATTTCCCTTAAAAAATAAATATGTCTTAATTTAAAATTATAAATTTCAGGACTGATATTACATAAAGTCATAAAGATATTATTTTTTTAAACAATTAAAACAAAAATTATATTTATCAATTAAAATTATAATTTTAGAATGAGATTGCCCGTGTATAAGTACATGATATAGGCAGATAGTGGTAAAATAAATGGCTCCAAGAAATGTTATTATTCCTAATTGTAAATGCTTTTCAAAATTTTAAAAACTAATTAATCAGAATTGTAAAAGTATTTTCCTACAATTCCCAGGGCCCAAAAAACCTATTGTACAACTTACTATTGAAAAGACAATTTTAGATCTGGATTTCATAAGTAAAGGCAAGTGTGGAAGCCAACGTTGCTATATATTTAAGGTGGCAGACCCTTTTTAACATTTTTTTTATTTAATTTTAAATAGTTTAAATTTTTTAAAATTTTTTAAAATACTACTTTTTTAAATATTAATATTTTTCCCCATTTTCTTTTAAGATTTTCAAATGTGTATTACACAAGACTGCGCAAGAAGTTTTAGCTATATCAAATATTGAATTTAATATAATTTTTTTACTGATATATATAGTGTAAAACAGTGAAATCTAACACATCTTCATATACTTTTATTAAAAAAAAAAAAAAAAAAAAGAGAGATTATGAAGAATAATTCCATGCTCAGATTTTCCACATATATAATAAAGAACATGTACAAAAATGTTTAAGTCTATACCTCAAATACAAAGAAAAAAAAAAGGCCTTAGCATTTTTAAAACATGAAAGTGAAGAAAAAAGTCCTTCCGGCCAGTGCCGGGAGGAAGAGGTAGCTTTCATATTCCTTATTTTAAAAAAGCCAACTTATATTATTCAAACACACGAAGCTCAATTTAGTGGAAACCGAATATAGGAGATTCAATACTAATTTTTATCAATACTAAATCATTATGAATGAGAATTTGGTGAAATTAGTCAGCTTTATCCAAGCTGCTTTTATTTAAAGTAACTTATATTTGGCTGCCAAATTCGGCGATTTCTTAAAGTGCCTGCCATTTTAAGACAACATGGTGGATGAGGCTAACCACAAAACTTTGTCGAGACCTTAGTAATTGCTGTGCACATGCTCACTCACATCGGAATAGGTTGATATATACGAGTGCTATCGCAGGCAAAAAATCAGATTTTTCAAAATGTCACCCACATTAGAAATTGAAACTGCTATATCTGAGCTATTTTTTAAGACAAAGACAAACAAAAGATGCTCCTGAATCCTTATATCAAGGTCAAATACTTAAGAAAGAAACCTTTTCAATTTCCAATTTTTTTGCACCTCACTTTAAATATATATATTTTTTAATTTAATGGCCGCCATTTTGAAACAAGATGGCTGATGAAGCTGGCCAGCGAACTTGGTCGAGATATTGATGCATATTATCCACATGCCTTCTTAGATCGAAATAGGCGAATACGTGTGTTATCGCTTGACAAATACAAGATCGTTTCAAAGTGTTAGCCATGCTAGAAAGTCAAAGTGCTATAATTCAACCATTTTTTAAGATATAAACAAAAGAATAAATTTTCATAAGCAAAAACTGCTCCAGAATCTTTGTATCAAGGCCAAACACATAAAAAAAAATCTTTTTCATTTTCCAATTTTTCAATACGTCATTTTAAATTTTAAATTACATTTTCTTTAAATGGCAACCCTTTTGAAACAAGATGGCGAATGAAGCTGGCGAACGAACTTGGTCGAGACATTGGTATGTACTATGTACAGACCAAGTTACATCCAAATCGGTTCATAAATACACCTGTTATCGCGTGACAAAAGTCAGATCGTTTTAAAATGTCAGCCACAATAGAAATTCAAAATGCTATAACTCAGCCATTTATTTAGATATAGACAAAACAAAACCTGTTCCGGAATCTTTGTATTAAGGTAAAACACATACGAAAAAAATCTTTATCATTTTCCAATTTTTTGGTATCTCATTTTAAATTTTAAATTAAAAAAATTTTTTTAAATGGCCGCTATTTTGAAACAAGATGGCGGATGAAGCTGGCCAACGAACTCGGTCGAGATATTTGTATGTACTATGTACACACCAAGGTACATCCAAATCGGTTCATAAATACTTCTGTTATCACGTGACTAAAATCAGGACGTTTCAAAATGTCAGCTACGCTAGAAATTCAATAGAAATTCAAAACGCTATAACTCAGCCATTTTTTTAGATATAGACGAAACAAAAACTGTTCCGGGATCTTTGTATTAAGGTCAAACACATACAAAAAATATCTTTTTCATTTTCTAATATTTTGGTATCTCATTTTAAATTTTAAATTTTTAAAAAATTTTTAAATGGCCGCCATTTTGAAACAAGATGGCGGATGAAGCTGGCCAACGAACTCGGTCGATATATTTGTATGTACTATGTACATACCAAAGTACATCCAAATCGGTTCATAAATACGCCTGTTATCACGTGACAAATATCAGGACGTTTCAAAATGTCAGCCACGCTAGAAATTCAAAATGCTATAACTCAGCCATTTTGTGAGATATAGACGAAACAAAAACTGCTCCCGAATCTTTGTATCAAGGTCAAATACATAAAAAAAATATTTTTTCAATTTTCAATTTTTTGGTACCACATTTCAAATTTAAATTTTTCTTAAAAATTTGACTCGAAATTTACGAAAAAAAACTCGGTCGAGACATTGGTATGTACTATGTACAAACGAAGTTACATCCAAATCGGTTCATAAATACGCCTTTTATCGCGTGACAAAATTCAGGACGTTTCAAAATGTTAGCCACGCTAGAAATTCAAAATGCTATAACTCAGCCATTTTTTAAGATATAGACGAAACAAAAACTGCTCCGGAATCTTTGTATAAAGGTCAAATATATAAGAAAAAAATATTTTTCCATTTTCAATTCTTTGCTACCACATTTCAAATTTAAAATTTTTAAGAAAATTTTAAATGGCCGCCATTTTGAAACAAAATGGCGGATGAAGCTGGCCAACGAACTCGGTCGAGACATTCGTATGTACTATGTACATACCGAATTACATCCAAATCGGTTCATAAATTCGAGAGTTACAGTATGACAAAGGTCAGATATATATATATATATATATATGGATATATATATATATATATATATATCAACTTTTGAACGGAGGGTGGTTTCGGGGTCTGGGGGTCATGATCGATGAAAATATACCAAAATTTTTTGAAATCGCTTTCCTCCGAACGGCTGCAATAGGTAGCTTTTTGTAATGAAAGCTACCTAATATGTACATGGCGCAAAAAAAAAGAAAAACAAAAAAACATTTAAAGTTGGCTATTTCAGGGTAATTGCGCTAGGTGTATTAATAAAATTTACAATATCTGGCGTTATAATCACCGTATGAGTAAAAATGAGGTGTCACAATATTCGCAATTAAATAAGATTCCATTTAATATTTAAAAAAGAAAATCGATTTTCTGGCCAATTTTCAGGTGAACTGTCCCTTTAAGTTATGTGTTTATCAGGAATTGCAAATATAATAATAAAATAAATAACTATACAAAAGTCAAGAATGACAACAGAAAACTCACTTCTAATAAAAAAAAAAATCATATGTAACAGTCGTTGATAAATTTCTAGATATTTCAACTTCCTTAATATTGTCTGTTTAAGTAAGATTATTTTTTATGCAATATTAAATACCATAATTTTTTTAATTATTTATAAGTACGTACTTATTGTTAGTGAACAATGCTATTAGGTAGCTTTCATTTCAAAAAGCTACCTATTGCAGCCGTTCGGAGGAAAGCGATTTCAAAAAATTTTGGTATATTTTCATCGATCATGACCCCCAGACCTCGAAACCACCCTCCGTTCAAAATTGATATATATATATATATATATATATATATATATATCCATATATATATATATATATATATCTGACCTATGTCACACTGTAACTCTCGTATTTGTGAACCGATTTGGATGTAATTCGGTGTGTACATAGTACATACCAATGTCTCGACCGAGTTCGTTGGCCAGCTTCATCCGCGATTTTGTTTCAAAATGGCGGCCATTTAAAAATTTTAAAAAAATTTAAAATTTGAAATGTGGTACCAAAAAATTGAAAATGGAAAAATATTTTTTTCTTATGTATTTGACCTTTATACAAAGACTCCGTAGAAGTTTTTGTTTTGTCTATATCTTAAAAAATGGCTGAGTTATAGCATTTTGAATTTCTAGCGAAGCTGACATTTTGAAACGTCCTGAATTTTGTCACGCGATAAAATGCGTATTTATGAACCGATTTGGATGTAACTTCGTTTATTCATAGTACAGACCAATGTCTCGACCGAGTTCGTTGGCCAGCTTCATCCGCCATTTTGTTTCAAAATGTCGGCCATTTAAAAATTTTAAAAAAATTTAAAATTTGAAATGTGGTACCAAAAAATTGAAAATGGAAAAATATTTTTTTCTTATGTATTTGACCTTTATACAAAGACTCCGTAGCAGTTTTTGTTTCGTCTATATCTTAAAAAATGGCTGAGTTATAGCATTTTGAATTTCTAGCGAAGCTGACATTTTGAAACGTCCTGAATTTTGTCACGCGATAAAAGGCGTATTTATGAACCGATTTGGATGTAACTTCGTTTATACATAGTACAGACCAATGTCTCGAACGAGTTCGTTGGCCAGCTTCATCCGCCATCTTGTTTAAAAATGGCGGCCATTTAAAATTTTAAGAAAAATTTAAACTTGAAATGTGGTAGCAAAAAACTGATAATTGAAAAAATATTTTTTTCTTATGTGTTTGACCTTGATAAAAAGATTCGGGAGCAGTTTTTGTTTCGTCTATATCTTAAAAAATGGCTGAGTTATAGCATTTTGAATTTCTAGCGTGGCTGACATTTTGAAACGTCCTGATTTTTGCCACGTGATAACAGACGTATTTATGAACCGATTTGGATGTACCTTGGTGTGTATATAGTACATACAAATAACTCAACCGAGTTCGGTGACCAGCTTCATTCGCCATCTTGTTTCAAAATGGTGGCAATTTAAAAAATTAAAAAAAAATTAAATTTAAAATGAGATACCAAAAAATTGGGAAATGAAAAAGATTTTTTTTTGTATGTGTTGGACCTTAATACAAAGATTCCGGAACAGGTTTTGTTTCGTCTACATCTAAAAAAATGGTTGAGTTATAACATTTTGAATTTCTATTGTGGCTGACATTTTAAAACGACCTGATTTTTGTCACGCGATAACAGGCGTATTTATGAACCGATTTGAATGTAACTTGGTCTGTACATAGTACATACCAATGTCTCGACCGAGTTCGTTGGCCAGCTTCATTCGTCATCTTGTTTCAAAAGGGTTGCCATTTAAAAAAAAAATGTAATTTAAAATTTAAAATGAGGTATTAAAAAATTGGAAAATGAAAAAGATTTTTTTTTATGTGTTAGGCCTTGATACAAAGATTCTGGAGCAGTTTTTGTTTCTGAAAATTTGTTCTTTTGTTTATATCTTAAAAAGTGGTTGAATTATAGCACTTTGAATTTCTATCATGGCTAACACTTTGAAACGATCTTGTATTTGTCACGCGATACCACACGTATTCGCCTATTTCGATGGAAGAAGGCATGTGGATAGTATACATCAATATCTCGACCAAGTTCGCTGGCCAGCTTCATCAGCCATCTTGTTTCAAAATGGCGGCCATTAAATTAAAAAAAAAATTATATTTAAAGTGAAGTGCAAAAAAGTTAGAAATTGAAAAAGGTTTCTTTTTTAAGAATTTGACCTTGATATAAGGATTCAGGAGCATTTTTTGCTTGTCTTTATCTTAAAAAATGGCTCAGATATAGCAGTTTCAATTTCTAAAGTGGGTGACATTTTGAAAAATCTGATTTTTTGCCTGCGACAGCACTCGTATATATCAACCGATTCCGATATGAGTGAACATGTGCACAGCAATTACTAAGGTCTCGACCAAGTTCACTTGTTAGCCTCATCTACCATGTTGTCTTAAAATGGCAGGCACTTTAAGAAATCGCCGAATTTGGCAGCCAAATATAAGTGACTTTAAATAAAAGCAGCTTGGATAAAGCTGACTAATTTCGCGAAATTCTCATTCATAATGATTTAGTATTGATAAAAATTAGTATTGAATCTCCTACATTCGGTTTCCACTTAATTGAGCTTCGTGTGTTTGAATAATATAAGTTGGCTTTTTAAAAATAAGGAATATGAAAGCTACCTCTTCCTCCCGGCACTGGCCGGAAGGACTTTTTTAGTTGTAATACCTATCAACAGAATGTATATTTTAAGTTTGCATACAGTATGAAAACTTAAAATTTTTATTGGTAGCATTTTTATTTATGAGTTTATGTAACATCAATCCTGATATTTATAATTTTAAATTAAGGCATTTCAATGTAAGAAATTTTTAAAGGGAACTTTAATTATTCGTTGCTAAAATTGTGTAATTTTAAGACATGTTTTCTCCTGCCATAAATGTATATTTCAAGTTAAACTATCCAAAAAATATGAATCCTAATTCTTTAACTGTTTTTGTATTTTTATTTAGTGCTGCTAAAATTTCTAAAGTAAAGTTGCGAGATATTTATAGTTTGGCGATAGTTTTTTGGTCGACGGGATAATCAAATAGTACCGTTAAATCATTCATTAAGTGTAAAGTAATCAGAGGAATCAAAATAACCCACTTCATAACTTATTAACAAAACAAATATTCTTCATAGTTCAATCTCGAAAATGTTTTCAACTTTCCAGGGTTTGTACGGGTACCGTTATTTTCAAGGCCAAATATCAGTATTTTTTTACAGAAAAATAAATCTAGTTTAAACGCGCGAAATTTAATCTTATTTAAAGAAAGATTTTCTATAAGAAAATACTGGTACCGAAAAATTTATTGATCTTTAATTTCAAGGATCCGTGCGAACCCTGCTTTCACCAAAAAATGGAGCTGTTGAAAAACCTATTCGGTTAATCCTTTCCGGCACAGTGTGCCGGGTCGGGATACCTACTTTTAATTCAAACTTACGAGCGGCACCAAGAATATTTTAGTAAAATTTTGCTTTTACAATGAATAGTTAAAGTAACATGTTTATAATTTCTAAAAAAAGTCGTTTTAAAATTCCGGTGTCAGTCAATCATTTCATCATTTTACAACAAAAATTGCCCGTGCCGGAAAGGGTTAAGTGCACACGTGTGAAACCCGTTCACCGCTGAGGGCCAAATCAAGCATTGAAAACAAAGCCAAGGGACACATTACAGAAAAAAACTAGTCGGATAGGGCAATCCGAAAACTCTTCTATCTCATACATGTTAATACTTCCTGAAAAATACAGCATAGCAGCGCCACCGGTTAGATGATTTACATCAAAATCTAATCAGCAACAACTCATGTCAACTTCTAACTGAATCTGAAGTTTGATGAAAATCTGTGCATTAGTTTTCCAGATAGAACTATTGCGGAAATCATAAAAAAATTCTGCACATCAGCGCCACCTGTTGAGCGATTTACACCAAAAATTAATCAGGACGAATTTATATCGGAGATCAGCTGAATCTTAAGTTTGATGAAAATTCATGCATTAATTCTTGAGATACAACTATTTCGGAAATCGTGAAAAATGCAGCAAAGCAGCGCCACCTGTAGGGTGATCTACCCCGAAACTTAAACAGCACTAACTTATACCAGGGACTAACTGAATCTGAAGTTTGATGAAAATGCGAGTATTAATTCTTGAGATACCCAGCTATTGCAATAATCATGAATAATGCAGCATAGCAGCGCCACCTGTTGGGCGATTTACCCCCAAAATTAATCAGCAGCAATTTATATTGGAGACTAACAGGAATATAAAGTTTTATTAAATTCCGTCCCTTAGTTCTTGAGATAGAGCGCCCACGAAAGCGTGTGAAAATTTGTGTCACATACAGACAGACTCACGGACGGATAGACTCACAGACAAACATTTTGTAAAAACATGTTTTTCGGGATATCTGAGCCCTGAAACGTGTAAATCCGTCGAAACCCGGAATTCGAAAATTTTCACGAAACCAATGCTTTCTTCTTGTAAAGAAAGAAAGTAAAAAGAAAAGAAAAAGAGCAAATTAATTTTATTATTGTCGTACAGAATGAAATTTGTACCTACAAAGTACAACCTTGTTAACAAATGATAAGAAGAACACCAACAAAAGTATGCAAAATTCCAAAGCTACCCACCGGAAAATTACAAAAAGATACCGGAAAAATTTAAAGACTTTTAATATATAAATAAAATTGAATTTATCTATTTAGATCTTACGGAATTTTTATTATTCTGTAAAATGGAAAATAGCAAGGATGTACAAAAGTGCGATGCTGAACATTTTTATAAAAATACGTTTAGATAAACATAAAAAGATGTTTTAGTACATATAGCTTTGAAAAATTAAAATCGTAATCAAAATCGTATAAAAACGTGTTATTAATAAGTGATAATAACCTGTAATAATACCCTGATCTATTCAATTTTCTTCTAATTTTCTATTTGCTCCTTTTTGTAAAACTTATTGTTGCATGAGCGCAATTATTTGCAATATAAACATACTTTTTAACGACAAATTTTATTCAGTCAAAATTTTCATAATTGAATAAACAGTATTAGCTATGCTAAGGCGGTTGTACCAAGAATAGGAATAATTCCCAGAAACTCCTCATTTATTTACTGCACATCACGTCTGCAATTGAAAACTGCAAACCGAGTGGAATTTCAATCATGTAATTATCATGAATTATAGTGTAAAAGCAAGAAATATTGAAATTATAGATTTGATTTGATTGAAATTTCTAGCTATACCAAGATTTTTTTCCAGCAATGGCAATGTTATATTGTATCTTTTTGAAATTTCTTTAACTGATCTATTTTGTAGTGAATGATTTAGACTTGCATTCCAATTGAATGAAATAGATGTTTTTTTCTGAAAACAGTTGCATTAATTTAACAGGAATCACGAATGCACTTTTTAAAACTGAAGTAACGAGTTTCAAATCTAACAATTTATCTTTCCGAAATTTCTCTAGATATTTATGAGTACATTCTTTGTAAACTCAAACAGAGTTTCTACATATCAAACATAAAATTTTCTAATAATTTATCTTTCCGAAGTTTCTCCAGATATTTATTAGTACATTCTTAGCGAGTTCAAATTGAGTTTCTACATATCAAACATAACATGTTAACAATTTATCTTTCCAAAGTTTCTCTCAAATATTTATAAGTACATTCATTGTAAACTCATACAGAGTTTTTACACATCAGACATAAAATTTCTAACAATTTATCTTTCCAAAGATTCTCTCAGATATTTATAAGTACATTCTTTGCAAATTCACATAGAGTTTCTACATGTCAAACATAAAATTTCTAACAATTAATCTTCCCGAAGTTTCTCTAGATATTTATGAGTACATTCTCTGTAAACTAAGAGTTTCTACATACCAAACATAAAATTTCAGTTTTTATTTAAATAATATATTGTAAATTGACTTTTATCAATCTGAGCTATTCATCTGTAATTAATCGTGTTTATTCACATTGATAGAGAACATTAAAACATTTTTTTAAAGTCTGCGAGTACGAACATGCCAGTAAAAATGAAATAAAACAATCATTTATTGTAAAGGAATGTATGGGCTGGAGTGAAGCGCATAAACACAGAAAATAAGACATGAAAGGAAAAACAAAGTATTTATTGATCACGTTTACTAATCTAAATATTGAAATTATTTAATGAGCTCGAATTAGAAATCCCCGTGTTCAACTATGTATGTATGCCCGTGTGCCCAAAATAATATTTTTCGATTTCTTTTCATTTTTTTTTTTTTTTTTTTTTTTTTACGAAAATGAAGCGAGAATTCATGTGACTTTTAAAGCTACTCATTTAAAAACTATTTATTCTTTAAGTTTAACTTTTAATTATCGTAAATTAGCGCGCCCTGATTTAATAGTTTCTCTATGCTGCTTTTAGTACTTAATAAACAGTACACATTATTTTGCGGAGTATTGTTCGAAAACTCACAAATATTTTTATTTAAAATTTACGGGAGCTAATTAAGTTACTTAGAAAAAAATATGTTTCATATCCTGTGGAGTATTGTTCGAAAACTCTCGTAAAACCAAACACAAAAACATTTTAGCTTTAATTTTAGGTATTATATTTTAGGAGATATCGTCGAAAATGTACTACAAAAATACATCCCTTTCCACCTATTTCTAAATTTACTGAAACTAAAATTATGAAAAAATTAGAAATACAGTACAACCTTTTTTATCCGAAACTCTTTTAACCGAAACTCTCGGTTAACCGAAATCCATTTTTAAAGCTTTTTTTTTTTTTTTTTTTTTTTTTTTTTTTTTTTTTTTTTCTATCACATTCCTTGTGTGCAACATCCATTTCGAAAGTTTTTTTTTTTTTAACTATCATATTCCTTGTGTGTAACTGGTCCTTTCTGAACTACAAATACATATAAATATTTTCGATCCCCTTTCTTAGAGTTCCTTTGAATTTAACTTGAGCTCCCGTAAACTACTGAGTGGAACGAAGAAAACGAACAAATTAGCGATTCTGAAGCTTTTGAATGATTTGCAAAATGTTTGGCATGGATGGAGCAGCTGAAAGACTGCGATACTGGTGAACTAAGAATATTAAAAAACTCCGTGACAGAGCTTCAAAGCAAAGGCAATTGAAACTGATAAACAAAACATTTTTTAAACCCTTGTGATATTTGTAAAGTACTTAATTTCAAAATTAAAATACAGCTAATTTATTCTTGTTTCTATTTTGCTATTGTTTTATTTTTATTAAGCCCTTATTACCATAATAAGAAATATTGCATACCTTTCTCCTTAATATTAAAATGGAAGCTTTCTCGATTATCCGAAAATTTCAATTTTCCGAAAGAGGGTCGGTCCCGATTACTTCGGATAATCGAGGTTCTACTGTAGTAGGAGTTTGTTTAAACCTTGCTAGAAAACTATACCGATTATCCTAGGTCACATACTTTTTGAGAAAATCGCATTTTTCCATTACACACAAACTTGATTTCGTGGGCGCTCAGTGGGGAAGCTGAAGGGCGCTCGAGGTCCCAATCAACGCAGAATCATGCAAGGATTGATGATATGATTTTCGAAAAAAAAATTTCCATAATTAGCTGAGATATTATTTAAAAACCTAGAAAACAACAGCAAGGACCAAGGCGGCGTTGCACCTTTGTGACATACTTTCGAAGCACGCCTGGAACAGTGCCAAGTTTAAACTTTGTACAAGGCTTTTCATGTACAGAACTATTTGTTCGCGAATAAATCACGTACTTAACGATTATTTTTCTTTTGAAACCTCGTTTAAGAAAAACAAGATGAAACTTTAAAAGACAATCACATCAAAATTTTGATTTTTTACATTTTTTTTTATCTTATATGAATTTTTTGCTCGAATTTTAGAGTATTAACTGTCAGCACAAATACATTAAGCATTGTTTTAGAATTATACACGTAATATGCATAAAAATTCCTATAAATGGTAAAACCAGTTATTTATATGAAAGTGTCATTTATCGACTTTTCAAATATTTTAAAATTCTCAAAGAACAGAAACGGATTGTATTTTTAGAAAATCTATAATCTATTTAGAACCAGTAATTATCTACTTCAGCAATTCAACAAAGAAAATTTCTGAATTAATAAATCCATTTGGAATTTTTTTTCTTTTACCTGGAAATATTTTTTTCAGCTTTCTCATCAAAAAGGCTTGGCGCAAATGAAAAGCTTTTAAAAAGTTTGAAAAAAAAGTGCTTCCTGTTTTTATGACGTTTGCAATTTTCTTTAAAACTTTAAGAATGGTATAAAGATGTGAATGGGTGTCACTGAACATATTTTTATGGGAGTAAATCTTTTTTATCAAAAACAAAGAAAAAGTTAACGAATTCACAGTATTTAATGTGTAAATAAAAATAAATTAAAATCATGTATAAAATAAAATAAACAAATAGAGATTTGGTCTTAAATTTTTTAAATATATAAAACCATTTAATTATCTTTAAATCCTTATGTCCGTTTAATTTGCGCAGAAAATATTTTTATAAAAGTAATTTAGATTATAAAACGGTAAATATCCATTTCAGTAATTTAACAAAAATATATCTGTATAAACAAATCCGTATGAGAATAAATATGCTTTCAATAATCCTATAAAAAATTGATGCAAATGAAATTTTTTTAAAGCAATGGGGACTTACTTTTTGCTTCCATAACATTCGTAATTTTCTTTAAAATTTTAAAATTAATATAAAGATATGAATGGCTGCCAAAAAACAAATTTTTCAGAAGGGAAAGCTTTTTTATCAAAAACAAAGAAAATGTTAAGAAATGCACAGAATAATAATAATAATAATGTAAATAAAAATAAATTAAAATCTGATGTAAAAGCAAATAATCAAATAGAAATTTGTTCTTAATTTTTTTATATACATAAAATCATTTAATTGCCTTTAAATTATTCGGTACGTTTAGTTTGCGTTGAAAATATTTTTATAAATACAAATTTAGATTATAAATCAGTAAGCATCTATTTCAGTAATTAAAAGCCTTTGCACTCCGTTGTCGCCGCTGCGGCGACATCATCTTTCCTTTCAAAATTCGTTTTTGGCACCAGTAAAAAAGGAAAATAAAACATGGGTTATTTTATCAGAGTATTTTTTAAATTGTGTGCTTGAAGGAAACTTCTTTTAAACATGTGGTGTCGAATAAAATATTTGTTTAACAATGCGGAGTTGCTGGTAGACCATACTCAAATTAACGCGGAGTGCAAAGGGTTAAAAAAAATGCTTCTGAATAAACAGATCCGTATGACAGTAGATATTTTTTTCAACAATATTTTTCAAAAAAACTTATGAAAGTGAAAAAAATTGAAAGAATAAGGACTTATTGGTTGCTTCGATAAATTTGTAATTTTAAAATTGTATAAAGATGTAAATGAGTGTAAAAAAAAAGGAATTTCTTAAAAGGTGAACCCTTTGCATAAAAGAAACAAGGAAAACATTAAAAAATGCACAAACTTTAGTGTTTAAAGGAAAATAAATGAAAATCTTATATAAAAACAAATAATCAAATAGAAGTATGTTCTTAATTTTCTAAAATATATAAAATCATTTTGTTGTCTTTAAATTATATGGTCCGTTTAATTTGCATAGAAAATATTTTTATAAAAACTAATTTAAATTATAAATCAATAAGTATTTACTGCAGTCATTTAACTAAAAGACTTCTGAATTAATCATTATAAAAGTAAATATTTTTTCAATGCTTCCATCAAAAAGATTTGATTTAAATAGAAGTTTTTAAAAGGAAGAAGAGGACTTACTTTCTGCTTCAATAAAACTAGTAATTTTCTTTAAAATTATAAAAGAAGTGTAAAGGTGTAAGTGGATGTCAAAAAACAATCTTAATAGGAAATCCCTTTTATAAAAAAAGGGAAATGTTAAGAGGAACTTTTTAAGGTGTTCGATTTTCAAATGGAGTAGCATTATCGGAATTTCCTTGTACAGAAGCCAAAAGATTTTACTCGAATTGACATGTTTTGATTATCATTTATTTTGCTTTTTTTTCTTTACGCTAAGTTTTAAAACCAACATGTAAATTACAGTAGAACCTGGATTATCCGAAGTAATTGGAACCGTCCATCTTTCGGAAAATCGAATTTTTCGGATAAAACTAAAGTTTCCCGTTCCAGATCCGAATGGATCCATGCAGTCCTTCGAAAGAGGTCGCGGGTCCTCCAAGGCACCAAGTGACCATTTTAGTCTTTTCCAAATTTATTTTTAATCCCATGCTAGCTTCTGTCAAATCTTTTAGCATATTTCCAATTTTTCAGGAGTATTACTGAAAATTAAAACGTCGTCAGCAAACCGGAGATGACTTAAATATCCCCTATTTATTCTAATCCCTTTGTTTTCCCAATCCAGCACCTTGAAAATATTTTCTAAGACAGCAGTAAAAAGCTTAGACGAAATGGTGTCTGCTTGTCTTACCCCTAAAGACGACCGCAAACCAATGTTGCCAGATTGGGCACTTTTTTAATTCAGATTATTTAACTGTCACCACTTTTTTTAAATAGTATAATTCGCCTTATTTTCAGAATTTTTAATCTATATTTAGATATTCCGTATATTTCTATTTAAAGAAAGCGGTGACAATCGACAATCTGGGGACAAAAAAGTCCCCAATGTGGCAACACTGCCGCAAACCCGCCAGTCGAAACAGCTGCACATAGGACACACAAGGCCAAATCCTATCCTAGAACTTCGCAAAGTCTATTCTGCGACCTGATTCTGTTCGCTCCACAGATTGTTGTGGCGAGTTCGAGACTCAAGAAAACGCCTGCACCCGGGGCGACGCCGCACACTTGCGTCAGAGCCTAAAACAAACCTCCAAGTGGCAAGTCAAGGCGAAACCAGAGCAACAAAGCCTGCCACTGACAACGCCAACGCCAAGCCGACAACCCATTAGCACAACGGAGTCGCTTAGACCTGACTACGAAATGACAGGCCGTGCATCTAGAAGGGATCCTACAATTGTCGTTAGCCCCCTCGGGAACCCAGGGTGGTCAGTCCTGAATACCCTGCTTAGAGGAACAACAAGACTGCCGTGCTTGATCTACCACCATCAACAACTACACGACAATCCACCATCTGCGATGAGGGCATTACGCCTTAGAGGGGTCACTATGCCCCCTTAGGGGCGGACCGAAATCCACACCCTACCCAAATGCCCGAAGAATAGAACAGGGCGGTTCGCTTCTCAGTATCTTAAAAAAAACAGAGGCCCAGCACGATCCACAGGCAGGCGCACTGTGTACGTATCAAGACTTATTCCCAACAAACAAGTTAATAATCAAGTTGCAAGACATTACGCCCCGAGAGGGTCACCATGTGCCCCCCTCAGATGACGAACAAAATCGTCACCCTGCCTAGGGGCTTACAGAATCAAAACGAGCGGAGAATCGCTTCAATCAAACTGCCCAGCCACGAACCGCACCACGACCCTAGGTCCGTGATTCCAGTAGAACAACCTCTGGCACGCGCCACCATGCCAGAGAACTCCAAGGCGGAGAAAAACAAGAAGACTGCTCATCCGACCGGCGGACGCAGAAAGTCCCGCTTGCGCAAAGACACGCCTGACTAGCTTTGCCCTCGGGGCATATAGCTCGACGGCTTCACTCCCAAGCAACACAGCAAATACACTAACATCAAACACATAAAGTTGGGGAGATATCCGAGAAGGGAGCTTGGTAATCCGGTCGACACACACCTTCTGCAGGTTGGCTAGGCTTGGTGGTTATGCTACCCTCGCCAGTCGCAGTCGACACCGGCCAATTTTTCGGATAATCGAAAATGCTTCAATTTTAAGATTAAGGAGAAATATATGCAATATTTCTTATTATGGTAACAAGTGCTTAATAAAAATAATGCAATAGCAAAATAGAAACAAGATTAAATTACCTGATTTTTAATTTTGAAATTAAGTACCTTTTACATATATCGTAAGGCTTTGAAAAAAATGTTTTGTTTGTCGCAGTTTAGATTGCCTTTGCTTTGAAGCTCTGTCACGGAATTTTTTTTTTTTATATTATTAGTTCACCAGTATCACAGTCTTTCTGCTGCTCCAGCCATGCCAAACATTTTGGAAAACATTCAAAAGCTTCAGAATTGCTAATTTGTTCGTTTTCTTCGTTCTACTCGCTGCAGTTTACGGGAGATCAATTTAAATTGAAAGAAACTCTAAGAAAGGGAATCGAAAATATTTATATGTGCTCGTAGTTTGGAAAGGACCGCTTACACACAAGAAATATGATAGTTAATAAAAAAAAGCTTTCAAAATGGATTTTGCACACAAGGAATGTGGCAGTAAAAAAAAAGAATGTTTTCGACATGGATTTCAGTTAAAAGAGTTTCGGATAAAAGAGGTTCTACTGTATATAAAGAAACTAATCGCTTTTAAAAAAATGTCAGTTATTGGCTATTGAGCATAATATGAACATGGAACGGTATCTATATTATAAAGTACAAACGTGTCTGTGCGTAACGCTGACGTCATTTTGACTGTGGAAACAGCAGACGATTAAATTTAACTTTTATTATCTTTTATTGCAATTTTAAACTTCTAAATTCCGCAAATTTTTCCATTTTTAACACTTTCCAACAAAAAGATTAAATTTAACTTTTATTATCTTTTACTGTAATTTTTTAAACTTCTAAATTCCACAAATTTTCCATTTTTAACACTTTCCAATAAAACGATTAAATTTAACTTTTATTATCTTTTATTGTAATTTTTTAAACTTCTAAATTCCGCAAATTTTCCATTTTTAACACTTTCCAACAAAGTTGAAAAGTGTTATGACTTCGGTTTGTCTGTCCGACTGTACGCGCTCTAACTCCCGTAAATATACTCGAATCGTTCAGAAATTCTTGGATGTTAGTGACCTCTACCATAGCACGAACGCTATTTTAAATGAAGTTTGTAGCATGTTTAGTTCATTTACAGGGACTGTCTAAAGTTTCCCATTGCATTACGGCCTACGGGAAAAAACCGTTTAAAATGGTTTTTAATGATGTTACATGCTTTCAAACATAATAAAATTGATATGTATTTATCAAGTGCACTAAAATATGCATTCTGTAGAATATGCGGCTCAAAGAATAGTTATTATTCATTTACAGGGCCAAACAAAAGAATTTTGTTACATAATTATATAGGGGTGGAGGGAATTTTTTCTGGCGTTTTTTAATTATGTTAAATTATTTCATGATTATGAAATTGATACGTCGCTAAGGTTTATTATAATTTATTTCATCTATAATACGAAGTGCAGTTTACAGGGACACACAAAAGATTTCAGATACTATATTGTATCCGAAGTACTGTACAGTAGCGATGATTGCTGGAAATGCATTTTTAACTATGTTATGTGCTCTTATGTTTCACTATATTTATGCATTGTATATGGTGTGTATAAATGCTATAACAGATATGCAGGGCTACACAAAAGAACTCGTGATGTTTACTGGGTATGATTGTAAATTGCTTAAAGGTGGTTTTTAAATGAGTTATGCATTTTTACGCTGAACTGTATTTAGTTTACTAAGAAATGTTTGTAGAACATATTTAAAATGATATACAGGGTCACGCAAAGATTTGGATACATGGCCGTCAATAAATGATAATTTCTGGAAATGTGATTCCAGTAGTTTTAAGAGTGTTTTACTTTGAATTAAACTTTAGCTAATTAGTGGCGTGTAATAAAGGTACTAGGTTAACTACAGGGTTGTACAAAATTATACAAGTATGTTTCCATCTATTAGTATAAAATGCTGAAAGAGAAATTTCAACCTGTTATGTGTTTTCTTGCTAAACTAAATTTCCCCAGTATATAGTATCTATATCAACCTACAGATCAAATACAGGGCTGTTCAAAAGAATTGGAATACATATTTGGCTATGGACGGTAACTGCTGAAATCAGTGTTTCAAATGTTTTATGCGTTTTCTAAAATGTTTACTTAGTTCTCTTATATACCTTATTTCCCTAAATAACGAAGTTTTGCTAAAGTTTTCAGGAAGCATTGGAAAGTGTTTCATAATCTATGCTTAACGCATGATTTTTCTTACTTGTTACAACGTCGAATGGGGATAAAAATATACTTTCAATTGCCATTTGTTTGAAAACTGCATTGCAATTCCCGCAGATATTATTGTTATTTAATTAATTTTCAAGGAGGAACTTTTTTCAAATCTATCTCTATGGCGCGCAGACGGTTACGAAGGATAAATCCGTTTGCACTGCATAACGAAATTAAAAAAAAATTGCCTATGAACAAATAAAACAATAAGATATAAATAAAACTCATATTTAAAATATGTAATCGAATTTCGCTTTTCGTTCTACTGAAATGAACAGAATCAAAAAGGTTGATTGTAAATAGCGGTTTTTGGAGATTTCTTCGGCTGTTAATTTATTAATTTAAAAAAAGAAAAAAACAATAGACGCCGTGCTAAGCTGTTTCACCGCAATATTTTAGATTATTTGATGGTGGAGAATTCCGTGCAGAGAGTCACACACGTAACGCAGGCTTTAATTTTCATTTATTCCATTATTTATTAAATTTCAATTTTAATTATGATTTTAGGTGGTATGGTAAATAAGTTACTACCATATTTTTTAATTTAAATGTGTTGAAAAAAACTCACAGAAATATATCATTTTATTTCATTACTCAAAATTTGCTTTTTTTCTAAGTCACACATGTAAAGTTTTTAAAAAGCTATTTAAAAAATAACTATTATATCAAAATGATAGCTTTTTGCATAAAATAATACGGTAAAGTGTATATTTTTTAAAGAACTCTTGTTTGGATCTTTAAATAAGAAATACAGTCGAACCTCGTTATCCCAACACTGTAATGTCCAGAAAAAAGTGTCATCATAAACGGCGTGTCGCGGTAACCGGAGTTGGAGAAAAATATGTTTAAGCTCTATTTTTAATTAATTTAAGACAGTTTTAAATTCATAATTGTTTTTGCAGTTTTAAGCAATAAAACCCTATTAATAAACAAAATAAACATAAAAACAAACTTGAAAAGAATAAAAATCAGATTTAGGATGACTGGATGTTTTTATTGTTACATGAAATTTTGATTAATTAAGGTTTGCTTATCCCTAGATGTGCTTCCTACAATTATTTTTTCAATATTATGTAATGAATTGTAATCAATATTCGTTGTTTCAGAAATGGATGTTAGATAATTTCTGATAGTTTCAATGCAATGGAATGCTTTGGTTTCAGTCAGATGAAAGACGCCGTGTAGCCACAAGAAAGCGCCGCTTGACCAGAACAAAAAGACCGCGAGTAGACTGATACGTCTATCTGGAACTTAAGTGGGTCATTCATAGTGCGTGGGTTTGCTTATTCAGATAAAGGATTGAAGTAAAATTTCTCATTTATGTCAATAGGTAATTTAGACACTTTTGTGAAAAGTTTGGCTAAAACATTTCTTACCGTTTAATTGCCGTGCTTATAAGATGTATTATGAAAAATGGACAATTTTCCTAAACCATCGGGATATCTGGAGTTGAAAATTATTCTACGACGTAAAATACGGAGTTTATTTACATAAAAATCATATACAGAAAATCGGGACTTTAAAAAATTGACGTGATAAGCGGAGTGACGTGAAAACCGGGTGTCGGGAAAACGAGGTCCGGCTGTATATTGAAAATTCCTTGGTTAATTAAAAATTTTTTTGTTCAAAATGTCACACACGTAACATGGAATGGCCCTGGTACGTTTTTCTTTATTTTTCCTTTAACTGCAATTCATTTTATCAAACAACCTATTTTAACAATATGTAAGTATACTATGTGAAAAACCGCTTGCAAAACATTAAAAAAATATCTATTTCATCGCTGTCAGTCGCTTGCAGAACCTTTAAAAGAAATATCTCATTTATCGCTGTGTCTTTAGTATGTGGAAAGAAAAAGAAATGTTACGAGTAACATCAGAAATAATATACATGATGGTTTTCAATATTCTGTAATCCGGGAAGCCCGGGTTTATACACTTCTAAAAAATCTGTAATATAATTGAAATAAATTATTATCCACTTCAGTAAATCAATAAAAAATTCTCGTTAACGCAAATGAGTTTCAAAGTAAATATTTCTATATTTTAAAAAAGTAACTGGAGACGCTGCCACAGAAAATGAATTTTTTGACCGGAAATCTTTCTCGGCTAATATTAAGAAAACTCTCGCATACATAAATATGAAAACTGGTAGTTTTATAGAAAAGAAGCAGATGGTTTTTTAAATGGAAAAGTTATTTTAAGATATATTTAATGTTCAAGGCAGTCAAATCATTTAGTTAAAAAAGTTTTATAAGAACAAACACTATGCATATTAATTTAACCATCTATTGTAGGGACATACTTGGAAAGCTCGTGGTATGCAGTGTGTAATTACTTTTTTAATTTAATTAATTTTTTGAGGATTTTTTTTCCCAATTTTTTATTTACATTTTCAAGAGAGATTTATTTCATATTTTAAAAGGTCATGTTTTAAAAATTGTTGCCAAATTGTAAAATAACGCAAATAATATTTCCTTTGAGCTGAAAAATGCATTTACACGTGACTATTAAAAACAAAAAGTAAACTTTAAAATGAAAATTGAATGGTTATGTGTTAAAAGCAGTAAATGAAAGAAAATACATTGTGTGAAACACGTGAATATTAAAAAGAGAAAAAATACTTTTAAATAATTAAATTACTACATGGGAAAAGCATTTAATCTTGAAAATTACTTCATCTATTAAAACGATGCAAGAATTCATGAGACGTCAAAGTGTGAATTACGTAACGTAAAAGTAGCGCGCTAGATACAGCATAAATACAACTAAATGCATGCGTACAATATTTCAGATTTATTTTGTACGAAGTACTATTCGATAAACACGTATTAGAAAATTTTTATATACTTTGTAATTAAAATAAAGAATTTACATTTAAAAAATAACATGAAAAATATACATGATTGTGCATTAAAATAGAGAAAAGAATCCATGTATAAACTATACCTGTTCCTGATAATATGTAAAACTTCAGATAAACTTAAATTATAGCTAAGCGTAAATTTTTTAAACACGGTGCTTTTCAATGACGAAGTTTGGAATGTTATTCCCAAGCAAGCGAATTTTTGTAGCCTTGAGCCCAATGTAAGAATATTGCCCATAGCGCCGTAATAAAATCCCGAGAGGCAGCGACATTTTTCACTTAACCCGTTTTTTAGAAGCTATTTTACAAATGTTCAATTGATCTTACTTATTAATCCCTAAAACAGCTGTTAGCAGTCGCGAAGACGGTAGACGCAGCCATGATAATTAAAAAAGCCTTAATCAAATGAAAAAGTATTGCAATCTGATTACAGAAGATCGTCAACCTATCTTCGTAACAATATCATTCAATCTTCAGTAACTGAGTAATTTTTTTTTAAAACAGAGTAAGTTATCATGCTTAGTGGCTGCGGAGTCTGTACGGGGGTTGGCGAGTGTAACTTGTAGGGGTCTACTAGTAGGGGAACTAGGAGCCCCCTAGATTTTAACGATGAATACTTTATACAAAATTTCTATTAAAAGAAAAAACAATGATGCAAATCAAATACTTTTAAAGAGCTTTGAAAAAAGAGAAATACATTCGACTTATTTGACATTTGTAATTTCCTTTAAAACTTTAAAAATAGTATACAGATACAAATGGATATAAAGAAACAAATTTCATTTGCAATCGATTTTATCAAAAATAAAGTAAAAGTTAACAAGGGAAGCTAAGGTAATGTTAGGAGTAACATTTTAACACTCTCTTTTTTTAATGAAATAACATTACCGAGATTTTCTTGAACAGAAAAGAAATTTATAATGGAATTAACATGTTTTGATTGTTTTTAAATTTTGGCATGGTTTGTTTAAAAAAGAACGTTTAAAAATCCATGTAAGTTAAATGTTGAAATCAGTACTTTTACAAATAGCAGTTGATGCATTTTCTATAACTTTATAATTCGCTTGGTATGCTTCCAAAAACTACAATATACAGGGTGTCTTAAAATGAATTTAGTGATTTTAAAATTTAATAATAAGTAAGCACTGGATATATTTTAGCAGGAGAATGATGTGTGAAGCCAGTAATTTATTTACTCTGTTTCCTTGTTTTAGTTCCGAATATCATCGATAGATGGCGTTGTGTTGCGTCAAAATATCAGCTAAGGCTCAAAATAATATACAGTGTGTTCCCTAATTCGATCGACAAATTCAAAGGGGGAATCGTAGGCATCAAGTTAATAATAATAATAATAATAATAATAATAATAAACAAAAAAAACATAGAACATGGGGTCGTAAGCCACGTATTTAATAAAAAATACAGGATTTTCCACACTAACCCAATTTGGTTTAATGGTAATAATATAAGTTTATTATAACAAGACTTTCAGTAGACGTACTCACTTTTGTTGTAATTGCGATAACATTAGAAATGTGATAGAATTTTTCCATTATACGCGCTAGCAGTACTCTGTAAAAAAAGACAGATGTTTGTTAAACTACGAAAAATTACTATAATAACGAACGAAAATATTCGAAAACCGTTTCCAGGTCACCCACTATTCCTAAAAGCGTTCCTTTATCTTTAGAAACATCAGAAAACAATTTATTTTAAAAATTTAAAGAAGAATTTACAGAAATAAATTTTTATTATCTGCCCGTAATTTTCGGAAGCGTTTTCGGGTAGCTTTTACAATGCATTAATCAGTTAGTTCTCTCTGCCCGGAAAAGTTCGGATGCTATCAGACCTCAACTAAACATTTTCAGCTGCATAACTGACAGTGTGCATGCAATAGTAACAGAAAATGTTAATTTTAATGTTAATATTAATGTTGTTAATTCTATATGTTTTTCAGTTAAACATGCTTTCTGAACATGAAAATATTTGTTTGAGACCACATAGCATCCTAAAACCCGGTTTTCTGGGTAGAGATACCGATTAATGTATACTCTAAAAGCTACTCGGAAACGTTTTCGAAAACTACGGGCAGCTAATAAAAATTTGTTTTTATAAATTCTTCTTTAAATTTCAAAGATAAATTGTTTTGCGAGGTTTCTAAAGATAAAAGGAAAACTTTTCGGAATCTTGGGTGACTCAGAAGAAGTTACTGTACATTTTCGTTCTTGAATGTAATATATTTTCATAAATTAAAAACATCTGTCTTTTTTAACAGTGTATGCACTTGACGCTCCACATTTTGGACTGCGATTACCACTTCATACGGTATCCTTTATTTGCTTGAGCATCCTGCTTTTCTAGAACTGGCATTTTCATTGCAGTGTTTTTATTTTTCTCAAAATTATTACCATCAACAAAAGTTCAGTTAGGATAAAACACCCTGTGTTTGCGACTAAATGAGTGGTTTGCGACCCTATGTTTTAAGGAATCTTTTCATCCTCTCGATGCCATCACCCCTCTGAATTTGTTGGTCGAATTTGGCAACACCCTCTATAAAAATGTATTAAAGTTCACTAAGTTTTCATCCTTCATTCCTTTTCAGATGTAGAACATCTAAAAGTGTTTTTTGTTTTGAAATTACAAGTTTTTATTTTTGAATGTCATTACAATTTGAAACAGTGCATTGTGATATTCGAAACTATATCAAATGAGGGTAGTAAAAAAATCCCCAACTTCGCACATTACTCCCCTTCAATAGCAACTTCAATAGCTGCTGTTATTTTACTTGTTATAAAATTATAAAAACGTGTAGGGTAGTACGACCAGTGAATGAACGCTTAAGCACATTTGAAAAGAAAATGATTGATTATATTTTAATAAACAGTACATATTGGTGTTTGACAGTGCAAATACATTTCTTAGTTTACAAATTATTAAAAAATAACAAAAGGAATTTTATATTTTACTTGCTTGGGATGCTAGAGATGTCTTAATAGAAATCGATACAAAAACCAAGTAAATGAACAGTTGTTACTAGTGAACGAACGCAAAATTTTCCATTGAATGAACAGGCAGCAATTTAAAAATACTTAAATTTCATAGTTCTTTATTTATTTTACAACTTGTACAAATAACTAATAACATGTTTTTACGGAAGAACGGTTTTTAAAACCCAGAACGATAATTAATTAGCTTGAAAAACTGTCACTTTTAAGTTTTGAAATTACAGATTTAAAAAAAAAAAAAAAAAAAAAAAAAAAAGAAAAGAAAAAAGAAAAAAACTAATTCTATTTCCTGAAATACTTGGCCCTGTACTTCTCTATTTCCGCAATAACTCCAGATGAACGGGTGGATGTTGCAGAAATATGTTCAGGTGTTTTTATTGTGCGTTTTCATATTATCCTTAAAATACCTGATCTTATACTTTACTGCAGGACACTTCCAATTCCACCACATGTGGACCTGTGGTCCAGATATTGTCATGGTGCTTACTCCATATTTCCAACCTTGGATGCTATTTTTAAAAAAAGAGTAATCTATTTCTCCTCTGGATGTTTGTCTATAAATGGATTTTTACTTTTTGTTTGTTTCATGACGTTGTAAACATCACCTTTTACTGCATCCTTAGGCATTGTAAATCGAATTTACCCTTTCCAACTATCCAATGTTCAAGGAGTTTTTCTTCTTGAAATGACAACACAGACAATGTCCCATACGTTTACTTTCAATTGTTTTCCCTAGCAGTTTCATAGACAAAGTTGTTTTTGGAATGTTAAAATGAAGAGATGCCTTCTTCTAACTGAGCTGACCTGACCCTCATAGCTTGTACAGCATTTTCAAAGTACTTGGCGCTCTCATATTTCCTTTTTGAGGAATCTTCTTCGTCATCAGTAACAATATTTCTATCAATCATCTAAAAACATAGAAAAAGTGAGATTTGAATGTCATCAATAATTATTACCTTTAAAAATGTGTGTATATGTTCTTTTGTTACGTTTTTATATTTGTTAGCTTTTCATTTGTTACCATTGTTAAAAAATCACTTAATGCAAACTATACGTATAAAAGAAGCCAGAAAAACATAAAGCTCAAAACTGTTTATTCACTCGAAAAAATAGCCTAATGTATTCCGTCCAGTGAATGAACAGCTGTTCATTCATTGGATTTTTACCATTTGCCTAACCAGCTATTAAACATCCCTATTCTCAAATTGTACATATTTTACATGGTTAAAACAATTAGAAATATGTCTGTAGTATATATATTTAACGTATGTACAATAAAATTAGTGCATAATGCAAATAAAAACAGTAAATTCTTATTAAACATATGAAATGACATTGCACTTAGCTTATTATTTCAGCATAGAAACAATGTGTTTCTCAGACATGAAAAATACAACATGTTCTCAAAGTAAAGTAATGTGACTTCAGTAACCAAATATGAATGCGATATCTTCCTATTGAATAGAATTAAGGCAATGTTGTATCCCCATCTAGTGGGGATGTTTCCAAACCTTATTCTATTAAAAAATATATAAAATGTTCATTCACTGGGGGCTGTTCACTTACTGGTCGGACTACCCTAGTATTTTTTAATATACACCTTATATTTGAAATCAAACATTATTTACTCTAGTAAACCAACAAAAACATTTCTCATTAAGTACTTAAATATCTTTTAATATAAATATGTTTTTACCTAGAAATATTTTAACAACAAAAATACTTAATGTAAATGAAAAGCTTTTAACGAGCTTAAACAAAGGACATGCACTTTCCCATCCTATGACATTTGTAATTTTCTTTAAAACATTGAAAGGAGTATAAAAATGTAAACAAGTTTTAAAAAAAATTCCTTTGGTAATCCGTTTTATCAAGCAAAAAAAGAGTAATTCTTTGAACATACTATTTTTTAAATGACATAACATTCTTGGAATTTCCTCGGAGAGGAAAGACAGTTTTAATGCAATTAACTTGTTTTGATATTTTTTTAATTTGTTATTTTTAAAGTGTTAAATCAACATTTTCTGAAATTTCAGGTTTACAGAGAAAAAAAAAAGTCTAGGGGAAATATACAGATTTTAGACTGTAAGCGAAAATAAATCGAAAACTCCATACAACAAATAATAAATATGCGTTAGATTTTACTTCAAAAACAAATGAAAACATTTAAATGTTCAAATAAAGAAAAGATACAATCTAAAAACTTTTTTTTTTAAAACAGGTTTTCATTTCTTTAAATAAATTAATTTGACTGCTACAATTACCCATTACACTGTATTACAATAAATAAACAATAAGTACGACTAATCAGTGTATACAATATATTTAAAAATCTGTAATTAAAATCACATACAACTCACAATAACAAAATACAATCATATTCCAACAGTTTCGGACAGTAAAAACTTGTCCATCATTAGGGAAATATCCAGGAGAAACCAACACGTTACAATATCTATATTACACCTGTGTAATGTAGATATCGTAACGTGTGGACTGTTGGAATATGATTGTAGTATTTTATTACTGTGAGTAGTATGTGATTTTAATTATAGATTTTTAAATATATTGTATACACTGATTAGATGTACTTATTGTTTATTTAAATTAATTTGATTTTTAAATTCACAAAAATTTTGATTTTTTTTCCTTATCATGAATATATTAAGTTGTTATAGAAATTAGAGAAGGTTGCAGAAGTTACTATACAACATGATGACTGATTAAAACAGTTTACCTATGTAATTATTAAACGAAATGTTTTTGTTTATTTGTTAATCATTCAATCTAAATATATAAACCAGGTTATATCTTCCGAGAACTTCAGAGATACAAAACACGCTGCCAGGTGTAGAAAATATAGGTGAAAACTATTTTATAGTTGAAAAATGTAATACATTTTTTTACATTTAATGTATTATTTTAGATTACCTGCAAACAACACCAAAAATTATTTTTATCTGAAAAATATATACTATGTATTGAAATAAAGTTTTAAAATCTATTAAAGCTATTACCAGAGGTTAGTAGTCAAAGAAATCGCCAGTTATTTTTCTATTTATAAGCAGTATCTTTGATTCTATTTAACCCTTCACTGCATCACGTGCCATATTTGGCACATACCTAAAAACACAATAAATTGCATTACGTGCCATGAATTTGGCTAATGTGGTCACTGCAACTGATGAAGAACAATCCAAAGAAAGAAATTACACTTATTTTGCCCATTTCAGATTGCTGCATTCAACAAAAAATTAGAATGTGTTCTAAAGAAACAAAAAATAAATTCTATCAAGCTATTAAGGTAATATTTACTTTCATTATTTTTACTGAATACTTAAAAATAATAATATAAAAAAAGTTACAGAGTGTTAAGCAGGTAAAATTAATTTAAGCTCATTTAGTTGCGAAATATATAGAAATACAATATTTTAAAATTCTAAATGTGTACATATAGCTCACACCATAAAATATCAAATTTTAGCTGAAAATCTGAAATTTAATTTTGTTTACTATTTTTTTCCTTATTAGATCGATTTTTAGATTTTTTAAAAAAAATCATAAAAATAAAACAAAATCGTGCAGTGAAGGGTTAATTTAGTGTTTAAACATGTAGTTCGATAATATATATATATATATATATATATATATATATATAAATCTTATGTTTCACGTATCTATTTCTTATTTTGGTGAAGTTTTGATATTGCTACTAAATATCATTCGGAAATTAAAGCTGAATTATTTATATTCTTTTAAGTGCAAACTATTAAACCTTCCGTAATCAGGCTGCATGAAACAAATTTTAAAACCATAAAAAATCAGTAAATTAAGATACAGTTCTGAAACAAATTGCATTTGAAAGTACAATTTTTTATCCTATTCTACATGATGTAAAAAATTTAAACGCAACAACTGGGTGAAATCGTGTGCAGTCTCATACTCGAACCCAGAATCTTTTGCTTTAATTGCCAATGCTCTCCCAGTTGAACTATCCGGACGACATTCCAGCCAACACGTTTCAGAGACAATTATTCGGTTTTGATATCTGGTCTGTTATTTGAAATTCCTAAACAAAACAATAATTTATGTATTTATCTTTTACTGGCGTTCCATTACATGCGGTTTATTCTGTTAAGTTGTTTCATATAATGTACCAGATGTTATGACCAAATGTTTAATGGGTCCGGGACACAAAAATCTCCAAATTTTCTTAAAAACTTTTAGTGCATTAAAAATTTCTCTGTGGTTTTTTTTTTTGTTGTTTGTTTTTTTTTTTTTTTGTTTAAAATGACGTTTAAATCATGTTTCTATCTTAATTAGAACAGGAAATATTAATTTTTTCGTTTTGGTTTGTTTTCAAAATCTAGCTTTCTAGCAATGGTTGTCATGAAAAAGATTTCTTGTGAAAATGCGTTTTTCTTCATGAAGGCTTTTTTCACCATTTCTTGTATTTAAATCTTTATAAGTCAAGAACCGTTAAAGATAAATTGTTCAAACTTGGAACATGTCTTTTTCAATTGTTTTACTTTAATTTTGATTCAGGAAATTAGCAAAAAAAATTTACTTTTAAAAATATGATTTTTTTTTTTTTAAGTTACACCATTTTTTTTTTTTTTTTACTTTAAATATTTTTAATTTTTTTTTTAATTGATATTTTTAAAATGCTGAATCGAAATTAAAACTTATATATTTCTGTTTATATAAAAGAAAAAAATTGAAGTTCTACAAATAATATTTCGAGTTATAACGATTTTAAATTACCCCACTTTTTTAATGAATTTTAAATCAAAAAAAAATTTTTTTTTTAATATATGAGAAGTTTTATCAGATGATTTTGTTTAGAAATAACATGGTTAACCATCTCAAAAAAATTCAAAATTTTGACTCAAAAGATAAAAATTATTTTAAATTGTGTCCCGGACCCCCTTAAGTTAAATAATATTATAAAAAGTGATAAAATATCTTCCTTGAGATTGACGAACGTTTCATCGCACAAACGGTCACATTTTCAAAATCATTCATGTCATTAATGTCATCAATGATCAATGTAATCATTCATGCGTCATTAGTAAAAATGTCGCCGTTTGTGCGATGATATGTTCGTCAAAATAAGGATATTTTATCACTTTTTATAGTTTATTTAACTTAATCTGTTTATAAGTGATTATTATACATGTTATTATAACCAAATGGTCGTTTGAATGAATTGCGTTGGAGGAATTGCTCTCCAGATAGCTAAATTGGAAGAGCATTGGCAATTAAGTCCAAAGGTTCTGTGTTCAAGTGCCGGTCTGGACACACTTTCATTCATTGGGAAAAATTACTACCCGCATGTTTCTTTCTTGACTAATTTAAATTAATTTATAAAATCATATAAGTTATGAATATATGATATAAATTATTAAGATTTATTTCATCACTAGCTGATCCGCCCAGCGTTGCCCATGCCCGTGATAATAACTTCAAATGAACCTCAAATTTGTGTGATTTTATACCTTTAACGCCATGTTGTCTGAATTTATATTTTAAATGAAAAAATATCGAATTGAAAGTATATGCTGTTTGGTATTTTATTTTCCGCGTAATTTGAATTTTAGAATCTATGCGTACCGAAAGCGAGCAAAACCGTGACGAAACACTCAAGTTTTTACCAATTTCGTCGAAATTTTCACAAATTTTATTTTGCAAAAAGTATTTCTACCCTTCCGAATGTTTCAAAATTTTTGTAATTCATGTAAATCTGGTCTATTGAAATGCTATAAAAATATCGTGTTAAAATACGGACGTTTAGCTAGTTTTAGCGAAAAAGAAAATCGTCTCCGTCAGGCGCGAAGTGACCTGCATTCGCCGATATATTTGAAAGTGTTATAATTCATATTTTTAAAAACCGATTACACCATCGATTAGAAAAATGTTTCAGCTTTAAGGAGCATATTTTTGGTTTGTCGGTACATCAAAAATTGCGCCCTGGAGTAGCTTTGATATAATGAAGAAAAACGTTTTCGAAAAAACGACCCTTTTTGAGGTTTTTTTTTTTTTTTTTTTCAAAGAGTTAACTGCGATATTTTCTTGAATTGACTACGGCTTTTGAGATGTAAAAGTAAGATCTTTTAGAATATGTCTTCCGTTTTTAACTTTACTAAGACGTTTGGCCGATGGGAGTTAATAAATAATGAGAAAACATCTCCAAAACTCCTTCTTTCCGATATTTATTTCCTCCCGATGTGTAAACAGGGTATCTGCGCATGTGCGAGCGCTTTTTCCTGAAAAGAGATGAAACAGATTTTTGGAAAAATGAAGATGAGTTTCTCATGAGAGTTCTTTGTAATTTGTAATTAATAACTCAGTTAATTATTAGAAATTTAAGATTCTGAGTCTCAGATGTACCAGGAGAGGCCCTGTACTAATCTCTCACAAATTTTCAGCCTTGTACGTACCGTAGATTTTGATAGCCATCGCAGACAGACAGATGCATACACAGGCACAGGCGGAGCGAAACATTTTTTTTTTGTTAGTGTAAATGTAGTGTCACATTTAAAAGACATTTTACATTTTACATTTAATTACATCGAAATTTCATATTAAAATTGTTTCAAATGATTTAAATTTCATACATTTTTATAAAAACAAAATGATATTTAGCGTTTTAATAAAATCAATAAGGCTATTTAAAAATAATGATTAAAATTCAGATTTTGTTTTGAATGAATACTTTCTAACATACATGAAAAGTACTTATGACTTCGATTTCTTTTGGGGGTCCGTTAATATGTACAGTGAAACCTCCCTGTGCGACAACTCCATTAGGCGACCACCTCCCTTAACGACCATTTCTTCATGAAACGAAATTTATTCCCATAGGCTCAATACTAATTTTACCTCCATTCAGATACCATCCCAGTTGAACTCCCTCCATGAGAGACCGATTTCTTTGAAGAAAATTAAACAAATTCTGGTCGCTTGAAGAAGATTTTACTCGAAAAATAATTCCGGACAGCGCATTATTCATCAAACTTCTAAACTAAGTTTAGAATTTTTATTTATTCCGGTAACTTTTAAGTGTTTAAACCCCTTTGTGCCTTTTTAGGCAATGAATTTAACTCTGATTACAAATTAAGAATGACGGCCAATAAATTCCTCTGCCCTATTCTGTCGCAAAACTCTCAAAGAAATAGATAAAGTAATGAAATCGTCATTATTTGTTCCCGTCCACAAAAAAGTGCATTTATTTACTGAACTTTGAAAAGACTTGGAAATAAAAGTTATAAAAGATAAAGCTGTAAAATTAAAACTCAATGTATTCATTTTTAAAACTCTGCAGTAATTAACTTATGTAATTAACTTTTATTTTTATATATAAATTTTTATACTTTTTCTACTAATGTGAAAAAATTTCTATACTAATGTGAAAAATAAATTTTAGTGACATTGTTACCATTTTTCAACAATTAAAATCAAAATTTAAACATGACCTCCATTAAGAGAGCACCTTTCAGAGCGACCAATTTTTATTGGAACGGTACGTGGTTGCTTTAGGGAGGTTTTACTGTATATCTGTCTGTCAGTGCCCGAAGTCGCATAAATATACATTGTCGCGAAATGGATGTATGTTATTGCAGTTTCCCGTAGCATGTGCTGTCTTGAAAATTAAATGTGCAGCATTTATAGTTAATTTACAGGGACACTTAAAAGAATTTGATTGCATATTCTGCTCTAAAGATGAAAATTGCTTCAATTACATTTTAAGAATGTTACACTGCTCCAAACTTTACGAAATTAATGTAAATTGTAAAAAAATTTCCCATAGAAAATGACGAAGCATTTATTGTTTATTCATTTACTTTACAGGAAACAAAAAATAATGCAATTGAATTATTCTCAGTAGACAGTAATTGTTTGAAGTGAGTTTTGGGAAACTGATATATGTTATTCATGCTAATTGTTGGAAAACCAGTTTTGTTAACTTATGCGTTTTCTATTTGAATTAAATTTTAGTTTCACTATGTAATATAAATAAAAATGTATAGCTCATTACAGGGGTACAAAAAATTTGTATACATTACCGCCTATGCACAGTAATGGCTAAAAATGGGTCTTTAAATGTTTTATAAATTTTTTATTTGTATATCTTCTTCCATTGTACGGGAAAAAAAAAGTATTTTTACAATAGTCTAATAGAGTTGGAAAGCGATTCATGATCTATGCTTGATGCACGATTTCTTTTCTTGTTGTATTTTATTCTTGAGTTATCAAAATTTGTGCCACAATTCAATTTTAAATCGATACGATATCTTTAATAAAGGGTTATATTGAAAACAATCTCATAACACGAAACGCAATATTTCACCTCGATTCAAGCATAAACTATACAATATGAACTTTAAAAAGCTCATTGGTTTTCTTAATACGCGACTAAAATAATATAACCTATGTTATGTTAAATATACATTTTATTTAAAACTTCTTAGTACTTTCGGGCTTTCCCAAGCACTTCATCTTTTAGAATCAGGAACAACAACCCTTGAACAATCTTTTTAACCCACTGCCAAGAACGGTTATGTGTTTCACGCGTATCTGGGTATGTGGATTTCTTTATACCCTCGAAACATCCCAACGGCTGGATGGATTATAATGAATGAGGTCTCAATCGATTCGTCGTAACCGTTCGATGGTTATAGGTTAGATTTTATTTTTATAAATTCAAAATGGCGGCCGTTAAATACAAAATGGTGGTAGAGACGAAAAATTATTTTTGCGCACCCTATTGAGTGGCATATCATTGGATAAGTCTTTCAAAATGAAGACGATGTTTCATTGACTATTTTACAGTCAGAAGCTCCGTTTAAATATTGCACAAGCTGGAAGTTCTGTAGGTAGGATCTTTAGTTTTACTACAACTCTAACCATCATAGACATCTATAGGCTTCATCAAAACAGTGTTTATAGATAGGAACTAACAATTAAACACAACTTAAAAGTCATCAATACAAGTAAATAAAAAAATAGGTAAGTAATATAAAAAATAGTTTCACATAGATGAGAAATAATTAATTAGTTCGCTTTTTACGCAGTCAGTTCTTTTGATTTTTTAAATTTATTTTTTACTCGTTACTTTCTTCTATTTTTACAAATAGAAAGTATTGGATTCGTGAAAATTTTCGATTTTCGATGGATTTACACGTTTTAGAGGTGAAAGATTCCGAAAAACATGTTTTTACAAAATGTCTCTCTGTGAGTCTGTCTGTATGTATGTGACACAAATTTTGTGAGCGCTCTATCTCAAGAACTAATGCACGGAATTTAATAAAAATTTATATTCAGTTAGACTCTGATATAAATTGATGCTGATTAGTTTTTGGTGTAAATCTACCAACAGGTGGCGCTGCTATGCAGAATTTTTCACGATTTCCACAGTAGCTCAATCCCCTGAACTAATGCACGGATTTTCATCAAACTTCAGATTCAGTTAGTTCTTGACATGAATTGAAGTCTTGTACAATTTGGTGAAAATCGCTCAACAGGTGGCGCTGCTATGCTGCATTTTTCAGAATTTCCACTATAAATCTATCTCAATAATTAATGCACGAATTTTCATCAAATTTAAGATTCAGGTATACCTTGATATCATTTAGTGTTGTTTATGTTTTGGTGTAAATCGCCCAACAGGTGGCGCTGTTATGCTACATTTTTCAGAATTTCCGCTATAGCTCTATCTCAAGAACTAATCCACGAATTTCCATCAAACTTCAAATTCAGATATACTTTGATATGAATTGGTGCTAAATTGATGTAATTTCTTGTACTATTTAAATGACTTAATTGGCGTGATTTATATAAAAGAAAGTTTTGTGATGGCCACAACACACTAGTTAATGTTCATATTATACATTTGAGTTAAACTGAATTTGTTATACATATGTACATGAGTAAGCATATACGTTAAATGAAAATATCAAATAACCATGAAAGTACTAAAATAAAATAAAAAAATAATCGCAATTTTAAAGGATTATTTATAACATTAACTCTTACCTGCATCAGAAACGGAACAAACATTTTCATTAAACAAATCTCTTTCAAAGTAAATACTTTTTTCCACCAAAAAATCTTTTAAGACACTCATAAAAAAACAAATGAAAACAGAAAATAATTTATACAAATGAAAAGCTTTTAAAACGTTTTAGAAAGGGCACATATTTTCTGCGTGAACGACTTTTAAAATTTGCATAAAGACTCAGGCAGTTAGCGATTATATAATGGATTTTACATAAAGAAGTATACAAGGTAGAAAGAGGTAGTGAAAAAAAAAAATCGAAGGTAATCTGTTTTCATAAAAACTAACGAAATGTAAAGAGTAACATTTTTACGATGTTAATTTTTTAAAGTGAAAAATATTTGATTTTCTCAAAAAGGTAATAGGATCTGTTAAATGGATTTGACATCTTTTATTTTTGGAAATTAGTTTTGCTTTTGTAAAATATCTTTTACCGTAAAATGACCTTTTTGTAAAAAAAAACATATACAGGCTTTTGAATAGAAGGTTAAACTAATGATAAAAATTTGAGAAAGAGAATTTGTTACTTACAATGTTTAACAAACATTATTCTTATTCAAAGTATATTAACTAGAAAATTTAAAGTAAATATAGTTTCAATAAAACTTTTTTAAGGGTATTTTCTTCTGGCATCAGTTTAGAAAAAAAAGTAAACATTACATGAATTACAGTTGAACTCATTTAATGCGAGCACAGTTAAACAATGACACGATTCAAAGGAAGAATTTGCGCTTTAAAAATGCCTCATTGTTTAAACTGTATTAAGATTTTCTCACACTCTTTACAAGATTTAAAAGATGGCTAATTTATTATGCATATTTTTTGTTATTTTATAGCTTTTTTAACAGAATTATTTTAACCGAATTCAACATTAAATAGCTCTTAAAATAATTCTTAGATTCAGTGTGTTTATCGAAATTTTTTTTGTAATTGAACCAATTTTTATATTTTTATATGCAATAGTTTTCTTAAGGGGCTATGCATACATAACGTTATCATTTTACAGGGGAGGGGGGGGGGGTCTGGCACATGATATCGTAAGATATCGTTAGGGGGAGGGGGGGATTTGTCTTTTGATATCGTTATCCTTTTTGATCGAATTAAAAATTTTCTCTTTTTATTTGTAACTTGGTCTTAACATCAAAATAGTCAGTTATCTTTTTTTAGTCTCTTATCTATTTTTATTAAAATGCAAAGTTATAATTAAAGTCATTTCATGATTATAAAATTATTTAATTCCAAAATATCAAATAACCATGAAAGTACTAAAATAAAATAAAAAAATAATCGCAATTTTAAAGGATTATTTATAACATTAACTCTTACCTGCATCAGAAACGGAACAAACATTTTCATTAAACAAATCTCTTTCAAAGTAAATACTTTTTTCCATCAAAAAATCTTTTAAGACACTCATAAAAAAACAAATGAAAACAGAAAATAATTTATACAAATGAAAAGCTTTTAAAACGTTTTAGAAAGGGCACATATTTTCTGCGTGAACGACTTTTAAAATTTGCATAAAGACTCAGGCAGTTAGCGATTATATAATGGATTTTACATAAAGAAGTATACAAGGTAGAAAGAGGTAGTGAAAAAAAAAATCGAAGGTAATCTGTTGGTATACCCCAACGTTTGGCATTACTATTTTTCTGTCATACGTGGATGCATATATAATTCGCTGCCTGACGAAGCATATGCGAAGTATGTTTGAAATGATTTTTGTGTTACTAATAAGTAAAAGAGAAAGAATGTTGTCCACCTGTTTTGTTGATAAGAAGTTCTGTTTGCTCCGCCCCGTGCGGGGTCAAGTGCAAGAAGACATTATTACTGTTGAATGCATTATTTAACAAAAAGCTATTATTAATTGCTTTTAAATAGCAAGGATTTCTTTTAAGTGTTATTTGATATAAAGTTATTTCATATATAAAGTGATATTTCATCGACTTCTCTTCACTTGTATTAATGAAGTATGCGAAAAATAAATTTAACTATATATTTGTATGTCACTCCAAACAAAAGAAAAAAAAATCCAAAAATCAAAAGAACTTTTAGACATTGATAACGATATCATTACGGGGGGGGGGGGGGGAGGTCGAGGGATGATAACGTATAATATCGTAAGGGTGGGAAGGGGTCCAAAATTACAAAAACGTTGATAGCGTTATATTTGTACAGCCCCTAAGGTATGACAAGCGTCTAGCGATCACACTTTTTCATTTTGATCCTGTGATCCTGCGGGATCAGCGCACTCCGCGCATGACTTTTTTTGCATCATACCCATACCGTCCGCGCATGACGTATATTAGTTTATATTTAGATGTTACTTAGATGTTTAGATGTAACATAAAATTACTAGAAACATACAAAAATTTATTATATTCAGAATTTAAAGTGCCTTTAAATGATTAAAAAATAAATAAATTACTAAATCATTATAAAATTTCAAATTATGAAAAAAATATTAACAATTATTATTTATTCAAAATTAAAAGTTCTTTTAAAATTATGATAAAAATTAAAATTATTAAATTTAAAATTTTGAGAAAAATATTTAATTATTATTAAATTTAAAACATTCTTTATGATTTCACTAGATTAATTTTAACACAATTATTCTAATTGGTAAACAAATCATATTAGATGTAAATCTCCAACTGGGCGGAATCTTTATGATTTGCTTATCTTTACACCACTAGATGGCGATACTAAAGGCATTAAATCTGTTAAAACTACGATCACCATATCAAATATTTGGAAAATTCACAATTAAAAAAAAAATTGTTAATAGTGGTACAAATATTGAAAAATATAAATTTTCAATTTTTATCTTCAAAAAAATTAAGTTTTTTAAAGCAATCTTGACATTCATTTTCATTCAGCTCCGTAAGGAATCGAACCCATGCCATTTTATCTGAAGTTGAACGTCGTACCACTACACCATAAAGTTCCTTAAATAACTTTTCTTAGAATATTATTTTACACAAAAATCGCTACGTTATGCGCGGAGCACGCTGATCCCGCAGGACCACAGGATCAAAATGAAAAAGTGTGATCGCTAGACGCTTGTTAAGGAATGTGCCTATCTTCGGGGCACTTTTTTTGAAAAATATGAATTTTTTATTAAACACATGTGCTTTTAGTTAAAACAGCGAATAAAACTATGAATTCAAATAATTTTTAAATGGAATTTTAATTACTTTTTTAAATATTTCAAATGAAAATCAAATTTCAAAGTAATTGCTTAAAAGGCGCAAGGGCCAACATAGTGAAAAAGATTCCAAGCCGGGACTCGAACCCGGTCCATCAGTACAGCGCACTGACGTTCTACCGACCAAACCACTTGGAACGATACACAGCTCGGAAAATTTCTCACTATTATATGTTGGCAAGGCTACAAATGCAGCACAAGATGGAATATTTATCGTAAGCCACCGACCTGGGGCTAACACGAAACATAATTAAATCCAGCATCGATAGAAACTATATTAATACATGGAAATTATTCCAGAGAGAAACATTCGCCTTGGATACAATATTTCAAATGAAAATCAAATTTCAAAGAAATTGCTTAAAAGGCGCAAGGGCCAACATAGTGAAAAAGATTCCAAGCCGGGACTCGAACCCGGTCCATCAGTATAGCGCACTGACGTTCTACCGACCAAACCACTTGGAACGATACACAGCTCGGAAAATTTCTCACTATTATATGTTGGCAAGGCTACAAATGCAGCACAAGATGGAATATTTATCGTAAGCCACCGACCTGGGGCTAACACGAAACATAATTAAATCCAGCATCGATAAAAACTATATTAATACATGGAAATTATTCCAGAGAGAAACATTCGCCTTGGATACAATATTTCAAATGAAAATCAAATTTCAAAGTAATTGCTTAAAAGGCGCAAGGGCCAACATAGTGAAAAAGATTCCAAGCCGGGACTCGAACCCGGTCCATCAGTATAGCGCACTGACGTTCTACCGACCAAACCACTTGGAACGATACACAGCTCGGATAATTTCTCACTATTATATGTTGGCAAGGCTACAAATGCAGCACAAGATGGAATATTTATCGTAATCCACCGACCTGGGGCTAACACGAAACATAATTAAATCCAGCATCGATAGAAACTATATTAATACATGGAAATTATCCCAGAGAGAAACATTCGCCTTGGATACAATATTTCAAATGAAAATCAAATTTCAAAGAACTTGCTTAAAAGGCGCAAGGGCCAACATAGTGAAAAAGATTCCTAGCCGGGACTCGAACCCGGTCCATCAGTATAGCGCACTGACGTTCTACCGAACAAACCACTTGGAACGATACACAGCTCGGAAAATTTCTCACTATTATATGTTGGCAAGGCTACAAATGCAGCACAAGATGGAATATTTATCGTAAGCCACCGACCTGGGGCTAACACGAAACATAATTAAATCCAGCATCGATAGAAACTATATTAATACATGGAAATTATTCCAGAGAGAAACATTCGCCTTGGATACAATATTTCAAATGAAAATCAAATTTCAAAGTAATTGCTTAAAAGGCGCAAGGGCCAACATAGTGAAAAAGATTCCAAGCCGGGACTCGAACCCGGTCCATCAGTATAGCGCACTGACGTTCTACCGACCAAACCACTTGGAACGATACACAGCTCGGAAAATTTCTCACTATTATATGTTGGCAAGGCTACAAATGCAGCACAAGATGGAATATTTATCGTAAGCCACCGACCTGGGGCTAACACGAAACATAATTAAATCCAGCATCGATAGAAACTATATTAATACATGGAAATTATTCCAGAGAGAAACATTCGCCTTGGATACAATATTTCAAATGAAAATCAAATTTCAAAGTAATTGCTTAAAAGTTGCAAGGGCCAACATAGTGAAAAAGATTCCAAGCCGGGACTCGAACCCGGTCCATCAGTATAGCGCACTGACGTTCTACCGACCAAACCACTTGGAACGATACACAGCTCGGAAAATTTCTCACTATTATATGTTGGCAAGGCTACAAATGCAGCACAAGATGGAATATTTATCGTAATCCACCGACCTGGGGCTAACACGAAACATAATTAAATCCAGCATCGATAGAAACTATATTAATACATGGAAATTATCCCAGAGAGAAACATTCGCCTTGGATACAATATTTCAAATGAAAATCAAATTTCAAAGAAATTGCTTAAAAGGCGCAAGGGCCAACATAGTGAAAAAGATTCCTAGCCGGGACTCGAACCCGGTCCATCAGTATAGCGCACTGACGTTCTACCGACCAAACCACTTGGAACGATACACAGCTCGGAAAATTTCTCACTATTATATGTTGGCAAGGCTACAAATGCAGCACAAGATGGAATATTTATCGTAAGCCACCGACCTGGGGCTAACACGAAACATAATTAAATCCAGCATCGATAGAAACTATATTAATACATGGAAATTATTCCAGAGAGAAACATTCGCCTTGGATACAATATTTCAAATGAAAATCAAATTTCAAAGTAATTGCTTAAAAGGCGCAAGGGCCAACATAGTGAAAAAGATTCCAAGCCGGGACTCGAACCCGGTCCATCAGTATAGCGCACTGACGTTCTACCGACCAAACCACTTGGAACGATACACAGCTCGGAAAATTTCTCACTATTATATGTTGGCAAGGCTACAAATGCAGCACAAGATGGAATATTTATCGTAAGCCTCCGACCTGGGGCTAACACGAAACATAATTAAATCCAGCATCGATAGAAACTATATTAATACATGGAAATTATTCCAGAGAGAAACATTCGCCTTGGATACAATATTTCAAATGAAAATCAAATTTCAAAGTAATTGCTTAAAAGGCGCAAGGGCCAACATAGTGAAAAAGATTCCAAGCCGGGACTCGAACCCGGTCCATCAGTATAGCGCACTGACGTTCTACCGACCAAACCACTTGGAACGATACACAGCTCGGAAAATTTCTCACTATTATATGTTGGCAAGGCTACAAATGCAGCACAAGATGGAATATTTATCGTAAGCCTCCGACCTGGGGCTAACACGAAACATAATTAAATCCAGCATCGATAGAAACTATATTAATACATGGAAATTATTCCAGAGAGAAACATTCGCCTTGGATACAATATTTCAAATGAAAATCAAATTTCAAAGTAATTGCTTAAAAGGCGCAAGGGCAACATGTTTGAAATTTGATTTTCATTTGAAATATTGTATCCAAGGCGAATGTTTCTCTCTGGAATAATTTCCATGTATTAATATACTTTTTTTAAATTTAGGCAATATTTAGTCAAATTTTAGCAAAGAATTGCGTTTATGCCAAACTTTCTATAACAAAATCTATTCAATATGTTAATCCCATAATATATTCAATTTCAACAATATATTAGCAAACGACTTACCTGTGTTATGAAGAAAAAGATTTGCAATACCCTTTAAATTTACTACCATATACGAAATTTTGTATACAAATCATGATTTTCTATTTTTAAAAATGTGTCTTTTCAATAAAACAGGCTCTTAAATTAATATATACATACCGGGTGTCCTAAAAAGTACTGACTGATTTTAAAATTCAATAACTTGCAAACGGTGAGAGATATTTAAAAAATTCTTGCAGGAGAGTTATGCATGGTCAAAAGTTTTTTTACAGTGATTTTCGATTTTAGTTCGAATTACAAACAATAGATGGCGCTGCGATCAATAGATGCTAAATTCAGGCTCGATTTTTGGTCCTTCGGGACAGGTGCGCGCCAGCAGTATTCGGCGCCTGTGTGCAGAACTTCAGTTGACGCCCCATATTCCTAACCCCCCCCCCCACCCCCCAACAAAAAAAAAGAAAAAGAAAGAAAAAACTAACTTTATACTTTTTTTTCTATGGGTATAAATGCATAGCTGCTAAACCAACCTTCCAGCGGTTTTCTCAAAATCAAATAAATGAATTTGGAACCAGAAAATTTATTTAATGAAATGTTTCTTGTTTCTATAGGGTTCTTTTTTATTTCATTTATTAAATTAAATTTCTGGTTAAAAATATTGTTGTTTGAATTAAAAACAAGGAATGTTGGCAGCAATGCAAATAACGGACATTCCTAAAAGGTCGGTGCTTCAGCTGTTTGCTCCCTCTCCCCACAATGGCATACCTCCTATGTAAATGAGCTTCTTTTACCTGCATCACTTCCGTAATTTTTAAGATCTGATCTTTATTTATATTTATACTTAAAACAGTTCAAATGAACTTTAATTTGGAAATATAGCTCTGTTGAATTAATCATTGGTAGGACTATGACACAAAGAAAGGGGTGCTCGTAATACGGCAAATACACATAAAAGTAGAAAAATATTTTCTCAAATTATGACGTTTGTAATACACCGGAGCGCGTTATGGTACTTTTATTTCTTTCAAAATAAGATAACATCAATTAAGATGCGCCTTAAACAATTACCGCACATTGATCATAATTAGGGGTGCATTCGAAAATGTTCCAGTCCCGGAACATTTGATTTTGTATTAGCAAATATAAAACCCCTATTCTGGCTATATAACAATTGTTATGAAAAATGCACATTCGTTTCGACGTTTACATTGTTAAGAAGCTAAGCGCATCTTTATCTTGTCAAACTATTAACCATTGTTTTCTCTATCAGATTTTTTTATTTTTCGAATTTCCAATTTTCGTGCAATAAATCGAAGCTCAAAATTAAAAATATCTATACTAATAAAACAAAGTTTCGCTCTGCCTGTGAGTGTGTGTGTGTCTGTGTGCAATTGCTAGCAGAATCTACGGCACATACGAGGCTCAAACTTTTTGTGAGGATAGTCAAAAGTCTCTCCTGGTGCACCATGCACGTAAGTTTCAGAATTTTAAATCTCTAATAATTAGTTGAGAAATTAATTAAAAAACCCAAATTAAAAGAATGCAAATGTATTCATAATTCAACAAGAGCATAGATTATTTTTTCAAACCGTAGACAACTTCTTCGAAAACTCGAAGAGATGGAGAGGGGTTAATAGATTTACAGAGATGCAAGGGTGATAAATGTACTGGACCTTTTTAAAAAGGACTGTATCTTAAATTCTACTGGGGCTAACAGCTCGAAAATTGCACAGACAGACGCAAAAAAAAAAAAAAAAAAAAAAAAAAAAAAAAAAAAAAAAAAAATCCCCTTTTCAGAAATTCTAAAAATTATTCTGGTACGGTTTCAGGAAGTCAAAAAATCCACGAAAAATCGATTCGAAATCTCTCCCACGGACGCCAGGTGTTCATTGCAGATAACCAACGTCTTCCAATAGTGGACATTTTCGAAAGAATATAAATTTATCGATTTAATTTTTATGCATCTAGATGTTGAATTTTTCGGTGATTTCAGATATCTATATTTCTTCACGGTCGCTCTATTGCAACTTTAGATATTAATTATTATTTCATTAATCGGATGATTTCTTTCAAACTCTTAATTTAAAAGCCAGTCTTTCGAAACCACAAATGATTTTTATGCTAGGATTCTTTGGAACGCCGTCAAATTTTTTTAAATACACCATTTAGAGCTTTTAAAGCTTTATGCATATAGCCCTATGTTTAAACGCTGTTTAATAATATCTAAATTTTATAAAAATCGATCCGCAAGTTTTTGTTTTATAAAAAATTCTATTTTAAAAAAGGAAAAGAAAAACTTTGAATCGAGTTTGTTAAAATTAAGAAAACTGACGAACCGTTTGGAACTTTCAGATAGTTCATAATACATAATAAAAAAAATTTAAAAAGTAGGGGGCACCAAATTTCAGGGGGGGGGGGGAGAGGGAGGCGATAAAAAAAATTTGGAGGGTGGGATCAAATATTTAAAACCGTACCGTTTTCTACCGTTTTAGATGCGGATTTTCGACGGAGCCCTGGGATAAATATTACTTTTAATATAAAAATGTCAAAAGTGTACTTACCACTATTTTCGAATAGTGATTTCAGAAAATATCTTAGATCCTTGCTTAAGTCCGCCACCCCTTGACTAATATATACTAATATATGGCTAATGACTAATATATACTGACTATGGGTAGGTTGTTTAACAGAGTTTCGCTCAGAAACAGTTTTGTTAAGAATAGAGTTCTCCCCCTGTTGTTGGAATATGGAACCAAAAGATTCGAGATTTGTTTTTTTGTTTTTTTTTTTTTTTTCAAGATTTTGCAGTGCGTACGCAGCACGCCTGCTAAACCCTCAAGTGATATATTATCGGAAAACCCTAGAACTTTTTTACCTCCCTCACTTAGATTCCCCCCTGGGGGGTCAATTTTCTAACTGAGATCCTAATTAAGCTGCAGCAAGATTCGAGCTCATTTGAAGGCTTGACCGAAGGTGAAACTCTTCACTGGTGCAAGGTTATTAGACATATAGGTTGGCTCGTCACTAAGGACGTTGCTCCGCCCACTCTCGTTGCTATGAGGGGTCATACGTCACAAGAATCCCGGAAGGACAATTCCCTATCTGCCGTAAGAATAAAATAGGAGTTTCGATTTATTAAAAATTGTACAAACTTTCATTTTTCAAATGCTAACACTCACATTTGACAGTTTATTTTACTTGAGTAAACTAACTGGGTAAAGTATGTAGTTTATACACTTTTTCTTAAATCTTCATAGCGTTAGTAGGGTTCAAAGTTTGAGGATACGAAAGTTAAACTTACATGGCAAATTTAAATTTATAGCTTCCCAAAAAAATCATCCGATTGAACTTTTTTTCCCTTTTTTATTAAGATGCAATGAGTGGGCCCAAACATAATCTAGGCATTCCTTTTATTCAAAAACACATTTATATTTATAAAAATTATTATTAATAAGTGCATATTTAAAAATACTAAGGTATGCAACTCGGACTTACCAGATTAGTCCATAGGTAAAAATCATTTTTTAAATCGAAAACTCTAAATAAATTTTTTACATTTAATATATATGGCTGCTAAATTTGAGTTTTATTTATAGTATTTTATTTATTGATGAAGTTTTAATGTCGTTATGTAATATTAACCGGAAATAAATCCTGAACTATTTATAGTGTTTTAAGTGCAAACGGATTAAAGTTTCGTAATCGGGCTGTATGCGATGAACATAGATTTTAGTGCAAATCATTCTTAAAAAAATATTTTAAGAACCACACAAAAATAAATAAATAAATAAATAAATAAAAATAACCGAGGAAATTGAAATAAAGTTTTCAAACAAATTCTGTTTCAAAGAACTTTTTTTCCCGATTCGGCAGTGTAGAAATTGAAATTGCTGCGATGTTTAGAAGTTATATATCTCTCTCTATATATATATTAGTAAAAGTGAAACTTATTGGTCAGGTGTTGCCCCTGCCAATATGATGTAAATGTTACTCACGATAATTTAAAAATTTTGTAATATAAAATTCTAAAATGATTCTAAGTAAACAGAAAATTTAAATTTCACAATGGAGATCGTGCATCGAATAAAATAAGAAAAAACTATTGTGTAGTTGTCTTTATTATAGAAAATAAAATGCTTTATGTTGTAATTAATATAATATGTGAACGCTTGAAATATTGTAAATATGCTTTTTTTTTTAATTATTGGTATATTATATTTTTAACAACAACAAAAAAAAAAATCATGGTGTTATTAGTTATTGAGAGCGCTAATTTCTCCTCCCCCTTATTTGTATCAGCCTTTGCACATAGCTAATTCTTGGTTTTAAAGAACCCTGTAAAATTGCACTATGCATTTTTCATAAATATTTTTTTAAAGAGTAATAATTTCATATGTTGTATACATTTTTTTAAAGTTTTTCACAATTTAAAAATATTTAAAATTTTATTAGGCTTTATAAACGTAATTCTGAGAAGTTACTGTTTTGTTCTTTTCTAATTTGTAGAAGTTATTTATTAAAACACACATTTTAATTAAATGAATTAAAGTTGCAATCCACTATTTTAATAATTTAATAAATAATCTAAAACAAAAATTTGGAAATAGACAATTCATATTTAATATATATATATATATATACTAATAAAATAAGAGAGAGAGAGAAAATAATAAGAACTATAGTGCAGCTATAATTTTTTTTCCTTCCAAAATTGTTTTATTTATTTTTCCCTCCTGCGTCACTGTACAGATTTTAAAAATTAATAATTTTCTTTCCATATAGTTTTACAAACTAAGGTCTCTTATTTCTTTACACGCGAAAAAAAGTATTATTAATTTTTATTCAATTAGAATTGTATAGCAATTAACTGCATAGAGCCATAGAGCTAAGGCGAATTTCGACCCTAATTTCGTTTCTTGGATTCTTGTGACGTAGTTGGGGGAGAGTCCTCCGATTGGAGGAAAACTTAAGAGCCAACCTGTATGTCTAATAACCTTGCGGTTGGTGAGGTCTGTGTTTAACCCCAGGTTATTAGTGGGCGTTCTTCCGGGGGAGGGGTGGGGGGAGAGAAAATGGATTTTTTTCATGTGACATATCGTTTTAAAGCTTTTGGCTTGTACTTTACTAAGCACTCACTCCTCTCCTCTTAACTCATTTTTTCATCAGTAAGTAGAGGTCATTTTAAAGTGTTTATTTGTTCATTACTACCCCATGCAATTTTCCAAAAATCATGAAAAAAATTTACAAAACAAATCTGAACAATTAGCAGCTTCTCTCCCATTTTCACACAGTGAGCGGGTTCATACTTCAGACAAAATCGAGTTAAAGATATAAAATGATATAAATTTAAGGTTCATTTAAGAATCATCAAAAAGGGGGGGGGGGGGAGCGTATCGTTTGAACAAGCTCTTAACACAGAACTCAGTAATATACAGTGAAATACGTTTAACACGAAACTGAGGGGACCGAAAATTTTTTTCGCGTTAAAAGATACGTAAAGAAAAAACAAAACTCGCAAATTTTTTCGACGTTGTCAAATTTTACTTCGATTTCCTGTTAAACTACTAGTAAGTTGCATACATTAGGATAAAAAGCAAGTAAAATAAAAAAATACTTTTTTTTGGGGGGGGGGGATCAAATATAATTTTTTTAGTGTCTTTTTCAGCATTCTGAGATCTAGCTTGTTTGAACCAAATAAGCAAAGCTGTCTCTAAATCCTCGTGCTTTGCAGTTCTCATACGTTTTCTCTCTGCCTTAAATGTACTGAGCTCAAACATTAACGTAATGGGATTACTGTTTTTTTTATTATTATTATTATTATTGATAAAGTAGAATTGGCAATTCCAAACTCTTTGTAGATTTCTCTTTTCGTTCTTCTTTTTCCTCAAATGCATTAAGCAGCCTCATCTTCATTTGAAGTGAAATGGCAGTTCGTTTTCGTCCCGATTTCTCAACCATTGTGCTAATAAAACATAAGCTAATTTACAAAAATACGAAATTCTCTGATTTTGACCCAAAATTCAATGGTTTTAACACAAAATTCACCAATTTCAACTCGAACTAACTAGCTCGAAAGCGAATTTTTTTCGTGTTAAACGATTTTTGTTTCTTGTTAAAAGAAAAAAAAATGTATTAAATTGCATAGTATACTGTCCGGACAACTATATCATTTCGTGTTAACCGATTTTTCATGTTAAGCGTTTTCGTGTTAAACATATTTCACTGTATTTGTTTTACTCTTAGATACTATTATATTTTCAGAAATTCGTCGAAAATGTATGGCAAAATTATGTCCCTCCTCCTATTTCTGAATCTACTGCAAATAAAATTACGAAAAAATTAGTAGTAGTTGGAATTTATTTAAATCTTGCAGGAAAACTATAACGATTATCTTAGGTCATAGATTTTTTCAGAAAATCGCAGTTTTCCGTTATGCATAAACTTTATTTAGCGGGCACCCAGCAAGGGAGTTTGAGGTACTTATCGACGCGAAATCGTCTAAAAATTGTCGATAATGATTTTCCAAAAGAATTGTCGGCAATTAGCCGAGATATTAATTAAAAACCTATCTAAAATATGTGGCACAGGCCAAAGTGGCCATGCAACTTTGCGGCCTCCTTTCGAAGCGCACTTGGCACAATGGCAAGATTAAACTTTGTACAAAGTCTTTGTTTTAGGTAAGACGGGTCACAATGATAAATAGTCAGCGTTTTTCATTTCAATTGAATTCAATTATTAAAGGCAATTATTGAAAAATATTTAATAAAATAATTTCAAATTATTTGCAGTCTTATTATTCGTTTAACAACTATATTTTGTAAGACTGCAGTTAGTAATTAACAAATTTATTGTATGAACTCTCTGTACGCGTCTGAAACTCGCTCTTGACCGATTATTCTTTGTTCGAAGCAAATCTATAAAATATACAATTAAAATTTCAGTAAAACTTAATTCATTTTGAGGTTGTTCTCAAAAACATGTTTTCCGACTTTAAATGACATGAAATATTCTTACATGCTCATGGGTTCGTTTTTATGCGTTGCATACAATGATAGGCTAAACTATTAAATTTGTTTGGAATTGAATGGTGTTTTTCATTTCTTTTTTTAAAATGTATTGCATTTTGAACTACATCTGTTTGATTTATTTGGTCAGGGTCGAAACTAAGGGGGTGAGGCAGAGGGGGCAAGTGCCCCGGGCGCCAGTACGAAGGGGCGCCCAATGAAGGATTATACCTTTGGAATGGATCATTTTCTTCTGATAGACTAATGTTTTTCATTATTATGAAATAGCCATTATAAATGAAGTATTAGATGAAGATGAAAGAGCAGCCGTAAAAAGTTAGAACTCTGATTTTCTGGTCAGAATGCGGAAAAAAATGCCTCTTTCATCTTCACCTAACACTTCATTTATAATGTCTGTTTCATAATAATGAAAGCCACAAGTTCATTAGAAGAAAATAACTCGGTTAAAGCGGAAACTCGGATAATCGGGACTCTACTGTACATGTCATTTAAAAAATGATCTTTAGAATATTTTTGTTGGTGTTCAGAGGAGGGTCATGACCCCCGTGACCTCCCCCTTGGATCCGCCATTGTAGGTTATGTATTACATATTTTATGATTTCATATTTTAAATTTTAAAAATAAGTCGGCTATTAGAAAATTAGTAAAATTCTTCTTGTAAATATACTTTGCGGAAGAGAGGGGGGGGGGGGGGGGTGTGCCAAAATCCATGTTTGCCCCGGGAGCAAAAAAGGCTAGTTTCGGCTCTGTATTTAGTACTGTTTGTGTTATAATGTAGCCGATTGCTAAGATTGGTTTGTACTTTTTTTGGCAATTTACTTTTACATGGGTACCATATATAACCTGGAAGCTTATGTTGCTTTACTACTGTGCAATATAGTAATATACTATCCGTTTTTTATATCGTCAGTATGTGTATCACTACCAATACTACAGTAAGATAGAAGTGTTATATATTTTCAGTTATTTGAATAATGAAGCCTTCCATGTTTGCCACGAACTGCAGTGCGCGGGGCCGGCGCCAGGCATGAGGCAGGTGAGGCGGCCGCCTCAGGGCGCACGCATAAAGGGCGGCATTTGCCTGGCATATAATAATTACAGGCAAATAATAATCGAAGAGTTCATAATATTTATTATGGAACATGGATTAAATCGACACTAAGACATAATATATATAGTAGCTGAAACAATTTCATGCTTTTTTTTTTTTTTTCAAAAAAAGGCCTTATACTGAAATCAGCTCAGCAGAATTCACAAAGGGAGACGGCTCCAGAGAATATAAACCAAAACAAATTCTCATAATGTTGCAGCGTCATGTACTTAGTATTTCATTATTTTACTTGTGTAGTCAGTCATTCGATGGTGTAATTCTTTTCAGTAATTGTAAAGAATCGGAGATTGAATAGTCTGATTAAACAGAAGTACGAGTAGTAATAACATAGAAAATATTTCATACTCCAGGTAAATATTAATTTAATATATACTTTTTAAATTTAAGATCATGATTGCAGATAATTTTGAAAAAAGTATTCTTTAAAGCATATTTCATTAAAACCTTGTTATTAATGTTGCCAGGTGTCCCACGTAAATCTGCCCCGATTTACTCGGGGCAACAATACTTGTTATACCGTCACTTGCTTAAAAAATCCTCCCCCATGTATCATGAATTTCTCAATGTCCTGGATCTTTATCCAAATAAGGGAATAACTATAAAATATCTTAATAAACAGTCGCCCCCCCCCCCAAAAAAAAAGACAACTTCATAAAACGGCTCTTTCGATTTACAATTTTCCCTTCTTTCTATAATTTATATTATAGCTTATATTATAGTTAATATATAGCTTATATTATAGCTTCTAAAAGCCATAATTTCTGTTCTAATGATGAGAATTTGAAGGAAACAATTATATTAAAATGTCCATAAAAAAAGAAAGATTAACATCTAAAAAAGTTAAAATTAAAAAATTTTTGAATCTTTAAGAGTCCTGAGACCCCTTGAATTAATCTGTTTATAACAATTTGACGTTTATTGCTTTTATACTGTTACTGGCCATTTCATTACACCCATATATCATTAAAAGTTGTAATCTAGGCTTTAAAAGCCGATGGTACATAGTGTATGCCGCCCCTGTCATTATGTATGTCCAAACCGCCCATATCTTTAAGGGTTCATATCTCAACTAACTACTGACGATTTTTTTCAAATATCATGATCAATAATGCTTTTATATTTCTACTACGATAGGTATCTCCAGCGCTGCTCAACAGTTTTGCTGAATGCGCGTAAATCGAAATTTGTGTGTAACGGAAAAATGCGCTTTTCTCAAAAACTATGTGACTTAGGGTAATCGCTATAATTTTCCTGCAAAAGTCTACTCCCTCTAATTTTTTCATAATTTTAGTTTCAGTAGATTCGGAATTAGATGGGGGGAACGTATTTTTGCGCTACATTTTCGACTATATATTTGAAAATGTAATACCTAAAATTAAAAGAAATGTATTTTTGAATTCAGCGTTACGAAAGCTTTCACACGATACCTCACACGATATACAAAGAAAATATTTTTTTTTCAAGCAACTGAATTTGCCCCTATACATTTTTACTAAATATATTTATAAATGTTTAATAATCTGAAAATATGTGGGTCAACAGTCTTTATTATTTCCCCGAATTTGAACTTTCCACGTTCCATAGTTTACGAGTAAAGTGGCTGTGACAGACGGACAGACACAAGGGTGATCTTATAAAGGTTCCGTTTTTACTTTTTAAGTACGGAACCCTAAAAATATATGAAAATTGATTTGACATTAAAGTAATAACAGGTACAGTAATATTAATGTTACTAAAAATGTACTTGATGCGAAAATTCGCGAGTGATTGTGTTTTTGGATTTTTTATTACGAGATTTAAAAAAATGCGACGATTACTATTTGGAAATAGAGATTTAAAAAATCCAAAAACGCAATTACCCTGAAAACTAGTATTATGTTGGTTATATTGTGCTAATTTTTGCATTCATCTCTAAGAGCGTTGCCAATCTAACGGAATTCTGAATTCAAAATCTATAACAGTTTTTTTTTTTTTTTTATTCAGTATTTTTACGTTATTTAATCGACGAAAGTCTTCCATTAAATAAAGCGAAAATTAGTATAAAAAATTTCTGACATACATTTTGAATACAAAAACACGTTTCATTTGAATCACTGATGATGATCATTTGAATCAATGATACTTGACTTATAATACCAATATAGGTAAAATATTGGATTTATATTGGAAATATTTGTAACACAACACTTTAAATTGTAACATCTTCAACAAACCGTCAATATTGCGAAAATATTTACTTTATGTTGGAAATATTAATAGTGAAATAGCAAAATATTTTTGCCAATTTACACTTTGCACATATTTGCGCAATATTGAAAAAAAAGATATTTTGCAATTTCACTATTAATATTTCCATTATAAAATAAATATTTTTGTAATTTTCTTGTAAGTTTTATTTCATACATTACAAACAAATAAAATGAGTAGATTTTATTAAGTGAAAATATTAAACAATGAAAAAAAAATATAAGTAATGCATAATGAATTCAAAGGTATTTAATTATCCGTTTTGACACTGATTTCAGCCAAACATTTTCCCACTTCCACATTTATAATATTATTAGAACTAGGATAGTATTATTATTGCATAGAGATAATAACAAAATTAAGGGTTTCAAACTATTCAAATTTCATACCAGAAAAATATACGGAGAAATACCAATGTCGAATCTAAACCGAGTAGGTATTGTGAATATGCGTGCCAGACACCTTGGCAAATTCAAAGCAGTATACACCATAGTAATTTGTTCCTGCTGTCTTTATTATTTGGTCTATTTTTATTTAGTTGAGTGCGTTGTTTGATTGTCATAAAATTGTTTGTTCATTTTTCGATTTAAAAATTTGATTAAATATCAAGGAAGCTTCATATTTAGTTATTCTAGAATCTGAAAATACGATTGCTTAAAATATTAACTACGCCATCAGAATAAACAATTTTACAAAGAAGTCAATTTAAGTTTTAAAATTTGTGTTTTATTTATGCTAGTTGTTTTAATTTTTATTTTCTGTAAGTGGTAGTGCCACTGTGTATATAATTATATTTTTAACGTACGTCTGTATAATTGGATATTTATTTTTAGGTACCGGCAACATTGTATATTTTAAAAAAGACACGAAATTAATTTGTTCTTTGTACAATTATTTTTTTCTTTTACTTTTATGCAAGATATTCATGTATTGTTTAATTGTTTAAATACTTTTTTTAATAATCGAGAATTGGTATTAAATTTAAATTATTCTAGCAGATGAAAATGAAATTATTTTTATTAAGAAGATATAATAAAAGATTTTGATAAAAGCTAATTATGTATCGAATTATTTATTTCACTGTTGATAATTGTGTTTTTTGTAAATATCACAAGCCTGAAATCAAATTGTCATGTATTATATTTCATATGATCATGCAAATATCTCATCATATCATAATTTCTAACTTAAGGAAGAATTTCATGTGCACTTTCTTTTTGTATGTTTCTTTTTTTGTCCCGAAAGTGTGATAATTTTTTTAAAATATTGATTTCGATATTATAATAAACGATTTTGCTAAAGAAAAATCAATACAAATTAGATCTTGAAGTTTTGTCTTATTTTTTAAAGTTATTTTCTTTTAAATATTATTCAAAGTGGGATTTTATTTTGACTTATTTGATTTTAAGAAGATATACATTATATGGCCAAAGGTGACCGGTCACTTGCAATTTTAGACGTTTTGTCAAATGTCTACAAAAACACATGAGGAATTAACCTGAAACTGCCGGTGTGTAAACAGTATAGTATAAGTCATACATTTCGGCGAAGATTTTTTTCCGAAACCCCATGGGGAACCGTCAGCATATTGAAAAAGAACGAATATCTTTTGGATACCCCTGTAAAAACTGTAGCAAAAGCGTTCAATCTCGAGATTATTAATAAGTGGCTTATTGTAATATACTGCGTTCATTTTTATGAGGATAACATGTATACTCGTAGAGAAATTAAGGTTTTTATAAAAACAGTCCAAAAATTTCGCCAAGTTTTTTTTATTATAATTTGCAGAGTTCTTAATATAAAAAAAAGTTCTTTTCGGAAAATATGACAAACAACATTGTACACAATACCCTGCAATCAGAATGAAAAAATAATAAAAATTGTATAAAAAATGAGCAGATTTACAAAATAATAATTCACTACGCATGCTCAAACGTAATCAAAATATAATTTGCATAATGTGTTAGCTAAATGTATAGAGCAACTTTTGTGAAAGTCTCAAAAACATAGTTTGAAAACTCTGATAATAATCGTTTATAGAATAAGCTCAAAATCCGTTATTCCTAAAAGGAAGCAAAATGAAGCATACAATGATAGGCATGACTATTAAATTGGTTTAGAATCGAATGGCGCTTTTCATTTTTCTTAAGCATTGCAATTTAAATTATATCCTGTTTTATTTATTTATTGTTTCAGTTATATATAGCCGATTGATTTGTGCTTTTTTCGGCAATTTACTTTTGCATAGAAACCGTGCGTAACCTGGGGCTTATGTTGCTTTATCATTTTGCAATATAATATCCTACTCTTTTATATATCGCCCGCAGGGTTTAATTTGCACCAGAGCCCAACTCCGGTACTTCTCTGTTTTTAGTAAATATTTAAATATTGGTCGGAATTCACCGGAACTCATAAATACAGGGCTCCGCAGTCCGCAGCCCAGTGCAATAGCGCTTCCGAAAAACCGAAGCATAAATTACCCTTTTCTTTCCTTCCCATCTCCAAGCTTTTGCATTCTTTTTTATCAAAGCACTTATATGTGACGTAATGTGTCGCACACGTAGGAGATGGAGATGAAAAAGGCTCAATTTTTATATTAGTCTTTGGGCTTGTCACTCAAACCCAATCTGTCTTACATTCAAAATTTTATTTATTCATGTATAGGAAAAAGAAAAAAACTTTTCCTCCTTCAAAATTACGTATTATATTCTATTTCAAATTATTTTAATGCAGAAATAATGTTTTTCTATTTCAAATTTATTATATTCAAATTTATGTCAACGACGCGACGTGTTGATACGGCGCCACTCAAGCGACTGAACGATGAATTTGCTTTCAGTTCGATTTTCTTTTGTGACAGTAGGATAATTTTTAATTAGCTGTTTTATTATTATTATTATTATTATTTAGATGTCTAACCTGAAAAGAATATTTTCTGTTTTTAGCCAACGAGCATCAGTTTGAGGTTTTTTGTCTTCATTGCGTACGAGTATAAAAATCAAGTTAGTGATTTTTTTATTTATTTTGTACCATGAACATTGCCTATGCTAAGGCTCTGCTCTGAACATTTATGAAGTCACTTTCATTTGTAAGTAGGTATAATTGCCATGTATTGTTATTCTGATAGAAAGCAACTGCGCAGTGTTTTCCACTTTTTCTATAAAAGCATTGAATCTTTCCGACAACGGTGTCAAATTTTTAATTTAATATGATTTTCAGGGACCCACCCCAAAAGATTGTTATGCGGAAGAAATCGATTACAGTTTAAGATATGCACCTTTTATAGGAAATTGAAAAACATTAGTCCATTCTTCAACATATAAATATTAATTTTTGTAAATTTCATTCATCTTTTCTTAAAAGTGCATAGCTGCAAACCCTTTTTTGTGTTAACACTATTTCCGAATCACAATTCTTACCATATTTAATCGAAGAATTCTGCAATTAGTTAACATTTAAGTTAGGCAAATAGAGGTCTGCACGGGCCCGCACCCGGCAGACCTCTTTGGCCCTCTTTCGGGCCGGCAGAATTAGGACATTTTTTTCAACGGGCCGGGCCGACAGACAAAATAAACGGGCCGGGACGGCAAAAAAATTAATCGGGCCTATCGGCCCGATATAAGAATTTAAGCGAAGCAGATAAAATACGAGCCGTTTTCAATGAATATGATTTTCTCGAGAAGTATAAATGTGCGTCACGAGCCGATGCGAGTTTTTCTCCTTTCCTGTGCTATCGCTTCCGGAAATTCGATTCAAAACGCTAACTTTGATAGTATTTTCAGAAAGATATATTGCTTTTATCTATGAAAAAAAAAAAGACATTTACATAGCTTCTGAATAAGAATACCTGCCAATCTTATGCGTTTCCGAAAAGAAAAGAATTCATAAATGTATCGAAATGTAGCTCCTTTGGATTTGAGAAAAGCCTTAAAAATGAGAGAAATATTTTGACAAATCTACTTTTTATTATGCAGCTTCAAAAGTTATCATGTTTTTAATCCTTTATTCTGAACTACATTAATCTTTTAATGAATCCTTATTTCCATTTTGAAATGTCTGTAGACACGATGTCTAAAACACTGTAAGTAATCGTTAATGTTTACTATTGTGTGTTTTCTGTTTTGCGAACATCATAGTAATATAAAATATACTGTAAAATGTTCCCATAAATATGTATGTAGTATTCATTAAAAGAATCTTAATTGCATGTTGAGGAAAAACGGATTTTTTTTTTTTTTTGTAGAAATTGTGTCGGGCCGGGCCGAGAACTGTAAAAATGCAAACGGGCCAGGCCGGGCTCGGGCCGAACTTCCAATTTTTACACCGGGCCGGGCCCGGGCCTGGAAATTCCGGCCCGTGCAGACCTCTAAGGCAAAGATTACTATTCAGAAGGAGTGATAACTAAAAAGTGGAATAGTTGACAGCTAAGTATATGCTGATAGATATATTTAAATTTTTACTTTCTTCTATCTTTACAAGAAGAAAGTATTGGATTCATGAAAATTTTCGAATTCCGGTTTTCCACGTATTTACACGTTTTAGGGGTCAGAGATTCCAAAAAACAGTTTTTACAAAATGTCTGTCCGTGAGTCTGTCTGTCCGTCTGTCTGTATATGACACAAATTTTGTGGGCGCTCTATCTCAAGAACTAATGCACGGAATTTAATAAAAATTTATATTCAGTTAGTCCCTGATATAAATTGGTGCTGATTAGTTTTTGGTGTAAATCGCTCACAGGTGGCGCTCCTATACAGCATTTTTCACGATTTCTACAATAGTTCAATCTCCAGAACTAATGCACGGATTTTTATGAAACTTCAGATTCAGTTAACCATTGACATGAATTGACGTTTTATACATTTTGGTGTAAATCGTTCAACAGGTGGCGCTGCTATGCTGCATTTTGCAGGATTTACACGATTTCCGCAGTAGCTCAATCTCAAGAAATAATGCAGGGATTTTCATCAAACTTCAGATTCTGTTAGTACTTGATATGACTTTGTGCTGATTATGTGTTGGTGCAAATCGCCCAACAGGTGGCGCTGCTATGCTGCATTTTTTGTAATTTCCGCAATAGCTCTATCTCCAGAACTAATGCTTGGATTTTCAACAAACTTCAGATTCAGGTATACCTGGATATGAATTAGTGCTATGTATAATCTGGTGCAAATCGCTCAACAGGTGGCGCTGCTATTCTGCATTTTTCAGAATTTCCATCCCAGCTCTATCTCAATAACTAATGCACGAATTTTCATCAAACTTCAGATTCATGTATACCTTGATATCAATTAGTACTGTTTATGGTTAGGTGTAAATCTCTCTATAGGTGGCGCTGCTATGCTACATTTTTCAGAATTCCGCTATAGCTCTATCTCAAGAACTAATGCACGAATTTTCATTAAACTTCAAATTCAGATATATTTTTATATGAATTGGTGCTAAATTGATATAATTTCTTGTACTATTTAAATTATTTAATTAACGTGATTTATAAACAACAAAGTTTGGTGATGGCCGCAACATACTAGCTTATTTTGCGAAAAAAAAAATCAAGTGCTTTAAATTTCGCAAATAATGTACGAAATATAAATATGCAGATTGGAGTGACAGGGGAACGGTACGGTTGTTAGTACCGATACCGCAGAATACTAGGCCCCCGGTACTTTTTTGTTAGAAATTAAGCCCTGATCGTCAGTATGTGTATCGCTACCAATACTATACAGTAAGATAGAAGTGTTACATATTTTCAACCATTTGAATAATGGAGTCCATCCATATTTGCCACCAGCTGTAGTACGCACCCTGCTTTCGGAAAGCTTGGACTGGCCTGATCTTGAGCAGGGATGCCAAACACGACATTTGCGGTTGCCCTTCCGAATTTTTAAAGTTTTTAGCTTTTTTTTAATGTATTTCAGTCGCTTAACGGCGCCCTTCGACAGTGACCTTTCGACAACATGACGTCTTTCGGCTTGAGACTCCCTCCACCACCCTTCCTAAAGCTACGCCACTGAAAAACATCTGCAATTTTTACATATTTAAAAAATAAAAATGAATTCAGAAAAGTGTCAGAAATCAATCACATTCGATTTTAATAAATTTAAATTGGATAAAAGTTTTTTAAATACTTCAGCTTCGCCTAAAATATTTGGCGCCTTTACTATTCTGGCGCCGGGGTGCGGTGCACACTTTGCACACTGGGTCGGCGCGCCCCTGCTTCGGGACCCACTTAATACATTTCCATCTCCTTTTTCCGCATGAAAGAACAGATCGCGAACCTGTTTTTAGCACCTATTGCTTACATGTGCATTTACATGTGTACATTTACATGTGCAGAAAACTGTGACCAAAATCTTATTTCAATATTTTAGAAAACTTTTTAAGAAATGTGGTTTCTTGTAAACGTAAACAATGAAAAACGCAGTTTTCCAGAAAAAACAAGTTAAAATTTTAATATAGCACAGAAACTTATGTATAAAGGTTTATATTTTGGGCTATAACTTTGCTTCTAATTATCGCTGAACTAAGCGTAAGGCATTTTTGGAGTCTTAAATGCTCGAACTAGAATTTAAAATTATACACACAAACACGAAAATTTTCGCAAAAACGGCGATTTGAGGGTAGGCCTACCTTAATTATCTTAGAAGTAAAAAGTACAATGTATAATAAAAGATGTACAAAGAGAAAAATGCATGTAGAATTTTTAATAAATATTAGCAGAAATATTAATAAATATTAGCAGACATATTAATAAATATTAAAATTATTTGTTTTTAATAAATATTAGCGTATTTGGCAGAACTCAGTAAAAATTAAAAGTAGAATAGCCGCATTTTTAAAATTTAACTACAATACGAAATTCTTATTTTTCTTTAAATTTAGAATGACACCGTCTTCATTGTAACTGCACAGACATGCACACACTGCACAGACATGGACGCATAGATGCGTCCCACGAGTGTAGATGTTTAAAGGCATTTAATTATCCGTTTTTGACGCTGACTTCAGCCAAGCATTTTCACACATTCATAATATTATTAAGATGAGGATACTATCATTATTAATGGCGATAATAAAAAAATAACAATTTTTAAGGCAAGGCTCAATGAAAAGACATGTTCTCTTAAAAGAACGCTAGATACAGAACGGATTAAATAATAATTCACACTATTATGAGATAGCGATCTCCTTCATAAATATTTCAAAATATTTAAAATTTAATACCAGAAAAATTTACAAAGAAAAATAAATGTATAATTTGAACAAAAAATTTTCGAAAGGTTCTTGCTTTAATAAGTCTGTTAATCTTGATCCTTAACTGTCGATAGAGACGGTTAAAGATGGGTATATAATTGTATACTAGTTGAACTTCCATATTCTTGGGTAAGGAACGAAAACATTTGGCGGTTTCAATGACATGCATCCAAAAGCTCTTTGTGATGATAATGCTATGCCTATAGTGATGTGAGGGGAACGAGAGGTTTACTCTAAAGATCGACCAAGAATTCGGTTTCGTTTTCGGACCAAAATCTGAGTTTCTCCGACAACTCGTTTTCTTCGAAAATGCCGCTGAAAATCCGCCGAACCGAAACTATCTGCATTCCAAAATTCGCGTTTCTCCCTTCGGAAATTTTCATCATAACTCTTTGATTAGAGCTGTATCGGCTCAAATAAGACCCTTTTATTTATTGCTCGAAATTCACTTTTTAAGATTATCAGTCATGACTGATTCAATACGTGAGAGCAAATTATAAAGAAAGCAATGCGTATATGACTAAAATTTAAAGACGCTTTTTACGTGCTTATAAAGCTGCACTTAAGTGTAATGGAATAGTTTTAGTTTGGAACCGCAGAAGTGTTTCAAATACTCTTTGAGAAAGTTCTAGTAGAACAGATAATCATTTAAAAAAATCATTATTAAAGATAAATCGAGGAATGTATACCTAAAACATTTTTAAATTAGATGAAATTCGTATAATTAGAAAATCATTTTGTGTCGTTGATGAATTAATTACATTTTATTTTATATGAAAATAAAATGTTCTGGTCAGATGAACAGAGAGCCAACTTGTACCACACGTGTAATTAATTAATTTAAAAAAACATTTTTTTAATTTATGTATGTATTAATTACTTAAAAACTTTTTTGGGAAATTTTCGTTTTCGGCCAAAAATAAGAAGATTACCGAAATTCGGTTTCGGTTTATTTTTCGGTCTTTGAAACCTGTTTTTGTCAATCCTTAGTTCACACACAACAAGTGCAAGAAATGAATTATGTGTCCATCTCTCTTGCTGTATACTGCTTTAATTTGAAGGGTAAGTTACACTGGTGGAAAAAAAAAAAGTAAACACCCCTTACTAACTCTGCAAAAAGTATCGTAGAAGAAAGTTACTGGTACCAAATGATGGGTAATAAAGTGTACTCTTAAATGATGTATATAAAATTTTCTTAGGGGGCCATCTACATATTAAAACGAACCAAAACTTTTTTTAATAGTAGTACACAATTCTGACAGCATAAATGAACTCTACACCCTTCAATTAGCCTAAAAACAAATATTTATACAATTCGTACGATAAATTTCCGATAAATTAATTATTTTAAAACGAGCGTATTTTAGGGGCTGTACCCAAATTGAAGTTCGGTACTCGATTGTTGGCCGAGAGAGTCCCCTTCTTGATCAAGGCGCCACTCAAGCAATCATTGAAGACTGCTAGATTACAGGATAGCATAAGAAATTTCAAAATATCTAGTCATTTCTATCGGAGACGACCCCTTAAACTATCATTTTGCCGTTTTTTAAGTATAATATGAAAACTACTTGGAAGAAAAATGTGAAATTTTGGATTTCCACGAAGCTGAACTTAATAAATCTAAATCCATCAAAAAAATTGTAGGTTGTAATTCATAATTTTTTCGAGTATTAATTCCATCTACTTATAATAAAAGTTGAGTGCACGTGACCGGCGGAACGATGCCGGTGCGAACCACTCTGGTCTGCAAAACGACCGTAGCTAAACGCCATGTTAGGCTTAATGAAAAACATATCTTAACATATGACAGCTAAATGATAATTTTTTCTACTTAAAATCATGTCTGTTCAGCATATTTTCATATAAAACATGTGTATCATATCCATTTATAATGTATTAAGTTCTAAATTAAAATTAAGCTATTAGAAATCAAATCTAAACAAACGATACTGTTGCCATTCAGATTCAAATTCCAGCAAATTAAGAAACAAATGAATGACTCTTTGACGATTCATAAAAAAAAATACGGCTAACATCTGATTCTGCTTTAAATATATTTTTTAAAGCATATTAAAGCCTTTAAGTTTTTTGAAATGCGTTTTTCATTATTGTTTACATTTATAAACAGCAATTTTATTTACGACTGTTTACATTTACAAGCAGTCAGTTTACGACATACATATGAAATATTACGTAATTTATTGAATAAATATTTTAAAAAACATTATTTAATGATTATTTATCATTATTCATATGAATCATTCATATGAATATTGATTCATATCAATGACTCATGTATTTCACTCTTCTGTAGTGGCAACAGTGAAACGCTGTTTCTTTAGGAAAAACAGAGGGATAAACGTGCTGATTTTTCGCCACTACTCGCTTTGTTCTGTCAATAGTTATTTTTGAATGTTTTAAAAGTTTTTTTTAATTTTTATTATGGACTTTCGGAAAGAAGGCGCCAATTGACCAGGAAAAGAATTGCGCGATCGCGGCAATCAACGGATTTCTCAGTTTGCCTGATAAACTCAGCTGAGTTTACACCGAACAGAATTAAACACCCATGTAGTAGAGATCCGCACTTTAAAATATTTGGAGATCGTAAATTATTACCAGGTTCAGTTTCTTTGCATTCGCTGGAGTCTATAAATAGCTGTAGGCTGTGATCAGTGTAGAAATAATGCTTTTAAATGGTTTTTTACGAAATCTGTTTATTTGTAGTAACTATATAAAATTAAAGCATTTTCATACAGAAATGGATAGGGATGGTGCCTGATAGAATTTCTAAAGACGATTTTTTCACATGACTGAGTTCATGAAGTGCAAGGGAGCAATTCCCAATTATTCTGTAATATACACATTGGCATCAAACAATTGGCGAAAAGAGCACATGAAAAATGAATGATGTCATATGAGAAAAATTATCTGTTACCTTTGGACAATGAGGAGAATTTTGAATTGTGTGGCAGGGCCACCAGCATAGCAGTCCTAAAAAATAAGCCAAAAAGAATTCGAACGCCAATTTGTACGTTAAGAGGAAAGTTTTGAGAACATAGCGTTAAAGACAATACAGACCGCATTTACTGGAAATGTTTATGATTTAACGAGGAAGTCATACTCAAAAATTAAGCAGGGATCAAAGAGTTATTTCTACTGGCCGAAAGCAAAGTCGATCTTTATTCTTTTTTTTTTATCTAGTCAGCGTGAATAATCATCTAAATGAATTTTATTGCGAGAGCCGATTTAGTGGTAAAGGCATCTGTTAAATTTCTTTTCTTTCTTTTCTTTTGGAGGAAAGTTACAATGGGAACTGAAATAAAGGTTAGGATAAAATGAATAAGTAATTAAAGATTAGTTTTAACTGAAATTTAGAGAAAGGAATAATTTAAGAAAAATACATGTGATTCCACATCACAACCCATACGCACAATTTTTTGTTTATTTTTTATCTAAACTATGCATATTTTAAGTTCATGTTCATAAAGTTTTTATCACTCACAGGAACGTTTCATTATAATAAAGATTTAAAAATCAAAATTACATTTTTTTTTTATTTTACTAAATTTTTGTACCGTTAAAAAACATAGCTTTTTGTATGTGTATTACTTTCAATGATGCACATAATGGTGTTTTAGTTTTGGCCAAATATATAAATCAAATTTTAAAGTTTCATCTAAAATTAAAAAATAAACATCTGATTTTTTAAAGAAATGCCATATGTTTTTTGTTTTATTTTTAAGTTTCTTATTTCACCTATGATGCATTTTTTAAGCTGAATTTAATATATTTCTGTGAATTATTTTTTGCTGTTTGAAAAATGCAACAGCTTTTTTTTTTTCAACTATGCATATATTTTTAAAAGCATTTACAGACATGCCACTTTCCAGCGAAAACATGGAATTCCATTTTTTCGCCACAATTTATCATCCCTGGGATTGATGCAAATCAGTATTAAAATTTGTTGACATTTTTAGGACGAGAAGGTAGGGGGTGTTGGTGGTAGCAGAATTTGACAAAATAAAAATGCGAGTACAAGCAGCTGCAAATTGAGTTTATTTCTAATCCTTTCCCATGACCTACTGTGCATTTAGTCCATGTATAGAAACAAACAGCATGAAAAAAATGTATAGCCAGGAGCTTGCAACTATCATCTGTCTGCTTTCCCCGAAGGATTGCAAAAATCATCAAAATATCGTAGAAAAAGGGTGGTTTCATCAAACGAATATGAATTCCATCAAAGGATCGCAGAAAAAAGCACAATTTTTCCCAAAGGGTCCTTTAGAATGCATGTATCGTCTAAGGATCATGGAATATGTGAATGTCGCCAAATAATCGTGGAAAAAACATGAATTTCATCAGATGACTGCAGAAAAAATGCATTATTTGATCAAAGTATCGCGAAAAACGTGAATTTCGTCAAATAATCACAGAAAAAATATGTTTTTTGATTAGAGAATCACAGAGAAAACGAGATTTTCATCGAAAGGTTGCAAAAGTGCAAGTTTCAACATAAGATCCTAAAAAAAAAATGTAAATTTTGAAATTGGGGGATCTTGAAGCTTATTAGTTCATCAGTATCAGGTGAACCGTTAGTCAGCTAAATTTTCTGTTACATAACTAATTTGCTGCAAACATTCGGATGCACCTGTGTTTCTGTCAATGTATTTTGATTGTAAGGTAAGTCTCGCTTGCTCTGCTGTTTATTTCTTTTTTTTTATTAGGATTTTTCCATTAGCTGTTTAAAATGCACCCTTTATTGGTGAATATATCGATTTTTACATGGTTTACCGTTTTAGAGACAGACGATTCAGCCAACGGCTGCCGAAAAAATTCTGAGTCTGAAAACATCGAGGGTGTATTACCAAACATCCATCAAAATTTAAATTTAATTCAGTTAGAAGAGAAGTACCATACCTTGACGATGTTTCAGACCCTGACTAGGATCCCTTTTTCTAAACATTAAATTATTGATTTTTTTTTTTAATTTTAACTGATTGTTTGTTTTTTATGTAAATATTTGAAATTTTTTTTGTATGAAACTCCCCTTTTTTTTATGAATCGCCGTCTCATTTATTGGTATTTCTTTATATTTATCCTTTTACTTTTATTTTATGTTTAATAAATTTTTTGGCAGTTGTGAGCGAGATTTTACCTGCATTCGTAACAAATTTTTCAAGATGGCAGTAAAACTTCGTTTTTAAATCTTTATGTTACTTATAAATCCATGTTTTTACATCATTTTCTATTTTTTTGTGCAAATCATTGATTTATAAATAACATAAAGATTTAAAAATTGAGTTTTTCCGTCACCTTGAAAATATTTTTGGCACAATTTTTTTCGCCAAGCGGCACAGGATGCGGAACTCTTTCCTGAATTTTGTCAAAGAAACGTGAGAGGTGTAATTCGTCAAAAAGGCGCAGGAAAAACATGAATTTTGCAACAAATCCCGATAAAAACACTCATTTCGTGAAAGGATTGTGGTAAAAACAGTCATTTTGTCAAAAGGCTGCGAAAAAAACATGAATTTCATCAAAGATGTGCAGAAAAAACGAGAATTTCACCATAAACATTAAATTATTGATTTTTTTTTTTTTTTTTTTGTAAATTTTAACTGATTGTTTGTTTTTAGTGTAAGTATTTTTAGTTTTTTTTATATATTTTTTCTGTATGAAACTCCCCTTTTTTCTGAATCGCCATCTCATTTATTGGTATTTATTTATATTTATCTTTTTATTTTATATTAGTAAGTTTTTTGGTAGTTGTGAGCGAGATTTTACCGGCATTCGTAACAAATTTTTCAAGATGGCGGAAAAACTTCGGTTTTAAATCCTTGTTATTTATAAATGTATGTTTTTACATCATTTTCTATTTTTTGGGCAAAATCATTGATTTATAAATAACAAAGATTTAAAAATGATGTTTTTCCGCCATCTTGAAAAGATTTTTGGCAAGATTTTGAACAATTTTTTTTTGTCAAGTGGCACTCTTCCCTGAATTTTTGTCAAAGAAACGCGAGAGGTGTAATTCGTCAAAAGGGCGCAGAAAAAAAGCAAATTTTTCAAGAAATCCCGATAAAAACACTCATTTCGTCAAAAGGCTGCGAAAAAAACACGAATTTCATCAAAGATGGGCATAAAAAATGAGAATTTTGCCATAGGGTTGTTGGAAAAAGCTCTTTTTTTTTTCTCCCGCATGAGGTGGTTCATATTTTCTTCATTTGAAGGTTGACTTTTACAAACACTATTTTTTTAATGCTTTTGAGGACTTGCCACTATCTGAATAATCATGCATATCAATCACCTGTTTAATTGAGTCTGACTTAATGTTGTAAACTTAAAATAACACTTTCCCGTCATTTTTGACGGGGCCATATGCTAGTAATTCATAATTCATATCATAAAATTATAAAAATTGCAAATTCAACATATGTATGTTTGGGCATTTTTGTATTATTGCTACACAAAAAATTAGCACATTCGGAGTATAATTTTAGGATATATTAATAAAAATATGAAAATATAATTTAACATTAGAAGCACTAAATTTGAATGTTTATAATACAAAAACGTATCATTCAAATGACTTGAAATTTGGGGTCTAAGCATAGTTTGAACCGAAGATTTGAAATATCTTGTTAAAATTGGGTATTGCCATTGTAAAAAATGAAGTTATGGTTCGTTTTAATATGTAGATGGCCCTCTAAACAAATTTTACATGCATCATTTAAAAGTAGACTTTATTTCCAATCGTTTGGTACCAGTAACTTTCTTCTACGATAATTTGTTGAGGAGTTAGTTGGGGGTGTTTACTTTTTTTTCTACGACTGTACTTTACTGTTGACGCTAGGGGGTAAAGAGCAGCATAGGAGTTCACAAGGATTGAAAGCGTCAAAAATAAAACTTAAAGGGGAGGGCTTATAAATGACACTTTTTCAGAAAAAAGGAAAAAAAGCAAATATATAGGGGGTGGCGGTGTCTTATATTCGGATGGGGGCTTACTTCCGTTACTATACGGTATCAAGAAAATAAATAAGTGGAAGGCTAAAATGTATCTTTAAATACAGGCATCCCCCGACTTACGTAAGCAATGCGTTTCGTAATGTTTTACGTAACTTGAATTTTACGTAAGTCGAAATTTAAGTTGCAAAGATAAAATTTTGTAAGAAACTGCAATATTTATTATATATATATGTATTACATAACCATTATATAATTACAAATCATCATCTATTTCCAATTACTAAAATTAATAAATTTAGCTACAATTCATAACACTGACATTATACAAAATAAAGATGGAACCTTTAACTAGTAATACAGAATCAAGCACAATACCGCTAATTCACTAACACATTGCGGACGATTAATTCATATAAAACATATGAAAAACCACCAAATTTTGATAAAATATCTTATTAAAGACAAGAGATACAAATAACCAGCTAAATATTGTTGAACCATTAAAAGACGTATCGTAAACAAACAATAGATCAAATGGATGGATGAAGACGGTAGCTTATATAGCATTTCACTTTTTCAAGGGCACATAATATATATATATATATAAGCAAAAACATAATAGATTTCTGTAATAGAATCCAGCAATAAGCTAAAAATTGAATTCCATTATGTACCCAATCGACTATACACCAAAAAGTATAAATCCACCATGCCAAATAAATTCAATTAAAAAAATTATTAATCAATGCAATATCCGCAAGAATGAACAACATGAAAAAAAATTAACTATTTAAATCAAAAACATACCCAGCAAGAGAACCGCCATGACCATATTAGAACTCAAACATTTAACCAATTTTAGCACAGCAAAAATCCTGCCCAAATAACTGACACAGTCAAAAGCGAATCGCTATTTTATAAATATATATATATACATATACATGTTATTTACATCGTATTATCTATTTTACAAATAAAGCATCATGCGACAGTATTTACTTTTATATAAACTATAAAAGTGTGAAAAAATGTAAAAACAAACTTAAAGAACACTTTGAAAATATCTTGTGGAATACAGGATTTGTAAATCTAACATTAATAAATTGATTTACAACAATTTTGAATCTACATCAAACGACTATAAAAATAATAAATAATAATTGAAGAGGACTCATTTAACCTGTTCTCCATGAATTTCTGATGGCAAGACAAATGAATAGCACTCACAAAATAAAATAATCTTGACAAGCACAAACTGTATTTATTATGAATTAGATTATTATTATGAATAACTAACAATACAGATTAAGTTGTTTTGTTATAGGTTTGATTGCATGTACCAATAAAAATATAACTCTATCTAATATATAAACTATATTACGGTTGTGGTTTATATCTATAGGTTTATATCTATATATTTTATTTTAAAATAAATATCAAAAGTATGGAACTGCGTATCAAACGCGCTAGTATGTTCACAAATGTAATTTTCGAGATTTATTACGTAACGGCAAATTTACGTAAGTCGCGTAATACGTAATTCGGGGGATACCTGCACTTAAAAATAACATTACAGTTAATGCGTTTTATTGCTTAAAAGATGCTAAAGTCGTAAGAAGATATTAAACTACATTAACATTACCCAGTGTCAATTACTACCGAGTACTTTCAGCTATACACGCAGTCTTCATCCAGGATAAAATGCAAAACTGCTGTTATTAACACCTTGATTTCAAAATTAGCCCAGATGAAGAAATGGACTTTCTCTAGTTCCCGGATCAAGAGACACAAATTTTGAAAGCAAGGCATTCGTAACAAGAGTTTTGCATTTTATCCCTGATGAAGACTAAGTGTATAGCTCAGGATCGGCGAACCTTTTTAAGTGCGCTTGCCAAAATTTCACAAACAATATCTATCAACAATGTGACGTGCCAACTTTGATATAAAATAGTTTTGCAGTGTGCGATGTTTATACAAAACACTGGTTAAAAAATCAGTTACTTTCATGCATTAATAATTAATAATTAAAAAATATTACAAATTAAAATGCGATTTCTTTGTATTTTGGAATAAGCTATTAAACAAACGAAATTATTATTAATTCATAAATATGATTTATACGTAACTGTAACTAAGAAATGAAGATAAAAAAAAATTATTTTTGTAATTTTTGACTTTATTATTAATGCAACAGCTGGTTGTAATTATCCAAGTTGCATTAAACAATGTATTGATGTGAAAACTTATTGATGAGATTTTTGATGATGTTCGATAGAGATTTATCTATAACTTATTCATATTTTAATAGTTTTATAAATATGCATAGAAATTGGATCCATTTTCCATCTTATTGCAGTGACTGTCGAGCAAAATTAGTGTGAAAAATGCTTCTTTATAAATTCGTGTAGAAAGGCAAAATATATGTTAAAAACCGTCCATAACATAATCGGGGAAAAAAATCGTTTGATGTGTTAATCATGCAAAAATAGTCGCATTTTTCGTGATAGTCTGTGGAAAATTTTTTCATTGATTATAATAACAATAAAAAAAGAATGTGGAATCTGTATAATGAATATAAAATTTATTTTTTCGCGTGCCAGAAAAATTTTCTTACGTGCCAACTCTGGCACGCGTGCCATAGGTTCGCCAACCCTGGTATAGCTGAAAGCACTCGGAAGTAATTGATAGTGGATGATGTTAATGTAGTATAACATCTTTTCACGATTTTAGCATCTTTTAAGATTTTATATCCCAACGGTACTTTTAAGTATCATTAAAGAAAATCCCATGTGAAATTTATTTAATTCGTCTACTAATAAAAATAGATTGACCTTTTCATACAAAATAATTTCTTCAATCCTATTTAGAAAGCCTAGTGAAACAGTCGAAGCTAAATATTTTTTAATGTGGCTAGTTTCTCAATCATTTACCTAGGTGTATATTTTATCCTATTAAAAAATGTTATACGAAAAAATTGCAACTACAAAACTTTTCTCCGTTACATATAGGATCACAATACATTTATTTACACTGTTCTTATACCGGGTGTCCCAAAAATGACTGATGATTTTAAAATTCAATAACTTGCAAACGGTGACAGATATTAAAAAAAATTCTTGCAGGAGTGTTATGTAATATGTCAGGAGTTTTCATGCTGTGATTCTCAGTTTTAGTTACAAATAGCATCGATAGATGGCGCTGCAAGCAATAACCGCTAAATCTAGAATCGATTTTTCGACCTCTTTCATCTTCCATGCGAAAAAAGGAGATTAAAATGTATTGAATGCTTCCCGAAGTACTAAAAATCGGGTCTGGACTGAGCGCCTATAGAGATCCTACATTAGAGAGAGATTGGACATTGACGAAATGCCCGCCATTTTCGTTACAAAGTAGATGGAACGCCGTACAACGCAATGCATTTTCATCAGCGTCTAACACTTTTTTTCTATTAAAATTATGAAAATTTCATTTTATATGCCTTCAAAGAGTCTTTCCGAACATAAATATGAGCACATTTACATTTTAATGAGTAAGAATTCCCAGAAAATGCATTTTTTACTCTTACTTTTTTTACTAATTATAATAGTGGGCAGAGGAAGATTGGGCATGTAAGAACTTTATTTTAATTTCAGAATATTTGAGAAAATAATTTTTAACGATTATCAGATAGAAAATGCACTATAGATTTCAATTTTTTTAAAAACTACCTATAATTTATCACGCATTTTAAAACAACAGTAATTTTTATAATTTTCATCATCTTCACATTGATAATTTCAGAAACATTAAAATTTGAGCATATCATATACCACTCCTACTTAAGTGTGTATGTGATTCAAAGTTAATTTTATATGTGTGCTGAAAATATTTTATGATAAGTTTCTACGTACTGCTACTTCTCTTTGATATTCTTTTTTAATACGGAATTCTTGTAAATATATAATATTAAAATGAGTATTGTTTTAAAACATTAAATGAAAGTTTAGAAAAAAAGTTAAATAGAGGCACTGCTGTTAAAAGAAACAAATGAAAAATATGAAAAACAAATTCTACAAATAAATCAAAATCCGATAACTAAGTAAAATCGCACTGCTGCGTAGCGTAAAACAGCTGAGTAAAAAAAATGCATTTTCTGAGAATTCTTATTCATTAAAATGGAAATGCGCTTATATTTGTGTTCCGAAAGACTCTTTGAAGGTATATAAAATGAAAATTTCATAATTTTAATAAAATGAAAAGTGTTACACGCTGATAAAAATGCATTGCGTTGTGCGGCGTTCCATCTACTTTGTAACGAAAATGGAGGACATTTCTTCAATGTCCAATCTCTCTCTAATGTAGGATCTCTAAGCGCCTATAGAGATCCTACATTAGAGAGAGATTGGACATTGACGAAATACCCGCCATTTCCGTTACAAAATAGATGGAACGCCGTACAATGCAATGCATTTTCGTCAGCGTCTAACACTTTTGATTTTATTGAAATTATGAAAATTTCGTTTTATATACCTTCTGACATTCTTTCAGAACACAAATACAAGCACATTTTCATTATAATGAATAATAATTCTCAAAAAATGCATAATCCTTTTTTTTTTTTTTTTTTTACTCTGTTAAAATGCAGGATTAGCATTTCGAGTCTGCTAGGAGAGTAGGCGAAATTTTTGAAAGAGGTTGCTATATTTTGGAATTTTCATTTAAAATAACATATTTTAGTTTATGCATAACACAAGAAAGGCTATACAAATGTAATTTTATGTAGTGTGGGTATTTATTTTTTGCTTTCCTCTGTCTGAATGTTCATTACTAGAGATCAATTAGGTATACTTTTCTAAGCAAATAAATAAGTAAAATGTATTAGAGGAAACTCTTTTGAATTTTATAAGAAAGTTAAAAATATATCATTTAATAGCAATAAGAAATTTAAAAGACAATTACTGAAATATTCAGAAAAGTGTAGATTTTTGAAATAGATTCCGTTATATCTTCCTGTATTATATTATTTACATTCATAAATTTAGATAGTTTTAAAGAAACTGACTGGTTGCATGAAATAAAAAAGTTTCAATTTTCAGTTTTAATGCATTTTATAATATACTAAGTGTAGCTAAATATCTTTAAAAAAAATAATAATGCATTCCGAGAGAAACTGAAAAAAAGATTTACACACATATGCTTTGTAATGTTTATTTGTGAACTTAAAGTTTTGCTGCTTTAGTGTTTATATACATTATGAATTTATATATTTTTGCAATTGTCAGAGTCTGCGCTATTTTTTATGCGGAAAATTGGAACTTCGAAATGCTTATGTCTTCTGTGCCCTTAAATCCAGCAGATTTTTAAAAATAGAAAATAATAGTAAAAATGAATAGTTTAAGTATTTATAATTTATAAACCTTTTCATATTTTAAATAGAGCGCACTATTCACAATTTTATTGTGTATTACGTTCTTCAAATGAATATTTCAAAATGTAAACAAAATTCATCGGCAACAACGGATGCCAATTATCGCCAACTGTCAAAATTCCAAAGTCGAAATTATTTACACGTTTTGCTTATTCACTACGCAGATTTAAATAAAAATCAGTTTTTAAATGTAAAACAACAGACACAGAAATGAAATTGCTTTTTTATGTTATTCCTTTTGACCACTGTTACTATAATAAAACTGTTTAAACTTAACCACATACACAGCAATTGGCCTCAGATAATTTAAAATATGTTACAAAGTAAACAAATATCCTTAAATATTAAAAAATAACTCTAAAAACGAAAACAACTTAGCTATAAACTGTATAGCAAGTCTTGATGCAATATTTAAAGCGCTGTGTCTTTCACAATCCAAATTTTCTTCAGAGTGTAATAACAACGCATACAGAAGGCGTAACTTAAATGGCGGATTTGTCAAATCTGCCGGGGCCGCAATGTCCAATCTCTCTCTAATGTAGGATCTCTAAGCGCCTATTGCTTTCAGCGCCATCTATTGTTTGAAATTGGAACTAAAATCAAGAATCACAGTACAAAAACTCCTGACATCATACATAACCCTCCTGCAAGAATTTTTTTAATATCTGTCGCAGTTTGGAAGTTATTGAATTTTAAAATCCATCAGTCATTTTTGGGACACCCGGTAAGAATTGTGAGATTTCCATAACAGTATGTTTTGCTAATTAATGTAATTATTGTCGGAAATATTTTGCAAAAATAGCTCTATCTACCGATTTATTAAATCAGTTTTAATTAAAAAAGTTATCTAAAAATCAAATTATTATTATACATACTCTGGATATCCATGACATTAAGGGGGTAGGTACCTTTAAACTTTCAAAATTTTCGAATTTTTTTTAAATACATATTTGATTCTGTAATAATTTCTGAACAATATTAAAAAAACCGCATTAAAAAAGTCCCATTAGTTTACTAATTATGGCAGTTTTATTAAGACTACATATTAAGACTGCATAGGGAAATTAAGCTTTGCGTTGCGTTTATTCAAAACGATGAATTTTGATCCTGCGCGCAGTGTTACTACAAAACTATGCATGACAATCAAAAGAAATGTTTACCACATATTCATTTCTGTATTATCTACAACTTAAAACCAGAAAAAGGTATAATTTTTTTTTTTTTTTTTTTCAGTTTTTGTTCTTTGAAAACATTTTTTTTTAAGTGAAAATTTTTAATTTTTTGGTGATTTTTAAATTTAGTCAATATTTTTTACAAATATTCTGTTTTTAGTATAAAGATGACACTATTATGTATTTATTTTCACCAAAATTTCTTCTTTATATGCATATTTTCAGATTTTATCACGCTCAAGATTTTTTTCTCTTATTATATATTTTTAAATTTATCATTTCAATATTTATTTTTGAATTTACAAGTATATATATATTTAAATATAAATTTAAATATGAGCTTTATATATAAATGAAGTTTGATTTTTATTTTTGACTTATTACACAAGTTTTGAAACTTGGAACAAAGTGATATTTTTTACTTTTTCGACGTGTTCAAAGGTATCCTATCCCCTTAACGTAAATAACACTGGTCGGCATTAAAATCCTCTCTGTAAAAATAATAGTTGATTCTTATAGATTTCACGCTGCTAAATAAAAATATAGTAACCGAATTACTGTATCACGTACCATTTTTTTTTTCTTTTTTTGGTAGGAGTGTTTGCTTGTAACATTAAGATATTTTATAACTTGCTAAAACATAAGAGGGAATTTTGTAAAACATAAAATGTAAATTATAATGTGTAAATTACATTTAAATAAATGTATAAATACGATTACCCGAGTTACAGCGACATAAGGAATGAAAATATAATAGTGGATAGCAAACATTAAATTCGGACACGAAAGTAGAGAAAGACATAAAAAGAAAAATGTACGATACAAGTATTACCAAACTAGATTTTCATGCTGTATTTTATCAATTTGATATCTAAGACAGTGAAAGCTCTTTTTTCATGATTTCTATTTTATCCAGCATTGCAAATTAATATAATAATCCTTCACTATTTATTATTATTATAAAACTGTTTCTCGGAAAAATGGTAAGTGCTGGGGCAATTTGGATAACATATTTAGAACTAGGAACGTTAAATCTGTACATTTTACACTGATCATCAAAATTAAAAGATAATGAGAAAAAATATGCTCACTAAATTAATGTTGCAACCAATGCCCAATGCTGCAATTATTTATGTTAATTAAATACTATTGAACTCAAAATTGTACTTTCGCGCATACGTTACCGTCGGAAATATGCAAATTAGATGATTGACAATGTGGTGCGCAATGGACATATGTTGGAATTCTGGTCTGTAGTGTTGTTTAAAGTGAATGTGGTGTCTGAATGTGATCAGTATACATTAGTTATGGCTCAAAGGCATCATTTAAGTTAAGGTCAAAAGTGGAGAATAATTGGTAGAATCGAGGAAGTTCAAAAACAAATGGAGGTCGCCCAAGATTTGAATATCTCTCAAAGTGTCATATCAAGAGCTTCAAGCCGCTTTTTAAGTACTGTATCCGTTGATAGACAGCCTGGTCAAGCGAGACCAAGAGCAACAACTGCATCCGAAGACCGTTTTTTGTCATTGTGGCTCAAAGAAACCGCAAAGCGACTACAAGAGATTTGGTTTCAGGCCTTCAGGTTGCCACAAGAACTCGAATTAGCCGTTCTACTGCTACACGAAGGCTTAACGAGGACAGACTGTATGCGAGAAAACCAAAAGTTTGTGTCCCACTCACTCCAGCTTCCCAAGGGGCCCGTTTAAACTTCTACCCTCGTCAAGTCCAATGGAGGCAAGAAGACTGGGCTCAAGTATTGTTTACTGACGAGTCCAGATATAGTCTGAACATTGATTCTAGACGTTTTTTGATCTGAAGAGATGAAGGAAGACGCAACTTGCCCTTCCCTTGTCCGTTAAATATCCCGTTCGGGCCCGGCCTTCTTGGCCTTTTATTTAAACTTCATTTGGTATTTCAAAAATCCAAATTCCGCGTAGTAATAATCTTGTCTTTTTACAGTGTACCTAAAACAAAACTCTTGTTCAAAGTTTAAACTTGGCATTGTGCTAAGCGCGCTTCGAAAGGAGGTCACAAGTTGCAACACCGCCATGATCCGTGTCCCGTTTTTCCTGATAGGTTTTTAATTAACTGTTAAAGACACGGGTGGCGTTCTGAAAGAGCCATTCAAAGCAAACTAGTCGCGAATCCCATACTAATTATGTGATTAATTCTACTTAAATTTGTCTGTTTTTAACAGTTTGAAGCTTATTCCTTTGATATTAATACTGGGCATTGCATTACACAAGTATCACTAAATGTTATTATTTAGGCTTTAAAAGTCGAAGGAGCATAGAGTACTCCGCCCGTGTCTTTAACCCTTTAATTCTCGCTCCCGTGATAATCACGGGCTCTGTCTTTTATTCAGATTGTTTGATTCCCACCAGTTTTTTAAAATAGTGTAATTGGCTTTATAATGGTATCATTTTACCTCTCATTAAACAAGGTGAATATTTCTTTAAAAAAAAGTGATGCCAAAGCGCAATATGAAGTTTTAAAGCGTCCGTTAAGGGGTTAAGGGTTAGGCAGCCTAAGAGAGTCTGCTCAGGGCCGACTAGGCCTGCCCCTTAGAGCTTAACGTCTCTCCCGGTATGTTCCCCGACACGTTGGGGCTCGTTAGTGAGTCCAGCTCTGTCCGGCCGTATGCAGACGGACAAACACAAAATGCCCAAGGGGCGACGCTCACCCGCTAAGGGCGTCTATGCACCACCGACCACAGAACCCAGAATTTATTTGAAAAAGAACAAAGTGGGATTACAAAAATTAGACGAATGCCTTCCCGCCAGGAAAACGCCTATTCGCGACAGAGGGCGGGAGTATAAGAACATTTAATGTAAAAATAAAATAACATAAATAATAATAATAATAATAATAAACATCACTGATTCTGGCCGCCGGGGTATGAACCCCTCTCGCGACAAGGGGCGGCAGGAAGGGAAAAGAATGGAATGCGTGGCACAAGTAAGATGGCACGAGCAAATACTCAAGCGTCCATTGGAGATGTAATGATTTGCGTGGCACAAGTAAGATGGCACGAGCAAATACTCAGCGTCCATTGGAGATGTAATGCTTTGTGTGGCACAAGTAAGATGGCACGAGCAGATACTCAAGCGTCCATTGGAGATGTATCTCTTGATAGAATGGTCAGAAGCACGAGCAGAGGCTCTTGCGATCGTAGGAAACCACACATTGATGAGTAGGAGAATTTACTGGAGCCTACAAAGAGGACTGGATTCTGGTGCTGTTTGAAGATTGATATGGTGGCAGTGAGACTGGATAAGCAGAACCAGGGCTTAAGTTAAGTTTGTTAAGTATGTAAGGAAATTGTGAATGTGTTTTAATTTGTTGAGTAGGAGGGTGCGGGAAAGGACGTTTTGGAGCCAGTTGACTGGCAGTATGTCTGGACGCCTCAAGTGCCAGCGTTGCGTGAGAGTACAACTGTAGTACGAGTGACTTATAGTGCCATCTTCACCGCAGACGCAAGTGGCAGTGGATCTTATTTTGAAGCGGTCCAGATATGCCATGAAAGGGCCATGTCCTGTTAAGAAGCTAGTGGTGTAGGGTGTTAAGTTATATAGTGTGAGAGAAACTTTAGGAATTAGCTTATATGTGTGCCTGCCCTTTTTTGAAGTATCCCAGTGCTCCTGCCATCGCGTCAGTATCCTTGCTCTAAGGACCCTTTTGACGTATGACTTAGGCACTGGGAGGTGTGTGTCTATTGTTTCTTTCTGTGTAGCCTTCTTCGCTAGGTTGTCTGCTAGTTCATTGCCAAAGATACCTTTGTGAGCCGAGACGTGACCTAGTGAGATACGATGTAGGAGATTCTTAAGTTTTAGTTTGATTTGCAGTACTAGAGGATGTTTTGTCCTGTGTGCCTGTATTGCCTGCAGGCCAGAGAGGCAGTCGCTGTAGATGATAATACTATTGCTAGAGTGGGATTCCACCCACTCTAATGCGTTTAGTATTGCGAACAGCTCCGCTTGGAATACGGAGTTATTATCATCTAGCCTTGCAGACCACTGATGGACCACCACCGTGCCCTCCGTGGCGCAGAAGGCTGCGCCCACGCCAGTCTCTGTGCCTGAACCATCAGTGAAGAGTGTGGTGCTAAGGGCAGGTGTGTAGCTGTTGCGTGTTGTGTTTACTTGAAAATGTGAAGTCTCCTCAGCGGGGTGGAGCTGCCAGATCCTGACTTTGTATTGCAATGTTGTGTTTGGAAAAAGAGAATCTATTACTGTGTCACGTTTTAGCTGTAGGATTGAGGATTTGGCGTGTTCGTATTCTAGTTGAAGTGTGATGGGTGGAATACCTGTAAGTATATGTAGTGCATCTGTGGAGATTGTGCGGTAGCCCCTTGAAATTTGTAGGAGAAAAGTGCGTTGTATTGATTTTAGTTTAGGTTGTGCTATGGATGATAAATTACCCCCCCCCCCCAGATACAGGCCCCGTAAAGTATTATTCTTTCGATTATTGTTAGGTACCAGATCTTCAGTGTTTTGTTGTCTACCCCTCCCAATTTAGAAGTTAGTCTTAATGAATTATTATGATATGCTGTCAATTTAAGTTTTAGGTCGTTAATGTGTGGGATCCAGTTAAGATTTGCGTCAATGGTTATACCTAGGAGTTTTATGAATTGTACGTGTCGAATGGAGACATTATTGATCCTCATCACTGGAGGGCGTTTTGGATCATATCTATGTGGTTTGGTGAATACTAGTGCTTGAGACTTTTGTGGTGAGAGTGTGAGGTGCAGTAAATCCAGGAACCGGCAGAAAATAGGAAGAGCTTCGGCAAACTGTTCCTCCAGATGACGTTTGTAACGACCGGAGAAAATGAAGCTGAAATCATCGGCGAAGGCAAATAGTTTAAATCCCAGCCGATTTAGTTCTGTTAGTAGCACATTTGCTACAAGCAACCAGAGGATTGGGCCAAGGCACGAGCCCTGGGGGCAACCCTTCTGTAATCGGTGGATAGATGTGCCAGCACCTTAGTTAATCAGGACGCTCCTCTGTGAGAGGTAGGAGCCGATGAGACCAGCTATGTTCCCCGGACAGTTGAGTGCTTGTAGTTGTAAGAGAATGTCTCGCCATTCTACGTTGTCGAATGCGCCTTGTATGTCTAGTGAAACGAGTGATGTTGCGTTGCCCTGGGCTATGCTTTCAGTACAGGCAGTCATTATGGCATGAAGTGCGAGCTCGCATGAGTGGCCCTCGCGGAACCGTATCTTGGCTAATTACCGACAATATTTTTCAAAAGTCATTATCAACAATCCTTTTTTGTTTCTGTGACGATGGGTACCTCCTACGCTTCTCAACTCCTTTGCCGAACGCCCGCAAATCAAAATTTGTGTGTAAAGGAAAAATGCGATTTTCTCGAAAACTATATGACTTATGGTTATCGGTATAGTTTTCCTGCAAGGTTCTTCCTACCTTAATATAAGCAGATAATAATTGTTTGAAGTGAGGTTTGTGAAGCTCATGTATATTGATGATAATTGCTGGTAAACGAATTAATTTTGTTATCTTATGCCTTATACTGAATTGAAAGTTTCCCTATGTAATATAAATAAAAATCACTAGATCATATACAGGGCTATACAAAAATGCGCTTACACTATCGCCTTTGAACAGTAATTTCTAAATGGGTTTTTTAATGTTTTAAGTGTTTTATATATTGTTAATTTATTTATTTATTTTCATTGCCCCCAAAAATAAAGTCTCGTTACAATGGTCTAACAGTGTTTGAAAAAGTCTGGTAATTTGTGCTTGATGTATGATTTTCTGTTCTTATTATTTTTATTCTTGAATTATTAAAATTTGAGCCACAATGCATTTTTAAATTGATACGAAATTTTTATTGAATTTTTATATTTAACTTATTATATACTTACACAAAAAATCATATCCGATAAATGAAAATATCAAATAAACATGAAAGTTTTCAAAACATAAACAAAAATAATTGCAATTTTAAAGGTTTATTTATAAAATTAACTCTCACCTGCATTAGAAACAGAACAAACATTTTCATTAAACAAATCTCTTTCAAAGTAAATGCTTTTTTCCATCAAAAAATCTTTTAAGCCACTCTTAAAAAACAAACTAAAGAAAACAGAAAATAATTTATACAAATGAAAAGCTTTTAAAATGTTTTAGAAAGGACACATATTTTCGGCTTCAATGACTTTTTAAAATTACATAAAGATTCAGGTAGTTCGTGATTATATAATGGATTTTACATAGAAAAGTATACAAGGTAGTGAAAAAAAATTCAAAGGTAATCTGTTTTCATAAAAACTAACGAAATGTAAAGAGTAACATTTTTACGACGTTAATTTTTTAAAGTGAAAAATATTTGATTTTCTTGAAAAGATAATAGGATCTGTTAAGTGGATTTGACATCTTTTATTCTTAAAAATTAATTTTGTTATTGTAAAATGTATTTAACCGTAAAATGACCTTTTTAGAAAAAGAAAGCATTCACTGGCTTTTGAGTAAAAGGTTGAACTAACGATAAAAAATTGAGAAAGAGAATTTGTTAATTAAAAAGTTTAGAAAACATTATTCTTATCCAAAATGTATTGACTAGAAAATTTAAAGCAAATAATGTTTACATAAAACTTTTTAAGAATACTTTCTTCTGGCATCAGTTTAGGAAAAAAAAATAAACATTACATGAATTACAGTTGAACTCATTTAATACGAGGACTGCTAAAACGAGGACACGCTTCAAACGAGCAATTTACACGTTAAGAGTTCCTCATCGTTTAAACTGTATTAAGATTTTCTCACTTTTTACGAGATTTAAAAGATGGTTAAATTATTATAAATAGTTTTTGCTCCTATAAAACTTTTTTAATGGAATTATTTTGACCGACTTCAACATTAAATAGCTCTAAAAATAATTCTTAGATTTAAAAACAGTCTGCTTCAGCGTGTTTGTCGAACATTTCTCTATAATACTACAAATTTTTATATTTTTATATGCAATAGTTTTTTTAATATTAGCCAAGAAATGCCTCAAGTCACAAAAAAGTCATTTACGGTGGTGACAGCATTAGTTACTTTTTTTTAGAGTAAAGAGATAAAAAAAAAAAAAAAAAAAACAAGATCACAATTAATGCAAGTAAAACCTGTCTTTATTTCAATGTAATGTTTATCTAAAAGTAGGATAAAATTAGGACAGAAATTATTTTCTTATTGAATACTGTTCGTTCTCACCGATAATATTTTTTTACTAGCTGTTTAACCCGTTCTACGCACGAGAGTTCATGAATTGAATTCTAAAACCAAAATTAAAAATATCTATTCAATTTAGTGAAATATTTTTCTGCTACTGCACATATTTTTTAGTGAAATTTAATTTGTCATGTTACTATGGCAGCAGATAATAAAATATCTTTGGAATAAGGGAATGAATAGAATAAAAAGTGTTGTTTATGTTTGTGATAAAATGGTTGTCTTTATTTTTTTTTAAATGTAATAATTTACCGCAATTAAATAATCTCTAATTATTTGCATGTGAAGTAAAAGAATTATCGTAATACCCGCTACAGCTTTTTAGTATTGCAGCGTGACGTACGTAATATGTGTATCTCACATTGGTTAAAAAACCGCGCGATTATACGTTGAACATAAAAAAACAGGATTTTATTGTGAATTTTTAATTGTTGGCAGCTACTATAACGAAAAATGTTTAAGTTTGATAGGAAATTGCTGTTAAATTGGTGGTTTTTTATTAATTAAAAGTTAACTACAGTCCTCAGCAAAAGTTTAGAAACTGGTAATATTTAACCTTCAAATAACAAATACGAACACTTGGGTTATACAAATGGCTGTACTTATTTTTAAATATATTTTAAACATTTTAAGACAGAAATAACGATTTTAATGTAGGATATTATTAAATTTAACTAAAAAAGTGAAATTTGCATATTGCAAAAGTTTAGACACTTTCTTGATTTTCGGCAACTGTTTACGGGAAAACACAAATTTCAAACTTATGACGTCACATGCATGAAGTATCTAAGTGAATCTCCGGATAGCGTCGGTTAGTGAAGAGGCTTCGAGCTAGAAATTTTCAGTCAAATGAAGTAATTGAAGCATGGAGACTGAAATCGAAGGGGAAGACTGTTATAGAAATTTCAGTTACTTTAAATCGTCCAAAGGAGTCTGTCTATCACGTACTGTCTAAGGGTGACTCTTTCAAAGCAAAACATAGATCTGGAAGGCCTCGTGTAGCGAGAAAACGAGATGGTACAGGGATCCATAAACTGGCTTCTAGACAAATAATGATTGCTCGTCGCATTAAATGTGAGTCAGAGCTTTCTGTGTCAACGGCTACGATTCGCAGATGAATTAAAGAAAGATGTACATTAGTTTACATGAAAATGGTAAAACAACCAGCCTTCAAATCTCACAACACATTGACTAGAATGCAGTGGGCTCGCAAACATATGTCATATGGACCCAAGTGGTGTACTGTGACGAAAAAAAAACGGAATTTGGATCATCCACATAGGTGGGAATAGTATTGGCACGACTTGCGTAAAGAGACTCGGTCTTTCTTTAGTCGACAACAAGGAGGTGATTCTTTAATGATTTGGACCTCACTTTGTTTTAATGCTCAAGTATCTCTGGAGTTCCTCAATAGTCGCCAAGCAGCATAATACTACATATTACATATATATTGGGAAACAATTTACAGACATTTGGTGAACTTTTAGCTGCTCCAAAGTATGTATATGAGCAAGACAATGCGTCCATGCATGTTGCATACAAAACAAAAATTGGTTTAACTCTCAAAATATTACTGTTCTCGACCGGCCCGCGTGTAGCTCTGATTTGACACCAATCGAAACATTTGTGGCATCATATTTCATAAAGTTTACGCAATTTTTTGACAATACTCGTTTGTTATTGAACTTCGAGCTGCTGTTGAACGTGTTTGGTACGAAACTGACCCCCAAGTGATGCAGGATTTAGTTTCTTCGATGGAAAGTTACATTTTTGCATTAATTGCAGATAATGTAGATGCAGCTCGATTTTAATTTATGATTATTTTCCTGTAAATAGAGAGATTTGTCTATACTTTTGTCACAATGTTAATTTTTTTTTGTCATTATATATTGCGTAAAGTGTATAATTTAAAATTTGTTGTTTGTGAATAAAGGATAAGTCCCCAGTAATATATGACAGTTAAGTTATAACAATTAGCTACATACTTCTCAATACAAACGCATAATCGATCATTGTCTAAACTTTTGCTGCGCACTATATAAATTATTTCGATTCCGTATTGCTTTAGTTGCCTCGGTCGTGTTTTAATACAGATGTAATGTACGTAACATTTCACAATTCTGGCTTCCAAACTGTGAATTTGCATAGCATCATTACAGACAGACAGACAAATTTTCATTTTATATTTTAGATTACAACTGTCTATGAAAATGTAGTAATTTATCAGTCTTGACAAAAATATTTTCACCTTTAAAGCAGACTGCCTACTCGAAAAAAATACAAAGGAATGTTCTGAGGTCTTGAAAGAATGAAAGAAAGAAGGGAGATATAAGGTATTTCAAATACTGCCCCTTTATAAGTTTTACAAATGAGCCATTGGAAAGCATAGAATAAAGCCTTTTTTTGTTGTTGTTTATTTCGTTAATTCCAGACTCTGTGACTCAATAACCAACCTTTTTATAACTCTTATTGCTCTGTTAAAATGGAAAAGGTATCCAGAATCAGGAATCAATAGCTTGAAGATTGTAGTGACCATTGCAGTATTAGGTCAGTTTTAGAAGGAAAAAGAAGTGATTTGGTGCCTTACTATACTAGTTTTTTAGAGGCTTTGATTTCAGTACTGTTATTTTGTCTAAAAAAAAGACACTTCTTATGAAAATGCCACTCATTAACTTATAATACTGATTATTTTGCGCTAACCCGTAAATGCATAGTATAACTCAGGAGTTATGATCTTTTTTTGCCATTTGGCGCTTTCTATTGGTTTTTTTGTTAACTATTATGTGTTACTTACGTGTAATAACATGCATTTAAGGTCGTGAAGTCTGTTTTTGTTCTGATTTGTTTTCACTAGGAGGTTATAACTTCTTTCATTGTGCTCGACTGGCGTTTTTTCTCTCTATCTTTATAAGGCAGTAATCATTAAGTCTGCAAACTATAAAGAGCACTATAAAAATTAGAAGAACAGTCTATGTTTAGATTATAAGCTTTATTGCTTTATAAATTACAATTAAAGATTTAACGAAATTTGATCAAGGTTAAAGAACTGCACTTTTAGCAAAAAGTCTTTAATTTGAATAAGAAAAGATATGATTCTGGACAAAAGCTAATCGCCAAGCATCTTGGTGACTAACCAGAATTGTCGACATTGTCGACAAGCTGATGCTTGTTAACTTGTCTCTCTTGTATAATCGAACTCATCCAGGCAGATATTGCCACGTTCTGGAATAGAAAATGCCTAGGTTTGCCATAGTTTGGAAAAACGTGCCTGTCTAAGCATAGTTCTTATGTCGCCACTATCATATATAGGAACCTCAGTCTTTGTACCTTTCTCAACACTGATTGCCACAGTAAGAACGTATCTTGAAAGTAATCTTGAAGAAATGATGTCATTGGTGCAAATGACTTGTGCTTTGACATCCGAGAAAAAGCTTTATCTAAAATTACATTTTTTTAAAAGTATTTTGTCAGAATTGATGTTGTTACTGAAAATTTTAATGCCAGTTAAAATTTTAATATTTTTATTAAAGCTTAAAGCATTCATATCCATTAACAGTAGAGGTTATTTCCTTTTGATTGAAACTTTTCTTTTCTTCTACCCTAAATGTTGTTCAAAATGGCATAGGATGCTGCGTTTCTTTTTTTTCTTGACTGCGCTTTTCCAGGTGTAGATACAGTGAAACTATAGCGTCTAGAATATACAGTGTGGAAACTGGCTAGTCCAGTAATGCTTTAAAAAGTGAAAAAAAAATGAATCCCATAAATATTGAAATATGCTGAATGGCAAATGTCGATCGGAGCCACATCTTATAGCTCTTCACTGTCAAAACGCTTTCTCAATTGAATTCTTATGCAATATTTACGTTGGAATCACTAGATGTCACTGCGATCGACGTTTGTCGTTCAGCAACGTTCAACATTCATGGGATACAATTTTTTAGCCCTTTTTGCTAAGCCGATTTTTACACCATGTCTTCCAGACACTATAGGGAAATGTTTACAGTTTAGTTTTTAAAAATATCAAATTAATGATAGCGATAATACCGGGTGAGCCAAAAGTTCGTTAAAACTTTAAAAACTCATAAAAAAGGGAAGAAATTATGATAAAGGAGTGCGGTTTGCAAGAAAGGGTTCATTAGGTAGTCGGATGTTTTTTAGCAGAAAAAAAAAAAAAAAGTTAAAAAATCACATGTAGAGGGTGCTGACGACCCGAAACACAATGAACAGGACAACATTTGCGTCGTAGAATGTTCTGGAGGTCATGTTGAACCTTTTGTTATTGGAAGAACAAATGAATGGAGCGTATTGTCCTGTTCATTGTGTTTCGGGTCGTCAGCGCCCCGTACATGTGATTTTTTAAACTAATTTTTGTTTTGCTTCTGAAAAAAATTCGACTACATTGTGATCCCTTTCTTGCTTCCTTCATCACAATTTCTTCCTTTTTAGGTGCGTTCGTAATTATATAAATACGTAGCACCTATAGTCGTCGTTCAGTCCGTCTGTCCGTCCGCCCGCATATAACAGAGCAAAAACTACCCAACCGAATGGTCTGAAATTTTAAATATATAATTGTTGCAAAATTTTGTTGAGCCATTTCAAATTTTATGAAAATCGGATGTATAGTTTAATTACGGGGACAGTCAAAAGTTTTTCTTTACATTATGGCCAATGGGAAAAATTATTGCAAGTGCATTTTAATGATGTTACAGTCTTCCGAATGGTCTGAAATTTTAAATATATGATTGTTGCAAAATTTTGTCGAGCCATTTCAAGTTTTATGAAAATCGGATGTATAGTTTAATTACAGGGACAGTCGAAAGTTTTCCGTTACATTACGGGGAAGAGGAAAAATATTTTTGCAAGTGCATTTAAATGATATTACAGACTATGCACTTATGAAGTGCAAAAAAAAATGTATATTAAGTACAATATGGGGTGGAAAAAAGAATTATAAAACTAGTTATACTACAAACGCACCTCATTTGCCACGTTTGACGAGCAATATCCAACTTTTTTATGAGTCTTTAAAGTTTTAACGAACTTTTGGCTCACCCGGTACTTCTCAAAATATTTATAGTAGCTAAAAACTGCATAATCAAATGATAAAATGAACATGTAGTTTAATTCTTTTGTCAAGAAAAGTATATTTTTACATTAAAAATTTTAAACACAAAACAATTTTGAATTTTAATTTAACACTGAAAACTTTCATCTCGATTTTCTCAATTCATTCAATAGAAACCCTTGCCATTATATGAATAAAGCCACTTTCATATAAGCTTCTGCTCAGTTAATACAAAGTTTGCACAAATTAACCAGCCGACTCTGTCTTCGTCTTTCTATAATATATTAATGCATATTAAGATGATGGTTTTGTCAAAGGACAAATTTAAAAATCAAAATTTTGTTAATTTATGCCAAAACTTCACATTGAAGACAGTGAAAATATATCTAATTCTCCTCATATTAAAATGACTTTTCAAGTATTTGCATTTGCAATAAAAGTTTAAAATATTCCACTTTTCTACCTGCGTGGTACCAGTACATTTGTCGCTGGAAGAGACGAAATTATATTAAAATCTTCAAGATTCAATTTTATGAAACTGAATGACGAACTCGGTTAATAAAATTGGATATTAAATTTATTTTAACGCATTTTGAAATAGTTTGGGAATATTTTAGGAAACATGTGAAACGTTCATAAAATATTAATAATTTTTTTCAGTTATTCTAAGTTATACTTCTAAAATTTATTTTAAAATTTTGTAATTCTAAATAGTTTTTCTTCGAATGTGATACAAAAACAATGAAATGAAAGTTCTTTCTAAATAGTAAAGAAGATCTACAAATCCCCCTTTGAAAATTTACTTTAAGGCTACTTTTAAATCCAAACGAGCTATTTCTGAAACATTTGTGAATTGATTTTTGCTAGCGCTATTTTTCAGAAAATTTAAAATCGAATAGTGTTTTCTAATTTTCGACAAAGATAGTGGATCTTTCAGAAAATGTTATCAGATGCGGCTTTTTTTTTTTTTTTTTTTTTCGAGTTTCCGGATGCAAAAATTCGAGAAATGTCGTCATAAAACAAAAATCCCTTATAATTCATTTCAACTACGTAATTAATTAAATTAACTATGCGGTTCATTTACCGAAAAAGATCTCCTATTCGATTCCAAATCCATTCAACAGTCATGTCTTCAAGCGTCAGTGATATCGAAAATGTGTCAGAAAGTTTCGCGAGAAATATATTTTTAGGAGGCATAAGATTTTTTTTTTTTTTTTGATTGTATAAAAAAGAAAATAAAGCGCACGTTTTGAATGAAATAATCACTCACTCGTTTATCAGGTTTACAACATCTTGTAAAAATAGTTTGCGCTATGCGGAACAAATGCGAAATATTGGAGTGTGTCTCGGAGTTGTTTGAACGATTATGATTTAATCTAAATACTGAAACTGTTTTACCGAAGTATATTTTGCACAGTTTTACTACAAGAAAGAGTGTGTGTATATGTATTTGTGATGTATATATGATATGTGTATATGATATTTGTGTATGTATATGTGAGTATATGTATTTCAGATTAATATGTCATCAACAGTACTTCCTCTGCGCCGGAACTTAGTCCGATACTTTTTTGTTTTTAGTGAAAATTTAACCCCTTCGAGACGAGCATCTTTTACGGTAATTTCAATCTTTAATCACCGGTTTTTTTAAATAGAAATGTTTGCCTAATTGAATCGGGAACATGCTCGGATTAAATAAGGCAAAATTTACAATAAACATTTACTGATGAGAATAATCACCGATTTTGAGCATCTTACGCGGCACGAATACCGGTCGCTCGTCTAGGGGTCTCAGGACTCTTAAAATTGAAAAAAAAAGAAAAAAAGAGACCCTTTTCAACAAAATATCGGATATTTTTGATATTTTCGAAAATATCATGATATTTATGAACCCCGGAGCTTATAAATACAGCGGACCGAAACCGATTAAAACAGCCCTGTGTGCTTGTTTTGCTAGTTAAAAAAAAAAAAAAAAAAACCATCCTTGGGGAGTAGTATTTTCCGAAAATTCCTCAACCCTGATTGTAATGTTTTTGTTCTGTTAACCTGTTGTTAATCTGTTGTTTGTTCATTAAATTTTATTATATATAAATGCATATAGATATAGTAAAAAAAAAAACATTCTTTCTTTGCTAAAGACGAAATTGCTTTAAATTTTGCAATTAATATATGAAATATAAATGTGGGAGTGGAAGGGTGTGGGTACGCTACGGTTGTTATTACTGCAGAGCAGAAGATTAGAGCTCCGGGGCTTTTTTGTTAGAAATTAAGCCCTGGTCATCAAATATCATTAATTGAATGTGTTCGATAAAATTTTCTCTTCTTCTCTGTGCTTATTGATTCAGCACTGTTTTTTTTTTGTATCAGAAAAGTTTATCATTCATTTCTTTGTACAGTGTGATTGAAAAAGATCTAGATGTTTATTAAATTTAATAACATGTAAATGATGACAGATATTGAAAATATTCTTGGAGAAAGTGCTAGAGAAATTTGCAAAGTTGAGGGTTTCTTTACATCGATTCCTTGTTTTAATTCCAAATATAACCGATAGATGGCACTGCTCCATCTGACACTATTGGAATGCAAACTACCGTATAAAAATGGATCAAAGTTCTTTCATTGTTTACCTTTCATTTTGTTTCGTTGTTGAAACGTTGAAAAATATTTTATGTATATGTAAATATTATACAGACATACAAACAATAAATACAATAAACCCAACTGGAGTGAAAAATTAGCCAGAGTCAGGAATCGAACACGGGACCACAGTTGTTTGTATGTCTGTATAATATTTATATATACCTTTAGATGTTGAATGCAGGCGTTATTTATGTGTGTATGTGAGTTTTAATATATATTGTAGTATGTGTGTTTTATTATAATATTTTATGTGTTTCAATTCCATAGTTATTTTGAACATTGTTATAGTTTAAGATCGCAATCCATCATCTATTGGTGATATTTGGAACTAAAACATGAACGGACAGTAATGAAATTTTTGACTTCATGCCTTACCCCTCACCAAATATAGCTTCAATAACTGTCACAAAGATCGGTACGCTCTTCTGGGAATTTCCACGGGGTGTGGCATCACTATTTCAGATTAGAAGTATTTGCTTAATATATATATATATATATATATATATAGGTTAGTTTAGGTTAGGCTATATACCTATAGGTTAGGCTATAGGTTAGTATATATAGGTATATATAGGTTAATTGCAGAATTTGTAAAATATTAGCAGCGAATTAATAAGGCTAAACGTTTTATTTAAAAATTGTAATAGAACTGTACGCGGCGTGTCATGATTTATTTGTTATTTTTAAAAAAAAGCGCAGTCCATTTATTTGCATGTCTTTATGCAGATGTATAATAATATTGCATATCGAATCTTATGCTTTCTTAATTGAATGCACTCATTAGATTTGTTGAGTATTTGACTGTTTGTTTGTTTTTGTTTTTTTTTTGTTTTTTGTTTTTTTTTACTTTAATTTTTCTCTCTCCAAACACAAAAATATTTCGGTACTTGTTTGTTATAGAGTTTTCGCGTTTTTTAAAAACGCTTGGCGCAGTTCGAGCTTCAGAAGGTGAAATTTGCTGCCAAACGATATAAATATCTATGAAAGCAAAACTTGAACTTTCATATTTATTTATGTTTATATATTCATAACTGCTTTCTACCCACACCACTATTATTCAACAGAAGAATTTTCCTTATTTATTCATAGTTTTCACCTATTTAATGATCAATTTTTCTGTTCAAATATCGTGGTAGAGAAAAATCGTAAAAGTTGGCATCTATGGATATGTGTTTATGTATATAGAAGCATTTTATTTAGATATATAAATGTTAGAATTGTTTTTATATACAAATTACTTCTGTTTGTACATAAAAATACATAGAATGGTTTCTCCATATTAAATAAATTGTATGAATATTGAAAAAATTGCTCGTGTGCATGAAATTGTGAATAGGTTGTCAGTAAATATGTATGAAAAATTTCATTCTCTTGCCAAGGTGATTTTCTTTATCTCGCTAAACCATTTATAAGAAACAAGTACCAGTATTTGTAACCGTATTGATTAAAATAAATAAATAAATAAATCAGAGAACAGCATCTGCGTTCTCCTAAAGCTATTCTTATTAGTATTCCAGTTTTCAGATTTTATCGATAAATCTTCAGAACTAGATAATACTTTACACAGAAACTTTAAATATTACTTATATATTTATGAGTTTTACTGGTAATATTAGCTTAGTTTTTAAGCTTTGCTGAAAGTTCTTATCAGATTTTTGAATAGTATGTAATTGAATATGCAAAAAACAGGAGAAAGACTCCCCTCGAAGAAAAATAAATCGGAATAGATAAAGCACGTAAGAAAAAGTGAGATACGCGAACATAAGAGCATAGAGATATATTTCTTCACGAAGATAATATTTTGCGTTATAAGTTATTATTGCGGGCTGATTTCTATGAAATCGGTGTTCAGAAATATGTACGGCTTTGCTTATTTTTATCAATGTTATATTTAATATAAAAGCATTTTGTTTGTTCTCTGCTAAAATACATCGGGTACATAAGTTTCCGATGCAATATATGTTACATGCTTCGAATTCAAAGTGCACATCTCAGTATTTTGAATTAAAAAAAAAAAAAAAAAAAACGATTATTCTATTTAAAAAAAGGAAAAAAATAAAATAAAAATAAAATTTCGTGACCTGCGATGCGTAATTCTCATGATTTACAATGCGTGATTTTTTGCAACTTTTGCATCCAACATGAGCTAAATGTTTTAAATTGGAAGCATGTATGCCAATTATGTAAACCTAAAAAGTAATTAAGTCATGTTTAGAAATTTTTTATTTAATTCCAGTGCATGTTCTTCGATTTGTAAATAGTGCACATCTGCAACTTTTTGTATAGAAGATGAGGTAAATGCTGTAAATTAAAAGTGAATATTGCAATGTTTTAAACTTTAAAAAATATATTATCCTAAAAAAAAAAGTTATTCTTACAAATTATGCTGACGTATGCTAACAACAATTGTCGCAATCTGCAACTTTTTCCATAGCACATGCAAGAAATGCTTTTAATTAAATCTGTCCATCCCAATGCTTTAAACTGAAGAAAAGCAATTAACTTTGAAAATAAAAGAAAGATATAACTTACAAATCTCCCGTATACCAAAATGGGAACACGTGATCTGTTAGAGAAATATCTATTCCACAATAATAGTCCTTTACAATTCCGATATATTCTATTTTTCTTCATGACGATCTTATTCTACGTGCTAGTAATATAATGTCCTTTCACATAGGGACACAACTCAAAAAATTTATTTAACAAGTTGGAAATTGCTCGTCAAACGTGGCAAATGAGGTGCGTTCGTACTATAACTAGTTTTATAAGTATTTTTTGCACCCCATATTGTACTGAATGTATATTTTTTTGCGCTTCATAAGTGCATAGTCTGTAACATCATTAAAATGCACTTACAATAATTTTTTCCCCATTCCCCGTAATGTAACGGAAAACTTTTGACTGTCCCTGTAATTAAACTATACATTCGATTTTCATAAAATTTGAAATGGCTCGACAACATTTTGCAGCAATTATATATTTAAAATTTCAGACCATTCGGAAGGCTGTAAAATCATTAAAATGCATTTGCAATAATTTTTTCCCATTGGCCATAATGTAACGGAAAACTTTTGGGTGTCCCTGTAATTAAACTATACATCCGATTTTCATAAAATTTGAAATGGCTCAACAAAATTTTGCAGCAATTATACATTAAAAATTTCAGACCATTCGGAAGGCTGTAAAATCATTAAAATGCATTTGCTATAATTTTTTTCCCATTGGCCGTAATGTAACGGAAAACTTTTGGGTGTCCCTGTAATTAAACTATACATCCGATTTTCATAAAATTGGAAATGGCTCGACAAAATTTTGCAGCAATTATATATTAAAAATTTCAGACCAATCGGAAGTCTGTAACATCATTAAAATTCACTTGCAATAATTTTTCCCATTGGCCGTAATGTAAAGAAAAACTTTTGACTGTCCCTGTAATTAAACTATACATCCGATTTTCATAAAATTGGAAATGGCTCGACAAAATTTTGCAGCAATTATATATTAAAAATTTCAGATCATTCGGTCGGGTAGTTTTTGCTCTGTTATATGCGGACGGACAGACGGACGGACAGACAGACAGACAGACGGACTGGACGACGACTATAGGTGCTACGTATTTATATAATTACGAACGCACCTAAAAAAATAGTTGAAGTTTTTCGGAAAAAACGAAACACGTTTTACAGCATAGGAAAAGTTTGATTTTTTTCCCTTTAACCTTTTGCTTACGCTCCAGGACTGGCGATTATTTTTATATTTATTCCTACCACCATTTACGAAAAAAAAAATCTCGGTGGTAGATTTCCCTTGAAATTACCCGATTATAAGTGTATGAAAGAGATTATTTTTCAAAAAGCGGTGAAAGTAGACGACATATGTCCCAACCCCGTAATCAAAGGGTTAAATTGGATCTACCGGGTGTCCCAAAAAGGACTGACTGATTTTAAAATTCAATTACTTGCAAACGGTGACAGATATTTAAAAAATTCTTGCAGGAGGGTTATGCATAAGGTCAAAAGTTTTATTACAGTGATTTTCGATTTTAGTTCGAATTACAAACAATAGATGGCGCTGTAAGCAATAGTCGCTAAATACAGGCTCGATTTCTGGTCCTATCTCTTGTTCCATGCTGAAAAAGGAGATGGAAATGTATTATCCGGGCCATGAGTTACCAAAAATCGAGTCTGAATTAAGCGTCTATTGATCGCAGCGCCATCTATTGTTTGTAATTCAAACTAAAATTGAAAATCACTGTAAAAAAACTTTTGACCTTATGCATAACCCTCCTGCAAGAATTTTTTAAATATCTGTCACCGTTTGCAAATTATTGAATTTTAAAATCAGTCAGTCCTTTTTGGGACACCCGGTATAAATTAGTTATGTTGATATGTAGAAACGAAAGTAGCTTATTTATTTCAATATAATCCATACTACATATCTGGAGAATTATACGCAATAGCAATGTAAAACGTCATAAGAGTCATTCCATGTGAAGCGACTTAAATTTAGATACAACTCCTGCTTGACCCCCACTTCAATATTAAGGCAATCTCTACAGGGCATTTATATATAAGCCTGAGATGGACGCCTGAAAACTACCAGAGTCAGAAATACAGGGTGAAAAAAAAGTCTTGCCCTGATTATAATAATTCATTACAAACTAGCAAAAGCCATGCTTTGTTTGGATTTGCGAAGCATTATTTAATAAGATAAATATTTGAAAGTAACAATATTTTTTTATATTATTTTTGCATCTTGTAAGCAAGAACGTTGTTTTATGTTTTGGCGCATTTTAATTTTAGAAATGTAATTTCAGCCAAATAACTAAGAATTTCGTCGGAATTTTTTATTTATGATATAAGACTGGTATAAATAAAAATATTTTCGAAGCAAAATTTTCCAAAATATTTTTAAATTTTTATCTAAAATCTCTTTTACAGATGTTTTTACATCTTACAATAGCCTCTTGTGGTTTCTCAAATGGTTTGAAATAGGTATGTTTCCAATCTTTGTAATTCACATCAAATAATCTTTTATAGCAATCTTAGAATAATATATATATTCCAAAAAAGCTTGAAGAAAGTTACTTCTTCAAAATCCTATTTTCTGGAAAAAACATTTGAAATCTGCCCTGGTTGATAGTAAGAATTATTAACTGTAAAACTTTTCCTTCTAATTTCTTCTTTTTTCCTGCATGTTAGCATACGAGAATTTTTGATATTGTAGAATCTCTCGTAAGGAAATTTTCTATTGAATGCTAAACCTTGAAAGGTTTTCACTCTCGACAACGCTACGTACGTTAAGCCAACTGATATCTCTTTATCCCCAATATCTACGACTGCTTTATTTAAACCTTGGGATTTATGAATTGTAACTGCAAAAGCTAACTGCAGAGGAAATTGTTTTCTTCAGCAATTTATATTTCCATTTTTCCAGAATTTAGTTATTGGTGGAATCGGAACGCAGCCATTCTCATTAGTTGAATGACTGTAGTTTTCAAATTTAACCATGATTATTCGCGGCATCTGGTCTGGTGGCCCGTGATTTTCTTCATAAATAATATCTGCAACATAGCCTAAAGCCCCGTTTACTAAACTTTTTTCGGTCCACAAATTAGAACATAACATTACTTTAGACCCAATTAATAAAGTAAGAAATGGTTCAAGTCATTTTGTCATTTCAGAATCGGCCAACTTTGCTTTAGTACAATTATAAAGAGCTTGAATCAAGGCAACAGGTTGACGCAGTTCTTTTAATTTTTCATTATTATATTCTTTTACGTCTTTATTCGTTGAAAACAGCCTAATTGCATCTTTAAAGAAATGCTGTTCGCTTTTTGAAAGAGACTGTAAGCTTCTATTCATTAATATTTCATAGTCTTCAGTAGTGCATTCTCCATTGCTAATTCGATCAAGTATGCTACAAAATATTTGTTGAGTTTCATCTTGCCGGAAGGATGAGGATTAAAAAAAATATTTTTGAATAGTCGAAGAAAATAACAATTGTCCTTCCAAAAGAAACTCACTTCGTTGATTTTTGTTACTGTAAAGAGGCCTGTCGTTTACTGGAGGTAGTTGTTTGATATCTCCAAATAGATATAAGAACATTCCACCAAAAGGTTCATCTTGTTTCGATGGCACAACACTACGTAATCATAAATCTATTTTTCGCAAAAGACTGCATCCAATCATACTCATTTCATCTATAATTATGAATTTACAATTTCGAAACACCACCTGAATTTGACCAATGGAATATGGACTAAGATCTCTTAGCTTTTGATTTAGTCCCAATAAAAGTTTTGAATGAATCGTTGATCCATTTATATTGACTGCGGTAACACCAATTGGTGCAAGCAATTGAAAAGAAGATGGACCAAATATTTCATTTAATCGAGCGGTGAAGTAATGTATTAAAGTACTTTTTCCAGAACATGCTTTTCCTTGGACAAAAATTCTTTTTATTGGCATTTCTCGCTTATGACCTTGCAAGAAATTGAGCTGTTCTTCAAAAATATTTATTACTTTTTCTGTTCATCGGAAAAGACGAAATTTGGCAAATTAGAAGGAACAGTGACACAACCACTTTTTTCACTCTCTTTCACCTTTTCATTTTCAGTAAAATTCTGTAATTTATTAAGCAAATCTTGACTTTGAATGGTATGCCAGTTATACCTTATATCAATGTCCCTTCTGCCCAAATCTAATTCATCCTGTGCATTATATTGTCTTGAAGCGACATTCATCCAGTCAAATGGTTGATCTATTTCAGTAGATTCAATTTCTTCAAATTCTTCCTCATCTTCTAAATTTTGCAACAGATATTCTAAATCCAATCTCTGAATTTCATTATTCTTAAAATGCTGTTCCTATATAACTTTCCAAGAAGATTATTTGGATTCATAATTTGAAAATCACGCCAAGGAATATGCAACATGTTGCTTATAGAAATCTTCATTATTTATATTATTGGGATCCTATTTCAATTTCGGTATAATTCTGGGGATAAATGGTTTTTTCTGATACTGAAATTTTCACTGCGTTTATAAACGTTCGTGAAATAATTCTGCAGTGACATATTTTCAAATCTCACTGGGCGTTGCTCGCACTTTTCAAAAATATTTGAAACGGATATGCTTCCATCCTCCTTATTCATATCTAATTGTTCCCATGCATTCCTTGCTAAATTAATGGTAACAAGCTGACGAGATGACTTATACAAAGGCCATCTCATTAACACCCAAAATATTTCCTGGGCAGAATAATCACGTTCAGCACACATTTTTATTAAAATCGTCTGAATTATCTGCTGAACATTGATATTATCGCGTGATTCTTGAACTGTTTGTCTGATGAAATCTTTCATCCCTTCTGATCTGGGTTCACCTTTGCTTGCATATTTAGCAATATATTTTAGAACTGCGTGAATGGAAATGACTGCTTGGGAATCCATGTTGGCTCGCCAAATTTTTAAAATTTGTGGGCTATGTCTGTTTAAATAAGGACTATTTCTTTTTGAAATGTATTCGGGTTCATTAGTAAGGAACTGAATTTTACTTTCGTGAGAACATTCTTTGGGAAATTTGAAACGGCATGTGACTTCAGAAGAATCTTTTTTCTTTCTCTTACAATAAGCTTTAGAACATTTATGCATTTGTACTGCACGTATTAAGTGATTATAATCAGCAGCTTCATCAGGCACATCCGTAAAATGAAATTTAGATGGATGTATATCATAAACTTGATTAGGATCTGGTTGCCAAGTCGATATGAATTCGTCAAAGTATTTTACAATTTTACGTATTTTTTCAGCATCATTTGAACTAAGATTGTTTACATCAGGAGCATCTTCAAACCAGAAAAGACCATACATGTGAGGACTCCTCTATGTTGGAACTCAATACGAAACCAAACGTCCTTGACTTTGAAATATTCCTTGAAAAAATGTTCCATAAAAAAATCCAACCGCTTATGAAAAAAGTAAGCAACGATTAAAGGATTAAAATTCAACAATTTTTATTTTCTGATGAATTCAGAATTTTGGTTACAATTAGAGTAAACATAGTCTGCATCAATAATGCGATAAATTTCAGGTCAGTATAAATCAGCTGCACTAAGTGTAATGAAAACAGTAGGAGTTCCCAATTCCTCAACCATGTCTAAAAACTCTCGTGATCTGATAAACCAATAAGTGCTCGATGATCTTAAATTAGCATTGAAAGATAAAATCGACTTGTACAATGTAGGATCTTTCTGCAACCGTTCCTAGAGATTTTCAACTGTTTCAACATCATGTAGGCGAGAATTTTTTTTAATACAAATAATTCCATTTTGTAATGCTGTCCAACGCATTATGCTATTGAAAGCAAAAAATCTAAATCTTGGATGCCGTGCAAATCTTCCATCGTCATATATCATGAGAAATTTAAAGTATTCTTTTGGTGTAATTTTACGAACTCTAGCATTTCTAAGATCACCTCTTCCTGTTGGAAATAACGTAGGAAAAGCTCTACAAATATATCCATCACATGAAAATTCATTTATAGGCGTAGTGTCTATCTGAGGCCAAGGAATGACACTGCATTCATCATTTCCTTCTTTAATACCTAACATACTATTTATTGCCTCTCGATTACATCTGAAAATCACATTTGGGGCTCCGGATTCATATATATTATTTATCCATGGACATTGATCATCTACAGAATTCAAAGTTTTTTCAACTGATGGTTAATAAATCTGCTGTTGCTCTTGACTGAGTATTATTCGCTGAAAAATATTTTCATTTTCGGGTAAACTTTGCAAATTATTTTCATCCATAGTAATATAACGATACCAAGGATTATTTTCCTTTAGATATTCTAAAGCAGACTTAATATTTTCACGATTTACTATAAAATCTTTGAATTCTTCACCATCTTGTCTTCTAACAAAGATGTACTGTGATATAGTATCTATGGAATGAGGTAATAAAGTACAAAATTCTGTAATATCTTGATGAAAATTAATAACTTGCCCACTGTATCCAAGCTGACCACCTTTAATGCGATAAACAGTAATAACTGGATGAACTTGGGCAATTAATTGCTCCTCAACGAAAGTTAAGTTCTTCAATATTTCCGGTTGTGGACATGGATCCATATTATTAGCTACAGAAAAATGTTTAGTTCATTATTTACTATACATTTATGGCAATTCTTACAAGATCCGTCAAATTGAATATGCATGTCAAACCAACGTCGATGACAAATTTTACGAAAATATAATTTTAATTTTTTTTTGTGCATCTTCGAAATTTAAAGCATATTTCCGAGCACATGCATTATCTGTCAGAAGAGATTCGTCATGTCGTCGTTTTTTGCGCTGGTATCTAGTCTCATGCCTTAAAGCTAAATCATGTTCGCGTTCTTTTCGACCAGTAAGTGTACGTTTTCTCGGCATTCTTTATAATAGAACTAACACATTCCATAAATTGTTTTTAAACGGCCAACATATTAAAAATAATACTAATAGTAATTACTTCTTAATAGTAAATATATTTCATTTGGTTAAATTTTCAACCTTCGAATTCGAATAACACTTTATATAACGAATTTAACATTTAATTTTATTTGTTTACAATTTTTTTGTTGCCACTTTACAAAACAAATCATAATATAATTCTTTTAAAATGCGTAAGTTTCGTCTATGTAAATTATTTCACATAATAAGAATAAGTTGTGTATTTGAATTCTTAACACTAAAAAATACTTAATTTAATTAAGTAATTGAATTTTCACAAATTTTAATTCATTAAAAATATGCTATAATTTTCCCAAAAAAGGTATTTTAAAAATTTCGCAAAAGAAATTGTGAAACTATTATATGATTAAAAGGAATGAGAGCCAAAATATGCGCCATCTCCAACCAATCTTAATAAAGTATTCTATTAAAATGTATATTTTCCTCTCAAATATCATACATTTTTAATATAAGAAAGTTTAATGTAAGTAAAGTTTTAAGCTGTAGCCGGTATTACGGTAATTCTTTTACCTTACATATTACGTTCATGCCACGCTGCAATATTAAAAAGCTGTAGCCAGCATTACGATAATTCTTTTGCTTCACATGCAAATAATTAGAGATATACATAATATGTATGCCACGCTGCAATATTAAAAAGCTCCAGCGGGTATTACGATAATTCTTTTACCTCACATGCAAATAATTAGAGATTATTTAATTCCGCTTAATTATTACAATTTTTTTTTTAGATAAACGCAAACATTTTATCACAAACTCCAACAAAACTTTTTATTCTATTTATTCCTTATTCCAAAGATACAGCTTTATCGTCTGCTGCCATAGTAACATGAAAAATTAAATTTTATTAAAAAAATGAGCAGTAGTAGAAAAATATTTTACTAAATCGAATAGTTATTTTTAATTTTGGTTTTAGAATTCAATTCATGAACTCCCGTGCATAGAACGGGTTAAACAGCTAGTTAAATTTAAAAAACAGTTTTTGAGATATTTTGGCGGAATAATGAAAATATATATTATTTATTTAATTAATCATGATTCTATCTACATGATTTATTAATTTTTCTTCTGAAAATACAAGTGTTTCATTTTTTTTTCAAAAATGCATCCGTAATGAAAAAACATGTAAAATAAATTCATTAAAATAATAAATTTTTTAAGGTTATTCTGTAAAAAAATAACATTGTTCAAATCTACAGGTCATAATGTATTTTAAGTTTAATTTCAAGGCAAAATACTGAATAGTTTTTTTTTGTAAAGTGTGCAACAAAATGTAATTTGAGTAGACTAGTAGAGGATTCGCTTCGCTCATCCTAATTAACCGTAGGTATAATAATGTAACTTGTTGTATCATTGGATAAGTCAGTTTAAGAAGTTTTTTGTGCAATAAATGGCACGATTGCCCCTCCAAAAACGACACAGGGAAGGAGTTCTTTGTAAGGAAGATATTTTTGGCCGAAATGGCGTTCATTCAAGAGAGAGCTCAATATGTGCTTTGGTTTCACGAAACGAAATCGCCCATTAATGTTCTGCGAGCATTTCGTTGTTATGGATGCAAAATCCATAAAGCGATGGCATGGCAGGTTTAAAGAAAGATGCAGCGTTGCTGATCTGCACAGAAGTGGCAGGCCTAGTGTAAGTGAAGCAATTTTTTGAACGCGTTCGGCAATCGTTTTAGCGGAGTCCTACTCAATCGACTCGTGAACTTCAAATATCTGCTGCTAAAGCTACTGTGTGTATTGTAACAGAAGACATGTTAAGAACACTTGGCGGGAACAAGAATACCGCTTAGAAATCCTCCGAGCTAACAATTAGGTAAGGTTGGAATTTACTGAGGTACGTGGTTTTATTAAAAATATTTATAACAGTACTTACAATGTATCCAAACAAACATATGTCTAATTATAATAGTTTGATTACAATAAATTAGGGCAAGACTTTTGATTCACCCTGTATTATTGATGTGGCAACAGAGATGCTTCGTAAAGTTTACTATTTCACCGTCTCAGAAAAATATTTAAATCACCACATTGTCACCTTACTGCACTTATGATACATGAAACCTTACATGCTCAGAGTTGCCAAGTCTCCGGCTTTTTGCACACCACAATTATTTTAGAAAAAATGTTGTTCCTTTAAATCACCCAATTGTTCTAATTAAATAAAACAACATTTTCTGTATTAAAATACTGGTATCCAAAAACCCGGAGACTTGGCATCTCTGCATGCTGCAAGAATGTAATCTAGTACAACTTTTTGTGCTGAAAAACATAACTGTAGTATTAAAGACCAGAAATAAATACATTCGTAACCACTTGACCTCAAAGTGGACCTTACAGCCCCACGTGATGAATTTGTTACTTACCTTAAAGAGTTGCAATCACTTCAGAAATAACTATGAAAGTTTTACACGTTACCAGTTAGCTTGATATGGAGCTACTAAAGTCGTTTTCTGCCTGATTAAATATTTATTAATGTATTCATCTTTGAAATCCCTCAAAAATTAATTTCATAAATTCAAACCCATCTTCAGAGGCCTACATCTCAAAAGGGCCAGATCTGGTTTCATTATCGTTAGTACTACTAAAAAGAGCATATCTTGATTGAGAAGAAAATTCCTATTTCATTTTGGAGCTACATCAAAATTGAAGGGATAATTGTTAATGTTACAAAAGTTTAAAACCATTTATTCCATAATTACAGCTTGTTAAAGTAAAAGATAAATTTATCACGACAGGCTCTACGGACTCCTTTGAGAGCATGAGTTGACGAAAATATTGATTTTTGATCTTTTATACTGCAGTTATGTTTTTCCTACCAACATTTGTACTCCATCACATCTTTGATATATGTAAGGTTTCTTCTATTGTAAGGGTCATTCTCAGATAAAAGGGAATTTTCGGCTATAAAAAAATGATTAAATTCTATTATTTTAATTCTTAATTTTTTCGCTCAAATTAACCCCTTAAAAATCGCTTAATATTTAGAAAAACCATAAAAAAATACCTATTTTTTATTACAGAAATTGAATAATTATAAAGTTTCTAAATAAAGTATGCAATTATTTTTTTTAAGGAGAAAAAAAAGAAGATGTTATAGAACAAAATCATATTTGTAGAAAAGCCATCATGCGAGAATTCCGTTTCTTAATGTTTGATTTACACCATACAAATTAATGCGAATAAGACCTTTATTTTTCCCATCTTAGATTTTTACTTACAGTGTTTTACAAATAATATTTTAAATAATATATATACATTAAATTTTGATTATTAATACGTTTTTGAGTGTGATATATTTCGAAAGATGCAATATAAAGCCCAACATCACAATGAGCGCCAAAAACCAAACCCAAACGGTAATATTCAAAGACTTCAGTCGGAAATGCCAGTTAAATTTTTCTGGTTTCAGGAGTTTTTCTAGCAATTAAATTTCCAGCCCGAAAATATGACGGGCACAAGAAATAACGAACGACACCTCAGCCCGTGATATTGACAAGAGCGAGAACTAAGGGGTTAAGCCAGACATTAAAATAACGTAAATTTTTGCAAAGGAATAACAATGATTTTTTTTAATGCCTAAAATTGTCATTACTATGTCCCTGAAATCATAAATCCAGTAATAGTTGATAATGACCGCGGTAGCGACATTTTTAAAGTTAAGACTATTTTAGAGCTGAACTATAATAACTTAAAGCTTATAGGATAATTATTCTGAAAGCGGTCCAAAAAAATCTTTATCGTTGATTATGCAGAGTTAAATTATTGAATTTGTATTTCACTTATATGGAACTTGATAATAACACATTTTAAATACACTTACTGTTAATTTGGAACAAAAGGCACAAATTGTAGTCGTTCTTGAAAATATAATCAAAAATAGACATTACTGCTCATAAGAACAAGTGCAACTACTTAATCTAAGAACGTTTCCACATCAAAATGACATCTAGTAGAGAACTGCATGAAAAACTACTGTGGAGAATTGTAATAACAATTAACGATATGAACAAACTTTAAACAAGTATAATTGTTACAAATGTTTTCTGTTTTGCCTAAAGCGCCAAATGTATAAAAAAAATAGGCATGAAATATACCCATATACACATTGGATTTGTTCTAAAGCTTTCCAAATTTTAAAAGTAAGGGTTTCATTTAATAAATTTCAAGTTTAGGACATGCTTTGGTAATGATGTTTATAACTTTACTATTTTTATAGATATTGAAATTATTATTATATATTTTTTTCATATTTAAGCAAGTGCACAATGCATGAACAGAAATATTCACAACAGATTTAAACATTCATAGTTGATTTGATTAATTCACATTTTTTTCACAAGGATATAAATATAAAATTTCGCTTTATTTGTGAATAAAAGCGCAAAATGACATACTTTGGTGATTTGATCGTTTTTTCGTTGTGTGACAGTAAAATAACTGTTCTAAACTTTACGAAAATATTTTGGCTATCCAATTATACTACTACTTAACTACTATGACAGTTTGCAGTTGTCCATCTCAGACTTACGTGTATGTCATATAGTAAATACACCAAAATTGAGAGGGCGTCGAGCAGTAACACCTAGCCAATAAACATTGAATGACCGATAAACGAAACATGATAAAAATACCAATTCGACTATTTTTATGGATATTTAAACGTTCATATTATAATAGATGTGAAATTATGTTTGTGATTTACTCATATTTATGTGTCAAACTTTTCTTTTTAAGTTGTACCATTTTAGAAATAAATGTATCATATATTAGGGGTTCACAACTATAGTAGACCACGTCCATTAAAAAAAAAATGAGATAGACCATATAGAAGGCGCATAAAATCTTATTTATTCACTCCTACAGTGAACCAATGATTTCGCGCACTTTCTCACATACGTCATCCATTTATAGACTTTGTTTACTGTGGGAACGGATAAAACAGATTTTATGCACCTTCTTAAATGGACTATATCTTTTTTTTTTTTATGGACTTGCTATGGTTGTGAGCCCCTCATATAAGGTTTAATTAAATTTATCATTGTCGAAGAATTTTTACCCGACTGAAAAGAAGGGTTATGTGTTTCACACGTATCTGTGTATGTGGATTTCTTTATACCCACGAAACATCCCAACGGCTGGATGGATTTTAACGAATGAGGTCTCTATCAATTCGTCTTAACGGCCCGATAGTTATAGGCTAGGTTTTGTTTTTATAAATTCAAAATATCAGCCGTAAAATACAAAATGGCGGTAGAGACGAAAAAATAAATTTACGCGCCCTATTGAGTGGTCTATCATTGGATAGGTCTTTCAAAATGAAGACGATGTTTTATTGACTATTTTACAGTCATAAGCTCCGTTTAAATATTACACTACCTGGAAGTTGTGCAGGTAAGATCTTAGCTTTACTGCAACTCTAACCTTCATAGACATCTATAGACCTCATAAAAACAGTGTTTATAGATTGGAACTAACAATTAAACGGAACTTAAAAGTCATCAATACAAGTAAATAAAAAAAAATAGGTAAGTAATATAAACAAGTAATATAAAAAAAAATATTTTAAGTCAATTCCTACTTAGGTCAATAAGATAATTTTTTTTCTCCCCTTCTTCTTTCCTCTTGAGTAGGGCTTAAAATGCCTTGATCAAGAAGAGGGCTCTCTCGGTCTTAAAATACCTTGATCGAGAAGAGGGCTCTCTCGATTATTGAAAATTAATTAATTTAATTTAATTAATGAATTAACATTTGAAAAAACAGGGTTAGCATCAAGTGTCATCCACTACAAGTATTAAAAAATTTATTTGAGCTTGATTGGATGAGTAATAAGTATTTTATTAACGATTGAAAATTTGAACAAGATATATATACACTGCTCAAAACAATTAAAGGATATTGCAGTTTTAGGTGGATTTTGTATCTGGTAAACTGTTTAGCTGATTGATACATGGTCGACAGACATAGTAGATTATATGAGAATAAATTACACATGTTTGGCAGAAAAAAATGCATTTTATTGCGCATTTGTGTACTAAAGGAAAAAAACACAATTTGTGCATATGAGAAAAAAAGAATAAGAAAAGGTGTTTTCTTCAAAGAAAATCATTTTCAGTAGGGGGTATGGTTTCCACGGGCGGCCAGCAACGTTGAACACCTTTGAGGCATGGACTCAATGAGGCTATTAATGACGAGTTGGGGTATTCTGCCCCACTCTTCCAGATGAGCTCTTTCCAGTTCTTGGAGAGTTTGTGGGGGTTGTTGGCGGCCAGAAACTCGTCTTCCTAGAGCGTCCGAAACTGCTCGATTGGATTCATGTCTGGGGAACACGCTGGCCATTCCATTCGAACGATTCCTTCCTCGAAAAGGAAATCCCCCACCAGGTTTGCACGATGTGGCCTGCAGTTATCGTCCATTAAAATGAAGTTATCTCCGATTGCTGCAGCGTAAGGGACTACAATAGGTCTGAGGATCTCATCCCTATATCGGCGACCAGTCAGAGCTCCATCTCGAATGATGTAGAGGTCAGTGCGCCCGTCAATGGAGATGCCACCATACACCAACACTCCTCCACCGCCAAATCTGACACTTTCGTGCACGAACGCAGGATTATTCCTACTGCCAAGGTCCCTCCAGATGAAAATACGCCTATTACCCGGATGCACAGAAAAACGGGACTCGTCAGAAAACAGAATATTGCTCCATTCATTTCTCCTCCAGTTGACATGCTCGGTTGCCCACTCCCTGCGGTCGCGACGATGCCTTGATGTTAATCTAACACATACCATCGGTCGGCGAGCATACAGACCTACAGCATTGAGCCTGTTTCGGACAGTCTGAGTTGAAATCGTGGTGCCTGTAGCCGAGCGAAGGTGTTGTTGGAGAAAAGTAGCGTTCATGGTTCGGTGTCTCCGAGCTGTTAACGCTAAATACCGATCTTCATTGGGCGTTGTTGCCCATCTACGACCTTGCCCTGGTCTTCGGCCTGCACATCCACTCTCCAAAAAACGGTTCCAGATCCTGGAAATGACACTTTGTGACACTTTAATGGCTTGCGCTACTTCGGCTTGAGTTTGGCCCCCTTCTAACCTATCAACAATTCTCAAAGCTTCTGAATCTGTCAAATGACTTCGCTGAGACATCGTACTCATCGAAACAAAGCAATCACTGAATGCCGATCATCCTTGTCTTCATTCTCTTTTATCCAGTTGAAAGTCAAATTTCATTCGCTGCCGCTGAAGCGACGTTTTTGACGTCGAACTCAAAATTTGCATACTCCACAGTTCGAAAACCAGAAAAATTTGCATTTGTGATTATCTTCTTCTATTTTCGGCAAAAAAAATTTCGTTTATATCTTTATTTTATATAAAACTTCAAATATCCTTTAATTGTTTTGAGCAGTGTATTATCGAGAGTGTGAGCTAATAGTAGGAATTGAAAAAAAAATAGTTTCACATTGATGAGAAATAATTAATTAGTTCGCTTTTTACGCAGTCGGGTTTTTTGATCTTTTAAATTTAATTGTTTATTAACAATTAGTTTTATGTTTTCCCTTATTATTTCCATCCTTACTAAATCCAGTTTTGTTCTCTTTCAGGTGAGTTACGAATTCCTGTCATATAAAAAGAACATTTACAAAGATTTCTTAAGGTATGTTAGTCCCATTTTTTTTCCTATTCGAGTTATTGCGGACGGAATAGCGTCTTCCGAGATTTCTTTATTTTTTGCAGGGTTTAAACTATAATATGAAATGTTGAAATTTAAACCATGTGAAAAAAATGCAGTAAAAATATTTTAGTTCCACATTAATGTCCTTTTATCTGAAAATTATTTTTTTCTTAATTTCATTTAATGGTAAAATATTATTTGAATAATACTGTAAACAAAGTTTGGCTACTTTGTATAGTCACATAGTTGACTCCTTTTTTGTTTGTTTGTTTGTTTATTTGTTTGTTCGTTTTAATGCAATGCTGGTTCTCTTCCATGTGTTCCATCTTCTTTTCCATTCTTTTTAAATTTCTTTCTCTTTCTTTCTCTCTCTTTGTTTGTTTTTTTTTTGTTGTTTTTTTTTTTTTTTTTTTTCTTAAATGACAAACCTTTACTTCATTTTGTCAACTTTTGTCTTCTAAGTTTTTCAATGGGATCATGTGTTTGTTAATTTATGCTGACGGATATACGAATATCCATAGCCTCTATTTAACTGTTTCGTTACGATAAAAAAAAAAATGTCGTGCAGAATTTTATTGTTATTCTTATAAAATTTAACTATCAGCTTCATAATGTGATGTAGCTAATCATAATGTAGCTAAAGATATGTAAACACCACAAGGACAGATCCAAGTTCTCAATTTCTTTTGTTTGTTTGTGTAAGTGTGTGCTTTCAAAGTGCATTTAAAAAATTTAAGAATTGTGCTTTAAACCCTAGTTTCCGTAGTTTATTTGCATTTGCATCTTATGTATTTCTTTTGAAAATTCGTAATTATCTATCCAACTCTTCTAGATTCTAACTTTTTTTATATTTTTTTCGGTAAAATGGATAAAGAGTACACAAATTTTGAGATTAGTAACTAAGGTGATCATGGTAACTTTTATTTCTTTCTTCTATCTTCAATAGAAGAAAGTATTGTAATCGAAAATTTTTTCGACTTCCGGTTTTCGACAGATTTACACGTTTTAGGGATCAGAGAACCTAAAAAACATGTTTATAGAAAATGTCTGTCTCTCCGAGTGTCCGTATGTCGCCATTGTACCATCAAAAATTGTATGAAGTTATGCATAGAATTGAACCAAATTTTTTTTTAGAGTTTTTGGCTATGGCAAGCAGGTCCTCCATTAATTTGGAAAAAATCCACCGGTAGGGGGTGCTGTAATAGCGATTTTTGTGCATTTTGACTATTGTATCATGGAAAAGTGTATGAAGTTATGCATAGAATTGAACCAAATTTTTTGTGTATGTTTTTGGCCGTAGCAAGAAGGTCCTCCCTGAATTTGGAAAAATTCCGCCCGTAGGGGGCTCTGTAATAGCGATTTTTGTGCGATTTTTATGCATTTTGAATATTGTACCATCGATAAGTGTATGAAGTTATGCATAGAATTGAACCAAATTTTTTGTATATGTTTTTAGCCATGGCAAGAAGGTCCTCCCTGAATTTGGAAAAATTCCGACGGTAGGGCGCGCTGTAATAGTGATTTTTGTGCCATTTTTAAAATTGAATCATCGAAAAGTGTATGAAGTTATCCAGAGAATTGAACCAAATTTTTTGTGTATTTTTTTGACGATGGAAAGAAGGTTCACCCTGAATATTGAAAAATTACACCGGAAGGGGCGCTATAATAGTGATTTTTGTGCAATTTTCCATATTGTACTATCGAAAAGTGTATGAAGTTATACATAATTCTAATAAAAATACAAATAAAACTAATAAAAATTAATTATTGGTATTTGTAACAACAATTTGAAATATTAATATACATGAGATAGAAGAAAGTTTTGGGATTGGCACATCCAACTAGTTTTTCAGTCGTTTCTTAGAAGATTATGGTTTGTTATGCATTCTTATGCAAAAGAAATATTTTCTAGAAAGGAATAGGGGGAAGTAGGGGAATGACGCTCACTTAAGGGAAAACAAGAATAGCTAGTCAAATTTAGACAAAAAAAAAAAAAATCAATATTTTTATAACGAAGTATAACTCCAAATTATAAGGAACAGTTTGCATTCAACTAATTTTCATAAAAGTTTAAGGAATTTTTTTTTTATCGTTTTATTTAAATAACCATCGATTGAGCACTAATACCCGACATGGTAGGGTAATTGCTCTCGGAGTTTGAATACAACATTTAAGTAAGACAAAAGTCACATATCTAGTTGTGTGGGCTGTTCACACTACTGCAGACTTTTTGCGACCACTTTATACATATTGTGCACACATATTGTGTGCACACATATAGTGGGCTACTTTTTTAAAATTTAGGTTTTTTTTATTTTCACCACTTTTTTGAAATCGTAAAAATCTCCTTGTTTAATGACACTTTCCACTTTTTTGAAATCGTAAAAATCTCCTTGTTTAATGACACTTTATTTAAGGCGAAAACAGGGGAATTTCACCATTTCAAAAAAGTGGTGTTAATAAATTTGAATTTAAAAAAAGTTGCCCACTGGCAACACTTTTTCTGGAACTCCACGCGAGCGCCATTACCTGTTACCGCCAAGTTGGGTTTTAATGCATTATAATGGGCCTAACAACGCACTACAAAAATAAATAAAAGCATGAAAGTACAGCTAAATGTATGCATTTTGTAGACATAATGAATAAATTAATATTTGAAAATAAGAGTGTACACTTACCTTCAAGTTAGCTGCTGTAGAATTTTATAATAAAACAACTGCAAACTAATAACGTGAGGACACAAAAATACTTTCCTTTCGACGGCCACTATCTCCTTACTGGGAACTTACAATGAAGTTCGTTAGGTGCCGGTACCGATCGCACGTTTTCAATTCTATTTTGTTTAGAGATATTGGGTAAGCGGGATTACCCTTCTGAGCGTCATTTCCCTACTTTCCCCTACAGATACTATAAATGTCTTTAGCGTCAAGCCCTCCCTTCCTCTTGAATACGAACATTTGGAGTGTTTATTGAATCAAATATATCATGTCTGAAAAAAGCAGTATGTCAGATTTAAACATTGATAAAAGTAATATTTTATAAAAGGTACCAAAAAAAATCCTATAGATATATTATAAAAGTTAATAATGTGTTATTATGTTAAAATAATATTCTAATAATATAGTAATTATGTTAGAAACGGCTATGAAATCAGCATTACATCGTGTAATACATGATGTAATACTGATTTCACGTATTACATAACATCAATATTTTTGAATGGACGGATATTATAATTAATTGCGAAGGGAAAATACAGTTTGATAAGGGGACCGGGAAAGCCGTATCTCCGCCATGTTAAATTCACCAACTTTATGTACCTTTTTCTCACAAATGGTAAAAGATAGAGGTCTAGATTTTTTAGAGTAGTTAGAATAACATGATTTATTTAATAGACCATTTTCTTTCTTAGTGAAACTCAAAATTAATTATTTATTGAAAGTAATTTTTTAAATTAGCATTTTTGGTAAGATTTCACTGCCTAAAATAAATAATTCGCAACAAATCATTAAATCCCTGTGTTAAAGTATACAATATACCTAATAAACCAATAAACCTAACATAAGTATTAAAAAAATCTGAGTTCTTAAGTATAATAGATATTGAGAAAATGGAACATAAACCTGAAAAATCCAAGTTTTGCGAAAAAGTCAATTAAAGATTTAAATGGCCATTAAGCTGTGAAGTACTCTTAGAAAAAATGAATAATTTCAACACTTATTTTTTTTTTATATATAAACATGTGTGACACATTTGCAAAGATAAAAGTTTAAACTATTTAATGATATAAAAAAGTAAAAATCGATTTTTTGTTTGAATTTTGCTTTTTCGGTCCGCTTAGCCGAACATTCTTTTATCAGATCTTCCATTAAACCAGCTCGGTTTTATAATGAAACTTTTTTTTTTCTTAATATCAGTCATTACATATGTTGTGACTAATTGTTGCGGAAACGAAGACCATTGTAATATTCTCCCTAACAAAATTTTAATATCCCTAGAAAAACTTATCACTGAATGTTAATGAATATTTATGAGCTTTAATTACACTTATGCATCATACGAAATGTGAGTTTAGAATAACAGCAGGGCTTAAAAAAAAAAAAAAAAAAAAAAAAAAAAAAAAAAAAAAACTATATAATGTATTTATAATTACCCAAAATACAATGTCAGACTATTCCGTCTAACACTGAAATCATCTCTTTATCATTTTCTGAAAGAATGATTTTAAATTACTCGATTAATCATGTGAAATCGCTTACAGGAACATGATTTGTTTGACTACCGCAGAGATGATTAATGAAAGCACTTTTCATGCTTTGAAATTCTAAGTCATACATTTAAACAAGTTAAATGATTTTTAGAAAAATATTTAAAAGATTAGTGTTTCAGTTTTTAATGTATACTCATGGTATAAAGAAGTAACTATTGTGTTAGTTCGTAGGGGTAATCACCGGAACTACCGAGCCGATTTCCAAAATAATCGGGTTGCTTGTTATTAGTCACTTATTCGATGAATGGAACCTCAAACCGTTGTGCAGGTTGGTGGCTTTTTAAGCATACATTAAAAAACTACTCGGTGAAATGAGCTGAAATTGCATATATTCTTATTTTAAGTCCCTTGAAAAAGATTTCTGTTAAACCCTTGAGAGGCGATGGGATATATTATATCCCACCTAATTTTACTCATGATTCGCATCAGAAACTTTAAATTAAATTGTACTTTTTTAACTTTGGTGAAAAAAAGTTAAAAAATTGCTTTTCCTTATTTTGAAATTTTATTTTTCGAAAATTCCGGTGCGAATTCAACATTACAGGAACATAATTGCTTTCTCCTGACAGGGTTAAAATAATTACAATTAATAATTTTTACAAACAATAATTCCATATCAATTAAATTATGGAAACCACCAGAATATAAGATATATTTTTGGAACTTTAAATAGTATTCGCATGCAAAAAATGAACTGGACAATATGAATATTAGACACAATATAAATAAAGCTCATTTAATATTAGAGGTTTGAATTTTTAGTGATTGTAATTGCAAAATTTTTGGTCCATATGATTTAAATAAGAACTCAAAAAGAGTTCAGAACAGAATGACGCATTCACCTTGCGTTAAAATAATTAAATAAATATCTATTTACTAAAAAGGTGCTTAAAATTTATTAACAATTCCATTACAAATGAACTGGTATTAAAAACTTAAAACCATTGTTATTAGAAACATATGTAAAGAAAAGAAAGATGTTACATTAACACCGACATCTTTCGATCACAAACGTGATCGTTTTCAAGGTAGAGTTTTACTAGAATGTCGTTGTCACTGTGCTAGTGACATTCTAGTAAAACTATCCCTTGAAAATGATACCGTTTGTGATCGAAAAATCTGGTTGTTAATGTAACATGGGGCATCCTCACAATCTTTTGACTTTCATGTCCCTGAATAATAATTTTTTATTTAATACACTTTTTTGTGTTTTTTTTTTTTCATATACTAACACCCCATTGCATGATTGCATAACAATATTAACGAGATAAATAAATTTTGGACGATGTTGGGGGTCCAAATACCAGGAAAACTCATCTATCGTACCATGCCCCTGATGCTGATTTTTAAGTTTGGAGCTGTCTGTATAAAATTGTTTCAATAAAAGTAATTCGATGTAATTGTTTTCCGAAACTGGGACAATTGTTTTATATTAATATGTAGCAAAAAATTAACCTGCACACAATTTTACGGTTGATATTATTTTTTGAACTCTGTCCCTGGGTTTTTCATCCTTACCGTCCCTCTTGCTAAACCTATACAGAAAATCACTTCAGATGCAGCCACAGAATTTTTTTCAAGTTTTTTCTCATGCAGAAGTATGCTAGAGAAAGAATGTCTAAAATTCTTTGACAGGAAATTTACTGCAGAATTTAAATCAGCATTTAAATATCAATTTCCAGATCGTGCCTTTATTGGTAGTCTTACCGTCTCCAAGGTTTATTCCTGCACTTTTCGAGGTAAATTAAAAAAATATGTATATTTAATCCAATGTTAACAACTGTTTCTAAAAATCAATGAACATTGTGGCTATCACTTAGTCTTAACATGATTTTCCTAAAAATAGGTGGTAATTTTCCTTACCTTTTCATCCTTACAGTCCCTTTTTTTTACCATTTCGTTCCTTTTTTCCTATACCATCCCCTTTTTTTACTCTACCCTTCTTTAACACCCCTTTAAGACAATGTTATATAAAAATTCTGTATTAAAAGTACTATATTGTTATTATTTCTTGTTTGAATGTCCTGTGGGTACTATGTAAATTCATTATAAGTAAAAATTTAGAAGATATAAAAACAGTTATAGAGGTAAGACGGTAAGGAAAATTAAACTCGCAAATTTAACTTAAACCTAGTTAAATAAAAAAATTTTCGCTGCTGACCCTTTTTCTTTATTTTGAATCATTAAGGCATTCATCTATTAGATTAAAATGTTATTTTAGCAAGTTTAATTTCGCCAGATTTTTTCCCCCAAAAGTCAAAAGATTGTGAGAATGCCCCACATCTTTCTTTTCTTCACATATGTTTTAATATTAATGGTTTTAAGTTTTTTAGACCAGTTCGTTTGTAATGGAATAGATAATAAATTTTAAGCATCTTTTTTAGAAAACAGATATATATTTTAGTTATCATATGATTTGAAATTCGATATCAAATCATAAATGTTAACTTAGATTAACATTAATAGTCAAAATAGGGTATTGCGTATTAATAGTCAAAATAGGGTATTGCGTTTGTAAATTTAAAATCTAGTTTAAATAATAATATGTAGAGGTCCAGCAAACCCTAGGTCATGCATAATAGATATTACTACCAATTATTTTGCACTAGTATAATATTTACACAATGATTTGTTTCAGAATTAGAGTGGGGGGGAAGGGGGTTGTACTTTTTTATGACTGTACTGTTAAACTTTACTGTAAATATGCACCTGTTTTAAAATATAATATAATATAGATATACATTTGTTGCAAAAGTCGTGTTTCACAACAAAAATATTTTCATATACAATTTTTATGTGGTAATGCATATACTGTTGTGCACATAGATACGTGAATTTTTTATTAAAAAAAATCATAAATGGAAAGAATTCGGAATCATTATTTATAAATTCTGTATTTGCTACCTACATGTGATTAAAAGTTGAGGAAATGAAATTTTGCCCGAGACTTTTTATTTTCAGTACTTTTCCGGCGTTTTTTAGGTGTGTTCCTAATTACATAAATACGCACGACCTTTAGCAGTCGTCTGGTCCATCCGTCTGTCAGCAAATATAACATCGCGAAAACTATCCAACTGAAAGGTTTGAAATTTAATATATATAATCGTTGCAAAATTTTGTCGAATCATTTCAAATTTTATAAAAATCAAACCAAACTTTAAAAAATATTAACAAAAGTTTTCTTCATTCTATTTAATCCTATCATACGTAATTAATTCAAAGAGTCCCATGATGGGTAATGATTCTAAGTTGCCATGGAGATTACACCCTATTTAAGATGGAGTCCTATTATTTCCGTATTACTGAATTTAATATATATATACTCGTAATAAATTTTGTATTCATACATTTTTGTATAAGAGTGCAACAGCTGTTGTATCGAAATTTAAATATTTTTCAAACTAGTTAGAGTACGAACGCACCTCATTTGCCACGCTTGACGTACAATTTCCGACTTGTTCTACTTGCTGACTGATGTTTGAGCAGACAGTGGGAGAAAAAAACAGATATACAGTCAAACTCGCTTATAACGAGCCCAGATTTAACGAGAACCCGGATTTAACGAGGAAATCATAAATACTTGGTTGGTACAATGTTAAGTCTATGGGAACATACCTCTTTTTTAACGAGCAAACCCCGGATACAGCGAGCAATATTTTTGTGATTCATAAAATTTCTATTGACTTCCAACTCTCCAGCTCAGATAATCGTTTCTTGGAAAAAAATCCTTTAACATTCCGAAGTCAACCGAAATTGAGTGCGCAGAAAGTTAGGGGTGCAAATGACGATGTTTTTCGGGCCACGAGTCTTCTCTGATGGACAATAACATAATTAAGAGACAATAAGACAGTTCAAAGCAAATTAACCAACTTCTTTTGTACTGAACAGAAATAAAAAAATAATTAAAGTATGTATAATAAAGTGAGTATGCATGAATTTTTGTAATTTTTTACGAACCCGTTTTTTACGAGTACTCGGTTATAATGAGCAAATATCACGGCCCCTTCGCGCTCGCTATAAGCGAGTTCGACTGTATTTTTTATTTAAAAATAATTCATAAATGGAAAGATTTCAAAATTTTTATTATTTGTAAATTTTTATAATATTTATATAATTATTTATAAATTATGTATTTCCTACCTACAACTGATTAAAAATGGAGAAAATGAAATTTGTCCGAACCTTTTTTTATTTTCAGTATTTTTCTGACGGTTTTTTCTACAAGCAGAGTTATGCTTCAGCAGACAGTGGGGGGAGGGGAGGAGGACCCAAAAGTTAAAGATCTTATATAAAGTCTAGGTGAGATAAAGCATTAAAAATTGCGAGTATATATTTGAGAATTTAAATTTTAACTATATCAAAAAGATTTTTAAACAGTTGTTATACACCGTTTCTAAATTGTTTTTGTAAAAATATTTTAAGTATTTTTGCTTCACCTAACTATCTGATATGTAATCCTAAATTTTATGTACCTATTATGTTCGACATAAAATGTACTTTTGATTAATTAATGCCGAAATGAAGGGGGGGATATAAGAATATTTCCCTTTATTAAATTTTATTCTCGCTCATTAAACGTATTCGAAAACTTTCATCAATATTTATAAGCATAACTGTTATTTATCTACTAAATAAAATAACTTTCGAAATATCTATCAAGCTTTTAACACAAACCAATAGTTTATAAATAACTGCCATTAATATAATGCTAAAAATCTCCCGCAGAAAACGGAAAGCATCGTTTTATCATTTCGAATAAGAATGATTTTAAAGTACGCCATTAATTAGAAAAATTAATTTCGGTTATAGGATTTGTTTGTCTAACGTAGGTATCATTAATTAAAGCTCTTTTCATATTTCAATTAAATATAACATTGAAATTTAAGCTCATGTGTTTAATCATGTTAAATTGTTTTTAAATATTTAAAATAGCGTGTCAGTTTCGACTATGATATATTTTAAATGTTTGTATGAACATTTAGATGGAATATTTAAATATTCTGTGTCTCAGTTTAGAATATAAATTTAAGAAAACTATATTTAGAATACAAATGTAAGAAAATATATTTAGACTATAAATTTAAAGAAAATTAAATTTTACAAGGGTACATTTTAGCCTTTAAATATTAAATAGTTTTTTTGTAATATAATTTTAAATGATTTGTAAAGCACCAAAAAAATGATTACCAAAATTCGGTTCTAAAACAACATTAACGTGATTAATGTTTCTAGGAACAGTTCTCTAGTTTACAATATGTCCAGAGTTACCAACATGCACACAAATTTTATGAACAAATTCAGTACTATAAATCACGTCCATTAAATCATTTAAATAGTACAATAAATTACATCAATTTAGCACCAATTCATATCAAAGTATATCTGAATTTGAAGTTTGGTGAAAATTCGTGCATTAGTTATTGAGATAGAGCTATAGGGGAAATTCTGAAAAATGCAGCATAGCAGCGCCACCTGTTGGGCGATTTGCACCAAAACACAATCAGCACTAATTCATATCAAGGTATACCGGAATCTGAAGTTTGTTGAAAATCCAAGCATTAGTTCTTGAGATACAGCTATTGCGGAAATCACAAATAATACAGCATAGCAGCGCCACCTGTTGAGCGATTCACACCAAAATATATAAAACGTCTATTCATGTAAAGGACTAACTGAATCTGAAGTTTGATGAAAATCCGTGCATTAGTTCCGGAGATTGAGCTATTGTGGAAATCGTGAAAAATGCTGCATAGCAGCGCCACCTGTTGAGCGATTTACACCAAAACTTAAACAGCGCTAAATCATATCTAGGCATACCTGAATCTGAAGTTTGTTGAAACCCCCAGCATTAGTTCTTGAATTAGAGCTATTGCGGAAATCACAAAAAATGCAGCATAGCAGCGCCACCTGTTGAGCGATTTACACCAAAAGGTACAAAACGTCAATTTATGTCAAGGACTAACAGAATCTGAAGTTCGATGAAAATCCGTGCATTATTTCTTGAGATAGAGCTATTACGAAAATCGTGTAAATGATGCAAAATGCAGCATAGCAGCACCATCTGTTGAGCGATTTACACCAAAACATTACCAGCACCAACTCATATCAAGGAATAAGTTAATCTGAAGTTCTATGAAAATCCGTGCATTAGTTCTTTAGGTAGAGCTATTGCACAAATCGCGAAAAATGCAGCATCGCAGCGCCACCTGTTGGGCTATTTACACCAAAAACTAATCAGCACCAATTTATATTAGGGACTACTTGAATATAAATTTTTATTAAATTTCGTGCATTAGGTCTTGAGATAGAGCGCCCACAAAATCTGTGTCACATACAGACAGACAAACTCACAAACTCAGAGACAGACATTTTGTAAAAACAAGTTTTTCGGAATCTCTGACCTCTAAAACGGGTAAAACTGTCGAAAACCGGAAGTTGAAAATTTTTACGAATCCAATCCTTTCTTCTTGTAAAGATTGAAGAAAGTAAAAATATTATTAAATACTTTAGATTTTCTTTCAATAAAGCTGCTTTTGCTGCAGGCTGAAACGAGAAACTCTACTTTTTGTCTTTTTCGTATTGATTTTTATTAACACCTTAGACACCTTTTTTTTTTTTTAATAATTATACACCATATAAAAAAAGACATTTTTAAATCCAAGTGGAAATAATACGTTTTGTAGATATAAGTCTTTTTGTGTAACTAGCTATCTGATACGTTATCATAAATTTTACTTGCATATATTATTCGACAGCGTATATTTTTTATTAATAGATTATGAAATGAATTACATTACCACATTTTCACTAGTTAAATTTGAATCTCATTCATCATAAAAGTATTTGTAAATATATCTGAATATCAATAATATTTATAAATATTATTGATATTTATCCGCTACATGAAGCATCTTTCGCAATAGCTATCTGGCTTTTAACATAAGTCTTTAATTTATAAATAACTACCGGAAATATTATGTTTAAATCTTCGTAAGAAAACTGAAAACATCGCTTTATCATTTTGAATATGAATGCTTTTAAATTACGCCATTAATCAGAAAAAGTAATTTCGGTCGTATGATTTGTTTAGACACCGCAAAGATCATTAATTAAAGCACTTTTCGTATTTAGAAATTTAAACTCGTGTATTTAGGTATGCTAATGATTTTTGGATAAATGTTTAAAAGGATGTTCAGTTTTTATAACATTATATTTTAAAGATATGGATGGATCTTTTGCTAGAATATGCATATGTATACAGTATGTCCACTAAAGTTCCTTGCAAACCTCTTAACTTCGGATTGGCTGCTGCTACATTCATAAAAGGGCTGTCTAGGTATAGTAAAGTAGCCATGAGCTACTGAATGAAACCGCTTAGGGCGCCACCTGGTAAAAAACTGGGGATTTAGCATTTCTATCTCGAAAATGGGAAGAGATAGGGTAAAAAATGGGTTACAAAGTTGTAAAGCATTATCGATTTAGTACGTAAAGACACCTTGTGGATATTAATGCGAAGAATAGAACGGTTAAAACGCGCATTTGCTGTTGATTATCTGATTATCTGAAATGATTATCTTTCGGACAAATGTGTTACCAAATGTGCATTGCAGCTGACAACGGTGAGAAGTTTGAACATATCAAATAAAGGTATATTGTTATAACTAGTTGTTTTTTCTTTCTAAGGTCGTTTTCTCACATCACAGTGTAGGAAATCACGAAAAAACAAATGCGCGTTCTAACCGTTCTATTCTTCGCATTAAAGTCCAGAAGTGTCTGTTCGTACTCAATCGATGACGCTCTATAATAGGGATGCACAACCTGTGGCCAGCGATGGGTTAGCGTGTGGCTCGCGAATTCCACCAATTTATAACTGGAAAAATTGCAGTTTATGTCCATAGGTCCCAGGAAAAAATCGTGAATTTTGTCTATTTGCTGCGGGAACAAATTTAAAAATTCGTCACCCATTTATGAATCGCGAATTTTGTCAATGAAGAGCGGAAAAAATCGAAAATTTCACCGGTTGGACGCGGAAAAAATGCGAGTTTTTGCGTCGGTCGGGCTCGGAAAAATCACAAGTTTCATTGGTCTAGCACGAAAAAAATTGTCAATTTTTTGGATGATGCGCGGAAAAAATTTAAATGTTATTGATCAGCTACGGAAAAATCGTGAGTTTTGTCAGTCGCGAGAAAAAAAACACGAATTTCTTCAATTTGCCGCGGAAAAAAATTTTCGTCAGTTAAAAATTGTGAATTTCGTCGACCGGGTGCAAAAAAATAGCGAAATTTGTCATTTAGGAGAGAATTAACATCAAATTTCATTGATCGGCTACGGAATAAATCGCTTGTTATTTTGCTAATCGCGAGAAATATACCCAAATTTCGTCAATTTGCCGCGGGAAAAAATTGCAAATTTCGTCAGAGTCAATTAAGAATCGCGAATTTCGTTGATCGGGCGAGGAAAAATTGTCGATCGGGCACGGAAAAACCGCCAATCGGGCTCCGAAAAATCACAAATTCCGTTGGTCAGGCACTTAAAATATGCGAATTTTGTCGATCAAGTGCGGAAAAATAAGAAATTTTGTTGATGGGCACAGAAAAATCGAGAAATTTGTCGATGATGCGAGAAAAAATTTAAAGTTTCGTTGATCTGCAGCGAAAAAAATCACAAATTTCGTTGATCACAGGCGGAAAATTCGCAAATTTCGTCGATCGGCAACGGAAAAACCACGAATTTTGTCGATTGGGCTCGGAAAAATTGCGGATTTCGTTAGTCGGGCACGAAGCAATCGCGAATTTTGTCAATCAGGTGCAGAAAAATTGCGCATTTTGTCGATCGGGTCGGAAAAATAGCGAATTTTGTCGATCGAGTGCGGAAAAATCGCGAATTCCTCAATCAGGAGCAGAAAAATTGCACATTTCGTCGATCAAGGGCAGGAAAATCGCAAATTCCGTCGATTGGGCATCAACAAAATCGTGAGTTTTGTCAATCGAGCACCGAAAAATCGCGAATTTCGTTGTTCGAGTGCGAAAAATTCACGAATAATGTCAATCAGGTGCGGAAAAATCAAAAATTTCGTCTATCGGGCGCGGAAAAATAACGAATTTCGTCGATCAGGTGCAGAAAAAAGCGAATTTTGTTGATCAGGTGCGGAAAAATAGCGAATATTGCCGATCGGATGCGGAAAAATTGCGAATTTTGTCCATCGGCTTCGGAAAAATTGCGAATTTTGTCGATTAGGCATGTAAAATCGCAAAGTTTTTTGATCGGGCGCGGAAAAATCGCAAATTTTGTTGATCGGGAGCGGAAATATAACAAATGTTGTCGATCGGATGCGGAAAATTCGCGAATTTTGTCGATCGGCTTCGGAAAAATTGCGAATTTTGCCGATCAGGCATGTAAAAATCGCAAATTTTTTTGATCGGGGCGAAAAAATCGCAAATTTCATTGGCGTGGAAAAAATCTCAAATTTCGTTGATTGGTTCCTTCTCTCCTCTTCGTTCATAAAATTCACATTTTTTTCGGTACTATCCACTTTCATGCCTATGTTTGTTTTTTAGCACTTATAATAAAACAAAATTTATTCCCTCGAATGAAGTCAAGTAATATTACCACACCTTGAAAACAATCCTTGCTATATCTGTGTTTATATACAAACGTAAACTGTTGATATATCCTTGCTTACTGGATTCGATATGTTAACTGTGTAGAGGAACCTAGAGAGGTAAAACTCCCCCGCCCCCTCTGAAACCACATTTTCTATCTTATTATAGGCCACAGATTACTTCCCCGAAGTAGAATTCACTCTATGTTACTGATGTGGCCCTCGACAACCCAGATATTTTTGTAAGTGGCCCTTCTCTAAAAAAGGTTGTGTACCCCTACTCTATAACTTTGTAAATCACTTTTTTTCTCTATCTCTTTCTATGTTCGAGATAGGAATGCTAAATTCGCAGCTTTCCATCAGGTGGCGCCACAGGCGGTTTCATTCAGTAGCGCATGGCTACTTTACTATACCTAGACACTACTTTTATGAATATAACAGCAGCCGTTCCGAGGTTAAGATGCTGCAAGGGACTTCAGTGGGCATACTGTATATACAAACATTGATCCAATAAATACAAAGGAACTAGACAAAAAATGTTTCAATCAGTTTATAAAGGTATAAAATCAAAAATCTTACCTTTAAATAGATGTTAGAGTTAGTTGTGGCTTCAAAAGTTCCACTTATAACAGTAGACCTTCTTTTATACATTTGGCACGTTGCCTTAACTTTAAGATCATTGCCTTAACTTTACCAGAAAATCTTTCAAAAAAGTTCTCGTCTAATATAACACAAATGTATTATCCCAAATAATTCACTTGTTACATTATCATCGGGTAATTAGCCATTCTTTCACGAGTCTTCTAAATAACTGCATTATATTTCTATCATATTTAATAAATACAATACACAGAAAAACTCTAAATGTTTCTTTCTGTTTACCACATATTAGTTTTTGTCATTCTCATATCAATGTTAGAAGTGTGCGAACTTCGGAAACGTGGTAGCGAGTGGGTTAAAGCTTGTTTTCGAAGGGGAGTAAATAAGATTGCAACTCAATTGATGAAGAATAAAAAAATGAAATTAATTAAAATGACAAAATGATTCTCGTAATTTGAGTTGTTCTAGATGCTCCTACGCCCCAATAATTGTTTGCGTACGCTTTCGAGAAAAGGTCTTAGGTTGAAGGTGGCAGCCTTAAATAAAGTTCAAGAATAGTTCATTAATAGATTGTCCAAATATACCACTTAGTCTGTTCGATCCTCGTCGATCTACAGTGAAGTATCGTCCCGGCTGGGAGATCTAATCTCCCGTTGTTCACAAAAGAACATGATGTGGATTGCAGACCCGGTCTGCTCGCTGTTCTCAGAGTGAGAGGCTTAATCAAAACTGGAGAATCTATTTCTCCGTAACAAAAACTCAGCGGAAACCTGCAAGTCCAACTTGCTATTTCGCCTTTATATCCTTAACTGACTACTCATTAAGAACTTTCTTCTACGTTCAAAAATTGTCTCTCTTGGGCGTTGGGCTTCAGCCAATCCCTGTTCTCTCTGTTTCTGATTCGCTCGTGTGATTTCAGTTAGGCTACACCTTATTTTCCCACGCTTTCGGGGACCATCTGTTTCAAAGTGAAAGGCGGCTGATCACAGGAATAGCTTATAGGCTTTGCTAATTAAGTGCTTTCGCAGCCTGTCTCGACCCTGAAATTCATTACTGACCAGCGATCGCTCATCTGGTCACCGAAGGACATCTCGACTAAGTGCTTCTGTCACAGCTGTCGAATCTAGAAGATAGATTGTGATCTATCTAAACTCCAGATCTTTTCCGGCGATTAGTGGACATAGAGTGAATATTCAGAAGTTTGCACAGAAGTATAAAACTAGACCGTTAGAATTGTAACCAGTCAACAAAAATGCTTCAGCAGAGCAGAAGCATTCATTATAATCCTAAACGTAGACAAAACAGACAGGCAGGTCCATCACTAAAACTTTTTCTTCGGGGGGGGGGGGGGAACCTTAAATTGCCAAGTCAAATTTCAGTGTTTGCCAACTAGTTTTATAATTTTGCCAAGATACCACAATTAAAAATGTAATATAGTTCTTATTTGTAAAAAGTTTAATAATATTTCCAATTAGATTTGTAATTTGCCAACTAGTTTTATAATCTTGCCAAGTTACCACAATTAAAAATGTAATATAGTTCTTATTTGTAAAAAATTTAATAATATTTCCAATTAGATTTGTAATTTTTGTGCCAAGTCTATCATAAACAGAAAGTGTATTATAGTTTTTATTAAAAATTTAAACAAATTTGTCAACTAAATTTTGTAACTTAACGTTCTTAATGTAACTTAATGTTCAACTTAAGTTTGTAAATTTGCCAAGTGTAACAGTATTCTCCAACGTTTGGGGGGAGGGCTCCCCTTCTAATATATTAATTATATAATTTAATCTAATATATTAATTAAATATATAATTTAATAAATGTACACTAAAATTTAATTTTTTTGCGTTTAAATTTTCCTTCAAAATCGGCACGAACTTTCCGGACAATCCAATAAATAACGCAAATCTTCAATTTTTACTCCGTCGAATAGGGGTAAAAAATGCAATTTGTTTGCAAACTGTATCGCAATTTGTTTGCAAACTGTATCGAAATTTGTTTGCAAACTGTATCGCAATCTGTTTGAAAACTGTATCGCAATTTGTTTGAAAACTGCATCGCAATTTACGCAATTTTTATTGTTTTAAAAATATTTTTTAATCATGATTTTTTTAAATTTATCTCTATTGCATGCAGACGATTACACTAGATAAATCCGTTTGCCCTTAACATAAATAGTTCTTCTTAATAGCAAAACCCTTTCAGTTCATAATAAAATTATACTCTATAACTCCTGTACCTCCCAATTATAACTTATGCTATTCCGGTCTGGGCTTCACCTGCAGGACATATGGATAACCTAAGTCCCTGCCGGCGAACACACTCACGAGCTAATGCTAATCCTATGAGGAGGGATTTTTCTAATATCTCGTTTGCATTTCGACATTTTTAATTAATTTTTTTTTTTGCATTGGACAACCGAGATCCGTCTCTACGTCGCACCTTTTTTACTTTTTAAATTTTGATCGGAGATATTTTTTATAACGTTACTTTCACTTTCAAAACCGGTTCTGAAAATGAAAGTGTCATTCCAAAAAATATCTGCAACCGAAATCGAAAAAGTAAAAAAAGTGCGACGTAGAGACGGACCTCGGCTATCCAATGCAAAAACAATTATTAAAAAATATCGAAATGCAAACGAGATATTAGAAAAATCCCTCCCCATAGGATTAGCTTTAGCTCGTGAGTGCCTTCGCTGGCAGGCACAGGAGCCTTAAGTCGTCTGCATAACAGGCACCTGCGCACAGTTCGTAACGCTTCTCGTTACTTGCGAAATACCACAGTCCGCAAGGATCTCAGTACCATCACCCTACGTAAGCGTACCGATGATTTAGCTAAGAACTTTTACAGCAAAATTTATGATCTTCCCAATGGGATTGTAGCGGAGCTACCGGATTACCACGCCTTCGAGCCCCACCACCGTAAACGACCCAGATCTCCGCAATTATAGACATACCACTCTAAGATTGCTATCTGTCTATTTTTTCTTAAATATCATACCTTTTTTATATATCTTCTTATAAAGAAAAAAAATCTTCTATATATTGAAATATATAGGGGAAAAAATGTATGGCCCTGATTAGTGTCTTTCCTTTTTTGTTAACGTGGCTTTTGCTGCCTCCTTTACAGCTTTCCCTGCCCAAGATTGGCGAGAGTAACTATGAACAGTGCTAAATTTTTTTTCTCTTTTTCATCCCTTTCTTTTTATATAGTAGTTTTTTAACTACAGCTAGACTTTTTATTAAGATTCTTAAGATTTTTATCAATTTTCTTATTTAACTTTTTAAACTTAATTTTAAACTTTAATACTTAACTAGCAAAAGCCATGCTTTAATTGGATTCCCGAAGCATTATTTAATAAGATAAATATTTGAAAGTAACAATAATTTTATATTATTCTTGAATTTTTATTAAGCAAAAACGATTTTTTATTTTTTTTTAACACATTTTAATTTTAGAAATGTAAATCCAGCGAAATAACTAAGAATTTCATCGGAATTTTTTGTTTATGATATAATACTGGTATAAATAAAAATATTTTTGAAGCAAAATTTTACAAAATATTTATATAACGAATTTAACAATTATTTTTATTTGTTTACTTTTGCTGCCACTTTACAAAAAAAAAAAAAAAAAAAATCATAATACAGTCGAACCTCTATTTAACGAAGTCGCTAAATCCCGGAAAAAAGTTCGTTATATGGAAAATTCGTTAAATAGTGATTCACCTTTTAAAATACTTTAAACTACATAAAACAGATTTTAAATTCATAATCACTACATGTTTTTATTAAAAGTAATTAATCACATTTTTAAAAATAAATTATATCGATTTGTTTTATTTATTTTACCCACCAATATCCATCATCAATTCATTTTTCTTGTGTGTTTAAAGCTTTGAAATCTGCAAGGAAAGCAAAACATGGTCCGGGAATACACTGATGTACTTTCTGTTTAAAGTAAATAGTTTTACATTAAAATTAACGAATTTTAATGGCATTATCGTATTTATTATTATTATAACAAATAATGTTAACCATACATTTACATATGCGTCCTTAAATTTAATTTCTGATGAACTCTGTTAATTTTGCCTGAGTTTTTTCTTTTAAAAAGAGCTTTCTCTCATAATACGTCTCGCATCTTTGCAATGCACCAAAAACCCCTTCATGCGTATTTTCTTCTAACTATAATCAGCGTCGGATTCTTTCAAATGATTTCAGCATTTCATCATACGAAGTTTTGTTAATTCCTGCATCATGTTCATTTCCATCATCATCATATTCGTCTTCATCGCAATTCATTGCTGTATTGCTTTTATTTTTCACACTGTCGAAAATATCCAATCCGAATAGTGTTTAAGAGGTCTCAATTTCAGAATTAAGAGAAATACAATCATCAATCAGTACATCATGGTTAATTTCTTCTTTTTTTCTCATCTGTATCCACATTTTTTTAAGTTACTCTAAGGGATTATCGTCTTCGTCTTCCGTACTTACCGAATTCTTACTGCTGACAAAGAAGGAGCCTGGTAACACCAGTTCAAGGCCATTGAACATCATAAAATGTGTTTAAACAAAGAATAATTTTGAAATGTCTAGAAATATTTCGAGAAATGGGGAGAAAAAAAAATAGATGACACGAAAAAGTTCGTTAAATAGAAAATGCACTTCGCTATTTGGAGGTTATTTTACGAAGAAATTCGCAAAATGTTCTTGGTTCCAAGGAAAAGTTCACAAAATAGAGGTTCGTTAAATAGAGGTCCGACTGTATAATTCTTTTAAAATGCGTAAGTATCGTCTGCGTAAATGATTCCACTTAATAAGAGTAAATTGTGTATTTGAATTCTTAACACTGAAAAATATTTTTATAATTGAATGTGAATAATTGAATTTTCACAAATTTTAATTCAATAAAAATTCGCTATAATTTTCATAAAAAAGGTACAGTCGGACCTCTAACGAATCTCTATTTTGCGAATTTCTCTACTTTGCGAACTTTTCCTTGGAACCAAGAACATTTTGCGAATTTCTTCGTAAAATAACCTCCAAATAGCGAAGTGCATTTTCTATTTAACGAACTTTTTCTTGTCATCTATTTTTTTTTCTCCCCATTTCTCGAAATATTTCTGGACATTTCAAACTTATTCTTTGTTTAAACACATTTTATGATGTTCAATGGCCTTGAACTGGTTTTACCAGGCTCCTTCTTTGTCAGCAGTGAGAATTCGGTAAGTACGGAAGACGGAGACGATAATCCCTTAGAGTAACTTAAAAAAATGTGGATACAGATGACAAAAAAAGAAGAAATTAACCATGATGTACTGATTGATGATTGTATTTCTCTTAATTCTGAAATTGAGACCTCTTAAACACTATCCGGATTGGATATTTTCGACAGTGTGAAAAATAAAAGCAATACAGCAATGAATTGCGATGAAGACGAATATGATGATGATGGAAATGAACATGATGCAGGAATTAACAAAACTTCGTATGATGAAATGCTGAAATCATTTGAAAGAATCCGACGCTGATTATAGTTCGAAGAAAATACGCATGAAGGGGTTTTTGGTGCATTGCAAATATGCGAGACGTATTATGAGAGAAAGCACTTTTTAAAAGAAAAAACTCAGGCAAAATTAACAGAGTTCATCAGAAATTAAATTTAAGGACGCATATGTTAATGTATGGTTAACATTATTTGTTATAATAATAATAAATACGATAATGTAATTAAAATTCGTTAATTTTAATGTAAAACTATTTACTTTAAACAGAAAGTACAGTGCATTCCCGGACAATGTTTTGTTTTCCTTGCAGATTTCAAAGCTTTAAACACATAGGAAAAAGGAATTGATGATGGATATTGGTGGGTAAAATAAATAAAACAAATCAATATAATTTATTTTTAAAAATATGAGTAATTACTTTTAATAAATACATGTAGTGATTAAGAATTTAAAATCTGTTTTATGTAGTTTAAAGTATTTTAAAAGGTGAATCTCTATTTAACGAATTTTCCATATAACGAACTTTTTTCTGGGATTTAGCGACTTCATTAAATAGAGGTTCAACTGTATTTTAAAAATTTCATAAAAGAAATCGTAACTCCATGATTTATATTTCTTCTGAAAATATACATGCTTAATTTTTATTTGCAAAAATGCGTCCGTAACTCAAAAACATGTAAAGTAAATTCATTAAAATAATAATTTTTTTAACGTTACTCTGTCAAAAAAATAATATTGTGCAAATCTACAGATCATAATTTATTTTTACCCGGTTGAAAAGAAGGGTTATGTGTTTCACGCTTATCTGTGTATGTGGATTTCTTTATACCCTCGAAACATCCCAAAGGCTGGATGGATTTTAACGAATGAGGTCTCTATCGATTCGTCTTAACCTTCCGATGGTTATAGGATAGGTTTTGTTTTTATAAATTCTTAATGGCGGCCGTAAACTACAAAATGGCGGTAGAAATTGTTTACGTACCCTATTGAGCTCCATGTCATTGGATAGGTCTTTCAAAATGAAGACGATGTTTCACTGATCATTTTGCAGTCAGAAGCTCCATTTAAGTATTACACAACCTGAAAGTTGTGTACTTTGGATCTCTAACTTTACTGTAACTCTAACCTTCATAATAGACATCTAAAGGCCTCATCAAAACAGTGTTTGTGGATAGGAACTAACAATTCAACACAACTTAAAAGTCATCAATACAAGTAAATAAAAAAAGGTAAGTAATATAAAAAATAGTTTCATATTGATGTGAAATAATTGATTAGTTCGCTTTTTATGCAGTCGGGTTTTTTGATTTTTTAAATTTAATATATTTATTATGTTTAATTTCAAGTCAAAATACAGAATAGCTTTTTTGTAAAGTGTATGACAAAATGTAATTTGTGCAGACTAGTAGAGGATTTGCTTCGCTCATCCTAATAATACATCAACTTTTTTTTTCTTTTTTTTTTCTTAAGTAGCTCTAAGCTACAGTTTTACCAATCCCAATGGCTCATTAAAACATAAGATATTTCATTTTCAAGAGTGGGTGTTAAGCTGATATCAGCCAGGAATCCCCTCAATATTGCTCCCCTGTTCAGCATCTCCGATAAGTAAGGTGGCGATTATTTGTATTTATTGGTGACAAAGTAAAAACGATGTATACCCTGGGTATGCGCGCGTTCTCCCGGGTTAAGGTGCAATAAAAATATAATTAAAAAAAATGATTTTGAAGGTCCCTTGTCCCCTTCATAAGTAATTTTGCTAGTAAACTACTTGATGTACAGTAAAACCTCCCTAAAGCGACCTCGTTCCGTTCCAATAAAAATTGGTCGCTCCGAGAGGTGGTCTCTTGATGGAGGTCATGCTGAAATCTAGATTTTAATTGTTGAAAAAAGGTAACAATTATTGCTACTAAAATTTATTTTTCACATTAGGAAAAAAATATGAAAATTTAAGCATCAATACAAAAAATAATTACTGAAGAGTTTAAAAAATGAATACATTGACCTTTGCTTTGATTTTGCGGTTTTATTTTTTATAACTTTTATTTTCAAGCCCTTTCGAAGTTCAGTAAATAAATGCAATTTTTGGGGGCGGGAACAAATAATGACGATTTCATTGATTTATCTATTTTTTTGAGAGTTTCCTAACAGAATAGGGCAGGGGAGTTTATTGACCGTCATTCTTAATTCGGCATCACAGTTAAATTCATTGCCTAAAAAGACACACAACACTTAAAAGTTACCGAGAAAAAAATAATCTAAACTTAGTTTAGAAGTTGGATGAATAATGCGCCCACCGGAATTATTTTTCTAATAAAACCTTCTTCAGGCGACCAGGAAAAAACGGAATTTGTTTCATTTTCTTCAAAGAAATGGGTCGCTCATGGAGGGAGTTCAACTTGCATGGTCTCTAAATGGAGGTAAAATTAGTATTGAGCCTATGGGAATAAATTTAGTTCTATGAAAAAACGATCGCTCAGGGAGGTGGTCGCACAGGGAGGTTTCACTGTACAGTGAAATTAATTAATAACATTCTAGATTGCCCTTTTTCGAATCCGTACCACCAGCTATTTTTCACACATTTACGAAGATAATACGAAAGGTGTCGATCAAAACGTACTTTGATCAGGGCTTAATTTTGAACAAAAAATTACCGGAGCCCTAATATTCAGCTGTACTAACAGCCGTAGCGTGCCCCCTTCCCTGCCCCTTCACTCCAATCTGCATATTTCTATTTGCATTATTTGAAAAATTTAAAGCATTTGTTTTCTTTAGCAAAATAAAAATTTTAAATATATAGTGAAATAAGTTTAACACGAAAACGCTTAACATGAAAAATCGGTTAACACGAAATGATATAGGGGTCCGGACAGTATATTATGCAATTTAATACATTTTTTTTTTCTTTCAACACGAAACAAAAATCCTTTAACGCGAAAAATTTCGTGTGAAATCTAGATTCCAACGACGAATCTGACAACGCAGTCAACGATGCAATTCCTGTCCCCTGTACTCCAGAAATGCAGAAAATAATTAAAAGTGTGCGCTTTTAATTATTGCGCATTTAAGTATTATTTAAGTGTGCACAGTTATTTAGATGCACTTTCGAATGGAGAGATGAATAAAACAATAGTTGATCTCAAACAATTTGTGGACAATATGGTGCTGAAAAAGACATTTCAATAAACAATTAAATTTAAAAAATCAAAAAACCAGACTTCGTAAAAAGCGAACTAATTAATTAGTTCTCATCAATGTGAAACTATTTTTTGTTCAACTCCTAGTATTAGCTCACACTCTCGCTATATATATCTTGTTCAAATTTTCAATCGTTAATAAAATACTTATTGTTCATCCAATGAAGCTCAAATAAATTTTTTTAGACTTCTAGTGGATGACACTTGATGTTAATCCAGTTTTTTCAAATATTAATTCATTAATTAAATTAAATTTATTAATTTTCAATAATCGAGAGAGTCCTCTTCTTGATCAAGGTATATTAAGCGCCACTCAAAAGGAAAGAAGAATGGGAGAAAAAAATTCTCTTACTGACCTAATTAGGAATTGACTTAAAATATTTTTTTTTATTACTTGTTTATATTACTTACCTATTTTTTTTTTATTTACTTGTACATTTTTTTTATATACTTGTATTGATGACCTTTAAGTTGTGTTTAATTGTTAGTTCCTATCTAGAAACACTGTTTTGATGAGGTCTATAGATGTCTAAGATGGTTAGGGTTGCTGTAAAGCTAGAGATCCCACCTACGCAATTTCCAGGTTGTATAACATTTTAGCGGAGCTTCTGACTGTAAAATAGTCAATGAAACATCGTCTTCATTTTGAAAGACCTATCCATTGATATGTCACTCAATAGGGTGCGTACTTTTTTTTCTTCTCTACCGCCATTTTGTATTTTACGGCAGCCATTTTGAATTTATAAAAACAAAACCTAACCTATAACCATCGGGCCGTTAAGACGAATTGATAGAGACCTCATTCATTAAAATCCATCCAGCCGTTGGGATGTTTCGAGAGTATAAAGAAATCCACTTACACAGATACGCGTGAAACACATAACCCTTTCTTTTCAGTCGGGTAAAAAAAAGATATTCTGATAAAGAATATATATAAATTTTTTCTCCAAAAAAAAAAAAAAAACAATAATTTTTTACCTGCTTTCTATCCTAATGAATGCAACTTACTAGTAGTTTAACAGGAAATCGAAATAAAATTTGACGACATCGAAAATATTGTTAAGTTTTGTTCCTTTTTTACGGTTCTTTTAACACGAAATTCTTTTAACTAGAAAAAAATTTTCGGTCTTTTCAGTTTCGTGTTAAACGTATTTCAGTGTATCTCTCAGCATATACTTAGCTGTCAACTATTCCATTTTCTAGTTATCATTCCTTTCGGATAGAAATCTTTGCCTAATTCTAATGTTAATTAATTGCTGAATTCTGCGATTAAATATGGTAAAGATTATGATTCGGAAATAGTGTTAACACACACACAAAAAAAGGGGGGGGGAATAGTTCGCAGCTATGCATTTTTATGAAAAAAATGAATGAAATTTACAGAAATTAATATTTATATGCTGAGGAAGGGAACAACATTTTTCAATTTCCTATAAACTTTGCATATCATAAGCTATAATCGATCCCTTCCGCATAACAATATTTCGTGGTGAGTCCCTGAAAATCAGATTAAATAAAAAACTTGACACCGTTATCGGAAAGATTAGATGTTTTTATAGAAAAAGGGGAAACACTGCCCGATTGCTTTCTATCAGAATAACAATGCATATGGGGCATTCTCACAATCTTTTGACTTTTGGAAATAAAAATCTGGTGAAATTAAACTTGCTAAAATAACATTTTAATCTGATAGACGAATGCCTTAATGATTCAAAATAAAGAAAAAATGGTCAGCAGCGAAAAATTTTTTATTTAACTGAGGTTTAAGCTAAACTTGTGAGTTTAATTTTCTTTATCATTTTACAGCTATAATTTTTTATTTTCTTCTAAATATTTACTTATAATGAATTTGCATAGTATCTACAAGACATTGAAATAAGAAATAATAACAATGTAGTATTTTTAGTACAAAATTTTCGTATAACATTGTCTTAAATGGGTGTTAAAGAAGGGACGGTAAGGTAAAAAAGGGGGATGGTATTGGAAAAAAGGGACGAAATGGTAAAAAAAGGGACGGTAAGGATGGAACGGAAAGGAAAATGACCACCTATTTTTAAGAAAATCATGTTAAGACTAAGTGGTAGCCACAATGTTCATTGATTTTTAGAAACAGTTATTTATATTGGATTAAATTTAAAAAAAAAATTACCTCGAAAAGTGCAGGAATAGACCTTGGGGATGGTAAGACTACCAATAAAGTTACGATGCTTGAAATTAATATTTAAATTCTGCAGTAAATTTCCTGTTAAATAATTTTAGCCATTCTTTCTCTAACATACTTCTGCATGAGAAAAATGTTGGAAAAAAATTCTGTGGCTGCATCTGAAGTGATTTTCTGTATAATTTTAGAAGAGGGACGGAAAGGAATGTAAAACCCAGGGACAGAGTTTAGAAAACAATAACAACCCTAAAAATGTGTGCTAGTTAATTTTTTGCTGCATATTTATATAAAACAATAGTTCCAGTTTCAGAATAAAATTACATCGAATTATTTTTATTGAAACAATTTTATACAGACAGCTCCAAACTTAAAAATCGGCATCAGGGACACGGGACGGTATAGGAGTATTAGTGATATTTGGACGCCCAACATCGTCCAGAACTCATTTATCTGGTTAATATTGTTATGCAATCATGCAATGGGATGTTCCCCAGTATATGAAAAAAAAAAAAAAAAAAAAAAAAAAAAACACGAACATGTATTAAAATAAAAATTATTATTCAGGGACATAAAAGTCAAAAGATTGTGAGAATGCCCCATATCTACTTGCAAAAATGAAAGTGACTTCGTAAAAGTGCAGAGCAGAGCCTTTACATCGGCAGTATTCAAGATACAAAATAAATTGAAAAATCACTAACATGATTTTTATACTCGTACACAGCAGAAGACTAAAAACCTCAAGCTGCGCTGTTGACTAAAAACAGAAAACGTTATTTTCAGGCTAGATATCTAAATAATAATAATAAAAAATAAATAAACCAACCAATTAAAAATTATCACAAAAGAAAATCGAACTGAAAGCAAATTCATTGTTCAGTCTCTTGCGTGGTACGGTAGCAATACGTCGCCGCCATCAATGCCAGGCATAAATTTGCAGATATCACTAGAATAGAAAAACGCAATATCTGTTTTCCCTTCATTCTCATCAAAATAGTATTAAAATGATTTGAAATAGAATAGAATACGTAATTTTGAAGGAGGAAAAGTTTTTTTTTTTTCTATACATGAATAAATAAAATTTTGAATGTAAGAAAGGTTGAGCTTCAGCCAGTTCAAGCCCAAAAACTAATATAAAAATTGAGTCCGTTTCATCTCCTTCTCATATGTGTGCGACACAATACGTCACATATAAGTGTTTTGATAAAAAAAGAATGCAAAAGCTTTGAGATGGGAAGGAAAGGAAATGGTTATTTAGGCTTCGGTTTTTCGGAAGCGCTACTGCACTGGACACCCGGAGCCCTGTATTTATCACCTCCGGTGAATTCCGACGGATATTTAAGTATTTACAAAAACAAAGAAGTACCGGAGCAGAGCTCCATTGGGCTCCGGCGCAGTTTTTAAGCCCTGACTTCAACGATTAAAAAAATATTCGGGCAAAAGGCGAAAGAAAATCATTGACACTCTGTTCAGAATAGAATAAAGAAAAGATCCTTGCGTGAGAAAATGAACAGCGGTCGAAAAAAAAGATCATATTTGAATTTTTTTCCTTTTGTAATAAAAGAAAGATATCGAAAACTTGACACCGGAAAAATATACAAAAACAAAAAATATTAATATAAAATTACAATTTGATTTTAGAGGTTTAATAAGCTTTTGACTTTATGCATCAAGCTGCCTGCCTGTGACCCAGTGGCCGGTAGAATTGCTAGAACGAAGCAGGTTATCCCTTCTCGGCGTTAGTCCTCGTCCATATTTAGCAAACGTAAGATCTGCTAAAGATGGGCATGCTGGAATGAGTCTGATAATCGAATGATTTCTATTTCAGTTATTTTAATAGCCTGATGATTTTAAATAATCTATTATACATGCTGTCGATGCTAGTGATTGCTTTTAACTTTTTCCTTACTTTCAAACATTTTTCTGCCGTTACTTACAGTTTGTCACATTTCACATCAGTAATTTAGAATAATAACAGACTTTATGTAAACTTTAAATGTTCAACTAGAAAAAATAAAACGTAAAACAGTTTTAAGGCATCGGAAAGTGTTGATTGAAAAATTATAAACGTAATATTTCATAAAACGATTTCAAAAGCACGTGCATCATCCAGTTGCAGTCGTATAAATATAAAAATATAATTATTTTCCAAAAAGAGAATTCATTGTTCAGTACTTTTTTCTGTTACTGATAAATATAATAAATTACTCGTTCAGTGTATAAATTATTTCTGTATCCTTTTTATAATTAGATCGCGTGTATATAAAGTCTCTTTGCGCTATACATAACTAAATTTAAATATTTCGTCTTTTTTAATTATTACATTTTCTCATGCTATCTAAGTTAAAACATACATTATGTTTATTAGTTCTTTACGTGTTTCAAGACAGTTATATAAAGCTTCAGGCATTATCCTTTATTGACATTAACACGTTAAAGGTTTGAGTAAAAAAAACAAAACATGATATGACTATTAAAAAGCAGGAAACCAACGTTTAAAAATGCACGAATAATACGTGAAAAGCAGCAAACAGCTGTTTCGAATCTACTACCGAGATTCTTCTTCGGTGCAAGATAGAGCAAGACACAGCGTGCTAGAAAAAGCAAGGCTGAGCAAAATGACAAAGACGCGCCAGCTTATATACCCGATACGGGTAGCGAATGCGCCAAAACAACCAATGAGACAGAAGCAGATGAAACGACTGTGTGGACAAGTAGCGACATCTACTCGAGAATGAGAGGAAAAGAAACCGAAAAAGAGGAAATTAAATTAATGCTTTCTAAATACTTGGAAAATCACGAGTACTAGATAAGTCATTGACTAAAGAGTGAGAATTTTTAATGATGTGGAAAGCTCCACAAAAATCAAGATCAAGGTTAGAAGAACATTTCTGGATAATGATGGCTAAGGAAAAATTGAACCTATGTTGAAAAGACCAACAATGTTGAGCAATAGAAGAACGTTTAAGCTCCTGATTTTTAGCATAACCTTCATGTTCTTTGAAATGAAATCTAAGAGCACTATTAGTCTGGTCTATTTTTTCTCAGCCATCATTATCCAGAAATGTTCTTCTAACCTTGATCTTGATTTTTGGGAAGCTTACCACATCATTAAAAATTCTCACTCTTTAGTCAATGACTTATCTAGTACTCCTGATTTTCCAAGTATTTGGAAAGCATTAATTTAATTTCCCCTTTTTTGGTTTCTTTTGCTCTCGTTCTCCGGTAGATGTCGCTACTTGTCTACTCAGTCGTTTCATCTACTTCTGTCTCATTGGTTGTTTTGGCGCATTCGCTACCTGTATCGGGTTTATATAAGCTGGCGCGTCTCTGTCATTTTGCTCAGCCTTGCTTTTTCTAGCACGCTGTGTCTTGTTCTATCTTGCACTGAAGAAGAATTTCGCTAGTAGATTCGAAACAGCTGTTTGCTGCTTTTTACGTATTATTTGTGCATTTTTAAACGTTGGTTTCCTGCTTTTTAATATACCTGCACAAAGGCTTTAATTGCTGTTTTAACTATATGACTAATTTCATAAATAAAATCATGACGAAATCCAATATTCCACCTTGATTCAATCACAAAATACACAATATGAAGTTTAAAAAGCACACCGCTTTACTCAAAAAACGATAAAGATAATAATAATATGGATCTTAAAAGTTAAAAACATACATTTTATTTATATTTCCTAGTACTTTCCGTCTGCAATCTCGCGGCCATCGTCACGGAATATTTTTTTTTATTAGTTGCTGTTTCATTCATTCAAATACTAATTAAATATTTTCTTCTACGCAAATGTAATCAGAAACACTGCTTCTTCTACTACAGGCCAGCTATGGATTTAAAATGAAAGTGGCGTAATGAAATAAATGGAACGGTAGTTAAAAATTTTTCTCTACATAAGTTCAATCCAATGCACTGCTACTACTACTTCCAGCTACCTTAATAATAATAGACTCTCCCATTTCAAACGAAATGACGTATTTGAATGAATGGAACAGCAATTAATAAAAAAATATTCTCTGACGATAGCCGGAAGACTGCAATCCGAAAGTATTAGCAAATTTAAATAAAATGTATATTTTAGCTTGTAATAGCTATCTTATTATTATTTTTGTTGCCTTTTAAGTAAGACGCTGAGCTTTTTAAAGTTCATATCGTGTATTTTGACTAATTCCAGTTACCGATCAGTCACAGAGCTGTCCTTAGCGAAAGCGAGGCCGTGTGCAAGAACTTTTGCGAGGCCCTTCACTTTCAAACTAGTTAACTCGTTCCATTCCCACAAACTTTGCCAATTTAACTGGATTTTTTTTTAATTCATGTACCAGAAATTTTTAACAGTAATTTTTGGTTCATATAATGACAGGCATTCCGTGATTAAATAAAGTGAAGTAATTTATTCAGTTACCAGAAATGCCGAATAGAAATTTTTGTTTTATTTATTGACAGACATTCTGTGATTAAATAAAGTAGGTAAAGAGGGTTATTCTTTTTTCTGCAGTTATTGGCGAGAACGGGTATTCATTCTTGACGTGTCTTGTCGAATTCTTTCTTTTCTTTTTTTCCCTTTTCTTTTGTAAATTATTGATATTGTACATTAATACTTGGAAATTTTTCCAGAGAGAAATGGCGATGTATTATATGATATTGTACAGTCGTTAAAAAGAGAGAGAAAAAGATAACAACCCCATACTTTTTAATTGTCAGATTGCAGTAGATAGATGCGAAAGGAATTAATTGTTCCACTGGAAAATGTATCTACTTTTCGAATTTGATTACAAATATTAACGGTCATCTAAAATTAAAAAATGTATCGACTTTGAATTTTCCAATGGTAATAATACCCATTTCTCACTTCCTTTGACCAAGGTAGCTCGTGAAAAGGTTTCGATTGCACACTTTTTGTTAAATCTTCGCGGAGAAATATGAGTTAAAAAGTTTAAAGATGCTAAATTTAATTCCCATGGCAAAATTTTATTTATTAACTTCCGAAATTTCATTCGATTGATTTCCTTAATGTGATATAATACATACGCGCAAAGATGTTTCAGACAGTTTTTACCGTTAAAAAAAAAATCGAATTATAAAAATTATTTATAAAATCATACTAAAATTTACAAATTATGACCGACATTAATTTTCGCAAGAAAAGAACCACATTTGTTAAAAACATGGGTATGCAAGTGTACAGCACATGCCAATCATTATCTTTCGAGATACAAATAAATTGGGTTCCTACACTTCAGGAATTTCCCTGACTTTTTCCTGACTAAACACCATTATTTTCTTAGAGAAAAACTCGGCTTTTGCAATCGCTCGATTATATCGCGTTATTATAAATCCAATTTTTCTACATAAAAATCCTGGTACTTTAGCTGAAAGTGTAGGAACCTTGATCAGGGCTTGCGCACAGATAAATTGAAAAATTCTGTACTTTAAAATGTTTTCTTAAATATGCAATATTCTTTAAAAAAATTTTAATTGTAGGATAATGCTGACTTACAAATATTCGAAATTAATGTAGGAATTGAGTCTAATCGTGCTTTATTTTAATATCGGCTCAGTATCGAGCTTTTACGTCTGGCCAAGATAGCTTTCTCAAGTACGGACCTAAAAATTTCGTTCCATGCACACTTCTAGTATATTTATTTGACTTTCTTCAGCAAGCTATCAGTGATCAGCCGAGAGTCAATGAAAATTATGCAAACTCTAGCAATTTTTAAAACAATTTGATGCATTCCTTTCAGGTAATTTAAATAGAATTCAAAGAGAATGGCTAAACTCTGTATGTATTTGGCTACGTAGGGACATACACGTCCCACGGATAGATAGATGAGCTGCCACTATAAAATATCTTTATATTTGTTTTGTATTACTGTTTACAAAAAAATTTCTTTGCAATAGATTCTTCTTGAAAGTGCCATAGGAGTCGCAAAGTTTATTTTATGAAAAAGTGCTGCGAATAGAATAAAAAAAAATAGTCACTTGTTGCAACAATTTCTAATAAAAAGCAAATTCGTAGTCAAAAGATTAATCGATTAAATTACTCGATCAATTCCCTTATATTATTGCAGTAACAAATGGGATAAAAATGAAACTTTTGACAATATAAACTCTACCCTTTCTGTAATTGTAACCTTTTTAAAGTTTTTTTTAATTAAAAAATATAAAAAATATGTTAATATTTTAAATTTGGTTAAAGAATTTATAAATAGGGAAAAAATCTAAGTCGAAATCAGTATTTTTTCCCTAAGAAACTTTAAAACTTTAACCTTTCATAATTTTTGGAGACTTTAAATTTTGAGTTTAGTCCAGAGATCTGTTGTTTCAGCTTCTTGCCCACCCCGTCATATTTACGCGTAGGACAAATGTATGCATGTAAATAGGAACATCGATATTCGTAAAAGAAAAGGAAAAAACTTGATTTACACAAGAAGGAAAGTGAATCTGTACTGTTACATTGCAAATACTCATTAAAATTTTCGACTATTGTCCCTTATGTCTTTTGACTATTGACCCTTTTGTCAGAATCATCAGCAACACCAACCTCTTAACAGTTAAAATTCAGTTGATGCGTCGGTCTAGATTTGATATGCACCTGGTAATGCCTAGGCTAGAGTATAATACTCTTATTGAACATAACCTGCAAACAATTTATTCTCTTCTCTAACGCCCACAACTTGCTCCAAACATGTTACTGATAAAACATTTTATAGATAATCATGTTTACACACGTAAATTTTATTCTGAAATAAATATTTAGCTACTTTGTATTTTTTTTTTCGGGCGCGAGGCCCTGTGCGGCCGCACCTGTCGCACACCCCTAAGGACGGCTCTGCGAGAGTCCCACGCATATTACCCCCCCCCCCCCCCCCAAAAAAAAAAAAAAAATCTTTCTTTATCTTATTCTCTGAAGGGAGTCCAAAAATTGTTACTTTTTTCCCTTAGTGTCTTCGGAGAGAGGAACTCCCCCAATCCCTCTCTCCTGTCACTTTTTTTCACATAATGTATATATATATGTATATATACACATGTAATAATTTTTATGTGTACTTCTATGTATAAATTTGTACCAATTTTGTAGAAAATGAAATTTTAATAAAGTCTATAAAATAACTTCTAAACACGCCATTTGTAATAAGCTAAAATTTGCACTATTAAAATTGCCAGCAATAAGCCCGGAAAAAGTATATGAAGGAAAATTTAAAAAAAATATATTGCCATAGTTTTTTTTTTTTTTATTTTATCCAATTACCTCGATTTTTCATTAACCGGATCGGCCTGGGTCCCGACCAACCCCAATAATTGCGGCCTACCGTATAGGGAAAAACGAAAAAAAAAAAAAAAAAAAAAAAAAAAAAAACCTTCACAGTCTCTTATTTGCACTCGAAAATTTCTAAAAAAAGAAAAGCGTTTACAGCCTTTTATTTGAATTCGAAAATTTTCAGGATGATAAATTCATGGGTTTTTTTTGTTTGTTGTTTGTAGTATTTCATTTTACGTACCAGTATCGGACTTTAGTGTACCAGTAAGCAGAACTTCACGTATTAGTAGTTGTAAGCGTACCATAGTTTAGGAAGCCCTGTCCTAAAATCACCTTTTCAATATTGATATTTTATGACATAGAAAAGTTTTTTCTATTTTAAGGGAACAGTTTACACTTTTCAGCAATTTTTTTTTTTTTATGTGGTCCAAATGGTGAACTCAATTACATTTCAATGTTCTACTAAAAGTATATTTTGCAAAAAAAAAAAAAAAAAAAAATGCATATTTAATTAAAAATTGTAAAAAATTTATGAAAATTTAGTAGTAGGTATTTTTTTTTTAATACCTACTGCTTTTTTAAATATTAATATTTTTGCCTAATTATTATTTTTTAGATTTTCAAATGTGTATTACACAAGACTGCGCAATCTAATATTACATTTAACATAATTTTTTCACTGATATATGTAATGTAAAACGATGAAATCTAACACATCTTCATCTACTTTTTTTTTTTTTTTTTTTTTTTTTTTTTTTTTTTTTTTTTTAAATAACAACCTGAAGACTAATTCCATGCGCAGATTTAGCACATCACATATATAATAAGAACATGTATACAAAATTTTAAATCTCTATCTTAAAAGAAAAAAAAAACTTAGCATTTTTAAAACAAGAAAGTGAAGAAAATATGTGAACATGGAGAAAAAGCCGTTTAAAGTTTTCATTTGTGTGGGGAATGGCACTGTGTGTACAGTCGGACCTCTATTTAACAAAGTTTTTTTTTCACTGATATGTGTATTGTAAATCGATGAAATCTAACACATCTTCATGTACTTTTTTTTTTTAAATAATAACAACCTGAAGACTAATTCCATGCGCAGATTTATCACATCACATATATAATAAGAACATGTATACAAAATTTTAAATCTCTATCTTAAAAGAAAAAAAAACTTAGCATTTTTAAAACAAGAAAGTGAAGAAAATATGTGAACATGGAGAAAAAGCCGTTTAAAGTTTTCATTTGTGTGGGGAATGGGTCTGTGTGTACAGTCGGACCTCTATTTAACGAAGTCGCTAAATAGTCCAGTCATTTGGTAGAAAATAGGGGAAAGTTTTGGTGTAGTTTTGATATTTGGTGCCTTTATGTTTTTTGGGTCGCTGAATGCGAATCTGAAGTTTGCCAACAAAATTTATCCCGGGAAACACGTTTTTTTGGCAAAAAACTGGAAAAAAAAACGGGATTTTCTTTATTTTTTCAAAATAACTTCAAAATTATGCATTTTACGGAAAAGTCTTCAGTACATAAATTAAAGAGAATAAAATTTCCTACATTTTACGTATTAAAAGTTTTTTCTCTGATCAATAGTTTAGCCGTGACAATGCCGCAAAAATGGGTGTGAAAAAAAAAAAAAAATATTTTTGGCGTCAATATAGTCGCACCGCCATGAAATTGAAAAATGTTATTGATATTCACTATTAAATGTTAAGTATTGTAAAATGTTGCATGTAGCAGTCATAATTTCGTTACAGGATCATTCAAAAGTATTTCATTATATTACGGCCTATGGGGAAAAATCGTTTGTGTTTTTTTTTTTTTTCAATAATGTTTCATAATTTCAAACGCTTTGAAATTTATATACATATCTATGAAGTGCACTACAAGATGATTTCTTATAGAATATGGTATGGGTAGTATTTATCGATCATTTACAGGGACACTAAAACGAATTATGTTACATTACGGTCTATGGAGAAAAATTGCTTGTGGTGTATTTTGTTCATGTTACACCTTTTCAAAAGTATTTAAATTGATATATATCTCCGAGGTGCTCTATAAGATGCTTACTATTGAATATGATGTGCCATTGATCTTTCATATACAGGGGCACACAAAATAAATCAGTTATATTTTTCTCTGTATGAACAATAATTGATGGAAGTGCATTTTCAGTTGTGGAACACTTTTTAAATTTTAAAAATTGCATACTATTTAGCGTGTACAAATTCTATAAATCATATATAGGGCTGCACAAGACATCTATATACCCGCTTATTGCTGGAAATTGCTAACGAGGAATTTTCAACTGTGCTATGCGTTCAATAACAGTTCTAAATTTTAGCATATTGTGAATTATATGATAAATCTATAGTTCATATACAGGGATCTACAAAATTTTCAGCTATTTTTTCGATTTTGGTTGAAATTGTGTTTTCAAACGTGTTATATGTTTCACAAATTATTACTTAGACACCGTTTTTTACGTTATTAAACTATGAAGTTTTATTATAGTAGTCCGAATTCTTTCAAAAATGTTTCATAATCTGATTGGCGCATGATTTTACGTTCTTCTTTCTAATTTTAATGATACTTTCTTAACGGTATGGAAGCTAAAATGATAAAACTATTTTTGTATTATTATAACAAATTCTGAAATTTCTTTTTCTAAAATTTAAGGTACGAGACAAACATTCGACAGCATTAATGAAAATTGCTGTGTTACATATTCTGTTGTATATTCATATTTATTTCTGCACAAACCGTACAGGAAACCTAACAGGAACCTCATGTAAAGATAGAGAATCATAAGATATCATGATTTATATCATGAGAAAATGCCTACATTATGTTTTGCATTGTATCAAATCTGAATTTGGAGAATTTGTCTGGATCAATTTTGTAACCACTCAGAATTTGCAGCCAAGTAATATATTTTAAATGATTTTGTCCCGATATATCTACGTACAACTGGCAATTTTTGTCCAAATTTGGTCATAAATTTAAACATTTCGCTCTTGCAAAACTTCATGTACTCTTCATTGTAATTTTCCTCTATAAACAAAATATTTTGAACCAAATTCACATTTAAATTACATTTTAATTCTTGTTGCCGTTGCATAATGGTGCAAAAGTTTATTTATGTGGCTAACTTAAATTCTGTTGTCTTTGATTTAAAAAAAAAAAAAAATGGTACTTGAACTAAAATGTCAAGAAAAAGTCATGCCAGAAGGTATCAAATATTTTTTATTAAAAAAACATTTATTTTATACTGTTGGTAGTAACAAAAACACCCACTAATTCTATACGTCTATTTTCTATGCTGTAGATATCGGTGAAAAGCAGGGACCCTCAAGTAAAAGAAAGCGGAAATAATATTTTTTTTGTTTTTTAAATAAATGTACTTACTAATGTACATGTTTATTTATAATTAAATAATGATTCATAATGAGTCGTCCTATTTATTATCAGCAACTTCGTTGTAAAATGTAGTCATTCATATAATCTTCAGTATAATTTAAAGTCAATTCTTGTGTAAAATGGTCACTTTTCATGTTAAATCTACGTACAGCGGCGTAATTCCCGTTTTCTCTGAATTTTTTGATTTTCACTCCCATTTTTGTGGCATTGTCACGGCTAAACCATAGATCAGAGAAAAAGACTTTTAATACATAAAATGTAGGAAATTTTATCCTCTTTAATTTATGTTCTGGGGACTTTTACGTAAAATGTATAATTTTGAAGTTATTTGGAAAAAAACAAAGAAAATCCCGTTTTTTTCCTGTTTTTTGCCAAAAAAACGTGTTTCCCGGGATAAATTTTGTTGGCAAACTTCAGATTCGTGTTCAGCGACCCACGAAACATAAAGGCGCCAAATATCAAAACTACACCAAAACTTTCCCCTATTTGTCCTTTTTGAGCACCTAATGCCTGGACTAAAATCTCGAGAAAAAGTTCGTTATGTGGAAAATTCTTTAAATAGAGATGAACCTTTTTAAATACTTTCAACTACACAAAACAGATTTTTAATTCATAAACAATAAACATTATTAAAAAACTTAACTAATCACTCTTTTTTTTGTAAATCATATTTATTTATTTTTTTTTATTATTATTATTCATTTTACCCACCAAAAAGCAATCTGTTAAGGTCAACAGGAATTTTAAAAAATATTGTCCGGAAATACACTGTATTTTCTGTTTTAAGAAAATATTTACATTAAAATTAATGAATTTTAATGGCATTATCTTACTTATTATAACAAGTAATTTTAAGCATTGTATTTCTACATGCATCCTTAAATTTAATTACTGAAACTTATTTACTGCAGAAAAGCCCTTTTGAGTGTGAAAGGGGGATATTGAAAGTTTGCATTTCCTGGATGAAATGCAAAGAATGACAGGAATTTTACTGCTCTCATTGAGTTAGGCACCTGGTAAAACTAATTCAAGGTTATTGAGCATTATAAAATGTGTAAAAGAAAGAATAAGTTTGAAGTGTCCGGAAATATTTTGAGAAATAGGGAGGAAAAAAAATTATATCAGAAGAAAAAGTTCGTTAAATAGAGAATACACTTCGCTATTTGGAGGTTATTTTACGAAGAAATTCGCAAAATGTTGTTGGTTCCGAGGAAAAGTTCGCAAAATAGAGGTCCGACCGTATTATCAAAATTTAAAATATCTCGCGATATAATTGCCGTATGGGTAAAAATGAGAAGTCAAAATATTTACAATTAATCAGGCTTTTGCTTAATATTTAAAAACAAAAATCGATTTTTTGATCAATTTTGAGGTAAGAGAACAGTTCCCCTTCAACCAGTCTAAAATGCTAGAAAATTGATTCAATTTCCATACCTTTTTACAAGCTAACTAATAAAGCAAATTCAATAAAATATTTTGGATTGTTCAGTATACAATTAAATATACAATATAATAAAATATAATAAAATGTTTAAAATAAAGAAAACAGATTGATGAAAAATATATAAATTAATTAGGAAAACGTAATTAAGTAACGTATTGTTTGTTTTGTTTTCGTAATTACTATGTATCACTGCGCGCATGATTTCTCAAAAACTATTAAAGATAATGTGTTGAAAATTTCTGAGTGCATTAATATTATACTTCTGCATAAAATGAACTAAAATCTTAGAATTATATTAAATAATAAAAATTTTATTTTAAAAAATGTGCTAGAAATTTTACAGATTCTGTTTTTAATTTTTATTATTAATTATAAACATTATAAATGATGATAATTTAAAGATTTTAATTCATTATGTTAAGCTAATTGTTATCTTAAATTAAAATCTATTTAAAATTAATAAATTAAAATGAACACGAGATATCATGCGCGCAGTGATACATAGTGACTACGAAACAAAAAACAGTAGGTTACTTAATTGAGTTTTCCTAATTAATTTAAATGTTTTACATCAATCTGTTTCGTTTATTGTAACAAGTAATGCAATACCTAACAATGCGCAAAATTTCACTGAGTTTGCTTTATTAGTTAGCTTGTGAAAAGGTATGGAAATTTAATCAGTTTTCTAGCATATTTGAACGGTTTAAGGGAAACTGTCCCCTAAATAAAAACCAATCTTCCGAAAAGAATCTGCACCGAATTTAATGCCATTAACTTGCTACTGATATTAACTGGAAATTTTTGTATAATTTTCTGTTAGTCAAAACAGTTTGAATAACGATAAGAAAATTAAAAAATAAAATAAAAATCGTATTTTATATTTATTCGAAAATCATCTTTTAGGTGCGTTCGTAATTATATAAATACGTAGCACCTATAGTCGTCGTTCAGTCCGTCCGTCAGTCTGTCCGTCTGTCCGTCCGCATATAACAGAGCAAAAACTACCCAACCGAATGGTCTGACATTTTAAATATATAATCGTTGCAATATTTTGTCGAGTAATTTCAAATTTTATGAAAATTGGATGATATATAGCTGAATTACAGGGACAGCCAAAAGTTTTTCGTTACATTACGGCCAATGGAAAAAATTATTTCAAGTGCATTTTAATGATGCGACAGCCTTTCGAACAGAATCAAATGGATATGCACTTATTGAAGTGCACTAAAATATACATTCAGTACAACATGCGGTGCAAAAAATATTTATAAAACTAGCTATAATACGAACGCACCTCATTTGCCACGTTTGACGTGCAATTTCGAACGTGTTTTTTGTTTTGGTCAAAATTTCTCATATATGAGCGTAAACATATAGGGCATCATTTTCAACGTTGTCGATACTGCTCCGATGTCGAAAATTGCCTTGATGTCAGATACAACAATAGAGAAGATTATTTTTTCCTTAGAAACCAACAACTTTTTTGGTGTCGAATTCGGGTAGATCTGTGTCAGTGTCGACTAATGGTTTTTATGCATTTCATACCCATATTTGTAAATAGTATATGTATGTAATGCCCACCACACAATTTTCTCATTTATATATGTTATTCAGGTACTCAAGAGGAACTTTTGACAAAAAAGGGATGATTTGAGTATATAAATATAAGATATGGTTTCTATTTGTAAAAGTTTTCTTATCGTTATTTCCCGCAGTTTTTATACTAACATAAAATAGTATAAAAATACCTATTCATCTTTAAAGTGTCTATTAACCTATGTTAATGGCAGGGAATTTGGAGCAGTAGGTTTTGGGAAAACAGTTTTTCATAAAAATGGACAAAACATTTTTATGTCATAAAATATCAGTATTTATAACGTGAAAAATTAGAGGACTTTACTATCCCATAAGGAAGCGACATCTGGGTAAAAAAAATAGAGAAACTGATTTAAAGACATGTTGTCCTTGCTTATCCGACCCAGTGTTGCCAGATTGGGGGCTTTTTTAATTCAGATTATTTGACTGTCACCACTTTTTTAAAATAGTACAATTCGCCTTAATTTTCAGAATTTTTAATCTGTTTTTAAATAGACCAAATATTTCTATCTCAAAAAAGCGGTGACAATCAATAATTTGGGGACAAAAAAGTCCCCAATTTGGCAACACTGTATCCGACTTTCTCCTTTTGCGTTTTTTTTTTTCCATCTAGATTTGAGAACGTTGAATGAAAATCAATGATACACTGAGAAAAAAAATATCGCCTTCACCTAGAATGGGTAAGGTAGTCATTTTCTGAATCTCTAAATTAGAAATATAGATTTCCGAGCTATACGAATAGGGTAAACAACTAACCTGAATAGATGATCATCTAAAGCTCTAGTCTCTTGTTTTCTAGGTGACGAAACGAAAATGAATCGCTTCAGTAGCGAAAAATTGTCACTTGATTTCTGGAATGGTTTCATAAACTAGAATTATAGTTACTAAAACTGACCTCTTGTGTTCGCATCTATTTGCAGAGATTTTTAAATAAGTTCGACCACGAGAATATAGAAAAACGCTCTTGAATTCTAGTAGGAGACTCTAAAACTCTATAGCAAAGGGAACTAAAAGTTATAAAGGATGACATGGAACTTTTTTTTCTAGAGTTACAATTTAGATTCTAGATGCCAGAACAATATTTTCTTCTCAGTGATAAGGATGATTATCATGAATATTTTGCAACGTTTTACGGAATATTTGATTATTTAAAATCATCCGATTATCAAAATAACTTGTTTTGCCCGTTTCTAATTGCAAACGCGATTTTAAAATTGTATAATTCGCATTATTTTCCTTTTCTACATTCTATCATTAAACACAAAATAACTCGAACGTAAATCATTCGATTATCAAAATAACTCGTTTTGCCCATCTCTAATTGCAAACACAATTTTAAAATTGCATAATTCTCATTATTTTCCTTTTATACATTCTACCATTAAATACAAAATAACTCGAACGTAAATCCTTCGATTATCAAAATAACTCGTTTTGCCCATCTGTAATTGCAAACGCAATTTTAAAATTGTTTAATTCTCATTATTTTCCTTTTCTACATCCTACCATTAAATACAAAATAACTCGAACCTCGAACGTAAATTCTTCGATAATCAAAATAACTCGTTTTGCCCATCTCTAATTGAAAACACAATTTTAAAATTATATAATTGGCTTTATTTTTCTTTTCTACATTCTACCATTAAATACAAAATAACTCGAACGTAAATCCTTCGATTATCAAAATAACTCGTTTTGCCCATCGCTAATTGCAAACACAATTTTAAAATTATATAATTCGCATTATTTTCCTTTTCTTCATTCTATCATTAAATAACTCAAATAGTAAAAAAAAAAAAAAAAAATGTGGCAATCAAGCGATTTCAATTTTTTAAAAACCCTAAAAAGCAGCTATTTTGCAACACTACACTGGCCATATAAAACCAAGAGATTCAGTACAGCATATATCACGCGGATGGTTGTTTGCTGTATTCTAAACGAGCAAACAAAAACAAAAGAAAACTTCGCGCAAATGAATATGAACCACAACAGAACAGAAGATAACGAAAGGCTGGGGAGAACAATCTGTATCTGACGGTTTCATAGGTTGTCTATATTGGTCCATTGCAGACGATTCTTGATAAGATCGGATCGAATATGACTAGCAGTTGGCTGACTGGAGTCATCGAGAGACAATTGACACAATCGAAAACAACCGAGATGTCCACATAATCTAGAGAATCGATAAACACATCTCATCATCGCCCAACTCTATACAACTTCGCTATTTAAATTTATGTATTGCCATTATACAGTGCTCCCGCTACAGTCTGTTGTCACCCCAATAATTTCTGAACGGCAAGAGCTATAGTCATAAAAGTTGGGTCTACGTATAGTAAAGTTTCCATGCGCTACTGAATGAAACTGCATTTGGCGCCACATGGTGGAAAACTGCCGAGTTAGCATTCCTATCTTAAAAACGGAACGAAATAGGGGGAAAAAGTGATTTACAAAGTTGTAGAGCATCATCGATTTATTACGTAAAGACGCTTTATGGACATTAATGCGAAGAATAGAACGGTTAAAACGCGCATTTGTTATTTCGTGATTTCCTACACTGTGATGTGACTAAGCGATCTTAGAAAGACAAAAACTAGTTATACCAATATACCTTTATTTGAGATGTTCAAGCTTCTCACCGTCAGCTGCAATGCACATTTGTCCGAAAGATAATCATTTCTCCTTCCGTTCAAGTTTCGTGACGTCATAGTACAGGAAATCACGAAAAAACAAATGCGCGTTTTAACCGTTCTGTTCTTTGCATTAAATTTCCACAAGATGCCTTTTCGTACTAAATCGATGCTGCTCTACAACTTTGTAAATCCCTTTTATTCCCTATCTCTTTCCGTTTTCGAGATAGGAATGCTAAGTCCGATATTCCCCACAAGGTGGCGCCGTAGGCGGTTTCATTCAGTAGCGCATGTCTGCTTTAAAGTATCTAGACCAGGGACGGCGAAGCTTTTCACATCCACGTGCCAATTTTTTTCAAAAACTTATTTTACGTGATCATGACGTGCCAACAATAAAATATTTTAATGGATCAAATAATAATGAATCAAAATTACTTAAACTTTTGTTTTCAGCATTAAAAATATATGGACAATATTTGATGTTATACTTTAGAAAATTATTTTTAAAATATTATTTTTGCCGTCTCAACGAAGATGCCAAATAAAAAATATCGGCTTCGTACTTAGTTATTTTTAAGAGAATGCAAGTTGAATTGGACTCATTTTACAATTTTTTTTAACAATTTTTACAATTTTTTTTACCTCAATTTTTCATGTTATTTATTTCCGAAAACAATGTCTCGCAGAAAAAATTGTCAAAATAGCAAACACTAGAATCTACCACTTTTAGTGTCTGGAATTGAATTCCAAGTTGTTATAATTTTCCCATCGGCATTTTTGCTTACAGTGGCTTTAAATTTTTCTTTTGCGATAATCTCATTATTTTCTCTTATCCGTAAAATTTTGTGAGCCAATATTGAGATAGATTAAGATACATTAAATTATATTTCAGTTACTTGAATCTGTATGACAATGACAACCAAACTAATCGAATTCAGATAAACAGAGGTAAAATGTAGATTAATTAATGCATTTTGTGAAATTCTACTAATATTTTGATGTAGAACCTGAATCTATGCCGTGCCAAAAATAATCTGCAGCGTGCCATAGGTTAGCCGTCCCTGAGCTAGACCATACTTTTTATGACTATAGCTCTTGCCATTCAGAAATTATTGGGGTGAAAACGGACTTTAGCGGGCACACTGTATATAGAAGCAATTTTTTTTTTATTTGCAGCATGTAAGCGTATCCTGCTTACCTTTACATTCGTTCTATCTTTAAGTAAATAAATAAGAGTTATCTCTAAAATATTGCTTTCTACATAATATGTATTTTCCTAAATTAGAACATTTTGATGATAACTGTTATGATAAGTATTTGGAAGCGATATCTAGGTATTCATGACTTAATGATGACCATTTCTCATTCATGTTACTAGCTTAAACTTACTTAACATAAGCGGGAAGCAATTAGCAAATCAAATCTCATTATTGCAAATTTAGATTTAGATTTTGTCATTGAATTTCATACGATATAATAATGACCTAATTTACTTAGAATTCTTAATGAGTCTTCTGAAACGCTTGATGCTTGTTTAGCGTTGTTCATCATCATTAAAGCAGCTTTATTATGATGACACAGTCATTTACTTTTATTTTTCATACAAATATTCCATGCCCATCAAATGTTATAATGGTTAGTTTATGTATTAAAAAGGATACTACTTCAAGTGAAATATTAAAACATATCTATGGTGAATTATTTTCTTTTTAAAATTTTTAAGGGTGTTTTCAAATCCCAAAGGGCAACTTTGTGACATAAGTTTTAATTTATTTTAATTCGAAATTACATGAAACTAGCTGATGTTGTTGTTCATAAACTATGTAATTGAGCTGTATTTCCAACTTTTTTGCAAACGCAGTAGATCTTTCAGAAAATAATGTCAAAGTGGGCGTTTTGAACAGAATTTCAGCGCGAAGGAAGAAAGAGCACTCAAGAGCAGGTGAAAAACGTGTTTGTCGCGTGATCAAAATGGCTTATAACTCAATAGGTAATTGATGGATCAAAAAATGGAAAAAACAGTTCAATTCCAAATCGCTTCCATGGCCAGGCTTTCCAATTTTATATCTTTCCGTTAAAAAATGAATTTGTAAATGTGTCAAAACTTTTTGCGCTTGTTGAGCAGAGCAGTTAAGAACAGCCTTAGGGGTCATCCATTTACTACGTCACAATTCTTCAAAAGTGGGGGGAAGGGGAGGGGATCCACAATGTATGACACGGTGTCACAAAGTCAGGAGATGTGTTAACATATTGTGACGTCACATCTAACAGCTAGGTAGGCATTATTTTCAAGGAGTATAAATCAGCTCTTTAAACAAGTCGTAAATTGTTTATTTAATCGCAAAATTTCTGTCATTATATATATATATATATGTGTGTGTGTGTAATTGTTTGTTAGTCTGTTACTAAAGTCATTTTTTTATATCTTAAATTTAAATGCATGGTCACTGAAAAGTATCTTTTTTTTTTTTTTAACCATTTGGAAAAATGGTTATTGTCCTCGTCAGGATAGGAAATCAAATGCATATCTGAAGATTTTTATTGGTTTAATCCGCATTTTATTCGTTTCCTGATTAGTCTATGCAGTAATCTGTATTTCCATTTACTTTCAACAGAGATGGATACTTCTGTTGCCACTATGACAAAAAAGAAATAAAAACTACAAAAAAAATTAATAACTCAGAAACAAATTGAGATACAGCTTTCAAGCAAATTGCATTTAAAAGTACATTTTTTTCTCTATACGACGGTGTAAAAAGTAATATTGTGGGATGTTTAGAAGTTTAAGAATGAAATTTCATTTAAAATGGGTCGTCAGATTTCTACGATGGAAAAGCCTTTTCCCGAACAGCCAATGAAATGCTTGGATAATACTTAAGTTTCAGGTGGATAATACGTAAGTTTCAGGAAATCTGAGGAGTCGCAGGCGATTTTTGTCGCTTGCAATTTTACGTGTAATAACGCTATTTGTAGTTAATTCATGGCGTACGTAATGTATGATCAACTCCGTGCGATTTTTTATGTCTTAAATTTTAGTCTTTGAAAAAATCATTTTCCAAATGGTCGTTGTAATTTGTTAAATTGCTTCTTGTATCTTGTTTTCTTTTAAGGTGAGTTCTAGTTTTCGGGAGCCTTTACGCCATCTTAGGAACTATTAGAATATTTTCTTTTTGCAGTTTTAATGTTTTTCCCTTTCTTTTTTATTTCAAATTCTTTATCTATTCATTTATTTTATTTTTTTATTAATTTAAATTCGTTTTGTTTTAAATTTATTTATTCTTTCATTTCAGTAGTTTTTACTACCAGTGTTGAATTCAGGGGGGGGGGGGGGGGGGCAGTGGCGTAGCCAAGGGGGGGGTTCAGGGGGTCCGGACCCCCCCCGAAACCCGAACGAAGAACTAGTTTACAGAATCATGGATACAACAGTAAAAACGACTAAGACGGAATCACAAAGAACCTATGAAAAATTCCGCTTTAAACAGGTGTTCGTCTTAGAAGGTATAATTCAAAGTTATTTCATCCTCCGAGACTACGAACATTTCCGTTTTATACAGGTTTCCCTTATAAACACTTTCCGTTTTTACATTATCCATTAAAACTGATAAAACGTACTCACTCTACAGTACACCTCTGAAGAGCATAAATGCATTAAAGTAAAATCTGTCAAGATAACCTAGCTCAAAGGAAAACAATTCAAGATTCGACGAAAACACTATATATTTATTCTTGCTAACGTTTGAAACCCACCTGAAATGAAACTTGTTCCGATTGTGATTCCTTCTTGGCAGGTTTTCTGTGAACACGGAATCCTCTCGTAAACGGAAACATTTTAATGTCCCGAGACGGAAGGATAACTATGTAAGTATACCTGCTGTTCCGTTTACACAAATTTTGTGTAACTAGATTAAACGTAAAACTTCTTTACCTCGGACTTCGATGGGACCAACTGTTGCCGACACTTATGGGAAAAGACGAGTTTACACGAACGCAATAATGGCACATTGGTTGAGTTTCGCGACCCTTATCTTTGTTTATTTTATAACGGTCAGTATTATCACTTATTTTAAATCTGCTGCAAGCAATTAATAAAAGTAACTTTATTTTTGGACTGGTTATTTGTTACCACTTTCAAAATACACTGGTGAGATCAAGGCCAAACATAAAAAAAAATCTTTTTCATTTTCCAATTTTTTAATACCTCATTTTAAATTTAAATTTTTTTTATGGCAACCCTTTTGAAACAAGATGGAAAATGAAGCTGGCCAACGAAATCGGTCGAGATATTTGTATGTACTATGTACACACCTAGGTACAGTCGTGGAAAAAAAAAAAGTAAATACCCCCTACTAACTCCTAAACAAATTATCGTAGGCGAAAGTTACTGGTACCGGACGATTGGAAATAAAGTCTACTTTTAAATGGTGTGTATAAAATTTGCTTAGGGGGCCATATAGATATTAAAACGAATCCAAACTTCATTTTTTTCAATGGCAATACCCAAATTTAACGAGATATTTCAAATCTTTGGTTCAAAATATGCCAAGAAACGAAATTTCAAGTCATTCGAATGATAAGTTTTCGAATTATAGACATTCAATATTTAGTACTTCTAATGTTAAATTACATTTTCATATTTTTATTTATATCTCCTGAAATTATACTCCTAATGAACTAATTTTTTGTGTAACAATAATACTAATATACCCAAACATAAATACGTTGAATTTGCCATTTTTATAATTTTATGATATGAATTATGAAATATGAAATTAATGTTCGAAAAAATTATGAATTGCAACATACAATTTTTTTGATGGATTTAGATTTATTAAGTCCTGCTTTATGGAAATCCAAAATTTCACATTTTTCTTCCAAGTAGTTTTCAAATTATGCTTAAAAAACGGCAAAATGATGGTTTAAGGGGCCGTCTATGATAGAAGTGGGTAAATTTTTGAAATTTATTCTGCTATCCTGTAATCAAACAGGTTTCATTGACGCTTAAACGTGCCTTGATCAAGAAGGCGGCTCTCTCGGTTAACAATCGAGTTCGGAACTTCAATTTGGATACAGCCCTTAAAATACGCTCGTTTTAAAACAATTAATTTCTCGGAAACTTATGGCACGAATTGAATAAAAATTTGTTTACAGGCTAATTGAAAGGTGTAGAGTTCATTTATGCTGTCAGAATTGTGTACTGCTATTGAAAAAAACAAAGTTATGGTTCGTTTTAATATATAGATGGCCCTTTAAACAAATTTTATATACATCATTTAAAAGTAGACTTTATTTCCAATCGTTCGGTACCAGTAACTTTCTTCTACGATAATTTGTTGAGAAGTTAGTAGGGGGGTGTTTACTTTTTTTTTCCACGACTGTACATCCAAATCGGTTCATAAATACGCCTGTTATCACGTGACAAAAATCAGGACGTTTCAAAATGTCAGCCACGCTAGAAATTCAAAATACTATAACTCAGCCATTTTTTAAGATATAGACGAAACAAAAACTGCTCCCGAATCTTTTTTATCAAGATCAAATACATAAGAAAAAAATATTTTTTTCAATTTTCAATTTTTCGGTACCACATTTCAAATTTAAATTTTTCTTAAAAATTTAAATGGCCACCATTTTTTAAACAAGATGGCGGATGAAGCTGGCCAACGAACTCGGTCGAGACATTGGTATGTACTATGTATAAACGAAGTTACATCCAAATCAGTTCATAAATACACCTTTTATCGCGTGACAAAATTCAGGACGTTTCAAAATGTCAGCCACGCTAGAAATTCAAAATGTTATAACTCAGCCATTTTTTAAGATATAGACGAAACAAAAACTGCTCCGGAATCTTTGTATATAGGTCAAGTACATAAGAAAAAAATATTTTTCCTTTTTTCAATTTTTTGGTACCACATTTCAAATTTTAAATTTTTAAAAAAAATTTAAATGGCCGCCATTTTGAAACAAAACGGCGGATGAAGCTGGCCAACGAACTCGGTCGAGACATTGGTATGACTATGTACACACCGAATTACATCGAAATCGGTTCATAAATATGAGAGTTACAGTGTGACAAAGGTCAGATATATATATATATTTATATATATATTGATATATATATGTATATATATATATATATATATCAATTTTGAACGGAGGGTGGTTTCGGGGTCTGGGGGTCATGATCGATGAAAATATACCAAAATTTTTTGAAATCGCTTTCCTCCGAACGGCTGCAATAGGTAGCTTTTTGTAATGAAAGCTACCTAAAAGGTGCTTTGTGTTAATTCTATTAAGGGAACTTCAATGAAAGGTGATTGATTGGTAACTCAATGCCAACGTTATCACGTAGTCCAATGGGATTAACCTTTGCTACAGAAAAATATGCAAATTTTTTAGCCCATTCCTTCGGTACACGTGTGAAAACGATTGAACGTGAGTGATTTGAAGTCTAATTTCAAAGATTGCATGTGGGTGATTTGAAGTCTAATTTAAGGATTGTACGTGTAGTTGGGTAAAATTTGTAGTAGGTGTAATATGTTGTCCAGAAGTTATCTGACCGATTGCAAGAAATGGCGTGCGGTAGGTAGAACAGAAGCAGGACAGACACTCTCAGGAGTCTGTAAATACTTAAAAATATCCAAAAGCGTCATGTCAAGAATATGGAAACGGTTAACAGACACTAGTAATGTGAACAGACAACCAGGTCAAGGTAAAAAATGTGCCACAATATATTCTCAGGACCATTATTTGGCAACGATTGCTAAAAGAAACAGGCAACTGATGTCAGTTCAGATTGCAAGGGAGTTCACTGCAGCAACAGGAACTCGACTACCCAGATTTACTGTGAGTAACAGGCTTTATAAAAAAGGGCTGCATATAAGGAAACCCATTATTTGTATTCCACTAACTCCGGCAGCGAAATGCGCCCGGTGAAGTGGTGCAGGGATCATCGTCATTGGAGTATCACGGGCTGGATCGGAGTTCTCTTTACCGATGAATCCTGATTTTGTTTTGAGAATTATTGCAGACGTGTTATCATATGGAGGGAAAAACACATACAATAAAGCTGCAAACTTCCGCGAAAATCATCGATACAAAGGTCGTGGAATCATGGTATGGGTGGGCACCAATTTTAATGGCCACACTGACCTACACATTTTTACCAGTGCAACTCTGAATGCTGAAATATATAGAGATGAGGTTTTTGATCCTTATGTCAAGTTGTTTAACACCTCCGGGACCCATGGGTACATATATGCATCTTCAAAAGGTGCTTACAAAACTTGTTTTTAATACCACTAAAAATTAAAAGTAAAATTTTCCTTATTTAATTAAGACATTTTCTCGATTGATAAACTAAATTTAATTATTTGACAAAAAGTGGTGTCAAAGGAATAAAATTCATGTAAAAGATGGTTTTCCCGAACGGATTAAGGATGCAAACGAAAGATTTGGGATCTTATGCTTATTAACGGTCTAAAACTGCTACCCCCTCCACGGAACTCCGAAGTGTCTCTTCCAGAGCTGCAGAAATCCCACTCAAAAAAAAATGTCTGGATTCAACATTTCCTTTGACCTCAGTTACTAATTGTGAACGCCCAGTTTAACATTGCTTTAAGAAATTTCATGGTGGCAATAACAATTTTTTTGTATGGAGAAGGTCTTTGTCTTTAACAGTAAGAAATAGAATTGAAACTAATCCACGTACCAAAGTCCGGAGCATACTGCAGAACTTGGAAAATGCTCTAAAACTGTTTCGAAATATCTAAAATAAATTAGTTGTGAAGTACAATAACAGAAACCACCATTATTTTTTACACATCCTCATACTTACAAACAAGTGCTAATCCAACACAAATAGATTTATTACAAAAATTTAACTACCTTAAAGACGATCAGATATCAGAAGAAACTATTAGATATGGTTAGAATATGGTATTAAAAATGGTGAGACATAAACATAGAAACCTCAAATCATTATGGCTGTTTTAGACAGTTGTAACAAAACTATTTTTTCCAGCATGAACTATATTTGATGTGTATGCTTCTTACATTACTAGTTTCTATAGCTGCCAGTTTGACCTCCATTTTTATTAAGAAAATACAAATTCACACCAGAAAATAAAAATAGTATTTTTTGCTTTATGACAGAAATTTTGCGATTACGAAAAGTAAAGATACTTCTTTCAAAATTTCCGGTGTGAATTTGAAATTTCGAATTAAAAGTGGAGGCCAAACTGGTAACCCTGGCATGAACTATATTTGATGCATGTGCTTCTTACATTACTAGTTTGTGTAGCTGAATTTGCAAGATCTTTTTCTTAAAGATTAAAACCTTCTCTAAAACTCGCAACGACTCACTGACACTTATGTGAAATCATTATCCAATGATTATTACAGCGCAAGTTCTTATTTAAATGGCAAGAAATTAAACATGGAAATTGCTGTTTTAAACTTAACCACTTGATCCTAACTTTATTGTAAGCAAATGTTATGTATTCTGAAACTTGATTTAAATAAATCACTAATAATTGTTAAATAAATTAATACTCTTCAAAGGCGCTCAGTTTTTTTGCATCATAATGTTTGTAAAATCTTTTTCACTGATAAATATTAATGTAACTCCAACGTATTATTAGCTGCAGTTACAGAGATTGATCTTACATTTTTTTATCTAAGCTTTTTTTTTTTTTTTTTAAATTAAGAAATTAAATAAGGATATACCTAAATTCTTAAAGTTCTCGAAATACTTCTATTATACATACACAGTCAATCCTGTCAAGACGTGATCGGAACGGAATGGAAAAAAATTCCATTTTAGACAGGCTTCCTTTTAAAGAAGTGTTATTAATTATGCTTCTAAGATACACTACCGCAATAAGATGTATTGTTCGTTTCGACGGGAGCCTGAAACTCTTCCGTTTGAGACAGAATTCAGTTATAGAAAGATTCCGCTTTCAGAGGTTTCACTGTGTTTCACTAAAGAGCGGTGAAAATCTCCTTTCAAACAAGTTTTTAGCAAATTTAACTGTATGGCAATACATATTAAGACCATGTAACGCTTCTGTTTAAGGCAGGATTCTGTTAGAGATAATTACTATTTTGACAGGTTTTACTATTTATATAATATAAATAAGTATATAAATACACAAAACTTGTAAAATTGGAACCTGCCTATAACGGAATTCTGTCTTAAACGGAAATTTTCCACGGTGCTATCGAAAAGGATACTATACAATTACATCTGCAAACACGAAAACCTATGTAAAGCGGAATTTTTCACCAATATTTGTGATATCATCTTGACAAGTTTTACTATATATAACCTGAAGGAAAAATTTTGGACCCCCCCCCCCCCGAAACGAAATCCTGGCTACGCCACTGGGGGGGGGGGCACAGAATTCCCTCTTGGGGAAAAATGTCTGAATTCAAAACTGTTTATTTTATATCGCCGATCTCTTATTATAATTAATTACTCTTAACTAAGGAAGAATGCATAACTATAAGATTACTTATAGTTTATTATACATATGTACAAAAGCCGCTCAAGAGCACCTATCAGAACAAGTCACATTTTACAACTGCAGAGAATATTCTCGGCTACATGCAAAGCCTTACAATTCCAGACTGTCCGTGTATGGTGCTGCCATCTATAAATACAGATCGCTACTAATTCTGATTTGGTAGGGATATAACAGTTTACTACAGTTATACTTAAGAGCCTACACTAGTCACGACAAGAAACGAGAACGCTAATGTTAATCTTATGGGGGCATTATTTTCAAATATCTAGCTTGAATTTTAATATTTTTAAAGGATTTTTTTGCATAGGATAGCTGAGGACGATCTACACTGGGCTAGTTTTTACCTTTTCGATTTTGGTTTCAGATTTTTTTTTTATTACTTTTACTTTTAGAACCGGTTGGAACCGGTTCTAAAATTGAAACTATCCTAATATATATATATATATATATATATAAATAAAACTATAATCAAAATGGAAAAAGTAAAAACTATCCCGATTGTAGATCGTCCTTAGCTATCCTAAGCGAAAAAAAAATCATTCAGAAATATTAAAACCAAAGCCAGAACTTTTAAAATAACGCCCCCAAAGACTTATCATTAGAGTTTTCCTTTCTTCTCGTAGTCACGGGAAGAAAGGAACGACCAGGAAATGATTGATACAGTAATTGAATTGTTTCTTCAGCTAACTTGCCTATCTTGCTGAAATCACATGGCGTCCACATCCATATCTTGCAATTTAAGCTAAACAATCTAGCCACAAATGGCGCAAAATTGAAAACATGCGTGAATTTTTCGACACTCAGCAAAGCCATGGAGGCCATTTTCCCGATATGCTATTTAATACATAACCCATATACTGTATAAATAAATAAAATAATATCACGTAATGTATAATATATAATAATAATATAATATATAATATATAATGTATAATATAATGTAAATAAAAAATTTGCAATTTTTAATTATAAACCTGCTTTTTCTATCTAAATTACTTCTTGTGTTAATTTCGAGACACCCTTTATAAGTTAATTTTTTTCATTCCAAAACAGAAATAGCTAAGTAATTATTATAAATTAAACTTTCACATTTATTTTGACGGATTGTTAATACAACACCGGAAGAAATGAGTTAAAATATTTTTTTATATTGTGTTGGCCATTTTATGAAAGAAAAATAATTATATTTAAAGAGATCTTAAAAATTATTATAAATCGTTTTTAAAGTTAATATATTCGGAAAATTTTTTCTTAGCAAGAAATTTTGGGGGAATTAGTTGTCATTTGACATTAATACCTAAATATTTGATATTTAGTTTTGCAGAAAAGAAAAATTGTCTTAAAAGGATAAATTATAGCAAAATTCACGGACTGACTTACCACCGAAATAAATTCCACAGTAAAAATTAATATCTGGTTTTGGCCATAATTATGAATGAAATTCTATATAATTAGGAGTTTAAATAGTAGACAAAATTCTAGTCAAATTTACTGGTGGAAGCTTTCCTCGGCGGCAACGTGCCGCTACGAAACCAGTTACCGTTAAAACTTCACCATTTTGAGGATACGTCAAATCTTCTCTTTCGAATTTTCACGGTTATGTGTAAGATTTTAAAATTTCAAATAAAATTAACCCTTTGCACTCGAGACGTCACTCTCACTCACCACTTACTGTTGCCTGGTGTCCCGCGCAAATCGGAAATCTAAATACTCTGGACACCAGTATTTTAACCCTTTATTTACTGACGGTACTTATAAGTACCATTAAATTAACTTGTTATAAAATTCATTTAATACATCGATTAGCTGTATTACAATTTAGAATGAGTTATAGATACATTACTTTATCTGTTACAAAAGCATTATGTGTTACACAAAACAAAAATATTTTTTAAAGGATGCTTTCTTTTCCCTTTGCATCTTTTTAGCTTTCTTGGCGTTGGGAGGGTGTGGGGGGATTTTTGAAATTCGGAAATATTTCTATATTTTTATTGTAAGAACATTATATTTGTACATTTCCTAATTCTACAAAATACTAAGAAAAATATTTAAAATAAAATATTTGAGTGGGGTTATAAATATTGCATAAAATTCCTATAAATTCAAATTTAATCAATCCTTCTAAAAGCCTTCTGAAATTTATTAAATGATTATGTAAATCTTCTAATGTAGTTTAAACAATTTAGAAGATACAATTTTCATGAATTCATAATTCAGTACATAAAGGGTTAAAGTGATTTTCTTCGCCTATACAACCCTTGGCAGAAAGTTTCCGATCGTTACACAGTCACTACCTTTTTTTGTAAGAAAGGATTATTTATTCTCACTGCATAAAAATTAAACGATTATTAACGATAATACATTTGTATTATATATAATGAACAACAATATGCAATAAAGAAAAACTATTGTACATCAATTTATAAACAGAAAAATGGTGATTGAAATTTAAACAGCAAAGAAAAAAATGTCCAATCACGCTTTGATTTGGAAAAAAATAACCGATCACTGTAATCAATATTTAGTAAATCCATCTTTAGCTCAGATGACAGCAGAAATTCTTCGTGGAATGGACTCTATAAGCTGTTTACATTCATTGGGAGCAATTTCATACCAGCATTCCCTATTGCTTTACGTAGTTGTATGGCATGTGATCCTTCGAAAATCGATTTTTATTTTTAATATATTCCACAGATTTTCGATGGGATTAAGATCCGGACTACTGATAGGCCAAGTCATGGTTTTAAGTGAATTATTACCTACATTTTGTAGAAATTTCTTCACTGATTTGGTGCGATGAGGAGCTGCGTTGTCATCTTGAAATAATAAGTCATTTTGATCCCGAACCATTTTTCGATGCTTTGAATCAAAAATTCTCTAAAATGTCAATGTAAACTTCAGAGTTTACTGTACGTAACACAATACACAACTTGCCGACGCCTTGTGATGTCATACAATTCCAAACTGTAAATGCAGATGAAAATTTAGTCCTCGTATTGACGCACTTATCAGTGAACTTTTCACCAACTCTCCTCCAAACAAATGTTCCCCAGTCATCTCCTGTTCCGAGAGATATACGAAATTCATCGCTAAAAATAAGTTTATTCCATTTATCAAGTGGCATGTGTACATATTTTTTACACCATTGTAAGCGCTCTTTTGCATTCTTCTTTGTCAAGTAAGGTTTCGTTTTAGCTTTACAGAATTTAAATCCTGTTGTATTTAGGCGATTACGTACAGTACGGTTACATACCTTTACTTTGTACATAGACCATTCGGCATTGAGTTGTTTTGATGTTGCTCGTCGCTTTCTTTTCGCTATTTCCACAAGTTTTCTGTTCTCCCTAGGTGTTGTCATTCGTGGACGTCCACTTCGAGGTAAATTTTCCACGCTGTTAGTCAACTGATATTTTACCTAAATACCGCATACCGTACTTTGATCACAATTTCATAAAGCAGCCACTTTTCTTTGCGAATTTCCCTTTTGCAACAATTTTATCATGCGGATTTTTAAATCGCGACACAGGTTTTTCACACGAGCCATAGTCCAACACTTCAGAGCTGCTTTTGATCTCGCAGCTGGAAGATTTCTTCGTTTAAATAGGATTCAGATATTGCACGCATGCGCAGGCATTCTTATCTGTCTCCAATATGCAAATTTAAAACTTGCTTCCTCAGTGATCGACTACTATTTTCCAACTTCAGTTTTGATCGGATATTTTTTTCTCACGAGGAAACATTTTCGACTGCAGTATAATTATAAATTATATTATTGTTATATTGAATTCACTTTTGATTTATATTTTAATATCTGTTCTTTTATTTGGCATATTGTAAAACTCCCCTATGCTCATGAATCGCGAAATATATGCCTCGACATGCAAAAATCATAAGCTTGATAACACTGATCGGAAACTTTTTGCCAGGGGTTGTAATGGCCGAATTATTTGCGATTAAAGGTGACGAAATAAACTGTAAGGAATTATTAGTGCCCAGAGCATTTGGAGCCTCGATTTACGCGGGAAACCTGGCAGTACTAGTGGTGAGTGAGAATCCCATCTCGAGTGCAAAGGGTTAAGTGTATGTTTTAGAAACATTTTATCAACTAAAAAATATAAAAGAAAAATGGTGTAAGGTGTTTTAGCACTCTTAAAATTGGAAAAACTGAAAAAAAGACCATTTTCAACATTTAATATCTTAAAATGTATATGACTTTAAAATACGATTTTTATTGGGTTGAAATATATATATATGTTCTTTCATTTCATTTATTTAAAAAATAGGCAAGATGCAGAATTAGCATTTATAGACGGCTCCAAACTGTCGGACAATTGACGATCAGAAAATTGATATAACAGATTACTCGCAGGATTACAAAATAAATATTGCAACTAGAATGAAAATTTTGGTGCTCACTTATACTTCAGACTGTGATAATTACCCTGAACCTAAAAAAATTGTATTTAAAGCATTTTTATATTTTTAATACAAAGTTGTACTTAGTTAATACAAAATTTTGAGATTTTCAACCCTATAATCACCTAAAAAAAATATTTTTTTGAACAATATAAAGGAAATTTTAAGTTCAGTTCATACAGACTAACATGAAAAATATATTTTGAAAATTTCATGAAAAAATATTCAGAAGTTTTTGAGATATTCTGCGTGTTATGCCCAAAAACGTCATTTGGAGAAAAATGACTTCAAAAGTTTCAAAAATACCACTTTAGCCATTGAGCGGATATAATTCTAAAAGCCATAACTTCTGTTCTAATGGGAATTTCAAAGAAACAATTGCAGTAAACTCCCGATTATCCGGCCTAATGTGGCGGAAAGGCAGACCGGATAACAAAAAAGCCGGATAGGCCAGAGTTCTACAAATATTTACTAACTTCGAGCCCTCCCGCCGCCATGATATTAAAAACACATCTTACACATATTAAGATAAATTTTACATGTACAACAGTTTCAAAAGAATCAAAACATTAACATAAAACGTAATTCTAAATTCGTAAAAAAATGAATAAATCTTATTTTACTGTTTATTAATAAATGATTGCACAAATATGAAAAGTTATGCATAAGATAGGAGTCAAAATTTACAGTTTTTAGTTTTTGAAAAAGTCCTTAATAGAGGACTGCTTCTCCCTGTTAGCCCTCTTCCGCGACGCAATGTCCCTCCATTTACCAAGTAGATGATATCAAGTGATGACGTTACTGCTAACTACTGTACTGCAGTGATACCTCAATCGTCTTAAACCCTTGCTAATGTGGGATGATATTTTTCCTGCAATCCTTTTAATCTTTTTCTTCTGATATTTATCCCTCTGTCAACACTTCTACAATATCGTTTTCAACTAATTCATTAATTTCGTCGTTTGCCATCCATTCTGTAATGTCTTCTGCATTGACGTCGTCAGAGCACGGTATATTTTTCAGCAACGGAAGAAGCTTATCGTTCTCACCTCCCATTGCGTTACCCACGCGGGTTTATGTTTACCTTTTTGGTCCAAAAGGATGTTCCAAGACCTTGCATTTACGTTTGAAATTTCTTCCCATGCTTTTGGTACCCAGCAGGACGGGAACCTGCCTTTTTGGCCGCTTGCAACATTCCTCATTTTTTTAATAGGCCGGATAGTACGGAGTGCCGAATAGTCGCGAACCGGATAGCTGGGAGTTTACTGTATATCAAAATGTTAAAAAAAGACAAGAGTTTAACAACTAAAAAAAAAAATAAATAAATAACTGATTTAATTTTCAACTGAGGATGCCTCCGGAGAGAGGTGAAAACTTGATTGTTTTTAAAATGAGCTAGAATATATAGATGCTATATAGCATACTCTAAACCTGATAGTATATGTTTTTAAGTAAAATAACGAAATATGTCTTGAAGTTTCTAATGAAAAATAACGAAATATATCGTATAGAAATTAATTTTTATGTAAAAGTATACAAACAAGATAAAGAATTTTTTTAATGAAAAAATAACTGTGTCATGGTTTTATTTAACTGAAATTTTATGTAACAGATAATGAAAAAATGTCTATACTATGATAGCTACTTTGATTATAATGCCTGAAGAGATGGTAAAGGATATATAAGTATAAAATTTAATTTAGAGTTTCTGAGAAAACCAATCATATATTTAAAAGATATTTATTCTAAAAAACTAAAAATAAACCCGGAAAAAACATAAAGTTTTTATGATAATTAAACCCAACGTACTGCGTCAAATGAGCGTCTTCAATTTTTTTTTTTTTAAGAATCACGTAATCTTGCAGCCTTCAGTGACTGCTTGAAAATTAATGAAAAAGAAACACATATAAAAAAAATCCCTGCCGGTCCGGCCTACAGGCAGAGGTAGATTTCGAAGTTAAGTATACTAATTTCACCAACAAAAACTAAATCATTATTAGATATAAATCCACTTTAACAGTTTTATCTGTCTGCTTTTGACGAGTTTTTATTTCCTTTTTTTAAAAATAGCTGGTTTTATCAGAATCATGTTAAGGCGATATTAAAAAAAAAATATATATATTTTTTCCATACTCAACAACTCGAAATTTTCTGGCACATTTTCAGACTCATTTTTAATAAAAAAAAAAATATGAAACATGATGACGTGATTTTTGAAAAGATTTATAAGCGACCTGTGTTTTTATTTTCCTTTCAATTAATTAAAACTTGATTAATAAACAATTATTTTCTCAGTAGGGCAATATTTTTCGTTTCTAACACAGTCGCGTCGGGAAATTCTGTTCAAAATGCCCACTTTGACTTCATTTTTTGAAATATATTCTGCCTCTATCAAAAAATCGATCATTACTGTGCATTATATAGTTTCTGAATAAGAGAATCTAGCAATTGGATGCGTCAGAGCAAAAATGAATTTAAAATGAGTAAGAAAACAGACTGTTTGGATTTGAATGCACCCTTAATAAGATGGCTTTTTTCTTCAACCGCTATGTATTTTTAATTTGTTTTTGCTGTAAGAATTTTCCCTATCAAAAACTTGTCTAAATAAATGTTGAAGACAATATTAAGAAGATATATGATAAATTCATGGAGATTTTATATCTTGTGAATTGACGGAGTTATGAAAATTTTTCTTCTTCAACCCCCTTTTTTTTTTCGTTTTTTATTTTTTTTTTGCGGTACGAATTGGTCCTATCAAAAACTTGTGAATATAAAAGTTGTAGATAATATTAAGGAGATGTATAATAAAATTAATTGGATTCGATATCTTGAGAATTGAGGAAGTAAGGAATTTTTTTTCCCAAAAACCCTATTTTTTGTGCCTTTCGAGCCTATTTTTAATTTTATCAAAAATCTGTGATGCATGAATTTTTGGCGCTATTTTTAGAAGTAATAAAAACTTTAAGCTGATTTGATATGTACAAAAATTAAGAAGTTATGGGGTTTTTTCGGTTTTCACAAAACCCCTCCCTATTTCCATCCCCTTGGTCCGCATTTGCCCATTAACGAACTTAACCGAGATTTTATGTCCCTTAATTTTATGTATCAGTTTGGAAGAGATTTGTGTAGAATTACGGAAGTTATCGTGTCCAGAAGAAAGTGATAACACAATTGTTTCGGGAAATTCCGTTCAAAATGCCCACTTTGACATAATTTTTTGAAATATATTCTGCCTCTATCAAAAAATCGATCATTGCGGTACATTATATAGTTTCTGAATAAGTGAATCTACCAATTAAATGCGTTTGAGAGGAGAAATGAATTTAAAAATGAGTCAGAAAATAAGCAGTTTGGATTTGAGTGTATCCTTAATTCAATGATTTTTCCAACGCAATCCGCATCGGGAAATTCGGTTCAAAATGCCCACTTTGACTTCATTTTTTGAAATATATTCTGCCTCTATCAAAAAATCGATCATTACTGTACATTATATAATTTCTGAGTAAGAAAACGTACCAATTGGAAGCCTCTGAGAGCAAAAATGAATTGTAAAATGAGTCAGAAAATAAGCAGTTTGAATTTGAATACACCCGTACTTAGATGATTTTTTTCTTCAACCGCTATGCATTTTTAATTTGTTTTTGCTGTAAGAATTGGTCCTATCCATAACTTGTCTATATAGATGTTGTAGACAATATTAAGAAGATATATGATAAATTCATGGGGATTTTATATCTTTTGAATTGACGGAGTTAAGGATTTTTTACTTCTTCAAACCCCCTTTTGTTTTCGTTTTTAATTTTTTTTTTTTTGCGGTACGAATTGGTCCTATCAAAAACTTGTGAATGTAAAAGTTGTATATAATATTAAGGAGATTTATAATAAAATTAATTGAAATTGATATCTTTAGAATTGACGAAGTTATGAATTTTTTTCTCCCGAAAACCCTATTTTTTGCGCCCCTTGAGCCCATTTTTAACTTTTTCAAAAATCTGTGATACATAAAATTTTGGTCCTATTTTCAGAAGTAATAAAAACTTTAAACTGATTTGATATGTACAGATATTAAGAAGTTATGGGGTGTTTTCTGTTTTCACAAAACACCTCCCTATTTCCATCCCCTTGGTCCGATTTTGCCCATTAACGAACTTAACCCAGATTTTATGCCCATTGATTTTATGTATCAGTTTGGAAGAGATTAGTGCAGAATTACGAACGTTATCGTGTGCAGAAGAAAGTGATATATATAGATAGACAGACAGATAGATAGATAGATAGATAGATAGATAGATAGATATAAAGTTTTTTACTGAGGGTGGTTTTGGGATCTAGGGGTCATGATCGGTGTAGATCTGCAAAAATTTTTCAGAAATTCCAACATAGGAACGATCCCAATAGGTAGTATTTCATACGAAATCTACCTAAAACAGTGTTATCAGCCAGATTGGGAATTTTGTTCTTATTTTGAGGAATTTTGAATTTTGTGGGTTTTTTTTTTTGGGGGGGGGGCAGGTGGTAGATATTAACGGGGAAATTTTGAGGGCACATTAACATTTTGGGTAAAAGTTTGGGGAATTTTTTATTATTTCAGGCTCTCAAGAAAAGTTTATTTTTTGTTATCTGTCACGGAAGTAAGAAAATATATATATCAAGTATCTTTAACCTCATATGTCCATCCTTTACCATTTACACATGTTTTAAATTCTAATTTATTATTCATCTAATTATATTTATATTTTTGTAATTAGTATTATCTATATTATTAAGGAAATTTTTTCTTTCGTAACGCTGACATCATTTTTAGGTTGGCATCACTTGACGATTAAATTTCGGTTCTGCAATTTTCGATACAGCAATTTTTATAAACCTATAACTATCATACATTTTTAATTTTTTACAGAATATATGGGGGTGGGGGGGGCGGATTTTTCATTTTTAATATTTTTTTAGATCGTCTATTAAGGGGGTCCGGGACACAAAAATCTTTAAATTTTCTAAAAAAAATTTATTACATTAAAAATTGCTCTGTATTTTTCTGTTTAAACGACGTTTAAATCTTGTTTCTATCCTAATTGAAGCAGGAAATATTATTATTTTCGTTTCGGTTTGTTTTCAAAATCTAGCTTTCAAGCAATGGTTATCATGGAAACGACTTCTTTTGAAAATGCGTTTTTCTTCATGAAGGGGTTTTCACCATTTCACGTACTTAAATTGTTATAAGTCAAGAACCGTTAAAAATAAATGATTCAAAGTGGGAACATTTATTTTCGGTAGCTTTCATTACAAAAAGCTACCTATTGGAGCGGTTCGGAGGAATGCGATTTCAAAAAATTCATCGATCATGACCCCCAGACCCCGAAACCACCCTCCGTTCAAAATTGATATATATATATATATATATATATATATATATATATATATTATATCATTTCAAAATGCTAAAACAACATAACTTCAAAAGGAAGGTGTATATCTGTAAAAATTTTTAAACAGTAAAATATTTATAAAAACAAAAACAAGAAAGACAGGTAAAAAAACAAAAACAGTCAAAAACAAACTTTTTTTTACCTGTCTTTCTTGTTTTCGTTTTTATAAATATTTTACTGTTTAAAAATTTTTACAGATATACACCTTCCTTTTGAAGTTATGTTGTTTTAGCATTTTGAAATGATATAATATGCTTTATTGCATTTGATATGTGCTGCTGTAGCGCCATTCATGCAGTAATTTATCATTAATTTTGGAATAATATATATATATATATATATATATATATATATATATCTGACATATGTCACACTCTAACTCTCGTAATTATGATCCGATTTCGATGTAATTCGGTGTGTGCATAGTACATACCAATGTCTCGAACGAGTTCGTTGGCCAGCTTCATCCGCCGTTTTGTTTCAAAATGGCGGTCATTTAAAATTTTTAAAAAAATTTAAAATTTGAAATGTGGTATCAAAAAATTAAAAATGGAAAAATAATTTTTTCTCATGTATTTGACCTTTATACAAAGATTCTGGAGCAGTTTTTGTTTCGTCTATATCTTAAAAAATGGCTGAGTTATAGCATTTTGAATTTCTAGCGTGGCTGGCATTTTGAAACGTCCTGAAATTTGTCACGCGATAAAAAGCGTATTTATGAACCGATTTCGATGTAATTCGGTGCGTACATAGTACATACCAATGTCTCGACCGAGTTCGTTGGCCAGCTTCATCCGCCATTTTGTTTCAAAATGGCGGCCATTTAAAATTTAAAAAAAATTTAAAATTTGAAATGTGGTACCAAAAAATTGAAAATGGAAAAATATTTTTTTCTTATGTATTTGACCTTTATAGAAAGATTTCGGAGGAGTTTTTGTTTAGTCTATATCTTAAAAAATGGCTGAGTTGCAGCATTTTGAATTTCTACCGTGGCTGACATTTTGAAACGTCCTGAATTTTGTCACGCGATAAAAGGCGTATTTATGAACCGATTTGGATGTAACTTCGTCAGTGGCGCACTCAGGATTTTATTTTGGAGGGGGCCGAACGTTGGCAGCGAAACATAATAAAATTAGAGGGGGGGGGGGCAAAATTTCTCAAGTTTTGATTACAGTAGGAAATTACATGGAGACACTAATTAATCATAAAATTACCGTGATTAATTCAGTATCAATTAATTGGTTATTTATTTTAATTAAAATTATTATACTTAAAGTTTAATTTTATTAATAATTAAAAAAGTACTAATTTTTGAATGTGCAGAAGTTAAACGCCTCATAAATAAACATTTATAGAATTTCCCATTTATATCTATCTGATTGTCAGACATATTGTAGTTTAAGAAAAATATCCAAAATAGCTTTGACGAGGTGAATTATTGGATGCAAATTTTTAGGCTAGTTCATTTAAATTTAACTCGTCACTCAGAATTGTATGGGAATTAATAAACTAATAGAGAATTTAATCTCTTGTGGGGTATGACAGTAAATTCTTGTAGAGCCATTGTCTCTAGTCGTGGAAAGGTTAGATGCTCCTACAGCCAGCGTGGCTTAACCGACTATGGGGCCAAGTTAAATGGATAAAAAAAATTACTTTAAAAATTCAATTAAAAATATTGTTACACATAAAATAATTTTTTTTTTTATAAAGCTCTTGAATTACTTCAGTCGCAGTTACATTAATCTCTCTGTTTATATATAACAAAGCCAGCCCATTTAATCTTGATTCTGTCATTGTGGATCTTAAGTAGGTTTTTAAAATGTCTAATGTAAAAAATTACCTTTAGCTGAGATAGGTTGTAACGGGAAGTGTTGCAAATATCTTTAGTTATTTGTAGGTGTTGGGGTGCAACATTTTATCGCATTTCGAAACTGCTTCAATAGCATTCTTGCATCGAATTATTGAAAGCTATTTCTCAAATTTTCTGTCAAATTTTTGAATTCGGCATTCAAAATTTCTGAATTTGAAGAAAGTAAATCATGCATATAAAACTCACACAATTGACGAAAATCTTTTATTTCACTAGCTGTTGCAGCACCTTTTCCATTATGTAGAAAAAAATCAAAATGTTGCGATGCCGAGTGAAATGTCTATTGAATTGTGTGAACGCTTGATCAACGAATGGGATAAAAATATTTTTTCTGAAATGCTCTGCTATAGAATCGGCTGGAACATTGGATCGTTTGTTTTGATGCAGTTTTTGGCATTTTAATGTCAATATGAATGTTATTGGCTTTCATATAAGCTTATGATAAATATCCTTGAAAGAAATAATCTAAGGCTTTACGAATAGTATTTAAGTGAGCCACAACATTGTTAACGAAATTTCAGGCAATTAAAAGATCACTGGCAGATTTTTGCAATAATTTAGACAATGATAAAGTGTATACTAATATATTCTGTAAGCTAAATAAAGAAATTAGGAAACCAAATTCACACAACGAATTTTTAAAAAGTTCTGCCTTAGAAGACGAATCTCTGTCTTCCCAAGATGCGATTGTTTCAAAACGATCAATTACTGCATCATATAATTCTACCATGGTCATGATGGCTTTATGGCATCCCACCCACCTAGTTGGACAAACTTTTTGTAGTTTTTGGTTATTAATTTCCGGTGTATGTTTGTCAATATTGTTGAGGAGGACGTCTTGTCTATTTAGGAGTATTAAAAAATTGTGTGTCATTTCAATTATGCCAATGAGGTTTCTTATTTCTGTCCCAGATACAACATTTCACGTGCTAAATTTAAACTATGTGAGACCTAAATCCGTTAAACTTTCCGTTCATTGATGGGACACCATCATAACCTTGTCCTACGTAAATAGGACAAATCGATATCATGTCTTTAATCCTTCTAACATTTTGCCGGGCAAGTTTTTTCCTCCAGTGCTTGCTACAGGAATAAATTGTAAGAATTCTTCACAAATTTTGTTGTCATTCTCTTCATCTATATATCAGACACACAAGGAAAGATGTTCAGTAGTAGGAATTTCACAAGTTTCACCATCAAGAAATGAGAAACATTTTGCAGAATTATTTTTTTTTCTATCAAACGATTCAAGATGATATTGTTACACCCGTTTATACTTTGGTTTTGTATGTTCCAGCTAATAAAAATAGCGTTTTTGGCAGAATGTCTAAAATGTTCAGTGAGGTTTTCATCCCCCGCATCGACTCTTGTTCTTAGTAAAGTTCAAAAGTTTGCTTCATTGGCGATTGCCACCTGCTCAATCGCATAAAATTACAATTTTTATAATCGGTTCCGATTTACTGCAACTTGTGATACCTGACCCACATAAATTTTTCTATCGACTGAAATGTATTTCCTTTTTGAATATTCTGTAGCTTTTCGCAAGCTGCAATAGCCCTGAAATGATATTGTTTTTTGTTGATTATTAAATTTCTCAATGGCTTTCTTCCAATTATTATAACTTTGTATGACCAACTTCCCAGCTACTTCCGATTTAGATTTTCCAACGTTAGGAGGTTAAAAAAATACGCAATATTTACAATGTGCACTATTTTCAACTTGAGAATACACAGGCCAAGTATATTTTTTAAACCATGTGTGTTGAAAACTTTGTTTGTGATTTGCAGCTGTAGCACAGGTTGCGGAAAAATTAAAACTTGTTTCTGGTTCCCACAACTCTTTCATAATATTTAAGTTATCGTCAGTATTGAATGTTTGTTCTTTCAAAAATACGATGTCTTACTAATTGCTTTCATCAAAGGAAATACTATTCTTCATGGTTGTTCGATGGCTTTGGCTGATTTGCGACTAGGGAAACGGAATCCAAATCGGTATTTATAGTGTTAATAACGTCGTTACTACTAGCATTTAAATCATCCTTTTTTATATTTTGAAATAATTAAATTTCAAAAAAATATTTTACACATTTAATTTGCAAATGTCACTGAAGAGTTTCCATGCAGATTACTTTTAACAGCTGAAAAACTTGTTTGAAGATTAATATGATTGTCAATAAAGTCACTGCAAAATTGCCATGTAAAATACAAAATACATTTTTGTGTAACTTTTGTGTACTCGCATATAACTCTGTATAGTATTCCATGTCCAAATAAAAGGAAAAGGAATGGTAAGGATGCGACCGAGCCAAGTGAGGATTTTGGCACTATAATGATCCAAACCGAAGTTCACTATATTACATCTGGACCTTCTGAATCTAGACGCTGGATCTCAATTGTTCGACTGGGAGAAACTTGAAACAAACACGATTCAGCTTTAATCACCAAAAGGATGTCATTTTTTTGGTGGTAATAGCTTTCTTTGTAACTTTCTGCTTTCATTCTTGCAATTAAAAAAAAAGTTTTCTAAAACTGCATGCAATAATGGGGGAAAAACTGATGAAGTCTTTTTTTTTAACTGCATGGTAGCATTGCAGTGTAGCCAGCCGTATAATGAGAATTACCAATGATATAGAGAAATGTGATCTCAAGCAAACGCGTTTCTCTAGTTGTGTATCTTTGAAGTTGGCTGGGAAGACCCGGGTATTTATAGGGTGTCAATTAGCTTTTTACACAAACGCACACACACGAAAAACAAACTTTGATCTCGTAAATATTTTAGATATTTTTCTAGTGTTTTCTCCCTTTTTTTGGAGGGGGCCAGGGCCCCCTGGCCCCCTCCCTGGGTGCGCCACTGAACTTCGTTTATACATAGTACATACCAATGTCTCGACCGGGTTCGTTGGCTAGCTTCATCCGCCATCTTGTTTAAAAATTGCGGCCATTTAAATTTTTAAGAAAAATTTAAATTTGAAATGTGGTACCAAAAAATTGAAAATTGAAAAAATATTTTCTGTTTATGTGTTTGACCTTGATAAAAAGATTCGGGAGCAGTTTTTGTTTCGTCTATATCTTAAGAAATGGCTGAGTTATAGCATTTTGAATTTCTAGCGTGGCTGACATTTTGAAACGTCCTGATTTTTGTCACGTAATAACAGGCGTATTTATGAACCGATTTGGATGTACCTTGGTGTGTACATAGTACATACAAATATCTCGACCGAGTTCGTTGGCCAGCTTCATCCGCCATCTTGTTTCAAAATGGCGGCCATTTAAAAAAATTAAAAAAATTAAAATGAGATACCAAAAAATTGGAAAATGAAAAAGATTTTTTTTTATGTGTTTGACCTTAATACAAAGATTCCGGAACAGTTTTTGTTTCGTCTATATCTAAAAAAATGGCTGAGTAATAGCATTTTGAATTTCTATTGTGGCTGACATTTTAAAACGACCTGATTTTTGTCACGCGATAACAGGCGTATTTATGAACCGATTTGGATGTAACTTGGTCTGTACATAGTACATACCAATGTCTCGACCGAGTTCGTTGGCCAGCTTCATTCGCCATCTTGTTTCAAAAGGGTTGCCATTTAAAAATAAATTAAATTTAAAATTTAAAATGAGGTTTTAAAAAATTGGAAAATGAAAAAGATTTTTTTTTATGTGTTTGGCCTTGATACAAAGATTCCGGAGCAGTTTTTGTTTCTGAAAATTTGTTCTTTTGTTTATATCTTAAAAAATGTTTGAATTATAGCACTTTGAATTTCTAGCATGGCTAACATTTTGAAACGATCTTGTATTTGTCACGCGATAACACACGTATTCGCCTATTTCGATGTAAGAAGGCATGTGGATAGTATACATCAATACCTCGACCAAGTTCGCTGGGCAGATTCATAAGCCATCTTGTTTCAAAATGGCGACCATTAAATAAAAAAAATATATATATATTTAAAGTGAGGTGCAAAAAAATTAGAAATTGAAAAAGGTTTCTTTCTTAAGTATTTGACCTTGATATAAGGATTCAGGAGCATTTTTTGTTTTTCTTTACCTTAAAAAATGGCTCAGATATAGCAGTTTCAATTTCTAATGTGGGTGACATTTTGAAAAATCTGATCTTTTGCATGCGAGAGCACTCGTATATATCAACCGATTCCGATGTGATTAAGCATGTGTACAGCAATTACTAAGATCTCGACCAAGTTCACTGGTTAGCCTCATCCACCATGTTGTCTTAAAATGGCAGGCACTTTAAGAAATCGCCGAATTTGGCAGCCAAATATAAATTACTTTAAAGAAAAGCAGCTTGGATAAAGCTGACTAATTTCGCGAAATTCTCATTCATTATATTGATAAAAATTAGTATTGAATCTCCTATATTCGGTTTCCACTAAATTGAGCTTCGTGTGTTTGAATGATATAAGTTGGCTTTTTTAAAATAAGGAATATGAAAGCTACCTCTTCCTCCCGGCACTGGCCGGAAGGACTTTTTCAATTGCGGTACTTTAATTTTGATTCAGCAAATTGAAAAAAATAATTACTCTTGAAAATATGATTTTTTTTTTTAAAGTTACAGCATTTTTTTAACTTTAAATATTTTTAATTTTTAATTAAATTAATATTTTTAAAAATGCTGAATCAAAATTAAAACTTATATAGTTCTGTTTATTTAAATGCAAAAAAATTGAAATTCAACAAATAATATTTCGAGTTATAACAATTCAAAATTACTCCACAGTTTTAATAAGTTTTTAATTTTTAAATTAAAAAAATATGAGAAGTTTTATCATGTGATTTTGCTTACAAATAATATGGTTAACCATCACAAAAAATTTCAAAATTTTAACACATTTTTTTTTTTTAATGTGTCCCGGGCCTCCTTACCTCAGGGGTAGTGGTACATTTATGGAACCACTTACTTTTAATCCCCAAATGCCAAAATGGCAACATAATATTAGTAAAAAAAAAATCAGTTTGTTATGTATGTGAAATTATAGCTTTTTCATATTTTCAAATAAATATTTGTTTGTAAATTCCGGTATCAATCATTGATTTCAACATTTTAGGAATGGAAGTTCTTTGACCCTGAAGGGGTTAATAAGAAAAAAGAGTGTTTACGTGTATATATAAAAAATATCAATAATTAGGATGAGTGAAGAGAATCCTCTACTAGGCAACACAAATTACATTTTGTCGTACACTTTACAAAAAAACTATTCAGTATTTTGTTTTGAAATTAAACATAAAAATAAATTATGATCTGTAGATTTGCATAATATTATTTTTTTTTACAGAATAACCTTTAAAAGTTTATTATTTTAATTAATTTATTTTACATGTTTTTCCTTTACAGACGCATTTTTGCAACTAAAAAATGGAACACGTCTATTTTCAGAAGAAAAAAATAAATCATGGAGTTAGTCATTATAGATAGAATCAATGTTAATTAAATAGTTTCACGATTTCTTTTATAAACTTTTTAAAATACCCTTTTTTATGAAAATTTTAGCATAGTTTTAATGAATTAAAATTTGTGATAATTCAATTATTTACATTCAATTATAAAAGTATTTTTCAGTGTTAAGAATTCAAATACACAATTTATTCTTATTATGAGAAATCGTTTACGCAGAAGATGCTTTACGCATTTTAAAAGAATATATTATGATTTTTTTTTGTAAAGTGGCAACAAAAGAATTGTAAAGAAATAAAATTAATCGTTAAATTCGTTATATCATAAATAAAAAATTCCTAGGAAATTCTTATATTAGTTATTTGACTGAATTTACATTTGTAAAATTAAAATGCGCCAAAACATAAAATAACGTTTTTCCTTAATAAATGCAAAAATAATATAAAAAATATTGTTGCTTTCAAATATTTATTTTACTAAATAATGCTTTGCGAATCCAAACAAAGCATGGCTTTTGCTAGTATATTTAAAGGCGATTTATGATCTGCACCCAGCGAACATAAAAGTACCATTTTATTTTATTGTATCGTACTGATTTATTTATTGACGAAGTTTTAATGTCGTTGTCGTTAAAACTATTTATATTTTTTAAATGGATTGTTCTTCTGTTATGGTGTTTGCATGTAGTGGAGGTAGATTTCAAAAATCCATTCTTGGAATTTTTTTAAAGCCGCTATAAATGGGTAAATTGAGATACAGTCTTCAAAGAAATTGCCTTTGAAAATGTATTTTCCCCTACACGTCGGTGTAAAACTTAAAAACGTGGGGTGTTTAGAGGTTTCAAAAATTGCAGTAACAAAAATTCCAAAACCGAAATTTCATCGTCAGACTTTGCCATTCGTAAAATGACGTCAGCGTTACGGGCGGACACATTTTCTCTTTATAATATAGATAGATTTTAAACCATGAATGATTTTTTAATCTATATTTATCGCGTGTGGTCCGATTACGAAAGATTAATCCGTTTTCCTTTAAAGCAATATAAATAATTCAGCATTTGTTTCCGTCTAATATTCCAGAACGAAATTAAACATAAAAAAAAAAACACAATCTAAACAAAATACACTTTTAACTTATATGTAATCGTAATGTGCGCTTAAACCGCTGGAATTTTGAGTATCGGAAAGTCTGCAATAAGTAGAAAAATCTTATGCGATTCCTTCATCTATTAATTCCGGCAACGAGATTAATACAAAAGTATGGTGTTTAATCAATTTCAAAAGTTTATTTAAATACATGATTGATATTTTTATATAAAAATATATGACAATCATAATAAAGGAATAAAATATAAAAGGCGAATTATTCCAAATATATTTTGGGTATAGATGTATTTTTTAATGCTGCTAGAACCTCTCTGCGATTTGCCTGTATATTGATATTTATTTTGTTGAGAACCTTACGTGCCAGAAGAAAGAGCTCTACATTTTTTAACACAAAGTATTAAAAAAATATTCTAAATATTTGTATTCGTTTTGTAAATGGAAGAACATTTTTAACTTAAAAGATAATCTCCATAAGCGGCATTTTAAAATACCCGGTACATGACTAAAAATATTAATTTTAGAACAAGTATTTTGTCGGATCGAAAATCTGTCTAAAGTGTTATCTACATTGTCCCTAAATTTTAATAATTTCATTTGTTTATGCACTATTAAAAATATATTTTCGATATAAATATAAAGTAACATAAGCAAATGAACGTAGTATTACATAAGCGAGTCCTTCCTGTTTAATGTTTTGCACATATCCCACTATAAATAATGGATATTTTATGCCTTTATTAGATTCAAAATCTTCACATTTGTACTATTAATGTTGTATTAAATAATCCCTTCTATATATTCTGTTCAATTATGACATTTATGCAAGCTCTGGTGATGTCTTATAAAAGCTCTTTGCGCTAAGGCATCTATGGGCATTGCATATTTTATATACGTTACAAGCGGAGCCTGCATATAAATACAGGTGCGATGTTTTTATTGCGTATATACAGGGTGCTCAAAACACATGGAAAACCGGGAACTACCATTTTTAATATGATATCTACTTTACTTAATCCATAATTACAGCATTTAAATAAGGCGACGATTACCATACAGAAATACTAGTACTCAAATTCTAAAAAGGAAAGTGAATTGTGACCACCCTGTTAATACATATACTAATACAGAGAATCAGTTATATAAAAATAGCATTAATATTAGAAGCATTTTTTAAAATCTAAATTATTGTTAAGTATTTTATTCTTTATGGTTTGAAGGATTTCCATTTGGTATGTTATAATTTATTATAAATCTAAGATATCATATTCACAAAAAAATTACTTACAATCATAACATTAAAGCTACTTCAAAATAAATGACATTTCAACATAATTTTCACAGGATGCAATCAGACATTATGACAGAAAAATATGTACTCTTAAATCCAATTCATGAAACTTCCTTTTCAGCTGTGATTTTATTTTTATATTTCTTTTCAAGAGTTGTTGCTCCTGAAATTACTAATTTTGAAGAAAATTGCTTTCCTTGCTCTTTGATGACATAATAAAATTTGGTATAAAGATATAATTTTTTTGAAAAGGAAAACACGGATAGTAATTTATTTTAAGTTCAATATTAAATTAGAAATGGAAGAATTGTGACGATAAATTAAATATAAAGTGTTTGTGAGGAATTCAGAAAAAGTAAACTAAAATTCCCCTATTTTCAACACTAAAGCTATCGGGTGGCTCGTATAGTAGATAGTGTGCGTAGATGTTAATGTCTACGTGTGTTTGTCACCACTAATTTCAAATAATAGTTTTTGTCTTATTCAATCACAGAAATCTGCTCTTATATCTGTATTTAAAAAAAAAAAAAAAAAAAAAAAACAAAAAAAAAAACGAAGTTTTCTATAGTAAGGGTGATAAGCACTCCTAGAATTTTCACACTCTATTATATGTTTCAAATTACCCAGCTATGAGAGAGTTTATGCTATGCATGCAGGGCTGCAGAGTCGGTGGAGAAAATGGACGACTCTGACTCCCGCTTCGACTCTAGGAATTTTAACAGATCCGACTCCGACTTTTTCACTCAAAAATGGGCCTGACTTCGACTCCGACAACGCAGCCCTGCTTGTAAAATGGACGACTCCGACTCCGACAACGCAGCCCTGCTTGTAAATGGACGACTCCGACTCCGGGAATTTTAACAGATCCCACTCTGATACTTTCACTCAAAAATGGGCCTGACTCAGACTCCGACTCCGCAGCCCTGTATGTATGTGATGTTTTTACCGGCTGTAAGATAGATCTGGCCAGTTTGCGAACAATGTTGTCATGATTTTCGATGATCGAAGACAGAGCTTTGCAGTCGAGTATCGTCGTGCAACGAATGGTAGCATTGGAACGAAAATGCACTGAAGGTTTTCCCGAAGATAACATACTCATTTACAACAGAAAGACGGTTTCTTCGGTATATGTGATGTAACACAAACATCTTCCACAACATCATATTCTGAAGATACCACAGAGGCATTAATATTCGATGTAATAAAGGATCAGATCATATTAGTACGATGTATTTAACACCAAGCAGCCGGGGTTATTTTAAGAATCAAAACACAAGGGGGGAAAGCCTGCTCCTAACACCATGCACACTAATTTAAGAGAGCTTGGAGCGGGGAGATACAGAGACCACGGGCGAATCAGGAATCGGTGCCCGCCAAACAATCCAATCAGGCGGCCGGAATTAATACTTATAAGCGCATTAATTTCGTGGTGACAAGTGGCCCTGCGGAAAAGCGCGTGAATCGGAAAGTTTAGAACAAAATAAAAAATTTAAAAGAAAATGGCAAAATAAAAAACATCCGAATTGCTTTAGCGTCTAGGTTTTAGCACTGAGAAACGTAATAGCTTTAAGGAAGTTTTTTATAAAAAGGAAATGCTTTTTAGATTAGAAATTTGAATAAGAATAATATAATACGCGTTTTAAAAATAAAAGGAGTTTAAATAGAAATAATTAATATGACATTTTTAAGAGACAGGGAAACAATGAATATGCGAGAAATATTTTAATAAAGATTTGTGGAATAAATTTTTTGCAATATGTAGATCTGAATTTCTTCGTTATTAATTGTATATAATACTACAGGATGTCCATAAAGAATGTCTCAGTTATAAATTTTAATAGTATCCACTGTAAGTGTTGTAGAGTGTTGGTTCAAGGTCACAAATAAAGAGTAACTCAAGCAGCTTTGGATAAGCGCATGCGCGAGTATTGTTTTGTTATCGACTCTCTCGCAGTGCCACATACACAAAATGGCGACTCTTGAGCGTAAAGCGTTATTAATGGGTTGAAGATTTAAAATCTGTTAGAGCCATGCGAATTTTTCCTTTGGGGTTTAATAAAAGATCGTGTCTACGTTCCGCCGCTACCAAATGATTTGCCAGAGTTGAGACACAGAATTGAAGGGCCTATTGCTTACATTACTCCGGATTTCCTAATCGAAGTGTGGGAAGAATTGGACTTTAGGTTGGATGTGTACCGTATAACTAAAGATGCCCATATTGAACATTTATAAGAAAAACTAGGTTAGCTTGCCTTCAATTTGCTGTATGATTTGTTGTAAATAATCTAAATTAAACTGGCATAATATGCTATTGAAACTGGAACTTTTTTATGGACACGCTTATATTATACTAGCCGTCCTTGGCGACCAGTTTGGTCTCCCTGTATCATGTTACTTTTATTCATAATTCAATATACTTGCTCTGTCTTTCGCCAAGTCGGAAGATTGATAGAGAAATCAAGATCTCGGTATTTTTATGTTAATGGCGAGCAGGTGAAAAATCGCAAAACATTATTCCCGTCACATTTTTCATTTTATTATTATTTCATTAATTTCGTTAAAAATATAATCCTTTCACTCATTTCATTTAAAATACAAAACTTTCATTTAAAACAGAACATTCCAAATTCACGGCTTTCACCTCTTTCTTTTTTTTAGCGAAAAGAAAAGAAAAATATTAAATAATATGCCACAAACCATGACATTTGATTTCAATTTCAAAGCATTATTTAAATTTAACACGCGAAAAAACAAAAAGCTAACTGGCGAGTTTAAAAAATGCTATTGGCGAGACTTGCACCCGCTAACATAAACGTATCAAGAATTCTTTGCGACCATGGCAGCTTTTATGTAGTTTTATTCGAAAAAATAATTTTTGATTTTTTAACCAAAATGGAAACATTCCAAAAGATGAAAAGCGATGGGATTAGTTGGTAGTTGTTTATGACAGTCACATGACTTGGACTATTATAATATGGATGAAATGATGGCGATAGAACTGTATTTGGCGACTTATCACCTGCGCCTGACTAACATTAAAATAGCAAAATAGCCGCTTGGTATGAAAAAAGTGAAGCAGTCAGCCCAGAACTGTTGATGACAGTCACATGACCTAGGCTTTTATTATATAGATGAGATATTTATATGCAAGCAACGTTTTAATTTTTGATTATTCATTCCACAAAATTACAAAAATGTGATTAATATTAAATGATTAATTTACTGTGTGGTAATTGTATTTAGTATCTTGTAACTTAAGAATGTTCAGTGTAATTGTTAAGTTTAGTAAGTCATGCGATGGCCTATAGCAGAAAAAGTACGGTATTGAAGACTTTCATGTGGTGAAATTTATGACATAAGCTGATATATGTAACATACTGCAGCTTAGTCATCGATACACTAACTACATTTATGCTTTAGTTTTCATCATAATTACCAATTCTTTTGATTGACTGAAATAAGGGTTCTCAAACTTTTCAGTTACGGAGCCTTTTTTAAATTGAAACTACAAACGGGACATGATTTTTTATATCGCAGGTAAGTTGGCCAGAAAAAAAAGAAAAGAATAAAAAACACCCCGTGCGTTTTAATTACCAAATAGATCCAGAAAACAACGGTAATAGACATTCGACTGCACATCGTGTCTTCTTTCAATGCATGTTAACAAAAGAGATGAGTGGGTTTGTTGTTTCCATACTGAAATTGTAAGAAACGCTAAGATTTTTAATTAGGTTTTTAATACGAACACCTAATTTTGACATCCCATTTGGTTTCTTCGGCAAGGTTAGGTTAGCAAACGTGAAAACATTCGGTCAAGAAGCTTAGGGATTATGAAGGTTTAAATTTTGGAATTTATGATATGTTAAACATTATTTATGTTATAACATTTTGAATTTCTATTGTGGCTGACATTTTAAAACGACCTGATTTTTGTCACGCGATAAAAGGCGTATTTATGAACCGATTTGGATGTAATTCAGTGTGTACATAGTACATACCAATCTCTCGACCGAGTTCGTTGGCCAGCTTCATCCGCCGTTTTGTTTCAAAATGGCGGCCATTTAAAATTTTTAAAACATTTTAAAACTTGAAATGTGGTACCAAAAAATTAAAAATGGAAAAATATTTTTTTCTTATGTATTTGACCTTTATACAAAGATTCCGGAGCAGTTTTTGTTTCGTCTATATCTTAAAAAATGGCTGAGTTATAGCATTTTGAGTTTCTAGCGTGGCTGACATTTTGAAACGTCCTGAATTTTGTCACGCGATAAAAGGCGTATTTATGAACCGATTTGGATGTAATTTAGTGTGTACATAGTACATACCAATCTCTAGACCGAGTTCGTTGGCCAGCTTCATCAGCCATTTTGTTTCAAAATGGCGGCCATTTAAAATTTTTTTAAAAATTTAAAATTTGAAATGTGGTACCAAAAAATTGAAAATGGAAAAATATTTTTTCTTATGTATTTGACCTTTATACAAAGATTTCGGAGCAGTTTTTGTTTCGTCTATATCTTAAAAAATGGCTGAGTTATAGCATTTTGAATTTCTAGCGTGGCTGACATTTTGAAGCGGCCTGAATTTTGTCACGCGATAAAAGGCGTATTTATGAACCAATTTGGATGTAACTTCGTTTATACATAGTACATACCAATGTCTCGACCGGGTTCGTTGGTCAGCTTCATCCGCCATCTTGTTTAAAAATGGTGGCCATTTAAATTTTTAAGAAAAATTTAAATTTGAAATGTGGTACCAAAAAATTAAAAATTGAAAAAATATTTTCTTCTTATGTGTTTGACCTTGATAAAAAGATTCGGGAGCAGTTTTTGTTTCGTCTATATCTTAAGAAATGGCTGAGTTATAGCATTTTGAATTTCTTGCGTGGCTGACATTTTGAAACGTCCTGATTTTTCTCACGTAATAACAGGCGTATTTATGAACCGACTTGGATGTACCTTGGTGTGTACATAGTACATACAAATATCTCGACCGAGTTCGTTGGTCGGCTTCATCCGCCATCTTGTTTCAAAATGGCGGCCATTTAAAAAAATTAAAAAATAAAAAAAATTAAATGAGATACCAAAAAATTGGAAAGTGAAAAAGATTTTTTTTGTATGTGTTTGACCTTAATACAAAGATTCCGGAACAGTTTTTCTTTCGTCTATATCTAAAAAAAAAATGGCTGAGTAATAGCATTTTGAATTTCTCTTGTGGCTGACATTTTAAAACGACCTGATTTTTGTCACGCGATAACAGGCGTAATTATGAACCTATTTGGATGGAACTTGGTCTGTACATAGTACATACCAATGTCTCGACCGAGTTCGTTGGCCAGCTTCATTCGCCATCTTGTTTCAAAAGGGTTGCCATTTAAAAAAAATTAAATTTAAAATTCAAAATGAGGTATTAAACAATTGGAAAATGAAAAAGATTTTTTTATGTGTTTGGCCTTGATACAAAGATTCCGGAGCAGTTTTTGTTTCTGAAAATTTGTTCTTTTGTTTATATCTTAAAAAATGGTTGATTTATAGCACTTTGAATTTCTAGTATGGCTAACATTTTGAAACGATCTTGTATTTGTCACGCGATAACACACGTATTCGCCTATTTCGATGTAAGAAGGCATGTGGATAGTATACATCAACACCTCGACCAAGTTCGCTGGCCAGATTCTTCAGCCATCTTGTTTCAAAATGGCGACCATTAAATTAAAAAATATATATATATTTAAAGTGAGGTGCAAAAAAATTAGAAATTGAAAAAGGTTTCTTTCTTAAGTTTTTGACCTTGATATAAGGATTCAGGAGCATTTTTTGTTTGTCTTTACCTTAAAAAATAGCTCAGATATAGCAGTTTCAATTTCTATTGTGGGTGACATTTTGAAAAATCTGATTTTTTGCATGCGACAGCACGCCTATATACACTGCTCAAAACAATTAAAAGATATTTGAAGTTTTATATAAAATAAAGATATAAACGAATTTTTTTTGCCGAAAATAGAAGAAGAGAATCACAAATGCAAATTTTTATGGTTTTCAAACTGTGGAGTATGCAAATTTTGAGTTCGACGTCAAAAACGTCGCTTCAGCGGCAGCGAATGAAATTTGACTTTCAACTGGATAAAAGAGAATGAAGACAAGGATGATCGGCATTCAGTGATTGCTTTGTTTCGATGAGTACGATGTCTCAGCGAAGTCATTTGACAGATTCTGAAGCTTTGAGAATTGTTGGTAGGTTAGAAGGGGGCCAAACTCAAGCAGAAGTAGCGCAAGCCATTGGAGTGTCACAAAGTGTCATTTCCAGGATCTGGAACCGTTTTTTGGAGAGTGGATGTGCAGGCCGAAGACCAGGGCAAGGTCGTAGACGGGCAACAACGCCCAATGAAGATCGGTATTGAGCGTTAACAGCTCGGAGACACCGAACCATGAACGCTACTCTTCTCCAACAACACCTTCGCTCGGCTACAGGCACCACGATTTCAACTCAGACTGTCCGAAACCGGCTCCATGCTGTAGGTCTGTATGCTCACCGACCGATGGTATGTGTTAGATTAACATCAAGGCATCGTCGCGACCGCAGGGAGTGGGCAACCGAGCATGTCAACTGGAGGAGAAATGAATGGAGCAATATTCTGTTTTCTGACGAGTCCCGTTTTTCTGTGCATCCGGATAATAGGCGTATTTTCATCTGGAGGGACCGTGGCAGTAGGAATAATCCTGCGTTCGTGCACGAAAGTGTCAGATTTGGCGGTGGAGGAGTGTTGGTGTATGGTGGCATCTCCATTGACGGGCGCACTGACCTCTACATCTTTCGAGATGGAGCTCTGACTGGTCGCCATATAGGGATGAGATCCTCAGACCTATTGTAGTCCCTTACGCTGCAGGAATCGGAGATAACTTCATTTTAATGGACGATAACTGCAGGCCACATCGTGCAAACCTGGTGGAGGATTTCCTTTTCGAGGAAGGAATCGTTCGAATGGAATGGCCAGCGTGTTCTCCAGACTTGAATCCAATCGAGCACGTTTGGGACGCTCTAGGAAGACGAGTTTCTGGCCGCCAACAACCCCCACAAACTCTCCAAGAACTGGAAAGAGCTCTTCTGAAAGAGTGGGGCAGAATACCCCAACTCGTCATTAATAGCCTCATTGAGTCCATGCGTCAAAGGTGTTCAACGTTGCTGGCCGCCCGTGGAAACCATACCCCTACTGAAAATGATTTTCTTTGAAGAAAACATCTTTTCTTATTCTTTTTTTCTCGTATGCACATATTGTGTTTTTTCCTTTAGTACACAAATGCGCAATAAAATGCATTTTTTTCTGCCAAACATGTGTAATTTATTCTCATATAACTTACTATGTCTTTCGACCATGTATCAATCAGCTAAACAGTTTACCAGATACAAAATCCACCTAAGACTGCATTATCCTTTAATTGTTTTGAGCAGTGTATTAACCGATTCCGATGTGAGTGAGCATGTGCACAGCAATTACTAAGGTCTCGACCAAGTTCACTGCTTAGCCTCATCCACCATGTTGTCTTAAAATGACAGGCACTTTAAGAAATTGCCGAATTTGGCAGCCAAATATATGTTACTTTAAAGTAAAGCAGCTTGGATAAAGCTGACTAATTTCGCGAAATTCTCATTCATTATATTGATAAAAATTAGTATTGAATCTCCTATATTCGGTTTCCACTAAATTGAGCTTCGTGTGTTTGAATGATATAATTTGGCTTTTTTTAAATAAGGATTATGAAAGCTACCTCTTCCTCCCGGCACTGGCCGGAAGGACTTTTTACATTACATATAATTATTTTTTTATTTACTTGTAATGATGACTTTTAAGTTGTGTTTAATTGTTAGTTCCTATCTATAAACACTGTTTTGATGAGGCCTATGACGGTTAGAGTAGAGTTTCAGTAAAGCTAGAGATCCTACCTACACAACTTCCAGGTTGTGTAATATTTAAACGGAGTTTCTGACTATAAAATTGTCAATCGTCATCGTCTTCATTTTGAAAGACTTATCCAATGATATGCCACTCAATAGGGTGCGTAAATTTTTTTTTCGTCTCTACCGCCATTTTGAATTTATAAAAACGAAATATAGCCTTTAACAATCGGACGGTTTAGACGAATCGATAGAGACCTCATTCATTAAAATCCATCTAGCCATAGTGATGGTTCGAGGGTATAAAGAAATCCACATACCCAGATACGCGTGAAACACATAACCCTTCTTGGCAGTTGGGTAAAAAACGCAAAATTTGTCAGCACGATGATATCCGAAATAGTGCCTCATTCCGAATGTAAATGCGACAGAGTATGTATCATAAATAAGTATTGTATTCATCTTGAAAGTTGGATGAGTTCGTTAATGAAGTATGTAGCTCTTCTAGTTACTTTCCTCTATCTTCAATACAAGAAAGTATTGTTATCGAAATTTTTTTCGACTTCCGGTTGTCGTCAGATTTACACGTTTTAGGGGTCAGAGATCCCAAAAAACATGTTTATAGAAAATGTTTGTCTGTCCGTTTGTCAACATTGTACCATCAAAAAGTGTATGAAGTTATGCATAGAATTGAATCTTTTTGTATTTTTGGCTATGGCAAGCAGGTTCTCCCTTAATTTGGAAAAAATCCACCTGAAGGAAACACTGTAATAACGATTTGTGTGCCCTTTTCAATATTGTACCATCGAAAAGTGTATGAAGTTATGCATAGAATTGAACAAAATTTTTTGTGTATGTTTTTTGGCTATGGTAAGAAGGTCCTCCCTGAATTTGGAAATATTCCGCCAAAAGGAAGCACTATAATAGCGAATTTCGTGTGATTATCTTTATTTTTCGTAATTTTATTGTACACCGGCGGTTCGTGAAGCGACGGGAACTTCGCATCCTCATAAGCCGGCTATTCGCAAACAGCTGATATACAACAGGATAATGGAAAACTATTGATTTTAATAAGTATCATGATCGAGGTTAACTCGTTTTTAATCCGATTAATTGACTGAAGCAGAAATGTAAGAGGAAAGTCGAAGTTGATATAGTATTGAACTAATGAAAATGAAATACTGACATTTGTAACAACATTTTGAAATATTTATATAAGATAGAAGAAAGTTCTGGGATTGACCACAAGAGTAACAAATTTTTGATTTATTATATACACAAGCAAAATACCTTTTGTTACACATTAGATACATTTTATGTGAGTTGAGCTCAGTGGTATTTAACTGGTTATATCAAATTTTATCTTAATTATATTTTGTAATAAAATTCTACTTTGTAATCCTTATTTATAAGAAATGTTTAATCACGTTAGCTTCATAAAAAATTAATTATGCAAATCTACGCTTTAAAGAATGATTTAAAATATTTTCCTATAAAAGTAGTACGCAAAATTACAATTATTTAAATATGCTTATTAATTCAATATTATGTGATATTTACAACATCATGGTCACATTTATGGGATAATAAATAATATAATTTCGGGATATTAACTTTTAATGATTTCACTTTCTTATCATTATTATTATCACCATAAAAATTCACTCTTTCCATTAGGTATAGGAAATTCTCAATTCAATGTTCTTCTTATAAAAGGAAGTAAAAAAAAAAAACATCTTTTCGCTCTATAGATGAGTAACGTTGTTTATCTGTTTCAAATCTGCATACAAAGAAAGGTTTAAATAATCCATGATGACAGTTAAATATGTGACGAATAACCCTTTCTTTTCGGATGTGTGTATAAAATACCATGAATTCAATCTGAGTAGAGTTGAGTTATTTGATCGTTTCCGTTAAATAATATAATATTATGCGTCAGAGTTAGAGTTGTCAAAGGCATATAACAAATAACACATTGTTCAAACAGCAATTATTCTTTTCAATTACGTTTCGTTGTAATTGGGTTATGACATTTCAAAGGAAAACAAAGTATTTTAAGGTTAAGAATGTGAGTTTGTTTTTCTAGTAAATCTGTTCCACTATTATACAGGTCACATTATGCAATAATCACATAAACCTTGGGATCTGAATACAGCCCAGCGGGGTTCCATCATTTTAAATTACTATAAGCGCTGGGTGATTCAAAATAGATTAAACAAACATTAACTGTTTGTAGTGCCTAGTACAGGGATGGCGAACCTATGGCACGCGTGCCATAATTGGCACGCCGCATATTATTTTTGGCACGGCGTAGATTCAGATTCTACATCAATATATTGTAGAATTTCACAAAATGCACTGATTAAAGTAGATGTTGTAAATCTAGATGTTCAAGATGTTTATCTGAATTGTATTAGTTCGGTTGGTTGTCATTGTCATACAGATTGAAGAAACTGATCCCAACTGATATTTAATGTATCCCAATCTAGCTCAATATTGGCTCACAACATTTTAAGAATAAGAGAGAATTAGGAAATTATCGCAAAAAAAAGATTAAAAGGTATTATAAGCAAAAATGAAGATGGTAAAATTATAACAACTTGGAATTCAATTTCAGTCACTAAAAGCTCTAGATTCTGGCGCTTGCTATTTTGATAATTTTTTCTGCGAGGCATTCTTTTCGGAAATATAAAAAATTCAAGTAAAAAAATCTTGTCAAATGAGTCTAAATCAGTTTGCATTCTCCTAAAAATTACTAAGTACGAAAATGTATAAACATTTTGGCATCTAAGTTGAGACAACAGAAATAATACTTTTAAATAAATTTCTAAAGTGTAAAATCAAATATTACCCATATGTTTTTAATGCTAAAAACAAAATTTTAAGTAATTTTGATTTATTATTATTTGATCAATTAAAATTTTTATTGATGGCACGTCATGATCACGCAACATAAATTTTTGGAAAAATTTGGCACGTGGATGTGAAAAGGTTTGCCGTCCCTGGCCTAGTACATCAAATTATATTTATTTTTAAAATTAGAGTGACAATAAGTTTATTCAGTACAAAAATACAGGGCGTCTCACTTGATGCTGAAGTCGGACTTCCATTCAAAACTTTAACAATAATGGGAATATTTTAACGAAATTTCAAATTTAGATATCTCTCACTCTTATAGAAATAGAATGAACTAGACACTCCGTATTTCCGAATATAATCAACAATCCATGCGGTTTCGTTTGCCTAAATGCTGAACATTTTCCATCACATTTCATGACGTAATTGCATTTCATTTAAAGCCATCGCATAAATCTCTTCATAATTTATTTCCATTATGTTTTTTATTTTATTTTTTTTTTTACTTAAAATTATGAACGATATAGTTTTGTTCGGATTGGTTTGAGGAACATTTTCACTTTTTAAAATTTTGATTATTTTAGAAACGATTCATAGGAACATTTACATCTTAAAAATATGAAAGTTCAAGTTTTAAGCACCAGCGGTAACACATAAATCTCATTTTTAGAATGTTTTTTGTTCCTGAAACCTTTTACATTTCAATGTTTTTAAACTGCTCGGTCGCGAGTATTTACGTCTTAAAAGAAACAGCCATCTCAAGTTTCAAGTGTCTAGTCTTGGCATTTCCTAATTAATTATAATATAAAACGTTTTTAGAACAATTTTTCCTCATTTTTCACCCTTTTAAATTTCGATTTTATTTTATTTTATTTATTTTTTTTTTTTAGGAACCGTTCTGTGGGAAAATTTACATTTTAAAAGTAACTACAATTTTGTCATAGAAACTACAAATTTAGAACATTTTTTGTGCCTCCATTTTTTTTTATTTTTTTTTTATAAAGGTATTGTTTTCCGTTGTGAGTATTTACATTTTAAAAGTAACAACCATGGCAAATTTCAAGATTCTAACCCTAACAGATCCAAATAAATCGTCTTTTAGAGCGTTTTCCGTTCATTTTACTTTTTTTAATTTCGATTCCTGTAAAAAAAAAAAAAGTTTCATAGGGATATACTTTAAACGTGCGAAAGTTCAAGTTTTAAGTCCGAACGGTTGCACATAAATGTCATTTTTAGAATGTTTTTTGTTCCTGCAATCTTTTACATTTCAATTTCTTTAGAAATTGTTCGGTTGCGAGTATTTACGCCTTAAAAGGAACAGTCATTTCAAGTTTCTATAGTCTTAGTAGTTCCAAATTAATCACAATATAAAAATTTTTAAAACATTTTCTGCTCATTTCACTCTTTTAAGTTTCGAATTTTTCAGAAACCGTTCTGTGGGAACATTTACATTTTAAAAGCAACTACTATTGTGCCATATCCACAAATGTATCGCAGAAATTACAAATTTAGAACTTTTTTGTGCCTCTACTCTTTTTTATTTTTTTATTTTATTTATTTATTTTTTTGTAGAAATCGTTCTGTTGCGAGTATTTACATTTTAAAAATAACAACCATGGCAAATTTCAAGTTTCTAGCCATAACATTTCCAAATAAATCGTGTTTTAGAACGCTCTCCGCTCATTTCATCCTTTTAAATTTCGAACTTTTTAGAACCTTTCATAGCGAGTATTTACATTTTAAAATTAATCACTATACCAAATTTCAAGTTTCTAGTCCAAACAATATCACAGCAATTGCAATTTCAGAAAGTTTTTTATTCTTGCACCCCTTTTGGTGTTGTTGTATCTACATGAAATATAGCCTATATTTTAGATCAGAGATGGGATCACAAGATTTTTGTCAGCATTATTTTTTTAATCAGCTGGTTAGTTTCGGAGATTAACTCTAAAAATTAGCACACAAATAAATTTTTTCTTTATAATATTAGTATAGATAACAGAACATTGGCAGCTTAGTGTTTAGCGCGTCGCACTACCACACTAAGCTTGGGCAAGGAGCACTCAACCTTTTATTCCTTCGGGGTCGTTAAATGAGTACCAAACTTGTTTGGGAATTGAACACTAAGGCTGCGAACGCACCATCCTTCTAAGTATTATCAGTGTCGGCATCGTTTGTTGTGGCCACGCGGTGTCTTTGATTTTTAATGACTTTAAAAGGAAAGGGACTGATGTCCTGCAAAAGAGGAACCTTTCCTTCAAGTAGAGTCGAGCTCCTTATCTCCTGACCCATTGTTGATTCCCCTCATTCTTTTGTGAATAAACCGCAGAACCGTCCAGAATAAAAGATTTTCCAAGAAAACTGGAGAAGGATGGCAAAACACGCGTCTGTATGCAGTCTAAGGCTCTGTGCAAACGCTTGTTTTGCCATCCTTCTACATTTTTCTTGGAATTTTTTTATTCTGGACCCTTCTACGGTTTATTCACAAAAGGATGAGGGGAATCAACAATGGGTCAGGAGATAAGGAGCTCAACTGTACTCGACGGAAAGATTCCTCTTTTGCAGGACATCAGTCCCTTTCCCTTTAAAGTCATTAAAGATAAAAAAAACACCGCGTGTCCACAAGAAAAGACGCCGATACTGATAGCAGTTAGAAGGATGGTCTATTCGCACCTTAAGGCTGCGTATAAACGCCTGTTTTACCATCCTTCTACATTTTTCCAGGAAATCTTTTGTTCTGGACCATTCTGCGGTTTATTCACAAAACGATGAGGGGAATCAGCAGTAGGTCAGGAGATAACGAGCTCAACTCTACTTGATGGAAAGATTCCGCTTTTGCAGGACATCAATCCCTTTCCTTTTAAAGTCATTAAAGATCAAAAACACCGCCAGGCCACAAGAAAAGACGCCGATATTGATAACAGTCAGAAGTCAGTCTATTTGCACCTTAAGGCTGCGAACGCGCCATCTTTCTAACTGCTATCAGTGTCGGCGTCGTTTCTTGTTGCCACGCGGTGTCTTTGATTTTTAATGACTTTAAAAGGAAAGGGTCTGATCTGATGTCCTGCAAAAGAGGAACCTTTCCTTCAAGTAGGGTTGAGCTCCTTATCTCCTGACCCATTGTTGATTCCCCTCATTCTTTTGTGAAAAAAAACGCAGAATGGTCCTGAACAAAAGATTTCCATGAAAACTGGAGAAGGATGCAAAAATATGCGCCTGTGTGTAGCCTAAGAGTTCAGCGTTCGGATGACCACCTGATCAATATATATGCTGTATGGCATCTCAGCACCCATGATCTGGTAAACAGGAATGGGCACTATATCCCAAGATCTTTAACCCCTTCGGGACGAGCGTCTTTTACAGAATTTTTAATCTTTAATCACCGATTTTTTTAAAACAGAAATTTTTGCCAAATTTAATCGGGAAAATGCTCGGATTAAATAAGACGAAATTTACAATAAAAATTTACTGGTGAGAATAATCCCCGATTCTGAGCACCTTACGCGGCACGAATACAGGTCGCTCGTCCCCAAGGGGTTAATGGATTGTAGAGCTATAGAGTTTAATGTTTCTTTATTTTTTATTTAATTCAATAGACCAAGGGATCGTATAAAAATTTCGCATTCTTTAAAACTATCAATTTTGACATAAATAAGCTTTCATATTATAAAGACCAACATTTGAAACATTTTTGCAATTTGAACGATACGTTAAAACTAACGGTTTAGAAAATATCCGAATATGCATTACAGTGTGCAATTGCATTTTAATTTGAACTTTACTGTAACTTAAATATTTTAGTAAAATTTGTAATTCTGTCCTTTTAGTATCGCTTTAAACTTTATGCAATATGCACACATCACGTCCATTTACTCACTGCATGTATGAAACTGCATGTTTAAATATAGTTAGCCTAGAAGCTTTATGTTATTGTCCTTAATAACTTTAAAAATTCACTCAAGATTGCACTTTGCTTTCGCTTTATGAGCTATACTTTACAAGATCCTGAATTTGCGCGAGAGAATTTCATATTTTTTAGAGATAATGAAAAAAGAAAAGTTTTTATAAACGCATACGAATAAATTTTTACTATTTACATTTTGAAAATTGCATTCTGTATATATGGTTTCATTTTACGTAAGCAAAGCAAATAAAAACCAGGAAAGAGAATTTAACAGAGAATAGAAGACGTGAAAAACTCTTGTTTTAAAATTAAATTTTAAGTTACATAAATGCTTTTGTTTTCAAGAAAGTTAAAGAATGTATTTATTTTAAAAATAAGTTATAGAATATGCAGTACTCTTTATGTTTATGAATTACTAGCTGTTTAACCCGTTCCGTTCTATGCACGGTAGTTAAGGAATTTAATTCTAAAACCAAAATTAAAAATAACTATTCGATTTAGTAAAATGTATTTCTACTACTGTGCCTTTTTTTCTAAAATGAAATTTAATTTATGATATATTACTATGGCAGCAGACGATAAAACGATATCTTTGGAATAAGGGAATAAATAGAATAAAAAGTTTTGTTGATGTTTGTGATAAAATGTGTTTCTTTATTTTTAAAAAATTGTAATAATTAAGCGCAATTAAATAATCTCTAATTATTTACGCATGAGGTGAAAGAATTATCCTAATATCCGCTAAAGCTTCTTACTATTGCAGCGTGGCGTACGTAATATGTATATCTCTAATTATTTGCATGTGAGGTAAAAAAATTATCGTAATACCCGCTACAGCTTTGCAATGCGTCTTGCAATAGAAAGGTAATTGTTGTGGTAAGAATTTTATTGTGGATTTTTAATTTTTGGCCACTTCTATAACGCAAAATGGTTAAATTTGATAGGAAATTGCTGTTAATGTGGTAATTTTTAATTAATTAAAAATTAACTGTAAGTTAAGTCGATTCCGGATAACTTTAGTTCCCTCGGCCGTGTTTTAATACACATGTACGTAACATTTCCAGAATTCTCGCTTCCAAACTGTGGATTTGTATAGCCTTACAGACAGACAGAAAAATTTTAATTTTTATATATTAGATAATTATTTGTATTCTTTATTAATTAAATTAGAATAATTGCTTAGTGAAAATATGCTTATCGAAGCAAATTGTTTTTATTTCCCCATTATTAAATAATATATACAGCGTGTTGCCGAATTCGACTGACAAATTCAGAGGTATAAACAGGCATCAAGAGGATGAAAAATTGCCATAGAACATAGGGTCTTAAACTACTAATTTTGTCACAAATACAGAGTGTTTCATCTTAATTGAACTTGGGATGACGGTAATAATTTTGAGGAAAATGAAAACATTGCAATGAAAATGCCAAGATATTTATCCTGTTTTATGTGAAATGTGATCACATCACGAAAAGTCTTGGAAAAACAGGATGTTGAAGCAATCAATGATACCTTATAAACTGGTAATCGCAGTCCATTTTTAGGTTGGCATCACTTGACGATTAAATTTCGGTTCTGCAATTTTCGATACAGCAATTTTTATAAACCTATAACTATCATACATTTTTAATTTTTTACAGAATATATGGGGGGGGGGGCGGATTTTTCATTTTTAATATTTTTTTAGATCGTCTATTAAGGGGGTCCGGGACACAAAAATCTTTAAATTTTCTAAAAAAAATTTATTACATTAAAAATTGCTCTGTATTTTTCTGTTTAAACGACGTTTAAATCTTGTTTCTATCCTAATTGAAGCAGGAAATATTATTATTTTCGTTTCGGTTTGTTTTCAAAATCTAGCTTTCAAGCAATGGTTATCATGGAAACGACTTCTTTTGAAAATGCGTTTTTCTTCATGAAGGGGTTTTCACCATTTCACGTACTTAAATTGTTATAAGTCAAGAACCGTTAAAAATAAATGATTCAAAGTGGGAACATTTATTTTCGGTAGCTTTCATTACAAAAAGCTACCTATTGGAGCGGTTCGGAGGAATGCGATTTCAAAAAATTCATCGATCATGACCCCCAGACCCCGAAACCACCCTCCGTTCAAAATTGATATATATATATATATATATATATATATATATATATATATATATATATATATTATATCATTTCAAAATGCTAAAACAACATAACTTCAAAAGGAAGGTGTATATCTGTAAAAATTTTTAAACAGTAAAATATTTATAAAAACAAAAACAAGAAAGACAGGTAAAAAAACAAAAACAGTCAAAAACAAACTTTTTTTTACCTGTCTTTCTTGTTTTCGTTTTTATAAATATTTTACTGTTTAAAAATTTTTACAGATATACACCTTCCTTTTGAAGTTATGTTGTTTTAGCATTTTGAAATGATATAATATGCTTTATTGCATTTGATATGTGCTGCTGTAGCGCCATTCATGCAGTAATTTATCATTAATTTTGGAATAATATATATATATATATATATATATATCTGACATATGTCACACTCTAACTCTCGTAATTATGATCCGATTTCGATGTAATTCGGTGTGTGCATAGTACATACCAATGTCTCGAACGAGTTCGTTGGCCAGCTTCATCCGCCGTTTTGTTTCAAAATGGCGGTCATTTAAAATTTTTAAAAAAATTTAAAATTTGAAATGTGGTATCAAAAAATTAAAAATGGAAAAATAATTTTTTCTCATGTATTTGACCTTTATACAAAGATTCTGGAGCAGTTTTTGTTTCGTCTATATCTTAAAAAATGGCTGAGTTATAGCATTTTGAATTTCTAGCGTGGCTGGCATTTTGAAACGTCCTGAAATTTGTCACGCGATAAAAAGCGTATTTATGAACCGATTTCGATGTAATTCGGTGCGTACATAGTACATACCAATGTCTCGACCGAGTTCGTTGGCCAGCTTCATCCGCCATTTTGTTTCAAAATGGCGGCCATTTAAAATTTAAAAAAAAATTTAAAATTTGAAATGTGGTACCAAAAAATTGAAAATGGAAAAATATTCTTTTCTTATGTATTTGACCTTTATAGAAAGATTTCGGAGGAGTTTTTGTTTAGTCTATATCTTAAAAAATGGCTGAGTTGCAGCATTTTGAATTTCTACCGTGGCTGACATTTTGAAACGTCCTGAATTTTGTCACGCGATAAAAGGCGTATTTATGAACCGATTTGGATGTAACTTCGTCAGTGGCGCACTCAGGATTTTATTTTGGAGGGGGCCGAACGTTGGCAGCGAAACATAATAAAATTAGAGGGGGGGGGGGGGGGGGCAAAATTTCTCAAGTTTTGATTACAGTAGGAAATTACATGGAGACACTAATTAATCATAAAATTACCGTGATTAATTCAGTATCAATTAATTGGTTATTTATTTTAATTAAAATTATTATACTTAAAGTTTAATTTTATTAATAATTAAAAAAGTACTAATTTTTGAATGTGCAGAAGTTAAACGCCTCATAAATAAACATTTATAGAATTTCCCATTTATATCTATCTGATTGTCAGACATATTGTAGTTTAAGAAAAATATCCAAAATAGCTTTGACGAGATGAATTATTGGATGCAAATTTTTAGGCTAGTTCATTTAAATTTAACTCGTCACTCAGAATTGTATGGGAATTAATAAACTAATAGAGAATTTAATCTCTTGTGGGGTATGACAGTAAATTCTTGTAGAGCCATTGTCTCTAGTCGTGGAAAGGTTAGATGCTCCTACAGCCAGCGTGGCTTAACCGACTATGGGGCCAAGTTAAATGGATAAAAAAAAATTACTTTAAAAATTCAATTAAAAATATTGTTACACATAAAATAATTTTTTTTTTATAAAGCTCTTGAATTACTTCAGTCGCAGTTACATTAATCTCTCTGTTTATATATAACAAAGCCAGCCCATTTAATCTTGATTCTGTCATTGTGGATCTTAAGTAGGTTTTTAAAATGTCTAATGTAAAAAATTACCTTTAGCTGAGATAGGTTGTAACGGGAAGTGTTGCAAATATCTTTAGTTATTTGTAGGTGTTGGGGTGCAACATTTTATCGCATTTCGAAACTGCTTCAATAGCATTCTTGCATCGAATTATTGAAAGCTATTTCTCAAATTTTCTGTCAAATTTTTGAATTCGGCATTCAAAATTTCTGAATTTGAAGAAAGTAAATCATGCATATAAAACTCACACAATTGACGAAAATCTTTTATTTCACTAGCTGTTGCAGCACCTTTTCCATTATGTAGAAAAAAATCAAAATGTTGCGATGCCGAGTGAAATGTCTATTGAATTGTGTGAACGCTTGATCAACGAATGGGATAAAAATATTTTTTCTGAAATGCTCTGCTATAGAATCGGCTGGAACATTGGATCGTTTGTTTTGATGCAGTTTTTGGCATTTTAATGTCAATATGAATGTTATTGGCTTTCATATAAGCTTATGATAAATATCCTTGAAAGAAATAATCTAAGGCTTTACGAATAGTATTTAAGTGAGCCACAACATTGTTAACGAAATTTCAGGCAATTAAAAGATCACTGGCAGATTTTTGCAATAATTTAGACAATGATAAAGTGTATACTAATATATTCTGTAAGCTAAATAAAGAAATTAGGAAACCAAATTCACACAACGAATTTTTAAAAAGTTCTGCCTTAGAAGACGAATCTCTGTCTTCCCAAGATGCGATTGTTTCAAAACGATCAATTACTGCATCATATAATTCTACCATGGTCATGATGGCTTTATGGCATCCCACCCACCTAGTTGGACAAACTTTTTGTAGTTTTTGGTTATTAATTTCCGGTGTATGTTTGTCAATATTGTTGAGGAGGACGTCTTGTCTATTTAGGAGTATTAAAAAATTGTGTGTCATTTCAATTATGCCAATGAGGTTTCTTATTTCTGTCCCAGATACAACATTTCACGTGCTAAATTTAAACTATGTGAGACCTAAATCCGTTAAACTTTCCGTTCATTGATGGGACACCATCATAACCTTGTCCTACGTAAATAGGACAAATCGATATCATGTCTTTAATCCTTCTAACATTTTGCCGGGCAAGTTTTTTCCTCCAGTGCTTGCTACAGGAATAAATTGTAAGAATTCTTCACAAATTTTGTTGTCATTCTCTTCATCTATATATCAGACACACAAGGAAAGATGTTCAGTAGTAGGAATTTCACAAGTTTCACCATCAAGAAATGAGAAACATTTTGCAGAATTATTTTTTTTTCTATCAAACGATTCAAGATGATATTGTTACACCCGTTTATACTTTGGTTTTGTATGTTCCAGCTAATAAAAATAGCGTTTTTGGCAGAATGTCTAAAATGTTCAGTGAGGTTTTCATCCCCCGCATCGACTCTTGTTCTTAGTAAAGTTCAAAAGTTTGCTTCATTGGCGATTGCCACCTGCTCAATCGCATAAAATTACAATTTTTATAATCGGTTCCGATTTACTGCAACTTGTGATACCTGACCCACATAAATTTTTCTATCGACTGAAATGTATTTCCTTTTTGAATATTCTGTAGCTTTTCGCAAGCTGCAATAGCCCTGAAATGATATTGTTTTTTGTTGATTATTAAATTTCTCAATGGCTTTCTTCCAATTATTATAACTTTGTATGACCAACTTCCCAGCTACTTCCGATTTAGATTTTCCAACGTTAGGAGGTTAAAAAAATACGCAATATTTACAATGTGCACTATTTTCAACTTGAGAATACACAGGCCAAGTATATTTTTTAAACCATGTGTGTTGAAAACTTTGTTTGTGATTTGCAGCTGTAGCACAGGTTGCGGAAAAATTAAAACTTGTTTCTGGTTCCCACAACTCTTTCATAATATTTAAGTTATCGTCAGTATTGAATGTTTGTTCTTTCAAAAATACGATGTCTTACTAATTGCTTTCATCAAAGGAAATACTATTCTTCATGGTTGTTCGATGGCTTTGGCTGATTTGCGACTAGGGAAACGGAATCCAAATCGGTATTTATAGTGTTAATAACGTCGTTACTACTAGCATTTAAATCATCCTTTTTTATATTTTGAAATAATTAAATTTCAAAAAAATATTTTACACATTTAATTTGCAAATGTCACTGAAGAGTTTCCATGCAGATTACTTTTAACAGCTGAAAAACTTGTTTGAAGATTAATATGATTGTCAATAAAGTCACTGCAAAATTGCCATGTAAAATACAAAATACATTTTTGTGTAACTTTTGTGTACTCGCATATAACTCTGTATAGTATTCCATGTCCAAATAAAAGGAAAAGGAATGGTAAGGATGCGACCGAGCCAAGTGAGGATTTTGGCACTATAATGATCCAAACCGAAGTTCACTATATTACATCTGGACCTTCTGAATCTAGACGCTGGATCTCAATTGTTCGACTGGGAGAAACTTGAAACAAACACGATTCAGCTTTAATCACCAAAAGGATGTCATTTTTTTGGTGGTAATAGCTTTCTTTGTAACTTTCTGCTTTCATTCTTGCAATTAAAAAAAAAGTTTTCTAAAACTGCATGCAATAATGGGGGAAAAACTGATGAAGTCTTTTTTTTTAACTGCATGGTAGCATTGCAGTGTAGCCAGCCGTATAATGAGAATTACCAATGATATAGAGAAATGTGATCTCAAGCAAACGCGTTTCTCTAGTTGTGTATCTTTGAAGTTGGCTGGGAAGACCCGGGTATTTATAGGGTGTCAATTAGCTTTTTACACAAACGCACACACACGAAAAACAAACTTTGATCTCGTAAATATTTTAGATATTTTTCTAGTGTTTTCTCCCTTTTTTTGGAGGGGGCCAGGGCCCCCTGGCCCCCTCCCTGGGTGCGCCACTGAACTTCGTTTATACATAGTACATACCAATGTCTCGACCGGGTTCGTTGGCTAGCTTCATCCGCCATCTTGTTTAAAAATTGCGGCCATTTAAATTTTTAAGAAAAATTTAAATTTGAAATGTGGTACCAAAAAATTGAAAATTGAAAAAATATTTTCTGTTTATGTGTTTGACCTTGATAAAAAGATTCGGGAGCAGTTTTTGTTTCGTCTATATCTTAAGAAATGGCTGAGTTATAGCATTTTGAATTTCTAGCGTGGCTGACATTTTGAAACGTCCTGATTTTTGTCACGTAATAACAGGCGTATTTATGAACCGATTTGGATGTACCTTGGTGTGTACATAGTACATACAAATATCTCGACCGAGTTCGTTGGCCAGCTTCATCCGCCATCTTGTTTCAAAATGGCGGCCATTTAAAAAAATTAAAAAAATTAAAATGAGATACCAAAAAATTGGAAAATGAAAAAGATTTTTTTTTATGTGTTTGACCTTAATACAAAGATTCCGGAACAGTTTTTGTTTCGTCTATATCTAAAAAAATGGCTGAGTAATAGCATTTTGAATTTCTATTGTGGCTGACATTTTAAAACGACCTGATTTTTGTCACGCGATAACAGGCGTATTTATGAACCGATTTGGATGTAACTTGGTCTGTACATAGTACATACCAATGTCTCGACCGAGTTCGTTGGCCAGCTTCATTCGCCATCTTGTTTCAAAAGGGTTGCCATTTAAAAATAAATTAAATTTAAAATTTAAAATGAGGTTTTAAAAAATTGGAAAATGAAAAAGATTTTTTTTTATGTGTTTGGCCTTGATACAAAGATTCCGGAGCAGTTTTTGTTTCTGAAAATTTGTTCTTTTGTTTATATCTTAAAAAATGTTTGAATTATAGCACTTTGAATTTCTAGCATGGCTAACATTTTGAAACGATCTTGTATTTGTCACGCGATAACACACGTATTCGCCTATTTCGATGTAAGAAGGCATGTGGATAGTATACATCAATACCTCGACCAAGTTCGCTGGGCAGATTCATAAGCCATCTTGTTTCAAAATGGCGACCATTAAATAAAAAAAATATATATATATTTAAAGTGAGGTGCAAAAAAATTAGAAATTGAAAAAGGTTTCTTTCTTAAGTATTTGACCTTGATATAAGGATTCAGGAGCATTTTTTGTTTTTCTTTACCTTAAAAAATGGCTCAGATATAGCAGTTTCAATTTCTAATGTGGGTGACATTTTGAAAAATCTGATCTTTTGCATGCGAGAGCACTCGTATATATCAACCGATTCCGATGTGATTAAGCATGTGTACAGCAATTACTAAGATCTCGACCAAGTTCACTGGTTAGCCTCATCCACCATGTTGTCTTAAAATGGCAGGCACTTTAAGAAATCGCCGAATTTGGCAGCCAAATATAAATTACTTTAAAGAAAAGCAGCTTGGATAAAGCTGACTAATTTCGCGAAATTCTCATTCATTATATTGATAAAAATTAGTATTGAATCTCCTATATTCGGTTTCCACTAAATTGAGCTTCGTGTGTTTGAATGATATAAGTTGGCTTTTTTAAAATAAGGAATATGAAAGCTACCTCTTCCTCCCGGCACTGGCCGGAAGGACTTTTTCAATTGCGGTACTTTAATTTTGATTCAGCAAATTGAAAAAAATAATTACTCTTGAAAATATGATTTTTTTTTTTAAAGTTACAGCATTTTTTTAACTTTAAATATTTTTAATTTTTAATTAAATTAATATTTTTAAAAATGCTGAATCAAAATTAAAACTTATATAGTTCTGTTTATTTAAATGCAAAAAAATTGAAATTCAACAAATAATATTTCGAGTTATAACAATTCAAAATTACTCCACAGTTTTAATAAGTTTTTAATTTTTAAATTAAAAAAATATGAGAAGTTTTATCATGTGATTTTGCTTACAAATAATATGGTTAACCATCACAAAAAATTTCAAAATTTTAACACATTTTTTTTTTTTTTTTTTTTTTTTTAATGTGTCCCGGGCCTCCTTACCTCAGGGGTAGTGGTACATTTATGGAACCACTTACTTTTAATCCCCAAATGCCAAAATGGCAACATAATATTAGTAAAAAAAAAATCAGTTTGTTATGTATGTGAAATTATAGCTTTTTCATATTTTCAAATAAATATTTGTTTGTAAATTCCGGTATCAATCATTGATTTCAACATTTTAGGAATGGAAGTTCTTTGACCCTGAAGGGGTTAATAAGAAAAAAGAGTGTTTACGTGTATATATAAAAAATATCAATAATTAGGATGAGTGAAGAGAATCCTCTACTAGGCAACACAAATTACATTTTGTCGTACACTTTACAAAAAAACTATTCAGTATTTTGTTTTGAAATTAAACATAAAAATAAATTATGATCTGTAGATTTGCATAATATTATTTTTTTTTACAGAATAACCTTTAAAAGTTTATTATTTTAATTAATTTATTTTACATGTTTTTCCTTTACAGACGCATTTTTGCAACTAAAAAATGGAACACGTCTATTTTCAGAAGAAAAAAATAAATCATGGAGTTAGTCATTATAGATAGAATCAATGTTAATTAAATAGTTTCACGATTTCTTTTATAAACTTTTTAAAATACCCTTTTTTATGAAAATTTTAGCATAGTTTTAATGAATTAAAATTTGTGATAATTCAATTATTTACATTCAATTATAAAAGTATTTTTCAGTGTTAAGAATTCAAATACACAATTTATTCTTATTATGAGAAATCGTTTACGCAGAAGATGCTTTACGCATTTTAAAAGAATATATTATGATTTTTTTTTGTAAAGTGGCAACAAAAGAATTGTAAAGAAATAAAATTAATCGTTAAATTCGTTATATCATAAATAAAAAATTCCTAGGAAATTCTTATATTAGTTATTTGACTGAATTTACATTTGTAAAATTAAAATGCGCCAAAACATAAAATAACGTTTTTCCTTAATAAATGCAAAAATAATATAAAAAATATTGTTGCTTTCAAATATTTATTTTACTAAATAATGCTTTGCGAATCCAAACAAAGCATGGCTTTTGCTAGTATATTTAAAGGCGATTTATGATCTGCACCCAGCGAACATAAAAGTACCATTTTATTTTATTGTATCGTACTGATTTATTTATTGACGAAGTTTTAATGTCGTTGTCGTTAAAACTATTTATATTTTTTAAATGGATTGTTCTTCTGTTATGGTGTTTGCATGTAGTGGAGGTAGATTTCAAAAATCCATTCTTGGAATTTTTTTAAAGCCGCTATAAATGGGTAAATTGAGATACAGTCTTCAAAGAAATTGCCTTTGAAAATGTATTTTCCCCTACACGTCGGTGTAAAACTTAAAAACGTGGGGTGTTTAGAGGTTTCAAAAATTGCAGTAACAAAAATTCCAAAACCGAAATTTCATCGTCAGACTTTGCCATTCGTAAAATGACGTCAGCGTTACGGGCGGACACATTTTCTCTTTATAATATAGATAGATTTTAAACCATGAATGATTTTTTAATCTATATTTATCGCGTGTGGTCCGATTACGAAAGATTAATCCGTTTTCCTTTAAAGCAATATAAATAATTCAGCATTTGTTTCCGTCTAATATTCCAGAACGAAATTAAACATAAAAAAAAAACCACAATCTAAACAAAATACACTTTTAACTTATATGTAATCGTAATGTGCGCTTAAACCGCTGGAATTTTGAGTATCGGAAAGTCTGCAATAAGTAGAAAAATCTTATGCGATTCCTTCATCTATTAATTCCGGCAACGAGATTAATACAAAAGTATGGTGTTTAATCAATTTCAAAAGTTTATTTAAATACATGATTGATATTTTTATATAAAAATATATGACAATCATAATAAAGGAATAAAATATAAAAGGCGAATTATTCCAAATATATTTTGGGTATAGATGTATTTTTTAATGCTGCTAGAACCTCTCTGCGATTTGCCTGTATATTGATATTTATTTTGTTGAGAACCTTACGTGCCAGAAGAAAGAGCTCTACATTTTTTAACACAAAGTATTAAAAAAATATTCTAAATATTTGTATTCGTTTTGTAAATGGAAGAACATTTTTAACTTAAAAGATAATCTCCATAAGCGGCATTTTAAAATACCCGGTACATGACTAAAAATATTAATTTTAGAACAAGTATTTTGTCGGATCGAAAATCTGTCTAAAGTGTTATCTACATTGTCCCTAAATTTTAATAATTTCATTTGTTTATGCACTATTAAAAATATATTTTCGATATAAATATAAAGTAACATAAGCAAATGAACGTAGTATTACATAAGCGAGTCCTTCCTGTTTAATGTTTTGCACATATCCCACTATAAATAATGGATATTTTATGCCTTTATTAGATTCAAAATCTTCACATTTGTACTATTAATGTTGTATTAAATAATCCCTTCTATATATTCTGTTCAATTATGACATTTATGCAAGCTCTGGTGATGTCTTATAAAAGCTCTTTGCGCTAAGGCATCTATGGGCATTGCATATTTTATATACGTTACAAGCGGAGCCTGCATATAAATACAGGTGCGATGTTTTTATTGCGTATATACAGGGTGCTCAAAACACATGGAAAACCGGGAACTACCATTTTTAATATGATATCTACTTTACTTAATCCATAATTACAGCATTTAAATAAGGCGACGATTACCATACAGAAATACTAGTACTCAAATTCTAAAAAGGAAAGTGAATTGTGACCACCCTGTTAATACATATACTAATACAGAGAATCAGTTATATAAAAATAGCATTAATATTAGAAGCATTTTTTAAAATCTAAATTATTGTTAAGTATTTTATTCTTTATGGTTTGAAGGATTTCCATTTGGTATGTTATAATTTATTATAAATCTAAGATATCATATTCACAAAAAAATTACTTACAATCATAACATTAAAGCTACTTCAAAATAAATGACATTTCAACATAATTTTCACAGGATGCAATCAGACATTATGACAGAAAAATATGTACTCTTAAATCCAATTCATGAAACTTCCTTTTCAGCTGTGATTTTATTTTTATATTTCTTTTCAAGAGTTGTTGCTCCTGAAATTACTAATTTTGAAGAAAATTGCTTTCCTTGCTCTTTGATGACATAATAAAATTTGGTATAAAGATATAATTTTTTTGAAAAGGAAAACACGGATAGTAATTTATTTTAAGTTCAATATTAAATTAGAAATGGAAGAATTGTGACGATAAATTAAATATAAAGTGTTTGTGAGGAATTCAGAAAAAGTAAACTAAAATTCCCCTATTTTCAACACTAAAGCTATCGGGTGGCTCGTATAGTAGATAGTGTGCGTAGATGTTAATGTCTACGTGTGTTTGTCACCACTAATTTCAAATAATAGTTTTTGTCTTATTCAATCACAGAAATCTGCTCTTATATCTGTATTTAAAAAAAAAAAAAAAAAAAAAAAAACAAAAAAAAAAAACGAAGTTTTCTATAGTAAGGGTGATAAGCACTCCTAGAATTTTCACACTCTATTATATGTTTCAAATTACCCAGCTATGAGAGAGTTTATGCTATGCATGCAGGGCTGCAGAGTCGGTGGAGAAAATGGACGACTCTGACTCCCGCTTCGACTCTAGGAATTTTAACAGATCCGACTCCGACTTTTTCACTCAAAAATGGGCCTGACTTCGACTCCGACAACGCAGCCCTGCTTGTAAAATGGACGACTCCGACTCCGACAACGCAGCCCTGCTTGTAAATGGACGACTCCGACTCCGGGAATTTTAACAGATCCCACTCTGATACTTTCACTCAAAAATGGGCCTGACTCAGACTCCGACTCCGCAGCCCTGTATGTATGTGATGTTTTTACCGGCTGTAAGATAGATCTGGCCAGTTTGCGAACAATGTTGTCATGATTTTCGATGATCGAAGACAGAGCTTTGCAGTCGAGTATCGTCGTGCAACGAATGGTAGCATTGGAACGAAAATGCACTGAAGGTTTTCCCGAAGATAACATACTCATTTACAACAGAAAGACGGTTTCTTCGGTATATGTGATGTAACACAAACATCTTCCACAACATCATATTCTGAAGATACCACAGAGGCATTAATATTCGATGTAATAAAGGATCAGATCATATTAGTACGATGTATTTAACACCAAGCAGCCGGGGTTATTTTAAGAATCAAAACACAAGGGGGGAAAGCCTGCTCCTAACACCATGCACACTAATTTAAGAGAGCTTGGAGCGGGGAGATACAGAGACCACGGGCGAATCAGGAATCGGTGCCCGCCAAACAATCCAATCAGGCGGCCGGAATTAATACTTATAAGCGCATTAATTTCGTGGTGACAAGTGGCCCTGCGGAAAAGCGCGTGAATCGGAAAGTTTAGAACAAAATAAAAAATTTAAAAGAAAATGGCAAAATAAAAAACATCCGAATTGCTTTAGCGTCTAGGTTTTAGCACTGAGAAACGTAATAGCTTTAAGGAAGTTTTTTATAAAAAGGAAATGCTTTTTAGATTAGAAATTTGAATAAGAATAATATAATACGCGTTTTAAAAATAAAAGGAGTTTAAATAGAAATAATTAATATGACATTTTTAAGAGACAGGGAAACAATGAATATGCGAGAAATATTTTAATAAAGATTTGTGGAATAAATTTTTTGCAATATGTAGATCTGAATTTCTTCGTTATTAATTGTATATAATACTACAGGATGTCCATAAAGAATGTCTCAGTTATAAATTTTAATAGTACCCACTGTAAGTGTTGTAGAGTGTTGGTTCAAGGTCACAAATAAAGAGTAACTCAAGCAGCTTTGGATAAGCGCATGCGCGAGTATTGTTTTGTTATCGACTCTCTCGCAGTGCCACATACACAAAATGGCGACTCTTGAGCGTAAAGCGTTATTAATGGGTTGAAGATTTAAAATCTGTTAGAGCCATGCGAATTTTTCCTTTGGGGTTTAATAAAAGATCGTGTCTACGTTCCGCCGCTACCAAATGATTTGCCAGAGTTGAGACACAGAATTGAAGGGCCTATTGCTTACATTACTCCGGATTTCCTAATCGAAGTGTGGGAAGAATTGGACTTTAGGTTGGATGTGTACCGTATAACTAAAGATGCCCATATTGAACATTTATAAGAAAAACTAGGTTAGCTTGCCTTCAATTTGCTGTATGATTTGTTGTAAATAATCTAAATTAAACTGGCATAATATGCTATTGAAACTGGAACTTTTTTATGGACACGCTTATATTATACTAGCCGTCCTTGGCGACCAGTTTGGTCTCCCTGTATCATGTTACTTTTATTCATAATTCAATATACTTGCTCTGTCTTTCGCCAAGTCGGAAGATTGATAGAGAAATCAAGATCTCGGTATTTTTATGTTAATGGCGAGCAGGTGAAAAATCGCAAAACATTATTCCCGTCACATTTTTCATTTTATTATTATTTCATTAATTTCGTTAAAAATATAATCCTTTCACTCATTTCATTTAAAATACAAAACTTTCATTTAAAACAGAACATTCCAAATTCACGGCTTTCACCTCTTTCTTTTTTTTAGCGAAAAGAAAAGAAAAATATTAAATAATATGCCACAAACCATGACATTTGATTTCAATTTCAAAGCATTATTTAAATTTAACACGCGAAAAAACAAAAAGCTAACTGGCGAGTTTAAAAAATGCTATTGGCGAGACTTGCACCCGCTAACATAAACGTATCAAGAATTCTTTGCGACCATGGCAGCTTTTATGTAGTTTTATTCGAAAAAATAATTTTTGATTTTTTAACCAAAATGGAAACATTGCAAAAGATGAAAAGCGATGGGATTAGTTGGTAGTTGTTTATGACAGTCACATGACTTGGACTATTATAATATGGATGAAATGATGGCGATAGAACTGTATTTGGCGACTTATCACCTGCGCCTGACTAACATTAAAATAGCAAAATAGCCGCTTGGTATGAAAAAAGTGAAGCAGTCAGCCCAGAACTGTTGATGACAGTCACATGACCTAGGCTTTTATTATATAGATGAGATATTTATATGCAAGCAACGTTTTAATTTTTGATTATTCATTCCACAAAATTACAAAAATGTGATTAATATTAAATGATTAATTTACTGTGTGGTAATTGTATTTAGTATCTTGTAACTTAAGAATGTTCAGTGTAATTGTTAAGTTTAGTAAGTCATGCGATGGCCTATAGCAGAAAAAGTACGGTATTGAAGACTTTCATGTGGTGAAATTTATGACATAAGCTGATATATGTAACATACTGCAGCTTAGTCATCGATACACTAACTACATTTATGCTTTAGTTTTCATCATAATTACCAATTCTTTTGATTGACTGAAATAAGGGTTCTCAAACTTTTCAGTTACGGAGCCTTTTTTAAATTGAAACTACAAACGGGACATGATTTTTTATATCGCAGGTAAGTTGGCCAGAAAAAAAAGAAAAGAATAAAAAACACCCCGTGCGTTTTAATTACCAAATAGATCCAGAAAACAACGGTAATAGACATTCGACTGCACATCGTGTCTTCTTTCAATGCATGTTAACAAAAGAGATGAGTGGGTTTGTTGTTTCCATACTGAAATTGTAAGAAACGCTAAGATTTTTAATTAGGTTTTTAATACGAACACCTAATTTTGACATCCCATTTGGTTTCTTCGGCAAGGTTAGGTTAGCAAACGTGAAAACATTCGGTCAAGAAGCTTAGGGATTATGAAGGTTTAAATTTTGGAATTTATGATATGTTAAACATTATTTATGTTATAACATTTTGAATTTCTATTGTGGCTGACATTTTAAAACGACCTGATTTTTGTCACGCGATAAAAGGCGTATTTATGAACCGATTTGGATGTAATTCAGTGTGTACATAGTACATACCAATCTCTCGACCGAGTTCGTTGGCCAGCTTCATCCGCCGTTTTGTTTCAAAATGGCGGCCATTTAAAATTTTTAAAACATTTTAAAACTTGAAATGTGGTACCAAAAAATTAAAAATGGAAAAATATTTTTTTCTTATGTATTTGACCTTTATACAAAGATTCCGGAGCAGTTTTTGTTTCGTCTATATCTTAAAAAATGGCTGAGTTATAGCATTTTGAGTTTCTAGCGTGGCTGACATTTTGAAACGTCCTGAATTTTGTCACGCGATAAAAGGCGTATTTATGAACCGATTTGGATGTAATTTAGTGTGTACATAGTACATACCAATCTCTAGACCGAGTTCGTTGGCCAGCTTCATCAGCCATTTTGTTTCAAAATGGCGGCCATTTAAAATTTTTTTAAAAATTTAAAATTTGAAATGTGGTACCAAAAAATTGAAAATGGAAAAATATTTTTTCTTATGTATTTGACCTTTATACAAAGATTTCGGAGCAGTTTTTGTTTCGTCTATATCTTAAAAAATGGCTGAGTTATAGCATTTTGAATTTCTAGCGTGGCTGACATTTTGAAGCGGCCTGAATTTTGTCACGCGATAAAAGGCGTATTTATGAACCAATTTGGATGTAACTTCGTTTATACATAGTACATACCAATGTCTCGACCGGGTTCGTTGGTCAGCTTCATCCGCCATCTAGTTTAAAAATGGTGGCCATTTAAATTTTTAAGAAAAATTTAAATTTGAAATGTGGTACCAAAAAATTAAAAATTGAAAAAATATTTTCTTCTTATGTGTTTGACCTTGATAAAAAGATTCGGGAGCAGTTTTTGTTTCGTCTATATCTTAAGAAATGGCTGAGTTATAGCATTTTGAATTTCTTGCGTGGCTGACATTTTGAAACGTCCTGATTTTTCTCACGTAATAACAGGCGTATTTATGAACCGACTTGGATGTACCTTGGTGTGTACATAGTACATACAAATATCTCGACCGAGTTCGTTGGTCGGCTTCATCCGCCATCTTGTTTCAAAATGGCGGCCATTTAAAAAAATTAAAAAATAAAAAAAATTAAATGAGATACCAAAAAATTGGAAAGTGAAAAAGATTTTTTTTGTATGTGTTTGACCTTAATACAAAGATTCCGGAACAGTTTTTCTTTCGTCTATATCTAAAAAAAAAAATGGCTGAGTAATAGCATTTTGAATTTCTCTTGTGGCTGACATTTTAAAACGACCTGATTTTTGTCACGCGATAACAGGCGTAATTATGAACCTATTTGGATGTAACTTGGTCTGTACATAGTACATACCAATGTCTCGACCGAGTTCGTTGGCCAGCTTCATTCGCCATCTTGTTTCAAAAGGGTTGCCATTTAAAAAAAATTAAATTTAAAATTCAAAATGAGGTATTAAACAATTGGAAAATGAAAAAGATTTTTTTATGTGTTTGGCCTTGATACAAAGATTCCGGAGCAGTTTTTGTTTCTGAAAATTTGTTCTTTTGTTTATATCTTAAAAAATGGTTGATTTATAGCACTTTGAATTTCTAGTATGGCTAACATTTTGAAACGATCTTGTATTTGTCACGCGATAACACACGTATTCGCCTATTTCGATGTAAGAAGGCATGTGGATAGTATACATCAACACCTCGACCAAGTTCGCTGGCCAGATTCTTCAGCCATCTTGTTTCAAAATGGCGACCATTAAATTAAAAAATATATATATATTTAAAGTGAGGTGCAAAAAAATTAGAAATTGAAAAAGGTTTCTTTCTTAAGTTTTTGACCTTGATATAAAGATTCAGGAGCATTTTTTGTTTGTCTTTACCTTAAAAAATAGCTCAGATATAGCAGTTTCAATTTCTATTGTGGGTGACATTTTGAAAAATCTGATTTTTTGCATGCGACAGCACGCCTATATACACTGCTCAAAACAATTAAAAGATATTTGAAGTTTTATATAAAATAAAGATATAAACGAATTTTTTTTGCCGAAAATAGAAGAAGAGAATCACAAATGCAAATTTTTATGGTTTTCAAACTGTGGAGTATGCAAATTTTGAGTTCGACGTCAAAAACGTCGCTTCAGCGGCAGCGAATGAAATTTGACTTTCAACTGGATAAAAGAGAATGAAGACAAGGATGATCGGCATTCAGTGATTGCTTTGTTTCGATGAGTACGATGTCTCAGCGAAGTCATTTGACAGATTCTGAAGCTTTGAGAATTGTTGGTAGGTTAGAAGGGGGCCAAACTCAAGCAGAAGTAGCGCAAGCCATTGGAGTGTCACAAAGTGTCATTTCCAGGATCTGGAACCGTTTTTTGGAGAGTGGATGTGCAGGCCGAAGACCAGGGCAAGGTCGTAGACGGGCAACAACGCCCAATGAAGATCGGTATTGAGCGTTAACAGCTCGGAGACACCGAACCATGAACGCTACTCTTCTCCAACAACACCTTCGCTCGGCTACAGGCACCACGATTTCAACTCAGACTGTCCGAAACCGGCTCCATGCTGTAGGTCTGTATGCTCACCGACCGATGGTATGTGTTAGATTAACATCAAGGCATCGTCGCGACCGCAGGGAGTGGGCAACCGAGCATGTCAACTGGAGGAGAAATGAATGGAGCAATATTCTGTTTTCTGACGAGTCCCGTTTTTCTGTGCATCCGGATAATAGGCGTATTTTCATCTGGAGGGACCGTGGCAGTAGGAATAATCCTGCGTTCGTGCACGAAAGTGTCAGATTTGGCGGTGGAGGAGTGTTGGTGTATGGTGGCATCTCCATTGACGGGCGCACTGACCTCTACATCTTTCGAGATGGAGCTCTGACTGGTCGCCATATAGGGATGAGATCCTCAGACCTATTGTAGTCCCTTACGCTGCAGGAATCGGAGATAACTTCATTTTAATGGACGATAACTGCAGGCCACATCGTGCAAACCTGGTGGAGGATTTCCTTTTCGAGGAAGGAATCGTTCGAATGGAATGGCCAGCGTGTTCTCCAGACTTGAATCCAATCGAGCACGTTTGGGACGCTCTAGGAAGACGAGTTTCTGGCCGCCAACAACCCCCACAAACTCTCCAAGAACTGGAAAGAGCTCTTCTGAAAGAGTGGGGCAGAATACCCCAACTCGTCATTAATAGCCTCATTGAGTCCATGCGTCAAAGGTGTTCAACGTTGCTGGCCGCCCGTGGAAACCATACCCCTACTGAAAATGATTTTCTTTGAAGAAAACATCTTTTCTTATTCTTTTTTTCTCGTATGCACATATTGTGTTTTTTCCTTTAGTACACAAATGCGCAATAAAATGCATTTTTTTCTGCCAAACATGTGTAATTTATTCTCATATAACTTACTATGTCTTTCGACCATGTATCAATCAGCTAAACAGTTTACCAGATACAAAATCCACCTAAGACTGCATTATCCTTTAATTGTTTTGAGCAGTGTATTAACCGATTCCGATGTGAGTGAGCATGTGCACAGCAATTACTAAGGTCTCGACCAAGTTCACTGCTTAGCCTCATCCACCATGTTGTCTTAAAATGACAGGCACTTTAAGAAATTGCCGAATTTGGCAGCCAAATATATGTTACTTTAAAGTAAAGCAGCTTGGATAAAGCTGACTAATTTCGCGAAATTCTCATTCATTATATTGATAAAAATTAGTATTGAATCTCCTATATTCGGTTTCCACTAAATTGAGCTTCGTGTGTTTGAATGATATAATTTGGCTTTTTTTAAATAAGGATTATGAAAGCTACCTCTTCCTCCCGGCACTGGCCGGAAGGACTTTTTACATTACATATAATTATTTTTTTATTTACTTGTAATGATGACTTTTAAGTTGTGTTTAATTGTTAGTTCCTATCTATAAACACTGTTTTGATGAGGCCTATGACGGTTAGAGTAGAGTTTCAGTAAAGCTAGAGATCCTACCTACACAACTTCCAGGTTGTGTAATATTTAAACGGAGTTTCTGACTATAAAATTGTCAATCGTCATCGTCTTCATTTTGAAAGACTTATCCAATGATATGCCACTCAATAGGGTGCGTAAATTTTTTTTTCGTCTCTACCGCCATTTTGAATTTATAAAAACGAAATATAGCCTTTAACAATCGGACGGTTTAGACGAATCGATAGAGACCTCATTCATTAAAATCCATCTAGCCATAGTGATGGTTCGAGGGTATAAAGAAATCCACATACCCAGATACGCGTGAAACACATAACCCTTCTTGGCAGTTGGGTAAAAAACGCAAAATTTGTCAGCACGATGATATCCGAAATAGTGCCTCATTCCGAATGTAAATGCGACAGAGTATGTATCATAAATAAGTATTGTATTCATCTTGAAAGTTGGATGAGTTCGTTAATGAAGTATGTAGCTCTTCTAGTTACTTTCCTCTATCTTCAATACAAGAAAGTATTGTTATCGAAATTTTTTTCGACTTCCGGTTGTCGTCAGATTTACACGTTTTAGGGGTCAGAGATCCCAAAAAACATGTTTATAGAAAATGTTTGTCTGTCCGTTTGTCAACATTGTACCATCAAAAAGTGTATGAAGTTATGCATAGAATTGAATCTTTTTGTATTTTTGGCTATGGCAAGCAGGTTCTCCCTTAATTTGGAAAAAATCCACCTGAAGGAAACACTGTAATAACGATTTGTGTGCCCTTTTCAATATTGTACCATCGAAAAGTGTATGAAGTTATGCATAGAATTGAACAAAATTTTTTGTGTATGTTTTTTGGCTATGGTAAGAAGGTCCTCCCTGAATTTGGAAATATTCCGCCAAAAGGAAGCACTATAATAGCGAATTTCGTGTGATTATCTTTATTTTTCGTAATTTTATTGTACACCGGCGGTTCGTGAAGCGACGGGAACTTCGCATCCTCATAAGCCGGCTATTCGCAAACAGCTGATATACAACAGGATAATGGAAAACTATTGATTTTAATAAGTATCATGATCGAGGTTAACTCGTTTTTAATCCGATTAATTGACTGAAGCAGAAATGTAAGAGGAAAGTCGAAGTTGATATAGTATTGAACTAATGAAAATGAAATACTGACATTTGTAACAACATTTTGAAATATTTATATAAGATAGAAGAAAGTTCTGGGATTGACCACAAGAGTAACAAATTTTTGATTTATTATATACACAAGCAAAATACCTTTTGTTACACATTAGATACATTTTATGTGAGTTGAGCTCAGTGGTATTTAACTGGTTATATCAAATTTTATCTTAATTATATTTTGTAATAAAATTCTACTTTGTAATCCTTATTTATAAGAAATGTTTAATCACGTTAGCTTCATAAAAAATTAATTATGCAAATCTACGCTTTAAAGAATGATTTAAAATATTTTCCTATAAAAGTAGTACGCAAAATTACAATTATTTAAATATGCTTATTAATTCAATATTATGTGATATTTACAACATCATGGTCACATTTATGGGATAATAAATAATATAATTTCGGGATATTAACTTTTAATGATTTCACTTTCTTATCATTATTATTATCACCATAAAAATTCACTCTTTCCATTAGGTATAGGAAATTCTCAATTCAATGTTCTTCTTATAAAAGGAAGTAAAAAAAAAAAAACATCTTTTCGCTCTATAGATGAGTAACGTTGTTTATCTGTTTCAAATCTGCATACAAAGAAAGGTTTAAATAATCCATGATGACAGTTAAATATGTGACGAATAACCCTTTCTTTTCGGATGTGTGTATAAAATACCATGAATTCAATCTGAGTAGAGTTGAGTTATTTGATCGTTTCCGTTAAATAATATAATATTATGCGTCAGAGTTAGAGTTGTCAAAGGCATATAACAAATAACACATTGTTCAAACAGCAATTATTCTTTTCAATTACGTTTCGTTGTAATTGGGTTATGACATTTCAAAGGAAAACAAAGTATTTTAAGGTTAAGAATGTGAGTTTGTTTTTCTAGTAAATCTGTTCCACTATTATACAGGTCACATTATGCAATAATCACATAAACCTTGGGATCTGAATACAGCCCAGCGGGGTTCCATCATTTTAAATTACTATAAGCGCTGGGTGATTCAAAATAGATTAAACAAACATTAACTGTTTGTAGTGCCTAGTACAGGGATGGCGAACCTATGGCACGCGTGCCATAATTGGCACGCCGCATATTATTTTTGGCACGGCGTAGATTCAGATTCTACATCAATATATTGTAGAATTTCACAAAATGCACTGATTAAAGTAGATGTTGTAAATCTAGATGTTCAAGATGTTTATCTGAATTGTATTAGTTCGGTTGGTTGTCATTGTCATACAGATTGAAGAAACTGATCCCAACTGATATTTAATGTATCCCAATCTAGCTCAATATTGGCTCACAACATTTTAAGAATAAGAGAGAATTAGGAAATTATCGCAAAAAAAAAGATTAAAAGGTATTATAAGCAAAAATGAAGATGGTAAAATTATAACAACTTGGAATTCAATTTCAGTCACTTAAAGCTCTAGATTCTGGCGCTTGCTATTTTGATAATTTTTTCTGCGAGGCATTCTTTTCGGAAATATAAAAAATTCAAGTAAAAAAATCTTGTCAAATGAGTCTAAATCAGTTTGCATTCTCCTAAAAATTACTAAGTACGAAAATGTATAAACATTTTGGCATCTAAGTTGAGACAACAGAAATAATACTTTTAAATAAATTTCTAAAGTGTAAAATCAAATATTACCCATATGTTTTTAATGCTAAAAACAAAATTTTAAGTAATTTTGATTTATTATTATTTGATCAATTAAAATTTTTATTGATGGCACGTCATGATCACGCAACATAAATTTTTGGAAAAATTTGGCACGTGGATGTGAAAAGGTTTGCCGTCCCTGGCCTAGTACATCAAATTATATTTATTTTTAAAATTAGAGTGACAATAAGTTTATTCAGTACAAAAATACAGGGCGTCTCACTTGATGCTGAAGTCGGACTTCCATTCAAAACTTTAACAATAATGGGAATATTTTAACGAAATTTCAAATTTAGATATCTCTCACTCTTATAGAAATAGAATGAACTAGACACTCCGTATTTCCGAATATAATCAACAATCCATGCGGTTTCGTTTGCCTAAATGCTGAACATTTTCCATCACATTTCATGACGTAATTGCATTTCATTTAAAGCCATCGCATAAATCTCTTCATAATTTATTTCCATTATGTTTTTTATTTTATTTTTTTTTTTTACTTAAAATTATGAACGATATAGTTTTGTTCGGATTGGTTTGAGGAACATTTTCACTTTTTAAAATTTTGATTATTTTAGAAACGATTCATAGGAACATTTACATCTTAAAAATATGAAAGTTCAAGTTTTAAGCACCAGCGGTAACACATAAATCTCATTTTTAGAATGTTTTTTGTTCCTGAAACCTTTTACATTTCAATGTTTTTAAACTGCTCGGTCGCGAGTATTTACGTCTTAAAAGAAACAGCCATCTCAAGTTTCAAGTGTCTAGTCTTGGCATTTCCTAATTAATTATAATATAAAACGTTTTTAGAACAATTTTTCCTCATTTTTCACCCTTTTAAATTTCGATTTTATTTTATTTTATTTTTTATTTTTTTTTTTAGGAACCGTTCTGTGGGAAAATTTACATTTTAAAAGTAACTACAATTTTGTCATAGAAACTACAAATTTAGAACATTTTTTGTGCCTCCATTTTTTTTTATTTTTTTTTTATAAAGGTATTGTTTTCCGTTGTGAGTATTTACATTTTAAAAGTAACAACCATGGCAAATTTCAAGATTCTAACCCTAACAGATCCAAATAAATCGTCTTTTAGAGCGTTTTCCGTTCATTTTACTTTTTTTAATTTCGATTCCTGTAAAAAAAAAAAAAGTTTCATAGGGATATACTTTAAACGTGCGAAAGTTCAAGTTTTAAGTCCGAACGGTTGCACATAAATGTCATTTTTAGAATGTTTTTTGTTCCTGCAATCTTTTACATTTCAATTTCTTTAGAAATTGTTCGGTTGCGAGTATTTACGCCTTAAAAGGAACAGTCATTTCAAGTTTCTATAGTCTTAGTAGTTCCAAATTAATCACAATATAAAAATTTTTAAAACATTTTCTGCTCATTTCACTCTTTTAAGTTTCGAATTTTTCAGAAACCGTTCTGTGGGAACATTTACATTTTAAAAGCAACTACTATTGTGCCATATCCACAAATGTATCGCAGAAATTACAAATTTAGAACTTTTTTGTGCCTCTACTCTTTTTTATTTTTTTATTTTATTTATTTATTTTTTTGTAGAAATCGTTCTGTTGCGAGTATTTACATTTTAAAAATAACAACCATGGCAAATTTCAAGTTTCTAGCCATAACATTTCCAAATAAATCGTGTTTTAGAACGCTCTCCGCTCATTTCATCCTTTTAAATTTCGAACTTTTTAGAACCTTTCATAGCGAGTATTTACATTTTAAAATTAATCACTATACCAAATTTCAAGTTTCTAGTCCAAACAATATCACAGCAATTGCAATTTCAGAAAGTTTTTTATTCTTGCACCCCTTTTGGTGTTGTTGTATCTACATGAAATATAGCCTATATTTTAGATCAGAGATGGGATCACAAGATTTTTGTCAGCATTATTTTTTTAATCAGCTGGTTAGTTTCGGAGATTAACTCTAAAAATTAGCACACAAATAAATTTTTTCTTTATAATATTAGTATAGATAACAGAACATTGGCAGCTTAGTGTTTAGCGCGTCGCACTACCACACTAAGCTTGGGCAAGGAGCACTCAACCTTTTATTCCTTCGGGGTCGTTAAATGAGTACCAAACTTGTTTGGGAATTGAACACTAAGGCTGCGAACGCACCATCCTTCTAAGTATTATCAGTGTCGGCATCGTTTGTTGTGGCCACGCGGTGTCTTTGATTTTTAATGACTTTAAAAGGAAAGGGACTGATGTCCTGCAAAAGAGGAACCTTTCCTTCAAGTAGAGTCGAGCTCCTTATCTCCTGACCCATTGTTGATTCCCCTCATTCTTTTGTGAATAAACCGCAGAACCGTCCAGAATAAAAGATTTTCCAAGAAAACTGGAGAAGGATGGCAAAACACGCGTCTGTATGCAGTCTAAGGCTCTGTGCAAACGCTTGTTTTGCCATCCTTCTACATTTTTCTTGGAATTTTTTTATTCTGGACCCTTCTACGGTTTATTCACAAAAGGATGAGGGGAATCAACAATGGGTCAGGAGATAAGGAGCTCAACTGTACTCGACGGAAAGATTCCTCTTTTGCAGGACATCAGTCCCTTTCCCTTTAAAGTCATTAAAGATAAAAAAACACCGCGTGTCCACAAGAAAAGACGCCGATACTGATAGCAGTTAGAAGGATGGTCTATTCGCACCTTAAGGCTGCGTATAAACGCCTGTTTTACCATCCTTCTACATTTTTCCAGGAAATCTTTTGTTCTGGACCATTCTGCGGTTTATTCACAAAACGATGAGGGGAATCAGCAGTAGGTCAGGAGATAACGAGCTCAACTCTACTTGATGGAAAGATTCCGCTTTTGCAGGACATCAATCCCTTTCCTTTTAAAGTCATTAAAGATCAAAAACACCGCCAGGCCACAAGAAAAGACGCCGATATTGATAACAGTCAGAAGTCAGTCTATTTGCACCTTAAGGCTGCGAACGCGCCATCTTTCTAACTGCTATCAGTGTCGGCGTCGTTTCTTGTTGCCACGCGGTGTCTTTGATTTTTAATGACTTTAAAAGGAAAGGGTCTGATCTGATGTCCTGCAAAAGAGGAACCTTTCCTTCAAGTAGGGTTGAGCTCCTTATCTCCTGACCCATTGTTGATTCCCCTCATTCTTTTGTGAAAAAAAACGCAGAATGGTCCTGAACAAAAGATTTCCATGAAAACTGGAGAAGGATGCAAAAATATGCGCCTGTGTGTAGCCTAAGAGTTCAGCGTTCGGATGACCACCTGATCAATATATATGCTGTATGGCATCTCAGCACCCATGATCTGGTAAACAGGAATGGGCACTATATCCCAAGATCTTTAACCCCTTCGGGACGAGCGTCTTTTACAGAATTTTTAATCTTTAATCACCGATTTTTTTAAAACAGAAATTTTTGCCAAATTTAATCGGGAAAATGCTCGGATTAAATAAGACGAAATTTACAATAAAAATTTACTGGTGAGAATAATCCCCGATTCTGAGCACCTTACGCGGCACGAATACAGGTCGCTCGTCCCCAAGGGGTTAATGGATTGTAGAGCTATAGAGTTTAATGTTTCTTTATTTTTTATTTAATTCAATAGACCAAGGGATCGTATAAAAATTTCGCATTCTTTAAAACTATCAATTTTGACATAAATAAGCTTTCATATTATAAAGACCAACATTTGAAACATTTTTGCAATTTGAACGATACGTTAAAACTAACGGTTTAGAAAATATCCGAATATGCATTACAGTGTGCAATTGCATTTTAATTTGAACTTTACTGTAACTTAAATATTTTAGTAAAATTTGTAATTCTGTCCTTTTAGTATCGCTTTAAACTTTATGCAATATGCACACATCACGTCCATTTACTCACTGCATGTATGAAACTGCATGTTTAAATATAGTTAGCCTAGAAGCTTTATGTTATTGTCCTTAATAACTTTAAAAATTCACTCAAGATTGCACTTTGCTTTCGCTTTATGAGCTATACTTTACAAGATCCTGAATTTGCGCGAGAGAATTTCATATTTTTTAGAGATAATGAAAAAAGAAAAGTTTTTATAAACGCATACGAATAAATTTTTACTATTTACATTTTGAAAATTGCATTCTGCATATATGGTTTCATTTTACGTAAGCAAAGCAAATAAAAACCAGGAAAGAGAATTTAACAGAGAATAGAAGACGTGAAAAACTCTTGTTTTAAAATTAAATTTTAAGTTACATAAATGCTTTTGTTTTCAAGAAAGTTAAAGAATGTATTTATTTTAAAAATAAGTTATAGAATATGCAGTACTCTTTATGTTTATGAATTACTAGCTGTTTAACCCGTTCCGTTCTATGCACGGTAGTTAAGGAATTTAATTCTAAAACCAAAATTAAAAATAACTATTCGATTTAGTAAAATGTATTTCTACTACTGTGCCTTTTTTTCTAAAATGAAATTTAATTTATGATATATTACTATGGCAGCAGACGATAAAACGATATCTTTGGAATAAGGGAATAAATAGAATAAAAAGTTTTGTTGATGTTTGTGATAAAATGTGTTTCTTTATTTTTAAAAAATTGTAATAATTAAGCGCAATTAAATAATCTCTAATTATTTACGCATGAGGTGAAAGAATTATCCTAATATCCGCTAAAGCTTCTTACTATTGCAGCGTGGCGTACGTAATATGTATATCTCTAATTATTTGCATGTGAGGTAAAAAAATTATCGTAATACCCGCTACAGCTTTGCAATGCGTCTTGCAATAGAAAGGTAATTGTTGTGGTAAGAATTTTATTGTGGATTTTTAATTTTTGGCCACTTCTATAACGCAAAATGGTTAAATTTGATAGGAAATTGCTGTTAATGTGGTAATTTTTAATTAATTAAAAATTAACTGTAAGTTAAGTCGATTCCGGATAACTTTAGTTCCCTCGGCCGTGTTTTAATACACATGTACGTAACATTTCCAGAATTCTCGCTTCCAAACTGTGGATTTGTATAGCCTTACAGACAGACAGAAAAATTTTAATTTTTATATATTAGATAATTATTTGTATTCTTTATTAATTAAATTAGAATAATTGCTTAGTGAAAATATGCTTATCGAAGCAAATTGTTTTTATTTCCCCATTATTAAATAATATATACAGCGTGTTGCCGAATTCGACTGACAAATTCAGAGGTATAAACAGGCATCAAGAGGATGAAAAATTGCCATAGAACATAGGGTCTTAAACTACTAATTTTGTCACAAATACAGAGTGTTTCATCTTAATTGAACTTGGGATGACGGTAATAATTTTGAGGAAAATGAAAACATTGCAATGAAAATGCCAAGATATTTATCCTGTTTTATGTGAAATGTGATCACATCACGAAAAGTCTTGGAAAAACAGGATGTTGAAGCAATCAATGATACCTTATAAACTGGTAATCGCAGTCCAAAATGTGGAGCAACAAGTGCATACTGCTGGCGCGTATGATGGAAACTTCTACCGATTTTTTTGGTAATATCACATTTACAAAAAAAGGTGAGAATTCTATTAAAAGTTTTATTATAATATACTTCAGTTTTCTGAAAGTTATTACCGTCAACGCAAATTGAGTTAGGGTTGGTATTACACCCTGTATTATGGATTAAATACGTGGTTTGCGACCCCATGTTCTAGGATGATTTTTCATCCTCCTGATGTCTGTTATCACCCCTCTGAATTTGTCGGTCGAATTCGGCCACACCCTGTATATATACATACGTGTAATATAGACAACAATTTTAATTTCTTTATATATAAAAAGGGGAGTATATTTTTTATTAAAGTTATTTATACCACATAATTTACCTGCAGTTGCTCTATTAAATAAATATGATATGCTCTATCATGATACATTGCATGTTTAAATAAATTATTTATCAAGTCGTTTAAACTCATTAAAGAAGACAGATGTTGAAACAAAATATATCAAGTAATACACGTATGTTCCTTTTTATAGCTGCTTAATCCCAATCTTACAATTTTCGAAGTATGTTTCCATCTTAACAAATCCAATCTAAATGAAATTAAACTTCTTTTTGTTTCCTTTTGGGAACAACGGATTTCGAGCTTACTCTATCGACGATAATTTTCAGAATTTTCCAGCTAGGAGTTTGAGACTTTCACAAAAGTTTCTGGATATACTCCGCTAATACATTATGCACGTTATATTTTGATTGCATTCGCGCATGCGCAGTGAAACATTTTTTAGTAAACCTGCTCTTTTTTCATTTAATTTTCATTATTTTTTAATTCTGATTGCAGAGTATTATATACAATGTTGTTTATCATATTTTCTGAAAAGAACTTTTTTTTTATATTACGAACTTGCAAATTATAAGCAAAACACTTGGCGAAATTTGAGACTGTTTTTATAAAAACCTTAATTTCTGTACGAGTATACATGCTATCCTCATAAAAATGAAGACAGTATATTACAATAAGCGACTTATTAATAATCCCGAGTTTGAACGCTTTTGCTACATTAGTTTTTACAGGTTTATCCAAAAGATATTCGTTTTTTTTCAATTTGTTGACGGTCCCCTGTGGGGTTTCGGGAAAAAATTTTCACGGAAATATATGACCTATACAATACTGTTTACACACCTGCAGTGTCAGCTTAATTCCTCATGTATTTTTCCAGATATTTAACAAAACGTCTAAAATCGCAAGTGACCGGTCACCTTTGGCCATATACTGTATTTAGATACAGCCTTTAAAATATGTTCAGTTTAAAATAATTAATTTCCCTGAAACTAATCGTACAAATTTCATAAAAATTTGTATTTAGGCTAATTGAAGGGTATAGAATTTATTTATCATGTCAAAATTGGATATTACTATAGAAAAAAAAAAAAAAAAAAAACAAAGTTTGGGTTTATTTTGATATGTAGATGGCCCCCCTAAACAAATTTTATAGACATATTTTAAGAGTAGACTTTGTTTCAGAGTTAGAGAGGGTGTTTACTTTTTTTCCCACGACTATACTTTTTTAAAATCATGTAAAGTCCTTGTTCAAAGCATAGTATATGATGTTTTCTTCTCCAAATGTAACCTTATCTCTTTTTTCCCCTTTTTCCGCTTTCTCACTATTTTTTTTTAATACAAATATTTGAACTTGAGAAGGTATTATTCATTGTTTATAACACGCTGAATAAAACTGTTTCCTCTAAATTTCACGTCTGTCTCTCTTTCTCTGCCTTTTTTTTTTTTTTTTTTTTTTTTTACCCGAATGCCAAGAAGGAAATTAAAATTTTGAGATGTACATATTTTAGATTTGAATTAGTAAATCCTTAACAATCCAAATGAATCGTATTTTTTATTATTATTATTCTGCATGCTATTTAACCATTTAAAGATTAACATTATCTTAACATTTATTACCCGACTGCCAAGAAGGGTTATGTGCTTCACGCGTATCTGGGTATATGGATTTCTTTATACCCTCGAAACATCCCAACGGTTGGATGGATTTTAATGAATGAGGTCTCTATCGATTCGTCTTAACCGTCCGATGATTATAGGTTAGGTTTTGTTTTTATAAATTCAAAATGGCGGAAGAGACGAAAAATTTTTTTACGCACCATATTGAATGGCATATCATTGGATATGTCTTTCAAAATGAAGACGATGTTTCATTGACTATTTTACAGTCAGAAGCTCCGTTTAAATATTACTCAACCTGGAAGTTGTGTAGGTGGGATCTCTAGCTTTACTGCAAACTCTAACCTTCATAGACATCTATAGGCCTCATCAAAACAGTGTTTATAGATAGGAACTAACAATTAAACACAACTTAATAATCAATACAAGTAAGTAAAAAAAAATAGGTAAGTAATATTAAAAATAGTTTCACGTTGATGAGAAATAATTAATTAGTTCGCTTTTTACGCAGTCGGGTTTTTTGAATTTTTAAATTTAATTTTTACTTGTGTTTTTTTTTTTCTGTTTTTTTTTTTTTTTTTTTTTTTTTTAGGAGACGGGAAGAATAAGAGAAAACATTATAAGCCAGAAAATGTGGCCATAGTCGATTCCATAAAATAAATATTCAACAAAAGTTCGATTTTCTATCCTGATTTCAAGGAATAAAATATGCTTTGAAAAAAGAGTTTCTTAAGCAAAAGTCAACTGCATTAGCTTAGTTAAAGAATTCGAAATATCTTCGTAGGAGTAAATTCTTGAAAGCATGGGTGGTGGGTTCTTATTATAAGAAAATAATTATTGCTTCTGTAAGAGGGATAAATATAGAAGTTACATGCTGAGTTCTTACGGTTTAACACTAAATGAACCGATATTTTTTTAAACCTATTCCTACCGGAAGGGGTCAAATGACCCCTATATAAAAAGTTATCTATTTTACGATGTTTTTCGAAAATATATCAGTTGATACATACTTTCGTGTATGAATAAAACATTTTTTTTTCAAATAATTATTACAAATTGTTCATTTATTAAAGTAAAAAAAATTATAACTAAGCAAAAATTTAAAAAATAATTATTTCAAGAAATTCGAAAATTTAATAAACAAATATTGTGCAAATTTGTTTTATGTTCACCACATATTTTAAAGATTATTTCGTTCTCGATATAACCTGAAATGTTCAAACTAGAATCTCACTCGGAGTAACGTCAATTTCTAATTATACCATCACACATTAACCCTTTCGAGGTTGGTATCCTTAAAAAAGGACACCTAATTTTAATTCCAAAATTGACAATCGACACCAAGAATATTTAATTAAAGTTTTCCTTTTATAATGTACGTGAAAATAAGTAAGTTCGTATTTTCTAATAAATTCGTTTATAAATTCTGGTGTCAGTCGATTATATCATCAGTTTATAAGCAGAATTACTCCCCTCCAAAAAGGGTTAACAAATATGATGCAATACTGTAGAATAAATGATGTAATAGCAAAAATACGCAATTTACTAATGTTTTTATAAAATAAAACATTTATATCTTTATGATTTCACATAAATTTCTTCAGGGGTCAAATGACCCCTGAAGGATTAACCCCTTGCGGTAGTTAAGCCTAAAACATTTTTTTCTAGGCAAAAAAAGTAGTTCGGAGATGAGGCATGGAATAATATGATCATATATTTCAATAAAAGTCGTGAAATATAAAGAAATTTTGTAATGTTTTAGTTTAAGAAATTCAAAAAACAAATTCAAAAAAAGTCATTTGGCCCCTCGCGGTAGCTTTAATCTTAACACTTGAATTTTCAGAAAGGAAATATCAGTGTTAAAATGTAATATTACAGTGAAACTTCCATTTAACGAAGTCTCGTCGTTCCACTTAAACACTTCGTTATGAAAAAAATTCGTTAAATAGAAATCAACTCAAATTCACGAAATTTGTATAAATAAAATACACGTGCATAAAATGAAAAATACACATAAAATGGAATTATTGGAAAAATGTATTTTAATTCGGGCAGTAACTTTTGTTTCATACAATACAGACATATGAGAAAGTTTAATTAAAATAATGTCTAAAACACACACACAATAAAGAGAGGTAAACAAAAACTAAACCTTTTCTCTTTTTTCTCAGTATTCCAAATCCTTAACTTTAATATATCTTTGTACAGGTTTCTTATAAAAAAAAATACACTGTTCATAAAAATTTTCGCACTATTAAAAATATCTGAAAAATTCATCTGTAACATTTTCGTGAAATTGGAATCCCCCTCTTATTGCATCGAAGGGTTTTAGATTTTTTTTTTTTTTGGGGGGGGGGGGGGTGGAAATGATTAAATAAGTAAATATGACATTTTCATACAATCGGCTGAAATAAATACATACATACATCGCAACAGCAACCTCTTCGTTTCAATGCTGTACACGTACGAAAGTGGGATAAACTTCGTTATATAGAATATATTTTTCGCAATATGAAGATTATTTTACATGTTAAAGGTGTTCAAAGTCAAGCTTCATTAGAAAATTTCTTAAAGTAAAAAACTTCGTTAAATAGGGGGTTCGTTAAAGGGAAGTTCGACTGTACGTGAAACTATACTAGTAGAATACATTACTTATAACAACTTAAATAAAATTGTGTTAATTATTTTATAATATAAAACTCCATGTACGTCATTATGTATACGCTCTTTCCAAAAAAATTTTAAAAGTTTTCCCTTATAAAAATAAAAGATTTTATTTATACTAATATTACAAGTAAAAATTAAATTTAAAAAATCAAAAACCCGACTGCTTAAAAAGCGAATTAATTATTTCTGATCAATGTGAAACTATTTTTTATATTACTTAGCTGCTTTTTCTTTATTCACTTGTATTCATGACTTTTAAGTTGTGTTGTTAGTTCCTATCTATAAAAACTGTTTTCATGAGGCCTATAGATGTCTATGAAGGTTAGAGTTGCAGTAAAGCTAGAGATCCTACCCACACAACTTTCAGGTTGTGTAGTATTTAAACACAGCTTCGGACTGTAAAATAGTCAATGAAACATCGTCTTCATTTTTAAAGACTTATCCAATGATATGGCACTCAATAGGGTGCGTAATTTTTTTTTTCTCTACCGCCATTTTGAATTTATAAAAACAAAACCTAGCCTATAACCATCGGACGGTTAAGAGAAATTGATAGAGACATCATTCATTAAAATCCATCCAGCCGTTGGGATGTTTCGAGGGTATACATAAATCCACATACCCAGATACGCGTCAAACACATAACCCTTCTTGGCAGCCGGGTAAAAAAAAAGTAAAAGTAAAGGTAATTTGATGTTTCAACTTTTTGCCTGAAAATCAACTTTAATAGAAAATTTTATTTTCCATTAATCCTTTAATAAAGAACTTTCTTTTTTCAATTTCAAATGTAACAGCTATTAGTTATAATAAATAAAACGCATCTAAATGCATACAACATAACCCTTTTAAATAAATTGAGTGGAATACGTATTTAATGAAAATTCAATAAAGAAAAATGCTTAACAGCAGTTGCATGAGTCATGCATTATTACCTTTGAAAGACTTAAGGAAATACAGTAGAGCGCCGATTATCCGAACAAGTCGAGACCAACCCTAGTTCGGATAAGCAAAAGTTCGGATAAATGAACAGACAATTTAAGGGATGTTCCTGTCTATACTAAATCTTCACACTTTATCCACGCTTCGGACTGACAACACTAGTTAATTCTGGCATGTTTAAAAATTGATTTTTGCCTTTTTAATTTTTTTGTTTACTTTTTTATATCTTTTTCTGAACTTCAGAGATTAAAATTTAAGCAAAGAAGATTTCGATTGCTGCTCAAAGAAGACATTCTTTTCAATGCTACCATATCTCGAGTTCTTCTTAAATATGTTAGTTGAATAGGATCAGCATTCTTCTGCCGTTCGAGCCATTTCATAGCTGTTTCCAAGCATTCAAAGGCTTCGGTATGTGACGGACCTGGGTCCTTTTCAGAGCATTCGTTTTCATTTTCTTCAATTTCTTTTTCGTCTTGAATCTCATGAACAATCTCATCATCATTTAAAATCTGATACCCAGGTCTAATGAGTGTTTGGATAATTGGAAGTTCGTTTAAAAAAAGAAGAAAAAAAAGAGGAAAATAGGCTGTTCGGATGATTGGAAGTTCGGTTTAAAAAACAAATTTGAGAGAAATTGACTTTTCGTATAATTGGAAGTTCGGTTAATTGGATTTCGATAATCGGCGCTCTACTGTATTTAAGTCTCCACATTTTACAAAGAATACGTAAATAACGATATTCTTTAAATTACCAGTCGTAAAAAATGTTCTCGCTTTACACAAAGACTTAGCTAAAAGAAAATTTCTTAACATGCTCTGCAAATTGAAATGTAACTCATATTATTTAGATGTAATGAATAAAATACATTTAATTGGTGCAATAGGTATTTAATATAAATTCTGTAAAAGACACTTTATAGTAGCAGCTATATACATTACCTTAAGTAGCTTAGTGGAATATTCATACGTCATAATAAATAACATACCAAACAAATAATACGCAAGCATAAAAATTCCTTAAAATTGATATGCATAAAAATATTTTTATTTCACGCACATAATTAGGTAAAAAATATCTACGTTTAAGAACGCGATTCCAGGCCCATCATTTAAATATGCATATTTTAAATTAATGAGCAGTTCCCTTTTGGCCAATGTCTCGAAGCTGGTAGACGGGAGGTATTGGGTTCGAACCCAATCGCGCCCGTCGGCCTAACCGTTTCGGAGGTTTCGTGGTTTTCTTCGAAACCTTGGATTTCCATGCGTAAATACGGGTTAGGTTGCCTTAGAAAGACCCCCCACGGAGGGCACTCTCCCTAGGGCCTATATCCCTCGAGTTGATAATCGGCCGTCAAAAATCAACCCAACCCAACCCTTTTGGCCAATGCATATTTCTACAAAATAAATTCAAAAGTTAATGAAAGCAATAACTAAAAAATATTTTTCACTAAATCTATGAAATTTTAGAGGAATAGTTATGCATTGCTTATCTTTAGATGGATTTCCTCTCTATATCTTCAAATAATAAAAAATGAAAAGTCAGCCTTCAGACAAAACTTCTAAATTTATCTATCTTACAAAAGCAGGAATTATTTTATAAAAATAAAACCTCATCAAACATTCTTTCAAGAATTTGCTCCCATGAGGACATTTCAAATTGTGAAAAGAACTAATTCCGTTCACTTTTCCTCGAGAAACTCGCATTTGAGAGCATAGATTAGGCAAGGAAACCAAACTTGTGGGCTATATTTATTTTAGGAAATCAACTGTAAATCTATTATCTGGTTTTATGTTTTCTTTCTTATCAGATAAAAAATAAAATAAATGAAAAGGAAGGTAACTGGTTAAATTTAGAGTAAGAAATATTATTCGGTATGTTCCGATTGGAAATTCTACATGATTAAGTAGTTTACAATAAATATATTATAATAAATATATAATAAATAATTTATAATATAAATACTATATTATATTATAATAATATATTAGAATAAATATATTATATTATATTAAATTATCAATCTTGAGAAATTTTTATATTTGCGTTTTTACAAGCTTATAGTCAACTTGGCTTGTCTGTCCGTTTGGCTCAAATCTTGGAATCTAATTTTAACAAACTTTCTGTGCTACAATTCATTTAATCTTTTTTTTGTGTGTGTGTGTGTGTCATATTTCCGGTGACAATACGATATTAGGCTATACAGTAATCTCTCACTTATACGTCACCCCTTATAAACGCCTCCCTCAGTTATACGTCGATTTTCGATAGTCCCGAAAAAAAATATTTTGAAATGTGAATTGAAATGTGCAGCAAATAATCTAAAAGATGTATCCGTATCTGATGCAATAAATATGCTCTGTTCATCTTGGGAAAGTGTCGATGAAACATGCATGCAAAATTGTTTAAAAACAGCAGGATTTATTCTGAAGGATGTAGAAAATGCTTCACCTTCTTCTAAAGATCAGCCACTATTTGATGAAGAATGGAATGACGCGTCTGGGGGAATAATTAATTTTAACGATTTCGTGGGTATCGATGAAAATATAACAACGGCAGAAACGAGAGTCATATAAGAAATATCCCCAGAAATTCAAGACGAAGCTAATGCAGAAGATAGATCAAGACGAAGCTAATGGAGAAGAATAATCAGATTACGAAGAAAATGTAGAAACAGATCCACCGGCTTTTGCAAAAGCAATAGATGCCCAGGAAACCCTTCGTTACTACATTCAACGAACTGATGGATCTGATTCTACATATTCCTGTTTCAAGGAACTTGAAAAATCTATTTTTAGGGACAGACATCAAGCTCATAAACAAACTTCGATTTTTAGACTATTTAAAAAAATAAGGTATGAAATTAAAATTTGAAGATGTACACTGTAAAAAAAAATCTGTAATCCTACAAAACTAGTTTTTGTAAAACTACAGAAATCTGCATGTTTACTAGAATTTTATCTGTAACCGGGTATAATATTTACCACTCGCATAGTAGAAATACATGAAACATCTTAGTCTCGGATTACGAAGCTGTTTCTTCTTTATGCGGGTCGCGGCCCGGTGAGTGTGTGTGGTGTTTTTGGCGGTAGCTTTAAGCCCACGTGCGCGTAGAGGGTTGTGCTTATAGTGTGGTGAGAGTAAGTTTTTTGGTTATCGTAATACAATAGTGCTAGTGTTTTCGCGTATTATTGAATTTGTGTGTAGTTAAATTTAAGTGTGTGTTGACAGTCTGAGCACTTTGGACTGGTCATCAGGCACGGTTTGGTATAATGTCGGGAACGGAGGTAAAGATAAAAGAAAGCATAGGTTTCAACAGTGAAGAATACAAGAAATATAATTGGAACGATGGGAGGACAGCCAAGCAGCAAATTAACATGATACCGAATTTAAAAGACTATGTCATCATTACGGAAGGTGAGGAGGGCGGACTCCACAAGTTAAACCCGATCCAGCTAAAGAAAGAAATAAAACAAAGCTTTGAACATTACAAGGAAATTGATACGGCTAGATACACCAGGAACAACAAGCTGCTAATCACAACGAAAAATTATGAATGTGCCAATGAGATTGTAAACAGAGAAAAAATATTTAACAATAAAGTGAAGCATATATTAATGAATGAAAATATAACCTCTAGATTTTTAATCTTCAGAATTGATACCGATATAACATTAAAAGAAATCCAAGAAGAGATTGAAGAAGAGAATCAAGTTACGATCCAAAATATTAGAAGATTTACAAAGAGATATGAAGGCCGCACAGTTCCCACGGGAACAGTGCTTATAACCATATATGGACATGTCCTACCAGAATACATTAAAATGTTTTATATGCGACAGAAAATAAGTTTATTTGTAGACAGGCCAAGAAAATGCAATATTTGCCAAAGCTTCAACCATGGAACGAATAAATGCACAAACGACAAAAGATGCAAAAGATGTGGGAAAAACCACCCTGAGTTGGTATGCAAAGAAGCCGAAGTCAAATGCGCAAATTGTGAGCAAAATCATGAAGCAGACGACGAGGATTGCGAAATTAAAAAACGAGAGGTGGAAATTCAAAAATTTAAAAGTGAAAACCATATCACGCTGGCTGAAGCTAGACGACAGTTCAATTTGAAAACAGCCAAAAGCTACGCGGCTAAAACAAAAACAAACATCGAAAAAGTGAACGATGAAGGCAATTATCACAAGTTAGCTGTACTTATGGAAGAGAAGTTTAACAAAATAATGGACATAGTTATGAATATGTGCGAAGTTATGGTGAGCTTACAACAAAAATCAGTAAATGAAATCGAAAACGGGGTGGAAGGAAACGAAAAAGAAACGACAGTTAAAAATAAAATTGGAAAAAGAGATATCATGGGGGAGTTCTATTCTCAGTTAAGAGAGAAAAAATTAAAATTATCGAATGAAGCCCAGGAAGGTGAAAGATTGCTGTTACAGGAATATCTAGCTCCAGAGATGGATAAAATGTTGGTTGATACAGAAAATGGATAAGGGTCTTGGACTGTTCTGTGGTACTAGTGTTCGGTTCATGGTCAGCTGGTGGATCGGTATCTGGATTTACTGGTATGCTGGTTTTTGGGGTAAGTGTTGATAATTTTTGTGTTTCTTAGCGTTTCTGTGTTCTTTGTGTGTTTTTTGTTTTGTTATTGTTCATGGACACTTTTCTTTGTCAGTGGAATATTAGAGGTCTCAGGTCTAATTTACCCTGGCTGCGTACCGGGATGTTTCGCAACTGTATTGTTTGGGCGTTTCAGGAAACGCTTCTTAGCAACAATTTTAATTTATCCTTCAGGAATAGGAATTTATTTCGAGCTGATAGGCCTAGTAGTTTATCGAGGGGGGGAGGTGGTTTGCTGCTAGCGGTGTTGAAGCGATTACCTGTGGAAAGACTTCAGCTTCCTAGGATTGGCCAGGATCACGAGGCGCTTGGGATCAAAATTTGGTACAAAAAAAGGTGGATCGTAATCATCAACGTCTATGCACCGAAGGGGTTTGCTGATATTAGGTGGTTGGAGAGCATTAAAGACCTGATCGGCCATGATTATATTATTGTTGGGGACTTTAACATTAATTTCCTCAATTGGGAAAATAACCCTAAAGCTCATAAAATGATGAACTTGATGAATTGGATTATACATACGGATGCCATTTTAATGAATTTAGATGTGGTTACGAGGTGTAGGGGTGGAGGTACGGGATCATTATTGGATTTGACAATTGTGTCGGACAGTTTAGCTCGGAGCTTCCAGGTGGACGTTCTGTCGGATCCGTTGGGTTCGGACCACTACCCAATCAGAATCCTCGAAAGGTCTAGTGGTGGGGGTGGTAAGAAAATGTATTGGTCCCAGGTCAATTGGCACAGAGTTTGCTCGGCTGTAGATGGTTTGGACGATGAGGTTTATGCGGAGGGGATGGACAGGTGGTCAAAGGGTATTGCTCAGGCGTTGATTCAGTGTACGGAGAGGTTCCCAGTGAGCGGGGGTAATCTTCCGCCTGGGTGGGGGATTGTCACCCGTAGACTGTTGGCTCTTAAAAGATTTTACCACAGGAAGGCAGTCCGTTTAGGTCAGCTGGACTTATGGTGCAAATACAAGTTCTACAACGCTAAACTGAAGAAGCAGATTAAGAAAGACAATCAGAAGTTTTGGGATTCGGTTACCAGGGACGCTGGAAGGGGCCCTCACATCTACAAGATTATCCGGGGGATTAACAATTTGAAGGAGGAGGAGGCGAATATGGACTTCAATTTTCAAAACTGTCCTCCTGATGCGGTTTCGCAAGCAAATTTGTTTGCGACTATTTTCCAAAATTCTCCCATCCTTCATGACATACCTATTGACTTCTCGGGTGATGATGAGCTGGACACAAGACTTACGATGGACCATATGGAGAGGACAATCAGGAAAAGTAAATCTACTTCACCTGGTATAGACGGGATCAAAATGAATTTTTTTAAAAACCTAAAAACCAAGGTGTTATCTCAGGTGCTGGAGATGTATAATAGGATTCTCGAGACAAAAAAAATCCCTGAAATCTGGAAAGAGGTCATCATGCTGCCCATTAGAAAACCAGGAAAGAATAGAAACGATATAAGGGGGTATAGGCCAATTGCCTTGACTGTGACCAGTAAAAAAATATTTGAAAAGATGATATTAGATATGTTGCTCAATTGGAGCATGAACAACAAAATTTTTCATAGGAACCACTATGGGTTTATTCCATTCAGGGACTGTGAAGCGGCTGCGTACAGGATTTACAGGGATATTCGGAGAGGTCGTCAAGCCAAACAGAGGGGTTTTTTAGTGGCTCTGGACATCAAAGGTGCTTATGATAATGTATGGTGGGACGGTCTACTTCTTAAACTAAAAAAATTGGGGCTAGGCGCGAATCTGTGTATTCTGATCCGGAATCTCATGCAGGAGCTGAGGATTCGGGTTAAGTGGAGGGGCGTGTTCTCGGTGCCATTCATGTATCGGAGGGGCTTATTACAGGGCAGCCCTCTCTCTCCTTTTCTTTTTGCCATTTACCTTGCGGATATCTTTGAGATTTTCGACTCTTGCATTCATTGTGTGATCTATGCCGACGATATTTTTCTGTATGGGTTCCATGATAATGTGGAATGGTTAAGGGACATTTTACAGGAGAATCTGATTAGGACTATCAATTGGTTGAGGGCGTGGAATCTTGAGGTGAATCCAAATAAGTGCCAAGTTATGAAGATAGGGCGGTGGAATGAGGATGTGGAGAAGTTTAAGATTAAAGGTCAGGAGGTTGACTTTTCAGAGAAGTTAAGAGTTTTAGGGGTGTTTTTAAACAGTCAGGGGAATCTTAAGAACCATATTGCCATGCTGAAAGAGAAATCTAGTAAGAGGATGAACATGCTTAAAGTTATTGCTGGCAGGAGTTGGGGTACTGAGACCAAATATCTTTTAAAAATCACAAATAGTATGAGGGGTTCTCTTCTAGATGGTAATCCGAGGATTCTGGCACACTCAAACAAAACTGAAAGCCGCCAACTTCAAGTGATTCATAATGTGGGCCTGAGATGGGCGAGTGGGATGCCAAGATGGTGTCCAATCCCGGTGCTGTTACAAGAGAGCGGGGTCTGGAGTAGCCACACAAGAAGAGAATTCTTGGCTGTAAAGAGGAGTATTTCTGAACTTAAACATAAAGAGTATACAGATGTGTTGTCAGAGGATTTGCTTTACAGGGAACAGAATATCCTGGGTCGGCATAACACGAATGTTAACGAAATGATCACGTACAAGTGGGGGACCAAGGTGAATGAAAACTGTAAAATTCATGTAAATGCCTGGCCTTTCCAAAATAAAGATTTCCCTGAGGAGGTTATTAGGAATTCGTTTGGCAGGTTTTATCAGATGCATAGAGACAAGGCGATCATCATTGCAACAGATGCTTCAAAAGAGGAAAACAAGACTGCGATTGGAATGGTCAACCAACATACGGGTAATCGGATGGCGTTGAAAATTCCCAATGTCAATTCGATTTTTACTGCAGAAGCGATTGCATTATTGGTTGCCATTAAATATTATATGGTGGAGGGTGGGAAATATATGTTTTTCACGGATGCCAAAAGTGTCTTGATGGCCCTTGAGAAGATCAATCGAAAGTCTGTGGCGGTTATCACCATGCTAAGGGACGAGATCAACAGGAAGAGGATTGATCAGTTTCAGATGGAGTTTATCTGGGTGCCTGGACATAAAGGTATTGAAATCAACGAGTGTGCAGATGAGCTGGCCAGGAAAGGCCCGTATAGCAATATTAGTATTCCATGGTTTTCTCCTGAGGACTGGATGAAGGTTGTGAGGAATAACAAACAGAGGGAGTCTGTTTGGGATTGGAACCAGTATAGGATTGATCATTCAGGTCGTGGTTGGGATTACGCTAGCATAGGGCATCCGCATCAGTGTCTTAGGAGGGAGAGTGGTGTAATTTTTGCTCGATTTCTGACAAAAACTGTTCTTACTCTTGTTCGTCATAAGAAGTTTCTGGGTAGGGGAGATGCAAAGTGTGATTTGTGTGGTGGCGAGGAGCAAACTGAGGAGCACTTGGTTTTGAGATGTAAGAAATTCTGTAGGATTCGGGATAAGATTTTTGGAAAGCTATCGATGTCGAAGAGCATGTCGTACGAAGAGATCTTTGCGGCTATGGGGAGAAAGGGAGATGAAGAGTTGGGTTTGTTCTCACAGTTATTGAATGAGATTTATCGTCACTGTCGGAGTTGGATCGATGCTGCTGTATAGGAGTAATCTTGTCAGTGGTGGTACTGCGTTGTGCCGGTCTGTTTAGTTTCTGGCGTATCTGACTTTTGTTGTGTATCTTGGTAGTGGAGTAAGACAGCTATACAGAAATAGAAAGCTGCTCACCGGGCCCGAGAGGGTCATAAACAAACAAACAAACATCTTAGTCTCCCATGTCAGCCAATGAGAAAGGACTTCAATGATGACGTAATGACTATTCACGCAACCACAGAGGTGTTCAAGGTATCCATCTTGATTATGATTTCAAATTAGGATGTAAGTAAATATTTCGTCTTTATGAGTTAAATTTTGTTATATTTCCATTCTCCTTGATTCCTAATAAGTAAAAATGAACTACACAGTAAGACCGTTTGATTTCGAATTATAATGTAACATGATTTTAGCAGGTATTAATGCGTAATCATCCTATTATTTTATTGATAAATATTTATCGTTCAGTCAAATGACTATTCTTTACATCAGTGTTTACTGCATGCGTGCAATTTCCAATGTTTTATGTAAAAAATAATATTTTATTGCAATATGGTTAGCAGATTAAATATTTTATTTTTAATTAGTGATGCAATGAATAGTAACCTCCCCCCCCTTTGACTGATAATGAAGGCTAAATATTCCACTATTCTTCTGCAGAATACTTAAAATGTATACCAAATTTATCTTTCTTAATATTAGAGTCGTGCCGTGTAATCGGTATTTATTGTACTAGATTCCGGCATCGGGTCGGGTTTACCTTACTTTTTTGGTTCGGATCGGGTCGGTTTGGGTTTTAAATCTTGTGTGTCGGGTTCGGGTTGACTGATTTTTCAAAAGAATGTCCAAAATATTTTTTTTCAGGTTAAAAATCTAGGTATAGGGCAGATGTGCCAGCAATGGATAAAATTCAAAGTTTTTTGTTTATAAAAAAAATTTATACAATAAAAATTTTACTTTAAAAATTTTCTTCATAACACCCCCCCCCCCCCTCACGCTTACATGTTTTATAATCTGTGTTATTGTTGATACTCTTAATCAAACCAATTAGGAAGCAAAAAGTGATCCTTCGAAGTTCCACTATTTTTCATTTATGTTGGCGAACATGCAAAGAGCTGGTTTAACTTAATGAATTTTATATATTCTTTTACTTTCCTGCAAAATTTCCTGCAAAATTTGTTTTTGTTTTGGTAGTAATAAAAATTTTTGGATATGATCATTCTAGACATTTCATCAATCGCACACTAGATGAAGCAATGGTAGCCCAATCTCCAGTTGAAAAAAGTTGCATAAGATTTCAATTGTATAAAGTAAAAGATTATTTCAAGATCAGAAGTGATTTTGCTTCATATACTTTTTATGCTTTTTGAATATTAATGACTTGTTTATGCATAGATGTAATAGTTTCCCTATTTATGGAACATTATACTGTATATTATCCATAATATAAACTAAGCCTTCAAGCATGGATTAAACTAAGCATGGGACAAATTTTGAAACTTGCAATTTCTTTAATTATAAAATTGTTTCTGAAAATTATGTTTCTATATTGTTCAGGGACATTAGAAAGTGTTTCATTTGGTATTCTATAAACTGAAATATTGTTTTTGTGTCAAACAAAGTTCATTTTCTTATTTTTGTAAAATGTGTCCCATTCCTCCATACTCTCTCCTATGCTTCTAACTCTGAATATTGGGCACTTTTCTATCTATACACACGTATCATGGGTATGTGTTTTAAAACTATCAGAAATATTATACATATGTTTGCGTATATATGAAAAATGAAATGTTGGTAAAATTTTTTCTATTCCTAGAGAAGGATAAATGGTTCTTAACTGTGCCTTAAATAAAAAGAATTTATCACATTTCTTATATATATATTTTTTTCTTAACTTTTAACTCATGTTACCGGCCTCTCAGACCTCAGCTTTTTTTTAATTTTTATAGTTTTGCAATTTTTTATGTACTTGCAATTTTCAGTTTAACTACAAACACTACCGAAATTTTGTTCCGTTGTGAACTTTAGTACTATCACCAGACACTTTTGAATAGGTGAATTTTAATTATAACAGTCCTGTACAAAAAGTTCAGTACAAAAACACCATCCTATGAGTTAATCGTGCCTTTTATTCATCTTTCGATAAAGCGGTCTCACAGACAACTTCACATTAGTTGACTTCACACTAGTTGTGACAATTTCTGTGACATCAGTTAAAGGTTAAGGAGTAAATTTAATAATAGCTCATTCATATTGAAATATGTATTTATTTTATCTGAAAAATTGTTCTGCTCAAACTTTTTGTGAAAATCTTAGACTTGGAAAAAACCTAAATATAAACAACTGCATTTTAATTTTACGTGAGTTTCTGAGCGATAAAATGCCGAGTTTTTACTTTCTCATGCAAAGAGAGATATAGGGTAGGTAGGGGGAAAGATATGAGCGGGGCAAAAATACGCACCAGCTGATTTCATATGAAGCAACATTTCGGCTCTCATGACTAATAGGTGGCAGTTTTGTTTCAAGTGTACTAGTCATTTGTTTAAACCTTTGATTAAAAGTAGCAATTTGTGCTAAGAAAATGAGGTAAGTTTAAATTTTCGAATTTTGATCTAATATTTTTTAAATTTCACTTTATTTTTTAGCTGATAGTACCTGGAATTTTTACAAATCCAAAATTTTAGTGGAGATCGAAATATTTTTAGCTTCTAAATGCCGTAGTTTACCTCGATCACATTTGTTTATACTTATAGGTAGCCGGTTAAGCAAAATACTGCAGAATAGGGTAAAAGTACGCATCCTTCTTGGGACAAAGATACGAACATGTTTAAGATATGGGACTTTGCCCTATCATTTTAGCTAGATTCAAAGCTTTTCACAATTTCTAAATTTATATTATATAAAATATAATAGCTGCTTAACTAATATAAGTTAGTAAACTACATTTTCCTTTTTCTAGTTAAGTTTTTTTTTTTTAATATAGAACGTAGGTATCTACCTACCTACTTTTAAAAATCAATATTGTTTCATGAATCGCTTTTGTCTTAAACCTTAATCCTTAACTCCTGTTAACGGTCTCGCCGATTGCTGCAATATTCAGTTTTCACAGTTTAACTTGTAATTTTCAATTTAAGTAGTTATGTTAGTTTAATTTTGATTCGTTTGGTAAATTAGAAGTATAGCTGAAGACTTCTGAATGCGGGAAATTTTACTATAATAGCCCTTTGCATAAAGTTTAGCGCAGAAACCGCCTCTTATGAGTCAGTCAACCATTTCATTCAATCAACGATTAAGCGGTCTCGGAGACCGCTTACAGTATTTATGAAACGATTTTTGTCACAACAGTTGGAGGTTAACTGCTATTTGCGATCTCGCAGACCGCTGTTTTTTTCATGGTCTAGTTTAGAATTTTCAGTTTAAATATTATCAAAATTTACTAATGCTTTTACATTACTCATTCATTTTAGTGAAAATAGGGGCAAAATCCGGTCGTAATGGGGGGGAAAATGCGCACTGCGAATATTTTGCCTCATCACTGCGTACTTTTAGCCCAACGAATAGGGCAAAGATACGCAGAGCAATTTTTTTTTTAATTACAATTTCTCACGGAATTATAATTTGACAGAATGTCGTTTGATAGTAGTCGTTTGATAGTGGAACGTGCCTAAGGTTTTAATACAACATTTTAATCAGTCGTCACATAAGTTTAGATCAATGTGCTCGTTAAAAATCAAAATTAATGATAAGTGCGTAACTTTAGCCCCCACCTATCCTACATCACTTAGGTGTGTCATGTGATTGTGAGCCATGTTGTGGACAACTTGTCAGCAAGCGCCATTGAGATCAACCATGATGGTGAATATCGATGGCGCTTTTTAACAAGCTGTCCTCACTTCAAATACTTGTGGGCATGATACCCACATATGTTTGAATATTAAAGCATATACATTTGTCCATTTTCCTACATAAAACATTGTTATTAGAGATGTAATTGTAGATTACATTTTATAATATCAATAAAACCGGATTTCCTTTCCTTTTATTTCGGGTTCGTGTTGAAATAGGCCTGGGTTGAGTTGCAGGTTGCCGGAAATTATTTTGGCTGATTCTGGTCAGGTTGCGGATCGAGGAAATATTTTTGGAGGGTTCAGGTCGAGTTGCGGGTTGACTTAAGTATAATATTCGGTTTTGTGTCTGGTGCAACTTGACCCGTGCAGGACTACTCTGTAGTAGGAAAATTTTCAATATATCAGGATTCGTACGGTCCTTAAAAGTACTTTCATTTTTCAAAAGGTTTTTTTTGTGCTTGAACGTGCTTATTTTCATACAAATTTTTTTTAAAAGCCCTTTAAAGTGCTTTACTGTCATATTATTTCTTAATCGGGGGGTGGAACTCTTCTGCATTTCTTTTCATTTCTGATTTAAAAAATAAAGATAAAACCGCCATTGCTAACCTTTCTTCTGAAATTTCACCTCCCCTTTTTACTCCCTTCTCCACAATACCAAAGTTTAAACTGTTTAAAACTTTTTTTTTTATTCTTTAACTGATGTTACCGGTCTCACAGACCAGTGCTTTTTTCAATTTTCATAGTTTAACTTGCAAATTTCAGTTTATTACAAACACTACTGAAATTTTGTTTCACTTTAGTACTAACACCACAGACTTTTGAATAGGTGAATTTTAATTATAACACTCCTGTGCAAAAAGTTTTAGTACAAAAACAACATCCTATGAATTTATCGCGGATTTTATTCATCTTTCGTTGGAGCGGTCTCACAGACCGCTTCACACTAGTTATGTGACAATTTCTTTGACATCAGTTAAAGGTTAAAAAAAAAAAATTGCTCTACTGTATTTGTTACTTTAAGTGAAAAAATAATCAGTCCTAAATTTCATTAACTATTCATTCCATCATATCCATTTCATTAAAATTTTATCTGAATTTCACCTTCAAAATTTCGTTTCCCCGTTTTCTTCACATCTCACAGTAATAATACTTAACGTTTCAAAACTCTTTAAAACTGCTTAAATTTAAAAAAAAAAAAAAAAGCTGTTCTGTTCCATTTTATTGTCACAATAAATAATCAAGATTTTTCTTCCCACTCGAAATTGGCATCCCCCCCCCCCCCCCCAAAAAAAAATAAAAAATAAAAAAAAACTTAGAGCACATAGAATTTTAAAGTCTTTAAAACTCTTTATAGACCAGTTTTTGGGGAGGAAAAAAGGGCCGCATTTGGAATTAATTAGGGGAAAACTGGAAATTGTTTTAATCATTTTACTTAAAGTCTAGAATGAATGTACTAAGTTTTCCCCCTCTTACTAGGTGAGTGGTTGAAGATATGTACAGATTTATAGTCAAAAAACACATTTTTATTAATTACCATAACAATATCTAAAAAAAACTAACTCTATCAAAAACATTGTCAATACAGATGTTGTAGAGGTTAAAATTCTGATTGAAATGTGTACTTAATATTTTTGTTGAATTTTTACAATTATAATGCAAAGTTTTGCCTAATTCGTTAATCAAGTGATTGAAGCCAGAACAGACGAGGTTATCAGTTCACCCTGTTTCTAATTTATATATATATTTTAATTTATTGAGGATTTTGTAATTATTTTAGGCTTTATTTTGGATATTTTCAGAGTTATGGCTTAAACTCTTGATTACGGAATATAGCCCAGTGGTAGGAAATGAAAAAAAAGGTCGAATTCGGAATTAAATACGGGAAAGCTGGAAATTGTTTTAATCCCTTCAACATAGGTCAGAAATAAACGTACTTACTAAGTTTTCCCGCCCTACTAGGTGCGGCTTTGCCGCTACGAACAAATAGATAACTTAAAAAGTGCACTATTTCATGATTTTTAGCATATTTCAAAAATGATTTGTAAATGATGGGAAATATTGTTTATGATCTCTGATATTGTATTTGAATTATGTGTCGTATTTAATTTGACATATATAGTGAATAACAGTGCGTATGCATCACATTTAAGGAGGTCGAAAATAGTGGGGAGGAGCGAGGGAACAAATGAGTGTGCAGGATTCTTGTCGCTAGAGGAATAGGTCAACCAACAGCACAATTTTAAACTTCGATATTTTACGAAAAGGACTAAGATGCTTTTAATAAAAATTATATTCGACTAGTATACGAGCATCTTAAGTTAAATTCATAAAATTTTAAAACCTTCGGAATATTGAAAAAAAGTATTATTAGTTAGCTTAAAGTTAGCTTTACGTTTTTTTAAAACTAAGGTTTAAGGCTGACGATATCAGTTGAGAAATGGCATGTAAAACGGCTGTCAATTATGTACCTCTTTCTCGATAACTACTAAATTATAATCCTCAAAATATACAAAATAAAGCATTAACATATTTACAGAAACATCTCAAGGGCCTCAACAACTTAAAGAAAATACATGTATGTAATAAACGGAGGCAGGGTGGATTGATAACTCTGTCTCTCTCCTGATTAGCGGTTAAGGCAAAATTTAGAAATAGAATTGCGACCTTAATGTTCAGCAAAAATATTAATATGGGTACTCATTTTATTCAGAATTTCAAATTCTACAACATTTGTATTGACAATGTTTTTGGAAGCATTAATTGTTCTGAGATATTGTTAAGATAATTTAAAAAAGTTTTTCGACTATAAATATGTACATATTTTCTAATGTTCATCTAGTACGTGGGATAAAACTTGGTACTTTCATTTTAGACCTAAACGGAAGGGATTAAAACAATGTCCAGTTTCCCACCAACATAATTGTGAGTTACATCCCCCGATCACGGGTCTTTGAAATAGAATTGTGACAATGTTCAACAAAAATATTAAATGGAGTTCTCATTTTACTCGGAATTTTAAGCTGACGACAAGCTGAACACGGAAATTGCAAAACCTAAATTTCATTCCAGATTTCAAAGTGCTGCCATTTGCAAAATGACATCAGCGTTACGCGCAGATATATTTGTTTTTTATAATATTGATAGATATAGATTTTATTTTCATATCAAAATCTTGGTGTTTTTTTTTTTCTTTTCAAACTAATTTTTTTCACCCTTAAATCCATTTACATCTGAGCCAAATCAATACTCGATCATTTCAAAGCTACTGTATAACATTAAGTGTGTATTTTTAAATAATATATACGTAATGTGAGTCGTACAGTAAAATGCGCAGAAAAACAGAAAAGTGACTTCGGACAATGAATTTTTTTAAAAGATTAATTTTCTATTTTTTTAAATGTATTGCAGTATTTCAAAGAGAATTGAAAGTATATGCTTTTTGGTATTGTTGTTATTATTATTTGGTATTAATATTCTGCATAATTTGATTTTTGGAGTCTTATATGTAATTTTGAAATATGCCTGGAAAGGGATGTGGGGTAGGGACAAGGTTCTTCCAGTATTTTAAATTCTTAAAGTTTGTCGTTATCATCTAGACTCTTTGAAATTTTTAGATGGTAAAAACATAATGCTTTCGTATCCCGAGTGAAAAAATATTAATATTTTGTGGGGAAAAAGGCTGGTAAGATTTTTACCACGATGTAACTCAGGTTTTTGCTTATTTTGTCGAAGTTTTTGCACATTTTATTTAGTAAAAAATATTTATATTTGTCCGAATGTTAAGAAATTTTCGTAGGTAAATCTAAATCTCGCCTGTTGATTTGCTCTAAAAAGATTGTGTTAAAATACGGACGTTTAGTTAGTTTTATGGTAGAAAAAATATAGTCTTTGGGAGGCACGAAGTGACCTACGCTCACCAATGTATTTCAAAGAGTTAAAACTCATGTTTTTAAAAATCAATTGCATCATCAGTTAGAAGATTTTAACTTTTAGAGCATATATATATACATATTTGCCGATACTTCTAAAATATCATCCTGGAATAAATTGCTACAAGCTTTCGGAAAACTTTTTTGATCTTTTTTTCAGAACTTTAACTGCTAGGTGGGGAGAATATCGTAAATTTAATATCGGAATATATCAACGTGTTAATATTGGTGATATATCGCGATAACTACCGTAAAGTGTATGCGAATAGAAAAATTGCTTATTTTAAAAGATAAATGGCATGTTACTAAACATTTTGGTAGAAACAGATGTAGAAAGGAGCTAATAAATGTTTCATGCTATTTTCTTCTACAGCATCATTTAAATATATGTAGGGAAGGTGGGGCAAAATCGGGTACCATAAAAGTTGTTAGTCTCAAATGCTGTGAAATGGGAAAACAAACTTTGAACACCGTTTTTAATGTAAAATGAATCCTTGGCTATAATAAAACGTTCTTTTCAAACAAAAAAAAATATATATAATTATTTATATTAAAAAATGGCTTTTTTCAAACGTATGCAAAAATCTGGTTTTACCTCGCTGGTTGGGTAAAATTGGGTATTCATTTAAAACTACTGGAAACTCATTTTGGTCAAAAAGATCTTGCTTAATATAGTAAAAAATACATTTTAATTATTTTTAACAAAACGAAATTGCACATGTGTTCTTCCATGTGTAAAAAAATAATTCGTTGGCAAATTTTCTACGTTGTATAGGCTTGCTTACTTTACACTGTACGTTTTCGAGTTCTTTTAGCTTCAAAAATCACAGATGAATTTGTCATCATATTCTTCTGCATTACTACATGCTTCGTGTGCCTAATCGTGGAATTTTAAACATCGTATTTGGATTTAGAATTTGAGTAAAGTTCATAGCAGAACATACAGGTTTCATTATCCTCCTCTTTTGAAGATGTGTCCGCAATCTTTTTTGGTTTCTTTTTTTCTTTTAAAGAAACTTCTTTTTTCGTCTTGCAGTTTGTTTGGCTTATTTCTCCTTAATATCTGCTTCGATCTGTAATTTATAGGGAGAAGAAATCAAAATAAGTTTTTCTCTTTCTTTACTCAATTCTAAAGCCTTCCTTAGAAGGGGATAATAACATTTTAGGCGAAATTGGAAATACAGATTGCTGGGCTACATAGTCTGAAGATGTCGAATGGATAATTTTAATAATGTATTCTGTTGATGTAACATTTTGAATGAGTGATGACGCCTGTGATTGTGATGTTAGCTGCTGCATCTGGAAGCAGCTCGACGTGAAAGCTGCTGGATGTTGTCAACTCGTTTATGTTCGGAAGGTTGAACTCCATTATCCTGTGATGACTTTCATGGGTTTCTCTGTCACTTCCGAAGGAGCAAAAAGATGGTCTGGAAAAACATTATTGTAGGGGAAAATCCCTGTTTTGCTGCTCTCGAAATTGCTGCTCTCGAAAATGCAGTTTTAAATAATTTTCCAACTTGGTAAATTGTTATAGATCGCGCAGAGTTGGAAAATAACCACTTTTTCACCTCTTGTTCTTAGTATGAGCTTAGAGATGCTTGAAAGACACATCAAGGGGTTGAAATCGATGCGTTGCGTAAGGAAAGAAGCATATATAAATACATTGCTTTCTCTTACTAGATTAACTGGATTCTTTTATATGAATTGAACACCTATTAAGGATTTAAAGAACGGACTTTTCAGGACAAGGATTGGAAAAAATCTGTACATTTTTTAACCAAATAAAATGAAGACCTCTTTCGTAATCCATCCACTCCTGTTATATACAGCAAATGAGTCTGGGGAAAGTTTCATTCATCAAGAGGGGTTTTTTTTTTGCCTGTTTAATATTTGATAAAAAAAAAATCTGCTATAGATTATATAGCCTAGTTATATAGGATTGGGATTTTTTGGATTATTTGTCAATTTGGGCAGATTATTTTTTTTAGAGAAACAAGTCACGAAATATATTTGCATTTTAAGTGGACCCATAACGCAAGTTATTACACCTCAGATTAGAAAGTTATTTATTAAAATGTAATAAGCATAATATAAAATTATGCCTTAATTAGTACCATTATTTTGTTCATTAATAATTGCAAATTATTTAATTTCATAAATGTAAGTTAAAAATTAGACCCACTTTTTAATATAAAACAAAATCAAAATTAAAGTTTTTTCATTATAACTAGATAGATTTAGAATTATATTATAACTTAACAGCATTAAGAATGTAATTTAAAATTCCATGCTAATTTATTAACGTTACTAAAAATACATTCTATGAGTGTCGGACAAAATCGGGTATACCCAGTTCTGACCCACTCTTAAGTACCCGGTATTACTTCAACATAACAGAGTTTAAACATAGCGTCACTACTCTTAATCCTATAAGCAAAAGATCAGTAAAAATTTTAAAATATTATCAGGAAAGGAAATAATTAGATATAGTACACAGGAATATTTAATATGCTGAAAAAACGTGGTTATACGCGTAAAATCTAGAATCAAATAAAACAATTTTTTAAGAGTAATTGAAACTAATTCCTTCACACTAAAAAAACCGCACACAGTAACGTTTCAATCAGCTATAAATGCCATAATGGTTACCGACAAGTTATTTCTCGTGTTGGCTGATAGACAGAAGTACAACTGAAGGAGGGATCTGCACTACCCGGTTTAACCCACCTACCCTGTTTTTTACAACTCGCCCATATGTATATATATACACACATACAAAATAAAAAAAAATTTAAACAAGAACGTAAAATAATCAAGCTTCAAGGACAGATTATAATTTTCCAACACATTCAGAATTATGTAAAAAAAACAAACAAAAAAAACGTTTAATAAAGTTAAATATGATGGCTAAGTAAGCAAATTACAAAACACGTAACACATTTGAAAATTAAAGTTCAGCAATTATTATCAGTCATCGAAAAAATATCCGAATTCCTTTGTGGAACGCTATATATGATCTATACATTTGAATATATACCAAATAGTATGCTTAACATTAGTTCATTTAAGAAACGCATTTTCACAGTTGAAAATTCCCCTTCAACATATTTCGTCAATAAACGGAAATATATACATCTTTTTTGCAGCCTGTATATGATTTACAGATTTTATACATACGAAGTAAATAAATTAGTTAAATAAATAAAAAAAAAACCTCTTACCACAACAAATAACGAACTTCCAGCAATTATTGTTTATTTATACAATACTATAAGCGAATCCTTTTGTTTCCCTCCATAAATAAACGATTAATGCTATGCTCATCATGTTCTATAGTAAGCATTTTGTTGTACATTTCAGTGATGTGTATCAATTTCTATATTCTTGAAATAGTGTAATATCATTCCAATATACTACAAATGATTTTTCCCTACATACCATTGAAATAGACCATGAAAAGTCATTGATTAAAATAACAAATTTTCCAAAAAAAAAATCAGTTGATTAAAATCGTTAACACCCTATTGCAGCCAAATGGCAAGCATTAGTTTTTGTTAATCACGATTGATTGACGAATTTTTTCCCTCAACCAACTGACGCTTTTTGCAATATTTTTTTACATTTAAGAATTTCACAATATTTTTCTTTTACCTAACAAATGGAGAATTTTGCAGCTTTTTCTTACAAACTTTCTTTGCAGTTATCCAGAATTTTTAGCCTAATAAAATATAAAATTATAACTAAAAATTAAATAAACAGCACATAAAGAAAAACTATAAAATTATTTATATTTTAATTCCAATATTTCAATTGACTAAGTTTTAATGCAGTTTTATTTATTTTTTAAAATAAATAAAATTGTGCGATTTGTGTTAGGTTGCCGTTTTCTCCGAGACGGGAAAATTTAAGTTTACCTATGACCTTTTAGAGAGGGAGGGGGGGGGGGGGTTACTGTTCCTGCTGACCATTAAATTTTCAAATTAGTGGTTCAAATGAATTTTTGGTGTTCTTGGGCCAGCGGACCACCAATGATTTCGAACACTGATTGATTTTTTAAATGCTGAAGATTTCCTTGTAAAAGAGATTTGAATTGATATACTGTTTAATTTTTTTATTAATTCCCCTGTGTGAAATTTGATTATTGTTATGTTTGCACAAGAAATATTTTATGTCTTAAAATATTTACTCTTTCATTTAAAACAGGTGGAGAATTTAACCTGATGCTTGGATCTATTCCATTTTACCAGACTTGAAATCCTGATTTAGAACATACTAAGCTTCAAGAATTCTTTTTATTTGATGACCTGAATGGTCAGAGAGGGGGTGCAGCACCCTCTTAAAACTGTATGAGAGAAACTGTATGTAAAATGATATTATATTACAGTAAATATTAGTCTGACATACTATACATATAATTTAATGATTATATAATTTGTATTTTCAATAAATGGAGCGGCATACCGCAAACCAACTTAAATGTGTTGCTATTTAATAGTGTCTGTAACCATTTCTTTTCCAGCTATTGCAAGGCTGCTGATGATGAATATTTTTCTTTTTTACGAGTATAGTTAAAAAATAAATAAATCGTCGTCATAGATTATCATTTAGGAATACTGAAAAAATACTTATATGTAAGAATAATTAGTCGCTTGGTGGCGACACTGCTGTTATTAAATTAACCCTTCAAAGTAAGTATTTAATATGTTGTAGAAATACATTGTGTATTTAAAAAAAAGCTTTAAAGTTTAAAGTAATACTTTTGTATTAGCTGATATTAGAGGTTAAATGGATTCTGCTACTTATAGCTGCCTTTTTAATTAAAACAATAATAAAAACATGGTATGTATTTAAATCTAAAGAAAATTATTATTATTATTTTTTTTCTTTGTGAATAAGCAAACACTAAATGGACTATAAGTGTAACTGAGTGCGAAGAAATATTCCAAAATGTAAAAGGACAGAATGGTAATATTTGTGGGGAAAAAATGTAATTATTTTGTTAAATTAGATCAAAATGGTTTACATTTGTTTTTTAAATATATTTCAAAGACAATAGAATCAATAATTAAAACTTAAATAATTTTCGGTTTAATGAAAATAAAAAAAAGCTTTCCTACTGCAAGATAATCTCGCATAATCTGAAATTTTGTTTATTATTACACCATAAAATGATAAATTGAAAACCAAAGTGAGGGGGAAAAAAGAGAGCTACAATCCGGTGTAACCATTCCCCATAAAGATCAGAGAAAATCCTGAATCGTGATTCAAACTTTTAGCAAAAAATTGGAATAGAGAAAACCTTGAATTATGATTTAACCTTTCACCAGAAAATTGGATTTAAAAACAATCCTGATTCGTGGTCCTACCTTTTACCAGAAAATTTGATTAAAAAAAACTAAATTATGGTTCAAACTGTTACCAGAAAATTGGATTTAAAAAAAAACCTGATTTATAGTTAAACCTTTTATCAGAAAATTGGATTTTAAAAAAATCTTGATTTATGGTTCAACCTTTCACCAGAAAATTGGATTTATAAAAAGCCTGAATCATTGTTTAACATTTCACTAATATAATGGTATTTGAGAAAGCACCAATAAACTGGTAAAACTTATCGCCAATATCTTGTTTGCAGCTAAATTTCAGCGACTTTTCACCATTTTCTTGGTGAAACATCACACTTTATTTTTAACAGTGTATCGATAACATTTTTTAAAAATTTAGGCATATTTTATAAACTCAGTAATGATACTTTACTTTCATTATTGTTTCTATTCGCTTTTTTAATTTAACTAAAAACCATAAGATCTGCTTCTGCTTATCTGCTTATTTACTGCTGTTGTTATAATGCTCATTTAATATGGAAATGATTTTGTACCTATTTGAAAATCTACAGTGAAGCTTCAGTCAGTTTTTTAATGCATAACATACAAATATTTCTGGCAATTGCTGTGGTATTACTGAAAAACACGTCAGGCCATATTACTTATTTTGATCGAAGGATTTTGATTTTACTGCAATATCTCTTGCACGGTTACAAAAAACTTTCTGGCGAGAATACAAAAACTGTTTTAGACACAATACTAAAAAATCATTGGTAATTTTTCTGACGGTACTTTAATAAAGTTACCAACAATTTTTTGCTAATGTATATGTAAAGTTTTGGGTGCAATACTAAAAAAATTCATAGTAAATGTACTATGAAATCCTTCGCAAATTTACAAAAAAAATTCTTAGTCAATGTACTAAAAATTCCTTTGTAAGTGTACTAAAAAATCATTAGAAAATTCACAAAGTATTCTTTAGGAAACTACCTAAAAAAACGTTAGTACCTTGACTAAATAATCCTAAGTAAATTTACGAAAAATTCTTTAGTAAACTCCCTAAAAAATCGTTAGTAAGTTTACTGAACAATATTTAGTAAACTTACAAGGAATTCTTTGGAAAACTCTCTAAACAATCCTTAGTACGTTTACTAAAGTATCTTTCGAAAAATTACCACAAATTCTTTAGTAAACTCCCTAAAAAATCGCTAGTAAGTTTACTAAGAAATATTTAGTAAATTTACAAAAACTAATTAGAGAAACTCTTGAAAAACCGTTAGTAAATTTACAGAACAATATTTAGTAAATTTACGAAAAAAATTTTAGAAAACACCCTAAAAATGGATAGTACGTTTACAACATATTCACTGATAAATTTACTAAAACTTATTTAGTAAACTCCCTAAACAAGCATTAGTAACTTCACTAAACAATATTTAGTAAATTTACAAGAGTGTTTTTGGGAAACGCCCTAAAAAATCACTAGTACGTTTACTAAGCAATATTTAGTAACAGTTACTGAAGAAACTTTTGTAATTTTACATGATTATCTTTCGTTGTGGTTACATAAAAAGTTCTAGGAATCCCAGTTTCCAACAAAATTCTTAGTAACCTTACAAATTTTTTTTTACAGTGTACATATTTTAGATTTGCATTAGTAAATCATTAACAATCGAAGTGAATCGTATATTTTTTTAATTATTATTCTGCATATTATTTCCCCATTTACAGATTAATTTTATCTTAACATACATTTCAAATTTAATTTTTACTTGAATTTCGTTTATGAGTCTCTGTCGTTTATGCGTCGTTTTCCATCAGTCCCTTGCACCAACATATCAGTGAGAGACTACTGTATATATATATATATATATATAACCATTATATAATATTACAATTCATCATCTTTTTCTTATTTTTATTAAACAATAAAAATTAATAAATTGAGTATTAATATATTACACTGACATTATATATAATAAATCAGGATCAACTATTTTTAATTAAACGGATCATTAATGAATTTTTTCTTCAATAATGTACCAATATCCTAATTACCAATATATGAAGTATTAAATATATATAGCCATTATATATATATATATATATATATATATATATATATATATAACCATTATATAATATTGCAATTCATCATCTTTTTCTTATTTTTATTAAAAAATAAAAATTAATAAATTGAGTATCAATACATTACCCTGGCATTATATATATAATAAATCAGGATCAAATATTATTAATTAAACGAATCATTAATGAATTTTTTCTTCAATAATGTATCAATATCCTAATTACCAATATATGAAGTATTAAAAAATTAAAACTTATATATCCTTTTTTTCCTTTTATTCTGAAAATAAATAATTTTTGTTTCGAATGTTTTTAATAGCATTGTTCTCTGGTGTTCGATTTCCCACAATTCCGTGCCAGCCTCCCGCCAGTATTGTTTGCGTAATAATTCTGACGCCGAGGCTAAATAGTTCACATCGACGTCACGCGTGCTTCCCCCTTCCCCCGGAGCTAGGTCCTATCATATTCTGCATCTCATCTCGTCCTTCCGGCTACTTTTACGGGATTTGCTCTTTCACTTGCATTCTATTCATACGCGTGCAGTTTTTGCAAGTATATAATCTGTTGCATAGGCTAGGAGAGATGGATTTTTACGATTATTGAGTTATTTAAATAACCCACATCACCTGGAGAGCTTTTTTCCTGAATCTTCGTCAAGCTGTTCTAATACGTAACATCTAGTGGTTTACCTTTTACGACGTAGCAACTGCCCGAACATGGATAACATATATCTTGTGGAGTTTGGTGCACTTTATGATCATCTAATAAATGTTTGATGAATCTAACGACTTCGATTATTATTTTTCGGAAAACCGTCCAATGGACGGAGGCCTTACCTTCCACTGTTAAACATGATTTTACGACTGCAAAAACTTTGATTTCTTCATTGAGTTACATAACGAGTGTATGCTGTTGCTTAAGACCGACATGTTTATCTCTTACTGGTGGAAACGTATCATATATATGTATATATATATATATATATACATATATATTTAAAACCACAAACAAAATATCAAAATCCATCACTCACCATATCTAAATTAAAACTCACATCGAAGATATTAAAATAACCAACATAAACTTTAACTCTTAAAATAAAACTGAATAACCAAACTAAAGAAAATATGTATAATTGCAAAACATAACAGAACAGAACAGAAGGCGAGCGGCATGGCTAACGGCATGCTCTGCAGGGTTAAGTCAGACTTTATGCATGCTACGTCCCCTTTCACTCGCCAAGACCAAAATTGAAAAAATGAAAAACTATGAAAAACTAAACAGAACTACAACATCCACCAAAATAATCTCTCTAACTCATTAGATCAATCAACTCATCAAAACCTCCATTCTCATCCATCACTGAGTTCAGTTCAGTTCCGTACCTGCTACTCTTAATAAAATCACTAGTTATTTTTCTGATGAAATTGCGAGGATAACCATGCTTGAATCCCAAACGACACCACTCTAAAATATCATTAAACATATCTTTAACTCTAGTACTCAGTCTTTCGATTCGTATTAATCCATTTCTAAGTACATTTCTTTTAATCGAAACATGCACGTTGGAATCAAAATATATCAGCTTTAAAGTATTAAAGTTGAAATCATTTCGCTTGTCAAATAACTTAGATATCAAATTTTCACTTTCTATGCTTAGGATCACATCTAGAAAATTAATATTTTTACAATTCTGGGAGGAGGGTTCCAGACTCAGAGACGTAGGACAATATGTAAAATCAATATTTTCAATATCAGTGTTTAATTTAACTATCAAAACATCATCTATATATCTGTAGGATAATGTGTTACCGTTTAAATTATTATTTCTTTCATATATATGTAAGTAAATATTTGCCAAAATGGAACTGCAACTTCCCCCCATTGGAATACCCCGAATCTGTTTAAATATTGTATTTCCTTCGTAAAGGTAGTTTTCTTGTACTACTAACTGAAATAAATTTATGAAAAAATCATTATGAACATCCAAAGTACTATTTGTATTATAAAAATCTACTATTTTTTCTTTTAAATCTGTCAAATCAATTGTGTTATAGAGGTCTGCAAAATCGTAAGCGAATAAACCAGTAATAGTTTTTAATTTTTTCAGATTATCTAATAGCGTATAGCTATTTTTGATAATAAAAGTCGTCTCTCCCCCCATCACTCCGTCAAACACTCCCTCCAATAGCCCCAGCAAAGCCTTGCTAGCAGCACCAATATATGATCCAAATCCACAAGCCACACTCCTGAATTTGATAGGGGTTTTATGGAATTTAGGCACTAATATGAGATAAGAGAAACTTTGACTCATTTGTTTCAGCTTAACTTTTTTATAAAAGGCTTTAATACTATTTTCTATTACTGCAGCTTTCGAATTCAATGGTAAATAGTTATTTTTATTATTGTAGCAATCATTCAAAAGTTTACCGTAAAGTACCTTACATTATCAGTGCATAACTTGTATTTGCTTTATCCACATAGGTGATTATAAAATTTTCCTGAATTTCTTTAATTGAATGTGTAAGTTTGTTGTATTGCTCTCTATTAACTCCGTCAAAATCTCTGGAAAATTCTCGTTTAAAATCTCTTAATTAATAGTACTTCCACTCGTCAAAAACACTGTATGGCAAATTGTATCTATACATTTGTTTATTTATAAATATATCTATATTAATAGTAAAACGTTTAATTGCAACACTTTTAGTTAGAGTACGTTTCACTCGATATTTATTTCCGTATTCCATTAACCTCCTCAACTCCTCATCCTTTACTATCTTTAGATCTCCTTTAATAACATGTCCATAATACTTGTCTTTATAATTAACAAATTCAGAATCATTGCAATGGCAGATACTCCCTGCTATACTTATCTTGACATCTTTAGCAAATAAATTATACTTAAAAATAGTTCTCCCCAAAGGCTTATCATATTTAAAAGCCTTAACTATTTTATTTTTCCGACAGGTAGTAATTCATTGTATTTATTCAATATTTTATTGTAATTTACACCTTTATGGCTATCACCCAAATAATCCATTATAAAATAGATTTTATTTATTACACTAACTTGGCCATAATCAATGTTACAATACATTTGTAATTTTTGTGTCTTGATTCTATATCTCAACAAATCCAAACCTAAGTCAACATTCCCACTTTCTACCCTTGACTGTAAAGTTCTTAAAGTTACGGGAATTAATCTCTTCTTAATGTTGAAAATCAAACCTTTAATCACATTAACTCTTCGCTCACCTTTATAATTAATTATTGCATTACTATGTCTGTACAAGTATTTAATTTTTTTTAAATATTCAACTTAGTATATTGATTACTATTTCTAATCATCTCATTTCCAATGTCATGATTAATTTTGTCGTAAATTGTATCATCTAAATTGTTAGTTTTAAAGTTTTTAATTATATTACTGTGGTTAAACATAACATTAAGTCCATATGGATATACCGTACCAAACTTTATCATCATATCCTTTTCACGAATCTTTCTTTCCATTTTATTAGGTATAATACACAATATAGAAATCCTTATGTTATCTATGCCAAGTTCTGAAAAATGTGAAATTTCTATTTCTTGATCCTCTTTTTTATACTTAAGATTTCTAATGTCTGATTTGTGATTGTTGAATCTCTTATTTAAAGGAGTAGAAGTCTCTCCTATGTACATTTGATTGCACACATTACATCTTAAACAATACACACAATTATATACCTTACAAAATTTTAAAGATTTTTCTTCAATCACTTTGTCTCCATTATCCTTATCGGCACAAATACAAACCCTACATCTTTTGTCACTACATTTTATTAAGTTTATTCCATTGATATCTTGTCCAATTTTTATACCCTATTATAAAATAATCTTGTTTTATACCTTTTCACTATATATATATATATATATGTGTGTGTGTGTGTGTATGTATATATATATAGTGATTGCAAAAGTTCGTGTGTCCTATTTCATAGATGGCAGTAGCTTGTAATTTTGACTGTGCTGATGTTTTTTTAAATCATATTATTAACTCACAGTTATCTACATGTGTCGTGAGTGACCGTTTAAAAAAAAGTTTTTCAAATTAATTTGTTTGCAAGGTTAATATTCAAAATGGAAAATGAAGAGTTACATTTTCATCACGTTACCTTATATGACTTTGAAAAAGGAGATAGTTTTAGACGTGCTACAAAAAATATTCAAGACGTTTATTTGGAACGTGCTCTCGCTCTTAGGAAAGTTAAAAAGTGTTCATCAATAAAATCAAAATAAATTCAAAAGATATTTAAAGCAGTAACTTCTAAAAAATAATTTTCAATAAAACTATAAAATTTTAGTTGAAGAATTATGCATTGTTTATCTTTAGATGGATATTTCCTCTGTATATCTTCAAATAATAAAACGTGAGAATTCAATCTGAAACTTCTAAATTTATCCCTCTTACAAAAGCAGGAATTATTTTATTAAAATAAAACCTCATTAAACGTACTTTCAAGAATTTGCTTCCATGAGGTCTTTTCACTTTCTAAAAAGGGCAAATTCAGCTCATTATTCCTCAAGAAACTCGTATTTGAAAGCAGTTTTGTTTTCTTATGGATACGGCAAGGAAACCAAACTTGTGTGGAATATATCCATTTTCTGAAATCAACTGTAAATATATTCTATGGTTTTTAGTTATGTGTTGTTTATCTTTAGATGCATATTTCCTCTCTTTATCTTCAAATAATAAAAAAATGAGAAGTCAGCCTGAAAACTTCCAAATTTATCTCCCTTACAAAAAGCAGGAATTATTTTCTTAAAATAAAACCCCATCAAGCATACTTTCAAGAATTTGCTACTATAAGGGCATTTCGAATTCTAAACAGAACTAATTCAGTTCACTTTTCCTCGAGAAACTCGCATTTGAGAGCAGTTTTTTTCTCTTATGGAACAGGCAAGGAAACTAAACATGCGTGGAATATATCTATTTTATGAAATCAGCTGTAAATCTATTATCTGGTTTTATGTTCTCTTTCATGACAGATATACTCGTAAAAAATAATTTTCAATAAAACTATAAAATTTGAGTGGAAGAATTATGCATTGTTTATCTTTAGATAGATATTTTCTCTGTATATCTTCAAATAATAAAAAAATGTGAAGTCAGCCTGAAAACTTCTAAATTTATCTCTCTTACAAAAGCAGGAATTATTTTCTTAAAATAACACTCCATCAAACATACTTTCAAGAATTTGCTCCCACGAGGACATTTCAAATTCTGAAAAGAACTAATTCGGTTCACTTTTCCTCCAGAAACTCGCATTTGAGAGCAGTTTTTTTTTTCTCTTATGGAACAAGCAAGGAAACCAAACTTGTGTGGAATATATCTATTTTACGAAATCAACTGTGAATCTATTCCCTGGTTTTATGTTTTTTCTCTTATCAGATAAAAAATAAAATAAATTAAAAGGAAGGTAGTTGGTTAAATTTAAAGTAAGAAATATTATTCGGTACATTCTGTTTGAAGGTTCTACTTGATTAAGTAGTTTACAGAATTTATTAAATACGTGTATTAAATAATCAATTTTGGGAAAACTTTATATTTGCGCTTTTAGAAGCTTATAGTTGACTTGACTGTCCTTTTGACTCAAATGTTGCTATCTAATTTTAATACGCTTTCTGTGCTACAATTGACTTAATTTTTGGTAGTATGTCGTTTTTCCGATGGCAGTACAATATTCTTTAATATATATATAGCATATTTGAAATTTGCCTCTGCCAATTCTAAGGGGACAAGAACTTTTGTCTCTCAAGAGTACGTATAATATGTCATCGCGTACCGCTTCTGAAACAAACTGATGCTCTTCGAATGAGCCATGGCATGATTTGTAAATAAGCCATCTCAAAGATAGCGTAGTCTTGTCCAATTCCGGGCAGAGAATAAATAGATGTGGATTCATCCTAAGGAGGTTGTTGATCATTTTTAGGGTTTCGTTCATCTGACGAAACCCTATTCGTCCCCTTCCTCTGTCTGTCTATCTGTCTGTCACAGAGCCCGTTTTCAGAAACTATATATGATTGAGACTTGAAATTTTGGATTTTTATAGCTAAACACCTCACATCAAATGACAAATCATAAAATTTTGAAAAAAACCTCCCTCCCCCCTCCCGGGCTCTAACTTGTGGATTTTAAGCTTTTCTTTCTAACTAAGCCCTTAATTATGTTGAAGACTTGAAATTTTGGATTCTTATAGCTGAACACCTCACATCAAATGACAAATCATAAAATTTTGAAAAAATCTTATATTTACCCCCTCTGGGCTCCAACTTGTGTATTTTAAGTTTTTTTTTTTCCCCCTGACTGAGACCCTAATTAACTTTTAGACATGAAATTTTAGATACTTATAGCTGAACACCTCACATCAAAAGACATATCCTAAAATTTTGAAAAAGTCTTATATTATTTACCCCTCCGGGCTCTAACTTCTGCATTTTTAGCAATTTTTCTAACCTCCACACTTTTCACCCGAGGTGCACTTTTCTAACTTTTGCCTACACTCCTTTAACCACTCCTCCATATTATGCACCATAGGCGTACATATTTTAGTTCCAATTTTTACTGCCAGAGGGCGATACCTATCTCGGGTGCTATGGGTCCGATCAACTCGACTAATGTATCTACGGATAGTTTATAAAACGGAGTTTCGTTCGGATAGAGGTTTCTTCAGAATAGAGTGTGCTCTCTGGTTGAGAAAAAAACTAACAGATTTGGCAAAAGAATAAAGTGTTTTGAAAGGAATATTAAACGAAACCCTCTGTGCGATATTTGATCACACTTACCCACTTGTTTTTTCTTGCTATCAAGTTGGTTTTAATAATGTATATTCATTTTATAGCGCATTATAAAAAAAATTTGTCTTTAAAACATTTTTCTATTTATATATATATTTTGCATGTTTAGTTGGTGTAGATATATAAATATTTCACTATGGCTTTCTAAAGTCCTGCATGTCTAATGCAATCCTAGAAATAATTCCTCTACGAAAGTTTCAGTAAATATACATTGCAGATAAACTATTATAAAATACTGTGATGCATACATTTAAATTAATTTTATTTATTATAGCTAACTACAAAAAAAAAGTTAGTAAATTTTCTTCTAACGCATGATTCAAAGTGAAAAAGTTAAAATGTAGAATGACTTTTAGGTTTTCTTTTTTCCTTTTCTTTTTTTTTTTAATCCAAAGTAAAGCATTGAAACCAGAAAAAATATCTAATGTTTATATTATATATTTTTTTAATTCTATCAAGTTACTTGAATGTCATGAACTTATTGATTATACATGGTATAAGATCTTTCTGTAGGGAGGGACCCAGGTATTTGGCAAATTTCTTCTTCCAAGTCCTTTCAAGTATCTTTAATAAAACTATTCCACCATCTTAGTTTCACTATATTTTTGCTTGATTTTGCATGTGCAATATATTTAAGGTAAATGCACCTATAGTGGGTCATGTGAGCCACTAATTTTTAAAATTTAAAAACAAACCCAAAATGCTTTTCTTGAAAACGATTGAACGAAATCTGATTGGTTAACATCCTTAAATGTTAACTTTCCGTAAACTGTTTGGAGTAATTTATTCTTTCTGCCGGAATATTTGTTTATTTTCTAGCGTGTCTTCAAAAACAGATGTTTTGGCAAATTCTTAGATGTCATTTAGATATAAGTTTTTATTTAAAACAATGTTTGTGTAATATAATTTTTATTTTAAATTAAACTATTGTTGATATTCTATTACATTGTAAATAATTTGTTGGATAAGCCAAAACTTAAAGATTCACGCAACAGAAATTAACTAGACCCACTACTGGAGAATAGAGGAAGGTAACATTTTTAATTTTCATTTTTTTCGAAGAATATGTTCTGAAACTTTGAATGTTTATTCTGATATATGAAGGTTTGGACTAGGATAAAACAAAATATGTATATCTTTTGGAATTCACTAATACTTTAATAAAGAGCAAATAAAAAAATAGAATACTAAATTCCTCTCTATAAAGTTAAACTTATTACACTATGTGCAAAACACTTAAAAGATGAGACGATATTTAAAAAGATGTTAAATTACTTCAATTCATCTTAATACTTTCATGTTATGGCTACGTTTATAGTTGAAAGTGCTAAGATTACTGTAAAAAAAAGGACTAAGAAACGGAGATTCTACTAGCAATCGAGACGCCAGTACTATTTCCGTATTTTTACGGAAATTTTTCCGTTTTTCTGGAATTTATGGGGGAAATTTCCGTTAAAATACGGAAATAGTACTGGCGTCTCGATTGCCAATAGAATCTCCTTTGTTTTTTTCTTTTTCTTTTTTTTTTTTATAGTGATGAATTAAAGTAATTTAACATCTTTTTAAATATTGCCTCATCTTTTAAGTATTTTGCACATAGTGTAATTTTAAGTTTAATAGTAATTAGATAAATGTCCTTAAGTGGGACTGCTGCATTTATCTTATTTATTAAATACGGTAAATTGTTTGTTTATGTTCAAGCAGAATACACCGAAAAATGTATAACAATTTAACAATCTCTAAATTTAACACTTTGTTTTAGTTTTATACATTTTATTGCATAAGGGGAAACATTTCAAACTAAATGTATCTAAAGTTGATCTAATAAAATAAATTTATTCCACACTGGTAGCATTCATTCAACTTCCTATTCGCAGTTGAATGGGGGAAAAATAATTCCAAACTCGAATTTCTGAAGCAAAAGTGAACCCGATTAGCTTTTTTTTTTTTTTTTTCAGAATTCAGAATGTTCTCGTGGGAACAAATTCTTGAAAGCATGTTTAATAGGTTTTTATGTTAAGAAAAGAATTTCTTCTTGTATGCTAAAGGGATAAATTTAGAAGTTTCCAACTGAGTTAGTTCTCATGGTTTATCACATGAAGATATAGAGAAGAAATATTATTCTGAAGATAAAAAATACATAAATGTTGTACAAAAATTTCTTCATTTCAGATTGTCTTCGAAAACATTCTTTTAAATATTTTTAACATTTTCCAACAGAGATGAAAAGTATTTATGGTTTCGGTTTGTCTGTCTGTCCGTATTCTATTTCGCGTAAATACAGTCAGATTGGCATCAAATTGATGTATCACTATGGTTGCACTAATTGGCACTATGGATGCATCACTAATTGTGTATCACTATGGTTGCTCGGAATTGAAAATGAAGTGTGTGTTGCATTTACGGATCATTTACAGGGCCACTCAAAAGAATTTCGTTACATTACAGTGTATGGGTAAAAATCATTTACGATGTATTTTAACACGTTCACGCCGGCGCGGTGGGTCATACTCGACTGCCTCAGAGCTGGCAAGTCTCCGGCCTTTTGGATACCAGTATTTTAATACAGAAAATGTTGTTTTATGTAATTAGAGCAATTGAGCGATTTAAAGGAACAACATTTTCTCTAAAATAACAGTGTTGTGCAAAAAGCCGGAGACTTGACAACTCTGAGACAGTCCAGTGTCACCCATCGCGCCGGCGTGAACGTGTTAATGATATTACACTATTTTAAATATACTATATTAAAATTTATATACATATCACTGAGATGTATTACATGGCATTTACTTTAAAATTAGTATGCAAAGAATCTATCAATTATTTACAGGGACACACAGAAGATTTTGGGATACAAAAGAAATTGAGCACACTGTAAAGAAAATAATGCCAGTTTTCCGGTAGGAATCGGAAAAATAGTTGCCCTTATCGTACCGGAATAATTTCCAACCCAGGTCGGAATAAAATCCGTAAAATCGGAATAAAATTCGTAAAATACCGTTTTATTGACTATTTCCTTATTTTTACGGATTTTATTCCGAGCTGGGTCGGAAATAATTCCGGTACGATAAGGGCAACTATTTTTCCGATTCCTACCTGAAAACTGGCAGTATTTTTTTTTTTTTTACAGTGCAGTAATTGAACTATTGAAACCTGTGAATAATAACTGCTGGAAGTGCGCATTCAGTTGTGATACGCGTTTTTAAATTGAACTATTTTTTTTATATTACGTAATGTGTATAAACTCTTTAGGTCTTTGACGGTAAAACCAGAAATCGGGTTTGCAAGTGCGTTATGTGTTTTTTAAATTGTTTGTTTAAACTGCATCTTTTACCTTAAACTGTGAAGTATTGTTAATGTATTCTGAATGCGTTGGAATTTCTTTCATAATCTATGCTGGAAACATGAATTTTTTTCTTGTTTTATCTTGCTTTGAAGAAATGCGCATAGACATAAGAAAAAAAAGTAAAATACGCACATTTAACTGATGGTCCTGCATACATATTCTTAAATGTAAATGTTTTTGGCTAAATCTTTGCATATAGTGAAAGCTTTTTACCCGCCTGCCAAGAAGGGTCATGTGCTACACGCGTATCTGGGTATGTGGATTGCTTTATACCCTCGGAACATCCCAACGGCTGGATGGATTTTAATGAATGAGATCTCTATCGATTCGACTGAACCGTCCGATGGTTATAGGCTAGGTTTTGTTTTTATAAATTCAAAATGGCGGTAGAGACAAAAAAAAATTATGCAGCCTATTGAGTGCCATATCATTGGATAAGTCTTTAAAAATGAAGACTATGTTTCATTGACTATTTTACAGTCCGAAGCTGTGTTTAAATACTACACAACCTGAAAGTTGTGTGAGTAAGATCTCTAGCTTTACTGCAACTCTAACCTTCATAGACATCTATAGACATCATCAAAACAGTGTTTATAGATAGGAACTAACAATTAAACACAACTTAAAAGTCATCAATGCAAGTAAATAAAAAAATATAAAGTAATAATATAAAAAATAGTTTCACATTGAGGAGAAATAATTAATTAGTTCGCTTTTTACCCAGTCGGGTTTTTTGATTTTTTTAAATTTAATTTTTATTTGTTTTATGTATGTCCATTTTAAGAAATTTCTATACTTGCGTATTATTATTATTATTTCTTTTTATATTTGTTTGCTATAGTGATATAAATATTTCATCAAGCTATCTAAGATAACGCTTGCAACCGCTATAGAGTATATTTTACAGAAGTTACTCTTAAATTATTGAAAAGTGATGGGATGCATGTAACTTGAGTAAAAATCCATAATTTTTTATAGATTTGCCTGGTTAATAGTTTTTATATTTTAGATGTGACAGCATTAGATGTGTTAGCATTCTTCTTTTCGTTATCCAACACTTTATAAAACCCCGTCTCTTTTTTGAAATAATGAACTAATTTATAGATAACCCGCTGATTTGTTTTTTAATATTTTCTTAGCAGAGAGGGGAAAAAAATCGCGGGAAACAAAAAAGCGAATTCGCTCCTTTCGATAAACAGAATCAAACTAAAACACTATTTTAAAATTTATCGAATCGAGGAAAGAATATCGTTAGGCCATATGGGACTGGAATGCAATTTCAGTAATTCAAGTTGCCATATTCTGCATGCGAAAATTTGTTTTTTTTTTTCGAAATTTCCTTTCAGAAATAAGGGTTCTTAAAAATGCGAGTAAAAGTTATTAATATATACAGTAGATTTTGATTATCCGAAGTAATTGGGACCGACCTTCTTTCGGAAAATCGAAATTTTTGGATAATCGAGAATGCTTCAATTTTAAGATTAAGGAGAAATATATGCAATCTTTCTTATTATGGTAACAAGTGCTTAATAAAAATAAAGCAATTGCAAAATAGGAATAAGACTAAATTACCTAAATTTTAATTTTGAAATTAAGTACCTTTTTACATATATCACAAGGGTTTGAAGAAATGTTTTGTTTGTCGCAGTTCCGATTACCTTTGCTTTGAAGCTCTATCACGGAGTTTTTTAATATTATTGGTTCCCCAGTATCTCAGTCGTTCTGCTGCTCCAGCCACGCCAAACCTTTTGCAAAACATTCAGAAGCTTCAGAATTGCTAATTTGTTCGTTTTCTTCGTTCCACTCCGCAGCTTACGGGGGCTCAAGTTAAATTCAAAGGAACTCTAAGAAAGGGGATCGAAAATATTTATATGTACTCGTAGTTCGGAAAGGACCGCTTGCATACAAAGGATGTGATAGTTAAGAAGAAAAAAGCTTTCAAAATGGATTTTGCACACAAGGAATGTGATAGTAAAAGAAAAAAAAAGTTTTAAAAATGGATTTCGGGCAACCGAGAGTTTCAGATAAAAGAGGTTCTGCTGTATATATTTTTTAATGTAACAATGAAATGTTGCTTTATCGCTTACTTTCCTCTCTAATTAAGGATGAAATTTGGCCTGATATTATACAGTGAAATCTCCCTGTGCGACCACCTCCATTAAGCGACCACCTCCGTGAACGACCATTTTTTCATGGAGCGAAATTTATTCCCATATGCTCAATACTAATTTTACCTCTATTCATAGACCACCCCAATTGAACTCCCTCCATGAGCTCCCTCCATTTCTTTTAATAAAATGAAACAAATTCCGTTTTTTCCTGATAGCTTGAAAAATGTTTTATTAGAGTAATAATTCCAGAGAGTGCATTGGCCTGAGAGTGCAATCATCAAACTTCTAAACTAAGTTTAGAATTTGTATTTATTCCGGTAACTTTTAAAGGTTGTTTAAACCCCTTTGTGCCTTTTTAGACAGTAAATTTAACTCTGATGACAAAGTAAGGATGACGGTCAGTAAACTCCCCTGCCCTATTCTGTCAGGAAACTCTCAAAGAAATAGATAAATTAATAAAATCGTCATAATTTGTTCCCGTCCAAAAAAAAAAAAAAAAAAAAAAAAAAAAAAAAAAAAATGCATTTATTTATAACTTTGAAAGGACTTGGAAGTAAAAGTTATAGAAGGTAAAAACCGTAAAATCAAAGCAAACGTCAATGTATTCATTTTTTAAACTCTGCACTAATTAACTTATCTAATTAACTTTTGTTTTGATACTTAAATTTTCATATTTTTTCCTAATGTGAAAAATAAATTTTAGTAACATTAATTGTTACCTTTTTTTCAACAATTAAAATCTAGATTTAAACATGACCTCCATTAAGAGACCACCTTTCGGAGCGACCAATTTTTATTGGAACGGAACGTGGTCGCTTTAGGGAGGTTTTACTGTACATTGAAAAATCATTCTCAGTCCGAGACGACTCTGGAAAGAAACTGGCTCAGACCCGGAATAATGAATTCTAGGCCCGACCCGAATCTGCAGAAAAAAGTAAGGCCAAAGCTTGGAGGAAAGAGGAAAGACAAGCACGGCAAGTTTCGAAGGGACGTGTATGAAGATTGACCGTATAGACCCCTAATCTATAAATTATTTAGTTATGATAGATGTTCAAGCAGAACACACCGAATGATATTTCTCCCTCTAAATTTAATAATTTTTTTTTATTAGACCCCAATATGCTATTTCTTTCAGCCAACAATTTAAGTGTCGTCCCTAAACAATAACGTTATGTTACATAAGGTAGACGTAAAAAGAAGAACATATATCATTGTACGGTTAAATACTGATAATCTTTATTGCAATTTTTTTAACTTCTAAACGTAGCACATTTTCAATTTTTACACCTTCATATAAAGAAAGAAAGTACTTTTAACTGCAATTCGTTTCAAAACTGCATCTCTACTTTTGAGATATTATTATTATTATTATTATTATTATTATTATTATTATTATTATTTAGCTTTTAATGCCATTTCTATAATGAAGGCAACTGAAGTACTCCATTTCTGTAGAAAGTAAAGGGAAAATAGTAGATTACTATACCTTTTTGTTGTCATTTTCTCATACCAACTGAAAAAAAGTAATTAAAATACGCGCTATTTTGAAAAAATATAAATTAATAATTTCTGATAAAACATGGAGCTGTTATGAGCTATATTTAATTTTAAGTATCCATATTAATTTTACAAACAAATCAAGGCATATGAATCACTAGATAGCCGATTTTTTTCAGAGTTTAAGGCATCGCTTTTTGATGGGTTTGTGTATTATTCCGTGACAGTGACGTCATATGCATACTTTTCTATAGAGGTTGTTTAAGACTGGATCATAAATGTAGAATTCTTCAGGGGATGCAAATGACGTCAATTTATATAAAATAAAAGCGTGCATTTTAAGCCTTAAAACTGAAATATATTTTGTAGGAGTGCATCATTTTCACTCCAGCGGCTTTGAAATTCTTCACAGGTGGAAATGCGTCCCTTTTGAAAATAACGCAATTAAAACTATACAATTCACTGATAAAACACAAAATTTTACAAAATTTAGAATGTCTTTATAGAAGAGCAGTGACCTTTAGGTTAAAATAATGTTTGTTTGAGAGTTAGACTAACCAATAAAAGATACATTTTTTATTGCAACTAATTTTGTGGATTTATGATAAGTTACTGAAACAGTTCCTTCGTAAATTATTACTTTCGTCGAAATTCGACGGGTTCCATTTCGTAATAATAGTAATAATAATACAGTAGAACATCTTTTATCCGAAACTCTTTTAACCGAAATTCTCGGTTAACCGAAATCCATTTTTAAAGCTTTTTTTATTATTATTATTATTACATTTCTTGTGTGCAAAATCTATTTTGAAAGTTTTTTTTTTAAACTATCATATTCCTTGGGTGCAAGCAGTCCTTCCCGAACTACGAGAACATATAAATATTTTCGATCCCCTTTCTTAGATTCCTTTGAATTTAACTTGAGCTCCCGTGATCCCCGGAGTGGAACGAAGAAAACGAAGAAATTAGCAATTCTGAAGCTTTTGAATGTTTTGCAAAAGGTTTGCATGGCTGGACCAGCAGACAGATTGTGATACTGGTGAACTAACAATATTAAAAGACTCCGTGATAGAGCTTCAAAGCAAAGGCAACCGAAACTGCGATAAACAAAATAGTTTTTCAAACCCTTGTGATATATGTAAAAGGTACTTAATTTCAAAATTAACATTCAGGTAATTTATTCTTGTTTCTATTTTGCTATTACTTTATTTTTATTAAGCACTTATTACCGTAATAAGAATTTTGTATATATTTCTCCTTAATCTTAAAATTGAAGCTTTCTCCATTATCCGAAAATTTCGATTTTCCGAAAGATGGCCGGTCCCAATTACTTCGAATAATCGAGGCTCTACTGTAATATATACATATATATCTGTATTATCGGGGGCGACAGAAATTTCTGAAAAAGCAGAATTCCTACTTCCTGCTTTTTTTATTAATTTTTTTGTTTAAGAAATCATTTAAACTAAAGAACGTTAGTATATTTGATCTAATAAAATAACTATTTTCTGCAGTAGTAGCATTATATAAATTTTCTATTTGCAGTTGAAGGAGAGAAAAAAAAAAAGTACGAATTTCTGAATTAGATTATCTCTTTTTAGAATTTGAAATGCCCATTGGAGAAAAATATGAAACACATTTGAGTAATTCTTATTTTGTAATATTATTTTTTGCCTTCTTAAATATTTTTTTCTTCAAAAAGAGAGATAAATTAATAACAACTGAGTTCTTATGATTTATCACTTGATGATATAAACAGGAAATATACAATTAATGATAAACAATACACAATTATTTCACTAAAATGTTATAATTTGATTGAGATTTTTTTTTTTTTTTTAATTAGATATTGGCTTTACATAAGATATTTGAGAAGATCTGGCTTTTCTTTTCAATTTATTTTGAAGAAACACTCATTAACGTAGATCAAAATACGGAATACTACTGGAGGTTTTTGGTTAAATCTTTGCATTAAGTGAAAGCTTTTGGTCCGTCTGTCTGTCCGTCCGTCCGCATATAACAACACAAAATCTACCCAAGCGAATGGTTTGAAATTTAAAATATATAATCTTTGCAGAATTTTGTCGAGTCATTTCAAGTTTTATGAAAATCGGATGTATAGCTTAATTACAGGGACAGTCAAAAGTTTCCCGTTACATTACGGCCAATAGGAAAAAAAATATTTCAAGTGCATTTTAATGATGTTACAGCCTTTCGAACAGAATGAAATTGATATGCACTTATTGAAGTGCACTAAAATATATATTCAGTACACATAGGCGTAACCAGCCTTTTGACCGGGAGGGTGCCCAGACTTTTTAACCTGAACATGTTGGATACAAACAATATCTTATATAGTAAAACCTGCTGAAACGAAACTCCATGCAACCTGGCGAATTTCCGTTTTAGACAGGTTTTCATCATAGAAGGTATAATAGTGTGGTATTTCTTTTAAAAAGGGCTCAAATGCAATTTCTGTTTGCGTGAGGAGGGAAGAGAAGGGGTTCAAAACATCAAAACTAAATCTAATAGTAAAAAAAAAAAAAAAAAAAAAAGATATGTAAATCTCCTTTCAGCTGTGACATAAGACAGTGACTAAGTGTGGTCACAAATGTAAAACCTTTTGGCACCTTAACTTCTTATAAAGAATTAAAAAGGCCTTTAATCATGCTGGAAACTTCTATAGGCACAGGAAAACACTGTATGAGATCTAAAATTATCTCAGTCAAAGTCTTGTATATGAAATTTTGCCGAATGATATATCTCAGATAATACATGCGGTACACCAGTACATATGCACGAAAGTTTTTCAGAATGTGACTCCATGATTTCTTAGAGATCACCGGAGGGACCCAAGACATTTTTAAGGAAAGTCTATATAAATACTTATTATAATATTATAAATAATTATAATATTCATTAATAATTCATGTTTTTGCCTCAGAATGCGTCGAATATGTTAGGTAAAGCAGGTTATGATAATGTACACTAAATTTTATCAAGACGATAAAAATTATACTATCATGACGCGACTGTAATAATAAGATAGGTACTTGTCTGTCTTTGTGTGTGTGTGTGTGTATATGCGCGCTCGCTGAACTCTGAAAAAACAATGCAACCCGCACAGCCGCAAGATTTGACAGAAAAGTACCCGTATGCCTGAAGTCATGCATATCGAAGACAATTTTTGGAATTTTTCAATTAATTTTTTCGCATTTTGTGGCAATTTTTTCAAATTAGTAAAAAAGAATCCGATTTCAATATTTTAACCAGTAAATTTTGTCTTCTTTTCAATAAGTTTTTTCGAGATTTTTCAGCGATTTTTCAAATTTTTAATGTTAATTTTAGAGGGGTTTTTTTTTTCGCATTTCACGGTGATTTTTTTTTTTTTTTTTTTTTTTTTTGACATTCCTAAAAGGAATCCGGTTTAAATCTTTTACCCAAATAATTTCATTCCCTGCGGTTTTTTAATCTTTTCGGAATTTTTAAAGCGATTTTCTGAGGTGTTTTTCGTGCTTTGAAGCGATTTTTTGACTTTTTTTGAAACAGATAAAACTCTACGGTAATTTTTGCAATTGCCGTGATTAAATTTGAATTAGAAGAATGTTAAATCAGTTTTTATAAGAAAGCTGACAATTTAATTTGGCTCGAAATAAAAAATCGCAATAATTCAAGATTCGCTTGTTTCGAGACAGAATTGGTCGTAGCTTACTCGGGAGTGCGTTGCTGAAGGCAGTCCTCTCCTCTTCTAATCCTAGATTTGTTTAATTCTATGTTCGTTTTAAAAAACCAAGCAGCGAAACTCCACTAGTAATGAAATTTTCTTTGAGGTGTAGGGTTTGAAATAATGTGCAGGATCGCGCAATTTGTGCACAGAAAAGGAAAGTCCTGCATAATAAAAAATGTTGTGCAGTATTTTTTACCTCCAAATTCTTTCACAGACCTGTGATTCTTCAGTGAGTATTTTAAAATTTTCTTGAAGTCCGTGATTTTTATTTCTTTTATGGAATTTCTCAAAATCAATTTGTGAATCGGGTCCGGAAAAATTTGAGAACTTCTTCAAACGATCACGGAAAAATATCGTGAATTTAGATAAAAGAGTGCAGAAAGAAATCGCGAATTTCGTCAAAAGATTACGCAAAAAAATCACGAATTTCGATAAACAATTGACGAAAAAAATGTTGCAAATTTCGGCAAAAGGTGGCGGAAAAGAGTAGAGAATTTTGTTAATTGATGCAGAAAGATATCGAGAATTTTCCCGATCGGTCGCGCAAGTACCATCGCGAATTTCGACAAATGACACCTGTAAAAAGATCAGTTTCGTCAATCGGTCGCAAAAGAAAATAAATTTCGTCAAAGGGTCGCGGTAAAAACGAGAATTTCGCCAACGGATTGCAGAAAGTAAGCGTGAATTTCGTCAAAAGATTGCGGAAAGAAAAAGTGAATTTTGTCAAAAGATCGTGGAAAGAAAACGCGAATTTCATTGAAGGTTCGTGCAAAAGAAATGCCAATTTCGGCAAAATATCGCGGTAAAAAACACGAATTTTGTCATAGGTTAGTGGTGAAAAGAGCAGATTTCGACAAAAAATCGCATAGAAAAATGTGAGTTTCGTCAAACGATTTTGGGAAAAAAAGTAAATATCATGAAATGATAGCAGAATAAAATCGCGAATTTCGTCAAAAATTTACTGCACTGGGCAAAAACATTGAAACCGGGTTCCTTTTCCTAGTTTCAAAAGAGGCTGCGAAACGAGAAGTAACTCTAAAAATCGTATAAAATTTTTCAGAGAAAAAAAATAATATATTGACCTTAAAGACCACAACCATATTCATTTACGAATGTCAAAAAATGGCCGCGAAACAGGAAATTCAACCAACCAACCTCAGGATTAATTTGAATTTTCTTTGCCATTATTTCTCATTTTCAAAGGAGGCAGGATCTGTGTACCCCACTTTCCCCGGTTAATCGCATTTTGGAATTATCGTTTCACATCTGCATTCCCTTTCAAAATTTTTCGCTTCTTTCTAGACATTAGACTACGACAGCAAAGAGGTAAGTTGTTGCTATCTTCGTCAAGAACTCGCTATAATTTCTCATGAAATTGCAGAAACATGCAATAGAAAGAACGGCGTTAAAAAAAATCTCCCACAAACAAAAGACGTCAAGTGGGATTATAAAACCACATTTTTGACTTACTATGACTAATACAAATTCTTGTAAATATTCTAGTTTTAAAAAAGATAAACAACATAATTTTCTTTAAAAAAAAAAGGAAAAAAAAGGGGGGGGGGGATTTCTTCAAAACTTATGCTGACAGTTTTCTGAACTAAACTAATTGAACTCTGCTTTCACTTTTTTTTCTTTTATAGATTTCGATTTTTAAAAATAATTGTGCTTGAGTCTGCGCAAGGGGGGGGGGGGGGATGCCCGGGCACCCAGGGCACACACCCCCCTGGTTACGCCTATGGTACAATATGCGGTCAAAAATATTTATAAAACTAACTATAATACGAACGCACTTCATTTGCCACGTTTGACGTGATTTTATGAAAATCGGATGCATAGTTCAATACAGGGACCGTCCAAAGTATTCCGTTACATTACGGGTAGTGGGAAAAAATAGTTTCAAGTGCATTTTAATGATGTTACACCCTTTCGAACATAGTGAAATTGATATACATTTATGAATAGCAATAAAATATACATTCTGTAGAATATGCGGTGCAAAAAATAGTTATTATTCATTTACAGAGACACACAAAAGAATTCCGTTACATAATGGTATAAGGGGAAACACTGTTTGCGGCGTATTTTAATTATGGTAAACTATTTCACATGCAATGACATTGATATACGTTGCTGAGATTTACTACAAGTTACTTCCAGTATAATAGAAAATGCATAGTATTTACAGAGAGACACAAAAGATTTTGGATACTATACTATATCCGAAGTACTGTATATTAGCGATGATTGCTGGAAGTACATTTTTGAGTTGTTAAGTTTAACTAAATTTTTGCAGTCGTCGTCCGTATCGTCTCGTCCGTCCGTCTATCTGTCCGTCTGTCCGCATTTAACAGCGAAAAAACTACCCAGCCGAATGGTTTGAAATTTAATATATATAATCATTGCAGAAATTTTTCGCGTCATTTAAAATTTTATGAAAATCGAATCAAAATTTAAAAAAAGATATTAATAAAAGTTTTCTTCATTCTATTAAATCCTATCATACGTAAATAATTCAATGATATCCCATGATAGGTAATGATTCTAGATTGCCATGGGGATTACGTTCTGTTTAAGATGTAGTCATATTATTTCCATGTAACTGAATTTAATATGTATAATCTTAATAAATCTTGTATTCGTGCAACAGTTATTGCATCAAGATTTGAATATTTATAAAACTAGTTATAGTACAAACGCACCTCATTTGCCATTTTTGACGTACAATTTCCGACTTGTTATGTTTATCAACAAGTATATCTAGAATCGAGTATTATTTGTTTTATATGTTGTTTAGTGTGGAGATTTAAATACAGGGTATCCATAAAAGTATGTCCGAGTTACAAATTTTAATACTATCAACTGTAAGCGTTTTAGAGTGCTGTTTCAAGGTCACAAATAAAGAGTAACTCGAACAATTTCAGATAAGCGCATGCGCGAGCACTGCTTTGTTATTAACTCGCTTGCAGTTGCACTTATGCAAAGCAACTCCTGGGCGTAACGCGTTATTGCTGGACTGAAGATTTAAGGGGCCCGGGAAAGCCCTATCTCCGCCCTATCTCCGCTCCATGTTAAATTCACCAACTTTATGTACCTTTCTCAGAAATGGTGAAAGATAGAGGCCTAGATTTTTTTAGAGTAGTTAAAATAACATGATTTGCGTATTTTAACAGACCACTTTCTTCCTAAGTGAAACTAAAAATTAATTATTAATTATTCATTGAAAGTCATTTTTTAATTATCATTTTTGGTAAGATTTCACTGCCTAAAATAAATAATTCTCAACAAATCATTAAATCCCTGTGTTAAACTATATTGTATAACATAATATAAGTATTAAAGAAAATCTGAGTTCTTAAGTTAAGGAGGTCCGGGACACAAAAATCTTCAAATTTTGCAAAAACATTTTATTCCATTAAAAATTTCTCTATTTTTTCCTGTTTAAAATGACATTTAAATCATGTTTCTATCTGAATTAGAACAAAAAATATTAATTTTTTCGTTTTGGTTTGTTTTCAAAATCTGACTTTCAAGCAATGGCTGTCATGGAAATGAATTCTTGTAAAAATGCGTCTTTCTTCATGACAGGTTTTTTCACCATTTCTCGTATTTAAATTCTTATAACTCGAGAACTGTTAAAGATAAATAGTTCAAACTTGGAACATATCTTTTTCAATTGTTTTACTTTAATTTTGATTCAGCATATTTGAAAAAAATATTTAGTTCTGAAAATATGATTTTTCTTTAAAAAGTTGCACCACCTTTTTTTAAATTTTTTCGTTAAATATTTTTAATTTTTTTTTATGAATTAATATTTTTAAAAATGCTGAATCAAAATTAAAACTTATATATTTCTGCTTATTTAAATGAAAAAAAAAATGAAATTCTATTTATAATATTTCGAGTTATAACGATTTTAAACTACTCCACTTTTTTATTAAATTTTAAATTTAAAATTTTTTTAAAAAAATTATGAGAAGTTTTATCATGTGATTTTGTTTACAAATGATAAGATTGACCATCACAAAAAAGATTCAGAATTTTAACTCAATAAATAAATAAAAAATTTAAATGTGTCCCGTACCCCCTAGGTATTGTAAAAAAGGAACATAAACATGAAAAATCATAGTTTCGAGAAAAAGTCAATTAAATCAAAAAGTCAAAGATTTAAATGGCCATTAATCTGTGAAGTACTCTTAGAAAAGAATGAATAATTTCAACACTTATTTTTTTTTATATATATAAACATGTGTGGCACATCGTTGGAAAGATAAAAGTTTAAACTATTTAATGATATAAAAAAGTAAATATCGATTTTTTGGTTGAATTTTGCTTTCCCGGTTCCCTTAATAGCCGTTAAAGACATACGATTTTTTCCTTTCGGGCTTTATAAAAGATCGTGTCTACGTTACACCGCTACCTAATAATTTGCCAGTGTTGAGACACAGAACTGAAGAGGCTATTGCTTCCATGACTCTGGACTTGTTAACCGAAGTGTGGGAAGAATTGGACTTTAGGTTGGACATGTGTCATAGAACTGAAGTTGACTTTCTTTGTGCATGCTTCTTTTGTTCACTCAATTGAGAAAAAGCTTTAGTTTCCCTTTCTTGTTTCATCTTGTAGCACCTTTTGCGTTCATTTTTCTTACATTCTTCATACAATTCTGGATTTTCTTTAATTTTATCCCGTCTTTTCTACTCTGCTTCTAGTTTGACTTTTCTTTTCTTCTGTACAGAAATCTTTTTGCTTTTTGGTCGAGCCATGATATCTTAAAAATATTTTTAAAAATTAATGTGCAATTAAATCAAATATAAGTACATTAATAGATATATAGAAATCACAACACTTTAAATATATGACTGCAGATTGCCCTGGTGTGACCATATTATTTTAATATATTAAATATTAAACAATTATTTTGTAGGATTTTTTTTTCATTTATCAAATTGCGTAGAATAGAAAAACTGAAAATTTAAATTGAGTTATATTTTTATTTTATTTTTTTAAGTTTAGGAGAGCAGGAAAATCGATAAGAGGCTATAAAATAAATTTTAATTAAATCTAAAATTTAACTAGCATTGAAAGAAATACTGAAAGGCATTAATAAATCAAAATTGCAGTCGAACCTCTATTTAACGAAGTCGGTAAATCCCGGAAAGAAGTTCGTTATATGGAAAATTCGTTAAATAGAGATTCACCTTTTAAAATACTTTAAACTACATAAAACAGATTTTAAATTCATAAACACTAAATATTTTTACTAAAACTAATTAATCGCATTTTTTTAGGTAAATTATATCGATTTGTTTTATTTATTTTACCCACCAATATCCATCATCAATTCATTTTTTCTTTGTTTAAATCTTTGAAATCGGCAAGGAAAACAAAACATTGTCCGGGAATATACTGTTTTTTCTGTTTAAAGTAAAAAGTTTTACATTAAAATTAACGAATTTTAATGACATTATTGCATTTATTATTATTATAACGAATAATTCTAAACCATACATTAACATATGCGTCCTTAAATTTAAATTCTGAAAAACTCTGTTAATTTTGCCTGAGTTCTTTATTTAAAAAAGTGCTTTCGCTCATAATACGTCTTGAATCTTTGCAATACGCCAAAAACCCCTTCATGCGTATTTTCTTCTAACTATAATCCGCGTCGGTTGTTTCAAATGATTTTAGCATTTCACCATACGAAGTTTTGTTAATTCCCCCATAATGATCATTTCCATCATCATCATCATATTCGTCTTCACTGCAATTCATTGCTGTATTGTTTTTATTTTTCAGACTGTCGAAAATATCCAATTCGGATTGTGTTCCCGAGGTCTCAATTTCAGAATTAAGTGTTCAAGAATTAAGTGTTTCAGAATTAAGTGTTCAGAATTAAGTGTTAAACCTGTTCAAGCCCATTGAACATCATAAAATGTGTTTAAAGAAAGAATAAGTTTGAAATGTCCAGAAATATTTTGAGAAATGGGGAGAAAAAAAAAATTTGATCACAAGAAATCAATTTTTTTTTTTACAATCATCAATCAGCACATCATGGTTAATTTCTTCTTTTTTCTCACTGTATCCACATTTTTTTTTTTTTTAAGTTACTCTAAGGGATTATCGTCTTCGTCCTCCGTACTTACCAAATTCTCACTGCTGACAAAGAAGGCGCCTGGTAAAACCTGTTCAAGACCATTGAACATCATAAAATGTGTTTAAAGAAAGAATAAGTTTGAAATGTTCAGAAATATTTTGAGAAATGGGGAGAAAAAAAAATTTGATCACAAGAAAAAGTTCGTTAAATAGAGAATGAACTTCGCTATTTGGATTTATTTTACGAAGAAATTTGCAAAATATTCTTGGTTCCAAGGAAAAGTTCGCAAAATAGAGAAATTCGCAAAATAGAGGTTCGTTAAATAGAGGTCCGACTGTATACAAAATTGAATATTTTAGAATAAAAAACTTTCTGTTTCAAAAAACAAAATAATAATAATAATAAATACTTTTATTAATATAAAATTATCCCCAAAATAAAAATATAGATTCAATAATTTAGAATATACAAGCTCCCTTAAAATATTGTTTACATCAATAAATGTCACATCCAAGGATAAATGTCACCCCCATGCTACAGCAATGGCATGGAGGTGAGATATCTGAGATTAGGCCTAATATTTTCTAAACTATGCACAATATTTACATAATGCTAATTGGATACAAAATTAAATAAAGCAATTTAATGCTACTTATCAACAGAATTCAGCTATTTTTAAAACTAAAATAAATAATGAGGCGCATGGAGTTATACAATTAAAGTACACTTCGGTAATTAAAAGTTTTAAAATTAAAACTAGATGAAATAATAACTTACCATGATTCAGAAATTTTCCACCCAAAAAATAGCTTCCTGTAATTAATTTTAATTCCAATTTCTAGATTATTCTGCCATTTCGTAGATTTTTATATAACTATAATTGATATGTCATGGAAGTAGCTATAATTCTGAGAACTGAAGTGTCTTGATCTGTAAATTCTTTTAAATATAAATTAAAAAAATTTTCTCTTAAAAAGTAAATAAAGTATATCCATTTTTTAACTTAATATATTTTATGCTTTTCTTTTCCTTTATTTTCTGGATACAGCCATGTTGTAAAGTAAAAACAGGCATGGAGGGACATACCATGAAGGTGACATTTAGTATGATTTTAATTTTATTAAAATAGTTTTAAATTCCAAATTTATTCTAAAGTATTTTTTAATAGAAGTTTAAGATATGCTTTCATAGATTATCTATTTAGTTGAACAATTATTTGCATAAGAATACAAAAATTTGATTGGGACTGAAATTTCCACTTAATTTCAGAACTGCCCATATAAATGATCTCTAAGAACATTTCTTAAAAAATTCGAAATTTAAAATGGGTGAAAATGCGCAAAGAGCGTTCTAAATACGTTCTAAATTGCGATTTCCACGCAATCTCATGAAGTACCAAACCAATTTCCAATGTGATGGTTGTAAATTGAGGGTGACAGCATTAGCTCCAACATAGGCTCTATTTCATGTCAGTGTCACTACCACCTAGGGGTTGCAGGAGCAAAAAACTTTCTAAAATGTGATTTTTTTTATACTGCACGGACTAGCATTTTAAAATTTGGCATGGTTACTTATTAGATGTTCATGCTCTCTAAGAACAGTTTCTAAAAAATTCGAAATTTAAAAGGGTTGAAAATGCGCAAAAAGCGTAATAAATTGCAATTTCTACGCCCTCAGGAAATATCAAGCCGCTTTCAAAAGTAGTGCTTACAAATTGATAGTGAAAGTCCCTGCTCCAACATAGGCTATGTTTTATGTTCTTGTCACTACCACCTGGGTGTGGCAGGTGCAAAAAATGTTCTAAATCGCGTTTTTTATAATACTGAGGGGTCTAACATTTTGAATTTCGACATGTTAATTACTTAAAAGATGCAAATGCTTTCTCGAAAGAAAATTCCAAAATTAAAAGGATGAAGTCAGCGAAAAGCGTTCTAAAAACGTCCTGAATTACGATTTTTATGCAATCTTATGAAATACCAAACTGACTAAAAGAAAAATGGTTGCAAATTGGCGGTGATAGAACATGCTCAAACGTAAGCTATGTCCGTGCCACTACAACTAAAGGGTTGCAGGAGTTAAAAACTTTCTAAATTGCGATTTCTGTGATTCTGAATAGGCTAGAAACATTAAATATAGCATGATAGGTACTTATAAAATATAAATGCCCTCTAAGAACTGTCGAAAATAAATTCGAAATTTAAAATGGGTAAACCGAAGCGAAGGAGCGAAAAGCATTCTTAAAAATTCTTAAATTACCATTTGTATGCAATCTCAGAAAAATAACAAACCGATTACAAAAGTAATGGTTACAAATTAATGGTGACAGTCTTTGATCCCACACAGGATATATTTTATGCGAGTGCCACCACCTGGGATTGACAGGATCAACAAGCCTTTAAAAACTTCCTAAATTACGTTTTCTATGGAATATTAGGAAATACCAAACCGATTTCAAAATGAATGTCGGCAAATTAATGGTGACAGTCTCTGTTTCAACATAGGTGTTTTATGTTAGTGCCACTACCATTAGAGAGGTGGTAGACTGTTAGACAAGAAGCTTGGAATTTGACATGATGGTTAATTTTAAGATGTAAATGCGTAATGAGAACGGTTTCTAAAAAATTGAAAACTTCAAATGAATGCTGAAATGAGTGTATAAAATGAGCATAAAAGTTTCAAAATACTTTCTGGATTATCCTTTATTTAGAATTATAGTTTCAGTTTTTCTTATTAATTTGTCTCATTTCTGCCTAATACAGTGTAATAATGAAGATTACTCAAACTGTGGCTTAATTAGTAACCTTTGAATTACTCCTAAAAGTATGATTTCTTCTAATAAAAATTAGACATACGAATATCACTTGGCATATTTCAACTATTACGTGAGTAAAGACGCGGGTTTTGCCAGTTTTGTATACTTTTACAAATTATTTTGTTTTGTATCGAACAGCCTGTGGTGTCCGATTTTCAAGATTCGCTGCTATGTACATAGATACTCATGATATCAATGCTTATTACAAAAATTAAAAATAATTTATCGCACAATTTATCTGGTGTCAGTTTTCTATTTTTAAGATAATGAAGCAATTTTAATATTATTCATTAATTATAAGATGTCTTATTAGTTACGGAGAAAATGATAATAACTTTGCACATTTAATATAGATTATAAGGAATTCAGATTATTGTTTTTTTCTGAAATGCTAAACTCAGTTATTTAATTATGCTATTTGCTATACCAAAAAATGTATTTTAGTTTGTTAATATATTTTTATTTTATTAATTGGATGTAATCTCAAAATAAAAAGAAAGCAATTTTATATAATACCTCTAATTTTGATTTATACAAATATTGGATTAATGGTTTACGGAAAATGAATACTAATACATTTAATAGCACCTTTCGCTTTATTTAGTCAGCGAAATGTAGAATGAAAAAGAGCACAGATGATTTAAAAAAAAGTGGTGTTCAATGATGTAAACATATGTATACTAATAATATTATAAACAAGTAAAGTTTGTTTGTTTGATTGTAGGAGGTAATCTTTGGAACTACCGAACCGATTTCAAAAGTAATGGCATCAAAATGATGGTGTTAGACCCTGTTCCAACATAGGGTATATCTTAAGTTCATTCCACTAATCAAAAAATGGTGCAGGAGCAAAATAAAATTCTAAAAATATTATTTTTGTGTTACTGAAGGGTCCAAAAACATGAAATTTAGAGTGGTAGTTAATTATAAGATATAAATTACCCCTAAGATCATTTCTTATAAAATTCGAACTTTAAAAGGGCTGATAATGCGAGAAAAGCGTTCAAAAAACATTCTAAATGGCGATTTCTACACAATCTCAGGAAGTATCAAACCGATTACAAAAGTAATGGTTGGAGCATGATGGTGACAGACCTTGTTCTAAAATAGGCTCGATTTTATGTCGGTGTTACTACCACCTTGGGGCTGCAGGAGCAAAAAAGTTCTAAATGGAGATTTTTATGTTACTACAGGGACTAGTAACTTGAAATTAGGCACGGTAGTTGCTTTTTAGATATAAATTATCTCTAAGAACATTTCCTAAAAAATTCGAAATTTAAAAGGAGTGAAAATGGCGAAAAGCGTTCTAAACACGTTCTAAATTGAGATTTCAAAACAATCTCAGGAAGTACCAAACCAATTTTAAAAGTAATGGATGGAAATTGATGGTGACAGCTCTTGCTTTAACATAGGGTATATTTTATGTTGTTGTCACTAGCACCTGGGGGTTTCAGGAGCGAAAAATATTGTATATTGCGATTTTTGTGATACTGAGGGGTCTAACAGTTTGAAATTTGGCATGCTGATTACTTAAAAAATGCAAACGCTTTCTGATAATCGTCGAAAGAATATTCCAAATATAAAAAGATAAAGTGAGCGAAAAACGTTCTAAAAACGTTCTAAATTACAATCTTTATGGAATCTTATAAAATACCAAACCGATTTCAAAAATAATGGTTGAAAATTGGTTGTGATAGAACCTGCTCAAACATAAGCTATATTTTATGTCGGTGCCACTATAACCAGAGGGTTGCGTAAGCAAAAAACGTTCTAAATTGCGATTTCTGTGATACCGAAGAGTTTAGAAACTTGAAATATGGCATGGTAGTTTCTTATAAAATACAAATGCCCTTTAAGAACAGTCGAATATAGATTCTAAATTTAAAAGGGGGGGGGAGCGAAGGGAAGGAGTGAAAAGCGTTCTAAAATATTCCTAAATTACGAATTCTAATCAATCTAAGGAAATAATAAATTTTTACGAAAGTAATGGTTGCGAATCGTTTCAGTCTCTGATTCTACACAGGGTTGCCAATTTAGCCTCCATTTTCATACCGAAATTTCGACTTCAGATCGAAACTTTTTGAAGAAGAATTTTTAATATAAGTAATTAAGAAAAGTCTGACATTGAATAAATCTGAAAATATTTTTACATTTTCTGAAATTTTTAAATAAAAGTGGAGGCCAAACTGGCAATCTTGGTTCTACGCAAGCTCTATTTTATGCGTGGCACATTCACCTGGGGTTGGCAGGAACAACAAACGTTCTAAAAAAGTCCTTAAAAACTTTCTAAAATACGCTTACTATGGAATATTAGGAAATACCAAACCGATTTCAAAATTAATGTTGCCAGATTAATGGCGACAGTCTCTGTTTCAACATAGGCATTGTATGTTAGTGCAGCTAGAACCAGAGAGGTAGTTAGATAAGAAGCTTGGAATTTGACATGATGGTTAATTTTAAGATGTAAAGAACGGTTTCTAAAAAATTCAAAACTTCAAATGAATACTGAAATGAGCGTATGAAATCAGCATAAAAGCTTCAAAATACTTTCTACATTATCATTTATTTGGAATTAGTTTTAGTTCTTCTTAATTTAAGTGTTATTTGTGCCTAATGCAATGTAATAATGTAGTTTAGTCAACTGTGGCTTAATTAGTAATTTTTGAATTATTCGTAAAAGTGCAATTTCTTCTAATAAAAGTGAGATATACAAATATCACTTGGCATATTTCAACTATTACGCGAGCAAAACCGCGGATGTTGCTAGTTTTTATATAAAGTTATTAAATCCGATAATGTAACTATAGTTGATGTAAAAATAAATATAGTCCACATAAGCTGGATTTCATAACCTGATTCGAGGGGAGAAAGATACTTTCAGAAACAAGTTTATCTAGCAAAAGTGATCCAAATTAGTTCTTTTGAGAATTCGAAATCTCCCAGTGGAAGAAAATTCTTAAAAGCATGGTTGATGGGTTCTTTTTGTAAGAAAATAATTACTGCTTCTGCAAGGGGGATAAATTTAGAAGTTTTAAGCTTAGTTCTCATGGTTTATAACGTGAAGATATAAAGGACAAATATCCATCTAGAGATAAACAATACACAATTCTTCCACTAAAATTTTATAGTTTTATTGACAATTATTTTTTAGAATATATTGTTTTAAATGCCTTTCGAATTTGTTTTAAATAAATACGTACCGGTATAAGCCGAAAAGTGCTTTTATAAGATGAATATCTAAATGATAGAAATGCATTCACATTGTTAGATATAAATGTTGCTAACTAAATCGTTGCATAAAGTAAAAGATTTTTTTCTACATATTTATTTTAAAAAGTATTCCTATTTCAAATGAAAATCAAATTTCAAATTATTTTTGCTTAAAAGGCGCAAAGACCAACTTAGTGAAAAATATTCCATGCCGGGAATCGAACCCGGGTCATCAGTATAGCGCACTGACGTTCTACATCTAAACCACATGGAACGATACTCAGTCTGGAACTTCTCACTATTACAAGTTGGCAAGGCTACAAACGCAGCACAAGATGGAATATTTTCCGTGAGCCACCAACATGGGGCAAACACAGACACTTAATTAAATCCAGCATCGATGAATCTATATTAATATTTGGAAATTTTTCAAGAGAGAAACATTCGCCTTGAATACAATATTTCAAATGAAAATCAAATTTCAAATTATTTTTGCTCAAAAGGCTGGGTATCGTTCCATGTGGTTTAGCGGTAGAACGTCAGTGCGCTATACTGATGACCCGGGTTCGATTCCCGGCATGGAATATTTTTCACTAAGTTGGTCTTTGCGCCTTTTAAGCAAAAATAATTTGAAATTTGATTTTCATTTGAAATATTGTATTCAAGGCGAATGTTTCTCTCTGGAAAAATTTCCAAATATTAATATAGTATTCCTATATTTTCCTTTTATTTGTTTCGTGTGTTTGCTAGGAATACAGATATAAATATTTTATTTCGATTTTCTGTGCATCTGATGCAGCTGGCAGAAAGTATTTTGAAAGAAATTGAATTGCATAAATGTTACATTTAAACTTTAAACTTAGGGCTGTGATGCATGCATCTAAGTTTGTTTTATTTATTACATTCAACAGCAGTTAGATTTCAGATTCAGATAACGTAACTAATACATTTCTCTACTTGAGCCTACTACCTTTAGAGTGATATTCACTCTAAAGGATAAAATTGCGAATGATATGCAGGATCTTTTTTAAAGTTTTGTACACTTTAAACAAAACTTTGTATACTTAAAAGTTTCATATGAGTTTTTATGAAAAACTAGGTTACTTAATTACCAAGCAGTTATGGTTGTTAAGACGAAATCCAATTTAAAATGGAATTTTTCTCCTGTCCCTAATATTCCATCATTTCAGGGTTTAATATACTAACTAGAGATCGTCCAAAAATTCGGTTTCGTTTTCGGCTCAAAATCTGGGTTTCACCGAAAACGAATTTTCAGCGAAAATGCTGCGAAAAATTCGGCCGAAACCATCAGAATTACAAAAATCTCGTTTATTCCTTCGGAAATTTTCAATATTAATCATCGATTTCAGAGCCAATTTGGGCCACACGTATAATTAATTGATAATTATGCATACTTAATAAATGCGCATAATTAATTAATAATTATGCATATTTAATAAATACGTATAATTAATTAATAATTATGTATATTTATGTATGTATTAATTATTTTAATACATACAATTTACTTACTTTAAAAAAAATTGGACATTTTCGTTTTCTTTTTCGGCCGAAAATTGGACGATCACCTTAATTCGTTTTCGGTTTCAACCATAAAAAACTGTTTCGGTCGATCCTTAATGCTAACACACTAAATAAAAACATGAAATACTTTTATTTAAATTTAACCCATTTATGCCTGGCGTCCCATTTCTGGGACGCTTCAATTTTTAATATTTTTTTATAATTTTCTTCTTATTGATTACATGAAAATTGTATGAAATAATTATCTGTAACTGTATTTATCTGTTACCGAAAGATGACAGCATAAGATGGATATTTATTTGCTTAAATGAAGGATTTTTTCGGAGTTTACAGATTTTTCATTTTTCAAGATGGCTAAATGTAAAAAGTAAGTTTATTTATATTTTTTCTACCAATGATCCAAATAAATAAGTCATAACCTTAGCGTGTAGACTTCTTTGAAATACATATTATTTAAAATTTTGAAGTTATATGTTCAAGCCTATTTTTTACGCATTTTTTAATGTACGAAATATAGAGCGCTAGGCACGAACGGATGCATATTTTTATTAACCATTTATGGAACAGTTATTTATGTAAAGTCTTTTTCAAAATGATTTTGAAACAAATTGTTTTTAAGCCTCAAATACAGTTATTCTTAGTTTATTATTACTAATACTTATAATTTTATTAACCTGAGTAAATAAATAAATATATTTTTAGTAGTTCATACAAACACTAATTATAGTATATAATATACAATTTAAAAGCTCATTTTATACAAATTTAGGCAAAACATATAATTATGTATATTATAATATTACAAATATTAGGCATATTCCCATATATAGTACGTTTGCATTTTATCAAATAAATGCAAAGCAAAATTTAGCGTAATTTTTTTTAGTATTTTTCCAGTTAATTTTGCAATATTTTAAAGGGATTTTACCAACAAATTTGTGAAAACAAAAATTCAGGCACAAATGGGTTAAACTTATTTTTCTATCTACCTTCCTTATTAATATAAAATTATTGAACCCTATAATTTATCTACAGTTGATCTTATAAAATAAATATAGTCCTCAGAAGCTAGATTTCCTAACCAGATTCGAGGAGGGAGATACTTTCAAACGCAGGTTTCTCTAGCAAAACTGATCCGGATTACTTCTTTTTAGAATTCGAAATCTCCACGTGGGAGAAAATTCTTAAAAGCATTGTTGATGGGTTCTTATTTTAAGCAAATAATTCCTGTTTCTGCAAAAGGGATAAATTTAGAAGTTTTCAGCTTAGTTCTCATGGTTTATAACTTGAAGATAGAAAAGACAAATATCTATCTAGAGATAAACGATACACAGTTCTTCCACTAAAATTTCATAGTTTTATTGAGAATTATTTTTAGAATATATTGTTTTAACCCTTAAATGCCTGATTTTTCAAAAATCATTGTAATAAGGTTTTTCGGCTTGCATTTTTTAAATAAATCATGGGAAAAATAATTTAAAAAATCATAATTTGTTTTAAGTACTGTTTACGGCTAAAAAACAGTTTGTTACTAATCGGCAATACTGGTCTTTAATTGAAAAAATAATTTTCCTTGATAAAATTCTATATTATTAAGCACACGAGAATTTTAAAAAATATCATAAAAAATAAATTTTACTTGCTCACTGCAGAACAAAATAGGGTATTTTGCAAGCTTCCAAACAAAACAAAAAGAACAAGTAGCAGCAATTGAAAAATAAATCTATCTTTATTCTTAAACAGCACAAGTGTTGCCATCTACATGTTGAAAATCGATTTAATAATATTTTCGGAATGTATTTTATTGGCAACATTAGTCATTATAGCTTCAATATTATTCTAATAGTATTTTATAGCCTAAATTGTGTATGTTGCCGAAAAGCAACACCTGGCATTTAAGGGTTAAATATCATCCGAATTTGTTTTGAAAAAATACTTACTGGTATGAGCCGAAAAGTGCATTTATAAAATGAATATTTAAATGATAGACATGCATTCACATTGTTAAATATAAATGTTGATGGATAAATCGTTGCATAAAGTAAAAGCTTTTTTCCTGTATATCGTCGCCTCAGACAAACATCTAATAATAAACGAAAATGACATATTTGACTTACTGCTATGAAAAACTGCGTCTGCATTTTGAAGCCAATCATCCACTGTTTCGCAATTAACATCTCCAGACTCTCCGCTTACAATTTTGCCTGTTATGCCATGTCTTAATTCAAACTTCTGAAGTCATCCTGAAGAAAATTATGCATTGCATTCCACATTCAGCTTCTTCGAAATTTCTCGTGCTTTCTCCATAAGCAAAGGATGGGAATTTTTACACTACGACACTGACTAAACCACTGTAAAATCAATTTTTCAGCATCAGCGAATTTTCCGCTTTGAACTGAAAGTTTTTTTGAAGCACTACAACCACTTTGATGATGGCTTTCCACGATGATTTTTAAGCTTATGAATTAGCGTATTTAAAGTTGAAACTGGTAAACCTTATTCTTTGGCAAGATCCACTCTTTTAAATGTTGGTTTTCATCCACTTTTTTAAAAATGCACATTTTTTCCTTTAACGACAGATATTTTCTATTACGCGAAGTCATCGTGAACCGCTAGTGAACGATACAAATCCAGACACTGAAGCTGCCGGGAAAAGAACTTGCCCTGATGGGCCTGGGGAGAGCAAACAACAACCCTTATCTATAGAAACTAATGTTCACATTCCTTAGGGTACGGCTTTTGTTCAACTGGGCAGGTGTCGGTTAAAGTCACGTGCCTTTTGTAAGACTGGGCAATCGGGAGTTTTCTGTCTTCTTGAATTGTTGAAAAAAACGTATAAATGAAATCTGCGATTTAAAGAAAAACGTATAAATGAAATTATTTAACGTTAATATCCATTGGGTTTTGCCGGGACCCTTTAAAAAAACGTATAAATGATAAAAACCTACAGTGGCGGTCAAAAGTTTCCGGCCAGTTAGTTTTTTTTATTTGTTTGACAGAACGTTTTAGCGAAGAAGAAGTTCAATTGCTCCAAAAGTTAGGAATAAACAAATTACCTCTGCCCACGTGATCATTTTGATTGGTTACTTAAGATACTTGATGCAAAGGGGAGGAATTCAAAATTCGCGCGTGCAAAAGTTTCCGGCCACTCGTCATTCATTAGTTCTTGCTATCGCTAAAGCGTTTTTTTTGGCCATGTTTGTTAATTAATCAAGGTGAATAAGGTATTTGAAATTAAAAAATGAAAAATTTAACAATTTATTGCTCTTAAATGAGTGATTTGTTTATCGCTAAAGGGACAATCCTCTCGTGAGATTGCGGCAAAGTTGTCGATCGGAAAATTTGCTGTAAACGATATTTTTAAAAAATATAAAGATGGTCATGGCCTTCGGAACTTGTCACGGTCCAGGGGACCCCTGAAAACGACTATTCTTGTGGACAGAATTATCAGAAGTAAAGCAGTTGATGACCCGCGTAAAAATGCCGCTGCAATTCCACGCTATTTATGGTGTTAAAAGCGATTTATGGTATTATGGTTATTGCTGAAACAAGTCTATCTACAGTGTCAAGACGCTTATGTGACGTAGAACTTTATGGAACATTCGGTGTTAAAAAACCTTTCATAAGTAAAAAAATTCAGATTGCCCGACTGGCGTTTGCCAAGGAATAACGAGACTGGACAAGTGAAAACTGGAAAAAAAGTACTATTTTCACATGAATCGACGTTCAATCTTTTTGTGAGTGATAAAAAACATTACAACCGACGACCTAAAAACAAAAGATAAGGTGCGAGATATATTATTCCCACAATGAAGGACGGCGAAGGACACGTTATGCTGTGGGGAGCATTTTCTGGAAAATGCGCCTGTCCGTTATTTGAAATCCGCGGAAAGATGAATAGTGCAATGCATAAGGATATCTCGCAAGATCCTTTGCTGCCTTATTGGAGGAAAAATTGTGGTCGCAACTATATGTTTCATCATGATAACGACCAAAACATACAACCAAGTTCGTCAAGCAGTGGCTTTCGCACAAAAAAACTTCGCTTTTCAAATGGACAGCACAATCATCCGATCTGACTATAATAAAAAATCTTTGAAACTAACTTGAAAACGTGTGTGGAATTATAAATATTCCAATTTAGCAGCATTTTCACAAAAATTGCAAGAAGCGTGGACAAAACTTAACATTGATGATCTACAACTGTTCATTGAATCTATGCCACGTTGCTGCGCCGCAGTACTTATTGCTAAATGTGTGAATACCAAATACTAATTGTAAATGTTGTTGATCACTGTTATTTTCTTTTACAACACCATTTTTTTCCAAACTTGCCAAAGTGGCCGGAAACTTTTCAGAACATGCATTTTCTTTTGCAATTAGTTTTGTCAATTAAATTTATTAATATTTAATTTCTATTCCATAAATAAGTTCTTAACTCTTATGTCAATAAAGTGTATAAGTATCACTTTGAGATTCCTCTTCATATGGGTATACTTACAAATTAACCAAAAAATTTATGCTGGCCGGAAACTTTTGACCGCCACTGTATAAACGAGAAACGTATAAACGGTGCTTCACTGTATTTACATTATTTTTAAGCACAAAGAATAATCTGGGATTGGCTAGAAAATAAAGATTGCTTTGCGATACCGAATGGAATCGCAAAGCGATTATGCGGGGCGTTGGTGAGCGTAGCAAGCAGGGGGGAGGGGGTGGAGCCCTCCTAATTTTTCAAAAAAAAATGTCAGTTTTCCTCTAAATATGAAGTCATTTTCTCTCTCATATTTTTCTCATTCCAATGAAGTACTTTTCCTAGCGTCTCATCAGTATCAACTAAACGAAAAAATATTGAACAGTTTTATCAGGTGACAGTTTTATAAGATGAACAATTTTATAAGATGAATACGTGTTTTTTTTTTCTTTACAGCGTTTTTTACAGACGACATTTTCTGTTCAAATTATGTTATCTTTTAATGTAATAAGAAAATGGCATCAATAAGGATTTAATCAATAAAAACAAACAAATTTCATTTTCTCTTTTTTCTTTTGCAAAAATGAAAGTAATCTAATTGCCACCATTTTAAAGAAATTTCACAAAAACCTTTTAAAATTAAAAATAAAACATAAAAATGGAAATGAATTAAAAAATAGCTAGTACTGGCATAGCTACAAATGAACAATTTTCATTTAAAAAAATAATTATCAAAATTGGTTCAGTAGAAAGAGCTCAGGGTTGATGACTAAAAAAATTGTCTTTTAAATACATATATAGATATTGTTGGATGTTTAATTACTTTTTTTTCGTTATTGCTAGTCATTTAACTTATGTTTTACGTGGATTAAATTAAATTTTTAGATAATTCAACTAAACATCGTGTTGTAATTAATAGTTAATTTTCGTAAATCTAATATATGTTTATTACCTCATCTTTTGACAAGTTTTCTTTGAGAACTAACTTTGCCATATATTCGGTGATTAAATATGTGTCCACAAAATTTTACCAAATTAGAATGTATTATACGTATACTTAAAAGTATTTTAAACTTTAAAAAATAAATTCTAGCATAAAATATTTTCTGTCGTTTATTAACGATACTTTATAAACTGGTATTCTATTTATCTTGTGACTTCCGAGAAATTTTATCATTTTATCATTTCCAAAATTCCCATATTCTCACGATAAAGAATGTTGACATTTACCTTTATGCTCTAAAATGGATTACTTAAGAAAAACATAAAGTTATTTTCAGCAACTAAGAACATAGTGTATTTGAAGTTAATATTTAATCATAGCTCGTTTGTTGTCAGTTACGAAAGCTTCGATTTTATGCATATGAAATTAATTTTTAAAGAAAATTTAACTAAGCAAGGTAATTAACCGTTGACTTCCATAAATCTAATCTACGCTCACCAGCTCTGTTTTGGCAATTTTTCTTTATCAGCGTCAAGGAATCTAATACTAGATGCTTTCAGGTGTTTTGAAAATTTAAAAAGTAAATAATCATTAATTTACATTAATCACTGATTTATCCTACGCCAAAATATTAAAATATTAATATTTATTCAAGATTTGTGTTTCATTTAAATTAGCATTATTTTCCCCTTAAGAGCCAACACTAGTCACGAGAAGAAAGTCGGACGCTAATGTTAAGTCTATGGGAGAAATCTTTAGAGATTTCTCGCTTGCATTTTCATATTTTGGAATGATTTTGCATAGGATACCTGAGGTCGATATACATTGTTTTGCGTTTGTTCATTTTCGATTTTTGTTACAGTTTTTTTTATATGAGGATAGTTTCACTTTCAGAACCGGTTCAAACCGGTTGCAAAAGTGAAAGGTGCCAAATCTGGACAGCATGGGGGATGTCTCCAGACTTTTCACTTGAACTTTTGCAGCAATACTTAAGTTTCGCGAGCAGTATTGGGCTGGAATTGTTATGCAGGAGGATGAAACCATCACCCAGCATGCCACAGCATTTGCTTCGGATATGGCTTCACGTAACCTTGTCAAAATGGCACAAGCGAGACTTTCTAAACGTCTTTCTATTTTAATCGCTCTGGGATGCCTATGAACTTACACTACCTACCCGCATGACCGCTGTAAGACAACTAGCCTCATCTGTCTCGACTCTGGGGGGGGGGGGGGGAGAGAACATTCACAATAATTACTTTTCAAGTACTTCTTTCTTTTTTCAAGTACTACAAACTTTTTTTTTATCAGTTCTCGCATTACATAGGAACCTCCTTTTCTTAACCCCTATCATACACTAGCTTTTTTTTATGAATGATTCACCCCTAGGTTGTAATTGTACTTAAAGAATACTCTCAGGGCTACCACATACGACTGATTTTATATTTTAAAAATAAATTTTGTCGTATATTTCTTTCGGGCATGTTCTCAAATTACAAATGAAAGTAATGCTTAAAAAAAAAGTGGAGCAACCAAATAAAATTTGTGTAAGAGATGGCTGGTTCCAGAAGAGTTAATCTTGTGCATCACACGTGCCATACGACCGATATGACAAAGTACCGATGTCACGTGAGAAATGACATAAGACCGATAAGGGATAATTTCTCTTTCTCATATTATCAGTTGAAATTCGAAAGCTATTTTCCTATCAGCTGTTACCAGTTACTTCCTGTTTTACTATTGGTCAATAAACCTATCACTCGAATCTGCTTCTCTTCCAAATATATAAACAAAAATTCTATCATTCTTTGCACTGAGGACGCTAAATTCAGTCAAAATTAGCCTGCTGTAAAATAAAAAGTTTTACTGCTAATAACGCTGTTTTTTCAACGTGTATTGTATTGCGCCCAATATCCTCTTAGTAATCACATTAGTCATTGCTTTTTTGATAAACCAAATGGCACCATAGATATTACAAAAAGTTCTTTTTCCGAATTTAATACTTTTGACGACTGGTAATTTAGGTTAAAAAGTATTAATCTAAAATTGCTAGCTCCATTAAAATACCAATTTAATTATCACTAAACTAAATTTACGCAATAAAATTTTTTTTTAGGGCTCTAAACAAATGAATGATTTAAAAATCATGAAAAGTTTTACTGTAAAGCGTTTGAGTTAAATAATTACGAACATTTCTTACATTCTTGGAAACAGGCACGCAAACTCGGATGAAAATAGCGTTTATTTTACGCGGAAATAAGCGTCAATGCTGCCATGTACAGATTTTGTTCAAAAGCAAAACACATTCACATATATAGAAGTAAAGTAAAAATGTCAAAAAATCAAATAGTTTAGGTTTTTTTTTTCTTTCTTTTTGAGGAAAAGAATGAAGGTCAACATTTGTGTAACTAAGGTCTGAAGAAGGTAAAATAGAGCTTAAACGAAAAATCATTTAATAGGTGTATAGAAACAACTAAAAAACCAAGATATTTATTCATCTGTTCGGAAGGCAGTCAAAAACTCATTATTTCCATTCTTTTTGTTTTTCTTTTGTTTCTCTTTTTTTTAAATGGGCAAATTTTGTTGAGAATATCATCAAAATTACAAATAAAAAATTAATATCGAGGAAACTAATTCAAACTTTAAAACTTTGAGTCCTTATAATCCAATCTCGGATCCATGCGGATAACTGGTGTTAATCTCATCTCACTCTATTCCATATTCAAGAAGGAATTGTGAAATCCAAACAGACATTCATCTCTTAATATAAACAGATGCAAGTGATGGAGAAATATGTGATTGATCTTACTTAATAATTCACAAAAATTGCCGTCAGCTAATTCGATAGCGGTGGATGAGCGGTGTCAAGATTAAACAAGTTAATATCGAGGAAACTAATTCAAACTTTAAAATTTTGAGTCCTTAAATGCCAATCTCGGATCCATGCGGACAACTGGTGTTAATCTCATCTCACTCTATTCCATTTTCAAGGAGGAATTGTGAAATCCAAACAGACATTCAGTCCTTAATATAATGGGTACAAGTAATGATGAAATATGCGATTGATCTTACTTAACCCATTGACGCCCAGTGGCATCATTTGAGGGCGCTAGACTTATTAGCTAGAAAGCGCTTTTCACACCAGTAAATATGAAGATAAATATATACTTTCTTTCACGAGCAAATTCCTTGGTAAAATAGGATAAAAATTACTCTTCTTTTAAAAGTGGTGGGAAATCCAAAATTTACATTTTAACGAAGATAATAATTTGAGCGTTAATGGGCTAATAATTCTCAAAAACAGAAGTCAGCTAATACGATAGCGGTGGATGGCATGTGTCAAGATTAAAAAAGTTAATATCGAGGAAACTAATTCAAATTTTGAAATTTTGAAACCTTATATGCCAATCTCGGATACATGCGGATAACTGGTGTTAATCTCATTGCGCTATATTCCATATTTAAGGAGGAGTTGTGAAATCCAAACAGACATTTAGTTCTTAATATAAATAGGTGCAAGTGATGGTGAAATATGTGATTGATCTTACTTAATAATTCACAAAAATAGCCGTCAGCTAATACAATAGCGTTGGGTGAGCGGTGTCAAGATTAAAAAAGTTAATATCGAGGAAATTAATTCCTTAATTTTGAGTCCTTATATGCCAATCTCGGATCCATGCGGATAGCTGGTGTTAATCTCATCTCACTCTATTCCATATTCAAGGAGGAATTGTGAAATCCAAACAGACATTCAGCCTTGAATATAATGGGTACAAGTGATGGTGAAATATGCGATTGATCTTACTTAACCTATTAACGCCCAGTGGCATCATTTGAGGACGCTAGACTTAATCGCAAGAAAGCTCATTTCACACCAGTAAATATGAAGATAAATATGTACTTTCTTTCACGAGGCAAATTCCTCGATAAAATAGGATAAAAATTACTCTTCTTTTAAAAGTGGTGGGAAATCCAAAATTTACATTTTAACGAAGATAATAATTTGAGCGTTAATGGGTTAATAATTCACAAAAATAGCCGTCAGCTAATGCAATAGCGGTGATGAGTTGTGTCAAGATTAAAAAAATTAATATCGAGGAAACTAACTCAAAATTTTTAAATTTTGAGTCCTTATATGCCAGTCTCGGATCCATGTGGATAACTGGTGTTAATCTCATCTCATTCTATTCCATATTCAAGGAGGAATTGTGAAATCCAAACAGACATTCAGCTCTTAAAATAAATAGATGCAAGTAATGATGAAATATGTGATTGATCTTACTTAATAATTTCCATAAATAGCCGTCTGCTAATACGATAGCGGTGGATGAGCAGTGTCAATAGTAAACAAATTAATATCAAGGAAACCAAACTTTAAAATTTTGAGTCCTTATAGCCAATTTCAGATCCATGCGGATAACTGGCGTTAATCTCATCTCACTCTATTCCATATTCAAGGAGGAATTGTGAAATCCAAACAGACATTCAGCTCTTAATATAAATAGATGCAAGTGATGATGAAATATGTGATTGATCTTACTTCATAATTCACAGAAATAGCCTTCAGCTAATACGATAGTGGTGGATGAGCGGTGTCAAGATTATGAATGATACCGCGACCTGTGAAAAACATCCATAACCGGGACCCCATTTATTTTGCTTTGACTTTTCGATGTTGCTGCCCTATGCATCGCCACATCCATCACTATCATGACATCCCACGTCTGTTTTCGCAATGAATGAAGTAATATAAATTATTTATTTAAAGATCAACTTGCATAAAGTGGTTAACTAAGAATGTATCTGGCTGCCGAATGAACGAAAGTCTTATTCAGATCATAAGGCTAATGTCAGACGAACGTCTTTTTGCCTGCTTTTTTCCCTACATATCATCCCTACACAATGCCGCTAGCATTGTGTAGGGAAAAAAGCGTTCAAAAAGACGTTCGTCTGACATTATTCTAATAATATGGACTGCTACAGGCGACTATTTTTTTTTTTAATTCTATTCACACCAGTGCTTAAAATAAATGATTTTGTAAGACATTTTTTTGCAAATGTTGCCAAACTCTATGTAAAAGATTTTTGTTTTAAGAAAGTGGTGCGAGGTAGAATTAAAAAATAGTCGCCTGTGGCATCCCTGCCCAATAATATAAGAGAATTTTTCAAAGCCCTCATTATGTTCGTGAGCAGTGTTGCCAGATGGGCTACTATTTTTTTAATTCAGATTCTTGATTGGCACCACTTTTTTGAAATTGTAAAATAAGCCTTATTTAATGACATATTCAATAAGGCGAAAACAAAGGGAATTTTACCGTTTCAAATAAGTGGTGGCAATCAAGAAATCTGAATTTTTAAAAAGTAGGCCACTGGCAACAATGTTCGTGAGTATGTATGTAAGCAGACGCTTTGAATAACATAAAATAATCTTGCAAATGTTTGATTTTTCTTATTCCAAAATACTTTTTCATTTAATAGTTTTAGTCTTTTATATGGTTTAATGCAAAAAAAAAAAAAAAAATGCTTGTGAATATTATGTTGACAATACATATTGAAAAATGTTGTCATGTTGTCAATCAAACCATGTTGGTGTTAAACATATTGAAAATAACTTTTTCAACATGTCTGGGAGACATTAAAGACATAATATTATATTACATCTGAAATACATCCTGAAATACATATCCTACATTTCGTTAATTAAAGCAATGATCAAAATTATGTCATGTAATTTTACTTTCATCCTAAAAAGGTCTTCTAAATTTCTCTTAAATGTTTTAGAATTTGCTTTTTAATGATTTTATGTTTACGTTTCCATTAAAAAGAAAAATTTTTATATACTAATTTTAAGAGAGCTTTGAAAATACGTTTTCAAAAATAATCTTCTAAAATTATTTCAGGATGCATTTAAACTGCCGTTAAAATTTTTATAACACCGTAAATTATGATATAAGCTACTAAATATAAATATTTTCGTAGAACTTTGCTGAAAGATTTGGTAGTTTTCGATTCTTTACAGCTTCAAGATCCTCTTGAGAGTTTAAAAGTAATCGAGTTTAAACTGCTGGCGGTTTTAAAGTTTTTATGTAATCTCTGTTTTACGGTTGCAGACATTATATTTATTTGATCGAAATAATGCTTCTTAAAATACAAGGGATCCCATAAATTCGTTCACATTTCAAAAATTTACAACAAATTAAAACAAGAAAGAAAATCATACGTCAAAGCATAGATTAAGAAAAACGTTCAAACATATTCAGAATATAGTAAGAAAATTTCCCCTTTTTAATAAGGCTAAAAATGATATTTAACAAGTTGGAAATTACACGTCAAACGTGGCAAATGAAGTTCATTCGTACTATAACTAGTTTTATGAATATATTTTGCACCGCATATTGTACTGATTGTATATTTTAGTGCACTTCATAAGTGCATATCAATTTCATTCTGTTCGAAAGGCTGTAACATCATTAAAATGCACGTGAAATATTTTTTTCGCATTGGCCGTAATGTAATGGAAAACTTTTGATCGCCCTGTAATTAAACTATACATCCGATTTTTATAAAAATATAAATGACTCGGCAAAATTTTGCAACAATTGTATATTTAAAATTTAATACCATTCGGTTGGGTAGTTTTTGATCTGTTATATGCGGACGGACAGACAGACGGATCAAACGACGACTATAAGTGCTACCTATTTATATAATTACGAACGCACCTAAAAAGGGTTTAAAATGATATCTAAATCATTTATTCTGTTTGAAACGACTTCTATCCAGGCGATAGAAAAAAGATAAAAATGATCTTCCACATTACAATCTACGTTCTTTCAGGCAAAGATTGTGTCCTGTACAATTGCCAAAGGTCCTTAGCATTGCCAAGAAACACACCTCAGGCAACTGCTTGAACGCCATAACCTTGTACTTTTCCAAGCGGGCATGTTGATCTATGGCTCCATGAGTCATGTTCTTGGCCTACCATTAGCGTGGCGCAGTCGGCATCCACACATCATTTCGTCCTACTCGGATCTAACTATCAGTCTAGTCATGGCATTCTATTGTCCACGCAAGATGTTTAACCCCTTGAAGGGCGGTGGTATGTTTATGAAACCACTTAATTTTAATTCCCAAATGCCACATTGGCCCCAGAATTTTGGTACATAAAAAAACATAAGATAAAAAATTACTCACCCGTGAGAAATTTAATTATTTAGATGTAATTAATTAAAGTGGTACTTTAAAGTACCGTCAGTACACTATGACTAAAACATCGTTACAGAAAAACCACACAGTATTTCAAATGGCACCAGAAAGTATTTTCGATTTAGTAAGTACGTGAAATATAGGCTTTTTTTTTTTCTTATTTACAAATAAATCGTTTGGCAAATTCTGGTGCCAATCATTTATTTCAACGCTTTGGAATTGAAAATGCTTTGCCCCTGAAAGGATTTAGAAAAACTATATTTTTTTATGTTTCGATCTTATTTGCAGTCATTTAGTTATGCGACGTCTATATTCCAGGGACAACATGTTCTCTCGCATCCCCACATATGCAATATATGAATGTACATATGCCATTTCTAGCATAGCAAAAACGAGACGGTGCCACAACTTTTTTCGATTTCCTATAAAAAATAACAATGAAACAGAAAAGAAATACCAGGGAGATCATTACTACACTGCATTTTAGTAATTACATTTTAAAGCAGATGAAAACGATAGATAACTACACAGACGAAAAGTAAACAAGAAGTTTTTCTCCAACACCCAGTGTTCTGACGGTACTTATAAGTACCACCGGGTAATTCAACTGTTAAATCAAATGCATACACCGTTCACCTAAAATAGCTAGTCAAACTGTATTCTAAGATCATAATGAACACATAAAGAAAAATCCATCACTTATCTTATATCCTTTACTGTGTTTGCAACAATAAAAAGACGAGCGTGACAGTCTGTACAAAATGTCGGCACAAAACGCATCGTCTGTGTCAAAAATAGCTTCCTTACTCGCTAAAATAACAAACCTAGAACTACTGCTGCCATGTATCCGGATAAAGTGGAGTTAAGAGATGAAAGTTTAAAGTGAGTGGTACTTATAAGTACCGTCAGTAGATAAAGGGTTAACAGAGAAATTTTATCGGTTCTCTAACTTTTATGTATAAGGATATAAAATGCACCAGGTCTCGATGCTTGGTGCGAGCAACACCAAATGTGGTTCCCTTGTTAGCAAATTAGTGATTGTTGTAGAAACTGTTTGATGTGTTGTGAATAAGTTTTATTAAATTCCAGTTCCTTTGATATAGTTTTAGGTAATGTTATTAGATTATGGAGAGATATGACTGCTAATCGTACATGAACACAGACATTGTTGTTGGACAAATCATACACACTTTTACCATGCATTAAATATTTTTAAGGCTGCTCTCAAATCCATACTAGCTACTTTTAACACATTCAAAAATTCATTTTTAATCTTATACGCGTAAAATTTGTATATGTCTTTATTCAGATAGCATGAAATCGAATAGCTATTCCACTTCTCGATAAAAGCAAATGTTAATACTACTTAAAATTAATAATTATTAAACAATTAACTATGCAATTAGAAACATAATGTTTCCGGAACGGAATCTTTCCGAAAATACTGCAAAAATTAGCATTTTGAACTAATTTTCAAATTTTTGGATATGGCAGCCCGAGAAAGGTGATCCCATGGGATCAATTGCTTGTAAATTAATATGTAATACATACATCGAACAATGAAAAACGCTATTGGATTTCAAATCTTTTCAATAATCATGCATGCAAAATTTATGCTTTTACGTTTAAAAGTGATTCTGTGAATGTGTCAGAAAATTTTTTGATTAAAAAATACTTTTTCGTGAACCGCCTTAAACTATTTTTAATGCTCTGTAATGTATCTGTTCAGTATATTTTTATCATCCATTACGTGATTTTTCTTTAATTATAATAATTTTTACGCAATAAGTTTAAAGTAGTATATTATATTTAATATTTCAAAAGTGAATAAATTGGAATTTTTTTGTTATTTGTTGTTTGTTCATTAACCCCTTCACGATGAGCGAGACACATATACGTGCCGTATAAAGCAGAGTTTCATATAAGGTACGTTTTATTTTGAATACTGGTATTTTAATACAGAAATGCTTAATTTAATTATTCGAAAACGTAAAACATTTTAGATTTAAACTCCTTTTAATTTTGTGATTCATTTGCGATATTTAAAATCTTACTTATAAATAAAAGAAAAAGAGGGAGAGAAAATTAATTAAAAGAAACGTCTAACTATTTAAGATGTAAAAGACTATTTTAAACTTTGTCAAATATTGCAATTTAACAGCTAATGAATAATTTTCCTGCATAAATATAATTTATTTGTAGCATATTTAACCCCTTCACGGTCGCATTAAATTACGGTTTAAAAATTCCAATTGCTTATTGGCACCACTTTTTTGGAAAAGAAATGCTCACCTTGTTTAATGAGAGGTAAAATGATACCAGAATAAAGTCAATTACACTATTCTATAAAACTGGTGGGAATAAAAAATATCTGAATAATCTGAATAAAAGACACAGCCCGTGAATATGACGGGAGCGAGAATTAAGGGGTTAATAATAACTGCAATATAAATAAAGATCGTTTGTTAATGCACATCCTCCCCCCCCCCCCCCCCCACACACACACAAAAAAAATCTTCTAACAACGTAAAAAGTACAGGTACAAGTTGCTGGAAGATCCCATGTGATTAGAATAGATTTTTTTCTTTTATTTGAAGAATTTTACGTGTTTTAACTGGAGAATTTCAGAAAAGTTTAAGCTTCATTTCGCGAATTTTTGGTGTTTTGAAGGCAAAAGGACATGCCTAAAAGTTCCGTTTTTAACACGAAAAAGTACAACGAATCCCAATTTCCGGTACTCCCCTGTGATTTGATAAATGGCAGCTTCAGAATTGAAGATTTGAAGTAATTTTCATGATAGATCGGTGATATAGACAAATCAAAGCAGAAATTTTCGTGTTCTAGCGTAAAAAAAAAAAAGAAACGAAAAAAAAAAAAACTTTAATCCATGTATTTTTTTGAGAGTGTAATAACCAAAAGAACGTATAATTTCATCTTTCCTCCTTTACGAAAAGTACGTCACATTATAACAGTAAATATTGATGCATGATATGACAACTTACATTATGTCACATAAGAATGACTAAAGTATTAATAAAATGGGCTTCCTTTATATCGCAATCTGTTTAATAACAAGAATTAGCATTTGATATTGTTCCAAAAAGTAATCATATAATGCATCATTTCCAATCACCTAATGTGGTATATAATTTCTTAGGAAACGCGAGGTAAACACATGAGAAAGTTTCTGAAGTTTTAATTAAAGCCAATGACTGTTTTAAATATGTTTTTTTTTTTTTTTTTTTTTTTTTTTTTTTTTTTTTTTTTTTTCAAGAAGATCATTATGCACCATGTTTTTCGATAAAGTTCTAGTTGTAAATATATTTCGTTATATATAATATTTAGTTATATATAAATTAAATAGATGGATAATATATTAAATATTTACATATAAATATCGCATCAAAGTAGTGCAGAAAAACATTTTCTGTATAAACAAAATACAGGGTGTTTGTTCACAAATGAATGTCCCAGTTGTATATTTTAATAGTATGAACTGTGAGCGTTATAGAGTAATGGTTCAAGTTCACAAATAAAGAGTAACTTAAAACAGTTTTAGATAAGCGCATGAGCGAGTACTGCTTTGTTATTGTCTCGCTTGCAGTGCCTCATACGCAAAATGGCGGCTCCTGAGCGCTTGAAAGAATGGCTCTTTCCCCAATTAGTGGAGGGTGAACCTGTAAACTTTATTTGGCAACAGAATGGAGCCCTTCCTCACTGGAATCTCTTTGTATGAGAGTGATTGAACGTCGAAGTCCCTCACCGTTGGCTTGGTCGTAATGATCGAGACGACAGAGCTACAGCGTCTAGAATATATAGAGTGGAAATCTTTTATCCAAACAGCGCTAAAAAGTTGTATCCATTAAATATACAATGATGCTGACACCCAGGGAGCCGATCGCAGCGATATATTTTCAAATTTCAAAGTAAATATCGTATTATTACAGTGTCTAGACCAAATCGTCTCGAATTTTTAGAAAATATCCTGCAGATGTCGCTGTGATCGACTCATTGGATTTCAGCATCGTTTGACATTTAAGGGATCCAATATTCTATATTTTACCACGTTTTTAAGTATTACTGGGATGCAGATTTCTACACATTTTTATTCTAGACAATGTACTGACGTTGCGTTTTCGCAACATTATATTTGTGATTTTTGCACTTTTTTGATGCCAGTAAAAGAGAAAAGTTAAATTTGCCTTATTTAATTAACACGTTTCACTCTTGGGAGTTTTAGAAAATATCCTGCAGATGTCGCTGTGATTGACTCATTGGATTTCAGCATCGTTTGACATTTAAGGGATCCAATTTTTTAGCACGTTTTTAAGTATTACTGGGATAGCCGATTTCCACACAATATATTCTAGACGCTGTAACAGAGCTCTTTTTCGTTGACTTCCACGTTCAGCTGATAAAACGTTATGCAATTTTTTCTTTTGGGGCTTTAGAAAAGATCATGTCTACGTTCCGCCCCTACCTAATGATTTGCCAGAATTGAGACACAGAATTGAAGAGGCTATTGCTTCCATTACTCATGACGTGTTAACCGACGTGCGAGAAGAATTGGACTTTAGGTTGGATGTGTGCCGTATAACTAAAGGTGCACCTATTGACCATTTGTAAGAAAATCTAGGTTAGTTGACCTTCAATTTGATGCATCATTTGTTGTAAATAGTCTAAATTAAATTGTCATAATTAAATTGTCATAATATAACATTGAAACTGGGACATTTTTTTATGGGCACCCTGTATATTTATCATCGATTATATAGTTTTTTGTCATACTTATACTTAAGCGTCTATAATATGATTTTAAATATACTGTTTATAATTTGAAGTAATATCTGTTAAATTTAACTTTCGATAAAAAATTAAGTTTGTGTCAAAAATTAATTAAGTTTATTTATTAACTTAAATTGTAAATGTACTAAGTTGAATGGGAATTATCATTATTATAAACCGAATGCTGCCTGATTTCTAAAATTAGTCATGAAAAAATAACTTGGTATTTTTTCAAATAAAATTAGAAAAAAATAACTCGTTGTTTTTAATTAAGTGATGCTTACAATTAAATTGCAAGTATTTATTTAAAACTATGTCTCAAAAAGGCAAAATTTAATTGTAACAAAGGTGATACATTAAGGTGATAAAAGCGCGTTAACCCTTTCAGGGGCGGTGGTATGTTTATGGAAACACTTAATTTTAATTCCCAAACGCCACAATGACATCAGAATTTTGTTAAAATATTTTCCATTAAGTATGAAAGCGAAATACAGCCTTTTCTTTATTTGGAATTAAATTTGTTAGTAAATTCCGATGCCACTCATTTATTTCAACACTTAAGCATTGAAAATGCTTTGCCCCTGAAAGGGTTAAAACGAAATGCATTTTATTTTAAAGATGGGCTTTCGTCATAAATAAAATTGATTTTCCGATGATTTATTTTCAGTAATATACATAGTATATTGGAAATATATTTATTAAAATAAAATCACAAACTTCAAGTATCGACTTTAGTTTCTATTTATTTTTATTTTTTTAGTCAGTAATTTAAAATGAGAATCCATTTTTGTCTGTGAAATAATAAATGAGGTTCTTTAGGGGTTTTTTTTAATTTTAAATTGGATATACACATTTTCCCTTTATAATTCTTTTTATTCACATTTAAATTTCTTTTTTACGAAAATAACAAAAAGTAAAGATAGAAAACAAATAAATGAAACAAATGGTAAATTTTTTAAGGTGTAAAAGATTATACAAAATTTTAGGAAATATCAAAATTTATTACCTAATGTATAAATATTTTGTAAAGTCGTGGGGAAAAAAGTAAGTACCCCCCCCCCCCCTAACGATTTTAAATAAGTCTACTAATGATGTATATACGCTTAGGTATACGCTTAGGCATCTGCAAATCAAAACCAGAACAAAATTTGTGTTTATCAATGCCAACTCCAAATTTTGACAAGATATTTGAAATCTTCCGTTCAAACTATGCCTAGATACGAAATTTAAAGTCATTTGGGTGATAAGGTTTTGAATTATAAACATTCAAAATTTAGAGCTTCTAATGTTAAATTACATTTTCATAGTTTTATTAATATCTCTTGAAATTATAATCCTAATGTGATATTTTTTTTGTGTGTGTGTGGTTATAATACAGAAAAAACAAACAAACATATAACTGCATTGAATTTGTAATTAAAAAAAATTATAGTATGAGTTATGAAATTAATATTCTAAATAAACGGTCAAGTGCGAGCAATACTCGCGCACAGAGGGTTGCGTAGAATAAATATATAAATTTGTAATTTTATTATACAAAAAAAAAAAAAAAAAAAAAAAAAAAAAAAAAAAAAAAAGTTGTTAAAAGAGTACTAAGACTTTTTAAAAAACTATATAACGTAGGGCTGCGTATAACTGTATATATTAGAAAAGTGTAATCGGGTATGCCATGAAAGTTCAAAGAGATATATGGAACAATATCAAATATAGCTATTCGTATAACTCTTTTTTTAATATTATCCTAAACTGTTTATGATGAACTTAATTCGGTACTGACAATAAAGGCAGTGCATAGTTAAACTTCATTTGGCATTTCATGAAACTAAATTCAGCGTAGTAATAACCTTTATTTCTACAATGTATCTAAAACAAAACCTTTGTTCAAAGTTTAAATTTCGCATTGTGGTAAGCGCGCTTCGAATTGAGGTCTGAAAGTTGCAACGCCGCCTTGGTCAGTGCCGCGTTTTTCCAGATAGGTGTTTAATTAACTTTTAATGTCACTCGAGGCGTATTGAGAGATACAATCAATGTAAACTATCGCGAATCTCACAGTATTTATGCGATTCATTCTAATGAAATATTTCGAGGGCGATGCCCTTAAAAAACGGACACCTAATTTTAATTCCAAAACAGACAAATGGCACCAAGAATATTTAATTAAAATTTTCCTTTTATCATGTACGTGAAAATAAGCAAGTTTGCATTTTCTAATAAATTCGTTTATAAATTCTGGTGTCAGTTCATTATTTCATAAGTTTATAAATAGAATTACTACATGCCGGAAAGGATTAAGTGGTCGCAGGACTCTTAAAGCTTCAAAATTTAAGAAATTTTAATTTTTTTAGATGTTAAACTCCTATCTTTTCTGAATATTTTGATATAATTGTTTCCTTGAAGTTCCCATTAGAGTTTCCCCCATAGAGTCCCATTAGTTTTGGCTTTTAGAGTTATACCCGCTCAATACCTGAAGCGGCATTTCCGAAACTTTAAAGTCATTATTTTCCAAATGGCGTTTTTGGGTATAACGCCCAAGATACCTCAAAAACTTCTGAATATTTTTTCATGAAATTTTCAAAACATATATTCCATGTTATTGTGTATAAACTGAACCTGAAATTTCCTTTTTATTGTTCAAAAAAATATTTTTTTAGGTGATTTTACTGTTGAAATTTTCAAAATTTTGTACTAGCTAAATGCAGCATTGCATTAAAAATATAAAAATGCTTTAAATACAAATTTATTTAAGTTCAGGGAAATTATTACAATCTGAAGTATAAGTAAGCACCAAAATTTTCATTCTAGTTGCAATATTTATTTTGTAATCCTGCGCGTAAACTGTTATGCCAATTTTTTGTTCTACAAATCTCTAACAGTTTCGAGCCCCCTATAAATACTAATTCTGTATCTTGCAATTTTTTAAATACATGAAACGAAAGAACATACTTATATCTTTCATTCCAATTAAAATTGTGTTTTAAAATCATATGCATTTTAAGACATTAAATGTTGAAAATGGTCTTTTTTTTCATTTTTTCCACTTTTTAGAGTCCCGAGACCCCTTAAATTAGTATGTTTTTAACAATTTGACGTTTATTGCTTTTATACTGTTACTGGACATTACATTACACATATATATCATTAAAAGTCGTTAACTAGGCATAGAGTACGCCGCCTTGTCCTTGTGTATGTCCAAACTGACCGTACCTTTAAGGTTTAATATCTCAGCTAATTACCGATGATTGTTTTCGAAAATCATTATCAAAACAATGCTTTTATTCTTCTGCAACGATAGGTATATTCAGCGATGCTCAACAATTTTTCTGAATGCCTGTAAATCGAAATTTGTGTATAACAGAAAAATGCTAATTACTCAAAAACTATGTGACGTAGGGTAATCGCTATAATTTTCCGGCAAGGTTTATATTAACGTCTACTACCTCTATTTTTTTCATAATTTTAGTTTCCGGTAGATTCGGAATTAGATTGGGGGGGGGGGGGGACATATTTTTGCGCTACATTTTCAACAATATCTTTGAAAATATAATACCTAAAATTAAAAGGAATGTATTTTTGAGTTCAGCGTTACAAAAGCTTTCACAAGATACCCCGCATGATATACAAAGAAAAGATTTTTTTTTCAAGTAGCATAATTAGCCCCTCTACATTTTTACTAAATATATTTATGAATATTTATTAATCTGAAAATATGTGGGTCAATGGTCTTTATTAGTTCCCCGAATTTGAACTTTCCACGTTCCATAGTTTACGATTAAAATGGCTGTGACAGACAGACGGGCAGACACAGGAGTGATCTTATAATGGTCCCGTTTTTACCTTTTAAGTACGGAACCCTAAAAATTCGAATTGTAACCTATATATTTTTTATAGATTTATAGTTATTATGTCCTGCTTTATGGGAATTCAAAATTTCAAATTTTTCTTCTAAGTAGTTTTCAAATTATATTAAAAATGTCAAAATGATGGTTTAAGTCTATGATGTGCAGAAAAATATTTTTTGAAAAAAATATTTTTTCTTTTACTCTTTTTATTGAAACATTTGGGCTGGCAATAGTCGAAACATATTAAGTGAGTGAAATCGTCATATTGGCAATAAATAATAAATTAATAGAAATGACTTAGTCATTCTGTAGTATTTCAACAATCGAGTACCGAACTTCAATTTGGATATAGCTCATAAAATAGGATCATTTTAAAACAATTAATTTCTCTGAAACTAATCATACAAATTTCACGAAAATTTGTATTTAGAGCACTTGAAGGGTGTAGAATTTATTTATGTTGTCAAACTTGGATATTGCTATTGCAGAAAAACAAAGTTTGAGTTTGTTTTGATATGTAGATGTCCCCCCCCCCCCAAGAAAATTTTATAAACATCATTTAAAAGTAGTTTTTATTTCCAATCGTTTGGTAACAGTAACGTTCTTGTACAATAATTTGTTGCAGAGTTAGTAGGGGACGCTTACTTTTTTTTTTCACGATTATACAAATATCAATCATTTATAGATTATTATTAATAATAATTACAATAGAAGTGAAGGTTTTCTTATTAAGAGTCTTAAAAAGGTAGAGCTTCTGTTTTTAGCCGTTATGTACATGTATATCCTCAATTTTTGCAACAATCGCTAAACGAATTTGAACGTACTTGTTTAACCTTTAATTGATGTCATGCGATCTCAAAGACCCTGCGACTCTCAGCTATACACACTTTGCACTCCTTAAAAGTGCAAATATTACTTACCCTTACCAGTACCTTCTTCTACCAGCTTGCGAAGATCACACACAAAGCGATAACTCTGTGAGTTGATTTTAAGGCTCCTGCCCATGCCCGCACAGACACTTACGAGCTAATGCTAATCCTATGGGGAGGGATTTTCCTAATATCTCGTTTGCATTTCGACATTTTTAAATATTTTTTTTTCATTGGATAGTCGAGGGCCGTCTCTACATTGCACCTTTTTTACTTTTTCGATTTTGGTTGCAGATATTTTTTAGAATGACACTTTCATTTTCAGAACCGGTTTTGAAAGTGAAAGTAACTCTGTAAAAAGTATCTGCGACCAAAATCGAAAAAGTAAAAAAAATGCGATGTAGAGACGGCCCTCGGCTATCCAATGCAAAAAAAAGTATTTAAAAATGTCGAAATGCAAACGAGATAGTAGAAAAATCCCTCCCAATAGCATTAGCTCGTGAGTGTTTTCGTGGGCAGGGACAGGAGCCTTAAACGTGTTATTCATTACGCTGGGGTCTGTCAGACCGCATCACATCAGTGGTGTGATTATTTGAAACTGTAGTACAATACTCGTGATTAGTTGCACTTTATTTATTTATTTATTTATTTTTTTCATTTCTTTGGTGTGGTTTTTCTTTTTCTTTTTTCTTTTTTTTTTTTTTTTTGATAGGGTGTTGTTGTAACCTCGAAAACGTTCTACTTTCCTCAGCCAAAAGGAAATAGAAGATATTATGAGCAACTGGACAGATCAAGAATTTTCCGATATTGAAAGTTCTGACGATGCGGATTTTACTGACGGAAGAGATCATAATACGAATTCTGAACTTTCCGATGGTGAAAATGTAAATATTTCTGATGGAGTAAACATAATTTTTATTATCGAAAGAATAGTTTAGAGAAAACATCTTATAAGTGCCTTTTATGCCAAAAGTCAGTACACATTGAATGTGCACGAAAAATATGTATTGACTGCAATAATGATGTACTTTGACACTTGCATATTGTAGGGTAAATATTATTATTTTTAAATAAACAGTGCATTTCAATTTTTATACTTTGTTGCAACGATAATTTGTAAAAAATTTTGTACACGATTAATTTTTATATTTAATTAGCAAAATTAACAAACTACCGTTTATTTTGAAAAAAAAAAAAAGTAATTTTTTCTGTATTGAAGTTAAATAATATGAATAAAATACTTTTTTCATGCAATTTAATTAACATGCTCTTAAAAGAAGTACAAAGATATTGTTAAAACAAAATTTAAGTAAATTCAACCATTTAAGTTATTTTTTTTTTATTAATTTTATTCGAGCTGTCTGAGAGACCGCACCACATCAGTTATGTGACAAATTTTAGTCACATCAGTTAACGGTTAAATTAAAACTCCAATACTCAAGGTAAGGTTTTCATTTAAAAGTAGTCACAGTGTCGTGTATATAGCTTTCTTACAAAGACACTTATAAAATTTTAATGTATGATTGTCTACTACCAATAACACAGCTGCCAATTTGTACGGTTTTTTGTTACCACTAAAATTTAATAGAAATTTCTGTTCTGTTTCATCGTTAAAAGTAGTTAAATTTCGGCGATTATTTTAGGTAAAATGTACTATTAAATTTTAGTGGTGAGAAAAATACGTACAAGTTGGCAGCTATGTAACAAACGTGAACTATACTGCCAACCGGAGAGGATATTAAAAATAAGAGTGCTGACATCTATTATATAGTATTTTGCAAATGGGAATTTCGTTCCTGCTGCTTGTAACTCGAGTTATACTGATCAAATTTTAATCGGACGTTGTTTAGTTACAGAATTATGGGTTATTCTATGACCAGACGAATCTAGATAGGAAAAATTAACATTTAAAAAATATTCTGCTCAATGGATTTCGATGAGACTTGCACTGTTAGTTAGATAACTTTACAGGAAAGATTTTAATATATAACACATCATTCTACGTTGCTTATGTTGCTATAGAATTATGTAGAAATGTCTATAATCAGGCGAAACGAATTATGAAAAATTAGTCTTTCTAAAAAGTTCTACTGAACGGGTTTTAATGGAACTTGCATTGTTAGTTAGATATTTATTTAGGGAAGTATTTAGTATATATATACCATATCGTTTTTTTTTTTTTTTTTTTTTTTTTTTTTCATATGAAATCTTGGTGTAAATGATAAACTAAAAGAGTTGATCCTTAACAACTTAAATTTTGTCTGTCACGCTAAAAATATAACAGCGCAGTGGTGTTCGTATCGGTTTTAGCAATGCGAAAGGGCATTCCAGGTAAGGGTTTATATTACTTTAAAACCCAAGATCAAATTCACCGATATATTTCGTTTGGAGAAACTGACCAGAATAGCGGACGAATTAGTAGAGCAATAAAATTTGATTATTCGAGAGATTTTGGATAAACATTTGGTGAAAATACCATTATCGCCAGGTTAATGTTTTTTGTACTTGTCTCAATCGTCTAATTGAATAAGTCCACACAACTATTGTAAAGTTAAGAAATATAGGGTGCTACAAAAACTACCAATTTGAGCAAACGCTCTGTGCATTTCTCGTCACTTTCTTATTTATAGAGGCATTCTACAGGCAGCAACGTAGATTAAAACTAAACAAACGGTCATGTCATCTGACCGGCACAAACTTCAGATATTTCAATTCAAACCAGAATTTTTTCATTAAATAAATAAAATATAAATCGCATAAAAATAAGTTAAATAAATGGGTTAAATAATTTTAAATAAAAATTCTGGTCTGAAATATTTTTTCGAAGCTTAAGTAAAATTCTCGATTTGTTTACTGTTAAATTGAATGTGAATAATGATAACGGTTTGTAACAAAAACTCTATTACGACAAATCATTCTCACTAATACGCCGTCTGGGTGTATACACAATGAGTAATTAAAAGTATAGGAATGGTAAATAACACACTTTTTTCTACAATTGCAAGGAAGTCATGGAATAAAAACTTTAAGTCGCTTCCTTTTTTTTTTCGAATTCACTTATTAATGTTTAATTTACGGAAATTTTGATTAATTCATCTTTCGGCTCATTTTTAAAATCGACTTCACATTAAAATACACATTTGTGCAATATATGACAAATTATATCATGACATATAAGAATAATTTAGATGTTAATTATATGAACTTCATTTATATCGCAATCATAGTAAGAAGAACGAATTAAAAATATACCCACTTGCAATCATTGGAAAATGTAATCACGTAATGCATCAGATCCAATCAACTAAAGTAAGACGGATATTTCCGAGAAAATATTAGATAAACACATCTAAAAGTTTCTGGAGTTTTAATTGAACGTCTAAGGTTGTTCTGAATATGTTATTTTCATACGAATAAAATTATTTCGCATCATATATTTTCGAACAAAATTGCATATATATGTATATATATAAACTATAAGTATCGTGATCACCAATAAAAACAAACACAAATTTATGTTAATAGCGCCAAATTGCTGTAGTGAAACACACAAATTGAACATAAACCAACAAAAGATTATATTTGGCCTGAACTAGCCCCCCCCCCCCCCCCCCCCATCTCAAAAAGCAAGAAAATACGAAATATAGTAATTTAAGAAGTTAAAAATTTCAAAAAGAAAACATAGCGAAACCAAGCGAAAAAACAGGTTGCGGTCTTATCGTCGGTGGGTTATGTTTAAAAAGCAGCCGAGCATTAAAAATATATATATATAAAATACGTATTTGTGTGGTTTTCGGCCGGAACACTGAGTAGCAAAATCAAAATGTTTAACACTTGAAAGCTTCATATCAGATGTTCCTACACCGGATGTATAATACTTACATGTGTATAAATAATATTTATTTTAAATTTTAAATACACATGATTAATATCTGATGTTCCAAAAGTAACGGTGAAATTCAAAATTCCATAATTCAAAACGTACATGCAGTCGCACGGTATATTTAGAAAAACAAATCTCTTTATATATACAAATATTAAATTAAGGTTTTTAGATATCACAGATGCCAATCAGTTTTCTTAAAATCAAATAAAATATTTTTCAAACTTTGCTTAATAAATGGAATCAAGGAAGTGCCACATAGAAACAAGATACAATTTTATAAAATAAATTTTCAGATTAAAAAATAAGATCGACTTGAAAGAAAGACTATTAAATATACAGAAATAATACATTAAATATTTAGATATAAATACCACCTCAAATTATTGCATTTACTGTTCAACAAAAATATTTTTAATATTAATTAATTTTTGTATAGTTTTAGTTAGTATATTTTTAAATCTGAAAATCATCTGTAATATAAAGTATTTTAATTAATTAACGTAGCTGTTTTTTAATTTAAATTTTCAAAAATGAGTAAGTTTGTGTTTTAGCGTCAACTAGTGTTTCTCTATTATTTTAAATTTTAATTGAAATAAATCGGATTATTTTCAGTTGAAGTCTGACTGTTTCGCAATATTAAATATGTACTTTATCTTCTTAAATCATTATACAGAGTGGTCATAAAAGTATTTCCTTAATTGCAATAATTTATTGCAGAAAAACTAATATATTAGCTAAAATGGAACTAATATATTAGACTAATACTTTAGCTCTACCGGAAAGTTCTGTCCGATAATGTTATTTCACGCTTACTTTTTTTTAAATTCAGATTTCTTCATTGACATTACTTTTTAACACTTTCCAATAAAGTTGAAAAGTGTTTATGACTTCGGTTTGTCTGTCCGGCTGTCCACGCTCTAACTCTCGTAAATATGCTCGGATCGTTCTCAAATTTTTGGATGTTAGTGACCTCAACCATAGCACGTTCCCTATTTCAAATGAAGTTTGTAGCATGTTTAGTTCATTTACAGGGACTGTCAAAAGTTTTCCGTTACATTACGTCCAATGGGAAAAAATCGTTTCAAATGATTTTAATGGTGTTACACCCTTTCAAACATAGAAAAATTGATATTCATGTATGAAGTCCACTAAAATATGCATTCTGTTGAATATGCGGTACAAAGAATAGTTATTGTTCATTTACAGGGCCACACAAAAGAATTCCGTTCATAACGGTATAGGGGAAATTGTTTGCGGTGTATTTGAAAAGATTTCAGATACTATATTGTATCCGAATTACTGTATATTAGTAATGATTGCTCGAAATGCCTTTTTAATTATGATATGCGCTTTTTTAGGGTTTCGTTCATCTGACGAAACCCTGCTCGTCTCGCTCCTCTGTCTGTCTGTCTGTCTGTCCTTTTGTCCGTCTGTCACAGAGCCCGTTCTCAGAAACTATACATACATGTTGGAGACTTGAAATTTTGCATACTTATAGCTGAACACCACACATCATACAAATCATAATTTTTTTAAAAAGTCGTACATTTAACCCTTTGGGCTCCCACATGTGTATTTTAAACACTTTCTAAGTGAGCCCCTATTCAGGTTGAAGGCGTGAAATTTTGCATACTTATAGTTGAACGCCTCATATCAAATGACAAACCATAAAATTTTGAAAAAGGCCGTACATTTAACCCTTTGAGCTCCCACATGTGTATTTTAAACGATTCTTTCTAAGTGATCCCCTATTTAGGTCAGAGGCGTGAAATTTTGCATACTTATAGCTGAACACCACATATCATACGACAAATCATAACATTTTGAAAAAAAATAGTATATTTAACCCTTTGGGCTCCCACGTGCGTATTTTAAACAATTCCTTCTAACTGAGCCCTTATTAAATTGAAAATTTCAAATTTTGCATACTTATAGCAGAACACTTGAGGCCAGGCGACAAATCATAAAATCTTGAAAAAGTCTTACGTTTAACCCTTTGAGCTTCCATATATGTATTTTAAGCAATTCTTTCTAAGAGAGCCCGTAATTAAGTTGGAGACATGAATTTTTGCGTACGTATAGCTGGGTAACTCAGACCACACGGCAAATCATAAAATTTTCATAAAGTCTTATATTATTTACTCTTCCGGGCTCTAACTTGTGTATTTTAAGTAATTTTTCTAACCCCCGCCCTTTTCACCCGGGGAGCACTTTTCCAATTTTTGCCTTCACCCCCTTTGACTGTTCTTTCATATTATGCACCGCATAGCCTTACATATTTTAGTTCCACTTTTTACCGCCAGGGGTGCCTACTTATCTCGGGCAATATCGGCCCAATCCCCTTGACTAATATATCTACGGATAGTATATAAAAAGAAGTTTCGTTTGGATAGAGGTTTGTTTAGAATAGAGTGCGCCCCTGGTTGCGAAATGTGGAACTAACAGATTTTTCAAAAGGATAAGGTGTTTTGAAAGGAATATTAAACGAAACCCTCTGTGCGATCTGTGATTACACTTACCTACTTGTTCACTACATTTATGCATACTATAAAGTGCGTATAAATCCTATAGTTCATATACAGAGCTACAGAAATGAATTCGTTAAGATTACTGAGTATGATCATACATTGCTTAAAGGTGGGTTTTAAAAGAGTTATGCATTTTTACGCTGAAGTGAATTTAGTGTACTGAGAAATATTTGTAGAATATAGATAAAATGATATACAGGGCCACGCAAAGAGTTGGATACATGGCCGTCTATGGGTGATAATTTCTGGAAATGTAATTTCAGTTGTTTTAAGCGTGTTTTAGTTTGAATTAAATTTTAGCTAAATAGTGTCATGTAGTAATGGTACTAGGTAAACTACAGGGCTGTACAAAAGTACTCAAGTATGTTTCCATCTATTAGTATAAATTGCTGAAAGATGAATTTCAACCTGTTATGCATTTTCTTGCTAAACTAAATTTTCCCATTATATAGTATATATATCAACATACAAATCGAATACAGGGCTGTTCAAAAGAATTGGAATACATATTTGGCTATGGGCGGTATCTACTGAAATCAGATTTCTAAATATTTACTTAGTTATTTTATTTACCTTATTTCCCTAAGCAACGAAGTTCGTTAAAGCTTTCAAGGAGTGTTGGAAAGTGTTTCATAATCTTTGCTGTATGCATGATTTTTCTTACTTGTTTAAAATTCCCATTGTTTTCACCTTAATGTCAAAACAATGGGAATTTTACTATTTCAAAAAAAAAAAAAAATGTTGCCAATGAAGAAGACTGAATTTTCAAAAAGTAGGCGTGAAATAAAAATATCGGACAGAACTTTCCGGTAGACCTTATAATTATGGACATGCTTTTTTCAATATATTGTAAAGACATTTTTGAAGTTTTTAATACAAGTACTGTCAAGAATTGCATATTCAGCACGTTTATTACAATCATTCGGCTGCAGAGCTTGCACGATTTGCACTTTATAAGCATTCAAGGTAAGACGTTTAAGAAGAATTTTCATAACTATTGTCCGAGGTATTTGCAGTTCACGTAATGCACGTCAAGAAGCCTTTGTAGGGCTAAGCTGATATGCATGGCGAACGAGATGCATTGCTGTACATACATACATTTTTGTAATCAGGGAGACTTTATGATCACCCTGTATTACTTATAACATTTACTTCATTTTTTTAAATGTCACTTAATATATTTTACTGGAACGATGCAAAATGTTATTAAATTCCGACAATAGGCTTAAAGGTGTTCTCAAATCCAAAAGGGCAACTTTCTGACATAAGTTTTAATTTATTTTTGTTCGAAAATGCATGAAAATAGCTAGTGTTGTTGTTCAGAAACTATGTAATCAAGCTGTTTTTTCCATTTTTTTTTTTCAAACGCAACCGATTTTTCAAAAAATAGTGTCAAAGTGGACGTTTTGAACCAAATTTTCCGAGCGAAAGTAGAATAACACTCAAGACCGGGCGAAAAACATGTTTGTCACGTGATCAAAATCGCTTATAACTCAATAGGTAATTTATTGATCAAAAAATAGGAAACACAGTTCAATTCCAAATCGCTTCCAGGGCCAAACTTCCCAATTTTATATCTTTCCCTTAAAAAATGAATTTGTAAATGTGTCAAAACGTTTTGCGCTTGTTGAGCAGAGCCGTTAAGAACAGCCTTAAAAGGAAAAATAGCTTAAAAGTAGTTTAAACACGTTAAATTATGTAAATTTTTTGACACATACAAATGATTATGTACGAGGTGTTTTCGAAAAGTAAAGATATACCTCAGACAGCAAAAAAGAAAGAAGGTTTAATGAGAGCGTTGGCAACAACACATGTTGTAACATTGAACATTTGACCTTTCCCCTCGCAATCATTCATTATTTGTACGGTGAGTCTGTTTCTTAGAGGAGGAATTGAATAGAGCGTGAATCCCATTTTTCTAATCCGTCGAACCCTGAAGCACTCATGTCGGAGATTTCCTCGCCAAAAGGATGTCATTTTTTGGCGGTGATCCCTTTCTTGGCAATTTTCCGTTTCCATTCTCGTGATAAAAGAAACGCTCCAAAACGAACGCAGACAAAATAGGTCTTGGTGGGATGCGGGAAAAACCGGTTTGGCGCGCTTTCTCCCCACCATCACGTGATGGTGGGGAGCATGATATGTGCCTCAAGAAAAGGTTGCCATTTCTGCGTCCAGTTATATTAGAAGTCTATGGTCTGTTTCGTGTAGCACGTGTTTACAATGGCTGCATAAATTCAGAATCCCGCCAAATGTGAAACACCTTCCGTCATGTGGTTTCTTCATGCACAAATGTGAGCGTCTAGCGGAAATTCACAAATAAATTGTTTGCGTCTATGGGAACATTATGAATCGCCAAAATGCAACGAAATGGTGTCGTGCTCTCTCTGGAGGCAGCATCAATGTTCATGAAGAACCTAGAACAGGTAGGTCATCTGTGATAGCTGATGGGTCAGAGCCTTGCACCCAGCAACTACTAGTTATACCTTTACCTAAAGAAGCATCTTGCAGAGAAAAGCGTTCACAACGATGATGAGATCAAAATTGAACTTGAAATGGGTTTTCGACAACAGGCGATAAAATTCTATGACTGTGGGATACAAAAGCTTGTACCCACACTTCAAAAGCTTAGACAATGACGGCAACTATATCGAAAAATAAGGCATATAACCAGTAAATAATTTGTAATAGACATTTTATCAGTTAAAAGTTTTTGTGAAGGCGTATGCGGCATTATATCTTTACTTTTCGAAGCCCTTCGTATTAGTTAAGTGAGTTTCATTTATATTGCAATCGGTTGATTAACAGAAATTACTTGATATAAACTACTTTGAAAACATTTTTAAAAAAGTAATCATGTGATATATTAAGTCGAATTATCTGAAGTTAGTGGAATATTTCTGAGAAACTCTTAGAGAAACGAATGCAAAAGTTTCTGAAGTTTTAAGTATACATCAGAGATTTTTCTGAATGTGTTCTTTTCCGATAGTTTTAAGTATGCAACTTTAAATTGCTAAAAGGTGTGAAGCAAAAACTTTAAAAAGAGTGAAAATATTTTATTAAGACTGTTTGCATGTTCCGGCCTCATCAAAGCCATTACCAAAACAAATAAGAACATTCTAAAATTGCACGATCTGTGATGTAATGATTTGAAACGCCATCATTCAATTTTTCACGTATTCTTTCAAATTTTGCACGTTACTTTTTATTTTTATTTGGATGCTTATTTCAATATTCGTAACCATGGAGTAACTGAAGCGATAATTTTGATAAGTTAACTCATGCTGCATGGTTACATATTAAATTTTTACGTGTTACAATCTCTGTGGTTTCTCTTATAATGAATGGGTAGCACATATTTATATACCGGGTATCCCAAAAAGGACTGACTGATTTTAAAATTCAATAACTTGTAAACGGTCACAGATATTTAAAAAATTCTTGCAGGAGGGTTATGCATAAGGTCAAAAGTTTTTTTACAGTGATTTTCAATTTTAATTCGAATTACAAACAATAGATGGCGCTGTAAGCAATAGTCGCTAAATACAGGCTCGATTTTTGGTCCTTTATCTTGTTCTATGCGGAAAAAGGAGATGGAAATGTATTATCCGGGCCACGAAGTACCAAAAATCGAGCCTGAATTTAGCGTCTATCGATCGCAGCGCCATCTATTGTTTGTAATTCGAACTAAAATTGAAAATCACTGTAAAAAAACTTTTGACCTTATGCATAACCCTCCTGCAAGAAATTTTTAAATATCTGTCACCGTTTACAAGTTATTGAATTTTAAAATCAGTCAGTCCTTTTTGGGACACCCGGTATTTAGCATAGTATTTTCAGGTAAAATTTTAGCTACAAATGTATCATTTAATTAAATACAAATAGGATTTAAATTATACAAATAGAACAATTTATTATACACATAAATACCAGCAACATGAACATGTGGAAAAGAGTTATCCCACATCTAGAAGAGCACAAAAGGATTGAATAATGTGTATGTAAGACTCTTGTACAGTGGGAAAATAAAGTCACCATTGGTAAAGGAAATTATTTAAGTGAGATCTATAGGGGGTAGATGATTGCGTTTCGCAAGCTGGATGGTCTATTTTAGCGACAACTAAACGTTTGGGTACGTTACGTAATACCGTATATAAAAAGGTACCAACGGTATGTAAAATATGTTAAAATCGATGTTGATAAGAAAACAATTTGATAAAAAACTAGCAACCAAAGTTAGGGATCAACGGAGACACAGTCATATAATATCTTATAGGCGAAGAGGAAGGATGTCTTTGCTAAAGAACACTACAGATTTTAATACAGCTGCCTCATTACGCGTATGCACAAAGTATGGCAAAAGTTGGATGTAATCGTCGACAACTTACGTTGTTTCCCACTTCTGACCAGAAGACATAGACTTTTGAGACTGTAATTTGCAAAGATTTCGTTGTCGTTGACCCATTGGTGATTGGAAATGTATAATTGAATCAAATTGCGACCAACGACATACAGTTCATGACTTTGAAAACGTCACACGGAATGGATCATCTTCACGAGGCGATTGACACAAAACGATGGGCACGCCTCTTTGTACCAATCACCGTGTAAAGATGATCAATTCCATGTGACGTTTTAAACGTCATGAACTGCCCTTGTATGTCGTTCGTTGGTCGAGGTCATATGCAAACAAATAAAAAACATAAATAATATCAAAACAAGTAATTTATACGTATTGAAAAAAATCGCTTTTCAGGTCCTACACGTAATTAATGCATCCAATTTCAGGATTGTCTGTCAGTTGTCAACCCTTTAACTTTTATATATTTTACTACACCATTTATTTGCAGTATAGGAGAAAATTAAATTTTCAAATTCATTATTTCATAATAACGTTATATATTAATACACTACCTTTAATTTAAGTTTCTTAAGTTTTCAAAATAGTTTAATACAATATCAGAATGTATCAGGTAATAAAAACTTTTTTGTATGATTTTTTTTTTTATTATTGCTCAGAAAGGCAGATTGTCAACAATAACAATGTAAGAGTATTTTCTTGTGAAGCTTAGGTTCTCACACTGTTAAACTAAAGTCTAAAATATTGATTCTGTACAGGCTTTTGATTATGGAGCCAATTCCAACAGTATCTTAGTCTCATTTTCGATAAATTTCTCCTTAAATAAATACAAAACATTAAGAATTAATTTAAGTAATCTACAATTATTATTAAAATGTTTTTCAGGTTATTATTAAAATGTTTTTCTGAAATTTAGATTTTTAAAAGAAAACTTATTCTTAATTTTTCAAAATAGTTTAATGCAATATCAGAATGTATCAGCTAATAAATATTTTTTATATGAACAAAAATAGTGCTTATCTTTTATCGATAAGAAAGAGAGATTGACAACGATAACAATGTAAGAGGATTTTCTTGTGAAGTCTATGCTCTCACACTGTCAACTATAAAGCCTAAAATATTGATTCTGTAACAGACTTTGGATTATGAAGTCAATACCAACACTATTTTATTCTCCTTTTCAATAGTTTTTTCCGTAAATAAATACAAAAGATAAAAAATCAATAAAATAATAAGTGATCTAGCATTGTACTTAAAATGTTTTGCAGGGCATTTAAAATTTTAAAAGACAATTTATTTCAGATATGCAGATTTTTCAGAATATATTAAATAGCGGAATTTATCAGTCATTGAATAAAAATTTAGTATCCATATAATTTACTTACTGTTACTTTTTTTTTTATATATAATGATATTATTAACTATAAGAATTTACGAGGATTTTTTTTGGGGAAGCTCATAGTCAAAAAATGTCAGTTAAAGCCTTAAATATTTATTTTGTACAGATTTTGAATTATGCAGCAAATTCCGACAATATTTTAGTCTTCTTTTCAATAAATTTGTCCATAAATAAATACAAACATAAAAATTCATTAAAATAATAAGTTAAACATTGTAGTAACATTGTAGTTAAAAAAAAGATAAAAAATCAATAAAATAATAAGTAATCTAGCATTGTGATAAAAAAAATCGGAACATTTAGATTTTTAAAAGACCTTTTATTTCAGAATATGCAAAATTTTCAGAATTGTTTAAATATCGGAATTTATCGGTTATTGAATAAAAATGTAGCCATATCGGGTAACTCTAGGGTAAATGGCCATAGTTTTTAAAGATTGAAATAAAAATTGTTAGAATGCAAATACAAGAAATATTTATGCATATGTAAAATTTTTATACATATGCTCATCATACTTTGGGCAACAAATAATTAAATATTAAGAACAAAAAGTGGGAAACAAAATTGAAATTAAAATGGCAGAAGGCCATCTCTCCTTCAAGCCGAGGAGAGATGGCTATCCAATACAAGAAAGAATAAATTAAGTTAAAATAGCAGAAAATAACACATTTGATAGTTAATCATAAAAAACATATAACAGTTTTTAAAGATGCAATTATATCACGAAAAATGAGTGAATAAAATTCGAATAAACAAAATTGAAGCATAATTTCAATCCTTCACTTTTCGTAAAATTTTACCATATTTTTGGCAAGTGTCTTAATAGTTTGTGCACGTTTCATGGAACCACTTGAGACACCTTATGCATTGTATCCAGTGATCCTTTTTGGTTGTGGTATTATATTTTTCTCCACAACCAACACACTCAACCAATTCTATTTCCTCGGAATATGTAGAATCTGATAATTTCAAATGTATTTCATCTTCTTCGCTGCTGAAAGTGTCGTGTTTTTGTTTCTTTTTCTTGCGTTTATTTTAGACTTTTCCACGGTTTAAAGTTAATTTATCAATTTTATCTGTTTCTGGGATGAAAGTTTCCGATGTTTTTCAATATTTTCTGTAAAAAGAATATACCGTTAGGCCCTATTACATTATTGTTATTAAAATATTTATATTGTCAAAATTTAAACATTTATATCAATTAATATAATTATAAACATAAACGTTATATAATTATTTTAAATATAATCTTATTTAATTAAAATCCTCACTCCGTATAATTTTGAAATATTGATTAAAGGCGGTTATCTCTCCTCGAAGTACAGATGGATTGGATTATATACGTGACTTAAAAGTCCGTATAGTAAACAAAATGTAACATACGTACTGCAAAACATTCAGATACCTAATTCAACAAAAATATCCAACCACTAAATAAAATAAACATTAAAATTACACTTATTTTTTAAATAGAAAAACATAGCTACACATCGCAATGAATGAACTCGTTGAACTACTTTTTACGAACAAAGTTTATGTTGAATGATGGTCTATGATCTAGTTCTAGGTCGATGATCAAGTTCTATGTCAAGGTCTATGTTCTTGGTCTATGTTCAAGTTTTGGCCTTCTCTCCTCTATGGCCATCTATTCTAGAGTTACCCTAATTTATTTATTGTTACTTTTTTATTCTTAATATAATGATATCTTAACTATAAGACTTTCAATTCCGAGCCTTCTGATGCAATGTATCGTTTAACCAATTCAACTCAACTTTATATTTACAGAGTGCTCATAAAAGATAGGCAAAACTTTACGAGGTGATAGTACACATCCAAACAAACAACTTTTATCAAAGAATACATTGTCAAAATAAAAAGTGCAAAGATGCTAGAGAGCGCCGAAGGTGATGCTGTTATACGAGGCAAAAACACACAAAGAACAATTAACTGACAACAAAAAAAGTTTAATGACATGTGCTTGGCTGATAACCCACCATATCCAGAATAGCTTCTTCCACAACAAACATTCCGTCTGTCTTTGCACGACCTGCATCCGACCGGGTAGCGAGAAAGAATCCTGTTTCGCACAATTGTCTGTGCAAGTTTTCAAATGTTTCACGGTCGGGCAACCGCCGTGGTTGTATAACCACTCTCCGTACAATCGTTGAACCACCCTGCCATTACCATTCGCAGTTCTGAAGATAAGATTCATATCAGCCTCTTCCCTATTAGTGAAGGGAAAGATCCTCCGATACGTTCCTCCCGCGATTGACAGTTACACACTCGGATCAGCGCCTTTTATGTATTAATCGAGAAGAAATCTGCATACGCTTTGTTCTTCTTCTCCATATCACATTCCATGCTATTAGTGTCGTTCTTCTCCCGATAACTCGCAAGAAGAATGGAGCTTTGACGTTTGCATGGACAAAGATTCCAAATGCGCCAGCACTTTAGCGTTTTATTTCCGACCATGCATTCTTTGATGAAAGTTGTTTGTTTGGATGTGTACTATTACCTCTTAAATAATTGCCCATCTTTTATGAAACGCCTTGCATTTTATGTTCAGCATAATTGTAAATCTGTCTCTCCGTTGCCTAATTCCAATGTAGCACCAAATTACGGTAACTTATTGTTAATTTGATCTTATGGTTAATCTTCCGTAATCAGACCCTTTTGAGCAAATGTGTGATTTTGGGCAAAGATGCGTTTTAAACTTTTTAATATGGTATTCACATTCACCTTATAGAAAAAAAGAAAAAAAAGGAATTTTTTTCTTTTTTAGTTGCTCTGGGGAATTAATTCTATCTTGGTAATGGTAATTGTTGCCAGTAGGTACTTTATTTTACTTTTGCAAACAAATGGTTATTATTGAGATAGATATGATAAAAAAAACATGATTGAAGACTACTTAAAATGTCGTAAAAAAGGTCACTAAATTAATCTGCAATTTTCAAGCAAATTTTATTTTATAGTACATTTTTCCTTATTCTATGATGTAAAAAGTGATATTTTCCGATATTTGGAAATGATGTATCCGCGATAAAAGCGAAAGCGATACATCAGGTTGTTGCGACTAACATTATGATATTGGTGTAGAATACAACTTGATACATTTATAATGTTATGCGGACAAAACATTTCTGACGATGATGGAAATTCTGTAGTGAAAGAAACGGCACATTATCGCTAATAATCCAGTACGTCTTATTGAAAATCTCGTTTTATAGGTCTTTTACCTTATTAATAGTCATCTAATTTCAGACTGCGTAACTGATATATCACGATCATTACTTTAATGTTTATATATTTTACGTCACCAATTTTCTGCTATAAATCTGAAAAATTACATCTCAAAATTCATTATTATATAATGAAATACTACTCCAATGCATTGTTTTTATTTTCAGATTACTTAATTTTAAAATAACTAAATGCAACATCAGAATATTGTCGTTAATATGCAATTTTTTTATATAAAAATTATTATTTCTATTTTATTACTAAGAAAGAAATAGTGTCAAAGGTATAAAAATTTTGCAGGATTTTCTTGTGAAACCTTAAGGTCGCACAATAAGTCATCTAAGGCGTATTTGATCTCTCAAAAAGTTTAGGGTAGGAAAAAAATGTCTACAGTATCTTAGTTTTCTTTTCAATAAAACTCTTCCTAAATAAATGCAAAACAAAAAAATTTATTAAAATAATGATTAATCCAAGTATGCTAATTAAAAAATTCTTTTTAAAAAATTTACTTTTGGAAAAAATATATGCATTTCATAAAGTGTAACAATATTACTTGTACCATTTCTGTAATTAAACATTTGTAAATGAATTCCTTTAGCATATCTGAAGCAACATCTGTATTCTTCAAATTCATATTCAATACATTGGCCTTTATTTCAGTTTCTTCATTTTAAAAGTTTCAATACAATACGGGAATGTATAAGCTAAATTGTGTTTTTTTATCGTGTAAATTATTTATTGATTCTATTTTAATATTAAAAGAACGATATTGTCAACAATAAAAACTTAAGAGGATTACCTGAGGCAAACTGTAGTCACATAAAACTTTAAGAAAGACATAAAATATTGATTCCGTTAAGGCTTTAGACTTGGAAACAAACGCCAATAGTATGTTAATCCTCTTTGCAACGGAGCTTTACTTAAATAAATACGCAAAATACACAAAATTTTAGTAAAAGAGCAAATAATCTTGTGCAAACTTTTCGGAAAATTTAAATTATTAAAAGAAAATTCATTTTAAACTATGTAACTTTTGTTTTGTATCGTTAATATTTTATTTTTGTAGAATTTACTTCATTTTTTTAAAGCATATCTGAAAATTCTTATTGAATATTTTGCAAGTTCTTTAGTTCCTTTTCATTTAAAAACGTTTAAAACATAATCATATCTAATAATATTTTTTTTTTTAAATCCATACATTTATACCATAAAAAAGTTCAATATTAACGTGAAAATAAAAAATCACAAGTTTACTGAATGGTGTATACAAAATGTTGTAAAGTTAAAAACTAAACAAACATTAATTTAATAAAAACAAACATTTTATTTTAATGTTTGTTTATTTTTTAACTTTACAACATTTTGTATGCACCCTTTAGTGGACTTGTGATTTTTGATTTTCACGTTAATATTAATAATAGAGGAGAACCTCGATTATCCGAAATAATTGGGACCGACCATCTTTCGGAAAAATCGAAATCTTCGGATAATCGAGAATGCTTCAATTTTAAGATTAAGGAGAAATATATGCAAGATTTCTTATTATGGTAACAGGGGCTTAATAAAAATAAAGCAATAGCAAAATAGAAACAAGAATAAATTACGTGAATTTTAATTTTGCAATTAAAAACCTTTTACATATGTCACAAGGGTTTGAAACAATGTTTTATTTGTCATAGTTTCGATTGCCTTTGCTTTGAAGCTCTATCACGGAGTTTTTAAATATTAATAGTTCACCAGTATCACAGTCTTTCTGCTGCTCCAGCCGTGCCAAACCTTTTTCAAAACATTCAAAAGCTTCAGAATTGCTAATTTGTTCGTTTTCTTCATTCCACTTCGCAGTTTACGGAAGCTCAAGTTAAATTCAAAGGAACTCGTAAGAAAACTGATCGAAAATATTTATATGTAACTTGTACTTCAAAAAGTATCGCTTAATAAAAAAAAAAAAAAAAAGTTTCAAAATAGATTTTGCACACAGGGATTGTGATAGGAAAAAAGCTTTCAAAATGGATTTCGGTTAATGGAAAGTTACGGTTAAAAGAGTTTAGGATAAAAGAGGTTCTACTGTAATATCTCTTTATATAATTAATTAGTTTTTTATTAAGTTTTATTAAGTTATTATTAGTTTTTTTTATTAAAGAACATTAAAGAATATTAGTTTTTTATTAAAGAACCGACAAAAAATATAGATATTACTTCTTGTTCCTTTTCCTAAAATTGAACAAATTTGTAATATTTTAAACGAAATTGCCATGAAAATTATGCATTGAACTAAACATTATGGCTAAAAGGACTTCTGCTATCACTATATTCGGAATGTTCACTTAAAATTATCAAAGTGCGGACACTCTTAGAATCCGAATAGAGTCTGCCATCATTTTTCCAAAAGAAATTTTCGATTTAATTTATAAATTACAGAAATCCTAATCTTTCCATTTAATTCGCAGATTTTGTAATACAGTGTGCCCTAAAAGTCCCCGTTATCCATCTTAAAGAGCTCGTTGGCCTCGATTCTTTTTAATATTAAATTTTATCCTCTGCTCATCATTGCATCAATTCTTGAGTTTTTATAGTTTGGTTCTTTTCGAACCTAATTGGTGCGAGCATAAAGTTCTATGTTATTTTGTTCTTCATAGTGAAATAAATTTATCACGCATTCGGAGAATTGCGCTGCTCGAAACTTATTTTGAATGTAAATCGTTTGAATGGTGCAAAGATGTTTGACGAAATAAATATCCAAATGATGCAATACCGAGTAAAGATACGTTATATCGGCTCGTTCGACGATCCCGTAATACAGGTTCTGTGGAAAACAAGCACAAGAGTGGACCACCGAAAGTTATTACACCAATCTTTTACATTATTAAAAAATTGACGTATCACGCAAAAGGATAGTTGGACCTCTGTTTTTTTAATCAACTGTTGATAGTTTTGTATACAGGGAACTTATCCAGTAATTTGTTGTATTGTTAGAAGTGAATGAACGAAATTCTTCGTCCCAACAAGATGGTGCAACAATTCATACAAGTGATGAAACCATGGGCATGCTTGAAGAATTTTTTGGCGATCGTTTCAAAAACACTTTTGCCGGCTCGACCCCCTGATCTGAGCATCCCGGATTTTTTTCTGTGGAGATATTTATAGAAAAAAGTTTATGCAAATAATCCTCAAACAATAGATGGTCTGAAAATTGCCAATACTCAAAGGATACAAGAAGTCACTCCCAGCATGTTAAAACGCGTTTCTACAAACATGCGGAAAAAAGTTCAGCTTTGCCCCCTAGAAAGCGTTGGATACTTTGAACATTTATTGAAAATATAAGTTCAGTATTTATTCCTACGTGATGTTAAAAGTGCTTTTTATCATTAGCATAAAATTAATCGTTTTAATGTTTGTCTTTTTGTGAATAATAAATACATATATCTTCAGTACGGGAACTTTTAGGACACTCTGTATCTTTCTGTAGCAAAAATTCTATTAAAAAATGAGGTAAAAATGTACGCGCCTTGGTTTTGTTTAATTAAATTTGTTTATTAGCAACTTGCGCACATGTATAGTGAAAACGGCTGGCCTGATTTTCATAAAATTTTAACGTATTTAGGGTAGTCCGACCAGTTTGTGAACAGCCCCCAGTGAATGAATAATTGGTATATATTTTAATAGAATAAGGTTTGAAAATCTCCCCACTAGTTAGGGTTACAACAATGCCTTAATTCTATTCAATAGGAAGATATCGCATTCATATTTGGTTACTGAAGTCACATTACTTTACTTTGAGAACATGTTGTATTTTTCATGTCTGAGAAACACATTGTTTCTATGCTGAAATAATAAGCTAAGTGCTATGTCATTTCATATGTTTGTTAAGAATTTACTGTTTTTATTTGCAATATGCACTAATTTTATCATACATACATTAAGTATATATGTTATAGTCATATTTCTAATCGTTTTAACCATTGTATGATATGTACAATTTGAGAATAGGGATATTTAATAACTGGTTAGACAAATGTTAAAAATCCAATGAATAAACAGCTGTTCATTCACTGGAAGGAATACATTAGGCTACTTTTCCTGGTGAATGAACTGTTTTGGGCTTTATGTTTTTGTGGCTTTTTTTTATACGTATATTTTCAATTAAGGGATTTTTCAGCAATAGTAACAAATGAAAAGTTGACAGATATAAAAACTGAACAAAAGAACATGCATACACACATTGTTAAAGGTACTAATTATTTATGACTTTCAAATCTTACTTTTTCTATGTTTTTGGATGATTGATAGAAATATTCTTACTGATGACCAAGAAGATTCCTCAAAAAAGTAATATGGGAGGTTCAAGATGGGATAGTAGTACTCTACAGAGAACCTTGAAAACGTTGTACAAGCTATAAGGGTCAGGTCATCTCAGTTAGAAGAAGGCATCTCAGTTAGAAGAAGGCATCTCTTCATTTTAATATTACAAAATGAACGATGTCTATGAAACTGCGAGGGAAACCAATTGAAAGTAAGCGTATGGGGCATTGCCTGTGTTGCCCTTTGAAGAAGAAAAACTCCTTGTACTTTGGATGGTTGGAAAGGGAAAATTGGATTTACAATGCATGAGGATGAAGTAAAAGGTGATGTTTACAATGTCATGAAAGAAAAATCCATTTATAGACAAACATTCAGGTGAGAAATGGATGACTCTTTTTTTTATTTATTTATTTTTTTTTAAATCGCATCCAAGTTTGGAAATATGAAGTAAGCACCATGACAATATCTGGACCAGAGGTCCACATGTGATGGAATTGGAAGTGGCCTGCAGTAAAGTATAAGATTTGGTATTTTAAGGATCATATGAAATCCATAATAAAATCACTTGAACTTATTTCTGCAACATCCTCCCGTTCATCTGGAGTTGTTACTGAAATGGAGAAGTACAAGGCCAATGATGTAAGGAAATAGAATTTGTGTGTTTTCTTTAATCTGTAATTTACGATTAATTTCAAAATTTAAAAGTGACTTTTCAGACTAATTAATTATCGTTCTGGGTTTAAAAAAACCGTAATTCAGTAAAAACATGTTATAAGTTATTTGTACAAGTAGTAAAATAAATAAAGAACTGTGAAATTTAAGTATTTTTAAATTGCTGCTTGTTCATTCACTGGGAAATTTTGCGTTCATTCACTGGTAAGAACTGTTCATTTACTTGGTTTTTGTGTCTATTTCTAATAAGACACCCCTAGAATCCCAAACAAGTAAAATATAAAATTCCTTTTATTATTTTTTAATTATTTGTAAACCAACAAATGTATTTGCACTGTCAAACACCAATAGGTACTGTTTATTAAAATATAATGAATAATTTTCTTTTTAAATGTGCTTAAGTGTTCATTTACTGGTCGGTCTACCCTATAACGTATTTAACGTAACACATAAATTAATATGAAATCAGTATTGCCAGTCTACTTCTTTTTATAAATTCAGATTGCTTTATTACCACCGCTTTTTTTTTAATAGTATAATTGACCGTATATTGACATTATGTAATATGTCATTAAATAAGGAGAATATTTCTATTTCGAAAAAACGGTGGTATTTAAGCATTTTTATTTTATTTATTTATTTTTTTTAAGTAGCAAACTTGCAACAATGCATAGAATGATGTGAAAATTTTAACATTCGGTTAATATTCTTGTGGTATGCTCCTTTATGTTTTAAAAAAAGTTTCGAATTTCCGACTTTTTTAAGAACTTGATTTTTTATTTTATTTTTTTTTTCTAAGAAATTTACTTTAATATTATAGATCCTTTTTTAAAATTATAGATCATTTTAATTCGAAACTATTTGTCGACGTATTAAAAAAGAAAAAAAAACTTATACGACTAATTAAGTGAGTACAGTATAACCTCGAAAATACGGCATCGTCGGGACCGATAATAAGACGGATTTTTGAAAGAATATCGAAAATACTTCCGATATTCTTAATGGTTCCTTTAGTCATAATATAATTCATAACCGAGTGATAATTATGTGTGAAAAAGAGAAAATTAAATATTAAAAAATAACTTACTTTAATTTATATGTTTATTGTTACCCCCCCCCCCCTCAAAAAAAATAAATAAATAAAAAAGTAAATAAATCAAATAAACTGTAAAATCATTTGTCCTCATGTAATTTCCGAAACATGGATGTCAATATAAACTAGTCGGATGTGGCAATCTCAAAATTTTCTTCTATGTCATACATGTTAATACTTACTGATAAATGCAGCACAGCAGCGCCACCGATTAAGTGATTTACACCAAAATCTAATCAGCAACAACTTACGTGAACTTCTAATTGAATTTGAAGTTTGATGAAAATCCGTGCATTTGTTTTTGAGATAGAGGTATTGCGGAAATCGTGAATATTTCTGCATAGCAGTAGTACCTGTTGGGCAGTTTACACCAAAAACTTATCAGGATCAATTTATATCAGGAACTAACTGAATCTAAAGTTTGATAAAAATTCATGCATGAGTTCTTGAGATACAGCTATTGCGGAAATCGTGAAAAATGCAGCATAGTAAGTAGCACCACCTGTTGGGCGACTTTCACAAAAAACTAAACAACAATATTTTATATCAGGGACTAACTGAATCTGAAATTTGATAAAAATTCGTGCATTCGTTCCTGAGATAGAGCTATTCCGATAATCATAATTAATTCAGCATAACCTATTGATCGATTTACACCAAAAAGTTATCAGCGCCAAATTATATCAAGGACTAACTGAATCTGAAGTTTGATGAAAATTCGTGCATTAATTTATGAGATACAGCTATTGCGATAATCATGAATACTGCAGCATAACAGAGCCCCCTATTGGGTGATTTACACCAAAAAGTTAGCAGTACCAAATTATATCAAGGACTAACTGAATCTGCATTTTTTTTTTAAATCCGTGCTTTAGTTCTTGAGATATAGCTATTGTGGAAATCAGGAATAATGCAGCATAGCAGCGCCACCTGCTGGGCGATTTACACCAAAAAGTAATCAGCACCAATTTATATCACGGACTAACGGAATCTAAAGATTTATTAAATTCCGTTCATTAGTTCTTGAGATAGAGAGCCCACAATATTTGTGTCACACACAGACAGACAGACTCGCAGACAGACATTTTGTAAAAACATGGTTTTCGTGATTTCTGACCTCTAAAACGTATAAATCCGTCGAAAACCGGAATTCAAAAATTTTCACGAATCCAATACTTTCTTCTTATAAAGATAGAAGAAAGTAAATACGTAGATATCTACATTTTTAGCTTGTAATGTCTGTTTTTACAATTTCACCGTTTATATACCAATTATTAGACATTATTGTATATTTTAAACTATGTTGTTGTGGCCATCAAAAGACTTTCTTCTATATAAATTGCGTCAAATAAATCATTTAAATTATACATGAAATTATATCAATTTAACACAAATTCATATCAAAGTATATCTGAATTTGAAGTTTGATGAAAATTCGTGCATTAGTTATTGAGATAGGGAAATTCTGAAAAATGCAGCCTAGTAGCGCCACCTATTAAGCGATTTGCATCAAAACATAAACAGCAGTAATTCATATCATGGTATACATGAATCAGAAATTTGTTGAAAATCCAAACATTAGTTCTTGAGATAGAGCTATTGCTGAAATCGCAAAAAATGCAGCATAGCAGCGCCACCAGTTGAACGATTCACACCAAAATGTATGGCACGTCAATTGCTGTCAAGAACTAACTGAATCTGAAGTTTGAGGAAAATCTGTGCATTAGTTCAGGAGATTGAGCTATTGTGGAAATCTTGAAAAATGATGCATAGCAGCCCCGCCTGTTGAGCGATTTACACCAAAAACTAATCGGCATCAATTTATATCAGTGACTAACTGAATATAAATTTTTATTAAATTCCGTTCATTAGTCCTTGAGATAGAGAGCCCACAAAATTTGTGTCACACACAGACAGACAGACTCACAGACAGACATTTTGTAAAAACATGTTCTTCGGGTTTTCTGACCACTAAGATGAATAAATCCGTCGAAAACCGGAATTTTAAAATCTTTATGAATGCAATACTTTCTTCTTGTAAAGATAGAAGAAAGTAAAAACAACTTTACTATCATATTCATGGTTGGAGTAGCATAATTGAAGTTTATTCCAGAGCGAAAAATCTCCAGATCGTCCAGAAATGTCCAGGTATCGTCCGGATAGCTTAACAGGTAAAGCATTGGCTCGGCCCGCCAAGTATCTAGGTTCCATTCCTGGTCTGGATATTTTTCGCTCTGTTGGAATAAACTTCAACTGCGCTACTCCAGCGTTGAATATGATTTATTCCTGTTGGAAAAAATATTCGTTCTCTTCCTTATAACTTCACTATCTTCTATTCTTTTTCTATTTTTTTACTTTACTTAGGAGTGAAAACGTTCTTGTCGTGTATTGCATATTATATGTGAACTCCCGGATATGTCTTTCTCAATGTTATGTCTATTAAATTATATATAGACAGTTTGCACATGACGTCACATGTGCAAGCGTCACCACATCCAATACTTTCTTCTTATAAAGATAGAAGAAAGTAAAAACGTAGATATCTACATTTTTAGTTTGTAATGTCAGTTTTTACAATTTCACCGTTTATGTACCAATTATTAGACATTATTGTATATTTTAAACTATGTTGTTGTGGCCATCACAAAACTTTCTTCTATATAAATTGCGTCAAATAAATCATTTAAATTATACATGAAATTATATCAATTTAACACAAATTCATATCAAAGTATATCTGAAGTTGAAGTTTGATGAAAATTCGTGCATTAGTTATTGAGATAGAGCTATAATGGAAATTCTGAAAAATGCAGCTTAGTAGCGCCACCTATTAAGCGATTTGCATCAAAACATAAACAGCAGTAATTTATATCATGGTATACATGAATCAGAAATTTGTTGAAAATCCAAACATTAGTTCTTGAGATAGAGCTATTGCTGAAATCGCAAAAAATGCAGCAAATTATCACCAATATACCAATATACCAATTCCTATTATTGGTATATTGGGTCCGGTGGTATATTGGTATATTGGTATATACCAATATACCAATTGGTATATACCAATATACCAATATCAGTATCCTATAGCTTTAATAGGATACTGATAATTTCAATTAACATTTACATATTAGGCATTGGCGACGCCATAAATATTGGCATCGCCTAATATTTATGGCGATGGCAGTCAAATTCATACTGGCATCGTTTCATTGGCGCCTAAATATAAGGCGAATGTGGTGCTCTCCATTTGACTTATTAGACTTATTTGCACTATAATAATAAAAATAAGAAAGATCTAAATTAAACAGACAGATAACACATACTTTTAACGGCAGACGGGGAGTTCTGATGTTTCGTGTGTGCTCCAGATGCCATAGTATCAGTCGTTGCTAATAGCAACGTGACGTCAATGCAAGCCGTTTATATGTAACACGCTATAATATATTTTTATAAAATCTGACCTGTATGTCTTACAGATAGTAAAATTGTTTTTTAAAATATACAACAATGTCTGATAATTGGTATATAAACGGTGAAACATGGATGTTAAATTCATTGTCTTCAATTTTTTTACCGTTCTTTAACAAGATTTTCTTGTATTTTACGCAAGCGAAGAATATCTATTTCGGAACAACAGTCTTGTTTCTCTACATCAGATATTAATTCTCTATTCAAATTTATTCACTTTCCCATTGACACCAATTCTTCTGCCAGTTCTTCGTCCTCGTGCTCTGAGCTGCGACTAGCCTTATGGTTCGTTCCATTTAGCACAACGTCAGCGATCTCTCTGTCTGCTAAATTATTATTGTTTTCACTATTTAAAAAATTTCTATTTTCTTTCTGTTGAAAGTTGGAAGTTTAAAAAAAAGGAGGGCGAAATTATTTTGATGCCAGATTTTTGAAGTTACCGGATTTCTGACTGCCGGATTTTTGAGGTCACACTGTATTATGCATAAGCAGTGCGACAGTTCTTGGGAAAATATGAATAAGTTTATGATTCACCCCTTTGACTATGGACCGAGACATATACATTCCACTGACAAGATAGCAGAGTTGCCACTGGCGACTATTTTTAACACTGACATACCAACATAGATGTAAAATGTTTATGGCTTTGGTATGTCTGGCCTCCTGTCTGTGTTCTAACGCTCATAAATAAACCCGGGTTGCTATGTAATTTATATGTGTTATGTAATTTATATTTGTATTGATAAAACATCTCGTGCTTTGTGCACGAATTGAAAGTTCCCCACGTTAATTAAGGGATCATCTGGAGGGGGAAAAAATACTGTATTAAATGAAACCGGATAAAGCGAGAGAACGTATACATGTCTCTTTAACAGAAAATTACATTTGCATATACTGTAAAACCTCCCTAAAGTGACCCCGTTCCGTTCCAATAAAAAATGGTCGCTCCGAGAGGTCCTCTCTTAATGGAGGTCATGTTTAAATCTAGATATTAATTGTTGAATAAAGGTAACAATGTTACTAAAATTTATTTTTCTCATTAGGAAAAAATAGAAAAATTTAAGTATCAAAACAAAAGTTAATTACATAATTACTGCGGAGTTATAAAAATGAATACATTAACCTTTGCTTTGATTTTACAGTTTTATCCTTTATAACTTTTATTTCCCATTCCTTTCGAAGTTCAATAAATAAATGTAATTTTTTTGGACGGGAACAAATAATGACGATTTTATTACTTTATCTATTTCTTTGAGGGTTTTCCGACGGAATAGGGCAGAGCAGATTATTGATCGTCATTTTTAATTTTGTCATCAGAGTTAAATTTATTGCCTAAAAAGACACAAAGGAGTTTAAACACTTAAAAGTTACTGCGATAAAAAAAAAAAAATCTAAACTTAGTTTAGAAATTTGATGAATAATGCACTCTCCGGAATTATTTTTCTAATAAAACCTTCTTCAGGCGACCAGGAAAAAACGGAATTTTCTTCAAAGAAAATGGAGGGAGTGCAACTGGGATTATCTCTGAATGGAGGTAAAATTAGTATTGAGCCTATGGGAATAAATTTTGTTCCATAAAAAATGGTCGTTCATGGAGGTGGTCGCACAGGGAGGTTTCACTGTAATAATGTAATCTATAGCTGCTTATGCTGGTGATGCAAAACATTCCTTCCCCCATTAACCCTTTAATGCACGATTTTTTTGTTTTGTTCGGGAAACATTATATTTGAGACTATTTTTGTTAATTATCCACTAGAAAAATAGGGATTTTTTTGTATCTGTTGAACGTGATGTCATAACGTCACTCATGAATTACATAACAACAATTGCGCAAAAAATGATAACTTTAAATTATACACTTACTTTAAAGTGTTTACACTGCACAATAACAACTATTCAACGCCATAACAATTTTTATAATGCTTTTAATAGTTTGAAGAATTCGTAATTAATACTTTATAGAGTAAAAAGGCCAGTAGAGCACATTACGAACAGTATCAACAAAAGATATTATAACCTCCCTATGATAACAAATCAGAACAAAAACAGACTTCACGACATTAAATGCATGTTATTACACGTTAGTAACACATAATAGTTTACCAAAAGACCAATAGAAAGCGCCAAATTGCAAAAAAAAAGATAATAATACATAAATAATAATAATAATAATAACTCCTGATTTACATTATGCATTTAAGGGTTTTATATTCATACAATAGTGTATAAAATTGTCTCTTTAAATAAAATTTCACCAATTTCTAAGTGTAAAATTAGAATGGTTTTATTATTTTTTATTCAATGGTTTAAATAATTATTTATATATATATAAAAAATATTTGCAAGGGATCACTGTGATTAACAATTCCGTAGAATTCCGTTAATCTGAACTAATTGGGACCGGTGCCTGTTCAGATTACAAAAAATTCGGATTACCCGAAATTCCGATAAAAATAGAAAAGAAAAATATTCGTGCTAAAAAAATGTAAGTTATAAATACTCATTAGTACAGTAAACATCCTCTAAACCGGCATCCTAAAGTCTAGCATGCTGGATACTGCGGCACGACTTATGCAAAAAAAAAAAAAAAAAAAAAAAAAAGTATTCCTCGTTTATTCACTCCTGATGTTTATAATAATTTAACCCTTTAGTGCGCAGCTTTGCATATATGCAAACAACAGATTTTTGAATTTAATAGATTTTTTTTATTCGTATATATCTAATTCACACCAGAAAATTAAAATAGTAATATTTGCTTTACTTAATAACAAACATTCTGTGTTTAAATAAAGCGAAATTAAACATTGAAACTTTCTGGTGTAAAGTCAGATTCTCTGAACTACGTAATTTCTAGAACGTATTCTATCATGTGAATTAAAGGGTTAAAGGTTAAGTTTTATAAAATAACGTATTTGGAGACATACTTATTAAAATATTTACTAATTTGCAATATTTTAGCGTAAAACAGCCACACGACAATTTTTACTTGTAATGCAGATGTGTAACAGAAAAAAAGATTGATGTATTATATGAAAATGTATCTTTGATTTTTTTCATTATTTTTCCTGTGTAATAAACCTTTCAGAGAATCACATATAATATTTTCGAAACAAAATAAAAAATCGCGCATTTAAGGGTTAATGGAAGTTCAGAATGATGAATTACATAACAACCCATTACAAACGCTTCAAAATCGCAAATCTATAAATATCTCAGACACCATGTCGACGAGGAGGTGAGAAAAAAAAACATTTCTGTAGACAATTTGAGAAATCAAACTGTTGAAAGGAAAAATAAATTTTTATCATCTGAATTAAATACTTTTTTGCATTTTAGAAAAGAATTTTATAGTGACTGGCAAACAAATTCCAGATTTTTTTAAAAGTGGCTTCTACGAGTAGACCTTACAGTGCACGGTTTCATTTTATTTTCGTGTACATATGTTGTACTTTTACATTATTGAGTATTATTTTTATTCTATTCAACCTGTTTAAAGAATAAAAAACATGCTTTACAGCCATTTTTTGTTTAATTCTAACTTCTAGACGTGTTGATTAACCGGAATTTCGGATTAGCGGGGTTCTACCGTATACGTAATTGCCCTATAACGTGCACTTAAACTTTCGGTCTTCACTTTTCGATTTTTAACCCTTAAATGCCTGATTTTTCAAAAATCATTGTAATAATGTTTTTCAGCTTTCATTTTTTAAATAAAACATGGGAAAAATACTTTTAAAAATCCTAATTTGTTTTAAGTATGGTTTACGGCTAAAAACAGTTTGTTACTAATCGGCAATACTGGTCTTTAATTGAAAAAATAATTTTCCTTGATAAAATTCTATAATATTAAACACACAAGAATTTTTGGAATTATAATGAGAAATAACTTTTACTTGCTCAGTGCAGAACAAAATAGGGTATTTCGCAAGCTTCCAGACATAACAAAAAGAACAAGTAGCAACAATTGCAAAAATAAATATATCTTTATTCTTAAACAGCACTAGTGTTGCCATGTACATGTTGAAAATCGATTTAATAATATTTTCAGAATGTATTTTGTTGGCAACATTAGGCATTAGCTTCAATAATATTCTAATAGTATTTTAGAAGCCTAAATTGGTATGTTGCCGAAAAACAACACCCCACATTTAAGGGTAAATATATATTTGCTGTATAACACGAAACTCCATCTTGAAAAAAAAAAAAAAGAAAGAAAGAAAAAGAAAATCCTTGATGAGACACAGAAACTATTTTAAAAGGCTATTGTAATCTGATAACGAAATGGATATTTTCTTGTAAATAAATAAATAACATGTTCATTAAAGTGGAAAATATCAGTTCTTATGAACATCTTATTTTTTTAATTTTTAATCTTTCATTTTTATATCTGGCGTATAAGGCACGCCTGTAAATTTCGTTCAATTTTCGCTCCGCCAGTGGCCGAGAGATTCTGCTCTCAAAGCTGGTAGGCGAGAGGTGCTGGGTTCGAACCTAATCGCGCCTGTCGGCCTAATTGTTCGGAGTTTTCCATAGAATCTTCGAATCTTGGATTTCCTTGCGTAAATACGGGTTAGGTTCCCTTAGAAAGACCCCCAAGGAGAGCATACCCCCTTCGGGTACATATCCCATGCGTAGATAATTGTAGGTAAGCCCACGTGTCATAAATGACACACCATCGTTCAATTTTCTTGTGCCAACAATTAGTATTATACACCGGAATATACAGTATATGTACTATCTGAATCGCTTTTGGCCCGGAATTATAATAAATGCACTCTTACTCTGATTAAATTTCTCATTCTCTTGTTTAAAAATACCGTTTATTGTATACAATCTCACCACACTCAATTCCGGACACAACTCAAAGCACAATACACACAAAATTCTAAACTAAAACTTATTAACAGCACATTCTCGAAGTAGAACGTCGAACCAAAACTAAAACCAAAGACAATGTCCTTTTCACACAGCTTAGAAAATAACTACAATTTTAAAGGGCCGTGTCTTTTTCTCACAGCTTATATATTTCTAGTACAAACATTTTGATATATCTGCAATGTAGCGACATCTGTTGGTATAATTAAAATATACACTTTATCAAACATACCGCCCCTCTTGAAACCTCTGAGGGGGGTTTCAAACTAAACCACTACAATTACAACCATTGCAAAGAATAAAAATTACAATATAACATAAATGGGTTACAGTTAATTTAAATTTATACAGATATTTAACACAATTAATAAAGCAATATTACAATAATACACAATTTCTTAGTAAAAAAATGAATTAATTTTCGAGAGGTAATACGGCAATTTTTGACACTGCTCTTTTGAATACTCCATTTGGGGTTTTTACACTTACGACTCTTACCTTATTGTCATTGCCACAAAATACCTCTACAATTTTTCCTAATAACCATTTACAAGCTGGAAGATCATCTTCCTTTATCACAACCATATCTCCAATTTTAAGGTTGTCTTTTGCTATCACCCACTTATTTCTCTGCTGTAATGTACTTAAATAACTATTTTTCCACTTTTTCCAGATGGTCTGAACCATTTTTGTGGTTTTCTGCCATAAGTTTAATCTGTTATTTTCAATATTACTCAAATTAGATTCAGCAATGGCATTAAGTGGGCGACCAATAAGAAAGTGTCCAGGGGTCAAGACCTCCAAGTCATCAATATCTGAACTCAAGGGAGTAAGTGGGCGAGAATTCAAAATGCCTTCAATTTGGTTAATTATAGTTAACATTTCTTCATAGGTTAATTTAGAATTGCCCACAACACGTTTTAAGTGATACTTGAAGGACTTGACTCCTGACTCCCATAAACCTCCAAAATTAGGAGCTTTAGGGGGAATAAATTCCCATGCAATATTTTCAGACAACAAGTAATTAGCAAGTTTGTTGTCTGGTTTGGTTACCATATCTTGCAACTTTTTAAGCTCTAAATTAGTTTTTACAAAATTGCCAGCGTTATCACTGAATATTTTTCGAGGTTTGCCTCGTCTGGCAAAAAACCTCTTTAAAGTGGCAATAAAGGCCTCCGATGTTAAATCACTATCTCTAGATGTACTGCCTTAGTTACCATACAAATAAAAATACAAACATAAACTTTATGAAAAATACCTTTACGTTGACCTTTATATTTAATCAAAAATGGGCCACAGAAGTCAGTTCCTGTACAATTAAAAACAAAGTCTACATTTACTCTATCTTTAGGAAGCTCGCCCATAATTTGTTCTGATATTTTAGGTTTGGCCCTAAAGCATATAACACAGTTATGTACAATTTTTCTGCAAATAGCTCTACCGTTTAGAGGCCAAAATTCTCGACGAACACAATAAAGTAAATTTTGTGGTCCTATATGTAGATATTTTTTGTGATAACTTTCAATAATTAATTCTGTAAGTTTATGTTTAGAGGGCAGTACAATTGGATGTTTTTGAACATAACTTAACATGCTATTTTGGAGGCGACCTCCAACTCTGATTACATTATTTTTATCTACGAAAGGATTTAAAGAAATCAATCTACTATTTTTTGGTAATTCCTTACCCTTGGTTAACAATGTGAATTCAGAACTGAATTCTTTTTGTTGCACAGATCTTACCATATATTCTTCAGCTCTCTTCAGCTCAGCAGATGTTAACCTACCTGAACACCTTGCCTTTGGTTCCTTGAGATTCTGAATGAACCTGAAAACATAGCTAAGAATTCTAATTAGTTTAGCATAATTATTACTTAATTGCAAAAAATTGTCAATAAAAGGTGCACAGTCCGTAATTAATAATGAAGTTTCTGAAACAGTATTTTTGAGTTCACACGAATATAAGTCCTTATCACTTTGTTCCAGTTCAAAACTATTTGAAGAATGCTCAGTTCGTTGGGTTAGGAAATGGGGACCATGCCACCATAAGCTTTCCTGAAAAAGTTTGTCGGGATCCACACCTCGAGATACAAGATCAGCAGGATTGTCAGCAGAGGCCACATGACTCCAATGGTTAATGTCAGAAAGTTTTTGAGTTGAAGATACGCGCGATGCCACAAAATTTTTAAATCACATGGTTGTTTTCGAAGCCAGCACAACACAATAGTACTGTCTGAATAATAGTAGATAGCTTCTTTAGGAACTTTTAAGATTTTGGAAACCTTTACCATCAATTTTGTTAATAAAACTGCAGCACACAGTTCTAAACGTGGGATGGTAATTGTTTTGATCGGTGAAACTCGACCTTTACTGCAGAGCAACTGAGAAGTTTGTTCACCTGAAGAATTTGAAGAAACAACATACAAAACTACACCGTATGCTTTTTCAGACGCATCTGCAAATCCACAAATTTTAAATTGCACTGGATCGTTCGTAAAAATATATCGAATAACACTTACGTTGTTGATGGCCGTTAACGATTTTCGGAACAGCAACCAATCATCAAGTTCAGCTTTAGGTAGAGTATCATCCCAATCAATGTTTAGTCGCCACAGTCTTTGCAAGAAAATCTTTGCCTTCGTTAACACTGGACCTAGCAATCCTAATGGATCAAATATGCGAGCGATATTTGACAAAACACTTCTCTTAGTCACCTTAGTTTGATCACTGAACGATACACTAAAAGTAAACGTATCGTCATGGGCTTTCCAACAAAGTCCTAAGGCTTTAGTTTCACTCATTTTCTCAAAAGTGTAGTTCTCGGATTTACACACTGGCTCCATTAATTCTGGATGATTACTGAACCATTTGTGTAACTTCATATCGCAAGTACTTAATAATTGAATAAGTTCAGCTTGCAGTCTCTTAGCCGATTCTAAATCAGCTGCACCAGTCAATACGTCATCCATGTAGAAATCCGACTGCACCACAGCTGAAGCATACGGAAATTGGGATTCACCGTCTATACCAAGCTGTTTAAGACATCGCATTGCTAAATAAGGGGCACTAGTCATTCCATACGTAACAATACACAGTCTGTAATGTTTCACCTCACCATTTACAGTATCTTTCCAAACTATGCGCTGTAAATCACGTTGGGGGCTGTTCAAATATTACGTAAGCATGTTTTTGACAATTTTTGACCCCCCCTCCCCCCTTGTCAGCAAAAATAAGCAAATCGCAAACCCCCCCTTAATAATTACGTAAGAAATTGCAACACACCCCACCCCCCCTCCTCCACTTACAAAAAAAAAAAAAAAAAAAAAAAAAAAAAAATAGGACACATTACAAATAAAAAAAAACTCTACTCGACTTTAAAAAAAAAAAAAATCCCTGCCGGCTCGGCCTACAGGCGGAGGTAGATTTCGAAGTTAAGTATTAAATTCACCAAAAAAACTTAAATCAAGATTAGAGATAAACCCAGTTTCTTCACTAAGAATGGGCTCTAGGGAGCTAAACTTTTTGCGAAAATTCTAATATACACGAATACACACACGCATGTATATGGAAAAGGTTTAAAAATGGCTACAGCAAATTCAAAGAACCTCAAACTGTTAAAATATGCTAATATTTCCATAGTCGGGATTTTTTTTTCATGTTTTAATACGTTTCTCCAAACTCACATGACGTTCCATATTCACCTGCTGAGGTCCATTATATTTCCGATATGACGCAATATATATATATTTTTTAATTCGTCAAACTATTTATTTTATTTTGAATTTTTATGCGGAAATCTTGCTCTAGAAAACTTATGACGTAATATTCAATTTGTTTTCAAATCGTCAAACTATTTATTTAATTTAATTTTTCACATGAAAACTTGCAATAGAAAAGCAAATGTTGTGGTGAGAATTTTATTGCTTTTTTTTAATTGTTGGCAACTGCTATAACTAAAAATATTTATTTTTTCCTGTTATTGTTGTGTAAGGTTTTATTAGAATCATATTAAGACGGTATTTAAAATTTTGAACACTCCCCATTTCCATTCCCTTGGGCCGATTTTGCCCATTTTCAATCCCCGAAGAGATATTAGTCCTCTCAAAGTTGTTGGCGAGTTTGAAGACGATCTGTGCATAATTCTGACTTTTATCGTGCGGACAAAATTCAGTACATACATACATACATATATATATATATATATATATATATATATATATATATATATATATATATATATATAAACTTTTTAGATGGGGGTGGTTTTGGGTTCCTGGGGTCCTATAATGAAAAGTTATGATGGAATTTTTCAAAAGTTGCACCATGGTAACGACTGCAATAGGTAGTATTTCTTACGGAATCTACCTAAAATAATAAATGCTTGTTTTATTTACTTACAATTCTATTTCAGAAAATTTCTTAGATCACAATTTCAGAAGAACTTAGCCATTTGAAAAATTTAAATTTGAACATGCCCATATCTATTCCGATGCTGACCACGGCTGCTCAAGCCATTTTTCCATATCTGTTATGATATTGGTTTCCAGCTTTACTTGATTATCTTCATCGCTTTCTTTTCGGATGCAATCTTGAACAACTTCATCTTCCTTGATACACTCGACATCTTCTCTATCTTTCACGAATTTTACGAAGCACATAAGTTCATTTGCTCGACGGCCAGCAATTTTCAATGGTCGTATAAGGCAGGCCTTCTCGCTTTTTTCACTGTGCTGAATTTTTTTGTGTCTGTTTGCTGACTTCTGAGATGCATGATATTGGCCACAAGTTCTTGGGGATAATTGCAATTTTATGGAAGGGCAAAAATAATCATACAGCATCTTTAAAAATCCCTTTGCTGTAATATTGAGATTTAAGGCCAGACGGAGACTTAAATCTATAAATTTACCCTCCTCACTTGTAATGAAGTCATTTGACGATTGTATCATTTTAATTGGAGGAGGAATGAATCGTCCTTTTAATATACGAAATAATCCACCAGGAGAGCAATAATTCTTTTCTTCGCATTTTATAATTTGCAGCAAGTATTGATTTTCTTATAAGTGCTTCGAATACCAATCCAAGTCATAACCAAGAGAGTCTGGTTCGCCTGAATCAACATATGTGGCAGTAACAGGATAACCGTCAATGTTTAATGAGTTCCAGATATCTGCGAGAGTTTTACCAGCATATGCAAAGTTATTTTGCTCTATTTTTTCATCAATAGTGCTACCGTTCTCATCGAGATGGGAACCATAATGGTCATAACGGTGTATAAGACCAGACAGTTCTCGACTGAGTGGTGCCATTCGCCTTTCTACTCAGTTATATGCACTTCTTCCAGGAGCATTGCACTTAATGAAATTTCCATCCAAATCATGCTTTTTGAAATGGTTAATAGCAAACGATATAACTTTCTGGTAGCGGGGATTCTCGTCTGGAGCTCCATCAACCGTAACTATGATTACAGGTTTGCTGAAACCCTCTTCTGTTTTCACTAATTTTTCAAAGTCTTTGAGTATTAATAGAGTTTCAAAATCCTGAACATGAGTATTTGCTGTGGAAGAACTGTGTTACGTTGGACCAGAAAAACCTATGACTTTACTTTGACCTGCCATGCCAGGAGCAATCACAATACCAGAGTAAATAGATGGGATAAGTTTGTGATGTTCAGCGATGACCCACTAGTGGTCGGGTAAGGATACACGATACTCCATATGCATCAGTATCGGGGACTGTTTATTGGCTGCTGTAATTCCCAAAGGTACATGCACTATGTCATCCCGTGAAAGAAGAAACACTTGAATGGGTCCAAGAATTGAAGCTTAAGTTTCTAAATAGTGGATGGATGTTACTGCAAATTGGGTATCAATGTGAGATCGGTAATAATCAGTCTGAACCCAAGAAAGTTTTATCGGCACTGTGGTGACATGTCTTCGACCCTCGATGGTTGAGGAATTTTTTGGAAGCATTCGAAGATATGTTCCACTCATGCTTATTGCAAAACCAACCTTTTTCAGTTCTAGAGTCAAGTTATTGAGAGTTTTGACACTTCGTATTGACTCGCTTCTTCTTTTTGCATCTGCAGCGCTTCCAATAATAGCTATGTCTGCTATTGCCTTAATCAATAATGGTCGATCTACATTTAAACTTGGTCTTCCTAATGATTCCCTCAAAGCTAATTTTTTTTAATGTCTGGATTATCATGCCAGATTTCTTCAAGCTTTGTTCGTTCGGTGGTTCGATGTTTTCTTTGGTATTCATCATTTTGCCGTTTCCTTTTTAAGGATTATTTTTCTTTTTTTAGATCACTGGAAACCTCATTTATCTGTTTTTGAATTTGAGATACACTGGTTTCAATTCAATTGGATTACATTTCATTTTTAGTAAGGTACAAAATTTGAAAACAGTTAGAAGATTATCTGCTACAAAACTTACATATTTTTTAATCCCCCCCCCCCCCCCGAATACATTAATTTTCGAGTTATTGGAAAAGAAAAAATAAGGTTTAGCTTGGCTACGCCATATTTAAAAAGTAATAACTCATTTTTTGACATTTCTTTGGTCTTTATTTCTTCCCATTCTGACTATGTTTCGCCAAGGCTACATGGTCATTTTATCTTATCTATCTTTTTTCCAGTTTTTACAAGTAATCATGTAAACTAAAAGTTATGATAAAATATATTTAAAATTTTAAGAATAAATTGATTATAATTATCTTTATAAAATAATCAAGAAAGACTGATTTCTTTTTGGTTGCCTTACACAGTTCGTCCTCAATTATTTTTAGCACCAATACCTCTAACTCTTTGTCAGTTTTAGAAGACTTTTTGTACTGCCGCCACTCAACATTAGTTTTACATTGGATATCCTTCAAAGGTTTATCTGATGCAGACTTTTTGAAACTTTCAAAAAGTTTCTTACACAAGATTTCTCGAAATGAAGATATATTTCTGATTTTATTTATTTTAAACACCACTACACTACAGTACTGAGAGGTTTTCAAAACTCAAGAGACACCAGACAGTAGAGCAGTCGGTAATTATGGTTATGGGGTTCAACCACTTGACAGAGGAGGGGTGGAAACAAAAAAGATGGAATTTTACTTACGTTTTGGAAGCTTTCCCGGAAGACTCATATTGTCACAATACAACATATCGCATCCGTCTATTCAATTCTATTCTATTCTATTCTCACAATTGGAAATAGTAGTAAGTTCTCAAAGATAATTAGCCCTCATGCACAGGGCTTAATTTGCACCGGAGCCGACCAGAGCTCAGCTCCGGTACTTCTCCGTTCTTAGTAAATATTTAAATATTGGTCAGAATTCAGCGGAGCTCATAAATACAGGGCTCCGGAACCCAGTGTAGCAACGCTTCCGAAAAAACGAAGCCTAAATTACCCTTTCATTCCTTCCCATCTCCACGTTTTGCATTCTTTTTTACCAAAACAATTATATGTGACGTAATGTGTCGCACACGTAGGAGATGGAGATGAAACGGATTCAATTTTTATATCAGTTTGTGGTCTTGGCTAGAAAGCAGTCGATCAGGGTTTCCCCCTTTTCTATAAAAGCATCGAATCTTTCCAATAACGGTGTTAAATTTTTAATTTAATATGATTTTCAGGGGCTCAGCACAAAAGATCGTTATACGGAAGGAATCGATTGTAGTTTAAGATATGCACCTTTTATAGGAAATTGAAAAACGTTGTTCCATTCTTCAGCATATAAATATAAATCTCTGTAAATTTGATTCATTTTTTTCATAAAAATGCATAGCTGCAAACTATTCCTTTTTGGTGTTAACACTATTTCCGAATCATAATCCTTACCACATTTAATCGCAGAATTCTGCAATTAACAACATTAAAATTAGGCAAAGAATTCTATTCGGAAGGAGTGATAGCTAAAAAGTGGAATAGTTCACAACTAAGTATATGCTGATAGATACATTTAAATATTTTATTTTTCTATGGAAAAAAATACTTTACATTTTGGCAAATAATGTATGAAATATAAATATGCAGATTGCAGTGGCAGGAGAGGAGGGGGACGGTATGGCTGTTAGTACCGGTACCGTAGAATAGTAGGGCTCGGCTCCGGTACTTTTTTTGTTAGAAATTAAGCTCTGCTCATACATCAAACATGAACAATAAAAGAGATTGTTTATGTTTTCCTTGTGCGGTCAAAATAGCTGAACATCAGAACTTCAAGTTAAGTATTCTTTTGCTATTTCTTTTTTTCAATTTGAAATTTTTAATAGGTTTTTTTTTTACAAGTTAAGAGATTTTGAAAATGTCTTACGTAAGCATCATTCAAACTCCCCCTCCCCCCTTGTTAGCAAAAATAAGCAAATCGCTAACCCCCTCCCCCCCCCCTTAGGTGCTTACGTAATATTTGAACGGCCCCTTGACTCTTATCAATAAGTATCATTCGATACATCATTTTCACATCTGCCGTAAAGGCATAACGATGTGTACGAAATCTAAGTATTATGCTGAACAAGTCATCTTGAATGACACCTCCATTCAATTGTATAGAATTTAGGGATTCTCCGGAAGAAGTTACATGTGAGCCATTGAAGACAATTCTTAGTTTTGTGGAACTTTTATATGGGCATGTATCGACTCATTTGGCTCCTCTACTTCCTCCATATGGCCTAATTCTCTATACTCCGACATAAATGCACAATATAACTCTAAGAGATTTGGATTTTTAACTAGCCTATTCCAAAGTGAGTTTAATCTATTTTCCGCAAATTGTTTTGATTCTCCCAATGAACTAGGATCCTTTTTCAAGGGCATTTGTACTATGAATTTGCCTGATATGTCTCTCTGATGTGTATTTATAAAGTGGGTATCGCATGCTTTTTCTTCGGTATTTCTCAATGGTGCGGTATCCTCTACTTGTTCTATTTCCCAAAATTTTCTCATTTCGAAATTTAAATCTGTTTCATTAACTAACCCACAATGTACTTGCTCCTGACCGCTACAGTCGTTAACACTCCCACTCACTATGCAACCAAACACCGTATTTTGCAGTATTAATTTAGAATTTGGTACATTCATACGACCCACCTTTATCAGTTCTAGAAATACCTCCGCTCCTAGCAAAAGATGAATTTTTCCTGGCCTATTAAATTCAGGATCAGCCAGAATAATTGACTCTGGAATTTCTAGCTCTTAAATATTGATATATTTTGAGGGCATAATTTACGAAATCTTTTCTATGATAAGAAAATCTAACTCCCGACTATAATCTCCCGAATTATTACTAATCAAGGCTGTGGTTTTATTTTTTACTGCCACTGAGGATCCACTTAAACACGATACCGAAACATTATTTTTTTCTTTGCGAATTCCTAATCTTTCAACTAACTGCAAGGTTAAAAAATTGCTCATTGATCCATTGTCCAATAAGGCACGCACCGGAATTTTATTTCCGAATTTATCTCTCATATAAACAACCGCAGTGGAAAGAAGAACTGTTTTAACATTACTCGATCTCACATTCGCAGTACCAGCGAAATTCTGAATTTGGTTATTTATCTCAAAGGGTATCGCGTCAGCATTTAATGTTTGTCTACCTTCATTCGCTGCCAGTGAGTTTGGTGCTTCTTTATCGCTGGAATTTTTTGTGTTTCCCATTGCAGCGGAATTTCTCTCACGCCTATCAAAACAAAGAAGTACATTGTGCCTTTTATGACACTTGGCACACGAAAATGTCGAATTACATTTTTTGACACAGTGGTATTCTGAAAGACAATTGAAACACAAATTATGTTTTTTAACAAATTCTACTCTGTCCTGTACATTAAATTTTTGGAATTTTGGACATTTAAAAACACTGTGATTTTCCTGGCTACATACAACACATTTGCGCATATTTTTCTCATTTAACCCCGTAACCATGGAAGTCACCTTTGAAAAGCTATGCCTTGTATGGCTTTCGTTTTGAAAATTTCGTTTTGTATTTACTTGTTTGGACGCACTTAGTGTACGCGCGTGGTCTCTCAAAAATTCTAGCAACTGAGTTAAACTTGGTAAATTATCCCGCTTAAGATGTCTTTCCCACCACATTTTTGTATTTGCATCTAATTTTTGAGTTAAAATGTAAGCAAACATGGTAGTAGAAAACCCCTCAACTTTTTGTTCTAAAATCTCTAATGGCCTAGTGCACTCATTTGTAATGTCTATTAAATTTAATAATGCTGTTGGGGACTCATTCTGAATAACAGGAATATTTATAAAACGTTTTAAATGCGCGTAAACCTGTTCTCTCGAATTTGAATACCGTTCCTCTAAAAGCGACCATGCAACTTCATAATTAGCATCCACAATTGAAATGGATTGAATGATTCTAAAAGCATCTCCCTTTAATGAAGATTTTAAATATTGCAATTTCATTGCCCCAGATAAATTTGAGTTATCATGTACAGTGGCTTTAAATATATCTTTAAAAGAAAGCCACTCATGCAAATTTCCCGTAAATATCGGAAGAGTCAGCTTAGGCAATTTTATATTATTTTCAGCCTTTGACGCATTTTCCAAATTAACATTCTGAAATTTTGTTTTTGAAAGCTTTTTGCTGAGCTCAAATTCTAAATTCTCTAATGACTCATTTATTTCCTCGTTTTCGTTGATAAAATCATCTATTTCATCTTCTTTACATGCTTTATAAATCGCGTCAAATAATTCAGAAAAAGTCAGAACCAGCTTATTGTGTTTCTCCTTTATGAGAAGTAGTTCGCTTGGCTCTAGTTCAGAACCTGACAATCTGTCTTTTAATTTCGTCAAACTAGTTTTATTTGTCTTCTTTTTAGCTTTAAGCTCTTTCAACTCTTTCAAACTCATTTTGACAAAAAATATATAAATTAAATGGGTATACACTTACCCCTCTTGACTCTTTAAATAATTAATCCATGAGCGAATATAGAAAACACAAGGTCAAAACACGCAGCTGTGATTCGCACTTTTAGCCGCTTAAGCACTTAAACGATGACATGTTGATCTTTATCACTTTCACTAACGATCGCAGTAAATATTTATATCACCCTCCTGGTTTTTCTCCGGCAATGAATACGGACCATAATATGAATCGCTTTTGGCCCGGAATTATAATAAATGCACTCTTACTCTGATTAAATTTCTCATTCTCTTGTTTAAAAATACCGTTTATTGTATACAATCTCACCACACTCAATTCCGAACACAACTCAAAGCACAATACACACAAAATTCTAAACTAAAACTTATTAACAGCACATTCTCGAAGTAGAACTTCGAACCAAAATTAAAACCAAAGACAATGTCCTTTTCACACAGCTTAGAAAATAACTACAATTTTAAAGGGCCGTGTCTTTTTCTCACAGCTTATATATTTCTAGTATAAACATTTTGATATATCTGCAATGTAGCGACATCTGTTAGTATAATTAAAATATACACTTTATCAAACACTATCGTGAAAAGATATATTGAGGTTGATATACATTGCCGAAAATTTAAAAATTGTATCGAAAAAAATCACTGATGAAAATTCTATAATATTAATTTAAATATGTCATGAATATTTTTTCTTTTTTATTTTAAAACAATATAACAATGTATTATGCATAGAAGATATTTTGTTTTTCATTATATTTTAGTTATTGTAATTATTTTTTTCACTACATTTATGTACAGTTATTTCAGAAAATACAAAAGTTTAGTTATAATACCATTTCATGCAAAAAATAAATCGTATAATTTTTTACACAAATGTTGCAAGAAAACACCATACCATAAATTGTAAATGAATGCAAATGATTATAAAATATACTTTTTAAGAAATATTTTTTTTGTATAGAATCGGAATAACAAATATGTTCAGTTAAGATACGTTTCAAAAAACAATTACAAACAGTGCAATTAACTAGAATTACTAACAAGTATTTCGTTACACTTAATTACAGTCCAATGCTTTAGAGTGTAAAAGAATCATCTAACGAAGAAATAAAAAAAGTTTTACTCGCAATTAGCTTCTTTGGAGATTTTTACCGTATCAATTGCTAATGAATATAATTAGTTTAATTGTACTAGTTACTAACGTTTCACATTGCAAATTACTGTAATTAATAGTTAATAATTTTACCTTCAATATGCTAATAATAACCTGATAACGATGCAACTAAATAATATTTGTAAATAGGTTTTTACATTAAAAACTTGGTTTAATTTCGAAAAAATGTTTTTTTAGGGTTCCGTACTTAAAAAGTAAAAACGGAACTATCATACACTGTTAAAAGTTTGCAGCATTCTGACAGGTCATTTGACCGTTTTTTCCGAAAACGGTTACACAACCGTAATTTTAACACTATTCTGACCATATTATTGGCCATTTTATGATCAGAACATAATTAAATTATGGTTATGAAACCGTTTTTTCAAAAAACGGTCGAATGACCTGCCAGAATGCTGCAAAATTTTTAACAGTGTAGGATCACTCTGTCCATCTGTCATCGCCATTTTACTCGTAAACTATGGAACGGGGAAAGTTTCAAGTAATAAAGACTATATTGACCCACATATTTACAGATTATTAAACATTCACAAATATATTTAGGAAAAATGTACACTGTTAAAAATTTTGCAGCATTCTGGCAGGTCATTCGACCGTTTTTTGAAAAACTGTTTCATAACCGTAATTTAACTATATTCTGACCATAAAATGGCCAATAATATGGTCAGAATAGTATTAAAATTACGGGTGTGTAACCGTTTTCGGAAAAAACGGTCAAATGACCTGCCAGAATGCTGCAAATTTTTAACAGTGTAGAGGGACTAATTAAGTTACTTGAAAAATAAATATTTCCTTTGTACATCGTGTAAGGTACCGCGTGAAAGCTTTCGTAACGCTGAACTCAAAAATATGTTTCTTTTAATTTTATGTATTATATTTTCAGCGATATCGTCGAAAATGTAGTGCAAAAATATGTCCCTCCCCCATCTATTTCCGAATCTACTGAAACTAAAATTATGAAAAAATTAGAGGTAGTAGACGTTAATTTAACCCTTGCAGGAAAATTATAGCGATTACCCTAGGTCGCATAGTTTCTGAAAAAAGTGAATTTTTTCGTTACACACAAATTTCGATTTTCAGGCATGCGCTGGGGGTACCTATCGTAGCAGAAGTGTAAAAAGCATTGTTGATAATGATTTTTGATGAAAATCGCCGGTAAATAGCCGATATATTAACCCTTAAAGACACGACGGTTTGGACATACATAATGACAGGGGCGGCGTCTCTATGTACCATCGGCTTTTAAAGCCTAGATAACAACTTTTAATGATATATTTGTCTAATGCAATGCCCAGTAGCAGTATAAAAGTAATGACGTCAAATTGTTAAAAACAGACTAATTTAAATAGAATTAATTATATAAATACTATGGGATTCACTACTAGTTTGCATTGAGTGGATTTCTCAATACGCCTCCCGTGTCTTTAAAATTTAATTAAAAACCTATCTGGAAAAACGCGACACGGACCAAGGCGGCGTTGCAACTTTGTAACCTCCTTTCTAAGCGCGCTTCGCACAACAAAGTTTAAACTTTGAACAAGGGTTTTGTTTTAGCTTACACTGTAGAAAGAAATGGTTATTGCTACTCTGAATTTAGTTTTATGAAATGCCAAATGAAGTTTAAATAATCACTACTTCTATTGTCAATACCGAATTATGTTCATAAAAAACAGATTAGGATAAGATTAAAAAATGGAGTTATACAGAGTAGCAATATTTGATATTATTTAGGCTTCATATCTCTTTTTTCATATCTATTTCTTCATATCTCTCACATTTATGGTATGCCCATTCATACTTTTCTAGTGTATACAGTGTTCTCTAGTGTATAACCCAACCCTACGTTTTATAGTTTTGTACGAATTCTTATTATTCTTTTAGCAGCAATTTTTTTATTAGTTCAGTTAATAATTCATATATTTATTGTACGGAACTCTCTGAGTGCGAGTAATACTTGCACTTGGCCGTTTATTTATTTATTTATTTATTTATTTTTATTTTTTAACTGTAGGGGAGACCTGTGTATTTATGGCCACTTTTTGTTTAATGCAGTAAAAGTGAGTTACTGACCACTTATAAAACCAGAAAATTAATATGCACGCATGTTTAGAGTACAGTAGAACTTCGATTATCCGAAGTAATTGGGACAGACCATCTTTCGGAAAATCGAAATTTTCGGATAATCGAGAATTCTTTAATTTTAAGAATAAGGACAAATGCGCTAAATATATGCGCTATATATATGCGCTATTTCTTATTATGGTAACAACTGCTTAATAAAAATAAAGCAATTGCAAAATAGAAACAATAATAAATTACCTGAATCTTAATTGTGAAATTAAGTACCTTTTACATATTTCGCAAACTTTTGTTTGCCGCAGTTTCGATTACCTTTGCTTTTCAGCTCTATCACGAAGTTATAAACATAACAAAAAAATTACGAACAAGGGGACTTCAAATGTCTATTTTTTTTCCGTAATTAACAAAACGATTATGTAGTATTTATCTTCTTTATTTAAATCTAGCTTTAAAAATGGATTTTGCACACAAAAATGTGAAAGTAAAAAAGAAAAGGAAAAAAAAAGCTTTAAAAATGGATTTTTCACACGAGAAATGTGATAGTAAAAAAAAAAAAAAAAAATTAAAAAAAAAACTTTAAAAATTGATTTTGTTTAAGCGAGAGCTTAAGTTAAAAGATTTTCGGATAAAAGAGGTTCTACTGTATTTACTTCTTATTGGAATATCGTTCATGTTAAATATAAAAATTAATCGTGTACATTTTTTTTTTTTTTTTTTTTTTTTTACAAATTATCATTGCAACAAAGTATAAAAATTGAAATGCAGTGTTTATTATTTTTTTTTTTTTAAAGAATATTTACCCTACGAATATGCAAGAGTCAAAGTACATCATTATTGCAGTCAATAAATATTTTCCGTGTACATTCAATGTATAATAATGTTTGGCATAAAAGGCACTTATAATATGTTTTCCTCTAAACTATTCTTACGGTAATAAAAATTATGTTTAACTCCATCAGAAATATTTACATTTTCACCGTCGGAAAGTTCAGAATTCGTATTGTGATCTCTTCCGTCAGTAAAATCTGCATCGTCAGAACTTTCAATATCGGAAAATTCTTGATCTGACTAGTTGTTCATAATATCTTCTATTTCCTTCTAGCTGAGGAAAGTAGAACGTTTTTGAGGTTGCGATGACATCAAATCACAAAAAAAAGACACTAAAGAAATAAAAAGAAATAAAGTACAACTAATCATGTGTATTGTACTACAGTTTCAAATAATCACACAACTGGTGTGATGCGGTCTGCCAGACCTCAGCGTAACGAATAACACGTTTAAAATCAACTCACAGAATTATCGCTTTGTGTGTGACCTTAGCAAGCTGATAGAAGAAGGTACTGGTACGGGCAAGTAATATTTGCATTTTTAAGGTATTTATACGTTGAAAATGCAATTTTCGACCAAAATTGTCGAATTTATTTTATTTTATTTTATTAAAGACCATCTTTTTACCTTTCCAAAACTGTGTTTGTTTTTATTGTACGATAAATAGATCCGGAGTTATAGCGGTTTTAAAACTATTCAACAGCTGTCACTCAAACCGGAAGTGCTGTTTAAAGGGCTTTAAAATTTTAAATTTTTAAATTGCTTTTAAAGGGTCGTATGTTTGGAGAAATTTCGCGATTTTGGATGCATTTGTTTAATAATAAAAAATGTAAATAATATGCTCCATGAAATTTAGATGTATATAACTGTAAATTCTTGTAGTAAAACATATATCTAAACTTTAAATGTATTTTTTGGAAAATGTAATTTTCGGTGAAAATCCTATACGCAAAACATGGTTTCTCAAAAAGTTATTGGAATATCACTTTGAAATTTAAAATATATGCTATTTACACTATTGTGAAGGCAATGAACTAAAGATTTAAATTTAGAATAAATATTTTTTGTTTTATGGATGTTTTTGTGGAATGACATCGATGAATTTTATGAAAATTAACATGTAAACAGGTGCGATATGCTATAAGTTTTGAAATACTTAAAGAATCTCTTAGATTTTAGTTCATTGCCTTCACCAATGTCATAAATATGAAGTGTAAAAAGGAAATTAAGATACATACAGTAGAATTTCCTTTAGAGCGTTTTGTGTTTCGGGCCAAACTTCACTAAATTTTACTATAAATTCCTCCATTTACCAAAATTTTATCAATGAATGAAATATTTTTTACTTTTTTTCACATTTTCTAGTCCTAATCTTAGTAAAAATAAGTTTAAAAAATAATTAAATAGCTTTTTTGGAAAAAATTGCTCCGTACGTAGGCAGGCACCTCTCTCTTACGTAGGCAGGGTGGAAGTGTGTATAGCTGAAAGTCGCAGGGTCTGTGAGACCGCGTGACATCAGTTAAAGGTTTTAATTACTCTGTAAAATATAATTATTACAGTGTAATACCTACGTGTGCATAATCCATATTTTTTAACCCTCATAAAAAAAAAATCATGTACTTTTCAACCGCTTATTTTGATCCACTAGATATTTTGCTGGCGCGACATGGTTACGCAATAAATGTAAAAACAAGAACAAAAAGTCATGCGTCCAGTATAGATTATGAAACACTTTCCAACACATTCAGTATACCAATCGTTAGAAAAACATCAGAATTTTTTTGTTCATCCCTCTATATGATCTATAAATTGGTATTTATGCTACATCGTATACTAAAAGTTACATCAATTATGAGTACTAATTTTCACAGCACAGTTTAAAATTCCCATTCAACAATTTCCGTAAATAGGAAATGCAATCTATATAATCTATATCCTACTATGCATCCCTGTATATGATCTATAAAATTTATACACACCGAGTAATATCCTAAAAATTGGTGAACATTTTAAACGCGCTACACAACTGAAAAGCACTGCCAGCAATATACTTCATAGGCAGTACTGTAGGAAAATTCTTTTGTGTGTCCCTGTAAATGAACAAGTTCACTATATTTACTTCTTATTGGAATATCGTTCATGTTATATATGGGAAGTCTGCTAAATGCAATTGCTTTCCTGGAACAATCAAAATGGCACTTGATCAGTAGTTCTACTCACTAGCCGTACATCCCACAGACATGGACTTTCATTTTAAGCTAAAAAATGTGAATAAGTTAACAAAAAATTAATAAGCTAAAATAATGTGAAATAATTTTTTATTGTTAACGAATTCCCTCCATTTGTATAGAATCCCCTTTTTAAATAATAAGAGATATATGGTATCGACATTGGCCATTATAAAGCATGATTATCTGGCATTATAAAGCGAGAACACCAATGATGAAATTATGGTGACTTTGTATGGAATTTACTATTTGGAAAATGTCCCCCTCTATCTATGTCTGTAAATCATTATTTTGTGGAAATAAAAGGTATGAAAAACTCAAATTAAAAAACACTTGTCAGATGATCCCTGTTCAGCTTGCATTTGTTAAAAGCAACTAAGTATGAAGTTAACATTAATTATTTGGCATTCAAGGTGCAATAAGATAAATCCGATTTACTTTTTTAATTACTCTCTAAAATATAATTATTACAGTGTAATACGGACTGTGACGTTTTATCTGAGATCACTCAGAGACCAGATGGCCATAGCGAAATAAACATTCTTAATTGGGACCTCCAGATGCCTAACTATAAATTCACATGTCAATGTTTCACAGAATCCAGATGGAACATGTAAACAGATTTAATGAGGTAAATATCTTGAAAAGGCTGCGTAGAAATCTATAAGAACTAAAACTTTTTGACTAAAAGGACTCAATGTATACCACGTGGGTTGGCTAAGAGATAAGACTGGACTCTCTCGAAAAAGGGCCCCGTGGAAGGAGATGTCTTTTGGACGCGACCGAAAGAGGTCTTTTTTCGGCTCTGCTGATGGAGCGATCCGCTCCGGAAAGGAAATTTTTTTTGATTATGTGTATAAGACTAATGTGTGCTTGTTGTGTGTGTGTCTATGTGCCGTCAATAAAACTGTAGAAAATGAACTCCAGGTTATTTTCATTTTAGTTAAGAGTAATTCTTTAAGTTAGTTTTATTTGGCGTTACAGTTGGTGTCAGAATCGGGATTTGAGTTGTTCAAAAAGTTGGGCACACACGCACACACACACAAAAAAAACTTAGCTAACTTTTATGTATAAGCCTGCTGAACTTTACCCACGAAAGGAACAATTGAAGATTGTTCTTTTAAGAAAGTGAGCGTGGAAGAACTTTCACTATCCTGACCTTGAGAAAGAAAATAAAGGAAAGTGTCCTGTTGCAAGAGAATAATCGTTTTCCCTGAAGTTCTGAAATTTTTGTCCAGCGGGAAAAGAGAAAGTGGAGGAAAATTAGTTTCGGATTTTCGCCCCGGTCAGCTGTGGGAGAGGAAGACGGAAGATCGTAGCTCGTGCGAATGAAGAAGAGCGAGGGTGTTTTCCGACCCTTGACCCTTTGTCAGCTGTGGTGAGAAAAGGATTGCGGAAGATTGAAAGAAAAGAAAAGTTTCGGATTCGATACGGCCGCTGGAAGAAAGAAGAGACTGTTGGTGGATCCCTTGGTGCGAAGAGAAAATTGAGAATTGGTTTCCCAGTGGATCTGTGGATCGGGAAAAAAGAAAAGGTTCAGTGTGTTCCGCGCCTGTGGATATATTGTTTTAGTGGACCTTAGGGTCAGAAAGAAGTGTTTTGTGTTCGGTGGGCCATCCGGCTGAAAAAATCAGTGAAAGTGTGATTACCATTCGTAACAAGCCTGAGCCTTCAAGTGGGGTAAGTCACAATTTTGAGTTTGGAGTTAATGTTTCGTGATTTTTTTAATTATTTAAAATTGCTGATTTTATGAAAACATTCAAAAACTTGAATGAAAAAATTTGAAGGTGTACTAGACATGGTTGTGAGTCAGCATTTACATATGTTATTGTAATAAATGTTTGATTATATTGTATGTAAAACAGTACATTTTTTTTGTTTGTTTGTTATATTGAAGTAGAGTAGTACTTTTATATAGAGAAATTTGGGTTGGAAAAAAAAAGGTAGATATGGCTTTCCTGGGGAAAGGAAAAAAAGAAAATTTGAAGAAATTAGTGGATGAACTGGAACTTGCCCGGACGGGAAACGAAACCCGGATTCAATTGAAGCATTTAGTGCTGGAATCTGAGGATTATGAAGAAGAATACGTTCAGGTTCTTTATGAATCTATACTAACGACAGCCCAGGAGGAATTAGAGAGGCAGGAGAGTGAGCGCGCCCAGTTACAGGCTATCGAACGGTAGGACATGTTGCGCCAACAGACATGGAATCGCGATGAGGCCATTCGTAAACAGAAATTGGAGCAAGAAAAATAATTAAAAGAACTAGAATTTAAAAATAAATTCGAGTTAGAAAAACTAAGAATCGAGAAAGGAATTTCCCCGGCTCCGGAAAATGCAAATAATATACCTTCGCGTTCCTCGGAACAGAATTAAAAAAATTAATTCCGGATTTTAATCCTGAAAAAACAGACATTAGCCTGTATTTGGTTTTGTTTGAACGCCAAGCTAAACGGGTTAGAATACCGAAAGAAAAATTGGGTTTCTCATTTAATTGGGCTTCTACCAGTGGATATCATTTCAATTATTGCTAGACAACCCGAGACAGATTCAGTGGATTATGATAACATTAAAAGTATCTTGTTAAAAAAATTTAAATTAAACCCGGAGAGTTTTCGACAAAAATTTATGAGCCATCAGAAATCGCAATCTTTAAAATGGCAAGATTTCGGTTTCGAAATCCGAAATTACTTAAACGAATGGTTAGCGGGCTTATCAATAACTTCCTTTGACGAATTAAAAGACCTTTTGGTCGCTGATCAAATTAAACGGCGTGCGAAGTTTGAAATGCGTGAACATTTTATTGACAAATGGCCACTGCTTAAGACGGAAACCGAGGTAGTTGAATTATTATATGGTTATGAGAGTGTCAGAGCGTCGTTTAAGAAAAATCGGTTCGCAGAGGATGGAAATACGCGTCCGAAATCGGATGAAAAACAGATAGAAACGAAGAATGAAACTCCCCTTCCTAGTGCGTCAGCCCAACGCGGTACTATGAGTCGAGAGAAGGCATTCGAAAAAAGAGTGGAGCGTAGATGTTTCCATTGCAGCTCCGGGAACCATTTACGGAATTTTTGTCCGGAATTGAGTAAAAATTCGGGATCGCGGAATACGAGTGAAGATGTTGAAACGGGAGCGAAAGCTAGAGTAAGCTATGTAGGAGTGGAGAAGTTAAATTCTAGATGTGTCTAGGATAAACAACGGAAGGCCGTAGGCAAAAGTAAATTACCACTCATTGATATCAATATTTTGGGCCGAAAGGTTAAGGGAATAAAGGATTCGGGTACGGAATTATCCATTTTTCGAAGCGAATTAATTCCAGAGAAGTATAAAACGGGTGAACAGATCGAGTTGGTCCCGGCCATCGGAAAAATTCGCAGAGCGGACCTGGCGAAGGTTCCAGTTTCTTTGTGGAACGGGAACCAGGAAAATTCACCCAGAATTGTTATAACGGCAGCACTGGTGCCAGAATTAAATTGTGAAGCTTTGTTGACACCTTGTATTTGTAGGCGTTTCTTTAAATTGAGAAAGTCGGATCGTAGGTACGCGAGGTGGAGTAATTCCAATACTCGGGTGCAAGAAAAGAGTAAAATTGAGGGTGCAGGATTAGGCAAAATTAAAACTGGAGATAGTTTTAAAGGCAGTGAGAAGAATGAATCCGAAGTGATAAATAAGACATTAGAAAATCGCGGGCAGGTCAAAAAAATAAACGCTAATTCCAAAGTAACAGGTTTGGAAGAAATTGTTCAAAAAAGTGTAAGTGAAATTCCCATGGTACAGATGAATAATTTAGAGGTTATTTTCGATCTAATTGGTGAAGGAAAACCAATTTTAAAATGTCCTGTACGTGATAAATCGAGTAGCAGATTACCCGAAAACACCCTTGAGATCTCTAATTTGGTTAAAGAGAAGGATTTTTCTGCCGTTGTTACCGGGAAACAATTTTGTTTATCAGAGATGTAAGAGAGTTAGACAGAGATTAGAGATTAGGGATGTTTTATTTTAGTTTATTTTGTTTTGATTTGCTAAGAGTGACTTATATATTGTGTTATTTAGTTTTATAGTGTGTGAATATGTGTTATTTTGAAAAGTGATTTTTTTTTTAGATACGCAAATTAAAAAAATTGTTCATTGTATGAAACTTAGAAAGTAAAAGTGAAAGGATTTCATATGTTAAAAAGAAGAGTTAAGTGTTTTATGAAAGACTGTTGTTTCAGTATTAAGAAGTAAGAGGATTAGAAATATAACTATTCGTGGATGTCTTAGATATTAGATTATAAATGCTTTTTTATTTTGGCTTGATAAAAAAGAAAAAAATTTAATTTGAGAAAGTTAATAAGTTGAAATTTAGAAATTGAATTTTGAATTAGAACTTGTATTTTGAGTTAGTAATTGTATTACGTACAAAATCGTTGGAATATACATTTTGATTCTTAATGAAAAAAATTGTTAATATTATTCTTTTAAATTATTTTAAACTGAGAAAAACAACTATTGTTTTGAAGCAAGTAAAGGTTAAGAAGAACCTTTTGATAGAAGTATTGAAAATTTTGGGTTACTCATTTATGTTAAAAAAGGTTTTTAATTAGTTAGTGAGGGACTGAATTGCTATATGTCTGTGTAGAATACAGAGATTATATATTATTAAGAATAATTTGAGTGTTTGTTTTATTATTGTGTAAAAATTCCTTTAGGCAACTTATCGTGTATAAATAGGTTAAACGTGTTTGGTTTTATTAGTGTAATAGAATTCTTTCTTAAGAAATTATCCATATATATAAAGAATATATATATATTATTATTGTTGGTTATCCATGTGAACGTGAGAGAGCGAATTTTTATTGGAGGTACCTGTGATGTTTAAAATTTTATCTATTCTGATTGTGTTAAAAGAAAATTCATAATGAAGGTACTGGTTTGTTATAAAATTGTTGGAGTGATTATTATTAATCTTAGAATTATTATATAACTGTGTGCAATTGTATTGTGTTTACTGTGTTTATTATGTTTATTGTGTGTTATGCTGAATCCCTTCCATGGTAACGGAGTACCTTCTGATAAATGTTTTGATTTTGAAATTTGAAATTTTATTAATTTTGGAGTAGATAGCATTGTTAAGGGTAGCATTAACTCCAAATTTCACTGTAATTGTGCACCCTAGTGTAAGTAAGTAAGTAAGCACCCACCCTGGGAACCCGCTTTTGGCTTATGGTTGGGTGTAACCCCCAAGCCCAGGGTAGGGAAAAGTTTTACTACCTGCGGAACCCTTTGGAAACAAATAAGTTTTAAGATTAATTATAACTATTCTAAATATTGTTATGTACAAACGAGGGTTTATAGATTACCCACAACTTTTTAAAGTTAAGTGTTCATATAAGTTCATGTATAAGTTCATACACCTTGTAGTTATAACTAGTCCCATCAAAACCAGCCACCACCACCAAGGCCACTAGTGCCTGGACTGGAAATGTCATTCCTGTATTTAATCTGATTCATAAAGGTGGGACATTGTGTTGAGTTCGCTGTGTGTTTATAATAATTTGGTAAGTTTATACAATTTGCACAGTTTCTGAGATCCTGTTTATTTATATTCGTGCAACTAGTGGTCTGATGACCCATCGCACAGAATGCGCATATTGAATTTCTCCTGCAGTTACTTTCGGAGTGTCCGTACAATTGACAGTTCGCACACCTGATGATTGGCCTGTAAGGATGAATCCTGCAGTTTCGTAATCCCACATTTATAAGTTCCATGCTCAAAAGTGTGTCTGAAGTTGTCTTGTCTACCTCGAGGAGCAGTTGATAATATCTTGACGAAGTTTTTTGTATTACTTTTTGAATCTGGATGTATGAACTTTTCTTTATGTTTGGATGTTGCTTTATTTGATTTATAAGATATTCTCCCTGTGTATCTTTTGGAATACCTATAATGATAATTCTTTTAGTGTTATGTTTTCTGTATTGTATTTCCGTGATACTTTTTATATCTTCTATTTTTTCTATATGTTGATATATTTCTAGTAACTGCGATTCTTGTTGGGTTTTTATAATTATAGCTTTTCTGTTTTTAGATGTTCTGCTATAGAATAATGGCAAATGTTCTACTTGCAATAATTTTGCAGTAATTATTTCTTGGATTTCTGATATTTTTGATCCTCCAAGACCCTTTATGAGAATTGCTGCTTCTGTATAATTGTCCTGTTCCCTTATGGAATTATCTGTTGTTATTTCTTCTCTATAGCTATTGGTTATTTTTAATGTTGTTTCTTCTAACAGTTTTTCCAATCTATAAAGCTTTTCTTCAATCCGTGTAAGTTCTGTTTCTTTTGTTAGGCGTATACTATGCTGCCCCTCCTGGGAGTAATATTCACTTTTTGTATCCTGTATTTCCCCGAGTTCCGAGGTTACATCATTCTTGTCTTCTCGCAGATGTGTCTGATTACTAACTTGCTCGTTTATTTTCTCTTCTTTTGAGTTTTTGGTTGTTTGAGTATATTTTTCTTTAATTTTTGGATGGTTTGTTATTGTTTCTTTATTATGAAGCTGCTTCTTATTAGTCTTATTTTTTTGTAGTTGTAATTCTTTGTGTAGATTGTCAATTTTTGTAGATTTATTTGTTATTTCATTCTGTTTTTCTGTTAATTTTTCTTAGGGTGAAAAATTTTTCCTTAAAGGAAAATTTATATGAGGCATGGAGGGGGCTGTGACGTTTTATCTGAGATCACTCAGAGACCAGATGGCCATAGCGAAATAAACATTCTTAATTGGGACCTCCAGATGCCTAACTATAAAATTCACATGTCAATGTTTCACAGAATCCAGATGGAACATGTAAACAGATTTAATGAGGTAAATATCTTGAAAAGGCTGCGTAGAAATCTATAAGAACTAAAACTTTTTGACTAAAATGACTCAATGTATACCACGTGGGTTGGCTAAGAGATAGACTGGACTCTCTCGGAAAAGGGCCCCGTGGAAGGAGATGTCTTTTGGACGCGACCGAAAGAGGTCATTTTTTCGGCCCTGCTGATGGAGCGATCCGCTCCGGAAAGGAAAATTTTTTGGATTATGTGTATAAGACTAATGTGTGCTTGTTGTGTGTGTGCCCATGTGCCGTCAATAAAACTGTAGAAAATGAACTCCAGGTTATTTTCATTTTAGTTAAGAGTAATTCTTTAAGTTAGTTTTATTTGGCGTTACACTACATGTGTATCATCCATATTTTTTAACCCTCATAAAAAAATCATGTACTTTTCAATCGCTTATTTTGATCCCTTAGATATTTTGTTGCCACGACATGGTTACGCAATAAATGTAAAAACAAGAACGAAAAGTCATGTGTCCAGTATAGATTATGAAACACTTTTCAACACATTCAGAATACAGTATACCAATCGTTAGAAAAACATCACAATTTTTTGTTCATCTCTGTATATGATTTATAAATTGGTATTTATGCTACATCGTATACTAAAAGCTAGATAAATTATGAGTACTAATTTTCACAGCACAGTTTAAAATTCCCATTTAACAATTTCCGTTAATAGAAAATACAATCTATATAATCTATATCCTACTATGTATCCTTGTATATGATCTGTAAAATTTATACACACCGAGTAATATCCCAAAAATTGGTGAACTTTTAAAACGCGCTACACAACTGAAAAGCACTGCCAGCAATGTACTTCATAGGCAGTACTGTAGGAAAATACTTCTGTGTGTCCCTCTAAATGTATGATAAATTTTATGCACACCAGATTCTATAGTAAGCGCTTGTAGAACAATTCAGTGATGTATATAATTTTAAATATGTTTAAAATAGTGTAATATCTTTAAATTAAACAGCAAACGATTTTTCTCCATACGCCGTAATGTAATGGAATTCTTTTGAGTGTCCCTGTAAGTGAACTGTATGTGCTACACACTTCATTTTCAATAGCGAACATATCATAGTAAACCCCTATAACATATATCAATTTCATTGTAACCACACTATATTTACACGAGTTAGAGCACGGACAGACAAAATTCATAAACACTTTTCAGCTACTATATTGGAAAGTGTTAAAAAGAAGAAGAAAGAAAGTTTCATACGAATTGAATATTTCCAAATAAGCAAAAAAAAAAAAAAAAAAAAAAAAAAAAATTGCACAAGTTGGGAATCGAACCCAGATCCTTTGGCTTACAAGGCCAATACTTTTACTGTTTAAGCTAACTGGGCCGACAACCAACCAGCATATTTTTCACTCTGATAACCTTATTGGTGGTAACATCTGATCTGTCACGTAGACAGCTCAACAGAATAAACCGCAGGTAAAGGAACTCCATATAAACGATGGATACGTAGATGAACTATTATTTTAACGCAATCAAACTGATTGGTAAAGTTATCATGCGAATTGAATATTTCCAATTGAGCGAAAAAATGCCCAGGCTGGGAATCGATCCCAGATCCTTGGCTTACAAGGCCGGTGCTTGGGCAATGTTGAGCTGTCTACATGACAGACCAGATTTTTATACCAATAAGGTAATCTGAGCGAAATATGCTGGCTGGTTGCCGGCCCAGTGCGCTTAAACGGTAAAAGCATTGGCCTTGTAAGCCAAGGATCTGGGTTCGATTCCCAGCCTGGGCATTTTTTCGCTCAGTTAGAAACATTCAATTCGCATAATAACTTTACCAATCAGTTTGATTGTGTTAAAATTATAGAAATAAACTTGTTCGAAATATAAAAAGGTACGCCGTCCCTGCCCTAGGTAAATGGGTCTCCCATACATTCGTCCCCTATGTATGGGATATAGAGATAAATAATATGAATAAAATAGTAAAAATGTAAAACACAGTCAGATTCGAGCACCAAAGAACTCCTTTTTAATAAATACAGCGATTTAAATATTATGCAACATTAATTGCACATAATGAACAACTTAAAAATTAAAAAAAAAAAACTTTTGGAATTAACTTCTACTAGCTGACCAGCCCGGCGTTGCCCGGGCTCGTAATAATATTCTTAAATGAATCTTAAATTTTTATCGCTGGTCCGTACAGGGGTGGGGGGGGGGAGGGTGGAGACGGTGTAAATTACCAGGGCCAGACTCTTGTTCAGTTCCAAAGTTGTGTAAAATCACAGGTTAAGCTTTTTTAATTTTTATATGTCTCATACTTTAAATTTTTTTTATTCCAAATTAATTGATGAATTCAATTAAAATTTAATTATATTTTCAATAATTTAATTTTTTATTTAAGATCCTTAGATGAAAAAGCAATTGCAAATATAATACAAATTGTAATATTGAAAAAGAAATAATAAAATTGTATGCAAATATTACTATATAGATTCTTTTTTTTTAAGTACCATACAGCAAATTTATTTTCTAATACAGTAAATCCTGTTTATAATGGAATCCTGCAATAAACGAAAAAAAATGTTACAGCTCCCTCCTCCCGCCAAAAATGCTATTATTTTTTGTTCACTTTAAATAACCTGCATAAAACGGAAATTATAACTGGCCGTTTTCGTTACGTCCGTTTCGCAGGTTTTATTATATCGTACTTCTAGTGGGCCCGTAATAATATTCTTAAATGAACCTTAAATTTGTATCGCAGATCCGCACAGAGGGGGGATTGGGCCGATGCAACGTCATGACAACATTTTGTAAATTTCTTGAAGCTGTTTCATTAGCATTTCCAATACAGTGCTTTCCAATACAAGTCCCACAATTATGCCCCGGAACGGAAGCAACGCGTGCATGCTATGGTTATTAAGCCTATTTTGGGCGATCGTTTATGCTTTGTTTGACGGCGTTCTCGGTCCAATCTATTTTGATTATCTCTTCTTAATTCGGCTTCTTCTTCACTTTCAAGCATCCGTCGAGATCTTTTACGGGCATTTCAAATAATATTTTAAAGCTCCATTGAAGCATCTTCTTTTGAAGCAGCGAACACATACATCAGACTTGTGTGCTTGACCCCAAGGCCCGCTTATAAGCCATCGTCGATATACAGGGACGTTATATCACAATGAAATTTACAACATAGAGAATTTTTGCATCCGGGAGCTCCACAAAGAGTGTGCAACGGAGCCAGCGGGCGTCGAACCCGCAGACGTCCTACGCTCTCAAGCGATTAGCGGCGTGGTGCCTTAACCACTAGGCCACGGAGGCCCCGGAAGCAGCGAAAGAACGAAACGCCGTGGCGAAACGTAAATAAACCCGATCGCCCTAAATCCTGCCAAAGGACTTTTACACAATAACCAATGAGATACTTTCTCGGGCGTTGCCATTAAAAAATAACAAATAATCGCGATTTCTGTGCCACGTGCGTTAGCGTAATATATATATAGATGTTTACCATTGAAAAGGACTACTTTCATAGCCTTATCAGCCCTAATTCTTCTTGTAATAGTTCCAACTAAAGACGAAAATTTCATGCAGTGTTACAATATAAGCAATCTTGATTTTTGACCTTTAAAAGTAACATTTTCAAAGTTATCACTAATAAAAGTTTCTTCAAATGAGCGTAAAAAATGACCGTATACAGGGTGACCCCGAATTCGTGAGCCAACTATAAGGGAACTGTAAGGGAAGTTAAAGTTACGCATAAAGAAGCCATTTTGGTATAGCAATGTGGAGTCGGAAATGAAAAGTTTTGGCGAAAACAAGAAATGCGGATGAAAGGAAAACGAGCGTTTTATTGACATAACAAGTGCAGTAAGTACTCAAATGTGACACTGCCGGCGTCTAGTAAGTGATTGGAGTATCTTTTAGTCAATTCCAAGTGCTTCACGAACATGTGCAGCAACGACTGAACGTCTTGCAATGAGGTCCTCATCAGAGTCAACTTGTGTCTCATAGATGAGACATCTGGAAGCTCCGAAAAGGTACGCCAATCACTTGCTAGACACTGCCAGGTATGTGTATCGATGTTGGTGGTGGCACATTTGAGCCCTTACTGTAATTGCAATGTCAATGAAACGCTTGTTTTCATTTTCTCCGCATTTCTCGTTTTTCGCGGAAACTTTTGATTTTTGATCCTACATTGCTGTACTAAAATTGCTTTTTTATGTGCACTTTATACCTTCCCTTACACTTCGGCCTATGAATTCGGGGATACCCTGTATATTAATGTACATTTTTAAACTTCCAGATACTCCTTAATATCTCAAAAGTGTCCCACTAGTATCCCAAAACTATTCCGATAATAAGGCAAACGAAAGATTTAAATAATAAAAAGTTGGAAATTGCACGTCAAACGTGGCAAATGAGGTGCGTTCGTATTAAAATATCTTTTGCACTGCATATTGTACTGAATGTATATTTTAGAGCACTTCCTAAGTGCATATGAATTTCATTCTGTTCGAAAGGCTGTAACATCATTAAAATGCACTTGAAATATTTTTTTCCCCATTGGCCGTAATGTAACGGGAAACTTTTGACTGTCCTGTAATTAAACTATACATCCGATTTTCATAAAATTTGAAATGATTCGACAAAATTATGCAACAATTATATATTTTAAATCTCAAACGATTCGGTTGGGTAGTTTCTGCGTTGTTATAGGCGGACAGACGGACTGAACGACGACTATAGGTACTATGTATTTATATAATTACGAAAGCACCTAAAAAGTGTAAACAATTCCCAGTATCTTATGATTTATAATTCCAAAAGAATCATTATTTTTTATAATTCTTTTTGTGGAAATAGTTTAGAAAAATGCATACACTGTATCATAAAATTTTCACTTAGTGTATAATTTCCTTTTTTTATGAACAAAGCAGCGAAAACGCGGTTTACTGATGTAAAGTACTAAATGGTTCGTAAAAATACATGTTAAAAAATGATTCTGTTGTTTCAGAAATAGTTGCTTACCATTAAATACACAGTTAGTTTTATTTTCTCTTAAAAATATGATTTTTCGCTTTAATTTTCTGCATAACATTTAATTTTTCTTTTTAATGAGAACTCGTTCAACTTAATTTCTTTATCAGAATTTCCATTAATATTTTTTTTCTTTCTAAAAATGCTTTTTCCATGTTCTTTTGAGCTTCCAATTAGGAAAACATGATTTTCCTTTCTTGAAAATTAATGTAAGAGAAAAACAATCACCAATTTGTACTTAAAATAAGGAGTAATGGGTTTTGTCAATATAATTGCTCGTCAGTCTACGCATGATTTTAGAAAAAAAAAAAAAAGAGATATTATTCTTGAGAAGATATTAGCAAGAACTACACAAGCAAATATTATTTGTAAAGGTCTTAAAACTGTAAAAGAAAAGTGAAAAATTATGCGAGATTCTCCTTAAATAAGAAGTTTTAATTTTTTTAATTGTTTTCTAACTATGAACAAAATTATTTGTTATTTGTCCGAAATATATATAAAATAATGACTCAAATCTATATCAAACTAAACAACAATGATTTTTTTTTTTATTTAAACTACGAATAAAAAAAAAAGAGAGAGAGAATCTGAATTACTGCAAAATTTATTTACAGGAAAGCGTATTAAACCCAAATAAATGACGTTCGGGTGGCAGCTTTACATTTTGGGGAACATTTTAAATTCGAGGATTTTAATATTCATGATACATTAGATGTTCGAGGTTAACGAACCTGTCAGTCATCTGGCGCATTACTGAGGTTGCCATAGCAACATCGCACAGTTAGCTACAATGTTAAATGAATGGTAGCCCAGTTACTGATGTTACCTCGATTCAGGACCATCATCAGTAATCGGGATACCATTCATTTCACATTCCAGAGAGATTTGCGGTGTTGCCATGGCAAAAACTCCGATAGTGATGCAGCTAACTGGCAGTTTCGTTATCTGTAACATCTAATTTATCATATATACCAAAATCATTGATGCTAAAAATTGGTTGCTAAAATGTGACGCTACCTCCTGGACTATACTTTTTAAAAATTTTAAATTACATTTGTTTGAAAGGTTTTAATTTTCTTTTCTATGGGTACCTACTTTATAAAAGATACCTATCCGCCAAATTCTATAGTTTTAGGACGGATGATTAAATCTTAATATGTTTGTCACTGGCGGTTGTTGAAGCAGTAATGTGAAATTAATTGGGACACTTGTACTGTACAAGATGCTTGAAATTTCGATTTCAGATTTTTTATTTCTCTAGAAGTATCCGACGTCTTGTTCTGACGAATCTACTTTTACTTAAAGAAACTGCTTTAACTCACACTTTCCAGTGAAATTTTCTGCGGAACATACAGGGAACCTGTAAGAAAAAATAAGTATTTTGGAAAATAGCGGAAATTCAGCTCATTATTTCACAAATACACTGCTCAAAACAATTAGGGGAGCAAGCAAAAAAAGTGAAGAGAACAGTGCAAGACAGTCATGTATGGGCATAAAATGGATAGAACACGTGTATCAATGCGCAATAGAGGAAAAAAAGACGGAAAAAAATTGTAAGGGAGCTTTTGTTCTTTGAAAAGATGGAAAGAACATGAAAAGATGGTTTAGGGAACAATTTGGTTACATGTAAATGATAAAAAAAAGTATTGTTTAGAAATTATGCAAGATTTTTAATATAGCGTGTGGTCTCCTCGAACAGCTAAGAATGCTGCACACGTGTTTTCCATGGATGCGATGAGGTTATCGATAAGGCTTTGGGGAATACTGTTCCACTGCTCAAGAATTGCAATCTCCAAGTCCCGGACAGTAAACGGAGGCCTTGGTCTCGCAGCAATACATCGTCTGAGTATGCCCCAAACATGCTCGATCGGATTCAAGTCAGGAGAGCATGCTGGTCATTCCATACTTCCATACTCTGTATTGTTTCAGCTTCAAGCATGTTTTCCACAAGGCGAACTACTTGAGGTCTGGCTTTATCATGCACGGAAAAAAAGAAATCACTAATTCCTGCGACATAAAATACGACATGAGGTGTCAGTATCTCGTCTGTATAACTTCGGACCGTCAAAGTACCATTTCGAACAATACGCAGGCACGTACGTCCACCTATGCTGATTCCAGCCCATAGCATCAACCCACCTCGTCTGTAATGTGATCTTTCACGAAAGAATGTGGGATTATTTTCAGTACCTATTTCTCTCCATGCCAAAACACATCAGATGTCACATCCAGACTGAATCGGAATTCGTCTGTAAACAGAATTTGACTCCAACAACGTTGCTTCCAAACTCGATGTTCAGTTGCCCACCTTCTTTGGTCCACACAGTTGCTTGAGATCAACGGAATACAGACCACTCGCTTACGTGCAAAGAGGCCACCCTGATGAAGCCCATTTCGGACTGTTTGGCAGGACACCTTTCGTCCTATGGCCAAGAACAACTGCGTTTGCAGCAGAGTAGCATTGCCCGTTCCGTCTCGACGAGCTGTTAACAGGGTATATCGGCCATTAGTTTCTGTGGTAACAAATGGCCGACCTTGCCCTTGACGATGTCTACCATCCCATGTGTCTTGGAATCGATTCCACAGCTTTGCATTGACACTTCTTGCGACCCCAACAGCGTCCACTACACTTCGTTGTGTTTCTCCATATTCAACTGTCCCGATAACACGCCAAGCTATGGATTCCGTTAAAGCACATTGTTGTGACATTTTCAAGTCACCTTTTCTCAAAGCACAAGCTGAGCAATTGAATTTTACAACTGAGACAGTGAAACAGATGTTTCTGCAAAATCCAGATTTCTGCACTTACCTCCTTTTTCTAGTTTTTGACGTCATAAAATTTAATTTGCATGCGAAGTTTTTTTTAATCTGTTTTTTACTACGCTTTAAATTATGGATGCTTTATTTTACGTTACTTATCGGTGTAAATATTTGCGTAATTTTGTTAAAAACCATGTTCTCCCTTAATTGTTTTGAGCAGTGTATAATTTCTGAATTTCTATTATATTTAGTTGAAATTTTTTATAGAAGCAACCCTATAACGTTGGCTACTAAGTTACGAAAGGGGAAAAAAAAACTATGTTTCGAGCAAGCGCAGTTAAGGGGTTTATATTTTACAGTACCTTTAATGCAAGATTTTTTTTTTTATTTATTAATTGTATTATTATTTTGTTATTATTTTATTATCATTTTATTAATTTTATATTTTATTATTATCATTATTTATTTTAAATTATTTCATATTAAACTTCATTTGATGTATCATATTTTTCTTCAGATGTATTCGATTTAAACCTATTCTACAGAAAATTATTCTTTACAGTCCGATTATTATATTCCATGATTCATCTTAATATCAATGAATAACAATTTTATTTCTGACACAAAAAGTATCCACTATTTATATTTTTACCCGATTGCCAAGAAGGGTTATGCGTTTCACGCGTATCTGGGTATGTGGATTTCTTTATATCCTCGAAACATGCCAGCTGCTGGATGGATTTTAATGAATGAAGTCTCTATCGATTTGTCTCAACCGTCCGATGGTTATAGGCTAGGTCGTGTTTTTATAAATTCAAAATGGCGGCCGTAAAATACAAAATGGCGGTAGAAACGAAAAACATTTTTTACGCACCACATTGAGTGGCATATCATTGGATAGGTCTTTCAAAATGAAGACGATGTTTCATTGACTATTTTACAGTCAGAAGCTCCGTTTAAATATTACTCAACCTGGAAGTTGAGTAGGGAGGATCTCTAGCTTTACTGCAACTCTAACCTCATCAAAACAGTGTTTATAGATAGGAACTAACAATTAAACATAACTTAAAAGTAAGTAAATAAAAAAATAGGTAAGTAATATAAAAAATAGTTTCACATTGATGAGAAATAATTTATTAGTTTGCTTTTTACGCAGTCGGTTTTTTTTATTTTTTTAAATTTAATTAAAAAATGCAATTTCTGCGCGCAGGGCTTAATTTCTAACAAAGAAAGTACGAGAGCCCTAATACTCTGTGGTACCGGTACAAATGACTGTAGCGTTCCCCCTAACCCCCCCCCCTCCTGTCTCTCTAATCTGCATATTTATATTTCGTACATTATTTGCAAAATTTAAAGCATGTTTTTTCTTTAGCAAAATAAAAATTTTGAATATATCTATCAGCATATACTTAGCTGTCAACTATTCCACTTTTTAGCTATCACTTCTTCGAATAGTGGTCTTTGCCTAACTTTAGTGTTAATTAATTGCAGAATTCTGCTGTTAAATATGGTAAGGATTATGATTCGGAAATAGTGTTACCACAGAAAAAGGATAGTTCGCATCTATGTACTTTCATGAAATTTTTTTTTAATTTACAGAAGTTAATATTTATATGCAGAAGAATGCAACAATGTTTCTCAATTTCCTAGAAAAGATGCATATCTTAAAACTTTAATCAATTCCTTCCGCATAAAAATCTTTTGCGGTGAATCCCTGAAAATCCCCGATTCGATGCTTTTATAGAAAATGGGGAAACACTGCTCGATTGCTTTCTATCAGAATAATAGTACATTGCAATTATATCTACTTACAAATGAAGGTGACTTCGTAAAAGTGCAGAGCACAGCCTTAGCATGGACAGCGTTCAGGATACAAAATAAATAGAAAAATCAGTAACGTGATTTTTATACTCTTCCGCAATAGAAGACAAAAAACCTCAAACAAACAAAACATAAAGCTGATGCTCGTTGGCTAAAAACAGAAAATACTCTTTTCAGGTTTTTTCTTAAATTAAATTTTGAATATAAGACAGATTGAGTTCGAGTCAGTCCAAACCAAAAAACTAGTATAAAAATTGAATCCGTTTTATTTCCATCTCCTACGTCTGCAACACATTAAGTCACATGTAAGTGTTTTGATTTTTTTAAAAAAAATGCAAAAGCTTGGAGATGGGAAAGAAAGGAAAGAGTAATTTAGGCTTCGGGTTTTCGGAAGCGTTGTTACACTGGGCTCTGGAGCCCTGTTTTAATGAGCTCCGGTGAATTTTGACCAATAATTAAATATTTACTAAAAACGGAGAAGTACCGGAGCTGGGCTCCGGCGCAAATTAAGCCCTGGTTGAAAAAATACAGGCACAAAAAACTAAATCTTAGTTTTCGTTTTGAGTTTTCAGTTATATAAGTACATTATTATCTGTAAACCTGGACTACTGTTTTCTAAAATATGCGATGCAAATGTTATTTGTTGAGATTTGAATGGGATGTTTTCTATAATTTAATTACATATTCTTGATTAGAGATGGGAATGCTCGGAAAAAAGCCGGAAAAGTTGGGAAAAAACCCGGTTTTTTTCAGTTTTTTTTTTCCGGAGGGCTATTTTTCAATTTTTCCAAATTGGAAAAATTGAAACTTCATTTATAAAATAATATAGTCAAAATTTTATAATTGCTACATTCTGATACTTTTATTTATATTTTTTTCATGTTTAGTGTCCCTCATGAAAACCTTAACATGGAAAATCTTATCTGTAAGCAGGGGTTCTCTTTAGAAAAAACTTGAGTCTCTTAAAGGATCCTTTACAGTTTTTTCTCCTTAAAATAATGACCTTTAACAAAATTCTTTCACTTAAAAATGGACATTTCAGAATTTTTTTACAATCTCCAAATTAAATCCTTCACAAACGTAATGATTTTAGAATTAAAAAAAAAACCTGTTGTATAATAGCTGCAATAACCAATGAATCTATTATCTAGCTGTTTATGTGTACAAAGGACAATAATGTCTAGATAAGAACTTAAATATGTAATTTCTAATTTACAAAATTCCGATTACATTTTTTACATTTCATTCACATTTTTTACAAGTTCATAAGTTTTTATAAAAGTTTACAATTTCGCAAAAACATGATCGTGTGAAAAAAAATTTAAGCAAATCCTTGGTAAGATAATTAAATGGAACTTTTCTGGTTAAAAATGGAAATTCATGTGCAAACGTATTTCAATTTTATACCAATAAATGAAAATGGTAAGATGGAAAATTTAATGTAAAATTTGAAACATGCATTTATTTTTTATTCGCATGGCTGTGATTTTTCACTATTGTTAGAAAAATTTCTTTTCATGCAGTTGAAATTATGTATCATTTTTTCCCCTTAAAATATAGATTCTTGGAGTTGTCTAAATGTATTTTCAAAAAACATAAATCCATACAAACTTTGCAAAGAAAATATAAGCAAATCTCTCTGAAAAATCTATTTGAAAACAATTTTTAAACATATGGAAAAATCCACCCGTTTTAAAAGTTTCATTAAAAAGAAATACCACTTTCAATATTAAGGATCTAAATCTTACTAAAACACAGTTTGAGTTAAGTCTGGAAAGCTGTACCAAAACTACATATACAGGAAATGAAAATTATAACTTTAAGGGGGGGGGGGGGGGAGTAATATTGTAAAATAATACCACTTTTTAAACAACGGAAGATTTGAAAAGGATAATAGCATTTATAATAATACCAGAACTACTATAATTTGTTTCTTTTACACTGGCATCCTTTATGAGTATACTATGTAGATGAGATGTACAATACAGTTTAAAACTGCTTTAAAACTACAGTGATATTGATTGAAACTAAAGATTTTTTTGTTTGTTTGTTTTTTAAATTAGCTTTACTGATATAATTAAACAAGTCTACTGAAAAATCATTTCAACAGACACATGATATATCATACAAACACTGGTGTTAAATTAAGCAAGAAAAGCTGTTCTCAGAATTCTGAGACTGAAAGGATAAACTTTTAAAAGCTGGCTTTCTCTCTCTCTCTCTTTTTTTTAATAACATATTCACATATAAAGGGAAAATAATTTTTTTTAGTATGCAAAAATATTGAAAAAGTTTATTATTGTATACTTTTTAAGAAAATATAACTTATTTTTGAGAAACATTTATAGGAAATTAATTTTTCCCACTTTTCCAATTTTTCCAGAAAAAAACTGGAAAAAAACGTTTTTTCCGTCACTTCAACTTTTCCGGAAAATTTACATCTGTATTTTTGATTAAAATATTTTCCAAAATAATCTAAAACACTTTGGTCTATGTTTCGTTTATAGCTAATTTATTTACATTAATAAAAACTCAAAGCTGAAACTAATAATTGGTTTTTGTGCCTGTAAAAGTGCAAGCAACAGTTACATTAAAATTTATTCATTTTTTTCATAATAATAAAAAATATATTAATAATGTCAAAACTTACCTTGCAAAGACATCACAAATAAATTTTTTCAGTAAAAGTAAAAATTGTAAATTAATTCCCGGTTTCATGATTGGGGTTTAATATATATGTAAGATATAACAAACGCTTTTTAAGCAAATGAAAGTAAACGTGGCTAATGAAAAATCTTCATTAATACTAATCTAAATAACATTACAACAATTTCATAAAATAGTTATTTCTTTCCAAGATTGAAGTGTTTTTATCGTAAATCACATGGTTGTACAATGTACATATATATATTACATTAATTTAAAAGCTAATTTATTAAATGCTTTCAGTTTAAAAAATTAAATTACTCTTGTATCTTGAAATACTAAAATTCCGTTCTACAATAATTCGATAAGTTAAATATATATTTAAAATATTATTTTTTTTTATATCTAAAAGATTTTCTTAAATTCAGAGCTGCTGAAATTATCTACACTTCAAACTAAGGAATTTTGTTTAAATGCGTTTAAGTTTAGAGTTTTTGTAAGAATTTAAATTTCACACAACGTAAATTTCTCGCAAAACTAAACATTGATTTTGACTGTGGAATTATTTTAATTATTGAAACGGAAAAGTATATACTCTAATTCTTTCGAAAAAGACTGTGGTTAAATAATGCATAGAAAATCCTTAAACTTTTTAAAAGATATTATTAATATTTTATTATAGTTCTCGAGAAAAATAGTTAATGCTAGTAAATATCTTTAAAACTGAATACTGTTTAATTTTAAACTGATCTTTAACAAGCCACCAACAAACTCTTCGTAAAAATACTGAAATAGTACTAGCGTCTAGATTACCAGTAGAATCTCCGTTTTATAGTTTTTTTTTTTTTTTTTTTTTTTTTTTTTTTTTTTTTACAGTGTATGTTTACGTGCCTTAATTAATAGGTGCCAGGGATTACAAATTTTAATACTACTCTTTTCGAATAAAAATCTTTGTATTATTTAATCGCAGTATTTTTCAATTTAATAAGAAGAATATTACTATTCGGAAATAGTGGTATTAAAAATCCGTAATATTCGGAACCTATGCACTTAATTTCAACCCTTAATTACTCGTACTTGTGTATTTTGAACACCATTGGATGTTGACAAATTTAAATATACATGTTACAAATGTGTAGTGTTCGGAAATATTATCACATATTCATAAGTTAAGGGTTTATAATATTGTACGTGGTAATTGTGTTCCACTGGAAAATAAATTTATAAAGAATAATTATTTTCCTAGGAATATATTGTGTATACAATACATCACTCGGAAAGTTTTGCTGTGTGAACTTGCATGAGTATTTAAAAGTTAAGTCAGACACACATAAAATTTCTCTACAAAATAAAACTTTTTTATTTACCTTTTAAACATGCCTGCAGCCAATACCAGTGAGCAACGAAACGTTTAATTAAACTGATATTTGGTTCTAAGAACATGTAACGCCTGGTGAACATTGTAAAACTTGTTCATGCTATATCTCACATGGGTGAATTTTTAAAGCTTTCTGTAAAGAGTTTTGTACTGTCAAATTTTTTAAAGCTTTCTGTTAAGCAGTTCTCTCCTATTAAAGCTTTATGTAAACTATTCTGTACTGTTTATCCTGTCAAAACTTTCTGAGTTCTGTACTGCAGAAAAATAGCCATGGCAATCTGTTCAGTTGTTGAGTTCGATCCCTTTATTATCGAACTGAAATGTTTGTAGTCTCCTCGAAGTGTTTAGACATTCTCTGGATGCTACATTTTGTCAGAGGATCTGTACGCAATGAATTCGAACATTTATATTTACGAAATACTCATCTTCCTCGCAAAATAACTGTAATGACAAAGCACTGAAGTCTGTGAGAGTCCGATGGTGATCAGCGCCTGTTTCCGCACTGTTTTGTTTGTGTTTTTACCGTAAATTGCGTGAAAACCCTTGCCATAAAGCGGCGTCTTCTTTATCGGACTTATTTAACATTAGTAAAATTCAATTTTAGAGTTTACGACAGTTGATGGTCGTTTTATTTAAAATGCGTAATTTATATATATCTCGATTGCAAAGCTTCATTGAATTGTATTTTTTCTAGGGTCTGTTAGCAGTGCCATTTCTTCTCCCTGTCTGTCATTTTTTAAACTATATTTTGAGTCATATGTTTTCCTACAATGCATACTATCAGGGCTGCCACAGGCGACTATTTTTTAATTCTACCTCACACGACTTTCTCAAAACAAAAATTATTGACATACTGTTCGAGAACATTTGCGAGAGAAATATACTACAAAATCTGTTTGTTTTTTTAATAGTGGTGCGAATAGAATAGAATAGAAAAATAGTCGCTTGTGGCAGACCTGTACTATGGAGGTGCTCATAATCTCTCTCTGAATAAAATACCTTAATTTTAACCACTTATGCAGGGCTACCATTGGCAACTATTTTTTAATTCTATCTGGCATTACTTTCCAAAAATAAAAATATTTCAAATACACTTTAAAAACATCTGCTAGAGAAATATACTAAAAATATTATTTTCCTAAAATAGTGGTGCGAACAGAATATAAAAATAGTTGCAGCGGCAGCCTTGCTTACGATGCAAATGTAATTGTCCATCATGCATAGACATATTTCATTAAGTAATTACTTAAATTAGCTTTCCAACTATTTGAAAAAGAAAAAAAGAGTATTTTAAATCTATTATAAGTTTTTTATAAAGTTGGAAGTAATTTCCAATAAGTTGAATTTATTTTTTATATTGCAAATGGATGCCAACGCACAATATCAAAAGATTTTTTATGCTGTACCATGCAATAAATTTTGTAAAGGGATTTGCATATAAATGGAAATATTCTGTTCTTTCCTAACTCCAATACATTTTGAAAATAAGCATTGTGCGTACCGTTATATCACAGCTTCTGAATAGAAATTGTTCTTCTTATAATATTTAGCCGCAGAAAAATATTACAAATACCGCGTTTAAACGAGGCAATTAAAATCATGTAATATAAATATTATATAAAAAAAAATCTAATCTAAAATAGTGGTACCATACTTCTCCAAGTTTCTAAGAAGTGTACACATCTTGAAGAAGGTCCTGTCTAAATGACCGTTGCCAAAGTATAAGAACTCGAGAAATACTTTTATCACGAGCTTTCCTGTCTTCTGTTTTTAATTGTAAAAGTTAAGATTAATTTGATGCGCAATTTTATTTATATATTTTTAAACTCTTAAATAGAATCGTTTCGAATTAAAAGTGAAATATTGCACCGAGTATATATAAATAAATTTTTAATATAAATAAATTCTTATTAAAAAACTAAACCTGTGGCTGTACAATTCATGAAAGATCAGAGCCTACGGTGCCCAACTCTGTTTAATTGACCTTGGGCTCCAAGGTACTATGCAGCATGTGCCCCGGCCAGGTGGTCAACCCAACGCGAGACCCTCGGTGTTTAGTTCCCACGCAAGCTTGGTACTCATTTTATCGACCCCGAAGGAATGAAAGGTTAAAGTGAACCTTTTCCAGCCGGGAGCAGAACTCGTGACCTCTAACGTAGCAGACAGGCGTGCTGACCACTACGCTACTGGGCTTAAATAAATTTCTTATAGTGATCATAAGTCGGAATGGCTGATTCCCAGTGGTCCATATGTGCGAGGGTCATCCAGAATGTAAGTTTCCCACGGCTCGTAAAAAGAAACAAAACGTCATTATCTGGGAAGATTTATTGCAAAAGATACAACAATGTTTCAGCTACTTCTAAACATAAGAAACACTGGAATTGTAACACGTGTCATAGCGTGGGATAAGTGTCATAGAAGTCTGCTGCCTGGGAATGAAGCCAGCTTGTCACGGTTGTCAACCCACATCTCATCACCCGTTACGGTCCTCGTTGCCCTCATCGTGATATCGCTGCAGAAACTTCAGAGAAGATCGGTGATGCATGAAACCATCACGAAACACCTGATGTTCTGAAAATTGTGCACTAGCTGAGTTCCGAAGAACCTTACACCCGAACAGAAAACCAAGTGCATGGCAGCGGTATTGACTTTTCTGCAGCAATATCACGATAAGGGCAACGAGTACCTCAACAGTCAACAGGATTGTTAAGGTTGATGAAACATGGGTTGACAACTGTGGGGCTCCATTCCATTATGGCAAACTTCTATAATACTGGATTACAAAAACTTATTCTACGCTATGAAAAGTGTCACAATTCCTCTGGCTCCTTTGTTAAGAAGTAGCTGCTGAATCATTGCTGTATTTTTGCAATAAATCTTTCCAGGTAATGATGTTTTGTTTCTTCTTACGAACCGTGGGAAACTTACTTTCGGGATGACCTTCGTATTTCACCTATTGTAATATTACTGAAAATTTATGGAAATAAATTGAAATAATGTATATTTTGTAACTTTTGTTCCGAAAATTGTGCGCTAGGTGAGTGTCGACGAACCTTACACCCGAACAGAAAACCAAACGCATGGGAGCAGTATTGACTTTTCTGCAGCAATAACACGATAAGGGCAACGAGTACCTCAACAGTCAACAGGATCGTTAAGGGTGATGAAACATGGGTTGACAACTGTGGGTCTCCATTCCCATATGGCAGACTTCTATAATACTGGGTTACAAAAACTTATGCCACGCTATGAAAAGTGTCACAATTTCTGTGGTCCATTTGTTAAGAAGTAGCTGCTGAATCATTGCTGTATTTTTTGCAATAAATCTTTCAATGTAATGATGTTTTGTTTTTTCTTACGAACCGTGGGAAACTTACTTTCGGGATGACCTTCGTATTTCACCTATTGTAATATTACTGAAAATTTATGGAAATAAATTGAAATAATGTATATTTTGTAACTTTTGTTCCGAAAATTGTGCGCTAGGTGAGTGTCGAAGAACCTTACACCCGAACAGAAAACCAAACGCATGGGAGCAGTATTGACTTTTCTGAAGCAATACCACGATAAGGGCAACGAGTACCTCAACAGTAAGCAGCATCGTTAAGGGTGATGAAACATGGGTTGACAACTGTGGGGCTCCATTCCCATATGGCAGACTTCTATAATAGTCCAGGCAATAGAGACCGTAAAGGGCTCTACCTAGCAAAATTCATGGTAGTTCTGGAAAAAGGCTTACTATATGTTTTTTGGTTCGCTGAATCCGAATTTTTAACTTCCCACCAAAATTTCCCCCGGCAACCCCGCCCCCAAATTTTGGTAAAAAAGCCCCCCAAAAAAGGTTTTTATTAAAAAATCATTTTTTTATTGTTTTAGAGAAAAGGTAAACTTAAATTTCTTATCATTTTAGGGGAAAAGCATTACGAAATTCAGAAACTAGACAAAATTTGCAACAAATAGGATATATGACATTATGACGTAAGATGAACGGGGAGGAGAGGGCTGCCTCGGAACATACACTGTGACGCTACGTGCACTAAGTTATGAAGTCTAAGTAATAGGGGATTTTACCTGGCAAAATTAATACTAGTTCTGGATTTCGACTCACTTTATGTTTTTTGGGTCGCTGAATCCGAATTTCTAACTTCCCACCAAAATTTCACCCGGCAACCCCCCAAAAAATTGATTTTTTGAAAAAAATTTGGTTTTTGAGAAAAGCGCGCGGGGAATTTTCCGAGGCAGCCCCCTCTCTCCCCGTTTATGCTACGTCATAATGTGACATATCCTATTTGTTGCAAATTTTGTCTAGTTTCTGAATTTCGTAATGCTTTTCCCCTAAAACAATAAGAAATTTAAGTTAATAACAACTATTTTGGGGGTAAGTTAAAAATTCGGATTCAGCGACCCAAAAAACTTAAAGTAAACCTTATAAAGAAAGTTCGGAGGGGAGATGGGAGGGCGAATGTAAAAGTGTGAGTGGTTAAGTGGAATTGCGCAACTTAGTCCACGCAGCACCGCGCGCATGTTCCGAGTCAGATCCCCCCTTCCCCTTCATCCTAAATCATAATGTCATATACCTAATTTGTTGCAAATTTTGTCTACTTTCTGAATTTCTAGATGCTTTTTCTCTAAAACAACAAAAAAATTGATTTTTTTAATAAAAATCTTTTTTGGGGGGCTTTTTAACAAAATTTGGGGGGTTGCCGGGGGAAATTTTAGTGGAAGTTACAAATTCGGATTCAGCGACCCAAAAAACTTAAAGGAAGCCGATTTCCAGGACTACCATTAAATTTGCTAGGTAAAATTCCCTATTGCCTGGACTATAATACTGGGTTACAAAAACGTATGCCACTCTATGAAAAGTGTCACAATTTCTGTGGTTCCTTTGTTAAGAAGTAGCTGCTGAATCATTGTTGTATTTTTTGCAATAAATCTTTCAATGTAATGATGTTTTGTTTCTTCTTACGAACCGTGGGAAACTTACTTTTGGGATGACCTTCGTATTTCACCTATTGTAATATTACTGAAAATGTATGGAAATAAATTGAAATACTGTATATTTTGTAACTAAAACCACAGTCTTTATTCTATGCAATATCTACGATTATTATAAATGCGTCAGGAAAAAATAAACAAATAAAGTAAAACAAAAAAAAAAAAAAAAATTAATGACCTCCTACCGTTTTTGTCACATAAAAAAAAACTTCGTAAAACATAACTAATAGCTTCTAAGCCAATTTTCGTTGTAAAATAATAGCATATGAAGTTCTTTTCAAGATAATATACTGCTTTTAAAGGAGAAAAAACTGCGAAATAAATATCAACAGTGCAGGTGCGCACGTCAGATTTCTTTATGAAAAAGTACTTTATCTCCAATCATTTTTACGGTCAAATGCTTTTCCAAGATAGAAAAAAAATGAGAATACGTTTCTTTTCGCCCATATTTTTGGAATAAATTTCTTTTCTATGTGACCTTTTAACTAAGTCTCTAGCAGTATTTTTATTATAGTTTCAGCTTTAATAACTTCTATTCATTAAAGACGTAATGATTATAAATGTTGAATTAATAATATCTTTCTTAAATAATGAAAATAAAGTAAAAATTATAAATAATGCAACATTGCTTATTTTTTAGAATAGACATTTTCGAAATGTTACGATTTTTTTAGAACCACGCTGAGTGTAAGAAAATGGCGGGCTATCATATTAGCTTACACAACATCAAAATTCAAAAGCTAAGAAACTTTGTATTAAAGGATCTACAATTATTTTTTAACATATGTGTAATATAGAAGAAAATTTTATTTAATTTTAAAATATTATTTTTAATAGCTTCAACAAGTAAAAACTTGTGCACAAGAAATGGAAGTGTTATACACTTAGCGCTATTATATATATAATTACGACAATTGATATGTAACAAGTAAATAGTGCAAGAAGATCGTTTGATTCTTAAATTTTCTATTTATGTTTAATTCCTTTTCTATAGTGCGGATGGCACTGCGACGGCGCGGTAAAAAAAAAAAAAAAAAAAAAAAAAAAAAATGGAAAAAGTTTTTTCTTCGTGTTGCTTGGGTGTGTGACCAAGCATAACGAAGTGATAAAATTCTAAGTTTCTTTAGTGGAATAAACAACTTTATGCCAGCGGAATGTATTGTTATGCCTTCTTCAAAACCCAGTATTATACAGCCCATGATGGAAGATAATAAACAATCCTTGATGGCGGGTTTTTTCTTCCCTTAAAACGTATTTGTTATAAAACAGTATTGAAGGTGACGCAGTTTACTACAATTTAGAACTAAACGTACGTGAAGCTTCCAGGCAGCAGGAAAAAAATTATTTATTTGTTTCATTTAAATAATAGTGAGCGACGAGTTAGGTAGAAGACATTCTCTATAAAATGCCATGCCTTCAGATCATATGAAATGAAAGAAAGTACACTCATGTCCAAAATGAAGGTCACACACATAAAATCTGCGAAATCTGATGAACTATTCACTGTTTTGTAACGAAATTTGGCACGGAGGTATATTACAATGGGCGAAAGAATATAGCAACATAACAATATGGAAAAGATTTTAATAGTGAATTAAGATACAGGGTATATGAAAAAGTGTTAAATCATGAATCAGAGATAAAGCATTTATCTCGGGAAAAATCTGTCTAATAGGGTGTGTGACCACAGTGCACTGCTATACAAGCCTCACAACGAGCTCTCATACTGTTTACGAGAGTGTCAATAAATTTTTGTGGCAACAAAGCCCATTCTTCCAAAAGCGCGGCTTTTAACTCCTGGCGGGTCCTGGGAGGGGTGTTACGCTGTGAAATGACTCTTCCTAGACTAACCCAAACATGTTCAATTGGATTTAGGTCTGGAGACCTCGAGGACCAATACATATGGCGAATATCCTCTTCTTCAAGAAAATCATGAACAGTGTGAGCTCTGTGTGGCTTCGCATTATCGTCTATAAACATGAAGTCCGGGCTTACAGCACCCGGAACAACATCACATGGGCTTCAAGGGCCTTATCCCTAACGTCTGGTGTCCAGTCATGTGTATCCCTTTAACTGCATCCAACAGAAGAATCCGGTTGTTGTGGAGCCGAAGACATCGGTCTTGGACACAACAAGAATGGGGCCATGTTCTTTCCAGTGATGAGTCAAAATTCATCACGCAGAGGGATTCTCGCCGAATCTTCATCTGGAGAGAACGTGGAGCTTGCTATCATCCCTCCTACGTAAAAGAAATCGACAGATTTGGTGGCAAAGGAATCCTTGTCTGGGGCGGCATGATGTTGGGCAGTCGTACACCGCTGCACGTTTTCGATGCGGGTACTGTCAACGCACATCTCTGTAGGGATGAGGTCCTTGAAGCCTATGTGAGGTTTTTCCGGGTTGCCGTAGGTCCGGACTTCATTTTTAATGACTATAATGCGAAGCCACACAGAGCTCACATTGTTGAGGATTTTCTTGACGAAGAGGATATTCGACGTATGAATTAGCTCTCGAGGTCTTCGGACCTCAATCCTATTGAACATGTTTGGGATGGTCTAGGAAGAGCCATTGTACAGCGTAACATCCTTCCCAGGACCCGCAAGGAGTTAAAAGCCGCGCTTTTGGAAGAATGGGCTTTGTTGGCACAAAGACTTATTGACATCCTCATAAACAGTATGAGAGCTGGTTGTGAGGCTTGTATAGCAGTGCACGGTTATCACACTCCATATTAGACAGACTTTTACCGAGATAAATGCTTTATCTCTTATTCATGGTTTAACACTTTTTCATATACCCTGTATCTTAATTCGCAATTAAAATCTTTTCCATATTGTTATGTTGCTATATTATTTCTCCAATTATAACAAACCTCTGTGCCAAATTCCGTGGCAACACAGTGAATAGTTCATCAGTTTTCACAGATTTTATGTTTGTGACCTTAATTTTGGACATGAGTGTATATGCACGAGAAAAGCGAATCATAATTTCTTCCTAAGACATGGGTGTTTTCGGTTTCCTGAAGATTCGACTTTTCTAACCTAATTCTTCCTTTTTTGAATAATATAAGTTTTTAAAACTTTCCAAAATAGTTGAAAAGTGTTGATGAATTAGGTTTGTCTGAGAGTCTGTCTGCCTGTCCGTCCGTGCTCTAATTCGTGTAAATATACTCGGATTGCCATGTAATTGATATACGTTATTGAGGTTTACCCTAGCAAGTTCTATGTTGAAAATAAAGTACTATATAGCATTCAAACTCCACTTACAGAGGCGCCCAAAAGTATCCCGTTTCATTATGGTCTAGAGGGGAAATCATTTGCGGCGTATTTTAATAGTGTTACACTATTTTAAACATAATAAAATGTACAGTCGTGGGGATAAAAAGTAAACACCCCGTACTAACTCCTCAACAAATTATCGTAGAAGAAAGTAACTGTTACCGAACGATTGGAAATAAAGTCTACTTTTAAATGATGTATATAAAATTTGCTTAGGGGACTCTACATATTAAAACGAACCGTAACTTTTTTTTTCAATAGCAGTGCACAATTCTAACAGCATAAATGAACTCTACACCCTTCAATTAGCCGAAAAACAAATTTTTATGCAATCCATACGATAAGTTTCCGAGAAATTAATTATTTTAAAACGAGCGTATTTTTGGGTCTGTATCCAAATTGACGTTCAGTACTCGATTGTTCACCGAGAGAGCCCTCTTCTACATCAAGGCATCTTAAGCTGTACTTAAAGCAGTCGTTGAAGACTGCCAGATTACAGAATTGCATAAGAAATTTCTAAATATCTGGTCACTTCTATCATTTACTTAAATTTACTTACATCTTAAACCATCATTTTGCCGTTTTTTGAGCATAATTTGAAAACTACTTGGAAGAAAAATGTGAAATTTTGGATTTTCATAAAGCAGGACTTAATAAATCTAAATCCATAAAAAAAATTGTAGGTTGCCATTCATAATTTTTTCGAGTATTAATTTCATAATTCATATCATAAAATTATAAAAATTACAAATTCAGCATATTTATGTTTTGGGTATTTTAGTATTATTGCTACACAAAAAATTAGAACATTAGGAGTATAATTTCAGGAGATATTAATAAAAATATGAAAATTTAATTTATCATTAGAAGCATTAAATTTTGAATGTTTATAATTCAAAAACTTATTATTCAAATGACTTGAAATTTGGTGTCTAGGCATAGTTTGAACAGAAGATTTGAAATATCGTGTTAAAAGTGAGTATTGCCATAGAAAAAAATGAAGTTTATGTTCGTTTTAATATGTAGATGGCCTCCTTAGCAAATTTTATATACGTCATTTAAAAGTAGACTTTATTTGCAATCGTTCGGCACCAGTAACTTTCTTCTAGGATAATTTGTTGAGGAGTTAGTAGGGGATGTTTACTTTTTTTTCCACGACAGTACATACATTATTGAGGTGAAATGGAAGATGATTACTATAGAATATGTTATTTGTAGCATTTACAGTTTATATACACGGGAACTCAAAAGTATTCCGTTATATTATGGTACATGAAAAAAAAATTGCGGCGTATTCTAATGATGTTACTCTGTTGCAAATATAATGAAATTGATATAAATTTCGAAGGTACATTAAAACATACTTTCTGTAGAACAGGGGGTGCAAAGCATTTATCATTCATCTACAGGGCCTCACAAAAGAGATCGTTTATGTACTGGTCTGACGGAATAACTATTCGTATTCGTATTTATGTTGCAATATTTCAAACATGGTGAAATTGATATACATGTTTAATAGAAGATTCTTAAAAGATTTCGAATACAATGCTGTATCCAAAGTATTGTCTATTAGAGAAGATTGCTGAAAGTGCGTTTTTAGGTACGGTATGTGTTTTTAAGTTTAACTTCATTTTTGCGTGACACGTGTTGTGTATAAATTTTAATGACCATATACAGGACTAACGAAAAGAATTCGCAAGCAATACTGAGAATGAGCGTGAATTGTTTAAAGATATTTCTTAATTTGAGATACGCATTTTCAAGCTCAACTACATTTAGTATTCTAAGGGATGCTTGCAGAATATAAATAAAATCATACACACAAGGCAATACAAAGAACTGGATACATGGCCGCCTATGGATGATATTTTTGGAAGTATGTTTCAGGGTTTTTAAGCTTCTTTTTAACTGAATTAAATTTTAACGTAATTTGATGTGTATAAAAATCTATAGGTAATGTACAGGGCTGTACAAAAGAATTCAAGTACGTTTCTATCTATTGTTATAAATTGTACTAAATTTTAACTAAATTTTTACTAAATTTTCAAAATAATAACTTTTAACATACTATGTAGAATAGATGCAAATCTATAGATCAAACACAGAGTTGCATAAAAGAAACAAAATTCTTTTCCAGCTATCACGGTAATTACTGAAATCTGGTTTTCAAAGGTGCTATGTGTTTTGTAAAATGTTTCTTAAGTATCTTATTTACATTATTAAAGGGCGAAGTTTCTTAAAATGTTTTGAAAGTGTTTGAAACTGTTTCATAATCCATGCTTGACGGATTATTTTAACTTTCTTGTTTATTTACTATTCGTTGCGTAAGGTGTCCGTGATTAGAAAATCGGCTGAATATCTCCTGAACTAACCACATAAATTTATATTTAATCTGATTTCTGAACATAGATTGGTATTATTATCTCAAAATTGTTATCAGTACGTTCTAATTTTTCTGGTATTAATGTTAATATTTTTTAAATTTTTGTCTTAGGGAGACAGAACTATAAACTTATTTTTATATGTATAAATTTAAAGACGTATTTAATCCCAATCGAATGGAATTACTCTGTGACAATTTATTAATTAAGATGTGTGGAGTGATTAGATATCTCTCTTTATTAACAATTTCCAACATAGTTGAAAAGTATACCCCTTTTAAACCATTAAAAACCCAAAACGTTTTCAGCCAATTCAGTGGTTACACCTTTCAAAAAAGATAATAAATATTTTCTTTATACATATAAGTATAACAATGATAGAACAAAATAAAATTGAAGCAGATCTCAGATTAAATAGTTCCCATACTGCGTTGGCAAGATTATCTCAAATTCAACCTAAGTAGATTTAATAAATCTAAGGTTATATTTCGTACAAGTAATTACCAGGAAGCCATTATGAGATAATCTCTTGAAATAATTTCTAATAAAGATATAGTTTGTAGCGATGCATTGTCATGTTTCATTTTGAAAGAATTGCTACATAATAGATGAAGGCTTGTTTTGTTACAAATTTTAATACCTTGTTCTGTCACCTTATCTTCCGTACCACCCTTAAATTTCAATGTATCTCCTAGTCGAATAAGCGCAAAGAGAAATAACAAATTTAATTAACCACTGTAGATAGCCCTATGAATTGGCTGTAAACGTTTTGGGTTTTTACTGGATTTTAAATAATTTTATATTATATGTAGGGACCTACAAGCAATATTAGTACATTTTATTGTTTCTTTTTCAATTTCTACTATTACTTTACACTCTCCCTATATTTATATATCTTGTTCAAATTTTCAATCGTTAATAAAATACTTATTATTCATCCATTTAAGTTCAAAAACATTTTTTTAAACTTATAGTGGATGACATTTGATGTTAATACAGTGTTTTCAAATAGTAATTCATTAATTAAATTTAATTAATTAATTTTAGTTTTATATGGGAAAAATTTCTCTTATCCAAATTTTCAATCGTTAATAAAATACTTATTATTCATCCACTCAAGTTCAAATACATTTTTTAAACTTATAGTGGATGACACTTGATGTTAATACAGTGTTTTCAAATATTAATTCATTAATTAAATTAAATTAATTAATTTTAGTTTTATATGGGAAAAATTTCTCTTATCCAAATTTTCAATCGTTAATAAAATACTTATTATTCATCCACTCAAGTTCAAATATATTTTTTAAACTTATATTGGATGACACTTGACGTTAATACATTTTTTTAAATATTAATTAATTAATTAAATTTAATTAATTAATTTTAGTTTTATATGGGAAAAAATTTCTCTTACTCAAATTTTCAATCGTTAATAAAATACTTATTATTCATCCACTCAAGTTCAAATACATTTTAAAACTTATAGTGGATGACACTTGATGTTAATACAGTTTTTTTAAATATTAGCTCATTAATTAAATTTAATTAATTTTATTTTATTTGGGGGGGGGGGAGGAAATTTCACTTATTGACCTAAGTAGGAATTGACTTAAAAAAAATTATATTACTTGTTATATGAATTTTAGTAGTTGAAAAGTGGTTTGTATGTCTGTCCGTGCTCTAACTCGCGTAAATATACTCGGATTGCCACGAAATTGATAAATATTGTTGATATTTACCATAATATGTTCGGTATTGAAAAGGAAGTTTGCTGAATTAAAATTCCGTTTGCAGGGACACTCAAAAGAATTTCTTTACAGTTAAACCTTTGGGGAAAAAACAATTGCGGTGTATTTTAACTATGTTACACAATTTCAAAGCGGTTTTCGAAAGTATTATGCGTTTTACAAATTGTTTACTTATAAGAAAGGGCTCCTTACTGGGCATATTCGGAATATTCCGAAAACAAAAAAAACTTATGTATGTAATAAAGGATCAGTCAAATTTAGCGGCGGAATCACAGTAGAAAGCCTCTAAAAAAATAAAATACTTTCTAGTATTTGGCGCGAAAAGACGAAAGCGTCACGCGATCTCGCGAGCAGTACTTTTCCTCGCCAAAAGCAAACGATTTTAATGCATCGGAAAAAATGCTTGTTAATTGATTTTTAGAATGCGCGTAAATAATATTTAATGAATTTAAACTTAAACAATGGGAGAGTTTAATAAATACATTTTTTGTATTACATATTTATGTTGCTTGTTGCTGCAGTTATTTAAGTTTATCACTGTAAAAATAATTTCATATATAGAAAATATTTTCATATTGAAAAATATATTTTCATATATTTAAGCGTATTCCAAAATAAAGGCCAGGCGAAGAATGCTGCAGTTTTCCATTTCATTATCGGATAAATAGGTGGCTTTTTATATTAATTAAAAGTTAACTATAAATTATTTCGATTCCGGATTTCTTTATTTGCCTCGGCTGTGTTTTAATACACATGTACATAACATTTCACAATTCTGGCTTCCAAACTGTGGATTTGTATAGCATTATAGACAGATAGACAAATTTTCATTTTTATATATTAGATTAAGCAAAATTCAAAATGTAAAAAAACAATCACAACAACATGCGAACAGAACAATTACAATAATATAAAACAAAAAGCACGTGAAAATTCTATGACAAAGAGAAAAAAAAAGAGAGAAGTGCTCATTTGCTTCATTTAAATCATAGTGAGTGATACTGATAATTTATGTAGAAAACATTCTTTGTGGCACGCTTTTAGATGCATATGAAAGGAACATAAATATACACGAGAAAAATGAAGATTCGGCCTTCCTAACATAATATTTTCCTTCCTCGAATAAATTTAATCCTTTACTTCCTATTTTTACGTCAGAAGTTATCCATGTATAGAAAATCAAGCTTATTATATATGATGTAACATTGGTAACAATAGCTATTTTTAAATAGAAATGTACTTTATACGTGATTTAGTGTGAACTGTAAAAAACTTTTCATCAAAAGACAGAAAAATTCCTGTAGCAGAATTGGCTGAAATCATGCACGATTTCACAGGATTTTTTTTTAAAAATAAGTTAAAGATTTCTGGTTAATTTTAGATTTTAATAGAAAATTTGAGGGTTTTTTTTTTTTTTTAGCTTCTAGAAGAAAGTTTCGTGATGTGAAGGAAGATATGCAAACTGGAAATTTGGTCAAGAAACGGAAAAACAACTGGCGATAGTTGCCGTCAATCCTGCGAGTTTTCACCGAACTGTAGCTTAAATTTGGAAACTTTTATTTCAGCAGTACCTTGGAATTCGGATTTACACATGCATTAGGCGAATTCAATAAATAAACACAGGAAACATTTCATTTATTACAGATGCGAAAATTTATGTGAATTGAAGATTTATTTTTTTCAGTGCAGGGTGTATCAGATTTTTAATTTTTAAATGAAATATGAGGTAAAATTTTAACAGTTACTTCGGAAGAGCTAATTCAGTATACTTTATTTCTAAATTTTGAAATTAAAATTAGCCATTGAAATCTGTCCAAAATCATTAGATTGGATAATAAATCTACTGAGAGTAATATATAATGTGTGAAAAAATAATGTAACTCACATTCAATAAATTCTAGATAAAAATCAATTTAAAAACTCAAACAATATAAGAAAATAAGTCAAAGATAATGACTGCAAAATAAACATATATGGCCTTTTTCTTTTTCAAACACTTAATATACTCACTTATACTTAAAAAATCAAAAACATACTGCTTTTAAAGAAAGGGTAAAAGTGAATGGGTCATTTTGAAAAGGTTGACTCCCTTTTTAAAATGACCGATTTATTAAAAAAGGAAGAAAGAAAAATTTTTAACAATTCTAAAACAGAAGAAAAAAAGTCTATAAATGTTCGTCAGTTAATATTTCTAAAGGTTACACGCGCTTTTTAGCTCTTTTTAGGATTTCATTCGCTATTTTTATTTCATATGAGCGAATATTGCCATCTGTACCTGGAGTTGCTCTTTGAATCTTGCCATGTTTCCAGAGAAGCTTATTTTGCATGTCATCTGAGATCAAAACAACATCACCCGCATTCAGTGGCGTATGTGAAATAGGAATTTTCAGTGAATGGGCTGTTTTTAAATCCAGCAAATATTGCTTCTTCTATTTAGGCCACAATTGTTTTAATAGTGTAATGATTGATACTTTTTTCTCTTTAGAAGTGCAAATCTCTTCGAACCATCTTCAATCACATCGAAAAAGTTAATGGAAAATGAAAGTTCTTTACCGAAATTTAAAAAATGTATTGAAGTAAGAAGTTGTGGTTCGTCGTTGTCGTTATATACATATGTAAAAGGATGCAAGTTGAGGGTAGCTTCTATTTCAACCTATAGTGTCGACATTTCTTCATAGCTCAAACGAGCTTTTCCAATAATTTTTCGTAGACGCTCTTTTACTTATTTTAAAAACCTTTCGTAAAAGCCTACCTACCATGCAGCTCTTTCAATGATGTTTTTCCAAACGATTCTTTTTATAGCAAGAAATTTCAGAAACAGGCTGTTGAAAATGACATTGTATAAATTTTCAGTCGCTTGTTTAGCTTTCTTGAAAGTTTTGGCGTTATCTGATTAAATGATTTTTAGTTTCCTCTTCTAGCTAATAATCGTCTAAAAATAAGGATAATAAAATCTGTCGTCATATCGGCAACAAGCTCTAGATGTAAAGCTCTAGTAACTCCGCAGGTCAACAAAACAATATGGGATTTTTGAAATTGACAGAGCTTTTTCACACAAATAGGTCCAGCAAAATCTAAACCACATATCAAAAACGGTGGAGCTTCATTCACTCTACCTTTGGGCAGTGGTGCTGTGATTTGGTCTGCTGGTTTAGAAAGATTTTTTTGACAAACGAACCTTTTTTAAAAATAATGCTTTTTACCATTTATCTACCTTTTGAAATCCAATATCGGAATCGAATTTTTGTATGATTTGGGTCTGCTGGTTTAGAAAGATATTTTTGACAAACGAAACATTTTTTAATAATGCTTTTCACTATTTATCTACCTTTTGAAATTCAATATCGGGTTCGAATTTTTGTATGAGCAGTTCCAGCATGCATCATTTTTTCGTGACCTTGACGTATAATCAGCACTTTTAACCAGGAATATCTAGGCAAAACGATTAAATGTTTTTCTTCTATAGAAAGATCACCGAATTCTAGTCTTCCTCTCAAACGTATAACTTCACTTTCATTTGTAAATGGTATAAAATTAAATAGGGGTGATTTTTTCTCTTCTGAATTATCATTTCTAAGGGATTCAAATTCTTGTTAATAGAATTGCTTTTGTTTACTTTGTATTTTTCAGCTTCTAATAATTCTTCAGCTGTTAGTGTGCCGCAAACCAGTAGATTTTTTCAGCTTCAATATAGATCATTTTACTCGAGCAGATATTCTTATTAGTTTCTCCAAATTACTAAATTTTGTTATATCAGTAGGATTTTTAAGTTTTTCGATTGATTATACACTCGCATTGCAATATATCATTAGGTTTTTTTCTGAAATCCAATTCATTTTCATCAATTATTTCTTTATCTTCAGATCTTGGCCAACATTCTGGTGGTAAGTAAGCTTAGCCACTTTGACCCAAACAAACAAGTTGGGTCATTGATGAACTTGGAAACTTTTGCTCGGCTTGAGACAAGATGCGCGAGATCGTCTGTTCCTGGAAAATGATGCCAATCCGAAGGGGAAGTCAGCTTATGAATTTCTTCAACACGCTATCTCAGAAAAGGTTTAAATTTTTCAGGTGATCCTTTAATTAAAAAATATGTTATTTTTGAATCAGTCCAGTACATGCATGGAATTTCCAATTTGTAGCACCTTCAAAATGCTGCAGCTTAATCTAGCGGAACATAATGCAGCTATCGATTGCAGCGTTGGTAGAGTAAGAGTTTTAAAGGCGCTACTTTGTTTTTAGAAGCTACAAAAATTGTTCGAATGTCTTTTTTCAGACGATGATATATGTAAATAAGTAGTTGTGCCAAAAGCTGTTGTACTTGCATCAGAATATAAGTACAATTGTAAATTGGCAACCTTCTCGCCTGGAATTTCGAAAATATAATGCCGAGGAACAGAAAATTAAGATATTTAACAAATTTCATTACACCAGTCTAGAGTCTATCCAAAGTAAAATTAGATCTTTTGGTATAGCATCGTCCCAGTCTATGCCAAATGACCATATTTTTGCATCAAATATTTTATTCTTAATGTGAAGAGTCCTAATAATCCAATGGGATCAAATATTCCACCCAAAATATACATCTTGGTTTCAATTCTTTTAGAATCAAAGGTTACTAATTCACGAGTGTCAAAATATAAAAAATCATCTGTACTATTCCATGCTATATAATCTATATATTTGATCTATATTTGATATATTTGATATATGTTAAATCTATATATTTGAGGGAGATTAGATTCATCAAAAGGGTCTTCCGAAAACAAAAAAACGTGAGATATCTCTATCTTCTTCATCTACTAATATCTATAAAAACGACTATTTCATGTCGATTGTTAAAGCAATTGAATGAAATCAAAACCGCAACAAAATATCAAAATTCTGGATACAGATTAGAACCTGGGGGAAGGCAGTTATTGAAAGAAAGGGAATTTAAATCATGAGCAGATGCATAAAAGATAATCCGTAATTTACTAGTTACGCAGTCTCTTCTTATTATTTCTCTGTGAGGCAAATAAAATCCAACATACCTCTTATCTTCTAAATTAGGAACTAATTCTATGATCCTTTGTCTTAAATAATCATCCAGCACAACCCTATGTTCAAAAAACAGTTGGAGGTTTCTAATAAATCTTCTATTTAATTTAACTAGTCGAGATTCTGCGATTTTTCTGTTATCATCCAAACGGCCCTTTTTTCCGTTTCCATGGCAATCTTACTTTATATCTTTTGTTTTCATATTTAATATCGGATTCAAATAGTTTCATTATTTCATTTTCAGAAGGGTCAGATTCTTGTTTAATATTAATAAGCCCCAAAGTTTCAAGGTCCCTTTTTTTTTTTTTTTTTTTTTTTTGATCAGAAATTAAATATTCTTTAATCAAAAAGATTAGTTTTCACTTTTTTTTTTTTTTACCTTAGAGGCACCAGCCAAAGATGGTTTCAACAGCAACAAGATTTTTGTTCAAATGTTTTATATTATGTGTTACTACATTATAGTAATAATGTAATCCTATGAGAAAGTATAGAGCCCTGACATTGTGATGAGTCGGCAATGGTTAAATTCTGCAAAATGCTCACCTCTCTCAAATCATTTATTTTCAGGGGAGGAATGTCAGATTCAGAGATTTCATCTGTTACTAATGCTTCTATTTCTAACCTTGACTTCAAAATATGCTTGTTTTCCAGTTTAAGCTTAAGAACATCATAATTTTTTTTAAAATGAGGTTTTACTTCGGAGTGTGAATACTGATAATTTTTCCCTTTTCAATATTTTAAGTTGTAATTTTTCTACGATTTTCCGAGATAAGAAGATTCGCATTGAACAGGAATCCAATAATAACCGAACGAAAAGTTCGTTATTTTTACTTTTCACTTTTGCACTACAGGTTTGTAAAAAGATTCTATTCTTTCCAATAGACGAGATAGCTGAAATAATTTCTTTACTTAATTCGTTTTGATTGTTTACTACTTCCAACTCTTTATCTGAATACTAATTTTTATTTGATGAATTAGATTGTTTACAAATAGTTTGATTATGCCTAATACCACATGCACAACGTATTTTAGAGACACAGTCGCGGATTCGGTGAAATTTTTTAATTTAGTCAACCTTAAGGTTGTGACCTCTTTTTTTTTTTTTTTTTTTTTTTTCCTTTTCTTTTCCGAACTCTTAATTTAGAGCTAATTTGGATTAAAACAACATTGTGATTATAATTTTTTATTTTTTTAATCTTTTGTGAAAGTGAAAAAAAAAAATGAAGTATACTTTATAAAATATCGCACAATTTTATTTGCGGCAATGTATTAATCACATGTTCATTGGTGTTAATATACCAATCATCTAATTGTTTTCATATATTAGAAGTTGTGTCAAAAAGTGTTAAGAGCTTACGCTAGTCACGGGAAGATAATCACAGGCTAATGCTAAAACAATGACAGCGTTCTTTTTAAATTTTCTCGTTTGTATTTCAATAGCTTTAAATTACTGCATTAAGTTATTGCGTTGGATAGCTGAGGTCGTTCTCTAACCGCTTACATTTTTACTTTTTCAATTTTGTTTGCAGGGTTTTATTTATTTTTTTAAAGTTATTTAACTTTTGTGATGCTGTTCCTAAATAGAGAGTTACCTCATATTAAAAAAAAAAAAATCTGTAATCAAAATCAAATAATATAAAAATGGTTTGATACCAATTTTAGATAAATTTCAGCTATCCTTTGAAAAAAAAATCATTTAAAAATATTGAAATACAAATGAGAAATTTGGAATGAATGCTGCCATTGGTTTAAAATTAGCTTGCGAGTGTCTTCCCGTGACTAGTGTAGGTTCTTAACCCCTTAACTGTTTTTCCCGAGTGCCACTCGGGCAAAAAGTTTTTGCTATCTTCGATACTAAAAGTTTTTGGATACCACTTAATTTTAACATTAATTTTTGGTTTGTTAAATGGCATAGCTTTTTCGATTGTACAAAGCCAAATATTTTGCTAAAAAAAAAGTAGTGCCGGGTCCTTATTTTTAATTTATTAGGTCAAAAAAAGGAAACAGTTAAGGGGTTAAAGCCACCTGTTTGTCACACTGTGTCACACTTTGTAGACTCATCTACCCCCCCCCCCCCCACCCCTCTTAAACTACTGACTGCTTAATTAATGTAGTGGAGTTACTGTATTCGCTTTTCGTTTGAACTTTGAGTAATAATGTCGCAGACGCAATTTATTGTCTGGATCTTAAATTTCAGTGGTGGTCCTAAACTTATGGCCACGACTGTATTATCTGTAAGCTTGGCTTAATGTTCTCGCAATTCAAATTTTAAGCTTTCAGTTTGAAAATTAATCTTTATATATTTTTTAAATATTTCATTAAAATTTTCTAAAGAAGTAAAATGCTGCAAATGAGGAAAATGATGCAAAACAATTTGAAAATGTGCTGATAACTTAAAATTTGCGCAACAATTATTGAAAAACAAAACAAAACAAAACAAAAAAAAACGCTCTTAATAATCTTGCAAGATGCCCACACGAAACAAAAGAGCCCAAATAAAAATTTAAAAAATGGATTAACGCTTATTAAAAATATTTGAGTTTCTAGAAATCCCATTTTTTTCTGCGCACTTATTCTTGTTAAGCGTTTTTTATTTTCCTGAGTTGCTTTTTGCAGTCGTAATTTAACTATTCGAAAACATTCAAATCATTTTTATAGTTATTACTTGTAAATAAAAGAAGAAATTTAACCCATACAGCTATACTTATATATTTATTTTATTTACAGGTGAGTTTCTCTCTTTAAACTGTTAAAAGCTGAAATTTTAATGTAAGTATACATTTATGTCGTTTACCTTCTTTTAAACACAGTATTTTATAAATGTGTGCTTAGATTATAACGAATGTATAAAACAAAAAATATGCATTTTAACTTAAATTTTTTTAATGTATATTAATATTCGTTTTAAAGCATTAATAAAAAAAATCTTTAAAACTTATTCATTATGATTTTTTTTTTTAAATAGGTCGTTGTAAAAGTTGTACTCAATAATGCCATAATTTTAAAACTTTTTTCCCCAAAAATTATAACTTCGTAATTTTAAATTTTAAAAGCAATAGGAAGTTTATTCAGAATTTTAATATTTTATTAGTATTAAAAAAGAAACAGCAAGCGAATATCGACTTCTATTAAAGTTTTTCTTGTATGAGATTAATGTGAAAAATCAGAAAATTCTTCAGTGTTCTTCTTGGTTTAGTACCAAAAGTCACCGAAAGGGGGCATTACAGTGTCTAAAACTATAGAGTGATCAAAAGAACCTTACAACTTCAAAACGCAAGCTTCTTTCTTTGGTATTTATACAGTTAAACAGGATGGAGTGTAAGACCTATGAGTGAGCTTTGGTCTATCTTTATACATAAGTTTGGGGCTGTGCATATATATACTGTTATCCGTTTAGGGGAAACGAGAGGTTTCTGGCTTATGATAGAGAAAGATATCTGTTTGGGATGAGGGTGGGGGGTTGTATGTTGATATCGTTATAATTTTTTTATCCAAACTTTTTTTTTTTTTTTTTTTTTTTTTTTTTTTTTTTTTTTTTACGTCAAAACAGACTGTTGTCTTTTTTAGTCTGACAGTCTGATATCCGTTTTCATGAAATACAAAGTTCTTATTAAAATCAATCATTATATGATTATAAAATTATTTAATTCAAATTGTGTAATACCGCAACATTTGACATTCCTATTCTTCTGTTATATGCATATATAATCCGCTGATCGAGAAATTAGGTCTGAAGTATGTTTGAAACGATACTTGTGTTGACTAGTGGGCGAAAGTGTAAAAAGCCATTATTACTGTTAAATGCACCATCTAACAAAAAGCTATTACTGAAAACTTTTAAATAGTAGCTATTTCTTTATTGTTATGTAATGTCTTTATTATTTTATGTAATGTGTTATATATATAAAAGTGATATTTTATTGACTCTCTTCATTTGAATCAATAAAGTACATATATAACCATATCTATATATCACTGCAAACAAAAGAAAAAAAATTGAAAAATCAAAAATAATTTTTAGAGATTGATAACGATATGTTTAGGCGAGGGGGTGTCGTAGAATGATAACGTATAATATCGTAAAGGGGGAAGGTGTCCAAAACTACCAAAATGTTGATGACGTTATATATGTACAGCCGCTTTCGGCATATCTACAGTTGGAAATAGCATAGCTCCATCTATCTGTGATACCTGGAATAAAAAAAAGGAAACACACTAAAGGAATTCCCGACTTCACGCAATAATTGCCTGCAACAATAACTTTCATAACTTTCACTGTGTGCTTTTTATTTCATTTTAAAAACTGTCAACCTATTTTAGTCCTACAGGATGATTTAGCACCAATGTGACAAACTTTAAGAGTTCATAGAGCACAATGCAACGAAAATTTTCTGTATGTTTTTTGTTAGATGGGTCGCAGTTCACTCGTTCGGTCGTAAATACAGGGTGTCTCACCCATAGTCGGAACTGAAGTTCCCGGCTTCACGCAATAATCGTCAATCGCCTGCAACAGTATCTTTAATAACTGTCACTGTGTGCATCTTATTCCATTTAAAAAACTGTCTGTCATTTTTAGATCTACGGGGTGATTCAGCACCAATGTGACATACTTTAAGAGTTGATAGAGCACAATGCACCAAACATTTTCTGTGTGTTTGTTGTAAACTGAGTCGCAGTTCACTCTCTCAGTCATAAATAGAGGTTGTCTCGCCCAAAGTCGGAACTGAAACTCCCGACTCCACGCAATAATCGCCTGCAACAGTATCTTTAATAACTGTCACTGTGTGCATCTAACTCCATTTAAAAAACTGTCAGTCAATTTTAGTTCTACGGGGTGATTCAGCACCAATGTGACATACTTTAAGAGTTGATAGAGTACAATGCAACAAACGTTTTCTGTATGTTTGTTGTAAGCTGGGTCGCAGTCCCACTCTTTCAATCACAAGTCCAGGGTGTTTCACACAAAGTGGAACTCAAACTTTTCGTCATAATAATGAAAATATTTTACAAATATTTTCAACTGACTTACTATGAAGCGTGATAACTTTCCGAGACTTGATTAACATGACCACGACATGCGTCCAAACAATACTGATAAAGATTAATACAGCTGCCAGTATATACAGGTCATTGACCTAAAAACAGTGCGCTTCCCATCATATCGTTACATTTGGTACTACGTAAAGTAAGTCTGTTAAAATTATTGATAAAATATCGGAAATCAGAGTTCAAGTTGAAGTTAAACATTTTTCATTTATGACGGAATAATAAGTTAATGGCAGCCCAACTTTCATTAAAAATATGCCTCTTCCAGTGTACTCTATCACCTCTTAAAGTTTGTCACACTGCTGAATCACCCTGTATACGTCTTGATTCTCATTACATATATAAAAAAAATAACGGTAGTCAATTAAAATTTTGCAGCAGAATTGATGATAATAACATTTTAAACAAAGAAATAAAATTGAAATTTCTATTTTCCAAAAGATGAATGGAAAATATTTTTACAGTTAAAACGTGACATCGATAAAATACTACTTGAAAAAAATGTTTAATTAAAAGTGTCCAGGCTTATAAAATCTAAAGGATTTAAAAGTTTTTTTTTCTTTCTTTTTTCATTTTTTTCTCTCTTCTTTTTACAGTTTGTATACGACAATTTTCTATCATTTATGCATAAATCAAAATTTAAAAAAATTAATAAGATTTAGAAAAGCCAAGGTAAGGAAAATATTTTGATAAGAAGTTTGTGCAAAAACTTAATAAAACACTTCTATGTTGAAATTTGGATTTAAAGATAAATATTTTCTACTGTTAAGAACATATTGAATGTGTCAAGTGGATAGATTAAATTAAATGCAAAACTTTTTAACAATAATAAACTGTGGACGTTTCAGAATTTTCTGCAGTTAAAGAAGGTAAAATTTAATTTTAAAATGTTTTTAAAACTTTCCAACATAGTTGAAAAGTGTTTAGGACTTCGGTTTGTTTGGCCATCTGCCCGTCTGTCCGCGCTCTAACACTCGCAAATATACTCGGATTATCCTGAAATTTCTGTATGTTATTGACGTTTACTATAGCACGATCCCTATTGTAAATTAAGTTTGAACCATGTATAGTTGATTTACAAGGGCAGTCAAAAGCATTCCGTTACATTACGTCCATTAGGAAAAAAATCGTTTCAAGTGCATTTTAATGACGTTACTCTATTTCAAACATAATGAAATTGATATGCATTTATGAAGTGCACTAAAATGTACATTCTGTAGAATATGCGGTTCAAAGAATATTTATTATTCATTTACAGCTTCACATAAAAGAATTCCGTTACATAATGGTATAGAGGAAACATTGTTTGCGGTGTATTTTTAATTCGTTTAACTTTATATAACGAAATACTATATCATACCGGAAACTGTACATAATGAAATTGATATACGTTGCACAGGTTTATTTCCTGTATAATATGAAGTGGCATTAACAGGGACACCGAATACTAAATGTTTTTTCCTAAAACTGGCGGTTAACCTTCAGGATGTTTCTCTGATAACGATTCCTCAGTTGGTTACTTTTTTCACACTACATTTGAAGTTGTTTCAGATCATTTATAGTCAAGAACGAAAAGATTGATAAAAACAAGTTATCTGTGATTTCCATGGAAACTAGTGACGGCGATTATGAAGGTGAACATCAAGTTGAAAAAAAATGAACGTGCTAAATTAACAACAGAAAAGAAATGGGGTTTCTAGATATCATTAAAAAAAGAAAAAACGTGAAGACAAAACGTAAAAAATAAAATAACTTACCTCAAGAAATAATTTTTGCGCTAGAAAAAATAATCCTCCAATAACATGTGCATGCAAAAGATATTTCCCCCTTTTTACATTAAAAAAACTGTCCAACGGAAAACTTTCCAAACATTACATGCACGACATATAGATCAAACAACATGAATACCTATGACCAAAGATCTCAGACATTATCGCCTCGCTATCTAATTAACTACAAACGCAACTGAAATTAATGCACTGATGTTTCTCCCTCTCATACTTTAACATTAAAACAACATTTTCCAGATTTCAATCCCGTCGACTGAATTGACTAAATACGGTTTTGGTCATCCTACGCAACCTAAGGTTTTAAAGTTATATATGTGTGAGCGTTACAAAATGTCCGGCAACCGACATAACCTTTGACAAGCATTGAAAAGAGTAATCAACTATACCATTCATGGCGTCAATGAAGCTTATTTGTGCTAATATGTGAATACATTTCCATTAAAGGATTGCACAAAGAACAATCTCTTTACCCGGATTCCATCATGTGAACTCTTGCTATATTAGCTTTTAGTAATGGAAACGAAAAAGAAGGAAAGACAAGGAGTCAAATCTGTTCACATCTACGGGAGTTGGGTAGAAAGGGAGTGTGATTGATAACATTTTAACCCTTTATGTACTGAATTATGAAATCATGAAAATTTTATCTGTTAACCCTTTCTGTTGCAAGGTACTTGTATTCGTAAACTGTTGATATTATTGAATGGCACCAGTATTTACAAGAAAATTTATATGTAAACAAGTAAAAATATATTTTCGCGTACTTAATAAAAGTGAAATTTTCAATAAAAAATTCAGGTGCCAATGTGGCAAATAGAGATTAAAATTACGTGATGCCGTGGCGGAATCACCGCCCTTCAAAGGGTTAAAGCATTTTTCGTGAATTGTTTAAACTACATTAGGAGATTTACATAATCATTTAATAAATTTTAAAAGGATTTTAGAAGGATTGGAGAATTTAGAAGGATTAATTAAATTTGAATTTATAGAGATTTTTTGCAATATTTATAACACCGCTCAAATCTTTTATTTTTAATATTTTCTTAGTATTTTGTAGAATTATGAAATGTGCAAATATAATGTTCTTACAATAGAAATATAGAAATATTTTCGAATTGAAAAATCTCCTACCCCCAACGTCAAGACAGCTGAAAAAATGCAAAGGCAAAAGAAATCATCCTTTTAAAAATATTTTTGTTTTGTACAACCCACAATGCTTTTGGAACAAGATGAATTAATGTATCTATCATTCTAAACTGTATTACAACTAATCGATGTATTAAATGAATTTTATAACAAGTTATTTTAATGGTACTTATATGTACCGTCAGTAGATAAAGGGTTAAGTCCTGTCATTTTGCGCCCCACTAGTGGCTGAGAGGTTCTGCTCTCGAAGCTGGTAGACGGGAGGTGCTGGGTTCGAACCCAATCGCGCCCGTCGGCCTAATCGTTCGGAGTTTTCGTGGTTTTTTTCGAGCCGTGGATTTCCATGCGTTAATACGGATTAGGTTCCCTTAGAAAGACCTCCACGGAAGACACTCCCCCTAGGGCCTATATGCCTCGTGTAGATAATTGGCCGTCAAAAATCAACCCAACCCTGTCATTTTGCTTTCATAAGAGCTAATAGTGCGTAAGATTTAATTTCTTTTTTGTCTTTCAAAAGCATTTTAATTGCTTTTTAGGCATTTTTTTATGTGGTAGCTTAATTTCTTTGTCTTAGATTCAGATCATATTCATAAGTTATAAAATGATTTTCGGTAATTCTATTTTCATTATTATGTGAATATGCATTTGCATTTCTAAAATATTTTTCAGCTTTACCCTTTTTTTTAATGCTTTGCATCTGAGCCAATTCAAAATAAACGGATATTTTTTGTTAACTCCATGAAGAGCGGTGGGATGTATTATATCCCACCTAGGTTTAGTCAAGATTAGCACCAGAAACTTTTAAGAGGGTCCGGAGCTAAAAATTCTCAAAAAATGCATTTTTTTTTTTATTATTATTGGCTTAAAAAAAAATACTGAGTTTTTAGCGTTAAATACTGCAAACCGCATGATTTTATCTTCTTTAGATCCAGAGATATAACACCTTTTGCTTTGAAAAGCGATGCATCAGCTGCCCGCCTGAGGAGAACTTTAGCTCCATTTATCTCAGAACGAATTTTTTCACGATTTGTCAACTTTAAAAGAATATATCTAAAGTTCCTTGCAAGATATATGTATGAAATTTTCAACAGAGATTTTGTGCTATATTTCCAACAAATTGTCTTCAGGATTTTTAATTTTCAGTGATAATTGTGAAAATATGCTAATTAATACAAAACTCAATCATAAAAAAACTTCATTTTTTTTACTTAAATTTTTTTTATGAAATTCCAAATCAATATTTTAAGAAATCCTGAAGACAAATTAAAATGACACATTTTCTGTACACAAAAGTGTAAAAATTCTGTAAATCAAGTAAGTACGTCCAGAGTTATATCAAAAATTAAATATGTTTAAAATTTTACAATTTATTTTTTTTTTTAAATATTTAAATTTTTTCAGATTTTTTTTACATGCAATGTTCTTATTGTATTAAAAGATATTTCAGAAAAAAAAATTTCATAACAAAATCTCTATAAATAAAAAAAAAAAAAAAAAAAAAAAAAAAAAAAAAAAAACAGAATTTTGAGCCCCGGACCCCCTTAATTGAATTTTACTTTTATAAGTTTGGTGGGAAAAAGTTAAAAAATTGCTTTTCCTTATTTTGAAACAAACTTTTTTGTTTCGTGTGAATTTAACATTATAGAAACTCGATTTCTTGCCCCTGAAAGAGTTAAGCTTTACCTAAATATTACTTTTTTTTTTTCTGTTACGTTAAATAACGCAAATCTCTAATTCAAATGCAATTTTTAAAAAAATGAAATTTGTCCATTCCTGCCCCCGGAATAAGGGGGTCGGTGTGCTATTTTTATTTGATTAATATATCCTTCAGTTAATTCCAAAACTAGTTCGAATTACAAAAATGCTTTAAATATTATTCCTCATCATTTAAAAAGCTTTTTACGCCGAAACGTTTTTTGTTATTATTTACAGAATTTAACACTTTATATACGTTCCTAAGTTCCTTTTGTTATGTTGTTAAAAAAAATCTTTTTTTTAGACTCTAACAGTTTTAAAATACAAAAATTCCATTCTTTTACGACCAAAACTTACCGAGTTATGATACTTTGATTAATTATATTTGATTAATTTTATAAATTTTAAGTATTTCGTGACTCTAAAAATGCACTTTTCCGTTTCTAGTAACCATAATTTGTAATTTACAAATAGAAAGCAAAATAGTTTTGTATAGTTTTGTAATGATTAAAAATTTATAAGACACATGCCTCAGAAATGGTCAATTATCTGTATATGTAATCTGCAAGCGGTCAGTATTTCAGATATATTATCTACGTGATATAATGTGGAATATCTTGAAAGAGAAAGTTATGCGTCAAATTCAGCTATTCATGAATAAATTAAAAGCCTTTAAAGATAGAGAAGGTTCTTTAAACTTATCGAAGAGTCGTTTGCATGAAAATAGTTTGGAATGTTAACAAATTGGTCTTTGTTTATATCTCTTATCATTGAGAATTTTCATCCGCTTGCGCTTTTCCGTTTCTAGTAACCATAATTTGTAATACACAAATAAAAAGCAAAATAGTTTTGTATAGTTTTGCAATGATTCAAAATTTATAAGACACATGCCTCATAAATGGTCAATTATCTGTATATGTAATCTGCAAGCGGTCAGTATTTCAGACTTATTATCTACGTGATATGATGTGGAATATTTTGGAAGAGAAAGTTATGCATCAAATTCAGTTATTCATGAATAAATAAAAAGCCTTTAAAGATAGAGAAGGATCTTTAAACTTATCGTAGAGTCGTTTGCATGAAAATGGTTTAGTAATGTTAACAAATTGGTCTTTGTTTATATCTGCTATCATTGAGAAATTTCATCCGCTTGCACTTTTCCGTTTCAAGTAACCTTAATTTGTAATATACAAATAGAAAGCAAAATAGTTTTGTATAGTTTTGCAATGATTCAAAATTTATAAGACACATGCCTCAGAAATGGTCAATTATTAGTATATGTAATCTGCAAGCGGTCAGTATGTCAGGCATATTATCTACGTGATATAATGTGGATTATCTTGAAAGAGAAAGTTATGCGTCAAATTCAGCTATTCATGAATAAATCAAAAGCCTTTAAAGATAGAGAATGATCTTTAAACTTATCGTAGAGTCGTTTGCATGAAAATGGTTTGGTAATATTAACAAATTGGTCTTCGTTTATATCTCTTATCATTCAGAATTTTGTTGAAATAAGAAAGTGCTTTAGTTTATACAAAGGTAGATACTTGGAGAATTATTTTAATTTAGAAATAATTTTTATATTTGAATCTTTTAGTCGAAACTAAATTGTTCAAAGATACAATTAAAAAAATAATTCAAATTTCTGTTTTATTATGTTATCTAAATGTAATTTAATGAGGCTTATTTTAACTTACACTAAATTTTGTATAATTTTGCCTTTATTTCATAATTTATAACTCCTGAAATGGAGTCTGAATGTCAAAATTTTATTTTAGTTATTTATAGGCATATTTTAATGATTTTGTTTTTCTGCAACGCATCTTTCTATAAAGGTTAATTTTCGAATAAAAAAATTTGAAAACTTTGAAATATTTTTTAAATAAAAAAACTTTGAAAACTTTGAAATTCTTTTTAAATAAAAACAATTAAAGTTATTTAATTTTTTATATGATTCATGAACCGCTTGCCGATTTGATTACTTTTATTACTTTTTTCACTATTGTGTGCCTAAAAGTTTTCTTGTTTTTTTTGTCTTTGGGGTTTATAAAAAATTACTTGCAGAATTTATAATAAATTTAAAAGTTTAAAAGGGATTTTTAATGCGATTTGTTACTGTGAACATCATATGAGGGCGTGAGTTTCAAAATCCTTCCTTATCCAGAAAATCAAATTTTAGAAAATCACGAAAAACCTCTAACTGCATCCATTACTTTTCATTGTAAACGATGATTTTACAATGACAGAAATACAGAATAAAACTTTTTTTTTTCATGGTTGTGTTTTTCGGTGCAAGTTTACCAATAGATTGATAGATAAAACTCATTTTTTAAAATTTTGGATAAGGCGAGTTTTAAACTCACGTCTTAATATTTAAAAATATTTTCTCATATAATTAAAAATCTTGAAGATAATTTATTAAAAACATAACATAAAAACTCTGTACGAAATTTCATATATATGTCTTGCAAAAAAGTTTAGATATATCGTTTTAAACATGAAAAGTTCAGACAAATTGCATTCTGAGATAAACGGACTTGAAATTTCAGTTACGGGCATGGCGGACCTGTTAGTACAACACAAAAATTGTTACATCTGGTAGTGTAATCATTGCAGAAATGTGCGGTTTGCTTAATTTAATTTATTTAAATTTGTCGTATTTTATTAGCAAGAAAAATGTATTTTTTGAAAATTTTGACACCCGGACCACCTTAAACACTGCATACAGTAATTTTAAAAATTGTTCAAATGCCCATTAATAGGTAACACTACTTTGAGTCACACTGTACGAATATTTAACTGACATGAAAACTTCAATAGAAAAACTTTTTATATATTTTGCAACAGTTAAACAGAATGAAGAGGAAAAATTTATTGATTTTTGATTCTGCTTTACGCTAGTGATGGACAAAATGAATGATTTTACTATCAAATGTATCATTCGGGCATGCGCAAAAACCTTGTTTCCAACATTTGTATATATTTTTAATCAAATACCACTGGAAATTTCGCACAAAAAAACAAACAAAATCATAGTTGCCAACCTCCGTAATACTTTTTTAACATTTATCTTCAGAAATTTTGAAGATGAAATGAATTTTTATACTATTATGTGTTTCTCAACTTGATTCTAATTAAAATTTGTCAAACTTTTTTGATACAAAATTTCTGGTAGTAGTGAATTAAAAAAAAATAAAACAATTGTTGGCAGCTACGCTTTTGCGCATGCCCGAATGATTCATTCGAATAGCTCATCCCTACTTTCCATGTCAACTTGAACTTTCTCATAGATTGAGATAGTGTAACGCAATGGTTTCCAACTTTTTGTTGGCCATGCCCCATCGAAGCGTCTGTAATGTTACGATGCTTCCCCACCCCCACCACTCCATAACATATATTGTAATACAGTAGAACCTCGATTAACCGAGCTTCGATTAATCGTGGTTTCTGTTAACCGAGCCGATAACGAAGTCTGATTTTTTGTGAATGAACCTTGAAAAAGACCACACTTTTTAGTTCACTGACCGTGCTACAGGCTTTTGTGGATTCAATGACTATTAAGTCATACTGAAGTTGTTCAAACAATAACAACTGCCCTAAAATATTTGGAGCAAAGAAGTGATGTTATGTCGATAGATTCTTCTGTTACTACAAAATTGGCGTGATCGGACAGCCACTCGTAGAAAATCTAGACTTTTTTAATGAAAGGTAATAAGACTTTTTTTTAAACAAAATAATGGGAATTTAACAAATTAATGTAATTAAATTAAAAAAAAAATTCTTGATCTGTTTTATATTTGAAAATGCATCTTTCAATATTTAACTTAGTATAGTCTCCTCGTTAGTTAAAAATATTTCAATTTGCTTTTTAAAATTTACTACTAGTAGTTGATTTCCTTTTTAAATTTGTTAAATTGTGAAACATAACTTTATATATATTTATTTTTATTATTTAAAAAACGTTTTATTGTTTTTTATTCTTATATATATTAAATTCGCGATTATAGCGAGTTTTTATACACAATTTCTATTAACCAAGATTTCCGATATCCGAGGTACTAGCGGTCCCAATTAGCTCGGCTAATCGAGGTTGCACTGTATATGGATATATGTAGTACATATATCCATACTATATGTTATTATTTAATATGGAATTATATTAACATATAGGGGAGCATAAAAGAACTTTAACACTATACCATTTGACATTACAAAAATGTTTTAAATGAAGTAAAGAAGTACAGTGAATACGAAAACTGATGGGACCGAAAACATTTTTCGAGTTAAAAGAATTTCGAGTTAAAATATTCGTAAAAAAAAGAAGAAAACTCACAAATATTTTCGCCGTCGTAAAATTTTATTTCGATTTCCTGTTAAACTATTAGTAAGTTGCATCCATTAGAACTAAAAGAAGTAAAAACAAATATTGTTTTTTTTTTTTGGAGGGGGGGCGGCGGGAGGGGGGGGGGAATCAGATAGCTTTTTTTTTTTAGTGTCTTTTTCAGCATTCTGAGATCTAGCTTGTTTGAACCAAATAAGCAAAGCTGTCTTTAAATCTCAGTTCTCATACATTTTCTCTCTGGCTTAACATACTGCGCTCAATCATTAACGTAATGGGATCCCTGTTTTTTATTATTGTTGATAATTCAGAATTGGTAATGCCAAACTCTTTGCAGATTTCTGTTTTCGTTCTTCTTTTTCATCAACTGTATTAACCCTTGCACGGGCGCCGTTTGCACTCTGCAAACATTTAATTTTAATGCTCAAACAGACAAATCGCATCAGTAATTTTTTAGTGCAATTTCGATCTCATAATGTACTTTTGGTTATTTTCAAATAAATTAGTTCGCTAACTGCTGTATGAATTAATTATTTGAACATTTTTGAATCAGAAATGTCTTGCCCTGAAAGGGTTAAGCAGCTTCATGTTCATTTGAAGCGAAATATCATTCTGTTTTTGCACCGATTTCTCAGCCATTGTGCTCATAACGCATAAGCTAATTTATAAAAAACACGAAATTCACTTATTTTCACCCAAAATTCAGTGGTTTTAACACAAAATTCACCAATTTCAACTCAAACTAACTAGATCGAAAGCGAATTTTTTTTCGTGTTAAGCGATTTTTGTTTCGTGTTAAAAGAAAAAAAATGTATTAAATTGTATAGTATACTGTCCAGACCGCTATATCATTTCGTGTTAACCGATTTTTCATGTTAAGCCTTTTCGTGTTAACCCTTAAATGCCGGATTTTTCAAAAATCATTGCAATAATGTTTTTCGGCTTTTATTTTTTTAAATAAATCATGGGAAAAATACTTCAAAAAATCATATTTTGTTTTAAGTATAGTTTACAGCTAAAAAACAGTTTGTTACTAATCGGAAATACTGGTGTTTAATTGAAAAAATAATTTCCCTTGATAAAATTCTATAATATTAAACACACAAGAATTTTAGGAACTAAAATAAGAAATAAATTTTACTTGCTCACTGCAGGTCAAAATAGGGTATTTTGCAAGCTTTTAAACTAAACAAAAAGAACAATTAGCAACAATTGAAAAAATAAATTTATCTTTATTCTTAAACAGCATTAGTGTTGTCATCTACATGTTGAAAATCGATTTAATAATATTTTCAGAATGTATTTTATTGGCAACATTAGGCATTATAGCTTCAATATTATTCTAATAGTATTTTAGAGCCTAAATTGGGTATGTTGCCGAAAAGCAACACCAGGCATTTAAGGGTTAAACGTATTTCACTGTATATTAAAAGCGATTTTGGACAACAAAAACATTTCTTAAAAAGTTACAAAATTTAAATTTTTATACGGTCTCCCGGTTCTAAAAGTGATATTAGTAAAATTTTCCTGTTACACTGACAAGTAAGACAAAAAAAGTCCTATTATTTTACAATTAAAATTGATCGAGTAATAGCTATTTAAAGTTGGAGCATATTTTTTGCTGCAAATTAGGGGTCATTCACAAATTTATTAGAAATATAATTTCGTCGAATGCAATTTTTAAAAAATGGTTGAGAGTAAAATTAACATTGCAATATAAATTTGAAATCTTTAATATAAACATAAAAGAAGAAAAAAAACCCGGAACTTTTGTTAAATAAAATGATGAAAATTAACAACCTCAATTCTTTGCGAAATGATACATGTTTATATACATGTATATTAGATTACACTAGCTTGCAAAAGTTGGGTTATGCCATGATTTTTTTTTTATTGATTCTTATGTATTCTGTACCGCTGAATCCGAAATTGACCTTCATTTTTTACCACCACGTAAATATTTTCTGCAAATCGTAAATTTTAAAATTAAAAAAAGAAAAAATAGCGAAAATTTTATACTATAAAATAGTAGTTCGATTGTTGTGTTTTTAACTTTTGATAATTGATTTTCATGTATTTTTTACCGCTGAATCCGAAAATAACCTTCCTTTTTAACCATCACTTTATGATTTTTCACAAACTGTAAATTTCAGAGTTAAAAATTTCAAAGTTAAAATTGAACCTGCTCCCCCACCTCATCGGACCCCTCAGCTGTTTAGCTATAAGAATTCCTGTATAAGCCAAAAAAATGAATAAATTATTGAATTAAATAAAATTAAATTAAATAGAAAAAAGTTTTACATATATGTTTTATAGTATCAGATTTTCGCTATATTTTAACTTTGACATATACGATTTGCAAAAAAATTCAAACCGGATGGTTAAAAATTAAGGTCATTTTCAGATTCAGTGCTAAAAAGGACCTAAAAATCAATTATCAAAAGTTTAAAAATACAGCCATCTCCTCTATTTTATAATATCCGATTTTTGTTATTTTTTAACTTTTGACAATTTATGATTTTCGGAAAATCCTGACATGATGGTTAAAAATTAAGGTAATTTTCGAATTCAGTGTTAAAAAATACATAAAAGTTTAAAAACACAACCATCACAGTCTTGTGCTATCTAAAACTTTTTCTTAAACTACTTGGCGGAAATCTATCCGAATTTTTTTGTGTTATCCGGTAAAATAAGTATAAATGGTAACCTCCGAAAATCATAATAATATTAGAATGTCATCGAATTTACGTCAGTATGTAAAATTTAATCTCTGTCGGATATTTGAAAGTGAGTTAAAGTTCGAGTACAAATTTTGAACGGGAAAAAAATACATACGATCATTGAAGTTAAATAAAAACCTATAAAAATAACATAATTTTTGTTAAAAGAAATAATGGAAAACCCTCAAATATTTATAAAATAAAACATATGTTAAAATACAATGATTTTAGCCAATCTGAAACTTAATAAAAGTTAACTCAATCGTAATACTTGTAAGATTTTTTTTCAAAGTACAGATACATATGAAATATGTTCTTCGAATACTTCAAGCACTTGGTATATGACCCCTCAAAGCATGGCCGAACTCATTTGTGTTTAGATGTAGAAAAGTGATATAAGTCATGCTCTTTTAAAGTTTCATAATTCGATTAATTTTAGTGTTATATGAACAGGACTTTTTTTTTGTCTTACTTGTCAGTGTAATAGGAAAATTTTACTAAATGTAACTTATAGAACTGGGAGACTATATTAAAATTTAAATTTCGTAATTTTTTTTAAATGCTTTTATTGACCCAAATCGCTTTTTAAATATTTTTTTACCTCATTTAAAACATTTTTGTAATTGGAACAATATGTCTATGATTAACGGGTTAGTAATTAGCCACTGGACACCGTTGAGAGCGGACACCCAGTATAATAACTCTACAAAAGCAATAAGACCATGTGAGTTCGTCTTTATCAGTTCTGCGGTTTTTTGCCAACTTACCACAGTGTGAATCAAAAGTGTTATGAGGTCTGCATTTTAATCTTCACAAAATCTCTTGAAGTGATTTGGCATTAAATTTAATAGTATTTCTACATTTTATAATAGATTTTAATAACTCATTAAGAACTAGTGAAATATTTTGGACACGTCAAGATTTCATTAAAAATAACACAATACAGATGAACGAGAAGCATTTTTTTTTTTTTTCATCATAAACATGTGTATAGCCTGATTTCAAAATTGCTTGAGTATGTCATGATATATATTAATTTACTATATATGAAGGCTGCACTAGAGCCATAGGCGTTGAGTTTGAAAGTGGATCATGTCCATTTTATGTTATTGCCAAATGATCACTTTGAAAATCAACGCATTTAAAATATCGTTGGCTAAATTAAAGGACTAGGAAATGTTTAAGAACCATTTCCTTTTCTGATGAACGTTTGGCATTTATACATTTCATAAGTTTTGTAGTTTTTCATACAGCTAATTCAAATATTTTTTAGATTAAATAGGTTCAAGATAGTCAGTTTTAGTATCATATATACCCTTAAGAATTTTCGCACGTAAAAGTTTCTTATGCATGATATATAGCATAACGAATAAAAACACGTCTTTTTCAATAAATAGTTTGAATTTTTTTTTTAAATACAATGACCAGAAAAGTTATAGAAAACTTTAAAGTAAGAAAAGAAAAAGAAAATTGAACGATCTCAAAAAGTACCTAAACTATATTTCAAATAATTTTTCTAGTATAGATTCTATTTTCAACTTTTCATTGATTATTTTATTTCAAAAGTCAGTAACAAACTTTTTTTTTTGTACTTTTTTTTTAGTCTACAACATTTTTAGAAATGCCCCCTAAAAAATGAAATTTTATGCCCCACAATGGGAGTCACTGTTGTAGAGCGAACTAGTGTGAAAAATTTGAACCGTTTTAAAAATTACTGTGTACACCTTCCTTATTTGATCTTCATATTTGTTATACTTGAAGAACTAAAGAATTTTGCAACTCGGTTGTCATTTTTAGAACATTGTGTATGTGTAATTTGGAAAAACTGTTCCAGATATACTATCTACGTGATATAACTTAGAGTCTCTTAACACGTTCACGCCGGCGCGGTGGGTCACACTCGACTGTCTCAGCGTTGTGACGTCTCCGGCTTTTTTTGCACCGCTGTTATTTTAGAAAAAATGTTGTTCCTTTACATCGCCCAATTGTTCTAATTAAATAAAACAATATTTTCTGTATTAAAATACTGGTATCCAAAAAGCCGGAGACTTGCCAGCTCTGAGACATTCGAGTGTGACTCACCGCGCCGGCGTGAACGTGTTAAAGAAAAAATTACGTTACACTTCATGAATAAGTTAAAACCTATACGAATATAAAAATATTTCAACCCTCTCGTTCACCTAAGTCTCATATGAAGCTTTTAATTTAATTCATAAAAACAGATGTCTGAATACTTCTTCTGATTAACTTTTAGTCTCATTGACATCTCTTAAGATATACAATTTCATGTTTGGCTACAAATTTGTTTTAATTTTTGATAACAATTTAGCAACACGAGATTTTTTCGTAACGGAAACTTTGTGTCCGAAGCCCTTCAACATCTTGAAAGCTGAATAGTTGTAATTGGAAATTATTTTTTTTTTTTTTTGCTTTATACAACCATAATGCTTTTGGAGTACCCCTAAGGGAGAGGGGTGTCCTCCATGGGGTGTCTTTCTAAGGGAACCTAACCCGTATTTACACAAGGAAATCCAAAGTTCGAAGAAAACCAGGGAAAACTCCGAACGATAAGGCCGACGGGCGCAATTGGGTTCGAACCCAGCACTTCCCGTCTACCAGCTTCGAGAGCAGAACCTCTCGGCCACTGGTGGGGCTCCAACCATTCGGTTGGGTAGTTTTTGCGTCGTTGTATGCGGACAGACGGACACCAGACAACTACTATAGGCGCTACGTATTCTTACAATTACGAACGCACCTAAAAAAAAGAAAAAAAAATTATATATTCTTTCAATCAATTCACTTTCCGCAAATTTTTTCCTAATCGAGTTCTGTGTTTATGTTTACGCAAAATTAATGTATTGTAACGGCAAATGTGTTTTGGAAAAACATGAAATGCAGTAAAAAAAATTAGACGTGATTTTCTAAATGAACTTTGAATGCTTATAAAAAAGTATTAAAAGAAACCTATTTTTATACTTATTTCTTTTTAATTCGCCTTCTATCAATAATGCTAAAATTCTAAAATTTCCTGTTAAATGACATTCAAAGCCAAACTATAATATATGAAACCAGACTCTTCTTTATAATAAAAAATTGTAAAATGATTGGAGATGGCAGGTTATTTTCTGTTGTTGAATTTTTTTTTCTTGAATTTTGAGCACTCAGACTACTTGCTCTAAAGCTTCAAATTCTTTCAAAATGCTCTTTTGACGTTTTCAATATAATTTTGTTGACTACTTTCCACTTCTTTTGATCTTGCTCAAGATTTTTTTTTTTCAATATTTCTTTTGCTTTAGTAGACAAAACAAAATATGAATGCAGCGGGTGACGTCAGAAATAAAATATTCAAAAAAGGAGGTCTCAGGTTGCATCATTCAAGAAATTATTAAATGTTACGAAAATTGTAAATAATAAATTTGTCATCTTTAACATGAATTTACATAGAAAACAGTTTCACAGTAAAATGCCATGTCATGAAAATATATGTTTTTTTTGTGTGTGTGCGTTCGTAATTATGTAAATACGTAGCACCTATAGTCGTCGTCTATTCCGTCCGTCTGTCCGCATATAACACGCAAAAACTACTGAATGGTTTGAAATTTAATGTATGTAATCGTTGCCGAATTTTGCCTAGTCATTTCAAATTTCATGAAAATCGAATCAAAACTTAAACGATATTAATAAAAGTTTTCTTTATTCTATTAAATCCTATCATACGTTATTAATTAAATGATACCACATGGTAGGTAATGATTCTAGGTTGCCATGGTGATTAAGTCCTATTTAATGTGGAGTTCTATTATTTCCGCATTACTGAATTTAATGTATATAATCGTAATAAATTTTGTATTCATGCATTCTTGCATGAGAGTGCAACAGCTACTGCACCGACATCTGACTGTTCATAAAACTAGTTATAGTACAAACGCACCTCATTTGCCACGTTTGATGTACAATTTCCGACTTGTTTGTATTTTGTTTTCTTTACAATTGAAAATGCATCATATTCAATGTTATATCTTTGTTTCTTCTTTTGTATAGACGAATGTAAAATAAATAAACTTTTATTATTAATGTTGTTGTTGTTTTGATCATTATATATTACAAAATAAGTAAAGAAGCTGAATTGCTTTCACCCTTTCAGCTATGAGATCGCGATATTACTGAAAGATAATATTGGATACATATGAGGAAATATGGTAATATAAAAACTCTATTGCAGTGTGTACTTGCGTACTATAACACTAAAGTGTTGATAATTAACGTATACAAGAGCACATACACACATTCGCGTATATATTGCCAGTTTTGGGGACAGTTGGTGGAATATCTCCACATTTAGTTCGAAAATCAAGTCGTTACCAGCTTGCCTATACCCTGTAAAATATTATTCCCCTATGTGGATGTTTTATACAGTGAATGCGTATGTAATGTAATTTAAAGCGAAATTATCTCCAAAGCCATACTATAATGTATGAAACCTTACTATTCATTATTAAGAATTGCAAAATGTTGACACCTGGTAGGTGATTTTTTCTGTAGATTTTTTACCCTCGAATTTCGAGCACTCCGATTACAAGTTCTGATGTTTGCAATTTTTTCCAAATACTGTGTGATGTTCTGTTTTCTGTCATGCTATAGCATTTGTATTTATGAACCGATTCGTAATGTAACTGAACATGTGTACAGGACCATACCAAGGTTTCAAGCGAGTTCGTTGACCAGCTTCATCCACCATTTCTTTTCTAAATGGCGACCATTTAAAGATTTTAAATTCAAAAAGATGTACAAGAAAAAGAAGCATTTCTCTTAACTGTTCGACCAATACAAAGGATAACTCCGGAATACTAGGATTCCGGGATCTTTTTGCTTTTCCTCGCTCTTAAAAATGGCTGAGTTATAGCAGTTTGAAATTGTAGTATTAATGACATTTTCTAACAAGACACCAGATCAAAATTTGTCGAAATATCACCAAAAATGAAACCCACTTGATAATAGCTGGCAAGTTTTTTGAAATTCTCATCTAAATTTAATATTGACGAAAACTGGGAATCTTAATTTCAATTTAGTACCATACTAAAAGTTAGGATAAAGTTCCTTTGCTCAAAGGTTAGTGATAGAAATAGAGCAAAGTTATAAAATGCAGTGTTTAAGACCTTTGGTGTGGCGTCAAATATAAAGCACATTAATAAAACGGCTCAATTTGAAATAACAGTTCCATTTATTAATTGAGCTTGAATGTTAAACTTAAACAATGAGGATATATACATGTATCTCCAGCATTTGGGGCTCCGTGGCCGAGTGGATAAGACACCACGCTGTTAATAGCTTGAGAGCGTGGGAGGCTTGCGGGTTCGACTCCCGCTGGCTTCGTTGCGCACTCTTTGTGGAGCTCCCGGATGTAAAAATTCTCTGTGTTGTAAATTTCATTGTGCTATCTCGTCCCTGTATATCGACGATGACTTATAAGCGGGCCTTGGGGTCAAGCACACAAGTCTGATGTATGTGTTCAATAAAGCTAAACCAAATCCAGCATTTGCTGGGAACTTGGGTATTATCACATATTACTAACATAACTAAAATATAACTGCTACCAAGATTAAGCGCTCGTCATCGTTTATTACTCCTTCCATCACACTCCATGGAGTTATTTCACATTAGATATACTTACCCAGTACATCAAACTGGAATAAAAATATGCATACAGTTACAGGTAAAAGAGAGTACCTTTATGACCGAAATAGAGACATAACCGTTTCGGGACGATATCACTTCCGAACAAACCACTTGACAAATTTGGAGGGACAAAACTTTGTCCAGATTTCCAACATGCGTCCCCATCGATCGTAAATACCTCCTCTTTCTTTTTATAATCTAAATCAAGAATATCACAGATAGCTCTCTGAAATTTTACATACAGATGAGGTTTTGTTAGAAAGTCTGCCTTATTATCTTTAGAACTTACATGTTTTAACTCAAAAATATTTTCATTTATTAATTGATGAATAAATTGACATCTGATTTCAATATGCTTTGTTTTAAAGTTCTCTTCACTGTTTTTGGAAAAATAAATGGCAGATTCATTATCACAGTACTGAACTGGTTCTATTTTGTCACATAAATTAAGTTCATTTAAAACTCTCGAATAACAAGTTAGTTCCTTTATGCTTTCAGTTAATGAGATAAACTCAGACTCCACAGAACTGGGTGCAATACATTTCTGCTTCGATGATTTCCAAGCAAACGGGGCGTTACCAAAAATAAATTATATAACCACTACTTGGATGTCGTTTAGTAAGATGACAGCCCCAGTTAGCATATGGATTTCTTTAACAATATCCATTTTAATGTAGATCTAGTTTCAGTAATTATTTTAAGTTAAAACTGAAAGGAAAAGAAGAACATGGGAGTTATCACCGAATAAATTGTTTTTTCATTTTTTGCGACACGCTGTATTTAAAAGATATGCTTTCCAATGCATATGAAGTATTTTACAAAAAGGCTTTTTATAAATATTTTATAAATTTTATCATGCATAAAATGTTTCGGAATTTTGCTTATATTTTCCCTTTTAAGTTTTTATTTTTTATTTCCCTTCTTATGTATAGCATTAAAACAACATTTTAATTTTAATTGCAATTATTTTTGACGATTTTGGTATCATGCAAAGAGGTTTCTTATTTCAATTTTAAAAATGATAAAAGCTTCTCTATTAACAATAAAACCAAGATTTTTTAAGTAAAATTAAGCTGCAACATATTTATAATTGCAAGGAGGCATGTCTGGAGAGTAGGGAGGTTGGCGAATGACTGGAATTCCACGTTTCGCTAAAAAAAATTCTGAATCAGGTGCGATAAATGAGCTCGACCACTGATGAATCTTACGACATCTGATGAATCTCACGGATTGATTCGCCTTGAGAATCACAACTTTGACAAAATTTGGTACAGAACCTTTGTTCATCACGTTTAGCCATCTTGAGAGAAATCGAAATCCGGCGAACACATATTGCAACACCTCACTTGGCAGCCAGCAGGCAACAACTGGCTCACTGGAAAGCAGGGAAAAAATTCACGCATGCGCATTAAGCTGTCTCCTTCTAAATGTGCACAGCGGCGCCGCCTTAGAATCACTACTGCGCTAGGGAAAAATCAAGGTTGGATAGTTATCAGACAGACCTCGCATATAAAATAACCAGCTGAGAAGTTATATTCCTGCAGTTTAGTTCTTTTTAACTTTTCAGACACATACAGTTTAACATTATAAAGGAAATATAAATATTTAAAAAGAAAAAAAAAAGAAATGACTATGAAATATTGGTATATTTTTACAGTTTGAGGTCCCTTCAACATCTCTCAATAATTATTTGAAAATGCTGATACTTTTTTAAATAAAATTCCTAAAATAATCTCTAACAAAGTTGAAAAGTGTTTATGAATTCGGTCTCTCTGTCTGTCCGTCCGTGCTCTAACTCACTTAAATATAGTCCAATTACCATTACATTAATAAATGTTATTGGGTATCACTATGGCATGTTAGGTATTGAAGATGAAGTGTATAGTATATATCAATGCAAAAACCCTTGACGGGTTAAAAGTTTCTGACGCAGCACTTTATCTTATGCTCTAAGAATTTTAAATATGGAACTTAAAAATACTGATATCAAATTTTGAGTGACGTTATGTTATTTCTTAAAAAATATATTTGTATTTATTTCACCATTTTATTTTTGTTTTATTTATAATCGCATGTGCAAAAGTTATGTTCAACATGAAAAGCTGCATAAAATTTTATTCGCTGTTGCTTTATCATTTACATCTCTCATAAATTCAAAATATGTGTTTTAAAAGATATGATATAAAATTTAAGTGACGCCTTGATGTGACTTTAAAAGGTTTGTTTTTTAAAATTCAATTTAAATTATTTTTGACTTGGTTAAAATATTTTTTTTTACATCTACACAATACTTTTAATTTTCCAATTCACTGTTAAATATATCACTTTCATTGAATCTATACTATGCATTGAAATGTATTTATTTCAATAAATTGATTTATCTTTTGTGTCACGCTATTCAAAATTGTGAGTAAGATTTATGTAAATGGTTTATTTGCGTCAAACTATCCTTTTTCATACATTTCATGTAGTTTGGACACAATGACGCAAAGAAACCATTTACATAAATCTTACTCACAATTTTGAATAGCGTGACACAAAAGATAAATCAATTTATTGAAATAAATACATTTCAATGCATAGTATAGATTCAATGAAAGTGATATATTTAACAGTGAATTGGAAAATTAAAAGTATTGTGTAGATGTAAAAAAAATATTTTAACCAAGTCAAAAATAATTTAAATTGAATTTTAAAAAACAAACCTTTTAAAGTCACATCAAGGCGTCACTTAAATTTTATATCATATCTTTTAAAACACATATTTTGAATTTATGAGAGATGTAAATGATAAAGCAACAGCGAATAAAATTTTATGCAGCTTTTCATGCTGAATATAACTTTTGCACATGCGATTATAAATAAAACAAAAATAAAGTGGTGAAATAAATACAAATATATTTTTTAAGAAATAGCATAACGTCACTCAAAATTTGATATCAGTATTTTTAAGTTCCATATTTAAAATTCTTAGAGCATAAGATAAAGTGCTGCGTCAGAAACTTTTAACCCGTCAAGGGTTTTTGCATTGATATCATTACTTTTTTGAGGTTAGTGATAAAATGATTTAAAAAAAGATACTTATGGAATTTAATGCAGATTTAATTTTTACTATTTTATTACAATTTTCCTTATAGCAGTTTGTATATAAAAACAACTGGGTAAGTATAATCGCAGATCGCACAGAGGGTTTCATTTGATATTCCTTTAAAAACACTTTATCCTTAAATTAATAAATCCAAAATGTTAATTTATAATTATTAAATCCTTACATAGATGTAGCACCAATAGTTCCAATTTTCATGGGGCAGGGAACGCACTCTTTTAAACAAACCACCTTCAATTGAAGTCATCAAAAACCAAGTTGAATAAGCCAGAGCCCGTTGAGTTGTTTGACAAACAGCAGTCTCATGTCCCCTCCTTCCCCCCCTTTTCAAAATTTTTCAGACCAGTACATAAGAATGGAACCGAAATAATTTTTTCTCTTCAGAAATTACGATAAAAAAATAGTATGCAGTACTCATAAATTTACTTTAATGCTATATAGGGTGATTATTAAGTTAATTATAACGTTTGGAATCTGTTGCATTGATGTCCGAAAGGTAGTTTCTGAGTTATGGAAGCTGGACCCATAAGGCGCCATAGAGGGGCGAAGCCCGCTAGTGTCTATCATAATTATATCTGCCATGTAGACTAATTGCGATATTTAATCAAAATAGCCCCCCTCTCCTCATCCCCGGAAATATAACAAATACAAAATGTGTCTTTATAAACCTATCGTCAAATAGGTTTTTATTTCTTTTTCCCTAAAAAAAAACATGATTTTTATATCCGTAACGTAAATAGCGGACGAAGCCCGCTAGTTCCTATCATAACATATATTTTTAATAATTTTATATAGTCTATAATAAAAATCAGACTTAAAATAGTCTAGTTCCATGAGTACTTGTAGTGTCAGTTACATGCTACGATTTTTGGATACCAGTATTTTAGAACGGGAAAATGTGACTTATTTTATCGGAGATATCTCATTAATTGAATAAGGTGAAGCAAACTTTTTGAAAAAAAAGGTGGCCAACAAGCATGGCAGTTATCAGCTATGTGACTTTGTGCTAAAGTCCATTAATTTGATCTGCTTTAAAAAGATTACGGAAGATTGAATTATAGTAGAACCTGGATTAACCGAGCTTCGATTAATCGAGGTTTCTGTTAACCGAGCCGATAACAAAGTCTGATTTTTTTTTTCCCTTTTGAATGAGCCTTAAAAATAACCACACTCTTTAGCTCACTGTCCGTGCTATACAGGCCCTTCTGCCCCCAAAAACCCTCAACTCCAAAGAAACATTGGACCCCGAGAAGTCAATAGCGAACAATGCTTTGTTTCCAGTGGCTGTGTGAACTTTCGTAAATTTTTCAATTTGCATTTTAAAATTTACTACTGGTAGTTGATTTTCTTTTTAAATTTGTTAAGCTGTGAAACAGAACTTTACATATATTTACTTTTATTATTTAAAAAACGTTCTATATATTTTTTTAAAAGAGATGTTAAATTCGCAAGCACGGCGAGTTTTTACACACAGTTTCTATTAACCGAGATTTCCGATTCCGATTTACTAACAGTCCCAATTAGCTCGGATAATCGAGGCTGCTCTGTATAATTAAAAAATCAATGGCGATCTTACTGTAAACGGGTTTCCCTTTTACTGAGGGATTTCAAAACCGAATCAGCTGATGTTAGTTGCTGTTTCCCTGCTTGATTAAATAAGATTAGTTAAACATTTGAAAATTACCAAATATAAAAGGAACTAAGTCAACAGAGTCTTTGCTTTATGGTATTTTTTAACAACACTCTAAGAAAATGATTTTAAATAAGAGATTTTAAATGTAACGTTTTAAATCTGACATAATTTTCACCAAACTTTCCTTTCTCTTTGTAACATTCAACTGAAAATATTTTTATTATTAGAAAGATAATATTATTATTTGCGCTACCTTAAAATTAGCAACTATAGTTAAAAATATCATCTCGAAATTTGAAATAAATCTCTCATATAAATATATTTTTTAATTTACACTGTTTTGCAATATGTTTTGCAATGTGTTTTGTAAACTGTTTTGGCCACTTTGGCCAATATGACGTAATTTCCTCCATTTACGACTTTTAACACATATCAATGAATTTATTATTTAAAAATTTTCTTTTTCTTTTAATATTCACGTGTAAATATAATTTTTATGACGTAATTTTCAATGTTTTCCTTCTTTTAATGCGTAATCATTTAATTCTAATTTGAAAATAATTGATTATTTTATAATTTTCTTTCATTTTAAGTAAGCATGTGTAAAAACAATTTTTATGACGTAATGTTTAATATTTTCCTGCTTTTAACACGTTATCATTTAATTCTAATTTAAAAGGATTTTTTTCTGTTTATAATAGTCACGTGTGAATAAATTTTTAATTTAAAGGATATATTATTCTTTGCGCTGTTTTGGCAACAATTTAAAATAACCTTTTCTAAAATATGTAAAAAATATCTCTGGAAATTCTGAAAATTTTAATTTATAATTGAAATAAACCGTCAAAAAATTAGGCAAGTTAAGAATAATAAATGCACTCTGCAAACTTCGAGTTTCTATTGAATGATTAAATTGAATGAAAATGATTAAATTCCCATGTATATTTTTTTTCCTATGAGTCTTTTTTAATGAGACAATTTTATCCAGATTTAACATTAAATATCTCTTAAAATAATTCTTCGATTTAAAAACTGCCTGCTTCAACGTTTTTATCAAACATTTCTCTATAATACTACGCAATTGCGTCAAAAGATGGCGACACCAGAATTCTGATATGCTTATTATGTAAACTGTAAATATTGCAAAGTTAAATAAAAAGAATTGTCTCGGGGTTATCAAACTTCATTGATATTTATAAATAAAACATTTCAACTAAATTATTTATTATAAAAGAATTATTACATCACAATAGCTTTTATGCAAGGAAAATAATAATTATAATAATAATAATATTATGGATGTCAGTGATTATATATTGATTGACCGTCATAATAATAAAAAATGATATTATAAAAAGAAGAGCTGAAATGAATTATTTTTTTACGTTTCTGATCGTGTGATTTATATTCAAATAATAATTATTAATGTATATTTTTTGTAAAGTGATTGAAATTAAATATATTTATAAAATTTATGGTAATATTTTTATTGTTGAAAAATTGCCAAGAAATAATCATCATCAAATTGGCGTCGTTATAATTGTAATTTTATTTAACTCAATAGCAATTAAAAAAATTACAAAGGAACTGAGAATAATGGTCAACTAGCCGACTTAAAAAAAAAAAAAACATTCACATGTGAAAACACGTACCACAGAGTATCGAACTGCCTATCCTAAGGTCAGTAAACGATGGCCCTTAGCCATTTCAGCCAGTGGGAAGACAAAATTTTTCTCCCCAAAAGTGGTTAAAAAGAAAGCATGTGTATGAATACAGTGTCATGCATTTTCGGTGAAATTTCCATAGAATGGCGAAGAAATATAGTCCGATTTTTCATGCGCATTATAAAACGAACAAGAGTCTTGCTGGAAACAAGTAAATTGTTATTTGGTTCATCTGAAACATATTTATTTGATTTTTAAAAAATCGGCCGTGTCATTTTCGAGAGAAAAAAAAATCGAATTATTTAACGAACGAGAGTTTTCCCAGAAAAAAGAAAAGTGTTATTCACCTCGCCTTAATCACATTTATATTATGTATCAATTTAAAAATAATCGTTAGAACCGTTTTCGAGATTTTCAAATTAGGAACTTCCTCGATATTATACCAACGTTTTCACTTTAAAAATGGCTATTTAGATCTCAAAATATACTGCACGTAGAAATGCAAAAATTTCAGTATACGATTAGACTGCAGATATAAGACTGTTCTACAAAATTCAGAACAATAAGACATATATCTGCTGAGTTATTAAAAGGCGGCTTTTCGCGTTTTCTTTGATGTCGAGTTAGCTGTATATATGAGTTCCGCCATCTACGAATTCTATGATACGATACGATTTTAACGATACGATACGATACGATTTTAGGCTTAAGGCTGCGTCACTCGAAATACTACCGTCTTCCATGATTTACGGTTCATTTACAGAAACACTCAAAAGAATCCCGTTACATTACGGTCTCTGGGTAAAAATCGTTTGCGGTGTATTTTGATGATATTACAGTATTTTAAACACACTGAAATTTATATATATCACTGAGGGGAACTACACGGCGCTTACTATAGAATAGAGTGTGCATAAAATATATCGTTGACTTACATGGTCACTCAAAACAATTTGGCTACAGAAGAAATTGAACTATTGAAGTCTATGAACAATAATTGCTGAAAGGATGTTTTCAGTTGTAGTACACGTTTATAAATTGAACTATTTTTAAGGTATTACTTGGTGTGGATAAATTCTAGAAGTCATATACAAGGCTGTACAAAATTCCTTAAGTACTGTTTATTCACGGAAATTGCTGAAAGTAAATTTTCAGCTGTGCTATTCGTTTCAATGAACTAAGTTTTAGCATACTGTGTAGTATACATACAAATCCGTTGATCATATACAGGTCTGCAAAAAACAAGAAAAACGGATATTTTCCGACTTTTGATTGTAATAACAGAAATTGGGTTTTAATTACTTTTTAAGAGCTTTTCAAATTGTTTATTTATACATCATATATTTCTCTTTAACCCGTTTGTGCCTGAATTTTTGTTTTCTCAAATTTGTTGCTAAAATCACTTTAAAATGTTGCAAAATGAACTGAAAATGTACAAAAAAAAAAAAAAATTACGCTACAATTTTTTTTTGTATTTATTTAATAAAATGTAAACGTACTAAATATGGGAATATGCATAATAATTGTAATAGTATGATATGCATAATTATATGTTTTGTCTAAATTTATATAAAATAAACTTTTAAATTGTATATTATATACTATAATTAGTATTATTATGAACTACTAAAAAAATATATTTGATATTTTACAGGGACTAATAACATTATATGTATTATTAGTAATAAACTAAAAATCACCGTATATGAAGCTTTAAAACAATTTACTTTATAATCATCTTGAAAAGGACTTTACGTAAATAACTGTCCCCTAAATGGCTAATACAAATAAGTACCCATTCCCGCCTAGCGCCCTATTTTTGTATGTTACAAAAATGCATAAAAAATAGGCTTGAACATATAATTTCACAATTTAACCCTTTAACTGCCGACGAAATCTTATGCGATCTCCAGTGCCTTACTTAAATCGCATATTTTTGTAATTAAAGAAGGTGTATATTAGTTTTCTGAAATAACAGTAAGAAAATGGACATGTTATTCTGTTATATACAATGGCCCAGGTGGTGAAAAATGCCTCGCTATAATTGGAATTCCTCATCTCTTTAATAGATGCATGTATTTTCTACAGCAGTATATATACGTCCAGGGCAGTTAAGAGGTTAAGAAAATGCGTATTTCAAAGAAGTCTAGAAGCTAAGATTATGACTTAGTTATTTGGATCATTGACAGGAAAAACACAAATGAACTTACTTTTTACATTTCGTTATCTTAAAAAAATAAAAAACCTATAAACTCCGAAAAAAGCTTTCACTTAACCAAAAAATAGCCATCTTATTCTGTCATCTTTCGGTAATAGATAAAGACATTTATAGATAATTATTTCATACCATTTTCATGTTATAAAGAAGAAGAAAATTATACAAATTTATTAAAATTCGAAGCTTCCCAAAAATAGGACGCTAGGAATAAATGGGTTAATAAATTATAAAATTTTGTTACAATATTCTAAATGTATTGGAAATTGTTAAATAATCTATGCCGGCCGCATGATTTTTCGTTCTTTTTTATGTTATTATAAGGATGATATTGATGACTATTTTTTAATTATTATTATTTTGTTTAATTATTTAATAGAACTAATCTTCAAGATAGATTCTTATTAATCGTATTAGTTATAGTTTTTCAGAAGTTTTTATCTTTAGTTTTCTTTTTTTTTATAGCATTAAAAAAACATATTTTGTGCAATTATTTTTTATTATCTTAGTACAACGCATACAGATCTCATATTTTACATTAATAAAAGAACGAAAGCTTTTCTATTAACGATTATGCCAAGAACATTATATTTTCTTATCTATTATCTTCTTTATGCATTGCGCTATTAAAAATGGATCTGGAAGATAAAACTCGAAAGAAAAAAAGAAGAAAAACCTGCAAAAAGGAAATGTTTGAAATGAAAGAGACAGATTTTCTTATCTTTTTCCCGTGATAGATTTATAAGCATTTACAATTTTTTTCATGAGAAAACACCTAAAAGCTTTATCTCGTAAAACATTTCACAATCGTATATTTTAAATAAAACTAAGCTACATAAAATTTGCAGTTGCAACAAGTAGATTGACTGAAATGTAATTTCAGTTCTTTCTTAAATGGTACATTGTTATTGAGAGAAGCAATACCAAAAAAAAAATTTTATTGTTAAAAAATCCTATAAAAGTTAAAGGCGTTTATTTCGTATTATAATTACACTGTAAAAGAAAGAAAAAAACTGTCAAACTAACGAAAAAAACCCTGTAAATTTTGGCGCCAGTGAAAAACCTTTTAACTCACAGAAAATATATGTAATCTGTTCATTAAAATAGTTTATTTCTGTAAAGAATATACATTTTTTTTTCTTTAACCTTTTCCCGTGGGCTTCCAATCCAGCATAGAGTTCTTGTGAGGGGCTATTTGTCTCGCGGGGGTCGAAAATACTCAGCCTGGTTTCTCTCTAAAAGATTTCTGAAGGGAGGCAGTTACAAGAGATTTCTCCTCTCTTTTCATTCTTATCAGCAGTTTCGGTAATGCACCCTCTCTAATTCTACACCAGTTGGGGTTTTGTACCCTTCACGACCCAATTGAAAATGATGCTTTTTGACTAAAAAATAAGGTTTTGATAAATTCTTAGGAAAGCCTTTTTTTTTTTTTAAAGCATTATTTGTAAGTTTTAATTCACACAATTCTAAGAGATTTTTTTCAATTTTATTCTGAAATTAAAAAAATTAATTAAATATAATAAAATGATTCTATAAAAAAAAATAGATTAGTATTAAAATGGACAGACTTTTCTATCTATATCCCAGCTTATTGCCAATGTAAATTGAAATTCCTTGAAAATCATCTGTTTAGATTTTAAACAAGAATAAACAATAGTGTTACGAAACAATACGAAAAACAAGTGCATTGTTAGAAATGTCCTGTTAATATGCCTTTTAAATAATTAGAAATTGCATGTAAATTTTCATGTTGATTTGTTTATTTTTTAAAACTATTATTCGTTAAAAACGCGATTCTAATCTTGAATTGAAAGCTAAATAATCTTCAAACATGACATTTGTCATAATTTGTATTAGTAAATTGCGTTTGGAGGAAATAAAAGCCAGAGGGTAATCTTCGGTGATGCGTTTGTTTACTTTTACAGTAAATGATTAATATTGAAGTTTTCATAAAAATATTTTAATATTTCAAAAATAACGATAGATTTTTAGACCGTCCAAAGTGCTACATAGTTAAGAGACACTCCCCCCCACTTCTTACCTCCTTTTTAATAATTCCAGCATGTTATTTCATATATGCTTTTCAATAATTTATTCACACGCGTTAAACTACACAGAAAGTTAACTATTCAAAATGAACATCTCAAATTTATAAAGAAAAAATACTGAAAGTGTCTGCAACGCTTGATTGAAAAAATAAATTATTTTTCTTAGAAGCAACAACAAAAGAAAAGTGGCAATGGGATTATTAAAAAGTACTTAATTTTGTTGCTTTAGGGTTTGGCAAACTATACAGGAAATCTAAAAAGCTTGATTAAAATCTTATTGAGAAAATTTTGCAACTAGACAAGTATCTCTTTTCGCAAATAGCATTTTCTTCTTTTCCTGCAGATCACATTTGCAATAAACGTATTTATTCAACATGTTATATTTCGAAAGTTTTATGTCTTCTCTAATTTTAAAATATTATTTTAGTCCAATATTTTCAAACTTCCTGAATTAAAATGATTTATTTAAAAATTCTTAAAATATTATTGTTTTTTACGTAGCCTCCATAAAAGCTTCACTTTCATTTTTTTTTCTTTACCATATAACATTTTCCATCATATAACACTTTCCATCATAGTTTAAAAGAGTTTATGAATTCGTTTTGTCTGCCCATGCTTTAAACTGCGTAAGTATAGTATCCCATAAATATAGTAAGTATCCCATAAGTATAGTAAGTATAGTATCCCATATAGTTTGCTATAAATTTGATATGTTATTCAGGTTTACTATGGAATGTTCAGTATTGCAAATAAAGTTTGTATCATTTACGGTTCAATTGCATGAAGATTCAAAGCAATTCCGATACATTATGATCTTTTGGACTTATTTTTATGACGTTACATTATTTTAAATATATTGAAAATTATCTATCTCAATGAGGTGTATTGCAAAAAAAATAACTGAAGAATATGATGTGCATAGAGTTTTACATTAATTTACAGTGCATACAAACAAATTCGGGTACCGTGAAAATATAATGTAAACAATGAATAATATGTAAAATAATTACCGGAAGATGATTTTAATTGTGGTATGCGTTTTTATGATTTTTTTGTGTCTAAATTCTTTAGATCATATACAGAGCTGTAAAAAATATCTAGTACATATCTAGTTTTTGAAGGGATACTTTTGAAGCAGAGTTTTCAATTGCGCTCTGCGTTTAAATTGAACTAAATTTTAGCATATTATGAAGCATGCATACAAATCTGTTAATCATACACAAAGTTGTACAAAAGATATGGACACCTTTCCAAGTATTGATGGTGATTCCTTAAATTGGGATTCCAAATGCATTATGCGTTTTTTCAAATTGTTTAATTAGACATCTTTTTTCACCTTAATAAACTGTGAATTTTTGTTATGGTATTCTGAAAGTATCGTAAATTGTTTCAGAGACAGACCTGACACAAGATCTTTCGTTCTTGTTTTGAGTATTAAATTGTTGTCTAACATTCAGTAAATTTTATAATGCATAAAAACTGTAACATTTTCCCTATAACACTATATACATGTTAAACACAAAAATTTCTGTCCAAAATATGGTTCAGCAATCCTTTATAAAATATTATCAGTTTCAAACATCTTAACATGAATGAAATGTAGATTAAAGAATTGTTGATGTTATATAGTAATTTATTCAAATTGCCGCATGCATTTTTCTAAAAGAATTATAAATTACAAGTACGCACTGTATTTTCGATAGGAAATTTTTTGTAATGATCCTAAATACTATTTAAATTTCCAGAATATTTATGAATATTTCAAGAATATTCATGAACGTTAAAGAGTAATCAGACGGACAGACATACCATCGCAGAGACGGATAAATGACCCGAAGTCACATACACTTTTGTAATTCGTAGAAAAGTTATAAAATATTTCTTCAAACCTTATGCTTATCACTTCTAATAAACATTAAGCTTCTAATCTGGATACTTTTTGCTAAAATAAAATAAAATAAAAAGTCTTTGTACTGTTTACCCATTTTCTTATAATAAGTATTTTTTTAAAGAGAAAAAATAAAGTAAATTAAAATATATATATATATAAGAAAATCTTAATGCACAGGGCTGGAAATGGAAAATTCTACGAGTCAGAATGCTATTTCAAAATTATTGTTCATTATTAAACAAAACAAAACAAAACAAAACAAAAAACTTCAGGCAAATTAGTCAACCCTACAAAAACAATTTAAAAAATGCGTTAAAATTCTAAATAATTTTAAAAATGTTACTGACAGCAGAATAAAATCTCAAACCGGAACAATATTTTTCATAATTTAACGAAGAATCGAATTATTGTTCTCACCTTTCCTATGCATTTCGTGCTCCGATAGTGCAGGATTTTCCATTTCCAAGAAAACTTCTTTTACAATAAATAAATAAAAAGGATAGAATCTTTACACCCCTCTGACCAAACAATACTCAAAAACAAGGTCTCCATCTCGCCGGTGCCTTATGGTTGAGAACAATGGCTCCTATCATGGGGGAACTAATATTTTTTTTCTTTCAATCTTTCTGCATGTTACATTGTAAAGTGACTTTTCTTACTGAAGTAAACATAACTTTCGAAGGTCGTGCACTGTGCCATCATGATGTGATAGATTTTTAAGTGATCTGACTATAAAAGAGAAGTACAGTGTCAACCTAGTAGCACTATGTATAATTTTAATATTATTTTAAAAATTCATTTCAGATAAGCTGAAAACTATTTGGCTATAAATTTTAGGAATTACGGAAATTCGGTGGGCTATAGAAAATTAAAAATGCTCCTTTTTCAATGAATCTAGTTCCTAACACATTTACTGCTACAATAAATATAATGATGATGTATGTTTTTAAGGAGTTATAATAAATAATTTTAGGCAAATTTTACATACTTATGAAGAAGAAGAAGAAATAGTTTTTTAATTGTTTATATAAATTGCATCCTGAATATTGAACAAATTACTTCTACATTCACAAAAATACAATTATTTGTTTTTAAAAAAAATTAATTGTCATTATCTCTTTTTGATCATAATTATTTCTTCTAATTTAACTAACTGTACAGTTTAATCTTCATTTTAATCTTCAGATTTCTTCAGTTCTTGCTAATTTTAATCTTTAGTTTTAGATATATCTCACTATGTAATAAAATCCAATGTCATGGTTCCAGTTCGAGCTCATCTGTTCAATTGTTACATCATCTGTCACAGCTTCGTTTCCGGTGAGATGAAATCATTCTTTTACAATTACGTATGCAAAGGTTTGAAGGTTTCTCTTTAAAAATTTGGTTTCCGGTAAAATGGAATCATTGCCTATAATTACGTATGCAGATGTTAAAATTGTGAAAATATGTTTGTGCTTAAAACTGAATTAATACCACATGAATGATGTGGCGCTGGGAATATAATATTTCAGGATTTATCATCTGCTAACAGGCAACATAAAAGTAATAAATATTTTTAGCAATTATTTTTAATTTTAGTTGAAAATCTCGATTTCAACTCACCGTTCTAGGACGGAGTTTACACTAGTATATATATATTTAAAAAAATTTGTATTTTAAATTTTATATTTCATAAATAAATAAATGGATATTATGTAGGCATCTAGAGATACAGACATATAAGCAAATACATAGACATACACATGGGTACAGCGAAGAACTTAGAATTTAACACCATTTCAGACAAATGTAAAAGATGCTTTATGTTAAGATTAATGCATGATGTATTCAAACCAATCTAAAAATAATAATGAAACACCGAAATTTCCGCATACAAATGTCTTAAAATTTTATAATACGAGTTTTTCTTTCAGGGGAAAAAAAAATAAAACACAAACACAATAGTATTATTGTTACTGTTTCTCATTATCGCTGATTTTTTTTTTTTTTAATTTGCTCTGACTATTGAAGAAGAGGGCTCCTTTTATGAAGCCTTGAAAAATATGGATGTGACCCCCCCCCCCCCTCTTTTCAAATTAAAGATCCTATGTGCAGATAGACACACTGGAGACACACTGGAAAAAAAAAAAAACCTTACATATTGAAGGCTTTATAGTCACAACTTCAATAAGAATTTGAAATGTAGATATTTATCGGATACTAAAATAATAATAAGAAGAAAAATTAGTTTTTTAATTGCTTATATAAATTATATTTTGAATGTTGAACAAATTATTTCTACATTCACAAATACAATTATTGGTATACACAAATACAATTATCGGTAAAAAAAAAAAAAAAAATCAATTGCTATTATCTTTTTTAGATCATAATTATTTCTTCTGAGTAAACGAATCAGTCCCTCTCATTCTTCCTCTTTTCATTCTTTCTCCCCCCTCCCCCCATCCCCGCTTGCGAAAAAAAAAATAAATAAATAAATAAATAGGATAGAGAATTTCCACAGACGTTTCATGATATTAATCTAAACACACAACCTACTATGTATATACACAGGGCTTAGTGCGTAATAAAAAAAGAACAACAACAACAACAAAAAAAAAATTACTCTAGTTGCAATAATAATAAGCGTAGCGCATATACACCCTACCTCTGCCTCTTCGTCCCGTATATTTTGTTGTTCATACATTATCTCCAATTTTTTTTTAATTTTAATTAGATCTATATAAAATTATATATATATGATCTAATAAATGAACAGCGTAATATATATATATATATATATCAAGAGTATTTTCAAAAATCTTATTTGCCAAAGATATTTCTATATAAAGTACTAACAAAAAAATAACATACGCATAAAAGTTGAACTATTGCCTCAACTGGCGTGTGATTGAAAGGAGAATATCTGGTTATTCTGTACTGAGCGCGCGAAGTCATTACTTACGGATTTGACACTTTTACGACACTAATCTCCGCCTCCTCCACTTTCGTTTTCTCTACCCCTGTTCCAAGAGAAAGTGTCACGAGCCCCTCAGAAGATCCTTCTCTTTCTGGACACATGCTGTCACAGCCCCCGAGAAGAGGTTAAAAATTGAAAAATCCATTTTTTTTCTGTTTTAAAGAAAAAAGTTTTTTTTTTGTAAAAAATATTTTTTGCAATTTTTACAGAAAAATATTTTTTGTAATTTTTACAGAATTTTTATCCCAACTCTCAGTATGATAACAAACAAGAATATCCCATCCTTTTATCCATAGCTCATAAAAAAATTGCTCCCCGATAACACAATCAGAAATTAATTCTATCTGTTTTCCCCACATCTATGTATCTTTTCCTTTATGAGTAAAATGTTAAGGTTATTCTGAAAAAAAAAGTTAACCATTCTGATATTATAATAGTTTTTGGCATCGATTTTCCGCTAACTACAATAAAATTAACCGTTAATGTCCGAAATTTTGAGTTAATAGAAATTTCCCCTTCCAAAGTATTTTCCTGATTTTTTTTATTATACCTTTAGAAGATTCGTGCAAACAATAAGTAAAATTTATAATATTTTGGTCTAATAAAATTGATAAACTAAATCGATGGATAGGGGTAGTGGGAGTGAAATATGTATTATTTCACGCAAAGCATTTTGTTTTTAAATATTGTGTTTAGCATTTATAGTACCAATATAACAGCTAAATATCTAAAATTTTCATATCTGAAATTTCCCTCTTCATCAAGAAAACTCTACATTTACATCTAAAATTGGAAAAGAAATTATCTATTTAAAAAATATTTTTCCTTTGCACAACAAATAACGCTTTTGTAACATAATAAGTACACTGTAAAAAATACCTGTACTTTTTACTGAAAAACACCGTGTTAATGAATAAATTATAGACATTTTCTGTACATTAAAGTGTTTTCTACTGGCGCCAAAATTCGCAGTTTTTTTCTGTCAATTTGAGAATTTTTTTACAGTGTAAAAATTCTGGAACACTAAATTTTATTCCGGTTAATCGATGTTTAAATTAATTTTTGTAAAAAATACCTGTATTTTTTACTGAAAAACACCATGTTAATGAATAAATTATAGACATTTTCTGTACATTAAAGTGTTTTCTACTGGCACCAAAATTCACAGTTTTTTTCTGTCAATTTGAGAATTTTTTTATAGTGTAAAAAATCTGGAACTCTAAATTTTATTCCTGTTAATCGATGTTTAAATTAATTTTATTAAAAAAATTGATGGTACTTTAATGTAACGTTGGAGCTAAAAGGGTTAAACGGACTTCAGCTCTCTTCACTTTTATTTAAATATAATAAATGTATAAAAAAGTTCTTAAAACAAAACAAAATAAGTGAGATTATACAATAATATTCCGTGAAATGTAACGCGCAATCCATTTATCATATCTAATGTAAATTACCCTTGAAAATGAAGTTTACTTTCATACGTTTTATTAGATTAGTTTATTCTTTATTTACTATTAAACACTGTATTCGTGTTAAAGAAAACTACATTTTCTCTGTAAATATACTTTAATTTTTTATTGCAGCACTAAATAAAATTTTAAATAGATCTCAGCTCTGTATATTTTAATAAAACGATTTGTCCATAAACCTAGTTATAAAAGGATACTTTAGTTTATATTTGAAAGTCGTATTTTCTTATCAAATGTTTGCCTTTTATATTTGGAATAATAATGTCGCTAAAAAGTAATTTAAATGCATGAAACTGAGTTTAATATTTATCAAAGGAAGATTTTGTGTGACTTGTAAAGTGTTTTATAGCTTTAATTCAGTTTTCTATCAAAATAGTTTCCGGTTTCATTTGAAAAACTGCTTTTTTCCATCAATAAAAGTAGTAATATATAAATGGAAAGTATGTTTTAAAAATGTTATTAAAATATTTTAAAGAATATAAAGCGATTGATTTTTAATCTTCAAAAAATTATTTTTCTTTTTTCTTTAACTTTTCTGATTTCTAGTATTCTAATATAATTTATGATTGGTAACGTATTGATAACATAAATAAAATTACTTAATTGTTATTAGGTTTAAATTGACAGACACCCATATTACTACATTAAAAATATCTAAAACTATCATTGTTTTACAGATAATGCAGAAAAATGGAAAAAAAAAAAAGTTTAATATTGCACATTATTCACGTAACATGCTATGAAGATTTTTATTATGAGGAAAAAAATAATAAATAACTGTTAATATTTCAGTTGCGCAGAAAGGATCTTCAAAAAGCAGTGAATTTGAATCATTGTTACTCATAAAACTAACAGTGTCCTTCTTTTGCATGTTCTTAAAATAATTTTTAATAAATAAGTAACGTGCTGATATAATGAAATCCACAATCAACCTAAATGCATTGAAAATTCCAATATAAAAAAAAACTTCATTGGCACCTGCAAATGAACGGTAGAGGCGGGCGGTAGGCAGTACCCATTTTTCTCCAGGACTTTGAAAATTTATTAACTAAATTGTCTTTATTTCGGAATGTTAATAAAAATTTCTTATCCTCTTCGCTGTAGAAAGCAGTTTTTAATTCTGTTTCTTTCTTTTCTTTTTTACATTCAACTACTTTCAATTTAGCTTAAACGATGGTTTCAGGTAGCTCAGAGGGGGGGGGGGGGGAAGGGGGCTTGAGCTGGTTGGAGGGGAGCAGGAACCCTGCGATGAAAAGAAATAATAAAAAAGAACTCCTTCGATTATCTGTTTTGTTAAATGTTGGAAGAAACTTATTTTTTAACATTCAGTATTCCTCGCTTGTTTTTTTTTTAATTGCTTTTAGCCAATGAATGCAATAACAAAAGAAGTTGAAGTCAGGCTATTGTGATAGCAGAGGTTCATTTGAATGTACTCCCCCCCCCCCCCCACACCCGCATTGTGTCCCTGTACAACTTAAAACAGACTGATGGAATAAATACAGATTACTTTTAAATTTTGATGTCTCAAATATTTGAAAATTGAAAACGGCTGCTCATATTATCATATGATAAAGTAGGGCGAGTGGAGCAATACTACATCATGTTAAGAATGCATATGAGTATTGTACCAAAACAAGCCGATTTTACTATCACATTTGTTATGGAAAACTCTTGAATAGAATTACCGAAACAAGTTTCGCGCATGTTCCTAAAATAAATTTACATTATCTATTAAATTGTTATGAATAAGCACATAATTTCATCATATTCATCACATAATTTTCTTTTACGTATCAACAATAAAAAAAATAAAAAAATAAAAGAAAAAGTATTTTTAAAATAAAAATATACATCTAAAAGTTTAGTTATTAATTTCTACAAGGTTCTAAAATGACTTATCTTTTACCCTATGTTATAGGTAATAAACATAAACAAATCTATAACTTTTCAAAAGAAAAGAAAGAAAGAAAAATCAATCTTTTAAAGATTGGATGTTTTTTTTAATCATCATTTAAGAAATTTATTCATTGACATTTTCTTTATTTAACTCATAAACTCATTTTATGAGAGTGGAAATGCTTCATGTTCGAAACACAAGCTTGCCGACAAGATGACAGTTTTCGAAACTTAACTTAACATAACATAAAAATTAACGCTTCACAATATAAACATAAGATTTCGCAACACATTACTAGTACTTGACTGACGAAAACTTTAACATTACATTATGCGAGAGAAAGTATGCATTTAAAATATTTACGTGAAATACTCACAGTAACGAAAAAGTATGCACAATAAAAAAAATAGTGGTCGGAAAACGGAGTAAAATCGGTCGGAGGAGCGATCGAAACAGAAACTTGTGCTTTCTGCATTTTGCGAGGGTGCTGTCCCTAGACGTTAGTTCATAACGTGGATCGCTCTGTACTAGGGTGGTCACAAGAAATCAATTTTCTAATTTTTGGGGGGGAACCCCCCAAAAAGTTGCCAATTGGCTAGAAAATGAGATTGGCAAAGAATCAGTTCATTTGGATAATGTTAACCCGTGCCTCACTGAGGTCAAAGTTTGAAAAAAATGTTAATTTTTCGCAAAAAAATGCTGTTTTTATTTCACGAAGTGAATACAATTGAACCTAGAAATATAATGCTGATCTCATTTCATAAAAAAATGTTTTTCCCTTGAAGAACCACACACCACTTTTTTGTAAAAAATTATATATTTAAACATATGCGCATTTTTCAGGATCAGACTCGATCTGAATACTAAAAATTGACTTTTTATGAAAATGCGAAAAAACATACAACATTTTATTTCATCTGCTTTTCACCTTTCTGTTTTCATTTTGTACATAATAAAGGGTTTAATTTTAAAAAAATCAAATGTAAATGAAAGAAATCGAAATCTAAACTTAAAGAATTAAAAGAAAGAAAATATAAAAATCAGAATAAATAATGTTCAAATGCGTTTTATTATTAAAGTTGTGTTACAAGAAAGGAAGCATTATAAAAAAAAGAAATTATTATCACTTACAATTTTCACAGTAAGATGGTAATGGCTGAGATAAGGTCGCTTTTGAAGTGTCTTGAAAAGTTTTTCTACATTCAGATACAACTTTTAGCAGAAACTGTTTTTGTTCTTCGTCTTTTGTTAAGCAAGAATCAAAATTTCAGATTAATTTTATTCCCCTCTCAACTGTGTCATTGACAACCTTAAAACCATTCACTATTTTTTTCTGCTTTAAAATAGTGCTTATTTTCACATCATACATTGGGATCGGTATTTAAAAATTGCATATTAATATAAAATCTCTTAAAATTTACAGTTTGAGATGAAACTAAAACACTAACTTCTTTGTATAAATAATCCACTTCGTTAAAACTTTTTGTTGTTCTTACATTCCTATCATCATCATCAATTTCTTCTTCAAATGACTTTAATTTTAAAGCTATGCTTATTTTAACTTATTTCCCAAATTATCATCTAAAAATGAAGATGAAACTTGATCCTTATTAAGATACCAAAGGCAGATTACCATTTTAGTGAATGCTTTGTCTGTAACCTATTTATCAATTTTTCTGTTGTCAACAAATGATTTTAATAATTGCATGTCTTGATTGGGAGTTTTTATTGGAGCTTGATTGGGAGCATTGAACTATGATTTGACAATAAATATTTGTTATAAATAAGCAAATGTCTCTAATACCTTCTTTTTCTAAATTTCATAATAAGAGCTGAACCCTGAAAAGGTATATTTTGAGAGAATAAATGACCAGTATATCTGGCATGATGAATAGTACCAGGTGCTTTGAAAAAAGGCTTTTGGAGGAAGATGTCTTTTAAAATTTACACAAAGTTGGATAAATTCTTTATAATCATCCCTGTGCTGTTGTGCATTGTTTAATTGTTCTGTAAGAAAACTTTAAATTTCATCTGAATTAAGTGTTTTGCATGTAATATTTCATATTCAGTAGCATTTTTATACTTAGTTTGAACTAACTTAGACCACCCAATTTGATTCTTTTAAATATCTGGCTGAGGGGCAGTGCCAATTTCACAATCAAAAACAGCTTTTAGGGTAATTCCCAAATTATGGTGGCGACATCGTAAATATAGAAAATATTTCCTTTGATAAATGCTATAGCAAAATGCAGGTTCCTCTGAGGTGACCAGTTTTTACTGCAGTGGTATCAAAACGCATTGCCGGATTTTACTAAGTTCCTCCTACTCTTCAATTGCTGAAAATACAGCTTTTACTTGAATTATTTCGACACTATTTTCAGACTGAGGAACTCCTATTTGTTGGAGTTTAAGTGGCCTATCAAGCCAAAAGCACCCCATTCTCGATAGCAGGAATTCGCTGTCTCATATTTAAACAATTAGAAAAAATCTCTTGTGGCTATGCTGCTTTTGAAATGGAAATAGGTAAAATGCTCTTACCTGGGATTCATCAATATCGCGATGACGTATAACTTCATCGGTGTGGCGTGGTCAGGGATTTATCCAAAAGCTTCTTGAAGAAATTATTTTTATTTTATTTTGTGAAGCATTATTTATCCTTTGAAGTATCCTTTGAGAGCTTAATATGAATCCGCTAAATCCATGGGAAGATATAATGTAATATGAATTAGTATTGTGTGTTTTTACGATAAAGAAAGATTCAACTTTTAGCTTTAAATTCTTAGTTATTAGAACATATGCTTTAGAGAGTTACTCAAGTGGGCTGTAATAGCACTCATTATCAAATGCGGAAGTAAAAAGAAGTAGTTCGTAAATTGGCTTGTTAAAATGATCTGTGTTTTGTAACAAGTTCTTTCTTTTCTTTTTTTTTAATCACTTTTAGCAGTTGCCGAAGAACATCTGGGGAATTAAATTTAACACCCCTCCTTAATCTCCTCAGATGGATAAGGTAACAAGGTCATAGTCTTGATGTCACACAAAAGTTGAGGTTTGGGTGTGGGCTTCGTCAAGCAGTCAGCAATCATGTATTGCGTGGGACAATATTTTAATTCGATAATTTTATCCTCCTTTAATTGTCTTATGGCGTGAAAGCGGATATCAATGTGTTTTGTCCGCTTCGAAAATTTTTCATTTTCTGGTCATCTTTATACTGCTTTGGTTGTCATGGTAAAGTAAAATAGGTTTTACTTGATACAAGTTAAGATCTTCTAGCAGTTTTAATAGCCATAAAATTTCTTGTCCTGCGGTTGCTGCAGCAACATATTCCGCTTCAGCGGAAGAATATGCAATGCTTGACTGTAATTTTGTAGTCCATTGAATGGGATTATCACCCAGAAAAAAAATATTGCCGGTGGTTGATTTTCTATTTTTAGTGTCCCCAGCCCAATCAGCATCAGCATACGCGATGAGTATTGGTGGTTTATTTTTGCTTATTGTTAGGCATAGGTTTTTTGTGCAATTGAGGTAAATAATAATTCTTTTTGCCGCTTTCCAATCCTTCTCGCGTGGCGTTGCACTTCTCCTACTAAGTATATTTACTGGTGCCATAATGTCGGGTCGAGTGACTGTGGCAATATACAAGAGCGAACCGATCGCTTGCCTAAACTTTGTATTGTTCGGAAGTAAATTGTCGCTATCTTCTAATTTATAGAAACCTACTTCCATCGGTGTACCAATAGGTCTTGCATCTGTTAAATTTAACTTTCTAACCAAATCTTCTATTTTTGACTTTTGGTTTAATTTGTAACCATCATTCGTTTTGATTATGTTGGTTCCTAGGTACTGACTTATTTCGCCTAAGTCTTTTACTCCGTACTCATTTTGCAATTGTTTTATTACATCTTTAATTATTTCACTTTTACTCGCGATTAAAATATCGTCAACGTAGACGATGATATAAGTGAAATTTTCCTTTTCTTTTCTAGTAAACAAACATGAGTCAGCAGTGCTTTGCACAAAATTCATGTTTTTTAATGATTCTGCGATCTTTTTGTGCCAGGCTCTAGCTGCCTGCTTTAAGCCGTAGATTGTTTTATTCAGTTTACACACTTTGTTTTCACAATTTTTTTCTATAAAACCCTCTGGTTGTTTCATGAAAATTTCTTCTTCTATTTCGCCGTGAAGAAATGCAGTGTCGATGTCAATGTGTTGAACAGAAAGATTTTTATATGCCGCTGAGGCTAAAAATGTGCGGATTGTTGTGTGTGAAACTACGGGTGCGAAGGTTTCATCATAATCTTCGCCGTACTTCTGATTATATCCTTTCGCTACTAAACGGGCCTTGTATTTCTGTACATTTCCTAAATTATCTAACTTTCTCTTAAAAATCCACTTACAACCAATAATTTTCTTATTTGGTGGGGGATCCACTAAGTCCCAAGTTTTATTTTTCTTTAATGAGTGGATTTCTTGTTGAGCGGCTTTGAGCCAATTTTCTTTTTCTACTGGGTTGTTCATGTTTGCTATGTCATAAAAATCGGTTGGTTCGAATGTGTCATTTGTTTTTACGTGACATACGTATCTGTCGGGTGGTACTCCTCTATTTGACCTCTGAGACCTTCTCGGTTCTACGTCGGGTTGTTTGGACGCGGTTGGTTCTTCGTCCGAATTACTTAACTCTGTTTGAATGTAGTTGTTGTCATTGTCTGAGTTTTCTACCTCTTCGCTTTCTTTTAAGTTGTTTTCACTATTTTCTATAAATTTAACTGTTCTCGCTATTATTATTTTGTTTTCTTTTGTAAATATACGGTAACCTTTTGATTTGTTGTCATACCCCACAAGTATTCCTTCCTGCGCTCTATCATCTAATTTGTTTCGCTGATGTTTTTGTATATAGGCATAAGCTTTACAGCCGAATGTACGCAGGTAGTGTAAGGTGGGTTTTCGGTTGAACCAAATTTCGAACGGTGTTTTGTTTGTTATTTTGGTTGGTAGCCTATTCTGCAGGTGATTGGCGGTATTTATGGCTTCTCCCCAGAATTTTTGAGGTAAGCCTGCTTCGGAGAGTAGACTCCTAGTCATATCTAATAATGACCTATTCTTTCTTTCCGCTACGCCGTTTTGGCTCGGACAAAATGGTACAGTAAACTGGTGTTGGATACCTCTTGCCCTTAGGTATTCTTCCGTTTGTTTACCTAAATATTCCCCTCCATTATCGGATCTAATAGCTTTAGGGAATCTGCCAAATTGGGTTTTCACCATGGCTACATAATCTTTTAACTTTTCGTGAACTTCATTTTTATGCGAAAGCAAGTAAATTACTGTGAACCTTGAATAGTCGTCTATAAAAGTGACGAACATTGTTTTTCCCCCCGATAGTAGGTGTACCGATAGATGTGCACACGTCCGTGTGTATCAGACCGAGCACTTTGCCTGTTTTGGGACAGTTTGTTGATTTCGGATATGGGGCATCACTTATTTTTGTTTGGATACATATTTCACACAATGCATTATGATTACAGTTATTTATTTTTATACCGTCTGCTAAGTTTTTATTTATTAATTCTTTTATCGCATTATAGTTACGATGGCCAAGTCGTTTGTGCCAAACTTCTATGCAATTTTTATTTTTACATTCATATGCAATGTTTACTTTATTAGTTTCAGCGCTTTCTAATAATTCGACTTGATATAAATTATTTTTCATTCTTGCTTCAAGATAAATATTCCCGTTTCGGGATAACGTGCATTTTTCTTTATCGAAAATTAATTTATAGCCATTCTGTGTTGCTTTGCTTACCGATATGAGGTTCGATTCTAATTCTGGTACGTATAATACTTCTTTTAATGTGATTGTGTTTATCCCTCCATCGGATGTTTTTGTTTTAAATGTCGTTTCACCTGTACCGTGTGAATTCAGCGTTTTTCCATTGGCAATGATGACTGTCGTCTTTTCAGTGTCGTTAAACTTAGTGAATGCATCTTTACTGTTTAGAATGTGTGTCGATGAACCTGAGTCGATTATCCAGGTTTGTTTTCCTGGTTTTTGGACTAAAAAAGCTGCGTCGCTGCCTTTTCCTGAATTGCCCTGTGTTTTGTTAATCCGAATTGGTTCTGTTTCACGGTTTTTGTTTTCTCTATAATAGTTTGCGTCTTCATAACATAACGATGATGTGTAATACTTGGATTTGTGCGGCTGTTGTTTTTGTGACGGTGAGTAAGTGTTTCTGTTCTTAAGATGCCAGCACTCCCTGTATGTATGGTTTTTTAATTTACAGTATGTGCACTGTTTGTCCTTTTTATTATAGTGTTCAGCCGGAAACTTTTTATGCGTTTTAAACGCTTTTGAGGAATTCTCGCTCTGATCTGTGTTTTCTAAACGTCTTGTATATTCATCAGTGAGTTTTCCTTTTATAAACTCTGAATTAAGTTCATTTTCTGGACGGGCCTCGAGGGCTATAATTAAGGTGTTGTAGCTAGGTGGTAATGAACAAAGTAACAGAGCTGAAATGTGCGAGTCATTAATAGTTTCGCCTATGGCTGAAAGTTTATCAACAAGTTCTAAAATATGTGTAATGTGTTTTATTAGATTGCCGTTTTCTGGGAGTTTTGCTCCGTATAATTTTCTCAGCAAATATAACTTGCTTGAGAGATTAGCCCTTTCATGAATTGTTTTTAAAGCTTGCCAGGTTTCTCTGGCAGTGTTTAAGTGCATTACATGCACGATCTGTGAGTCTTCAATACTCAAGTTGATAATTGCACGTGCTTTACGGTCCCTCTTCGTCCAGTCCGTGTTAATTGGATCTGGGGGATTTTGTGTTATTACATCAAACAATTCTTCTTTTATTAAAATCATTTCTGCGCGAAATTTCCAATTTGCATAGTTTGTCGAATTTAATTTTTCGACTATTTGAGTTTCTTTTATCCCTGCCATGTTTATTTTTATTTGTTTATGCGACCAACCTATTTCCTTTTTATTTATTTATTTACTGTAAAATGTAAAATGAACGATTTCTTTTTTATTATTATTATTACTCACAACCAACAAATTGTTCATTCACTAATTATTTAAATGTTCATTACATAAAACATAAATATATAAATGTTTCTTTTTCATTCACCTTTATATTTCTGGTACAATAACATTCATAATTTTATTCAATGCAGCATCTTTTTATTTTTTTATTCAGAACATGAATATTTTTAATATTTATAATCTAAGCCACTATATAAAATTTTTCTTCTTTTTCGCTAAACATGAGCACTTTATCAGTCTCATAATCTTTTTGTTGGAGTTTAAGTGGCCTATCAAGCCAAAAGCACCCCATTCTCGATAGCAGGAATTCGCTGTCTCATATTTAAACAATTAGAAAAAATCTCTTGTGGCTATGCTGCTTTTGAAATGGAAATAGGAATATGAAAAATGAAATGGAATATCTGTTGATTAGTGCCAAAATAGCGTACACAATATTGCACGTACTACTATATTTGGATACAATCCCTCATCTTTTTGCTTCCTTTTGGGAACAACTGATTTCGAGCACATTCTATCGGCGATAATTTTCGGAATTTTCAAGCTATGATTTTGAGACTTTCACAAAAGTTGCTCTCTATACTTAGCTAATACATTATGCACATTATATTTTGATTGCATTCGCGCATGCGCAGTGAAACATTTTTCAGTAAACCTGCTCATTTTTTATCCAACTTTTATTATTTTTTAATTCTGATTGCAGAGTATTGTGTACAATATTGTTTGTCATATTTTCTGAAAAGAACTTTTTTTTATATTAAAAAGTCTGCAAATTATAAGCAAAAAACTTGCTGGAAATTGGGACTGTTTTTATAAAAAATAAACCTTAATTTCACTACGAGTATATGTGCTATCCTCATAAAAATGAACACAGTATATTACAATAAGCCACTTATTAATAATCTCGAGTTTGAACGCTTTTGCTACATTAGTTTTTACAGGGTTATCCAAAAGATATTCGTTCTTTTTCAATTTGTTGACGGTCCCCTATGGGGTTTCGGGAAAAAAATCTTCACGGAAATATATGACTTATACTATACTATACTGTTTACACACCTGCAGTTTCAGGTTCATTCCTCCTGTATTTTTCTAGATAGTTAACAAAACGTCTAAAATCGCAAGTGAGCGGTCACCTTTGGCCATATAGTGTATTTGTCTACTTTTGATAGTATTCAAAACTTAGTTGATTAGTGGGTTCTTAGACAAGCTTTGCACATAGAGTACTTAATACATAAGAACCTGTTAACTTGAGATATACGAACAAAATAGAACGTAGCTAAAAAATTTATGATTTTTTTTTTTAAATATTACATTAAATAATAATAAATAATTCATAATATCCTTTGAATACGCGTTTCAATAACGTACGGTGGTGGCCAAAATTGTGGACATTTTTTGAAATTTTCATGTTTAATAATTTTGTGTCCTTATAGAATATATTAATTTTCACTTAAATACAAATGTTTATATATCAAATTCAAGGACAATTAATGTAGAATTTAATACACAAAACAGAATTAAAATATCTGCATCACAAAAAAGTTACACTTACTTTAGTCTAAAATATAAACGCAATTATTCATGAATGCTGAAGTGTATTGTAATAAAAGTTTCCTAGCCAATCACAATGACTGTTCTGAGAACCAATCAAATGTGAGTAACTAAACCGTACTATGTTTTGATCTGTAAAAGCGGTATATTGCTGGAATGAATTTTGCAGAATGATGAATACTAGTGTAACTAAATATAATATATATATTTTTTTTATATTTCTATTTTTTTCTTAATGCTAATAATTTAAAACAATGTCATCAACAACAAGAACTGATAGGACACCTACAAAAAGAAGCATAATTGCCATATTGAGAGAAAATGGTCTCTCTTATGCTGAAATTGCAAAACAGGTTGGTGGATCTGTCACTTTATCTGGCGCACGAAAGTTGTGCTTACGTTATGAAGAAACTGAATCAGTGATAAATAAGGCAAGATCAGGCCGAAAAAAAAATGCACAAGTGTTTCTGACGATAGAAAGATAAAAAGGATATGCCTCAAAGATAGAAGAATTTCATCAGATGCTATTACACTGTAAAAAAAATTCCGCAACGTTCCTGGGAAAAAATGGGCAGCTGAGTTGCCCATTATTTCCAAGAAACATTTCTTGAAAATGACTGGAACTTTACTGTATATGTTAAAAACTTTCTACAGAAATGCCAGTAAGTTTCCTGCGAAATACCAGGAATATTTCTGTTGACAACAAAATATTACTGACATTTCACAGCATGACATTTCTCCGCAGACGATTTTTACATTTCCAGTTGACAATTTTCGCTTTATTATCATTATTTTTTAGAATGAAAAAATATTTTGAAATTGACATCAAAATTATTATTTATAATTTACACGAAAAAATAAATTTTCAGTTAAAATTCAATAAAGTAAATATATATGTGATATATTGTTTCTGAACTTTGCTTAAAATATAAAAATATATAAATGTAAATAATAATTAGAAAAAAAATCTAGACATAAAATATTTTGGATTTTCGTCAGTAATTATGTTAGTTTAAAAGTTAAATAAAATACATATAAATTTTCATGAAAAAAAAAAAAAACAAACCTAAACGTAATTGTATATTTTTTCCGAAAAAAAAAAAAATTGAAACTTGCAGCAATTCAAAGTGTCAAATATATGTCAAATTTAAATCAAATTGTAATAAAGTGTTAAAATATAAAATTAATTAAAAAAGAAAAAAAAGTCAAGAGGTAGCATCGAACTCGGGCTGTACGGGTGGCGTGCGAGCTTTCTGCGTCCACACCACGAAAGACACGTTGAGAGCTGCAAACTAATGGATATTTGAAACGTATGCTAAAACTCGGCATCTAATTTCTGAAAATCTAAGGCCCATTTGAAGAAATCCTTTCACAAGAATAATTAGAGATAAAAACTCTAAAGCATACTTTAAATTAATCAAAATAGGTGAGAATCATATTTGATGGTCCCCTGGTTAATGGAGATCCAAATAATAGGTTTTTTTTTTTTTTTTTTTTTTTTTTTTTTTTGTTACACAGTCTGCTCGTTAAAGATTCCACAGACAAGTACGAGAGATAATCTCTTAGCGATGTCACAGAGGTATTGTATTTTCATCTGAATTGTCTTGACAATAGAGACGTAAAGGATTATGTCGTCTATTGATTTATTTGCATTCCATATTGATTTTTTTTACATTCATTTAAGGAATTCGTTTTCGACACTCGCGCGCGAGCAACGGATCATAGCAAAAAAAATAATAAATGGCGGCCGCAGCGTTTTGCTGTTTCCAACTTTTGTTCAGGAAAGTTTCAGATAAGAAAACCAGAATTTCACAGGAAAGAGCTAAATTATTCTGAAAACCTGAGAAAAGGCGAAACGTTCCTGGATTTTACATGGAACGTTACCATTTTTTTTTACAGTGTAGATGTGAAATGAATGCAATGGGTATTTCAGTTAGTTCAATAACAATAAGGAGAAAATTAGCAGGTTTTGCAATGAAAGGTAGAATTCCGAGGGAAAAAAACATTTTTAAATCTTCAGCAACGCAAGAAACGAGTTCAATGAACAAAAGAACACATTAATTTGTCAGAAAATCAGTGGAAGCAAATAATTTGGATCGATGACAGTAAAATATCGCTCTTTGGTAGTGATGGGATAAAATATGTGAGACGTAGAGTAGGGGAAGAGTAGCATCCTGATTGCATTGAAGCAACTACAAAGAACCCAACAAATGTCATGATTTGGGACTGTATGTCTGCAGATGGTGTGGGCAGCATTCAAGTGATTGATAGCATTCTGAATGGAAAAAAAGAAAATACATCGAAACTGTCCTGCAACCAAAATTGATACCTTCCATCAGGGATATCTTCCTCAATAAAGTACTATTTTTCTTTCAGCAGGATTCAGCTCCATGCCATGCGGCAAAAATATGCAAAGAATGGTTTAAAAATAAAAGCATACAATTATTACCCTGGCAAGAAACAGCCCTGATCTGAATTCTATAGAAAATTTATCGCTACGTTTGAAAATCCTTGTACAAAAAAAGTGTCTATCTAATAAAACACAACTTATGGAAGCTATAATTGATTTTTGGCATCATATGTTTAAAAAGGATGAACTCCAAAGACTAATTAACTCAATGAAAAGACGCTGTGAAGCTGTAATAAAACTAGTCGGATGTGTCAATCCCAAAACTTTCTTCTGTCCCATACCTGTTAATATTTCCTGAAAAAAACATATAAGTGCTACCGGTTAGGTGATTTGCACTAAAATCTAATCAGCAACAACTTATGTCAAGTTGTAGCTGAATCTGAAGTTTCATGAAAATTCGTGCATTAGTTTTTGAGGTAGAACTATTGCGGAAATCGTAAAAAAAAATCTACATAGCAGCGCCACCTGTTGGTCTATTTACTCCAAAAACTAACCATGACCAATTTATATCAGGGATTAACTGAGTCTGAAGTTTGTTGAAAATTCATGCATTAGGTCTTGAGATACAATTATTGCGGAAATCGTGATAAATGCAGTCTTGCAGCGCCACCTGTTGAGCGATTTACACTAAAAACTAAACAGCACTAATTTATATCAGGGAATAACTGAATCTGAAGTTTGGTGAAAATTCGTGCATTAGTTCTTGAGATAGAGCTATTGCGATAATCATGAATACGGCCACATAGCAGCGCCACCTGTTGGGCGATTTACACTAAAAATTTATCAGCACCAAATAATATCCAGAACTAACGAAATGGGAAGATTTATAAAAATCATGACAGGGGCGGTGTATTCTATGTACCACTGGCTTTAAAAGCCCAGATAACAACTTTTAACGATAAATGTGTGTAATGCAATGGCCAGTAGCAATAAACGTCAAATTATTAGAATTAATCACTTACATACTACGGGATTCTCGACTACTTTGCATTAAGTGGATCTCCCAATACGCATCCCGTGTCTTAATAAGTTAATTAAAAACCTATCTGGGAAAACGCCGCACGAACCAAGGCGGCGTTGCAACTTTGCGACCTCCTTTCGAAGCGTGCTTAGCACAATGACAAGTTTAAACTTTGAACAAGGGTTTTGTATTAGCCACACTGTAAAAAGAAAAGATTGCTACTATGCTGAATTTAGTTTTATGACAAATGAAGTTTAAATATGCTATACTTTTACTGTCAATACCGAGTTGATTATAAACAGATTAAGATAAGATTAAATAAAGAATTATAGAGAACAGCAATATTTGATATTATATTTAGGCTTCATATCTCTTTGAACTGTTATGATATACCCATTCATATTTTCCTAGTATATACAGTTATACCCAATCCTATGTTGTATATTTTTTTACAAAGTCTTATTATTTTTTTAGCAACGATTATTTTAATAATATAGTTAGTAATTCATATATTTATTGTACGGAACCCTCTGAGCGCGACTAATACTCGCACTTAACCGTTTATTTTAATTAAAATTGATTTAATAAATTGGTAATCAGAGCTCTTTACATTTTAAATATTAAATAATTGCAATAATTACTTAAATATTTGCAACAATTAATTACTTAAATATTTGCAACAATTAATTACTTAAATATTTACAACAATAAATAGATTAATTAACAAAAAATACTGTTATGGAAATCTCACAATTCATATAAGAACAGTGTAAATAAATATATTGTGATCCTATCCTATGTGTAACAGAGAAGTGTTTTCAGTGGCAAATTTTTCGTATAATATTTTTTAATAGGATAAAAGCTACACCTAGGTTGTGAAAATAACCACAATAAAAAATATTGAGCTTCGACTGTTTCACCGTGCTATATAAATAGGATTGAGCAAATAATTTTGTATGAAAAGTTCAATCTACTTTTATTAGTAGACGAATTAAATAAATTTTACATTAAATTTTCTTTAATGCTACTTAAAAGTACCGTCAGGATATAAAGAGTTAATGCAATTGCAAAAACATTAAAAGAATCATTTAAAAGTAAAAAGATTGAATAAAAAGCCTTTTTTTTTCTCAGATCTTAAAAATTGTCAGATCTTAACGGCACTTAATGAGAATATATTACGGATGTCTAAATTCGTTTTAAGCAAAAAGTTTTTTCTAAAGATTAATATTTTTTGTCCCATTTTTTGTCCCATTTTTCGCACAAAATTAAGGGTCAGTATAAATCAAGTCATGGGATCAACATGCGGATTTAATGTTTGCTGCTGACATCTGTCGTCAGTATTCAAAACTAACTGAAATACATTTCCCGAAAACCTTTTAATAAATATCATACACATATTATGAATAATTTTAGTGTTAATATTTCACTGTGCCCATTAAAAAGGACAAGTGAAAAAATATATTTAAAAGTAACTTTAACGGGATATTTGTTTCTATATATTTAATCAAAAGTCTTCGAAATATTTATAATGAAAATCGTGCAAAAAGAAAAAAAATATATTTAAAATGCATTGAGAGTTCACTCCCATACCGTATATACTAGCTTAAAAGCTGATCGCAAATGAGAGGAATAACAGACTAAATACCTGTTCAAAAAATGTCATCTTCGTTTTATCCAACTACAGAATTTGTAAAACGTTTCTGCTATTAAATAAGGCGAAGGTAGCTAGTCAAAAATAGTGGTATTCAACATATTTTTTCTCGAATGTATAGAGATGAGACGCGCTCAGCCCTAGCCCGGGCCCGACACGGACTCGGGCTACATTTTTATACGAACCTTCGGTCTCGGTCGGGCCCGGTCTCATTATTTCTGAAATTGACAATTTTATTTATTCCTGTATAGAAAAAAAAAAAAAAAACTTTTTTCCTTAAAAATTATTTATCGCATTTCAATTCATTTCAACCAGTGGCCGAGAGGTTCTGCTCTTGAAGCTGGTCGACGGGAGGTGCTGGGTTCGAACCCAATAGCGCCCCTCGGTCTAATCTTTCTGTGTTTTCCGTGGGTTTTTTGGAGCCTTGGATTTTTTTGCGTAAATACGGATTAGGTTCCTTTAGAAAGATCCCCTTGGAGGACACACAACCCCCCCCCCACCCCCTTCGGACCCATATCCTTCGTGTTGATGATTGGCCGTCATAAAACAACAACAACAATTCATATTAATGCTATTTTGATCAGAAAGAAGATGAAACAGAAATCAATCTTTTTTTTTTTTTATTCTTTTCTTTTGTAGTATTGGAATGCTATTTCAATTTCAAAATAAAATTTGTTGGATATTTATGTCTGGCGTTGACTGCGACTTGTTGAACTGTTGATATAACGCCATTAAGATATTTTTTTATTTGAAACTTTATTTATTATTACTTTTTTAGATATCTAATGCGAAATGAATATTTTCTTTTACTTTTAGTCAACATGCATTAGCTCAAGGTTTTTCAAATTTCTATCCGTTTTTAGGTGCGTTCGTAATTATGTAAATACGTAGCACCTATAGTCGTTGTTCCGTCCGTCTGTCCTCATATAACAGAGCAAACACTACCCAACCGAATTGTCTGAAATTTTAAACATATATTTGTTGCAACATTTTGTCGAGTCATTTTAAATTTTATGAAAATCGGATGCATAGTTTAATGACAGGGACAGTCAATAGTTTTTCGTTACATTACGACCATGGGAAAAAAATATCTCAAGGCATTTTAATGATGTTACAGCCTTTCGAATAGAACGAAATGGATATGTACTTATGAAGTGCACTAAAATATACATCTAGTAAAATATGCGGTGCAAAAAAATATTTATAAAACTAGTTACAGTACGAACGCACTTCATTTGCCACTTTTGACGTGCAATTTGCAACTTGTTCATCATGATTTCTGTTCATGTTGAGTTTCTGTTCTTCACATCCATTCGTAAGTAATATAAGTTTTGACATGCATTGTTATTCTGATAGAAAGCAATCGAGCAGTGTTTTCTCTTTTCCTATAAAAGCATAGGATCTTTCAGATAACTACGTCAAATTTTTACTTTAAGCTGATTTTCAAGGACACGAGAATTACTCGAAGATTGTTTTGAGGAAGGAATCGATTATAATTTGAGATATACACCTTTTATAGGAAATAGAAAAACGCTATTCGATTGTTCGTCATATAAATAGGAATTTATGCAAATATCATTCATTTATTCATACAAAGCACTTCGTTAATGTTTCCATCGGATTTGATTTTTGGGGAGAAAAATATGAGAGTCTCTTTAACCAGTTCGCGACCGTGGATGCATATATGCAACCTCAAAAAGAGCATACAGGATTTGTTTTATACACCGGTAAAAAAGAAAAGTAATATTCAGTTTCTTTAAATAGAGCATTTTTGTGATTGTTTAAGTAAAAGTAGCCTTTTTAAAAAAAGTGGTGCTAACCAAATAAAATTTGTGTATAAGCCACCGGTCCCGAAGGAGTTAAGGAAGTATAATTTTCTTTGATACTAAATTTCCCTTTCGATAAGATTGAATCTTAAATTTCATAAAAATAATTATGTGCGGAGGATTGACAGTTATTTCTATGTAAAAAATTGTTAAAAATGAGATATTACACTTGGAACAACTTTTAACCCTTTATCTACTGACGGTACTTATAAGTACCATTAAAATAACTTGTTATAAAATTCATTTAATACGTCGATTAGTTATAATACAGTTTAGAATGAGTTACAGATACATTACTTTATCTTGTTTCAAAAGCATTAGTGGTTACACAAAACAAAAATATTTTTAAAAGGATGATTTCTTTTGCCTTTGCATCTTTTCAGCTTTCTTGTCGTTGTGAGTGTGTGTGTGTGTGTGGGGGGGGGGATTTTTCAATTCGGAAATATTTCAATATTTCTGCTGTAAGAACATTATATTTGTACATTTTTTATTCTACAAAATACTAAGAAAAATATTTAAAATAAAAGGTTTGAGTGGGGTTATAAATATTGCACAAAATGCCTATAAATTCAAATTTAATTAATCCTTCTAAAATCCTTCTAAAATTTATTAAATGACTATGTAAATCTTCTAATGCAGTTTAAACAATTCACGAAAAATGCTTTAGAAGATAAAATTTTCATGAATTCATAATTCTGTACATAAAGGGACATAAAACATCATATTCTGATTTTTTTCCTCTTTTGTATTGCATATCAAACCGTCGGGCTCGGTCGGGCGTGGACTCCAAAAAGTGAGCCCGAAGCCATTTCTTGAATGTAGGGGTCGGCTTATACGCGAGTATATACGGTATTTCATTCAAAGTTACTACAATATTTTTCGTAAATTTTGGTGCTAATTTTCCATAGTCGGGGTCTGCCTCAAGGGTTGGGAACAAACATAAGCGTTGGTCCAAATTAATGTAATTAAAAAATAACGGATTCGCATTTAAGGGCTTGATCGATACCGAAAAACATGTAAACAGAGTTCTCGCTTCGAGCCCATATAAAAACAGAAGTATTCAGTGTAACTAATTTAAACTTTCTGATATTTTTAAGGTATGCTTGTAGTCTTATAAAATTATAAAATGAAGTACTTCAATGTAATAAAACAAAAAAATATAGCAAAATTTATATAGCACAATTTTCGGGAAAAAGTTTAGGTGTCATTACACCATCCGTAAGATATCTTAACGTCAAACTGACATAAGAACCTAATTTTTGCTTTAAAATGATCAAGAAACTTTATTCTATAGAATGAATTAAGGATATAACTATCACTCAAAGGAAACCTTATTAAAAAAAACCTCTCAAATTTGAAAATTAAAAAACCCCTAAAAAATGCAACATTTTTTTCATTAACAATACTCAAAATATTAAACTACATAAAATATATTAATTCATTCTGTAGATAATGATGTTATATGCATGCAAAAAAAATTTAAGCCATTCTATCAAATAGTTTTTTTTTTTTTTAATCTTACGGATAGTCGTCAAAAATCAAGTTTTGAGAAAACGCGACTTAAAGTTGCAATGAAATGGGTGAGGCTTTGTAACGATCTTACATAAATGCTTATAACTCCGTTCAAATTTCAAATATTTTTATGCGGTTTTTTGCAATGTGTTCAGAATTAATTAAATAATCAAAATAGATACTAAATGAAAAATCGATTTTTTTTTTAATTTTCAAGCCCTGAGCCCCCTTAAGACTGTAAAAAAATAAGAAAGAAAACTAAAAGAAAGGCAGCAAAGTTTAAATTTAGTAAAATATTGAAAGTGAAAGTTTACCACGAAAATCTACACCTGGTTTCACAAATGCAGTTGATATTTTACCAAAGTACACGTAAAATACCCCCTGCTTGATATGGATAACGCTTACGGAAATTTATCAGATTTGATGAGTTAATGATTTGAATGGAAATCACTCAATTAGTGTCGATTTGTCTTTGAATAGGGAGGCTTTTTGGCGCCAAATTTGGGAATACAATATTTCATAACGCAATAGTTCGTATTGCAATATATCGCCAACTTTGGCGCTCTAACTTATGTGCGTTCAAGTGTATGTATATGTCTGCATACAAGTGTCACTGTCCGTAAGTACTCGTAGATCCCTCAAAAAAATATTGTACAGCTGTCTCATACCTTTTAAAATCTCCGACACCGGTGCAAAAGTAATGTAATTTCAAGTTCTCATAACTTATTAAAATTATACATATCTCTGTAATATATTTAATACATATTTATGCATAAATATTCAGAAGTTGTTGTGATATCCTGCGCGTTATGCCCAAAAACGTCATTTGGATGAAAATGACTTCAAAGTTTCGGAAACGCCGTCTTCAGCTATTGAGAGTGTATAATTCTAAAAGCCATATAACTTCTATACTAGTGGAGATTTCAAGGAAACAATTATAACAAAATGTTCAGTAAAGATTGGAGTTTAACATATAAGAAAATTTAAATTTCAAAAATTTTGAAGCTGTAAGAATCCTGAAACCCTTTAAGAGGACCGGGTAAGTTCTATCTCGGCCATGTTAGAATACACCAACTTTATGTACCCTTTTCTCAGAAATGGTGAAAGATAGAAGTCTAGATTTTTTAGAGTAGTTTGAATAACATACTTTACGTATTTTAACAGACCATTTTCTTTCTAAGTAAATCTGAAAATTAATTATTTATTTAAAGTCGTTTTTAAATTAGCATTTTTGGTAAGATTTCACTGCCTAAAATAAATAATTCTCAACAAATCATTAAATCTATGTGTTAAAATATGCACTATAACATAATGTAAGTTTTTAGAAAAATATGAGTTTTTAAGTTTAATAGATATTGAAAAAAAAGGAACACAAACCTGAAAAATCGAAGTTTTGAGAAAAAGTCAATTAAAGCTTTGAAGCAGTGTTGCCACTGGATTACTTTTTTCAAATTCTGGTTTCTTGATTGGGTCCACTTTTTTGAAATAGTAAAATTCGCTTCATTTAATAACATATTAATTAAGGCGAAAACAATGGGAATTTTACCACTTCAGAAAAGTGGTGCCAATCAAGAAATCTGAATTTTAAAAAAGTAGCCCAGTGCTGTGAAGTGTTCTTAGAAAGAATGAAATAATCCAACACTTTTTTTTATATAGAAACATGTGTAATATATCGTTGAAAAGATAAAAGTTTAAACTATTTATTGATATAAAAAAGTAAAAATCGAATTTTTGGTTGAATTTCGCTTACCCCTTAAGAACAAGGAGCACCTACCAAGTTTACAATCGAAAATCAATTCACAAACGTTTCAGAAAATTGCTAGTTTTAATTTCAGGGTCCTCTCCAGTGCAAAAGGGATGTAATTTTAAGTTTTTATAACTTTCTAAATTCTTTTTGAAATTACACAAATATGTGTAATATATTTAAGTCATATTTAAGACTTTATAAAATGAAAAAATAAATGCTTGCAAAATAATATAATAAAAATTACAGTTCAGTTAGTATTGCATATTTTTTTCACATGGTATATATCACGATCCGCACGATAACTTAAGGGGTGTGGGGCACATTTTCAAATAATTTTTATTTATTGAGTTAAAATTTCGAGTTTTTTTTTATGATGGCTAACCACATCATTTGTAAATAAAATCACATGATAAAACTTGCCATAATTAAAAAAATATATATTTAAATTTTATTAAAAAAAGTGGGTTAGTTTAAAATCGCTATAACTGGAAATATTATTTGTAGAATTTCAATTTTTTTCATTTAAATAAACAGAAATATATAAGTTTTAATTTAGATTCAGAATTTTTAAAAATATTAATTTAAGTAAAAATTAAAAATACCTAACGTAAAAATTTGAAAAAAAAAGGACGCAAGTTTAAAAAAAAATCATATTTTAAAAAATAATTTTTTTTTTTTTTCAAATTTGCTGAATAAAAATTAAAGTAAGACAATTGAAAAAGACATGTTCCAAATTTGAACCATTTATCTTTAACGGTTCTTGACTTATAACAATTTAAATACGTGAAATGGTGAAAAAACTCACCATGAAGAAAAACGCATTTTCGCAAAAAGTCATTTTCATGACAACCATTGCTTGAAAGCTAGATTTTGAAAACAAACCAAAACTTAAAAATGAATATTTCCTGTTACAATTAAGATAAAAACATGATTTAAACTTCATTTTAAGCAGAAAAAACAGAGAAATTTTTAATGTAATAAAAATTTTTAAGATTTTTGTGTCCCGGACCCCTTTAACTTAGAATAGATATATAAACATAAAACTTGTGTTAAAATGCGCTCTAACTGATATTTTATAGAATGAATTAATATTATTGAGATATGTTTTCTGTATTTTTTAAACATTAACTATTTTTTTTTCTTTTTTTTTTTTTTTTTTCATTTTTCAAATTTAATTGAATTTCTAAAATAGTTTCTGTCAAAGAATTTATATATCTTTAATTCCTTCTACAAAGTATAGTTTAAAGTTAATTTTAACATAAGTGTTATGTTGATATATCTATTCTAAGTTAAGGCTGTTCTTAACTGCTCTGCTCAACAAGCACAAAAGGTTTTGACATATTTACAAATTCATTTTTTAACGGAAAGATATAAAATTATAAAGCTTGGTCATACACTGTAAAAAAAAATCTGTAGTTCTACAGATGTAAAGTTACATGCTTACTAAACTTTCACCTGTAACTGTACGAAAAAATCTGCAAATCTACAAAACTAGTTTTTGTAAAGCTACAAAAATCTGTAACTTTACAAATGAATCTGCTAAAATTTCAGTAATCTTACTAAACTTTTATTTGTAACCCTGGCTGCAGTTACATGAAAAGTTCTCGGAATCCCAGTTTCCAAAAAAATTCTTAGTAACCTTACAGATTTTTTGATTTTCGGCGCAAAAGTGTGTCTGTTACATGAAATTTTGTTGTTGCCGTTACATGAAAAGTTCTAGGAATCCAAGTTTCCTAGAAAAACTTTAGTAACTTCACAGATTTTTTTTTACAGTGTAGAAGCGATTTGGCATTGAACTGTGTTTTTCATTTTTTGATCCATAAATTACCTATTGAGTTATAAGCTATTTTGATCACGTGACAAATATTTTTTTCGCCTTCGCTGACTGTTTTTTCTGCTTTCTTCGGGAACTTCGTTTCAAAACGTCCACTTTGACATTATATTCTAAAAGATCTATTGTGTTTGAAAAAAAAATAATAAAAAGATTAAAAAAAACCCAGCTTGATTACGTTGTTTCTGAACAACAACACCTGCTAGTTTCATGTATTTCCGAACAAAAATAAATTAAAACTTATGTCAGAAAGTTGCCCTTTTGCATTTCAGAACACCCTTTAGTTATCGTACGGATTGTGACATACCATGTGAAAAAATTTTACAACATTAATTAAACTGTATTTCGTATTATATTATATTATATTATATTATATTATATTATATGTGTTTATTTTTATATTTTATAAAGCCTTAAATATGGTTTAAATATATTAGAAAGTTTTACATTATTTCAGTAAGTATTTAAAAAGTTATGAAAACTCGAAACCACACATCACTTTTGCACTGGCGACGGAGATTTTAAAAAGTAAGAGACCCCCTTAACATACTTCCAATAATTTTATATATATATTCAGAATCATCTGTGGAGTAGTACTATATGATGTCACAATGCAAATGTAACAGACGCATCTGGTTCCTTAGTCTAATAGTTTTTTCTAGTAAAGTTACTCAAATGTAGTGACGATAAATAGGAAAAATTCTGATTGTTTAAATTTATTTTAGACCACGTTGAAAAATAAGATTTTTTTTTTCTAATTTCCTGCGTGTATAATCTGCAGCAGTTAAATCTACAACTCTTTATTGAAGAGAGATAGATTATTTAATATTTTCCATTGTTATAAATAGTTAAAGCATTTTGTTACGTATCACCACCACCAAAAACAACAAAAAAATGATAATATTTTAGGAATTTTATTCTATAATTTACTGCGTTAAGAATATATTTAATGATTGATGCTCCATAAATACTAGCTATAAATATTATGATTTTTCGATTTTTATTTTTATTTTAAATCTATGATATTAATATGATCTAAACATATTTCTATTTTTTGTTGCTTAAACCTATTTATTTACTATTTATATTCTTCGTTACCTATTTGTTTATCAATTACTCTGATTACGCAGGTGATATTAAAAGAGAGTTGTTATCAGGGTTAAAAACTCTCTTAATTGCTCTCGAAATTATAGTCTTATGGTTTGAAATCAGTATATGGATGGAAAAACAAAGAGATTTACGTCAGTATTATTTTTCATCTTTCGTGAATTTACAATTGCTCGATATTATGTAGTTTTTTGTATGATTTCCACAGAGATGTTTGATGCTTTTAAACAAGGTGAAATATAATTTTAAGACCAGGTACCTTGCCTGAAGTTCGATAGGGTTTTTAAAAGTGCTGACTAAAGTTTTCAATTTTATAATCCTTTTCCAATATTATTGAGCGCAAATTTCTAAGCATCTTATAAAAACTTTAAAGAGCAAATTTCATGTTTGAACGATCATCCACAGTGTCATCTTTTATGTTTGATCGATGTGTTTTCTGTAAAGTAAATTATGTTTGTATTCGGTTCAGACGTATATAGACACAGTAACTAGATATTTTATAAATTTTATAGTAAGCTGCAATATTTATTTATGTGGATTGAAATCGAATATATTTTCAATTATTTATAACAGGGATGCGAACATATGGCACTCGAAAGAATAATTTTGACACGAAATTGCTTGTGGCTCTAAATCAAAATAAAGTGAGATTACACAAAATCGCGACTGATCTTTTCTAAATTCGATTAAATGGAAATTGAAAAAAAAAAATTCCACATATTATATTACATTCTAATTAATTATGGTCTCAATTTTTTTTCAAACAAAAACGTTATTTCAAAACTATCGGCAATAATTGGTTATTAGACATTATTAAATTCCGATGGTAAAGTTATGGCAACTTTGGAAGTTACTTCAGAGCTATTCAAAGAAACTGACATTTGTCATTTTAATAGTTTTTCTGCCTATCTATGCTTTCGGATCACTGCTTTTCAAATGAATAGTATCAAAACACAAACTGAAAGCCTTATTAGATAAATTCGATTCAGTTTGCATTAAAATTAATTTGATATTAAGATGCAACAACATAAATCAAATTAAATCGCATTATTTTTTTTATTAATTTCTAAAATATATTTTTTTCCATAATTGTTACTGTGTATTATACCTACATCTATGTCCCTCCTATTTTTTAAATCATAATACAAAATTTGAAGTTATTTTAAGCTATTATGTTTTCACCTACTAAATTTGTTTTTTCATTGGCACATCATGGCCACGTAAAATATTTCTTGATCAAATTTGGGCACGCGGCGAAAAAAAGGCTCCCTGATTTATAACGTAAGCCTTACTTTTAGAACATTTTCTTGAGGCCGCTTACGCGATTTGACAAGCAGAATGTTTCTTCGTCAAATGCAAGCGATTTTAATGCATTTGGAAGTTGCTTGTTAAATGAATGTTTAAATGTGCGATACTTAATGAATTTAAACTGAAACATATTTGAATGTACACATTTTCACCAGCTGGATAAGTTTGAAGTGTATTTTAAAAGTAAAGGCCCCCATAAAGAACCCTGGCGGTATACATTTCGACATCGAAGAAGTCGTTTCCATGGCAGCAATGCTTTTCTCTTGTTGTCTCCAACCGTAACAAAATTTAAGTCGTATTGACAGCGCTCAGAATCGGACCTTAATTTTTGATTTTGAAACAATTTTAATCAATTTAAATTTTGTTCTAAAACGCATAATACTATCGTTGAATTTCATTAAAAATACATACAAATGTATATGACAAATCTGTAATTATATAAATGTATTTATTTGTGATAAACTTACTCAAACTAGTTTATTATACGGAGAGGAGAAAAATCTTTACAATAAAGAGTATTTATCATAAAAGCCTATCGTATTTTGAAATTTCGTTGCCAACCGTAATAAATTGCAAGGGAAAAAAAACGAAATTATTTTTTTACGGTCGATATATAGAGATTGCGCAAGAATGTTATTGTAAACATGTATATTCTCATAAGAACATTCCATAATTTTTTTCAGATTCTTCTGAATATTAGCTTATGGAGGCCTTCCTTGTTAGATAAAAGAGAGTACTAATTGGTAAAAAAATTTTGTTCTGTTTTTGATTTTATGGGTAAAAGGACTTTAGATGAGAACAGGGCCGGTCTTCTCTTTATAAGGTCTAAGGAGCAAGAAGCGGTTTCATGTTCTATTTTCGATTTTTACTTTAAAAACCATATTTTGTTTTTATTGAGTCCTGTTTAAATCATGTGATCGGGTGCAGAACCGGTTGCTGAACCTTTTGGGACACATTTTCTTAATGCAAATATTTTTAAAAATATATATTTTAATCTCGTTAGGGACAAGAGCGGAGCCTGGGCGAATTGCTCCAAGGCATGCATCCCCCGTGCGTCCGAATATGTATGGTAATCATATAAATAGTATAGTTTGGGACAACTGAGAAAACAAAGAAATAAATAAACTTTCAAATAATCTTTTCATTGAAAGAAAAAGAAAAACTTATTGTAATAGTTTAAACCTTTCAGGGTCAAGGTACTTCTATTCTTAAAATTCCGAAATGTGTGAGTGCCACCAGAATTTGCAAATGAATTTTTTTCGAAATAAGAAAAAGCTTTTGTTCACGTACTTAATAAGAGGGATATTTTCATTTTAATATTCTGGTACCAATGTGGCATTTAGGAATTAAAATTAAGTGGTGCAAAAATGAACCACCGCCCTGGAAGGGGTTAATAAGATAAGAAATATGGGAACAAAGAAGCATACAAACAATTGCTTTTAAATACGTAAATAAGGACTATTATAACAGAAAAAAAGAAAGTAAATGTTTCATAAAAAAATGTTTTCCATCACATAAGATTATTTAATCCATAATAAAGTTAGAACTAATGATCTACTAACATAGTTGAAAAATCTAATATTATGAAGACGGTAATATTCTTCTTGAGATGTGATGTGCACATATTTTATGATTTTATTCTTATTCTTTCTTTTCCTCGCTCGTATTCTAAAGTTATAAAAGACATTATTTAGCTTCGTATAATATTCGTATATATGGGTGCTTGTCAGCAAACAAAACCACGTTTACAAAATAAATAAATAAATGAATAAAAATCTCTTATCACACAGTTTTTGTTCCGATTTTGACGATGTGATGCGAGACGGTGAAAATGAAAGTGAGCGACTATAGCAAACGGCTGTTTTGCTTTTCATTTATAAAATAATAAAAGGATTCTGTAGATGATAATTATATGTTTTACATAAATTACACATATGCCAAAAACTACTTATTTTAATATATAATACTTTTAACTGGAAAACTTTAACGGTGTCAGTTATTGAATTTTTTTTCCTCCCAAGAAAAATGATTTTCTAAATTTATTTTCCAAGTTATAAACACTTATTTTTATATCTATGCAAGTAAAATCAATAGTTAATTTTGTAAAAACGGTGACGAAAGAAAAAAACATTTTAACACGCAATATTATTCAAACTATAATAATCTGCTTACGTAGCTGAAAAATCTGAAATCACAATCACGAAGACCATAATATGTCCTCTAATCTTCTCTTCTGTATTGATATAAAATCAGTCAGGAGATATTGATATTTCATAAATCTTTTGCTATTTCTCTTTTCTTGTTCTTATTATAAAACCTATGAAAGCAATTACTTTTGCTTCGTATAATAAAATAATGTATATACCTTGTCAGCAAAATAAATAAATGTATAAAATAAAATATGTTATAATTAAAAACGAAATTTGTATCGCATGTCCCTTTTTGTCTACTTATTGAAACAAGTGGGAAATTATAAGTCAAACGTGGCAAATGAGGTGCGTTCGTACTATAACTAGTTTTATAAATATTCAGATCTTGGTGCACTATCTGTTCCGCACTCTTATACAAAAATGCATGAATATAAAATGTATTTATATTATATATATTAAATTCAGTAATACGGAAATAATAGGACATCATCACCATGGCAACTTAGAATCATTATCTATCATGGGATATCATTGAATTTATGACGTATGATAGGATTAATAGAATGAAGAAAACTTTTACTAATGTCTTTTTAAGTTTTGATTCGATTTTCATAAAATTTGAAATGATTCGTCAAAATTTTGCAACGATTCTGTACATTAAATTTCAAATCATTCGGTTGGATAGTTTTTACGTTGTTATATGCGGACAGACGGACGGGCCGGACGACCACTATAGGTTCTACGTATTTATATAATTACGAACGCACCTAAAAACAGGTAAACATTGCTGCTCTATTTTTATTTTTATAATAAAAGAACTTTATCGGTAATGACAGGGTTGGCCTTTTCTTTATAGATCACGGGTGTAGGAAAGTTTTTCAGGCTCTAATTTTTTTTCTCCAAATATTTAAAAATATATTTAACTAGTATTATTTAAAGACTTTTAAATAATGGCATCAGGTGAGAGCCTAATCTCAGGCATAGCTGCCAACTTGTACGGATTTTTCCTACCGCTAAAATTTAATGGAAAATTTTGCCTAATTCAATCGCCAAATTGCAGTGAATGTTGATAATTAATTAAGGCAGAAATTTTTGTTATATTTTAGTGGTAGCAAAAATCCGTAAAAGTTGGCAGCTATGCTCAGGTACTGAACATTTTGAAACTCCCAATAAATATACGGGGCGCGTGTGCTTTGCACCTGCTGTACCCTCCCCCCCCCTACCCACACACACTTCCCCTGTTGCATCGCCCTGGGTCTTAATAACATAAATAGATTAATGTGGAAGAAATGTGGAAATAAACAAACTAATAAACTAGGAAAAATTTCAAATTACTATTAAAATTTAATTATTTATTTTTTTTTATTAACCCGCTATGTACTGAATTATGAATTCTTAAAAATTTTATCGTCTAAAACATTTTTCGTAAATTTTTGAAACTACATTAGAAAATTTACATAATTATTTAGTAAATTTTAGAAGGAATTTAGAAGGATTGAAGGATTTAGGAAGATTAATAAATTTGAATTTATAGGGATTTTGTGCAATATTTATTAATTCCACTCAATTCTTTTATTTTAAATATTTTTCTTAGTATTTTGTAGAATTATGAAATGTACAAATATAATGTTCTTACAATAGAAATGTAGACATATTTCCGAAAAGAAAAAGCTCCTCCCCTCCCACACACACACAACGTCAAAAAAGCTGAAAAGATGCAAAGGCAAAAGAAATCATCCTTTGAAAAATATTTTTGTTTTGTGTAACCCATAATGCTTTTGGAAAAAGATAACGTAATTTATCTCAAACTCATTCTAAACTGTATTACTACTAATCGATGTATTAAATGAATTTTATAACAAGTTATTTTAATAGTACTTATAAGTACCGCCTGTATATAAAGGGTTAAGAGGCTACTTCAGTCACGGGAAGAAAGAAAAACGCTAATGTTAAGTCTATGGGGTTGTTATTTTCAAATTTCTCACTTTGATTTTAATATTTTGGAATGAATTTTTTGCATGGGTTAGCTAAGGATGATCTATAACCGGACTAGTTTTTACTTTTCCGATTTTGTTTATAGTTATATATACAGTAGAGCCTCGATTATCCGAAGTAATTGGAACCGACTCTCTTTCGGAAAATCGAGAATGCTTCAATTTTAAGATTAAGAAGAAATATATGCGATATTTCATATTATGGTAACAAGTGCTTAGTAAAAATAAAGCAATAGCAAAATCGAAACAAGAATAAATTATCTGAATTTTAATTTTGAAATTAAGTTCCTTTTACATATATCACAAGGACTTGAAAAAATGTTTTGTTTGTCTCTGCTTCGATTGCCTTTGCTTTGAAGCTCTATCAAGGAGTTATTTCATATTATTAATTCACCTGCATCACAGTCTTTATGCCGCTCCAGCCATGCCAAACCTTTTGCAAAGCATTCAAAAGCTTCAGAACTGCTAATTTTTTTCGTTTTCTTCGTTCCACTCCGCTGCTTACGGGAGCTCAAGTTAAATTCAAAGGAAGTTTAAAAAAGGGGATCAAAAATATTTATATGTACTCGTAATTCGGAAAGGAGTGTTTGCACACTAGGAATATAATAGGTAAAAAAAAAAAAAAAAAAAAAAAAAGCTTTTAAAAGAGATTTTACACACAAGGAATGCGATAGAAAAAAAAAAGCTTTCAAAATGGATTCTTCACACAAGGAATGTAATAGCAGAAAAAAAAAAAAAACTTTAAAAATGGATTTCGGTTAACCGAGAGTTTCGGTTAAAAGAGTTTTGGATAAAAGAGGTTCTACTATATATAAATATTAGGATAGTTTTAATTCCAAAATCGGTCCCAACCGGTTCCGAAAATGAAAGTAATTAAAAAAAAAAATTCTGAAACAGAAAAAGTAAAAACTAGCCGGATTGTGGATTGTTCTCAGAAATCCAATGCAAAAAAAAATCAATCAAAAATATTAAAATCAAAGCGAGAAATTTAAAAATAACGCCCCCATAGGATTAACATTAGCGTTCTTGTTTCTTCGCGTAATTGAAGTAAGCCTCTTAATAGAAAAGTCATTTCTAATTATTAAAATTATTTAAAAATTATTAAAAGAATAGATATTTACTTAAAAAAAAAAAAAAATTTGAAAACAAACAAATAAATAATTCTTTTTATATCTAGCAGACGAAATAGCTATTTAATGTTTTGACAACGGTTTCAAAAGGCAATGCTTGCCATCATGTAATATTATTTAATCCATAATAAACTCAGAATTAATAATCTCCTTACATGGTTGAATAATCTAATATCACAAAGATGATAATATTAATAACGTCTCTCTTGATGTACTCATATTTCATAATCCCCTTGTTATTTTTTCTTTGCTCTTATTATAAACCGATGAAAGCCATTACTTTCGCTTCGCATAATAGAGTAATATATGGGTGCTTGTCAGCAAACAAAAGCACGTTTACAAAAAAGAAGATTCTTTATCACTTGTCACTCCACTTTTGTTGGGATAAAATAATTTCTTTGGTGATATTACGTCAGAGGGAAAGAGTGAGTGAGTAAAAATTATTCTAGAGAACTGGTGTTGTTGCTTTCAATTTTTACTATAAAAAGGTTCTGTAAGTGGTAATCATATAGAAAACTAACCATAATAATCAAACATCGTTAATAAATAAATGTTCTCATTTCAATATATGTATTTCTAACTAGAAAGAACTTATGTTGTGAGTTATTTAATCTTTTTTCCCCCCCAAGAAAGCGAATTCAATAAATGTGTTTTCCATTTACTGAATTGCCTTGTACCTTTGGGATTGAATAATCCCGCGCGTGTACGAGCGTTTCATTTCTATACGATCTTTTTTTACTGTATTATGCACACTAAAATAATTTTATGTGAAAGAGTAACATAAAAGCTACTTGTATATATTAATAAAAGGATATTAAATGTAATTAATATAAATTTTATGAAATAATACTACATGATTTAAAGTGTAAAATAAATCGTTTGCAAATGTTATAGCATACTTTATCAAAAAAAAAAAAAAAAAAAAAAAAAAAAAAAGTGCTTTTTACGGAAAGTGCTACAAAATCTGTAAGTAAATATAAAAAGCACTATTTTCCCCCCTAAGAAAACGAGAACTGATGCATTTTACAATGTGCAGCAGTAGATTTGTTTTAAAAGCGTATTTATCCAAAAATATAATGGGAGAGAAATGAGGTGAGATTTATCCCCTGTGTGTGCTAACGTCACAAAACAGGCGCGTCTGTGTACGAGTTAAATACCTTAACCCTTTATGTACTGAATTATGAATTCATGATAATTTTTATCTGCTAAAGCATTTTTCGTGAATTGTTTAAACTACATTAGAAGATTTACATAATAATTTAATAAATTTTAGAAGGATTTTAGAAGGACTGAGAAGAATTAATTAAATTTGAATTTATAGGGATTTTGTGCAATATTTATAACACCACTCAAATCTTTTATTTTAAATCTTTTTCTTAGTATTTTGTAGAATCGGAAAATGTACAAATATAATTCTCTTACAATAGAAATATAAGAATAACTCCGATACGAAACTTTTCACCCACAATTTTCAACGTCAAGAAAGCTGAGGAAATGCAATTGAAAAAGAAAACATCCTTTTAAAAATATTTTTGTTTTGTGTAACCCATAATGCTTTTGGAACAAGATAAAGTAATGTATCTATAACTCATTCTAAACCAGGGTTGCAAAAAAGCCGGCTAAAATTAAAAAAAGCCAGGCCAGTGGCTTTTATTGGTTTTAACCGGCTTTTTTTTGGCCAAAATTGGCCTTTTTTGGCCATAATTGGCTTTCATAAAGTGAAGCATTGTAATTAAAAACTACACATTTTAAAGTGTTTTTAATTAGTTTTAATGACATTTAATTGATCTAGAGTTTAATAAGTAACCCAATTTCTAAATAATGAAGACATTAATACTGGATGGTTTTGCTAGTGATTTGTAGTCAGAATTGCAAATATGTCAGCTAAATTTTAAAAGGTTCATACCAACTGCTTTATCTGGTTTATATTGACCTTTAACTCCACTCCCCACTCCCCCAATTTTTTTAATTTTTACTGCTTTATAAAAGTGAAGAGGACAATGTTTTATTACTTAATTAATTTTAAGAGCTATTAACATACAAGTCTTATTTTATTTCTAGTAAACACAGGGCCGTAGCTAGGGGGGGGGGGGTGCCAGGGGAGGCTCAGCCCCCCCTAAACATTTTTAAACCTCCCCTGAGAAAGAGTCCAAGGTCACCAAATGAAACTCTGTTCAAAAATTGAACTTAGGTTTGGGGTCCTTTTACAATTTTGCACAAATACTAAATTGTAGTATTTGTACAAAAACTGCAGTTTTTGAGATATAATTTATTACTTATCAGCATTTGTTATATATACTAAAAATTTTCATTCTGCAGCGTTTTCTATTATTAGCAGCATAAAACAAAGTTATTGTAATGAGTTTGATAGTAAATATGATGCTTGTGATAAACAGTTTGTTTCGTATTTGAGTCATTCTAGTGTAAAATTAGTATATATATATATATATATTTAGGATCCTTGATTTATAAATGATACTAATGAAAAATGCCAATAGACAATTTAAATGCAAGTTTTTTTAGAAATCAAATGGACACAATAATAATTTTAAAATGCAAAATACATCTTTGATTTTGTTAATGTTTTTATCACATAAAAACACAACTTTAGAATCTTTAAGGGCAGGGAATATTCGGAGAAAAATTAAAGGTTGCAACTCTTTGGAAACAGGTGAACTGTAAGTTTTTTATTTACTTGTTGACATCATCCCTTATTATTTCACCAGTATAATTATACACTATATATACGAGTACACTGGAAATTTTCATTATATGGCCTTTTCTTTTCTTAGCATAAAATGAAGTTATTATAAACAGTTTAATATGAAACATAGTGCCTACAATAGGAATATACACTAATTTATCTTTCTACATAATACTTTGATCATATATGTGTGCATGCGTGTGTCAGAGAGAGAGAAAAAATATGAGCCTCCCCTGCATTTTCTTGAGCCCCTGTATTATTCACTTCTAGCTACAGCCCTGAGTAAACATTCAAAATTATACATAGTCATCTAATAAAAACACCTTCAAAATTTTATTTTCAAAATTTTATTTAGATTTTTTTTTTTTTTACCTGTTTAAATGCTTTATTTTTTACACACTTATGTACCAAACTCTCCTCAAAAATTATATCCTTTCTAATTTCTCTTTTAGCATTTATAACTTTATCTCTCCATATGGACACATAAGAATGTTTCCATTTTGATGTGATTACATTTTGCCATTGCTCAATTAAATATAATCTTTAAAATGTGTAGTATATGTGGAGCTATGTAATATAGAATTTCAAAACACCAGTTTGGAGTCTAACATACATTCTTTTCAATATTTATAACTTTTTTTTTTCAGACATAATGTCTTCAAGGTTGCCTTCTAACATTTATAAAAACTTATTTATTTGACAAAATTTAATATAAATTTATAATTTTTTTAGTAGAAAATATTTATAAGTGTATTAAAAATTAATTGATCTAAATTTAAAATGAATTAGCTGTAAACCAACTTTTAAAAATAAAAACCGGCTTTTTTCAATAAAAGCCGGCTTTTTTTAAGTGGCTAAAAGCCGGCAACCCTGTTCTAAACTGTATTACAACTAATCGATGTATTAAATGAATTTTATAACAAGTTATTTTAATGGTACTTCTAAGTACCGTCAGTAGATAAAGGGTTAAAGCAATAGATATGATAAATATATTGGGTGATTGCATAAGTTCGTGGCCGATTTCCGATGTATCGAGTTTCGAAGTGTAACCAAGTTGTTTTTTAAATGTCTAAATGCAGTCGAATTGTCAACATTTAGTCTCTCAGCAATCTCTTCACTAGTAACCCGTGTGTTATAATTCACTAAATCACGGATTAAGTCATTAAGTCATTATCAATGCCAGAAAGTTGCCCAGAGTGAGTTTTATCGTTTAGATCGAAATCACCATTTCGAAATCGGCAAAACCATTTTTTAGCTGTCCTAAGAGCGCGAGCACGATTCAAATAAACGTCTTGAATATTTTTTGTAGCACGTCCAATACTCACTTCTCTTTTAAAGTCATATAAAATAACAGGACGAAAATGTAACTTTTCATTTTCCATTTTAAATATTAACCTTGCACGCAAATCAATTTGAAAAACTTTTTTTAACATTATGTTTACTCACGACGCATGTAGATAACTGTCAGTTAAAAACAGGGATATTAAATAAACATCAGCACAGTCAAATTTCTGCATCTATGAAATAGGACACGAACTAAATTGTAAAATCACCCAATACTGTCAGCCTCTTTTTTTTTTTTTTTTTTTTTTTTTTTTTTTTTTTTTTTTTTTTTTTAATCAAAGCTGTGGTTTATTGCAGGACAAATTGTATGGAGTGTAAAAATGCCAACTCTCATGCAAATAAAACTGAGGAAAGGTTTTTCGTTGTCAAACGCCAAGAAGGAATTTTTGACAAGACATCTCCTTTTTTAATTAATAAAGCTATTCAAGGATTTGTTGGCGAACCAAAAACAATAAAATAACTCCGGACAGGTGAACTGTTAATTGAAGTAAACAATAGCCAAGAAGCAGCTAACTTTAAAAATGTATCCACTTTGCCAACATTGCTGTCACAATATCACCACATCGAACTCTAAACACATCTCGCGGAGTGATCTCCGAATCTGACCTATTGTATGTTACTGAAGATTAATTATAGTAGAAAACTTAAAAGAACAAAATGTCACAGAGGCTAGAAGAATAAAAATCTACCGTCGGAACGAACAAATATCATCTAACCAAATTCAAATACCTACCAAGCATATTATACTTGCATTAAACACACCTAATTTACCCAAATATATAAAAGTTTGATATTTATCATGTTTTGACAGACCCTAACTATCCCAAACCCACTGCGTTGTTTTAAATGTCATTGCTTTGAGCAAAAGATTGCTTGCGGACAAAAATATTTTGCATTTTCGAATTCAGGATAGAGCAAATATTAATATTCAGCAATTTAAAAAAATGCTTTTTTTTTTTTTTTTTTTTGATCGGAAGTTTGAAAAAAAAAATTGACCAAGAAGGGGGGAGGGTTAACACTGGATTCCAAAGTAGCAACAAATTGTTGGCTCATTGTTAGCAATGTACGGAAACTGTTGATAAATGGTAGCGGTGGGAAATGGTTGAGAGATACCCGCACAGACAGATACTCTTCTATTTAAAAGCATATCTGAGCAGGATTCTGAACAGTTGGACCACTGCTGTCTTGGAATAATTGAGACAGTACACACAATGAAAAAAATCAATATTGAACTTTTGTTTCTTTTATTAAATAATATATTTCTCATAGTGTATTCCTTTTATTAAAATGTTTTGAAAAGTTATTCATACTGTTTCAATAATATAAATAGAAAGGTAAGGAAAGTTTTTCAATTATCTTATTTTCTCAAATAGAGGAATATATCTTCATCAACAATAATCCGAATATCCAAGGACTTATTTTTCCTGATGTTGATATAATTTTTATGTATTATGATACTTTTTCAACAATATAAACTTTCTAAATAAGAGTATATTTAATTATTAATAACTTTTACAGGAAAACATTTTAGTTTAGTTGTCAATTAATTTCACATTAGAATTTTAAATAACGGAGGTAAAGAAGAACTCCGTGTTACTTAGGGCAACCTAGAACCATTACCTATCGTGGGTATCAATGAGTTATTTACGTATGATAGGATTTAATAGAATAATCACCATGGCAATCGAAAATCATTACTAACCATAGGATATCATTGAATTAATTACGTATGTCAGCATCTAATAGAATGAAGAAAACTTTTATTAATTTTTTTTTTAAGTTTTCGTTCGGTTTTCATAAAATTTGAAATGACTGGAGAAAATACGTCAAAGATTGTGTATATTAAATTTCAAACCATTCAGTTGGGTAGTTTTTACGCTGTTATATGCGGACGGACCAGACTACGACTATAAATGCTATGCATTTATATAATTACGAACACATCTAAGAAAAAAGCACAAGTTGGAAATTGCTCGTGAAACGTTGCAAATGAGCTGCGTTCGTACTATAACTAGTTTTATAAATATTTTTTGCACCGCATAGTATACTGAATGTATATTTTAGTGCACTTCAATAAATGCATATCCATTTCATTCTGTTCGAAAGGCTGTAACATCTTTAAAATGCACTTGAAATAATTTTTTTCCCATTGGCCGTCATGTAACGGAAAACTTTTGACTCTCCCTGTAATTAAACTATACATCCGAATTTCATAAAATTTGAAATGACTTGACAAAATTTTGCATCAATTATATATTTAAAATTTCAGACCATTTGGAAGGCTGTAACATCATTAAAATGCACTTGCAATAATTTATTCCCATTAGCCGTAATGTAACGGAAAATTTTTGACTGTCCCTGTAATTAAACTATACATCCGATTTTCATAAAATTTGAAATGACTCGACAAAATTTTGCAACAATTATATATTTAAAATTTCAGACCATTCGGTTGGGTTGTTTTTGTTCTGTTACATGCGGACAGACAGAAGGACTGAACGACGACTATAGGTGCTACGTATTTATATAATTACGAACGCGCCTAAGAAAATGCTTTCTAACTTGTTGCTTCATTTAACCTATAACAATCTCAGAATTAATAACATGGCTGAAAATTTTGATATTAGGAAGATAATAACATCAATTATTAAGATAAGTTCATATGTCATATCTTTCTTATTTTTCTTTGCTCTTATTACAAACCGATGAAAGATATTACTTTCGCTTCGTATAATAGCTTAACATATGAGTGCTTGTCAACTAATAAAAACACGTTTGTGAAAAAAAAAAAGAGAAAAGAAAAACGAAAATAAATACTGATCTTTTATGATTTATCACTGTACTGCTTTTGTTTTAATAAAATATTTTTTTTAACTATATCAGACACAAGACGATTAATTAGTTTTAGAAAACAGCTGTCTTGTTTTTGATTTGTTTAATAAAAAAGATTCTGTAGGTTGCGGCCTGTAATTATAAGAATAGTTTACTGTAATTCAAAATGTAAGTTCCATTGACCATTGAAAAAAAAAACACAAAAGTGCACAAAATCTTTTATAGTACAACGAATATATCGTGCAAATAAATCTTTCAACAATTATTCAAATTTATTGCTATTTTTCCTTGCGTTTGAAGGATAATTATAGCTAATATATTTTATAACCTTTTTTTAATCATGTTTTTGCTAACTGTAGATCTAAAACATTTTTTTTTTTTTTTTTTTTTTTTTTTTTTTTTTTTTTTTTTTAAAAAGAAGGTTACAAGTGGTGTTGCCAGACCAGTTGTAAATCAGTGTTGCCAGTTGGCCTCCATTTTCATTTCGAAATTTCGCATTCATACCGGAAATTTTGAAAGAAGAATCTGTACTTTATGTAATCACAAAATTTGTGACATTAAACAAAGCAAGAAATACTAACAAGGAAGGTCTCCATACTGGGGATACTCAGAATATGTTGAAAAAAATGCTAGTGAAAGTACTCATGTATGTAATAAAGGATCAGTTAAAATTAGCGGCGGAATTACAGTAGAAAATCTGTAAAAAAAATAAAATATTTTTGAATAATTGGCGTGAAAAGACGAAAGCGGCACGCAATTTGGCGAGCAGTACTTTTCCTCACCAAAAGCAAACGATTTTAATGAATCTGAAAATTGTTTGTTAATTGATTTTGAGAATATGCTGTATTTAACGAATTTAAACGTAAACCATGAAAGCATTTATTATTATTATTATTATTACATTTTGTATTATACTTGTTGCCGATTTGAACGAAATTTTGCCATTGTTTTATTCTCCAATCCACATTTTAAAAAAAATTTAAACGGCTTTATCGGTTATAAAAATAACTTTTAACGCCAGATGAATAATGCTGCCGTAATACATTTCCATACCAAAGAAGTTGTTTCCATAGCAACAAAGTTGAATCGACAGTGTTCAATGGGGCATATTTTTGAGTTTGGAACAATTTTAATCAACTTAAATTTTGTTTTAAATCGTAAAATATGATAGTTAAAATTCGTTTAAGTACATATAAAGATATATGACAAAACTATAGTTAAAACAAACTAAAAATAACAAAGTTAAAGTTATTTAAATTAAACTTATTTAAACAAATTCAACATAAAAAGTTTTTTCCTTAAAGCGTATTCGACAAGCGTATTTTTTTTTAATTTGATTTCTTCGCCAAACGGTGATAAGTCGCCAAATAAGCGAAATTTTCATTATTTTTTTACGGACGTTCTACCAAGGTTCCGCCAAAAATTTTTTATAAACATATATACCCATGGGAGAAGAACATTCTGTATTTTTTTTCAGATTTTTCTGAGTATGCCCGTATGGAGGCCTTCCTTGTAAGTTTAATTTCTGGCACGAATTCGGATTTTCTGAATAAAAAATGAGGCCAAACTGGCAACCCTGTAAATCAGGGTTCCAAATGCTCTGTACACCAGTATTATAAAGAACTTTTTTTCGCCTTATCAAATGACAGAATTATCTGCGATTAAAGATAGCGAAATGGGCTGTAATAAATTAGTGGTATCCATTTGGAGGCCTGATTTGGAGCCTGAACATTAGCTCACAAGTTCAACATTATAATCGTCATAAACATAATTATATGCTGCGTTAATATTTTTCGCTAATGTTTGAATTTGGTTTTTGTTTAAATGGAATTGTTCTCATTTATACAATTTGTATCAATATTGTTTAATTTCTTTTGCCTTCAGAAAAAAGGTAAAATAAATTTGGTGTCAAAATTGTTGGCTGTAGTAACAAATACAAACAAGCCATTTCTTACAATCATCAAAAGAAACCAGCGGGAAACTTGAATGGAAACATTAAGAGAACCTCTGTATGTTATGTAACGTGTAACTGTCCAAATAATAAATCAATGTTTTGACAGTGATGTAAGGAGAATATGAAAAAGAACAAGATGTTCCATTTATTCTTCAATAATAAATAACTTGGTCTCGTACACGTAAAACCTTGTTTAGTGAGATACGAAAAGTCAATAAAATTGCATAAGGCACACATACATTTAAGAGCGATGAGAGAAAGCATAAAATTTTAAACTGTTCTGGTGGAAAAGTTTTGATTATCAATTTTAATGTTTTATGGTTTTCTATAATAATAAATTCTTTTTTTTCTTTTTAGGGTTCCGTACTTTAAAAGTTAAAACGGAACCATTAAAATAGAGTTTATTCTAGAAAAAATGTGCAGCACGGCACAGAAAAAAAGCACTGTGGATGAAAAAAATTGACACGGCGGATGTAAAAGTGGCACGGGGGAGAAGAAAAAAAGCATCACGAGACATAAAAAATTGCATTAAAGAAAAAAAACAGCTTATAATGCTAACAATTAAATTTGGTTAACAAAGTCATAATAATAATTGCAAACGCTCTTACAATATTGCACAAAAGTACTTAACTCTACCACCCTAAATAACTAGTAAATCTGCAGATCAGGAGCCTCAACGTCAGCACTGCAAGTCATTATTTTTAAACACACTTTTGCGTAACATTCAACTCCCTGCAAACCGCAATTTAAAGTTTTCAAATTACGTAATTATTTATAAGAATAAAAAATACGAAGTTTTCAGACATTATAAGCGTTTATTTAAAAACGTTATGTAAGGATATTCTGAAATTTTCATGAGCTGCTAATTCTGGTATTTTTTTTAGATTATAAAGTAGATTTCTTCAGGGGGGCTCCGCCCCCCTGCCCCCCCCGTGATTTCATTAAATTTACATAAGTAACAGTTTATTCATTGTGCTAGCGGTTATCGTAAATCATAGATTGATTTTTACCCTTATTTTTTAATACCGGTGAACAGAAGAAAATTTACATTGACGCAATTATATTAAAAGTTTAGGTTTTATGAACGAAAAAGTAATTTCCTTTTTAAAATAAAATAATTTTAATTTATATTTTCTGAAATGAGGATGCATTAGGAAGTAACACTCGTCAAAAAATATTTTTTCAGGCAATCTAGTTAATGTTTGGCTTTTAAGAATGAAAATATTTATTTCCCGATACAATGACGTCATTTTCAACAGAGATAATTTTTCGGTGCATAATTTTGACATTTACTATCTATTCGCTTTTCAAAAGTTTTTTCTTATTGAAATTTTCAATTAAAAATTAAACATTTCTGTTAGCCGTGTGCAGACGATAAACCGTGAGATATTGGTAACATTTTTTTTTTTTTAATAATAAGAATTAATATCATAACACAAGGCCCTTTTATTTCAACCTCAAAGCCTATTCGCTTTGTTTTTGATACATGAGGTAAAAATCACCTTAATTTCGTATTTTCGTTTTATTTCCAATATGAAGACGTATATTCATGTCTATTGTTTATTTCATTTTCCTCTTGTACATGAAAATATTTCAAATCAAAGTTAACTGTTTAGGGTAAATTATTATTGCGAGATTTGATTTTCTTGGCAACGGTAAAAAAAAAAAAAGAGTTAAATTTTATAGAAAAATGTCAATTTATTCTTTATGAAAATAATGAACTTTTTAATTTAAAAGAAATGTATTTGAACAAAATAAATAGAACATAGTCTGCCTTTATTTCTGGCGTAAAATCCATCTATATTTTGCAAAGACAAAAAGGTTTGTTTGTAAAAAAAAAAAAAAAATCATCCCTTTTTGATGTTCATTTGACTTCAAACAATTACACATACTTTCACATCTGCGATATTTTTAGGCGTAGTTGCGTTGCTAGGCAACAGTTAAAAAAAATTAAAACAATGAAATGTGTACATTCTAAAGAAGAAAATTTATAAAAGAAAATATTTTATGTTATTGGAACGCGTATATAAAATCTCTCCATAAGTTATACACCGAATTTAAAAACTCTGACAAATGCATAGAAAAAATTTCAAACTAATATGAACATTGTGTGATTGCAATTAGGAAATTTCATCATCCATAATTTACCATTTAAATCCTTCAATCATATGGGTCATTTCCTTTCAACAAATAAAAATGGAAAAATCGTCTGAATTGCCATAAAAAAGCATTATTGTGAAAAATAAAATATCCTATATTTTCCGAACGAATGAACCAAATTTAACCAAAAACTATACAGCTAAGTCCGGGTACCTCATCAACATGCCCAGTGAATTTCAAGTTAATCGGATGCTTTTTGCGGCAGTTATCGCGGAACAGACAGACAGACTAACAGACAGACTAACAGTCAGACTAACAGTCAGACTAACGGAAACCAAAACATTTCGTGTTTCCACAGTAAGCCTTCACTGACGTTTCGGCAATAAAAATTCTCAGTAAAATCGAGTTACTCGCTCGATAACAGTTTAGACTTTTTTGAAGCTGTTCATATCCATAGATTTAAAAACTCCTTGGTTAATGATTTGTCTAGTGCACCATACATCTCAACTTTCTGGGTGGATTTGTTGTGTCACGGCCATGGAGGAATGAGATAGATGGAGTTGCAGTAAGGTAGTTGGAGGTGACGCCAAAAAAGTAACCCTAAAATCCCCTACAGAAAGCCCAAACAAAACCACGTGCTTTGACACGTCTATCAATTCAAACCGGTTTAAACCTGTATTTGCTTTCATTTTTTACCGTCGGAAATTGTTATTCAAGATATGATTAAAAGTTCGATTAAAAATGACTTATGCGCTGTTATAGGATGTAGTACTAGATCAGAATGTATCAAAGATACTAATATATCACTTCACAGAATTATTTGATTATTTTATTATATGTATTTCAAATATAAATATCAGAAGCGTCTTTTAAGATTTTACTTGAAAGGGTAACATTCTTTCGTTATTGTCCTAAAATCGTTTGCACTCGAAAATCTAGATTTTCGATTAGTATTTGTAATTTAAGTTTCCATATATAATTTTAAAAGAATGCTTTCATCATTATATTTTATTTATTTACATGCAATTATTAATATGCTGTTAAAAACAAATAAAGACGTTTAATTAAATTAGTAGCGATTGATACAGTCAAAAATAGTGGCCTATTTGAAGCGCAATTATAAAACTTCATTCCATCAAAGAAACTCCATTAATTAGTTTGAATTACTTGAGTTTTGAAACATTATTTGCAAAAAAATAAGTTCACCTGATAAGAAAATTTTAGCTGTAAGAATTAAATTATTATCAATAAATGCTTAGCTCGCATTTGAACAAAATTGTTATGCATTTCTCAAGAATAACTTTTTCTTTTCAGAAAATTGACACACACACACAAAAAAAACTTCCATCTATACCAATCCCAAAATCTCATACATGTTAATACTTCAAAATTCGTTAGCACGCTGCCAAAATTAAATGGCAGTCTATACCCATCATGAGGATTCTAAAGATACGAAATTCCATGCATTAGTTCTTCAGATATGACTATCGCTGAAATCGTGTAAATCCAGCAAACTGCAGCCTAGCAGCACCACCTATTTGCTGCTATACACCAAAACCACCAAACAACAACATATGTCAACGTTAAACTGAATCTGAAGTTTGAGGAGAATCCGTGCATTAGTTTTTGAGATAGAGCCATTGCGAAAATCATGAAAATTCTAGCGTAGCAGCGCCACCTATTGGACGATTAACACCAAAACGTAATCAGCACCAACTCATATTAAGGACCAACTGAAACTGAAGTTTGATGAAAATCCGTGTATTAGTTCTTGAGATACAACTACTGCTGAAAACGCAAAAAATGCAGCACAGCAATGCCACCTGTTGGGTGATTTACACCAAAAACTAATCAGCACCAATTTATATTAGGGACTACATGAATATAATTTTTTATTAAATTCCGTGCAATAGTTCTTGTGATAGAACGCCCACAAAATTTGTGTGACATACTGACAAGTACTTTAGATACAGTAGTGTATCCGAATCTTTTGTGTGTCCTTGTAAATGAACGATAAATGCTATGCACATCATATTTCACCGAAAGTACATTGTAGTAAATCTGAGTAATTTGTCTATTCCATTATATTTCAGTAACATAATATCGCTGTAAACAGCCCCCCCCCCCCATATATCATTATATAACGGAATTCTTTTGTGTGCCCTGTAAATGAACAATAAATGGTTTGCAAACCCCATATTCTACGAAATGCATGTTTTACTGCACTTTATAAATGCATATCAATTTCTTTATGCTTTAAATTGTCTAGCATCATTAAAATGCACTTGAAACGATTTTTCCCATTGAGCGTAATGTAACAGAATACTTTTAACCGCCCATGCAAATGAACTATAAGTGCCACACTTTTTTTTTTCAATAGCGATCACGCTATAGTAAACGTCAATAACATATAAAAAATGTAGGGTGATCCCAGTATATTTACAAGAGTTAGAGCTCGGCCAGAAGGCCATACAAACCGAAGACAAACATTTTTCATCTGTGTTGGAAAGGGTTAAAGAAATAAAACTTTTAATAATACAATTTTTAGTTTTTATCAGATGTTTTCAATATTTTATTTAATCTTATTTTGACATTTATTTATTGCTAATTTTCCGATTCCAATTATTTTAAAAGTTTAAAAAAAAACATTTATTTTAATAAATAACAACACAACAAAGGCCCTTTAAAAAATTTACCATTTTTTCTTAAAATATACCTCAGCTGTGATTCATCTCTTTGAATTCGTCTTATTAATGCAAAATCCCTTCCACGTGCTTGATTTGTTTGGGCTTTCTTGGACGTTTAAATTTGAGCGATAAATGGTTTCATATTGCAAACCTTTTTTAAGGCATACTGCAACTCCATCTATCTCTTTCCTCCATGTGTCACGGCACTTCACTTCAGCTTTAATTTCATTGGCTGCTGAAAACGCAAAAAATGCAGCACAGCAATGCCACCTGTTGGGTGATTTACACCAAAAACTAATCAGCACCAATTTATATTACGGACTACATGAATATAATTTTTTATTAAATTCCGTGCAATAGTTCTTGTGATAGAACGCCCACAAAATTTGTGTGACATACTGACATACTGACTGGAACTTGATGGTCTTTTGGTATTGTGTTTTGACATTTGGGTTTTCACCGTACATATTACACCGTACAGTTTGGGGGGATGTTGTTTTTAAAGTTTTTAAACACTGGGGATATAAGTCCAGGAACTCACGAAACGTGTACGTGTGTTCAAATTAACTTGTTTTATTGTGTGTTTAAACGTTGTTTTTAAATAATTTATATATAAGGTGTTTACAAAAATTTCTATCAATGATAGCCCAAACAAACTTTATACGTGCCAATAACTCAGTTTTACTTGAAGGAGGATATTCTTGGAGTTTTTTCTTCATTATACACCTTAAGTTTTCGATGGAATTAAGGTCTGGTGAGTTTGGTGGCCAAGGAAGTACCTTCATGTTGCGTTGGCGGATTCAGTTCTTAGTTGACACTGAGGTATGCGGTGACGCTAAATATTGTTGAAAGATGAAATCATCTTCAAATAAATCTTCTGATGATGGAATCATGTAACATTCCAAAATTTCTTGATATATCTGAGAGTCAACCTTTTCGTAGACGATACATAACTTTCCAGGTCCTTCTGCACTCATGCAACCCTAAACCAATGACACTAGCTGCAAATTTTATGGAACGTTTAAGGCATTCTTTATCAAATGCTTCTTTCTTCATTCTCCAAACTCGAATACCTTGATTACCATATGAAACACAAAACATACTTTCATCACTAAATAATATATTTTTCCATTCTTCTTCTCTCCATAAACGTCTTGATTTACACCAATTCAATCTTATAGGCTTTTGTTTTGCAGTCATGAGAGGTTTTGTTTTCGGTACACGAGATTCAAACTTAAATTTATGGAGACGTCTTAATGTTATCGATGTAAAAACTTCAACTACTTCTTCCTTCCATTTTCGGTGCAAGAATTTCACACTTTCAAAACGATTTTTCTTAACTATACGCTTCAGTTTCATCTCTAGCAGATGTTTTTTTTGTTTTCGGTCGCCATTTCGGTAATTATTTTGAAAATTTGCATTTTTTGAATATTGTGCTAGTATTTTACTAACGCTTGATTGCGAACAATGTACATAATTCGTTATATAAAATTGACTTTTACCGTGCCGATACAAATCAACCACACGAAGTTTAATAGATTCAGGAATATCACTCACACGTCCCATTTTAAGAAGAAAAAGCAAACAAACTGCAAAAAGAATACTGATTTTAAATAAAATCGTTCTGAATTTAATCAATGACGCCACCAGTTATGAATTGGTGATAATTAAAGGATAATTAATGTGAAATATTCTAATATTTTGAATCACTTGAATAAATATTCTAATATTTACTTTTCAAAATAATTTTTTTTCAATTCATCTTTTTCAAAATGATATAAATTTTAAGATAATAAATAAGTTTAATCAACAATAAGTTCTTAATAAAAATATCGTTTGCATATTTGCATTAAAAGATATTTTCGACCCAATAGAAGGAATTTTTCCAATAGAAGGAAAATGCGTTCAGACTTAGATTCGAACACAAAACCTTGGCTTTAATTGCCAATGCTCTTGCAATTGTGCTAGCTGGACGATTGTTGGACGAGATATCGTCCAGATAGCTCAATTGAAAGAGCATTGGCAATTCACGCCAAAGGTACTGGGTTACAGCATGGGCCTGCGTATAAATATAAATTAGTTTCCCATTTTTCATAAGAAATTAAGCATTTCATCAATTTTTAAATATATTTATCCATCTGACATTTAAAAAACTTTACTTATCATACAACAGTTATCCGGCTAAAAAATATCAAACAATGAAATTTTATTAGTAATATTACTGTAATACATTTTTGAACACACCTTCAGAACAATATCACATATAGCACAGAAAACAACAATCTTGTTGTAGAAAAATAAATATCAGATCTAGAATTTGACATTTTCTTCTCTTTATCCATTACAGAAAGTGTCGAAAATCGAATTTATCATTTATTACTAACAGTACGTCACAAAAGTTTAAGAGAAAGATTTCTACAAATGCTTTAGTTCTATTTCTATGAGGCAAAATATCTTAGGTTTACTCTATCTTAACAGTCCGAGTCAGACTTTGGTCAATCAGTATTTTTGCACATTTCACAGTGAAAATAAGATATTTAGTATCTATGACTAGTTAAGTCAAGTTGAAATGTAAAGAACTTTTTAGATAATGATCATAACAGTACAACAAAGAAATGTTCGCTATGTTTTTATATCACCGTACAAAACCAAACAGTGACTATTATTACTTTATACTATCAAAACACACATTTCACGGCCAAATACATTGATGTTAACCAAAACAGCGGGGTTAAACCAAAAACTAGCACAAAAACTAATTTTCGACTGTAAGAGCAAACAAGTTGGAAATATTACAAGCAAAGTTTTATTTAAAAGGCAATAGCAAAAGTAATATTAAAGTTTTAAAGCAAATTATTAAAAGTTACAGCAAAGTTTTAAAACACAGTTTTTTCACTACCTTCTAGAATTGCAGTTTGGTACTTATATTGTTAAGGCCGCCCACCTACGATAATTATTAACCCTTAAATACGCGAATTTTTATTTTGTTTCGAAAAAATTATATATGATTCTCTGAAAAGTTTATTACATAGGAAAAATAATGAAAAAATCAGAGGTAGGGGAGATAGGGGATGGATGGGACAAGGGATGGATGGGACATTCTCAATATTTCAGGCAATAAACATTTATTTTAAATTGCTTCCAAACCCCATATACCTGTACCACAGTGTGCTTCAGAACTAAAAGTAGGACCACATTGCTGTTTTCATTTTCCTTCAAAGTTGCATTTTCTGAAATCTCTGCTTAAAAGCAAGTTTTTTTTACATTTGAAGATGTGAAATATCTTATACAATATAAAAAATTAAGCTATGTTATAGTTATTTATTTTAAGGTTCAATATCAATAATTAAAATGAATGAATAGTAACCATTGTGACAAAATAATTTTTGAGGTAAAATGGCTGAGAAGGGATATTATGCATCATGGGGATGATTGGGACATTTCAAATGGGGATGAATGGGACATTCTCACTCCTCCCTAGAGATGTTGAAAATTTTATTTATTAATTAAATAGTATTATATAGGATGATAAATCAATAATTTACGTCACTTAATAGTATTAAATAGTATTATATGAGTTGTTATTGTTTAAAATTTCTGAGTGTTACTTATTGTATTGTAATAATTATTAATGGATTATCAAAAAATTGGTACTAAAACTTAATCAAAATAGATAAAATTGATAAATGTAGTATATGTGTATCGATCAAATGGAGGAAATTATATTGAATTTTGAAATGTTGCACAAATAAATCCCCACCCTTAACATATTGGGTTAATCGGAAAGTCGGGTCGTGCTGGGAAAATCAATTCGTAAAGGAAAATTCAATCATTTAATTATTAGACATTGATTCCGATATCTAATGTCTAATAATTATCGGGCAGAATTTTCCGGTACGAATTGATTTTCCCAACACGACATGACTTTCCGATCGACACAATAATTTCCGTTCTGCATGTTTGTACGATACATTTAATTAATATTAATTAATAAGTTATGATTGAAAATTATTAGCTATGCTATATTTAAAAGACATTTTGCACTTTCATTTCAAATCTAAAATGCCTCATAAGTGGAAAAAAAGAACAGGTTGATAGCCGAAGTCCGCATTAAAAGTTAAAACTGCAATAAAAGAAGTTATTAAAAAAAAAAAAAACATATCGATTTGTGCTGTAAAATCATATATTACAAATATAATTTTCATATAAGGTTATAATTATAAATTTTAATTTGGTAAAATTGAATACAGGGAGGAAAATCTTTGTGTCCCATCCATCCCTATTAGTGCCCATTCATTCCTGCTGTGGAATGATTGTTACAGGGGGGAACGTTTTTTTGATTTCATAATATTTTTATGAATAAATCATAATCTAGAATAAATATTGTTCATATATGTTGGCAAATACCTAATGTATGAAATGGGATATATAATATTGATAGTAACTTAAATAAAAAAAATATTTTTGTGAAAATGTCCCATTCATCCCCCGCCTCCCCTACATTTTTCATATAATATGTCAATCTTTTCTTCTGTTGCACATCTGCAATACAAGTAAAGACTACTGTCGTGTGGCTGTTTTACGCTAAAATAATGTAAATGAGTATATATTTTAGTAAGTATGTTTCCATATACTTTATTTTACATAATTATTTATTTTATAAAACTTAACATTTAACCATGTAATTCCTCTGATAGAATACGTTCTAGAAATTACATAGTTCAGAGAATCTGACTTTACACCAGAAAGTTTCAGTGGTTAATTTCGCTTTATTTAAAAACGGAACGTCTGTTATTAAATAAAGCAAATATTGTTATTTTAATTTTCTGATGTGAATTAGGAATATACGAATAAATAAAGCTATTAAATTCAAAACACTGTTGTTTGCATATATGCAAAGCTGCGCACTAAAGGATTAAAAGTAATAACAAAGTTGTAAAGCGCAGTTTTTTTCACTATCTTCTAAAATTGCAATTTAGGGATTTGTACGGTTAATAAGACCGCCCATATAAGGTGTACAGACTTAAATTATAAATAACCTCGTCATCTATCTTGTATTCACACCTCCTTGGTAAGTAAACCAATGTTGGTATAACATCAGCTAAATCTTTATGAAATATTAGAAATTAATATCAGATTATTTACGTTTTGAAAAAAATACATAATATTTATATGGGAAATTTAATATTTTGTGTCGAAACTCCTACAATATTGGCTATACATTGGCATGATATTGGAAATTATAGCAGTGAAACAATAACTGTAAACTATTTGGATGAAATTGAATTTACCGCCATTAAAATGACAATAAAGAATAAACATTGGTTATATTAGATTTTAAATATTTGCAATATAAATCCAAAAAGTAAAATATTGGCAGAATATTCGCAAATTTTAAGCTGTAACAAAATTTGCATTCTATTTTGTTAGTGGTAAAGTACAGAGGTATTTATAAACATTAAGGAGTTGAGTATTTATTCACAGTTATTGGAGAAAACATGTGATTAGAGTTTGAAAATAATCAGATATTTCAATATCTGAACAATTTTTAATTCTTGAATTAGGAAATATCCGAAGTCAAATTTCCGACTGAAAGAGAAAATAGGTTGAAAATATTATAACCAAAATTTTATAAGTTAGCTTAAATCATTTGAAAGGAATAATTTGTCGTACAGCCTATAAAATGTAAAATAGGTCGGAGTATATAAAAAGATTTAAATTCGGTTCAAAATGCCAAATTCGATAGAATTTTCTGAAAGGTCTTTTGCGTTTACCAGAAAATAGAAAGCTTCTTTCGATAACATAGTTTCGTAATAACAACTCTTGTCAATTTCATGCATTTCCGAACAAAAAGGAATTAAAAAATGGGTTAGAAAATATCACCTTAGGATTTTAGAAAGAAATGTGTCTTATAATGATAATGCCACAACGATATGTAAGAGTAAAAAAAAAATAAAAATAAATAATATATTTTAATAAATTGCACGTTTTTCTAGTCTGTAACAGAAACACGCATATCACATACAGCTCATATTAAAAATATTGTAGTAATTACTTTTTTTTTTTTTTTTTTTTTTTTTTTTTTTTTTTTACAAATTGAAAATATCGTTTGGTTTACATTGTGTTTACATTGTGTTTTCCTGCACCAAAAGGTATGAAAACATTGAATACTGGAAGCAGGAAAACACAATAGTAAACCTACGAGTCAGCCGCTAAAATCGGGTTTTCAGGTGTTTTCCACCAAGATATGACTTGGCAGACCGATTGCGTTTTAATAAGCGAATCAAGATTTTAACTAATCCTATAATTTCATCCGTGAACTCAATGAGGTGATTGTCTGTGCAACCGGCTACAGTCTATTAACAACTCAAGAAAAAATGAACTATAACAGTAGTATAGAAAATCTTGAAACGTAAATTTGATGCAAACAGCTTTTTAGTCCAGGGGAAATGTACCAAAAAAAGGGGACTACCTTTCAAAAGGTCGGGTAGAAGATTTTACTTTTCTGACTTGTTTATAATGATGCCAACATGGAAAAACCATTTTTCTAACAAAATTTCTTAAGGCTAAATTTTCTGTGGCCAAAAAAAACAAACAAAATTTTGGGACCTTTTTTTTTTTTAAAATATCTCGCGACCCGTTTCCGTAGCATATTATTTTTCAATTACAATATAAAAGAGGATAAAATTCTCTACAACTTTCATATTTACAACTTTTTTATACACTCAGTAGCAAGCGCAGTATGCCATTTCAAAAATAGGACAATTTTTTCAATTTTCTTAAAAACCATTAAAAACGTAGTTCTTTCTGCCCCGATTATTCAAATGTTTCCCACGGATTTAATCGTGTATACTTCTAACTTCTACATATTGGTAACAGTAAATTAATTATTTCAGGGCCGAAACTAGCCTTTTCTGCACTCGTGGCAAACATGGATTTCCCCCCCCCATCCCCCTCCTTAAAATGAAAATTTACCATGAGAATTTTAATAAATCTCTAATAGCCGGATTTTGAAAATTTTAAGTGTGTAATCATTAAATATGTAATGCTGAACTACGCAATCAGCTTTGTCAAATATTTACTCATTAAAACCTTGAAAACTGAACCGAAAAGAACCGAAATATATTCCACTTTAAACAGGTTTCCATCTTAGCAGGTATAATTGTTCATATTCTTTCTCTTGAAACTATATAACTTTCTCTTTAAAGACCGGATTCCGTATACAGATTTCATTTTCAAAGATTTTACGGTAGTTGTAGTATTGAGGCGTTTACACTCACAGTTATATGAATTATGAGACTAAATTAGTCACACAAAGACATTTGCAAGGTAATATTAAACCTATGTGAGCGTTGTTGACAAATATCTCGCTTGCATTTTATTACTTTTGAATATATATATATATATATTTTTTTTTTTTTTCATGAGATATCTGAAATCAATATCTAATGTTGTGCTTTTGTACTTTTTCGGCTTTATGCCTCTAGATGATTATGATCCAGAAATCTCTTTTATTCAGGATAACGATATTCCTTTGAAATGGGATGCTAATAATCCTACAACAGTGCCATCAAAGAGGGGAAAATATTCTTAAATAACCTGTAGAAATTATTATTATTTAAATACATTTTTCAATTTAGCATATGCAGTCATTAATAAATTGACTTAATAAAATAGTCCCATTTTGAATGCCAGATTCATCTTTGTTTATTATATAAAAACATGAAAACATTTAAAATGCTTCATTAAAACACTTTACTATATAGGTGTGATAAGGTGTATATTTTATCACACCTATGTAGTAATGTGTTTTAATGAAGCATTTTAAATCTTTTCATGTTTTTTATATATGCAGTCATATTGCGTACCTTTTTTTATTGTTTACGGAAAGTGGAGTTGAATGAGACTGGGGATCAATGCGAAACAATAACATAATCTACACATCTACAGCCTACAATCATGACTACAATCATAAATAAATCGGTATTTCATTTGATAAATGGTATCACTGAGATCATTAAACAGATATAGTTTCAAAACAGTACATATTACGGAAGATTAGAATATTTCACAAAGTGTATTTTTTCAACAACCAAAGTTTTTCTGCAATTAAAGCAATTTTTCTGCTTTAAAGTAATTAATAGATAATCTTAAAGTTTTATACATTTTTTCATGCTAAAATGATATAATTTCTTGTTTTATTTATTGATACAAGTGGAACAAATTTGACAATATTTATTAAAACTAATATTTTTAATATCTTTATGAAACTAGTGATCTCAAACATTTTATTGACAGAATTTTTAAATTTTACAAGAGATAAATACATAACATTAGTTAGTTAAATAATCTGTTGTCATTTTTATTGTAGCTATTTTATAAGGTAAAAGTGTTTTTTACATAAAATATATTTATTTTTTGAGTCCCTCCTTTTATATGGAAGGAACTACAATCCAATGTTTGCTATCTTTAAAACAGTAAAACTTTAAAACATACGTTATCAATAATTGGTAAACAAAATATACCATTGTAGTGTGGAATAAAATATGTTTTTCGCAAATTTTTATACCTATCCAACTGATCCCTTGAAAAATATGTATGCATTATAAAAATTAAACAAGAATTTTTTGTTAAATGAAACTATCGTGCCAATAAGTTACTAAATATAGAAGTATTCTTTTAAAAAATGCCTTGAAATGAACCCATATTGGACCGCTGTCCTATAAATAGGACAGCTAATAAAACATTTAAAAAAATAAAATTGGTAAAGATTTTCTGGGTATATTTTGTTAGGGCGCCTTTAAAATACATAAAAGTATAACATGTAAAAAAAAAAACAAGTAACCAATTTAAATTTAATTGAAAAAATTTCTTTAAAAAAATCCTTTAAAAATTGTGATCTTATAATCTATAATTTTTCCGTTATTATTATTATTTTTATTGGAGAAATCATAGTCTTTTTGTACTACAAAAACAGTACTTTTAGAGTAAAATAAAATATTTGCTCATAAAATTAGTTTATGCATGCATTTTATATGTCTTTTCTAAAGTTGGGGCACATCTTACTTGTCAATGGGTCTTATGCTTGGCCAACCTGTTTACTCACTTTGGCGTTGTAGGATCGCCAAATATGGCTGTTTATCATTGTTTGGGGGAATAAATTTCGGAGTTGATGTTACCAACCAATGCTGTTATTTCACATTCCACGCAGATCGTTCCTGAAATAATTTCGGTTGCATTGTTTTATTAGCCTACTGTGCTAAATTTTGTTATCTGCGATTTCTGAATTTTTAGCAATTCTTATGCGATTTAACATGTTTTTATTTATTATTTTTTATTTTATTTTATTTTATTTTATTTACTTTCGCGGCGATTTTTCTACATTATTAAAAATAAATCCGGTTGTAAACTTTTAGTCCAATTACAACAAATCTTATCCTTGTTTCAGTAAAATTTATTTGTAATTCGTACAGTTACTTTTGTGGCTTTTTCGGGTTTGCGCAACGATTTTTCAACATTCGCAAAATGAATCCTTTTTTACCCCCTTAGTTCAATATAGAACTTTTTTTATTTTGCAGTTTTTGAACTTTTAGTCATTTTTAATGCTATTTTCAGCGTTTTTCCGCGATCTTATAAAATTACCGATGATTTAACAGAAAGAACTAATTTATAAGAGAAAATCCCCCGTCAGTGATTGTTGTGTTTTAGTTCAGACACCCCTCCCCTCCACCCCCCAGACAAAAAAAAAAAAAAAAAAAGGACAGGAAAGTTTATTTAAAAAGTGCGTGAACATAAATCATATCATATTAATATAGTTAGCAAAAAGCTATATCATATTAAACTAAATAAAGATTTTTTTAATTACATTAAATATTGAAATTTTGTAAATCTCATAGAACATGCATAAAATAAGAATTCTTTTCCTTCTTATTTTTCTAATAAAAACAAATCGACTTCGCTGTTTTGTTTGAAACAGAACTCTTAGGAAAATCATAAAGGAAAACAGGAAAGAATATTTTTACCTTTTCTTTTGTAAGTGAATTCTTATTTAGCCCCAGATTTGAAATGTTTGTTTACAATAATAACCATAAATAATTATAATCAGTGCAATGGATTCATGAAAATGAATGCTAAAATTCAAAAGCTGTGCAGTGGTTTATTATGAAGCCGAATAAAAAGTTTATTGATATATATAAAGCAGATTAGGTTGTGAAACGCAAACACATCTGTACCAAAATCTTACCCCTTTCTAAACTTTTTCATCTACCGTCGCCTACACCTCCTTCTTTCTTAAATTTAGCATCTCTTTCTAACATATTCACAAAGCTATATTTATGCATAATAATAATTGTATGCTAAATAATATTTGTCTTTTGTAAGTAAATTGTTATTTAGCCTCAGATATGAAAGCTGTATTACAATAATAAATTTTAACCGGTGCAATAAGCTCATAAAAATCAATACTAAAAACTAAAAAGATATGCAGCGTTTTATTATGAATCCGCTTAAAATGTTTAATGGTAATTTTTAACTTTTTAATAAAGGTAAAATTCTTATTAATTAACATTCTTCAATTTTTATGTTTAAAACAAAAGCAAAATTTGAAAATAATCTAATAATATCCTTACAAATTTTATTCCGCTTTCAGATTCAGTATAAATTTCATCCTAAGATTTGTAATATAATTTTTTTAATTATCTCTTAAAATAGAATGAAAAACTCTTTTTTTCTCTATGTTCTTTAATAATTACAAACAAATCCACATTTTCAGTTACATTGAAGAAATTGTTTTATCCCATTCCTATAATCTACATATTTTGCAATTTCATTTCCAATTAATTGATTTATGTCAAATTAAATTATAATTTAACTTATCAAAAGACTATAGTATGCATTATGAATAACTGGTGAATAATAATAATAATAATAAAATTCCTTCTGAGACAACAATTGCTTGTAATTAATTTGCTGGGAAAAAAAGCTGTTCGATTACAAATCCCTTAAAAATCATGGCTGCAAGTAATCCTGTTTCTACGTTTAAAAACGAGCTCCGTTTAGAAAGTTTCCCGTTGTTGAGTGAGGAAAAATAGTTTCTTGAGAACAGCCTTAAAAAAAAAAAAAAAAGAACTTCTTTTATCCGTTTTATTTTTTTAAAAAAAATATTTTCTTTTCATTATTTTAAATATTTAATCAATATGTTTGGTACGTACTTGGGGTAAAATTTTCCGAAAAATTAGAATTCATCGAAACCTTCTCTCTATATTTAATAGTTTAAAAAATGAAACTTTTGATTGGACATCGAAAACCTTCAATCTCTGAAAATGGTAGGAGAACTATCCATTGTACATCACCTCACAGAACACTAGGGAGTCGTAAGGTTGCCTAGTCAGTTACTTCTACCGCGCCAAATTCTCGCCAAAAAACTTTTTCGCGGATAAATACGTTTCTTTGATTATTATTTGATATTTATCATAAAAATGAATATATGTTAAGCTCAATCGATTTTGATTAATGAGTCAACCATTTTTCATATGAAAATGTAGAAAAAAAGAGATTAAATATGTTATGTCTTTCAGATTCTGTACGGCACTATTTCTTTTCGAGGACGTATACTCCTCTGTAGTATAATACTTATTCACAAGTAAGCTATGCCCCAAGATTAGGTGTCTTAAAAATAGGACAACTGTCCAATCCACTCCATTTCTCCTTCTTTGCATTTCATTCAAAAGTCACATTCCCTTCTTATCTTTTGATGAAACACTTTTGCTCCAAACATCTGGAAACAGACTGGTCACGTTTTTTGGCAAGTGTTCAGTCTGCTCTAGCGACTTTAGCGTAAGTAGAGTACAGGAACATCCCATTTGTGAAAATAGGGGAGTTGAAACGAGGTGAGATACTAAATGATTCTCTGTTGTGTGAATTTGCAGTGTTTGTCGCAGCTTTATTTTGCCTCATAATTTACTTTTGAAAAATTCTATTTGTAAAATGGCACGCAAATTTTTAACAGCGGAAGAAGCGCTGGAATATAAGAATTCTTTAAGTGATGATGAAATTTATGAACCTGAAACGGTTATTATTCCTCCTAATTCAGATTCCGTTAGTGATGAAGAAGAGATCGACGAATTTGATACAAAACAGCCAGTAATGTGCCACGAACGTGATATTCCTGATACCGCAGGAACAATTGAAATTTTGGTAAATGACAGCAAAGAATTACACCTTCCAATTAAAAAATCAAAGTGGGTAAAACGTGAACCAAAATTTGAACTTTCAAGAGAGACTATTTGTCATCGAGAACATGAAAATATAGTAAGTATGAATTCGGGAAAACTCCCATTGAATTCTTCCACATAATACTGATGATATGATAGCCCATACTGTTATAGAAACAAATCGGTATGCAGCACAAAAAACTGTCATTCTTTTAGCATCACTGAAACTGGACTCAAGAAATTCTTGGGTGTTATATTCTTTAGTGGATATCATGTTTTGCCACGCGAAAAAATGTATTGCCAAGATGCATCAGACATTGGCACCACTTTAGTGAGTAACGCTATATCTGGAAGTGACATAAAGCGCTATATTCATTTCAATGACAATTCTGCAATCAATCAACAGGACAGTTTCTATAAAATTCGACCGCTTATTGACAATCTCAATATTGCTTTGATGCAGTTTGGCCTATTTTCAGAAAATCTACTAATTGAAACAAAAAAGGTGGGACATTTTGGAAGGCACAGATGCAAGATGTACATGAAAAACAAACCAGTGAAATTTGGATACAAATTGTGGATGTTAGCATCTTACAATGGATATTCTTTCCATATTATTCCTTACCAAGGAGCTACAGAATAAAAGTTCAGACCATCTTTCTCAACGTGTTGTGGAGGATTTGCTTTCCGTATTGAAAAACTCAAAACTTCACAGAATATATATGGATAAATTTTCAACTCATATGGTCTATTTGTTCGTTTGAAGGAAAAAAGTTTCTGTGCTACAGGAACTTTTCGAGATAATTGAATGAGAAAATGTCCATTAGAGCCTTTGACACAGTTTGCTAAAACAGAAAGACGCTCTGCAACTGCTTGTTTTGACATAGTCAACAACATAACTGCAGTGCGTTAGAATGATAACCATGTGGCTTCATTCCTCACAAATTTCGAGCAAACGAAAGTAAAAAGCAAAGCAGAGCGCAGAGTAAAAGGTGGTAGAAAGAAAATTTGTTATTCCATTTTGTGTTACATCGTGCAATAAAAAGGGAGTGGGCTTATTCGACGGTCACATTGAAACGTATTTTGTATCCATTCAAGGAAAAAAGTGGTACTGAAAAAAATTTTTTGAACTGTTTTGAAATGGCACTTGTCGCAGATTGGAAAATTTCTAATCTGTTTTGCCTTCATGAAGACCAGGGTCTGTAAGAGTTCCGAAGACCTATCACAATTAGTTATTTAAGAGAAACAATCCCACGAAACAACATCAGACAATGCTGTATGATTCAGAATAACAAAGAGCTTCTCCATCTAAATAATGACCACGTTTTGGTGAAAAACCCTGAAGGACGTCGAAGAAGATGCCAACTGAAGAACTGCAAGAGAAAACCAACAACAGTTTCTTTTTTTTCTTTAAATGTAAAATTGGTCTCTGCATCGACTGTTTATCGAAATTCCACACATAATACATCTTTCTGTAATGTAAGTGAATTTTTGTAAAATTAATAGCGTTTGGACCGTTGTCCTGTTTATAGAACAGCTAATTACTTAAAAAATTAAAAAGAAAATCAAAATTTTGCTTTTATCTGCTTAATTACACCATATTAATGTTAAAATCGAAGTTTTAAAAATTTTCAAAAATATTTATTTGGTGGGGTCCAATATGGGTTAACATTGTATACACTTAAATTTACTGTCTAAATATGAAAATTGTCTTATTCACCTACACTCTGCCCTGCTTTTAAAATTATATAGATTTATTGAATATAAAATGACTGTTGAGATGAAAATAAAGACGTGGGTCTGCAAATAATAGATACTTTACTGCTACCAATTTTAGAAGTCGACATACACGATTAAATCCGTGGGGAACATTTGAATAATCGGGACAAAACTACGTTTTTCACCGTTTTTAAGAAAATTGAAAAAATTATCTTGTATTTGAAATGGTGTACTGCGCTTGCTATTGAGTGTATAAAATGGTTGTAAATATGAAAGTTTTAGAGAATTTTATCTTCTTTAATATTGTAATTGACAAGTAATATTCTACGGCAAATGGTTTCGAAATATTTAAAAAAAATCAAAAAATAAAAAAAAATCCCAAAATTTTGCTGTTTTTTGGCCACAGAAAATTTAGCCTTAAGAAAATTTGTTAGAAAACTCAGTTTTTCCATGCTTGCATCAGTATAAACAAATTAAAAAAATAAAATCTTCTATCCGATCTTTTGCAAAGTAAAATATACATTTCACCTGGACTATTCCCTGCCCCACTTAAAATGATAGCTACATCTTTTGAGTTTGGATATTTTTTTCCCTTGAACTGTTTATCCTCTAATGTGAAAAAAAAAATTAAATTGTGAATTCGAATGCTTTGTGTCATATTTGCAAAGCTTCCAAATGGTCCGGTTTTTTAATACCAGTATTTTCTAAGAAAAACTTTCGTGGAAAGTTTCGACAACATTTCCAATAGAAATAATTTTTGAGTTAAGATTCTTCAAAATCTGCAAAACTATTCAGAAAAAAATTTCTTAGAAAATGTTGGTATTTTAAAGGCGGGTCATTTTGGAGCCCGGTATTTGCATCTATCATTCAAACTAACCCAAATTCAGTAGAAAACATGATTTCTTGTTTTTTTGTAATTTAGGACTAAAATATAATATTTTCCAATTTAAAGATGAAACGCTCCTAAACACAAAATAAACATTTTCGTAAATATCATTTTAGATTTTTAAGTTTAATTATAAGCAATATATTACTGTTAAAAGTGATTTTTTTTTATCAGTGACTCAAATACGTAATACGTTTTAATCAACAAAACCCTTTTAATGGTAAGAAAATGTCCTGACTAATGCATACATAACACCACATCACTTATGTACTTCAGAGCCAAGTAAAATATGTCTTCCGCTAAGATAGTGGGTGAATATTTGACATCCTTCGCAGTTAGAAATCATCTTATTCAAAAGGAGCCAATCCGGAAAAGAAAAAAAAAACAGCAGTAGACGAAAGAAGAAGAGTTAAATGTTTTTTTCTTGTATCCATTGTGGCATGCGCTGCTGACAAATAATGAGTCCAATTCCTGACAATAACGTAATGGAATAAGTAAAAGACATGATTTTTTTTTCTCAGTGACTACTTTTCTACCTTATCAAATTTGTTTTATGATAGATGAGTAGCTTTAGATTATTATTAAGAAAATCACTTATCTCACACACTTATATTGAAGTAAAAATGTATACGCTTAAAGTGATAACAATACATATAAAGCTTATAAGTACTTTAAGTCTGTTATCACTTTAAGCATGTATATTTTTGCCTTACTAGTTTTAGTCTATTTATTGGAATTATTATAATCTATTATAATCATTATAATGGATTTATTAAATCCATTAAAATAATCCAAACCGTTATTAACTTTACTATAATAATTCATAATAATAATTCAATTCATTATTAACTTTACTATAATAATTCATAATAATAATCGAATTTTGTATAGCATTAAATGTATTGTTCAATTTAAAAGATGAAATGCTTCTTAACACTGAATAAATATTTTCATAAACATAATTTTAGGTTTTTAAGTTTTATTATATTAATGGTAAGAAACTATCTTGACTACTGTATACCTAATGCCTCATCACTTATGTACTTCAGATCCAAGTAAAGTATACCTTCCACTAAGATAGTGGATGGATATTTGACAGCTTTGGGCGGTTAGAAATCATCTTATCCGAAAGAAGCAAACCCCGAAATAATAATAATAATAATAATAATAATAATAATAATAATAATAATAATAATAAAAACAACGGGAGACGAAAGAAGAAAAGTTAAAGGATTCTTCTTGTATCTATTGTAGCATGCACTGACGAATAATGAATCCAATTCCTGACAATAACATAATGGAATAAGTAAAAGGCATGAAACTTTTTTTTTTCTGTGATCAATGACTACTTTTCTATCCTATCAAATTTGGTTTGTGATAGATTACAAGTTTTGCATAATTACATAATTATCGATAAAGTAAAAATGTATATAAAGATATATACAAATATTTTACAGACAAACATACATACAATAAATACAATAAACCCTACTGGAGTGAAAAATTAGCCAGAGCCAGGAATCGAACCTGGGACCACAGCGTACTAGGCTGTTACAGTGTTTTTAAGAACAACAGCCTAGTACGCTGTGGTCCCAGGTTCGATTCCTGGCTCTGGCTAATTTTTCACTCCAGTAGGGCTTATTGTATGTACACTGGTGTTCAAAATTAAGGACTAATCACAAAATGCTAATTTTTAAGTATGCGAATACTCAAAAGGAAATAATATAATTCGAATAATTACTATCTGTACAGCACAGATAGTCCATATAACATCTCATTCATGTCCCGCGTAGTCACAAGTGTCACAGTCACTACGGTGAAGCAAAAAAATAGGAAATTCCACACGTCTCATTATGAGTCTCAAATGATTACTATATGTGACTCCACTGAGACGTCACTGTGACTGCTACTTTGTGACGAGTCACCATGTGACTTTACAATGTAGTTACATTGTGACTCTCATGTGACTGTCAACTGTAGACTCAATTTCAAAGTCATCGTGAACGCTTCATTGTGATAAGGTACCAAATAATGTCACATTAAAGTCACATGATGACTCTCAGGTGACAGAGAGACTACTTTGAAGTCACCATGTGACTATTATGTGATATTATTTGGTGACTTATCATAATACAACGTTCATGATGACTTTGAAATTGAATCTAAAAATGACAGTCACATGAGAGTCACAATGTAACTACATCATAAAGTCACCTGGAGACTCGTCAGAAAGCAGCAGTCACATTGAAGTCTCAGTGGAGTCACATATAGTGATCATTTGAGACTCATAATGAGACGTGTGGAATTTCTTATTTTTTGTTTCACCGTAGTGACTGTGACACTTGTGACCATGTGTGACATGTATGAAGTGACCAGCTGTGCTGTAGGGGTAGTAATTATTTGAATTATATTATTTCCTTTTGAGTATTCGCTTACTTAAAAATTAACATTTTGTGACTGGCTCTTAATTTTGGACACCAGTGTATGTCTGTAAAATATTTGCACATACGTTTATGAGTCGAATGCAGGCGATATTTTTGTGTTTATGTGTGTTTTAAAAATGTATATGTTTAAAGTGATAACAGCATACATAAAGACTTATCAATGGCATATGCATGTTATCACTTTAAGAATATACATTTTTACTTTACTAGATTTAATCTATTTATTGGGATTAATGCAGATATTGGCTTATTAAAATAGATTTATTAAATCCATTATTTATCCGCTCGGGAACGGCGGCTTTTACACAAATTTTACTAAGTCGGCATCACTTTTCTTAAAAGAGTTACCTTTACTTAAACAATCACGAAAATGCTCTAATTAAAGAAACTGAATATTACTTTTATTTTTTATTGATGCCTAAAACAAATTCTGTAGGCTCTTTTTGAGGGTGCACATATGCACCTATGGTCCCGAACGGGTTAATCTCACTATAATAATTGATAATAATGATCGAATTATGAACAACATTAAATTTATTATTCAAAAATTGCGAATTTTTATTTATTAGTAAAAACATGATTTTGCTTCATCTAGTCATTGACTAGTTTTCTTGTACAGTCGTGGAAAAAAAAAAGTAAACACCCCTTACTAGCTCCTCAACAAATTATCGTAGACGAAAGTTACTGGTACCGAACGATTGGAAATAAAGCCTACTTTTAAATGACGTATACAGAATTTGCTTAGGGTGCAATCTACATATTAAAACGAATCCAAACTTCATTTTTTTTCAATGGCAATACCCAATTTTAACGAGATATTTCAAATCTTTGGTTCAAACTATGCCTAGACACCAAATTTCAAGTCATTTGAATGATAAGTTTTTGAATTATAAACTTTCAAAATTTAGTGCTTCTAATGTTAAATTACATTTTCATATTTTTATTTATAACTCCTCGAATTAGGCTCATAATGTGCTAATTTTTTGTATAGCAATAATACTAATATACCCAAACATAAATACGTTGAATTTGCAATTTTTATAATTTTATGATATGAATTATGAATTGTGAAATTAATATTCGAAAAAATTATGAATTCAACCTACAATTTTTTTGATGGATTCAGATTTATTAAGTCTTGCTTTGTGGAAATCCAAAATTTCACATTTTTCTTCGCAGTAGTTTTCAAATTGTGCTTAAAAAACGGCAAAATGATAGTTTAAGGGGCTGTTTATGATAGAAGTGACTAGATATTTTGAAATTTCTTATGCTGTCCTGTAATCTAGCAGGCTTCATTGGCTGCTTGAGTGGTGTTTAAGGTGCCTTGATCAAGAAGGGGGCTCTCTCGGTTAGCAATCGTGTACCGAACTTCAATTAGGATACAGCCCTTAAAGTACGCTCGTTTTAAAATAATTAATTTCTTGGAAACTTGTGGTACGAATTGCATAAAAATTTGTTTTTAGACTAATTGAAGGGTGTAGAGTTCATTTATGCTGTCATAATTGTGTACTGCTATTGAAAAAAACAAAGTTATGGTTCGTTTTAATATGTAGATTTTCTCCTAAGCAAATTTTATATACATCATTTAAAAGAAGACTTTATTTCCAATCGTTCGGTATGAGTAACTTTCTTCTACAATAATTTGTTAAGGAGTTAGTAGGGGTGTTTACTTTTTTTTTTTCCACGACTGTACATACAATCTTGTTTTCTAAGCCAATTCTAATACAGTAAAACCAACCTAAAGCGACCACGTTCCGTTCCAATAAAAATTGGTCGCTCCGAGAGATGGTCTCTTAATGGAGGTTATGTTTAAATCTAGATTTTAATTGTTGAAAAAAGGTAACGATTATTGTTACTAACATTTATTTTTCAGATAAGGAAAAAATATGAAAATTTATGTATCGAAATAAAAGTTAATTACATAAGTTAATTACTGTAGAGTTTAAAAAATGAATACATTGACTTTTGTTGTGATTTTATAATTTATCTTTTATTATTTTTATTTCCAAGTCCTTTCGAAGTTCAGTAAATAAATACATTTTTTTTTCTTTTTGGACGGGAAAAAATAATGACGATTTCATTAATTTATCTATTTCTTTGAGAGTTTCCTGACAGAATAGGTCAGTGGAGTTTATTGACCGTCATTCTTAATTTGTCATCAGAGTTAAATTCATTGCCTAAAAAGGCACAAAGGGTTTAAACGCTTAAAAGTTACCGGAATAAAATATAAAAAAAATTCTAAACTTAGTTTAAAAGTTTTATGAATAATGCGCTCTCCGGAATTATTTTTTTAATAAAACCTTCTTCAAGCGAACTGAGAAAAAACAGAATTTTCTTCAAAGAAATTGGTCGCTCATGGAGGGAGTAAAACTGGGATGGTCTCTGAATGGAGGTAAAATTAGTATTGAGCCAATGGGAATGGAGGTGGTCGCACAGGGAGGTTTCACTGTACATATTATTTCAAGGATGCTACTGGTGACTATTTTTTTAAATAAATTGTGTAGTATATTTCTCATGCACATGTTGTCAAAATGTAAAGGTTTCTGTTTTGAGAAAGTGATGTGAGATAGAATTAAAAGATCAGTGGCAGCCCTATTCTTTGCTTTAGTCTATTGATTAGAAACTTTTATAAAATGTATTCAAAATATTCAGAATTTTCATTTAATAGGAAAATACCTGTCAGGTTCTGAGGGACATATACTATTAGAACTACGGTTATATATTATTTTCTTGCTTGTATATTGTCTGTGTACTGGGAATTTTAAGGTAACACTCTTTTCTTATCTGAAATTTAATCCGAGCTATTGAGTTATACAGAGTAGGTGAATGAATGTAGTTTATGAATAGAGTGAGGTCCCTGCTATTCATATCATACCTAAGATAAGGCAGACAAAAGGATTTCACCAGATAACGAAATAACGGACGTCACGGAAGGTGACAGGGTTTCGATGGATTGGAGGAAGGGAAGGGGACCCTGATGGCAGAAGGAAAACCCCGTTTATGTTTTTGGGAGAGGAGTGATATAGCTGATGAGTTAAGGCGTATAGCTGAAAGTGTGTGGTCACTTTCTAGCAGAGTACGGTTGATGCCTGGAACTCAAGGTGTGAGTAGTTCCAGAGTAGCTCGTGGATAGAGCGTGATTATGCGGTGAAACTCTTAGAGTATAGAGCTAAGGTGTTGGGAGATTAATAGTGATCTCCGATAAATCTAATTTAACTATCGTAGGGTGAGAGGAATATAGAATATAAAGTTTTTTAACAGTACACAGCAAGTATTTACTTTATTTAATTTAATGTTGGACCGGATCTCCTGTATTTGAGTTCTTAATTGTAAATAGTGTCTTGTTATCTGTAAATAATGTGTAAATAAATTGTTAGTTCAGTTTAATTGAAAGAGTTGGTTTTCCTTTCAACAATCCTCTCATGGCGTGATCGACATCACGTAATCATATCGGTGGTGGCAGCATATAAAAAGTAAAGGATTTCTTCAAAGTTGTGTGGACTTAGAGGAAACCCGACAATATCGTAAAACTTTTCTTTTTAATAACTAATCAGTAATTAGTTCTCTATTATATGTAATCGTGCTTACAAAGCCAATGAGGAAGGATTCTTGCTTCAATCTGAGAACTGAGAAATTTTATTTAACCCTTTCAGGGCCAAAGCACTTCCATTGCTAAAATGTTGAAATGACTGAATGACACCGGATTTTACGTACAAATTTATTTAGAAATAAGAAAAAGCTATTTTCCCATACATTATAAACGGGAAAAAATTCAACTGAAATTCTGGTGGCATTGTGGCATTAGGGAATTAGTAAGTTGTTTCATAATAATACCACCGCCCTTGAAAGGGTTAAAGAAGTTTCTAAAGGAGATTCATTAGAAGGGGGAAAATTAAACTACAAGCACTTATTTTTCGTAAAAATCATTTTAGGTTTTTTAATTTGATTATAAACAATATATTACTGTTAGAAGAGAAAATTTACTTTTAAATCAAGAACTCAAATGACGCATTTTAATCAATAAATCCTTTTAATGGTAAGAAAATATCTTGACTCAGTGACGCCAACTTATGTGGCCCCATGGGCCCTGAGCCCACCCAATAATTTGTTCTTCCTGTCCACCCAGTTTTCATTTTTCTATTTTCGTGCTCAGTATTTGATTTTCAATCGCTGAAAAGAAATTATTTCGTTGACGTTCACAAAATCATTTTGCCTTAAAATACAGTAAATTCTGTCTAAGGCGGACTCTGTGTAAGCCGGAAATCTATCTAACGCGGAAATTTTTGATAGTCCCGGCGAACCCAAAGCAAATAACATTAATCCATGCTGTTTAAGCCGGAATCTGCCTAACGCGGAAACGAAAACGTTTTTAAGGTCCCACCGAACCGAAAATTTTGCATAAGGCGGAAAAAATGATATTTTAAAAATGAAATAAGGGAGACTAGGGAGGGTTGACCCACTTTTTACAAAATTATTATTATTTTTTTTTAATATTGAACGCAGAATAAAGTTTTATATATCATTTTATTCGATATACAATCAGTTATCAAAAGAAAATTACGACATAAGTGTAGCATATAAGAAATTTGAAAAATGATTGATTTTAATCATGAAAAAATAATGGGTCAAGTCTCCCCACGTATGGGAGGGTTGACCCACTATATGGGAGGCTTGACCCGCTTTGTTTTATATTGCAATATTTGTGAAAAATAAAATAAAATCAGTTTAAAAAATGCAAAATAACTTTATACTACATGCTTTAATTATTATTTAAAAAAATATTTTTTTTTTAATATGATGCTTAAACAAACCTGTTGAGACGCCATCGCAAGTCAGAGGAGAAAAATTTTGTTCTAAACAGGATTTTGTCTGAGCAGGTATAATTGTATAGCAGGGAAAATGAAATTTTAACATTTAAGGCAGTATTCTGTTAGAGAAACTTTCCATTTTCATAGTGTTTCATTTCATTATGTTCGGATTTAGGAGCCACTGTCCCGCTATTTTTTTTTTTATCATTGTCCTATTTTCTTGACACTCGACATGACAATGTCAACTATGTGACAACTCTACATGTCACATAGTTTGGCTCCATCTCACTGTAGTCACCCAGGTGAAATTTGTCTACATACCTTTCTAAAGTTTTTCAATCGATGCAATGTTCTTTTGCAGCCGTATGAGTACTTAACTTATCATTAACATGATTTAAACCTTTAAAGGGCAAAGTAATTTCAGTATTAAAATGTTGAAATAAATGACTAACATCGGAATTTACGAACAAATTTATTTAGAAATAAGAAAAAGTCTATATTTCACATACATATTAAATGGAAAATATTTTAGCAAAATTCTAGTGCCATTGTGACGTTTTGGAATTAAAATTACGTGGTTTTACAAGCATACCTCTGCCACTGAAATGGTTAAGACTGTTGCTTTCATCCTTTCTAGTCTTTCCCACTGTTTCTATTTACCTATTGTAAGTAATATTTAAATGGAAAAAAAGTTCCTATCAACTTTCCCATTTTCTAGCATTTTTTCACATCTATCTTTAGTCAGTTTTAAACATTTTCTTTTTCATGAAACAATTTTACTGTAGCTTTACCGAATAAATTTACATTATTTTATATATATATAACCATTAACTTTTTATTATGGACGGTCCAAATAAAAATATTACCAAAACCGCTCAATTAATGGAGCCTTTAGCATCTGGTCAACCCTCCCTCACATTGACTGGGTCAAGCATCCCTACATAGATATTTTCTAAAGAAGAGCACATTGTTATGTTAAGCCTAACTTACTGTACAATCTTTATGCCTGGAATGAAAGCTCGATATTTCTGCATTACTTTAAACCTACATACTTAAATTTATATGAAATAATTTACCTGAAAAAAGCTTACAAAATATTTCTAAACAAGTAAGAAAAATCATGCATTAAGCATAGATTATGAAACACTTTCCAACACTTCCTGAATGCTTTAACAAAACTTCGTTATTTAGGGAAATAAGGTATATAAGTGAACTAAGTAAACATTTTAGAAAACACATAAAACATTTGAAAAACTGATTTCAGCAGTTACCGTCCATAGCAAATATGTATTCCAATTCTTTTGAACAGCCCTGTATTTGATCTGTAGGTTGATATATATACTATATAATGGAGAAATTTAGTTTAGCAAGAAAACACATAACAGGTTGAAATTTCTCTTTCAGCAATTTATACTAATAGATTTAAACATACTTGTATACTTTTGTAAAATTCTGCAGTTAACCTAATACCTATATTACACGCCACTATTTAGCTAAAGTTTAATTCAAAGTAAAACACTCATAAAACTACCGGAATCACATTTCCAGAAATTATTATTTATAGACGGCCATGTATCCAATTCTTTGCGTGACCCTGTATGTCATTTTATATATGTTTTACAAACATTTCTTAGTAAACCAAATGCGGTTCAGCATAAAAATGCCTAACTCATTTAAAATCACCTTTAAGCAATTTGCAATCATACCCAGTAATCATTACGAATTCTTTTGAGTAGCCCTGTATATCAATTACAGCATTTATACACACCATATACAATGCATAAATATAGTGAAACATAAAAGCACATAACATAATTAAAAATGCATTTCCAACAATCATCGCTACTTTACAGTACTTCGGGTACAATATAGTATCTGAAATCTTTTGTGTGTCCCTGTAAATGCTCTGCATTTCGTATTATCCACGAAATAAGTTATATTAAACCTTAGCGACGTATATCTATTTCATTATGCATGTAATGGTTTAACATAATTAAAATACGCCGGAAAAAATTCCCTCCACTTCTATATCATTATGTAAAGGAATTCTTTTGTGCGGCCCTGTAAATGAATAATAACTATCTTTTGGCCCTCATATTGTACAGAAAATGCATATTTTAGTCAACTTGATAAATGCATATCAATTTATTATGTTTGAAAGCATGTAACATCATTAAAAATCATTTTAAACGATTTTTTCCCATAGGCCGTAATGTAACGGAAAACTTTTGACTGTCCCTGTAAATGAACAAAACATGCTACAAACTTCATTTGCATTAGGGTTTGTGCTATAGTAGAGGTCACTAACATCCAAAAATTTCAGAATGATCCGAGTATATTTACGGGAGTTAGAGCGCGTACAGACGGACAGACGGACAGACAAACCGAAGTCATAAACACTTTTCAACTTTGTTGGAAAGTGTTAAAAACACAACTTTTAGGTTGAAAACACCTCCCCATTGATTTTTTCCACACCTATTTCGATTATTTCTATGAAACGAAGACTGTCGTTTGAGCATTCCAGTAGCTTTGGTTGACACCTATTAATAAAATTCTGAAATCCTTTTAAATATGAAAAATTATGGGTGGGTCAAGCCTCCCATATGGTCAACCGTCCCTAGTCTCCCCTACATTTTATTCATGAAACTTTAAAACTGATATGTAATATATATATCAAATAGTCTCGAACATTTTAATTAAATTTCGTAATAGATTAATAAAGTTAATTCTAAAGTACCATATTTAACTCTTTATGGTTAAATATGGTAATTTTTAGCCATTATAATCAGTAACACAAGATGACTCATAATGTGTTACTTGTCATAATGTGAATGCTTGTAAAACCGGAAAGTAAAAACAAGCATCTGTAAAATATTTTTTTTTGTCTCGTCAGAAACTTTGTTAAAGATTAGGTATATGATTGTATTTGTTAAATCGAATATTTTCCAATCAGTTCCAGAACTGAAGCAATTTCTAATTAATACTATTTCTTTCAGTATTCGAATAATTTTTTTCAATATTATTAAAGACAATAAATTTAATAAAAAGTTTAATTTCATTAAGAATTTAATTTTAAAGAACGGTACTAAAGGTTACGAATATAAAAAATCTATACAACTTGTGCATTTTTTTTTAAATTTTACTTATTTATTTGTTGGGGGGGGGGGTATTTTGCATAAGGCGGATTATTGTCTATGGCGGAAAATTTCATCGGTACCGATCGATTCCGCCTTAGACAGAGTTTACTGTACAATAAAGATAGCAATAACAGAGAAACCGAAGACTAAAGTACAACTTCCCCCCCCCCCCTCTCCCTTCATCCTAATTGGCATACAATCAATTTTCTCTCTCTCTCAAAAAAAAAAAAAAAAATAAATAAATAAATAAATAAATAAAAAATCCTGCATATTCGGAAATTAAATTTTCTTCCTAAATGCACCAAATTTGTTGTTGTTATTATTCAGTACTTTCCATTTTTTGGGTTAAAGGATCTTTCAGAAATGCTGATAAAGCGTTTTAAGACAATTTTCAACATGCGTCAGCTCAGGCGCATTTTTATCCCCAGAAAACACAGAAAATTCATAAAATTTAAAAACACAGTATGTATTGTAGGTAAAAGAAATTTTTTTCTTCTTACGACTTCCTTCTAATGTCATTCTTTTTCTAAATATACGTTATACGAAAAGGAGACCGTATTAAAATTAAATTTCGTATTTTAATGTGCATGGAACCTCTTTTTAAATAAGTGCCATATCTGAAAGATGCACTTCATTTGTATATTTTTTGTAACTGGATGCATCTTTCTATTATCAGTGGTTCAAGAAATTGTATCCGTTTTGAATCATCCGGTATAGTTTAAGTAAATAGTACTATTAATACAAGCATTTCAGGGTGTTCGTATTAAATGCCCATTTTAATATTTTTTAGTCCTTTGCGTTTTAATTTGCATTCAAATTCATGGCACAATAGTAAATATTCGAGTCCATAAAATGAAGACCCCATGAGAATATAATTAAATAAAATTGCAACTTTTTATTCTGCTCTTAAAATTCCCAACTTATCTTAACACGTTGAGTTTCACGTCGGTCACCGGTGATTGGCACTGAACTTTCAGTTTAGGCCGCGTCGGTCACCGGTGACTGACAGTGTAAAATATCATGTAAAACTAAACAATTGATGTTGTTTTAAGTAATTACTTGAAACTTTATTTAAAATTTACTTGACTTTTATCTATTATAGGATTATATTTCTGCATAGACAGGATATATACAGGAAGTAAATTTCAACCCTATAGTAGCACGCTTTGCATTGCTATACCGCAATACCAGCGCTTCTTAGCAACGCGCGTGGCCTGACGCGGATATTCCTAAGAATTCGCGTGTGGCACTCAACGTGTCAACTTGAAGTACCATCTTTTCACAAACTTTCAAAGAAAGGACAAGTTGGAAATTGCTCGTCAAACGTGGCAAATGAGGTGCGTTCGTACTATAACTAGTTTTATAAATATTTTTTTCGCCGCATATTGTACAGAATGTATATTTTAGTGTACTTCGAAAGGCTATAACATCATTAATTTGAACTTGAAATAATTTTTCCCATTGGCCGTAATGTAACGGAAAACTTATGACTGTCCCTGTAATTAAACTATACATCCGATTTTCACAAAATATGAAATGACTCGACAAAATCTTGCAACAATTATATATTTATAATTTCAGACCATTCGGAAGGCTGTAACATCATTAAAATGCACTTGCAATAATTTCTTCCCATTGGCCGTAATGTAACGGAAAACTTTTGATTGTCCCTGTAATTAAACTATACATCCGATTTTCATAAAAATTGAAATGACTCGACAAAATTATGCAACAATTATATAGTTTAAATTTTAAACGATTCGGTTGGGTAGTTTTTGCTCTGTTATATGCGGACGGACGGACAGACAGACGGACGGACAGACGGACGGACAGACGGACACAGACGGACTGAACGACAACTATAGGTGCTACGTATTTATATAATTACGAACGCACCTAAAAATGGCAGTGTCATGTTCTCCTAAAATGGTTTTGAGCCAACCCAATAATTTTCAAAAGTTGGCGTCTAATGTGAAAAAAATTAACTCTTGAATTCGAAAGCTTTGTGTCACATTTACAAGGCTTCCAAATTGTCTGCATTTTGAATACCAGTATTTTCAAAGAAAAACTTTCGTGGAAAGTTTCTACAACATTTCCAATAGAAATAATTTTTGAATTAGGATTCTCCAAAATCTGCAAAACAATTCAGAAAAAAAATTTCTTAGAAAATGTTGGTATTTTAAAGGCGGGCCATTTGGGAGCCCTGTATTTGGATCTACTATTCAAACTAACCCAAATTCAGTAGAAAACATCATTTCTTGTTTTTGTAATTTAGGATAAAATATAGTATTTTCCAATTTAAAGATGAAACGCTCCTAAACACAAAATAAACATTTTCATAAATATCATTTTAGATTTTTAAGTTTAATTATGAGCATTATATTACTGTTAAAAGTGAAAAAAAAATCAAATCAATCACTCAAATATGTAATACGTTTTAATCAATAAAACACTTTTAATGGTAAGAAAATGTCTTGACTAATGTATATATAATGCCACATCACCTATGTACTTCAGAGCCAAATAAAATATGTGTTCCGCTACGATAGTAGATGAATATTTCACAGCCTTGGCAGTTAGAAATCATCTTATCCAAAAAAAGCCAACCCGGGAAAAAAAAAAAAAGAAAAAAAAAAAAAAGAAACTACCAGCAGAAGACAAAAGAAGAAAAGTTAAATGATTCTTCTTGTATCTGTCGTAGCATGCGATGACAAATAATGAATCTCATTCCCGACAATAACGTAATGGAATAAGTAAAAGATATGAAACTTTTTTTCTTTCTCTGATCATTGATCAATGACTACTTTTGTACCTTATCAAATTTGTTTTATGATAGATTACTAGTTTTGCATAATTATATAAGAAAATCACTTATTTCACATACGTATATTAAAGTAAAAATGTATATGCTTAAAGTGATAACAATACACATTCAAGCTTATAAACAAACACCTTAGGCCTGTTATTACTTCAAGCATAGACGTTTTCACCTTGCTAGTTTTAATCTATTTATTGGGGTTAATGCAGGTATTAGATTATTAAAATAGTTTTGTTAATTCAATTATAATAAACCGATCTCTTATTAACTTCACTATAATAATTCATAATAATAGTCGAATTTTGAATAACATTAAATGTATTATAAGAACCTGTATAATAATCAGTTATAAACAGATTAAGTTAAATAATGCTATAAAAAGTGATAAAATATCTTTGTTAAGATTGACGATCGTTTCGTCGCACAAACGGCGACATTTTCAAAATCATTCATGATAGAAAATATTTTCACATAATTTAAAAACAATAAACATAGTAAACAATAACACGATACATGATGCATAATGAAAAACATTGCAAACAAAAAATTAAATTAAAATTAAATTAGCCTTTTGCGAGCGTGGATTAAATTTCATATAATTTAAAAAAACAATAACATGGTAAACAATGTCACGAGACAACATGCATAATGAAAAACATTGCAAAACATAAAATAAAAATAAAATTATCTTGACTATTTGCGAGCGTGGGTTAATTTTTACTATTGTTAATAAAATTACATAGCATCTCTTTCCAAATTTTAGGTAAATCAAGGGACACTGAATCATTGCAAATATTCTTGTTGCGTAAAAATATCTCTATTGATTCTCGGATTATGAATGGTAAATAAAATCTTGATGTATAAATTAACTTGCTATTTAAAAAATCGATTTTAATTAAATGCATTGTTCAAAAAGTTAAGAATTTTTAATTATTGCAAAAGAATGATTTTTCCCGCTCTAGCCATTGATTAGTTTTCTCATGCATTAAATTTTGTTTTTTAAGTCAATTCTTATGTATCGTTTAATTTAGTCTATTGATAAGGAACTTTTATAAAATTTATTATTAAAAAAAAAATCCAAAGAATTTTCCTTTAAGGCGATTCTCAAACCTCCTGCTCAACAACACGAAACTTTTTGTCGAATTTTTGGCTCATTTTTAAACGTAAAGGCATAAAAAGTGTCAGGCCTGCTATTGAAGCGATTTTGGGACCGAAATCAGTTTTTAATTTTTAAAAAAGTTTTCTTTTTTGATAAACAAATTACTTATCGAGTTATAAAAATTTTTGATCACGTGACGACCAGTTTTTCTCCTCTTTTGAGGTATCACGTCCAGAAATTCAGTGCAAAACGTCAAGTTTGCAAGTATTTTCTGAAAGATCTTCTGCCATTACCCAAAAAAGAAAAATCTCTTTTGATTGTATAATTTTTGAACAATAACACATGACAATTTCATATGTTTTCGAACAGAAATGAATTTAAAAATGAATAAGAAAACACCGTGAAATTATTTTTAACCCTTCACTGCACGATTTTTTCTACTTTTATGATTTTTTTTTTAAATCTTTATATCGGTCTAATATTGGGGAAAAATGGTAAAAAAATTTAAATTTCAAAATTTCAGCTAAAATTTGATATTTTATGTGAGCGCCATATGTACACGTTTTGTGTTTTAAAATATTGTATTGCTATATTTTGCAACTAAATGAGCTTAAATTGATTAATTTTATTTGCGTAATACTCTGCAACTTTTATTATATTCATATTTTTAAGTATTTAGTAAAAATAATGGAAGTAAATCTTATCTTAACCCTCTCGCTGCGTAATTTGTTTTTAAATCAAAATAGGTTCAAAAACTGCATACATTACATTTAAATCAGGATAAATCAGGCCTGTCATCGGAGACTGCTTTTATATTCACGCACCATTATTTTAAGAAAATCAATTTTGCAGCATATAACTCTTGCAGATGTTGTTAAAGTCTGTATTTATAAAGCGGTCCGAGTTGAATTAAAAAATAGTCTCCAGTGGAAAAAATTAATCCCCGGGGAAATCTCGGGTTGCGCAAATTTTGCTACTTTTACGTTGCCCGTTTACAGTGGTCATATTAGCAAAATGCATGGCACATAAAAATTATAATGTTTTTAGGCATATGCCAGATATGGCACGTGTTGCAGTGAAGGGTTAAATCACTAATCAATAACTAGTTCTCAATTATATGAAATCTTGCTTACCAAGCCAACGATGAAAATTTCTTGCTTTTCAGTCTGTAAGCCGAGAAATTTTATTTTAAAGGACATTTATTAGGGGGAAATTTGTTAGGGGGATTATTTTTCTACAAGCAATGACTGGTTTCTACTTCAAGAAACTTTGTTCCCCAAGTCAATGATGATAGTTACAAAGGATCGACCGAAACAGGTTTTTAAGACCGAAATGGAAACCAAATTTCGGTATCTTTCTTATTTTCGGCCGAAAACGAAATTGAAAAAATCCCCCAAAAATTTTTTATTAATACATGCATTAATATATCTAATTTTTTAATTAATTATACGTATTTATTAAATATACATAATTATTAATTAATTATACATGTGGTCCAAATTGGCTGTCCGTGCCTCTGACCAAAACTGTTTATTTTCATATACAATTAAATATAATTAATTCATCCACGACACAGAATGATTTTCCAATTACAGTAGAGCGTCGATTATCGGAACTCCAATTAACCAAACTTCCAATTATCCGAACAGCCTATTTCTCTCAAAAAAATTTTTTTTAACCGAACTTCCATTTATCCGAACACCATCCATTTATTATATTCTCTCAAAAAAATTTTTAATGGTGATAAGATTGTGGATAAGATTTAACCCTTAAATGCCTGGTGTTGCTTTTCGGCAACATACCCAATTTAGGCTCTAAAATAATGTTAGAATAACATTGAAGCTATAATGCCTAATGTTACCAATAAAATACGTTCTGAAAATATTATTAAATAGATTTTCAACATGTAGATGGCAACACTTGTGCTTTTTAAGAATAAAGATAGATTTATTTTTTCAATTGTTGCTACTTGCTCTTTTTGTTTTGTTTGGAAGCTTGCGAAATACCCTATTTTGACCTGCAGCGAGCAAGTAAAATTTATTTCTTATTATAGTTCCTAAAATTCTTGTGTGTTTAATATTATAGAATTTTATCAAGGGAAATTATTTTTTCAATTAAACACCAGTATTGCTGATTAGTACCAAACTGTTTTTTAGCCGTAAATTATACTTAAAACAAAATATGATTTTTTAAAGTATTTTTCCAATGATTTATTTAAAAAATGAAAGCCGAAAAACGTTATTACAATGATTTTTGAAAAATCAGGCATTTAAAGGTTAAGATGAAAAAGAAATTGAAGAAATGAAAGCGAATGGTCTCAAAATGAGCCAGGTCCATCACATAACGAAGCCTCCGAAAAAGAAAATTTTAAATGATAAAAAAGTAAAAAAAAAAAAAAAAAAAGTTTTAAACACGCCAGAACTAACTGGTGCTGCCAGTTCTAAACCTGGATAAAGCGTGAAGGTTTTAGTATATTCAGGAACATCCCTTAAATTGTCTGTCCATTTATCAGAACTTTTGCTTATTCGAACTAGGGTCTGTCCCGACTTGTTCGGATAATCGGCGCTCAACTGTGTTCGAATCCTATCTAATTAAAAGATGCTTTAGGTATGCATACCTCAATTTATCTTCTATAATGATTTTTGTAAATGATCATTTGTTATTCTAGAACTTTCTCATAGTATTACGAAACACTTCTGAGGTTTCAAATAAAAAAATTCTATTAGCGTTAAGTCTGCATCTTTTAATGAGCATGTGAAAAGTGTCTTCAATGCTTTATAATTTACATATTCACATCTTGAATCAGTCGTGGCAAATAATTATAAACAGTGAAGTTCATAGCAATAAATAAAGAATGTCTCATTTGAGACGATGCTGCTCAAATCAATGAATCATGTTCAAAATTTCTGAAAGAAAAAACGAGATTTTTGGTATACAGATAGTTTCGGTCTGGCCTAATTTTCAGTGGCATTTTCGCCGAAAACAAGTCTCCGGTGAAACTCTCATTTTGGGCCGAAAACGAAACGAAAATTTCGGTTTATCTCTCATAGTTACTAACTTTAGTATAGCCTATAGTGATTGGACGATTCTATTAGATGTATTGTTGAAAGATTACTGATTTTCAATTAAGTGATTTGGATTCATAATCAGCTATGGAAAATGGACTCGATTGAACCGATTATTATTATTATTATTATTATTATTATTATTATTTGCATTTTGTGTGTTAAATTCGCTAAGATAAATAAGTACCAACTGATATATTTAAAAATTTTCATGTAAAATATTTAACTGTATAAAATTATGTCGATGATGCAACATTTTTGTATTTTATTTAAAAAAATAAATTCTATAACAAATTACAACACCCTGCAATAATATACTACTTTTAATTGCTAAAAAGTGTAAAATAAAACAGTAATAACAGTAATAACAACAGTAAAAACAGTAATAAGATTGTTTACATGTTTCGACTTCGTCGAAGTCATTATTAAAACAAATAGGAATATTCTCAAATTGTAAGATCTATGGCGCAATGATTTGAAACGCCATCATTCAATTTTTTATGTACTCTTTCAGATTACGCACGCTTCCTATTATTTTTTTTTTTTTTACTTGAATGTTTATTTCCATATCCGTAATCATGCAGAAATCCAAGACATAATTTTGGTAAGTTAAATGATGCTCGTGGTTATGGATATGAAATGAACATCCAAGTAAAAATAAAAAATAGCGTGCATAATATGAAAGAGTACGTAAAAATTGAATGATGGCGATTCAAATCATTGTGTCATAGATCGTGCAATTTTAGAATATTCCTATTTGTTTTAATAATGACTTCGACGGAGCCAAAACACGTAAATAGTCTAACATTACTTTTTTTTTTTTTTTTTTACTGTTTTTAAAGTTTTTATTTTACGCCTTTTAGCTATTAAAAGAAACAAAAAGTAAATTCTTTTTACCAGAAAATATCTCAACAAATCCCTGCATAAGTAATGCCACGTCACTTAGATACTTTAGAACCAAGTATACTGTATGTAATTGCAATTGGCTTCTCAAGTACAGCCGTCCTCCTTATTTCATTTCTTCGTTGTCATGCCAGTAGAAGAAGCAAGCCCTTGGTCCCCTTTTCTCCACTAGTATAATCGAACAAAGGACGAAGCTTTTTACTGGTCTCAAGCACAGTGGGTCAAAATGAGTGGTCAGTCAGCCAAATATGGTTTTACCATAGTTACTGACCTAAGATAAGGACGGGGAAATTGACCTTGAGAAGTCAATTCAAATTGCATATAGTATAAAATATTTCTTCCGAAAATATAGTGGATGAATATTTGAGAACCTTGGCTATTAGATACGTAAAAAAAAAAAAAATAATGATGGCATTTTAAACCCTTTCGCCATAGATCGTGTAATTTTAGAATTTTCTTATTTGTTTTGATAGTCGATTCGACGGAGTAGAAACATAGTCTAATAATACTTTTTTTTTACTGTTTTTAAAGTTTTTTTTTTACGCCTTTAAGAAATTGAAAGAACAGAAATGAAATCCCTTTTTAATGGGCAGTAAATACCTCGACAAATCAATGCACAATGCCACACCACTTATATATTTCAGAACCAAGTATACAGTATGTAATTTCAATTGGCTTCTCAAGAACATCCGTCCTCTTTATATCATCCCTTCGTTGTCATGCCAGTAGAAGGAAGCCAGTCCTTGATCCCACTTTTTCCGACTGCTATAATCGAACAAAGGACGAATCTTTTCGCTGATCTCAATTACGGTGGAAAAAAATGAGTGGTCGTCAGTCAAATTCGGTTTTACCATAGTTACTGAGATAAGATAAGGACGGGTAAACTGGCATTTAGGAGTCAATTGAAATTACTCATGGTATAAAATATATCTTCCGCTAATATAGTGGGGTAGAGAACCTTGGCAGTTAGACACGTAAAAAATTGAACGATGACGTTTCAAATCATTACATAATAGATCATGCAATTTTAGAATATTCTTATTTGTTTTGATAATGGCTTCGACGGAGTGGTAACTTGTAAACAGTCTAATAAAATTTTTTTTTACTGTTTTTAAAGTTTTTATTTTACGCCTTTTAGAAATTAAAATAAATAAAAAATAAATAATTTTTAATTGGCAGAAAATATCTCGTCAAATCTATGCATAAGTAATACCACTTCACTTACGTACTTCAAAACCAAGTATACTGTATGTAATTACAATTGGCTTCTCAAGAACATTCGCTCTCCTTACTTCCTCCCTTCGTTGTCATGCCAGTAATAAAAAAAAAACAAGCCCTTGATTCCCTTTTCCCATTGCTATAATCGAACAAAGGACGATGCTTTTTACTGATCTGAAGTACAGTGCGAAAAAATGAGTGGTCGGTTAGCCAAGTGCGATGTTGCTATAGCTACTGAGATAAGATAAGTACGGGAAAACTGACCTAGAGAAGTCAATTTAAATTATATATAGTATAAAATATGCCTTCCGCTAATATAGTGGATGACTATTTGACAACTTTGGCGGTTAGATACTTAAAAAAATTAAGAATGGCTTTTTAAACCATTGCGCCATGGATCGTGCAATTTTAGAATATTCTTATTTGTTTGATAATTTCTTCGACGAAGCCGAAACATGTAAAAATGTCTAATAAAACTTTTTACTGTTTTTAAAGTTTTTACTTTACACCTTTTAGCAATTAAAAGAAATAGAAAAACAAATCCCTTTTAATGGGCAGAAAATATCTCGACAAATATGTGCATCAATAATGCCACATCACTTATGTACTTCAGGACCAAGTCAAATATGTCTTCCGCTAATATAGTGGTTGAATATTTGACATCATTCTTCCGTGAAATGCTGCCCGGAAACAAAAAACAACCAACGGGAGAGTCTTCTTGCATCTATTGTAGCATGCACTGTCAAATAATGAATCCAATTCGTGATAAAGATATAATGGAATAGGAAAAAGAAATGAAACTGTTTCTGTCTTCTAATCAATGACTAGTTTTCTTCTGTATGAAATCTTATTTATAATAGTCTGTGTATTAGTCTATTGATAGGGATTATTGAATGAGTTGGATTATTAAAGAGGATTTATTAAATCTATTATAATAATCCAGCAAATTGTTGCAGCTTTTATAATAATACAAATTTGGATAATATTAAGTAGATTGCAGGGCTTAGTTTCTAACAAAAAAAGTACCGGAGCCCTAATATTCTGCAGGACTAACAACCGTAGCGTGCCCCTTCCCCACCCACTTTTTTAAAAAATTTATATCAATCATAACTCTGAATTATTTTAGTCTATAAATTTTAATTTTTTTTTCTAATTTTTCAAACTTTTTTTTAAAAGATTTTCATAAGTGGTGAGTTTTTTTAATAAGGATTTTTCTTGCTTTTTCCTCTAGAAATTAGATTTTTTTTTTCATATTTATGTTAAATAAACATCGTTTAAATTAGTAAAATAATTATCCTATGTTTTTGACATATCCTACTGAAAGAAAATTAAAAAGAAAAGAAATGACACTTTCATCGATTGATACATAGTGTTTACCTAAGGTGTTTTTTATTTGCCATGGGCCATTTTCTTTTAAATTATGTAATTATCAATCATAACTCTGAATTATTTTAGTCTATAAATTTTATTTTACTTTTCTAATTTTTCAAACTTGTATTTTTTAAAATGTCTTTCATAAGTGGTAAATTATTTTACTACGGTTTCCTCCCCCCCTTTTTTTTCCTCCAGAGGTTTAATTTTTTTCGTATTTATTTTAAATAAAATCATTTACATTAGTAAAATAATTATCCTATGTTTTTTATAGTTCCTAATTGAAAGAAAATCAACTTTTGTTTGTATTAGAAAAATAACACTTTCATCGATTCATACATAGTCTCAGGTTTTTTTCCTACTTTTTCCTCTAGAAATTCGATTTTTCTTTTCCATACTTATTTTAAATATACATCGTTTGAATTAGTAAAATCATTATCCCATTTTTGACATACCCTATTGAAAGAAAATAAACTTTTGATTGAATTAGAAAAAATGACACTTTCATCCATTCATGCATAGTGTTAGGTTTTTCCTACTTTTTCCTCTAGAAATTTGATTTTTTTTCTTTTTTTAAAAAAATAAACATCGTTTAAATTAGTAAAATAGTTATTCCACGTTTTTGACATATGCTATTGAAAGAAAATTAACTTTTGTTTGAATTAGAAAAATGACTTTCATCGATTCATACATCATGTTGGGTTTTTCCTACTTTTTCCTATAGAAATTTGATTTTATTTTCCGTATTTATTTTAATTAAACATCGTTTAAATTAGTAAAATATTTATTGCACGTTTTTGACATATGCCATTGAAAGAAAATTAACTTTTGTTTGAATTAGAAAAATGACACTTTCATCGATTGATACGCAATGTTTACCTAAGGTGGGTCTTGTTTGCATGAGATGTATTTTCAGAAAAATCTTTCCTTTTGTTTCAGTAAACTGAATGAAAATTTAATACCTCTTAAGATAAAACGCTCATGATAGCAACTTTAACTACCCGCATAAAAGTATAGCCTATAATTTGTCGGACGTAGGTAGGTAAAAAAAATGAATAGCCATTTAATAGAACACCTAAAATTACCTTTACATAATTTGCTTTACATCTTATATATGTATACTATAGACTAAAAACGTGTGTCTGACGTCAAAATGATGGTTGCAACGACCTGAGCTATCACTTTCATCTTTATCGCACGCACATTTGTTTTTAAATATCACGCAATTTACATTTTTACATGCCATCGAATAGAAAAATTGTGCTTTCAAATAAAATTTGTTCGAAGACTTTAACTCAGTTTTTTTTATTTCTTTTCTTTTTCAGTGTTTAAATAAATTTCAAACATGGATTTTTACAAATTTTATATCAACAATAAACTTTTTTTTTTTTTTCGTTACAATAATGTAAAGGAACTGTTTCAGTAATATAGATATGCAAAACTACGGAGAAAATGGTAAAGTTAAAAGTTACACTATCGACTATTTTTTTATTAAATTCGTACCCCCTTTTATAAATATATATTTTTTTTTTCAAGTGAAAGGAAAATGTATTATACACTTCATATTTTCAAAATAGTTGTCCGATTTATTATAAAAATAGTCGTCAGTAGCAGTCTTGTTTGATTGGCAACTTACTTTATAGTTACTTTCTGCACCTTATCCTCATTACTTGGGGGGGGGGGGGCGTTGGGGGGTAATTTTTCGTAAAATTAAACAATGGCTGAAATATCTCCTGTTAAAATTCGCATGTAGATGGAATATAAAGGTGATTAAGATATTGGGCTTTTTCTTACACATGTATAATAAGTATTTTAAAGTAATTTTCTTTGCCTTATCTACACTGTTAAAAAAAAAAAAAAAAAAAAACTGTAAAGTTACTATAATTTTTCTAGGAGACTGGGATCCCTACAGCATTTTATGTAACGGCAGGAACAAAAATTCATGTAACAGATACACTTTTGCACCGTAAATCAAAAAATCTGTAAGGTTACTAAGAATTTTTTAGGAAACTGGGATGCCTAAAACTTTTTATGTAACTGCAATTCCGGTTGCAGATAAAATTTTGTAAGATTACTGTAATTTTAGTAGAACCTTTTGTAAAGCTACAGATTTCTGTAGCTTTACAAACTAGTTTTGTAGATTTATATATTTTTTGTACAGTGTACAGATAAAATTTTAGTGCTCATACGTTTTACATTTGCAGAATTAAATGCTGAAGATATTTAATTTATTATCGATACTTCTACTATTTTTAATGCACAGAGACTGACCTCTCATTCAAGCAATTTTAAAGAGATGTATTTAAGATAGAGAGTAACGCATAAAAGAGAAACTTTGGTGTCTTAATTTATTAAAAACATATAAATTACATAAAAAGGTTATTCCACGCAAATGAGCAAAAAATTTTAAAAAGTCGTGGCCACATAGTAACCGATTTTAATAAAATTTGGTACACAGATTAAATTCATATTCAAATAGAGCATTTCAAAATATCTCGACAAAAAATAAAATATTTTAGCAGTTCTGGGCATTTAACAAACTTGTGACATAGAACGGCGTGTGTGCAATCATTTAAAATTGCGTGTTTGAAGTTCCGTATCTTAAAAACTATTTAACATAAATTAAATCTTTTTATAATGTTGTAACGTTTGGAAAATTATCTGCATACTTATTTAGTAATAATAATTTGGCAACGCATGATTAATCTTAATTACTTGTAAAAATTGAAAATTCATCAATTTTATAATGTTGTAACGTTTGGAAAATTATCTGCATACTTATTTAGTAATAATAATTTGGCAACGCATGATTAATCTTAAACTACTTGTAAAAATTGAAAATTCGTCAATTTTAAGAAAATTAAAAACGTTGTAAAAATCAAAGGAATTGAAAAATCTGATGTAGTGTAACATATTAAGATTGAATTGCTCAAGTTTGTAAGTTGTTATTTATTTCCTTCATCTTAAAAATAACTTAGAAACTTAAGAAAAATTGCAAATTCGAATTTTCCCTCTTTTATATGCTTAAAAAATTTAACTATAGGAAAAGTCAGGCATTAACAATATTGAATAGGCGTAAAGATCAATAAGCCCTTCACATGCTTAAAAAAAATTCAAGATTGTCTTTTAATTCCTAACATAACAAAATTGGGTTCAAAAAAGGTAATATTTATTACATTTAGGGATGCACCGAATAGTGATTTTGGCCAAATACCGAATATTCAGCCTACAGGTAAACCGAATACCAAATATTCGGCAGGTCGAATAGTAACTGTTAGGCCAAATACCGAATATTTGACTGACCGAATACCTTTATATTTCAAAGTTTAAAGGCATTAAAATGTTAAATTTTAAAACAATTTTACATAACATTTAATACAACAACTTATATTTTGATAAATAGGAGCTTTTTACTAGTAAACTTTATACTGAAAAAAATCTGCTTTGAGTTATTCAAGAAGAGGCTATAGTTATAAAGCTCAGAAATAATAACGTTTCTATTCCCTTGATTTAGCAAGGAAGTTTTTAAATGCACGCTAGATCAGCATCTGGAGTGGGCGTTCATTTTCAGAGATTTTAAGCATAAAGGTTGTTTTTAAACTCTTGCAACATTCGACAGGGATAATATGGTCAAGACAAACATTTTTTGAACAAGAAACAACATCTCAGCCCATTTATTCCATCAAAATTACAATGCATTCAATCAAAAACTCTGGTCGTGTAACTACAAGCTGAAAATGAATTTTCGTTCACAACTACAGCAACAATGCAGATAATTTATTGAGATTTGTTTCATATTAATTTTGCTGGTATTAAATGTGATGATATTGAAAATGACTGAATTTTGGTCAGTGACACCGTATAAATACTGTCAACTGCATTTTGAATAAAGGAATGTCTAACTCATAGTTATTTAGGTATGAATGGTCGCAATTTTCAGCACTTCTCATCATATCATATTTCACAGAAATCAAAGCAAGTTTGTTGAAAATATAATTACGATATCTTCGTTATCGTTAAAACAAAAGAAAAATCCAAGTTTGACCTCGAATGAGACTTATGCACTTTATTTATGGCTGAATAAGTGAATTGCAATTATGGTTTCTTCGAAAAAAAAAGTTGCCCGCCTTAATGTCTATTCTCAACCCTGAACGATTTTCTATTTTGTTTAGAAACATCCTTTTTTATTAAAAAGCAAGAAACTATTTACTAGACGATGTTCATTAATTTGCATTTATACATCATCAATTCCTATGAAAATCCTTATTAATGGTTAATTTTCTTAAGTGATACTTAATAAACCGCAAATAATGAAAAAACATTCTCTGTTATTTAAATATGATTCTTCTTCTAATTATTCTGAATATCTTTATAAGTTGACAGTTAAAAGTAGAACTTGTATAAGGTTTTTAAAAATATGCTTTAAAAGATTTTTTAAGTAAATATTCGGTTCAGCCTAATATTTTGATATTCGGCCAAACCGAATATTTGTCAGACCAAATAGTAGTTTTATATTCGGCATACCAAATAGTTTAATATTCGGCCAAACCGAATATTCGGTAACATGGCCGAATGGATACCGAATATTCTGTGCATCCCTAATTAAATTCCAATTCAAATCTGTGCTTTTTTTTTTACAATATTGCGAACGATTTCAAGAAAAAATATATTTAGCGCTGCCATCTACATTTATCCAGGATTAAATTATATATTTTTTTCAACTCGATCATTTTTTCTACTGTAATTTAAAATATTTTCCCGACAAAAATAAAATGAAAGCAAGAATAAAAAATTCTATATTTAAAATACACACTTTAAAATACATACACCTATAATAATAAATAACTTAACCCTTAAATGCCGGGTGTTGCTTTTTGGCAACATACCCAATTTAGGCTCTAAAATACTATTAGAATAATATTGAAGCTATAATGTTACTAATAAAATACATTCTGAAAATATTATTAAATCGATTTTCAACATGTAGATGGCAAAACTTCTGCTGTTTAAAAATATAGATTCATTTTTTCAATTTTTGCTACTTGTTCTTTTTGTTTTATTTGGAAGCTTGCGAAATACCCTATTTTGTTCTGCAGTGAGCAAGTAAAATTTATTTCTTATTATAGTTCCTAAAATTCTTGTGTGTTTAATATTATAGAATTTTATTAAGGAAAATTATTTTTTCAATTAAAGACCAGTATTGCCGATTAGTAAAAAACTGTTTTTTAGCAGTAAACTATACTTAAAACAAAATATGATTTTTTTAAGTATTTTCCCATGATTTATTTAAAAAATGATAGCCGAAAAACATTATTACAATGATTTTTGAAAAATCAGGCATTTAAGGGTTAAACTTTTTAGATATTTCCTACACTTTCAAACAAGAGGTAGAACTATTGAGTTGTTACCTCAAAATTTTTTACTATTTATTTTCTTTTTCTTATTAAGGAGTAAAAAGGCAAGAATGAAAGTTTCGATATTTAAAACAAATATTTTTTTCTATAACGTCAAGTAATTTTAAAACTGTCAGAGCTTTCCTTCATGTTCAAACGGAGTATTTGAAATATTTCCTTTTTCAATATATTTTTTTTTCATTATGGAATAAAAATACAGTTACTGGCCTACGATAATCTGTTACTTATTATTCATTCTTCATTATAAATAATTTTTAATATAGTCCTTCGATTCCTAAGGCTAATACTCAAAATTGAAATCTTAAGCATGTAAACAAAACCTCGATTTTGCATCAAGAACCTAACGCTGTGCATAGTAAATCTGTTTAGTGATAAGGCTTTAGATCTTTAGACGATAGTATCTTTAATAAAAATTAACATTTAGCTTACTTAATTTATTTAAACTGTTTATATATATATATAACAATATCAAATTGAAGAGATGAGTTTCAAAACTCACCTTGTCCAAAATATAAAGAATACCGTGATTTCCCTATCAAATTATTCTATTGGTAAACCTGCACAGAAAGGACACTACAGTCTGAAAAAAGAAGCAAAAACTAATTTTCGTCATTGTAAAATGTTGGTTTACAATAAAAACCAATGGCGCAGTTAGAGGTTTTTCGCGATTTCCCAAAATTTTATTTTCTGGATAAAGCGATTTTCTAACAATTATATTAAATACTTCGTTCTGAAGAAATGGTATTTGTGTCACTGACATAAGAAAAAACGTCTTAAACTTTTAGAAAAGAATATACTAAAAAATTTATAAAATTAATTTGTTTATACTAAAAAACACAATACTCAGTTATATTAAGTACTTTACTCTGAAGTAATATTATTTGTTTTACTTGCAACAAAACAAATCATCTTAAACTTTAGAACAGAATCGACAATATTAGTTTGTTTTTCTTTAGCCATGTTTATACAGCCGCATTTTCTAATTCACTATTATTCAATATTAATTTGTTTATCTTAAGCTTGCATTTGTCTTACTCAACTTATTTCAATTGTTTATACTAAAAAACACAATACTCAGTTATATTAAGTACTTTACTCTGAAGTAATATTATTTGTTTTACTTGCAATAAAACAAATCATCTTAAACTTTAGAACAGAATCGACAATATTAGTTTGTTTTTCTTTAGCCATGTTTATACAGCCGCATTTTCTATTTCACTAAAATGCATGATTGCATTTGATAATGCATCTATATTTTTGTAGTTTAAAAAAGTAAATGCAGAAAAACTTAGGACATTTACAAGGACCATCTACACAAATTTCTTTTTCAGGATCTTTTTAGTGATATAAGATAATCCTGAAAAGGCAATCCTTTGTTTCTTAAGCCTTTCAGGGGCAAGTAATTGCGTCGCTGTAATGTCGAATTCAAACTGGAATCTCCCAAAATTTTTATTACAAAGTAAAGAAAAGCAGTTTTACGACTTTTTTCCACCAAAGTTAGAAAAGTAAAAATTAATAAAAATTTTCTGGTGCAAATCTTCATTAATTGTAGTTGGTATAAAATATATCCCACCGCCTCTCAAGGGGTTAAAAGGCGCGTATGACTGGGAAACTCGTGTTAGTAAGATTTGTATAAATGCAAAGTCACTGCAGTAGTGAAATTTGCATAAATATTTTCTTTTAACTATTATAAAAATCAATGTTAAAGAAAAAATATATATAACTCATTAAGCTAAGCTTATTATTTAACCCTTTATGCCCCGGAAGTACTTTAAAGTACCATTAAAATAACTTGTTATAAAATTCATTTAATACATCGATTAGTAGTGATGCAGTTTAGAGTGAGTTGTAGATACTTTACTTGATCTTGTTCCAAAAGCCTTATAGGTTGGACAATGCAAAAATATTTTTAAAAGGATGATTTCTTTAGCCTTTGCATCTTTTCAGCCTTCTTGACATTGAAAGATTGGAGGTGAAAAGTTTCAGTTCGGAAATATTTCTGTTTTTCTATTGCAAGAACATTATATTTGTACATTTTCTAATTCTACAAAATGCTAAAAAAATATTTTAAATAAAAGATTTGAGTGGAGTTATAAATATTGCACAAAATCCCTATACATTAAAATTTAGTTAATTAATTTTATTTGGAAAAATCCTTCTAAAATTTATTAAATGATTGTGTAAATCTTCTAATGTAGTTTTAAAAATTCACGAAAAATATTTTAGAAGTTGAAATTTTCATTAATTCATGATTTGGGACGTAAGGGTTAAAATAAAAGTCGCATTTAATTGAGATTAAGAAAAAAAAAAAAAAGGAACATAGGACTATAAGGAGTGGTTGTAATCAGTGCTAATATTTTATGAACAGTAATCAAGTAAATTACTAAATAGAAAACATGGACTTTCTTTTGGAGAAATCTATATTATGACTATCTATAGCTTTATCACGAAATAAAAACTTTTTATAACGTTGTATAAATGATCTCTGAGAAAAATAAAATGTATTGCAGAATGAAATGCAAGTATCAAAGGATTATAAATGAAAATAATAATAAATTCCTATACCTTGATTTTAACGTTCAGATTCAGTGCAATTTCAACTTCTGTCAATGATTTTAGAAATGCATATTTAAATGAACAGTTATTGATTGTTATTACGATTTGCTTGTCATCACTGTCCAAATCGTCGGATCATTTTGTTCAATTCATTGTGTTTGTAATTTTAATTCTAAGTTAGAACACATGTTTCTATATTTCTCATAAATTTAAGATAGTTACGTAAACTTCCGAAATCGTTTTAAGAAAATGAAAAAATATTTGTTTTAAGTTCGCAGCTGTGGTCCATGTAAAAAGTATTACTCTAATTTTGAAGTTAAATTTTATGCAAAAAAAATTATAATAATAATAATAAATTATACGTTTGTAAACAATTTCATGGAAAATATTGCAAATAACGCAAACAATATTATAGAATTTTCTTTTAACAATTCTGAGGTATTTCTATCTAGCATATCAGTAAAGTATTAATAATTACTGTTAACTGATATTTGATTATGAATAAAGCTTTTCAGTTCCAAAACAGGAAACACTTCATTTAGCAATTATGCTGTTTATCATCTCAGTAATTTACAGTGTTTAACACCTTCATTCATAGCTCTACCAAAGTGTAACTAATCGATATTCTGCTTGACCTTGGAGCACCCCCTTATGCTAACAAAATGGACCTCGTCCCACTTGTTGCGAAAGGCCTTTTGACGTCATCTGTCCGCTAGATGACGTAACCTTCCTCCCTCCCATGGAGTCGTCTAATTGGGCAGACAGTTTTACGACAAAGAATAGGTCCATAAACACGTATTTTAATGCACAGGTCTTCTTGTTTGAGAGCCCCGCCTGTCAATTTAATAGAACAGAACATTTCTTCCATTGTTTTCTAGTCCTCTCTGAATGATTATGACGTATCGAATGGCTTTTACTTGGAACACTGAGCTTTTTGAGGATTGTTTGATTTTATTTCATTGAGGAAATTGCAAGCTCCGAAGATGTGTGACTGTGTGAGCTTTCGAATTCATTTATGTACACAAATAGATAATATTATCAACCGAAGGAGAAAGGGAAGAAAATTTAGGAAAAGTCTAAAGATTCTTTGATGTTTGAGGGACACTTCAAATATCATTAAAAAAAAGTTTATGATTCTATTTATTATAGTTTTTATTATGTATGATGTTTCAAAATTAGTGCAACATATTTTTAGCAGAGCCGTAATAAAGTTGAAACCCCCCTACCTCTCTCTTCCAGCAACTTCTAAAGAAAACTTTCAATGGTAATATCATTTAAGTTACATTTAAAAATTTTAAAACTTTGTAATCTAAATTGTATGACAGGGGGACTTGCCCTCTACGTTTGTCTATATTTTGATCAAAGAACTTCTACTCCGTGAAGATGGTTAATCTCCATAAGTAGAATGTAAATCAAACATGTCAAATTTATTTACCACCGAGGACTTACTTTTTTATCATCACACAGAATGAAACTTATACACACAAAATACAACCTTTGAAAAAAGAATGAAAAATTCAAAATTCCCAAGCTACCCACTAAATGAAAATAATAATCATAATACTAACACCGGAAAATTGCAAATGTAATATTTATTAAGTAAAATCCACCAGTTTCTATTATATTCTATTATGCTGTGAAAGCAAAAAATAAGAACGGTATCGTACTAAAATGAGCCGGCGAACAAAGCTAAAAATGTTTTTAGCTAAAATAAAGACATGTAAACTTATACCTGGTCACGTCATACATCATGTGAAAATTTAAATCCTAATCGAAATTATACATAAATGCATTATTAAGTACAGGTTTCTCTCGATTAGTGTGGTTAATTAATCCCACGATATTACTGCACTAATCCGAATGTGCATTGAATGGGGGAAATTGTAATAGATCTACAGACAACATTCTGAAAAACACAATACATATACATAAACTGACAATGCAGTGACATACTACGATATTGTTTTTGTAGTAGTATTCAAAGAAAAAATATGACACAGCTTGATTTGTGATTTCGTAAAAAGTTTATATAATTTTCATGGACTTCATTAACCGCTTCCCTGATTATCCTGAGTTATCTCGGGTTCGTATATATTACAATTAATTACTATCCCGAGAAAACACGGGCGTGGCATAATTTGTCGCTACGATTTGTTTTATCGCGTTTTTACTCGGCCTGAAGCTTAAAAAAAAAAAAGAAAATGTTCTTTTATAATATAATAACTTATATATAATAAAATTATATATAATATTTGATTGGCAGTTTTCCAAGTTTTGTGAAATGAAATGCAATGATGTGGTTGCAAATAATGGGCTAATTTTTTACAGTTTTTTTTTTTTTAATTGGTAGGGAAGCGGTTAGTATAGACTTGTGAGCTAATTTAATAGTAGCAATAAAGAAATATTAAGAAGTCATCTTTAATTTTAATTCTGCATTACTAAGATAATTATGCAGCTTACTTATACTGCAGTCGAACTCGCTTATAACGAGCCCCGATTTAACGAGAACCCGGATTTAACGAGTAAATAAGAAATACTTGGTTTGTACAATGTTAAGTCTATGGGATCATAACTCGCATTTTACGAGCAAACCCCGGTTATAGCGAGTAATGCTTTTGTGATTCTTAAAATTTCTATTGACTTCCACCTCTCCAGCTCAGCTACTCGTTTCTTGGAAAAATTTTCTTTAACATTCCGAAGTTAGTGATGAGTCATAAATCTTGAGTGCGACGATGATAACGGCGAATTTGAAGAATTTTAAGCTCAACCGACCCCAACATACTCAACGGCTTTTGAGTGCGCAGAAAAACATTAAACATTTTTCGAAGCCAGGTGTGCAAATGACGATGTTCGGGCCATGAGTTTTCTCCGAAGAACGAAAGAGACGATAAGACAGTTCAAAGCAAATTAACCAACTTTTTTTTCAAAGTACAGAAATAATAATAATAATAAATAGGTACAGTCGAACCTCTATTTAACGAAGTCGCTAAATCCCGGTAAAAAGTTCGTTATATGGAAAATTCGTTAAATAGAGATTCACATTTTAAAATACTTTAAACTACATAAAACAGATTTTAAATTCATAAACACTAAATATTTTTACTAAAAGTAATTAATCACATTTTTTTTTATAAATTATATCGATTTGTTTTATTTATTATACCTACCAACATCCATCATCAATTTATTTTTTCTATGTGTTTAAATCTTTGAAATCTGCAAGGAAAACAAAACATTGTCCAGGAAGACACTGTATTTTCTGTTTAAAGTAAATAGTTTTACATTAAAATTAACGAATTTTAATTACATTACCGTATTTATTATTATTATAACAAATAATTTTAACCATAGAAGGACCATAAAGACATATGCGTCCTTAAATTTAATTTCTGAAAAACTCTGTTAATTTTGCCTGAGTTTTTCTTTTAAAAAGTGCTTTCTCCCATAATACGTCTCGCATCTTTGAAATGCACCAAACACAGCTTCATGCGTATTTTCTTCTAACTATAATCCGCATCGGATTGTTTCAAATGATTTTAGCATTTCATCATACGAAGTTTTGTTAATTTCTGCATCATGATCCTTTCCATCATCATCATATTCGTCTTCATCGCAATTCATTGCTGTATTGTTTTTATTTTTCACGCTGCCGAAAATATCCAATTCGGATAGTGTTTCCGTGGTCTCAATTTCAGAATTAAGTGAAATACAATCATCAATCAGCACATCATGGTTAATTTCTTCTTTTTTTCTCACATGTATCCACATTTTTTTAAGTTACTCTAAAGGATTATCGTCTTCGTCCTCCGTACTTACCGAATTCTCACTGCTGACAAAGAAGGCGCCTTTTAAAAACCAGTTCAAGGCCATTGAACATTATAAAATGTGTTTAAAGAAAGAATAAGTTTGAAATGTCCAGAAATATTTTGAGAAATGGGGAGAAAAAAAAATTAGATGACAAGAAAAAGTTCATTAAATAGAGAATGCACTTCGCTATTTGGAGGTTATTTTACGAAGAAATTCGCAAAATGTTCTTGGTTCCAAGGAAAAGTTCGCAAAATAGAGAAATTCTCAAAATAGAGGTTCGTTAAATAGAGGTCCGACTGTATAACAAAGTAAGTATGCGTGAATTTTTATATTTTTTTACGAACCCGTTTTTTATGAGCACCCGGTTATAACGAGCAAATACCACGGTCCCTTCACTCTGGCTATAAGCGAGTTCGACTGTATTAGGTTAATTTTTAAAAGTTGCGCAATTTGAATTAAAACTTATTACAATATAATTTAATTATTTTAAACTTATATACATTTTAACTTATTTAAGCGAAAACCTCTCAGTTGCCGTTTGCATAGTTTTTCTTAATTGTTTTTTTTAATATCGATTGAGGAATTCTCATTTTTGAAGTGTTTCTTCAAATTCTTTCAATGTGTGTGTGTTTTTTTTTTTTTCTTTTCTTCAGCACTTTCCCAAAATTTCATTTTTAAAAATTTCACACCATCTTACTGGAAAAAAAAGGATAACTTATTTTGTGCTTTGTTCACTAAGTGAAATTTCCCCCGGACTAATCCAAATTATCCCCGCACCAATGTCAAAAATATTTATCGCGCTAAGCATAAAAACATGTATTGACATTTGCATTTTTGTTTTAATTTTGTAATTGCTTCTTTTCATAAAACTAGTCGATCCAAGAGCATTTGAAACTGAATTATTATTTGAAACTGAAAATTTACTTTTTAAATGGTAAACTTTGTTCTGAATCACCCGGCGCTGCCTTGGCCCAAACCTTAAATATACCTAAAATCAATGTTGAAGGATTCATATTTTTAAACTAAAATAAATCCAAAGATGCCAAGAGTTTGGGACCTTACTCTAGGCACTTTTGGACACTACGCCTTCGGCTGCATACACTGGGTGGGCTATAGACGTTTCAGTTTATTTTTGCCTGTGGTCCTCGAATTTGCATTATTTTTTTTTTTTTTTAAAGAAAATACATTTTGAGTTGGAAGCCCCACCACACTGTACAAAAAAAAAAAAAAAAAAAAAAAAAAAAAAAACTGATTAAAATACAGAAATACCACTGGCAATCGAGACGCCAGTACTATTTCCGTATATTTTAACGGAAGTTTTTCCTGGTACATCACAGAAAAATTTCCGTTTATTGGCATTTACGGGGGAAAACTTCCGTTAAAATTCGGAAATAGTACTGGCGTCCCGATTACCAGTGGTATTTCCGTATTTTAGTCCGTTTTTTTGAGTTCCGTACTTAAACGGTAAAAACAGAACCATTATAAGACCACTCCTGTGTCTGTCTGTCTATCTCTCACAGCCATTTTACTCGTAAACTATGGAACGTGGAAAGTTCAAATTGGGGGGAAGTAATAAAGACTATTGACCCGCATATTTACGGATTATTAAACATTCACAAATATATTTAAGAAAAATGTAGAGGGGCTAATTAAGTTATTTGATTTAAAAAAAAAAAAGATCTCTTCTTTATATATGGTGTGGGTTATCGTGGGAGAGCTTTCGTAAGGTTGAACTCAAAAATGCATTTCTTATATTTTCAGAGATATCGTCGAAAATGTAGTGCAAAAATATGTCCCCACCCCTTGTATTTCCGAATCTGCTAAAACTAAACTTATGAAAAAATTAGAGGTAGTAGATGTTAATTTAAACCTTGCAGGAAAATTATAACGATTACCCTAGATCACATAGTTTTTGAGAAAAGAGCATTTTTCCGTTACACACAAATTTCGATTTGCAGGCATTCAGTAAAGATGTTGAGGAGCGCTGGAGATCCGTAGCAGAAGTATAAAAGCATTGTTGATAATGATTTTCGAAAAAAATCGTCGGTAATCAACCGAGATATTAAACCTTAAAGACACAGATGGTTTGGACATACATGATGTCATAGGGGCGGCGTACTCTATATATATCATCGGTTTTTAAAACCCAGCTAACAACTTTTAATGATATATTTGTGTAATGCAATGCCCAGTAGCAGTATAAAAAACAAGAAACGTCAAATTGTTAAAAACGGACTAATTTAATTAGAATTAATCACATACATACTATGGGATTCGCGACTAGTTTTCACTGAGTGGGCCTCTCAATACGCCTCTAGTGTCTTTAAAAGTTAATTAAAAACCTATCTGAAAAACTCCGCACGAACCAAGGCGATGTTGCAACTTTGCGACCTCCTTTCGAAGCGCGCTTAGCAAAAAGCCAAGTTAAAACTTTGAAGAAGGTTTTTGTTTTAGCTATACTGATAAAGAAAATATTATTACTGCGCTGAATTTAGTTTTATTAAATGCTAAACGAAGTTTAAGTATGCACTAATTTTATTGTCAGTACCGAATTAATTTCATCATAAACAGATTAAGATAAGATTAAAAAGAGTTAGCAATATTTGATATTATTTAGGCTTCTTATCTCTTTGAACTTTTATGGTATATCTATTCATATTTTTCTAGTATATACAGCTATATCCAACCCTACGTTGTATAGTTTTTTACAAAGTTATATTATTCTTTTAGTAAGGATTTTTTTTTAATAATACAGTCAATAATTCATATATTTATTGTACGGAACCCTGTGAGTGCGAGTAATACTAGCACTTGACCGTTTATTTTTTACAGTGCAGCTTTGGCATAGTATACCTAGCATGCTACACATGCTCCAGGATTTTATGATTTAAAATTTGAAACGAAAAAATTTCTGAAATATTCTAATGTTAGAGGAACCACTGACTTCAACAATGTACGCTCTCGAAATCGTACAATTTTACATATTTAAACGAAAATCCATCCAAACGTACCTAGAGTTGGAAATATATATATTTTTTTCTGGTTTTGCATTTCGATGTGGAAAACGGATGCGATTTTTTTAAAAATGCAGAGAAAAAGAAAAACAGCTAATCGACATAAAAAAAAATGTTTTTAAAAACTTTTTTTGAGAAGTTAAATATTAATAATTTTTTGTAACAAAATATACATTGTTAAAACGGCAAAGATATGATAAATAAGTAATTTTTGTGTTTCGATCAAGAAAGCGGAATGCAGGTTTGTAAATATGGAGAGAAAAAACTTCAAATAGATTTTCTTATATTGTATTGTATTACATGAAAATATTTTTTTTAAACGGTAACTTTGTATTCGTATTCCGATATGAAAAATGGATACAGCAGTTTTTAAATGCCCCCGCCTTCTCCCCCCCCCCCCCTTTCCCAAAGGAATGTTTTCCGTTCTTCGTTTTCGGCTGCTTAATTTCGCAGAAATTCCGTCTTCGGACAGAAAATTGTGACATCGCGCTATTTTGCGAAAAATGAAGGATTAGTTAATGAATGTTTAATATATATCTTAGCTAATTATTTAACAAAAAATGAAAAAACCGGCTTATAGGTGCTCAACTTCGCATGTACAGGTTTTTATTTATTTCTTGAACACATACTTCTGACTTGTGTGCTTGACACCAAAGACCTCTTATAAGTCATCGTCAATATACAACGACGAGATAGCACAAGGAAATTTACAATACCAGAGAAATACGTCCGGGAGCTCCACAAAGAGTGTGCAACGGAGCCAGCGGGAGTTATACCCGCAGCGACCTACGCTCTCAAGCGATTAGCGGCGTGGTGCCTATGTAGTTAGAACATAAGTTTGAAGACAGATTCAACATAAAACACATAACAAAATTTATAAAAATGCTAGAAAATATTTAGAAATCTTTAAATTTCCAAATTCAAGATCTGCTTTCTTTGTAGTTTTTTGATAAGTTGCTTTTTCGATAAGTTGCTTTTTCATTGAAAATCTCTTGACGCTGAAATTTTCAAATGAGTTACATCTGGCCATATAGATATATTCTCTGTTCTAATATTTGTCATCTCCAAAACGTCACGGCATACGGCAATATATCCAAATTGTGGAATAAAAAAAAAAAAAAAAAATCAAAATATTAACTAATTTTTTTTTACAAATACAGTAGAAACTCTTTTATCCGAAACTCTTTTAACCGAAACTCTCGGTTAACAGAAATCCATTTTTAGAGCTTTTTTACAATCATATTTCTTGTGTGCAAAATCCATTTTGGAAGCTTTTTTTTTTCTTTTTAATTGCCACATTCCTTGTGTGCAAGCGGTCCTTTCCGAACTACGAGTACATATAAACAATTTCGATCCGCTTTCTTAGAGTTCCTTTGAATTTAACTTGCGCTCCCGTAAACAGCGGAGTAGAGCGGAGAAAACTAACAAATTAGCAATTCTGAAGCTTTTGAATGTTTTGCAAAAGGTTTGGCATGACTGTAGCAACAGGAAGACTGTGATACTGTTGAACAAATAATATTAAAATACTCCGTGACACAGCTTCAAAGCAAAGGCAATCGAAACTGAGACAAACAAAACATTTTTTCAAATCCTTAAATTAAAATTCAGGTAGATTATTCATGCTTCTATTTTGCTATTGCTTTATTTTTATTAAGAACTTGTTACCATAATAAGAAATATTGCATATATTTCTCCTTTAATCTTAAAATTGAAGCATTCTCGATTATCCAAAAATTTCGATTTTCCGAAAGATGGTCGATCCCAATTACTTCGGATAATCGAGGTTCTACTGTAATCTTTTCTTTATAACAGGATGCCTGTTATAAAATAAAACGAACAGTGAAAAATAACCCATTTATGCGTAGCATCCTATTTCTGGGACATTTCGAATTTTAACAAGTTTGTATAGTTTTCTTCTTCTTTATGACATGAAAATTGTATGAAATAATTATCTATAAATGTCTGTATCTGCTACCAAGAAATGACAGCATAAGATGGATATTTACAGTAAAACCTCCCTAAAGCGACCACGTTCCGTTCCAATAAAAACTGGTCTCTCCGAGAGGTGGTCTCTTAATGGAGGTCATGTTTAAATCGAGATTTAAATTGTTAAAAAAAAGGTAACAATTATTGTTATCTAATTACTACTGTACTAAAATTTATTTTTTACATCACATTAGGAAAAAATATGAAAATTTAAGTATCAAAACAAAAGTTAATTACATAAGTTAATTACTGCAGACTTTAAAAAATGAATACATTGACGTTTGCTTTGATTTTACGGTTTTATTTTTTATAACTTTTATTTCCAAGTCCATTCGAAGTTCAGTAAATAAATGCTATTTTTTTAGACGGAAACAAATATTGACGATTTCATTAATTTATCTACTTCTTTGAGGGTTTCCTGACAGAATAAGGCAGAGGAGTTTATTGACCGCCATTCTTAATTTGTCATCAGAGTTAAATTCATTGCCTAAAAAGGCACAAAAGGGTTTAAACACTTAAAAGTTACCGGAATAAAAAAAATCTAAACTTAGTTTAAAAGTTTGATGAATAATGCGCTCTCCGGAGTTATTTTTCTAATAAAACTTTCTTCAAGCGAATAGGAAAAAACGGAATTTCTTTCATTTTCTTCAAAGAAATTGGTCGCACTTGGAGGGAGTTCAACTGGGATGGTCTCTGAATGGAGGTAAAATTAGAATTGTGCAGATGGGAATAAATTTCGTTCCACGAAAAAATGGTCGTTCAGGGAGGTGGTCGCACAGAGAGGTTCCACTGTATTTTCTTAAAAGAAGACTTTTTTCGCTGTTTACCGATTTTTCACTGTTCAAGATGGTGAAATGTAAAAAGCAAGTTTATTTGTATTTTTTCGATCAAGGATCCAAATAAATAAGTCATAATCTTAGCTTGTAGGCTTCTTTGAAATACGTATTATCTTTTTAATTGTGAAATTATATCGCTCACCCGCAAGAAAGTGACACATCTCGCAAAAAATCATTTTGTATTTTATTCCACTAAAAGGTCTGTCATAGATGTGTCTTGCTGCACAAGCAGTTTCATAAGTCCAGTTATACGGGAAATCCCATTATTACGCTATATGTCCATTTGTCACCAAAGAAGAGGTGTGGATTGTGTGGGGAGGTAAAATTACCCAACCCTCCAAACATCATCCTACGACTTCATTCTTAACCCCTTGGGGACGAGTGACCGGTATTCGTGCCACGTAAGGTGCTCAGAATCGGGAATTATTCTCACTAGTAAATTTTTGTTGTAAGATTTGCCTTATTTAACCCTTAAATGCCGGGTGTTGCTTTTCGGCAATATACCCAATTTAGGCTTCTAAAATGCTATTAGAATAACATTGAAGCGATAATGCCTAATGTTGCTAATAAAATACATTCTGAAAATATTATTAAATTGATTTTCAACATGTAGATGGCAACACTTGTGCTGTTTAAGAATAAAGATAGATTTATTTTTTCAATTGTTGCTACTTGTTCTTTTTGTTTTGTTTGGAAGCTTGCGAAATACTCTATTTTGTTCTGCAGTAAGCAAGTAATATTTATTTCTTATTATAGTTCCTAAAATTCTTGTGTGTTTAATATTGTAGAATTTTATCAAGGAAAATTATTTTTTCAATTAAAGACCAGTACTGCTGATTAGTAACAAACTGTTTTTTAGCCGTAAACCATACTTAAAAAAAAATGATTTTTTTAAGTATTTTTCCTGTGATTTATTTAAAAAATGAAAGCCGAAAAACATTATTACAATGATTTTTGAAATGTCATGCATTAAAGGGTTAATCCGAGCATTTTCCCGATTCAATTAGGCAAAAATTTCTGATTTAAAAAACCGGTGATTAAAGATTAAAAATTCTGTAAAAGACGCTCGTCCGGAAAGAGTTAAGGGTTTTATGTTTTTATGCACTTAAATATTCCTGCATGCAGAGCTAAGTGGTGCAATTTCATCTTATAGTAAAATTATGCAAATTTTCTGTTGCCTCTCTTGTGAAATTTACTTTTGTCTCGATGTGTCACTTTTCTTGTTGGTGAGCGATATGTTCAAGACTATTTTTTATGCAGTTCTGTAACGTACAAAATATAGGGGGCTAGGCACGAATGGGTACATATTTTTATTAACCGTTGAGGAGGCAGTTATTTATATAAAGTCTTTTTCAAGATGGTTATCAAATAAATTGTTTTTAAGACTCAAATACGATTATTATTAGTTTATTATTAATAATACTTATAATGTTATAAGTCTCTGTAAAGAAATAGATATATTTTTTAGTAGTTCATAAAAATACTAATTATAATGCATAATATAAGGTAATTCTAGGATAGATGGCCAGTCTAAATATTTCAAAAACTATATCATACATTGCAAGATAAACTTTATTCGTAAGAAGTAGCTCAACGTGTTCATTCATTGCAATGTGATGCAGCTGTGTTTTTTAATTATAAAAAGAAAGTGTAATTTTAATGTTTATTTAATTTAGTGGTTGGATATTTTTGTTGAGTTAGGTATCTGAGTGTTTTGCAGTGCCTATGTTACATTTATTTTTACTTTAAGGACTTTTAAGGCACGTAAATAATCCAATCTTTGCTTTTAAGTCTAAAACAAAGACGTTCAATATAGGAGTGACGCTTTAAATTGGGTGGCAATCTGTCCATCCATTTTAGGAGAACCGAGGAGAGAAAGTCACCTATAATCAATATTACAAAATTGTACGGAGTGAGGATTTTAACTAAATATAATTACTTTTAAAATAATTATGTATTTTTTATGTTTATAATTATATTAATTGATATAATTATTTAAATTTTGACTAATCTAAATATTTCAATAGCAATAATATAATAGGGACTTACGATGTTGTTTTGTTTCAGAAAATATTGAAAAACTTCGGAAACGTTCATTCCAGAAACAGATAAAGTTGATAAATAAACTTAAAACCGTGAAAAATCTAAAATAAACGCGGAAACAAATGACACTTTCAGTAGTGAATGAGATAAAATACATTTGAAATTATTAGATTCTACAGATTATGAGAGACTAGAATTGGATGAGGTTCACTGTATTGGTTGTGGAGAAGAATATAATACCAAAACCAAAAAGGATTACCGCATACAATGCATAAGGTGACAGAAATGGCTCCATGAAACGTTTACAAATCATCAAGATCTTTGGCAAAAACATGGTAAAATGTTAAGAAAAGAGAAGGATTGAAATTATACTTCAAATTTTGTTTATTTAAATTTTATCCACTGATTTTCCGTGATATAATTGCACGTTTACAAATTGTTATGTGTTTTTCATGATTAACTACATAAAATGTGTTATTTTTTGCTATTTTAACTGCATTTTTTCTTTTTCGCATTGGATGGCCATCTCTCCTCTGCTTGAAGGAGAAATGGCCATCTGCCATTTTAATTTCAATTTTGTTTCCCAGTTTTTGTTCTCGACATTTAATTATTTTTTGTCAAAAGTGTGATGAGTATATGTATAACAATTTCAAATATGCATAAATATTTCTTGTATTTGCATTCTAAGAATTTTTATTTCAATCTTTAAAAACTATGGCTATCTAACCTAGAGTTACCCTACAATTTAAAAGCTTATTTTATATAAATGCATATTCCCATATTTAGTACGTTTACATTTTATCAAATAAATGCAAAAAATGTTTAGTGTAATTTTTTTTAGTATTTTTCCAGTTCATTTTGCAACATTTTAAAGAGATTTTACTAACAAATTTGAGAAAACAAATATTCAGGCATAAATTGTTTAAGTGTGTAGTGTATCATTTAAAAGGATACTTAAAGAATTCTGTTACATTAATCTAAATTGGAGAAAAATCGTTTGCGGTATACTTTACTCCTTTATGCCCCAACTGTACTTTAAAGTGCCATTCAAATAATTTGTAATAAAATTCATTTAACCCTTCACTGCACGATTTTTTCTATTTTTATGAAAAAAGTTATTTGAAATCTATAAATCGGTCTAATAATGGGAAAAATAGCAAAAAAAAAAAAATTAATTTCGAATTTTCAGCTAAAATTTGATGTTTTATGGCGTGTACCCTATGTACACAATTGGAGTTTTAAAATATTGTATTGCTATATTTTACAATATGCCGTGTGGTGACCGGCATTAAAGAATAGTCCCCATGTAACACGTGCATGTCGTAAGAGGCGACTAAAAGGGGTTCGGCGAAAGGCTGACAACCTTTCCCTGGAAAAAAAAACCTTGTTGCGAAGCCCTTAAATACAGATGTTAGACGGACTGATCTCATGGTAAAACGGACTGGAACTGGAAAACGGCTTATGAATTTTAGAATTGGAACTTGGAATGTTTTAAGTTTATACAGAGCTGGTGCAGTGAAGCAACTACAGAGTCAGATGGATAGTTATAGACTGGACATATTGGCCATACAGGAAGTAAGATGGAAGGAGAGTGGGATAAGAGATATTGGTGACTTTACAATTTTTAATAGTGCAAGCAGAAGAAGAAACACGCATGGCACTGGATTTATGATCAGAAAATGCCTTAGAGAAAATATTATTGATTTTCACAATGTAAATGAAAGAATGTGTATCTTGAGATTGAGAGCAAAGTTTTTTAACATGTCAATAGTATGTGTCCATGCACCAACGGAAGATACCGAGGACGAACAAAAAGATACTTTTTATGAAACACTACAGATTAAATTTGATAAGATACCAAGACATGATGTTAAAATGGTAATAGGTGATTTTAATGCTAAAATTGGAAAAGAATACACTTTTGTACCAACAATTGGAAAATCTAGTTTACATGATGTGAGTAATGAAAATGGAATAAGAGCTGTGGACTTTGCTGCTTCTAACAACTTAATCATAAGTAGCACATGTTTTGAGCATAAGAACATACATAAAGAAACTTGGATTTCCCCTGACGGAAAGACAAAAAACCAAATTGACCATATTATGATCGACAGAAGACATGCTAGTGATGTTATGGATGTACGAAGTTATAGAGGTGCGGATTTAGATACTGATCATTTCCTTGTTATTATGAAATACAGACAAAGAGTTACAAGATTTCGAGATGCAAAAGGAACTAAACAAGTAAAATTTAAAACAAAAGATTTACTAAACATACAGAGAAGAAAGGTTTATCAAAGTAAATTAACAGAAAGAATTGCTAGTGAATATGCTGAATTTAATGAGGAAGATATAATCAATAGTAAATGGGCTAAATGCAAAAATATCATATTAAAAACTGCTGAGGAAGTAGTTGAAAAGGAAGAAAGGAGGGAAATTAATGAATGGTTTGATGATGAGTGTTGGCAACTGATTAAGGAAAAGAATAAAGCAAGAGAAAAAATGCTGAAACATAGAACAAGACAGAGTGAAAATCACTTTAAAACAATTAGAAGAAATACTCAAAAGTTGTTACGTATGAAGAAACGAGCTTTAGAGCAGAGTAAAATTCAAGAAATTGAAGACCTATCAGTATTAGGTGATATAAGCCAAATGTATTCAAAGCTTAAAGGCATCAAAAAGGGCTATCAACCACGCACCCTTTTTTGTAAAGACAGAAATGATAAACTTATTGGAGGACACGCAAATGTGACAGATAGATGGGCAGAATATTTTGAAGAATTGTTAAACAGGCAGTCAAATGACGAAAGAGAAATACAATCTAATCATAATGATTATGACATGAATGAAGAAAACTGTGAACCACCAACTGTAGAAGAAGTAAGGGATGCTATTGCAAAATTAAGAAATGGAAGAGCACCTGGTGAAGATTTGATAAGTGCTGAGCTTTTGAAATATGGTGGAGAGAAGTTGGTACAAATGTTACATGATCTAATAGTAGAGATTTGGCAGAATGAATATATACCAAATGAATGGAATGGTGCTATTATTATCCCAATTCATAAAAAGGGAAATATCTTAAATTTCCAGAATTATAGAGGCATAGCCTTATTAAATGTTACATATAAAGTGTTGGCAAAGATTATTGCAAAGCGATTAGAACCGTATGCTGAAATGGTGATAGGTGATTATCAGTGTGGTTTTAGGAAAGGAAGATCAACAGTGGATCAAATCTTTAGTATCAGGAACATCCTTGAAAAATTCTATGAACAAAATATTAATTTGCACCAATTGTTTGTTGATTTTAAACAGGCCTATGACAGTATAAGCAGAAATAAGTTATTTGAAATATTAAAGGAATTTAAAATACCCGATAAAATAGTTAAGCTTATAAAATTAACACTGGAAAATACAAAAGCTAAAGTTAAGGTACAGGGAAGACTTTCAAGAGAATTTGCAGTGAATTCAGGTCTAAAGCAAGGTGATGTTCTCTCGACAATTCTTTTTAATTTATGCCTGGAGAAAATAATTAGAAGTATTTACAACAACAGAGGTGGTACTATTATGAATCGCTCCCTCCAAATCCTTGCATTTGCAGATGATGTTGATATAATTGCTAGGAATAAGAAAGTCTTGATTGAAACATACAATAAATTAGACACTGAAGGAAGAAAACTAGGCCTCGTGGTTAATAAAAAAAAAACAAAATACATGAAAATGGACCGAATGAAATCACAGGCAACAGCAGCTTTAACAATAAATAATGAATTACAATTTAATGAAGTAACAGAATTTAAATATTTAGGATATACGATCACCTGTGATAATATGGTAGAAGCAGAGATTAAAACCCGACTTGCAGCAGGAAATAGATGCTATTTTTCTCTTCGAAACATTCTAAAATCATCTCTAATATCTCGTACATCCAAACTTAAAATTTATAAAACTGTTATAAAACCAATAGTAATTTATGGTAGTGAGACCTGGACCACTACACAAAAAGATGAAAAGCTACTTATCACTTGGGAAAGGAAGATCCTAAGACAAATTTTTGGACCTATTAAAGAAGACAATACATGGCGTATAAGGACAAATATGGAGTTAGAACAGTTATATAATGAAAAAGATATAATAAATACTATAAAAATAAGAAGAATGCAATGGTTAGGCCATCTAATCAGAATGAGGGATGAGCGAAGCACAAAGAAGATTTATAGTGGTAATTTAATTGGAAAAAGAAGTATTGGTAGACCCAGGAAGAGTTGGATAAAAGAGATAGAAAAAGATCTTGCAGAAAACCAAATTATAAATTATAAAGTAAAGGCCAGAGATCGGAAGGTCTGGAGAAGTATATTGAGCGAGGTCAAAATCCTACATGGATTGTAGCACCATTGTGTAAGTAAGTAAGTATATTTTACAATTAAATGAGCTTAAATTAATTAATTTTATCTGCTTAACACTCTGCAACTTTTTTTATATTAATATTTTTAAGTATTCAGTAAAAATAATGAAAGTAAATTTTACCTTAAAAGCTTGATCGAATTTTTTTTGTTTCCGAAGAACAAATTCTAATTTTTTGTCAAATGCAGCTATATGACATGGACAAAATAAGTGTTCTTGATCAGGGATAGATATCATATTAGCCAAATTCATGGCACATAATGAGAATTACGTTGTTTTTAGGTATGTGCCAGGTGTGGCACGTGGTGCAGTGAAGGGTTAATACATCAATTAGTAGTAATACATTTTAGAATGAGTTTAAGAAACCTTACTTTTTATTATTCCAAAAGCATTATTCGTTGAACAAAACAGAAACACTTTTAACAGGATGATATTTATATGGATATTTTGGGGAGAAAAATTACTATTTTAGGAATCTACGCTCCAAATAATGATGAAATTAATGAAGTTAAAGATATGTTTTATCAAAAACTGCAAAAAATCACTGATGGAATTGGAGGAACAAGAGAAATTATTATGATGGGTGATTTCAATGGAAGAACTGGATGCAGGAAGAGAGATGATATTGTTGGTGAGTTCGGAGAGGATGTAGTCAACGATAATGGAGAAAGACTTATAGAATTTTGCAGCACTAACGACCTAAGGATTACAAATGGCTTTTATAAACACAAGGATATTCAGAAATATACGTGGTATCAGAATACTAGACAATTAAAAATGATTATTGACTATATAATTATTAAGTAAAGGACCCAATTAAAACTATTAGATGTTAGAGTCCAAAGAGGAGCGGAATGTGGCCCAGATCATTTTATGGTGAGAGCAAGACTTGCATTTCCTTATTCGACTAATCTAATTAGTGAGGAAAGGAATTCTACAGAGATGGAAGAAGATATTGATGTTCCAGAATATATATTGGAAGGATTGACGGAGGAAAGTAGCAAAAGACTTTTTCAAGTAAGGTTAGATGAAAAATTAGAGAAAAGAAATTATACTAATACAACAGAATTATATAGTCCGTCTCAAAAATTTATGCACTCTTCAAATATGATTAAAAATAATTGAAGAAGATAATATATGAAGCCAATTTACAATAAATACTCGATATTCAATCAAAATTAAATAAAGTGAGCAGTTTTTGTTCGTTAAAATAAAAATTACATTAATATTTATTTAATTTAGTTTTTTCTGTAAGAAATACTGTCTCAAATGTTCAAGCACTTTATGCAATTTTTTTTAGAAACACACAAAAGAATCCAGTTACAGTACTATTTATCAATAATGATTGCTGGAAGTGCGTTTTCAGTTGTGGTAAGGTATGTTTCTAAATTTCCCAATAACGACAAAATAATTTTCGTCAACGCGCACCCAATATATTTCAACCCGAACCCGAAATGCTTCAACCCAAACACTAAGGTAAAGCCAGGAGAGATCGCGTGGTAGGAGAGATCGCTCACAAAGAGATTCGACGGGAAGGAGTAGCGTGCGCGCGCAGCGACTGCAGGGAATTGTACAGCAGCATTAGTGCAATGTCTGCATGAATGTGCACATTGATTGTTCCAAGCGTCTTGGATAAAGCATTGCTATTTTGTTTTGTTTTTCCAATGTAAGTGCTTGAATTTTCATAACTGTTCGTCAGAATTTTTATAGAATGTCAGTAGTACAAAATATTTTGAACTTAAACGATTTCTTATAAACTTCTAACCTAGGCTAAGTATGCGAACACCAACAATTAATTTTAGAAATGGCTATATTTAAATAAAAGGCCGCGCAATCTCTCCTGCCAAAATAGGAGAGTTTGCGCATCTGCTACTTAGGAAAGATGGCGCATTTCCCCATAAGTTTCAGTGCTAGGAGAGATTACGTAGCTTATTGATAAATTTGCATGAATTGAAAATTACGTGTGAAACATATGAATGAATCAATTTTGAAATAATTTCGGAAAAACACATAATTATCAAACCTAAATTTGGCAACAAATTAATTTTCAACAGAATAGTTTTACAGATAAAAATTTTATTAATAAATTAATAATAAAATTGTTATTCAATTAATTTTATGTAATTATTTTTGTTAATAAATTAATAATATATTTATTAATAAATTAATTAAATATTTATATATTTTTTTTAATTTATGAACAATCAATTTGCTAATAAATTAATTTCGTTAACTAAAATAAATTTTCTAATACAATGTTTTCCAAAAACCCATTCCAAGTAGTCTAATGGCATGGAAATCAAAAGGAAACAGAGTTCAACTAATGTTATTGATCGACAATATATACATGAAAAAAGACTTAAAAAGGATGCTACTACAAAAAAAAAAAAAAAAAAAAAAAAAAAAAAAAAAAAAAAAAGCTGAAGATAATGTGCTTCCAGAAAAAGTGGGATAAAAAAACTGGATGAAAAAAACGAAGGTCAATGAGGATCAGTGCATTGAATGTCTGGAACTGTACCAGGAGACAACTTCGACCACTGACTGGATTCAATGTATTACTTGTGGCAGGTGATTATATGAAAGCTGCATGATTTACAACAATAAGAGCATCGATTGTGGACGACGACAACTTCGGCTAGCAAACAAAATATATAGAAACTTTGGAAATGAAAATGATGTAACTTTCAAGTTAAACATATTACCGAGTAGATTAATGTTATTTTGTAATTTTAGTAGGGCTTGGCTTTTACTGATATTTCAATCTTCTTAAATTAAAATTCTTTAACTGTTGTTAAAATTGTCAGGTTCTGAGAAACATCTGCTATTAGAACTGGGGTTCTATATTATTTTTGTCTTAAAATATGATATATTGTATGGCCTGTGTACTGGAATTTCAAAATAACATCCTTTACTTGTGTAAAACTGGATCTAAGCCGGAGAAAATGTACAGATGGAATGAAGGGGAAAAAAGGTAGTTGGATAGGGGTTTGTCCAAACTTTTGAGATGTCTGTGGAAGATGGGGAGACAAAAGCATTCCACGAATGAAGAATAGAGCTTGGAATGAGAGCCAGGTAGAAAACCCTGAGGGGTTACGTTGAGAAGTAGCAAGGGGTTGCTGGAAGGCAGTCTCTTCTGCTGAGGGAATTAGTTGAAAGTTGGCGTGCAAGGCGCAAGGTGAGTTGCTGTGTGTAGCTCTTAGATAGAGCGTAGGGTTCAGTTGGAGCCGAGAGCGCCAAGCGCAAGGTAGTCACTGTGTATAGCTCGTAGAGATAGAGCGTAGGATTGAGTGAGGCTCGGAGAGCTTAGGTTTAGAGCACATATGTGTTGGGAGATCGAGATTGATCTCCGGAAAGCTAATTTAACGTGTGTAGAGTGAGAGTGGTTTAACGTAGTTTAACAGTACACAGCCAGCCTTTAGTGTATTCAATTTAATGTTGAACCGAATCACCTATATCCGAGTTTGTAAGTGTAAATAGTGTTTTGTTGTTGTGTAAATAGTGTGTAAATAAACTGTTGATTTAGTTAATTGAAAGCGTTGGTTTTCATTTAAACAATCCTCTCAGTGCGTGACCGATATCACGTAATCATATCAGTGGTGGCAGCATATAAATAATAAGGATTTTCTTCGAAGTTGTGCGGACTAAGAGGAAACTCCGACAAAAATTATTTCTTTTTTTATTATTTAAACATTATGTTGAAATATTCACTCCTAATACAATAATGTTTACTCTCAAAAACCTTACAACAATGTCATTTACGTGTAATTATTATTATTAAAAATTGAATTATAGTTATATCACAATATTAAGATATTTATTTGCTTAAAAGACGTTATAAAAAACACATTAAAAGTAAATTAAAAATCTATATTTACATGTTTCAACTCATTTTCTGAGTCGTCATCAGAATGTATAACACAAAATTACAAATGCATATAAAAAATTGAAAAAATCATCGAATATAAACAAGTAATCATGTAACGCGCCCTACATTTTCGCGATTGCTTGTGTTCCCTCTAAGTCGCGACGTTGTAAGTTGTCTAACCATTCAACCCATAAATTCGGAATACGAAAAGATAATGTTAATTTTTTATTTAATATTTATTTATTTGTTTTATATTTATTAATGTTATAATTTTTAATTTACTTTTAATGTGTTTTTATAACGTCTTTTAAACAAATAAATATCTTAATATTGTGATATGATTAGTAGTGGGCGTAATTTTGACTTACTCCCACTTATTTATATTTGAATTATAGTTATTATTAGTAACAATCTCTTCTACCCATGTGCGCAATCTCTCCTACCCACGTGCGCAATCTTACCAACCCTGTAAGGAGAGATTGCGCAAAATAGTTTACTTGGTTTTATTACTGCTATTCTATTAAATTAGAGCATAAAAACAAAATAATAATGTAAATGCATAACAAACAAATGAAGTCAAAATCATTCATGCATAGTTTAGCAAAAAATTAATATTTAGATTTTTTATTATTATTCTTTTGAAATGTGCGCAGACTCTCCTCGCTTTACCTTAAATGAAAGGCAATGAATTCATGTTTTAATACAATTATGAAAAGTATAGTCTACAATTAAATCTCTCATACCAATTTTATCTTTTATGTAGAAAAATGGACATACTGTGAAACCTCCCTGTACGACCACCTCCATTAAGCGAGCACCTCCCTGAACGACCATTTTTCCATGGAACGAAATTTGCTCCATTAGGCTGAATACTAATTTTACCTCCCTTTAGAGACCATCCCAGTTGAACTCCCTCCATGAGCGACCAATTTCTTTGAAGAAAATTAAACAAATTCCGTTTTATTCTGGTCGCTTGAAAAAAGTTTGTTTAGAAAAATAATTCCGGAGAGTGCATTATTCATAAAACTTCTAAACTAAATTTAGAATTTTTTAAAATTCCGGTAACTTTTAAGTGTTTAAACCTATTTGTGCCTTTTTAGGCAATGAATTTAACTCTGGTGACAACTTAACAGGAATCTCAAAGAAATAGATAAACTAATGAAATCGCCATTATTTGTTCCCGTGCAAAAAAAAAAAAAAAAAAAAATGTGTTTATTTACTGAATTTCGAAAGGACTTGGAAATAAAAGTTCTAAAAGATAAAACCGTAAAATCAAAACAAACGCCAATGTATTCATTTTTAAACTGTATAGTAACTAACTTATGTAATTAACTTTTTTTATACTTAAATTTTCATATTTTTTTAGAAGTTAAAAAAATTGCAGTAGAGTATTTAACCGTACAATGACACATCTGCTTTGTTTTGCGGCTGGTTTATACAACGGAATGTTATTTTTCAGAGACGACACATTAATAGGTGGGAGAAAGAAATAGCATACCGGGGGCTAAAAAAAGAAAAGTTATTAAATCTGCAGATGCGATGATTTATAATGTTTTCCCAGCATTGCATAAAAAAGGTACATCGTTGGATGAAAACTTAAGTATCAATGAAACCTGAGGAAGAGGAATATTTTAAATGATTCCGTAGTGTTACATACAGAAAATGGTCTGCTTAGTAAAAATAATTATAAATAATATATTAAATTTAAAAAATCAAAAAACCCGACTGCGTAAAAAGCGAACTAATTAATTATTTCTCATCAATATGAAACTATTTTTTATATTATTTACCTTTTTTTTATTTTCTTGTATTGATGACTTTTAAGTTGTGTTTAATTATTAGTTCCTATCTAGAAACACTGTTTTGATGAGGCCTGTAGATGTCTATTATGAAGGTTAGAGTTACAGTAAAGGTACAAACAAAGATCCAAAGTACACAACTTCCAGGTTGAGTAATATGTAAACGGAGCTTCTGACTGCAAAATGGTCAATGAAACATCGTCTTCATTTTGAAAGACTTATCCAATGATATGCCACTCAATAGGGTGCGTAAAAAAATTTTTTCGTCTCTACCGTCATTTTGTATTTTACGGCAGCCATTTTGAATTTATAAAAACAAAGCCTATCCTATAACCATCGGACGATTAAGACGAATTGACAGAGACCTCATTCATTAAAATCCATCCAGCCGTTGGGATGTTTGGAGGGTATAAAGAAATCCACATACACAGATACGCGGGAAGCACATAACCCTTCTTTTCAGTCGGGTAAAAATATATAAGAAAATTTCTGCCATAACGAAATCTGCGGGTGAGACAGTTTTTTAATATCCTCCCAATATCAGGTAAGGAAGATGGATTGCTAATGAACATAAATATAAAACATGTACAGGCAACCCCCAACTTACGTAAGTAATGCGTTTCGAAAACTTTTACGTAACTTGAATTTTACGTAAGTCAAATTTCTAAATTGTTTAGGTAAAATTCCGTAAGAAACTACAATTATATATTATTTATATATAAATATTAAAGAATTAAAAAAATGTGAAAAATGTACAACTAAAATAAAAACTATTCACTGACCTTTCCTTTCACTCTCTGTCGCATAAATCGAATATGTCAATAAGACAGTTTTCTATTATAAACACTTTAAGTTCCACCTCCTATTTTTTTATCCTAAAAGTATGCATAATCATTCACCACCTTGTACGTATTGCAGTAAGTCTGGATTAAAGTCCTTCACTGGGTCGGTAACCCGGCCTCGACCCACTATTCAGGTCGAGTAGGGTAATTTTCTCCTTTAAGGATCGGTTTTATTTCAATTTTTTTTCTGCAGGTCGTGTTCGGCTCTATTGTTTCGGGTTCGGGTCGGTTTGACTTTCATTGTTTCAGGTTCGGGTTGATTACAGGTTACGTTTTGACTCTTGCGGGCTATATTCGGGTGGATCGATTTTTCAAAAGAAAATCCAAAATATTTTTCCAGGTGAAAAATGTACACACAGTAAAGCCTCCATAACGGATACTCCCCAATAGCGGACGTTTTTATTTAGCGAACACCTTTTTAATTCCGAACACGTATATATTTGTACGTTTTTACCTTTGAATAGTTTACACCTCCGAATAGCGAACTGATTCAATGGTAGAATGTTGCGCGGGTGAGGTTGTATTCGAACCGAAACCAAAAAATCCATTTGAAGTCAATCCGCACCCGTCGCGAAACCAACAAAATATTCATTACAGTAAATTCTGTCTAAGGCGGACTCTGTGTAAGCCGGAAATCTGTCTACCGCGAAAATTTTTTCAAGTCCCGGCGAACTCATAGAAAATAATATTAATTCTTGCTGCATAAGCCGGAATCTGCCTAACGCGGAAACGGAAAGGGTTTTAAGGTCCCACCGAAACCAAAATTTTGCATAAGGCGGAAAAAAGGATATTAAAATGAAAGGTATTTCGTTTATGAAACTTTAAATCTGATATATATATTCGTCAAATACTCAATGTCGAGCATAAAAATTAAATTCCTTTAAAAAAGTTAATTCAAAAGAACAGAAATTATTTAAATTTTAAGGAATTCTTGCTTATGACATTTTTTCCTATATAAATATGCATTTAAAAGTTATTATTACTAGTAGAATGCACAGTTATGAAAATATGTATTGTCTAAAGTACTATATATGTGCTTTAAGGTTGTACTCAAATTCAAAGTGATAGCTTTCTGTCTCATTCCCGAAGTTATTATTAATTTTTGTGTGTGTGTGTCTGTCTGTGTGTGTGTGTGTAAACTTCAAACTTTCTCATTTATATATAAATGCAAAGGATCTTTCAGAATTTCAGTTTTCAACAGATTTTCGATTTCGAGTCAGGACAATCAATGAAAGATCGTCATCTGCGAGCAACTCATTAACTCAAGATCCAATCTTTTTATCGAATACATAAAACGCTATTCGATTGACGTATGCTTCATTCCAATAAATCATGCTCTTTTGCATAAGCCGGAATATTGTCTACCACGGAAAATTTTCTCAGTCCTGACCGATTCCGCCTTAGACAAAGTTTACTGTACTTTATAATTTCTTCCAGCCACAGTCCGTCTGAAATCCGACGTACTTCAGCCTGAACCCAAAATAATTCAACCCGAATACGATTCGCGATCCGAAATGAGATTAAACTAAAAGCTTGTTTAATTATGAATAAAGAAAACTTAATATATTTTAAAAATTAAATTACTATTAGTACATTAATGCTTCAGGAGTTTCAGTTAACATGTCATTTAAAATTGGAAAATATATTTTTTTCCTAAATAATTAGCATCTACTAATACACTGCTCAAAACAATTAAAGGATATTTGAAGTTTTATATAAAATAAAGATATAAACGAAATTTTTTTGCCGAAAATAGAAGAAGAGAATCACAAATGCAAATTTTTCTGGTTTTCAAACTGTGGAGTATGCAAATTTTGAGTTCGACGTCAAAAATGTCGCTTCAGCGGCAGCGAATGAAATTTGACTTTCAACTGGATAAAAGAGAATGAAGACAAGGATGATCGGCATTCAGTGATTGCTTTGTTTCGATGAGTACGATGTCTCAGCGAAGTCATTTGACAAATTCAGAAGCTTTGAGAATTGTTGGTAGGTTAGAAGGGGGCCAAACTCAAGCCGAAGTAGCGCAAGCCATTGGAGTGTCACAAAGTGTCATTTCCAGGATCTGGAACCGTTTTTTGGAGAGTTGATGTGCAGGCCGAAGACCAGGGCAAGGTCGTAGACGGGCAACAACGCCCAATGAAGATCGGTATTTAGCGTTAACAGCTCGGAGACACCGAACCATGAACGATACTCTTCACCAACAACACCTTCGCTCGGCTACTGGCACCACGATTTCAACTCAGACTGTCCGAAACCGGCTCCATGCTGTAGGTCTGTATGCTCGCCGACCGATGGTATGCGTTAGATTAACATCAAGGCATCGTCGCGACCGCAGGGAGTGGGCAATCGAGCATGTCAACTGGAGGAGAAATGAATGGAGCAATATTCTGTTTTCTGACGAGTCCCGTTTTTCTGTGCATCCGGATAATAGGCGTATTTTTATCTGGAGGGACCGTGGCAGTAGGAATAATCCTGCGTTCGTGCACGAAAGTGTCAGATTTGGCGGTGGAGGAGTGTTGGTGTATGGTGGCATCTCCATTGACGGGCGCACTGACCTCTACATCATTCGATATGGAGCTCTGACTGGTCGCCGATATAGGGATGAGATCCTCAGACCTATTGTAGTCCCTTACGCTGCAGCAATCGGAGATAACTTCATTTTAATGGACGATAACTGCAGGCCACATCGTGCAAACCTGGTGGAGAATTTCCTTTTCGAGGAAGGAATCGTTCGAATGGAATGGCCAGCGTGTTCTTCAGACATGAATCCAATCGAGCACGTTTGGGACGCTCTAGGAAGACGAGTTTCTGGCCGCCAACAACCCCCACAAACTCTCCAAGAACTGGAAAGAGCTCTTCTGGAAGAGTGGGGCAGAATACCCCAACTCGTCATTAATAGCCTCATTGAGTCCATGCCTCAAAGGTGTTCAACGTTGCTGGCCGCCCGTGGAAACCATACCCCCTACTGAAAATGATTTTCTTTGAAGAAAACACCTTTTCTTATTCTTTTTTTCTCATATGCACAAATTGTGTTTTTTTCCTTTAGTACACAAATGCGCAATAAAATGCATTTTTTTCTGCCAAACATGTGTAATTTATTCTCATATAACCTACTATGTCTGTCGATCATGTATCAATCAGCTAAACAGTTTACCAGATACAAAATCCACCTAAAACTGCAATATCCTTTAATTGTTTTGAGCAGTGTATATACGACTAAAATGTAAATGTTAAATATAGCAAAGGTTTTAAAAATTCAATTCATCTGAAACACAGTTCTGCAGAACATAGCTCTAAAAGTTAGCATGCTATTTTTTATAAAACTTTTTTTTTTTAATTTTCACCAACCTGACATTCAAAAACCTAAATCAGGCCCGTAAGAAACATTCTATAGTGAATCCGACTCTAGTAAAGAAAATTGCAGTCACTCCGACCAGAAAAAAGTAAATTACGGACAAACCGACCCGATGCAGGGCACATACCGGTCCCGATGTCTCTGTTTTTCAGAAGTTTTAATATAGTATTCGAATATTAAGAATATAGATATGTCCATATTTCTATATAAAATATAAGATGGTATTAGAGATATAATTATAGACTTCATAATTGCATTTAAGATTGATTTAATTTCCTTTCATTCAGTCTTCCGGTTGAAGCATTTGGCATTCGGGTTGGAATATGTTGAGTTCGGGTCGAGTTACGAGTTGACTTGAAAAGGACTCTTCGGGTTCGGGTTCGGATTGACTTCAAATGGAATTTTCGAGTTTCTGTTGGGTACAACCCGGCCCGTACAAGAGTCTATACTGGATGTTTAGACAAACACATGGATGGTCATTTTTTAATTAACATAAGTATGCACAGGTTCATTACAATAATCCTAAAAATAATCAGGTTGCTTGAGAAATATGTGGTCACTTTTCAATTAGCCTAATACTGCATAGGCTTTCAATAAGCCTATAATATATCAGGCTGATTAAGGAATAAAGCCCATACTTCAATTAGCCTAAAGCTGTTAAGGTTGTTTGAAAAATGTCAGGCTGTTTGGACAAAGGGTGATGATTCTTCAATTAACCTGACTTTTTGCATACTGTCTAGGCTCTTTGCAAAGAGCTGGATTTTTCAATTAACCTACGACACATAAATACAGTAGAGCGCCAATTATCCGGACAGGGTTGAGACCGGAACCGATCCGGTTAATTAACATGTAAAAATTTAATTTGAAATTCAAAAAACCCGACTGCGTAAATAGCGAACTAATTAATTCTCATCAATGTGAAACTATTTTTTATATTACTTACCTATTTTTTTATTTTCTTGTATTGATGACTTTTAAGTTGTGTTTAATTGTTAGTTCCTATCTATAAACACTGTTTTGATGAGGCCTATAGTTGTCTATGATGGTTAGAGTTGCAGTAAAGCTAGAGATTCTATCTATACAACTTCCAGGTTGTGTAATATTTAAACGGAGCTTCTGACTGTAAAATAGTCAATGAAACATAGTCTTCATTTTGAAAGACCTATCCAATGATATGCCATTCAATATGGTTCGTAAAATTTTTTTTTCGTCTCTACCGCCATTTTGAATTTATAAAAACAAAACCTAGCCTATAACCATCGGACGGTTAAGGCGAATCGATAAAGATCTCATTCATTAACATCCATCCAGCCATTGGGATGTTTCGAGGGTATAAAGAAATCCACATACCCAGATACGCGTGAAACACATAACCCTTCTTGGCAGTCGGGTAAAAATACCCGATAACTGTAAAAAACGGCTATGACAATGTTTTTTAGGTAACTTCGCTAGGCTTTTTTTTCAGTCTTAAGACTGGCAATTGCAGTGGTGTACATTTTAGCATATTACAACTGGCGTGTTTAGAAGTTCTTTTTAAATCTTTTTTTCAATTTTATTTTCTACGCAATTGGTGCAATTATAGTCTAAGAAACTTATACATAGAAAAACAAACAGAAATTATTGCATGCATACACTATTCAATACATACATTAAAAAAAATCATTGTGTTAGGGAAAAGACGTTTTTGCTATTCTTCTGCTTCATAGAGGACATTCTTTTTTTCTGCTGCTATATCCCTTAATTTTTTTAACCCCTTGAACGGTGGTGATGCCGCTATGGCATCACATAATTTTAATCCCTAATTGCCACATTGACACCCGAATTGTTTAATGAAAATTTCACTTTTATTAAGTACGTTAAATTATACCTTTACTTGTTTACAAATAAATTTTCTTACAAATACTGGCGTCGTTCAATTATTTCAACAGTCTACGAATACAAGTACCTTGCCCCTGAAAGGGTTAAATGCAGTAATTGAACGAGATCGACAAAATCTTGCCGTTGTAGCCGTTCCATCACAACCTATAGTGCACTAAGTATGCTTCTGTGTTTGTTGCCCCTCTAGATTCTTCAGTTCCATCTGCTTCGACGTCCTCATATTTGTTGGTGATTTTATTAGGATTAAGAAATGGTTATTTAACGGTTAACTTTCGTGATATTCAGCCAAATTTATCCTATCGTGCTTAACCTTTAACTGATGTCACAGAAAGTGTCACATAACTAGTGTGAAGCGGTCTGTGAGACCGCTCCATCGAAAGATGAATAAGAGCCGCGATTAACCCATATATGATGTTGTTTTTGTACTAAACTTTTTGTACAGGAGTGTTATAATTAAAATTCACCTATTTACAAGTCTCTGGTGTTAGTACTAAAGTTCCAAACGAAACAAAATTTCAGTAGTTTTTGTAGATAAACTGAAATTTGCAAGTTAAACTATGAAAATTGAAAAAAGCACCGGTCTGTGAGACCGGTAACATCAGTTAAAGGTTAAAAAAGTTTCACTTCAAAAATTTTGGAGAAGACGAAAAAAAAAAAACGCATGGTCCTTGGTTGATCCAGTTAATTGGACGACCCGGTTAATCGGTGTTCTAAAGTACTACAGATTTTATAACATGGCTAAACAAAAGATCTCAAGTATACATTTCCCTTTAACTCCTTAAGGGCGGTGGGATGCATTATATACCGCGTAATTTTAATCAAGATTTGCACCAGAAACATTTAATTAAATTTTCTTTTTAAAACTTTGGTGCAAAAAAAAAATTTGTAAGGATGCCTTTCTTTATTTTGAAATACAGTCGAACTTCCCTTTAACGAAGTTTTCTACTTAACGAAATTTTCTGCTGAACCTTGACTTTGAATACAACATGCAAATTAATCTCCATATTACGAAAAATATATTCTATATAACGAAATTTATTGCACTTTTGTGCGTGTACAGCAATCAAACGGAGAGGTTGTTGTTGCGACGCATGTATGAATTTATTTCAGCGGATTGTATGAAAATGAAATTATTAATTTAATCATTTCCATTCAAAAGAAGACATTTAAAAAGCAATTCGATACAAGAAGAAGGGGATTACAGTTTCACGAAAATGTTACAGATAAACTGTTCGGATACTTAAAAAAGCAGGAAAATTTTTACGAAAAGTTTTTTTTTTTTTAATAAGAAAACTGTGACAAAGAAATATTAAAGACATTTTAAAAGTTAAGGATTTGAAATACTGAGAAAAAAAAGAAAAGTTACGCTACACTTCAGTTTTTGTTTACCTCTCTTTAACCCTTTATCTACTGCATTATGATCTACTGAAATTTTTTTCATGTAATATTTTTTTTTTCAGTTACTACAATGAAAATTAAAGGATAAGCATAAAAAAATACTCACCCGCGAGAAATTTAATTATTCAAAGGTAATTAATAAGTGGTACCTTAAAGTACCGTCAGTACACTATGACTAAAATAACAGAAAACCCACAAGGTATTTCAAATGGCACCAGAAAATATTTTCGATTTAATAAATATGTGAAATATAGGCTTTTTCTTAGTTATAAATAAATCTTTTGGCAAATTCCGGTGCCAATCATTTATGTCAACACTTTAGAATTGAAAAAGCTTTAGCCCTGAAAGGGTTAAAATATATATATTTAGGTTTCGATCTTGTTAGCAGTTCTTTAGTTATGCGACGTCTATATTCCAGGAACAACATGTTCTCTCGCATCTCCACATATGCAATATATGAATATACATATGCCATTTCTAGCATAGCAAAAACGCACTGCTCACACTTTTTCAATTTCCTATAAAAACTAACAATGAAACAGAAAAGAAATACCAGGGAAATCGTTACTATACTGCATTTTAGTAATTACATTTTAAAGCAGAGGAAAACGATGGATAACTATACAGACGAAAAGAAAACAAGAAGTTTTTCTCCAACACCCAGTGTACTGACGGTACTTATAAGTACCACCGAGTAATTCAACTGTTAAATCACATACATATACCATTCACCTAAAATAGCTAGTCAAACTGTATAAGATCATAATGAACACATAAAAAAAAAATCCAACACCTATCTTATATCCTTTATTCTGTTTGTAGCAATAAAAAGGCGAGCGTGACAATCTGTACAAAATGTCGGCACAAAACACATCATCTGCGTCAAAGATAGCCTCCTTCCTCCCTAAAATAACAAACCTAGAAGTACTGCTACCATGTATCCGGGTAAAGTGAAGTTAAAAGAGTGTTTTCGCAAAGTACCATTAGAATATTAGTAATATTCACTATGGGATGAAAGTTTAAAGTGGGTGGTACTTATAAGTACCATCAGTAGATAAAGGCTTAATATATGATTTTTTAGACATCATTCTAATAAAAATTTTCTCATGTGTCTACATTGCATAAAAAAAATATATATATATATATATATATATATATACGGCCTGAATTAAAATACATTTTCCAAATATTTCCATTTTATGTGTATTTTTCATTTAATGATATGTATTTTATTATACAAATTTCATGAATTTGAGATGATTTCTATTTAACGAATTTTCTTCATAACGAGGTATTTAACTGTAACGACGAGGCTTCGTTAAATGGAAGTTTCACTGCATACTTTTTCTCAAGTTCCGGTGTGAATTTAACATTAGAGGATCACAGTTACTTGCTTCTGAAAGGATTTTTGCTGAAGGGGAATTTTCAGCTGTCCTATGCGTTTCCTAACTTAGTGAAATTTTAAAGTTCTACGCAGTGTATAAACAAATCAATAGATCACATACAACGCTGCACAGAAGAAATAAGAGTTTCATAATCTACGCTTCACGCATAATTTTTCTTCATTGTTTTTTTCTGGAACTCTAACTTGCTTCACAGGCAGAGTTAGGCACCTTGACTACAAAGTTAACGGAAAAAGTAAGCACAAATATCGAATTTCAAGATTTATATTTAACATTCTTTTGTAATTTTTTTCTGGTGTACATTTTTTAAATACTTTTTTCATTGCCAATAAAAAAAGAAAGAAAGAAACATCCAGTTATTTTTTTACTAGCAAAAAAAGTTGTTTTGCGCGCATGATTGTTGTTATTATTTCACACTTTTATTAAAACAGTAATAATAATAGCAAATAATATTTAAAATTAATAAACATGAATAAATAACCTTCAATAGTTTACGATTAAAATTTCTATACTTTGGTAGAAAAGGGAAATTGTTCAAAATCGCCATTTCTGACCTAGATCAATCAATCACCTCACAATGGTAAATGACATGTACAATAAAGCAAAACGCAAATGTATTTTCTGTTATACATTTCGTATCAATATCCATTCTTTATTCTTTTATTTTATTTTTTTAAAGCAATAATTGAGAGTCATAAATTTTAAATATTTCAGTTGTAAATTAAAGCTAGGCATTTTAAATAAAATGAGTGAAAGTGCAAAATTTTAAATGAAATTAATGAAATACGAAAAAATACGACGGAAACAATGTTTGGCGATTTATCACCTGCGCCCGGCTAACATAAAAATTCCGAGTTTATTATTTCTGTATCAGAATCTTCGGATTTGGCAAAGGATTGAGCAAGTAAATTGAATTATGTATAAAACTTACGTGATACAATGCTTAGCATATATTTAATGGAGACCAAACTGGTCGCCAAGGGCGGCTAGTAAATAATAATAATAATATAAAAGTGAAAGGAGTTCACTAGGAGAAGTTACAGTTGTGTTTCTGATGACGTTACAACATTTTAATATTTTTAAAACTGAATTATAAATCGATAAATTAATTTTTAAGATATTTTCTTATTACCTGCCTATTAGGTGTTAAATCGCCGAAATATTCTTTAAGGTTACAAGTTTACCTGAGTGAGAACAATGCAGTTAACTATGCGCCAATCCAGTGTCGCCAAAAATAGACCAACCGGATGTGACAATAACGAAATATTTTAAACATTAAAAAGTAGAAAATAAAAATATAAAAAAAGAATGTATTTAAAAATATACTCTTTTATAATTTGTTAGTTTAATATCAATTAAATTATGATTATACGTTAAGAAAACAAAACGCCTTTTTTAGCTCCCCGGTACGGTATCCTATTGCTTTCTCCCAGCTTATTTTGGGTCCACACCAAAAAATAACTTTACCTCACAGAAGCCAGCCCTAAAACAAAGCAGTACGATCAAATACTCTATAGCAATTTTGTAAACTTCTAAGCATCGCACATTCTCCATTTTTATACCGCCGTATTGGAAAAGAAAAATACTTTTAAATGTAATCTCCATTTATTTTTGAAATGTTAATTTTTTTTTAATAGTTTTTAGAGCCATTTGCTTAATATTGGCTACGGAAGTACTCCATTTCTGTAGAAAGTAAAGGTAAAATAGTTCTAAAATAGTAGGTAATTATATATTTTTGTTGCCATTTTCTCATAACAACCGAAAGAAAATGTAATTAAAATACGTGCTATTTTGGAAAAATATAAATGAAAGATTTCTGTTAAAACAGGGAGCTATTGTAAACCATATTTAATTTTAAGTATCTATATTAATGTTACAAACAAATGAAGGTCTATAAATTATTAGATAGCCGTTTTTGTTTTTTTTTTGTTTTTTTTGCCGACTTTCTTTAATGACGGCATCTTTTTTCTGCATTTGTGTATTATTTCGCAATAGTGACGTCCTATGCATGCTTTACTGTAGATGTTGAGTGGATCGTAAATGTGGAATTCTTAGGCGGATGCGAAGGACGTCATTTTACATAAAATAAAAGCGTGTGCTTTCAGTCTTAAAATTGAAATATGTTTTGTACTATTTATATAACCAAATATTTTTTTATCATCAGGGGCAACACTAAATTCTGAAAAAGCAGAATTCCTGTTTTCTAGTTTTTTTCCTTCGTTTTCCTGATGCCATATCTTAAAAATAGAAACAGAGCAAATGCTATACGTTTTTTAAATAAATGTATTGTTTCCAGCTTTCTATCAATCATAAATCAAAGCGGTAACTTTTCAATAAACGATGCTTGTGCCAAATTAAAAGGGCAATTGGAAGTAAAATTCGTGAAAAAAGCCTTATATATATATACAGTAGAACCCCACTAGTCCGAACTAATTGGGACCGGTGCCTGTTCGAATTACAAAAAATTCGGATTACCCGAAATTCTGATAAAAATAGAAAACAAAAGTAAGTTATAAGTACTCAGTAGTACAGTAAACATCCACTAAATCGGCATACTAAAGCCCTGCATGCTGGATAATTCGGCACGCCTTTCAAAAAAAAAAAAAAAAAAAGTATTGCTTGTTTAATCACTCTTTATGTTTATAATAATTTAATGGAACTTCAGAATAAGAAATTACGTAACAACTCATTCCAAACGGTACAAAATCGCGAATCTATAAATAGCTCAGTCACTACGTCAACGAGAGGTGGGGGGAGGGCATTTCTGTAGATTATTTGCGAAATCAAGCTGTTGAAAAGACAAATGAGTTTTTATCATCTGAATTAAATGCTTTTTGCATTTAAAAAAATAATTTTATAGTGACTGGCAAACAAACTGATAATCGAGATTTTTTGTAGGTGGCTTCTACGAATAGGACTACAGTGCATGTTTTCTTTTTATATTCGTGTACATATCTTATACTTTTACATTATTGACTTTTTTTTTTATTCAAGCTGTTCAGAGAATAAAAAACTAGCTTTAGTGCCATTTTTTGTTTAATTCTAACTTCTACACGTTTTCCCAACAACCATATTTGTTCAATAGGGGCTGTATCCATATATCCATTGATTAGTGCCAATATAGCATACACAATATAGCACGCACTACTATATATGGATACAACCCCTCATCTTTTTGCTTCCTTTTGGGAATAACGAATTTTGAGCTTATTCTATCAACGATAATTTTCAGACTTTTCAAACTAAGTTTTTGAGACTTAAACAAAAGTTGCTCTATACATTTAGCCAACGCATTATGCAAATTATATTTTGATTATATTCGGACATGCGCAGTGAATCATTATTTAGTAAACGTGCTTATTTTTCATACAATTTTTAGTATTTTTTAATTCTGATTGCAGGGTATTGTGTACACTCCTTTTATAAAATTTTTAATTTCTCTACGAGTATACACGTTATCCTCATAAAAATGAGCACAGTTTATTACAATAAGGCACTTAATCATAATCTACAGTTTGAACGCTTTTGTTACATTAGTTTTTACGGGTTATCTAAAAGATATTCGTTCTTTTTCAATTTGCTGACGGTCCCCTATGGGGTTTCGGGAACAAATCCTCACAGAAATGTATGACCTGTACTATTCTGTTTACACACCTGGAGTTTAAGGATACATGATTCATCATGTAATTTTCTAGATATTTAACAAAACGTCTAAAATCGCAAGTGGCCGGTCACCTTTGGCCATATAGTGTATGTCATTATAAGGGGAATTTTACAATTTCAAAAAAGTGGTGCCAATCAAGAGATATGAATTTAAAAATAGTAGTTCCCTGGCAACATTGGTTTGAAAAAGGGATAGTTCTGCGCCGCCAGATGAAGCGAAGTATAAATTTGAGAGCCGCCTCACAGCGAAAAACATGAATATTTGAGCAGAGTGAACGCGTTAATTTAACATGGTAGAGGTAGGTGGTAAGTATGGCTAAACTAGACCGACTGTCTGTGACCCTGCAATAAAGAAATAATTTAAAGATAAAAAATAAAATAAATAAATAAAGAGAGTAAATAAAAAAATGCTCTTTTGAATACTGTTTTAATAATTTAATATTAACTATAAATTATGATTATACGTTGATAAAACAGTTTAGAAACCATAAATAGATAGTTTAAAAAATGACACCGCCGGATTTATTTTATTTTATTTTATTTATTTTTATTTTTTATTTTTTTGCTTTCCGGTTGCCATATTTTTAAAACAGAAACAGAGGAAGTGTTATAAATTTTTAAAATAAATTTATTGTTTCGAGCATTCTACCAATCGTACATCAAAGCGGTAATCTTTCAATAAACGGTGCCCAAGCCAAATTAAAGCACTGTAAAATATTTTTTGTAAAACTACATGAATTGCGGTCAAGAAATCAGGTGTGAAGGTGGGATTTTTCGGATAAACTTTGAATGCTTATAAAAGTGTTTAACAAAAAAAAAAGCAACACTATTTTTACTTTTATTTATAATTGAAAGTCAAGCTATGACGTCGCATTCTCATTTAAGAACCATACATTAAATGTTAAAAATTTATGGATTACTATAGAAAATTTACATTTTTGCTAACAGAAAATTACATTATTGTAACAAACACATATTTTTTGTTTAGTCACATGTATAAAAACAAATTCCAAACTGAAACTTATTTAAACTATCAAGGATTTTCTTTTAAATACGAATAATCAAAATTTATAGCTAATCAAAATTAATCTTTTAATTGCTAACTAAGTTCTGAAAATATGAAAATATTGTATTGTCTTAAAGAACGCACAACTTTACATCACTGCAAATTCCCACCACACATTGAGCACACACTTGGAACACTTTGATTCAAAAAAAGTGTTCCAGTTACCTTAATGTGCACTGAAATGTGTTCCGAATATGCTCCGCTATAAAGAAAGTGTTCCAAAAGTGTTCTGGTCAGGATATTTGTTAAATCTAAACTTCGGAACATATTTGAGAACAGATTAAGAATAGATTTGGGCACACTTGCGTGAAATCACGCGTTCCCAAAAGTGTTCAAAAAGTGCTCTAGAAAGTGTGCTGAAAAAAAAAGTGTTCTCAAAGTGCTCTAGAAAGTGTGCTGAAAAAAAAATAAGTGTTCTCAAAGTGCTCTAGAAAGTGTGTTAAAAAAATAAGTGTTCTCAGAAGTATTCTAAAAACTGTTTCAAAAGGTGCACTTCAAAGTATTCTAAAAAAGGTGACAAAATATGTGTTCTAAAAAGTGTTCTGAACAGTTTACAAAGATTCGCAGTGATAACTTCTAAACTTCTTCCACATATGGAATTGAAGTCTGTGAAAAATCCATTACAAATTTACATACTTGAACCAAGTTAAGTTAAAAAAAACGTGTAATTTATCTAAAAATGGCAAACTGGACATTGACACTTTTTCTACAAAGGTACAGTTTGAAACACTAATACTAATAAACTATATTTTAACATTAAGATTTTAATTGTATGTTTCAATTAAAATGTAATGAATTTGTTTAAATTAATTGCTTTCAGCATTGATTTTATATCTTTTCTAGATTAAATTAACTGTCTTCCAACATTTGTATAGTTATTAATTTGTATTACCGTATTTTATGGAAGAAACGCCTCACCCGTCGTAAACGCCGCACTTCTCAAATTGGCCTGAATAAACTTAAAAATATCGTAATCGCCGCATCCATCGAAACGTTACTTTTGTCGACAGCGTCACATTGACCTAACTTTAATCAAAGTTTTCTGAGCAGTGCAGGATGCCTCGTTTTTAATATCTTAAGATAATCTGAAGTTTTATTTAAAATATTTAAATCCGATTTTAAAATTTTTTATCAATTTTTAAATTAAAGAAACTTAGTTTGTATTTAAAAAAAATCATAAACGCCACACTTGGAAAAAAATTAACTTTTAAACTCGTAAACGCCGCGCCGTTTCTTCCATAAAATACGGTAAATAAGTTTTTTTTTTTTTTTTTTTTTTTTTTTTTTTTTTTTTTTTTGTGAAATCTGTTTGTTAAAATGATTATTTTTTTTTCTCCTAGGTAAGCCAAATGTTTTTTAATACCGAATTATAAAAGTTTGAAAAAGTACATGAAGGTATGTTTTTATTTAATTCATTTTCTTATTAATAAACGATGTATATTACTGTATTTGATATAATCTATATCAAGTATGACTATGAAGTATATTTGTAGTATATGAAGTATGTATGAACGATTCAGAATCTCTCTCTCTTTTTTTTTTCTTTTTTACTTTTCTTTTTTACTTTTAAAACTTTTCTTTTTTACTTATGTGTAGAGAAATACTGAGTAAATGAAATAGAAAACTATAAATTAATGCGCTATACCATAATGGCTCCTTTATTATTATTGTTATTAATTATTATTATTATTGGTGAAACAGCAACAAAAAACTGGCGATAATTCACAATTAGAAAAATAAAACTTTGCTAAAATTACTATAAAATGCAAAATAACACACAGGACGCATTTCGGACTGGAAATTTTAACTGCCCGTCATCAGCCGAAAGCGGATTTGTTCACTTGTTTGTGACCTTGGCGGCTTTCGGACATGTGTTTACTCTGGCTGATGACAGGGTTTGTGACATTTCCGGATTTCGGATACGCGTTTACTTTGGCTGATGGCGGGCTGTTAAAATTTCCAGACCGAAACGCATCTTGTGTGTTGTTTTGTATTTTATGGTTATTTTAACAAAGTTTTATTTTTGTAAATTATTATTGTTGTTATTAAGGTTCCCAGGACTCTTAAAATTGGAAAAAATGAAAAAAAAAAAAAAACCCTTTTCAACATCTAATATCTTAAAATGTAAAGATTTTAAAACACAATTTTTATTGTGATGAAATATATAAGTAAGTTCTTTTATTTCATGCATTTAAAAAATTGCCAGATGCAGAATTAGCATTTCTAGGGCATTCCAAACTGCCAGACATTTGAGGGGCAGAAAATTGGCATAACAGCTTGCGCGCAGGATTACAGAATAAATATTGCAACTAGAATGAAAATTTTGGTGCCTACTTCTACTTCAGATTATAGCAATTACTCTGAACCTAAAAAAATTTGTATTTAAAGCATGTTTATATGTTTAATACAAAGTTGTATTTAGCTAATACAAAATTTTGAAAATTTCAACAGTATAACCACATAAAAAAATATTTTTTTGAACAATAAAAAGAAAATTTTAGGCTCAGTTTATACAGACTAACATGAAAGATATGTTTTGAAAATTTTGTGAAAAAGCATTCAGAAGTTTTTGAGATATCCTACGAGCCATGCCTAAAAACGTCATTTGGAGAAAAATGACTTAATGAAAGAATATTCTTTTTTCCCAATCTTCCTTTTTAAAAAAACACTTAAAAGAAATAAAAATTTTCGCTCCTTTTGTGTTTTCTGTTATATTTTAAATGTATTTTAACGGGAACGTTATTAATGTAAATCACTTTTTTAATTCCCGGCCTTAGGCAAGCGATCAATTTATTTTATTTTATTTATTTATTTATTTTTATTTTATTTTTTATTTATTTTTTTTTTTTTTTGACAAAAGCGATTTTATGTATGAGTTTTCTTACGCATGCGCAAGCTTCTACCAAAACTATCTATACAGTAAAATCTCTTATACCATTCAAAATATAGTTACGCAAAATCCCCTTCCAAGTTTCGAAAGAATCGTAAAATTAACTAGTTAAAAACTTTGTAGTAACTAAAATAGCACCTTTAGTCATAATAAACTGTCAAGTGCGAGTATTACTCGCGCTCAGAAGGTTCCGTAAAATTAATATATGAATTATTAACTGACTCTGAATTATTAACTGATTAGAGTTAGTTAGACCTTGATATAAACTGGTACTGATTCGTTTTTTATGTATATCGCCCAACAGGTAGCGCTGATGTGCTGTATTTTGTACGATTTCCGTAATAGCTCTATCTCAAGAACTAATGCACGGATTTTCATGATGCTTCAGATTCTGTTAGACGCTGACGTATGCTGTGGCTGATTATTTATTGGTGTAAATCGCACTACAGGTGGCGCTGCTATGATGAATTTTCACGATTTTCGCAAAAGCTGTATCTCAAAAACTAACGCACGGAATTTAATCAAACTTAATATTCTGTTACATGTTCACACAAATAGATCCTTAATAGATTTGAGTGTATATTGAACAACAGGTGTTGATTTTGTTGGAAATTTTGATTGCAGACATCTTTAGAAGGTTCCAGAATTCAATGATTTGTTTGAAACAATGCGATACTTATATCTCTTTGTTAAATGCATCTAATTCAACGGGCCTATATACCTTTAGAATCCTCTTGATATGCACATAGATTGGCATTTAATTTTGGCACTGTAATTGCGAATTTTGAATTATTAACATGCATGAGATAGAAGAAAGTTTTGGGATTGGCACATCTGACTAGTTTTATATAAAATTCATTATTTTTATGTTCATTTGGCATCTTTTTTTTTAACATCCTTTTAATATTTATTCTATTATTACATTAACTATTTGCCAATTTTCATTTAATAACTTTTCATATTTAATTAATTATTTTTCAGCGTTCGTTTACTATTTTTACTTTCAATTTATTTAATTTCTTTTTAGCATTCTTGTTATACTTTTTTTAAAATAAATGTATTTTTCAAAATTAGTCTCTTAAAAAAAAAAAAAAAATCCTTTTTTCTATATTTTCAAGAAGAAAGAATTGGGTTCATGAAAATTCAACGGATTTACGCGTTTTAGAAGGTCCTGAATACGATTTGACTATTTTTAGAAAATGTGTGTCTGTGAATCTGTCTGTCTGTATGTGACACAAATTTTGTGGCCGCTCTCGCTCAAGAAGTAATGCAAGGAATAAAAAAAAAAAAAGCTTTAGATTCAGTTGGTTCCTGATATAAATTGGAGCTGATTACTTTTTAGTGTAAATCGCCAAACAGGTGGCGCTGCTATGCTGCATTATTCATAATTCCCTTAATAGATATATTTCAAGAACTAATACACAGATTTTCATCAAACTTCAGATTTAGTTATACCTTTATATAATTCTGCGCTGATTACTCTTTGGTATAAATCGCCTAACAGGTGGAGCTGCTATGGTACATTTTTTCCTGATTTCTGCAATAGCTCTATCTCAAGAGCTAAAGCACACATTTTCATCAAACTTCAGATTCTGTTAGTCCCCGATATAAATTGGTGCTGATTAGTGTTTGATGTAAATCGTCCGATAGGTGGCGCTGCTATGCTACATTTTCCCCTCATTTCTTCAATAGCTCTATCTCAAGAGCTAAAGCACAAATTTGCATCAAACTTCAGATATTGTTAGTCCCCGATATAAATTGGTGCTGATTAGTGTTTGATGTAAATCGTCCGATAGGTGGCGCTGCTATGCTACATTTCCCCCTCATTTCTTCAATAGCTCTATCTCAAGAGCTAAGGCACAAATTTTCATCCAACTTCAGATTCAGTTAGTCCCCGATGTAAATTGGTGCTGATTAGTGTTTGATGTAAATCACCCGATGGGTGGCGCTATTATGTGGAATTTTTCACGATTTCCGCGTAGCTCTATCTGAAGAACTAACAAACGGATTTTAAATTGAGATAAGTTGTTGCTGATTCCGTTTTGGTGTAAATCACCCAATATGTGCCGCTGCTATGCTGCATTTTCCAGGATTTACACGATTTTAGTGATTCCCATCTCTCAAGAACTAATGCACGGAGCTGCATATCTTTAGAATCTTCATGATGGGCATAGACTGTCATTTAATTTTAACACTTTGATAGCAAATTTTGAAATATTAACATGTACACTGTAAAAAGTAACTGTTCATTTTACAATATAATACTGGCAGTTGAAGTGCCAGTATTATACTGTAAAATTAACAGTAATAAACCGTAAATAAACAATAGTATAAGAACAAAAAAACTTCTTAAAACACCATCAAAAATTATTAAATGCGCTAGGCCTTTCGAAAGATCTGAGTCTTTCTTCGTCAGGCGCAAAGAAGACATCCTTCTACTATGAAAGCAGCTGGAAGACTGAAATGAGAGATAAGGGAAAGGAAACAAGCTGAAGAAACAGCCAATAGGAAGTTAGAAATGAACAGCCAATAGGAAAGTAGAAGACAACAGCCAATCACAAAAGAGTATAATCAAAACAAAAGAACACAGAGTAGGAGGGGCAAAAATTGGGAGGGGGAAAACACAAATAATTAAAAATGGGAACTCATGAAAATAAATAAATAAATAAATAAAATATAAAAAAAAACAGACTAATATTAATTAATACAAAAATAAATTAAATGGTAGTACTGAAAAGGTTTTTCCAAGCTGCAGAGAGCATTGTGGAATCAGATTTATCATGTGTTAAAGAAACGTGCACCACCGGTAGGTCACACTTGACTGCGCCATCGGGCGGCGTGCATCACCGGTGGGTCACGCTCGACTGTCGCATCGGGCGGCGTGCATCACCGGTCGGTCACACTCCACTGTTAAATAGAAGGCGTGCACTACAGGTGGGTCACACTCTATTATGCTATAGATGGCATGCACTACAGGTGGGTCACACTTAAATATTCAAAAATTCAGTAGTAAAAATAATTCAGTATTATAAACCTTGTACATTCACGACGGGAAACGAGAATTCTCGTTTTTATTCAAAAGATATCATTGACTAAGGGCGTGGCTTCTATCTTACAGAAAATGCATTTATATCATGTTGTCCATATTTCTTTAGATTTTAAGACATTTTATATTGAATTCGTACATATGTAGTCTATAAATCATGTCTCTAAGTAATTTGCTTACTCCTTACGAAATTTCAGACATTTACAATCAGCTCTGCTTGTTATATTCGAGCTCAATTTAATAAATATGAGAGGGGCCTGTCTTTACATACAGTGTCTGAATAAGTGAAAATACCTCGCCACCAGATGAAGCAAAACATGAATTCTAGTGCCGCATCACAGCAAAAAACATGAATATAGGAGCCGGCGTGAACGTGTTAAACAATAGTATACCGATTTATAAATGGAAATACAGAAATATACCGTATATTATTACTTAGAGGTATATTACTGTTTATTTTACCGTTTTTTTTATTGTTATTTAACTGTATAACTGTTGATTTTACAGTATTATACTGGCATCCCAGCTGCCAGTATAATACTGTGAAATCAACAATTTATTTTTTGCAGTGTATGAGATAGAAGAAAGTTTTGGGATAGGCACATCCGACTATTTTTTAAATAAATAAATTATTTTTAAATATTAATCTCTTTTTTAAGTAAAAGAATTATTTATCAACATTCATTTAATATTTCTTACAATAATGTAGTAGTTATTTTTCCTAATTTATTTGGTAATAAATAAAAATAAAAATTAAAGGTATATATAAATATTTTACAGACATACATACAATAAATCCAACTGGAGTGAAAAATTTGCCAGAGCCAGGAATCGAACCCAGGACCACTGCATTCCAGGCAGTCGCTCTAACCACTGAGCTACTCCGGCCGATACCTGGGTGCAATTTCTCACTAATAAACCAATTTGGGGAAGTCACCAGCCATCTATACGACAGCTTTGGATGACCGGACAACGATGAATAGATTTTACTATTACATCGATCTACGATATAGCCCCATCGATGGCTACGATATAGCCCTACGATGGGCTACGATATAGCCCAGTGGCCGAGAGGTTCTGCTCTCGAAGCTGGTAGACGGGAGGTGCTGGGTGCGAACCCAATCGCGCCCGTCGGGCTAATCGTTCGGAGTTTTCGTGGTTTTCTTCGAACCTTGGGATTTCCAAGCGTTAATACGAGTTAGGTTCCCTTAGAAAGACCACCCACGAAGGGCACTCCTCCCCTTAGGGCCTATATCCCTCGTGTTGATAATTGGCCGTCATAAACACAACCAACCAACCAACCGATCTACGATATTAGAGCGACTGCCTGGGATTCAGTGGTCCCGGGTTCGATTCCTGGCTCTGGCTAATTTTTCACTCCAGTTGTGTTTATTGTATTTATTGTATGTATGTCTGTAAAAGTAAAACAATATATATTTATATATATACCTTTAACTGTTGAATGCAGGCAAAAATAAAAATTAAATGTATGTATAAATATTTTACAAACATACATACAATAAATACAATAAACCCAACTGGAGTGAAAAATTAGCCAGAGACAGCATTCGAATCCGGGACCACTGCATTCCAGGCAGCCGCTCTAACCAATGAGCTACTCCGGCCGATACCTAGGTCTGCAATTTCTCACTAATAAACCAAGTTGGGGAAGTCACCAGCCATCTATACGACAGCCTTGGATGACCGGACAACGATGAATAGATTTTACTATTACATCGATCTACGATATTAGAGCGACTGCCTGGGATGCAGTAGTCCCGGGCTCTATTCCTGGCTCTGGCTAATCTTTCACTCCAGTTGGGTTTATTGTATTTATTGTATGTATGTCTGTAAAATAAAAAAATATATATATTTATATATACCTTTAACTGTTGAATGCAGGCGTTATTTATGTGTGTTTTAATTTATATGGTAGTATGTGTGTTTTATTATATTAAAAAATAAAAATTGTTTATAAGATTTATTTAGTTATTTATTATTTCAAATGTTGTTTATGATTTGTTTTTCATTTACTTTTAATTTTTAAGGTATTAAGTGTCCTTAATAGACATTCAATACACTATTTTTTTGCATTAGTGGCACCGTCCGTGGATGATGGATTACCATTTTACCACCCGTTTATTCCCATATGAGTCATTTTTGTTTATAGCTTTGTCTGGAGGACTCCCCCTTTACGTTATTCATTAGGCTCTCATTATCTGAATCATATCCTTGTGTTGTATTTTTATTAGAACATATAAAAGAAAATTATATATACAGTAAACTCTGTCTAAGGCGGAATCGGTCGGGACTGAGAAAATTTTCCGTGGTAGACAATATTCCGGCTTATGCAAAAAAGCGCGATTTATTGGAATGAAGCATAACGTCAGTCGAATAGCATTTTATGTTTTCGATAAAAAGATTGGGTCTTGAGTTATAATGAATTGCTCGCGATCTTTCATTCGATCTTTCATTGGTTGTCCTGACTGGAAAATCTGTCGAAAACTGAAATTCTGGAAGATCTTTTGTTTTTATAAATAAATGAGAAACGCTATTGAATTTCTTAGTACCACTGTAATACCTACAAATCTGAAGTTTACACACAAAAAAATAATAATAATAACTTCTGGAATGAGACAGAAAGCCATCACTTTGAATTTGAGTACAACCTTAAGCATAATATATTGTAGACAATACATATTTTCATAAATGTGCACTCAACTAGTCATAATAACTTTTAAATGCATATTTATATAGGAAAAAATGGCATAAGTAAGAATTCCTTAAAATTTAAACAGTTTCTGTTCTTTTGAATTAACTTTATAACAGTATTAAGGAATTTAATTTTTATGCTCGACATTGATTATTTGACGTATATATATCAGTTTTAAAATTTCATAAACGAAATGCCTTTCATTTTAAAAATATCCTATTTTCCGCCTTATGTAAAATTTCGGCTTCGGTGGGACCTTAAAATCATTTCCGTTTCCGCGTTAGACAGATTCCGGTTTGTGCAACAAGAATTAATGTTATTTTCTATGGGTTAGCCGGGACTTGAAAAATTTTCCGAGGTAGACAGATTTCCGGCTTGCACAGAGTCCGCCTTAGACAGAATTTACTGTATTTATATATAGCCTTTTTAGGTGCGTTCGTAAATATATAAGTACGTAGCACCTATAGTCGTCGTAGAATATGCGGTACAAAGAATATTTATTATTTATTTACAGGGTGTCACAAAAGTATTCCGTTATATAATGGTATTGAGGGAAACACCAGTTTGTGGCGTATTTTAATTATGTTAAACTGTTTCACATATTAAAAAAGCAGAAAAACAACGTTTAAAAATGCACAAATAATACGTAAAAAGCTGTTTCGAATCTGCTAGCGAGATTCTTCTTCAGTGCAAGATAGAAAAAGGCACAGCGTGCTAGAAAATGCAAGGATGGGCCTTTTTCTAGCACGCTGTGCCTTGCTCTATCTTGCACTGAAGAAGAATCTCGCTAGTAGATTCGAAACAGCTGTTTGCAGCTTTTTACGTATTATCTGTGCCTTTTTAAACGTTGTTTTTCTGCTTTTTAATATTCTTGCCCAAAGGCTTTATTTGCTATTTTTATTTCACATACATTGAAATTGATATACGTTGCTGGGATTTACTACAAGTCACTTCCAGTATAATAGAAAGTGCATAGTATTTTCCGAAATACGGTATATTAGCGATGATTGCTGGAAGTGCATTTTTAGTTGTGATATGTGTTTTTAAGTTTAACTAATTTTTTACATATTACGTTATGTGTATAAATGCTTTAGATCATATACAGGGCTACACAAACGACTTCGTAAGGGTTCGTAAGGTATAAAACTTTGTTACGGTACGAACGCACCTCATTTGCGACGTTTGACGTAAAATTTCCGACTTGTTTATATTTAAGAAAGTATAACATATACTAAATCAGATTATATATCTATATATCTATATAAATTATTCCGTGTATGGGAAAATTTTTCACGATAAAAATTTAAATTAAAGAATATGTGAACATTTTTATTAATTTGATATATTTTTTTTTAATTTCTTTCACTGTAATTTTTTAAATGTATATTTTCATTTAAATTTTTTATACTAAATAATAAAAAAAATAATTAAAAATATATATTTCTTTTTTATATTATCAAGATGCCAAGTTTCATGTTTATTTATTATAGTAGTAAGGGTATACTATTCAAGTAGAATGACTAACTGGCTTTGAAAAAAAAAAAAACTTCAGCCATTTCTATAGGAAATGCACCACCTGAAATTACGTTGTTATTTCTGCAATATTTATAAAATAAATAACATACTTTTTTCAAAACATTTTAACGTAATATAAAGATTATTTGGTTTTTGCCTGGCTATATGATCCACGAAGGATCTGGGCCGACAGTGACCCTGGATCCCGAGGTGCTATACAGAATAAGTCCCGGCCAGGTGTACAGCCTAACGCGGGACCCTCGATGTTTAGTTCCCAAGTAAGCTTGGTACTCATTTTATCGACCCCGAAGGGATGAAAGGTTGAGTGAAACTTGTCCTGCCGAGAGTCGAACCCTCGACCTGCAGCGCGACAGTCAGATGCTCTGCCCACTACGCTACTGGGCTTTTTTATCTACTAGGGATGCACCGAATAAATTCGGTATCTATTCGGAATTCGGCCTAATCGGCCATACTACCAAATATTCGGTTAGGCCAGATATCAAACTCTCTGGAAGGCCGACTATTCGGCTTGGCCGAATACTTAAAAAATCCTTTTAAAAACCTTAAAACAACTTCGATTTTTCCCTGTCAATTATAAAGATATTTAGAATAATTACAAATAGAATTATATTTCAATAAAAGAGAATTCTTTTACATTTTATATTTGCTATTTATAAACAGTATATGACTGTAAAATGTTTCTACTAATTCCTTCAAAATTTCACTTTGATTTTGAAATATTTGTTTTAGAATATAAGAAAAGTTTATTCATTTGTTTTAATTCAAAGAGGAATACTACATGAAATAAATTTTATCAATTAAAGAAGCTTTAAAACTATCCTATTCTTAAGTAACAATTCAAAGCATAGATTTTTTTTTAAATGCAAAATTTACTTGTAAAAAGATCTTGTTTATCCATATGGAAGCATGTGTGTTAAGTAGATATTATATTTTATTACAAATAGAACTATATTTCAATAAAAGAGAATTCTTTTACATTTTATATTTGCTATTTATAAACAGTATATGACTGTAAAATGTTTCTACTAATTCCTTCAAAATTTCACTTTGATTTTGAAATATTTGTTTTAGAATATAAGAAAAGTTTATTCATTTGTTTTAATTCAAAGAGGAATACTACATGAAATAAATTTTATCAATTAAAGAAGCTTTAAAACTATCCTATTCTTAAGTAACAATTCAAAGCATAGATTTTTTTAAAATGCAAAATTTACTTGTAAAAAGATCTTGTTTATCCATATGGAAGCATGTGTGTTAAGTAGATATTATATTTTATTACAAATAGAACTATATTTCAATAAAAGAGAATTCTTTTACATTTTATATTTGCTATATATAAACAGTATATGACTGTAAAATGTTTCTACTAATTCCTTCAAAATTTCACTTTGATTTTGAAATATTTGTTTTAGAATATAAGAAAAGTTTATTCATTTGTTTTAATTCAAAGAGGAATACTACATGAAATAAATTTTATCAATTAAAGAAGCTTTAAAACTATCCTATTCTTAAGTAACAATTCAAAGCATAGATTTTTTTTAAGTGCAAAATTTACTTGTAAAAAGATCTTCTTTATCCATATGGAAGTATGTGTGTTAAATAGATATTATATTTTATTACAAATAGAATTATATTTCAATAAAAGAGAATTCTTTTACATTTTATATTTGCTATTTATAAACAGTATATCACTGTAAAATGTTTCTAGTAATTCCTTCAAAATTTAACTTTGATTTTGAAATATTTGTTTTAGAATATAAAAAAAGTTTATTCATTTGTTTTAATTCAAAGAGGAATACTACATGAAATAAATTTTATCAATTAAAGAAGCTTTAAACTATCCTATTCTTAAGTAACAATTCAAAGCATAGATTTTTTTTAAGTGCAAAATTTACTTGTAAAAAGATCTTGTTTATCCATATGGAAGTATGTGTGTTAAATACCGTAATTTCCGGTGTATAGCCCGCGGATCAAACAATCGTGTTTCGACCCAGAAATTTTTAAAAATAAAATGTAACTTCTTAGATCACGGTAAATATTGGTCTTCAAATACTGAATAAAATTTCTGGGTCCAAACTGAATTGTTTGATCTGCGGGCTATACACCGGAAATTACGTTATTATGTAAGATTATTTTAAAATTTTACTTTTTAATACTTTCAAACTCTGAAATTTAAAAGTACTCGGCAGGCCGAATATTCGGTATTCGTCTTGGTAGTCACTATTCGGCTAGCCCAATATTCGATATTCGGCCGAATAGTTGCTATTCGGCTGGCCGAATATTCGGTATTCGGCTTGGTAATCACTATTCGTCTAGCCCAATATTTCGTATTATGTTTACCTGCTGGCCGAATATTCAGTATTCGACCAAAATCGCTATTCGGTACATCCCTAGTATCTACATTAACAGTAATTTTGCATGGCTAATTAAATATATGTTTTTATCAATCTGTTTTTACCATAAATCTATAAATACAGCGAAATCTTTATGTCTAAGCCTTTATATGTAAGAAAGTTTTGTTGTTACCAACTAACATTCATCAGTGTGGAATAAAGGTCTGCATTATGATGCGATTATTTTCAGCAAATTTCTTAACCACTTCACCGGCAGCAGGTATAGGGTAACAGTTACCCACAACTTATCTCGGAGCTGTCTTTGAAGAAGTTGTAAACTGTCACATTTCGCATTAAATTTGATAGCATTGGTACATTTTACAATTACATTTAGTATCTTATTATGAATAAGGGAAAAAGTTTGCGACACTAAGAACTTTCTGAATAATACACAAGAAGCATCTTTTGGATTTTGTCTCAATCATTTTTAGGTAGCGAAGCCTTTACACATAATTGACAGTTGACCAGCATGTAAAATTTGATTTTAGATTTAAAATGTACATGTCATAATGTATGTATATATATACTTCTGAGAAAGCAAAACATCCATTTAAATGGATGTTTTGCTTTCACCTGATATCGCGTTAAATTTCATTGTAGCAATCTAAAACAGTTTGGCATGGTAATGTATGAACCAAAAATCAACATTCAGCTTTTGGATTTTGGCAACGGTAACTACTTTGTTTACAAAATGGCGTAATAAATGAGTCATGTTGGAATTCTACGTTCTGCTGGTAAGTTTCGTTTTTATGTTATTTTAATTTGTTTAAACTATTTTTTCTTTTTTTTTTTTTGCAATTTTAATTTGTTTAAACTATTTTTTTTTTCAATTTTAATAGCAGATGTTAATACTTGTCTTATGTTCTTTATAATAAATTCTATTCTTTCCCATACTTTTAGCGTTTTTTAAATTATTTTAAAATCGAAATTTATTCATTTCTTTAAAAACATCATTTTTGATGCGTATTTGTTGCAAAAAACTCATATTAAAAAAATATATATGCATTAGTTTTTGCTTGGGTCTCAGGAGGTTATACATATGAAATGTGAAGTCTGCATTAGAATAATAAAAAAAAATCACCATTTACCGACTTCTTGCTGGCAGCACGCGCATTTAAGAAAGTATTACTTTTATAAGGTTGGTGGCACATCGTTTAGATAATTCAAATGGGCTTAAAAGCTTTCGAGACAGTCGGTGTTAGAAATATTTTTAACCAGTCTCATGTGTAAAAGCAACAAGTGACATTTTGCATAGCTAATAGAAATACGAAGATCATTCAATACATAGTCCAGAAAACTGAGTAAAATTTTAAAACGCAATTAAAACCAGAAAAATTGAAGAAATTTTGATATAAATTATAAAATCTGCAATAATCGGAATATTTCTTAAACAATTATTCTGTATTTTGACCTTTTGAATAAGAACTTTTTAGAAATAGAGCAAAAACTTTTTCATTTTATTTTTGAGATTTGTGTGTATTTTTATATTCTTTTATTGGTTTTTGCATGATTTGCTCTTGACTTGGTTTTCGTATGTAAAGATGAAGCTTTGTAATCTATTTTTCATTCGGTTTTTCATATTCTAGAATTATAAAAAATATATATACAGCTGTGTTTTCGACGGCAAAACTATATTTTAACATTTTTAGAACTTAGTTTTAAATTAATAAATTAATTTTAAAGCTTAACATCGTCAAAAATCTTCTTGAGGATTACATTTTCTGGTTCAAAAATACATTTAATTCGTTACAGGACATGGAAAAGCTGTTTATTTAACACATATTTCCCCCCATATAGTTTTCGATCAGTATTATGTTGCCTCTAACAGGCAGTAAGGATTAGTAATGGAGGTTAATGGCACCAATTTCCTTTCCTTTTTCTTACAATTGTTATGGTTTTTATTTGTTTGGCATCTTTGGTTGATTTCTTTTGTCACCTTCTGCACCGACAATAGCACTATGCTTTTATATTCGTGTAAGCACTTCCAGTATGATAGAAATTAATTTCCTTTCTGTATTCTATAAGTCTCTTCACACAAGAAGCTTCCATATAGCATTTAGTTTTTTTTTATTTCCTCAGTACTAGGTTATGTTTACTTATTTAGATATACTAAACTAGGAGTAAATAAATTCATGCTTGAGAAAATTTAAGCCGTTAAATGTCACGCAGCTTTCTTCTTGTTGAAAAGGTATGCGTTCATGTTTATCATTTTAATTCATTAATTATCGTTGATTGAATTTATATATTGAATAAACTTTACATATCAAAAGCGGAGATTTTTAATCATGGCATTTTTAATGGAGAAATAATTAAAGATTAAAAAAAATTACAAAACCAGAAAACGTTAACTCTTTATCAGCAATTGATTGCAAATTTTAAGGATATAAAATCTTTATTATTTGTTGTACACTTATCATTAAATGACAAAATAATGATTTTACTCCAGGCATTACACTAACTTCTTTTATTTTTTCCTCTCTTTTAAATTTGTCTTTTCCTAATTTGATTAATCGTTTTGAATCTGAATTAGTCGAATTAATTAAAAGATTTTTATTTAATATTTGCTAATGATAAGTTCAGACACAGGGTTGCAAAAAACCCACCTACCCCAAAAAATCCGGTCGGGTTTTTTTGGGTAAAACCCACTCTAAAAAACCCAATAAATCCCACGTCAAAGCGAGTTTTCTTAGTTTTTTTACAATCCATGATATTATTTAATATTCGGTGACTTTTATATTACTTTAACCTCTGTGTTTAAAGAGTTACACTGTCTACTTAAAACATATTGTGGATCTACTGCCAAATGAGACAAAGTCAAAATGAAATAATGTGCTTAAGTCTTTTAAAAGCCTGTTAATATTATTGAGAAAAAAAATCAATATACATAGCCAATCGTAACATTTTCGCATAGATAAAAAAAAAATGACAGGCACCACGCTTTTATTTTTGTATAAGCACTCCCAGCGAGATGAAATTAATTTCCTTTTTGCATTCTACAAGACTTTTAACGCGAGAGACTTCTATATAGCATTTAGTTTCTTTTATTACTTCAGTACTAAATTATATTTACTTATATAGACTGGAGTAAATAAATTGATGCATGAGAAAATTTTAGCCGTTAAATCTCACACTGCTTAATTCTTGTTGAAAAGACATGTGTTCTTCATGCTTATTATTTTAATTCATTAATTATATTTGATTGAATTTATATATTGAATAAACTTTACATATCAAAAGTGGAGATTTTTAATCATGGCATTTTTAATGGGGAACCAATTAAGGATGAAAAAATACAAAACGAGAAATATCTCTTTATCAGAAATTGATTGCAGATTTTAAGGATATAAAATCTTTATTATTTGTTGTACACTTAGAATTAAATGACAAAATAATGATTTTACTTCAGCCATTACACTAGCTTCTTTTATTCTTTCCTCTCTTTTAAATTTGATTTTTCCTAATTTGATTAATCTTTTTGATCCTGAATTAGTCGAATTAATTAAATGATTTTTATTTAATATTTGCTAATGATATGTTCAGACGTTGAGCAAATATAGTATTTCGTATTGTTAGATTTCAGACAAATTCTCACAGCTCATTAAAATTACTTTTTCGAAGAGGTTTAGTAGTTAGTTCACTTATTTTATTATTTCCTTAGAAATTTTATGAGGTTTAATAAAGACTGAATCGTGGATGTTGAATTGGCATTCCCCATTTTCTTGAAGATCTGTTATCATTTAATTCAATCTAGGTTTGATTCCCAAGTTTTTAAGGTAATTGGTTTCTGAAAATTCCGTGTAAGTTAACCCTTTATTCACTGACGGTACTTAAAAGTACCGTCAACTTTCAAGTACCATTAAACAAAATCTAACAACGTATCTAACAACAAAATAATCTAACTACAAAATCTAACAAGTACCATTAAACAAAATCTAACACGTCAACAAAAACTTTTAAGTACCATTAAAGAAAATCTAATATAGTGAAACCTCCCTTTGCGACCACCTCCTTAAACGACCATTTTTTCATGGAACGAAATTTATTCCCATAGGCTCAATACTAATTTTACCTCTATTCAGAGACCACCAGAGCTGAACTCCCTCCATGAGCGACCAATTTCATGACTGACCAAATGAAGCAAATTCCGTTTTTTACTGGTCGCTTGAAGAATGTTTTATTCGAAAAATAATTCCGGAGAGCGCATTATTCATCAAACTTCGAAACTAAGTTTAGAATTTTTATTTATTCCGGCAACTTAAACACCTTTGTGCCTTTTTAGCCAATGAGTATAACTCTAATGGCAAATTACGGATGACGGTAAATAAACTCCCCTGCCCTATTCTGTCAGGAAACTCTCAAAGAAATAGATAAATTAATGAAATCGTCATTATTTGTTCTCGACAAAAAAAAAAAACTGAACTTCGAAAGGACTCGGAAATAAAAGTTATAAAAGTTAAAACAGTAAAATCAAAGCAAAACGTAAATATATTCATTTTTTAAACTCTGTAATAATTAACTTATGTAATTAACTTTTGTTTTGATACTTAAATTTTCATATTTTTTCCTAATGTGAAAAACAACTTTTAGTAACATTAATTGTTACCTCTTTTCAAGAATTAAAATCTTGATTTAAACATGACCTCCATTAAGAGACCACGTCTCGGAGCGACCCATTTTTATTGGAACGGAACGTGATCGCTTTAGGGATGTTTTACTGTATAAAATTTATTTAATCTGTCTATTAGTAAAAGTATATTTTTCTTTCCGTACAAAATACACTGTTCGATCAAATTTAGAAAGCACAGTGATACACTCGAAGCTAATAATTTTTTAAAGTGGTAATTATTTCAACCATTTACAGAGATGTAGATTTTATTTAACTAAAAATGTTATATGACAAATTTGGAGCTGCAAAAACATTTTCATTTACAGAGATAGTCACAAAACACTTATTTGCATTGTTTTTATAAGAATTGTGAGATTTTCATAAAGAGTATTTTTTGTTAATTAATGTAATTATTCTTGTAAATATTTTACAAAAGATTTATAACTACCCATTTATTTAATCAGTTTTAATGAAAAAAATTATCTAAATTTCATATTATTATTATTTAAAAATTCCGGTATATCTTCAGGTATTAAAGAAGGTAATTATTGGGTTGGAGCAATTTCTTGATCCATAAATTCGTAAATAAAGGATTAAATCGAAAATTGATTAAATATTGAAATCGATTTATAAAAATTCGACTTTACATTAGATCTTTTGATGGGAATCACATGATGTTAATAATAAACCATTTAATATTACAAGAAAAGTAAAATTTGATTTATTTATATTGGGTCTATGTGCAGTGACAGTCTAACGATATTCATCTGAAAAATACAGCTTTTAAAATTCTTATAGAAAAGCAAAATGTAAGTCAAAAAACGTTGCATATAGCATCACAGAAAAGAAAATCAAATTTTATATTTTTCGCGTGCCAGAGAAATTATCTTATGTGCCAACTCTGGCACACGTGCCATAGGTTCACCAACCCTGTCCTATTCTATGATAGACGCCGTGTAGTACACCTCAACGATATATATAAATTTGTGTATGTTTAAAATAGTATAATAACATTAAAGTACACAGAAAACTATTTTTTCCCATAGGCCGTTCTGTTGAATGTCTGTAAATGAACCGTAAATGTTATTATACACTTTCATTTCTTCACATATCTTCCACACATTCATTTTCTTCTATGTAGCCAATCAATTTTGAGTGTCCCTGTAAATGAACGATAAATTCTGTGTTCACCACGCTCTACAGTAAGAACCTTGTAGTACACTTCAGTGTAAATATCAATTTCAATATGTTTAAAATAGTGTAATATCATTAAAATACACCGCAAACGATTTCCCCCCATAGACCGTAATGTAACGGAAATCTTTTGAGCGTCCCTGTAAACGAACCATAAATGCTACACACTTCTTTTTCAATACCAAACATGCCATAGTAAACCCCAATAACATATATCAATTTCATGGCCTTCAGAGTATATTTACGTGAGTTAGAGCACGGGCGAACAGACAGACAGACAAACCGAATTCAGAAACACTTTTCAACTTTCTTGGAAAGTGTTAAAAAGAGAAGTAAATTTGTGCTTTATCTGTGAACATCTACAAACAATCTTATTCTTGGTTTATCGCAGCCTATACCGTCGAAAATCTACCCTATTAAAATCCGTGCGGGTATCTATGTAACATCAAAAACTCGGAAACCACAGAGCGCAGGGCTACAAAATTTGGCACACGAGTTGCTGGTATGGGGCCCATGAACGATTGGGGTAAAAAATTCGAAAATTTTAAATAGATTATTTTTTTTAATGTGTTTGACGAATTTTTGCCTTTTTTATGTTCAACCCGCAATCGCGCGAGTTTCAACCAGTTCTAAATGGTTTACTTCAATGTGAGATATACATATTACGTACGCCACGCTGCAATACTAAGAAGCTGTAGCAGGCATTATGATATTTCTTTTATCTCATATGCAAGCAATTAGAGATTATTTAATTGCGCTTAATTATTACCTTTTCTTTATAGTAAAGAAAAACATTTTATCACACACATCAACAGAACTTTTTATTCTATTTATTCCCTTAACACCATTTTATTGATGTATTTATGTTCCTGTTTTACATGTATAATGAATAATCAGAATCTTAATTAAAGTTCATTACTAAATAAGTTATTTTCTTAACAATAAACCAGTAATTTTTTTTTTCTAGCAATGATCTACAGTAGATTTCCGTTACAACGAATTCCATTACAACGAAAAATTCTGTTACAACGAAATTTGACAAATCCCCTTTTTAAATTGCATTAACCTTAATGTATTAAAAATTCCGCTTTAATGAAGTGCATTTTTTTAAGAATTCCGTTACGACGAAAAATTTTCATCGAGCTTTTTTTTTTTTTTTTTTTTTTTTTTTTTTGAAATGATCTCTGGTTCGTGGCAAGAAATTAGACCGAAAGCAATTTCTAACTGTCGGAAACATACCCGGTTAACTGAGACCGAAGAAAATGAATCAGGAATTTTTAGATTTGGATGAATCATCTGAGTTAAACACAATTCGGAAGGCTGCCAAAAATTAACCTTAGTCCCTGATCAGATGAATTTGGAGGATTTCTTCTCTGTGGATGACAATATTCAAATATGCTCTGAAGTGTCTGGTCCTTTAAAAGTACATTAGACGGACAAAATTACAAATGCAGTGATGACGCTATTGATGTTACCGACGATTCAAAAGTTACCGCTTCGGGATCTCTTTCATGCTTGGAGAAAATGCGTGCTTTTGTTTCTCATCAAAAGAATGTTCCAGAGGAGGTATTTTCTCTCATTGATACATTGCACACGTTTTTGTTATCATCAAATGCACATTCCTTTGTACAAACTAAGTCACAGATTTTCTGCAATAATGTGCTACTAAATAAAGGTTTGTCCGTAAATTTGTATTTTTAAAATTGAATTTTATTTTACTAACTTTTTATATGTTAATTTAACTAGTCTTCCATTAAAATCTTCTATAACGAAAGGTAAATTTATCTTACATAATTAGCTTACGTGTATATGTAATTCATTATATAAATAGTAGTAATTCCGTTACAACGAAATATTTTAAAGGTCCTGTGAAGTTCGTTGTAACGGAAATCTACTGTATTTTTAATACATTGAAACTTTTTGCAAAAGATGTAGATTATGTGAACAATATTGCCATTTTTATAGTACTTGGGGTCCAATCTGGGCTTCCCCGATTGCAGATGTATAGTTGGATACCTTTTTTAAAACTTTTCAAAAAAGTTGAAAAGTGTTTGTGAATTAGGTTTGTCTGTCCGCCTGTCCGAACGTGCTCTAACTCGCGTAAATATAATCCGATTGCCATGAAATTGATACATGTTATTGGGTATCACTATGGCATGTTCAGTATTGCAGATGAAGTGTATAGCATTTACGGTTCATTTACAGAGACACTCAAAAGAATTCCGTTACATTACGGTCTTTGGGAGAAAAATCGTTTGTGGTGTATTTTAATAATATTACAGTTTTCTAAACACACTAAAATTTATATACATCACTGAGGTGACACGGCGCTTACTGTAGAATAGAGTGAGCACAGAATATATCATTCATTTACAGGGACACACAAAAGTATTTGGCTACAGAAGGAATTGAACTATTGTAGCCTATGAACAATAATTGCCTGAAGTGCGTTTTCAGTTGTGGTACCCGTTTTTAAATAGAACAATTTTTTTATTTAAAATATTATTTGGTGTAGATAAATTCTATGGATCATATACACGGATGCACAAAATATCCCAAGTGCATTTCCGTTTATTCACGGAAATTGTTAAATGGAAATTTTCAACTGTGCTATTCGTTTCAATGAACTAATTTTTAGCATAATATATAGTATACATACAAATCCATAGATCATATACAGGTCTGCGCAAAAAAAAATAAATAAATAAATAAAAATAAATCGGATATTTTTTCGATTATTGATTATATAGCAGAAATTGTATTTCAAATGCGTTATGAGTTTTTCATATTGTTTATTTACACATCATATTTCCCATTAATACACTGTGAAATTTTGTTACTGTATTCTGAGTGTGTTGGAAAGTGTTACATAATCTATGCTGGACGCATGATTTTTCGTTCCTGTTAATTTTATTTATGTTATTTATTAATCAATTTCTTTTAACTACACTAGATTTTTTACATTTAATATACATTTTACAGATTACTCACTAACACTATCAAAAAGCATTTTTATAGTAAAAATATAAATAAGGTATTTAAATGGAATTTTGAAATTTATTAAAAGCGATTCTTTCGTATTATCCGCAGGAAAGGAGTTAATATCCGAAGAAATAGCCGACGAACGCTACTTGTAGCAGCCGTTTTAATTCTGATAATTTCAGCGGTTCGAGCGCGTGGTTCGATTGCATGTTAAAATTGTGTTTTATTTATATTTTCTTATTATTATATTTATTTATTGACGGAGTTTTAATTTAGTTATGGAATGTTAACTGGAAACAAATGCTGAACTACTTATAGAAGGTATTCCAAAATTTGACCGATAAATTTAGAAGAGTGATAGTAGGCATTAAGAGGATGAAAAATTGCCATAGAACATGGGGTCGTAAACTACTTTAGTGACAAATACAGGATGTTTCAATTGACTGCTTCAATTGAACGACAGTGATTTTGAGAAACATAAAAACATTGCAATGAAAATGCAACGATATGTACAGTCGTGGGAAAAAAAAAAAGTAAACACCCCCTACTAACTCCTCAACAAATTATCGTAGAAGAAAGTTACTGGCACCGAACGATTGGAAATAAAGTCTACTTTTAAATGATGTATATAAAATTTACTTAGAGGGCCATCTACATATTAAAACGAACCATAACTTTGCTTTTTTCAATAGCAGTACACAATTCTGACAGCATAAATGAACTCTACACCCTTTAATTAGCCTAAAAACGACTTTTTATGCAATTTGTACCATAAGTTTCCGAGAAATTAATTATTTTAAAACGAGCGTATTTTAAGGGCTGTACCCAAATTGAAGTTCCGTACTCCATTGCTAACCGAGAGAGTCCCTTTCTTGATCAAGGCAACTTAAGCACCACTCAAGGAGTCAATGAAGCCTGTTAGATTACAGTACAGCAGAATAAATTTCAAAATATCTACACACTTCTATCATAGATGTAGAAATTTAATGCACATTGATTTTGACGAATAAATGTACACTATGGTCGGTATCTTGAAGTAATTAGTCCAGGGAGATTCTTGAGGGAATCTTAAACTTTAATGTTCTTGACTATATGGATGAGGTATTTACAGATGGGGTATTTACATTTAGATTAAACATGATAATTATAACTGGGTGGCGGCACTCCGCCTTACTCAGGTCCGTGACCCGGTATTCGGTCGAACAGCGACGTTTCAACACGTCTGCTCTCACGAGCAACCAACAGTCAACTCTATCTTTTTCACAATAGTTTTTGTAAGTTTAGCAATTTTTTCGTTGACTCAGAGGTTGGGGTGGATCGTCGAGAGCCTCATTTAAAGAATGTGCTGGTCTTTGCAGTGCAGAGTTCAAACTCTGTCACCACATAGACGGCCCCTTAAACCACCATTTTGCCGTTTTTTAAGCATAATTTGAAAACTACTTGGAAGAAAAATGTGAAGTTTTGGTTTTCCATAAAGTAGGACTTAACGAATCTAAATCCATCAAAAAAATTGTAGGTTGCAATTCATAATTTTTTCGAATATTAATTTCATAATTCATAAATCATATCACAAAATTATAAAAATTGCAAATTCAGCGTATTTATGTTTGGGTATTTTAGTATTATTGCTACAAAAAAAAAAAAAAAAAAAAAAAAAATAGCACATTAATAGCATAATTTCAGGAGATATATATAAAAAATAATGAAAATGTAATTTAACATTAGAAGCACTCAATTTTGAATGTTTATAATTCAAAAACTTATCATTCAAATGACTGGAAATTTGGTGTCTAGGCATAGTTTGAACAGAAAATTTGAAATATCTCGTTAAAAGTGGGTATTGCCATTGAAAAAATGAAGTTTGGATTCGTTTTAATATGTAGAGGACCCCCTAAGAAAATTTTATATACATCATTTAAAAGTAGACTTTATTTCCAATCGTTCGTTACCAGTAACTTTCGTCTACGATAATTTGTTGAGGAGTTAGTAGGGGGTGTTTACTTTTTTTTTTTTTGACTGTACCTTATCTTGTGTGAAAGGTGATAACATCACGAAAAGATCTGGAAAACATGTTGCTCAAGCAATCGATGATACCGTATGAAATGATAATCACAGTCCAAAATTTCGGACGTCAAGTGAATAATTACAGCGTCTAGAATATATTGTGTGGAAATCGGCTATCCCAGTAATACTTAAAAAGTCCTAAAATATTGAATCCCTTTAATATCAAACGATGCTGAAATCCAAAGAGTCGATCACAGCGACATCTGCAGGATATTTTCCAAAACTCCAAGACGATTTGGTCTAGACGCTGTAATAATACAATGTTTACTTTGGAATTTGAAAATATATCGCAGATGTCGCTGCGATCGGTTCCCTGGATTTCAGCATCATTGCACATTTAAGGGATACAACTTTTTAGCGCTGTTTGGATAGTAGATTTCCACACTATATATTCTAGATGCTGTAGCATAATGTTGGTGCGTATAATGCAAACTTCTACCACTTTTGTTTAGTGTTGTCACATTTAAAACAAAGGTGAGAATGTCTGTTAAATGTTTTATTATAATATTCTTCAGTTTTCTGAAAGTTATTTCCGTCAACACAAATTTAGTTAAGATGAAGCACCCTGTATTTTTGATTAAGTACATGGTTTATGATCGCATCTTCTATAGAAAATTTTCATCCTTTTGATGCCTACTATCAGCCCTCTGAATTTGTATGCCGAATTTCGGAACACCCTGTATATTTTTAATTCAAATGTGGTAATCTTTCGTAATCGAGCTACATGCAATAGACATGGATTTTTTTTTTTTAAATGTTAGGATTGTAAATTCTTTTAAAAAAACATAAAAAAAAACAATAAACTGTGATCCAGTTTTCAAACAAATTGTATTTTAAACATTTTTTTCTTTCTATTCGACTGTATAAAAATCGAAATTGTGCGATGGCTAGCAGTTAAACATTTTGAAGTAAAAGCGAATGGTCAGGCATTTCCAACGTCAAGATATAACGTCAATAATGCTCACGGACATTTTTTTTTTTTTTTTGTAATATAGACGAATATCTTTATTATATTGCATCAATAAAATTAATAAAAAATATAAATACATTTATTTTCTAAATTAACATTTAAAAAGAAATCATGGATTTATAATTTTTACAAGTAAATAAAAATAGGGTATGCGAGATACATAAAATTTTGGAAGAGTTTTGATGAGAGTACGATGTTTGTGTACCACTGATCGAATTTATAAATTGCCTTTTACATATTTCCATTTATATCTCCTAAAATTTGAAAACTATAATGATCCAAGCCGCAGCGGTTCTCGGAACGCTTCAACCCTACCTGGTGTCTTAAACTTATCGAATTTAGTTTTACATTTTTCCGATAATATCTTCCGTGATCGAGTCTGCCTCTACCATTCCGATCAAGTGTGTGAAAGGGTATAAGGACGACCGGTATAGTAGCGGCAAAATCGATCACGGAATATGTCCCCGGAAAATTTTAAAAGCTAAATTCGATAAGTTTAATGCATTGACCAGTGGAATCGGGTAGGCCGGGGCGTTTAACCCTTTCCGGCGCAGACAAATTCTATTCGCAAAATGAGAAAATATTGACTGACACCGGAAATTGCAAACGATTTCTTTTAGAAAATAAAAACTCCTTAAATTAAGCTTTCACTGTAAAATTAAAATTCTGTTAAATATTCTTGGTGCCAATTGCAAGGTTGGAATTAAAATTAGGTGTGTCCAGACTGGACACACTGCACCGGAAAGGGTTAATACGACGTGAGACTGCAGCGGCTTCACGATCATTATAGTTTTTCTATATAACTAATAGGGAAAAAATGTATAAACTGTAAATTACATTATAAACTAAAAAAAAAATTCCGGAATTAGATCAATAAAATCTCCCCATATGCATATACGAAATTTTTATTTATTTTTTTAATCCAAGTAGTTTTAGTAGTTTTCTCTTTATTCGAAAAACAAATCTTAATTTTGCCTTATGATCTTATGGCCTAGGAGTAAAAAAAAAAGTGATGGTGGATTTCATTTTGATACTTTAATATACTTTTAAATATAACTAACACATTTCTTTCGTCTGGGATTTAAAAAAATATATATGTTACCCTTGAACGATTTAATGTTACGGATAATTACACTGTATTTTAATTTGTACAAAATCCCTGAAATTAGCTCTCTCTAAAAGAGTTAACTATCTTAAAGTTAATCGTAGGAATTTTGTGAAAATTTGCATTTAGGCTAAATTAAAAGGTACATTTTTTTTTTTTTTTTTTTTTTATCGTGTCAAATTTGAAACTACTTTAAAAACTTTTAAGGTTTGTTTTCCTTTTAATATGGAGGGTGTAGAAGAGATTTTTAGAAATATCAATTGAAATGTATATATATTTATATATATTCAATGTTAATTGAGGCAGAATTTGTAGCGGTATTTACCTACCTTCCCTTTGAACATTTAAAACGGTTGAACATTTAAAAAGGTTTGGGTGTACGTTAAAATTAATTTTTTTTCTTTTCAATTAAAAACACTTAAGGGGTCTCAGGACTCTTAAAATTGGGGGAAAAAAACCCAGATCATTTTCAACATTGAATATCTTAAAATGTATATGATTTTAAATCACAATTTTTAGAGGGTTGAAAGATGTAAGTTATGTTCTTTCATTTCATATATTTAAAAAATTACAAAATTTTACAGGGGCTTCGAACTGTCAGATATTTCTGGAGCAGAAAACTGGTATGACAGCTTCCGCGCAGGATTGCAAAACAAATATTGCAACTAGAATGAAATGTTTTGGGCCTAATTATATCTCCGATTGTAGTAATTGCCCTGAACCTAAATAATTTTTTATTTAAAGCATTTTTATATTTTTAATACGAAGTTGTATTTCCCTAATACAAAATTCTGAAATTTTCAACGGTTATAGTCACATAAAGAAATATTATTTTAAACAATAAAAATGAAATTTGAGGTTCAATTTATACAGACTAACATGAAACATATATTTCGAAAATTTCATGAAAATATATTGAGAAGTTTTTGAGATATCCTGCGCGTTATGTTCAAAAACATCATTTTGAGTAAAATGACTTCAAAGTTTCGGAAACAGAGCTTCAGCTATTGAGCGAGTACAATTATAAAAGCCATAACTTCTGCTGTAATTTGAATTTCAAGGAAACAATTATATCAAAATATTCAGAAAAGATAGGTGTTCAACACACACACACACACACACAAATAATAATAATTTTTGAAAAATTTGAAGCTTTAACCCCTTGAGGGGCAAGCAAAAATGTCTCTAAATATTGAATTCTCACCGGAATAATCAAAAAATTTTATCTTTAAATAAGGAAAAGCAATGTCTTAATGGTTATCCACCAAAGTTAAAAATGTAAAAATTGGTTTACATTTTCTGGTGAGAATCTTGTTTAAATTAGGTGAGATATATTTTATCCCACCGCCCCTCAAGGGGTTAAGAGTCCTGAGACCCAAATTATGATTTAGTTTTGAAGCAAATTGCAGTCGAACTCGTTTAATGCGAGATTAAATTGAATGAAGATAATCATTAAAATTACTATAAGAGTGTTGAAACCATCGATAATACTTTTAGAAATATTTATTCAATAAATTACGTAATAGTTTCATATGTATGCCGTAAACCTATTACTTATACATGTAAACAAAAATGAAAAACGTATTACAAAATATTTAAAAGCTTCAATTGCTTTTACAAATATTTTAAGAGTAGAATCGGATTTTAACACTATTTTTTAATGAATCGCTCGGAGTCGTTCATTTGTTCCTTAGATTTGGAATTTGTGCTTCTGAATGGAAACGGGTTTCATTTGTTTATATCAGTAATCTATTGTTGGTAGCGGATTATTTTTAAATTAGCTCTTAAAACATTATAATTGTATAATTTTTGAAGGTTTTAGAGAAACTGAAGAAGAATAGTTATGATACAACGTAGATTATTATAAGCCGAACAATTACCTTTTTTACGTCATCGGAATGCTTAAGACTAACATGGCCGCAATATCCTTTATCCCGGTATCATCACTAGCGTATTATATAAATAGATGGTTACAATTTTAAGCGAATTACAACAACAATGAAATTAATTATACGCCAAACCACGCTCTCCTAGGCCAACAGGCTGTGAAGCTGCAACAATGCAAAATTTTACACATTATAAAGTAAAATTTAAATAAATAAAATAAAAATATTTTAAAGAAACACACGATTTATCAATTAACAGTTTAATATTAAGTAAATTATGATTTTACGTCGAGAAAACAATTTACAAATTCCGAATAAGTAGTTTAAATTGTACTTTTTATTATTTCGTAATGCTATATCTAAAATATATATTTTTTAATAAATTCACTGGCTAGCGCTTTCTGCTGAGTGTTAAAAAAAGTATAGAATTTGGTTTGGCGCCCATAAGCCAAATTAATGTCTTATAACGCAATCTTTTTAGGAAAAGAATCATGCGATGCAATTAGGTGCGATTTTCAGGATAAAAATTGAATGCTTATAAAAAAAAGTATCTTTAAAAAATATTTTTACTTTTCTACTTATTTATTTAATAATCATTTTTTTTTTTTTTTTCTCATTTTCAAAGTCCACCAACACTTTAAATTATCCCTAAAGAATGACACTCGTTTAAGGGGACAGTTGACCTCAAAATTAGTCAAAATGTCGATTTTCTAAAATTAAATATAAGCCCGTTTAATTTTGAATATTTTGACACCTCATTTTTAGTTATACATTTATTATATCGCCAGATATTGTAAATTTTGTTAAAACAACCAGAGCAATTCCCCCACACAAATGAAAACTTTAACCCTTTATGTACTGAATTATGCATTCATGAAAATTTTACCTTCTAACGCATTTTTCGTGAATTGCTCAAACTATTAGACGATTTATATAATCATTTAATAAATTTTAGAACGATTTTAGAAGGATTGGAGGATTTAGAAGGATTAATTAAATTTGAATTTATAGGAATTTTATGCAATGTTTATAACCCCATTCAAATCTTTTATTTTAAATATTTTTCTTAGTATCTTGTAGAATTAGGAAGTGTACAAATATAATGTTCTTACAATAGACATGTAGAAATATTTCCGAATTTCAAAAATCACCCAACGCCAAGAAAGCTGACAAGATGCAAAGGCCAAAGAAATTACCCTTTTAAAAATACTTTTGTTTTGTATAACCAATAATGCTTTTGGAACAAGATAAAGTAATGTATCTATAACTCATTCTAAACTGTATTACAACTATTCGATGTATTAAATGAATTTTATAACAAGTTATTTTAATGATACTTATAAGTAGCGTCAGTAGATAAAGGATTAAACGGCTTTTTTTTCCATGTACATATTTTCTTCACTTTCACATTTTCAAAATGATAAGGCTTTATTTTTGTATTTGAGATAGATTTAAATTTTTTGCACATGTTCTTTAATATATATGTAATAAATCTGCTTATGGAATTAGCCTTCAGGTTTTTTGTTACCTTTTTAAAAATAAAAGTACATGAAGATATGTTAGATTTCATCGTTTTACACTATACGTATCAGTAAACAAAATATATTAAATGTAATATTAGATGTATCTAAAAATCCATATGCAGTGTTGTGTAATATACATTTAAAAATCTTAAAAAAAAATGTGCACAAATATTAATATTTTAAAAAGTAGTAAAGATTTTAAAAACATTAATTAAATATACAGTTAAAATTTTGGTTTTCAAAATGTACGTTTCTTTTAACATTGAAATGCAGTGAGTTCACCATTTAAACCATATTTTTCAAAATAAACAAAATTGTTGAAGGGGTAAACTGTCCCCTTAATTGTTTTAGCTATTATAGTTTTGAGGATAAGTGAATTTGAATTATGCTTTAAAATGTTTCGTACCAGAATTTTTTTAAAGAAATCAAATTAAATTAATTTCACGTAAAAACTTAGTTAAATACAGTAAACTGCTAAGCAGACTCTGTGTAAGACGGAAATCTGTGTAACTCGGAAGTATTTTCTACTCCTTGCGAATCCATAGATATAGAGTAAAATTTGTCTAAGGCGGAATATTGTCTACTGCGGAAAATTTTCTTGGCCCCGATCGATTCCGCCTTACACAGGGTTTACTGTAATTAAAAATTCATCAAATAAATTTTCGAAACAGTAAATTTGGGTCAAAATTAATCCTTGGGTTACGGAGAATTGTTGGAAGCTTGGCACCTCTCTTTAAAAGCCAAGAGAAAATAAGAAATCCCATACACGTTATACACTATATGGTTTTATTATGGTCACTATACGTTGTTCCAAAAAAGAAGCAAAAAGATGAGGGGTTGTATCAAAAATCTGTTGATAAGTGACAAGATAGTGAACATAATATTGCACGTAGCACTATATTTGGATACAACCCCTCACCTTTTTGCTTCCTTTTTTGAACAACGGATTTCGAACTTATTCCATCGACGATAATTTTCAGAATTTTCAAGCTATGATTTTGAGACTTTCACAAAAGTTGCTCTATATACTTAGCTAATACACTAAGCACATCATATTTTGATTGAATTCGCGCATGCGCAGTGAAACATTTTTTAGTAAACCTGCTCATTTTTCATCCAATTTTTATTATTTTTTAATTCTGATTGCAGAGTATTGAGTACAAGGTTGTTTGTCATATTTTTTGAAAAGAACTTTTTTTTTTATGTTAAGGACTCTGCAAATTATAAGCAAAAAACTTGGCAAAATTTGGGGCTGTTTTTATAAAAACCTTAATTTCTCTACGAGTATACATGCTATCCTCATAAAAATTAACACAGTATATTACAATAAGCCGCTTATTAATAATCTCGAGTTTGAACGCTTTTGCTACATCAGTTTTTACAGGGTTATCCAAAAGATATTCATTCTTTTTCAATTTGTTGACAGTTCCCTATTGGGTTTCGGGAAAAAATCGTCACGGAAATATATGACCATGCTATACTGTTTACACACCTGCAGTTTCAAGTTAATTCCTCATGTATTTTTATAGATATTTAACAAAACGTCTAAAATTGCAAGTAACCGGTCACCTTTGCCCATATAGTGTAGTCTAAAGACTCGTCATAACGCACGCTGTGTAAAAAATTTGCAACTTTGGAGAGGGGGGGGGGGGGGGTGAGAAAAGCACTTATCATGTTTTTTAGGAAATTTTTTTCATAATCTCATTTTTATGGAAAATTACCTGAAATGAACGTACAAACATTTTGCGTAAAATTTAAAACTGATTTCATTAAAAGCGTTTACATCAAAAAATCATATAATGTTATAGAAGAAAATAATGAACAATTTAATATCGCAAAATCTACATCACCATAATTTTTTTTTTATTTCCTATTAACTGAAAGTATTTCCAAAAAAGGCTAGAATTCCAAAGCTTTAATATTAAAACGTTTTCACGAAAGAAAAATATTACTACAATAAAACTAAAGTTGAATTAATGACTGGCCTTAATCTACTCTAAGGGAAATGTCTATCTTTAATGGAGAGAACGCGTGCCTGTCTGCTTTCAACTCGGAAATTTATTGGAAAATATAGAAACTAATTTTTCTACGTATGTAGTTGATTAAAGTAAATAACAGAGTCCTTCTTATAAGTCGATTTATTTTATTTATCTTTAATAACATTGCATATAAAAGTAAAAGAAATGCGTTTTTATATCCAATTTATATGCATTTAAAATTGACTAAATGCTAAAAAGTATTGACAATTAATCAAACTTGTTCAAAATTTCTATTACTATTTTAAATCAGATTTTGTTATTGTTGATGCTTAATTTTTTTTTTTTTTAATTTTGAGCATTGTAGTGGAATATGGAGATTTTGTTGCACATTTATTGACTTACATTATGTAGTATAACTCTTTTATAAAGTTATTATTTTATTTATCTTTAACAACAGTGATTATAAAAATAAAAGAAATGTGTTTTTATATCACATTGGATACGCATTTAAATTTGACTAAAAAAAACCAAAGTATTGACAATTAATCAGTCTATTGTTCAAATTTCTATTATTTTCAATCGTATTTTTGTTATTGTTGATGTATAGCGCCTAGAATATATAGTGTGGAAATCGGCTGTGATACTTAAAAAAGCGCTAAAATATTGTATCCCTTAAATGTGCAACGATGCTGCTGAAATATGAAGATCGCAGCGACATCTGCAGGATATTTTCTACAACTGCAAGATATTGCTAGTCTATACAATGTAATACGAAAATCCCGCCGATGTCGCTGCAATCGACACTTGGGATTTTAGCAGTATCGTCGCACATTTAAGGGATACAAATTTTAGCCCTGTTTGGATAGCATATTTCTACACTAGGTATTCTAGACGCTGTAGTTGATGCTTAAATTTATTAAATTTTGAGCATTGCAGTGGATATGAAGATTTTGTTATACATTTATTTACATTCACAAACTATGTAGTATAGTATCTAGCTACTCTTTTATAAAGGCAGTCTAGTGGTCAAATGAGTTTTGAGATTTTGCATGTGATGGTGGTGTCCTGAATTCCAACATTTGTGCATGAAAAAGCTCCTACGCTGTCATTTCTTTAAGTTTCGCAAAGTATGTCTGAATCTCCGGGAATATGATTGTCACGGCTGTTTCTTGCAATGACATAATAATTTTTAGATATGGTAATGGGGGATATTCCATCTACGTTTTGATCACGTGGTCAGTGTAAAAACTTCTAGCATAAAGAAGGGAAGGTTCCGTAGACGTAATGAAAAACCATCGAAAGCAAGTGAAACAGTTCATGCAGAAAGCAGTAGTAGCCTCCCTTCTTATCAGTTAGAAGTTCTTTGGGTAAATTACCGGTATCACATGACTTTTTTCAGCCTCGAACCCAGATTTGGAATAAAGTCCATTAGGTATTTGCACTGAGCTCCATATATAACAGGAGGTCTGTCTTCCTATTTCCCAACATGATTTCCAGCGGTCAGCGCTGAGCGATACAGTGACGATATTTTTAGTTAACATTCATGGCAAAAATAATCTTTATCGCATTCCCTTACATGATTAAAGAATCATTTATTAATTTGTTAAGTATAACTTAATTAGAGAATCATAAATAAGTATAATAGTAAATGAGAACACTAATATCTAACATTGATAACGCGGACTATTTTTTACCTTTGCCTAGTATGCTTCATTTGCCTTGCAAGCTTCTGACCGCCGATTAAGAACTCCTGTTATATATGGAGCTCAGTGGGTATTTGTGATTGTGTAGTTGCTATATATAGGACGGGAAGAGTTGGATTCGTTGGATTTCGAAATCATCCTGCCGCAAGGTAATCAAAATCTAAATTTAACGCATTCTGCTTTTTCTGAACGACAATCTCTCCACGTTTGACTAAGAGCTGAACTTTGCTCCATAGTTATGATACCTGTAAGTTTCACCAGAAGTAAAACATTATATTTTGAATAACGGATTATAGAAATCCGCGGGATTCTATTTCTATCGTGATATTATACAGGGTCATTGAAAAAGATCGAATTAAAATAACTAAGGCCTTAACAAAGATAAACCATAAAGTTTTTTTCACATTACTTAGAAAACTTCACTACGAGCTCCCTCTGTTGCATGGCCGGCCTGGAGATTTCATTATGTTCACTTTTCTGGTTTCTTTAACCCATTAAGGACGAGGTTCTTTTACACAACTTTTAATTATTCGACACCAGTTTCTTCCACATTGTAATTTTGAATTATTTAATCGCTCAAAATTTGAGATTAAATAATGTGAAAATTTCCAAACTAAAATATTGGTATTCAAATTTAAAAGTCTTGTTCATCTTACGTGACAAGTTTTCTTGAGAACCGGTTTTAATGAGTTAAACTGGTTAAACCAACGAACAATGGTTTTGTTTGTAAGTGGATCTTTTCTATATGTACGTTGAAAATAACGCTGTACCGTAATAATAGATTTAAACTCGGCATACCACAACATGCACTGCGCTTTCTGTTGTACACTCACCTTGATTGCTGTGAACTAACTGATGAGTGAAATTACATCGCATCACAAAGTAGCGTTGGCGCGTAATAACGTCAAGATCAACGCAATAATTACTACCAAAACGTCTTCAGACGTTCTACAAGTTCAAGCTGGTTTCGCACTGATTGATTGCATATTTCTCGTGCAATCTATTTTTTAAATGAGGCACCAATGACCCTGAATATTTATTCAGGGTGTTATGATTTTCTTCCGACAAACTCAAAGGGTTGTTAGGGGACATCAAGACAAGCAAAAATTGTAATGGAACATATGTCGCAAATAACTTATTTAGTCACAAATACAAGGTGTTTCACCCTAACTAAATTCGGTAATTGATGGTAATAGATTAGAGAAAAATGAAGATGTAACGATATATAACTTGTTCCGTGAAATGTGATATCATCATCTAAAGTTCTAGAAAGACTGGATGCTCAAGCAGTCCAATGTTGCCAGTGGGATACTTTTTTATTTTTATTCAGATTTTTTGATTGACACCAGTTTCTTAAAATGGTAAAATGCTCCTTATTTAGTGACATATTAGTTAAGGCGAAAACAAGGATATTTTTACCATTTCAAAAAACTGGTGCCAATCTTGAAATCGGAATTAAAAAAAAGTAGCCAACTGGCAACACTTGCGCAATCGGCGATATCATATGAAGTGGTAATCGCAGTCCAAATTTGCAAGCGTCAAGTGCATACTGCTCGCGTGTAAACTGAAAACTTCTACCACTTTTTTAGATGTCATCACACATACAACAAAGGGGAACATGTTTATTAAAAATTTCTCCATAATGTACTTCAATATTCTGAAAGTTATTACCATTAATCCATGTTGAGTTAGCGTAGAACACCTTATATTCTTTATTAAATAGGAGGTTTGCGACCATAATGTTCCATTACAATTTTTATTCCTCTTGATGTCCGCTAAAGACTCTCTGAATTTTTTTGATGGATATCTGAATACCTGCGTATGATATTTTTATAATAATATTTTATAGCGAGTTAAAGTGATTTTCTTCGGTTCTAGCAAAACTGACAGCGAAGCCATCTTGGTTTGAGCTTTGAGCCAAGTATTTGGATTTAGCGAGTCTTTGGGAAAAAATTAGACATCTCTGTTTTTTAAGTGCGTTCGTAATTATATATATACGTAGCACCTATAGTCCTCGTCTGGTCCGTCCGTCTGTCTGTCTGTCCGCATATAACAGCGCCAAAACTACCACACCAAAAGGTTTGAAATTTAATATATAGAATCGTTACAGAATTTTCTCGAGTCGTTTAAAATTTTATGAAAATCGAATCAAAACTTAAAAAGATATTAATAAAAATGTTCTTCATTCCCTGAAATTCTATCATACGTAATTAATTCAATGATATCCCATGATAGGTAATGATTCTAGGTTACCTTGGTGATGATGTCCTATTAAGATGGAGTCCTATTATTTCTATATTACTGAATTTAATATATGTAAACGTAATAAATTTGGTATTCATGCATTTTTGCAAAAGAGTGCAACAGCTATTGCACCAAGATCTGAATATCGATAAAAGTAGTTATAGTAAGAACGTACCTCATTTGCCACGTTTGCATACAATTTCTGACTTGTTTTAATCGCATTTAGGTAAATATACCAATTCACTTCCTAATCCTTTGCTTTTACTTTAACCCTTTTAGGGGCGGTGGTATGTTTATGAAACCACTTAATTTTAATTCCCAAATGCCACATTGGCACTAGAATTTGGGTAAAATATTTTACATTTAATATGTATGTGAAACATAGCCTTTTGCTTTTTTTCCAAATAAAGTAGTTGGTAAATCTCGGTGCCATTCATTTATTTCAACGCTTTAGCATTGAAAATGCTTTGCCCCTAAAAGGGTTAAATAAACTGTTGTTATTTGTTACTTTTGTGCAATGACTCTTTTTCAAGCCCTGAAGGTTATGTCAAAACTACTCAATTAACATTTCATGTGTACATCTATGTCCGATAATGCCCTTTGGCTATCGGTATTGTGAAAGAAGAAAAAATATCTTTATTTTTAGGAACACTATCAAAACCTTTTTAGGAAACTGTTTGTTTGAATATAGACGGCTTTGATATTGTTATTCGAATTAAAAATATTGTACCACACTTAACTTTAGAAATAAAGTTCTCGGGTGCTTTAAAAATTGAGGTGTATTTATAGCAGGTTAACAGACAGTATAGTTTTTACACAAGCGAGAAGTACAGTCGTGGAAAAAAAAAAGTAAACACCCCCTACTAACTCCTGAAGAAATTATCGTAGAAGAAAGTTACTGGTACCGAACGATTGGAAATAAAGTCTACTTTTAAATGATGCATATAAAATTTGCTTAGGGGGCCATCTATATATTAAAACGAACCCAAATATTATTTTTCTCAATGTCAATACCCAATTTTAACGACATATTTCAAATTTTCGGCTCAAACTATGCCTAGACACTATATTTCAAGTCATTTGAATAATAAGTTTTTGAATTATAAACATTCAAAATTTAGTGCTTCTAATGTCAAATTACATTTTCATATTTTCATTAGTAGGGCTGTATGATAAGTACCTGGCCTTGACAAGAAAAATGCATTTTTATGTCTAAAATGGGATTTATTTTTCAACATAATGTCCTTTTAGTTCGATACACTTAGCCCAACGATTTTCAATTTTTTGTATCCCCTCTAAAAAATACGATTGCTCTAACTCTTGAAAATAGGCGTTTGTTTCAGTAATAACCTCATCATTAGAGCCAAATTTTTTTCCACTAAGTCATTTTTTCATATTTGGAAATAGAAAATAATCGCTAGAAGCTAAATCTGGAGAATATGGGGGAGCGGCAGCAGTTCGTATCCTAATTCATGGAATTTTGCCATGGCGACGACACACGTGTGCATTGTCTTGATGAAAGAGAAATTTTTTCTTCGCCAAATGCAGACGTTTTTCTTTCATAACATGGTCGAAACGGTCCAATAGCCTGGCATAATATTCTCCATTGATCGTTTTGCCCTTTTCAAGGTAATCGACAAGAATTATGCCGCGTGCATCCCAAAACACTGTAGCCATGCCTTTGTTCACAGATAAAGTCGCCTTAGCCTTTTTTTGGCGCAGGTTGTCCACGAAAAACCCACTGTTTGGACTGTTCTTTAGTCTCTGGCGTACTGTGATGAATCCATGTTTCGTCAACTGTCATGAACCGACGCCAAAATCATTTGGATTGTGCTTTAATTTCGCCAGGCATTCTTTTGAAATTGACACAAGAGTGTGTTTAATGTCAATAACGAGCAATCGCGGCACCCATCTGGCCGAAAGCTTTTTCATATCCAAATGAATTGTTAAAATATTTTGCACCCGTTCAGTTGAGATACCCACAGTCTCAGCAATCTCGCGTACTTTCACTCTCCGATCATTTAACACAATATCGTGGATTTTTTCGATCATCTCTTATGTCGTAACCTTAGTTGGACGACCTGGACGTTCTTCATCAAAAATGCTTGTATGGCCGCGTTTGAATTCAGCTGTCCAATATTTTATGGTTGATAACGAAGGTGCAGGGTCCCCATAAACTTCGCTGAGTTCCGCTTTAATCTCGTCATTAGTTTTCTTTTTCAAAAACAGGTATTTTATCACTGCTCGATTTTCTGTTTTTTCCATTGTTGAAATATCACCAAAGTTATTCTATTGAAATGGCTACCACTCACAAACTAAACCACGTAGCGACATGACGTTAGCCAAGTTTGTTGTAAAAGGTCACCACTGCGAAATAAATCCTTTTTTAGACTCTAGTAGCGCCATCTCTGGCCGAGGCCAGGTACTTACCATACTGCCCTCGTATCTCCTGAAATTATACTCCTAATCGGCTAATTTTTTGTGTAGGAATAATACTAAAATAACCAAACATAAATACGTTGAATTTGCAGTTTTTATAATTTTATGATATGAATTATGAATTATGAAATTAATATTCGAAAAAATTATGAATTGCAACCTACAATTTTTTTAATGGATTTAGATTTATTCTTTCTTTATGGAAATCCAAAATTTCACATTTTTCTTCAAAGTAGATATCAAGTTATGCTTAAGAAACAGCAAAATGATGGTTTAAGGGGCCGCTATGATAGAAGTGACTAGATATTTTCAAATTTCTTATGCTATGCTGTAATCTAGCAGTCTTCAATGACTGCTTGATTAGCGCTTAAGATGCCTTGATCAAGAAGGAGGCTCGCTCGGTCAACAATCGAGTACCGAACTTCAAATTGGATACAGCCCCTAAAATACGCTCGTTTTAAAATAATTAATTTCTCGGAAACTTATCGTACGAATTGCATAAAAACTTGATTTTAGGCTAATTGAAGGGTGTAGAGTTCATTTATGCTCTCAGAATTGTGTACTGCTATTGAAAAAAACAAAGTTATGGTTCGTTTGGCCTCCTAAGCGAAATTTATATGCATCATTTAAAAGTAGACTTTATTTCCGATCGTTCAGTACCAGTAACTTTCTTCTACGATAATTTGTTGAGGAGTTAATAGGGGGTGTTTACTTTTTTCCTCCACGACTGTATATAATTTAACACGTTGAGTGCCACGGTGAAGCTGAAAAATTTGCAATGTTTTAAGTAATTTTTAAGAAAGTACAATCCTGTAATAAATAAAAGGTAAGTAAATTTTAAGTAAATTTTCAGTAATTATTTAAAACAGTATTTATATTTTTAGTTTTATATCATATGATGACCGGTGACTGACGTGGCGCTTAACGTGTTAAAGAGTTATTTCGCAACGCTTATTAGGATGCCAAGGTTCGGACACCTAGAGAGTATTTTGTTCGGCAAATCTTGACGCGCAGTCAGTGAGAGAGTCCCGCTCCAGTGTTCTCTCCCGGACGACACCAAATCAATTACTTTTCTCAGCCCCTTAACTTTGGTATATATAGAGTTCGAATCTTTTAGAATCTTTTAGTATAGAGTGAATTTTTGAGAGGTCGAGAAAGATTTCAAGTATCTAAGAATTATTATCATTTCAACGTAACTATACTGTTCAGTACTTAAGATTTCTTCAAAGTTATTGGGATCTTTAATGTCATAAAGAACATTAACAGAAAATAAATGTTCTCTTGAAACAAAATTGCGATTTTACCCCTGGATATTTTCTCTCTTGTAACTTAAGGAGGAGAATTTTATTAGGAGCCACTATAAATTTTAAATTAGTCGTAAACGAATAAAAGAACTATGCACAAAACATTACAATACCATTTAAATTTAAACATTATTGCTATACAGTAAATAATCTATAACGGAAACACTCTAATAGCAGATAATTCTATTTAAGGAACACTTTCAATCCACAACATCTATTTATTTATGCGTTTACATCTGAATTGGGGACAAATTCCGCTATTTCGAAGTGTCAGATAGTGAGAGGTTTTACTATGTTATATTTTTACTTTCTTCTGTCTTTATACAAGAAGAAAGTATTGGATTCGTGAAAATTTTCGACGTCCGGTTTTCGATGAATTTATACGTTTTAAAATGTCCTGAACACGATTTGATGGTTTTTAGAAAATATCTGCCTGTGAGTCTGTCTCTCACCCTGTCACTCTGTGAGTCTGTATGTGACAAAAATTTTGTGGGCGCTCTATCTGAAGAACTAATGCACGGAATTTCACAAAACTTTAGATTTAGTTAGACCATGATATAAACTAGTTCTGTTTTCTTTTTGGTGTAAATCGCCCAACAGGTGACTCTGCTATGATGCATTTTTCACGATTTCCGCAATAGTTTAAGAACTACTGCACGGATTTTCACAAAACTTCAGATTCAGTTAGACCATGATATAAACTAGTTCTGATTACTTTTTGGTGTAAATCGCCCAAAAATTGTGGCGCTGCTATATGCTGCATTATTCATGATTATCGCAATAGCTGTATCGCAAGAACAAATACACGTATTTTCATTAAACTTCAGATTCAGTTAGTTCCTGATATAAATTAGTGGTTTTTTTTTTTTTTTTTTTTTTTTTTTTTTTTTTTTTTTGTAAATCGCCCGATAAATGACCCTTCTATGCTGAATTTTTCAAGATTTCCGCAATAGCTGTATCTCAAAAAATAATGCATGAATTTTCATTAAGCATTAGATTCAGTTATTCCCTAGTATAAATTGGTCCTAATTAGGTTTTGGTGTAAATCGCCCAACAAGTAGCGCTGCTGTGCAATTTTTTTTTTTTTACAATTTCCGCAATAGCATCGCAAAAACTAATGTACGGATTTTCATTAATCTTCAGATTCTGTTAGAAGTTGATATAAGTTACTGATTATTAGATTTTGATGTAAATCATCTAACCTGTGGCGCTGATATGCTGCATTTTTCAGGAAGTATTAACATGTATGAGTTTTGGGGTTGCCGCATCCTACTAGTTACTTAATGGTTTTGACTTTCATGTTTTTTTCATTTTTACAAAAAACTTTTGAAGTGGAATATATTTAAAAGGCTTTAAGCGAAAGGGGGGGGGGGGGAGGTAGATTCGCTTTTTTTTCCGTTGGAAAAATTGATTTTTTCCCCTACTCCTTACAGTCTGCAGGTTATCCTTGTACAACGATTTGGCCGAATTCGAAGTACTTTCGTAGTTATTGAGTGTTTAGAGCAACGTGTCCGTAGGATTATACTATTTAGAAGAAATATAAACGCATTTTATGCAAAATAACTTTTTACAAACTGGGCGGGTTCAGAATGCAAAAACCATTAAACCGATTTTGCTATTTTTTGCTTTTCTTTTCTTTTTTTTTTTTCAATTAAAGGTGATATAATTTATTAGAGCTTGGGCCACTTTTAGCCATTTTTATATATAAAAAAAAAAACATTCTTAGAAGCACGTCAATGGGCGAAAAAAGGGGTCAGAAACAGACCCTTTTCAAATCGTTACCACTTTGTTGATTTTCAACTTTTTGCCCGACTGCCAAGAAGTGTTATGTGTTTCACGCGTATCTGGGTATGTGGATTTCTTTATACCCTCGAAACATCCCAACGGCTGGATGGATTTTAATGAATGAGGTCTCTATCGATTCGTCTTAACCGTCCGATGGTTATAGGCTAGCTTTTGTTTTTATAAATTCAAAATGGCGGTAGAGACAAAAAAAATTGCGCACCATATCGAGTGGCAAATCATTGGATAGGTCTTTCAAAATGAAGACGATATTTCATTGACTATTTTACAGTCAGAAGCTCTGTTTAAATATTACACAACCTGGAAGTTGTGTAGGTAGGATCTCTCGCTTTACTGCAATTCTAACCTTCATAGACATCTATAGGCCTTATCAAAACAGTGTTATAGGAACTAACAATTAAACACAACTTAAAAGTCACCAATACAAGTAAATAACAAAAATAGGTAATTAATATAAAAAATAGTTTCACATTGAGAGAAATAATTAATTAGTTCACTTTTTACGCAGTTGGATTTTTTGATTTTTTAAATTTAATTTTTACTTGTTGATCTCAAAGGGTTTGAAGCTGCAGACAATATTATCTACTTTCAACAACTATTTTCTACTTTCAACCGCAGACAGTATTATCTTTTCAACTATTGTTGTGAATTTTAAGACAACGCAAATAACATTTCCATTTCTAACAACAGAAGTATTTTAACGTTAATATTAAAAAGAGTAAGAAAACTTCGGTGAAAATTACGTCAGATTTAAAACGATACACTTGAAATGTCCTATTCAAAAGGGACTTTCTTATATCGTTGTTAAAAAAATACCAGGAGATAAAGACTCTGTTTACTTAATTTCTTTTACGTTAGCTTGTTTTCAACTGTTTAAATGATTTTTTTTAATCAAAGACGAAAACAACCATTGTGTCTCTTAACAGCAGCTGATTTTGGTCTTAAAAATCCCCAATCAAGGGAAAATGAATGCAAACCCGTTTACAGGGAGATCTTCATTGTTTTTTTAATTAGAATTCAATTTTCAGAAACGTTTTTAAAGCCGATCAAATTAGCGTGCTTTTGTGTTTGTGGTGTCTGAACGGGGGTTGGCGAGCGTAGCTCGTAGGGGGCACCGTCCCCTAGTCTTAAAAAGGGAAATATGTACCGGAATAATAAACGAGCATGAAAAATCATGCATAAAGAATAGATTATGAAACGTCTTTCCGAAACTAACGGAATATAATTTAAAAATTTCATTTTTTAATGTAATTAAATGATAATACTTATATGAATAAACAACTTTAAAACCACACAATTTAGTAGAAATCTATTTTCAGCAATTGCTGTGCATATCCGATAATGTGTCTCCCAGTTCTTTCGTGCGGTTCTGTATTTTATCTATAAAATTTTTACCCACCACATAATACACTAAAAATTAGATAAGTTTAAAAATGCATTCCACAACAGAAAGCGCCTGTCAAGAAAATTTGTAGAAGTGATATTTTATTCTTTACTTTGTAAACTGTTATAGCGATCAGTAAAGATGGTACAAGGCCGGATTCACTAATGTCAGCTATGGATCACTAATGGAGCAGTGTGTCCCTTGCATAACCCAAAAGTTTCCTCCCGAAATGCTAAAGTCAACACAAAATCCAAAACTAACCGAATATAATTAAGAAATTTCATTTTTTAATGTAATTAAATGATATACAGTAAAACCTCCCTAAAGCGACCACGTTCCGTTCCAATAAAAATTGGTCGCTCCAAGAGGTGGTCTCTTAATGGAGGACATGGTTAAATATAGATTTTAATTGTTGAAAAAAGGTAACAATTAATGTTACTAAAATTTATTTTTAACATTAGGAAAAAATATGAAAATTTAAGTATCAAAACAAAAGTTAATTACTGCAGAGTTAAAAAAATTAATACATTGACTTTAGCTTTGATTTTACAGTTTTATCTTTTATAACTTTTATTTCCAAGTCCTTTCGAAGTTCAGTAAATAAATGCAATTATTTTTTGGACGGGAACAAATAATGATGATTTCATTAATTTATCTATTTCTTTGAGAGTTTCCTGACAGAACAGAGCAGGGGAGTTTATTGACCGTCATTCTTAATATGTCATCAGAGTTAAATTCATTGCCTAAAAAGGTACAAAGAGGTTTAAACACTTAAAAGTTAGTTAACAATAAAAATTTCTAAACTTAGTTTAGAAGTTTGATGAATAATGCGCTCTCTGGAATTATTTTTCTAATAAAACCTTCTTCAAGCGACCAGGAAAAAACAGAATTTGTTTCATTTTCTTCAAAGAAATGGGTCGCTCATGGAGGGAGTTCAACTGGGATGGTCTCTGAATGAAGGTAAAATTAGTATTGAGTCTATGGGAATAAATTTCGTTCCATTAAAGAATGGTCGTTCAGGGAGGTGGTCGCACAGGGAGGTTTCACTGTATATGAATAAACAACTTTAAGACAACACAATTTAGTAGAAATCTATTTTCAGCAATTGCTGTGATATCTGATGATGTGTCTCCCGATCTTTCGTGCAGGTGTGTATTTTATCTATAGAATTTTTACACATACTAAAAATTAGATAAGTTTAAAAATGCATTCCTCAGCAGAAAGCGCACTTCCATTAATTATCTATCATAGTCAGTCATGTACGCGAAACCTTTTGTGTGTCTCTATAAATGAACAACAGACGGAACATTGCATAATCTATAGAAAACATGCTGTAGAGCACCATTAGTGTCCTTTTTAGCCTCCGGTACGGTATGCTATTTCTTTCTCCCAGCTTATTTTATGTCCAAACAATAACGTTACCTTACAGAAGCTAGCCGTAAAATAAAGCATTACGATTAAATACTCTTTAGCAATTTTTTGATCTTCTAAGCATGGCACATTTTCAATTTTTATACCGTCGTATTGAAAAAAAAAAAAAAAGTTCTTTTAAATGCATTTTCTTTGAAAAGTGTATCTCCATTTATTTTTTTAAATATTAATTTTTTTTTTTTAGTTTTTGTAGACATTTGCTTAATATTGGCAACGGAAGTAGTCCATTTCTGTAGAAAGTAAAGGAAAAATAGTTTTAAAATAGTAGTTATATATTTTTGTTGCCCTTTTCTTGTAACAACCGAAAGAAAATGTAATTAAAATACGTACTATTTTGAAAAAAAATTTATAAACGAATGATTTTTGTTAAAACAATGGAGTTATTAAATACTATATTTAATTGTAAGTATGTATAAATCATTAGATAACCGTTTTTTTTTTTTTTTCGATTTTCTTGAATGACGGAATCCTTTTGAAGCTTTTGTGCATTATTTCGCGATAGTGATGCGCTATGCATGCTTTACTGTAGATGTTTAAGAGTAGATCGTAAATGTAGAATTTATTAAGCGGATGCGAATGACGTCATTTTACATAAAATAAAACGTGTGCTTTAAGTCTTAAAATTGAAATATGTTTTGTACTGCAGTAGAGTCCCGCTTAACCGAGTTATTTTCTTCTGATGGACTGGTGGCTTCTATTATTATGAAACAGCCATTATAAATGAAGTGTTAGGTAAAGATGAAAGAGCAGTCGTAAAAAAATTATGGCCTCCCCCCCCCCCATTCTGACCAGAAAATCAGAGTTCTAACTTTTTACGGCTGCTCTTTCATCTTCACCTAACACTTCATTTATTCATTTATAATGGCTGTTTCTTAATAATAGGCGCCATCACTCCATCAGAAGAAAATGAAGTAATGGAAATGCCGGTGGCGACACTAAATTGTGAAAAAGCAGAATTCCTGTTTTCTAGTTTACTTTAATTATTTTTGGAGTTTCATAGTATCATTAAAATGAGCCACAAACGAATTTTCCCTAATTATCATAATTTAATGGAACTCTTTTATGCGTCTAGTGAACGAGCTACACATGCCAATTATTCTATATTTCTGAAAATAGTTTTGTAGTCCTTCTCAGTGGTGTATATCAGTCTCATTATATTTGAAATAGTGTAACTTCCATAAAATGCACAGCAAACGTTTTTCCCCTTATGGACCATAATGAAACAGAATTGGTTTATGTGTCCGTGTAAATGGACTATCCATGCATGCTACGTGCTTCATTTATTTGCAGTACCAAATATTCTATAGTAACCATCGATAACATGCAAAACTACATAAAAATTTCTGGATATTTACGAGAATTAGAGTATGGACAAACCGAAGTTATGGACATACCTAACAAACCGAAGTCTTAAAAAATTTCAAAACTCTGTTGAAAAATATTAAAAAATAAATGTATTGAAAGTTTCCAAAGATCATAATATCACTTAAAAGCTGTCATAGAACACTAACTAATCAGGACTGCCACAGGCGACTATGTTTTAATTGTACCTCACACCACTTTCTTAAAAAAAAAAATATTGACATACTGTTGGAGAACAACTGCAACGGGAACACACTTCAAAATATTTTTTTTTTTTTTTTTTTTTTAAGATACTGGTGCGAACAGAATAGAAAAATACTCACCTGTGGCAGCCCTGACTAAAGCATTTATACATATTATTTCTAGTGTCAACATCTTTTTTCCCTTGCATATACAAAACGCACAGCGATAAAGGAGGTATTACTATGACACAAATATACCCACATGATATTATGATTTATGACACAAAATAACGCCACCTATTGGTGAAATTTTGAACTACATTTTCCTCTCCTGCAAAAAAGCAATCCGAGCTTTGACAAGTCTTAGGGATAACCACACTACGAGACTTCAATTTGTTAGGTTTTGCAACTTTTTAAAACGTTTCTATATTTGTGGGAAATCGGTATAATCCTGTTTACTTAGATTCTGCTTATTAACTGAGCTGATCTTTAACAACGATTTTTATGTAACTATCTGACCGTAATTAATAACCAATTCCAATGCTAAATTCGTCTATTAAGATGGCATAAAATTATTTCTAAAATCAGTGACAATAACAATAAAAACCTGAGTTCATATAAACACTTTAACAACATTATACACCATGTATTTGTTCTCAATTCCAAATAAATCCATTAAATAAAGAGTGCTTAATCGAATTAAAGGCTAATTCTTAACAAATAAAATAAAAGGTTTTAGAACAGGCTACGCTAGCTAAAAGTAATACGGTCACAGTTAATTAAAACACGTTGTTTGATTAATGATTGCAATTAATTAAAATTAATTTGAAAAACCTATCTGCAAATAATCTCAAAGCCGAAACCAGTGGTTTTACAAAAATGTTAACTGATAATAATAAGTAGCTCTTTAAAAAAAATATATATGTTTAAACTGACCCTTTGTGTTAGCTTATTTTTAAAAATCACATAGGAATACCATAAAATCAGAACTGATTTATTACTTAAGTATTAAAAAGTTAAAAATAAAATTCAAGTTAATATCATGATAATGAAAAAAACTTATAAATATTAATATCATTTGTTTTCTTTAATGATATGAAAATGGAATAAGTTATAAATTCGTTTTAGAGATATTCGAAAACAATGAAATTTAATTTAATTATACTTTTTATTCTGAGAGCTTTAAATACGCTTTGCAGATTATGTTAAAATTGTACAGCACTTATTACACACACACACACACACACACACAAAAAGAAATTGTTTAATTAACCCTTTGCACTCCGTTGTCGCCGCTGCGGTGACATCATCTTTCTTTGCAAAACTTGTTTTTGGCACCAGTAATAAAGGAAAATAAAATTTGCCTTATTTATCAGAGCATTTTTGAAATTGTGTACTTGAAGGAAACTTCTTTTTAAAAAGTGATGCCGACCGAATAAAATTTGTGCAAGAGACGCCGGAGTCCAAAGAGTTAAGGCTTAACAGCATAAGGAAAGATGCTTGAACGGTGAGAAACTTTTCCATTGTTTGAAAAGAAATTTAGATCTCTTCGAAGAAGTAACACTAATTGCATTTAGTACTTTTTATTTTAACTTGATCACAATTCTTTTTTACAATAATGCAGTAAAATGTCTAAATAAAGGACATAATGAAATTCAGAAATTTATCAGCTATTTGGAGGTGTCTGCTATTCAAAGGTTAAAAAAATGCAAATAATAAATGTGTTGTGGATTTAAAAATTGTTATAGCTGTCTGTTATAGAGATTTTACTTTATTTTGGTGTACATTTTTCAAAGAAAAACTTGCACCAGAAAAATAATAATAAAAAATATTAAAAGAAAATTAAGTCTGAATGTCCAGCAATATCCTCTTCGCTGGCTTCTTTTAATTGAAAAATATAATCGTCTATTTGAGATGATTATAAGTCATGATACAAAAACAAAATGCCCACATAATGAGTCGCAGACAGTGATAGTAAAGCCTTTTCCGAGTGCAAATGCAAAAATATAGTTCTCCAACTTTTCTGCCGTGCTAAGGAGTTTTTCATACGAAAAATATTATATATGTTTATTTATTATCTATTTATTTATTTTGTATAATCTAATTAAAAAGTATCTTGACATATTCTTGTATGAATTTTTAAACGTGTGAAAAATGTATGTTGCACTTAAAATACGTTTAAAATGACTTAGTAAAAAGAAATAATTAAATATCTTGATAATACAAGCAAACAAATAAACAAACATGTTCAATATTTAAAAATCGTTACAATTTGTTTCGAAATTACAAAACGGCCTTGATGTAGCGTAAATAAGCACTAAAAAATTAATAATTATAATTACTAAATATTTTTTATGATAAATTAATCATTGGACATTTTATCACAAAATAAAATGTAAAATCATTTTTAGCATTTTTTTTTTTTCAAGTTTAGATCCAAAATATTTTCTCGTGCTGAACAGAATGAAAATTTGTCAACTAAATATTTGAAAGAAAAAAAAAAGCCTCTTCTATCTAATACTTTATCTCACAAGCATTTTTTAAATTCATATAAGATTTATATGCAATACAGAAATAAAAATACAGTGTGACTTCAAAAATTCGGCATTCGGAAATCCGGCAACTTCAAATATCTGGCATCAAAACTTCTTCCCACCCCTCTTTTTTTTTTTTTTTTTTTTTTTTTTTTTTTTTTTTTTTTTCAATTGCAACTTACGGGAAAAAGAAAATTGGCAATAGTTTACAAATTAAAAAGTTTGAGATTGAAAGCGACTGATTAACAGACAGCGAAACCGCTGACGCTGCCCTAAATAGTATTGCCGATAACGCTAGTAGAAGCTCAGAGGAGCGTTGATAAGAAGCGGGCGGAAGAAAAGGTGTCACTGGAAAAATGCATAAATTTGACTGCAGAATTAATATCTGCCTTAGAGAAAAAAGACTGCAGTTCCGAAATAGATATTTCTCACGTGTATAAAATCTAAGAACATCTAGTTACAAAAAAAAATAAATAAATAAATAAATAAATAAATAAACTAAAGCAAAAAATTAGAGCTTGCAGAAAAAAAAATTAAAGCGATAAAATTTATATCGATGTCTCTAAAATTGCATTACGAGAAATGACGTTACTGTTTATTAGATTAGTAGATTTTTTTTTTGTTTGTTTTTTTGGTAACAAAGAAATATTAATTAAGGTAAATTATTTTTTCAATTCCTACTATTCGTTCACACTCTCCCTATATTTATTTATTTGTTTATTTATTTATATATCTTGTTCAAATTTTCAATCGTTAATAAAATACTTATTATTCATCCTATCAACTTGAAATAATTTTTTTTAAACTTGTACTGGATGACAATTGATGTTAATACAGTTTTTTTCAAATATTAATTCATTAATTCAATTTTAATTAATTAATTTTAGTTTTACATGGGAGACAAAATGGCGGCCATTGGTTATTGAAGCATTTAATGCATCTTCATATCTATAAGGGGGGTTACCATAGGGGGGACCCTGTTCTGTCTCCCAATACCGCCAAGTTTGTCGCCAACGTTGGCGATATACCGCTAAATTTAGCGACCAAAATGAGTCGCCAAAAGTGACGCCAACTTGGCGATATCTCTATTATTTCGCCAAATTCTCATAGACTTCCATTGTAAACCTACTTGCTTATAGAAAATCAACAAATTGAGATATTTTAATGCAACAAAAACTAATATTAGCTTAAGGGACCATCTCACCGCCTCGAACTGATACATCCGTTCACTAAGCTGCAAATGAAATAGAAGCATTATTTAAATTAATGTAATTCTACAGATATAATCCAGTTTTATAAAATTAAGTTATGATTAATACTCTAAGGGCTTATATGCCTATACGTAATAAAAAAAATTATATCATGTTGGAAAAAGCATATTTTTTTAGCATTTAACAAAAATTATAGAGAAAACAACTTTACAAATTTGCCCTTTTGCTCGGCGGTCAGGGGGTTAAGGGATTATATTAAATTTTTCTTTGATGACCTAAGTAGGAATTGACTTTTAAAACAAAATTTTTATATTACTTGTTTAATATTTAATTTTCTCTTTTTCAAACATAAATCTCACTTGGTTATGAATAAAATCACGACTAAAAGCACCATAAAAATATTGGTAGTAAGAGTAAGTTTAATATTCTTTCAGAAATCCGGAATTTTCAAAAAATCCGGCATAGTCTCGGTCCCGAAGATGCCAGATTTTCGAGGTTACACTGCAATGTGTTAAAGCTGTTTTTCAGCAAAACTTCATATGCATGAGATGATTAAAAAGTAGAAAAAGTTTCTATTACAAAGTTTGTCAAAAAAAAAAAAAAATATTTTCATTATAATGAAACATTTACTTTTATACAGTCAATGGTAAATGCATTTATCAGGCTCATTTTTACCCGACTGAAAAGAAGGGTGATGTGTTTCACGCGTATCTGTGTATGTGGATTTCTTTATACCCTCGCAACATCCCAACGGCTGGATGGATTTTTATGAATGAGGTCTCTATCAATTCGTCTTAACGGCCCGATGGTTATATGCTAGGTTTTGTTTTTATAAATTCAAAATGGCGGCCGTAAAATACGAAATGGCGGAAGAGACGAAAAAAAAATTACGCACACTATTGAGTAGCATATCATTGGATAGGTCTTTCAAAATGAAGACGATGTCTCATTGACTATTTTACAGTCAGAAGCTCCGTTAAAATATTACACAACCTGGAAGTTGTGTATGTATTGTGGATCTCTAGCATTACTGCAACTCTAACCATCATAGACACCTATAGACCTCATCAAAACAGTGTCCATAGATAGGAACTAACAATTAAACACAACATAAAAGTCATCAATACAAGTAAATAAAAAAAAATAGGTAAGTAATATAAACAAGTAATATAAGAAAAAATATTTTAAGTCAATTCCTACTTAGGTCAATATTAGAATTTGTTTTTTTCTCCCATTCTTCTTTCCTTTTGAGTGACGCTTAAAAATGCCTTGATCAAGAAGAGGGCTCTCTCGGTCTTAAAATACCTTGATCAAGAAGATGGCTCTCTCGATTATTGAAAATTAATTAATTTAATTTAATTTAATTTAATTTAATTTAATTTAATTTAATTAATTAATTAATTAATTAATTAATTAATTAATTAATTAAATTAAATTAAATTAAATTAAATTAAATTAAATTAAATTAAATTAAATTAAATTAAATTAAATTAAATTGATTAATTTAATTTAATTAATTAATTAATATTTGAAAAAACTGGATTAACATCGAGTGTCATCCACTTCAAGTTAAAGAAAATTATTTCAGCTTGATTGGATGAATAATAAGTATTTTATAAAAGATTGAAAATTTGAACAAGATATATATAACGAGAGTGTGAGCTAATATAGGAATTGAAAAAAAATAGTTTCACATTGATGAGAAATAATTAATTAGTTCGCTTTTTACGCAGTCGGGTTTTTTGATTTTTTAAATTTAATTGTTTGTTTAGGTAGCTTTCATTACAAAAAGTAAAAAGCTACCTATTGCAGCCGTCCGGTCGAAAGCACTTCCTGAAAAATTTGGTATATTTTCATCGATCATGACTCCCAGACCCCAAAACCACCCTCGCGCAGTGCAGTATTTCTAAAAAAAGCTGGACAAAATTCGAAAAATGAACTTCATTAAAAACCGCAATACAGTAAATTCTGTCTAAGGCGGACTCTGTGCAAGCCGGAAATCTGTCTACCGCGGAAAAATTTTCAAGTCCCGGCGAACCCATAGAAAATAACATTAATTCTTGTTGCATAAGACGGAATCTGTCTAACACGGAAACGGAAATGTTTTTAAGGTCCCACCAAAACCAAAATTTTGCATAAGGCGGATAAAAGGATATTTTAAACATAAAAAGCATTCCGTTTATGAAACTTTAAAACCGATATATATGCATCATATACTCAATGCCGAGAATTTTAATTAAATTCCGTAATATTTAAAAAAAGTTAATTTAAATAATTATAGAAACTGCTTAAATTTTAACGAATTCTTGCATTTAAAAAATGAAATAATCATTTTTCCTATATAAATTTGCATGTAAAAATTATTATTATTAGAAGAATGGACATTTATGAAAATAAGTATTTTCTAAGAACAATATTATGTTTTAAGGTTGTATTCAAATTCAAAGTGATAGCTTACTGTCTCATTCCCAAAGTTATTCTGTCTGTGTGTGCGTGTTTGAGTGTAAACTTCAAATTTTCAGGTATTACAATATTACTAAGAAATTGAATAGCATTTCTCATTTATCTGTAAAGACTTTCAGAATTTCAGTTTTCAACTGATTTTCGAGTCAAGACAATCAATGAAAGATCGCCATCGTCGAGCAGTTTATTACAACTCAAGATCCAACCTTTTTATTGAAAACATAAAACGTTATTCGATTGACATATGCTTCATTCCAATAAATCGCGTGTTCAGAAAACTCGGTCATTGCACGGGTTATTTGTTCTTCGTCGTTTTACCTTGTCTAAGGATATTAGTAAGTGTATCGTAAAAGTGGCTTCAAAATCTAAACTGAATACTCAATCGCTGCAGGATAAAGCAGAAGTTACCAAATTAAAAGAAAAATAATTATCCTGTGGGAGATCTTTGTATTAGGTTTAATTATGGTAAAACTCAAATTTATGATGCTTAAAAAGAAAGAGTTGAAAACATCCAATAGAAAGAGGAAACGTGCTGTGAAAGATAAAGACATTAATGCATTAACTTGTGAATGTTTTTCGATTGCTACACTGTTAAAAATTTTGCAGCATTCTGGCAGGTCATTCGACCGTTTTTTGAAAAAAACGGTTTCATAACCATAATTTAACTATATTCTTACCCTAAATTGGCCAATAATATGGTCAGAATAGTGTTAAATTCACGGTTGTGTAACCGTTTTCGGAAAAAACGGTCAAATGACCTGCCAGAATGCTGCAAATTTTTAACAGGGTACAGTGAAAATTTTGTGGACATCTGGACTATATTGCGAAAATATAGGTAAAATGGATTTTACACCCCGGTGAATAGTTAATGAGTTTCCATAATCTACACAACATTGCCATGTTGCGTGCTTCCTGACGCCCGAAAGATGTCCCACAGCATGAAATTCGTTAATGGAAAGGAAACTTTCATCTACTGATTGAAATGTATCAAGAGAAGGACATATATCATTGCGATGAGACTGTACTATTTTATCGTGTGTGCCAAATAAGTCCCTTGTAAAAAAATGAAGCTAATGCCGCTGAGGTAAAACCTCCAACGAGCGTGTCACTGTTCGCTTTTTGCGAATTTGTAGGGCAGTTTATAAAAAAATTTAGTGATTTGGAAATTGAAAACGACGTCATGTTTCAAGAATGTAAATATTGTTAAACTGCATGTGACATGGAGATCTCAGAAAAAATACTGGTTGTCAATTGATTTAATGAAGTTGTGGCTGAAGGAGTTCAATAGACGAATGATTGAAGAAACTAAAAAATGAAATTTGATCTTCGATAATGCATCTTGTCATGCCGACATCAAACTGTTGAATATAAATTTAAAATTTCTCCCGGCAGGTACTACTGCAGTGACACAACTAATGGATCAATGATTTATTAAAATGCTGAAACCTACTGCAAAAGATATCTGTTGAGGTCGATTATTGCGTCTTTTGATGATTGTTCTTCAGCCATCGACCTGACAAAGAAAAAAAAAATCAGTGTTTTCGATGCTGTTAAATGGATTGCCAAACTTTGCTCAGAAATGCCGCCTGAAAAAACTAACCGTTGTCTTAGGAAAGCAAATGAGGATTACCACGTTTCTGAAAACGTTGAAGACAGCGGTGCAATTCAAACAGGACGGCTTGAGAAGAATTAGGTACCTCGAAATTATATTTCTTGTTCAGGGAAATTAAAAAAAACAATACCGATAGTAGCAGACACTGTTAAAAAATGTGCAGTATTCTGTCCAGTCATTTGACCGTTTTTATCGAAAACGGTTACACAACCGTAATTTAACACTATTCTGACCATATAATTGGCCATTTCATGGTCAGAATATAGTTAAATTACGGTTATGAAACCGTTTTTTCGAAAAACGATCGAATGACTGGACAGAATGCTGCAAATTTTTAACAGTGGACTTACGCGTTAGTATGTAGAATGCATGATAAACCGAAAAAAAAACAAACATCGATAAAGGATTATTTTTTTGATTTTTTAAACTATCATGCGAAACATAAAGTATGTAATTGTATTGATTAAATTAAATGATTTTCCTTAAATTTCAGAATTAGAGCAATTTCTTATTAGTAATATTTATTTTTGTGTTCAAATAATGTGTTTCGAAATTATTAAAAACAATAAATTTAATAATCTAATTTCATTAAAAATTTCGTTATAAAGAACATTACTAAAAGTTACGAACGTCAAAAAATATACGATTTACGCATTTTTTGGAAGGGGAGGAGGCTCTTTTGCATAAGCCGGAATATTGCCTACCACGGAAAAATTTTTCAGTCCCGACCGATTCCGCCTTAGACAGAGTTTACTGTACTTTATATGTTTGTATAGCTTACTAGTCAGTGCTTTAGGTAAAGAGTATCTTAGGAATGTTCGGTAACACTACCCGTCGCGTTATCAGTCTGAACACAGCTGTGCATCGCAGATTTCTCTTTTCTCAGCGCTGTGGTGAGAAGCGCATTATTTAATTGCAATTATTGTTGCATACAGTGGAGATCTGAATAAAACCCTTTATGGACATAGAAGTGGGAGGTATGTAGCTTAAATTACTATATTTAATTTTAGGTATAAAAGAATATAATTACGAATATAGCCACATTGTTTTATCTTTAAAAATAAGTGTAGTTTTTACTAGTTCTTTTAAATTATTAGTGATTTATAAATACCTTTGTCGGGCAAAACTTTTTGTTGGAATATAAAATATAGATATTCCTTGTTATATTCATAAAATAAAATCTTGCCCCGATTTGCACCAATTTTTTTTTTTTTTTTTACTGTTTTATAAAAAAAAAATGGTATCAGAAGACTATGATATTTTGAAAACTAAAAATCTTCATTTTTCATTTAGAAACTTCAGTGACAGCAAAAGATCTTTCAAGAAAAATTCTGTTTGATCTTAAGCAAGATTGTTCTAATAAGAGAGTAGATGAAAAATTATGTTTCATGGAAAGTAAAGTTTCAAAAATGACGAAATGTCCGATAGACAAACAAGTATAATAGGTGCCAAGTTGCCACTAATCCTCCGTAATATGTGGTTTAATTTAACAATGGTTTAATACATTTCCTACCGGAATTTTTTTTCAGAGATGAAATTAAATAAGTTCCACGTAGAAGACTGGAATTAAATGAATAAAGATTCATCAAATAATTTTTCTGGTTCGAAACTTTGTTAAACTGGGTTAAATTAATCCACGCATTACAGAAGATTAGTGCGAGCTTGGCACCTCTGTATCATTAAAACATTCGTTAAGCCGTTTCAAATCGGATTTTAAAGAAAAATGGGAGGCTGGAAATAGGGCAAAAAGTCGTTTTCTTAAGATAAATGAACATTGGCTTAACAGTTCCATAAAATTAGCTGTAGAAAATACTGCTTGTACAATATCAAAAAAGGTAGACCAACAAAAGATTTCGCCGATTTGTGTGACAGAAGCAATTGACAAAAAACAAGAGGTTTAAGGGAGCAAGTTCCTCTTGATCAATTAACATATGCAGCTAGTACAAATCAACGAGCTGTTTGTAATATTGATGCCTCGACATTCATAAAAGATATAACTCTAAGTAAACAAGAGATACAAAATACAGAAAAATTATAACTTCAGCAAAAAAAAATCCCACCATTAAGAACCATGCTCCATCAATTATTAATCAATGACTTATCAATTTTTGTAGAAGCTGATCTAACGAGAAAGCAATGGGAATTTATTCATAACGTAAATAAGACTATTTACTTATTATTCTCTGATTAAGAAAGCGAAGAAAGATTGCTATATAAGTGAGGAGTCGATGAATGTGACGGAAACAAGCGCTGAAGTTAACCTACAGATCTTCTTGATCACACCTCTTTAAGACTGTGTAAATATTTAGAAGAAGTTATTCTAAATAATACAGAAGCAGAAAACCACAATTTAGAACAAATATCTAAATGGTGTTGCGATGGCTCCCAACAATCGCAATTTAAACAGATATTTCAGAATACTTCTCATAGTGATGTAAAATATATTTCAGAGTTCTCTTGTTCCTTTACGTTTAGAGGCACTATCCAGTGGACATAGAATTGATGTTAAGAAATTTGAAAATTACACTGAAGAAGCTGCAAATCTTTATGTCGAATTATATGGGTAGCACCCAATGTCACCAACAGTACATAAAGTTTTAGCACATGGGGCCACAGTAATTAAACATGCAATATTGCTTGTCGGTCAACTTTCGGACGAGGCTGCTGAAGCTAGAAACAAACCTTTCCGCCAAACGTTTTGCCGAAAATTTTCTCGAGAGCAATGTAATAAAAATCTTTTGAACAGATGTTTACTAAATTATGTTCCTTTTATAAGTAGTTCAAGACCAAAGTCTAAATGGAAAAAAGCCTTTTTCTAGTGAAACAACCAGAAACACCATACGGACAACATCCAGAATAATAGGAAGATGAGGATGAAGACGAAACAGATGAAGATGAATCTCATTAGAATAGTAAGTTACAGAAAGAACTTGTTATAAATATGTAAAAAAAAACCAGAATATTTCATTAAATATCATAAATGTTTATTCTAAACTGATTTAAATAGTAGTTTACTTATTAAAAAGCAAAGATTTTTTGTAAATTCGTAAAAAAAATTATACGTTTAAAATATATATATATATAATGACTCTAAATAGTTTTTTACAACATTTCAACTTGATATAGATCATAAAATAATTTTGTCCATATTTTTCATAAAATACTCCTCTGTGCTCCGTTCAAATGTGACATATATTATATATAATGTATTCATTTATGGTATGTATCTGAATTTTGTAATGCGACAACTCTCGTATTTATAAACCGATTTGGATGAAATTAATTGTATGCATAGTACATACAAATGTCTCGACCGAGTTCGTTGGCCAGCTTCATCCGCCCCCTTGTTTCAGAATGGTGGCCATTTAAAAATTTTAAAAAGCGATGCAAATTAATTAAAAACTGAAAAATATAATTTCCTCAAGAGTTTGACCCTAATACAAGGATTCGGAGCATATTTTGTTTTGTCTTTATCTTAAAAAATAGCTGAGACATAGCAGTTTGAATTTCTAGGGTGTTGACATTTTGAAACAATCTGATATTCGTCATGCTGTAACTCTCGTATTTATAAACCTATTTGGATAATATTGATTATATGCATAGTACCTACCAATGTCTCGATTGAGTTCGTTGGCCAGCTTCATCCGCCATCTTGTTTGAAAATAGCGGCCATTGGTTACTGAACAGCATTTAATGCATCTTCATACCTGTAAGGCGGGTTACCATAGAGGGACCCTGTTCTGTCGCCAAATGCCGCCAAGTTTGTCGCAAACCTGGCGATATATCGCCAAACTTGGTGACCAAAATTAGTCGCCAAAAGTGACACAAACTTGGCGATATCTCTAATATTTCGCCAAATTCCCATCGACTTCCATTGTAAACCAATAGGGTTTACTTGCTTACAGAAAATCAACAAAATGAGATATTTTAATGCAACAAAAACTAATATTAGCTTAAGGGATTATACTAATTATATTTAAGGGAGCCCAAGTAAATTAAATTATGAATAAAAGTAACATGATACAATACTTAGCATGCTTTCCCAAACATAAATTTTAAGGAAGACTAAACTGGTCGCCAAGGGCGGCTAGTAGCTTACTAATTTGGCGCTATTCTTATTCAAATTCAGTACTGACGAATATTCTCTTATCGGGTTCGTCGCATTTTAGCTTCTTAAAATTTGAGTAAAATTAGCTTCGAGTAAAACATGCAAAATTTTAAAGCCAAGATTATATGAAAGCTACCTCTTCCTCCCGGCACATGCCGAAAGAACTTTTTTTTATCTTTTGATTTTGTAGACGTTGAATTACATAAACCTGCGATGGTTGTGTTTTTTAACTTTTAATAATTCGTTTTTATGTATTTTTAGCGCTGCATCCGAAAATGACCTTCATTTTAAACCATCACGGTAGGATTTTTCGCAAATCGTAAATTTCAAACTTAAAAATTAAATAAATAGCGAAAATCTGATTCTATAAAATAGATGTAAAACATTTTTCTTTTCGATTTAATTTTATTTAATTCAATAATTTATTCCATTTTCTTGGTGTATACTGAGGATTCTTGCAGCTAAACAGCTCAAGGGTTTGATGATGACCAATGAGAGGGGAAACATCGCTTTTACTAATTTTGAACTTTTGAACTTTGAAATTTACGATTTGCGAAAAATCATAACGTGATGGTTAAAAATGAAGGTAATTTACTGATTCAGCGCTAAAATATACATAAAAATCAATTATCGAAAGTAAAAAACACAACCATCACATGTATTTTATATTATAAGATTTTCGTTTTTTTTTTTTTTTTTTTTTTTTTTTTTTTTTTTTTTTTTTTAACTTGGAAATTTACGATTTGCGAAACCACATATTATACTGAATGTATATTTTAGTGCACTACATAAGTTCATATCAATTTCATTCTGTTCGAAAGGCTGTAACACCATTAAAATGCCCTTGAAATAATTTTTCCCTATTGGCCGTAATGTAATGGAAAACTTTTAAATGTTCCTGTAATTAAACTATAGATCCGATTTTCCTAAAATTTGAAATGACTCGACAAAATTTTGCAATAGTTATATATTTAAAATTTCAGGCCATTCGGTTGGTTAGTTTTTGCTCTGTTATGTGTGGACCAACGGAGAGACAGACAGACGGACCGAGCGACGACTATAGGTGCTACTTATTTATATAATTGCGAACGTACCTAAAAAACAACCCCTCCCTACTAATTCTGCAACAAGTAATTTTATAAGAATATATTAATATCGATCGATTATGAATAAAGTCTACTACTTAATGCTATTCATAATCTGTGCTTCGAGAGCTGTCTACATATCAAAATTTGCACTCGGGCCATTCTATGTCACGTGTGTGACAGCTTTTCTACATATTTCTGTTGTTTTATCAATGTTATTATATCCTCAAATTAAATAAACCATGCTAATATGAAAATCTAGAGTTTTTGTTGTTTTAAATGTAAATTTTATATTTTAACAACTTATAAGTCAATAGATATAGGTATTTATGTAAGTTTTGCGCTCAGGACATTTTGTCAGTTTTTCATGGGATGACCCTGAAACGGACAGATTACTTAGGTCTAGGACTTAAAATGTGGAGATTTTTATTATCTATTATTTTTATTATTTATTTATTATTAAAAAGGAGCAGCTTACTAAAGTATAGGACAGGGTTGGCGAACCTAATGGCACGCGTGCCGTAACTGGCACGCGGGAAGATATTTTTGGCACGCCGTTTATTGAAATTCTAAATCAAAATTCATTCAAATTATCAATATTCTGCAACCTCTTTATTTTTTTTTTTATTAATACACGAGCATCATTGAAAATAGCTTTTCTTTTCTATAATAGGTACTTGTGTACTTGTTATATCCATAGCTGTCAACTTGTGCGGATATTTGCTACCACTAAAATTTAGCAGAAATTCCTGCCTTACTTAATTATAAACATTTACTGCAATTTGGCGATTGAATTAGGCAAAATTTTCTACTAAATTTTAGTGGTAGGAAAAATCCGTACAAGTTGGCAGCTATGTATATCACTGAATTTCCCGCTTAGAAATATAATAGACCCTTCCCAACTCCCCATTTCCTCGATTTCGTTATAATGACACCTATGATTCGCATAGAAAGAGAGAAAACTAGCAAATCAAATTATTCTTTGCTATAATATTTCTGCATAATTTAACGCGTTGTGGCCTGCACATGAGGCTTTATTTAACTTTTACTAGAATTTGTTAAAATAACAAAAGTTTTTCATAAGTTATGAAAAAAATAATAATTTTATTGCTAAAACATTTGTAAAATGAAATGAAAACTATAATTATATTTTTCTATAATTATTTCTGCGATTAATTAATCTTTTCATGTGAAAGATGTTTTGGTTCGAGTTTTCTATATTATACATTGTTTAATTTAATGTGTATGTTGGAGTTGGTATTACCCGCAGGTATGTTAGATATATTAATAATAATCTAATAATAATAAATAATTTTGACGCTATTATTTATTATTATTAGAATTAAACTAACTTATAATTCATTATTAAATTAATTTGCTATTTTTTTTGCGGGAAAGAGACGTAAGGGGGGGGGGGGCGTTGTTGGCACGCCATGTTCAGTTGAATTTTTTTTTGGAAAAATATTGGCACGCGGATGTAAAAAAGGTTCGCCGACCCTGCTATAGGACTTAAAAGTGGAGATTTTTAAACCTATTAAAGGGCTAATCCATACCACGTGCGGAACAGCTTTTCTATATATTTCTGCTGTTATAACAATGCTATTGGATCCTCAAATTAAAACAACTATGCTAATATGAAAATATAGGGGTTTTTTGTTTCTTTTAATGTATAGTTTATGTTTTAACAACATATAAGTTAGTAAATATAGGTATTTATGTATGCGTCATATGGGGAACATTTTGTCAGTTTCTCGTGGAAAATTGTCCATAATATGTCGTTAATGGACCATTAATATGTCCATTGTCGAATATGGACCATTAATATGTACATATTCGACATCTTATTTGAGTTTCTTTCTTATAAACAAACAGTCCAGCAATTTTTATCTCATAAGGAGAAAAAAAAAAAAAAAAAAAAAAAAAAAAAACGTAATTGTAAATGGTATTGTCAAGTAACAAATTTAAAACATCAGTCATAAAAAGAAGTGATATCTCATGTGAATACCACATAAAAATCTATTTACAATTGCCTCAAAATCTGTTACAGTATATATGGAAACTGCTTGGCGAGCTGCAAGCATGTGTAGCGTTTGTGAATCCGTATGACTGTAAGGTTAGTCGGTTATACCTGTGTATGGGTGCGCTATTTAAGAGGGAATTTGCTTTTAGAAGGCTGAAATGGCTGTTTTAGAGCATTTTTTCTTTTTCTTATTTTCTTTTCTTTTTTTTTTTTTTTTCGTCTCGAATAAAGATTTTAGCACTTTTTTTGTTTCATGTTATTTATTATCATTTAATGAACATTTCAGAATTTGTTTAACACGTCATAAGTAATCCTTTATCCATATAATAAATAATTTTTATACACATCATGACTTTCATGAATAAGTAAGGATGTAGTTCGAGTTGCGTGGATGGGTGTCCTAGCGTGCGGGCTGTGCTCTTCCGATCGGAGGGAATTCGATAGACCGCCAGAATCATTTGTAATCAATGTTCCTTAAGGATTAGGAAAGTAGTTACTACTGTCTGGAGCTTCAAGCACTTTGAGGTCAAAAGGTTGAAAATCAACAAAGCGGAAGCGATTTGAAACAAGTTGGAAATTGCACGTCAAACGTGGCAAATGAGGTGCGTTCGTGCTATAACTAATTTTATAAATATTTTTTGCACCGCATATTATACTGAATATATATTTTAGTGCATTTCATAAGTGCATGTAAATTTCATTCTGTTCGAAAGGCTGTAACATCATTAAAATGCACTTGAAACAATTTTTCCCCATTGGCCGTCATGTAACGGAAAACTTTTGACTGTCCTTGTAATTAAACTATACAACCGATTTTCATAAAATTTGAAATGACTCGACAGAATTTTGAAATAATTAAATATTTAAACATTCAGACTATTCGGTTTGGTAGTTTTTTGCTCTATTATATGCAATAGGCTCTTCGTATTTATATAATTACGAACGCTTCTAAAAAAAGTCTATTTCTGATTCCTTTTTTCGCACTTTGGCGTGCTTCTAAAAATATTTATTTTTTATAAAATTAGTTGAAAGTGGCCCAAATTTAAATAAATTATATTACTTTTAGCCCTGCTTTTTTCCTTGGGTCTATACGACCCGAAATGAAATGCTCATAAATTTTTTACTAAAAATTGTTTTTGCTCAAAATGTTAGGTATATAAGAACAAACTCGTCAAATTTTGAACAAAATCAATTTTTAGTAAACAAGTTTTGATAAATTAAATTTTAATTCGGGTCATATAGACTCAAGAAGAGCAGCTGGGTTAGTTAAAAAAAAAATTAGCAAGATCGGTTTAAGGGGTCCGGGAAAGCAAAATTCAACTAAAAAATCGATTTTTACTTTTTTATATATCATTAAATAATTTAAACTTTTACCTTTCCAACGATGTGTCACTCATGTTTATATATAAAAAAACTAAGTGTTGAAATTAATCATTCTTTCTAAGAGTACTTCAGAGCTTAATGGCCATTTAAACCTTTAATTGAATTTTTCTCAAAACTTGGATTTTTCATGTTTATGTTCCTTTTTTTCAATATCTATTAAACTTAAGAACTCAGATTTTCATTTAATACTTATATTGTGATATATTGTATACTTTAACACAGGGATTTAATGATTTGTTGAGAATTATTTATTTTAGGCAGTGAAATCTTACCAAAAATGCTAATTTAAAAATGACTTTCAGTAAATAAATAATAATTAATTTTGAGTTTCACTTAGAAAGAAAATGGTCTGTTAAAATACGTAAATCATGTTATTTTAACTACTCTAAAAAATATAGACCTCTGTCTTTCACCATTTCTGAGGAAAAGGTGCATAAAGTAATTTTGTACCCCGCCCCCTTACGATATCATACATTATCATCTCTCGATCCCCCCCCCCCCCCCCCGCTAATGATATCGTTATCAATGTATAAAAATTCTTTAATTTTTTTGGGATTTTTTTCTTTTGTTTGCAATGATATACAAATATGGTTACATTTATTTTTCGCATACTTCATTGATTCAGATGAATATTCAGTCAATAAAATATCAGTTTATATATCAAATAATACTTAAAAGAAATAGTTATTATTTAAAAGTATTTAATAATAGATTTTTGTTACATAATGCATTCAACAGTGATTATATCTTTTTGGACTTACCCCCTGCAGGGGGTGGGGCAGACAGAATTTCTTATCAACAAAACAGGTCGATAATATTCTTTCTCTTTATATTTACTAGTAAACACAAATATCATTTCAAACATACTTCGCATATGGTTTGTCGGACAGCGGATTAAGTATGCATATACGTATGACAGAAGAACTGGAATGCCAAACGTTGGGGTGTTCATATTTTGGAATTGAACATTTTTATAATCATTTAATGATTTTAATAATAACTTTGTACTTTCATAAAAATAGACAACATACTAAAAAAATATAACATACTATTTTGATGTAAAGACCAAGTTATAAATAAAAATGGATCAAAAATGATATAACCATATCAAAAGACAACCCCTCTCCCCCTAGAGATATGTTACGATATCATGTGCCAGACCCCCCTCCCTCCCTAAAATGATAACGTTATATATGCATAGCCCCATATAGGATATACCCTGTATAGCCAAAGTATGCAAATTCATAAGAACATATGCATTAACATATGGTTTGGACTCTATTAATATGTAATATTTCCAGATTGATCAGTAATTTTTGCATTAATAACTAAAACAATACAATAACAGTATGTATTAATTTTTTTTCTTCGATTAATCCGAACCTCATTTAGTATGTAATATTTCCAGATTGATCAGTAATTTTTGCATTAATAACTAAAACAATACAATAACAATATGTATTAATTTTTTTTCTTCGATTAATCCGAACCTCATTTAGTAAAAACGCATTTGAATAAAAATCTCTGTTTTAAAAAAGAAGATATCTAATCATGCTTCAAATATTGCAATAGAATACATTTAGTTAAGAAATATTTTTCTTATGTAAAAATTTAAAAAAAAAATGTTCTAAATAGTGAAATTACGGTAAATAAACAAGAAATTTTTCTCTTAAACGAAATTCTGTGAAACAAACATATGTGCTGTTACAGGTAAATAATTGTATACAAAATTTTGGAATACTTTCGAATTGCTTTTCACACGGAAAAATTATTACTGCAATGCTGCAAAAGCAATTTTAAGAAATACAAACATATGTTTTTCTGACTGCTTCACATTATTTGAGTTATATCGGCAAACGCATTTACTGAAATGGACGTTTAAATAGCCTGTCTTTTAGCTAAAGAGAGGTTTAGCGTTTACTTTATTTATGCTTTTTTTTCTTTTTGAATAAAATGGGATAGATTCTTTTTGGACATCTGAAAGTACTCAATTCAATAAATACGTTCGGCTTTAAACGCAAGATGGCCTCGATGAAATCGCATTCTGATATTAAAAATATAATAATAGCATTAGCATGGATGAAATGAAAACGGAACAGTCACGAAATGAAAAGGAATTATTTATTTTCAAAAGTAATCATCAAAATTACACAAACACTTGTCCCACTGTTCTACTAAGCGGTGAAAACCTCGTTCGTAGAAAAAGTTTGGCTGAGATTGAAACCAATTTCGAACGATGTCCATGACTTTGTGGTCCGGATAAAAAGTGGACCCTTCAATGTCTTTTTTAGTGGACCAAAGATGTGAAAGTCACATGGTGAAAGATCCGGGCTGTACGGTGGGTGCTCCAACACACTCCAACGAAATTGCGCAAGCATGCTCTGTGCGCGAGATGTCATATGTGGCCGAGCATTGTCGTGGAGTAAAATCACTCCAGAGAACAACTTGCCAGGCCTCATGGTTTTGATTGCTGCACGCAAGCGTCCCAGTGCACGTATTGCGCAAACGTTCCGTTGCATTTCAATATTTTTAATTTTGTTTTTCGCTTTTGCATAGGCTTTCTAAGGCCGATTACTAATTGGGCATCTCCGTACCTTCTCAATTTTTGTTATAGTCATTATTATTTTTCTTTCGGGGACACTTTCACTTCTAGAACCAGTTTCGAAACTCGAATGTGTTCGTGGCGTATTGGGTGCGTGCAATCCTTGGCTTTTGCTACCAATATTTTCGAATATAAATTTTTGCCATAATTAATGACACATTTTTCGTGAATATTTTGCTCATTTCTATTTAAAAAAACTGGTTTTTAATAATTAAAAATTGTGTACATGATGCTCGTTGCGAAGGGGTAAATGTAACATTTGAAACATGTTTATGAACGGATAAAAATCTGTTCAAATTAATAACTAAGTTAGGTAACTAGAGTTAATTGTTATTAATTCCTAAAGTTTATCGTTGTATAATTTCCGTTTTCATTAACAAAAAGATTGGTAATTCAACCATTGAATTACCAACTCATAAATCTTTTTTTTTTTTTCTCTATAAGTGGAATTCTCATCAATATTTATTTTATTCTTTGTTTAATTATGTAACTAAATTATATTAAGTTTCATAAGATTTTTTTCACTACATAATCAATTAAAACTTTCATTGTCGTTTCTATATTTATTATAAAAATATTTAATCTCAGAAGATTTTACATTATATAACCAAATACACTTCAATTGTCGTTTTTGTACTTAAATAATAATAAAAAAAATACTTTAACAATACTTTCTTAAAAATCTGTTTTTTTTTTTATCGTATTCAGTTAAATGGATTTTTAAAAATGATATATTAAAACAAAATAATTCTATTTAAACTAATAAAATTTGTTTAAAAACCCTTTGGCCTGTTAGAAATTTCGAAAAAATAAATAATTTTTCACCTAAAGTTTTCTCTATGAACACGAAAATCATATTGTATTAGAAAGAAGTCGATATCAAAAGTAAAAGAGCAATTTTGGAGCTATAGGAAGTAGAACTCGCTGCTGTAATGTGACAGTAACGAAACCTTTAAAAGCTTCTTTTTTCAAAACAGCATTTTAAAAATATATGAGCACTCTATACATCCGCCAATTTTCATCAGTAAACTTGAATCTTTTTGAAATTTTGTCGTCACCTAATTTGCTAGTAAAATATGTATTTTTTTTTCATTTTTGATATATCGCTTTTCTGTGATTTTGACACTTAAAGGTGCATTAATAAAGATGATTTAATGCTATCATTAAGACAACATCACTCCACAAAAAGGGCACGAAGCCTTTAAATTTGTAAACCAGTATTTCAGTATGTACATTTTTCCCTTGTCTCAATCCAAGTTTTGAGCAATTAAGGGGTCAGTTTACCTTTTCAATAATTTTATTTTAAAAAATATGGTCCAAATGGTTAAACATGGTTAAATTCTCACTGCATTTCAATGTTCAGCTAAAAGTATATTTTGAAAAAGAAAAATTTTTACTTCATATTTAATTATTTTTTTTTTTAAATTTTATAAAAATTTCAGTTTTTTTAAATCCCTACTACTTTTTTAAAAACTGATATTTTTGCCCATTTTTTTTTAAAGATTTTCAAATGTGTATTACAGAAGTCTGCGCATGGATTTTTAGATACATCTAATATCACATTTAATATAATTCTTTTTTTACTGATATATGTAGTGTAAAACGATGAAATCTAACACATCTTCATATACTTTTTTTTTTAAATAGCAAAAAACCTGAAGGCTAATTTCATGCGCAAATTTATCACAATATATAATAAAGAACATGTAAAAAAAAAAGTTTAAATCTCTATCTCAAAAATAAAAAATGCGTTAGCATTTTTAAAACATGAAAGTGAAGAAAATGTGAACATGGAAGAAAAAGCCATTTAAAGTTTTAATTCGTGTGAGTAATTGCGCTGAGTGTATTAACGAAATTTACAATACCTGACGATATAATTTCCGTATGGGTAAAAATGAGCTGTCAACATGTTCACAATTAAATAGGATTTCTTTAATATAAAAAAAAGAAAAATCGATTTTTTGATCAATATTAAGGTAAACTGCCCCCTTAAATAAGTAAAAATTACATTATAGGAAAACTGGTGCCAGTTGGTGCCCAATAATTAAAAGAAGTACAAATCGTCAAGGATGGCTTAATTACACAATTTTTATGATTATTTTACTCATTTATTTCTATTTTAAAAAGTGGTTCTTAATGATTAAAAATTATGTACGTGACGTTTGTTGCGAAGTGGTAAAATTAACATTTGTAACACGTTTATGAAGGGGTAAAAATCTTCTCAAATTAATAAAGAAGTTATGTAACAGGGTTAATTGTCATGAATTCCAAAGTTAATCGTTGCATGATCTTCCTTTTTATTAACAAAAAATATGACCAATATGAATACAGGTGGGTTCAGTTAGTGACTTGGAATACTGTTAGTGGGCATTTATTTTCCCTCATAGTACAGTTTCATATGAGATTAACTTTGTAATCGAAAACTATCAATTTGGTTGTGCGTTGAACCATTTTTGCGATTTTTGCTGTTACAGATATTATTTTCACATGCCCCCAAAAGGCACGTCACGCACTACTAGATTTTGGAAACTTGAAATGTTTTTAAAACATGATGATGGAAAAGAAAACCAACGATTTGTTTTCTTGTCAAAATCAAATTATATTTTCCAAACAGCAAGATGCAGAAAACGTTCGTTTTGATTCAATAATCATATAGGCGATAATATAAAGAACTATTATTTTTCTATAGTTCTGTATGAGAGTCTGTTCAGCATTGCAGTGGCGGCCAGAGAATCAAATAAGAGAGGGGGCCGATATCAACAGCAAAACAAAGACCACTGCCTTCTCCCTTCTCATAACATTAATTTAGTATCAATATATAGATTTTTTAAAGGCGAATATTGTTATTTGAATAATAAACCAATGATAATATTGTCAATAATCTTCTTTTAAAGTGTTTTATATTTGTACTCATGCGTTATCTGTTATTTCTTTCTTCTTTATAAAATATTTTTGGAACGTTAAAAAAAAATAGACGTCTGGATAAGGGCTCTAATTACATAATTTACACAATTTTATTTTGAAATAAAATTGATAAAAATATTTTTCAGAATGCTCCACAAGGGGGAGGCAGCGTACATAATTCAATGGAACCCCCTGTTTGCTGCCGACCACAGCAACCCATAAAGACCATTCTTTATCCCTTTTTATAAAACAGCGAAGGTGGGGGCAAAGGCACGCACGGATAAAAATACGCACAGGCTGATTTAATACGAACGCAACATTTTTTCAATGTTAAACACTAGTCAACAGTTAGGCTTCAATGGGACCAGTTGTGTGTTGATAACATGCAAAGAATATTGCCTTCCGTGCTAAAAAATTTCGTAAGTTTCAATTTTTCATTTTTGATGTAATAAAAAGAAAAAGGATCGATTGTTGAGATGATAATACTGCAAACGCCTACAAATCCAAAAATTCAATGAAGAACGGAAACTTTTTAACTTCTAAATGACGTGTATTTCACTTCGATTGCATTTCTGTAAACTTTCAGTTAGTAGGTTAATCAAAACGGAGCTTGGCCCCTTCACTGCGGGTTTTGACTCCAATTAAAGTGGCTGACATGCAAAACAATGTTTTTTAAAAAATTGCTATTTCTTCTGAAATTATAATTTGACAGAATCTAGGCTGATGGTTAGGTTTTAATATAAAAATTTATTGAGCCATCAAACAAATTTAGATCAATGTGCTCATTAAAAATAAAAATTTATGGAAAGTATGCATATCTTTGCCCTACCTACGTTATATGATTCTAGAAACTTTTACATCTACACTTCCGGTGAAACTAAGAGATTTTTTTTTGTTTTCTTTTTTAAAGTCATTTAGGGTTCCAAAATTTGTATTGTACCCGGGCCTCTTAAAGTGAAGACCGATCATTTTATTTTTAAAGTAATGTACCAATCTTTGAGTATTTAACTTTAAGCAGTTCTTGCATGTTAAGTACGACCAGTTTTCGTAAATTTAGGCACTCTTTTCATTTTTTGTGCATAGCTTTTTGCATACCGCCGGCCTTTTATCAATCCCGAAAATTCCAGGAAATAACAGTAACGTAATCCCGGGGTTTGCGGGGTCAAAAATTATCCCGGATTTTGCAATCCTGTAGCTTCCATTCTCTTTCATGGAATCTCCGCCATATTCACCATACACGTCTAATATTGAGCAGTGAGATTTCCATAATGTTAGTTCTCTGCAAAATTCTTTGCCATGTGATATGTTAAATTAAGGGGTCTCAAGACTCATAAAATTGAAAAAAGAGAAAAAAAAAAAGACCATTTTCAGCATTTAATACCTTAAAATGTATATGATTTTAAAACGCAATTTTTATTTGGATGAAAGATGTTTGTATGTTCTTTTAATTCATGTATTTAAAAAATGGTAAGATGCATAATTTATTTTCATTGGGGACTCCAAACTGTCAGACACTTGGCAAGCAGAAAATTGGTATAACCGCTAATGCGCAGGATTATGAAATAAATTTTGCAACTAGAATGAAAATTTTGGTGTCTACTTACACTTCAGATTATAATGATTTCCCTGAACCTAAATGAATTTGTATTTAAAGTATTTTCATATTTTTAATACGAAGTGGTATTTAGCTAATGCAAAATTTTGAGCATTTCAACAGTATATTCACTTTACAAAAAAAAATTTTTGAACAATAAAAAGAAAATTTTAGGTTCAGTTTATACAGACTAACATAAAACATATGTTTTGAAAATTTCATGAAAAAATATTGAGAAGTTTTTGAGTATCGTGCACGTTATGCCCAAAAACGTCATTTGGAGAAAAATGACTTCAAAGTTTCGGAAACGCCGCTTGAGCTATTGAGCGGGTATAATTCTAAAACTATAACATCTGTTCCAATGGGAATTTCAAGGAAACAATTATATCAAAATGTTCAGAAAATATACGACTTTGACATCTAAAAAAATTTTAATTTCGAAAATTTTGAAGCTTTAAGATTCCTGAGACGCCTGCTTGTAAACTAGCACCTTGTTCAGTTTTTCTCCTATAAAAACTTTCTAGTGTACCAGTTTTTATGCAATACCCTGAAAAATTGTGAATGATCAAAGAATCAAATAGGCAATATATCATTGAGTTATCTTTGGTTTTTATATTGAAAGCGACATTTGGACTCCTGGAATATGCCGTGACTTTTCAGTCAATCCAAATCTCTTAGTGATAATACCAAAGCATGAATAAACAATAAAATATAGATATATTTATTTAAAATATGTTGTTTTAACTCGTGTGTGTGTGTGTTTCCATGTTGTATATTCTTCTCATGTGTTTCTTTCAAATAATTAGAAGATCTTTTAGTTGGAACGCCCCATCGCCAAAAATCGTTAAAAAAAAAAAAAAAAAAAAAAAAAAAAAAAAAAAAAATCGAATCACACTTCAAATGTTACGCAGAAAGAAAATCTTTAAATGAATATACTTATTATTTTCTAACGGCTCATTAAATATATTGCATCGCTAAATAAAATATAACAAGGTTCATAATAGCGAATTTGCGGTTGGAAAAAATCCTTTTTTTATCTAAATAGATGTTTTGACGGGTGATTCTTCTCTCAAACGATATCCTATGAAACAGGCTATGTGTTGTCACAGATAAAGAATCTAAGAACATTTTGGAACCTATTCAAATTTCATTTCACACGAAAAAATCATTACTGAAATTCTGAAAAAGTAATGTTAAGAAGTACAAATATATCTTTCCCTGACTGCTTCACATAATTTAAACTTGATCGAAAAAGATATTTATTGAAGTAAACGTCTAAATAGCCTGTCTCTTCGTAATGAGATGATTTTACTTTACATTTTGAATAAAATATCGCAGAGTATTTGTAGGTTTCTTTAAGTACTCAGTATGATGAATGCACTTGATTTTTAACATGATATAACCTCGATATATTCACGTTATTTAAAAAAAGTATTTCAGGAACATAAAACGTTAAAATTAATTACTACAGGAGTATTGCTGTCTTTTTTTAGTTTTTTTTATGATATATAAAAAAAAATCTTTCGTTATTACGTAATTATAGAAACTAGTTATCATGTTTTGCAAAGACTAGATGGTTCATAAATAAATGATATAGAAATGCAAGGAAAATATTAACCTCCTCGGTTCTGAAGTATCACGTGTGATTCTTCCAAACCGAGGAGAATATAAACTAAACTATTTGATTTTTTACATTTTTACTTTACTTCTGTATAGCTGGATGTTTTTTACTTTGAATCAAAACCAATAAATGGCAGCACTGTTGATTATAAAATAAGTGTTATTTTCATCTGAGTTTGCAAAATGCATTCCAGACAATGTGTACAAGAAAGTAAGAAAATTTCATAATTAATTAACTTAGACCGCTTTACAATGAAAACGTTTGAGGATTTGTAGATTATTCAATTAATTAAAGGACTTCACTGCACCACGTGTCATATCTGGCACATACCTAAAAACATTATAATTTTCATTATTTGCCATGAATTTGGCTAATATTATCACTGTAACTGATCAAGAACAATCCAACGAATGAATAACACTTATTTTGTCCAAGTCAAATGGCTGTATTATACAAAAAATTAGAATTTGTTCTTCGGAAACAAAAAAAAAAAAAAAAAAAAAAGTCTATCAAGCTATTAAGGTAAGATTTACTTTTATTATTTGTACTGAATACTTAAAAATATTAATATAATAAAAGTTGCAGTGTGTTACGCAGATAAAATTAATTAGTTTAAGCTCATTAGTTGCAAAATATAATAAACTATTTTAAAACCCTAAATGTGTACATATGGTACATACCATAAAATATCAAATTTTAGCTGAAATTTTGAAATTTAATTTCTTCTTACTATTTTTCCCATTATTAGACCAACGTATAGATTTAAAAAAATCATAAAAATAGAAAAATTCGTGCAGTGAAGGCTTAATTTATTACTAGACGAATTTAGGTTATCGATAATTAAATCGATATTTTAAGGGTGTTAGTAATTTTAAATGTGTATTCGTGAACCTAAATTACCAGCCCCTAAAGTATAAGTTTCACATAACCGGCTCCTTCTGTCATCTATGGTGTCTTTTTGTTTGTGCAAAATCAATTAATGTGTATTCGCAGTGTTATTTTACCTCCGGGTTTAAAGAGGTTATAACAAAAACTTTTAACCGCTACCATCGAAATACTCAAGGCCAGAGGACACGAGTTGTGACGTCATCACTAATCGACCGACTTCTCACTAGTGTTGGAATTCACACCGGAAAATTTTGAATAGCAATTTTCTTTCGTTTTATTTGTGGGATCTTATAAAACAATAATAACTATTTAAACTTACTGGTGACAGTTTGGAATCCCTAAATAAAAATTCAGCCAGATGCGGAATGCCACAATGTTGCCGCATCTGGCTGATCTTTTATTGGGGGATTCCAAATTCTCACCAGTAAGTTTAAATAGTTATTATTGTTTGATAAGGTTGTAGCTATTCCACATATAAAATAAAAGAAAATTGCTATTCAAAATTTCCCGGTGTGAATTCCAACACTAGTTAGAAGTCGGTCCATTAGTGATGACGTCACACCTCGTGTCCTCAGGCCTTGAGTATTTCTATGGCAGTGCTTTTAATACGTTCGTTGATTGCGGTTGTCGACAACCCCTCCACGTTTTGCGCAAATATTGAAATAATTTATTTACACCAGAAATTACGATAAAATTTATTAAAAGAAATAATAAAAGATTTTCTTCATAAATACTATAACAGAAAAATTTTATTACAAAATTCCGGTGTGACTGCGGCATTTAGACATTAAAATTAAATACTTCAGATAATATCCCACCACATTCAATGTGTTAATGTACAGGGCAGCCATGAGATAACGTGTGCTGTTCTGGATCCTCTAGAGAGAAATTTATTAGGCAAAATATAACAAAGCTTGCGTACGTGCTCTGTGAAAATATGGTTTCGATTCACACACACGTACACACATATATATAATTAAAATAAAATCACATGTGTAAAAAACAAAGAAAAAGACAATACAGAAAGTAAAACCATAAAATCGAAATTATATATATAAAATAGTACTAAATGCCGCCAACAAGCGATATGGTGTTGTTGTAAGAGTAATACGCGCGTTACTTGATAGCGCAATTGCCTAATACATAGCTACCAACTTTGACGCTTTTTTACTACCACTAAAATTTAGTAGAGATTTTCCCCTTCTTTAATCGTGAGATTTCGATGATTAAGTAAGGCATTATTTACTATAAAATTTTAGTGGTAAGAAGAAAGCGTAAAAGTTGGCAGTTATGCCAATAATACATTAAACGTATAATCTCATAACAATACATGTCAATCTTTGTTATTAACCAGGGTTGGAAAAAAACCGGGTTTTTTTGTAAAAAACCAAAAAAACCGGTTTATTTGGTTTAAACCAGGTTTTTTTGGTTTAAACCGGGTTTTTTTAAATATAATTTCCTATTGCATACAGATGCATATCTGGTGATAAAATAAACCTTTTTGGATATTATATAAGTAATATAGCTTTTGAAAATATTTAAATTAAATAATTACAGTCAATTATATAGAAAATTGAAATCATTTCTAATTTAAACATTATTAGTAACAGCTATGTCTTATGTTCAAAGTACACTAGTAAACTGCTCTACACAGTGAAACATTGATACCTTGAAAATCGTATAAAGAATCCTTTGATTAATAATATAATAATCAATCAATAAACATTTGATGCAGTTTCATGAATATAATATATTATTCTGTGGTTGTTGTTATTATTATTTTTTTAATAATTAAATACTTCTGGTTATTTTGTTTTCTGAGTGATAACTCCAAGTGTCCAAGGCAACATTTTTGGCCATTAGATTCAGCAACTAACAGAAAAGATTGATTGGTATTATTGAAATGCTATAACTAGCACTCAATTTTTGCAAGCTGTGTTATTCAATTTAATATCTTAAGTTATTCTTTTAAATTCTTTAAGGATAATCTTCCCCAATCCAGAAAATTTTCTTTTACAACTTAACCAAAATCTTAAAGATTATTGTATTTTGTTATTAACTACTGTAAATAATCTGCATTTTTTTAAATGAAAATATTTTATGCTAAATATTGAATGTTATTTATCTATTTTATCTTTTCTAATTTCACATGTTTTAAGAAAAATCTTTAGGGTACCAGATATGTTCATCAGCACATGCTAATTTTCATTCTACATGCATAGAAACATGACCTAGGCTCATTATGTCTCATGTTGACTGCTGAGATGAAGTGTTAAAAGTAGAAATTACTTCTATCTATAATTTAAAACAATTAAATTACAAAAAAAAGAAAATATTATATTAGATTTTTTCTAAAAAAACCAATTGGTTTAAACCGTGGTTTAAACCATGGTTAAAACCACTTGGTTTAAACCGTGCCAACCCTGTATTAACTATAAATGTTATTCCACATGGCCAACTTAAAAAAAAAAAAACAATAATGCAGCGTAAGACAGCCGAGGACATATCTGCATTGATTTTCCTTGTATGCATTGTCATTTAATCTGTTAAGGCTTCAATATCAGTGACTAGGGTTGAACTAAAGAGAGCTAGCAAAGGTGAATCTGTTAACTAGGTTAGAAATTTAGCATTTAAATTAAAAGAAAAATTATACGTCTTAAATACCAGCATAAGTAGAAGCAGAAAATACATTGTATAGTTTCAATATAAAAAACATGGTCTTAATACAAAATGTTTTTATAACCTAATGTCAAACGTGATGAGATCAGGATATCTAGCATTTTCGCCTCATTGAAAATATAGCTTGACTAATAATGTATGCACACGTATGAAGTTGAAGTACGCTCCATTGAAAGCAGCTTAGTTGTGATTGATGAAATTTTTGTCTTGTTAGGGAATTGCAAGAATTGTAAGTCACCGATTTTGACGAGAGTGGTATCATTGGAAAGATCTCGTCGCGGGGAGTAAAAACCTCAATGAAATTACCCGTCGCAAAAGAGCCGTTTTAGAGATATCCGACAATTCACATCACACAATTTGTTTGTTTGTTTATTTATTACAATGTATTTATACTGTTACATTTATCATACAGCTAAATTTATAAAATTTCTGTTAAATGGCTTCCTGTTAACTTAATTATGTTACTTATGTTTGAAAATTAACTATGCAAACATGCAAATAAAAACTGGAAAAAAGGAAGAGAATTTAACGGCTTTAAATGTACGGGCTGCCACAGGCGACCATTTTTATATTGCTATTTTTGAAAAATTAATTTTTCAGAACATTTTTCTTGCACATGTTGCCAAAGTACATGTAAAAGATTTTTATCTGAGAAGGTGGTGCGAGATAGAATAATAAAATACTCGCCAGTGGCAGCCTTGTAAATGTATTGTTTTGTGTGTTGTGTGTGTGTTTATTGATGCTGAACATTTGCAGTGTTCACTGGTGGTTGTGGTCGTCCATCTTCCATATAAAAGTGTGAAGGAAGCCATTTAATAACAAAAATTATAAATTTAACGACATAACAAATGTTACAGCATAAATGCATTATAATAAATAGATAAACAAACAAATTGTGAGATATAAATTGCCCGAACATTTCGGAAACGGCTCATTTGCGACGAGTAGTTCCATTGAGTTGGTTTACTTCCAGTGTGACAAAGATCTTTCCAACAATATCACTCTCGTCAAAATTGGCGACTTACACTTCTTGCAGTTGCCAAGTTAGTGGTTCATATTATTCTCATAATTGCTCTCTCGGCCCGTAAATAGGCAAATAAGTCCATTTTTCTTTGTAAATAGCGCCAAAATGTTCCGTATAGACGTCATTTTAGTACTTTTTTATTTGGAGCCGCATGTTCTACTGAGCACGTACAGTAGTTTGTTTTTACAATTCGCCCTATAGATTACGCTCAAGAGAGCCTTTACTCTTATATGACCTTTGTCCCTCTTGTTATTTCATGGGCACACAATATACAAACAATTTGTTGTACATAAAACAAAACGTGAATTTTATGAACTTAAAACGAGATTTTAAACGTCCATGGTTATATTCTGTATTTCGTTATTATTTTTCTCTTGTTATTGTGCTTCACAAAATCAACTGAATAATAATAATAATAATTTTCGAATTGTTAATGATATGCCAAAGTGAAATCTATGCCTTATTTTTTATTTAATTTCTTTATTTTAAAGTATAGTCCAGAAACTGTATTTTCTTACTTACATAAACAAAAGAAAAGTAATCAAATAGTTGTTTCAACACATATGTAACTGATTTCAAACATTCTCATTTTAAACTTTGCCGATCTAACAAGCGCCTCCTAATATCTTAATGTCGCAATTCTAGACACAATTTATTATTTTTTTTTTACATACTTCAACCTTTTCGAATATTTAGTTAGATATTTTTAAAGTTCCTGCATTTACAAAAAAGATTTCCCACTAAAATAAGCAGATCATCAAACATTAAAATTTTAATAACAAAGTTACAATATCACCAACAGTTCTGTTTTAAAATATGTATTTTTGAAATTCTTCATCTTTTTAAATTTTGTTAGATATGGATTTCTTTTGAAATGTATGGTAAAATATAATATTTTAAATTTGTTATCAAACTCCTTCTGTATTATAAAGCAAAAATATATTAATCATTAATACTGATGTCGTAATGACAGTGGTAATGATATGCACCATCACTTTTACATAATTTCATACAAAGTTGTATTTAGCTAATGCAAAATTTTGAAAATTTCAACAGTACAATCGCCTAAAAAATTTTTTTTTGAACAATAAAAATAAAATTTTTGCTTCAAATTATACAGACTAACATGAAACATATGTTTTAAAAATTTCATGAAAAAATATTCAAAAGTGTTTCAGATATCCTGCGCGCTGAGCCTAAAAACGTCATTTGAAGAAAAATGACTTCAAAGTTTCGGAAACGCCGTTTCAACCATTGAGAGGGTATAATTCTAAAACCTATAACTTCTGTTCTAATGTTAATTTCAAGGAAATAATTATATCAAAATGTTCAGAAAAGATAGGAGTTTATTAACATCTAAAAAAATTAAAATTTCGACAATTTTGAAGCTTTAAGAGACTTGAGAAACACCCTCCTAAACAATGAGAATCAGGATCATGCTTTGTAATCCGGATAGAATCTTCTGGTTTACATACTAGTAAAAATTTATACATTATTATGTTTTATCGTAGCAAAATAAAAGAGGCGATATTTTTCTAGAATGTTGAATGTTTGTTTTAGATAATACTAATAATTCTGTAATTTCATCTTTCAGGTGATTCCTAAGTATTTACCCGAGATATTTATTCCATATTGCTTGACGTTTTTTGAGGCATAATAGGAAAAAAAACCCACGAAAACTCTTTTAAGTCTTTCTTGTGATCTCTAAAGTTTGATTGAATGAAAAAAAAAATATTTTACAGATTCGTTTTGTTTCTAATTTTTTGTGAGGAAACTATAAGGAAATGAGAAAATAAATAAAAAAAGTAACAAAGTTCATCGAATTTGTCAAAAACTCGTTCTGCTGAAAATTTTTTATGTAAACATAACAGTATTTTGAGTTTCTTTATTTGACTTTTTTACGGAATAAGTATCCTTTTTAAAAACAAATAATTTATCCTTGACATTCAATGCTTTCTTCCCTGCAACAGTTTTCAGATTTAGCCCCAAACATGGGATATTTTTTTTATACTGTTTATCTTCCAAAATGCTTATTCGTTACTTATAGAAAAATGTTGTTGTACAAAGAAAAAATATATGTATACAAATATTTTCTTTTGAGATGCATTCATAGATTTTGTACTTTTTTTTTTTTTTTTACTTTTACTGAGCATAAATTTCTCTCCTAATCCCTTTGATTGAGATATTAAAATATATATAATCCAGTCAAAGCTGATACCGACAATACGCGTGACAGAGGGCGAGATGGTATTTACAATAAGTAAATAAATGTGACAAGTAAAGATTGTAAAATGACAATTAAGTAATTAATAAGTAGTAAGTAATAAGTAGTAAGACATTAAGTAATACAATATTATACAAAGTAAGCCAATATAATACAAAGTTGCTGTGGCCCGACATTGGACATTGAATAAGGGGAAACCGAGCCCCTGGCTCAGTGAGGGAGTAAAATTGAAAGGTTACACAGAAAGTTAAAGATTTTTTAAGCTTTGAGAGCAAAGTCAGGCGTGATAAAATATTAGCTAGCTAACCATCTAGAAAAACAGGAGGACAGCGAATAGGCTACCGAATTGTTAAAGGACGTTTACAAAAGTAATGAGAGGCAAGAACAACATCACCGCACTCACATAGAGGGGAAAGGACCCTTTTGAACTTGAAGAGGTATATACCAAAGGGACCATGGCCGGTAAGGAAAGCCGTAGTGGAGGGAGTGAGCAGGAGAAGATCCAAAGAAACAGAGTTGCCGGCTTTTAGCCAGGCCAAAAAAAGCCGGCCGGCTTTTTTTGGTTTTAGCCACCTAAAAAAAGCCGGCTTTAATTGAAAAAAGCCGGCTTTTATTTTTCAAAAAGGTGGTTTATAGATAATTCATATAAAATTTCCATTAATTTATTTTTAATACACTTATAAATATTTTCTACTAAAGAAATATAAATTTCTATTAAATTTTGTCAAATAAATAAGTCCTTATAACTGCTAGAATGCAACTGTGGAGGCATTATGTCAGAAAAAAAATTATAAATATTCAGATGAATACATTAAATTAGACTCCAAAGTATTGGTTTGGAATTCCTTATCATAGTTCTACACATACCACACATTTTAAAGATTGTATGAAAGAATAAGAAAATATCACACATCAAAATAGAAACATTCTTACATAGTGATATACTTTTAAAATTGACTAAAACTAAATAGTATACATGTATTTAATAACTGAAATTATCTTATATAATACTTGAGAACAAACATCCAGTAATAAACAATTGATATTCTAATTTATAAAAATGATATAGTAAAAGGTTTTTCTGCTACTAAGCTGTTATGTAACTTATTCCAGATATGTCCATATGGACAGATTAAAATCTTAGAATGTACAATGTTGAAAGAGGAATTAGGGAGGATATAATATTGAGGAAATCTTAGTGCGTGTAAGTGTGATAAAATAAAGAGAATTAAAAAAATTCTCCACATAAAACTTGTTGAATTAGAATTTTGAAAAGCTAGTTGCTATTTAAAATAGTGCATATTCTGCATAAATTAATGCATATGTTATTCATAATACTGTTTGAGTATAGAGAAATGGTGTTTTTATTAAATGACTTTGTGTGATTTTAAATAAATGTTTATGAGAAATAAAATAAGACTTGTATATTAATATCCCTTAAAATTAGTTAATAAAATATATAACTAAGCAACCATTGTCCTTTTTAATTATATAAGGCAGTAAAAATGAAAAAAAAAAAAAAAAAAAAAACGGTATTAAGTCAGTGTAAACCAGAGAAAGCAATTGGTAAGGCCTTTTATTCCAATATTAATGTCTTCATTATATGGAAAAATTGGGTTATATTGATTTCTATTTCAATTAAATGCCTTTAAAATTAAGTAAAAAACACATAAAAATGTGCCATTTATAATTAAAATGCTTTACTGTATAAAAGCCAATTTTGGCCAAAAAAGGCCAATTTTGGCCAAAAAAGCCGGTTAAAACCAATAAAAGCCACCGGCGTGGCTTTTTTTAATTTTAGCCGGCTTTTTTGCAACCCTGCAAAGAAACCACTGGGACCAGATCATAAGTAAATCTAACCTTATCTAAGTAGTCCCAGTGATCCTGCCATTATTTCAAAAAAATTATCGTGAAGATATCTTTTGATGTGTGAGTTTGCTACTGGAAGTGAAAGATCAACTAATGGTCTAACCAGGCCCGTAGCCAGGATATTACTTCGGGAGGGTCTCAATCTTGGAATTATTTCTGATCTGATATCTGTAATTTGCATAATTTAGCCAGGATTTTCCTTCGGATGGGTCTCAATCTTGGAATTTTTTCTGATCTAACAGTAGTAATTTGCATAATTTAAAGCGTAAACAAAAAAAAAAATAAACAAGGTTTAACCTAAAGTATATTCCTGCATAGGATACTTGATGACCATGTCAAAAAATCCTGTCACAATTTTTGGTTTTAAAGAGCACTTCCAGTTTCCAAAACGGTTCAGAAACTGGAAGTGTTTTTAGGAAAAAACTGCAACGAATATAAACAAGTTGGAAATTATACGTCAAACGTGGCCGATGAGGTGCGTTCGTTCTATAACTAGTTTTATAAATAATTTTTGCACGGCATATTGGTCTGAATGTATATTTTAGTGCACTTTATAACTGCATATCAATTTAATTCTGTTCGAAAGGCTGTAACATCATTAAAATGTACTTGAAATAATTTTTTCCCATTGGCCGTAATGTAAAGGAATACTTTTAACTGCCCCTGTAATTAAACTGTACATCCGATTTTCATAAAATTTTAAATGACTCGACAAAATTATACAATAACTGTATATTTTAAATTTCAAACTATTCGGTTGGGTAGTTTTTTTTTGCGCTGTTATAATCGGACAGACGGACTGAACGACAAATATAGGTGCTACGTATTTATATAATTACGGACGCACCTAAAAAGCACAAACTAACAATATTTGAAATGAGCCTCGTGTATCCAATGAGAAAAAATGTTAAGAAATATTAAAATGCAAACAACTTTTTTGAATCGATTTAAAACACAAGATTAATATTAGCATGCGAGTGCCTCGTCTTAATAGCGCGCGGTCTTAAAATGATTAATCCACAGATGAGATTAATTACACGAATTATTTTTTTCCACAGATGATATTAATCATATGCATTATTTTCTCCAAAGAAAAAAATTAATTGCTACAGATATATGTATTCATAAAAACTATATTTTTATTTCACATTCTCTGATTACAATAATTACAAATGCAATACTCTTCGTACAATAAATTTACAAGCGCCTTAGAATCAATCTTCGTGACTTCTTCTGAGTCATGCCGCTGATTTACATTATCAGAATATACTCTAATGTCCCAATGAATGGAAATTATTGTAAGGCTACCCAATCTCTCATCGGCAAAGGTTCAATTATTTTCATTGTCGAAAAAGATTCAGCGGTGACTGTTGTTACAGGGATTGTAGCAAAGACTGCCATCAAGTGTTTGATCTTTTTCTAATATGTTGCATTACAGTACTCTAAAACTTTTAGGACCTCTGCGTTTGTGTAAACATAAGCAACTGTCTCGCACCATAATTCATAATCAGCTTTCGCTTGCTATATTCACACTTTATCGTCAAAATATTGAGCGACTCTTTCTCATTTGCTAACTTGTGCTGGAGAAGCAAATCCCTGGAAGAAGTACTTGGAAATCTGTTAGAATGTCTTCATTCGAAATCAATCTGCCATTCCTATTTGGAATAAGACTTTCTACACAGGGACTAAAGAAGACCGTGATCCTGCAATACCATAGCTGCCAACATGTACGGATATCTGCTACCACTAAAATTTAATAGAAAATTTTACTTAATTCAATCGCCGAATTGCAGTGAATGTTGATGATTAAATAAAGCAGAAATTTCTGTTAAATTTTAGTGGTAGGAAATATCCGTACAAGTTGGCAGCTATGCAATACTCTTCAGCAGATGTAATTTAAGGGTTTGCACGTGTTGTCTGTCTAAATGTTAGTCTTGGGATCTATATTTCAGTTGAGGCGTCTTAACCCAAGTTTTAATGCAGAATTAAATAGCTCACGAATGATTTCCATGCATTTTCTCTATATTTCTGTAAAATAATTGGGACATCTTTAGCATGAGCTAAAGTCGATACCATGTTACAAGATTTTTCTAGAAGAATAATTCACAACGGCTTTGTAAGACAGAAAAGCTTGTCGTAGACAAACAGGCTTTTATGAGAAAATCACTTTTCTCTATGATTGCCAAGAAAGCTCTCTTTGTTGAAGAAGTCTTTCATCTATTTTCCGAAACATTTTCTACGCTAATGCCAATACATTTAAACAGCTCAACAAAAGTTAACATGAATTCATGCCTTTCGATAAATATTGTGTCGCAGAGGCAGAGAAGTCCTTTTCTTCTGTTTTTTTGTGGCATATGCAGAAATTGCTTCTTGAAGGGCTAAATTTGCCTCGGGGTGATTTCTAAACATATTGTCACTTCATTAACAGTTCCAAGACAGTTTCGGATCGCAGAAATCAGCATGATGTTGAACAATGCAAGATTTAAGTGGTATCTTGCACAATGGACACGTCTTATGTTTGGATACTCCTGACGAATTCTTGACTGGACCCCATTAACATGAAGAGCCATATTGGCTGCTCCGTAATACGTCTGTACGACGCATTTAGACATGTCAAGACATAGTTCATCACAACGTTGTAATATCACTTTTAATTTTTGGCGGGCAAGTCATTTACTGGGATCAAACCTAAAAAGTCTTTCCGAATTATTGGTGATTGTGAATTTTTTAAATAGCCCACATATTTAACACAAAAAGCAAGCTATTTTATGCTTGAAATGCCCACAGTTTCATCAGAAATCAAGCTAAAACTGATTGCGCTATTTATTTTGGTAATTAGTTCTTCTGTAACTATATACAGGGTGCAAGCGCTGCGCCGCAAATGGCTGATTGCTACCACTATTTTTTATAGTGTTATTTACCTTATTTATGACAGAATTTCTGAGATTTAATAAGGCGAAGAATATACTATTAAAATTTAGCGGTGAAAATTAGCCATTCCTGCTATATCCGAGCAGATTTGAATGATTTCATTCTGAATGTATGGGCTGAATTAAGTAGCATTTCTATAGCTGTTAATACTCTGTCATTTCAATTCATCATCTCCAGACTTCGCACTAAATCTTAAATGAGCTTCTAGCTTACCGTCTTTTATTATTGGTTTCTCTAACGTTAGAGGATCGCTATCATTATCACCTCTAATAAAAGGCATTTCTTGCTCTGCACAAAATAAGATTTTTCAATAATTGGTCTAATAGCTGCTCTGATTTCTTCCTTTTCTGAAGTTCTTTTGGAATTCAACAGTGAGATAATATCCTTAGGTTTTCCTGAAGAAATCTCAAGAAATTTACTTGCTAACATAAAACAATGTTTGTGGTAATCTAATCGTATACGTTTTAAGAAAATATATTTAGATTTTTCCCAATTTCTGAAACATAGAAACTAGTCTTTCTGGTTTATCATGACTTCCTTTATCTGAATTACACTATTGAATTGTACTGTGCATAAAGATAGTTAAAATTGCATTTTAAGAAGAATTTGTATTTTTAGTGGTAGATACGAATAAAGAACAATAGATCCTAATAAGCGATATAAAGAGAGATTACTGTAATTGCAGTTGAATAAATTTATATTTTTACAGCTAAAAATGTACGTTGTTTTACTGTAATGCGAGATTGTCAAATTTTATCATCATTAGAGATAACTTTGCAATTTTTTTTAAACTTTCGGAGGGGGCTTCAGCCCCCTTAGGCTCCCTGGCTACGTGCCTGGATCTAGCAGTTGGCCTTTGCCAACGTATCTGCCGTTTCTTTAGCCAAGATACCCTTATGGCCTGAAACGTTGCCTAAATAGGTTTTCCAAAAAAGATTTTTGAGAAGTGATTTAATCTCAATAGCTTGGGGATATGTTGAACCAAATGCACAGATAGCGTTCACACTGGAAAAACTGTCGTTAAAAATTGGAATAAAAAAATTTTGGTTTTGTTGTGAAATCCACTCTAAGGCTTTAAAAATGGTAATGAGTTCGGTTTGAAAAATAGAATTATTATTATCCACCCTGCAGGACCACCGATGGGTCTCTTCACTCCCTTCCGTAGCGCAGGAAGCTGCGTCTACTTCGGTAATAGCACGTGAGCCATTGGTGAAGACCATAACATTTTGCGTGGAAGAGTAAGGCTGCGTACGCACGCGTATTTTGCCTACTTCTCCAGTTTTCTTGGAAAAGCTTTTGTACTGGACCCATCGGCGGTTTATTCACAAAAGAATGAAGGGAGTCAACAATGGGTCAGCAGATAAGGAGCTCGACTCTATTTGAAGGAAAGGTTCCTCTTTTGCCGGACATCATTCCCTTTCCTGCTAAAGTCGTTAAAAATCAAAGACACCGCGTCGCCACAAAAAACGAAGCCGACACTGCTAACAGTTAGAAGGATGGTGCGGTCGCAGCTTAAGAATTTAGAGACGGATTTACTCGGAGGTGTTAAGTCTCATCTGCCGTATGAAACTGCCAGCCACGAATCTTATGCTGAATTACCATTTGCGGGAATATTGCTGTGAGATTGCTTCATTGTCAAAATGGTGGATGTGACTTTAAGTGAACTCATATTTAATGGTAATGGAAAAGGGAGGAATACCTGTGAAAATATTGAGAGCATCACTGGAAATGATTCTATAAGCCCTAGAAATTTGCAGAAGAAACAGCTTTTGTATAGAAAGTAATTTATTAAGTGCTGCTATTGTAAGATTGTCCCCCATACAGCTGCCCCATAGGTGATAATTATTTCTACAATAGTAGAGTACCAAATTTTTAGCATATGGTTTTTAATATCCCAATTACGGCACCCTCTTGCGGCGGAATATTTCCAAATACAAGGAAGATCTGCTGGCCATAGCCAAAAGCATGCACAAAAAATTTGGTTCAGTTCTATGCATAACTTCATACACTTTTCGATGATACAAAGCGGATATACGGACCACACGGACGTTTTGTTTAAACATGTTTTACGTGATCTCTGACCCCTAAAGCATGTAAATCCGTCGGGGAAAAAAATCTCGATTACAATACTTTCTTCTTCAGAAAGAAAAAAGTAAAAACTAATTCTCAAGTTTTACAGTGACAAAATGTGAAAATACCAAATAGTAACACTGACTTTTTTCTTATCGTAAAATGATAAACGTGATTAAAAAAAAAAAAAAATCTTGAAGCCAATTTGGTATATTTGCGAACAGCTTTTATAATTTCTAACTCTATGATAAACTTAATTTCGATGTTAAATAGTAAATTCGGCATATAGCATCTTTCATGAAATGGGCATTCTGTTTTTAATGAAAGATCAACCAAAAGTTCGTTTTTGTGTTCAACTTTAAATATGAGTTAAGGCAAACTTTCAATTTTGATGGAAAACCAGCCGAGCATTCGGCTTTTAGAAGGACTCGTGCACAGCGCATATTTCTTTCGGGCCTTTTTCATTCCTGTTATTATTATTTAACGATTTGTACACTATTGTTTACAATACAGTACTTAGTAATAGCAATAACTCTTTCGTTTTTTCTAATAATTAAGAAATAAAAATAAAACGTGTATCACTAAAATTCATTGATAGAAGTTGAATAGAAATTCTATGCTCATATACAAAATTCACAACGATAAATGGTGTACCATACCAAAGGGTTTAGAAGAGGACAGTTTTCAAGATTTTGACGCACCTCCCTTTGACTGTGAAATTTCGCAAACCTCTTCTTTTCTCAGCCAGACTGATTAGGCGCCAGTGATCCCAGGTCACGTGGTCTGACTAGAGAATTAATATTAAAAAACATTTTTTCTTTCTTGTTCCTTTTTTTTAGTTGGTTTGTGAGTGTGAATCTTGAACGCAGCAGATAAATATGCTGCGTATAGGTTTTTTATCGTGATCTTCTATTAGAGGAAATGATGTTTAATTTTTTTAAAAAGAAAAGGGAAATTTATTTCCGAATATTAAATAATGCCATTTTCGTGGCTTCTTTTATAGAAGAATATAATTGGTGAAATTTTAATATGATCATCTTGAATTCCCAGTGTGGAATATTTACATGTTTTTAAAGAAATATTATCCAAATGTTTTTCATTGTAAATATTGTACATATTTATAAGTGTAAATAGAATTAACAAAGTTTTTAATTATCCTGTGCTTGACCTGGATTTATACTGAAAACACCAGCGCCATTTTCAGTTGTGAAAATATGCTCGATTAATTTAATATGATTTAAAACGAATCGTGAAGTCTATAATTAAGCTCTCCCAACCTTGGATTTAAATTGTGATAACGTGAAATTTCGTGGAATATAAGAAGATTATTCTTCATTGACTTACCTTTATTTCTGCCAGAAAGAATAACACTTTTTCCCCAAAGAATGTTTATAAAACTTTATAAAAAAAATTTCTATCGTGATTGCACATTATAACACAAGTTCATATTACAATTTTCGCTAAAAAGAGCTTATTTTCTCTTTTGAAATTTGCTTCATTTCTTTTGATAAATTACTACTTATTACAGTCACTGCTTATACTGGTATATTTATGTTTGATAAAAAAAAAATTAAACCTTGTCTTTATTTCTGAAAGAAGATAGAATATATTTTTCTTAAAAGAATGTTTAAAACTTTATATAAAAGTTTCTATCCTGATCAAGCGCATATTATACTCAACTTCATAGTATAATTTTCGCTAAAAAGAGCTTTTTTCTCTTTTGAAATTCATTTCATTACTGTTTATAAATTACTACTTATTACAATCACTTCTTATACCGATATATTTGTGTTCGACAAAAAAATCTAAACCTTGCCATTTTTCTGCAAGAAGATAGAATATATATATTTCCTCCAAAGAATGTTTATAAAACTTTATAAAAAAATTCTGTCGTGATCAAGCACAAATTATACACACAAATTCATATTATAATTTTCGCTAAAAAGAGTCCTTTTTTCGCTTTAGAAATTTGCTTCATTACTTTTTATAAACTACTACTTATTACAATCACTGCTTATACCGATATATTTGTGCTTGATAAAAAAAATCTCTATTAAATACGACTTCACTTCTTTTAAATAATAAACTCAGTGTTTAACATTTTTTATAAACTTTAATATTAAAAATTAATTTTTTTTTAAGTTCTCTATACTAATGTAAATTTTATAACGGCTGTTCTGAGAGTGATATGTACCTTTTTTAAAATCGCGGCATGAGGAATAGGAAAAAAATTAAAAACATATGTACTATATGTTTAAACTGCTACTGAAGTAATAATAATTTTAATTGAAAATACCCCCTCCCCCCCACATACACCTTTCTAATAATGGGTTTGGTGTTACACTCGGAAATCAGCATATTTTAAATATTTTTTTCCGACCAAGTAAAAATCTAAATATTAAGCAGTTTGAAACTATTTATGCAATCGTTGTACTACATGCATAACATAAAAAGTTAATAAATTCCTCAAATATTTGGTTATAATAAAAAAAAAAAGATTTTAAATGTTATTTAACATTGGACTTTACACTGTATGATAACTATATGAAAAATATTAATACATTTGCTAAACAAGGTACAATGGTTTAAATATTATTTAAATAATAAATATGTTTAAATATTATTGTTTATTTTATTGAAAACAAGCACATGTACCTTGATCCGTATGCATAAATAAAATTGTCTTTGCAGTGTATGTGTATTTAATAAATTATTATTTTTTTGTATGCATGTATCCTTCTATATATAAAAAAAGTAATGATTTGGGAATGGACCAATGAAAATCTGCGTAGATACCGCGAAACGAATCTGATTGGTTAGAGCTTTATGATGCTATAAGAAAGGTTACCAAGGGGGGGGGGGAGGGTTCGCCAAACGTCGCCAAGTTTGTCTCCAACTTGACGCTATTTCCAGTATTTCCCCAAATTTCCATCGACTCCCATTGGAATCCAACAGGGTTTACTTGCTTGCAGAAAATCAACAAATTGAGATATTTCAATGCAACAAAAACTGATATTAGCTTATAAATAGAGCTTAACTGAACTATTTACGTTATATTTAAGCACAAACACTAACTATTTACAATACTCGAAACACTATATATATAATTTTACACATATATGTTGGCGGCGAAGTGAAAATTTCAGAGGAGAGCAGGTTTATATGATAAAATTATTTACCGTAACTATAAATTAGTGACTTCCTTACGAAGATAAGGGGAAAAAATCCCAAATAACATTAATAAATTTGTTACTTTTTAAATTTATCATATTTTTTAAATTTACAATATTTTTAATTTTTAATTTTCTATTAATTTATAATTTTATTTAATTATACATTTATTTAATTTGTAATTAATCAAATAAATTATAAATTTTACCTTTTTTTAATGATTTTATATTTAATAATTCTTATAATTATGAAACTCTGTAAGCTCTAATGATTATGTGCTTCGAGATAAGGAAATAAAATTGTCAGGAGTGGGGGATGAGCGCGTTTTTACCAAGTGGAATCAAAAATTGAATGCACAGAAAATAAGGTATAGCGATGCGATCCAGAATGGAAACGCGAAACAATTACACGTCTGTGGTTGGCTAGAAAATAGGGATTGCTTCCCGATACCGAAAGGAATCGCGGAGCGATTACGCGGGGGATTGGTGAGCGCAGTGAGCAGGGGGCAGCCCCCTTAGTATATTAAGTTAAAATTTTGTTTAGGAGAGTTTCGTTTTCGTTTTCGGACGAACTCTAGAAAAGACTGAAATTCGATTTCGGTCTCAATAACTTATTTCGGTTGATCTCTACTTTTAATATGTTAGCCCATCTAACTGGCTCCAAAGCGCAGTTAGGTAGCTTGATTACATTAGTTATGACATGCATTTTAGATTAATGGAACAATGTGAGCAGATGAATGGATTGCCTAGTTGCGTTGCAACTTTACATCTAGTGGATAGGTGATTGTGTCGGAAGGGCATTAGGGAGCCTTAAAAAAAAAATAATGTTTAGACGTGGCTGATAGCCACAAAATTAAATTTACTTTAAGAAAAAGAAAAGACTAACAAAAAAATGACAAAGTACATAAGTACTAGTATAACATATGTTGAAAAGTAAAAAAAACAAAGAAAAGAAAAAAATAACTAAAAAAGAAAGAAAAATTCCATTAGTTCCAAAAAATAAGCAGGAAAAGACGAAAAGGCTACCGGGGAGTGCCCCATAAAAAAAAGACTCTTTTCAGAGACCATACAATAGTTTAAATATAAAATGCTAAAAAACTAGCAGAAATACAGTTTTTTTTTTAATCAAAATTTTTAAACTTTTTAATAATTTGTTTCCTTTATTTTTTCCGGTACCTATTTTCAGTATAAAATTTAAATAATAGACTGTTGTTTTATTTTTATGCATTTTACAGTTTCTGTTGCAAGACCGCAATTCAATATTCTAGAGAAAAATGTTGAATCCTTACGTAGTACTTTAATACTTTGAACACTTTTCAGAAAGGCTGACCATGAGTACCGATCTAATGAATAAAAATGAAAATTTGTTTTCTGTAATTCTATACAAATCCACAGTTTGGAAGCCAGAATTGTGAAATGTTGCATACAGGGTGTCCATAATTAAGCTTTAAAGTTGTCATTACTTTAAAGTTGTCTACAGACTATTGGTCTACTACTGGTCTATTGTATTACTGGTCTACTGGAAACTATTGGTCTGAAAGTTGCGAAATTTTGGAACGGGCATAATAAAAGAATGGGAATTTGTTTCAGCGAAAAAAAAATTGTTCAAAATTTCGCCACCAGAGGGCGTTTTTTAATGAATTACACTTTTTTTGTTTGTTTTTACGCTTTATTTTTCTCAGATTAAATAAGACAAATATGCAGACCGCCCCCTGAAAATAAAAAATAAAGCGTAAAAACTTTTTTAAATTATTGTTGTTCGAAGTGAACGGACCTTATAAACTCTGAAAAAAAAAATCGCCTGCGACAGCCGACATTTTTTTCTCAGAGCTCAGGCCTAGTATTCAGTGGGCGGTGGCTAAATGTGTAATTTATTTAAAAACGCCCTCTGGTGGCGAAATTTTGAACTAAAATTTCTTTCCTCTCAAACAAATTCCTATTTTTTTATTATGTCCGTCACAAAATTTCAGAACATTCTGACAAATAGTTTCGTATGTAAACAACTTTAAAGTATGGTCGTTTAATTATGGACATGTGTAAAACGCGGCCGAGGCAAATAAAGTAATCCGGAATTGAAATAATTTTTAGTTAATTTTTAATGAATAAAAAACCACTAATTTAACGGCAATTTCTTAAAAAATTTAAACATTTTTCGTTATAACAGTTGCCAACAATTAAAAATCCACAATAAAATTCTTAACACAACAATTAATTTTCTATTACAAAATTTCCACCTCAAAAATGAAAATGAAATAAATAGTTTGACGAATTTTTTTTTTAAGTTAACATTACGTCATACTGGAAATATAATAAACATAAGCAGGTAAATATATAACGTCATATGAGTTTAAAAAAACGTATTGAAACATGAAACTTAATAAAAACCCGATTATGGAAATATTGGCATATTTTAATATTTTGAGGTTCTCTGAATTTGTTTTCGCCATTTTTAAATCTATTCCATATATGTATATACGTGTGTGTATGCGTGTATATTAGAATTTGCAAAAAGGTTTAGGTCCCTAGAGCTCATTCCTTGTGAAGAACTGAAATAAAGATTTCAGATTTTCTTTTTTAAATAAAATTCATTGAACTTTTGTATTTGCCCTTTTTCTTTAATCACGAAAAAATTATTTAGATCACAAAATTCTTAGAAGCAGCATTTTATCAAAAGGTTTTAATCTCTGTCTCAATACAGATCACAGATTATGTTTTACTAAGTATGTAATCTGTAGTCCGGATTAAATGAAAAAAAAAAGTGAAAATTACGTAAATTAACACGCAATCGTTATTTTTTTAGAATGACAACACATGTGCTTTGTTTATACGCAAAGTTACATTTGAAAGAACGTTAGTTAAGCAAGTCTGTGGTTTATGTTAGATTTCGAAATTAACGTTATATCATCAACATTAGATATATTGTTTTGAAACGATTTTCAGGCATTTTATTACTTTTATTTGTGTTTAGAATTTAAATTAGTTTACGAAGCAGCTTTGAAGTAGTAATTATTATTTTTTCATTCCATCGTGTACAGTTCAAAGATAGTTTGGCATTTTTTCTTTTTATCTTTTTTTGCTTTAATGATGAATGGAAATAAGCTCATTTTAAAATTCCGGGCAATGCCTGGTGCTTCAGATAATATTCAGTAAAAATAAAACATTTTAAGTTGAAGAATATTTTTACATTTTTTTAGTTCGTTCTATCATGTACAGTGGAAAGACAGTTTGGCATTTTTTCTATTTATCTTTTTTTGCTTCAATGATGAATAAAAAAGCTCATTTTAAAATTCCGGGCAACGCCGGATACTTCAGATAGTATTCAATAAAAATAGAACTTTTTAAATTGAAGAATATTTTTACATTTTTTAGTTCGTTCTATCATGTACAGTGGAAAGAGAGTTGGCATTTTTTCTATTTATCTTTTTTTGCTTAAATGATGAATAAAAAAGCTCATTTTAAAATTCCGGGCAACGCCGGGTACTTCAGATAGTATTCAATAAAAATAGAACTTTTTAAATTGAAGAATATTTTTACATTTTTTAGTTCGTTCTATCATGTACAGTGGAAAGAGAGATGGCATTTTTTCTATTTATCTTTTTTTGCTTCAATGATGAATAAAAAAGCTCATTTTAAAATTCCGGGCGACGCCGGGTACTTCAGATAGTATTCAATAAAAATATAACTTTTTAAATTGAAGAATATTTTTACATTTTTTAGTTCGTTCTATCATGTACGGTGGAAAGACAGTTGGCCTTTTTTCTATTTATCTTTTTTTGCTTCAATGATGAATAAAAAAGCTCATTTTAAAATTCCGGGCAACGCCGGGTACTTCAAAAAGTATTCAATAAAAATAGAACTTTTTAAATTGAAGAATATTTTTACATTTTTTAGTTCGTTCTATCATGTACAGTGGAAAGACAGTTGGCATTTTTTCTATTTATCTTTTTTTGCTTCAATGATGAATAAAAAAGCTCATTTTAAAATTCCGGGCAACGCCGGGTACTTCAGATAGTATTCAATAAAAATAGAACTTTTTAAATTGAAGAATATTTTTACATTTTTTAGTTCGTTCTATCATGTACAGTGGAAAGACAGTTGGCATTTTTTCTATTTATCTTTTTTTGCTTCAATGATGAATAAAAAAGCTCATTTTAAAATTCCGGGCAACGCCGGGTACTTCAGATAGTATTCAATAAAAATAGAACTTTTTAAATTAAAGAATATTTTTACATTTTTTAGTTCGTTCTATCATGTACAGTGGAAAGACAGTTGGCATTTTTTCTATTTATCTTTTTTTGCTTCAATGATGAATAAAAAAGCTCATTTTAAAATTCCGGGCAACGCCGGGTACTTCAGATAGTATTCAATAAAAATAGAACTTTTTAAATTAAAGAATATTTTTACATTTTTTAGTTCGTTCTATCATGTACAGTGGAAAGACAGTTGGCATTTTTTCTATTTATCTTTTTTTGCTTCAATGATGAATAAAAAAGCTCATTTTAAAATTCCGGGCAACGCCGGGTACTTCAGATAGTATTCAATAAAAATAGAACTTTTTAAATTGAAGAATATTTTTACATTTTTTAGTTCGTTCCATCATGTATAGTTCAAAAATTGTTTCGCATTTTTTCTTTTTATCTTTTTTTGCTTCAATGATGTATGGAAATAAGCTCAAACATAAAATAGAACTTTTTAAATTGAAGAATATTGTTACATTTTGCATTATTGCAGATTATATATGTTTTATCATTTGGTGAATAATTCTTAATAGTACTCTTTAAGTAATATTTGAATGAAACATTCTTACCTGGGTTTCATTTTAGGTATTCCAAAAATATTGCAGAAAATTTTACTAAATAGAAATTCCCATTTCATCCATTTCACTCTAAATTATTTTATATCAATATACTAAATCGCAAATTTATATGTAGAGAGATGAAGCACGAAGGAGCATTTTTTATATATTAGGTCTACCGGAAAGTTCTGTCCGATAAAGTTATTTCACGCCTCCTTTTTTCAATTCCTACTATTAGTTCACACTCTCCCTATATTTATTTATTTATATATCTTGTTCAAATTTTCAATCGTTAATAAAATACTTATTACTGTAAAAGCACTTATTTTCGCGAGTCGTAATTTTCGCGAAAATGAAGATATCGGTGATTTCGCGAGCTGAAAATTTCGCGAATTTTATATGAACTGAACCGAAAGTTGAAAAATTCCAAAACTACCTAAATAGAACCCCTTTTGCATAAGGCAAAGAAACTTCGTTTTGTCATAAAAGTTCTTTGTCCCCCCCCCCCCCCCCACCACCACTCTCTCCCCATCGCTCTAAAAATGAATGGCTTCAAAGATGCTGGTATAAATATTGTAAGTGATTGAGCTTCATTCTATTAGTTGTATTATTGTTTTTATTCAAGAAGTACTTGTATAAAATTCAAGAAATAGTTGTAACTATCCAAGAAATTTGTGTACTTATTTCTTATTTAAGTAACTGTAAACATTAAATTTTGAAAGTGAAAAATTTCTGGCTTTTCATTATTATTTAAGGCGAAAATATATATATATTTCGCGAGGCTTAAATTTTCGCGATTACGACGGACTCGCGAAAATCGCAAAAATTAAAGCCTCGCGAAAATAAGTGCTTTTACAGTATTCATCCTATCAAATTGAAATAATTTTTTTAACCTTGTACTGGATGACAATTGATGTTAATACAGATTTTTTAAATATTAATTCATTAATTAAATTTTAATTAATTAATTTTAATTTTATATGGGAGACAAAATGGCGGCCATTGGTTATTGAACAGCATTTAATGCATCTTCATATCTATAAGGGGGGTTACCATAGAGGGGACCCTGTTCTGTCGCCAAATACCGCCAAGTTTGTCGCCAACTTGGCAATATATCGCCAAATTTGTTGACCAAAATGAGTCGCCAACTTGGCGATATCTCTAATATTTCGCCAAATTCCCATAGACTTCCATTGTAAACCTACTTGCTTATAGAAAATCAACAAATTGAGATATTTTAATGCAACAAAAACTAATATTAGCTTAAGGGATTATATTAAATTTTTCTTTGATGACCTAAGTAGGAATTGACTTTAAAAACAAAATTTTCATATTACCTGTTTAAATTCAGATTTCTTCATTGGCACCACTTTTTTAAAATGGTAAAATTCCCAATGGCTTCATATTTCACATTAAGGTGGAAACAATGAGAATTTTACCATTTCAAAAAGTGGTGCCAATGGAGAAATCTGAATTTAAAAAAGCAGTTATGAAATAACATTATCGGACAGAACTATCCGGTAGACCTAATAATATTATTTAATATACAGGGTCATCCAAAAAGCTGTCCCTGATTTCGAATTGAAATAACTAACGCCTTATAAAGATAAACCATTTATTTTTACACTGTTAGATTGGAAAAATATGTGAGTTTTTTTACATCACTTAGAAAACGTCCATATGAGCTCCCCAGATTGCTCAGCAAGCATCTAAGTGATAGTCGATCTTCTTCAAAGTGCGTTTTAAAATGGTTAAACCAACGAAAAATGGTTTTGTTTGTGGGTGGACCTTCTGCATACGTACGACGAAAATGACGTTGTAACACAATAACAGATTTAAACTCGACGTACCACAACACGCTCTGCGCTTTCTGCTGTACACTCACCATGATTGCTGTGAACTGACTGATGAGTGAAATGGCATCACGTCACGAAGTGGCATCGGCGCATGTGCCTAGTGACGTCAAGGTCAACACAATCAGCACTACCGAAACTATTTCAGATGTTTTACAATTTCACGTTCGTTTCGTACCAATGGATTGTATATTTCTCGCGCAATTTATTTTAAAATTAGGGACACCTCTTTTGATGACCCTGTATTCTTAACAGTTTTGGATACAGTTGCGCTATAATATGTTTAGAGTTGTCTGGAGTTCAAAATATAAAATAAAACCAAATACAGTGAAATACGTTTAAGACGGAAACGCTTAACATAAAAAATCGGTTAACACGAAATGATATAGCTGTCCGGACAGTATAGGGTAACTCCGGGAGAGTCGCCGCATACGGGATAGATGCCGCACCCCTTGTATTTCTTGTAATTATCGATAAATGGTCGTCAAACGCACAGTATAGGTGCGCAATGAGATTATTTTATCTAGTGTGTAGCGTGAATCCCATTTCGATGTTTACTTGTAGAAGTACAATCCTTAATTTTACGTAAGTGCATGATTTCACTGTCCAAACTTTTAAACACGTTATGTTTAAATACTTTTCATACACTAATTACTAAATGCATGCATGATTTCGAAGTCAAAACTAAGTGTAGAGTTTGTATAGAGTACTAGGTGTATGGTTAGGCCTTTCCCTTAGCGATGGCAGATAACTGTGATGGCCGACATCTGCACCATGCAAAATGGGATACATGCCGCACTGTTTTTCCGGTATACATGCCGCAGATTCTTTTGTATGGGATGATTAAGTGTTATTAACTTTTCCTTTTCTTTTTATACAGACTAACCATGTTAGGCATGTTATCAAGTTTACTAAAACCAAAGGAGAAAAAGGGGAAAATAAAAAGTAAGAAGGGCAAGAAAGATGCAAATCAAGATGATAATAATAAAAAAATTGGATAACGTGTAACGCAGACGTTCTTTGCAAACTGCTCCAAAAAAGTGGAAGTGTAATTGGCTGCGTTTCCATCATGTGTTTAAATGTAGTTACATAAAGACTTTACTTTTCGACACTTTTTCTGTAGATTGTAGTCGAAAAAACAGGTCTCGTAACCCATTCGGGACCATAGGTGCATAAAAGCACCTTCATAAAAAGATTACAAAATTTGTTTTTGGCACCAGTAAAAAAGAAAAGTAATATTTGATTTATTTAATTAGAGCATTTTCATGATTATTTAAGTAAAGGTAACTTCTTTTAAAAAAGTGGTACCAAACGAATAAAATTTGTGTAAAAGCCACCGGTCGCGAAAGGGTTAACAGATAAATTATCTAAACACAGTTTTACTTTTTTTTCTTTTTCCTTTCTAATACTGTAAAAGCACTTATTTTCGCGAGACTTTAATTTTCGCGAGCCCGTCGTAATCGCGAAAATTTAAGCCTCGCGAAATATTTTTTTTTCGCCTCAAATAATAATGAAAAATCAGGAATTTTTCACTTATCCAAAATTTAATACTACAGGTACTTAAATAAGAAATAAGTACAAAAATTTCTTGAATACTTACAACTATTTCTTGAACACTATACAACTATTTCTTGAATAAAAACAATAATACAACTAATAGAATGCAGCTTATTTACTCTCAATATTTATACAAGCTTCTTTGAAGCCATTCAAAATTATCTCATGTTTGGCAAAAGGAAGTTTCTTAAAATGACTTATTCAAAAGGGGTTCGATTTAGCTAGCTTCGGAATTTTATCAACTTTCGGTTCTGTTCATATAAAATTCGCGAGATTTTCAGCTCGCGAAATCACCGATATCTTCATTTTCGCGAAAATTACGGCTCGCGAAAATAAATGCTTTTACAGTACATAGATGTCACGTTGTTGCTGAAATAATAATTATAATTTAATGTAAAAAAAAAAAAAAGTAAGTCGATAATTTTAATAGTGAAAGTAGGCAACAATTATTAATTTGAATCTATTAATACTTTTCATTGTACTCATTTAGTTTCATTTTGTTATTACATCGTTAATTATAGTCCAGATATGAATATTTTTTTAAACTATTTTTATTTATAATTTCATTCTGTTCTTATTGAGCGGCATAACTGCCGCACAAGTGCGGCGTCTCAGCCTGAATGTACGGGTGACGCGCCGCAGTGTAATGTTTTAGAGAAAAAATGTTAAAAAATATTAATAATTTGTTTTGAATTTTTTTGTCGCAGTACACGTGTTGTATATTTAACATTAAATAGCACAGCATGATTTTTTTTGTGTGTGTCCACCATGGGTCTTTATACACAAATTCAAAAAAATGTGCGGCATAAATCCCGGAATTACCCTACTATGCAATTTATTATTATTATTATTTTTTTTTTTTTTTTTTTTACACGAAACAAAAATCGTTTAACACGAAAAAAATTCGCTTTCGATCTAGTTAGTTTGAGTTGGAATTGGTGGATTCTGTGTTAAAACCACTGAATTGTGGGTGAAAATCTATGAATTTCGTGTTTTTTTTTTTTTTTTTTTTTTTTTTTTTTAACTATTTGGAAAAATGGTTGTTGTCCTCGTCAGGGTAGGAAATCAAAAGCATATCTAAAGGTTTTTATTGGTTTAATCTGAATTTTATTTGTTTTCTGATTGGTCTATACAGTAATCTGTATTTCCCTTTACTTTCAACAGAAATGGACAACAGAGTGTTGCCACTATGACATAAAAGTAATAAAAACTACAAAAAAAAATTAATAACTCAGAAACAAATTGAGATACAGCTTTCAAACAAATTGCATTTAAAAGTACATTTTTTCTCTATACGATGATATAAAAAGTAATATTGTCGGATGTTTAGAAGTTTAAGAAATAAATTTCATTTAAAATTGGCCATCAGATTTCTTGGAAATCTGACGATGGAAAAGCCTTTTCTCGAACAGCCAATGAAATGCTTGGATAATACGTAAGTTTCAGGTGGATAGTACGTACGAGTCGCAGGCGATTTCTGTCGCTTGCAATTTTTACTTGTAATAACACTATTAATGTTTAATTCATGTCGTACGTAATGTATGATCAACTCCGTGCTATTTTTTATGTCTTAACTTTTAGTCTTTGAAAAAATCATTTTCGAAATGGTCTTTGTAATTTGTTAAATTGCATTTTTTTTCTTTGTAAATTAGCTTATGTTTTATAAGCACAATGGCTGGAAATGGGGGCGAAAACAAACTGCTATTTCGCTTCAAATGAAGATGAAGCTGCTTAATGCAGTTGATGAAAAAGAAGGACGAAAACAGAAATCTGCAAGAGTTTGGCATTGCCAATTCTACTTTATCAACAATAATAAAAAACAAGGATCCCAATACGTTAATGTTTGAGTGCAGTATGTTTAAGCCAGAGAGAAAACATATGAGAATTGCCAAGAATGAAGATTTAGAGACAGCATTGCTTATTTGGTTCAAACAAGCTAGATCTCAGAATGCTGAAAAAGACACTTAAAAAAAAAAAAGATACCTGATTTTCCCCCGAAAAACAATATATTTTTTACTCTCTTTTTATCCTAATTGATACAACTTACTTGTAGTTTAAAGGAAATTGGAATAAAATTTGACGACGCGATGTCGAAAATATTTATGAATTTTTTTCTTTTTTACGAATCTTTCAACGCGAAAAAATTTTTCGGTCCCTTCACTTTCGTGTTAAACGTATTTCACTGTATTTGAAATTTTTATTTTGTAGACAGTTTGAAATTGTGAATGCTTTATCCCACTCCTCTCTCAAGTTCGCGAAAAAGAGTCGAACAATACTTCATTATTGTAATAACATCCATTCTTTATCTTAAGACGAACTAATAGCTGATCAACAGGCTCTACTCTATAGTGCGACAAGAAGTTAAAGTGAGTAATAAAGGAAAATATTGAAAAGAAATCCCACATCTGCGTAGTTGGAGGTGAAAGTCAACAATAACGAAATAATGGCTACAGAAGGCCCCAAATAAAATTTAACGAAGCATATTGTTTCACAGTTTTGTGAAAAAGTTTGAAGAAAATCAGAAAATAAATTAGAAGAAATACAAGAAAATTGTAGAAAAGCACGTGTAATTTGTGTAAAAAGGTCAGTCAACTGAAACTTTTATTATGTAAAATTAATACTATTTTAGACATTTTATTTGACAGTTCTTTTTCTGTATAAATGTTGTTTTAAAAATAAATATTAAAATTTTAATTGAAATTCAACGAACCAGTTTCTCTTCTAAATAAATTGCAATATCTATGCTAAAAATATGTATTACGTATCAAGGGATATATGATTTTTTAGTGAAAGAGATTTACATTTTTTTTCTTTTATCCAACTGTGCTCAAACATTTTCTGTGTTAAAAAAAGAGAGGCCAACAGATATCTTTTACCGTTAATTATATCCGTTAATTTTCGCATATTTTCTATTTCGATTTGTCGATTTTCCATTTCGATTTGTCCATTTTTCGTCAATATATGGAAATCTGTATAATCTTAGCTAAAAAGTGTCAAAAATTATCCAATCTACAGTAGAGCGCCGATTATCCGAACAAGTTGGAATCGACCCTAGTTCGGATAAATGGACAGACAATTTAAGGGATGTTCCTGACTATACTAAAAACCTTCATACTTTATCCAGGCTTAGGACTGGCAGCACCAGTTAATGATAGCGTGTTTATTTTTATTTTTATTTTTTTTTTACTTTTTTATCATTTAAAATTTTCTTTTTCTCTTTTTATCATTTTCTGAACTCCAGTCATTATCATTTAAGCAAAAAAGCTTTTGATTGTTGTTTGCTTCAAAGATGACGTTCTTTCTAATGTTGACATATCTCGAATTCTTCTTAAATACGTCAGTTGAATAGGATCAACGTTCTTCTGCCGTTCGAGCCATTTCATAACTGTTTCCAAACATTCAAAGGCTTCGTTATGTCATGGACCTGGGTTATTTTCAGAGCATTCGTTTTCCTTTCTTCAATTTCTTTTTCATCTTAAATCTCATCCACAATCTCATCATCATTAGAAAACATCTTTGAGAGAAATTGGCTGTTCCGATAATTGGAAGCTCGGTTAATTGGAGTTCCGATAATCGGCGTTCTACTGTATAAATTTCTAAACTGCTCCTCCATCCTATCCCTCCGCATTCAATCCAAGCCATCAAATTCCGAGAGATGCAAATGTGCTACTAGCAATTTTCCGTTTCATTTAGGGGACCAGGTAAGCGAAATTCGACCAAAAAATCGATTTTTACCTATAAAGAAAAAAAGCTGTAGAAAGGAAACTTGAAGGATCGTATGAGATAGAAGTAGGTGATAATGCTTCATACAAAGCAAGTTTTATCAAATTCAACTTTTTAATCACCAAAAAAATATATATCAATTTAATCTTTAAATACGCTTTTCTCAAAACTTAAATTTTTCAGGTTCGTGTTCCTTTTTATCAATATCTATGAAACTTAAGAACTCAGATTTTTAATGACACTTATATTATGTTAAATTGTACACTTTAACACTGGGGTTTGATTATTTGTTGAGAATTACTTATTTTAGGAAGTGAAATCTTACCAAAAATGCTAATTAAAAAATGATTTTCAATAAATAATAATAATTTTTCAGTTTAGCTTCAAAAAAAAAAAAAAATAGTTTGTTAAAGTACTATGTAAAACATGTTATTCTAACTACCATAAAAAATCTAGACCCTCTATCTTTTACCATTTCTGGGAAAAAGGTGCATAGAGATGGTGAATTTAACATGGCGGAGATGATTTTCCTCGGTCCGCTTAATGAAATTTTTTTGCATACCTTTTTCCCAGTGTTGATTTCAGGGGGTGGCCCGGGGGGGAATGTCCCCCCCGGAAGATTTGAGATTTTGTGTTTTCAATGGTCAAAAAGTGCAATTTCCCCCCCGGAACTCTATAATGTCCCCCCCGGGGCCACAGAAATCCCTCCCGCAGAAACGTGTCTGAATTCAACGCTGCCTTTTCCTCGTAAATTATCGAAATTTCCCCAATCGAGCAATCTAGGCTTAAAAATTATTAAATTCGACCAATAAAAGGACAAAAACTTTCGTTTTATCATGGAGCATCTCCTGCCAGTACCTTTTTAGCTCATAGGCTATCAAAGCCTGAGAGCTAATGTGCCCGCCCGTTCTGTATGAATGTACGTACGTATGTATGTATGTATGTATGTATGTACGTAACGCGATAACTCTTGATAGAAACATCCGATTTGCTTCAAATTTTTTCCTAGTTTCATTGTGATAAGGCGCTTCCCTGACTAGTTTTGGGAGTTCATTGGTTAAGGATAAAGGGGGAAAAACGGGGTTAGTCCCCCCCCCCCTTAATTCAGAAAAATGGGTTTTTCATGCAGAATCATTCGATTTGCTCCGAATTTAGTATACCGATTTATTATGTTAAGGAACATCCCTGATTAGTTTTGGGGGTTCATTGGTTAAGGATAAAGGGGGGAAAACGGGGTTAGTCCACCCCCCCTTAATTCAGAAAAATGAGTTTTTCATGCAGAATCATTCGATTTGCTCCGAATTTGGTATACCGGTTTATTATGTTAAGGAACATCCCTGATTAGTTTTGGGGGTTCATTGGTTAAGGATAAAGGGGGATTAGTCCACCCCCTTAATTCAGATAAATGGGTTTTTCATGCAGAATCATTCGATTTGCTCCGAATTTGGTATACTTGTTTATTATGTTAAGGAACTTCCCTGATTAGTTTTGGGAGTTCATTGGTTAAGGATAAAGGTGGAAAAACGGAGTTAGTCCACCCCCTTAATTCAGATAAATGGGTTTTTCATGCAGAATGATTCGATTTGCTCCGAATTTGGTATACCGGTTTATTATGTTAAGGAACTTCCCTGATTAGTTTTGGGAGTTCATTGGTTAAAAATAAAGGGGGGAAAAACGGGGTTAGTCCACCCCCCTTAATTCAGATAAATGTGTTTTTCATGCAGAATGATTCGATTTGCTCCGAATTTGGTATACTTGTTTATTATGTTAAGGAACTTCCCTGATTAGTTTTGGGAGTTCATTGGTTAAGAATAAAGGTGGAAAAACGGGGTTGGTCCACCCCCCCCCCCCCCTTAGTTCAGATAAATGTGTTTTTCATGCAGAGTGATTCGATTTGCTCCGAATTTGGTATACCGGTTTATTATGTTAAGGAACTTCCCTGATTACTTTTGGGGGTTCATTGGTTAAGGGTAAAGGGGGAAAAGGGAGGTTAGCCCGCCCCTCTTAATTTAGATAAATGGGTTTTTCATGCAGAATTATTCGTATTGCTCCAAATTTGGTATACCGGTTTATTATACCGGAGCTTCCCTAATTCGTTTTGGCGATTCATTGGTTAAAGATAAAGGGGGGATAGTCCACCCCTTAATTTAGATAAATGTTTTTTTTTTTTTTTTTTTTTTTTTTTTTTTGCAGGATTATTCGATTTGCTCCAAATTTTGTATACCGGTTTATTATGATAAGGGGCTTCCCTGATTAGATTTGGAGGTTCACTGGTTAAGTATAAAGAAGGAAACGGGGGCTAATTCCCCTTCACTTATTTTTTGAGGGGCATTATTCTTTAATATAAGTGTATAATATACAATTAGTGTGAATAGCCTGTGAGCTCAATGCCATCAATTTAGCTGGGCACTTTTCTTTTTTATTATTTTTTTTATTTTTTATTTATTTGTTTATTTATTTATTTTTTTTGACAAAACATTTTAGATTTACGTTTATGCTACAGTTTACTATGCAAGATTTCACGTTGTTTAATACTGATTGCGCTGACGTTCAATTGTCATGTGTCATGTAATCTTTAGATTGTAAGTTCATTTTTGAACCTTTGCGCTATATATTTTTTTTTTTTTTACCTTCCCAATATCGTTTTAAAAATAAATAGCATGCAACTGAATTTTGTAACTTTTTTTTTCTTTTTACAATTTATAAATTTAATTTAAAATTGTAGTTTTCATTTATTTTACTGATCTTCAATAAATTTCTAAATCCAAGTTTCATACAAAAAAATCGTTATGATTCGAAGTCTTAATAAAGATTGTAGCAGAAATGGCCATTTTTGCGCAAAAAATCCCCATTTTAAGTATTTCATTCATGAATTTTAAAAATATTTTATGAAATTTAAAATACCATTTAACTTTATTTTAAAAATTACGAAAATGTATAATTTCAATATTTGATTTTCTTTTCAAAAATCATTTTACGTCTATCATCACGATTAAAATCACTGAATCATTAACACTCTGATTGTGTTTGGTTTCAGTCAGTTTTAATTCTGATGCCATAGGAAACATATCTTCAGGAATGTTCTTATAAAGATTATTAAATTTTTATGCAGTATTTTCCTATTATATTCGTTACAATATTTCTTGAATATGTAGAAAATTCCAGATGAGTTATTCTTTAGTTTAATCTTCTGGAGCGTTTGTAAGTATTTCCCTAAGAAATATGTTCCACACTATTTGTTGTTTTATGAAGCATAATTAAGAAAAGAATAACATCTTTTAAGGGGATTTTTTGTGTGTGTATGTTTGTTCGAAAGTTAATTGAATAAGAAAAGTTAAATTTAACGATTTATTTTGTACACTTTTCGTAAAAAAAAAAAAACAAAAAAAAAAACAAAGAATTTGGGAAAATAATCATTAAAGTTTTCAAAAAACTCATTCGAACGAAACTTTTATTATGTAAACATAGCATTATTTAATTTTTTAATTTGACTTTTTTATCGTATAAGTGCTGTTTTCAAAACAATAATATAATTAACTTACTACTAAAGGGATTCATTAAATTGTGTTACAATAAATAAACAATAAGTGCTTCTGATCAGTGTATACAATATATTTAAAAATCTATAATTAAAATCGCATACTACTCCCAATAATAAAGTAGAAATATATATTCATACAGTTTCGGATAATAAAAACTTGTCCATCATCAGGGAAATATCCAGGAGAAACCAACACGTTACAATATCTACATTACACAATTTTCAAAAACAAATACTGACATTCTTTAGGTGGAGTTTCCCAAGGTTAACAACCCCGCCTAATATTGTGGAGGTAATCAGTAGATAACTGGACCCCATATCCCCCGCAAATCATGTTGGAGTTTGTGAAATACCATTTCAGTTAAATAACAACGAACTCAAGTATTATATAGGAATGACTAAACGTAAATTCAGCGAAAGACTTAAAGAACATAAAAGAGATATTAAATATAGTGAATTCAGCACAGCCCTATCAAGACTTTGTTCCATTGTGAAATAAAATCAATTGATTTTGACAATGCAGGAATTTTTGTTCGACAAACGAACCCCCACAAAGCCGTGATTCGTGAATTACTGGAATTATTAACAAGAAGAAAACCACATCTGCAATGATAATGTATCCTATATTATGCCAAGCGCTTGGATTGAATTTCTCAAAACTGTAATTACGTTTTAATAAACATTAAATCGAATTTTATACAGCAAATGGCACCACTACCATGTTTAGAAATTAACCTTGGGAACACCCCCCCCCCCCCTAAAGAATGTCAGTATTTGTTTTTGAAAATTGTGTAATGTATATATTGTAACGTGTTGGTTTCTCCTCGATATTTCTCTGATGACGGGCAAGTTTTTATTGTCCGAAACTGTTGGAATATATTTGTATTTTATTATTGTGAGTAGTGTGTGATTTTCATTATAGATTTTTAGATATATTGAATACACTGATTGGCCATACTTATAGTTTATTTATATAATTATCTTTTTATTAATTAAATATTAAAATGTTATTATTTATACTGAGGTTCAAGACTTGTTTTCCGAACAGATTTCTTAGGACTACGCAGGTAAGTTGCTCTTCTGACACGGTCAATATCCTGTACAGATACCTTTGGTCGTCCCCGGCTTTTCCCTTTGCAAACAAATACGGTCGTTTAAATACTAAAATCGAATGTTTGATATGTTCACGAACGATTAGAATCTTAGTATTTTCGCTTTACCATTTCATAAATTACCATACAACACCTTCAAACATAAAAATAAAATGGCTTTTGAGAAAAATGCGATGTAATGCATTTTTCTACTTGTGTCTTCAATTATACGACAGTCCATTATTCGTCATTTAAAATTATTTGATATGGATTGCAGTACATTGAACTTTTTTTCTTTCTCCTCCCCCCCCCCCCCTCTTTAAGTTAAGAATTTGCTTTTGAACGTACAGTCCTGGAAAAAAAAGTAAACACCCCTGCTAACTCCTCAACAAATTATCGTAGAAGAAAGTTACTGGTACAGAACGACTGGAAATAAAGTCTACTTTTAAATGATCTATATAAAATTTGCTTAGGGGCCATCCACATATTAAAACAAACCCAAACTTCATTTTTTTTTTTTTAATGGCAATACCCAATTTTAACAAAATATTTCTAATCTTCGGTTCAAACTATGCCTAGACACCAAATTTCAAGTCATTTGAATCATAATTTTTTTAATTATAAACATTCAAAATTTAGTGCTTCTAATGTTAAATAACATTTTCATATTTTTATTAATATCTCCTGAAATAATACTCCTAATGCGCTAATTTTTTGTGTAGCAATAATACTAAAATACCCAAGCATGAATACGTTGAATTTGCAATTTTTATAATTTATGATATGAATTATGAAATTAATATTCGAAAAAATTATGAATTGCAACCTACAGTTTTTTTTATGGATTCAGATTTATTAAGTCCTGCTTTATGGAAATCCAATTTCACATTTTTCTTCCAAATAGTTTTCAAATTATGCTTAAAAAACGGCAAAATGATGGTTTAAGGGGCCGTCTAAGATAGAAGGGATTAGATATTTTGAAATTTCGTATGCTATCCTGTATCCTGTAACAATCATCAATGACTGCTTGAGTGGCACTTAAAATGCCTTGATCAAGAAGGGTTTTGGTGAACAATCTCTTGGTGAACAATCGAGTACTCAAATTCAATTTGGATAGAGCCCCTAAAATACGCTCATTTTAAAACAATTAATTTCTCGGAAACTTGTCGTACGAATTGCATAAAAATTTGTTTTTAGGCTAATTGAAGGGTGTAGAGTTCATTTATGCTGTCAGAATTGTGTACTGCTCTTGAAAAAAAAAAAAAGTTATGGTTCAGTTTAATATGTAGATGCCCCCTAAGGAAATTTTATATACAGCATTTAAAATTAGACTTTATTACTAATCGTGTGGTACCAGTTACTTTCTTCTACAATAATTTTTTGCAGAGTTAGTAAGGGGTGTTTACATTTTTTCCCCCCTCGACTGTACAATACCAATTTTAAAGACATTAGATCAGCTGTTCCCAACCTATGGCTCGCGACCCACTGGTGAATCGCGGCGAGTGTTGTGGTGGGTCTCGGAACAATCGAAGTTTGTCATCAAAATATATCTTTTTTTCATCTGTTTAAAAAATATATAACAAATACCACGGTTCATACGGGTACCGTTATTTTCCAGGTGAAATATCTGTACTTTTTAATAAAAAAAAATAAATATAGTTCAAATGCGCAAAATTTCGCCTTATTTAAGGAGAGGTTTTCTATAAGAAAATATTGGTACCGAAAACTTTCCTGGTCTGGAAATTCCAGGACCCGTACGAACCCTGTAATAGAATATTTTACAACTGCAATAATCATGAAAGGCATTTTCACGATCGATAGGCAATAATCACGATTAGTATTAGCTTAAACCAAAACTGTCCGTTAACCCTAAAATATTTAATCTCGACAAAATAAAAATAAAAATAAAAACTAATACCGGAAAAATATGTAAAGAAAAATATTTAAATAAATAAAGTTTTATTTGGGCCATGTTTAATAACGAACACACATGATGTTCAAGTTAATTATAAGCAGTCCACTTGGACAGCTTATTTATCAATAATACAGTGAAACCACCCTGTGCGACCACCTCCCTGAACGACCATTTTTTAATGGAACGAAGTTTATTCCCATGGGCTCAATACTAATTTTACCTCCATTCAGAGACCATCCCAGTTGAAATTTCTCCATGAGCGGCTCATTTCTTTGAAGAAAATGGAACAAATTCCGTTTTTTCCTGGTCGCTTGAAGAAGGTTTTAATAAAAAAATAATTCCGGAGAGCGCACTATTCATCAAACTTCTAAACTAAGTTTAGAAATTTTTTTTTATATTCCGGTAACTTTTAAGTGTTTAATCCCCTTTGTGCCTTTTTTGGCAATGAATTTAACTCTGATGACAAATTAAGAATGACGGTCAATAAACTCCCCTGCCCAATTCTCTCAGGAAACTCTGAAAGAAATAGATAAATTAATGAAATCGTCATAATTTGTTTCCGTCTGAAAAAAATTGCATTTATTTACTGAACTTCGCAAGGACTTGTAAATAAAAGTTATAGAAGATAAAACCGTAAAATCAAAGCAAACGGATTCATTTTTTAAACTCTGCACTAATTAACTTATGTAATGAACTTTTGTTTTGATACTTAAATTTTCATATTTTTTCTGAATGTGAAAAATAAATTTTAGTAACATTTATTGTTACCCTTTTTAACAATTAAAATCTAGATTTAAACATGACCTCCATTAAGAGACTACCTCTCGAGCAAACAATTTTTATTGGAACGGAACGAGGTCGCTTTAGGGAGGTTTTACTGTACATGTTTTAATGTTAAATGTGACCGAACCGCGTGAAAAAAATTTACGTTTATTCTCGCCTTATTTAACTGCAGAAATTCTACGGCTAAATCAGGTGAAGTTAGGGCGTATATTATTTGCCTATTTCCGAATAATATTTTGAAAATCCAATAATATATCTGAGTTAGATATTAATATATAATCTACTTAAGACTGTTCTCAAATTGAAAAGCAATACTTTCTGACCCATCCACAAAATCATTTTTATAAATATATGTGTGAAACTTGCTAGGATTTTTACCCAAAATCGAAAAAAATGAATACTGCTTCTTAGTCTGCTACGAAAACAAAGTGTCATTATGAAATCGTTAGGGAAACGAATTTGAAAATGTGATGAAAGACCAATCGATTATAAACCAATTTGTTTCGCATTTATGCATATAATTAAAAATAAATTGATTATTTTTGTGTTATTTAACAATTAATAATCGTACGGCTGTAAGATTCTTCATGTTACGAAGTCCAATTTTCAGAACACGCTTTATTAATCTAGTAGAAAGTTGCTAACATTATTTTCTCTATTAGATATATCTGCCGTAGTCTAATTGAGAAATCCGGCTCTTTTGCAAAGAGCCTAGGCTATTTGCAAATAGCCGGGCTAATTGGAGAACCATCTCCATTTTTCCAAACAACCTGGAATTTTTCAGGCTTTTTGCAAAGAGCCTAAAGAACGTAGACTAATTGGAATAAGACGATTCATTTCTCAAACAGTCTAAAATTTTAGGTTTATTACGAAGAGCCTAGATTGCGTTAAGCTAATTGAAAACTGACCACTTGCTTCAATTCCATCGAACCATAACCCGATCCGAGAAAGACAAAATAATTTTCGTCGAAAGGCAATCCGTCTAGAACCTGAAAATTCCATCTGAATTCAACCCGAAACCCTATCTGAACTGGAAAAAATCCATCGAACCGTAACCCGATTCGAGCAAGACAAAATAATTTCCGTCGAAGAGCAACCCGGCTAGAACCTGAAAGTTCCATCTGGATTCAACCCGAAACCCGATCTGAACTCGAAAAAAAAAATCCATCGAACCGCAAACCGATCCGAGAAAGACAAAATGATTTCCGTTTACACGCACTGACCAGAACCTGAAAATTCCATTTGAAGTCTACCCTAAACCCGATCCGAACCAGACAAAAAAGAAAATTCTATCCAACCGTAAACCGATTTTTGCAAGATAAAATATTATCCGCCGAAACGCAACCCGACCAGAACCTGAAAATTCCATTTGAATTCAACCTGAAACCCGATCTGAACCCGAAAAAATATTCCACCTAACCGTAACCCGATCCGAGAAAGACAAAATAATTTCCTTCGACACGCGCCGACCGCAATCTGAACTACCTGAAACGCGATCCGAATCCGAAAAATAATCCATCGAACCGTAACCCGATCTATGCGATACAAAATAATTTCCTTCAAAACGCAACACGACCAGAACCTGAAAGTTCCATTTGAAGTCAACCCAAAATCCGATTCGAATCCAGGAAAAAAATGCATTCAACCGTAATCCGATCTGTGCAAAACAAAATAATTTCCGTCGAAACGCAACTCGACAGACCTGATAATTTCATTTGAAGTCTACCCCTTTGAAATTATGCTTAGACTCTTAGTCGTTGCCTTCACTGCACATTTTTTTTTATATGTTTACGGAAGGGAGGGGGACAATTTTTTGCCAAAAAAAAGTGTTTAATAACCCTAATTATCAATCATATGCAAAAATCAAATCTGCCATTAAAGCGGTTTTCTTTTACTTTTCTTTCTCTTTTTTTAATCAAATTTATTCAGCAACCAATCGAATTTTGGAAAAATATTAAAAATCTTCTTCATCTGCAGGTGTCGTTGTTACAGCACTTTTCTTACTTATTTTTACTGTATTTTGATTCATCAACCCGCCTTTTTAGTACATAAAAGTGAAAAACAACAAAAATCTGCCTCATCTGCAAATGACATTATTGTAAAAAATTCCAAAAATATGTTTCTTAATTTTCAATAGATAAGTATCTTCTCTACATAATGTTGGGACAGCTTTAAAAATCTACCTCATCTGCAGATTTCCTTATTGCAGAAATGTTCTTATATATTTTTCTAATTAGTTTCATTAGCCATCGATTCCGTAATGGTGAAAAAAACATAAAAAAAAATCTGGCTCACCTGCAGATGTTATTGTTGTTGAAGTTTTCATATACATTTTTATAATTATTTTCATTAGCAATCCATCTTCCCAGCGCAGTGCTGGGAAATCAATAAAAATTTGCCTCATCTGAAGAAATAAATAATATAAAAAAATTCGCATACATTTTTCACAATCATTTTCATTAGCAACTTATTTTCTTTGCGTAATTCTGGAGAAAAAAAATAAAAATCCGCCTCACCTGCAGATTTCATTATTACAGAAATTATCTTATATAGTTTTCTAATTGTTTTCATTAGCAAACTATCTTCTCTCCGTAATGTTGGAAAAACATTAAAAATCTGCCTCATCTGCAGACTTCATTTCCAAATACATTTTTATGATTATTTATCATTTTCAACCCACCTTCCCTGTTCAGTGCTGCGAAATCATCAAAAATCTGATTCACCTGAAGATTTAATTAATATAAAAAATTTCGTATATATTTTTCATAATCATTATCATTAGCAAATTATCTTTTCTGAGTAAATCTATGAAAAAAAAACTACAAATCTGCCACATCTGCAAATTTAATTAACATGAAAATTTTCGTATATATTTATTTCATAATAATTTTTATTAGTAAGCATACTCTGCGTATAATTCTGGAAAAACATTAAAAATCTGCCTCACTTGCAGATTTTATTCATACTTAGCAAATGACATGTACATTTTTAAACATAAAAGAAAAAAATAGTATTTGTTGTGTAATTGTAGAGTACTTTTCATAATTGCATTAAAAGATGATTTAATTTCCTTTCAGTTAGTATTTGTGCTGTAGGATTTCGGGTTGTTGTTGAAATTTGTCGGGTTTAGGGTAGGCTTCAATTAGAATTTTCAGATTCTGACGGTCCGCGCCGACGGAAATTGTTTTGTCTTTCTGGTATCGGGTTACGGTTCGATAGATTTTTTTTCGGGTTCGGATCGGGTTTCGGGTTACGGTTCGATAGATTTTTTTTCGGGTTCGGATCGGGTTTCGGGTTGCTTTCAAATGGAATTTTCAGGTTCTGGTGAGGTTTCATTTAGAAATTATTTTACCTTGCACAAATCGGGTTACGGTTCAATGGAATTTTCTTTTTTGTCGAGTTTGGATCGGGTTTCGGACAGACTTCAATTGCAATTCTCAGCTTTTGGTCGGTACATGTCGATAAAAACTATTTTGTCTTTCTTTGATCGGGTTATGACAAATTGCTTTTTCATTTCTTTTATTTAGCGGGTTCGGATCAGATTTCGGGTTGACTTGAAATGGAATTTTCAGGTTCTAGTCGGGTTGCATTTCGATGGAAATTATTTTGTCTTGCTCATATCGTGTTATAGTTCGATGGAATTGAAGCAAGTGGTCTTTTTTCAATTAGTCTAACGCTATCTAGGCTCTTTGCAATGAGCCAAAAAATGTTAGGCTATTTCAGAAATAAATTGTCTTATTAAAATTATCCTAATGTTCTTTCGGCTCTTTGCAATAAGCCTGAAAAGCATCAGGCTGATTGGAAAAACAGAGATTATTCTCCAATTAACCTGGCTCTCTGGAAAAAGCCTAGGCCAGGCTGTTGTTCTGGATGAACGTAGCAGCAGAATATTCAGAAATATTTAAATGAGAATTTTTAATGACGTGAATTTTTTTATTCACATTGCTAACAAGTTGTAAAACTAACACAGTGAAAAATTATCCAGGCTTTGTGCTGCGGTTGCAGCCTTCTCAACGTTTAAGAGTTAACTGTGCCAGGCTAGGTGTGTCGTTCCAGGTGTCTCAGATGGAGGATCGTTAGGGCGCTGAACCAAAGACACAGGTTCGAACCCTGGCCTGGATATTTTTTCCCTCTGTTGGTTTTAAGCCTTGTTAGCAATGTGAATAAAAAATTCACGTCATTAAATTTAGATTTCTCTGGAGTAAGTTATCGTGTAAAAATTATTATATATATAATATCGATGCTGGATGAATTTCGACTCAAGTTTGCCGCAGGGTTGTGGTTCTTGGAGTTATTCCATCTTGGGCTGCGGTTGCAGCCTTCCCAACGTTTAAGAGTTAACTGTGCCAGGCTAGGTGTGTCGTTCCAGGTGGCTCAGATGGAAGATCGTTGGTGAGCTGAACCAAAGACACAGGTTCGAACCCTCGCCTGGATAATTTTTTACTCTGCTGGTTTTACGCCTTGTTAGCAATGTGGATAAAAACATTGACGTCATTAAATTTAGATTTCTCTGGCGTAAATCATCGTTTAAAAATTATTATATATCTAAATGAGCTTTGATGTGGTTCAACACGACATATGCTTTTTCTACTTTGATATTTTTGAGAAACAAGTACAGAAACAAACTGCGTGTAGAAAGTGACTTAAAGTTAATATTAACTAGTTTGAACTCTGATTTTAACACCCTTATAGGTAAACACAAGTGACAGAAATATCACTGATTGTAAAGTTGTATTTTCTTATTAATTTAACGCATTTTTCATGCGATTTCGTGTTTTAATTACACTGGCCTCCAAAAGTTAAGGTACAGGGACTGAATGCTTTCGATTGTATCTACCAACATTATTGACGAATTGTTCTTGAACATCTGGGATGTAAAGAACATGTTTGATTTCATATTTCTCGATGAAGCTTTAGTCGGGCCGACAAGTAGGGGCTAATAATAAATTTAATAATAAAATAATATTTGCGATTAGCTATGCAACAGAAAATGCTGGAAATGGTTTGTCACTGCGTTAAATGACTATTTGGTTCCTGTTCAACGTTTGTGTGCATTTGTGTAAGCATATCACTCATATTCGTAAAGATGTTAACGTTTTTGTGAAAAATTCAAAAGTTTTTTGTTTATAGCATACAGAGTTTTCAACCAAATTTAACACAACTTTCCGAAAACCTGACATAAAACAGTAGCAACAGTACACTTCAATTAAAACATGAATATACTGAATATTTGATGAGATATGGGTACTTGTATGAAATAATTTTTAACTGCGCATGCGTGAAAGATTTCAAAATTTTAATTTCATAATTTGGTAGTCAGCTATTTAGGGCAACTTATCTAAAATGTCCAGTCAATTATCGAGAAATTTCACAAAGATAGGGGCGATATAGTGAGTTGCTCTCTAAAAATAGCTTTTTATTGTAAGGGTTTTTCCCCAACTTTTCAATCAACTCACTATATTTTTCTGAGTTTTCACAATATTTGACTGGACTTTTTACAGAAGTTACCCAAAAAAGCTGACTACCAAATTATGAAATAAAAATTTTGAAATCTTATACGCATGCGCAGTTAAAAATTATTTCATACAAGTACAGTGTGTTACACTAGTCTGCATGATATCAGATGATTAAAACCAATGCAATACTCTTAATGCAAACCCTTAATGCATTTTTTTATGCTGATTACAAAACTGTTCTTAGTTTTCTGGTATCACATAAACACTATATGGCCAAAGGTGACCGGTCACTTGCAATTGTAGACGTTTTGTTAAATATCTAAAAAAATACATGTTGAATTAATCTGAAACTGCAGAGGTGTAAACAGTATAGTATAAGTCATATATTTCCGCGAAGAGTTTTTCCCGAAATCCCATAGGGGACTGTCAACAAATTGAAAAAGAAGGAAAATCTTTTGGGTAACCCTGTAAAAACTAATGTAGCAAAAGCGTTCAAACTCGAGATTATTAATAAGTGGCTTATTGTAATATATTGTGTTCATTTTTATGAGGATAGCATGTACACTCGTAGAGAAATTAAGGTTTTTATAAAAACAGTTCCAAATTTTGCCAAATTTTTTGCTTATAATTTGCAGAGTTCTTAATATAAAAAAAAGTTCTTTTCAGAAAATATGACAAACAACATTGTACACAATAGTCTGTAATCAGAATTAAAAAATAATGAAAATTGTATGAAAAATGAGCAGATTTACTCAATAATAATTGACTGCGCATGCTCAAACGTAATCAAAATTAAATTTGCATAATGTGTTTGCTAAATGTATAGAGTAACTTTTGTCAAAGTCTCAAAAACATAGTTTGAAAAGTCTGATAATAATAGTTTATGGAATAAGCTCAAAATCCATTATTCCCAAAAGGAAGCAAAAAGATGAGGGGCTGTATCCAAATATAGTAGTACGTGCAAAATTGCGTATGCTATATTCGTACTAATTATACACTCGGGAATTTTTACCCATAAATTAAAGAAAATTTTCCGTTTTTCTGATTAAAAACGGAAATTTTCCCGTAATTTATGTGCAAAAATTCCCGTAAAAAAACGGAAATAGCACTGGCGTCTAGACTGCCAGTAGTATTTCCGTTTTTTAGTCCGTTTTTTTTTACAGTGTATGGATACAACCCCTCATTTTTTTGCTTCATTTTGTGAACAACGGATTTTGAGCTTACTCTATAAATGATTATTATCAGACTTTTCAAAGTATTTTTTTGAGACTTTTACAATAGTTGCTCTATACATTTAGCTAAAAATTATGCACATTATATTTTGATTGCATTCGCGCATGCGCAGTGAAAATTTTTCTTCTGAACCTGCTCATTTTTCATCCAGTTTTTATTATTTTTTAATTCTGATTACAGACTATTGTGTACAATGTTGTTTGTCATATTTTCTGAAAAGAACTTTTTTTTATATTAAGAACTCTGCAAATTATAAGCAAAAAACTTGGCGAAATTTGGGACTGATTTTATAAAAACCTTAATTTCTCTGCGAGTATACATGCTATCCTCATAAAAATGAAAACAGTATATTACAATAAACCACTTATTAATAATCTGGAGTTTGAACGCTTTTGCTACATTAGTTTTTAGAGGTTTATCCAAAAGATATTCGTTCTGTTTCAATTTGCTGACGATCTCCTGTGGAGTTTCGGGAAAAAATCTTCGCGGAAGTATATGACCTATACTATACTGTTTTCACACCGGCAGTTTCAGTTATTTCCTCATGTATTTTTCTTGATATTTAACAAAACGTCTAAAATCGCAAGTGACCGGTCACCTTTGGCTATATAGTGTAGTTTGTTTGTACTCGAACCGAGTTGATTGCGAAGATTAATCGCTGAGAATAAGCATTATGTGGTAGTCACACATAAAGTAAAAATTTCCCTTCATCACACACGAAAAATCAAAAGCTGGAATTTTCGTTGGTCCTGAATTCAAAAAACTGATGAAGGACAAGGTTTTTGAAAAAACGATGAATGAGGCAGAAAAAAACGCATGGGCCGCTTTTAAATGTGTTATCGGAAACTTTCTGGGGATAAGAAAGATCCAAATTACAGGAATATTGTTGAAACAATGAATTTTAAAGAAGTTGGGCTGTAATATGAGTGTAAAAATGCATTTCTGCCTTCCCATATTGACTTTTTTCCAGAAAATCTGGGACAGTACATTGAAGAGCACAAGGGAAGATGGAATGTAAATGTGGTGGCAGACTACTGTTGGATGTTGAAGAGAGACATAAACGATGAAGGAGATCTGCAGGAAAGTCAAAAAGAAGAAACTTTGTTTAATTAAAACCTGTTTGCTTCTCGTTTTATTAAAGAAATGTCATGAACTTATAAGGACGTTTTTTACAGTATTTTTAACGTCTTTAATGAAATACTTTGTATGAAATTGAGATAAATTTTTTATTGCATTAATTAAAACATTGAAAACACAACTTCTCATTTTTTGTAAAATCCTGACGTGCTGGACAAAAAGGGGGGTTATTTCCGGAATCAGCATCAAAAATTGATTCAGAAAAACTTGTTCATAAGAAATCATCTGACAAAAAGTTTAAAAATGCAGTCTAGTGTTATCCAACTTACACACATTGGGATTACCAATTCTTGTTTTTCTTGTTCGTCGTAAAAATGGAATTCCAAAATATCAGCGTGATAAAAAAAAAGCAGGACCGTGAAAATTATCTAGCGTGTTGATCAATTTTTGCGAAAATCAGATTATCACCGTACAGTCGCACTCAGGGGTATATTTCAACTGGAAAACTCAAAATCTGTATTTTTCCATTTCTCTGAAATGGATTTCCATTAATCCTTTAACTCTTTTTTTTTTGACACAATAAATTAAAAATCAGGACCCGGCACCACTTTTTTTTACTAAAATATTTGGCTTTGTACAATCGAAAAAGGTACGCCATTTAACAAACCAAAGATTACAGTTAAAATTAAGTGGTATACAAAAAGCCTTCTAGTATCGAAGATAGCAAACACTTTTTGCCCGGGAGGCACTCGGGCACGACAGTTAAGGAGTTAATAATTTGGTACTTTTTTTTTTTCTCAAAATTCTGGATCTCAAAATTCCAAGTTCTTCCTTTTCATTGCGCGAATGTTTAATTTTATTTCTATACTGCCAAATGGCAACGAGAATTTTTTCCCTTTTTAAGAAAATATTGCCGTCATAATACAGGGTGTTCATTAAAGAATTTCCAGTTATAAATTTTAATAGTACCAACTGTAAGCGTCCTAGAGTGTTGGTTCAATGTCACAAATAAAGAGTAACTCGAACAGTTTTAGATAAACGCATGAGCGAGTACTGCTTTGTTAGTGACTTGCTTGCAGTGCTAGATACGCAAAATGGCGACTCCTGCGCGTAAAGCGTTTTGTTTTCTGCAATTTGATAAGAGTGAATCTGCAATTTCAGTTCAACGTGCGTTTCGTTTAAAGTTTAATTCTGATATTCCATGGCGAAAAAAACCGCCGATGGTATAGGCAATTCGAAACGACCGGATGTGTTTGCAAAGGTAAAAGCCGGGGACAACCAAAGATGCCTGTACCAGAGGCCTCGCTAGGGGGGGGGCAGGGGGGAGCCTCCCCCCCAAAAACAAAGTTGGCGAATTTACAAACTTAGTTGACAAATTTGTTTAAAACTTTAATTAAAACTGTAATACGCATTCTATTTCCTATAGACTTGACAAAAGTTACAAACCGAATTTTATATTATTTAATTTTTTACAAATAAGAATTACATTACATTTTTTAATTGTGGTAACTTGGCAAAATCATAAACCTAGTTGGCAAATACTTAAATATGACTTGGCAATTTAAGGTCCTCCCCCCCCCCCCCCCCCCAAAGAAAAGGTCTTAGCGATGGCCGTGGTCTGTACACGATGTTGACAGCGTCAGAAGAGCATCTTATCTGCGTAGTCCTAAGAAATCTGTTCGGAAAGCAAGCCTTGAACTTCAGTTGCCAAAAACGATAGTGTAGAAGATTTTAAGAACACGTTTACACATGCGTCCATAGTCTATACCGGTTACATTTGGTACCTGCTTTAGAAGACGAATTGGACTTTAGGTTCGATGTGTGCCGTATTACTAATTCTGGGTTAGAAATTCTAATTAATTTACCTCATAAGTTAGTTTACCTTTAGTTTGATGTATGATTTTTTTTTTTTTGTAAACAGTCTAAATTAAACTATTATAATATACCATTGAAACTCTGTCATTGTTTTATGGAAACCTTATATATGTCAAAAGGCTTTTAAGTATTTTCAAATAAATTTCTCCGTAAATTCTGGAGTCATTCAATTATTTGAACATTTTAGTATCAGAAGTACTTTGTTCCTGAAAGGATTAACATAAAAATCTTTCAATACAGTAAAAAAAATCCCTAAATCAATAACCGTTTAAAAATTACAGGTGTTTCTCTTTTTATTACATCTGTAATCTAGTATGTTGTGGCCATCACAAAACTTTCTTCTAAATAAATCACGTCGATTAAATAATCTAAATAATTACAAGAAATTACATCAATTTAGCACCAATTCATATCAAAGTATATCTGAATTTGAAGTTTGATGAACGTGCATTAATTCTTGAGATAGAGCTATAGCGGAAATTCTGAAAAATGCACCATAGCAGCGCCACCTATTGAGCGATTTGTACCAAAACGTAAACAGCACTAACTGATATCAAGGTATACCTGAATCTGAAGTTTGATGAAAATTCGTGCATTAGTTCTTGAGATAGAGCTATAGCGGAAATTCTGAAAAATGCACCATAGCAGCGCCACCTATTGAGCGATTTGTACCAAAACGTAAACAGCACTAACTGATATCAAGGTATACCTGAATCTGAAGTTTGGTGAAAATTACTGCATTTGTTACTGAGATAGACCTATAGTGGAAATTCTAAAAAATTCAGCATAGCAGCGCCACCTGTTGAGCGATTTGCACCAAAACATAAATAGCATAAATTCATATCAATGTATACCTGAATCTGAAGCTTTTGAATATCCAAGCATCAGTTCTTGAGATAGAACTACTGCGGAAATCGCAAAAAATGTAGCATAGCAGCACCACCTGTTGAGCGATTTACACCAAAATTTGTAAACCGTCAATTCCTGTCAAGGACTAACTGAATCTGAAGCTTGATGAAAATCCGTGAATTAGTTCTGGAGATTGAGCTATTGTGGAAATCGTGAAAAAGGCTGCACAGAGCCACCTGTTGAGCGATTTATACCAAAAACTATTCAGCACCAATTTATATCAGGGATTAACTGAATATAATTTTTTATTAAATTCCGTTGATTAGTTCTTGAGATAGAGCGCCCACAAAATTTGTGTCACACACAGACTCACAGACAGGCATTTTGTAAAAACATGTTTTTCGGGTTCTCTGACCCCTAAAATGCGTAAATCTGTCGAAAACCAAAATTCGAAAATTTTCATGAATTCAATACTTTCTTCTTGTAAAGATAGAAGAAAGTAAAAATATCGTACAAGTTGAAAATTTCCCAACTGAATGAAAAAATTTTCAGATCAGGAGCCGAATACAGGTTCTTCTCTGGTTGTGCAAGTGAATCGTGTCCCTTACATGCCATTCAGGTATCCCAGTTGGCAGAGCAGTGGCAATTTAAGTCGGGGTCCTAGGTTCGACTCGCGTCTTGGGCACTTTTTCACTCGACTGGAAAAAAAATCAACTCTTTTACAGGTGTTATTTTCTGAAAACAGTCACAAGATCATATGATCCACTCTGCATCCGAATTTTACATTTATGCTTCCCGGTGATCAAACCTGATGTTTATAAGCATAAATTTCCCGCATAGGTCTTTCACTGATTACACAGGTAGTAGAAATATATCGGCTAATATCAATATGTAACACCAGCCAATATCAAATATTAATATTGACCAATATAAAATGACCCTCCACTAAATGATGTATGCGAATATTATTTTTGATATTTGCCAAGTCGGCCAATATTTCCGAACATCTGTGAATATTACTTTTTGGCATCTTTTTCTGCCATCATCATTTGCCATCATCGTTTGGCGTTGTGGGATATCTTTTTCTAAAATTTTGAGGTATCAAATGATTTTTTTTTTTTTTTTTTTTTGCGTACCCCAAGCATCTGAGATTCCCAAATGTGGTTTACGTCGTCATACTTTTTCAACAAAATTTACATGTTCATAAACTTTTTTTTTTTTAGAAATTTGAGAACAGTGCTAAACCAACATTCCAAAACGGAGACAATTATTTGCTGTAGCAAATATCACGAAAGTTCCTAAGACATATTGTGTATTTCGAACAAAAATTACGACGCATGAAATGTATAAAAAGTTGTATAAACTGCAAAAAAATGTGTTTTGAGAGGAATGCATTTGAAGTACATTTTGATATATTACTTTCATTATTTACGTTTAAGACGTCTGAAAACACTGCAATATATATATTTTTTTAATTTTAACAGGTTAATAAAACAGAAATAAAAATTTGTATTTGTGGTCGTCCACCGCCCACTTAGATTTTAAGTTAAAAAAGACAATGTCTGAAAGAACAAATTTTGTTTATCAGGAATCTCTGATAGAGCCTTTGTCCTGCATCTTGGCTTCCCTGGCCCACCCTTGAACATGACTCTGAATATACATATATACCGGGTGTTCCAAAAATGACTGATGGATTTCAAAATTCAATAACTTGCAAACGGTGAGCGATTTTAAATTTTTTTTGCAGGAGGGTTATGTAAGATGTCAGGGGTTTTTATGCTTCAATTCCCGGTTTTAGTTGTAAATCGTAGCGATAAATGCACAGCAAGCAATAGGCGCTAAATCCAGGCTCGATTTTTCGGCCTTTCTCTTCTCCCATGCGTAAAAACGCAATTAAAATGTTTTGAATGATTGCCAAAGTACCAAAAATCCGGTCTGGAATTAGCACTTATTTCTAGCAGAACGATCTATTGTTTGAAATTCGAACTAAAATCAAGAATCACAGTAAAATCTCCTGACACCATACATAACCCTCCTGCAAGAATTTTTTTTTTAATATCTGTCATCGTTTGCAAGTTATTGAATTTTAAAATCCATCCATAATTTTTGGGACTCCGGTAGATTGACTTTTTATTTACAGACATTCCTTTAGTGTTGTGCATATTGAATAATTTTGATATTCGAAGGGAACATTTGGGTATGCTCAAAAGAATAACTGTCAATCTTTGTTTTTTTAAATCAATTTACATCAGAAATTTTCTAAACAAAATTAAGAAAAGAATTAATTTAACAACTCCGAACATTACACTATAGTGGATTTGCATAATTTTTATCCTATTTGTGCGAAAATGTAACAAAATGAAATAAAGTTTTATACATTGTATTCAATTAAAGGTACATTTTATTTAGATAAAAATTTAAACAAACTAAGTAACGAAAGTAAAAGAAGCTGCAACAAGTATTGCAGTGTGACATTACTTAAAATGTCAAGGCATTTTGAAAAAAAAAAAAAAAGAAGAAATATTAAATTAGTCTCTATTATGTTTTATTTTCCTATTTCACTTGTACAGACTGCAGGACCTTATGTGTACGTGCAAAAGTGTATGTGCTAATATTAGATAAAGAGAAGGTAAGGGAAAATGATATTTTTTTAAAGACAAGAAAGCTCGTGCGATGTTTATTCATTATGTCACGTTTTCAAATATCATTAATACGGACTATAAAGCGAATGTATCTAAATTTCTAAATTCTGTTTATGTGTGCTAATGAATGTAGTGGTGGAGATAATGAAAGATTTTGATATTCGAATAATTCATTCGGGCATGCGCAAAGGCATAGCTACAAACATTCGTATTCTTTTTATTCAATTTAAACCAGAAATATTTAAAAAATAAAAAGTTAAGATTTATCTACTCATTTTTTTCCCCTTGAGAGGCTATATCCCACCTGATTTTAAATAAGATTTGCGCCAGAAACTTTTAATAAATTTTTACTTTTATAACTTTTGGTGGAAAAAAGTTGAAAATATGCTTTTACTTACTTTCAAACAAAATGTTTCGAAAATTCCGGTGTGAATTCAACATTACAGAAACGCGATTACTTGCCCCTGAAAGGGTTAAGTAAAAAAAAAAAAAAAAAAAAAAAAAAAAAAAAAAACATTTTCTTAGCTAAACATGATAAACATGAAAGTAAAATGTACTGAAGCGAGAACTAAACAATAACGAATCTTTAGAAACTCTACACTTCTAAAAAATCTGAACTTGCAAATTAGCAATATGAACGCTATTTCAAAATAATATTATTTGAATATATTGCTCTTTTGAACTTTTCTTTCAATGGTAGAAAGTAATATTTCTCCATTCTCAGTCATATTAATAATATTGATAATAATATGATAATGGTGATAATAATTCTAACTAGAGATCGACCGAAAATTCGTTTTTGTTTTCGTTTTCGGCCAAAAATCTGAGTTTCGTCGAGAATTCGTTTTCGGCGAAACTGCCGCCGGAAATTTGACCAAAACTATCTGTATTTCAAAAATCTCGTTTCTTTCTTCGGGAAAATTTCAACATTACTCATTGAATTATCCTTTACCGGCGCGGAGTAATTCTGTTTATAAACTGAAGAAATAATGGACTGACACCGCAATTTATAAACGAATTTATTAGAAAATATGAACTTCCTTGTTTTCATGTAAATTATAATACTAAAATTTTAGTTAAATATTCTTGGTGCCGTTTGTCAGTTTTGGAATTAAAATTAGGTGTCCTTTTTTAAGGACACCGCGCCAGAAAGGGTTAAGCTGCGTCGGCTCAAATGAGACTCTCTTTATTTACTGCTATGAACTATTCAGTTTATAATTATCAGTCATGGCAGGCTGTATACGAGAGTGCAAATTATAAAACAAGAAATGCATATAGGACTAAACATTAATGACGTTTTTTACGTGCTCATTAAAGGCTGCAGACTTATTAGCAATAGAAAATTATTAGTTTGAAACTGCAGAAGTGTTTCAGATACTCTTAGAGAAAGTTCTAGAATAACAGATGATCATTTACAAAAATCTTTATAAAAGGTAAATCGAGGTACCTATAAACAATGTTTTAATTGAATGAGATTCGTACACTTATAAAAGCATTTTGTGTCGTTAGTGAATTAATTACATTTTATTTTATATGAAACTAAAAAGTTTTGGTCAGAGACACAGAAAGCCAAATCAGGCCACACGTATAATTAATTAATAATTATATATATTTATATGTGTAATAATTACTTAAAAAGTTTTGGGGATATTTTCGTTTTCCTTTTCGTTTTCGGCCGAAAATAGGAAGATTACCGAAAATCGGTTTTGGTTTCGGTTTTGATCTTAACACGTTCATTACCACGGTGACTGACACTGAAGCTGGAACATTTACAATATTTTAAGTAATTTTTAAGAAAGTATAATTCTGTAATAAAAAGAAGGTAAGTAATTTTTAAATAAATTTTCAGTAATTACTGAAAACAATATACATATTTTTAGTTTTATATCGTATTTTAGACCGTCAGTCATCGGTGAATAACGCGTTCTAAATGAAAAGTTCAGTGTAAGTCACCGGTGACAGACGTAGCGCTTAATGTGTTAAAGCCCTGTTTCGGTCGACTCTTAAATTCTATCTCAATAACTGAGAAAATTTGACTTTTCTTTTCTTACTTTTTCTGAAACTTTCCATATTACATAGATGAAACGTGAATGGCTAATGCATATATGAGTTTTTGGCTATGCGTTCATGTTTGGTTATTTATGTCGGCAAAATTATTAATTACTGAATATAGAGTGAAACCTCTCTGTGCGACCACCTCCCTGAACGATCATTTTTTCATGAAACGAAATTTACTCCCATGGGCTCAATACTAATTTTACCTCCATTTAGAGACCATGACAGTTGAACTTCCTCTATGAGCGACCAATTTTTTTGAAGAAGATGAAACAAATTCCGTTTTTTCCTGATCGCTTGAAGAAGGTTTTATTAGAAAAATAATTCCGGAGAGCGCATTATTCATCAAACTTTTAAACTAAGTTTGGATTTTTTTTTTTTAATTCTGGTAACTTTTAAATGTTTAAACCCCTTTGTGCCTTTTTAGGCAATGAATTTAAATCCGATGACGAATTAAGAATGACGGTCAATAAACTCCCCTGTCCTATTCTGTCAAGAAACTCTCAAAGAAATAGATAAATTGATGAAATCGTCATTATTTATTCCCATTCAAAAAAAATTGCCTTTATTTACTGAACTTCCAAAGCACTTGGAAATAAAAATTATAAAAGATAAAACCGTAAAATCAAAGCAAACGTCAATGTATTCACTTTTTAAACTCTGCAGTAATTAACTTATGTAATTATCTTTTATTTTGATACTGAAGTTTTTATATTTTTTCCTAATGTGAAAAATAAATTTTAGTAACATTAATTCTTACCCTTTTTCAACAATTAAAATCTAGATTTAAACATGACCTCCATTAAGAGACCACCTCTCGGAGCGACCAATTTTTATTGGAACGGAAAGTGGTCGCCTTAGGGAGGTTTTACTGTAATTAAATAAAATCAATTTTCTGATAAATTACAGGTCACTCCTATTATGAAAGATTTTTCAATATAACCCTCAAATGCCAGGTGTTGCTTTTCGGCAACATACCCAATTTAGGCTCTAAAATACTGTTAGAATAATATTGAAGCTATAATGCCTAATGTTGCCAATAAAATACATTCTGAAAATATTATTAAATTGATTTTCAACATGTAGATGACAACACTTGTGCTGTTCAAGAAAAAAGATAGATTTATTTTTTCAATTGTTGCTACTTGTTTTTGTTTTGTTTCGTTTGGAAGCTTGCGAAATACCCTATTTGTTCTGCAGTGAGTAAGTAAAATTTATTTCTTATTATAGTTCCTAAAATTCTTGTGTGTTTAATATTATAAAATCTTATCTAGGAAAATTATTTTTTCAATTAAAGACCAGTATTGCCGATTAGTATCAAACTGTTTTTTAACCGTAAACCATACTTAAAACAAACTATGATTTTTTAAAGTATTTTTCCCATGATTTATTTAAAAAATGAAAGCCGAAAAACATTATTACAATAATTTTTGAAAAATCAGGCATTTAAGGGATAATTTCATATTTATTAATTCTTACTTGAATTAGATTTATACAAGTTTTTTTCAATTGGAAGATTCTTTATTAGCAAGAGGGTGTTTACTATAACTTTCATTGTTGAAAAGCGCCGTTGCATTTGTTGTATGTAATGAATATATATTATACTAGCTAAAGTACCTGGAGTATGTATAGTACCTTAAGAATGTATGATTTGAAAATACAATTTAAAAATTTAACATACAACAAAAAGAAAAAAAAAAAAAAGCCGAAGTGTTGTACAAACCAATCAAATGAAAACTCAATATAAAAATGTGTAAATTTATATAACAGACGCAAAATAATACAGCTATAAGTGAACTTATTTCCATTCATCATTGGAACAATAACATTAAAATATGCCAATATTTCCATAATCGAGTTTTTATCATGCTTCAATACAATTTTTCACACTTATATGACGTTATATGTTCACCACGTTCTTTATATTTCCAATATGATGTAATATTCAATTTTTTTATTCTTCAAATTAATTAAATAATTGTAATTTTTCACACGGAAATCATAAAACTTAAAAATTATGACGTAACATCCAGTTTTGTTTTTAATTCGTCAAACTATTTTATTTTCATTTGTCACGTGGAAATCTTGCAGTAGAAAAGTTACGATGCAATATTCCCTTTTCTTAAATTCGTCAAACCATTTATTTAATTTTTTCACGTGGAAATTTTGCAATAGAAAAATAATTGTTGTGGTAAGAATTTTATTGTGGATTTTTAATTGTTGGCAACAACTATAACGAAAAATGTTTAATTTTGATTGGAAATTGCTGTTAAATTGGTGGTTTTTTATTAATTAATATTAACTATAAATTATTCAGATTCCTGATTTCTTTAATTGCCTCGGCCGTGTTTTAATACACATGTACGTAACATTTCACAATTCTGTCTTCTAAACTGTGGATTTGTATAGCATTACAGACAGACAGACAAATTTTCATTTTTACATATTAGATGAAACTTTCCATACTGCATAGATGGAATGCAAATGGTTAAAGCATGTATGACTTTTTACATATACGTTCATGTTTCGTTATTTATGTCGGCAAAGTTATTAATTACTGAATATAATTACATAAAATCAATTTTCTCATAAATTATGGGACACATCTACACTGTAAAAAAAATACGACCAGCTTTCCTGTAGGAATCGGAAAAATAGTTGCCCTTATCATACCGGAAAATTTTCCGACCCAGCTCGGAATAAAATCCGTGAAATACCGTTTTATTGACTGTTTCCTTTTTTTACGGATTTTATTCCGAGCTGGGTCGGAAAATTTTCCGGTACGATAAGGGCAACTATTTTTCCGATTCCTACAGGAAAAGTGGTCGCATTTTTTTTTTTTTTTTTACAGTGTACTATGAAAGATTTTTCTATCAGGTTTATAGAAGTTTCTTCAATTGCAAGATTTTTCGTTAGCAAGAGACCGTTTGCTATAAATTTTATTGTTGCAAAGTGCTGTCGTATTTGTCGTACACTGTAAAAAAATACTGCCAGTTGTCCGGTAGGAATCCGAAAAATAGTTGCCCTTATCGTAATGGAATAATTTCCGACCCAGCTCGGAATAAAATCCGTAAAAATAAGGAAATAGTCAGTAAAACTGTATTTTACGGATTTTATTCCGATTTTACTGATTTTATTCCGAGCTCGGTTGGAAATTATTCCGGTACGATAAGGGCAACTATTTTTACGATTCCTACCGGAAAACTGGCATTATATTTTTTACAGTGTATATAATGAATGTATATTGTATGTATTGCATGTATTGTAAGTATGCTGTATATATTTTAAGTTGTTTTATGTAAGTATTGTTGTCTGCACTATAAACATGTATGCATTTTGTATGGATTATAAAATGTTTCTAGATATTTAGGATGCGTGCATATAAACAGAGCCTGATTACTACACGGATAGGCCTCGTAGATTCCTCAGTCAGAGGTACCACTATTTTCGAATACTAATTGTCACCCTATTTAAACACTGATCTTCTGTCATAGATGAGACGAAAAATTACTATTGGAAAATAATGATGAACCGTATATCCTTGTTTTCAAAAATACTTATTCGGGACCTGCATGAAAGATGAATGTATGACAGTATGGGTGGAACATGTGTAGTATTAGGTATAGATGTAATTCGAAAAGTAAAAAGTATTTATTTGTTAGAAAATGCTCTTTTGTTTTCAAGAACATCCACCAGATGGCAGCATCAGACAATCATTTTTTATTTGATCTACTGTGACAGACACTCAGTTCAGTGAGTGTTGCTTCTTCCCTTATAGCAGTTGGCAGCAAAATGCTGCTTGATTAAAAAAAATTCAATAATATTCCAAAGGAATATAATATGATAAAAAAAAAAAAACTGCAACAAGCCATAGTTCAAAGTATTTCTTTGTGTTTGTAAATAGTCTTATACATCTGTTTTGTTTTTATTGTGAAGTGTGATCTGTACTGTGACCAGCATATATATTATTCTAGTGTATTCAATCTTCTAATAAATGTTTTTTGTTCATCCAAAGAAGAGTATATTTCCATTGAAACACATCAAAACATAAAGGTAAAACTTTTAACTTTTTTTATTGTTTACCTATTGAGGAATTTCGTATTCATGCCTTCCATATGGAATAACATTCTAACAGTCGATTATGAGACTGAACTTATCTCAATTTTAAATATAGTAATATAAAAGAAGAAAATATAATATAATTAAATTCAAAGAAATAATTACTTTCTGAATGTTGGTATTTTTCACAAGTGAATGATATAAAAGAAAATTCAAAGAATTGTTCTTATTTTGAAACCAAAAGTATTGTGTATTGATAAGAAAAGAAATTATTTTGATTTTGATTTTGCCAGTTTCTTATTGAAATTTTATTATATAAGTTGCAAATGTAAATTTATGTTTTAAACAAAGAATTTAACATTTAAGAACAGTTTTTCTGAAATCAAAAGTAACTTCAAAAATTGTTCTCAAGAATTTTATTTTGTTCTTATTTCATCATTAGCATTATATTTGAGTTTATAATTGTTGTTTTGATGTATTAATAAGAGAAAAAGTTTTATTTTTCTGTGAAATAAGCAAATATTATTATATCATAATGTCTAGTATTAGAGAATCTCATTATGTTGATAAATTAACTGATGACAACTATTCAGTTTGGAAGTTTAAAATAGAGCAATTGTTAATCAAAGAAGGTTTGTATGATGTTGTATTTGAACCTAAAAAGGAAAATGATGATAATTGGGTAAAAAATGATAGAAATGCTAGGGCATTAATTTGTTTAAATATCTCAGATTCACAAATTGTTCATGTCAGACATGCTAAAAGTGCTAAAGAGACATATGATCAATTGAAATCTGTTCATGAAAGAGTAAATTTAACAAATAAACTTTATCTTCTTCGGAAGCTGTATTCCACTAAATATAAGGAAAGCATTAAAATGCAGGATCATATTAATTCTGTCTTAGAATTAGCAGAAAAATTAAGAAGTATAGGTGAAGTAATACAAGATGATAATTTAATAGCTATTTTGCTCTGTTCCTTACCAAATTCTTATAGTACCTTTATAACTGCTATTGAAAGTAAATATGAAACAGATTTATCATTAAAATATGTTCAAAACAAATTAATTGATGAGTATCTTAGAAGAGTTGAAACTAAACAAATTTCAACAAAATTTGAATCTATTGCTTTGAAGGGTAATAGGGATAAACCAAAGCATTTGAATAAGCAAAAATTTTGTTCTCATTGCAAAAAGAATAATCACAACTGTGAAGATTGTTTTCACTTAAAGGGTAATAATACTAACAAAACAAAACCAAATTTCACCCAAGATAGATCACGTCAACAGTTTAAAAAACCAAACAATTTCTCTGCCTCTACTGCTAGTCAAAATGAAAATCTATCAGATTCTCAAAACTATCATGAATTAATGGAAGAATCAAATTCTTTGAATTTTGTTATGAAATCTCAACAAAATGGAAATAAAAACAAAAATTTGTCTTTTGTTATTGATTCAGGTGCGTCTGTTCATTTAGCTAATTCCTTGGAACTGTTCTCAGAATTAAAAAGTTCGAATAAAGATACAATTACAATTGCTAATGGAACTAAATTAACTGCAAAGGGAAAGGGTAAATGTACTTTTAATATTGAAACACTTAATGGTCAAACAAATAGAGTTACATTGGATCATGTGCTTTATGTTCCCGAGTTGGATAGTAATTTATTATCTGTCCAGTCTTGTACTGAGAAAGGTTTTGTTGTAACATTTAAAGATGATATATGTTTAATTAAAAAGGGCAACATCTTAGTTGCAGATGCAAAAGCTGATGAGGGGTTATACAGATTAAAAATAATACCTACAAATGAAAAGGTATATAGTGCTTCAGAAATATTACCCGTTTGTTCTAATGTTAACTGCATTCTAAAATGGCACCAAAGGCTGGGCCATAGAAATTTGGAATCCATCAAGAAAATTCAAAAGGATGATTTAGCTTTAGGTATTACTGTGAATAATTGTTCTCATAATACTGAATGTTCAAGTTGCATAAAAGCTAAGTTAACAGAAAAATCATTTCCAAAAGAAACGCAATACAGAAGTAAAAAACCACTTGATTTGATATACAGCGACGTATGCGGTCCTGCAGAAACAAAAAGTATGGGATCAAAAAGATATTTCGTTACATTTATTGATGATTACTCTCGTTATACACAAGTATATTTTATTTCTTCTAAAGATGAAGTATTTGATAAATTAAAAGAGTATGTTGCATCAACAACAAACAAATTTAGATTGAAGATTAAATCTTTGCGTAGTGACAATGGAACAGAATATTGCAACGAATCTGTCAAAGACTACCTTAAAAACTTAGGAATAAATCATGAAACAACGACGCCATATTCACCGTCCCAAAATGGAGTTGCAGAAAGAAAGAATCGCTCGCTTATTGAAATGAGTAAAGCCATGCTTATAAATGCTAAATTGCCAAAAACATTCTGGGCAGAAGCCATAGCTACAGCAGCCTACTTACAAAATAGATTACCCACAAAATCAACTGAAAAGACACCATATGAACTGTGGAATGGGCATAAGCCAAATTTGAGTCACCTTAAAGTATTTGGATGCAAAGCATATGTGTATGTTCATAAACAGAAGAGACAAAAATTTGACGAAAAGGCCACTGAAGGAGTCTTTGTTGGTTACGATTTAAGAAGCAAAGGATATCGAATTTATATAGGTGGTAGAAAAATAGTGATAAGCAGAACAGTGAAGTTTTTTGAAAATATGAACTGTGAAAATGTCTTTCAAGAAAATCCTGAAGAGCGAATCTCAGATTTAATGCATTTAAATTTTTCAGAAGAAAATCTTGAAAATGATAGTGATGCTATCCAAATAGAAAATACTGCAGAAGAAATAAATACGGATGAAAAATCAGTAGATAGCCCAACAACTGAAGAAAGTGAAGATAATTTCCAGAGAAGAATATCTAACAGAGAGACTAAAGGAATTCCACCAGAAAGATATTCTTACAAAACTGAAGACAGTTGTTCCAAAAATCAAGATCCTGAAACTTTTAAAGATGTTTTACAATTACCAGTAAAAGATCAACAGAAATGGTTTCAAGCTATGAAGGAAGAATTTAACTCTTTAAAGGAAAATGAAGTGTTTGAGCTTGTTACTTTACCCAAAGGCCAGCACGCCATTGGCTGTAAATGGGTTTACAAAACAAAACATAATGAAAATGGAGAAGCAATAAAATACAAAGCACGATTAGTTGCCAAAGGTTTCGCTCAAAAATTAGGCACTGATTATGATGAAACCTTCTCTCCTGTCGTCAAACATACAACTATTAGAGCTTTTCTGACCTGGGCAGCATATCATAAAGCCAGAGTATTTCAAGTAGATGTTAAAACAGCCTTTCTACATGGTAAACTAGATAATGAAGAATTATACATGCATCAACCAGAAGGCTTTCATGATGAAGAAAATAAAGACAAAGTCTATAAATTAAAAAAGGCTATATATGGTCTTAAACAAGCCGCCAAGTGCTGGAATGAAGAAATAGAGAATACTCTAAAGGCATATGGATTTAAACAAAGTGAAGCTGATCCATGTTTGTTCATAAAAGAAAAATCAAAGAAGACAATTCATCTCATACTGTATGTAGATGATATGCTGATGAGCTCAGAAGATGAAAATGAAGTTAATGAAGTAATAAATTACTTAAAGAAATCTTATCCCATAACATCACTAGGAGAAGCAAAATACTTCTTAGGTATAGAAATTTACAGAAAAGAAGATGGAAGTTATTTACTTTCACAAAGAAGTAAAATAACTCAATTAGTTAAGGATTTTCAGCTTGAAGAAGCCAAACCAACTTATACCCCAATGGAAACTAACTATTATAGTTTAGATAAAGAAGAAAATCTTTTATCATCAAATGATAATTGAAGAGCGAATCTCAGATTTAATGCATTTAAATTTTTCAGAAGAAAATCTTGAAAATTATAGTGATGCTATCCAAATAGAAAATACTGCAGAAGAAATAAATACGGATGAAAAATCAGTAGATAGCCCAACAACTGAAGAAAGTGAAGATAATTTCCAGAGAAGAATATCTAACAGAGAGACTAAAGGAATTCCACCAGAAAGATATTCTTACAAAACTGAAGACAGTTGTTCCAAAAATCAAGATCCTGAAACTTTTAAAGATGTTTTACAATTACCAGTAAAAGATCAACAGAAATGGTTTCAAGCTATGAAGGAAGAATTTAACTCTTTAAAGGAAAATGAAGTGTTTGAGCTTGTTACTTTACCCAAAGGCAAGCACGCCATTGGCTGTAAATGGGTTTACAAAACAAAACATAATGAAAATGGAGAAGCAATAAAATACAAAGCACGATTAGTTGCCAAAGGTTTCGCTCAAAAATTAGGCACTGATTATGATGAAACCTTCTCTCCTGTCGTCAAACATACAACTATTAGAGCTTTTCTGACCTGGGCAGCATATCATAAAGCCAGAGTATTTCAAGTAGATGTTAAAACAGCCTTTCTACATGGTAAACTAGATAATGAAGAATTATACATGCATCAACCAGAAGGCTTTCATGATGAAGAAAATAAAGACAAAGTCTATAAATTAAAAAAGGCTATATATGGTCTTAAACAAGCCGCCAAGTGCTGGAATGAAGAAATAGAGAATACTCTAAAGGCATATGGATTTAAACAAAGTGAAGCTGATCCATGTTTGTTCATAAAAGAAAAATCAAAGAAGACAATTCATCTCATACTGTATGTAGATGATATGCTGATGAGCTCAGAAGATGAAAATGAAGTTAATGAAGTAATAAATTACTTAAAGAAATCTTATCCCATAACATCACTAGGAGAAGCAAAATACTTCTTAGGTATAGAAATTTACAGAAAAGAAGATGGAAGTTATTTACTTTCACAAAGAAGTAAAATAACTCAATTAGTTAAGGATTTTCAGCTTGAAGAAGCCAAACCAACTTATACCCCAATGGAAACTAACTATTATAGTTTAGATAAAGAAGAAAATCTTTTATCATCAAATGATAATTACAGACAAGCTATAGGAAGTCTTTTATATATTTCCTCATGTACAAGACCTGATATTACCGCTCCTACACACATACTAAGTCGAAGATGTAATAATCCAAGAGAAAAGGACTGGAATGCTGTTAAGAGGATAATAAGATACTTAAAAACAACGAAAGACCTTGATCTCCACATTTCTTCAAAAGAATATCCTAATATAGTTGCATACTCGGATGCAGACTGGGGACAAGATGCTACAGACAGAAAATCCACCTCAGGAAATGTAATCTTCTTAGGCAATAGCTGCATTTCTTGGTTCTCGCGAAAACAAACATGTGTGACGTTATCGTCAGCAGAAGCTGAATATGTGGCACTGTCACAAGGAACTCAAGAGGTGCTATGGATCTTAAAATTATGTAAAGATCTCAATTTACAACAACATTTTCCTATTAGAATTTTTGAGGATAACCAATCTACAATTAAATTGGTTGAAAGTGAAAAATTTAAATCCCGCACTAAGCACATTGATACAAAGTATCATTACATACGAGATTTAAAAACTAAAAATGTTATAGATGTCAAATATCTATCAACAAATGAAATGATAGCAGATATAATGACGAAGCCACTGCCAAAAGCCAAATTTGAACTTTGTAGAAACCTTATCCACCTGGTGTCAGATTCTATCACAAAACGGGAGAGATGTTAGAAAATGCTCTTTTGTTTTCAAGAACATCCACCAGATGGCAGCATCAGACAATCATTTTTTATTTGATCTACTGTGACAGACACTCAGTTCAGTGAGTGTTGCTTCTTCCCTTATAGCAGTTGGCAGCAAAATGCTGCTTGATTAAAAAAAATTCAATAATATTCCAAAGGAATATAATATGATAAAAAAAAAACTGCAACAAGCCATAGTTCAAAGTATTTCTTTGTGTTTGTAAATAGTCTTATACATCTGTTTTGTTTTTATTGTGAAGTGTGATCTGTACTGTGACCAGCATATATATTATTCTAGTGTATTCAATCTTCTAATAAATGTTTTTTGTTCATCCAAAGAAGAGTATATTTCCATTGAAACACATCAAAACATAAAGGTAAAACTTTTAACTTTTTTTATTGTTTACCTATTGAGGAATTTCGTATTCATGCCTTCCATATGGAATAACATTCTAACATTATTAAATGCTAAAAAAAAAAAAAAAAAAAAAAAAAAATAGATGATGCTATCCAACGTACGAAAAATAAAGACACATGAATAAAATGAAACTCAACGTTTCGGTTTAATCTGTAAAACCATCATCATGAGTAAAATTTTCTAAAATATAAAACGGCAGGAAACAATCACTGCGCTACTTCTTCAAAAATTAAATTCAAACTGGTATAAATACAACGGAAATGTATTTTAGAAAATTTTACTACTAATGATGGTTTTAAAGATTAAACCGAAATGTTGAGTTTTTATTCATCTGTTTTTATTTTTACATACGTTGGATAACCACATCTATTTTGTTTAGTATTAGATATTACAACGCAAAGTCCTTAATTATTATTTATTAAACTTAGTTACTTTGAGATGTAAATGAAATCTTCGCAAAGGACATTTTTTTTTTTTTTTTTTTTTTTGTAATGGATTATAGCTTCATAATGCTTTAATTGGGAATCAAATACTGGGTGTAACAGAATTACTAGAATCACTTAAAAAATCGAATTAAAATGACTTAATATATGCATAAAATGCTTATATTGAATAACTGATAACGTTTAACAATTAATGATATAGGTTTATCTTAATTTTTTATAGTTCTTACTCGTCTATGAAAAAAACACCATTTCTTTTTTTCCCTTTAGATGTAATTGTTTACAATTTGTCTCTTTTTGCGTATTCCCGACGTTTGCTAGACGTTAATACGTCAAAACCCATGCGGGCTCCTACATCACAAAATCATTATGTTGTATTTACATCTACTCATCATTATTCAACAACAGAGTGTGTCATACGGAAGAAGAACTAGTCTATAGGGGCTATTATCTGTCACTCCTAAAACTAGTCAAATAAGTCCGAGAGTCATTGTTAAGCAATATAAAAAAAGCTACATTATGAAAAACTTTCTTACGATAAAGGACAAAACAATGACCTTGTAACCCATTAGCCGGAGAGATTTTGTTTGTCGTCCGTTATTTTTACAAGAGCTTTATTTAACAATGAATTATATTGAAAAAAAAAAAAAAAAAACAGGATAACATTTTTTTTTCTCCTTAAAAAGATAAAAACGGGAGAACTCAAAATCTTATTTTCTTTCTAACTTCAACCAAACTGAAATATTTTATTTTGAAAAAAAAAAAAAATAACAGAAATGGGAGCAGTTAATCGTCACTTTTCTTGTTTGCAGAGACTGTTGACTAAATGAGTTTATATGTATTCTTATTAGAGAATTGTTTTTTAGAAAAAAAAAATATGATTTTCGACTTTGATAAAAATGTATACCGTGTCAAGCGTCAATTCGTTTCATCATCACAACTTATTCGTTACATTTTTAGAAGTTTGGAAGTATTAGGAATTTCGCAGAGTAATATGTGTTATTTTATAGCAAAATAATTTTTGTGTTGAATTTTTGAATGATGTCAATTATTTTGGCAACAGCGATTCAATGATCACGTTAATTTTTTGTTAGCGATCATGTCAATTATATAAAGCGACAGTGTTTTTTTTTCCTTTTGTTCAATGGCTGGCTTAGATTTTGAATTTTTTTCTTTTCTTTTTCATTTGCCAAGTTAAAGAGCTCCAGTTTACAAACACAGAAGTGCCAATCTCTTTCTTAATACAAATCGCGATTTCTAATAATCGCTCTGAGATATTTCAACAATTTTGTCTTTAACGTAAAATGATAAAATAGAGAAATAAAATGATAAAATAGGTAGAAATGAGAAAGTTACTTATTTCATGAAACAGTCATAATGATTGGGTCGAATCCGTAATTTTTCTATCTGTAACCTGTGCAGTTGCTACATTCCAAGAATTTTAAAGAATAAATGAATTATATATATATTATATAAATATATATGAAAGATATTAAAATCTAGCTTTAAAATCTAAAATGCAAATTAATTTCCAATTAAATATTTTCTAATTCTTAGTGTCTAATTCTGAATCTGCCCCTTTTAGGTTGCTGTCCCATCCCAACAAATGTTACTTCCAGATATTAAATTGTAACCAACTTTAAGATTCAAAATGCAACGTACCTACATAAGCATATGAACTTAATTATTTCAATGTCGCATTTTCGACGTGATTTGATGACCGTATTAACTGACTGGAATTTTAAAAATGCTGAAACTATTTTGCGGCAGGAGTTTTCCTCTGAATAAGTATGCTTAATATTACCTGAAACAACAACTACTTATGAGTTTTGGAGGAGAACGAACGCACATCATAGCTATGGACTATTTTACAATAACACAAACTTGTGATTTTTTATAAGATTCTAACATTAGATTGCGAATTACTGTGAATGCGTAGTGAACATTTTTAAAACTGATTTTTAAAAACATCTGGAAAATGGAAGTTTTACATGTACTCTAATTCATTGAATAGTTCAATAATGAATATCAATAGGTCATTCTTTGATTCTTTGATTTTTTATAAGATTCTAACGTTAGATTGCAAATTACTGTGAATGTGTAACTGATTTTTAAAAACATCTGGAAAATGGAAGTTTTACCTGTGCTCTAATTCATTGAATAATTGCATAATAAATATCAATAGGTCATTTTTTGATTCTTAGATTTTTTATAGGATTCTAATGTTGCATTGCGAATTACTGTGAATACGTAGTGAACATTTTTAAAACTGATTTTCAAAAACATCTGGAAAATGGAAGTTTTACATGTACTCTAATTCATTGAATAGTTGTATAATAAATATCAATAGGTCATTCTTTGATTCTTTGATTTTTTATAAGATTCTAACGTTAGATTGCGAATTACTGTGAATGTGTAACTGATTTTTAAAAACATCTGGAAAATGGAAGTTTTACCTGAACTCTAATTCATTGAATAATTGCATAATAAATATCAATAGGTCATTCTTTGATTCTTTATAAGATTCTAATGTTAGATTGCGAATTACTGTGAATACGTAGTGAACATTTTTAAAACTGATTTTTAAAAACATCTGGAAAATGGAAGTTTTACATGTACTCTAATTCATTGACTAGTTTTATAATAAATATCAATAGGTCATTCTTTGATTCTAATAAAAATTTTATGGGCAAAAATGAAATATGTTAATTTTTCTTAAATTAATTTTTCAACTACATTTCAGCAGTGAAATTACGCTTGAAATTATTGAATATTAATGATGTGAATTATCACACTGCTAACAAAGCGTAAACCAACTTAGTGAAAAATGTCCAAGCCGGGAATCGAACCCGGGTCCCTGGAATAGATCTCCAGTGCTCTACCACTAAACCACAAGGTCAATGTCCAGCTTGGCATTTCTCACTTATATAAGTCGGTAAGGCTGCTACCGCAGCACAAGATGGAGAAGTCTTCATGAGCACATTATTTACGTCTCATGTTTCGCCGCTAGAATGTGTGCTCATGAAGACTTCTCCATCTTGTGCTGCGGTAGCAGCCTTACCGACTTATATAAGTGAGAAATGCCAAGCTGGACATTGACCTTGTGGTTTAGTGGTAGAGCACTGGAGATCTATTCCAGGGACCCGGTTTGGACATTTTTCACTATGTTGGTTTACGCTTTGTTAGCAGTGGGATAATTCACATCATTAATATTCAATGAAATATGTTGTTAGAATAATCTAATTGTAATAATAGAACTGAAGTTACTCATAAACGCACTGTATGAAACAACGAATGTTTCTTAATCTACTAAAATACAGGGTGTCCTTAAAGAATGCCCCAGTTATAAATTTTAATAGTAGTAACTGTAAGCGTTTTAGAGTGTTGGTTTAGGATCACAAATAAAGAGTAACTCAAACAGTTTTAGAGAAGCGCGTGCACAAGTATTGCTTTGTTATTTACTTGCTTGCAGTGCCACATACGCAAAATGGCGACTCCTGAGCTTAAAGCGTGATTGCTAGACTGAAGATTTAAAAGGCTGCTAGGCTGAAGATTTAAAAGGCTGCTAGGCTGAAGATACAAATTTTAGAGATATGCGATGTTTTCCTTTGGGGCTTTATAAAAGGACGTGTTAACGTTCCGCCGCTACCTAGTGATTTGCCAAAGATGAGACACAGAATTGAAGAGGCTGTTGCTTCCATTACACCGGACTTGTTAAACGAAGTATGGGAATAATTGGACTTTAGATTGGATGTGTGCCGTATAACTAAAGATGCACATACTGAACATTCGTATAAAAATTATCTTCAATTTCATGTATAATTTGTTGTAAATAGTCCAAATTAAACTGTCTTAATATACCATTGAAAATGAGAGATTCTTTTTTTTTTTAACACCCTATATAATTTAACCACATACGGAAGTATAATAGCGTTTTCCAAATTACCCATGATTCCGAAACGTGGTCCTAGCAACCTCGAAAACCAATATATTTTCAAGATTTAAATGAGCATTTATAAAACAAAGTTTCTTTTGATGCCGCTGATTTTCGGGCACGTTTCCGAGACGTTTTTTTCGACACTAATCAGTTTCCTCAAACTTGAATGTTGATTTTCAGAATGCTATTCATTCTCAATTAAATATTTTCAGCTGCCTAATTGAATCTGTACACTAAAGAGTAATAAAATAATATTAATATTAATGTTAACTCTGTTGATTTATTATGTTTGGCTATAAAACGTGAAAATGTTGAACATGAAACTTGTTGAATATGAAGATGTTTACTTCAGAATTGATATAATCCAAAAAATCTATGTTCCAGGTTGAGAAAATTGATTAATACATCCTGAAAACTATTCGGAAATGTTTCCGGAAATCAGTAGTAGTAAAAAAAAACTTTGTTTTTAAAAATGCGTTTTTGAATCTGAAAAATTTATAAGTTTCTCAGATTTTTAAAGGTAAAAAACGCTTTCTGGATTTGTAGGTAATTGGAAGTGGTTTTGTATATTTTCGCTTGTCATTATATTATATATACGTAGATTAACCCTCGGATGACCAGGTGGAAATATGAATCATGAAAGGTCATGCGGGGTCATTCAGTGGCCCCATAGTTAAAAAAAAAAAACACATATTTATTTACCATATCAAAAATATTCCAAAACTTAGCTTTTAAAATTAATTTAATAATGAGTATAACAGTTGCAGCCCTAGAAAGAAATAGAAAATGCAATATTGTTGGAACAAATGATTTAAAAAATAAAATGATCATTAATTTTCATTAGGATTGAGCTTGCTCTGGGGTCGGAAAATGACCCCACTTGGTTATCCGAGGGTTAAGAAATGTTTGTCCTTTTTTTACACCGTGCATAAAGAGGTAAAATGAGGCGATGTTACAATATGTTACTTTCAGGAGTCTAATGTAATATTTTGATAGCTTTTTAAAAAAATGTAACTGGTTTTTTTTTTTTTTTATTCAACTTGAAAACCGTCAAGTAATTTTGCATTCGTACTTTTACAGTATTTCCATTTTCTATTTCAATATAAGTCCTAATTACATGCTGATAATGTGATCACCACAATAGATTTTTTTTTTAATTATCAAACTTTTAATAATTGTGAAGTCGTAACATCCATTATTCATAACAGAATTATACTATGCTGTTTAACGACTTCATTTCTAAACCGTTTCATTCATATACGTTACCGTTTCATTCATATGCATTTACAAGCCTCCAAATCACTTTGATTTACAAATCTTCAAATCACTACCATAAATCAATTTAAAGATGGTATTAATTCGCACCAAAAGAAATTAAGTGAGTTCAAATAGGAGTATATAACAGATGACATGTGGGCATCACGGCAATAGTTACAATACAAACAATTGACGTCATCATGACGCACGCAGCATACAGCATGGGGGTTGAGGGGGATAAGAACCCGCTATTCTAACGTGCAAATACTGCGCATAAAATTTCCATCTGAAATGAATTAAAAACGTGCTAACAAGGCCGTAGCCAGAAAAATACGTTGTAGCAGAATTTGGTCATTTTCTCATTTTCGATTTTTTATTTTTAACCGAGTTATTTTCTTCTGATGGACTGATGGTTTCCATTATTATGAAACAGTCGTTATAAATAAAGTGTTAGGTGGAGATGACTGCTCTTTCATTTTCACCTAACACTTAATTTATAATGGCTGTTTCATAATAATGGAAACCATCAGTCCATCAGAAGAAAATGATCCATTCCAAAGGTATAAGTTCAATTGAAAAAAACCATTTAATACTTTGAGCAGAAAGAAGAGGCTACACCTGAAATTTTAATGACACTAATAGAATCTCATAGCTGCCAATTTGTATGGTTTTGTTACCTCTAAAATTTAATACAAATTTTTGCCATATTTAATCGTTGACAATTGTTAGGTTTCGGCGATTGAATTAGGCAAAATTTGCTGGTCAGTTTTAGTGGTAAGGAAAAATGTTAGAAATTGATAGCTATGCAGTAGCGTAATACTGCAGCAAAAAAAAAAAAAAAAAAAAACATTAGCAAAACTGACATTTTAGAAACAAAAAACTATCAAGCGTTTTTTCAGATAAACAATTTCATTCCCCGTTTTTCTTAAAAGTAACGGAAATGTACATCAAAGAAATGTTGCTAGTACCATAAAAATGAATGAATGATGTGAAAATTTATATTTAATCTCCTTAGTTGATGATGATTTGTGTAAATCCGGTTTATCCGAGTTTTTTGCTTATTCAAGGTGAGCTTGGTCCATATTAACTCGTGTAATTGGGACTCTATTGTAATTGATTTTCGAATCTTGACTGTGTTCAGTGATAGTTAATGGCGTATTTATAGTCTTGACAGAAATTTCGGAGGGATATCAAACCCTGGTGATACCCCCATTGGCTACGGCCTTGCGTGCTAAGCCTCTTAAAAAGTTGGGAAAATTTATTTCATTAGACAATCTGTTTTCTCTTTTCATCCGAAGTCTGGCAACATACAAATTCACTCTGATCTCTTCCATTATCAATAAATTTATATGCGAAATGTAAACACTCCTTAAAACAGGATAAATATTTATCAAAACTATTATTCGTCCAATGTCGTTTATACTGGCTATAAGTTGGTTAATATTTCTCATATATTAACTACTAATGGCTGTATCGGTGTGAAACATTTCTCCATTTCATTGCCATTAGGTTTTGTATTGAATTTCCAAAAATACGTTATAAAAGCTTGACTAAGTGTTTATTTAGCGACTGAGTATTTTTATATTCTACTTCAATAAATAATTATAATGTATTCTCTTAAAATTTGAATGCAACCAACATTAAATCATGTTTTAAAGAACATATTTTGAGAAATTAAGCTTGTGTAGATGCAATAATCATAACAGAAAGTTACGCAAAGGTGAAATATACTCGAGATCTTTTGAGCAGCCCTGTATATGATCTAAAGTTTTTATGCTTACAAAGTAATATGAAAGAAATAATAAATTTAAAAACGTGTACCACAACTAAAAGCGCCCTTTATATACAGTACCTTAACCGAATTGTTTTGTGTGCCCCTGTAAATGAATGATTGCTGTGTGCACGCTATTCGATAATACGTATCTTGTAGTGCATATAAATGATATCTATAAATTTAACTTTGTTTGAAAGAGTCTAACATCATTAAAATACACCGGAAGCGATTTTCCCTTATACATACCGTAATGTAACCTTTTTTTTTTTTTTTTTTCTTTTTCTTTTTAATATCCCTGAAAAGGAACTATAAACATTGCACACTTCATTTTCAGTACCGAACACGCCATAGTAAATATCGATAACATACATACAAGGATTCCACATGAGACTATTTTTTTATTCTATCTCGCATCATTTTTTAGAAACAAACATTTTTCACATACATTTTGACAACATCTGCAAAAGAAATATACTACAAAATTAATTTTCTTACAATAGTGGTGCGAGTAAAATATAAAAATAGCTGCCTATAGCAGCCTTGTATATAAATTGCATGGCAATCCAAGTACATTTACGTAAGTTAGACTAAATTAATAAATTGATGAATTAATTACATTTTATTTTATAATGAAAATAAAAAGTTTTATCAGAGGCCCAGAGACACAACTTTGTCCCAGAAGATAAAATTTTCAATCAGGGGAACTATTTTAGAACTTTCTTAGAAAGGCATGGAGGGGGGCAATGTTTTTTGGGAGAGAGTGTGCAAATATTTACTTCTATCTTGTTGTGCATATTAAATAAATGGCACATTTTAATCTTTACATATATTTTTAAAAATAGGTAAAGTACTCAATAATGTTAGTCTCAGTCTGAGAGTGTTGAAATCGAAAATAGAATTGATAATTAATAATTCCTGGGCTTAAAGTGTTGTCTTAATGCTAATGTTCCTTTTTTAGTCAAATTTAACAAGTTATTTTAGCTTTGTGCATTTTACTTAATCGGACCTATAATTACTGATACATTATTATCACATTCTTTCAGGTGGTAAATGTGCCCCCCACTAGCAAAAGCCATGCTAGCAAATCCAAAAAATATACTACCAAAAGCCATGCTTTCTTTGGATTCGCGAAGCATTATTTAATAAGATAAATTTTTGAAAGTAACATTTTTTTTTATATTCTTTTTGCATCTTTATTAAGCAAAAACGTTATCTTATGTTTTGGCACATTTTAATTTTAGAAATGTAAATTCAACCAAATAACTAAGAATTTCTTCGGAATTTTTTATTTCTGATATAACGATAAATTTAACAATAAATTTTATTTGTTTACAATTCTTTTGTTGCCACTTTACGAAAAAATAATCATAATATAATGTTTTTAAAATGCGTAAGTATCGTCTGCGTAAATGATTTCACATGATAAGAATAAATTGTGTATTTGAATTCTTAACACTGAAAAATACTTCTATAATTGAAGGCAAATAATTGAATTTTCACAAATTTTGATTCTTTAAAAATATGCTATGATTTTCATAAAAAAAAGTTATTTTAAAAATTTCATAAAGGAAATCGCGAAACTTTAATTAATCATGATTCTATCTATAATTACTAACTCCGTGATTTATTTTTTCTTCTGAAAATATACGTATTTTATTTTTTATTTGCAAAAATGCGTCTCTAATGGAAAAACATGTAAAATAAATTAAATAAAATAATAATTTTTTTAATGTTATTCTGTAAAAAAAAAAATATTGTGCAAATCTACAGATCATAATTTATTTTTATGTTTAAATTCAAGTCAAAATACTAAATAGTTTTTTTGTAAAGTGTACGACAAAAGTAGAGGATTCGCTTCACTCATCCTAAATATCAAATAACGTGAAAAGTTTTTCTTATTACTTATATGCAAATTAAACATAGATTGGACACTTGGATGATTATTCAGTACGATTTTTTCCAGCAGCTACCGCGCCCGCCCCAAAAATAGTAGAATAAAATTCGCTATCACAGCATCACCTTCTCACCTATTTCCTCCAAAAATTTATGCAGATCTCGGCCTATTTCATTACATGTAAATATAAAATTTCGTCGAAAAATATTAATAAATTCTTCACTTAATCTGCAAAAAATCAAGAAAATTGCTATCACAATACCCGCTTCCATTCGACCAACAAATTCAGAGAGCTGGTAGTAGACATAAAGATGATGGAAAATTACAATAGAACATGGTGTCGCAAATCACCCATTTAATCAAAAATACAGGGTGTTCTACCCCATAGATTAACATCCAAGATCGGACATTCCCATAGAGCGTAATGGTAATGCGATTGCGATCGTAGCGCCCTTAGTGACAATGAGGAAGAAACTCCCCATCCTTGTAGCATGCTTATTATTGAGTATACCAGGGTTATTCTGAAATTACTGAGATACGCGCAGACGAGAATTTACAAAATGAAAATAACGATTTAATTTTAAAATACAAAGTATTTTAACACAGCAGACGATTTTTTACTGACTTACTTCAACTTGTTTAGCGTAGAATAAATTTTAAACAGAAGAGAAAATGGAGTTAACGCGAGAGCATTTTCGCGCTGTGATTTTCTACGATTTTACAGCAGGATTAAATCAAGAAGAATGCGTTTAACGGTTGAAATTAGCATTTGGTGATGAATCTCCAGCTCGTGCTACTGTATTCAGATGGTTTAAAGAATTTAGCAAAGGTTGCAATTTTCTTCAGGATGAAGAACACACAGGAAGGCTGCCGTCGGCAGTAATCCCTTATAATGTGCCTGCCATACGAAAAATGTTAATGGATGATAATCGCTGTACCTATCAAATGATACAGAAGGAACTTAACATTGGATCCGCAGCCATACACAAAATTATTCATGAAGAATTGCATATGAAAAAAGCCGTTGAGTTCCCCATAATCTAACTGAGTACCAAAAAGAGGAGCGTATCAGAATCAGTAAAGAAACTCTTAAATTGCTAAATGATGGTGGCCACCGCATCATTTCTAAAATTGTAACGGGTGATGAAACGTACATACCGTTTTTTGACGTTCCATCACGTCAAGAAAGCAAAGTATGGGTCTTTGAAGATGATCCCACGCCGATAATGGGGAAAAGACAACGCGCACTGAAAAAAGTGATGTATGACGTTTTCTTCAGAAGTACGGGATTGGTCAAAGCCATCAAGTTAGAAGAACAGAAGACAGTAACAGCAAACTGGTATACCACTAAATGTCTTCCAGAAATTCTACAAGAAGTGAATGTTAGGGGACTAATGCTTCACCATGACAATACAACTTCACATACAGCCGGATTAACAGTTGAGTTTCTTAAACAAAAATGAATTAAAGTGATAGAACATCTCCCGTATTCACCTGATCTAGCTATGTGTGACTTTTGAATATTCTTTAAGCTAAAAAACAACTTACGTGGACGTCGTTTTCATTCAGAAGAAGAGATTGATGTGGCTATAAATGCATTTTTTTTCATCTATTCCAAGAAATGAATGGCATGAGGCATTTAATCTGTGGAAAATTCGGCTACAAAAGTGCATTGATGCTGGAGGAGACTACTTTGAACACACCTAAAATTTTGTAACTATAACTTTAAAAACCTAGTTGTATCTCAAAAATTTCAGAGTGACCCTCGTATACCTTATTGTGATCTTTATTTTTTTAATGTTGCATGTTTACGTTTTCGATAGAATCTTACATCGATACACGAACATAGAATAGACATTCTATTTTATATATCTAATATCTATTCTATGCTCGTGTACGGATATATGTTTTTTTGGTTGTTTTTTTACATGATTAGTGAACGGTTTTAAGTGCAACGAATACTAGGTAAAAATTTCGTCTTGAATGCTATATATCAAAAGCAATGGTGTAATATAAAAATATACGAAATGTTGAACTCTACAAGTCCCAGAAAATTTCATAATTATTCCCCTTTGGCAGGAAAATTTTTATAGCCCGTGTTTTATAAATTTATGAAGTTTAACGTATTAAACAATCGTTACAATAATCTTTTAAAATTTATGCATTTTCACTTCCTTACAGATAAAATAAAAATATTATTTTTAATGTAAATAACGTACAATCAATTCAAATATGTTTATAATATTAACATATAAGAAATAATAATATTATTACAGATAGGGAAAAATTCGTTTCGACAAATTTTTAGAATTGTATAAATCTAAAAGTTAAAAATAAATAGAGGTACTGACATTACACTCAATAAAATTTTATTCGATATGAATAAATTGACACAATACCTGAATTTGATTTTTTACAATATAATCTTATAAACTTTCATATTTGCATTCTTAACAGATTTTTCTGACGGCTTTCTTTTATATTATTAGTCTAATTATCATTTTGTAAATTAAAAATGAAAAATACAAGTACGGTAAAAAAAGCAGCTAAATAAATAAAGCAAGCATGAATAGAATATCGTCTGACACGTGCTTTGTTTTAGGAACGAATAGATATTCAAACCATAGAGGATAAACATATTTCTTCAACATAAGTAAATTTCGGAGGTTTGTTAGTTCTTCACTCTTGCCGATAGTGACGCTAGTATACTGTTGCCATTACAGATTTTGCCGTAAATGTCCCATCTTGGTCCTTAATCTATGTTCTACCCTAACCCAACTTTAGCTGACGGTAATAACTTTCAGAAAACTAAAGTATATTATGATGAAACTTATAATGGACGTGCTCACCTTTGTTGTAAGTATGATAAAGACAAAAAAAAAAGTGGTAAAAGTTTCTATTATACGGGCCAGCAATATGCACTTGACGCTCTACATTTTGGACTGTGATTATCACTTCATACGGTATTATCGATTGCGTGAGTACCCTGTTTTTCCAGAACTTTTTGTGATTTTATCACGTTTCATGCAAAACGAGGTACATATCTTTACATTATTATTGCAATGCAATTTTCATTTTTCTTAAAATTATTACAATCAAGCCGACCTCAGTTAGGGTAAAACACCTGTATTTGTGACTAAATAAGTGATTTGCGACCCCATACTCTATGGCAATTTTTCAGCCTCTTGGTGCCTATCACTCCTCTGAATTTGTCGGTCGAATTTGGCAACACCTTTTATACAAAGTTTGGTTCAATTGTATGTTGACAGATATTGCGAAATATAATCTCCAAACAAGGACATTAAAACAATCAAGCTAAGTAAATTGTTTTTTCATGTGTCAAATTTGATTTATAAAAAGCAATCATCAAAAATGATTACGATCTAAAAGAAGGAAGTGAAAATGAAAAGTGATTACACAATCATAAACAAATACGTTATTATAAACATTTCACGATACATGTGAACTATAAACTCTTATTTTAAATTACTATAAATATAAATATTGATACAAATAATTTGTTATTGTGATTTATATCACTAATTTCCTGTTCTTTATTGCTGATAATATTTTATACATGTATTTTTCTCTATTTTCACTTGTATCTCAGACTCTCCAACGGAGAGATGTATATCTTAAAGCTCTTATTAAATATTAATTTTTTCTCTATTTAAAAGTTTCCGGACAAATTTAAAATTTACAAGTCACACAGAAAACATTGTCTTTTTAAATGACATGGAATTTCACACCATCATCACATATGGATTAAAACAGAAATACAAGAAGAATATGTAGATCGATTTACCCTTTCCGGACGCAGATTACCAGATGATATACGGATATACATAAATACAAGGTACGCCCAATTTATCTTACCTATGTTTTATTTTATATTGAGAAATAAATAGTTTATTTTTGAGGATACAACCGAACATCACGCCATTACTGATAGCCAAGTTTAAATAATATTGCTATCATTGTATACTTAGCTTCATGCGTGTTTCAATGATACAAAGAGGATGCACAGAGACACAGACACATGGACACACGGGCACACGAACAGATAGACTCTTTGTAAAAACTTATTTTTCGGGATCTCTGACCTCCCCCCCCCCCTCTCCACCACCTGAAACGTGTAAATCCATCGAAAACGAGAAGTCGAAATAAATTTCGATTATAATACTTTCTCGTATTATAGGTACATGGAAGTAAAACAATAAATAATTCACTACTCTCAAGGAAAATATTCTTATAACACCTTTTCTTGAATTTTTTTTTTCCATTATAAAAAATTAATGAGCAGTACATTTTTAACACGGAATTCTACTAACAGACCTGCAATCAACACATTGCTGTTTGAGGTTTCACCTTACTCTCGAAGAACGTAAACAATAAAAAAGTATTCTTAAAACATCTTTTCGCAATATTTTTCTTCATTACAAAAATCAACGAACAGTACATTTCTAACACGGAGTTCTTCCACCAGACCTGCAATTAAACCATATCTGTTTGAGGTTTTCATCTTACTCTCGAAGACCTAAATGTATATATGTATATATACCTAAAAAATAAAAAACATTCTTAAAACACCTTTTCTTGATTTTTTTTTTCGTTGTAAAAATCTATGAACAATACATTTCTAACACGAAAATCTACTATCAGATCTGCAATCAACACATAGCTGTTTGAGGTTTTAATTTTACTCTTAAAGACCTAAAAAATAAAAAAATATTCTTAAAACACCTTTTCTTGAAATTTTTCTTCGTCTTAAAAATCAATTAACAGCACATTTCTAACACGGAAATCTACTATCAGACCTACAATCAACACATAGCTGTTTGAGGTTTTCATCATACTCTCGACGGCCTAAAAAATAAAAAATATTCTTAAAACACTTTTTCTTGAAATTTTTCTTCGTCTTAAAAATCAATAAACAGTACATTTCTAACACGGAAATCAACTATTAGACCTGCAATCAACACATAGCTGTTTGAGGTTTTATCTTACTCTCGAAGAGTGCAAAAAATAAAACTTAAGAAATCTTTCACTTATTGTTCTTCCAATTTCTTTTCTTTAAGATGAATCCTTGAAAGCACTTTAATTTCCACTAAAACTGGAGCCATTTCATTAACTCCACGGACACTCAACTTTAAGAGCTCGCCATTGACAATAGGGGCCGCTCGCTGTTGCACAGTCTGGCTCCGAAAGTAAAGGGCGCTCTGATTTCTCCACAGTCTTCTCTCGGGGACGGTGTAGAACGGTTACCGCATGTCTCTCAGTTCGGGAAAAAAGGCACGTGCTGGCTTTCGTTGGTCGGTGTGGAGAAGAGCCAGTGCAGGGGATGGATACGACTGGAGATCAACACCGAGTAATTCGGACGACGAGGAAGATGTACGACTCAAGGTAAATCAAATAAATATTTATGAGTTGTTGCCAAGATGGAAATCTAACAGTTATAATCAGGCCCCGATTATACTAAGTGGTGCCCTGGGCAAAGATAAATTAGGGGGGCCCATTCAAATCCTTGCAATATTATCCAAATAGAACTGATGGTCGGTCATATGTGTAATACATTAACAATATGGTCGCACCTTGGATTTTAAATAGAAGAAAACGCTTAGCTCCGTCAATTCTAAATTAAGTACCTTAATTAAGAAAAATACTCTTTTTAGGTGCGTTCGTAATTATATAAATACGTAGCACCTATAGTCGTCGTTCAGTCCGTCTGTCTGTCCGTCTGTCCGTCCGTCCGCATATAACAGAGCAAAAACTACCCGACCGAATGATCTGAAATTTTTAATATATAATTGCTGCAAAATTTTGTCGAGCCATTTCCAATTTTATGAAAATCGGATGTATAGTTTAATTACAGGGACACCCAAAAGTTTTCCGTTACATTACGGCCAATGGGAAAAAATTATAGCAAATGCATTTTAATGATTTTACAGCCTTCCGAATGGTCTGAAATTTTTAAAATATAATTGCTGCAAAATTTTGTTGAGCCATTTCAAATTTTATGAAAATCGGATGTATAGTTTAATTACAGGGACACCCAAAATTTTTCCGTTACATTATGGCCAATGGGAAAAAATTATTGCAAATGCATTTTAATGATTTTACAGCCTTCCGAATGGTCTGAAATTTTAAATATATAATTGCTGCAAAATTTTGTCGAGCCATTTCAAATTTTATGAAAATCGAATGTATAGTTTAATTACAGGGTCAGTCAAAAGTTTTCCGTTACATTACGGGGAATGGGGAAAAATTATTGTAAGGGCATTTTAATGATGTAACAGACTATGTACTTATGAAGCGCAAAAAAATATACATTCAGTACAATATGGGGTGCAAAAAATAATTATAAAACTAGTTATAGTACGAACGCACCTCATTTGCCACGTTTGACGAGCAATTTCCAACTTGTTTTCTTAGTACAGAACAAAACTTTTATATAACTTTAGCAACTTGTTATATTACTTATAAGATGAATTTAATAACTTCATCTTATGGAAGAGTGTCCAATACTTTAACATATAAATATGTGTTAATCAAGTTACTTTCTTTTACACCTTTTTAAGTTGTACTACACACAACATAATATCAAATGAAATACGTTCTACTTCACAAGCAGAAAGTGTTTTTTCAATAAATTAACAAAGATGGCAATTTTGGGTTTGTTTTTCATATTTAAGTCAAAGTTAAAAGAAAAAACTTTGAATACGGAAAAAAAAAATATTTCATGACACTTAGAACTGATTATTTTCAACCACTGAAGTTTAGATATGATTTAAGTTCATTGCTAATACAATATATCCAATCAAAATATTATTTCTTGTTTAATAGCGGTTGAGGTTATCTTTGCGAAAGCATTCAGCTTTGTGAGTTCAAAATGAAATTTGTTTTTTAGAAAGTTTAGTAGAATCTTTTAAATATGAAATTTGTATTTGAAAATTTTCAGAATTGGAATTCGGGAAAAAAGTAAATATTTTATAAATATGGATTTGGGGCCCCAGGGAAAAGTCCCGATTTGCACATGCGATAATAAGGGCCTGGTTATAATGTTTGGTATTTAAAAGAAATCAATCTCTGAAATAAAAGATTTTAGAAATTTTCTTTTACCGTAAATTGACATGAATGTGAATGCTGTTACCTCGGATACATATATATTTATATATCCAGTGTAAAACAACATCATTAATTTATCAATCACAAATGGGAAAAATGAAAATAGAAAATGAAGTCGTACCATTTATGAAAAGTATCTAAAAATAAATTTTAATAATAAGGGAGATAAGGAATTGGAAAATAGTAAAATATCGAATATTATTGAAATATTGGGAAAATTGAAATATTTGTTGAATCAACGCTGAATCATCAGGCCCAAATTAAATTTCATAAATATTCTTTACATTCCATTTGTGGATTTTTCCTCCTAAATTATTTTTTTTTTTCAGTTTATGAGTTTTAGTTTATTGGATATGCAATTTTATAGTGTCTTATAATTAATGCTACATTTATCTATATGGTCAAGTTTTCATGGGATTTATAATGGATAGTTACAAAAAAGTTTCATATTATATATATATATATATATGTATGTATGTATGCCTATATAAATATATAATTACACGCCATCTTTGAATTAAGGGTTTGGTCAGATATTGTTAAGGATCGACCGAAACGGAAACCGAAACCGAATTTTGGTAGTCTCCCTATTTTCGGCCGAAAAAGAAAACGAAAATGTCAAAAAAGTAATTAATACATATATAAATATACATAATTATTAATTAAAGAAATGTGTTTCCTAAATATATATAATTATTAATTATTTATGCGTGTGACCCAAGTTGCCTCTCTGTTCTTCGGTTCAAAATATTTATTTTCATATAAAATAAATGTAATTAATCCATCAACGACACAGAATGGTTTTCTAATTATATGAATTTCATCTAATTAACAAATATTTTAGGTATACAAACCTAGAGATGTAAATTTTCCGGAAAATTTGAAGTGGAGGAAAAAAAACGGTTTTTTCCAGTTTTTTTCTGAAAAAATTGGAAATATTGGAAAAATTGACTTCCTATAAATGTTTCTCAAAAATAAGTTATATTTTCTTAAAAAGTATATAATAAACGTTTATGCACACTAAAAAAATTCTTTTCGCTTTACATGTGAATATGTTATTTAAAAAAAAGAGAGTAAAAAAGACAGCTTTTAAAAGTTTATCCTTTCAGTCTCAGAATTATGACAGTAGCTTTTCTTGCTTAATTTAACACCACATCTACATAGTACTGGTTTTCAAATACATAAAGGATGCCTGTGTAAAAGAAACAAATTATAGTAGTTCTGGTATTATTATAAATACTATTATCATTTTCAAATCTGTATATGTGTTTGTTGTACAGGAATGAACTTTAATTTAGAGTTTCTGAGAAAATATATCAAAAAAGATTAATTTAAAGATTTTTTTAAAATAAAAATAGATAGAAACCGGAAAACGTATAGAGTTTTCTTCATAAAAATGATTATTACTTTATTATTCTTCATGTATAAATTCAATTACGCCGTTAAAAATGTTTAATTGAGAATTGATAGCATCTTAAAAACCAATATCTCGGTTTGAGAAAACTGATAAATACATCATAAAGACTACTCGGAAACATTTCCGAAAATCGGTGGCAGCAAAAGAAACTTTGTTTTTATAACTGCTCATTTAAATCTTTAAAACATATATGTTTTTGAGGTTTCTGAAGATAAAGAACATATTTCGGATTTGTGGGTAACGTGAGATACGCTGTTATATATTTATGTACATGGTTATATTTTATACAAATAAAATAAGCTATATTCATACAAACGTGAAAACTTTTTAAAAACTCATAAGATTACCTGAAGTTAATTGTATATTAGCTCACCAAGTATGAAATTTGTGATTACAAAAAGGCCAGGTTACCAACGGGCAATCTCCCATCAGTAAATTTTAATAGAAATTTTCATCTTATAAACGCCATGTTCCTGAAAAAATGAATACTGTCATGAATAACACAAAAATTTCTATTCTTTTTTACTGGTGGAAGTTTGCCCGTTGGTAATCTCGCCCTTTTGTAATCACAAGTTTTATACTAGATGACCTGCTAGAAGAAGCTAGATGCGTATAATGTCAAAAAGTGGAACTTTATCAAAATTTAAAACATTACGTTAAAGGCTTGTGTACGAGTAAAAACAATACTAAACTAGATGAGATTTTAGAAATTAAATCTTTATTTTAGGGTAAATTTACTTAAACATAAGTAATACTTCACATATAGAAAAATGATTTTTCTTAGAATTTAAAAGCTTGTATATCAGTAAAATTAGCTAAATAAGTATGTTGTTTTATAGTACAAAAATTAAAATTTTGTAAACTTATGAACCTACTTAAAATTGCTGTGTATAGTCTGTATACGAAAAATAATTTGTAGGTCGAAAAATGAATTTTTTTTATTATTATTAACTTACTTTTTTTTATTACAGACTTAATAGTAATAGAAAATTGTTAGTTTCAAACTGCAGAAGTATTTCGAATACTTTTTGAGAAATTTCTATAATAACAGATGATTAAATACAAAAATTATTCTAAAAGATAAATCGAGATATGTATGCCTAAAAAATATTTTAATTAAATTAAATTCGTATAATTAGAAAATCATTCTGTGTCGTTGGTGACTTAATTACATTATATTTTATATGAAAATAAAAAGTTTTTTCAGGCGACCACATGTATAATTAATTAATAATTATGCATATTTAATAAACGTGTATAATTAATTAATAATCATGTATATTTATGTATGTATTAATGACTTAAATTTTTTTTAAACATTTTTGTTTTCTATTTAGATTTCGACCGAAAATAGGAAGTTTGCCGAAATTTGGTTTCGGACTTAAAAACCTGTTTCTTTCGAAGCTTAATGGCAATCATCGTTATCATCATATAAACGCATCCTTTGCTGCAATGTACTTGGAAAAGCAGCAAATATCAAGAAACAAAATGATATTTAAGTAATATGAATTTACAGTCGGACCTCTATTTAACGAAGTCGCTAAATCCCGAAAAAAAGTTCGTTATATGGAAAATTCGTTAAATAGAGAGTCACCTTTTAAAATACTTTAAACAACATAAAACATATTTTAAACCCATAAACACTAAATATAATTTAGAAAAAGTAATTAATCACACTTTTTGTATAAATTATATCTATTTGTTTTATATATTTTACCCTCAAAAAGAAACTTGCAAGGAAAATAAGAATGAAACAAAACATTGTCTGAAAATACATTGTATTTTCAGTTAAAAAAATAATTTTATATTACAATCACGATTTTTTATTATGGTCGATAAGCTGTTTCGAGGAATACCAAATTTTTAATGCAATATTCTTTTTCTTCACGCTTTTATCCACCACATCAAGATTTTTTTTCTTTTATACCAAGCACTTTCTCTTTGACATTTTCGAGCTAAAAGAACCGAAATTACCAGCACGACTGAATGATCTAGAAAACGACAGACTCTAGTTAAAGGACACGAGGCAGGCACTTCTTGGTTGAAAAGCAAATAATCACAGCGATTTTACTGCTCTCGGTGAGTTAGGTGCTGGTAAGACCTGTTCATGGTCATTTATCATCATAAAATGTGTTAAAAGAAAGACTAAGTTTGAAATGCCCAGTAATATTTAGACAAATAGGGAGAAAAAAAATTTTAGATTCCAAGAAAAAGTTCGTTAAATAGAGAATGCACTTCGCTATTTGGAGGTTATTTTACGAAGAAATTCGCGAAATGTTCTTGGTCCCTACGAAAAGTTCGTAAAATAAAGAAATTCGCAAAGTAGAGGTTCGTTAAATAGAGGTTGAACTGTAATGCAAAAATAATATAAATTTTCAAATAAATCGTTCTTTTTGGGGACATATGGTATAAATAAAAACGATTTTTTCCTCAAAAATTTACAAACTTGAGTACGAGTAAATATTCTAAGCATTGTAATCTCCTGTTGCAAAAGTACAAAAAATTAAACTTTTTGAAAACGTTTAAAAATTACTTTAAATTGTTGTTTGTTAGTAAAATGAGCTAGATGCATAAAATCTTTTATCTGCTAGAAAAATAAACTTTTTTAAATTTAAAAGATTACATAAAATCTTGTATGTCAGTAAAATTAGTTGTATGTAAATAATTTCATGAATTATGACAAATACTTCAAATTAAACCAGTCGGCGTTTAAAAGTACGATACAAAAGTTACAAAATTCATTAGACACAGCGATAAGCAGTATACAACTTAAGATGAGCTCTAGATACTTTATTTTTCTATGTTTAAAAAAACTAGTCAAAAAATGAAACTTTTTTACATTTGAAAGATTACATAAAGTCTTGTCTGTCAGTAAGATGAGTTGTATGTAAATAATAGTGCCATGAATTGTGACAAATATTTCAAATTTAACCAGTCGATACTTTAATGTACCATAAAAAATGTTACAAAATTCATTTATCACCATTATAAGCAGTATACAATTTAAGATGAGTTCTGGATACTTTATTTTAATGTGTTTCAAAAGACTAGTCATTGTACAAAGAAAAAATATTTTTGGTTTTGTTGTTTGTTAGTAAAATAAGCTGGACGCATAAAATGTTTTATCCGCCAAAAACTGATTTATTTTTTTTTTTAATTAAAAAGATTACATAAAGTCTTGTCTGTCAGCAGTGTTGCCAGATTGGGGGCTTTTTTGTCCCCAGATTGCTGACTGTCACCGCTTTTTTTAAATAGAAATATTCGACATATCTAAAATAGATTAAAAATTCTGAAAAATAAGGCGAATTATACTGTTTTTAAAAAGTGGTGACAGTCAAATAATCTGGATTAAAAAAAATCTCCAATCTGGCAACACTGTCTGTCAGTATAACAGGTTGTATGTGAATAATGTCATGAATTATGACAAATACTACAATTTTTTCTCTTTATACCTAGACGGTATACTTTGAAGTACCCCAATTTTTTTTAAATATAAAAGTCATTTATAACATCGATCAGCAGTAATACAATTTAGGATGAGTTCTAGATGCTTTATTTTACTATGTTTCAAAAAACTAGTTATTGTACAAAGCAAAAATATTTTTGACTTTATTGTTTGTTAGTAAAGTAAGTTAAGCGCATAAAATGTTTTAACCGACAAAAAATGAAACTTATTTTTTAAATTTAAAAGATTGTATAAGGATTTGTCTGTCTGTAAAACAGGTTATATGTGAATAATGTCATGAATTATGATAAATACAATACAGCACCGATTATCGGAACTCCAATTAACCGAACTTCCAATTATCCGAACAACCTATTTCTCTCAAAAAAAATTTAAACCGAACTTTCGATTATCCAAACACATTATTTCTCTATTTTTTTCCCCTTCAGATTTAGCATGCGAAATTCAATATCAGATTAGCGCATCGGTGGGAGCAGTAACAAGAGAATAAAAATAAAAGGCTTGGGGAAAGGGGATGAAATGAAAGAAAATGAAAACTAATGCTCAGAAAATGACCCAGGTCCATCACATAACAAAGACTTTGAATGTTTGGAAACAGATATAAAATGGCTCGAACGGCAGAAGAACGCTGATCCTGTTCAACTAACGTATTTAAGAAGATTTCGAGATGTAGAAAAGTATGTCTTCTTTGAAGCAAGCCACAATCGAAAGCTTTGTGGCTTAAATGGGAGGATCTCTGGAGTTCAGAAAAGGATAAAAAGAGAAAAAGAAAATTTTAAATGATAAAAAAGTAAACAAAAAAAATATTTAAATCATGCCAGCACTAACTATAATACTGCAGTCCCAAGTCTGTATGAAGTGTGAAGATTTTACTAGTCAAGAACATCCCTTAAATTGTCTGTCCATTTATCCGAACTTTTGCTTATTCGAACTAGGGTCGTTCAGGACTTGTTCGGATAATCGGCACTCTACTGTACTACAATTTTTTTTTTAAATATAAAAGTAATTTATCGCATTGATTAGCAGTAATACAGCTTAGGATCAGTTCTAGATACTTTATTTTACTATATGTTTCAAAAGACTAGTCATTGTACAAAGTAAAAATGTTTTTCCTTTAATAACTTTGTTTTTTTAAAGGTAAAAAGTGAGCAGCGCTTTTTTGATGTTGACAGAAATGCAGTGGAAAGTTCTGATTCTGAAACATTTCTATATTTTTATTATAAGGGCATTATAATTTTGCCTTTTATAAATTTTTAAAGTACGAAAAACAACATTTCACTTGGAAGTATATCTTTTCTCAACAGACTTGTTTTCCTAGTCTCAGCAGTCCCGACAGGGACTGCAAAAAGAAAAGAAACAATTTTTCAATGAAATGATTTGGGTAGAGTTGTAAATATTCCACAAAGCGACTATAAATACCAATTTTGTCTATTAACCTCTTCAGACCCGAGGTACACAAACGTGCACCTCTATTATTTTCCTCATAAAAACTAAACTGTTTGATTTTGTTACATTTTGACTTTACTTTTAAGTAACTGAATGTTTTTGGCTTTGGGACAAATACAATCAATGGCAGCATTGATGCTTATTTCCTCATAAAATAAATATTATTTTTATCTTAATTTGCAAAATGCCTTCAAGACAGTGGGGCCAATAAAGTAGAAAAATTTTCACAATTATTTAACTTAAACATTTTACTGAAAAAAAAAAAAATTGATGATTTGCAAATCATTCACTTGTTTAAAGTCCTTCAATTTTGTATTGCGTGAATTTAGGTTATTGATCATTAAATTGTTAGTTTAAGGAGGCTAGTCATTTTAGACCCTGTTTCTGAACCCAAATGACCCGTCCCCTAAAGTACCCATTTCAGAAAAGGGATTCTTCTGTCATCTAGGGTGTCTTTTTGTTTGTGCAAAAGCAATGAATGTGTATTTGTAGTGTTATTTTACCTTCAGGTCTGAAGAGGTTAAGTAGGCGAAATCTTTTGAAAACTTCTAGAATGATTGCACATATCTTCTAACCTATTTTCAAACATTTGTGGAAAATACTTAAGGAGATGAACTTTTGATTTCTTGGATCACAAAGTATTCAGTGTCTGTTCAAGAGGGAAATTCATTAATCTTAAGTAAAGTTTCATCTGAAAAAAAAAAAACAAACAAACAAACAAAAAACACTTTTAAAAGATTGAAGTAGACCAATGATGAATTTCATAATTGTCTTACTCGCAGGCTTCGCCCGTTTCGGTGGCCGGTTTAGGTTTCTACAAAGGATCCTCGAATCAAACGAAATGTAATGGGGAACTTGATCTTGTTTTACTGAATACACTGGAAAAATGAAGCACTGAAAAATGAGTAAGTCGATGTACTCATATCGAACTGAGTATGTTTGGATAAAAAATGAGCATATGCTTTCTCAACTTTGAAACATCACATGTTATCAAACCACGGCTGTACGAAGAGACCGCGGGCCCCGGTAATAATTCCAAGACGCCCCCCCCCCCCCCACACACACACACACTTTCTTAATTTTTATAAGACAGACTAGAAAAGGTAACTGCATATTATTTACTAATTATGTTTTCCGAAAATGCACTTTTAAAAAATGTACTTTCTGAAAGTTTGCAGGTAAGTATAACCCCTTAAGAAGAATCTTCTTACTTTTATCTGAACATTTTCGTAACAATGTATATCGACATTCTAAATGGGTTTTTACATACGAAGACGAAACTACCCTACTTAAATATTTATAAATATCCTTCCCATCATCATCATCATTATTATCTTTACTAGCTCAACAATTATTATTATTATTGAAAGAGTATTTTCTGCCCATTTTCATTCATAATGGGTGTTTTGACGTAATTTGTGATTTTTTTTCCTACAATTTTACCTAGACCAGTACATAAGGTTATTCATTTTTTATTGTACTTCTAAACAAATAAAGCATTTCAACTGCATGTATTGTATGATGCCTCATTTTGTCAAACTAAATCTTTTAAATAATTCTTAGCCATTTTCTGATAAGATAATTGTAGCAAAAATCTTGCAATATACATGCAGCAGAAGAAAAATATATGTTCTTTTTTATATAAGAAACCTTTATGTTAGGAGTTAAAAACATGATTTTTTTTTTGTTGTTATGCCATAATTTTGTAAGTAAAGATATAGATAATGCGGATTTATTATTAATGAATTGTTAATGGATTTATTAGTAAATGCATTCGGTTTTCTTAATTAATTATTAAAATTGATAATTATAAAACAATTAAATAATAGTAATAATAAAAAACTAAATCAAGTTCATTTTATATTGACATCAATTTGATGTAGAGTAGTAATGCTTAACAGTTAATATAAATTAAAAATAATTTCCTATAATTTGGTTTAGACCGCTATATACTGTTATTTATCCTTTCACCGGAAACTAAACTGATAAGGATCTTTAATTACATATATTGTATGCTGCTTCATTTTAACAATACACATATGTTTACATTGCTCGTACCAATTTTCTGATAAGGTAATTGTAGCAAAAATCTATTTATGCCTATATTTATGGTCAATAAAAAGTCTTTTTGATATAATTCCTTTATGTTAGGTGAAGTTAAAATGAAATTATCTTTTTTTTTATTATGTTTATATCGGCATTTGGTTAAATTAATACAGAGGGAACAATAATTGATTTATAAATTATTTTAATTTTACTCAATTACTATTGTTGAAACTGATTGCTATTGTGTAAAGATGTAAATGAAGCTCGTTCTATGTAAACATCCTATTGACGTGCATCATTAACAGACAAATTTAAAATACTTTCTCTCTATGTTACGTCATTCAAATAGCATTGGAATTCTTTTGTTACTGCATCTTCTAGGTTAATTTCTACAGCATGTAGTAACAAAAGAATTCCAATTATAATCGTAATTTTTTTAATCGTATATAATCCCACAAGTTTTATCATTTTAGCTTTACTAATTTCTTCATTTATAACAGTAAATCATATATTCAGTCTACAAAAAACTGGAATACAGACCTTGTTTTGTGAAGATGTGTTTAAAGTATAACATCAACAGCAATAGTAATAATAATAATAACAACAATAATAGTAATAATAATAATTGTACGTAAGCATGGAGTACACATTTTCCTTTAAATCCAGGTTTCCTTCATGACGAACTTAATTTAGAAATTTTATTTTAACACCTAATTTCTAATCTAATAATAAAATGACATGAAATAAAATAAACGAATAAATTCATAAGTAAAAAATTAACTGTACGATAGAAGTAATCATTCCTTTGTCGATTATTATTAAAAAGATATTACGCTCAAGGCACTTTTGAAGACAGTGTAACTGCATATGAAATATCTGCAGTGTTACAATTTGAAGACTTGGTGTAACTGCAATTATGATACAATTTTAAGTAAAGGTTACATAATAATTTGTGTTACATACGTGGGTTGTTCAATAGTTATTGTCCCTAGTGTATATAAAATATTTTTACTGCGATAGTTATTGTGGAATATCGAATCTTAATGTTTTAGATGCCTATATGGTCAATTTCAGAACCGTAGATGCTATATTCACATAGTTTTGAAGGGAGGAGTGAAAAGGGGGAGTGGGGGTGAAAGGCTGATTTTTAGCTTATGGGGCTAGATTTTGACAGTGGATGAGACGTAACTACTGTCGTTTGGACTCGGCATCATAGTGATGTAGCCACATCTCAGCCACTGTCACAAATGTAGCCTCATAAGCTCCAAACCAGCATTTCACCCTCACCCTCCTCCTTAAAAACTCCCTCAAAAGTAGGTCTTTAAAACTTCACCCCTTTCTCCAAAACTTTGTTAATATAGCAGCTACGGTTCTGAAATTGAGCATACATTCATTTAAGACATTAGGCTTCGATATTCTACATCAACCATCGCAATACAAATATTTTATGTACACTGGGGACAATAATTATTGAATCACCCACGTAAGATTAATGTGTTCATTTAGTTATAACTTACAAATTTTCTAAAATGACATATAAACTTCTGTCACATCTTTAATTAATTGATTTTTTCATGAAATATCATTGCTTAATAGTTTCCTTTGTTTAAAAGTACAAAAATTTAAATTAAACAAAGAAAAAGAAAATTGTGCCACTCTGTACCACCCTTTAAAACGTTTTACTTAGAATTGAGAGAAGAAAATGGAACAGGTAAAAATGTAAAAGTTATTATAAAACTGTCTCTTATACTATATCATTTTTCAGCGATGTTTTCGTGTATTACATATCGTTCAATTCCAAATCCTACTGCAAATGATCAACTAAAAGAGTTGGTCCTTAACAGCTAAAATTATCTCTGACACATTTGAAAATATAATAGTGCAATGGCATTCGTATCATTTTTAGCCATGTGGAAGGACATTCCAGGAAAAAGTCCATATTGCTTTAAAACGCAAGGTCAAATTCGGCGATATTTTTCGTTTGATTTATGGTTTGTTTGCAGGGACCGACCAGCGTAGCGTGCAACTTACAATACAAAACTGTCTTTATAATAGAGAAAAAGTTTGCGAATCTTCAAAACTGCTAGTTTTTTTTAATAACAACAAAACTATTTCGATTGTCATATGTCTCTCTTTTCCTGATTTTAAGGATTTTTATCATAAAATATTTTGAAAAATTACTGTAAAATGTTTAAAACTTTTGGTACATTTATGGTGACTCTCAACGAAAAAATGTCTCGACAAAGTTTGTTCCGTTAAATATTACATAAAATCCATCACAAATATTTTTTTTTCTAAATTTTTAACCGTTTGTAATATAGCCTTATTGAAATATTTAAGAAAGTTTCTTATTTTAAAGTTTCTAATTGTTTCTGGTGCTTTTGTTGGTATAATTTGAGAAATATTTCAATTTTGTTTTCTAAATACAAGAAATTTACTACCACCTGTCCCATATTCTTTTAAAATGCATGGCATTTAGTTTTCTGCATGCACCGCATTCAATTAATTGCTAAAAGCGATGATTAATTTATTTATTGTTATTTAAATTTGATTATTCTTGCTTTCTATGTACTTATAATTTCAGTCGATAAATGGAAATGTGAAATTTAGCTTTAATTATTTTTCCAAAGACAAAAAAATGTATGTTTCCAAACGACATCGATTATGGCAAATTAAATTAATTTAATTGCACTTACATGTATTATTTACAAACAATTTTAATTAAACATTTGGCGAAAAAAAAAATCACAATAACGAAGAGGATTTTTTTTTTAATCAATTTGATCTAGTCGTTAAACATTAGTTTTTATTAAAGAAACAAATAATTCATTTGGAAAAGAAGAATGAACAAATATACTGAAAAGTTTTGTTTTTGAAAAAATGAAATGGATTGTGAGAAACTGTTTTTCTTCAATAAATATTATTTTATAGTTTAAAAGTCGCACTAAAAACAGAAATTGTCAGCGTAATTATTACAATTTGAAGCTTAAGTAGGCACCAAAATTTTCCTTATAGTTGCAAAATGTATTTTGTAATTTTGCACGTAAGCTATTATACCAATTTTCTGCTACTCAAATGTCTAACAGTTTGGAGCCCTCTATAAATGCTAATTTTGCATCTTGCAATTTTTTAAGTACATGAAATGAAAGAACATACTTACATCTTTCGTCTCAATAAAAATTGTGTTTTAAAATCATATACATTTTAAGATATTAACCCGGGAATGCTCGCGCATATCCAGGATATGAACGATTAACACTTTTCCACCAATAAATTCAAACAAAAATCGTCATTTTATTTAATAGTTGACATTGCTTACAAAAATAATTTGAAGATTACTTTTCGAAAATTAATGGTGAGAAATGTAATTGCCCAGCCTGGGTATGACATACCCTGCGCGTGTAATCCCGGGTTAAATGTTGAAAATAGTCCATTTTTTTCCAACTTTAAGAGTCCTGAGACTCCTTAAAAAATCGTATTTAATTATAAACTATTTTTTTAAACGCTTAAAACTATTTTTGGACGCTTTAAAGGGTATACCCCGCCCCTTAAAAAGTAGTATGAAAACAAATATACTTAAATAAATTTAAATATTCTGTCTTGTTTTTTATTAATTTATTTCTTTCAACAAATATCTTTTTTATAGTTTTCTCGATTTAAAGGTGTGTTAAATTGATTTAAAAAAAGATAGTAAATTGTTCTGTTAGACTTTTTTTTTAAATTTTGAAAAGAAAGGAAATAAATAAAACTCGAAGTTAATACAAAACACTACAATGTATTCACAATACAAAATAAAGTCTGTTAATCTCCAAATTTGCTGGTAGCTTTTACTAACAAGCGCAAAACTATTATAATTGCCATAGTCTCTTTTTTTTTAAAGCGTTTTTTATTCAATATTTTAATAAATAAGACTAAAAGGGAATTTCTTTGGTACACCCCATGCCATTCAACACAATAAAGTAATAAAATTTGTTAAACACTTCTTCTAATAAGGCTTCAAGAAAATCCGTCACAGATTATGAAATGTTGTTTAATTTTAGAATTTTTATTAGCATTATAAAATATATTAAAGAAACTTTATAAAATGAAAAGACATTCATGAAATTCATTCATTTTGTTGCTAAAAGAGTTGATTAATTTGTCTATTGTGAATAAAATTTAATTTTAATATTTTTATTTGAGTAGAACAAAGCGAAATTAAAAATTTAATCTTATTTCTTTTTTTTAATATATGCCTATAAATACCATATAGGGCAAATGAAATTATACTCTTTAACACGTTAAGCGCCGCATCAGTTACCGGTGACTGGCACTGAATTTTCCGTTTAGAACGCGCCATTCACCGATGACTGACAGTCTAAAATATATATATAAATCTAAATATATATATGCTGTTTTAAGCAATTACTGAAAATTTATTTAAAATTTACTTGCCTTTTATTTATTACAGGATTATACTTTCTTAAAAATTACTTAAAACATTGTAAATTTTTCAGCTTTAGTGTCCGTCACCGCAGCACTCAACGTGTTAATTGCACTTACAAGTATTATTTATGAACTGTTTTAATTATAAATGTCTAGTGCACAACAGTACTATCGATCAATGTTTTAAATTATTTATTCTTTTTAACACTTTCCAACAAAATTGAAAAATTTTTATGCATTCGGTTTGTCTGTCCGTCTGTCCACGCTATAACTCCCGTAAACATACTCGGATTTTCATGCAATTGATAAACCTTATTTAGGGTCACTTAGTCATGTCTGGTATTGTATATGAAGTATGTGGGATTAATATTTCAGTTACAGAGGCACCTAAAAGAATTCCATTACATTATGGTATATGGGGAAAAATCGCTTGCAGAGTATTTTAATGAGAAAATAAGTTATAACTGGTGTGAATGACTAAGAACAAACAATCTTCTTGAAACACCATCAAAAATTTGTAAATGCGCTGTCATAGCGCATTTACTAATTTTTGATGGTGTTTCAAGAAGATTGTTTGTTCTTATTTTAAAGAGATTATGGTATTTCAAATGTATTGAAACTGATATAAATAGCTGAATTTCACTACAAGATGATTATGATAGAATAGAGAATTCATAGCATTTGTGGTTCATTTACAGAGACACACAAAAGAAATCGGTTACAGCACTGTCTTTGAGTAATAATTTCTGGACGTGCGTTTTAAAATGCGGTGTATGCTCTTTAAAATGTAAACAATTTTTTGCATGCTACTCGCTGTATATAAATTCTTTACCTCACATACAGGGCTGCACAAAAGAATTCACGTATCAATCTTCTTATTAGCGGAAATTGCTGAAGGGGAGTTTTCCACACACGTATATGTATTTCTTAACTGAACTAAATTTGAGCATGTATGTAGTTCATAGATACAAATCTATGTATCATATACAGGGCTGATGCTCAAAGAAATCGGATAATTTTCCGATTATAGATGGGGACAGCTGAAAATGGGTTTTCAAATTTGTAATGAGTTTCCGCATGGATGAATAAGACATAATATTTTAACTTACTAAACGGTTCAGTTTTGTTACATTATTCTGAATGTGTTGGAAAGTGTTTCGTAATCTATGCTTGACGCATGATGTTTTCTTTCGTGTTTAAGTATCGATTAGAACTAATTCAGTTTTTACTAAAGAAACAAATAAGCCAGTTTATTCATAAATAAATATAAAAATAAATATACATATAAACGTTACATAACCCATCATATGTTTAAATGAACTGATTTATTTCAGCAAATATTATAGTTTTCTCGACTTATAGATGTGTTAAGTTGATTTAAGAAAATAAATCGAAATTATTGAATTCTGTAATTTTGCGACAACACATATCAGGAAAGCGTCAAGAACTGGTAGGGAATTTAACATTACATCACGATAATGCTCGCCCGCATGTCGCTATTTCTGTTCAGCAATATCTTAGTAAATGCAATATTAAAATCATGTCACGTCCCCCTTACAGTCTAGATGTCGCGCCATGCGATTTCTGGCTATTTCCGATGTTGAAGGAGAAGCTCCGTGTCAGAAAATTTAACACAGATTCTAAAGCTATTTCAGCAGTGCAGGTTTCTTTGAAGTAGTTTCCAGAAAAAGACTTCTCTACTTGTTTTGAAAAGTGGGTTGAACGATGGGACCGTTGCGTAACATCTGAGGGAAGGTGTTTTGAAAAAGAATTATGTGTTTTTTGCTGTAAATATATTTTTTGAATTTTTATGATTTTACTGTCAGTTTTTATGGAACGCCCTTTATACATAAACTTATTCATTTAATTTTTAAAAATGTTGAATTATTTGACAATTAAGTTTGAAATTGTTTATTTATTTATTTAAATTTATGCATTTATAATCTCAGTCGAATAAATGAGTAATATTTCATTTTATAATGGGTATTTTTGGTAATGAATAATTAGTTTTCTAACGTCAGATATATGGCTCTAAATGGCATCGATTAGGGCTAATGTAGGCATATGGAATTTAATTGCACTTAGAAGTACAATTTACGAATTAGTATAATTAATCTAAAAATTAATCATACCAGCGAGCACGTTAGGTGATTATTTTTTAAATATTATTTATAATTAATAGCTTGATAACAGTTTTTGTTAATGATACAAATGAGTCCATTAATATAGGGTGTTTATAAAGTCCCGGACCCATTTTGATGTTTAATAACTCGTAAAATAATGAAGATAGATTAAAATTAATAACATAAATGGTTAGATAGGCTCAAAGAGTTTCATGACCCTTGTCAATGAACTTCCACGTGTGCCCCCTTCGTCGCACGGAGAATATCAAGTCGATAGTCAATTTCACGCCAGGTAGCGGCAAGCATGTCGGCATCCACAGAGGCTATTGCTGTTGTAATTCTGGCTTTTAAGTCATCAAAATTCGACACTCTCCTCCTGTAAACATTGTCCTTTACAAATCCCCAAAGGAAAAAGTTATTAAATTCTCAATGTTTACAGGAGGAGAGTGTCGAACATTGATGACTTAAAAGCCAGAATTACAACCGCAATAGCCTCTGTGGATGCCGACATGCTTGCCGCTACCTGGCGTGAAATTGACTATCTACTTGATATTCTCCGTGCGACGAAGGGGCACACGTCGAAGTTCATTGACAAGGGTCATGAAACTTTTTGAGTCTATCTAACCATTTATGTCATTAATTTTAATTTATCTTCATTATTTTATGAGTTATTAAACATCAAAATGAGTCCGGGACTTTATGAACACCCTGTATTTAAAATAACATGAAAAAAATACTACTTATAAAAATATTAAACAGTCTGATTTTTTAATTTATTGATTTATTTTAATAAATATTGTTTTTATTTTCTTTAAAAAAATTTTGATTATAAGAAAAATAGAAACAAAAACTGTACTATTCTTGTTTCTATTAAAGTAAATTAATTAGTAATTTAAAATTAGTATAAATGAATTAAACAAAATTGCAAAAGCATATGGAAAATACTATATTGGATTCCCAATCTGTAATGAAGTGCTGGAAGTGTTGAGTAAATAAATAAATAAAAAAAAAATGAATAATTTGTTTAATAATATTATTTTTTTTTTCTTTTTTACTCATAATTTCAGTCGAATAAATGAAAATTTAAAATTTAATGTTAATTACTTTTCCAACATCAAATATAATTCTCTAAATGGCAATAATTACGGCATATACAGTTATAGCATTTTAATTGCATTTACAAGTACTTTTTCTTGTAAACTATTTAAATTAATCAATTATTGAAAACAACTGTAGTACAAAACATATTTTATAATTATTTTTATTAAATATTTTGCTTAATTAATCGCTAGATAATAATTTTAATTAAAAATAAACAAGTAAGTCAATTAATATATTTTAAGAAATACATTTAGAAGCTCTAAATATTCTTTCTTTTGTTTAATTAATTGATCTTTTTTTAACAATTTATTATCTTTTAGTTTCATTGGTTTAAAAGTATCGTAAGTTGATTATAAAAAAAGAACACAAATTGAAATTGTAAAAAGTAAAATTTTGAAATTAAAACTATTATTAACCCTTTATGTCCCAAATTATGAATTTATGAAAATTTTATCTTCTAAAGCATTTTCGTAATTTTTGAAACTACACTAGAAGAGTTACACAATCATTTAATAAATTTTAGAAGGATTTTGACAATTAAAATTAGTTAAGTAAATTTGAATTTATGGGGATTTTGTGCAATATTTGTAACTTCACTCGAATCTTTTATTTAAAATATTTTTTAAGAAATACATTTAGAAGCTTTAAATATTCTTTCTTTTGTTTAATTAATTGATCTTTTTTTAACAATTTATTATCTTTTAGTTTCATTGGTTTAAAAGTATCGTAAGTTGATTATAAAAAAAAGAACACAAATTGAAATTGTAAAAAGTAAAATTTTGAAATTAAAACTATTATTAACCCTTTATGTCCCAAATTATGAATTCATGAAAATTTTATCTTCTAAAGCATTTTCGTAATTTTTGAAACTACACTAGAAGAGTTACACAATCATTTAATAAATTTTAGAAGGATTTTGACAATTAAAATTAGTTAAGTAAATTTGAATTTATGGGGATTTTGTGCAATATTTGTAACTTCACTCGAATCTTTTATTTAAAATATTTTTTAAGAAATACATTTAGAAGCTTTAAATATTCTTTCTTTTGTTTAATTAATTGATCTTTTTTTAACAATTTATTATCTTTTAGTTTCATTGGTTTAAAAGTATCGTAAGTTGATAATAAAAAAAAAAGAACACAAATTGAAATTGTAAAAAGTAAAATTTTGAAATTAAAACTATTATTAACCCTGTATGTCCCAAATTATGAATTCATGAAAATTTTATCTTCTAAAGCAATTTCGTAATTTTTGAAACTACACTAGAAGAGTTACACAATCATTTAATAAATTTTAGAAGGATTTTGACAATTAAAATTAGTTAAGTAAATTTGAATTTATGGGAATTTTGTGCAATATTTGTAACTTCACTCGAATCTTTTATTTAAAATATTTTTTATTAGTATTTTGTAGAATTAGGAAATGTGCAAATATAATTTTCTTACAATAGAAGTATAGAAATATCTACGAGCTGAAGCCCCCCCTCCCCCCCCCTCCAACCTTTCAACGTCAAAAAAGCTGAAAAAATGCAGAGGCAAAAGAAATCACCCTTTTAAAAATATTTCTGTTTTGTGCAACCAATAATGCCTTTGAAACTAGATAAAGCAATGTATCTGTAACTCATTCTAAACTGCATTACTGCTAATCGATATTTTGAATGAATTTTATAACAAGTTCTTTTAATGGTACCTTGAAAATTTTTAATATCTTGTGTGAGGTGTATCTTTCTTTAGATCTCTTGGTTTTATCATTTATTTGTTTTTTTGATGCGCTATTAGGAGCTAAATTTTGTCATTTTAGGCTTAATGCCGACAAAATTGGATGAAATAATGCATCTTCACTATGAATTAAACCTGCAAGCTCCTCTGATGATTCTGTGGGTCATTCGTAGTTTCTTATTTTAAATACTGGTTTCCAATGTTCATATCTCGTTCATTTTTATAATTTTACCAATTTGTTCATATATTTGTGATTTTCATCTTTATTATATATATATATCCAGGAATATTGCTAGAAAAAAATACGTAGCTAATTTTCAAATATTTTCAGTGGTAGACTTTTTTTAATATAAGAAATTTCTAGAATGTCGATTTAGTTACCATTGTCGTCATGTTGATCAGAAACATTTCACAAAACAAAGAGGGGAAAAAAATCCAGAAAACTGTCTTTGGGAACACCAGCTGTTCATTTTTTCGTGTATACTGCGCTCATTATTTAGTGTATTGATTATTTAATGTGTATGTCAACAATGTTCATAATACGAAATAAATCCCGTACATCTTAATAAATTATCTTTATTACCAAATGAAAGCGATATGTCATTTGTTCACTGCTAATTAAAATTAATTATTTCATGCTTTAAGCGCACTTATAATTTCAGTTGATTAAACAGAAATTAAAATTTTAATTTTAATTAATTTCCTGACGCCAAATATGTGACTCTAAATGACATCGATGACGACAAATGAAATTCTGCAACTTCAGTGCAATTAAAGTTACTATTTAGAAACTATTTTAATTAAATATTTGTCGATGACAATCATGCTAGGAAAAAGGTATTATAATTATTTTTGTAACATCAAGAACAATTCATCGTAAAATAACAATTAATTAAAATTTCATTAAAAACAAATAAGTTAATTAGTAAAAATTTAAAAGAAAGATCAGAATAAACATGATTTTTTTATATATATGGGCGGTTCTCCAATAGGTGAGTAATTTCACTCTGTGATTTAGTGAAAACTAAACATTAAATTTAAGCAATGTTTTTTTTTTTTTGTTTTTTTTTTTTTTTTAGAAATAGATAAGATGAGGTAGTGAGTAATTTACAATACTCCTGCATAAACTTTAAACGGTATTTTTCTTTAACCCTTTTTCTACTGCATTATGGTCTACTGCAATTTTTTCCATGTAATTTTTTTCTCAGTTACTACAATGAAAATTAAAGGCTAAACATAAAAAATATACTCACCCGTGAGAAATTTAATTCCTTAGAGGTAATTAATTAAAGTGGTACTTTAAAGTACAGTCAGTACACTATGACTAAAATATCGTAACAGAAAAACTCACAAGCTATTTCAAATGGCACCAGACTTGTGGTAAAATGTTTTCGATTTACTCAGTATGTGAAACATAGCCTTTTACTTAGTTACAAATATATTTTTTGGCAAATTCCGGTGCCAATCATTTATATCAACACTTTAGCATTGAAAATACTTTGCCCCTGAAAGGGTTAAAAAAAAACTATTTTTTTTTAACAGGGTTCGTGCGATTCAAGGACTTTCAAGCACCTTTTACCGGAATTTTTTTAAAGTAATATTTACCTTATTTAATGGGGAAAAATTCTATCTTCAGATATAGCGACCAGTACTTTACGAAATTTCTGGTACTAAAACACCTAAAATCTCCTCAATCCATTGAGGCGTACGAACCCTGTTTAAGGTTTCAATCTTGTTAGCAATCCTCTAATTATGCAACGTCTATATACCAGGGACAACATGTTCTCTCGCATCTCCATGTATGCAATATATGAATTTACATATGCCATTTCTAGCATAGCAAAAAAGAGCCTGTGCCACAACTTTTTCGATTTCCTATAAAAAATAATAATGAAGCAGAAAAGAAATACTAGGAAAATTATTACTATACTACATTTTAGTAATTACATTTTTAAGCAGATGAAAGCGATGGATAAATACACAGACGAAAAGTAAACAAGAAGTTTTTCTCCAACAGCGAGTGTACTGACGGTACTTATAAGTACCACCGAGTAATTCAACTGTTAAATCAAACACATACACCGTCCACCTAAAATAGCTAGTCAAATTGTATTCTATAATCATATTGAACACATAAAAAAAAATCCAACACTTATCTTATATCCTTTACTGTGTTTGCAGCAAAGAAAAGACGAGCATGACAATCCGTGCAAAATGTCGGCACAAAACCCATCGACTGTTTCAAAGGTAGCATCCTTCCTCGATAAAATAACAAACCTAGAACTACTGCTGCCATGTATCCGGATAAAGTGGATTTAAAAGAGTATTGTTGCAAAGTACCATTAGAATATAGTAATATTCACTACGGGATGAAAGTTTAAAGTGAGTGGTACTTTAAAGTATCGTCAGTAGATAAAGGGTTAACCTACCTACCTGTAATCGACGCGTTTCTATACCTTATTGCACTCGATTCGAACCAAAAATTTCTTTATAAAGTTTTTTAAATAAAAGCCGCATGAACAGTGAACAGCAGACAGTTCCAGGGGCTACCCATTTGTACCACCAAAGCCGCATGGAACTAAGTTCAATAAATAGGTTAAATAGTTTGAAATAAAGATTCTGGTATACAGTAGAACATCGATTATCCGAAGTAATTGGGACCGACCCTCTTTCGGATAATCGAAATTTTCGGATAATCGACAATGCTTCAATTTTAAGATTAAGGAGAAATATATGCAATATTTTTTATTATGGTAACAAGTGCTTAAAAATAAAGCAATATCAAAAAAGAAACAAGAATAAATTACCTGAATTTTAATTTTGAAATTAAATACCTTTTACATGTATCACAAGGGTTTGAAAAAATGTTTTGTTTGTTGCACTTTCGATTGCCTTTGCTTTGAAGTTCTATCACGGAGTTTTTTGATATTATTAGTTCACCAGTATCACAGTCTTTCTGCTGCTCCAGCCATGCCAAACCTTTTGCAAAACATTCAAAAGTTTCAGAATTGCTAATTTGTTCGTTTTCTTCGTTCCACTCCGTAGCTTAGGGGAGCTCAAGTTAAATTCAAAGGAAATCTAAGAAAGGGGATCTAAAATATTTATATGTACTCGTAGTTCAGAAAGGACCGCTTGCACACAAGGAATATTATAGTAAAAAAAAAAAAAGCTTTAAAAATGGATTTTGCACACAAGGAATGTAATAAAAAAAAAAAGCAGCTTTAATCCTTTATGTACTGAATTATGAATTGATGAAAATTTTATTTTCTGAAGCATTTTTCGTGATTTGTTTAAACTAAATTAGAATATTTACATAATCATTTAATAAATTTTAGAAGGATTGAAGGATTTAGAAGGATTTATTAAATTTGCGTTTATAGGGATTTTGTGCAATATTTATAACCCCACTCAAATATTTTATTTTAAATATTTTCCTTAGTATTTTGTAGAATTAGGAAATGTACAAATAAAATGTTCTTACAAGAGAAATACAGAACTATTTCCGAATTGAAAAAATCCTCCTTCCCCTCCCAACGCCAAGAAAGCTGAAAAGATGCAAAGGCAAAAGAAATCATCCTTTAAAAATATTTTTGTTTTGTATAACCCATAATGCTTTTGGAACAAAATAAAGTAATGTATCTGTAGCTGATCCTAAACTATATTAACACTAATCGATGTATTAAATTAATTTTATAACAAGTTATATTAATGGTACTTATAAGTACCGTCAGTAGATAAAGGGTTAAAAATGGATTTCGGTTAACCAAGAGCTTCGGTTAAAAGAGTTTCGGATAAAAGAGGTTCTACTGTATATGTATTTACTCAAGGTTGAGTTGAAATTCAACAGGGCAGTGAGCTGATGCAATTTCAGTGAAAGGAAACAGAAGTGACAATAATGACAAAATTAAGAAAATTACTTCTGTGCTCATAGTAAGTTAATCTTAATAAGATTTCAATACGGCATTTTGAACTAAGCAAAAGTATGTTACATCATGACAAAATCAAAAGTAATTAAAAAAAATAATATGGAAAATTTAAGTACGGGGCAGTAGTAACAGGTAATAAACATACTTATATCCTTTTCTTTCTATCTATTTTGCAACTTGGGCTGCTTTTGAAGTCCAGGTAATTAAAAATTGTGATTTTCTCAGCAATCAAAAGACTGACTTTAAACCTGAAATAAAACTTCCTTACTTACATTTAAGAGGAAAGTTTCATTGAATAATTCAATAAAAATGTATCTTATCTTTATTATACATATTTAATTATACATTATTAATTATTTAATTGTCCTCTTTTAATAGTTTAATCATTTTTAAAATTATCTTTCTTTTTATTATTTTAGTTTATTGCTTTACTTAATTATTATATTTAACTATATTGCAAGCATTCATTATAATTTTGATTGCATTATTCCATTCAAATTACTGTTTAAAAAATGTAAACAAAGCAATGACCAGAAATCCGCAAAATTCTAAAATCCGTACAACCTCTGGCCCCAAGCTGTGCGGATTTGAGGGAATCTACTGTATTTATAATTTACACGAAAAAATAAATTTTCAGTTAAAATTGAATAAAGTTAACCTATATATAAGATGTATTAATTCTGAACTTTGTTTACAATATAAAAATATATAAAGATAAATAATAATTCCAAAAAAAATCTAGACAAAATATTTTGGATTTTCAATAGAGATGTTAGTTTACAATTAAGATAAAATACATATAAATTTTTATGAAAAAAACATCATAAACGCAATTGTATATTTTTCAGGAAAATACAAAAAAAATTCAAATTTCCAGCAATTTGTAACCCTACTTAAAAGTTATAAAGTGTCAAAATACACTATATGGCCAAATGCGACCGGTCACTTGTGATTTTAGACGTTTTGACAAATATATAGAAAAATACATGAGGAATTAACCTGAAACTGCAGGTGTGTAAACAGTATAGCTTAGGTCATATATTTCCTCGAAGATTTTTTTCCGAAACCCCATAGGGGACTGTCAACAAATTGAAAAAGAACGAATATCTTTTGGATAACCCTGTAAAAACTTATGTAGCAAAAGCGTTCAAACTCGAAATTATTAATAAGTGGATTATTGTAATATACTGTGTTCATTTTTATGAGGATAGCATGTATACTAGTAGAGAAATTAAGGTTTTTATAAAAACAGTCCCAAATTTTGCCAAGCTTTTTTTGCTTATAATTTGCAGAGTTCTTAATATAAAAAAAGGGTATTTTCAGAAAATATGACAAAAAACATTGTACATAATACTCTGCAATCAGAATTAAAAAATAATAAAAATTGGATGAAAAATGAGCAGGTTTACTAAAAAATGTTTCACTACGTATGCGCGAATGCAATCAAAATATAATATGCATAATGTATTAGCTATGTATACAGAGCAACTTTTGTGAAAGTCTCAAAATCATAGCTTGAAAATATTGATAATTATCGTCGATAGAATAAGCTCGAAATCCGTTGTTCCTAAAAAGAAGCAAAAAGATGAGGGGTTGTACTATCAAATATCTGTTGATTAGTGCTAAAATAGCGTACAGAATATTGCACGTACTACTATATTTGGATACAACCCCTCATCATTTTGCTTCCTTTTGGGAACAACAGATTTCGAGCTTATTCTATCGACGATAATTTTTAGAATTTTCAAGCTATGATTTTGAGTTTGAACGCTTTTCTACATTAGTTTTTACAGGGTTATCCAAAAGATATTCGTTCTTTTTCAATTTGTTGACAGTCCCCTATGGGGTTTCGGGAAAAAAATTTTCGCGGAAATATATGACCTATACTATACTGTTTACACAGTTGCAGTTTCAGGTTAATTCCTCATGTATTGCTCTAGATATTTAAAAAAATGTCTAAAATCGCAAGTGACCGGTCACCTTTGGCCATATAATGTATAAAATTAGTTAAAAATGAAAAAAAAGCCAAGAGGTACCATCGAACTCGTGCTGGCCGGGTGGCGTGCGAGCACTCTGCATCCACACCACAAAAGACACGTTGAAAGTTGCAAACTAATGGGTATTTGAAACGTATGCTGAACTTTGACCCCTAATTTCTTAAAATCTAAGGCCCATTTGAAGAAATCCGTTCACTAGAATAATTAGGGATAAAAACTCTACAACGTACCTTAAGTTCATCAAAATCGGTGAGCATCATGTTTGGTGGTCCTCTCGCAAGTGGGAAAATTCAGAAAACTACTAGGAATTTTCATTAACAACATCAAAATCTGTTACAATCGTATAATAGCTTTTCTTTTTCTTGATTACTAATTTTTTCGTTAATTATTTCGGAAAATTAAAAGGCAGAAATTTCTTACATTGTATCTCACTCAACAAAATAAACCCGTAAATTAAATCTTGGAAAACTGTTATGCAATGATTTTCTTTTTTTCTTTTTTTTTTTTTTTGTTACATTTTCCTATTTTCTAAAAGAAAACATTTGTGTGTCAAAAAAAAAAAAAAAAAAAAAAAACAGTATTATTTTGTAACATCTTTCCCATCAGGGATGTACTGAAGAGAATACGGTGATATACGTCCAAGAAAAGCTATCTAAAAAAAAAAGGGCTATTACGTGGGTATACCCCCTCTGTCTTGAACGTACACAATCCGACTAGAGCGTATTCACCTGTGTTTTTTTTTTATGACTACACCACTGTTTCCCATAGTGTTAGTATAGCTACAATATAATTTAATTGGAAAACAGATTGTCGACGGGCAATTTTTATCAAATCTGAATTTTAAAACAGTAGAAACTTCTCCCTGTTCTGAAAGTCTTTTGCAAATTGGTGTTCTAAATAGTTTTTTCAAGTTTATACATTGGTAAATATCGTTCAATGTACGGATTTAATATAAATGTTTTACAATTTAAAAAAACATGGATAATATGATATAAATACATTTTCTGTAAGGTAGAAGTCACGCCCTTAGTCAATGATGTTTTCTGAATGAAAACGAGAATTCTCGTTTCCCGTCGTGAATGTGTTAATAGTATAATTTTCATACAAAGATTCGATTTTTATACAGTATTTGAATTTTCCTGCATTGCAAAGCGCGATTTTTATTAAGATTTTTAACTTCCATTTTATTTGTTATTATTTTACCTTTTTCTAGTTTTACTTTATTATTTGTTTAGCTTCTATCGATTTTCTAAATCTATGTAGAAACCACTGACAAACAGCTGTAACCTCAAAGGTCTGCTCAATTATTCATTGCCATGAAATCTCGGAATTAATGGATCACATTAAACTAAATGCAACAGTTACGTAGCAATTTCGGTTAGATTCATATCACAATTGTTGAGTAGTCATAGTAACAGATGGTCGTGTAGAGAGTAAAATGACCAGAATCGGTTTTTATTTCCATCTTAATTTCTTAACCCCTTTAGCAAATGCGGAAATCATTGAACTAACATAGCTAGTGAGTATATGGAGTGTTAAATCTTTGGTTGGTGTTTTTGTTATGTGTAAACGTTTATTTAGGTTGTATTGATTTCTTTCGCTGACATAGAATACAAGGGCAACTTAAAAAAATTCACAACAGGGCAGACAATATGCGATAAACATTTGTCTAAATTAGATACGTAAAGTTTTTACTCTTATATATCCGCAGCCAATAATTTGTTGTAACAATTACAATTTAGCTATCCAAGAATAAAATTTGAAAGAAAAGAAAGTGGATTTGACCGCATAGTGATTTTCTACGATTTTAAACTAAGGCCAAATAAAGTAGAATGCCTATAATTTGTACAGTAAAACCTCCCTAAAGAGACCACGTTCCGTTCCAATAAAAATTGGTCGCTCCGAGAGGGGTCTCTTAATGAAAATCATGTTTAAATCTAGATTTTAATTGTTGAAAAAAGGTAACCATTAATGTTACTAAAATTTATTTTTCACATTAGGAAAAAATAGGAAAATTTAAGTATCAAAACAAAGTTAATTACATGAGTTAATTACTATAGGGTTTAAAAAATGAATACATTGACGTTTGCTTTGATTTTACGGTTTTATCTTTTATAACTTTTATTTCCAAGTCCTTTCGAAGTTCAGTAAATAAATGCATTTTTTTTGACGAGAACAAATAATAACGATTTTATTAATTTACCTATCCCTTTGGGAGTTTCCTGACAGAATAGGGCAGGGTAGTTTATTGACCGTCATTCTTAATTTGTCATCAGAGTTAAATTTATTGCCTAAAAAGGTACAAAGTTAAAAGTTTATTTTTAACTTTGAACTTAAAAGTTACCGGAATAAAAAAAATTCTAAACTAGTTTAGAATTTTGATAAATAATGCGTTCTCCGGAATTATTTTTCTAATAAAACCTTCTTCAATCGACCAGGAAAAAACGGAATTTGTTGCATTTTCTTCAAAGAAATTGGTTGCTCATGGAGAGAGTTCAACTGGCGTGATCTGAATGGAGGTAAAATTAGTATTGTGCCTATCGGAATAAATTTCGTTCCATGAAAAAATGGTCGTTCAGGGAGGTGCTCGCACAAGGAGGTTTCACTGTATGTTGAAATGAAGCTCCATCTATTGCCACTGTATTCAGATTAGGGAAATTTGCAGAGGTTGAAATTCTAGCCTGCGTGAAGAACATACAGAAAAGCTTTCTCAGCTCTAATCTAAGAAAATGTGTCAGTCATAGGGAAAATATTAATCGATGACAATCGCTATACCATCAAGTAATGCAAATGAAACTTAACTTTGGACACGCAACTGCACTTAAAGGGTCTCAGAACTCTTAAAATTGAAAAAAAAAAGACCATTTTAAACATTTAATATCTTAAAATGTAAATGATTTAAAAACGCATTTTTATTGGGATGAAAGATATAAGTATGTTCTTTCATTTCATGTATTTCAAAAATTGCAAGATGCAGAATTAGAATTTATAGGGGGCTCCAAACTGTCAGATATTTGTCGAGCAGAAAATTGGTATAACAGCTTACGCGCAAGATTACAAAATAAATTTTGCAACTGCAATTAAATTTTTCATGCCTAATTATACTTCAGACTGTAGTAATTACCCTGAGCCTAAATGAATTTGTATTTAAAGCATTTTTATATTTTTAATATAAACAATTAAAAGCACGAAGCATTTTTATATTTTTAATATAAACTTGTATGTAGCTCATACAAAATTTTGAAAATTTCAACAGTATAATCACCTAAAAAAACATTTTTTTTAACAATAAAAAGGAAATTTTAGGTTCAGTTTATACAGACTAACATGAAATATATGTTTTGAAAATTTCATGAAAATATATTCAGAAGTTTTTGGGAAAACTTGCGCGTTATGCCCAAAAACGTCATTTGGGAAAAAATGACTTTAAAGTTTCGGAAACGCCGCTTCAACTATTGAGCGTGTATACTTCTAAACGCCATAACTTCTGTTCTAATCTGAATTTAAAGGAAACTATTATATTAAAATGTTCAGAAAAAATAGAAATTTAACATCTAAAAAATTTAAAATTTCGAAAATTTTGAAGCTTTAAGAGTACTGAGACCTTTAAAATTCTTGTTGAAGTGTCGCTCGTGAAAAAATTGTCGTTAGGGCTTCCATAATTTAACAGAACATCAAAAGGCGGAAAACGTCAAAATCTATTTAAAAAGAAATACTTTCTGATTATGGGCACTGCATTATTTCTAAAATTAGGATCGGGGGTTAAACTTACACAGTCTTTTTTTTTTTTTTTTTTTTTTTTGTCGTTCTTTGCAAGTAAAGGATTTATTTGCTTTGCTAGTTTTATAAAAGATTCCAGAAAACTAATTATTTTTGTCACTAATTACTCATTGTTAGTTAGGGTTTGGCACGACCCTAAATAGGGGGAGAGTGCCATTCTACATGCTATTTTTTCGATGTATCCAGCATTTTAGGATAGATACTCACAAATAGTTAAATATAGCGAAACAGCACCGAAAACTGGCGATATGAAACAATTAAAATAATAAATCTTTGTAAAAAATCACCATAAAATAAAAACAATATATGGGACGCGTTTCGAGCTAAAAATATTAACAGCTCGTCATCAGATACAGTAAACACGTGTCCGTAAGGGGACAAGGTCAAAAATGAACTGAAAGGTAGAGAGTAGAGCTTGAAAAGAATACGACAGATGGCGCTAGCTGCATGTGCTCCTTTCAGCTAGCGCCATCTGTCGCATTCTTTGAAAGCTCTACTCTGTACCTTTCAGTTTATTTTTGACCTTGCCCCTGTACGGACACGTGGTCACAGTAGCTGATGATGAGCTGTTAATATTTTTAGCTCGAAACGCGTCCTATGTAATGTTTTTATTTTATGGTAATTTTTTTGCAAAGATTTATTATTTTAATTAGATACTCACATTTAAAGTTTGATTATATTTGTTTAATTTTTTGACTAATGACTGGTATTTTATAAAGTTTCATCCTTCTGCCCAGTCTGTCGTATTTTTGGTTTGTTTGTTTGTTTCTATCCATCAAGTATGTATTAGTCAATTTTAAGTTTTGACTGAGAAATACACGGTCTTTTAATTAACTTTTAAACTTTTTATCTATTAACTCGATTCTTTCATATGATATATCGCTTACCTCCAGGAAAAGTGACACGTCTCGGCAAAAGTAAATTCTGCAGGAGTGGCAAAAGAAAATTTGCATGATTTTACTGTTACATGAAATTATAGCACTTAACTCTGCATGCAGAAATAAAAACATGCATAAAAGCGTAAAACCCTTAAGGATGAAGACGTTGAATGAGGATTAGGTAATTTTACCTCCCCATCACACATGTTTTTCATCAAAAAATTACCAGAATAAGCAGTTCGTGATCAGCATTTCAGAAATTCGTTGCATAATACCGTATTTAATATAACGCTTCTAATTTCCGAAACCTTCCTAGAATTTTATATGCTTTATAAATATTTATGCAATTATAAAAAATAAATTGCGAATTCTAGGATGTTGAATATTATGCAAAGTGAGACAGTGACACTTGCACATCTGATGTTGAGGTTCCTGATCTGCAGATTTTCTAGCACAGTAGAACTCCGCTAATCTGAATCCTGCTAATTCAAAATTCCGTTTAATCCGAACCGATTTTATTTTCGAAAATTATAATTAAGAGATTAACTGAAAATATTGAATCATTGTACTAAAAACAAAAAGGTACAGTCGTGGAAAAAAAAAAAAGTAAACACTCCCTACTAACTCCTCAACAAATTACCGTAGAATAAAGTTACTGGTACCGAAAGATTGGAAATAAAGTCTACTTTTAAATGATATATGTAAAATTTGCTTAGGGGGCCATCTACATATTAAAACTAATCCAAACTTCATTTTTTCAATGACAATACCCAATTTTAATGGGATATTTCAAATCTTCGGTTCAAACTATGCCTAGGCTCCGAATTTCAAGTCATTTGAATGATAAGGTTTTGAATTACAAACATTCAAAAGTGAGTGCTTCTAATTTTAAATTACATTTTCATATTTTTATTTATATCTCCAGAAATTATGCTCCCAATGTGCTAATTTTTGGTGTAGCAATAATACTAATATACCCAAATATAAATACGCTGAATTTGCAATTTTTATTTCGAAAAAATTATGAATTGCAACCTACAATTTTTTTGATGGATTTAGATTTATTAAGTCATGCTTTATGGAAATCCAAAATTTCACATTTTTCTTCCAAGTAGTTTTCAAATTATGCTTAAAAAACGACAAAATGGTTGTTTAAGGGGGCGTCTATAATAGATGTGACTAGATATTTTGAAATTTCTTCTGATGTCCTGTAATCTAGCAGGCTTCATTGACTTCTTAAGGTGCCTTTATCAAGATGGGTAGCTCTCTCGGTTAACAATCGAGTTCGGAACTTCAATTTGGATACAGCCCTTAAAATGCACTCGTTTTAAAATAATTAATTTCTCGGAAACTTATGGTACGAATTGCATAAAAATTCGTTTTTAGGCTAATTGAAGGGTGTAGAGTTCATTTATGCTGTCAGAATTGTGTACTGCTATTGAAAAAAACAAAGTTATGGTTCGTTTTAATATGTAGATGGCCCCCTAAGCAAATTTTATCTATATCATTTAAAAGTGGTCTTTATTTCCAATCGTTCGGTACCAGTTACTTTCTTCTACAGTAATTTGTTGAACCTTTTAACACTTTTTACTACGAAATTTTTCGGATTACAGGATGAATGTTGGGAAAAACGTGTAGAAGTGAAAATTAAAGAAAAAATGGCAGTAAAACATGTTTTTTATTCTTTAAAGAACTTGTATAGTAAAAAAAAATCAATAGTGTAAAAGTACGCACTGTAAAGTGCGTAGAAGTTATGCACTGTAGGCCTACTCATAGAAGCCATCTTAAAAAAAAAAAAATCTCGAATGTCAGTTTGTTTGCCAGTCACTATAAAATTAATTTTTTTTTAATACAAAAAGCATTTAATTCAGATGATAAAAATTATTTTTCTTTTCAACAGCTTGATTTCGCAAATAATCTAAAGAAATGTTTTTTCTCATCTCCTCGTTGACGTTGTGACTGAGCTATTTATAGTTTCGCGATTTTGTACCGTTTGTAATAAGTTGCTACGCAGTTTCTTATTCTGAAGTTCCATTAGATTATTATAAACATAAAGAGTGATTAAACAAGCAATACTGAATTATTCTGAAAGTTGTGCCAGATTATCCAGCATGCCGGACCTTAGGATGCCGGTTTAAAGGATGTTTACTGTACTACTGAGTACTTATAACTTACATTTTCTTTTAGCAAATACCTTTTTCTTTTCTATTTTTATCAGAATTCCGGGTAATCCGAATTTTTTGTCATCCGAACAGGCACCGGTCCCAATTAGTTCGGATTAGCGGGGTTCTACTGTATTTATATGACTGCAACTGCATGGTGCACGCGCTTTTGAAAACGTTTTATGAAATATTAAATTTATAATTTTTCAATCAACACTTTTCGATGCTTTAAAACTATTTTATTATTTATTTCTCTATTTAAACATTGAAAGTTTACACCAAGTTTGTTATAATACAAAATTACTGATATGAGATGTAACGAAGTATAAGTAAAGTAAGAAAAATAATGTTTGAACGTCATGAACAAAATTATTATTATCGAGAGCATGGATATTTAATTACAGGCATCACCCGACTTACGTAAGTAATGCGTTCCGTAACTTGAATTTTACGTAACTTGAATTTTACGTAAGTGGAATTTGTAAATTGCTTAGGTGAAATTTTGTAAGAAACTGTAATATTTATTATATATATATATTATTTACACTGTATTATTTTATAAATAAAGCACCATCCTGCAATATTTATTCGTATATAAGCTATGAAAGTACGAAAAAATATAAAAACAAGCTTAAAGAACACTTTTCAAATATCTTGTGGAATACGGGATTTGTAAATCTAATATTGATGATATTATTATAATAATTTTGAATCTACATCAAACGACTATAAAAATAAGAAATAATTAAAGAGGACTAATTTAACCTATTCTTCAGGAATTTCTGGCAAATGATTAATTAGCACTCACAAAGTAAAATAATTCTTGATAAGCACAAACTGTATTTATTATGAATTAGATGATTACTGTATGCCATAAAAATATAACAATCTAATGTGTAAACTATATTACGATTGTGATTTATATTGTTTGCAACTGCGTATGAATGTTCAGAAATGTAAATTTCGAGATCTACGTAATTGCGAATTTACGTAAGTCGGGGGATGTCTGTATTTAAAATCGCCAGATTATTAAAATAGCTGAAATATAGATCATTGGATTATCAGAATCATTCTATTATGTCTATTATTACAGATCTTACGTTAGCTAAATCGTAGATCCTAATAAAATCACAGTTTAATACGAAATTCAAGATACCTTCTATAATCATTCGCACAATCTATAGTAAATTAATAATTTCAATTTTATAAGACTGCTGTGTGTCAGAGGGAGATAAAGCCAAAAAGTGATTATCTGGTTCTTTCTAGCGATTCTACCATTTCCATTGGGACGCAGGTAGGTATCTTGATATGTTTAACAAACACGTTTCTACACTCATAATAAGCTTTTAGCTTATTATTAGCTTAATATTGTTTCTATTTAAGATTCTTTTACCTTTGTATATTTTCCGGTGGCAAATTTGCGATATTTTTCTTTTATTACAAAAATCAAAATACAAATACATTTGCAAAATACGAATACATCAAAGTACTTTTTTCTTTCGTTCACGGTTCACTTTCTCACGCAAGAATCTTATTATTTATTCTGAATCGAATGTCAATGATTTGCTCTCGCATTTTCCTCGAATATTTTTTTTAATCGCCGAACTTTTGATCGACACCATTCGTATAATCGTCGTCAATGTGTGAAAAAAAGAAGCAGGTGGTAGCGATAAAAAAAAAAAAAAAACGCAATCTAGACTGTTGTTAGTTAATATTCTATATGTCAAGTGATTTACTAACAAAATTATTTATTAAGGGGGCAGTTTACCTTTTCAACAATTTTGTTTATTTTAAAAAGCATGCTTCAAATGGTGAACTCACTGCATTTCAATGTTCAAATAACAGTACATTTTGAAAGAAAAAAAAATTGTAAACTGCATATTTAATAAAAAATTAAAAAAAAATTATAAAATTTGAGTTTTTTAAAATCCTTGCTATTTATTTAAAAAATTAGATTTTTTCCCAATATATTTTTTAAAAATATTTTTAAATGTGTACTACACAAGATTGCACATGGATTTTTATATACATCTAATATTATATTTTATATAATTTTCTTACTGATATATATAGTGTAAAACGATGAAATCTAACACATCTTCATATACATCAATTTAAAAAAAAAAAAAAAAAAAAAAAAAAAAACTGAAGGCTAATTCCATGCGCAGATTTACCACATATATAATAAAGAATATGTAAAAACAAATTTAAATCTGTATCCCAAACACACACACAAAAAAAAGCCTTAGCATTTTTAAAACATGAAAATTAAGAAAATATGAACATGGAGAAAAAAGCCGTTTACATTTTTAATTTGTATGGATAATTGCGCTGAATGTATTAGCAAAATTTACAATATCTCGCTATATAATTACGGTATGAGTAAAAATAAAGTGTTAAAATATTCACAATTAAATAGGCTTTCGTTTCGATTTTTTGACCACTTTTAAGGTAAACTGTCCTGTTAACACAAGAACATCCGGAAATTTTACTCAACATTGCTAAAAAATATTTTGCACCAGAACTTTTATTTAAAACTATTTAACTTATTCATTTAACTTAGTTTTCTCTGGTATGTATATACTTAACTAATTTTATAAAGAAATTTCTGGTTCGAGTAGACATTTAATCACGTGGTCGGTGTCGAATTGATACCAGCAGGGCGAAGCTACTGAGGGGGGGGGGCGTAGGGGGGCGTCTCCCCCCCCAATGTCGGCAAATTCTAGGTAGTCAGTATCGATCGATACAATTCTGAAACAATCGATCCCTCCCCCCCCCCCCCTCAATTTTCTACGTTTTTTCTTAAAACATACATTAAAAAACACCAATCCTTAGCATTTGTCTTAATTTCCTTCGAAAATCCGAAGTTTGCCCCTTCCTTTCTTCGACTTCGCGTGACCGCTGAAAATAAATTGAGAAAGAACAAGGAGAGAGTAGTTTTTCAATATACAAACGGGTCTTTCTGAGAATCCGCAGCGATTTAGTACGGTTCTGAACATCTAGATGATCGACTAGCACTGAAGATGATGACGACTTCGGTATAGGCATTCATATTAATTCTGGTGTATTGAAATGTGCTGGACAATTAAATCATTTAGTCGATTGTTTAAACGATTGCAATCCGATTATTAAAAAATTGACCCAAACTAATGAATTAAGGAGACCATAGATATAATTGACAGAAAAAGAAAATTATTCGTCGTCAAATATTTATAGTAAGATCGTGAGAGAAATCGAGCAGAACCGTGTTTAGCATTACGGAAAGTGGGGACGATCCCATCATTGAACATGACCCAGGAAAAAGGTCTAAAATTAAGACAGACAATCGGAGACATATTTGATCAATGCAAGTCCGTATCAGTCAAAACTCAGCATATATCCGATAAATGGTTCCATCCCGAAAGAAGGACAGCGACATTTCAACACCGCTTGTTACAAAAGAGCATCCGTTTTTAGGTGCGTTCATAATTATACTAGTAAATCTGCAGATCAGGAGCCTCAACGTCATCTTTGCAAGTCATTGTTTTTTAACACTCATTGCATAATATTCAACTTCCTACAAATCGCTTTTTAAAGTTTTCAAATTATATAAATATTTATGAGCATACAAGATACTTCGTAAAGTTTCAGAAATTAAAAGTGTTAAACAAGTGGTTGTACATTGATGTTCTGAAATTCTGATGAGCTACATTCTGGTAACTTTTTAAATCAAAAATTGCATTTCTTCAGGGGGGCAGAGCCCCCCTGAACCCTCCGTAGTCTATTTAAATTTACATTCGTAATTTTTTATTGATTGTGCGGATGGTTATAGTATAACTTAGATTTATTTTTTTTACGTTGTGATTTATAAGGATAAGCATAAGTTTTTTTATAAATTAATAAAATTTAAATTTAAAATAAAATATTCATGTTAACCGTACACAGACAATAAATCTTGAAGTAACGCCAAAAATGTAACCTTAAAATCCGCTACATTCGGCACAACACAAAGACGTGCTTAAAAAAAAAACAAAAAAAAACGGATGAAGTCAAAGAATTTGGTCCCTGTTCCACGTGCTTGTTTTGTTTGGGCCGAATGAGGGCATTTAAATCTGAGCGATAACGCACATCGTATTGCAAACTGTTTTTACGGCTTACTGCATCTCCATCTATCTCTTTCCTCCGTGAATAATAGTTAATTTTATTTTACCCAAGATCTTTTTATTCCAGCATCTTTGTTTTCGATAAATGACGTCTAATTCACCTGCTATGCGTACTTACTCAAAACTTTTCATCTTGTTATATTAAGAAATACTCGAGAGTTTCCTTTTTATTTTTAATATGCAGCCATATTAATTTTTCTATTCTTATTTTTATTTTTCATTTTCTTGTTTCACGACAAAACATTTCAATTGAAAATTGTTTAAAAGAAAATATTATTCCGGGTTTTGATTTTCTTGGCAACAATTAAAGAAATATTGGTAAATATTATGGGAAAATGTTACGTTATTCTCTATGAAAATAATGAACTTTTGTATTTTTAAGCAAAATATTTCAATAAAATAAATAAAATAAATGAAATATTGCCTATTTTTATTTCTGGGCTAAAATCCTTCTATATGCAAAGATACAAATGCATTAATTCATCTGTTTTGACGTTGGCTTTACTCAAGCATTATACACGCAATTATACTAATATTATTAGGACCTAATACGTTGCTAGGCAACAGAGAATGAAAAGAAATAAAATGAAATATGCATTATGTCAATTTGATAAAACAAAATCCTTTATATTATTGGAAAACATGCATAAAAATTCCCCCCAATATTATAAACCTAATTAAAAAAATCTCGCAAATATATTGACATAATTTATTGGAATAATTTAATAATGTTATTTAAAAATTTCAGCATCAAAAATTTACCATTTAAATCCATTTTTCATATAAGCCATTTCTTTCAACAAATGAAAATCTGAAAATCGTCTGACTTGCCATTGAAAAGTATTATAGAGCAAAATAAAATGTTCCATATTTCCCGAACGAATGAACCAAATTTAACCAAAAACTATACAGCTAAGTCCGGGTACCTCATCAACATGCCCAGTGAATTTCAAGCCGATCGGATGCTTTTTGCGGCAGTTATCGCGGAACAGACAGACAGACTAACAGACAGACAGACTAACGGAAACCAAAACTTTTCGTGTCTCCACAGTAAGCCTTCACTGACGTTTCGGCAATAAATACGTATAGCACCTATAGTCGTCGTCCAGTCCGTCTGTCTGTCTGTCCGCATATAACAGAGCAAAAAATACCCAACCGAATGGTCTGAAATTTTAAATATATAATTGCTGCAAAATTTTGTCGAGCCATTTAAAATTTTATGAAAATCGGATATATAGTTTAATTACAGGGACAGTCAAAAGTTTTTCTTTACATTACGGCCAATGGGAAAAATTATTGCAACTGCTTTTTAATGGTGTTACAGCCTTCCGGATGTTCTGAAATTTTAAATACATAATTGTTGCAATATTTTGTCGAGCCATTTCAAATTTTATGAAAATCGGATGCATAGTTTAATTACAGGGACAGTCAAAAGTGTTCTGTTACATTACGGGGAACGGGAAAAAAAATTATTGCAAGTGCATTTTAATGATGTTAAAGCCTTCCGAATGGTCTGAAATTTTAAATATATAATTGTTGCAAAATTTTGTCGAGCCATTTCAAATTTTATGAAAATCGGATGCATAGTTTAATTACAGGGACAGTCAAACGTGTTCTGTTACATTACGGGGAACGGGAAAAAAATTATTGCAAGTGCATTTTAATGATATTACAGACTATGCACTCATGAAGTGCAAAAAAATATACATATAGTACAATATGGGGTGCAAAAAATAATCATAAAACTAGTTATAGTACGAACGCACCTCATTTGCCACGTTTGACGAGCAATTTTCAACTTGTTGGAATATAGCACTGAACTCAATGCTATTTTTTTTAACCTATTTCATGAAGGACCTAGGAGAGAAAAAATAGAAAATGCTTCAGTTGAGAGTGGTGTAAACAAAAGACACAAAAGGAAGAGCTTAAGGAAAAGAAAAAAATAGAAAGTTCGCACAACATTTCTCTTCCAACTCCCACCAAATTTGATGTTTCCTATTTTGTCAGTTCATAATGGCGCATAATCACTTACTATACGAGAGCAAATGCAAACAGATTACTCTGGAAGAGCAACAGCAACATCTTGCATTCAGCACTGAAATTGTAGCAATCTTGATGGACATTATGAGAATGCGGAGTAGACAAGGTCTGGTTTGTGGAAGTGACAAAGACGAAAATGGAAACTTTTGGCAAATTGTGAAATTAATTTCCAGACATAACCCACAACTGAGGAAATGTTTGAGGACACACGTTTCAGGCTACATCACATAACTCACCTTTCCGCTTCGTCCCAAAACGGAGATGATTGAATTTCTTGCTACGGCAGTGCGCAAAACGATAGTCAGAGATATTCAAGAAGCATAATTTTATGGAATTATGGCAGATACGATACCAGATTCTTCGCACCATGATCGATCAGCTGTTGTGTTGAAATATGTCGACAAAGATGGAAAAATTTCGCTCGGCTTTTGGAAGTTGTAAAATAAGTCTATAAAACCAATGTCGACGTTGAATGCTAGAAATTGCACATCTTTACGAAGAATAAGCTCAAAATAAAACAGGTACTTTTCCAGTCATACGGTTTTACAAACCTCATTTTCTGGGCAATTCAACGGCACTTAGGACTAGGAGACGTTTTCTGAAATCATGGGTCGAATTGTGCAATATTTTTTTGTTAATGTCACAGACTCAAAACTTTCGTTTCGCATATCTGCAATGCCAGCAATATTATAGGCGATGCTTTCGACGTGCTGGAAGATGTGTTTTTCACAGCAAGTACTAAACGAAAGAAACCATAGTGGACAAGCTCAAAGAAATAGAAAATGCTCTTCTACTGCGGAATCTTTCTAAGGCGAGATGGACTGTTCGAACGGAATCATTAAAAGCAGTTTAGATCTCATATGAATGTATCCTACAAATATTGAAATAGTTGATTTCTCTACTTCCGTTAGCAAAGCAAAGATCAAGCCACGAGGTTTAAGAAAGAAAATGTTATCGCTCGACTTCATTGCTTCACTGTTGTTTCGCAAGAATGTTCAGTACAAGTGCAAGTTAGTTACTGAAAAAATGAAGTTAAAGACTCTTAAAATAGACGCTACGAAAATACTGAAGACATGTATCAAATCATTATGCTATGATTTGCATACGGGGCCTGAATAAACAGGACCTGATTTTTTGTTTCTCTTCTCCCTTAGTATTGATGCGAAAGAAGGAGATTAAATATATGGAGTGGTTCTCAGTCGCCAATGCAATTGTGTTCTTAGGGGCCCACTGCATATATTTAATCTTCTTTCGCATCATCAGCCTTTCATCCGTTTGGGGTCGATAAAATGAGTATCAAGCTTGCTTGGGAACTAAACACCTAAGGTCTCGCGTTAGAATGACCACCTGGCCGGGACGCATGCGGCATAGCACCTCGGGGCCCAGGGTCAAGAAAACAGAGATGGGCACTGTCGGCCCAGATCCTTCATGGATTGTATAGCCACAGAGTTTAGTTTAGTTCTTTCGCATCAATATTGAGAAAAGAGAGAAACCAAAAATCGGGCCCCGATTTAGCACTTGTTGCTAGCAGCGCCATCTATCACCGGTATTTTAAATTAAAATCGATAATCGCAATAAATAATTCCTGACATATTACATACCTCTCCTGCTAGAATTTAATTTTATAGCTGTTACCATTTGCAAGTTATTGAATTTTAAAATCAGTCAGTCCATTTTAGGACACCGGGTAGATGCATAAATACAGACACAGAAACGTACTTTTAAAGATATATAAATATATATTTTTTTAAGTTAGTCGGCAAAATCGTCATATACGCCCCCCTAATGAATTCTGTTTAAATACGCCCCTGGATACCAGCTGCACGTTCTAGTGTTAAGAAAGAAAATTTATCGGTGATCGCATTAGATAATATTTTTATGCTATTGGAATAATTCAGTGACGTCAGACTATTAATACCAGTATCTAAAGTACAATTAAAATTTTTTATAAACGACTGCAAAGACTTTAAATTAAGCATAGTTAAAGATAATTTTGAAGTAGGCCTCCAAAGCTAAAAAAAGATCCTAAGAGGCTATTTCACTCACGCGAGGACACCTGCTCGCTAATATTAATCCTATGGGGGGATTTTTTTTTAATATCCAGTTTGCATTTAAATATTTTTAAATGTTTTTGTATAGAGAGGTCGATCTCTACAAATACCGCTTTTTACTTTTCCGATTTTGTTAGCAGATTTTTTTAAAATGAAGATACTTTCATTTCCGAAACCGGTTCCCAAAGTGAAAGTATCCTCATAAAAAAACCTGCAAATAAAATCGAAAAAGCAAAAAACGATCGTTGAAGGGATCGACCTCGGCTGTCCAATAAAAAAAAAAAGAAAAAGAAAAGAAAAAAGAAAGAAATATTTACCATAGGATTAACATTAGCGAGCGTCTGTTTTCACGTGAGTGAACAGCAGCAGATAGAGGCGAAGAGTGTTTGCTATCAGTCACAATACAAATTACACAAAAAGTTCTAAAAGATGTGCCAAGTGAACTGAATTGCATTGCCAAACCCTTCTTTGAAAAGATTCCACAAAAATAAAAAACATTTTTCTTTGTGTAATAATTTACTTTCCCACTAAGAATAGATTAATGCTTTTTTCATAAAAAATATAGCCAACAAGGTTGCCAGTGAAAACGGTGGAAAAGAAAATTTAAGGAGTGGAAAGGGATCAAATTGTTTATGAAAATGAACGCGCGAAATTAACTTTTAAACGTAAATAGATGAAGTATTCTCAGCTCTGATAAAAGAAGGTATTAATGTGACTAGTGCGGTCATAACTTCCAACAGATGCATGCAAGATTTTTATCAGTCGTTAATAAAATACAGTAGAACCTCGATTATCCGAAGTAATTGGGACCGGCCCTCTTTCGGAAAATCGAAATTTTCGGATAATCGAGAATGCTTCAATTTTAACATTAAGGAGGAATTAATTAATAGATTAATTAAGGATTAATATGCAATATTTCTTATTATGGCAACAAGTGTGCTTAATAAAAATAAAGCAATAGCAAAATAGAAACGTGAATAAATTACCTAAATTTTAATTTTGAAATTAAGTACCTTTTACACATATCACAAGGGTTTGAAAAAATGTTTTGTTTGTCGCAGTTTCGATTGCCTTTGCTTTGAAGCTCTATCACGGAGTTTTTTAATATTATTAGTTCGCCAGCATCACAGTCTTTCTGCTGCTTAAGTCATGCTAAACCTTTTGCAAAGCATTCAGAAGCTTCAAAATTGCTAATTTGTTCGTTATTATTGTTGTTTTTTTGTCCCACTCTGTAGCTTACGGGAGTTGAAGTTAAATTTAAAGGAACTCTAAGATAGGGGATCGAAAATATTTATATGTACTCGTAGTTCGGAATCACCGCTTGCGCATAAAGAATATGACGCTTTAAAAAAAAAAAGGAAGCTTTCAAAATGGATTTTGCACACAAGGAACGTAATAGTAAAAAAAACAAAAAAAACTTTAAAAGTGGATTTCGGTTAACTGAGAGTTTCGGTTAAAAGAGTTTCGGATAAAAGAGGTTCTACTGTAGTTCATTAAATTTGACACCTGCTTGGTATAAAAAATGCGAGAAAGGAACAAGATTTTTCTGCGAAATTGAAATGTAATGACTACGAAAAAAGAATTAGAAATGTGTTAATAGTGGTTTACATTTAGAGAGGATCATTTAGAGCTTACTCATAGAGAGCTTACATTTAGCTAGCTTACATTTAGAGAGGCTCATTTAGAGCTTACATTTATAGAGCTTACATTTAGCTACCTTACATTTAGAGAGTAATTTATTTATTGAGTTTACAAATTAGTTCGGTCCGTTTTCAAAAGATGTTCAAAGACTATTCTGAATGTTTTATGTGACAGCTGATTTTGATGGTGTCAGAGAGATTAGGCATCTGTCAATAATGTTCCGTTTATATCGTTTTGCGTTTCATACAAAAACCTTTTTAATACTTCCCAACAAAGTTGAAAAGTGTTTATGACTTCGGTTTATCTGTCCGTCTTTAACTCTCGTAAATATACTCGGGACGTTCTGAAATTTTTGGATATTAGTGCCCTCTACCATAGCAAGATCTCTATTTCAAATGAAGTTTGTAGTATGTTTAGTTCATTTACAGGGACAGTCAAAAATATTCCGTTACATTACGGCCAATGGGAAAAAATCATTTCAAATGATTTTTAATTGTGTTACACTCTTTCAAATATAGTAAAATTGATATGCATTTATGAAGTCCACTAAAATATGCATTCTGTAGAATATGCGGTGCAAAGAATAGTTATTATTCATTTACAAAGCCACACAGAAGAATTCCGTTACATAATGGTATTGGGGGGGGGGGGGTTGTATGCGGCGTATTTGAATTATGTTAAACTATTTCATATAGAATGAAATTGATATACACCAAAGATTTCAGATACTACATTATATCCGAATTACTGTATGGGTCATTCCATACAAAATGAGCAAATCACCTGTGGCAGACATGTCACAGATTTTAAGGAAAATCATTTTGTAAGCAGATCATATCTATTTATGAGTAAATGTAAAATAATAGATTTTAGGATTGTTTATTTAAGTATTAAAATTTATATTAAAAGTGGATGCAAAATCGTGGTTTTGGCTACATGCTTGAAGTTTCAATTTTGGTTATTAGCCTTAAGAATGCAAAGACTATATTAAAAATTATTTATAATTAGGAATGAATGATAAGTAACAGATTGACGTAAGTTAGTAATTGTATTTTTATTCCTTAATGAGAAAAAAATTATTTTTAAAAAATTTGAGGGAAAAATGCAACGTTACTATTGAGATGAAGGACACCTCTGACAATATCAAAATTGCTTGACGTTATAGCTAAAAGTATATATATTAAATATTTAAACTTTCATTCTTGCCTTTTTTATTCCTTAATGAGAAAAAAAATAAATAGTAAAAAATGTTGAGGATAAAATGCAATATTTCTATCACTTGTTTCGACGTGAAAGAAAGCTTTTTTAAACTTTTAATTCTTTTGATTTTATAGATAACAGCGTATATTTTAAATATAAAAACTTTTATACTTGCTTTCAGTTTATTTTTTCCTCAAGAAGATTTTTAATTAAAGTAGAAAAAAAAAATCTCAATTGAACAGAAAATTATATATTCATTTCTAAACCCCCATACAGAAAATAGATGGCAGCACTAAATTTTTTCACCTTGAAATCGTGCAATATTTTAAGAAACGCGCGCGAATTAAAAAAAAATAGCTCATGGAATGTAGTTAATATTGCCTTTTTTAACCCAATTTTGTGACGTTAGGAATCAAAAAGGCATGCTTGAAATTTTTTTAGCAGATTATGGACTTATTGATCTTTATGTCTGTGCAATAACTGTAATGTGGGACATTTCCTTCATTATTTTTTTTTACCTGTCAATAAGAGGAAAAATTACGATTTTGTCACTTTTTTTAAAGTTTCTAAAATTTTTTAAAGGTGAAGGAAATACATGGCAACTTAAAAACTTTAGTAATTCGATCTTAATATGTAAAACTACATCAGGCATTAATTTCTCAGATGTTTTTGAATTCCTTTAATTTTTATTACGTTTTTAATTTTCTCAAAATTTGCAAATTTTCAATTTTTACAACCAATTAAAGAATAATCATGGTGTTACCAGATTATTATTGCTCAATAAATAAGAAGATAATTTTTCAGTGGTTACATTATTAAAAAAAATTCATTTCAGTTAAATAGTTTTCAAGATACAGAACTTCAAACCTGCAACTTTGGACGATTGCACACATGCCATTCTTTATCACAAGTTTTTTAAATGTCCAAAACTGTTAAAATAATTTATTTTTTGTGAAGATATTTTGCAGAGCTCTATTTGAATATGAATTGAACCTGTATATCAAATTTTATTAAAATCTGTTACTATGTGGCTACGACTTTTTTTAAATTTTTGCTCATTTTACGTGGAATGACCCGTATATTAGCAATGATTGCACGAAATTCATTTTTAATTATGATATGCGTTTTTAAGTTTCACTATATTTATGTATACTATATAGTGTGTATAAATGCTATAGTTTATGTACAAAGCTACAGAAAAGAAATCGTAAGGGTTACTGAATATGAAAATTGCTTAAAGGTGGTTTTTAAATTAGTTATGAATTTTTACGCTGAACTGAATTTAGTTTAATAAGAAATGTTTGTAGAATATAGATAAAACGATGCACAGGGCTGCGCAAAGAATTGGATACATGGCCGTCTATGGATGATAATGTCTGGAAATGGGATTTCAGTAGTTTTAAGAGTGTTTTAGTTTGAATTAAATTTTAGCTAAATAATGGGGGGTAATACAAGTACTATGTAACTACAGGGCTGTGCAAAAGTATTCAAGTATGTTTCCATCTATTAGTATAATTTGCTGAAAGATAAATTTCAGCCTGTTTTGCGTTTTCTTGCTAAACTAAATTTTCCCATTATATAGTATCTACAACAGATTTGTATCAACCTACAGATCAAATACGGGGCTGTTCAAAAGAATTGGTACACATATTTGGCTATTGGACAGTCCAACTGCTGAAATCGGTTTTTCAAATGTTTTATGTGTTTTATAAAATGTTTACTTAGTTATCTTATTTACCTTATTTCCCTAACTAACGAAGTTTTGTTAAAGCATTCAGGAAGTGTTGGAAAGTGTTTCATAGTCTATGCTTAACGCGTGATTTTTCTTTCTTGTTTTTTACTGTGTTGAATATGTCAAATTTTGTGTTAACTAAGCAGCATTTGCCGGAGGTTTTAGTTTTCTGCTTTAATTGGAAGAAAAGTGCAACTGAATTCTAATTCTAATTGAAGTCTAATAACTAATGCATGAGGAACTTTATGATGACGAAGCTCCAACTGATAAATTATGTGGGGAATGGTCTCGACGCTTCAAGAATGGTAATTTCACCGTTGAAGACAAGCCTCGCTCTAGACAGCCACAAAAATTTCAAAGACAAAGATTTAGAGGCATTACTGGATAAAGATCTGAGTCAAACGCAAGATGATCGTGCAGAATCATTGGGATTGAGTCAACAAGCCGTTTCTGTATGATTGAAATCCATGGGAATGTTTCAAAAGCAAGAAAATTGGTGCATTTATTTTTACTGAAATCGAGAGACGTTGAAAGGCGATTTTTCGCAAAAGTCGTAAAAAATATTTAGAAACGCTCAAATGGGATGTTTTACCGCATCCGCCGTATTCTCTAGACTTTGCTCCTTGTGATTAGTGGTTGTTCCGACGGATGCAGCACGATATAGCAAGACTGGTTCACTTCTTTCGCAGAAATCGAAAATTGGCTCCAAACTTGGATTGCCTCCAAAGACAAGTTACTTTTTCGAAACGGAATTCGAAAATCGCCTGAGAGGTGACAAAAAGTAGTAGCGAGAGATGGACAATACTTTGATTAATCTAAGGAAATTAGTCTGTTTTTTTTACATTTTATTTATTCATTTATTTATTTTTTAATTTTATGTGTTCCCATATTTTAATATATGTGTGTTTTTCCATTTTATTATAATCTATTTTTATTCTTTTTTCCAAATTGCTTCCTTATTCCCCTTCTACTCTGTTTTCTTTTATTTTGATTATACTCTTCTGTGATTGGCTGTTGTCTTCTTCTTTCCTACTGGCTGGTTGATTTCTACTTTCCTATTGACTGTTTCTTCAGCTTGTTTCCTTTCCCTTACCTCTCATTCTCATTTCAGTGTTGCTGCTGCTTTCATAGTATAGAAGGCCCTCTTCCTTGCGCCTGACGAAGAAAGACTCAGATCTTTCGAAAGGCCTAGCGCATTTAAAAGTTTTTGACGGTGTTTTAAGAAGTTCTTTTAGTTCTTATTGATTAATCTGTTCATTCATTTTGTTTTGAAATAAGTGTATATTTGGGGGGGGGGGGGCTAATTTGTACTACCAATAACTCATTTCGAAAGATGTAATTAATAGAGATCGACGGAAAATTCAGTTTCGTTTTCGTTTTCGGCCCAAAATCTGAGTTTTGCCGAAAATTCGTTTTCGACGAAAATGCTGCTGAAAATTCGGCCGAACCGAAACTCGATCGAAACTATCTGCATTCCAAAAATGTCGTTTCTTCCTTTGGATATTTTCAACATGACTCATTGATTTAGGCTGTGTCCAATGAGAAACTCTTTATTTATTGTTATGAACTTCCTGTTTATAATTATCAGTTATGACTGACTCAAGACATGAATGCAAATAATAAAGCAAGCCAATGCAAAAAGTACTAAACTTTGAAGACTCTTTCTACGTGTTCATTAAAAGCTGCAGACTTAATCGTAACAGAAAATTTTTAGTTTGAAACCGCAGAAGTGGTTCGAATACTTTTGACACGATTATTGTTATACTTTGTAGTATAACAGATGATCATTTACAAAAATCATTATAAAAGATAAATCAAGGTTTGTATACCTAAAACATTTTTTAATAAGATGGAATTCGTATAGTTAGAAAATCATTTTGTGCCGTTGATGAATTAATTACATTTTATGTTATATGCAGACTTGTATAAAACCAAAAACTTTCTGCGCACATAAATATTGGGTCAAAAACGTTCTGCAAATTAATTTAATGTTTAATAAAATAACGTGTTATGTTATTTTGACGATATGAATTAAAAACAGTAGTTTTAAAGTAATTACCATTTTAATTAAAAATTAATATTAATTACAGAATAATTGTGTTAGTTAAACAAATAATAAAGCTAAAAATCCATGATAAGAAGGGGATCTTATCAATTATTCTGTCAATAAATTTAGAAACAGCCCAATCCTTTATATTGTGAGCCCTTCGCACAAAATGCCAGTCTTAATATTCACAGAAATAATGTGACATTGCTTCTGAAACAACTGAATCATATTTTGTAAGGAGAGGTCCATTCATAGGTATCATTAAAGAAACCGGTGAGTTTTTATTGCGGCCGACAAAATTCCTGCTTTTTTCGCGATCCTTTGACGAAATTTGCGTTTTTTCGCGATCCTTTGACGAAATTCACGCTTTTTCCGTGGCGCTTTGACGAAATTCGCGTTTTATTTCGCGATCCTTTGACGAAATTTGCGTTTTTTCGCGATCGTTTGACGAAATTTGCGTTTTTTTTCGCGATCGTTTGACGAAATTCGCGTTTTTTTCTTCGGTCCTTTGACGAAATTTGTCTTTTTGCACGATATTTTGACAAAATTCACACTTTTCCGCGGCGCTTTGACGAAATTCGCGTTTTATTTCGCGCTCCTTTGACGAAATTTGCGTTTTTTCGCGATCGTTTGACGAAGTTAGCGTTTTTCTCGCGATCCTTTGACAAAATTTGCATTTTTTCGCGATATTTTGACGAAATCAACGCTTTTTCGCCGGCGCTTTGACGAAATTTTCGTTTTTAAGCCATCCTTTGACGAAATTGGTTTTTTTCCACGATTCTTTGACGAAATCTGCATTTTTTTTCGTGATCTTTTGACAAAATTTGCGCGTTTTCCGCTATGCTTTTACGAAATTCGTTTTTTCTTGCACTCCTTGGACTAAATTTGCTTTTTTCCTGCGATTTTTTGACGAAATTCTCTTTTTTTCTGCGATCTTTTGACGAAATGTGTTTTTTCGCGATCGTTTGACAAAGTTAGCGTTTTTTTCGCGATCCTTTGACAAAATTTGCATTTTTTCGCGATATTTTGACGAAATCAACGCTTTTTCGGCGGCGCTTTGACGAAATTTTCGTTTTTTCGCCATCCTTTGACGAAATTGGTTTTTTTCCACGATTCTTTGACGAAATCTGCATTTTTTCCGTGATCTTTTGACAAAATTCGCGCATTTTCCGCTATGCTTTTACGAAATTCGTTTTTTCTTGCACTCCTTGGACTAAATTTGCTTTTATCCTGCGATTTTTTGACGAAATTCTCTTTTTTTCTGCGATCTTTTGACGAAATGTGTTTTTTCGCGATCCTTTGACGAAATTTGCGCTTTTTTCCGTGATCTTTTGACAAAATTCGCGCGTTTTCCGCTATGCTTTTACGAAACTCGTTTTTTCTTGCACTCCTTGGACTAAATTTGCTTATTACACGAAAAATAATGTATAATGTATCGTGTACATTTAAGTATATTTCGTGTTAAATATTTTTCCTGCGATTTTTCGACGAAATTCTCTTTTTTTCTGCGATCTTTTGATGAAATGTGTTTTTTCGCGATCCTTTGACGAAATTTGCGTTTTTTCCGCACCCCTTTGACGAAATTCGATTTTTTTCCGCGATTCTTTTACGAAATTTTGTTTTTTACCTGCACTCCTTTGACGAAATTTGTGTTTTTTCTGCGATTCTTTAACGAAATTATCTTTTTTTTTCACGATTCTTTGAAGAAATTCGCGTTTTTTCCACGTTCCTCTTAGAAAAAATTTGCGTTTTTTCCGCGATGTTTTGACAAATTTGGTGACTTTTTTCTGCGAACGATTGACAAAATTAGCTTATTTTCGGAGACCATTTGTTGAAATCCGCAATATATTTCAGCCATACTTTTTTTATGTCTGAATTTTCGGACTGATGGCCGATTTTTTTTTTTATTTGCGGAACCGAATGCCTTAAATTTTCGGAAAATTCGGAACAGAATACCCCCTGGCAAACAATAAATAAATCGTACATAAAATTGGGGATTACTTTTAATTTTTCGGTATTAAAAAAAAAAAAAAAATACAAGAACAAAAATTACGTTTTTTTTCCTAAAAATTTTCCGCAAAGTTCCGAATTTTGCGGAAAATTTTCCGCGCACGGCGTGCGCGTGTACGTCTACATTATACAACTCTAGGAAATTAAAAAGTTTTGGTCAGAGACACAACGTCAACTTGTACCACCGTTATAATTAATTAATAATTATGTATACTGATGTATGCATTAATTACCTCAAAAACTTTTTTGGACATTATCGTTTTCGTTTACAGCCGAAAATAGGAAGATTACCGAAATTCTGTTTCGTTTTCAGTTTCGGTCGATCCTTAGTTATTAATTTAATTTTCTTTCTCTGTTTTCAAGCAAAATTTATTTTAAGGGCGAATTTTACATTTTAATGAAATGTGATGAAATACATAATTTGCGATCCAACGATATCACATAATATTTTAAAAGCGGTAACAAAAGTTTTTTGTGTTGTTTCAGATGATTTTACCAAAAGCAGTAGTTATAATTTTATAGAGTTAATGAGAAACGTTAATAGATAAGTTTGGTCCATATAAGTAAGGTAAAGGTAAAATACAGACACCGAAGTCACTGTAAATGACAAAATTAATTAATTTTAAGGGGTCTTGGGGCTCTTAGAATTGGAAAAAAGGGAAATAAAAAGACCATTTTCAACATTTAATATCTTAAAATGTATATGATTTAAAAACACAATTTTTTTTAAATAAGATACAAGTAATTTCTTTTATTTCATGTATCTAAAAAATTGCAAGATGCAGAATTAGTATTTATAGGGGGTCTTCAAACTGTCAGACATTTCTCGAGTGGGGTATAACAGGTTACGCATAGGATTACAAAATAAATTTTGCAACTAGAATGAAATTTTTTGGGCCTAATTATACTTCAGATTGTAATAATCACCTTGAACCTAGATAAATTTGTATTTAAAGCATTTTTATATTAATAATACAAAGTTCTATTTAGCTAATACACTGCAAATTCTCAAACACAAAAATAAACACGTTTTACAACACTTTTTGTCACCAAATTAACAACACATTAATATAATGTGAATTAGAAAACGTCATATACAAAATATTTTTTGTGTTGTGATTGTGTTCTTAATATGTTGCAAAAGTGTTCTAGCTTGAAATGTGTTCCAAAAATAGTGTTGTTAATTGTGTTGAAATCGTGTTGTAAATAGTGTTGATGAAAATATTTTCTTACAATAGTGTTGTGCTGCACAACACTTTGTCACCAAATTAACAACACATTGTAAACACCACACAATTTAGAACACTATAAAACAACACATTGTAAACATCACACAATTTAGAACACTATAAAACAACACATGTAAAACACTTTCTACATTGTGCTTTTAAAATAACACGCACACACTTAAAACATACTATTTATTAAACATTTATAACACAATTTTACAAATGAATGTTTTGAAAACACATTATCTCCTCTAGTAATTTTTAACAACACTTTTTGCAGAATCTTTTTATTTGGCGCAACGCATTCACAACACAATCGAAAATGATTTTAGTTAGAAGTGTTAATTATTATGTTCAGTTTGTGTTGCAAAAGTGTTTCACGAACTTGCAGTGTACGAAATTTAGAAAATTTTCAACAGTATAATCACCTAAAAAAAAAAAAAAAAAAAAATTCTTTGAACAATTAAAATGAAATTTTAGGTTCAGTTTATACAGACTAACATGAAACATATGCTTTGAAAATTTCAGGAAAAATAGTGAAAAGTTTTTGAGGTATCCTGCGCGTTATGCTTAAAAACGTCATCTGGAGAAAAATGACTTCAAAATTTCGGAAACGCCGTTTTAGCTATTGAGTGGATATAATTCTAAAAGACATAACTTCTGTTGTAATGGGAATTTCAAGGAAACAATTCTATCAAAATGTCCAGAAAAAATAGAAGTTTAACAACTAAGAAAATAAAAATTTTGAACATTATGAAGCTCTAAGAGTCCTGAGACTCCTTAAGACAAAATTGGTAAGTCTGGAGGGTAGGGGGGGAGAGAATGGGGCTGAAGAATGGTGTAAGAATAAAACTAATAACGAATTAAATTTAAAAAATCAAAAAAGCCGACTGCGTAAAAAGCGAACTAAATAATTATTTCTCATCAATGTGAAACTATTTTTTATATTACTTACCTATTTTGTTTTATTTACTTGTATTGATGACTTTTAAGTTGTGTTTAATTGTTAGTGCCTATCTATGAACACTGTTTTGATGAGGCCTATAGATGTCTATGATGCGGTTAGAGTTCCAGTAAAGCTAGAGATCCTACCTACACAACTTCCAGGTTGTGTAATATTTAAACGGAGCTTCTGACTGTAAAATAGTCAATGAAACATCGTCTTCATTTTAAAAGACCTAGCCAATGATATGCCACTTAATAGGGTGCGTAAAAATTTTTTTTCCGTCTCTACCCCCGTTTTGAATTTATAAAAACAAAACCTAACCTATAACCATTGGATCGTTAAGACGAATCGATTGAGACCTCATTCATTAAAATCCATCCAGCCGTTGGGATGTTTCGAGGGTATAAAGAAATCCACATACCCAGATACGCATAAAACACATATAACGCTTCTTTGCAGTCGGGCAAAAAGAAACAATCCTCCTGTTTAATACAATGAAACCAAAAATATATAATATTAACTTATGTACGGTGAGCGGCAGAATTCTTTACAATACTAGAATATGTTTAATGAGCAAGAAATGAACTTTATCTTCGATGAACCGAGAATCCATTTGTAACACTGTAAATGCCATGATGGCATGTGTCATAAAACATAACCAGTGACACTGAAAGCCATATAAGCGATAGCATTTAGAGAATACACCCAATAATTGATACTAGGCTGACAAATATCCTGCCTGAATATCCTGATAAGTAAAAAAGAAGATGGAAAAGGGCAAAAAAACGTCGCCCTCAAGTGGGGAAAAGTCGAACTAAAAAGTGAATGAGAAAAAAAGATAATAATATAATGACGAGGATGGGATGGATAGGAGCCGAGATATTCGCAAAAAAGCACATTTAGGGAAAAAAAGCGCATCTGTTGCGGGTTAGCAGAAACACAACAAAAAGTGTGCAATTAATGTCCGATCGACCAAAAATCATATCAAAGACAGAGCTTAGAACAGTGAGTCTTAAGGGGGTCCAAGACACAAAAATCTTAACATTTTCAAACACAATTTTATTGCATTAAAGTTTTCTCTGTTTTTTTTTTTTTCCTGCTTAAAATAACGTTTAAAACATGTTTCTATTCTTATTAGAACAGGAAATGTTATTTTGTTCTTTTTGGTTTGTTTTCAAAATCTAGCTTTCAAGCAATGGTTGCCATTCTTCTGAAAATGCGTTTTCCTTCATGATGGGTTTTTTCACTATTTCTCGCATTTAAATTGTGATAAGTCAAGAACCATTAAAGATAAACGGTTCAAACGTGGCACATGTCTTTTTCAAATGTTTTACTTTAATTTTGATTCAGCAAATTTGGAAAATATATTTACTTTTGAAAATACGATTTTTTTTAAGTTACATCATTCTTTTTTTTAATTTAAATATCTCAATTATTTTAATTAATATTTTTAAAAATGCTGAATGAAAATTAAAAGTTATATATTTCTGTTTACTTAAATGAAAAAAAAATTGAAATTCTACAAATAATATTTCGAGTTATAACGATTTTAAAGTACCCTTTTTTAATAAATTTTAAATATTTTTTTAATTAAGTGAAGTTTTATAATGTGATTTTGTTTACGAATGATATGATTAACTATCACAAAAAAAATTCAAAATTTTAACTCAATAAATAAAAATTATTTTAAAATGTGTCCCGACCCCCTTAACATGAATAAACCTATGAACAATGTGAACGGGGGGAGCAACAAAGGGTACTTGAGTGGCAATATCCCTTGAGTATCTCGGCAACGCTGTAACAGAAAAAAAAAGCATGGAAAAGAGGTTGACCCCAAATGAGAGGAAGACCTAAACATCCACATGATGGGAAAAAAAGTGGAACTAGTGAAATGAAAGGATAGGAGAAGAAGGGGAAGACAAAAACCGGGAAATTAAGATTTTTACTCATTCCTTTTAAAATAGATAACTTCCATTTAAAATACATATAATATGTATAATTAAGTAGGGGAAAATATTTCAAGATTTCGAGAAAACTACTGAACCGATTTCCACGTTTTATAGCTCATTAGAACTGGTATGAACCCCGAGAAAAATATAAATTTTTACCTTTAACCCTTCTAATTATTTTTGAGATTAATTAAAACGCAGTAACCTAATTGTGCATAGACCCAATGCAAACGAAAACTCCTATGGAAATGATAAATGTTTCTTCCGCAATTCAGGTGAAAAAGTATAATAATTTCTAATGTTCATCGTAAAATGTTATGAATAAAAAGTACTTTTTTTTTTTTTTTTTTTTTTTTTTTTTTACCATTTGGAAAAATGATTATTGTTCTCGTCAGGATGGGAAATCAAAAGCATATCTGAAGATTTTTATTGGTTTAAACCGCATTTTATCCGTTTTCTGATTGGTCTATACAGTAATCTGTATTTCCCTTTACTTTCAACAAAGATGGATACCTTCTGTTGCCACTATGACAAAAAAATAATAAAAACTACAAAAAAAATTAATAACTCAGAAACAAATTGAGATACAGCTTTTAAACAAATTGCATTTAAAATTACATTTCTTTCTCTATACGACGGTGTAAAAAGTAATATTGCGGGATGTTTAGAAGTTTAAGAATGAAATTTCCTTTAAAATGAGTCGTCAGATTTCTTGGAAATCTGACGACGGAAAAGCCTTTTCCCGAACAGCCAATGAAATGCTTGGATAATACGTAAGTTTCAGGTGGATATTATACGTACGAGTCGCAGGCGATTTTTGTCGCTTGGAATTTTTACGTGTAATAACACTATTAATGTTTAATTCATGGCGTACGTAATGTATTATCAACTCCGTGCGATTTTTTATGTCTTACATTTTAGTTTTAGAAAAAAATCATTTTCCAAATGGTCGTTGTAATTTGATAAATTGCTTTTTTATTTATTTATTTTTTTGGCGATCTTTTCTTGACGCATTATTTTATTTTATTTTATTTATTTATTTATTTATTTAATATTATTAATATAGCTATACATGAGGGAATTTTATCTATAAATATGAAATAGATGCGATGTTTTCTAATGGTTTCATTTCATGTTATTGACCCAATATGAATTTTAGTCATATAAAACATATTTTCAAATATATTTTGCGCAAGTCTCATATAATTTTTATTTAAAAAAAAAAGATACAGCATTACAGCCCTTTTATAAAATATAAAATTCAAGCTGTGAAATTGCTTTCATAAAAAAAAAAAAAAAAACAAAAAAAAAAACAGAAGGTACGTTTGGCTGGCTTTTACTACTAAAGCTTCTTTTATGTCAAGAATTTATTTTCCCAAAATGAAGTCAAGTCACAAAATGTATAATACAAGCTGTCTTGTTGCAGTTTTTTTTTTTTTATTTATTTATTCTTTAAGAAATTAAGAAGTAAATTTTTTCTTAGCATGAAATACGTTTTAAATAAACAGCGCTCCTGTCTACTTTTCAAAACTTCTTTTATTTAAAAAAAATAGCTTTCTTCAGAAAAAACATCTATTTTTTTTTTAATCCAATACATATTTATGTAATATTATTATTTATTTCAAATAGGGAACTTACTCATTTCTGAAATATTTTTTTAAATGAGTATTTTACATGACTTTCAAAAGAACCTCCAACTTCTTTTAATTTCTGATTTTTTTTTTTTTTTTTTAATCAAAAGACTCGTTTTTTTATTTTTTTTATGTCTCGAGTAGAACAGCTCTGAACATTTGAGCAGCATTAAGGGGCTTCCTAGATCTCGAGTAAACTTGATTAAAATCTATAAATAATTGCCTGCTCGTATGATTATTTTAGGGCAGGGTTGGCGAACCTATGGCACGCGTACCAGAGTTGCCACGTGAGACAATTTCTCTGGCACGCGAAAAAAATAAATTTTATAATCATTATACACATTCTTTTTTTTTCCTATTATAATCAATAAAATTTTGTTCCACAGACTATCACAAAAATGCAACTATTTTTGCATGATTAACACATCAAAAGAATTATTGTTATGTTATGCAGGGTTTTTTAAATTTATTTTGCCTTTTATACGAATTTAAGAAAGTTGCATTTTTCAGACTAATTTTGTTTGACAGTCACTGCAATAAGATGGAAAATGGATCCAATTTCTATGCATATTTATAAAACTGTCAAAATATGAATCAGTTATAAAGAAATCTCCATCGAACATCAGCAAAAATCTCATCAATAAGTTTTCTCATAAATAAATTGCTTAATGTAACTTAGATAATTATAACCAGATGTTGCATTAATAATAAAGTCAAAAATTACTAAAATAAAAAATTTTATCTTCATTTTTTTTTTTTTTTTTTTTTTTTTTTTTTTTTTTTGGTTACAGTACATATATATCATATTTACGAATTAAAATTTTGTTAGTTTAATAGCTTGTTCCAAAATACAGAGAAATCGCATTTTAATTTTTAATATTTCTTAATTATTAATTATTAATGCATGAAAGCAACTGATTTTTTAACTAGTGTTTTGTATAAACATCGCACACTTCAAAACTATTTTATGTCAAAGTTTGGCACGTTACATTGTTGATAGATATTGTTTGTGAAATTTTGGCACGCGCACGTAAAAACGTTCGCCGATCCTGTTTTAGGGTATTGCTAGAAAATGTTTTTTTTTTTTTTTTTTTTTTTTTTTTTTTTTTCCTAAACGTAACTTATAAGACTCGGGAATCGGATAAAAATTTAAATTTTGTAACTTGTACAGAAGTAACTAATTTAACGCAAGTGGCTTTTAAAGCGAATAAGAAAATATATGAAAATTTTGGAATTGGAAATGTACAATCGCCCTCCTCCCCCTTCCAAAAAAAAAAAAAATAATAATAATAATAATAATAATAATAAAATCAGAACTTTCTATTATACACTTTAATCTCCAAATTTAAGGGGGTGGGGAGGCGGAAATAGCCATTTCACAGGAGATTATGTAATTTTATTTTCTTTTTAGGTGCATTCGTAATTACATAAATACGTAGCACAGTCGTTGTTCGGTTCGTCTGTCTGTCTGTTTGCCCGTCCGCATATAACAGAGCAAAAACTACCCAACCGAATAATGTGAAATTTTAAATATGTAATTGCTACAAAATTTTGTCGAGTCATTTAAAATTTTATGAAGATCGGGTGGATAGTTTAATAACAGGAGCAGTCAAAAGTTTTCCGTTACATTACGGCCAATGGAAAAAAAAATATTTCAAGTGCATTTTAATGACGTTACAGTCTTTCGAACAGACTGAAATTGATATGCATTTATGAAGTGCACTAAAATATACATTCAGTACAATATGCAGTGCAAAAATTATTTATAAAACTAGTTATAGTACGAACGCACCTCATTTTCCACGTTTGACGTGCAATTTCCAACTTGTTAAAGTTTAGGTGAAGCCCAGTGGTGTAGTGGTCCGAGCATCTGACTCCCTCACCACAGGTCGAGAATTCGACTCCCGACTGGGCAAGGTTCACTCAGCCTTTCATCCCTTTGGGGTCGATAAAATGAGTACCAAGCTTGCTTGGGAACTAAACACCGAGGGTCTCGCGTTAGGCTGACCACCTGGCCGGAACGCATGCTGTATAGCACCTCGAGGGCCCAGGGTCAAGAAAACAGAGACGGGCACTGTCGGCCCAGATCTTTTATGGATTGTACAGCCATAGAGTTCAGACTTAGTTTTTAGTTTTAAAGTTTAGGTATGCTCTCTTCTCTACCTGGATCCACATATGTGGACTTCTATTATTTTCCTCATAAGAATTAAACTATTTGATTTTTTTTACATTTTAACTTAATTTCTTAATAGATAAATGTCTTTTGTTAAGCAAACCAATAAATGGCAACATCTATGCTGATTTCCTCAAAAAAAAAATGTTATTTTCATCTGAGTTTGCAAAATGCCTTCAAGGCAGTGTAGCCAAGAAATGAGAAATTTTCATACTTATTTAATTTAAATCTTTTTTAATATTTTCTTTGGCGATTTATATATCATTCAATTATTTAAAAGCCTTAAATTTGTGATTGTGTGAATTTAGGTTAGTGATAAATTAATTGATGTTTTAACCTTTTAGCGGGCGGTGTCCACAAAAAAAGACACCTAATTTTAAAAGTACTGGCACCCAGAATACAGGGTGTCTGCAAATTAGTTTGGCAAAAAGAATGATTTATTCAATGGAACTGACAGGGAAAAAAAATTATGTACATATTGTTGTAAGATAGAAAAATAGTTCAAGTTTACCATTATCACAAATGTTCGACTAAATGTTCGCACAATGTTCGACAAATGTCGACACAAATGTTCGTTATCACAAATGTGACTTCCTTTCTGTGTGACTCTGCAAATGTCCCATAGGTAAATTATTTCTTGCTACAGATTTGCCAGCATGTTTCCGTCGATCAAATTAATTGCAGTGTAGATTCTTGAATTTAGTTCAGGAATGGATGCTTGTACACTTTATCCTTTACAAAACTCCATACACTGAAATTAAGTAGTGAAAGATCTTGTGATCTTGGTGGCCACTGAATAACACCTCCGCTCTCTAAGCGATAGCGTCAGTTATGACACCTATCGCCATCTATGAATAAACTTCGGCAATATTACTACTAGTCTGACTTTCAACTAGTTATTTTGTTAGTAATATTAAATAGACATTGTCGAATCTTTATCATTTAGGTAATGACTACAAACATTTCTATTTAAATAATTTACTGAGCATTTTCTATCTACGTGATTGTTTATGCTCTTCTATACAATTGTATGTATTTAGTTTCAATTATACAATGATAAGGCAAAAGGCTTACCTCTTCTCTTTTAATTTGCAGGTCAATTTCGTTAAGTAACAAACCAGTAATTTTTCACAGTCGATCCACCGTAGTTTTCGTTCTTTCTGCTGCTGTTTGGGAATAAAAGGTAGATGATTTAATTGTGTGTCAAGCACACGAAAAATCAGTAAGAAGGGACGGTTTCTCTATTTGAATCCTGTTTAATTAAATCAGATATATAGGATTCACAGGTTACAAAATAAGAATGTCGCTTTAGGAGCGAGTTAAAAACACGTAATACACAGATAAAAACAAGAGATGATCTAGCGAGAGAAAAAGTCTATTACGCAGTTCTTGTTTTTTTTTCTTTTTCTCTCAGAGTCCTGGATATCTGGGGTTTAGGTCGATGACCCTACGACGTCATCGTAGCTTTACTCAGATCTTCTCCATTAGGATTTTTTTTTCTTTTCTCTTGTTTTGGATACTCGGGGATTATGAGTTGGAGAACCATATTTCACAATATACCCCCCTTAATCCCTGAGTGGAGGAAAGTCTAATAGTTTGAGTCTTTCGCGGTTTTTTAGGAAGTCAGGTTTGGGTGCGGGCTTAGTTAGGACGTCCGCAACCATGGCTTTGCTGGCACAGTATTGAAGTTCTATGATGCCTGTTTCCACTAAGTTCTTTATGAGGTGGAACTTTACGTCGATGTGTTTGGTCCTGTTGGAGTGCTTTTCTGACTCTGTCATTTTTATTGTTGAAAGATTGTCCTCGAAGAGAGTTATTGGATGTTTTTGTGGAAGATCTAGATTTTCTAAAAGTCTTGTTAGCCAGACGATTTCATTTGCAGCATTTGCAGCTGCAACATATTCCGCCTCAGCGGACGATTGGGCAATACATGATTGGCGTTTAGACAGCCAATGAATGGGGTTCTTTCCAATTAAAAATATGTTTCCCGATGTTGATTTCCTTGTCTCTGGATCTTGTGCCCAGTTCGCGTCTGAATATGCCTCAAGTACTGGGGCCAGTTCTGTGTCTATTATTAAGTGTAGATTTTTTGTTGCGTTTAAGTATCGAATGACGCGCTTTAAAGCTTTCCAGTCGGTCTCTGTCGGATTTTCGTTTTTTCGACTGAGTATATTGACTGCGGTCAGGATGTCGGGTCTTGTTACGGTCGCTATATACAATAGTGCACCGATTCCTTGCCGGTATTTATGATTGTTTGGATGTAAATTGCTGTTATCGTTTATTCTCAGGTATCCGGCATCCATGGGAGTACTATATGGCTTGCTTTCGGTTAAGTTAAATTTGCTTGTTATTTCGTTAATTTTTGTTGTCTGATTTAGAGCATATCCGTTTTTTATCTTCTTTATGTTTATTCCTAGATAGTTGCTCACTTCACCTAAATCGCTAAGTTTGAATTGACTTTTCAATCTTTCTATGAATTTTTTAATGTTTTCTTTATTTCCTGCAATCAAAAGGTCGTCAACGTAAACTATTATGTAAATGGTATCTTCTTTGTTTTCATTCTTTCGTGTAAACAAACAAGTGTCTACTGTACTTTGAATAAAATTCATTTGTTTTAGAGTGTCGCTAATTTTGATGTTCCAGGCTCTTGCTGCCTGTTTTAGGCCATATATAGCCTTTGACAATTTGCATACTTTGTTGTTTTGATTTGATATTTCATGACCTTCGGGTTGTGTCATGTAGATGTCTTCGTCAAGTTCGCCGTGTAGAAAAGCGGTCTTAATGTCAAGATGGTGTACGTCAAATCCGTGGTATGCGGCTGCGGCTAGAAAGGTTCGGATTGTCGTGTGAGACACCACTGGGGCAAATGTCTCATCGTAATTCTCACCATATTTTTGCAGGAAGCCTTTCGCGACGAGGCGTGCTTTGTACCTTTTAACGTTTCCTTGGTCATCGTATTTGACTTTGAAAGTCCATTTGCTGCCGATGACTTTCTTTCCTTGTGGGGGTTCCACTAGTTTCCAGGTGTTGTTTTCCTTTAGCGAATTTATTTCTTCTTGAGCGGCTTTAAGCCAATTCTGCCTCTCAGTTGGATTTTGAATGCTTATCATGTCATCCCAATCTTTGGGTTCATAAATTGTGTTTGTCTTAACGGTGTACGCGAAGCGATCGGGCGGTACTCCTCTATTGGATCGTTCCGATCTTCGCGGTTCGTTAGTTGATTGTTTGGGCACTGATGGTTCGCATTCTGCAGGTGTGATTTTTACTAGTATTTCGTGTGGGTTGTCTTCCATTAGTTGTTCGTTTTCTGAATTTTTTGGTTTGGTTACTTCTGGATTATTGTCGTTTTGTATGTATGGGAGTTTACTTTCGAGGAATTTTATTGATCTGGTTAATATTACTTTACCATTATTAGTATACACTCGGTAACCTTTGCTTCTATTGTCGTATCCGACGAATTTTCCTAGCTGTGCAGTTTCGTCTAGTTTTCCGCGTTTTGATTTGTTAATGTGAGTATAGGCCGGGCAGCCAAATACTCTTAGGTAGTGGAGATTAGGTTTTCTGTTTGTCCATCCCTCGTAAGGCGTGATGGCGTTAGATTTTGTAGGTAAGCGATTTTGAATGTGGTTGGCTGTAGTTATCGCTTCTCCCCATAGTTTGTGCGGTAAATTAGCTTCAATTAACATACTGCGGGTCATCTCAAGTAAATATCTGTTCTTGCGTTCCGCAACTCCGTTTTGGCTGGGAGAATGTGGAACTGTGAGTTGATGTTCTATACCCTTATCCTTAAGATACTGTTCCATTTCGGCACTGGTGTATTCGCCACCATTGTCCGATCTGATTATGTTTGGGTATCTGCCGAATTTGTTGTATACTAGAGATACGTAATCTTTAAACTTTTCGAATACTTCACATTTCCTAGACATTAAGTATATTATGCAGAATCTGGTTTTATCATCTATGAATGTTACGAAGTACGTTTTGCCGCCTATTGTAGGGGTCTGTATCGGCCCACATACATCAGAGTGAATTAACTCGGTTTTTCGTGTAGCCCTGTATTTTGCTTGTTTGGGGTACGGAGCTTCTGTTGTTTTTGCTCTAATACATATTTCACATGTATTTTCATGTTTGCAGTTATTTATTGTCACACCGGTGACCAGTTGATTATTTTGCATTTCTTTAATTGCTTGATAACTGCGGTGTCCCATTCTGCGGTGCCATAGGTCAATGCAGTTGGGATTTTGACAGGTGTATGCCATGTTTACGTAATTTTGATTTTTTCGTATCACTAGCGAAGTTTATTTCATACAGGTTATTTCTCAATTTTCCTTCTAATATTGTTTTGCCATCGTTTATTATGCTACATTTTTCCTTTTCGAAAGTTACTTCACAACCGTTTTGAGTCGCTTTACTGACTGAAAGTAGATTAGTTTCTATTTTAGGTATGTATAGCACATTTTTGAACGTGATTTATTCACTGTTATCTTCCGTTTGAATTTTTATGTCGCCAGAACCGTATGCCTTTAATTTATTACCGTTAGCAACAGTTATTTCAGTTTCGGCATTTTCGTTAAATCTTGAAAACAATGTTTTATCATTTGTTATGTGGTTTGAACTACCACTATCAATTACCCAAGTGTTTGTATCACTTTTTTCCACTAAGAATGCCACGTCGTTACGTTTTTCATTTTAATACTGCTTCATTCCTATCATTTGTGTTAGTTTTCTCAAAGCAAAGTTGTGTTGAGTTTTGTTTTTGGAAATGATATCTGTTTGGATGAGGATGGTTGCCGTGCTGCTGAGTGTATGGATTTTGTTTTTGTTTCTTGATGAACCAGCATTGGGCGGTATTATGGTTCCGCATTTTGCAATGAGTGCAGTATTTGTTTTCTTTTCTATTACTGGCGTACGCCGAATTTTTCGTAATTTTGTATGCTTTGGATGCATTTTGTGACATGTCAGTATTTTCTATTCTTCGCTGGTATTCATCTATTAATTTTGTTCTCAGAAAATTAGGCGTCAGGTCAGTTTCTGGACGTGATTCAAGAGCGGTGATCAAAACGTCGTATGACCTGGGCAATGAACATAGCATTATCGCTGATATATGTGAATCGCTTATGCGTTCACCAATTGCGGCTAATTTGTCAATCAGTTCGAGTATGTTAGTAATATGTTGTTGCATGTCACCGTTTTCACTTAGTTTAGTATTGTACAATTTTCTTAGAAGAAATAATTTACTAGAAAGTGATTCTCTTTCATGAATTTCTTTTAGTTTATCCCAAGTTTCGCGAGCAGTTTCTAAGTGTTTTATGTGTATTATTTGCGCGTCTTCAATGCTCAAATTTATAAGAGCACGCGCTTTTTTATCCCTTTTGTTCCAATCTGCCCATTTAGCATCGGTCATGGCAGGAGCAGTTTCTGTAATTGCTTCTATGAGATCATCTTTGGTTAGCAGCATCTGAATCTTGAAGCGCCAGTTGGCGTAGTTCGATGCTTTCAGTTTTTCAATAAATTGATTATCTTTATACGATGTCATAATAAATATTTTTTCTTTTTTTTTGACCTACAATATTTTACTTTTTGTATTTGTTATTGTTATCGAGCACAAAATCAGTCTCGAAATCTTATTTTGTTAGTAATATTAAATAGACATTGTCGAATCTTTATCATTTAGGTAATGACTACAAACATTTCTATTTAAATAATTTACTGAGCATTTTCTATCTACGTGATTGTTTATGCTCTTCTATACAATTGTATGTATTTAGTTTCAATTATACAATGATAAGGCAAAAGGCTTACCTCTTCTCTTTTAATTTGCAGGTCAATTTCGTTAAGTAACAAACCAGTAATTTTTCACAGTCGATCCACCGTAGTTTTCGTTCTTTCTGCTGCTGTTTGGGAATAAAAGGTAGATGATTTAATTGTGTGTCAAGCACACGAAAAATCAGTAAGAAGGGACGGTTTCTCTATTTGAATCCTGTTTAATTAAATCAGATATATAGGATTCACAGGTTACAAAATAAGAATGTCGCTTTAGGAGCAAGTTAAAAACACGTAATACACAGATAAAAACACGAGATGATCTAGCGAGAGAAAAAGTCTATTACGCAGTTCTTGTTTTTTTTTCTTTTTCTCTCAGAGTCCTGGATATCTGGGGTTTAGGTCGATGACCCTACGACGTCATCGTAGCTTTACCCAGATCTTCTCCATTAGGATTTTTTTTTTCTTTTCTCTTGTTTTGGATACTCGGGGATTATGAGTTGGAGAACCATATTTCACAATATTAATTTCATTTAATATTTCAGAATTTCTTAACTTACGAAATTACCCAACTCATTTGTAGACTCCCTGTATTTAATTTAAATTTTCCTTTTATAAAGTATGTGCAAATAAGCAAGATTTTATTTTCTAATAAATTCGTTTGTAAATTCTGATGCCAGTCCATCATTTCTTTATTTTAGAAACAGAATTTCTCCGCGCCGGAAAGAATTAAGGGAATTTGTAATTGCCGAAGCGTCACTGAAGGCCTACTGTGGAGACACGAAATGTTTTGGTTTCTGTTAGTCCGTCTGTTAGTCTGTCTGTTAGTCCGTCTGTTAGTCTGTCTGTTAGTCTGTCTGTTAGTCTGTCTGTTAGTCTGTCTGTTAGTCTGTCTGTCTGTTCCGCGATAACTGTCGCAAAAAACACCCGATGAGCTTGAAATTAAATAAGCATGTTGGTGAGGTGCCCGGAATTAGCTCTATTGTTTTTGGTTACATTTGTCCCATCTGTTTGGAAAATATGGAACATTTTATTTTGCATCATAATGCTGTTCTATGGCATTTCAGACGATTTTCAAATTTTCATTTCTCGAAAGAAAATGGCTCATTTGATTAAAGGATTTAAATGGCAAATTACAGATGCGTAAATGTCCCAATAATGGTCTTTAATTATTCCTATTATTTCGAAATTTTGTCAAGACATTTGTAAGATTTTTTTTAGGTGTAAATCTTTTGGTAAAATTTTATACATATGTTTCAATAATATAAACCACCTTGTTTAAAAATTTACTTATTTGAAATAAACGTATTTATTTTTTTCTTTTTCTTTCATTGGTTACCTAGAAACTGTATATTTCAAGATTTATCATCTGCGTACGGCTAACGTAAATATTTAATTTTTAATTTTTAATTTATTATTTTTTTAAAAACTTTTGAAAAGCAAATAGATAGCAAATGTCACCAATATCGCAACATTACCAATATCGAAAATAATATTATAATTAGCGGAAAATAATTAGTTCTATTCTTAATAACTAAAAAATAACGAGACCGCACGAATAAGAACATTTTTGACAAGTGTTAATTCTTAAAGCCACTACACTTCAGAAAATATTAATGAAAATTACTTTCTTTTTAAACAGAAAATTACACTTTAGTTCATAAAACCTAAATGTTTAAGATGATAGCATTAAAGTAAAATCATATTCTTCTGTCAGTATCGAAATGAAAGCTCGGGAACTCGAAGTATATTGAATATACGTTTCTAAATCGTAGTTCGGCAACAGGATTTTAATTCCACATTTCCTTTAGTTTTAAAGTTGTAAAATTATTTTGTCATTAAAAAAAAAAAAAAAAAAAAAAAAAAAAAGCTTTTTAAAATAGTTTTCTTACAACGTATTCTTGTAAAGTCTTGGAAGAGATCCATATCCTATTCTGTTTTTTGGCGATAAATATTTCAATCTGGTTGTTGCGATCTTCAGCATTTGGAGTTGCTTTTATTTATTACTTGAATGCTAGTTGTGGAAAAGTAATAATTTTAGATACATATTTTTTTATAATTCATTTTTTTAATTTATAATTTTCTGGGGTGTTTTTAAACGATATCTTTTTGTAGATGGATATTTGCGTAAATATATTTTTCATGCATTTTTACATATTTTAAGATGCGTATAATATTAATGTTTATAATATAATATTATGTTTTATTTTCACAGATAGAATAAATATATAGAATAGGAAATATATAAAATTATTAAAATATATAGGTATAAAGTACTTATACTTATATATAATATGTATTTATATATGTTCATCTACATAAATAATTACATACATAATATACATATAAATAGTATATATCGAATGTTTTTAATACAAAAATAGATGTTTACAAAAATTTAAGAACCATTTTTTCTGCCATCTTAAAAAATATAATAAGATGCTAAAACGACCTTTTGGTGTCATTTCGAATTCCTTCGCCAACCGTGCCGACCAGAACAGGATACGGAACTCTTCCCTAGAATTCTCCAATCTTCGGTTTATTCATTTTACGAAGAAAGATTTGTAGATTTCCACGATTTTACTCTGCCCGCCTTTTTTCATTGGTTGCAATTTCATTTAGGCAAATGTTTATATTATTTAGCGCAAAATTTGCCACTTTTTATGGCTGTGTTATGTCAGAACCCCTACAAATAAGAAATCCCTTATTGTTTCCTATAAAACGTGACAAAGAGTTTTTCAATTTTGATTTTAATTATTGGGAGTGAAATGTTTTGCTTAATTAATGCATGTATATTTCTTTTAAAGCTACGTGAACGAAGTCAATGATAACAACTAGTGGTCTATATAAAAACATTCAAATAATCCCGATTGCGAAAGATTAAGCAGAAAGTCCTGCTTGGAGAAATAAAAGATTAATTAATCTTTCGCAATTTGGTCTGAAACGTAGGTTTCCGTCAAAAATGAACAATGTTAGTAAAATTGTGGTTTAAATATGAATGTGTATACTATTAAAAGGCTATCACAAAAAATACTTTATAGCGCTAAATCACGTTTGTCATTTAGTAAAATGACACTGACACGATGATGAATTATTACACATTAGATTTAAAATTCTCCAAACATACCTATTTTTGCGTGATTTTAGTAATCTTATGCTATCGAGTAGATTAAAATGTATTTAAATAAGATCTTAGATCTAAATATTACAGAACAACAACGGAAACTATATTTGGGAAACAAAAATTGTAAAAACATTAGAGTTCTAAATTAGATGATTCAGTTTACATTTCCATAAGTTCCTTATTCATCAGATGCAGGTATTTGTGGTTGGCAGGTAAGTAAATATTGCTATTTGGATATTAGGATAACATGAAATATTTGTCCAAACTGTTGCTTATACTTAAAAATCTCTGCCTAAATAGAAATTTGAGATATACTATAATCGTTTGCACAATCAATAGAAAATTACGAATGTAAATTTAAATAAACTAGAGGGATCAGGGGGCAGACCCCCCCCCCCCCCCCCTGAAGAAATGCAATTTTTTTTTTCTAAAAATTTACCAGAATAAGCAGCTTATCTGAATTTCAGAATATCATTGCATAACAGCGTGTTTAATTTAACACTTTTAACGCTTACCACTCCCTGGCTCCGCTGCGAAGACATAATCTTTCTTGGCAAAATTTGTTTTTTTTTTACCAGTAATAAAGGAAAATAAAAGTTACCTCATTTAATCAGAGCATTTTTGAAATTGTGTACTTGAAGGAAACTTCTTTTAAAAAAGTGGTTCCGCTCGAACAAAATTTGTGTAAGAGACGCCGGAGCTTTAAGGGTTAATTTCTGAAACTTTTCGAAGTATTTGTTATATTATGAATATTTATGTAATTTGAAAAAAAAAAATAAATTGCGATCTGGAGGAAGTTGAATGTTACGCAAACTGTATTAAAAAGAACAAGTTGCAAATCTGACGTTGAGGCTCCTGATCTGCAGATTTACTAGATTTAGATCCCTATTTGTGAACCTAAATTACTACTCCCCTAAAGTATAAATTTCCGAAAAGTTCTTTTTTCTGTCATCTATGATCTCATTTTGTTTGTTTAAAACCAATGAATGAGTATTTGTACTATTATTTTAGCTTCAGGAACGAAGAGGATATTTCTAGAGCTCACGGACTTCCATTTGAAATAAAGCTAAGAGGTCGATTTGATTGTATTCAGTTACTAATACTTTCAGGAAGTAGTTTAGTTGTGATTTTAATTGCGTTAGTGTACTTTAAAGAGAATAACAGCGTTAATTAATCTTCGTGGCCACCTTCTCTCCATCCTTACTGTTGCTAAATAAATTTTATGATTTTCTCTTAACACTAAATTTACTATCAACCGCTCAATTGGCGATCAAATAAAAATATTTCTATTCAAACTAGAAATTTCTTCAAAAAATAAATATACTAGTAATATAAACCACCCAGAAATAAGTTAAATAAAATATTTAAATACTAATAAAAATTCTCGTGGGAAATATTTTTGTAAAACTTGAATGAATTCCCCTATATGTTTAGAGTTTGTTAAACTATCTACTGACGTTAAATTTTGCTTGAAGATGTCTGTAGGCGCTAATTTGCTTATCACACTTACTATTAATGCATATTTTTTACGTTTAATTGGCTTTTCAATATATGGCCATTTACAAATTAATCATTGAATATCTTAAAAAACTCACTCTGTTATATTATTATTAAAATTAAAATTTACATGACATATTTCAAATTTTAAAATATATTGTTTATTTTCTTTTCGGTATTTTGACAAGATTTCGGAGAAAGTTGCCTCTTTTGCTATTTTATTATATTCTAATTATCTAATAGAACTAACAAAAAATACGTACATGCATTTTAGTTATTACTTAGAGAATATTGCAGCAATATAATCAGAAATTAATTCTCTGGTTTTCATTATATCTTATTTCCTCTTGATTATACGCTTTGAGTTTGATGCACGCAAATTTTATCTGAGAAACGCTAATTGGATTGCTCTTAAGCATACTTCAATTATAAGATACAATGTGACAGAAACATGGGAAAATATTTTTCAGGCAATCTCGAATAATTGCAAAACTATGTAGTTTCTTAATATACTATTAAACATGAAAGAAAATCAATGTTCCACAATGAAACTAAAAGAATAATTTGAATTTGTGAATCTTGTCGCAAAGTATTCGAAAATGTTTAAAATCTTCAGTTTGTAACACACATACACACATAAGAAACGCCTGCATTCAACTCATAAAGATATATACAAATATTTTACAGACATGTATACAATAAATACAATAAACCCAACGGGAGTGAAAAATTAGCCAGAGCCCAGTTTCGATTCCTGGCTTTGGCTAATTTTTCACTCCAGTTGGGTTTATTGTATTTATTGTATATATGTCAGTAAAATATTTGTATATGGGGCATTCTCACAATCTTTTGACTTTTGGGAGAAAAAATCTGGCGAAATTAAACTTGCTAAAATAACATTTTAATCTGATAGACAAATGCCTTAATGATTCCAAATAAAGAAAAAATGCTCAGCAGCGAATTTTTTTTTTTATTTAACTGAGGTTTAGGTTAAACTTGCGAGTTTAATTTTCCTTACCATTTTACCCCTATAACTTTTTATTTTCTTCTAAATTTTTACTTATAATGAATTTGCATAGTACCCACAGAACATTCAAATAAGAAATAATAAAAATGTAGTACTTTTAATACAGAATTTTTGTATAACATTTTCTTAAAGGGGTGTTAAAGAAGGGACGGTAAGATAATTAAAGGGACGAAATGATAAAAAAAAAGAGACGGTAAGGATGGAACGGTAAGGAAAATTACCACCTATTTTTAGGAAAATCATGTTAAGACTAGGTGATAGCCACAATGTTCATTGATTTTTCGAAACAGTTGTTAACATTGGATTAAATAAAAAAAATAATAATAATTTATCTCGAAAAGCGCAGGAATAAACTTTGGGGACGGTAAGACTATCAATAAAGCCACGGTGCTTGAAATTGATATTTAAATGCTGATTTATATCCTGCAGTAATTTTCCTGTCAAAGAATTTTAGATATTTTTTCTCTAGCATACTTCTGCATGAGCAAAAACTCGAAAAAAATTCTGTCGCTGCATCTGAAGTGATTTTCTGTATAATTTTAGAAGAGGGATGGTAAAAAATCTAAAACCCAGGGACAGAGTTCGAAAAATAATATCAACCCTAAAAATGTGTGCCGGTTAATTTTTAGCTACATATTTATATAAAACAATAGTTCCAGTTTTAGAAAAAAATTACATCGAATTTTTTTTATTGAAACAATTTTATCCAGACAGCTCCAAACTTCAAAATCAGCATCAGGGACAGGGGACAGTAGATGAGTTTTCCATGTGTTTGGACCCCCCAACATCGTCCAAAACTTATTTATCTCGTTAATATTTTTGTGCAATCATGCATTGGGATGTTCCCAATTATATGAAAAAAACCCCACAAAAAAGTGTATTAATGTATTAAAGTGTATTAGTGTAATAAAGTATTTCCTGTCAAAGAATTTTAGATATTCTTTTTTAGCATACTTCTGGATGAGCAAAAACTTGAAAAAAATTCTGTCGCTGCATCTGAAGTGATTTTCTGTATAATTTTAGAAGAGGGATGGTAAAAAATCTAAAACCCAGGGACAGAGTTCAAAAAATAATATCAACCATAAAAATGTGTGCCGGTTAATTTTTAGCTACATATTTATATAAAACAATAGTTCCAGTTTCAGAAAAAAAGACATCGAATTATTTTTATTGAAACAATTTTATCCAGACAGCTCCAAAGTTCAAAATCAGCATCAGGGACACGGGACGGTAGATGAGTTTTCCATGTGTTTGGACCAACAACATCGTCCAAAACTTATTAATCTTATTAATATTGTTGTGCAATCATGCATTGGGATGTTCCCAAGTATATGAAATAAAAAAAACACAAAAAAGTGTATTAAATAAAAAAATATTATTCAGGGACATGAAAGTTAAAAGATTGTGAGAATGCCCCATATACCTTTATCTTCAGTTTGATTTGTTTTCTATAAAATATTTTAATTTTCAGATGGTTATAAATATTAAACAAATTATGCATTTATAACTTATTTACAAACAGTTTATTAATACAAGTTGTAAGTTTGCATATATGCATAGATTAACTTTATATATCCCTAGTATGCACATAAAGAATGGGCCTATACTCTATTGACAAAAAAATTTATTTTCAAGAAAAACAAAAAAGAAAAATCATGCGTCAAGCATACGTTACGGAACACTTTCTAACATTTACAAACAATTGTAACAAAACCTCACTGTTCAATAAAGTGAAACGAGATATCTAAGTAAACAATTACATTTATAAAGCATTCTAAAATCCAATTTCAGCAATTACTTTCCACAAAAGTTCTACAAAGCTGCACGCGATCTTGCCCCCCCCCTACGTATAGTGATGAGATGGGTATGGGTAATAAAATACTGTTATATAAGTCAGTGCTTCATTCCATACTTCTTAACTGTGAGCAGATCTGAGGATCTGCGGCTAAAACCAACCTTTGAAAAAAATCCAGATTCTGCAAAATAAAGGCATTGTCCGTGCACCATGGTACAAAAGAAATATTATGATTCATCACAATGTCAATATTTCACTGATCAGATCTGCTATCAAAAACCAAGCTACCAAATTTTTCAATAGCATACCTAATATTACTACTCCTGCTTTACATAATATTTCTGTATATGATGAACATGCCTATAACGTGGTTATATATTAATGTTTAAATATTCTATTTTTTTCATTTCTTTCCCCAATTAAATATTTTATCTTTAACAGAAAAAGCTGTTTCAGTCTAAAATCTTTTTACTTTCTGTTAATAAATTTAGCGCAGCTTCTAATTTTCTATCTGTCAGATTCAACCACAAGAATAAATAAAACAAAAGTTCGGTACGCATTTAAAAATCATTTTCAGTTAGATTCTTTTTCTTCCTGTTTCTTCGCAGTTTTCTTCTCGGAGATGGTCTGTTCAGAATTTAATGTAATGATTGTTTATGTTTGTTATGGTTATATGCGGTAATCTATTTCAAACACTTAAATTACTTTGATAAGCGCAATATCCAGATGCATTTTCCTGAATAATATAAACATTACTTCATTTTTGCCGTCTGCTGAGACAGCCTTGATAGCTGATAGGGTTATGTTATTTAAACTGCGGATTAATTTGGCGAAATGGCGCTCCTACTTCTAAGTTTAAATTCTCTCATTGAATATTCATATAATGGATTTATATCTTTGTTTTATTTGGCACTTTCTGAACTCGCCATAGCAAGGATATTGTGCATGTTGCTCATAAAGCACAACTGTTTTGTCGTCACTTTTGCTTTATACCTCTGCCTTACTCAGATGTGTTAAATTAATGGGGCCATCCCACCCTAATAATCATTCCATGTATCCTGCCACCTACAAGATACGAGTCTACCTGTTAATAAAATATGTTGCAAAAACTCTGTCTTTTAAAATATGAAATAATTGTGTAATTTTTCACTCCTGATTATGGATTCTGATTTGGTTATGCGGGATCAACTGCTTAATTCTGCGATGTACGCCTGCTTATGATCAGTTTCTGCCCTAACTCCTTGATTGGGCCGATGGCACAGCCGCTTGAAACTATTCATCTTTCTGAAAATATCGACCCCGGTTAGTTTCTGCTTCCTGTTACATTTATAGGGTTTATTTTCCTGCTCGCTCACTATGTAATTTTTTTTTCAAAATTTTTGCATATATTTGTATATATTTTCTTTTAATCCTCTATTATTGATTCTTATTTGCCTTTTTATTTATTATTTTTATTTGTATGTAATGTATGCTGCCTTTAAACGGCCTTTGTTTTTTGTATTAATTGAGTCTTACTTTTCCCATTTAAGCGTTTCCAGATATTCTGGACATTGGCTATGGTTTTGAATGCTTCTGTCCACAGCAGAATACCTGAGGTGCTGAGTTTCTTATTCCTGGTGCTCCTCTAAAAATCCTTTTTAGTTATCCAAAATCCTATCCGAATCCAACAACAACAACAAAAAAAATCGTTGATCCTGACAAACCAAAATCAAACCAAACTTATTTTTAAAAAATTAATCCATATATTAAGGAAATTATTCTAATGGCTATGGTTTTGAATGTTTCTGTCCACAGGCTATTTTCTGAGGTGCGGAGTTTCTGATTCCCGGTGCTCCTTTCCAGATCTCATCCAAGTCCAATCGAAAAATTCTATTTAGTTATCCAAAATCCTATCCGAATCCAACAACAACAACAACAAAAACAAAAAATCATTGATCCTGACAAACCAAAATCAAACCAAAATTATTTTTAAAAAAAATTAATCCATTTTTTAATGAAATTATGGAAATGGCTATGGTTTTGAATGTTGCTGTCCACAGGCTATTTCCTGAGGTGCGGAGTTTCTCATTCCTGGTGCTCCTCTCCAGATCTCGTCCAAGTTCAATCCAAAAATTCTATTTACTTATCCAAAATCCTATCCGAATCTAACAAAAAAAGTCTTGATCTTGACAAACCAAAATTTTTTTAAACCAAACTTAAACCAAACTTATTTTTTAAAAAATTAATCCATTTTTTAAATGTTTCTGTCCACAGGCTATTTTCTGAGGTGCTGAGTTTCTGATTCCTGGTTCTCCTCTCCAGATCTAGTCCAAGTCCAATCCAAAAATTCTATTTAGTTATCCAAAATCCTATCCGAATCCAACAACAACAACAAAAAATCATTGAACCTGACAAACCAACATCAAACCAAACTTATTTTTAAAAAATTTTTGAATGAAATTATAGAAATGGCTATGGATTTCAATGTTTCTGTTCACAGGCTATTTCCTGAGGTGCGGAGTTTCTGATTCCTGGTGCTCCTTTCCCAATCTCGTCCAAATCCAATCCAAAAAATTCTACTTAGTTATCCAAAATCCTATCCAAATCCGACAAAAAAAAAAAAAAAAAAAAAAAATCATTGACCCTGACTAACCAAAATCAAATCAAACTTATTTTTAAAAATTAATCCATATTTTAAGGAAATTACAGCTTATAATTACTTCTCTAATATCATTTTTCACTTTCTGTCGAAAAATAACCATGTATATATTAATTGATATTCAAATGTAATTTTTTAGTATCTGAAAAAGGGTCAATTTTCTTTTAAAAACAGGTTACCAAACCAGAAGAGCAAGAATCGAAATTCAACCCAAAACAAATCGAGTCAACCTAGCCCAACCTAAACCGCGGATTGGGTCGTGTTCCAGTAAAGTCGGGCTTCTGATCCGACGTAAAGAGTCTAATTTTCATTAATTTTAATTCCCTTTGTTAAAAATATCGCAAATTGTGACGCGCTATAGACGATGATATATTACATTTTTTACGTGGCGCTGTAAAAAAAAAAAAAAATTGCACAATTCGATAAATATGTTAAAAACACAAATTAGTAACATAAACCTTAGAACATTAACACCATTTTAACATTTCATAAAGATTGGTCAATTTTTAAGAAAATTAAAACCTATAACAGGGACGGAGAACCTATGGCACGCGTGCCATAAGTGGCACGCTGCAGATTATTTTTGGCACGGCATAGATTTAAGTTTTACATCAAAATATAGTAGGATTTCACAAAATGCATTAATTAATATAGATGTTGTCTGTGTCACTTGAACCCGATTAGTTCGGTTGGTTGTGATTGTCACACAGATTGAAGAAATTGAAATATAATTTAATTTATCCGAATCTAGCTCAATATTTGCTCAGAAAATTTTGAGAATTAGAAGATTATCGCTAAACAAAAATTAAAAGTTTAATAAGCAAAAATGCTGATTTTAAAGTTATAACAACTTGGAATTCAATTCCAGACACTAAAAGCTATAGTTTCTGGCGCTTGCTATTTTGACAATTTTTTCTGCAAGACATTATTTTCCTTAAAAAAAAAAAAAAAAAAAAAAAAAAAAATGAAAAATTCAACTAAAAACGTCTTGTCAAGTGAGTGCAATTAAACTTGCATTCTATCGAAAATAACAAACAGTACAAAACGGATATAAATTATTTGGCATTTAAGATGAGACAACAGAAATAATATTTTTTAAATAAATTTCTACAGTATAACATCAAATATCACCTGTATTTTTTTAATGCTAAAAACAAAATTTTAAGTAGTTTTAATTCATTATTATTTAATCCATTAATTTTTTTTTATTGTTGGCACGTCATGATCACGTAAAGTATATTTTGGGGAAAATTTGGCACGTGAACGTGAAAAGGTTCGCCCTCCCTGACCTATAATGTCAAAGAAAGGCAAAGAAACCTACCTACTGGCACATTTTCTGACTCATTTTTAAACATAAAGGCATAAAAGATTGGCAAGATTGGGCGTTTTCCATTTTTTGGTAAATAAATTACTTATATAGTTATAAACAATTCAGATCAGGCAACGATAGATTTTTCCCCGTTTCCCCGTTGTACCAACACCCCCTAAATAAAGGAGAAAGCCTTGACACGCTTTGTTGTGACGTCACAAAACGTAACACGAAACAGGGAAAGCAAAAAAAAAAAAAAAAAAAAAAAAAAAGGGAAAAAAAAGAAAGAAGGAAAGAAAGAAAAGGAAAATTCTAATAATTTGCATGTTTCGATTACGTTGGTCGAATATTTACTACTAATAATTAATAATTCCCCGAGACAACGAAATCTAAACATGCAAGTTGTTCGATTTTTTTTTTTTTTTTTTTTTTGCCTGCTTTGTGTGACGTTTCGTGATGTCACAACAAAGCGTGTCACGACTTTATCCAATCCAGGGGGCGTTGGTTGTACCGTCCGGAAATTCGGTTCAAAAGACCAACTTTGACAATATTTTCTGGAAAATTTTCTGTCTCCACCAGAAAAAAAAAAAGTAAAATATCATTCGATTACATAGTTTCTGAATAAGAACACACGCGAATTTCATGTGTCTCCGAACAAAAGTGAATTCTGAAATGTGTCAGAAAGTAGCTCCTTTGTCCTTTGGATTTGCCTTAAACTAATAAGGTGTGTCCCAACGAAATAAAGCTACCGTAATTTTGTGCTGTAGCTGGACACGAAACAAACAAATAAGAACGAAACAGATATATTAGGAATGTCCATATACAAATACATATTTACAAGTAGTAACTCACTCCCTGTCCCACCTGGGCAGGAGAAAAAGTTGAATGCGTAAAAAAAGAGGGGAAACAGTGTCCCGCCGAAATAAAGACACTGCCAATATTAGTATTTATTGGCAACTATCGACATTCCAGCTGCTGCAATTCAACATGTTTATGACAGCAGGATGTTGTCAAATACTTGCTCTGTGCCTCTCGAACTTTGTGTAGACTTTAGACGGTTGTATTTTCTATTTCTCCTGCAGCATCGCATCGGTAAAGAAAACCCAGCTATCAAAGTTTGAGAAAGTTCAGATAACAGCTTTTAAGGAAAAATGACTTTCACATAGACTAATATGTAAGCAAATCAAACGATCTAAAACCGTAATAGATAATTTTTTTTAATCAGGGCAATGCGTACGGATATAAAAAAAAAATGAGGTGCACATGCAGAAAAATGACTTCCAGATAGGAAAGAGATGTTTTGCGTCATCTTTCACGAAGTGATATTTCCCTAAAATTGTTGGCCAATGAGGATAACATCCCAGCGAGAAGATCAACCCTGCCACGAATTGAAAAACATAAAAGCAATTTACGATATAAGAAAAGGAAACAGCAGTCCATGTTGAAAGATATCCATACGTTAAGGAGAATCGATTGAGCCCAATATAATCAAACCTGGAAGCAGGGGTGCAGAATATGTCCGATCCCGCGATCTAGGATCGGGGGAAATTTTAACCCACTGGGGAAATTTTTCAGAAACATATGCAATTGATTTCGATTTTAACAACGAATTCCATAATTCCCTGAGATAGAACAATTTCAGTACAAATAAAAATATCCGTATGGCGACCTTCACAAAATCGATCTCAGAATAATATGTACCGTATATCAGGGGTGATTATGTTCCGAATTTTCCGAAAGTTTAAAACATTCGATTCCGGAAAAAAAAAAAAAAAAAAAAAAAAAAAAAAAACGGTCTCCTGAAAATTCAGACACAAAAATACCGCGAATTTTGGCGAAGAATTACGAAAAAAAAAACGCGAATTTCGTCAGAAGATCGCAAAATAACCGCAAATTTCGTCAAAAGATCGTGAAAGAACCGCAAATTTCGCCAAAAGATCGCGAAAGAACCGCAAATTTCGTCAAAAGATCGTGAAATAACCGCAGGTTTCGTCAAAAGATCGTGAAATGAACGCAGAATTTGTCAAAAGATCGCAAAATAAATGCACATTTCGCCAAAAGATCGCGAAACAATCGCAAATTTCGTCAAAAGATCGCGAAACAATCGCAAATTTCGTCAAAAGATTACAAAACAACCTCGAAATTCGTCAAAAGATCACAAAGCAACTGCGATTTTCGTCAAAACATGGTGAAATAACCGCGATTTTCGTCAAAACAGGGCGAATAACCTTCTATTTTTTTCAAAGAAAAGCGAAAAAAACCCGCAAATTTCATCAAAAGATCGCGAAATGAACGTAAATTTACTCAAAAGATCGCGAAATAAACGCAAATATTGTCAAAAGATTGCGAAATAACAGCGCATTTCGTCAAAAGGGGCAAAATAACCGCAAATTTCGTTAAAAGATCGCAAAAATCTGCAAATTTCGTCAAAAGATCACGAACGAATCGCAAATTTCGTCAAAAGATCACGAAAGAATCGCACATTTCGTTAAAAGATCGCAAAAAACTGCAATTTTCGTTCAAAAGATCACGAACGAACCGCAAATTTCGCAACGATCGCAAAACAACCGCGAATTTCATCAAATGATGGCAAAACAACTGCAAATTTCGTCAAAAGGAAGGAGAAATAACTGCAAATTTCGTCGAAAGATCGCGAAATAACGCGAATTGCGTCAAAAGATCCATGAAAAATACATAGTGTTGGGAGTGGATTTCCCCCACTCTGCTGTAACCTTTCAGAAAATTTGCTGTGAATTTTAGGAATTTTTTTTTCACTCAGAATTACCCCTGCCATATATACTCGCGCATAAGTTAAGAAATATTTGAAAAATAAATTTTCTATACTTACGGTAATACAGCACTTACGTATAACATACCGTAAAATTTTTGGGAAAATTTCGTTTGGATTGGGGGAAATGTTGGGAGTAGAAACATTTTCTGCACCCCTGCCTGGAAATACCAGTGGCATCGTGTTATAGTCTCACATGAGAAAAAAATTAATTTGGATGGCTTAGACGGCCTTGCTTTATATAGGCATAACATGAGGAAAGAAGAGGAAATTTTCTCTGAAAGACAGCAAGATGAAGGCTCATTAATGGTGTGGGGAGGATGTGGCTATGGCGATAAACTTAACCTGGCTCTTCCTTCAGACCGCATGAAGGCTACCAAATACCAAGAAATGTTAGAAACTCATCTACTGCCATTTGCAGAGAGAACTGGTGCCCTAAGTTGGGATTCCAGCAGGACAATGTCGCCATTCACGTTGCTTAATCTGCCTGGAAATTGTTTTTGAATAATGGGGTGCATGTCATGGAATGGCTTGCGCTTTCTCCTTTATCTCAACCCCCAAGAAAATGTGTGGGATATCCTCAGTAGGGCGGTATATGCAATGGTAGACAGTTTCACTCTGTGGCAGAATTAAAGGCCGCCATCATTGAAGCCTGGGATAATAATGATATTACTGTGCTCCAGGAATTGGTAAATGGTATGCCACATCGTATATACCAAGTCCTATATGAACATCGCGGATATATTGGCTATTAACTGTAGTGGCTTTATTTCGGCGGGACACTTTTCCCCCCTCTCTTTTTTTACATATTCTTTTTTTTCCTGCCCAAGTGGGGCAGGGAGTGAGCTACTCCTTGTAAATATGTATTTGTAAATAGACTTTCTTAAAATATTTGTTTCGTTTTTGTTGGTTTGTTTCGTGACCAGTTACAGCACATAATCATGGTGGCTTTATTTCGGTGGGACACACCTTATGTAAAAGTGAATCAAAAGCTTATCAACATTTGGTGTATTTTATTTAACGATTGAAACGCAAGAATTTTTTTTTAATTCCCAAATCTAGACGTTCATTTGAATATTTTTAGGTGCGTTCGTAATTATATTAATGCGTAGCAGCTATAGTCGTCCTCTGGTCCGTCCGTCTGGCTGTCTGTCCGTCTGTCCGCATATAACAGCGCAAAAATTACCCAACCGAATGGTTTAAAATTTAATATATGTAATCGTTGCAGAACTTTGTCGAGTCATTTCAAATTTTATGAAAATCGAATCTAAACTTAAAAAGATATTAATAAAAGTTTTCTCCATTCTATTAAAATTCTATCAAACGTAATTAATTCATTAATATCCCATGATAGGTAATGATTCTACGTTGCCATGGTAAATAGGTCCTATTTAAGATGGAGTCATATTATTTCTGTATTACTGAATTTAATACACATAATCGTAATAAATTTTGTATTCATGCATTTTTGCATAAAAGTGCAACAGCTATTGCTCTAAGATCTGAATATTTATAAAACTAATTATAGTACGAACGCACCTCATTTGCCACGTTTGACGTACAATTTCCGAGTTGTTACATTTCAAGACAGCTAAATGTCATATTAATTAATGAATTCAGAAAAACTTCACGTTTTTAAATTATTTTCTAACTCACTTTTTAGTCATTGTAATATAAGACATCTATGAAACATGCACGATTAAATACAGATTTAAAAAAGTGAGCAGCAACGCCGCTTTTTAACATCATTATCTTAGTACTTGCTCGGCAGATATTCAATTTGACCACTTTATTCTGGGACACAACACGAGACTAATTAAGTTAACATGCTGCGGAAATTACATTCATTAAGTCTTAAATTAAATATCGTGTGTAATTTTTTGCTGGAAAACAAGTGAGCTAAAAAAGATTATTAAATCAATAACATTTAAACAGTTTCTGCAATGCAATTTTTAAAGTAAGATTAATCGAGATTTTATAGTAATTAGTTCTGTTGAAAAATTAGGGTTCTGAGATTTTTATGTTGTGTTTTAAATGGGATATCATTTTTATTATAACCTTGTATTTAATAAATGCTTAAAATACTTTTTATTTTAAGCTGTATTTAATATAGGGCTAGTTACTTATTTTAAAAAATAAAAAAGTAAAATCTAAAATAACTTTATGCAGGGTGTCCGGTCTCAACGGTGTCCAGTGGCTAATTCCTAAACCGTTAGTCATAGACATATAGTTCCAATTACAAAAATGATTTAAATCAGATAAACAAATATTTTAAAAGCGATTTGGGTCAATAAATACATTTCTTAAAAAATTAAGAAATTTAAATTTTTATACGGTCCCGTCTTATAAGTTATATTTAGTAAAATTTTCCTATTACGCTGACAAGTAAGACAAAAAAAGTCCTATTCGTATAACACTAAAATTGAGCGAGTTATGAAACTTTAAAAATGCATGACTTATGCCACTTTTCTGCTCTGAAAACAAATGAGTTCGGTTTGGCTTTGAGGGGTCACATACCAAGTGTTTAAAGTATTAGAAGATCTTATTTCATGTGTATCTGCGCTTTGAAAAAAATCGTACAAGTATTACGATTAAGTTAACATTTATTAAGTTTCAGATTGGCTAAAATAACATAGGTTTTATTTTGTCAGGATTTGATACTGTTTCTTTTATGATATCTTTTAACAAAAAATATGTTTTTTTTTATAAGTTTTTATGTTGCTTCAACGATCGTATGTTTTTCCAGTTCAAAATTTGTACTTGAACTTTAACTCACTTTTAAATATCCGATCGAAATTACATTTTACATACTGGCGCAAATCCAATAACAATCTAATATTATTATGATTTTCAGTGGTTACCATTTATACTTATTTTACAGGATAACGCAAAAAATTTCGGATTGATTACCGCCAAGAAGTTTGAGGAAAAAGTTTTAGATTAGATAATACAAGACTGCGATTGCTGTTTTTTTTTTTTTAACTTTTATGTATTTTTTAGCACTGAATCCGAAAATTACATTAATTTTTAACCATCATGTCAGGATATTTCGCAAATTGTAAATTGTCAAATTTAAAGAATAACAAAAATCGGATACTATAAAGTAGAGGAGATGGTTGTGTTTTTTAACTTATGATAATCGATTTTTACGTACTTTTTAGCACTGAATCTGAAAGTAACGTTCATTTTTAACCATTACGTTAGAATTTTTTTGCAAATCGTAAATGTGTAAGTTGTAATCGTAAATGTGTATAACGAAAATCCCATACTATAAAACATATGTAAAACTTTTTTTATTTTATTTTATTTTATTTTATTCAATAATTTATTCGATATTTTTGCTTATCCTGGGATTCTTACAGCTAAATACCTGAGAGGTCCAATGAGATGAGGGAGGAGATTCAATTTTAACTTTGAAATTTGCGAAAAATCCTGATGTGATGGTTAAAAATGAAGGTCAATTTCAGATTCAGCGGTACATAATACATAAGAATCAATTATCAAAAGCTAAAAAACATGACATAACCTAACTTTTGAAGGCTAGTGTAATCTAATAATATTTTAAAATACGTATCATTTTGTAAAGAATTGAGGCTGTTAATTTAGCATAATTTTATTTAACAAAAATTCTGTGTTTTCTTTCTTCTTAAATGTTTATTACAAATTGTATACTTTGTATTAATATGTCAGAATGATTAAAGATTTCAAATTTATATTGCAATGTTAATTTTACTCTCAACCATTTTTTAATATGTCTGACAAAATTATATTTCGACTAAATATGTGAATGACCCCCAATTTACAGCAAAAAATATGTTCCAACTTTAAACTGGTATTACTCGGTCAATTTTAATCGTAGAATAACGGGTCTTTTTGTGTATTACTTGTCAGTGTAAAAGGAAAATTTTACTAAATATAATTTATACGACCGGGGGACCGTATAAAAATTTAAATTTCGTAATTTTTTAAGACATGTTTTTATTGACCCAAATCGCTTTTAAAATATTTCTTTACCTGATTTTAAACATTTTTGTAACTGGAACTATATGTCTATGACTAACTGTTTAGGAATTAGCCATTGGACACCGTTGAGACCGAACACCCTGTATAACAGTTGGTGACAATGATATTTTAGCAAAATTTTTATATTTAGGACAGCTAAACGCCATATTAAGTTCTGGAACTGAATTCACAAAAATTTCACGTTTTCAAATGATTTTCTTACTAACTCACTTTTTAGTCTCTACAATATAAAACAACTATGGAACAACCACGATTAAATAAAGATTTAAACAAGTTGGAAATTGCTCGTCAAACGTGGCAAATGAGGTGCGTTCGTACTATAACTAGTTTTATAATTATTTTTTGCACCCCATATTGTACTGAATGTATAATTTTTTGCACTTCATAAAGCGCATAGTCTGATACATCATTAAAATGCACTTCCAATATTTTTTTCCCATTCCCCGTAATGTAACGGAACACTTTTGACTGTCCCTGTAATTAAACTATACATCCGATTTTCCTAAAATTTGAAATAGCTCAACGAAATTTTGCATCAATTATATCTTTAAAATTTCAGACCATTCGGAAGGCTGTAATATCATTAAAATGCACTTGCAATAATTTTTCCCATTGGCCGTAATGTAAAGAAAAACTTTTGACTGTCCCTGTAATTAAACTATGCATCCGATTTTTCTAAAATTTGAAAGGGCTCGACAAAATTTTGCAACAGTTATATCTTTAAAATTTCAGACCATTCGGAAGGCTGTAATATCATTAAAATCCACTTGCAATAATTTTTCCCATTGGCCGTAATGTAAAGAAAAACTTTTGACTGTCCCTGTAATTAAACTATGCATCCGATTTTTCTAAAATTTGAAAGGGCTCGACAAAATTTTGCAACAGTTATATCTTTAAAATTTCAGACCATTCGGAAGGCTCTAATATCATTAAAATCCACTTGCATTAATTTTTCCCATTGGCCGTAATGTAAAGAAAAACTTTTGACTGTCCCTGTAATTAAACTATACATCCGATTTTTCTAAAATTTGAATGGGCTCGACAAAATTTTGCAACAGTTATATCTTTAAAATTTCAGATCATTCGGAAGGCTCTCATATCATTAAAATGCACTTGCAATAATTTTTCCCATTGGCCGTAATGTAAAGAAAAACTTTTGACTGTCCCTGTAATTAAACTATACATCCGATTTTCCTAAAATTTGAAAGGGCTCGACAAAATTTTGCAATAGTTATATCTTTAAAATTTCAGATCATTCGGAAGGCTCTAATATCATTAAAATGCACTTGCAATAATTTTTCCCATTGGCCGTAATGTAAGGAAAAACTTTTGACTGTCCCTGTAATTAAACTATACATCCGATTTTCATAAAATTTGAAATGGTTCGACAAAATTTTGCAACAATCATATATTTGAAATTTCAGACCATTCGGTTGGGTAGTTTTTGCTCTGTTACATGCGGACAGACGGACAGACGGACAGACGGACGGACAGACGGACAGACGGACGGACTGAACGACGACTATAGGTGCTACGTATTTATATAATTACGAACGCACCTAAAAAGTGAACTGTAACGACGCTTTTTATCATCATTATCTTAGTACTTGCTCGGCAGATATTCAATTTGACCACGTTATTCTGGGACACAACACGAGACTAATTAAGTTAACATGCTGCGGAAATTACTTTCACTACGTCTTAAATTAAATATCGTGTATAATTTTTTGCTGGAAAACAAGTGAGCTAAAAAGCCTTATTAAATCAATAACATTTAAACATTTTCTGCAATGCTATTTTTAAAGTAAGATTCAACGAGATTTTACAGTAATTATGTTGAAAAATTAGGGTTCTGAGGTTTTTAGATTCTGTTTTAAATGGTATATCATTTTTATTATAAGCTTTATTTAATAAATGTTTAAAAAAATTATTATAAGCTGTATTTAATAAACGTCTAGTTACCTATTAAACAAGTAAGAAAAATCATGCGTTTAGCATAGATTATGAAACACTTTCCTACACTTCCTGAATGCTTTAACAAAACTTCGTTATTTAGAGAAATAAGGTATATAAGAGAACTAAGTAAATATTTTAGAAAACGCATGAAACATTTGAAAAACTGATTTCTGCAGTTACCGTATATAGCCAAATATGTATTCCAATTCTTTTGAACAGCCCTGTATTTGATCTATAGGGTGATATATATACTATATAATGGGAAAATTTAGTTTAGCAAGAAAACTCACAACACGTTGAAATTTCTCTTTCAGCAATTTATACTAATAGATCAAAACATACTTGTATACATTTGTATAGTCGTGTAGTTAACCTAGTACCTTTATTACATGCCGTTATTTAGCTAAAGTTTAATTCAAGGTAAAACACTCTTAAAACTACTGAAATCACATTTCCAGAAATTATCATTTATAGACGGCCATGTATCCAATTATTTGCGTGACACTGATGTATATCCTTTTATCTATGCTCTACAAACATTTTTTAGTAAACCAAACGCAGTTAGTAAACAAAACTGCATAACTCATTTAAAAACCACCTTTAAGCCATTTGCAATCATACCCAGTAACCATACGAATTATTTTGTGTAGCCCTGTATATGAATTACAACATTTATACACACCATATACTATGCATAAACATAGTGAAACACAAAAGCACAAAACATATATAAAAATGCATTTCCAGCAATTATCGCTACTGTACAGTACTTCGGACACAATATAGTGTCTGAAATCTTTTGTGTGTCCCTGTAAATGCTATGCACTTCGTATTATACATGAAATAAGTTATAGTAAACCTCAGCGACGTATATCAATTTCATTATACATGAAATAATTTAACATAATTAAAATACGCCGCAAACAATTCCCTCCACCCCTATATCGTTCTGTAACGGAATTATTTTGTGTGGCCCTGTAAATGAATAATAACTATTCTTTGCATCGTATATTCTACAGAATACATATTTTAGTGCACTTGATAAATTCATATGAATTTTATTATGTTTGAAATCATGTAACATCATTAAAAACCATTTTAAACGATTTTTTCCCATAGGTCGTAATGTAACGGAAAACTTTTGACTGTCCCTGTAAATGAACTAAACATGCTAAAAAGTTTATTTGAAATAGGGATCGTGTTATGGTATAGGTCAATAACATCCAAAAATTTCAGAACGATCCGACTATATTTACGAGAGTTAGAGCGCGGACAGACGGACAGACAAGGCGAAGTCATAAACACTACTCAACTTTGTTGGAGAGTGTTAAAAGATATAATAACAAATAAAACATAAATCTAAAATAACTTTATATAAAATTGGTGTCAATGATATTTTAGTAAGATTTTAAAATTAAACCCTGAAATTGAATTCATAAGAATCATCTGGGAATAAATATTTCTTGAGTTGTATTATTTTTGTATTGCGATCTATTTATATAAAATCCAAGTCTCTGTGTGTCCCTCACTATTCCGGTAGGACCGCCTCATTGAAATGAGTAATTGTTGAAAAGTATTAATGCAGGGTTACCACAGTAGCGCCAAATGTTAGCCAACCTGGCGATAGCTGGCTAATTTGGTGAAATTCCCATTTAAAACCATTAATCTTTCATAATGAGGTCACCGAAATTTAATTTAAACTCCACTCTTTTAAGATATTTTTTCGAAATCTATGGGTGAGAATTTAAAGTACATCTTTACATCTTCCTCCCGATGCTACTAATAAAATAACCGCCAATAAACAACGGTGTACTGTGTGAGCTCCTAACTGCGCAATTTTAATGTGCTTTAGGTACTTTTCCAGTATAGGTGCTGTGGCGAAAAAGGAAATTTGGTAACATATTTTCCGGGACCTATTAACCTATTCACTGTTTCATTTTATATACACACGCATTTTTTTTTTTTTCGATATTTATACGATTTATTTAACATAAAAAAGCCGTTTCTCTAATTTTATACAGAAACAGATGTAATTTGTGCATAAAAACATCAATAATATACATATAAAACAAACAAAAACGCTCATCAAATTTGTTTTCATAGCCGTTTATATGATTTGACAACAAATCTCGATATTTTTCCGTTATACGGACACCATGCCAAAATGAATGCTAATGCGCCAATTATTTCAAAATGCTAAAAGATATTTGTAATTTTATGCCAGCAGTTTAATATGAGTTTTATTTTATTGCTTTATTTTATAGCAGTTATTTTTTCACTTATTTTAAGTATATATTTGTGATTTGATGAAATAGTTCGTAAAAGTCTGGAATTTTCAAATGTTATATTTTTTAAATGCTCATTTTAGTATCGACAACGGTTTTTCTTTTATTTTTCAAATGCTTCAATTCACGATTTTGCGCCAACTATTACGCTTGGCGACAATGGTGTCCCAAATTACACCAAGCTTTTTTTAAAAAATGCCAAAGCCCCTACAGTGGAAAAGTACCAAACTGTCTATTATTTTGCGCTATACGTGTTATAGTGTGTACTATATGCAAGGGGAGTGGAGCGAAGAGTTTAAACATTAAATATCAAAGATTCGGCACAGATGTCATATACGCGCCCCATATTGGCGCGATTTTTTTCTGACGCCAATGTCATATACACAACGGGTACTTAACTGGCGCCAAAGTGTAGTAATTTTGCTTGATATGTTATCCGGATGTTGTTGTTTATGCTGTTGATGTTTTCGCCAAATTTGCGTCGGAAAAAAATCCCGCCAATATATGATAACGTATATGGCAACTGTGCCAAAGTTTCTATAAAGCAGTGAAAGACTAAAAAATTAAGAATAAAATAAATGCAAAATAAGACTAAAGAAGAAAGAAAAATCATGCGTTAAGCATGAAATATGAAACACTTTCCAACAGATCCTAAATGCTTTAACAAAACTTCGTTATTTAGGGAAATAAGGTAAATGAGATAACGTTACTTCTTAGATATCCCGTCGATCAATTTCGACAAATTATATAAATCGCCAAATCAATAGTAAAACATTAATAAAAATACAAATAAAACGTCGAATTAATGGTTTTATTGGCCATTATTGGCATTTAATTAATTAATTAATGGCAACCATTATTCGCAATTAATCTTAAAATTTGGCGACAGTAATTTGGTCGACGGGATAACTAAGAAGTACCAAGATAACTAAGTAAACATTTTAGAAAACGCATAAAAAAATTAAAAATTGATTTCAGCAGTTACCGTCCATAGCCAATAGTACCGTTATTACATGCCACTTTTTAGCTAAAATTTAATTTAAACTACTCTTAAAACTACTGAAATCACATTTCCAGATATTATCATCCATAGACGGTTATGTATCCAATTCTTTGCGTGACCATGTATATCATTTTATCTATATTCTACAAACATTTCTTAGGACACTAAATGCAGTTCAGCGTAAAAATGCATAACTCCTTTAAAAACCACCTTTAAGCAATTTACTCTCATACTCAGTAACCCCTACGAATTCTTTTGTGTAGCCCTGCATACGAATTGTAGCATTTATACACGCAGTATGGTATGCATAAATGTAGTGAAACATAAAAGCGCATATCATAATTAAAAATGCATTTCTAGCAATCATTGCTTATGTACAATACTTCGGAGAAAAGTTTCTTGGCGAGAAAGAAGTTTGCCAACGTATTTTCTGGCAACCTATTTACAGCTTCATACTCACAAGCAATTTTTTCCATATATATACAATTTGGCACAGATGTCATATACGCCCCATATTGGCGCGATTTTTTTCCGACGCCAATTTGGCGAAAACATCAACAGCATAAACAACATTCGGGTTACCATTACAAGCAAAATAACGGCACTTTGGCGCCAGTTAAGTACCCGGTGCGTATATGACATCTGCGTCAAAAAAATCGCGCCAATATGGGCGTATATGACATCTGTGTCGACAATTTAATATAAAAAAAGCTATTTACCCATTTTTATAATGAAACAGAAGTAATTTTTGCACAGATGTCATATACGCATGGGGGTTGGCGTGATTTTTCTACGACGCCAATTTGGCAGAAATCTCGCTTTCGAATACCAGTTACTTATATATTTTTCAATTATTTGCAATCATTTTGAAAAGGAAATAACTATAAATAAATAAAAGTTTGAATAATAACTATAGAACAAAGCAGTTTATATAATTAAAAAACAGAAAATAAAAGTAAATAAACAATTTATTAATAAATAAAAAACAATAGGCGGGTTACCATAGCAGGCAAAATAACACCATTTTGGCGCCAGTTAGGTATTCCGGTTCATATCTGAAATCTGTGCCGTAATTTGTATATAAAAAAAAATTATATATATTTAGAAACGATTTTTTATGCATATAAGTGCATATATAAACAAAGATAAAAGTTCATTAGATTTGTTTTCATAGCTGTTTATATATTTTCGCAACATATCTCACTTTCTGATACCCGAATCGCGCCAAGCTTTTTTTAAATATGCGCTATAATGGAAAAGTACTTAAATAAATAATTAACAGAAATAACAAATTATACAAACTAAAACTTTTTATTTCGAGATCAAAGAATTGTTTTTAATTTCGATTAAAAATACATATATTCTTGGATAACCTGTTGGGGCGCTGCTTTTAACATCAATGTTTAAACTATATTCGTATTTTCAGATATTATAAATCTTACGATTAAATATATTTAAAATGATTCACAAATCCCACTTATTTATTCGTCGAACATCTTTTATTTTTACAAAACAAAAACTGAAACTTTTGAGCTGTTGCCAACTCAACAAAACTAAATAAATTTTAAGATTTATAATTCATATTGACCTGATAGGACCTTTACCACCATCAAACGGTAATATCTACTGCCTGACCTGCATAGATCGGTATACTAACTGGATGGAAGTGATTCCGCTGAACAACATTTCAGCCGACACAGTTGCTAAAGCATTTTACGGTAATTGGATTTCTAGATTTGGAACTCCATATCGACTCGTCACAGATCGTGGTTCACAGTTTGGATCAGAGCTTTTAAACATCCTGACAAAAATGTGTGGGATAAAATTGCAGCACACGACTGCCTACCACCCCCAAGCCAATGGAAAAGTCGAACGATTACACAGAACTCTAAAGACCGCACTAATGGCACACAATAATGTAGCCTGGAGTGAAACACTGCCAACTGTTCTTCTTGGTCTACGCACTGCCATGCAAGAAGATTCTGCACATACTATAGCCCAGATGGTCTATGGACAAAACATACGTTTACCTGGAGAATTTTTCCATGAAAGTACAATTCCTACACCACCTGATAATTTTGCCAAACAACTTCAAAAAGTGATGGAAGAAGTCGGACCAAGAACTGTGTCAAAAAAGTATGTACAAAAAATATTTGTTCCTAAAGATTTAAAAACCACGTCACATGTGTTTGTTCGCAAAGACAGAGTTAAAAAGCAACTGGAACCGCCATACGAAGGTCCATTTCCAGTCGTTGATAGAAACGAAAAATATTTCACGCTCAAAATCAAAGACAAAACTGTAACTGTCTCTATTGATAGGTTAAAGCCTGCATACTTCTTGCAAACACCAGACTTTGCTACAAAGCAACCAACACAGAAAATACAACCTGCAAAAGCACCACATGACTCTCATATTCAAGACCAAAAACTTCCTGAAAAACAGTCACGTTCGGGACGAACGATTAAACTTCCTGTGAGATTTCGAGACTAGCACATACATATTTTTTTAAGTAATGTTCACATTTTAGTGCATTGTTATTTTTGTAATTAACATTTTTTGTATATATTGTAACGCAACTTCGTTACTGGGAGGAGAGTAATGTTGTGGCTTAAATTTATTTAGTTTTGTTGAGTTGGCAACAGCTCAAAAGTTTCAGTTTTTGTTTTGTAAAAATAAAAGATGTTCGACGAATAAATAAGTGGGATTTGTGAATCATTTTAAATATATTTAATCGTAAGATTTATAATATCTGAAAATACGAATATAGTTTAAACATTGATGTTAAAAGCAGCGCCCCAACAAACCTCAATTGAAATTAGTTTCACAGCTTAATATCTCATTCCATAAACCTATACAAACACAAGTGATTCATTCATCGTTAAAGGTCAAAAATATTAAATCATTGAGGTAATCATTCACAAAGTAAGTTCTCCAACAATCAATGGGCAATATTCTAATGACGTCATAGTAGGTAAAATGGTGGTGATATCGTTTGTTTATGGTTTGTAATCACAAAGATTTAATATTGCAATGTCTCTTAGTTACATTATTTTATTGTCATATTTATGAGCTCAGAACAAAAGCCTATTTTTTCATTATTTAGTTATTAAAGACGGAAAAAAGTCATAAATGCATGATTTGAAAATTTTAAATAAATTTCTTTCTTAATAATAAAAAATAACATCGGGAAGTAACAGCGGGTTTAAGTTAAATAAGTTTAACTGTTTAATTCTGTTGTAATATTCAAAATAACTGTATTTATTAGATTTCAGTACTCAACATCAGGGCCCGATTAAACTTTGAAGTTAGAGGAATTACAATGTCATTTCAGGACCTTTCTTTTGGAGAAGCTTTTCTAAATTCCATATATACATTGAAAATCTTCAGTGTTAGAAATATTATTCCTAGGACTGACATAACACGAGAACGGCCTGCAATTTTACACAAGTTTTTGAAAGCTACTTTATATCAGAAATTTTACTAAAAACTGGTTACTTTTTTGTTATAGCGGCCCACACTATTAGGATTATGACAAGTTGCAGCCAATTTCGCTAACGTCGTAACCAAGATCGTGAAGCACACACATATAATACTATATAATACCATTTCATGAAATCGTATACGATAATTTAATAGTTTTTAACCTTACTTCAAGTGTGTTATTTATTTATTTTTAAGGCTCAACAATCTAAATTGTCCAATATATGAATTTAAAAAAATGTAAACAAAGATTGAATAGACATGACCGCAAAAAGCCTCAAATCTGCATAACACTTGGAACCAAACTGTGCAGATTAGTGGTCTTCTACTGGTACACAGTTTTTTATAAATGTGTTTCGTTCTTAAAATGTGTTATTTTCATCTATCACTGCGGAACAAGCGAGAAAACTCATATTCTTGCACATGAGTTATATATATCTTTATATCTAAATTTCCGTCATTTTTGACGGGCTACCTTTCTAGTTTTAATATAAAACCTTCAAGGCTGTTCTCAACTGCTCTGCTCAACAAGCGCAAAATGTTCCAAATGCGCAAAATGACACATTTACAAATTCATTTTTTAACGGAAAGATATAAGATTGGAAAGCCTTGACTATGGAAGCGATTGGGAATCGAACTTTGTTTTACATTTTTTGATATAAATTAGCTATTGAATTATAAGCAATTTTGATCACGTGGCAAAAACATTTTCCACCCTTCCTTGAGTGGTTATTCTTCTTTCGCGCGAAAATTCGGTTCAAAACGTTCACTTTGACACTATTTTCTAAAAGATCTATTGCGTTTGAAAAAAAAAAAAAGGAAAACACAGTTTGATTACTTAGTTTCTGAACAACACCTGCTAATTTCATCCATTTCCGAACAAAAATAAATTAAAACTGAGAACAGCCTTAAATAACACGTAACATTATATGTGACATTATATGAAGAAATAAAGGGTACAATGATGCTGTTTAACATCATTATATTAGCATTTATAAGTGCTGCAGATATTTGATTTGACTGTTTTATTCTGAGACGAAACACGACATTAATTAAGTTAATATGCTTCGGAAATTACTTTTAAGACTTTTTAAATGTATTATCTAGAATAAATTTTCACGGGAGAACAAATTGGCTAAAAAAAAAAAAAAAAAAAATACTTTTGAACATTTTCTACAATGCAATTTTAAAGTCAGAGATTTTATACTAATTATGTCGAAAAATTAGTGTTCATAGAAAATTAGCTGTGTTTTTAAAAACCTTCATTTAATTTAAAAGTTCATTGAAAAGTAAAATAATCTATACTCATAAAAAAGAGAATTTTTGTGTCCGTGTTTGCTTGTGTGTGTGTATGTGTGCCATGGCTAGAGAAAACTATGGCACGTAGCGGTCCGGACTCTGGTCCATATTAACAAAACTTTTCCTCTCTTTTATTAGTGGTCGTTACTGTAGTACTGTTAAGTAGTACTGTTAAAATAAAAAGTAGATTCGAAATAAAAACTAAAAAAAATGCAGTGACTATTGCAATGTTAATCGAGTTTTCTGGTTAAGTGATCAATTGCATTACTGTACTTCATCTGCGTCTATTTGGATTACTACTTCTTTAGAGGCTTTGACTTCAGTACTGGAAATTTGTATAGAGAAAAGAGCATTAAAAAAAAAAAAGTAACACTCGCAAAGATAAGACTGAAATTTTTATGTTAACTTTATGCTATTAAGTTAATTTTAGTACCGAGATAATTAAAGCTATTATAGTACAAATTTATTTAATTATGTATATGTTTTTAAGGTTTTCATTACCTTCACGGGTATAACAACTAACGGTTAATACGAAGATTTTTATTTCTCCTATTAACCGAGTTCGATTGTCAATATCAGGGTGCAAACTAAAATTAAATTTAGTGGATCGAAAAATATAATGAATTAAAATTACTTGATTTTTTTATTAGTATTTATAAAGTAATAGTAACATACACGTAGGTATCACACTTGGGATATCTATCTAATTGTGGATATTGCACTACGAAAAATAGTATTAGAACCATATATATATTAGAAATTAATAATTAAAAAAAAAAAAATGCGAGTAAATGCGATGCTTGCTGTTGTATTTTGGATGAAAAAGGAATATAGGGTCCATACTTGATTAATTTTTAACATCTTGAAAACTAAACTGGAGTTATCTCATAGGTGTTTTTTTTTTTCTATTTGAGTTTTATATTATTTATTTGAGAAAATGACTTGAAAGCATAGATAAACGGAATTAAAAAAAAAAAAAAAAAAAAAAAAAAACGCCAGCTTTTTTAATTAACTCTGGAATTAAATGCCAGTGTGTCATAATTTTATCGATTTTTTTTTTTTTTATAATGTCTAACAATCTTTTCTTTTCAATAGTTTCCAAATACAGTAGAACCTCGATTATCCGAAGTAATTGGGACCGACCCTCTTTCGGAAAATCGAAATTTTCGGATAATCGAGAATGCTTCAATTTTAAGATTAAGGAGAAATATATGCAATATTTCTTATTATGGTAGCAACTGCTTAATAAAAATAAAGCAATAGCAAAATAGAAACAAGAATAAATTAGCTGAAATTTAATTTTGAAATTAAGTACCTTTTACATATATCGCAAGGGTTTGAAAAAATGTTTGCTTGTCGCAGTTTCGATTGCCTTCGCTTTGTCGCTTTTTTAATATAATTAGTTCAAGAGTTCACAACAGTATCACAATTTGTTTGAAAACTGTATCGCAATTTATTTGAAAACTGTATCGTAGTTTACTCACTTTTTGCGGTTTTTGAAATAATTTTCAAATTATTCACAGTTTTTCCGCTGCTTCAGCCATGCCAAATCTTTTGCAAAACATTCAAAAGCTTTAGTATTGCTAATTTGTTCCTTTCCTTCGTTCCACACCGTAGCTGACAGGAGCTCAAGTTAAATTCAAGGGAACTCTAAGAAACGGATCGAAAATATTTGTATGTACTCGTAGTTCGGAAAGGACCGCTTGCACGCAAGAAATATGATAGTTATAAAAGAAAAAAGCATTCAGAATGGATTTTGCACACAAGGAATGTGATAGTAAAAAAAAACAGTTTTCAAAATGGATTTCGGTTAACCGAGAGTTTCGGTTAAAAGAGTTTCGGATAAAAGAGATTCTACTGTATTGTCTTTGTTCTATAAATGTTTGAGCTCATAGTGAAATCGATTAGACTCTAATATAAGCCGCAATCAAAACTCTCCAATTTCCGAATCAAATGAATTCAGACAAGATAAGTTCATCTAAATTTGTGCATATCGTCTAATTTCACTGTATCTTTATTTAAAACCACAATCATCGCCATGCCAAAATTATTTTTCTGCGTGCCATAGGTTTGTCATCCCTGGTCTATATTACAAAGAATAAACGTCTCCGTGGTAACGCTGTCGTTATTTTGACGGTGGCAACAGCAGACGATTAAATTTAGCTTGTATTCCAATTTTTTAAACTTCTAAACAACGTACATTTTCAACTTTTACACCGTCGAAAAGGTAAAAAAATCTACTTTAAAATGCAATTTGTTTGAAAACAGTATCACAATTTGTTTGAAAACTGTATCGCAATTTATTTGAAAACTGTATCGTAGTTTACTCACTTTTTGCCGTTTTTGAAATAATTTTCAAGCATGCATTTTTTTTTTTTTTAATCTTTCGCGTGTAAACGATTGCGAAAGTTAAATCCATTTTCACTTAAATTAATATAAATAGTTCAGCATTTGTTTCCGGCTTATATTCCATAACAAATTAAAACTTTCCCAATAAATAAAATACAAAATACGGTAGAACGTCGATTATCGGAACCCCAATTAACCGAACTTCCAACTATCCGAACAGCATATTTCTCTCCAAAAAAATGTTGTAATCATGATGAGATTGTGGATGAGATTTAAGATGAAAAGAAATTGAAGAAATGAAAACGAAAGATCTGAAAATGACTCAGGACCAACACATAGCGAAGCCTTTTAATGTTTCGAAACAGCTATGAAATGGCTCGAACGGCAGAAGAACTCTGATCCTATTAAACTAACCTATTTAAGAAGAATTCGAGCTATGGCAGCATTGGAAAGAACGTCTTCTTTGAAGCAAGCAACAATCGAAAGCTTTTTTGCGTAAATTATAATCTTTGGAGTTCAGAAAATGATAAAAAGAGAAAAAGAAAATTTTAAATGATAGAAAAGTAAGCCACAACAAAAAAACAGTTTTTAAACACGCTAGCACCAACTGGTGCTGCCTGGTTAAAGTGTGAAGTTTTTAGTATAGTCAGGAACATCCCTTAAACTCTGTCCATTTATCCGAACTTTTGTTTATCCGAACTAGGGCCGGTCCCGACTTGTTCGGATAATCGACGCTCTACTGTATAAACAAAGCACAAACCTAAGTCTGTAATCTCCGCGCTTAAAACACTGAAATTACAGTAGAACCTCGATTATCCGAAGTAATTGGGACCGACCCTCTTTCGGAAAATCGAAATTTTCAGATAATCGAGAATGCTTTAGTTTTAAGATTAAGAATAAATAAATGCAATATTTCTAATTATGTTAACAAGTGCTTAATAAGAATAAAGCAATAGCAAAATAGAAACAAGAATAAATTACCTGAATTTTAATTTTGAAATTAAGTACCTTTAACATTTATCACAAAGGTTTGAAAATATCTTTTGTTTTTGTTTGTCGCAGTTTCGATTGCCTTTGTTTTAAAGCTCTATCACGGAGCTTTTTAATATTATTAGTTCACCAGTATCACAGTCTTTCTGCTGCTCCAGCCATGCCAAACCTTTTGCAAAACATTCAAAAGCTTCAGAATTGCTAATTTGTTCGTTTTCTTCATTCCACTCCGCAGTTTACGGGATCTCAAGTTAAATTCGAAGGAACTCTAAGAAAGGGGATTGAAAATATTTATACTCGTAGTTCGGAAAGGACCGTTTGTTACTAGTAATATGATAGTTTTAAAAAAAGCTTTCAAAATTAACTTTGCACACAAGGAATGTAATAATTAAAAAAAAAAAAAGCTTTCAAAATGGATTTCGGTTAACCGAGAGTTTCGGTTAAAAAGAGTTTCGGATAAAAGAGGTTCTACTTATCAAAATGAAAAAATCTGTTTAGATAGCGATCTTTGCAGATTTCTGTTTCTTTCTTTGTTAACGCCTGGCATGAGGCCAAAACTAAAGTATCGCTTTTTATAAATTTCAAAATTTTATTTGAATGTATGATTACTATTTTTCATATAAAAATAATTTTTGGTATTATTAATGGAGATTGTAATAAAATATATTAAATTTTAAAAATCGATTAAAGTTTTCAATTAAAAAATAATGGTTTTACCTATATTCTCTAACACGGGAAGCGCGGGTTTATTCCCTTGTATATATAAATTCCCGACTTTTAAATTCGACTCCCATTCTTTAAAACTCAGCTATGACTTTTACTGATTACAAAATAATTTGTCTCGCAGATTGTAACATTTAATACAGGCTTTGACGTGAAATGTTTTTTCTAAGGATTTTATGTTAAATTTTAAGATTTTAAAAAGCTTTTACTTATAACCGCCCTCATTAACTATTACAATTTTATATTAATATTACTATCCTTTTCTAAAATCAAATTTAAAATGTCTTTTACGTATGATTTTAAACGTAATAATAGAATCGAACACAGAACAGTGTACATAAAATTCCACTCAAAGTTCTATATATTTAAGAGCTCTTAAAAAGGTAGTACATAATTAATTTTATTTTTTTTCCTATTTAGTAATATAATAAGTATTTTCAGTAACTTGTACTGTTTTTTTTCACCAATTATAAAGGTTAATTTATATCCCCCCCCCCCCCCCCTGTTTCGAGTAATAAACTAAATTTAGATTAACCAAACCAATATATTACAATTTTGCATTAATATTACTATCCTATCTAAAATGAAATTTAAAGTGTCTTTTAATTATGACTTTAAACGTAATAAAAGAATCAAACGCCAAACCGTGTACCTAAAATTCCACAGCAAAGATACTTTCTTTTTTTTCGTGAAAATTGTAACAGTAAAAACATAAACAATCCAGTAAAAACATAAATAAATAAAATAAAATAAATCCATGTACTAGTGTCGATATACTATTCTTCTAACCAACAGAGGGCAGCACTACGTAATAATAATATAGGTTTCAGCTACAGAGGAATATTTTCAATTATTTTTATTCTCTAATTAATGTATAAACCGTAATTTAATAAACCGTAATTTAATAAAACCGTAATTTAATAAAATAAAAACAATTATTTTTTGCTACTCTATTTCGTCACCTTTTCTTCCTTTCATATTGTTAGAATATTATTTAATTGGGGTTTAATGAAAAATTTCCGTTTATTTTAATTAAGGAACGATCGAAACAGGTTTTTAAGGCCGAAACCGAATTTCGCGGATCTTCTTATTTTCGGCCGAAAACGAAAATGCCAAAAAATATATTTAATCTAATTAAATTGTATGTATTAAAGTAATTAACACATACATAAATATAGCTAATTATTAATTAATTATACGTATTTATTAAATATGCATAATTATTAATTAATTATGCGTATTTATTAAATATACATAATTATTTGTTAATTATACGTGTGACCCAAATTGGCCGTCTGTGCCTCAGACTCAAACCTTTTTATTTTCGTATAAAGTAAAGCGTAATTAATTCATCAACGACACAGAAAATTTTTCTAACTATACGAATTTCATTTAACTAAAAAATTTTTCAGTTTTATGTATACACACCTCGAATTAACTTTTATAAGGATTTCTGTAAACGATCATCTGCTATACTAGAACTTTCTCAACGACAACGAGCATCCGAAACACATCTGCGGTTTCAAGCTAAAAATTTTCTATTACTGTTATGTCTGCAGCTTTTAATGAGCATGTGAAAAAGTTTAGTTATGTATGTATTGCTTGCTTTATAATTTGCATTCACGTCTTGAGTCAGTCATGACTGTTAATTATAAAAAACGTTTGTAGCTAATAAAGTTCATAACCATAAATAGTCTCATTTGAGCCGATAAAGATCAAGTCGATGAGCAATGGTGAAAATTTCCGAAGGAAGAAACGAGATTTTTGGAGTACTGATCAGTATTACTGTAATATCAGTAATACTGAAATTATGCTGATGAATTACTGTAATACTGAAATATCAGTATTACTGATTATAATTATCAGTATCAGTAATGATACTTATTATAATATATTAATCCGGCCGAATTTTCAGCCGCATTTTCGCCGAAAACGAATTTTCGGCGAAACTCAGATTTTGGGTCGAAAACGAAACCGAATTTTCGGGAGAACTCTACTTTTAACTGATTAATATATCATACACATACAATATACAAAAGCCGATAACCCCCTTTTTTTTTCTTTCTCTCTTTCGTATGACTAATTGCATTTTTGTTTGGAAGCATTTAAATAATTTTTTGAATTCTGCTTAAATTTAACTTCAACCTTTTGTAAAAATAATGAGAAAGTAATACATTTAATTTGTTAATAATATAATATATATTAAGTAAAATATAAAATTAAAGTAAAGTATATATAAGTATTATAAGTAAAGTATATATAAGTAAAATAAAAAATTTACAGACAACATTTAATTATGACACAAAATAACAAATATTTATCTGAGCAATTTTTCTTTAAACTAACTGTAACTTTAATATGCGTGTTATAAAAATAAATTCGTTACTGAATCAAAAACCTTTGGAGAATTAGGACAGAAATTACGGCGACCGAGGTTATACTTCAGGCATTTGGGTGAATCGCTCATGACTGGGTAATGGAACATTGGTTCCATCAACCAACGAACCAATATTTTAAAGATTTTTAACATGGGCGCTTCCAGAAAGAAATCTGACCAATATTTTGGAACAGATAAACCTGTTGGCCGCAGCCTAGACTTTTTTTTAAAATGAAGATTATAAATATAAAATAAAGTAAAAGTTTTTTTTATTTATTTTTTATTTTATTTTATTTTATTGTATTTGTTTAATCTATTTATTTTGTCAGTGCTTTCCATGTAAGACAATTTATAAACATATGAGATTAAAATACAATACAGAAATTTACATTTAAGAAACATTAAATGTTCAGAAAGCTTCTACCGCATTTTTCAAAATTGAGAATAGAAATAAATCATATTCAATCCTTTTCTGTAGCGATGGTCACAGCACGCCGTGGCGGAACATATAATTAAAGATAAGTTCAAAACACATAAATGTAAAATAGAAAATAGAATTAAAAAAATTATCTATGAGGATTTAGAAAGACAGAACCACACCGACGAAAAATTCACAGTGCTCTTTCTCTTAGTGTTTAATTATTTTAAAGTCACTTGGGAATATATATATATTTATTTAATTTATGAGATATAAATTAAATGTAGTTAATTAAATTTCAAATTCAAGAGTTAGCAATTGACCTCCCTTGTCTCTCCCCCCTCCCCCCCCCCCCCCACCCTTCACAGACACATATACATACACAGACACTCTTGCCGGAATAACTTTTTAGAGTTTTTTTCCCTTGTTTTAGATCTTACGTGCATGGAGAAACATAAGTGAAGGCAGTATTATGCTAACATTTATCTCAATACCAACATAAAATCGCTTTTATTTTTAGCACTTATTTTATTAAATTTTGGAATTAATTAGTTACAAATACCTGTAAAAAGCATTAAAAAACGAATAACCCAATAACATGCTATTTTTACTTTCTTCTATCTTTACAAGAAGAACAGATTGGATTCGTGAAAATTTTCGAATCCCGGTTTTTAACGGATTTACTGGTTTTAGCGGTCAGAGATTCCAAAAAACATGTTTTTACTAAATGCCTGTCTGTGACATAAATTTTGTGGGCGCTCTATCTCAAGAACTAATGAACGAAATTTAATAAAAATTTATATTCAGGTTGTCCCGGATATAAATTGATGCTGATTAATTTTTTGTTTTAAATCGCTCAACAGGCGACGCTGCTAGACTGCATTTTTCACGATTTCTGCTGTAGCTCTATCTCAAGAACTAATGCACGGATTTTCATCAAACGTCAGTTTCCGTTAATCCTTGATATGAATTGTTTCTTTTTACTTTTTGGTGTGAATAGCCTAACACGTGGCGCTGCTATGCTGAATTTTTACCGATTCCCGCAATAGCTTTATCTCAACAGCTAATGCACGAATTTTCATCAAACTTCAGATTCAGGTATGCCTTGATAAATATCATTGCTTATTGTGTTTTGGTGTAAATCGCCCAACAGGTGGCGCTTTTATGCTGTATTTTTTCCGATATACGCAGTAGTCCTATTTCAAGAGCTAATGCACGGAATTTCAGAATCCTCACGATGGGCATAGATTTGTCATTTAATTTTGGCACTGTGATAGCTAATTTTGAAGTATTAACATGTATGAGATGGAAGAAAATTTTGGGACTGCCACATCCAACTAGTCTTACTTTGTTTTGATTAATATATAAAGAATTATTGCAATAAATAAACAAAAATCTTTCTCGTGAATAAATAGAATATTCCTTTAGTTGCAATTTTATGAAGTAAAAAATAAATTTATAAAATAACAATTAATGCTTTGTTATCCCATTTGTTATCCATTTATTATCCTAAAGCATAAAATTTTAGAGATGAAGTATGAGAAATATTAGTATCGACTTTTATTATACTTATCAGTGAGTTGTTGCAGGCTTGCAGTAGTTTTACTGACACTGAAATATAGAAGCCTAAATATTTCAGTGCATTTTTAAACATCATTTTAAATCTTAACTCGGCAATGCCCCAATTGAAAAGCAACAGCAAAACCACTTAAGAATTCTTCGTAATTAATACTAATTATTCAAATATTCAATATGTAAATACATAAATTTAAGATACTAACAATAATAATAAAATAATAATGCTTTCCATACATTTGTCAATCTTTAAGAATAAATTGATCTCTGAAATAATGCCATTAGTTATCAGAGGTTCAATTTTCATGAATAACATAAATATACTTCTTTTTCTAACTGATAAATGCACCTTATACTTTTATTGACGTAATTCTGTTCTTATTCTGTGCTATCAAAAATATTTGAAAATATTATTGAGCAAATAAATATTTATAAATGTTTACAACCGACACTAATGTTTTGTTAAATACATGTTATCTCCTTCAGTCACGAGGTTAGAATAAGATAAAAAATCACATCAAAGAAGAAAATATTTTTCTGAAATTGATATTTCAAAGTAATAGTTATTTTATGTTCATGCATGTGGATAAAAATTACTAACCCCCAAAACATCAATTTAATTTTAAATAACCTTCAATTCATTAAATAAAGAAATGAATGATTTAAATAAATTAATAAACTACAAATTTTTAAAATTCTCTTTACTTTTGGACGGTGGTTCCAACATTTGTCTGACCCCGCCACATCTAAGCTTCTATAAAATTAGGATGCCTTCTACACCCGTCTGTAACCAATAGTTATTATTAGTTATAAATTATTTATAAAGTTCTTATACATATGGAGGAAGTCTAAAACAACATCAACAATGTCAATTCATTTCACAATTTCTTAGCTTATCAAACAGGTAAAATTTTGTCTCAAAATTGTTTCTTAACATAACTCTATAAATACAATAAAGCCATACACATTTTCCTTGGCACTACATGATCTCTGTTGTTCTTTCTTAACTTACCTCAGTGTAAAACAAAAGTGTAAATGTTTTAGTTATTTTTAACACAATCAATTGATTGGTAAATAAATAATATGAATAGTAATTTTTCGACACCCTAATAGAATATTGCCGTGAGTGAATATTGTGTTGTCTGGGATGTCGTCCAGCTAGCTCAATTGGCAGAGCTTTAGCAATTGAAGCCAGAAGATTCTGGATTCGAGACTTGGCCTGGACACATTTCACTCAGTTGGTAAAAATTGTTACTCGTAAAAGTGTTATTGGTCTCAATTTATATGTTCACTTAAGACGGTTCTCAAATTCCCTGCTCAAACACGCGAAACTTTCTGACTGATTTTTAAACATAAAGACGTAAACTTGGCAGGTCTGTCTATTGAGGCAATTTGGAGTCGAATCGCGTTTTCTATTTTTTTTTTTTTTTTAAGCTATTACTTATCGAATTATAAGCGTTTATGGTCACGTGACGGCATGTTATTCTCAGTTCCCGCGCTGTAGCTTCCGGAAATTCGGTTCAAAACGCCAACTTTGTCAGTATTTTCTGAAAGCTCTTCTGTTTTTACCAAAAAATGGAAACCGCCATACATTAATTTTCAATTAATTAATCCAGCTATCGTTATATTTCGAAACAATATTTTGGAAAATAGAATAAAAAACTTTTTTTTTTTTTTTTTTTTTTTTTTTTTTTTTTTAATGTGCACATATTACTTTTACATTTAGTCTTTATCAAAAAAGACAAAAATAAACTGAAAGAGAAAGAGGTTAACAACAAATTTAATGTTAAACCTCTTAAAGGTCTAACGTAACAATGTAATTACTTCATCAACGATACAATATGATTTTCTAATTATACGAATTTCATCTAATTAAAAAATGTTTTATGTATATATATCTCAATTTATCTTTTATAATGATTTTTGCAAATGATCATGCGTCCTACTGAAACTTTCTCAAAGAGTATTCGAAACACTTCTACAATTTCAAACTAAAATTTTTCCTTTACCGTTAAGTCTGCAGTTTTAATGAGCACTTGAAAAGCGTCTTCAAAGTTAAGTCACCTATATATTTCTTGCTTTATAATTTGAAGTTACGTCTCGTGTCAGTCATGACTGATAATTATTAAGCGTGAAGTTCATAGCAATAAATAGTGTCTCTTTTGAGCCGATACAGCTCAAATGAATGAGTAATGTTGAAAATTTTCGAAGGAAGAAACGAGATTTTTGGAATACAGATAGTTTCGATCCCTCCAAATTTTAGGGAGCATTTTCGCTGAAAACGAATATTCGGCGAAACTCAGAATTTGGGCCGAGAACCGAAACGAATTTTCAGTCGATCTCTAATATAAATACAGCACTTATGGGCTAAACTTTAAAGAGAGATAGAACACACTTATTCAAAAATTGTGTTAACAATGTTCGCCTTCAAAAACTATGTTCACAATGTTCGCATTCAAAAATTGTGTCTATACTTGTATTGATTGAAATCAAACATTAAAATTAACTTATTGCACTGATATTTAGAATATCGATGGACACAAAAATTTTATATATTAAATCTGTTGGCATTCAAAAATACTTATAGCAAAATTAAAATATCAATCTGTTGCTAATTACGAGGGCAAGTCAATAAGTAGGTCACAAAAGCCAATAAAAACTAGTATTTTGTGGCCATCACAAAACTTTCTTCTATATAAATCACATCAATTAAATCATTTAAATAGTACGAGAAATTACAATTATCAATTTATCACCAATTCATATCAAAGTATATCCGAATTTCAAATTTGATGAAAATTCGTGCATTAGTTCTTGAGATAGAGCTATAGCGGAAATTCTGAAAAATGTAGCATAGCAGCGCCACCTGTTGAACGATTTACACCAAAACATAAACAGCACTAATTCATATCAAGGTATACCTGAATCTGAAGTTTATTGAAAATCCAAGCATTAGTTCTTGAGATAGAGCTATTGCGGAAATCGCAAATAATGCAGCATAGCAGCGCCGCCTGTTGAGCGATTTACACCAAAATGTATAAAACGTCAATTCATGTCAAGGACTAACTGAATCTGAAGTTTGATGAAAATCCGTGCATTATTTCTTGACATAGAGCTATTGGGAAAATCGTGTAAATCCTGCAAAATGCAGCATAGCAGCGCCATCTGTCGGGCGATTTACTCCAAAACGTTACCAACACCAATTAATATCAAGGAATAACTGAATCTGAAGGTTGATGAAAATCCGCCCATCAGTTCTTGAGATAGAGCGCTATTGTGGAAATCGTGAAAAATGCAGCATGGAAGCGCCATCTGTTGGGCGATTTACACCAAAAACTAATCAGCACCAATTTATATTAGGGACTACTGGAATATAAATTTTTATTAAATTCCGTGCATTAGTTCTTGAGATAGAGCGCCCATTAAATTTGTGTCACTTACAGACAGACTCACAGACAGGCATTTTGTAAAAATATGTTTTTCGGAATCTCTGACCACTAAAACGTGTAAATTCGTCGAAAACCGGAAGCCGAAATTTTTTATGAATCTATACTTTCTTCTTGTAAAGATAGAAGAAAGTAAAAAGGGAAACCAAGATACATACTTAAAAGGCATGTTTATTTCTCTATATAATCGTCATTTACATTGATACATTTGATCCATCTCTTTATGCGTTTTCTAATACCTGCTGCTTACAAGTCTTTGGACTGCACTCTCAGCCATCTGTGTACCTCACATTCAACGTCAGATCAGTCGACTGTAGGCTAAACCATGTGAACATCCTCTTGCAGTTGCTAATGCTGTCCATTGTTGCCTGTCAGCTCTAACCATTTCCTCAGTCTTCCGCACTTTTTCTCCTGTCGCAATCTCAACAGGACGACCACTTCGTTCTTCGTCAACAACTTTTGAACGCTCCTGCTCATCTTGCACAACTGTTGTCTCATAAATTCGAAATTAGCATCTTTCAGTTGGACAGTACTGCCACTTATTGGCTTATTTAGAAACAATTTACTACTAATTTCCGACCTCTCATATAGGTTTGTGACCTACTCACTGAGTTTTCCTCGAAATTTACTGGTAAATTGTTTGTGTCCAAAAATTGTAAATTCTTTTGACGCTAAGCAGGGTTACAAAAAAGCCGGCTAAAATTAAAAAAAGCCAGTCCGGTGGCTTTTATTGGTTTTAACCGGCTTTTTTTGGCCAAAATTGGCCTTTTTTGGCCATAATTGGCTTTTACACAATGAAGCATAGTAATTATAAACTACACATTTTAAAGTGTTTTTAATTAGTTTTAATGACTTTTAATTGATTTAGAGTTTAATAAGTAACCCAATTTCTCAATAATGAGGACATTAATACTGGAATAAAACTTAGATGTCTTTGCTAGTGATTTGTAGTCAGAATTGTAAATATGTCAGCTAAATTTTAAAAGGGCCTTACCAACTGCCAATTTTTCATTTTTACTGCTTTATAAAATTGGACGACAATGGTTACTTAATTACATGTTTTATTACTTAATTAATTTTAAGAGCTATTAATATACAAGTCACTTTATTTCTAGTAAACATTTAAAGTTACACATAGTCATATTAATGAAAACACCATTTCTCACTATTAAAAACATTATGATATAGCATATGCATCAATACGCTTAGCAACAAGCTTTTCAACATTTTAGTTAGATAATTTTTTTTTCTTGTTTAAATGCTCTATATTTTGTACACTTATGTACCATTCTCCTCAAATATTACACCCTTTCTTTTTTTAACATTTATAACTTAATCTCTCCATATAGACACATAAGAATGTTTCCATTTTGATGTGCTACATTTTGTCATTAATTAACTATATTATCTTAAAATTGTGTAGTATATGTGGAGCTATGTAATATAGAATTTCAAAACACCAGTTTGGAGCCTAACTTATATTCTTTTCAGTGTTCATAATTTTTTTTTTTTTCAAACTTAATGCCTTCACAGTTGCCTTCTAGAAGTTATAAAAGACTTTTTTGACAAAATTTAATAGAAATCTATAATTTTTTTTAGTAGAAAATATTTATGAGTGTATTAAAAATTAATTGATCCAAATTTAAAACAAATTAACTGCAAACCAACTTTAAAAAATAAAAACCGGTTTTTTTTCAATAAAAGCCGGCTTTTTTTTAAGTGGTTAAAACCAAAAAAAGCCGGCCGGCTTTTTTTGGCCTGGCTAAAAGCCGGCAACCCTGAATAAGAATATTAATTGTAAGCAATTGAATTTAACTTGTTATCGTTGAACTCAGAATATAATTGTAAATATTGGGACCCTAAAACTGTTTGCAACTTACCAGAACCATTGATGACTTGTCGGACTATTGGCAGGCTGGCTTCGGACACAGTTTGTAAATTAATTTTAACTTGAATATTTTTTTTTCTTTTTTTGTGGATGTTTCGTAAAAGATAGGTGCATTTCCCTTCCTGCTCGGCTTTGTTTCTGCCTGCGAGCCCCTGCGTGTAGGGGAGACCCCGGGTAGAGTGTAGATAAGTCTAAGCTGGATTTCTGATCAGGCGATTTTGCTCCATTCAGGGCGCCTGGTCAAACACTTAGACAAGCTCAAAACACCATAAAATGCATAGCTCTAATTCAAGTAGTAAAGCGCTACCGAGCGCTTTCCGATTGTGGAAAGAAAAATTCTGTTTACTACTTTATTTATGCTTTCAGAACATTCAATTCTGCAGCACCATAGACCAGAAATTCATATCGACTGTTTCCTGCTTAGTAAAACAAACCTCATTTTTGGAATTCAGTGTAGAAATGAGGATTCGAGTGAAAAATACTCATTTCTCTGTGATTCAATAACTCAGGGGAATTTGGAAACTGAGTGAAGAGCAGCCTTAATGCATAGCTGCCAACTTTTCCGCTTTTTTGTACCACAAAAATTTAATAGAAAATTTTTGTCTGATTTAATCGGCAGATTGCGGCGATTTAAAAGGGTAAAATGTACTATAAAATTTATGTGGTATAAAAAAGCGTAAGAGTTGTCAGCTATTTATTAACCCCTTCGGGACAAGCGTCTTTTACAGAATTTTTAATCTTTTATCACCGGTTTTTTAAAAGAGAAATTTTTGCCTCATTGAATCGGGAAAATACTCGGATTAAATAAGGCAAAATTTACAATAAAAATTTACTAGTGAGACTAATCACTGATTCTGAGCACCTTACGCGGCACGAATACCGGTCGCTCGTCCCCAAGGGGTTAATCTACTAAGTGACGAGTGTTTATCATGAAAGTAATTAAAAAAAAGAGTACTTTATTAATCTTAACCACTCTACCGCGTAAGCAAAATCTTCCAGTAAGGATTTTTTGTTGCACTATATTTTTATTTTCTACCTTAATGATTTCTGCCTTCGAAGTCAGTTGAAACTATACTTTATCTGCACAGTATATCTCTACAGAAAATACTATAATAGGAATATATATAAATACATCATTTCTGTGATATATATTTCACTTAAATTTACAAATGCTAAATTTCTTAATAGAAAAATAAAGTAATTCACAAAAGTATTTCAAAAATTTACTTAATCTATCAGCTTAACAAATAACTTTAATTAATATTTCAATTTACTATTTTTTAAAACATCTTTTCATCTCATTGTGAGATGAAATCTCACAGTGTTTAAATTATGTTACTTTTTTATTTCTTTTGCCTTATACATCGATGTTTTTTAAACTTAAATCCATATTTATTTTTGCGCGGGCGGTTTCGCTTCACCGCACATCGGCGAGTTCGCTGACGTTCGGCTGCCCCTGGCATGGGATGCTTCTCCTTTGAACTTTGTACGATTGTGATGACGTCATCGGAGCAAGCCTCTCACGGCATATGCATTGAATGGGTGTTTGATCTTTCGGAGGTGTGTCTATTCACCGTGCGAGGAGCAATAGAAAATAAGCTTTTTAAATGTTTCCTTTTGGATTTGTTTATTAAGACATTACCTAATATTTTAAATTCTCTAATAGATTTAAATCTTTTCTTTCAGTAACTTTTGAAGTCCCCGTATTCTTACTATAAATTAAAAATTCCGTTAATTTTAAATCAGAATCTGTTTTGTTGGAGAGCTGTCATGACTTAGTTTTGGTTTTAAAAAGATCGAGGGCTCCGGCTCCGGTCTGCCGACGCCGATGAATGTGGAATCCGGTAAAGAGCTTTTGCGTAAACGATGTCTGCGATTTTTAACAACTCCTGTTAAATTATTTCTTAATAATTTCTTGATTCATGCTGCACTTTTAAACTAACTAAATAACTTGAATTAATTTATGAACGGTGACCAACGGGAGCCTTATCTTCTCTTCTCAAGATGAAAATAAAGGATTAATTTATATTGTTATCAAGTCCCCTCTTCATTTATTTTACAGACTACACGATCCAAGTAAGAAGTTTCATTTATTTCTATTTTTTTACAATTGCTGACCTCAAAGAACAGAGGGTTTTATTGCAAACATTACACAACGCATGTTAACTAAAAAGAACTTCAATTTAAATTATACCTTTCAAATTAACGGCACATTAATATTTTCCATCACATTTGGTGCCGCAAAAACGGTGGTTCTGAAGAAAATTTAAATTGATTTAAAGAAAATCGTAATATTTTAGAACTTTTGTTCTCAGAATAACTTTTGAAAAATTTTTTGATGCGTTCAATAGAATCCAAGATTTGTTCTTTTAGTGAATTTTAAGAAATATGGAATATTTTATGCTAGAATTTTTGCATAACTACATATGACAATATTTTTTTAGTATTGGAAGTTTCTGTTCTCAAAAAATTTCTTGCATAGATTTTTTCTATTTTGAAGAATTAGATTTTATAATTATAGAATGAATTTTGTTCTGCTCCATCTTGAAGAATATAATATATTTTACTAAGTTTGCCATATTCTTTAAAACAATTATTTAAATTAAGATCAATTTCCTATTGAAGAATAGTCATATTTTTGATGATGCATAATTATTATTCCATTTAAATAGTTTTATTTGAAAGAATTTCATCTACATATTTTTTTATTTGTAATGAATTATTAGAGAACATAATTTTTTTTAAAGAATGGTTATTTGATATATATTTTTTTGAAATGAATTATATATTGTTCTTAGAAAAATTCTAATGAGTTTGAAATAATAAAATTGTTCTCAAGAACATATTTCATATTTTAAGAGGCTATGACTTTGGGTTTTTAAATTTTTATGGCACTATTAAATTGCAACAAATTTGCAAATTCTTTATATATTTATAAGAAGCATTATTTTTGAAATCATGATTATTGGTACTGAGAAATTTTATTCTAATGTCATATTTATTAGTCTGAAGCTGAAATTCTTCACAGAAGTTATTAGTTGCAAATATCCTATATAACATTCTTAGAGATTTCTATGCTTCTGTTCTACAAATTTCAAATCAAGATATTTTGTTTAACAATAATTTGAATACAAGAGTTTGTTTATAGATTTATTCTTATGCCATCTGGACTGTGATGTTCTATTATAATCATACAGTTTGGCTTAGTGCAAAGATAATCTGCAATTTACAAATTAAGAATGTAATGCATTTAAGAATATTTTCACATTTATTATACAATTGTTCTCATGTTGTTTCTAAAAGCACACTCAGCTGACAAAGTTTTACATTTGAAAAATTCTTGTTGCTTCTTTTTTTTTATATATTCTTATGGCAAGTAATAATTTTGAAAATGAGACCTTTCCACTTCATCGTATGTGCAGACTATGACAGTTTTCAACAGACGAGATTCTCATGTTGCTCTCAGAAAAAGAATGAAAGCAGCATTATTTTTTTTTTACTCTTGAGAAGAAGTAGGCATGGGGCTACTTCATTCCTGTTATAATTATATTCTTGAAATTATTTTACATCATCTATTTAAAAAAAAAAAAAAAAAAAAAAACTTGTTTTTATACAGTTTTTAAAATAAGTTCTCATATTGTCAGTATTTCTCTGCAATAATTTTAACTGTGTATCACTGCTGTTTCGCATATTTAAAGACTGTCTCTCTACATATGCTGCTCTAAGAGTTTCTATTCCAACCTGTTAAAAAAAAATACTCACCTGCGAAAAAACTTTGCATCATTCTCAACAGTTTCTTACCTGATGAAGTTGGCCATTCACTGATGTGTTGTATCCATTTGTGCTGACCTCTTCTCTAGTATTTTCCTTGTTTGATGATAGAAGATAAATGAATTAATACTTACCTGCTTAACTCACTGTTTTATAACAATAACTTTAAATTTATGCTTCATTTTCAACGCTGAAGTGATTATTGAAAGGGGTCATGTCATGTTTGAGTCATTTATCCTTACAATGTCTGATTCAATTCAATATCTTCGATGTTTGTCTCTAAAGCTAAATAAGATATACGAGTTATCTCAAATGTTTTCTCAAGTAATAGCTGTCACAAGACCTGATTATGGAAGTGTTGTTGGTTTGCCTTTTCTCTTGTGAGATGTAATTTATCCTTACTAAGTGGATTGGTTGACTTGTCTGCTCCTATAAGTCAGTGTTGCTATTTTTTTGCAAAAATATTTTTTTTTTGCTAAATCAAGAAAATTTATGAAATATTATAAAATTAGTTACTTTCAATATTGATTCTTACATATACCTGCAATTACAAGAGTTGTATTTTGATTCAGGAATTCTCAAGATCTATTTATTTATTTTCTGTCTAAATTCCCCATATTTCAAAAATTTTATTGTGCCTTTGTTTTCATTTGTGAATATACCCAAAGTCTCTAAATTTTTATGTTGTCATATGCCTCATATTTTTACACAAGTAATTAAGTGAATGAATTCTGAAGATTTATTATTAATGAAGAGATTAAAAAAATTTTTTAAGCATCAAATCAATTCTTATACAAGATTTCATAAAAAGACAAGAAAAGCACAAATCTTAGTAACTATTTAACAGCGCCTTTTGATATAGAAGTGTTCCTTAGTGAATCTTCAAAATTACTAAGAAATTTAAAGAAAAAGTGCTTATTGATATCATCACCTACCTACTTATGTCTCTTTTTTTCCCAAGATGTGTGTGTGAATACATCATCAATTCTTATGAAATACAACATCATTTTGTCTACTTCAGTGCTCTATAATTCGTCCTTTTAGTGTGTCCGAAAATAGTGATTACTGAAAGTTAATGATTAGCTTCAAAGGAAGTTAAGCACACAGATGTTGTGTTGTCGCCAAAAAAAAAAAAAAGATTCTCGTCCAGTGTTCCTGTATAATGTCTATTCAACTGTTAAGTTGATGTTGCCTTTTTGTATATGTCATCTAGAGATGTGCATGGTAAACAAATGTTTACACCTTTGCATCAATACACATACCTGATGTCTTTTTTTTTGTGTGCCAAAACTGTCAGCTTGTTTTTGAACATTCTGATAACATTTATTTTATTTTTCATGCAAACTTTAAATTGTGTTTATAACGCTAGGGAATCAAGGATCTGTAAAGAAGGACATTGCTGTTGTTTTTGCAGTTATGGAGTGGTATATTGTGCTATTTAGTGTATATAGTTATTATTTTTCTTTTTGCACAAGGTGTCAGGAGCCTTGTTTATGGAGATCCAAGCCACCTGAAACCTTGAGTAAGATGAGTAGTCACAGTGTATATTGTTCTATGATTGTGGATGATAGTATTTTTTTACATGATTTCCTGATTTTTCTGCATGAAATTTTTATGTAAATGATTTATAATATTTATATTATGGTACACTTAAAAATTTAAATTTCCCATGATAGTGTCAATTTTCTTTCATTGTATATGAAAGCATTTATTTTTTTTCTGGGGATCCCCACCCACTCAACCAAATACCTACTTATTCTTAAAACCATGGTTTCTCTGTTTGTCTGTTTATCTATAAATTTATGAGTTTATCTTTATGCATATTTAAAAATTGTATTAAGTGATGTCTCATATTTTAAAGAATAGTATATACTTTGAAAAGTTTTGATGAGTAAATAATACAAAAAGTATTGGTGTTTGTTGATATATTGCTTTTATAATCTAATGAAAAGTAGTAAGAGTATATGTTTCAGCAATATAACACTTAATTCCTTTTAGACATCTCTCTCTCATATATATATATTGTTGCAACTACTTTAACTATCTGTGTTTTACATGTGAGTGGTCATTTAGTGCACAATTTGGCTACTTGTTTATGTGGAATACAGCTGGTTGTTTGAAGTCAAAATATTTAGTACTAAAATTGAATTTAAAAAAAAAAATGAATAATTTTGTATTATGAAAATTTTACTAAAGAAATTGTTATGCATGGCCAGTTTATATTTAGAGTAACTGCAAATAAATGCTCTATTTTATAAATTGTAAGTCCTAGGCTGTGATCAAATACTAAAGTTATTTTGATCTTTGTTGCTTGTAAAATGCAACTTTTCTTATATGGTATATCAATTTAATTAAATGTTTGATAATGAGCTCATTTTATATATGCCAATTCTCATTTTATATATGCCAATTCTCATTTTAGATATGCTAATTTTGATTTTGTTTAGCATTTTTACTTAAGATTTTATATATGCTAATTCTCATTTTCTTTAGCATTTGTACTTAAGTATTATTTTTGAAGATAAGTTTGACGTCATACTGCAATTGCCATAAATGGAAAGATTTGGCATTTTTTTTATGTATACTATTTGAATTGACTATGTATACTTTTGATGTAATTTCTTTTTCTTCTCACTTCCCTTTTGGTCACCACTAATTTTTATTTGCAGCAGTTTAACTTTTGGCTTTACTTTAATATTTTAACTTTGATTTTTTTCTCTCTGTCTTTGGCATCTAAAATTTTGTCATCCCGTTTCTGTAAAAGGTTTTTATTTCATTTTACCTTTTACATCACTTGCTCTGCCAAAATTTTACTCGGTAAATGGGGGTATTGTGAGATGAAATCTCACAGTGTTTAAATTATGTTACTTTTTTATTTCTTTTGCCTTATACATCGATGTTCTTTAAACTTAAATCCATATTTATTTTTGCGCGGGCGGTTTCGCTTCACCGCACATCGGCGAGTTCGCTGACGTTCGGCTGCCCCTGGCATGGGATGCTTCTCCTTTGAACTTTGTACGATTGTGATGACGTCATCGGAGCAAGCCTCTCACGGCATATGCATTGAATGGGTGTTTGATCTTTCGGAGGTGTGTCTATTCACCGTGCGAGGAGCAATAGAAAATAAGCTTTTTAAATGTTTCCTTTTGGATTTGTTTATTAAGACATTACCTAATATTTTAAATTCTCTAATAGATTTAAATCTTTTCTTTCAGTAACTTTTGAAGTCCCCGTATTCTTACTATAAATTAAAAATTCCGTTAATTTTAAATCAGAATCTGTTTTGTTGGAGAGCTGTCATGACTTAGTTTTGGTTTTAAAAAGATCGAGGGCTCCGGCTCCGGTCTGCCGACGCCGATGAATGTGGAATCCGGTAAAGAGCTTTTGCGTAAACGATGTCTGCGATTTTTAACAACTCCTGTTAAATTATTTCTTAATAATTTCTTGATTCATGCTGCACTTTTAAACTAACTAAATAACTTGAATTAATTTATGAACGGTGACCAACGGGAGCCTTATCTTCTCTTCTCAAGATGAAAATAAAGGATTAATTTATATTGTTATCAAGTCCCCTCTTCATTTATTTTACAGACTACACGATCCAAGTAAGAAGTTTCATTTATTTCTATTTTTTTACAATTGCTGACCTCAAAGAACAGAGGGTTTTATTGCCATACTACACAACGCATTGTAACTAAAAAGAACTTCAAATTTAATTTTACCTTTTAATTAACGGCCCATAAATATGGATTATAATATATTACAAAATATTTCCATCACACTCATGACATCTTTTGATTAAATATTAAATTTAGTGAATTTACAACTGTAATTACATGGAAAATATTATAATTAAGACTGATACGTTAAATGTAAAAGAGCGATCATTTTGTCGATGAATAAATTGATTTCTTTCGCCAATTAATTTGTTTAATTAAAGTAAATGCTTCAATTACTTTTCGGATTAATTTTATTTGAAACGTTTTTAAAAATGTAAGGAAGATGAATTATTTACGTATTCAAAATCTGTTTTTGGTTACAGGCTATGTATTATGCCAATCATACATGGAAAATGTATTGAACTAGATTCGGGTGAATAATTATAAATAGGTAAATAAAATATAATACAATAGAACTTACGAATCGAAATGTTTATTTTTGCGTTTAATCAAACTAAAGTCTTAATAATGACACATTAGGTGATCGAAGTTATTTAGATATCCTTTTATTTTTCAAATATATATACAGGGTGACCAGAATTAAACGCCCCAATTTGAAAATTCAGTAATTCATTAACTATTACGAATATGAATATGAAATGAGAGGCATTTACATCTGGTGAATCTTAAATTTCATTTACTATAAATCTAAAAATACTTCAAATTTACGTCAATAGATGGCGCTGCACCGTCTCAAAGTACTGTAATGCTCAAACTAGCATGTAAAACTGCATAACAAAATCTCAAGTTGTATTATTTAATCTATTTAGCGATTGAAACACGAAAAGATCATTCATTTTTTAAAATTTATTTGCGCATTTTTAATGTCTGAGATGCTAAAGCGCCATCTATTGAAGAAAATTTGAACTATTTTTAGATTTACAGTACATGAAGTTTAAGACTCACCAGATGTAAATGTCACTCATTTCGTATTTATATTCATAATAGTTAATGAATTATTGAATTTTCAAATTGGGACGTTTATTTCTGGTCACCCTGTATGTGTATGTAGACATGAAGTAAAAAAAACAACTAACAAGTTCGTTTAATAAAAATGACTAAACCTCTTATTTGAAGATGGTATGCATAATATACTGGTTGTCTTAAAAGGAACTGTCTGTTTTTAAAATTCAATAACTTGAAAATGCGGAGAGCTGCTTAAAAGATTCTTGCATGAGGGTTATGTAAGATGTCAGGAGATTGGTTTTACTGCAATTCCCGGTTTTTGTTCCAAATAGCAGCTATAGATGGCGCTTCAAACAATAGGCGCTCAGTGGAATCCAAAATCAAAATCACCCGAAGGAGGTTAAATATGTATATAGGCCCCTAAGGACGAGAATGTTTTGGCGAATGAGACCCACTCCATATATTTAACCTCCTTCCTTCGCACCAATGCTGGGTGATTTGGTTTTGGCCTCCATTGAACGTCTGTTGATTACAGCGCCATATATTGCTGCTATTTGGAATTAAAACCGGGAATCGAGAAAAAAAAACATCTTACATACAAAACATCTTACAAAAAAAAACATCTGACATCTTACATAACCCTCCAAAAGAATTATTTTAATAGCTGCCACATTTGCAATTTATTGAATTTTAAAATTAAACTAATTACTACTATTAATTGCTCTAATTGTCTCAATGCTAAAATTAACTTAATATCATAAAGTTAAGATGAAAAATTCAGTCTTAACTTTGAGATCGCCATTTTCCTTATACGGGTCTTTTCTTTAGACAAACTCACATTACTGTAGCCGAAGCCTGTAAAGATCTAGTAATTCCAAAAAAACATGAACGCGTACAGGAATGCAACTGGTCACATTTCTCTTATTTTAAAACCATTTTACATTTATGTTTTAGAGTATATATATATTTTAAACTTTTTGACATCTACACTATTTTTTTGGCATATGTTAAATTGCGATGTCTTAACTCCTTCGCGACGGGAGCTTTTTACGAAATGTTTATTACTTTGCTACCGGTTTTAAAAAACAGAAGTTTGTGCCTATTCAAATCGGGAAACTTCTCGGATCAAATAAGGCAAATTTTACAGTAAAATTTTACTGGTGAGGATAAACGAGGATCCTTAGGCCTATTTCCGGCACGCATACGTGTCGCTCGTCCCCAACGGGTTAATGTGTTTTATTGTCTATAAATAAATTGGTAGAACAAATGAATATTATAGGCCGGAAGCCGGCAGCACAGACAGTCACTTCATAGAGTTCGAGGATAAAATTCTAGGATTAGTTAAATCTTGATTCGCATATTAAAACGCAATCAGTCTGCCAAGTCTTATCTTGGTGGAAAACACCTGAAAACCCGATTTTAGCGGCGGACTCGTAGGTTTACCATTGTGTTTTCCTGCACCAAAAGGTATGAAAACATGGAGGACTGGGAGCAGAAAACTCAATGGTAAACCTACGAATCAGCCGCTAAAATCAGGTTTTCATGTGTTTTCCACCAAGATATGACTTGGCCATACTTGCCAACTTTCCCTTAAACTTCCGTAAAATGTGAGTTAAATTGACCCAGGTTAAACGCTTTTCGTACCAGAAATTTATTAAAGATATTACATAGCTGCCAACTTGTACATATTTTTGCTACCACTAAAATTTAAAAGAAATTTCTGCCATATTTAATTATCAAAATTAGCGGCAATTCGGCGATTGAATTTAGTAAAACTTTCTATTAAGTTTTAGTGGTAGCAAAAATCCGTACAAGTTGGCAGCTATGATATTAATTCAAATAGCTTTCAAAGTGAAACATGACTTTAAATGTATAATGATACATCAAATGAATTTTCTGGTTAGTAACGCTTATAACCTGGGTCAATTTAACTCAAATTTTACGGAAGTTTAGTTGAATGTTAGCAAGTATGCTTGGCAGACCGATTGCGTTTTAATATCCGAATCAAGATTTAACTAATCCTAGAATTTCATCCGTGAACTCAATGAGGAGAATGTCTGTGCTGCCGGCTCCCGATCTGTTATGATCAATTCTCTTTTTCCGGGAAAACTCGGCAAAGAGTTAAGAAGACTGATAAATTTGCCAATAAAACAAAATCCTCTTCCATATTTGGCGTAATTTCTATTAGATAATTTGCATGTGTTAAGGTGTCTCAGGACTCTTAAATCTTCAAAATTTTCAAAATGCTAATTTTTTGATATGTTAAACTCCTATCTTTTTCGAACGCTTTGATATAATTGTTTTCTTGCAATTCCCATTAGAACAGAAGTTATGGCTTTTAGAATTATAACCACTTAGAGCTAAAACGTCCTTTCCGAAATTCTGAAGTTATTTTTCTCAGAATGGCTTTTTGTGGCGTAACGTGCAGGATATCTTAAAAACTTCTCAATATTTTTTCATGACATTTTCAAAGGATATGTTTCATGTTAGTCTGCATAAATTGAACCTAAAATTTCCTTATTATTGTTCCAAAAAAAAATTTTTTTTAGGTTGTTATACGGTTGAAATTTTCAAAATTTTGTATTAGCTAAATACAACTTTGTATTAAAATTATAAATATATTTTAAATACAAATTTATTTAGCTTCAGGATAATTACTACAATCTGAAGTTATACTTGGCCATCAAGATTTTTATTCTAGATGCAAAACTTATTTTGTAATCTTGCGCTTAAGCTGTCATACTAATTTCCTGCTTGACAAATGTATGACAATTTGAAGCTTCCTATAAATATTAATTCTGTATCTAGTATTTTTTAAATTAAATGAAATGAAAGAAATTACTTATTATCTTCTATCCTCCAAAAACTGTGTTTTAAAGCATTTTAAGTTATTAAATATTCAAAATGGCCATTTTTCTTGCATTTATTCCAATTTTAAGAATCCTGAGATCCCTTAAACATAATTTATGACTGGAGATCACGGAATGAAACTTTGCAATTCATTACTTTCTAACACCGGTATTCGCCAACTCGTGAACTGACATTCTCTCATTTTAGACATACATTTCGACTTGCGTACTTTCGAGCAGTTGGTTGGTAAAAACTACACTGATATGCAAAATTTAAGCAACAAGCATAAAATGCTAATTTTCGAACATGTGAGTACTCAAAAGTAAATGATGTAAACATCATGTGTAGCAAATATGTATTATATCTACAACACACCTAGTTGATGTGACATCTCCTTCATGTTACACATGGCCACAAGTGTCACAGTCACTACGAAGAAAGAAAATTTGGGATATTTCATTCGTCCCATTATTACTCTAAAACGATCGTGAAATGATGACTCCACTGAGAAGTCACTGTGACTGTAGCTTTGTGGTGAGTCATCAGGTGACATTACAAGGCAGTCACATTGTGATTCTCATGTGACTGCCATTTGAAGACTCAATTTTGAAGTCACCATGAGCATTACACTGTTCTGAGTCTCTAAATAATGTTACAACGAAATCACATGGTGACTTTCAGGTGACCGAGACTCTACTGTGAAGTCACCATTGCGCTCCTTTGTGAAAAGTCACCAGATGATTTCATTTTCCATCAATTGTGAACTCGTCACAAAACAGCTATCGTGATGATTTACAATGGAGTCCCCAAATGACGTTCACATGGGGATCACAAGGTGACTTCATTGTAAAGTCATCTGGTGGCTCGTCACAAAGCAGCAGTCAATGTGACTTCTCGGTGGAGTGATCAAATGAGATTAAGAATGAGACGAATGAAAGATATCACATTTCAGTTCATTGTAGTGACTGTGAGACTTGTGACTTTTTGTGAGGTTATGGAGACTATCTATAGACTGGCTGTGCTGTTAGGATAACACCTATTTTTTACACTTGCTGTTTATAGAATTTTCTTTTGAGTACTCACGTGTTTAAAAATTACCATTTTGTGTTCGTTGCTTAAGTTTTGCACACTAGTGTACTTTATTTTTTGCGAACTACAACTAAAACTATTTTATCGAAAATATAGTTAACTACAACTATTTTTTTTAACACTAGAACGGCGGGAAATTTTGCTCAAGTTTTATAAAAATATTTCACATCAGAATTTTTATTTAGAACTATTTAACTTATTTATTTAAGTTATTTTTGTGCAGCATATATTAATCTTATATTATAAAAAAAATTCTGGTTCGAATCGAAATGTATTCATTCGGCAAGGGTCAAAATGACCCCTCGCCGCCGTTCTAGTGTTAAAGTAGCGACTACAAAGTACTTTTCAAAATTAGTCGCTATTATGCTACTTCCAGATATTACCAAAGGATTCCATCTACATTTGAAATTGAGGACACGGAATTATTAATACAGTGACCCCTTGTTATATCACGTCTTCCGAGGGAATTAAATAAATGCAATATATAAATTTTAAAAGCAACATTAAAAACGCCAGAAAAAGCAAGCAGTCAGCAGACTAGTTTCGGTAGCGTTTAGCGTACTGTCCTCAGTGCAAAGAATAACGGAAACCTGCTCATTTATATAGAGGAGAAGCGGATTCAACTGAGAAGTTCATTAACGAATGGGGAAACAGGAAAATGCGGGTACCAGCCAATGGGAGAATAGTATAGGTAATGCCACCAGAAATGTGAAAAAAAATGGTGGTAATTAAGCAAGAGAGTATTTTATGAAATATTTCCAGCAATCTGATAAAGGGGGAATAGCAAATTCACTATTAACAATATTGTCATAATTTTTGCAGATATGAAATGCTTCAAGAAAGTTAAGTTCGTGTATAGAAGTGGGTTTAGAGATGATTTTGGCTGAATTAAAATCAAAAGAGTGGTTTATCTCGCAGTAATGTTTAGCAATTGAAGATTTATTGGTTTCCTGTTTTTGAATATATTGTTGGTGTTCTTTAATACGAAATTTTAAACCCCGTTTGATCCTCCCTGAACGACCTTTTTTTCATGGAACGAAATTTATTCCCATTGGCTCAATACTAATTTTACCTCCATTTAGAGACCATCCTAGTTGAACTGCTTCCATAAGCGACCCACTTCTTTGAAGAAAACTAAACAAACTGCTTTTTTTCCTGTTCGCTTGAAGAAAGTTTTATTAGAATAATAATTCCGGAGAGCGCATTATTCATCAAACTTCTAAACTAAGTTTAGAATTTTTTTTTATTCCGGTAACTTTTAAGTGTTTAAACCCCTTTGTGTCTTTTAGGCAATGAACTGAACTCTGATGACAAATTAAGAATGACGATCAGCATTCTCATCTGCCCTATTCTGTCAGGAAACTCACACAGAAATAGATAAATTAATGAAATCGTCATTATTTGTTCTCGTCCAAAAAAGAAGAAAAAATTGCACTTATTTACTGAACTTCGAAATAAATGTTATAAAAGATAAAACCGTAAAATCAAAGTAAACGTCAATGTATTCATTTTTTAAACTCTGCAGTAATTAACTTATGTAATTAACTTTTGTTTTGATACAGTCAATCCGGGTAACTTTGATCCGCATTTTCTCTATTTTCATATGCCACACTCTTATTTGAAGAATATTGTCGCAACTAGGGGCATAAAAGAGAAGAAATGATCCTAAATTATTGTTTGACTATAAAAAAATTAAGGAATAATAAGGATAAAAGCAATAAAAAATGGATTTTTAGCCTGGTTCAAAATTACCCAGCCATTTAGGGAAACTTTGCACCATATGATAAATTTTTATATAAAATAATTAATTATATAAACAAAAAAGTATTGTAGTAAGGACAACTTTAAAACTTTAAACACAAAAAAAAATGTTTTCAGATATGTAAAGACTGCGAATTTACATTTCCCAACATCACAAGATTTGTATAATTTATGATATTACAACAAATATCAGGTATAAGAAAAGTGGAAGAAGAGAACCATGAACATTTAGAAATAAAAAAAAAAAAACCTGTTTATTGTTCATATAAAACATAAAAATGCAGTGAGAAACAATTTTCAATGTTTCAACTCTATAATATATCCATAGTTACAGTAATACATACAAGTACTAGTATTATTCAAACAAGAATAAAAAACGTCGAACGTATGAAATGTCAAATTTGAGTAGCTCCGCCCATAATCACGCCTCTAAATGAATTTTATGTATTTTACACATATTTGTAAAAATATTTACATGTCATATCTAATGCACACTTTCGGCATTTATATAAAATATACGTGCAAATATGGGAAATTTTCGACAGTAGCACCTATAATCAGTAAATTATAAGCATCAGTGTAACTTTGAGCTGGCTCAAAGTTACCCTGAAAATGCGGTAAAATGCTAGTGCCTTCTTATTTTACATTTTATTAACTTTTAATGAATAAATAATCACAAAATATTAACACATTTACAACATTTAGATAATAATACGTCTGATAAATGAGTATATTGTTACTTACTATGAAAATTTAATTGAATTACAGCAACTTCAAAACAGCATTCAAAATTAACTTGAAAACAGTACTTCACAAAAATAGTTAGATGATGCAATTAATTGCGCATAATGTTGCTAATTTATTTTCTAAAATAAAGAGTAGAAATCCCAGTTTAGAACCTTGCCAACAGAACACAGTTCTGGAGTTTATTTAGTCTTTTAGAATAAAAAATATTGAAAAATAGGAGGTGGTGCAAAGTTACACCCCGTGGTTCAAAGTTACCCTGATTGACTGTACTTAAATTTTCATATTTTTTCCTAATGTGAAAAATAAATTTTAGTAACATTAATTGTTACCCTTTTTGGTACAGATGTCATATGCGCCCCATATTGGCGCGATATTTTTCTGACGCCAATATCATATACGCACCGGGTATTTACTGGCGCCAAAGTGTCGTTATTTTGCTTGATATTGTAACCCGGATATAGATGATATAGTAACGAAGGTTTTCGCCAACTGTGCCCACTTTTTCAGCAATTAAAATCTAGATTTAAACACGATCTCCATCAAGAGAGTACGTCTCACAGCGACCAATTTTTATTGGAACAGAACGTGGTCGCTTTAATGAGGTTTTGCTGTACTCAGCTTAGCTTTAGGATGCATTATTTTTTCCGGAAGAATTTTCATCTTACTTTCTTTAAACCAAAGGTGTTGAAAAATTTTTCACAACAACTTTCATTATCATTACAAGAAATAACAAAAGACAGGTTGGAAATAGGATGCATGTAAGGATTTTTATTTGTCTATACGTTTGAAGCTATTTCATTTTTAACCATTCCGCTCTATCGTTAATCCCAAATGGTCACAATCATGATGGTCAACAGCATTACTTTTTCTATACCTTTGTGCTTAGTAAATTTAGCTTGCTTTAATACCCACTATCAATAATCAATCATGACGGTATCTTCTAGTTTCATAGATCATTATTTTGTTGTCGAATACCAACTTTATGCAGATTTTGAGATTATAAAGCCTGGTGCTTTGTTACACATCCATTGTTTGAAAAAATCTTTGGGTCTTTATCTTCTCGCTGGGCAACCCGACATTTTCTCGGGGTTTGTATTTTTTCGTCTAATTAACCCTCCTTGATTATTCCCACCAGTTATTTTTTTATTGTAAATTTTGCCTTATTTGATCGAAGCATTTTCCCATTTAAATTATACAAAAATTTTTCTTTTAGAAAACCAGTGACAAAAGAATAAAAATTCTTAAAAGACGCTCTTCGCGAAGCTGTTTTGATAAAACAATTACGCAGCGAAAAGGTTAAGTGGCCTGGCAGTGTTGCCAGATTGGGGATTTTGTCCCCATTTTGGTGGTATTTTGAATCTCTAGGGCAATTTTTTGGGGGCAAGTAGCTCGTGGGGAAATTTTTGGGGCCTACAAAAAATTTTGGGGGGAAACTTGGGGATTTTTTTTCTTCTTTTTTTACTATTTTCTGTAAAGATTCCTTTTAGTCCTGTAAAAAAACTGGATCTGTCTTGAACTCAATTTTGATTTGAAAAACTAAAATACAATCCAGAAATCGGAAATATCAATCATTATTCTCTTGGATGTGGTCGTATTCGTTGTTTACTACATTACAGTTTACACGTATTACAGATGCATCAGACTCTAAAGTCTTAATCCTTTCAGGGGCAAGGTACATGTATTCATGAAAGATTAAAATACTTGAATGGCACCAGAATTTACGACTATTTATAAACGAGTAAATGTATATTTTCACGTACTTAATAAAAGTGAAAATTTCATTAAAAATTTCGTGTACCAATGTGGCAATTAGAGATTAAAATTATGTGATGCCATAACAGCATCACCACCCTTAAAGGGGTTAAGCAGCTTAAACCTGGACGAGACTTGTCACTGCAAAATATATCTCTCATTCTCTTAATGCATAGCTGCCAACTTGTACGGATTTTTGCTACCACTAAAACTTAATAGAAAGTTTTACTAAATTTAATCGCCGAATTGCCGCGAATTTTGATAATTAAATATGGCAGGAATTTCTTTTAAATTTTAGTGGTAGCAAAAATCCGTACAAGTTGGCAGCTATGTTAATGTAGCAACAGAATATGCATTCAGCCCAGTTTAAAAGTTTGTTTTTTGTAAATGGGGAATTTTTTCAAAAAAAAAAGCTTGATTTGGGGGAAAATTTTGAGATTAAATTACTTAAATATTTTTTTATAGTGGTAAATTGAAAATTTAAAAATTCCCTTTTTGAGGAAAAACTGAGTTGGGGACTTTTGCGAAAAAAAAAACACTGATTTGGGGAAAATATCAGAAATTTTAAGGAAATTGACTTTTGACTATCTGGCAACACTGTGGCCTGATCACTCAGCTTTGGAATTCTCCTCCGTAATGTTAAGTCTATGGACTTTTGATGCATTCGTATATTTAAAATATCTTCTCGGGAAATTTATATTTTTTACATATTTTTTTCTGTGTACTCTTCTTAAAGGATGTCTCTTTTTTTTCTTAGTTTTCAACATATTTCTGAAATCTATGCTGAATTTAATATTTTAGGTGAAAGCGGGTGAACTGTGAGTAAGATTTTAACACTTCGTATAAAATTAAGTCTATACTTTGGAAACATTTCGAGAACTAAGAAAAAAAGAGACATCTTTGAGGAAGCGTACACAAAAAATAGAAGTTAAAAGTATTAATTTCCCGAGGAGATATTTTAAATAGACGAATGCATTCAATGCCCATAGACTTTACATGTGTGAGGGGAAATCGGAAGCTGAGTGACCAGCCCCCTTAAAGGATAACGTAGGGCATATTTGACTTCAGCCACCTTTAAAACAAGGCAATTTTGAAACTATCATTACCGTTCTTCCATATGTTCCAAGTCTTTTTTTAACAGTATTACACATGTGGCCAATTTACTTGCGTTTTTCAAACGTTTTCGTTAGATTCAAACGTTTTTAAGAGTTTGGGGTCATATTGACCTCACTGTACCTTTTCCTCTTTTTTTTTTTAATTCTAGGTTTTGTGAGCATAGATCACAGATTCTTACATAAATACCATGGAGTTCACTTGACGGCAATGTCTAAAAATATTAAAGGTTATACTAAGAAAGGAACACAAATATATTGTTTTCATGCGTGTAACTTTGTTAGCTAATTCTTAAAAGAAAATACAGTATTACCTCGATTATCCGAAATAATTGGGACCGACAATCTTTCGGAAAATCGAAATTTTCGGATAATCAAGAATGCTTCAATTTTAAGATTAAGGAGGATATGCAATATTTCTTATTGTGGTAACAAGTGATTAATAAATATAAAGCAATAGCAAAATAGAAACAAGAATAAATTACTTGAATTTTAATTTTGAAATTAAGTTCCTTGCACATATATCACAAGGGTTTGAAAAAATGTTTTGTTTGGCGCAGTTGCCTTTAAGCTCTATCACGAATTTTTTTTAATATTATTAGTTCACCAGTATCACAGTCTTTCTGCTGCTCCAGCCATGCCAAACCTTTTGCAAAACATTCAAAAGCTTTGGATTTGCTAATTTGTTCGTTTTCTTCGCTCCACTTCGCAGCTTACAGGAGCTCAAGCTGAATTCAGAGGAACTCTAAGAAAGGGGATCGAAAATATTTATTTGTACTCGTAGTTAGGAAAGGACAGCTTTCGTATAAGGAATATGATGGGTTTTTTTTTTTTTTAAAAAAGCTTTCAAAAATGGATTTTGCATCCAAGGAATGTGACAGTAGAAAAAAAAAAGCTTTAAAAATGTATTTCGGTTAATCGAGAGTTTCGGTTAAAAGAGTTTCGGACAAAAGTGGTTTTACCGTACATAGAAGAACATAGCAAAAATGATAATACTTTTAACAAATTGCTATGTCTCAATGAAGGGTGAGGTAAAATATATGCCGTATGGTACCACATGAAAGTTAACTATAAAGATGCCATTATAGAAAAGTGCTGTAGGACAATGAAGAAATTTAACAATTGCAATAGTGAGCCTTTAGTCAAGTCATTTATACAATTATTTCTTATGTAGAAAAGGAAAATTTATTTGCCCATATTATACAAACTTTTCTGTATTTAATAATTTCTTGATGCATTTCAGGAATTTGAGAAAAGAATTACCGTATATACTCGTGTATAAGTCGACTCGCGTATAAGTCGACTCGCGTATAAGTCGACCCCCTAACTTTCGACTGCAAATTCTGGAAAAAATCAAAAACCGGCGTATAAGTCGACCTCCTAACTTTTTACTTTAATTTTGCACAAAATCAAACCAAAGATTTCACTTGCCAATGCGAAAAGGTGGTAAGTAAACAAAAACAAATCACTGAATTTTTTAAAAATTATAATTATTATTATTTGTATATTTTATGTATTATTTTTTTATTCATACGCGTAAAAAGCCATAATTTTGCAGTATTCGAAGTTTTTGTTTTTGCTTTTTTAACTGACTCGCGTATAAGTCGACACCCCAAATTTGCTGACCGAAAATTGTCAGAAATTCCTCGACTTATACGCGAGCATATACGGTAATTAAGATTTTATGAGTGTGTCATCTTGTTATTTTAATTGTTGTATGATTTTAAACGCATAATGAAAGGTATAATAATTGATCGAATAGTATTCGGCAGTTTTGGTGTATGTAAAAAATAAGATAAAGGAAAACGATTTTTTCTATATAATAAAATCCGGGTTCATAAAGTAGCCATGAAGCAAAATTCGCAACACATTTTACTAAGAAAAGTGAAATAAATTGCCATAATAACAGAAAAATGAAATACATTTTATTTATAGATGAAACAGCTCCGAATAACTGGTGATAAATCACAATTAGAGAAATAAAACTTTCTTAAAACCATTATAAAATACAAAATAACACACAGGACGTTTTTGACTGGAAATTTTAACCGCCCCTGTCATCATCTAAAGTGAACACGTGTCTTTAAGGGCGGATAAGCGGACATTTGTGACCTTGTCCGCTTTAGGACACGTGCTTGCTTTGGCTGTTGACGGGCTCCTAAAATTTCTAGTCCGAAACGCGTCCTGTGTGTTATTTTGAATTTTATGGCAATTTTAACAAAGTTTTATTGTTGTAACATATTATTTATATTCGATAAAAATATTTATACAATATACTCATTCTTTTTTATTTACTTTAATCACGTTTCCTTCTATTCTAAAGAAAATAATAAAATATATCAACCAAGATTTATATTTATCTTTTTTTTTCTTCTTGTTTTTAAAATTTTAAATAACTTTCTTAAACGTTCAATCTTTCTTTCTCGCTCTGTATTTTTGTTTTTTTTTCTACAATGTTTACGCTGAAAGAAGTTTTCCATTCACGCAGATTTTGAAAAGCTGTAGTTTTAAAGATTTTCATTGTGTGTGCTTTTCTTTACGGTGGTTTTTACGAGTCATATATTTCCTTCAAAAAGTAATTTTGTAATTCTCAATTCAGATACTTCAAATTTTTAATCTGGAAACAGCATTAAGCATAAGTTACTCTTAATAAGTAATAATGATTTTAAAAATTTTAATCGATATTACTTATTAATATTACTAATGGTTTTAATGCTGTTTCCAGATTAAAATAATCCGAAGTATTCGGTGTTTGCGAACACAGAATAATGTTCGATATCCGAATGTTCATTGAAAGTATAGTTAATATAGTAATTTCTTTTTGCTATTCAAGGACAAAAGCCTTTATATAATTTCTAATGATATGGTTCTAGCCTCATGAAAAAGATTTCATCATCGCTGAAGTAACAGAACAAGTTGTCTCAGAACATAAGTGACTTTAAAGGAATTAATAGAAATATTTTTTGAAAAAATTAGACCGATTCCCCTGATAAACAGAGAAATTTTGGAAGGATAAGAACTAGTGCTTCCTAATGTTATATTCCTCAAACTTTTCATTGTTATTTTAAGTTTCAAAATTTATACAATTAAAAGGATAAAAAGTAATTGCGTTCAAAAATTAATTAATCAATATGGCTGCAAGACGATTGTCTCCTTCGAGACATCGTTAAGGAAAAGAAACAGGATAATCGTTTCCTTCGGGACTTTATTAACACAAAAACTAACAGCAGCATTAAAATAAAGTTGATGATTAAATGACATTCATTCCCTGACATATTACGCTTCAGTCTTGCTTTTTTTTTCATACTTATGGGAAAATGTTACTCTGAAAACAATTTTTTTCTTTTTTTTTATGTTTACAAAAATTATGTTAAGAATTTAGAGAAAAATGACAGCTGTCCAGTAAATGCTGTCAGTTTGAAGAAAGCATGAAATTGTACGTCAAACGTGGCAAATGAGGTACGTTCATAATACATAATTAGTTTTACAAATATTCAGATCTTGGTGCAATAGCTGTTGCACTGTTATGCAAAAAGGCATGAAAATAAAATTTATTACGATTATATATATTAAATTCAGCAATACGGAAATAATATCACTCCATCTTAAATAGGACGGACAAGCTATAATCATTACCTCTCGTGGGAGGCCCCACCAGTGGCCGAGAGTTTCTGCTCTCGAAGTTGGTAAACGCGAGGTGCTGGGTTCGAACCCAATCGCGCCCGTCGCCGAGTTAGGTTTCCTTAGAAAGACCCCCATGGAGGGCATTCCCCCTCCCCTTACGGCCCATATTCCTCGTGTTGATAATTGGCCGTCATAAACACAATCAACTAACCTCTCGTGGGATATCATTGATTTAATTATGTATGATAGAATTTAATAGAATGAAAAAAACTTTTATTAATATCTTTTTAAATTTTGATTAGATTTTCATAAAATTGGAAATGATTCGACAAAGTTCTGCTACGATTATATACAATTAAATTTCAAACCATTCGGTTGGTAGTTTTGACGCTGTTATATGCGACCAGGCGGACCAGCCGAACACATTAGGTGCTACGTATTTATATAATTATGAACACACCTAAAAATAAATAAAAAAATATAGATTAGATAGAATTGAAAATAAAGATAATAACAGAAACAATAAGAATTAACAATAAAATATCTGAACGAAGTCTAATGCCAAATTTTGGAGTGATATCATTAGGAACCAATGCTTTCTAGCGATATGTTTCTCAAATGTTTTACCGTTAATTGGAGTTATAAAATATTAAGCAATTAATGGCATAAAAAAGAAATCCAGTTCAAAAACTAATCGGATGTGGCAATCCCAAAACATTCGTCTATCTCATACATGTTAATACTTCCTGAAAAATGCATTATAGCAGCGCCACCGGTTAGGTGATTTACACCAAAATCTTATCAGCAACATCTTATGTCAACTTCTAATTGAATTTGAAGTTTGATGAAAATCCGTACATTAGCTTTTGAGATACAGCAATTGCGGAAATCGTGAAAAGTTCTGCATAGCAGTGACACCTATTGGGTAATTTGCACCAAAAACTTATCAGGATCAATTTGTATCAGGGTCTAACTATAAATCTAAAGTTTGATGAAAATTCATGCATTACTGAGATACAGCTATTGCGGAAATCGTGAAAAGTTTTGCATAGCAGTAACACCTGTTGGGTAATTCACACCAAAAACTTATCAGGATCAATTTATATCAGGGTCTAACTATAAATCTAAAGTTTGATGAAAATTCATGCATTATTGAGATACAGCTATTGCGGAAATCGTGAAAAATACAGCATAGTAGTGCCACCTATTGTGCGATTTACCCCAAAACGTTATCAGCACCAAATTATGTCAAGGACTAACTGAATCTGAAATTTTCTGAAAATCCATGCTTTCGTTCTTGAGATATAGCTTATGGGGAAATCATGAATAATGCAGCATAGCAGTGCCACCTGCTAGGCGATTTACACCAAAAAGTAATCGGCACCAATTTATATCAGGGAATAACTGAATATAAAGTTTTATTAAATTCCATTCATTAGTTCTTGAGATAGAGCGCCCAAAAAATTTGTGTCACACACAGACAGACATTTTGTAAAAATATATTTTTCGGTATCTCTGACCCCTAAAACGCGCAAATCCGTCGAAAACCGGAATTTTTTACGAATCCAATACTTTCTTCTTGTAAAGATAGAAGAAAGTAATAAAATAATCCAACTTGGCTGCAAGGTTATTGTTTTCTTGCGGACATCATTAACTGGAGTTAACTGGAAAAGAAACGGGACTACGTTAACTCTACGGGACTACGTTAACTACTAACAGCAGCATTAAAATATAGTTAATAGTTAAACATTATTCATTCACTGACATATTACGTTGCAGTCTTGCTTTTTTTATATTTATCTAAAAATGTTGCTTTAGTCTAAACAATTTTTTTAGTTTTATGTTTACACAAATTATATTAAGAATTTAGTGAAAATGATAACTATCCAGTACATGCTGTCCATTTGCAAAAATGAATAATAAAATATAGATTAGACAGAATTCAAAATATGGATAACCATAGAAATAATATGAACTAACAATAAAATATCCAAAAGAAGTCTAAAGCCAAATTTTAGAAGGATATAAATCAGAACCAATCCTTTCTAGCGATATGTTTTTCAAACTTTTTGCCGTTAATTGGAGCTATAAAACATTACACAATTAAAGCCATAAAAAAGAATTATATTTCAAAAATAAATTAAACCAACATGGCTGCAAGATCATTGTTCCCTTGGAGACATCGTTAATTGGAATTAGCTGGAAAAGTAACAGTATAATCGCTTCTTTCGGGGCTACATTAACTCGAAAATTAACAGCAGCATTAAAATATAGTTAATACTTAAAAGATATTCATTCAATGAATTATTACGTTGTAGTCTTGCTTTTTTATACTTATCGAAAAATGTTGCTTTAGTCTGAAAACATTTTTTAAATGTTTACACTAATTGTATATTAAGAATTTGGTGAAAAATGATAGGTGTCCAGTAAGTACAAAAATGAATAATAGAATACAAATTAGATGGAATTGGAAATATAGGTAATAATAGAAACAAAATAAGGATTAACAAAAAAATATCTGAATGAAGTCTAAAGCCAAATTGTGGAATGATATATCAGTAGGAACTAATGCTTTCTAGCGATAGCTTTTCAAACATTTTACCGTTAATTCGAGTTATAAAATACTATGCAAATAAAAGCATAAAAGAGCAATAGAGTTAAAAAATAAATTTGCAATATTATTGTTTTCTTGGCGACATCATTGACTGGAGTCAATTGGAAAAGAAACAGGATAATCGTTTCTTTCGGAACTTCTCAAAAACTAACTGCAACATTAAAATATAGTTAATAGATAAACAATATTCATTCACTGACGTGTTGCGCTGCAGTCTTGCTTTTTTTATATTTATCGAAAAATGTTGCTTTAGTCTGAAAATATATTTTTTTTTATGTTTACACAAATTATATTAAGAATTTAGTGAAAATGATAACTGTCCAGTACATGCTGTCCATTTGCAAAAATGAATAATAAAATATAGATTAGATAGAATTGAAAATATAGATAATGGTAGAAATAATAGGAACTAACAATAAAATATCCGAAAGAAGTCTAGAGCCAAATTTTAGAAGGATATAAATAAGATCCAATTCTTTCTAGCGATATGTTTTCCAAACTTTTTTCCGTTAATTGGAGCTATAAAACATTATGCAATTTAAGTCATAAAAATAAGTACAGTTCAAAAATAAATTAAACCAACATGGCTGCAAGATCATTGTTTCCTTGGAGACATCATTAACTGGAATTAACTGGAAAAGAAACAGGATAATCGTTTCCTTCGGGGCTTCATTAACTCGAAAATTAACAGCAGCATTAAAATATAGTTAATACTTAAAATATATTCATTCAATGAATTATTACGTGGCAGCCTTGCTTTTTTATACTTATCGGAAAAAGTTGCTTTAGTCTGAAAACATTTTTTTTTTTTTAATGTTTACACTGATTGTATATTAAGAATTTGGTGAAAAATTATAGGTGTCCAGTAAGTACAAAAATGAATAATAAAATACAAATTAGATAGAATTGAAAATATAGATAATAATAGAAACAAAATAAGAATTAACAATAAAATATCTGAAAGAGGCCTAAAGCTAAATATTGGAATGATTTATCAGTAGGAACTAATGCTTTCTAGCGATAGTTTTTCAAACTTTTTACCGTTAATTGGAGTTATAAAATACTATGCAATTAAAAGTATAAAAGATCAATAGAGTTAAAAAATAAATTTGCAAGATTATTGTTTCCTTGGCGACATCATTGACTGGAGTCAATTGGAAAAGAAACAGAATAATCGTTTCTTTCGGAGCTTCATTAACTCAAAAACTAACAGCAACATTAAAATATGGTTAATAGTTAAACAATATTCATTTACTGACGTATTGCGCTGCAGTCTTTTTTTTTTTTTTTTTATTTATCGAAAAATGTTGCTTTAGTCTGAAAATATATTTTTTTAATGTTTACACAAATTATATTAAGAATTTAGTGAAAATGATAATTATCCAGTACATGCTGTGCATTTGCAAAAATCAAATATTAAAATATAGATTAGATATAATTTAAAATATAGATAATCTTAGAAATAATAAGAACTAACAATAAAACATCCGAAAGAAGTCTAGAACCAAATTTTACAAAACTTAAATAAGATCCAATTCTTTCTAGCGATATATTTTTCAAACTTTTTGCCGTTAATTTGAGCTATAAAACATTATGCAATTCAAGACATAAAAAATAATTACAGTTCAAAAATAAATTAAACCAACATGGCTGCAAGATCATTGTTTCCTTGGAGACATCATTAACTGGAATTAACCGCTGTCAATTTGCAAAAATGAATAATAATATATAGATTAGATAGAATTGAAAATATAGATAATCATGGAAATAATAAGAACTATCAATAAAATATCCTAAAGAAGTCTAAAATCAAATTTTGGAAGGATATAAATGAGAACCAATGCTTCCTAGCGATATGTTTTCAAACTTTTTGCCGGTAATTGGAGTTATAAAATATTATGCAATTAAAAGCATAAAAAAGGATTACAGTTCAAAAATAAATTAAACCAACATGGCTTTAAGATCATTGTTTCCTTGGAGACATCGTTAACTGGAATTAACCGGAAAAGAAACAGGATAATCGTTTTCTTCGGGGACTCATTCACTCAAAAACTAACAGCAGCATTAAAATATAGTTATTAGTTAAACAATATTCATTCACTGACGTATTACGTTGCAGTCTTGCATTTTTTATATTTATCGAAAAATGGTTTTCCAGTTTGAAAACAATTTTTTTTTAATGTTTACACAAATTATATTAATAATTTAGTGAATAATGATAACTATCGAGTAAATGCTGTCAATTTCCAAAAATGAATACTAAAATATAGATTAGATAGAATTGAAAATATAGATAATCATGGAAATAATAAGAACTAACAATAAAATATCCTAAAGAAGTCTAAAGTCAAATTTTGGAAGGATATAAATGAGAACCAATGCTTTCTAGCGATATGTTTTTCAAACTGTTTGCCGTTAATTGGAGTTATAAAATATTATGCAATTAAAGGCATAAAAAATGATTACAGTTCAAAAATAAATTAAACCAACATGGCTTTAAGATCATTGTTTCCTTGGAGACATCGTTAACTGGAATTTAACTTGAAAAGAAACAGGATAATCGTTTCCTTCCGGGCTTCATTAACTCAAAAGTTAACAGCAGTTGTAAAATATAGTTAATACTTAAACGATATTCATTCAATGAATTATTACGTTTCAGACTTGATTTTTTATACTTATCGAAAAATGTTGCTACAATCTGAAAACATTTTTTTTTATGTTTACACTAATTGTATATTAAGAATTTGGTGAAAAATGACAGGTGTCCAGTAAATGCAAAAATTAATAATAAAATATAGGTTAGATAGCATGAAAAACATAGATAACGATAGAAATAATAAGAATTAACAATAAAATATCTGAAAAAAGTCAAAAAGCCAAATTTTGGAATGATATCAATAGGAACTAATGCTTTCTTGCGATAGTTTTTCAAACTTTCTCAAAGTTTTTCAAAGTGTTACTCTTTTATACATGTAGAAAAATGATATTTCAATCTCCAAAATATAACTTAAATCTTTACTGCTCACATTCTCAAAATAAATTAAGAATACAATGGAAGTTTAACTAATTTTAACTAATTCAGTTTTAATTAAATTAAGTGAAAAGTTAAAAATATAGCGGAGATTTTACTTTACGTTTTCTCAAAATAAATTAAGAATTTAGTAAAAGAATGACAGCTATCCAGTTACCGTTAATTGGAGTTATAAAATACTATGCAAATAAAGCATAAAAGAGCAATAGAGTTAAAAAATAAATTTGCACGATTATTGTTTCGTTGGAGACATTATTAACTGGAATAAACTGGAAAAGAAACAGGATAATCGTTTCCTTCGTGAAATCATTAACTCGAAAACTAACAGCAGCATTAAAATTTAGTTAATAGTTAAAAACGATATTCATTGACTCACATAATACGTCTTAAGTCTTGCTTTTTTATACTTATCGAAAAATGCTGCTTTTGTCTGAAAATATTTTTTTATGTGTGTGTTTTCACAAATTATATCAAGAATTTAGTGAAAAATGATAGAAATCCAGTAAATGTAGACAATTTTCAAAATTTAATAAGGAAATATAGATTAGATAGAATTGAAAATATAGATAAATATAGAAATAATACACATAATAAGAATTAACAATAAAATATCTGAAAGAAGTCTTAAACAAAATTTTGCAATGTTATCTATAAGAACCAATGCTTTCTATTAATATGTGTTGCAAACTTTTTACAGTTATTTGGAATTATAAAATGTCATCCAATTAAAGGTATAAAAAAGGCAATGCGGTTCAAAAATAAATTAATCAATATGGCTGTAAGTTGCAAGACGATTGTCCCTTTGGAGACATCATTAACTGGAAAAATAACAGGATAATCGTTTCCTTCGGGGCTTCATTAACTTGAAATCTAAGAACTACATCAAAATATAGTTAATAATCAAACAACATTCAGTCACTCACATACATGGTGTGTTCATAAAGTTTCAAGACTGGCCTGAGAATACAAAATTTATTTAACATTTTTTAACAACGAACTAAAATTTTTCGAAATATGACCCTTGGGCCTCAAAACACCGCTGCCAGCGTTTTTTCCCTGGAAGACCTCATCGAAGCTGCCTGGATCGCTGGAATCCTGTCGAATAGCTTCCCTTCAGGTCTTTCTTGATTTGGCGGAACAAAAAAAGATCGCTGGGAGCGAGGTCGGGGCTGTAGGGGGCTCAAAATCCTTCAAATGGTGGAACACTCTAGCATAAAACTGACCTTGCCCGGCGTGTCCGCCCGGACATCAGAGACGATTGGATTGTTCACCAAGACAATGCACACTTTCACACGTCGCTTGCCGCCGCCGACGTTTTGGCTAAATTTAACGTGGCAATATTCTCGCAAGCCCCCTACAGTCCCGACCTCGCTCCCGGAGCCTTTGTTTTGTTCCTCCGGTTCAAGAAATACCTGAAAGGGAAGCGATTCGACACAATTCCAGCGATTCCAGCTCGACGATGTCCCTTAACAGCCTTGCGCGCGAAGGCTTCCAAGGAGACTATGAACAATGGAAAAAATGCTGGCAGCGATATGTTGATGCACAAGGGTCGTATTTCGAAGAAGTTTAGTTCGCTGTACAAAATGTTTAATAAATTTTTTGTATTATCAGACCAATCTTGAACCTTTGTGAACACACCATGTATTACGTTTCAGTGTTATGCTTTTATACATGTCGAAAAATGATATTTAAATCTCGAAAATATAACTTAAATCTTTACTGCACATTTTCTCAAAATAAATTAAGAATACAATGGAAGTTTAACTATTTTTAGCCTATTCAGTTTTAGTTAAATTGAGTGAAAAGTTTAAAATATAGCGTAGTTTTACTTTACGTTTTCTCAAAATAAATTAAGAATTTAGTAAAAAATGATAGCTATCCAGTATATGTGTCAATTTGCAAAAATTAATAATAAAATATAGATTAGATTGAATTGAAAATATATATAAATATAGAAATGATACACATAATAAGAATTAACAATAAAATATCTTAAAGAAGTCGTAAACAAAATTTTGTAATGTGATTAATAAGAACCAATACTTTCTTAGTGATGTGTTTCGCAGACTTTGGTATTATAAAATATTATACAATTAAAAGCATAAAAAAAGCAGTGCAGTTGAAAAATAAATTAATCAATATGGCTGCAAGACGACTGTTTCCTTGGAGACATCATTAGCTGGAAAAGTAACAGGATAATCGCTGCCTTCGGGGCTTCATTAACTTGAAAACTAAGAACCACATCAAAATATAGTTAATAATCAAACGACACTCAGTTCCTCACACATTACGTTTCAGTGTTACTCTTTTATATATGTCGAAAAATGATATTTTAATCTCCAAAATATAACTTAAATCTTTACTGCTCACATTCTCAAAATAAATTAAGAATACAATGGAAGTTTAACTAATTTTAACTAATTCAGTTTTAATTAAATTAAGTGAAAAGTTAAAAATATAGCGGAGATTTTACTTTACGTTTTCTCAAAATAAATTAAGAATTTAGTAAAAGAATGACAGCTATCCAGTATATGCTGTCAATTTGCAAAGATTAATAATAAAATATAAATTAGATTGAATTGAAAATATAGATAAATATAGAAATGATACACATAATAAGAATTAACAATAAAATATCTGAAAGAAATCTTAAACAAGATGTTTTGGAATGTCATAAATAAGAAATAATACTTTTTAGTAATATGTTTCGCAAACGTTATACAGTTATTTGGAGTTATAAAATATTACGCAATTAAAGGCATAAAAAGGGGCAATGCAGTTCAAAAATAAATTAATCAATATGGCTGCAAAACGATTGTCTCCTTGGAGACATCATTAACTGGAAAAGAAACATGATAATTCTTCCCTCCGAGGCTTCATTAACTTGTAGACTAACAGCCACATTAAAATATAATTACTAATTAAACGAAATTCCTTCATCGTCATATTACGTTTCAGAATTTATTTATATATACCGAAAAATGTTGCTTTATAAATTTTATGTTATGTTTACGCAAATTATATTAAGAATTTACCGAAAAATGATAGCTATTCAGCAGATGATGGCAATTTGTTAAAATGAATAAGAAAACATAGATTAGACAGAGATAAAAATACAGATAATGATAGAAATAATAATAAAAAAGGAAAGTGCCCAGCTAAACTGATGGCATTGAACTCACAGGCTATTCGCACTAATTGTATATTATAGTCTTATTTTAAAGAATAATGCTCCTCAAAAAAATAAGTGAAGGGGAATTAGCCCCCGTTTCCCCCTTATAATTAACCAGTGAACCTCCAAATCTAATCAGGGAAGCTCCTTAACATAATAAACCGGTATACCAAATTTGGAGCAAATCTAATAATTCTGCATGAAAAACCCATTTATCTAAATTAAGGAGAGGGGGGGGTCTACCCTCCTTTCCTCCCTTTATACTTAACTAATGAACCTCCAAATTTAATCAGGGAAACTCCTTAACATAATAAACCGGTATACCAAATTTGAAGCAAATCGAATAATTCTGCATGAAAAACCCGTTTATCTGAATTAAAGGGGGTGGACTAGCTCCCCTTTTCCCCCTTTATCCTTAACCAATGAACCCCCAAAACTAATCAGGGAAGTTCCTTAACGTAATAAACCGGTATACCAAATTTGGAGCAAATCGAATAATTCTGCATGAAAAACCCATTTATCTAAATTAAGAGGGGTGGGCTAACCTCCCTTTTCCACCCTTTATCCTTAACCAATGAACCCCCAAAACTAATCAGGGAAGTTCCATAACATAATAAAGCGGTATACCAAATTCGGAGCAAATCGAATCATTCTGCATGAAAAACCGATTTATTTCAATTAAGGGGGGGGGGGGGTGGACTAACCCCCCTTTTCCCCCTTTAACCTTAACCAATAAACTCCCAGAACTAATCAGGAAGCGCCTTATCACAATGAACCAAGAAAAATTTTTTGAAGCAAATCGGATGTTTCTATCAAGAGTTATCGCGTTACGTACGTACGTACATACATACATACATACATACAGAACGGGCGGGTACATTAGCTCTCAGGCTTTGATAGCCTGTGCAAATTAACTGTAAAAAGTAACAATAAAATATCTGAAAGAAGTCCAAAGCCAAATTGTGGAATGATATCAATAGGAACCAATTCTTTCTGGCGATGTTTCTCAAAATTTTTACCGTTAATTAGAGTTATAAACTATTATGCAATTACAGGCATTAAAAATCATTATAGTTCAAAAATAAATTTATCCAACATCGCTTCAAAATGATTGTCTGCTTGGAGACATCATTAACTGGAATTAACAGGAAAAGAAACTGGATACTCGTCTCCTTCCTTTAACTCGAAAACTAACAGCAGCATTCAAATATAGTTATTAGTTAAACTATATTCATTCCCTGACATATTACGTCGCAGTTTTTTTTTTTTTTTATACTTATGAAAAAATGTTGCTTTAGCATGAAAATATTTTTTTTTATGTGTGTGTTTTCACAAATTATATCAACAATTTAGTGAAAAATGATAGTAGTATCCAGTAAATGTAAACAATTTGCAAAATTGAATAAGAAAATATAGATTAATAGAATTCAAAATATAGATAAATATAGAAATGATACACATAGAATAACTTGAGGTGAGATGTCGTGTTGTACAAGATGCCGAATCACGTAGTTTTCATATGCGCAGGCGCTGTACGGAAACTCAGCTCAGTTGTAAGGAAGAGGGTTCACTGGTGATACTTTAATTCCCTTTTGCGGTCTTTAAAAAAATTTTTAACTGGTACTTTTTTATTGCTATTTCGTCTTAACACTTCTGGTAAGTGTCAAAAATCTTTTACGTGACTTCTTTATTTGCCTATATAAATCTTAGTGTAAACACCAGTGAAATAAAGCTGGTGTTTTTAGAGAGCACTGGTATCCGGCCTTTCTGCAAATCATAAATGGCGGTCGGTTCCCGCTTCTTCACGTCAGTGGGGGTACCGGCGTCTTGTAGAATACTTTGGGGTGAGTCGACGAAAATTTTTGGAGGCAATATGCCGGTTGTTTTTCCTTGGGGTAAGATGCCGGTTATTTTCCGTTGCGGCCAAATGCCTGGTTACTTCTTCATTGTTTAAATTAATCTTGTCTATTAACTAACTTGTCAAGGATTTTAATCACATAATTTAAATCAGTGATTAAATCGTGATTTTAATCAACTGATTAAAAAATATTCATTGATTAAGGGGTCAGGTAACCTTTGAAGCGTCCAAAAATCGAATCTTTTTTAAATAGCTTATAATTAAATATGATTCTTTGTTAACATTTAAAATCAAACCCCATACAAAAATTCGCATTAGAAGAGAAGTTATGTCTAAAACACTTTGAGCTTTTGCTATATGATGCGCGGGTTTTTCAATCTTTAAAGCCAATTTTCTCAAAGCAGCGATTTTGATCATTGCGAGCACGATTTCTGAAAAACGGTTGCCTTGAATTTCACGAAATTTTTGGTGGATGTATTAAACGTTCAGAAGCACAAAATGACCTATTATTATGTTTCTCAAGTGAGAAGTTTAGAATTCACGGCTACTTTTGTATAAAATAAATCTCGATATTTCGAATTACTCTAAAAAAGAAAAAAATTCTCGAGATCTACAAGTTTTATTCTTTTCATTGTAGGTCATTTTGAAAGCACTTTATATCTGTACTCATTAAAAAAATCTTGGCTTGTTTCAGCCATTGAAATGGAAAAAATCATGCCCGCAATGCATGCAAGAATAATTCTTTCGTAAAAATTGTATTATCTTTAAAAATAAATAAAAAAAACTATATATGCGTATACCTTTTCTAGCTACTTTTATTGCTAAAATAAATCATTCCTAACATGTGTTTTCAATTTTATAATTAAAAGTTAGTTAAAAAATGACTGCAATTCTTACAGAGGTCACTTTTCCATGTACTTTATTGGTTCAAAGGTTACCTGACCCCTTAAAATCATAAATTTTCTAAATGTTTAAAACGACATAAAGAAATATTAAAATCTAAGATGAACATAATTTGAAAGGTTTCTGTATGTATTCTGCCTTTTAAATAAACTTTATTGGCCTTATAAATAATTGGTAACTAAATATTAATTTTAATCATTGTTAAAAGTTTATGTTAAATGCAGTTATAAATAATTTTAATAAATGTAAATATCGGTAGTATGTAATATAGTTTTAGATAACTAGGGTCTTCTGCCCTCTACGAGCTACGCTCCCCAACCTCCATCAAGACACCGAGGACTCTAAAAACATGCTAATTTAATCTGCTTTCAAAATATAACGGATTAAATTTCCTACCAAGGTTCAGAAGATGAGGATTTTTTTTTTAAGTGAATGAGAATCTGTGTTCAGAGTGTCTAGCAGAGTGCAATAAAGCCTCTGAAAAATGTCATTTGATCAAATGCATTTAGTGAAATTGCTAGCTATATAAAGGTTACTCAAATTTACTAAAAAAATGTGCAGTCTGTGACAGATCTGAGTTATAGCTGAAAAGAACAAAGGGGCATATGAAAAACACCAACAAAAAATCTGTACTCTAAAGCACTTTATCACAGTGGCTTTATCGTATTTAAACTTATTATAATGTTTAAAAATAGCCATACTGAAGAGCCACAATTCTTTTAAATGTTAAGTAGAACATAACTTTTCTTTCAAATATTAGTTTGTCCTTTTATTAAATTGCCAACGTTTGTTACATTCATATTTTTGTAATTTCCTAATATTAAGTAAGGCAACAACTTTAGTATGTCTATAATATTAAAGTTACTTTTATTCATCCCATTATATTTTTAAACTGCTTCACAAAAATTATTTTTTACATTGAAACTCCACAAGGCATCTTATCCTAGATAGTGGGTCATCTTACCCATAGGTATGGGTAAGATGCCGAAATGCAGGTGTTTACAAAAACAAAATTTTTGATGCTTTATATAATATCTGTAAAATGAAATAAGATTTTAAATGATACATAAGGGTGCAAACTTCAACAAGAAATTAATGCATGACAAATAAAAACAAAAGGCGATTTTTAAAACAATAAAGTCAAAAACTACGGCATCTTCACCCAATTTACCCTAATAAGAATTAACAATAAAATATCTGAAAGAAATCCTAATCAAAATTTTGGAATGTCACCAATAAGAACCAATACTTTCTATAGTGATATGCTTCGCAAACTTTTTACAGCTATTTGAAAGTATAAAATATTATGAAATTAAAGGTACAAAAAAAGAGGAATGCAGTTAAAAAATAAGTTAATCAATATGACTGCAAGACGATTGTTTCCTTGGAAACATCATTAACTGAAAAAGTAACAGGATAATCGTGGGTTTCGGGGATTCATTAACTTGAAAACTAAGAACCTCACCAAAATATAGTTAATAATCAAACGACACTCAGCCACTGACATATTACGTTTCAGCGTTATTTTTTATACTTGTCGAAATATGTTATTTCAATCTCGAAAATATAACTTACATGTTTACTTTCCGTTTTCTCAAATTAAATTAAATTAAGAATACAATAAAAGTTTAGCTAATTTTAACTAAATCAGTGTTAGTTGAATTCATCGAAAAGTTTAAAATTTAGCGAAGTTTTTACTTTACTTTTTCTCAAAGTAAATTAAAAAATCTGTGAAAAATGAACCATTGAATGCTGACAAGTTGCAAAAAATAAATAAGAAATTATTGATTTGATATGATTTAAAATATAATAAATATAGATAGAAGATAAATATAGAGAACATTAACAATAAATAATCTGGCATAAGTCTAGACTAAAATTTTGTACATTTAAAAACGATATTATTTCATATATAGACACCTACACTACGGAAATTTCCCAGACAGACAAGAAAGAAACATTAACGTAATTTGAGCTTTCAGATCAAGGAATTGGAAATTAATAGTATAAATAGTGAACATTTACACATAAAGAATAAAAATACTGTAGCTATTTATTTATTTGTTTTTTAATTTCATTAACATCATTCTGTAGTTTAGATAATCGTATCGTATGATTATTCACTTTGATTTCTTACTTTACAATGCCATTAGCACTATTTCTACCGGTGCCAAATAACACCTTATAAAAGATTTTTATTTATGGTTTTTCATCCGTAATTTTTAGATTGAAACAATAACAAATCATTTTTAATGCATTGAAGAAAATTTTATGCATATTATATTCAAAAACTACGAGCAAAATAAACATAAATTAAAATTTAAAAAAGTTGTCATTTGACACCGGTAGAAATAGTGTTAATATAGCTTCAAAACAACCCACCGTGGTCTATTTAAAAAATTGCTCATTTTTTGAAAAATGTGTTTAAAAATTCAAACCCTCCTTCTTTTACCCATTTTTTTTTTTTTTTACTTCTATTACTTTTTAGGTTTTATCCCGAAAAACATGTTTTACAAAATGTCTGTGTGCCTGTATGCGACACAAATTTTTTGGGCGCTGTATCTCAAGAACTAATGAACAGAATTTAATAAAACTTTAGATTCAGTTAGTCCCTGATATAAATTGGTGCTGACTACTTTTTGGTGTAAATCACCTAGCAGGTGGTGCTGCTATGATGCATTATTCATGATTTCCACAATAGCTATATCTCAAGAACTAAAGCACGGATTTTCAGAAAACTTCAGATTCAGTTAATCCTTGATATAATTTGGTGCTGATAACTTTTTGGTGTAAAGCGCCTAATACGTTGCGCTTCTATGCTGCATTATTCATGATTATCGCAATAGCTCTATCTCAAGAACTAATGCACGAATTTTCATCAAACTTCAGATTCAGTTAGTCCCTGATATAATTTATTGTTGTTTAGTTTTTGGTGTAAATCGCCATGTAGGTGGCGCTACTATGCTGCATTTTTTACGATTTCTGCAATAGCTGTATCTCAAAAACTAATGCATGAATTTTCATCAAACTTTAGATTCAGTTAGTCCCTGATATAAATTGATCCTGATAAGTTTTTGGTGTAAACTGCCCAATAGGCGCCCCTGCTATGCAGAACTTTTCACGATTTTCGCAATAGCTCTACCTCAAAAACTAATGCACGGATTTTCATCAAACTTCAAATTCAATTAGAAGTTTACATAAGTTGTTGCTGATTAGATTTTGGTATAAATCACGTAACCGGTGGCGCTGCTATGCTGCATTTTTCAGGAAGTATTAATATGTATGATATAGAAGAAAGTTTTGGAATTGCCACATCCGACTAGTTTATATATTAAAATTTCTAATTTAAAAATAATCTTAAATGCTTGCCATTAGATTAGCCATATAGCATTCATGTTTTCATATTTCTGAGTTTTCATTTGAATTAAAATTTAATTCGTTACTGTCTAAGTTGTTTCAAAGTTTGAATTTCAGCGAGAATATTTTTATAATGTCAAGACAGAAGTTTTGTCTCTTAATACAAAAAAAATAATCGGTAGCAAGTGCGAGTTTTACTCGCGCAAAAAGGAGTTCGTGGAACAAAAACCTTGTATAAAGTTTAAATTTCGCATTGTGTCAAGCGCAATTTGATAGAAGGTCGCAAAGATACAACGCCGCCTAGGTCCGTGTTCCCTAGGTAGGTATTTCATTAATATACCGGCTAACCACAGACAAATTCTTTCGAAAATCGTTTTGAACAATCCTTGGCGTATTCTGCGTCTATAGGTACCTCGAGCACCCCTCAACTATGCCGCTGGATGCCCGCAAAGTAAAGTTTGTGTGTAGTGAAAAAATGCGATTTTCTAAAAAAAAACCTATGTGACCTTTGATAATCACCATAGTTTTCCTGCTGGGTTTAAATAAACTACTACTACCCCTAATTTTTTCATAATTTTAGTTTCAGTAGATTCTGAAATAGGGGTGGGGGTGGGGTATATTTTTGCAGTACGTTTTCGACTATGTCTCTGGAAATATAATGTCTAAAATTAAAAGAGATATATTTTTTTAGTTCGGTGTTACGAGGTCTTTCGAATGATACTCCACACGATAAACAAACAAAAAATCAAGTAACATAATTAGCTCCCCTAAATTTTCCCTAAAAGTAGTATTTGTGAATGGCTAATTATCTATAAATATGTGTGTCAATAGCCTTTATAACTCTGGCAAGTTTGAACGTTCCACGTTCCATAATTTTCGAGAAAAACGGCTGTGACAGACGAACAGACAAATAATCTTATAATGGTTCCGTTTTTACTTTTTTTAAGTACGGAACCCTAAAAATATAGAGCTTACTAAATACACCTTTAAAAATGCTGGCGATTCGAAAGAAATGATCATTTTTCATAGGGTGCAAAAGGATATGGCTCCTTATGTGCCTGATTAACCTTTTATGTACTGAATTATGAATTCATGTAAATTTTATATTCTAAAGCATTTTTCGTGAATTTTCCAAACTACATTAGGAGATTTTCATAATCAGTTAATAAATTTTAGAAGGATTTTAGAAGGATTGAAGGATTTAGAAGGATTAATTAAATTTCAATTTATAGGGATTTTATGCAATACTTATAACCCCCACTCAAATCTTTTATTTTAAATATTTTTCTTGGTATTTTGTAGAATTAGGAAATATACAAATATAATGGTTTTACAATAGAAATATAGAAATATTTTCAAATTAAAAAAATCCCCCCCCCCCTCCAACGCCAAGAAAGCTGAAAAGATACAAGGCAAAAAGAATCACCCTTTTAAAAATATTTTTCTTTGGTGTAACCAATAATGCTTTTGGAACAAGATAAAGTAATGCATCTATAACTCATTCTAAACTGTATTACTACTAGTCAATATATTAAATGAATTTTATAACAAGTTATTTTAATGGTACTTATAAGTACCGTCAGTAGATAAAGGGTTAAAGAGGAGAAGAAAGCTGGTGATATGGCTAATTATGAGAGCAGAAGGAAGTCTTCCTTTTGTCCTCGTACTGGTAAGACGTAGTACAGATATTATGTATACATCAATCATAATGCTCTATAGGGAGAAGTTAACATCTACTCTAGGCACAGAAAAATTAGCTCTGTTCGTACTCCAACAGCAGACAAAAAAAAAAAAAAAAAAAAAAAAAAAAAAAAAAAAAAAAACTAGACTGTATCGTTTCGCAGCGGAATGGAATAGTGACTAGAAACGATGGGGATATACGCACCTGCAAAGAAGAACCATTAAGACTAGTTAACTGATTTTGGGAGAAAGAATGAAACTGTCCTATAAAAGCTGTCCTATAATTTTAGTTATAGAACGTTGTGTGACATCGTACTTTCGACACATAAAGACTGGGAGGCAATCGGTAGATATTTCCGGACAGTACAATAGCCTTTATTTGTTAAAAGGAATTCAGGGAGAGGATAACAAGGTTTACATTTCACCTTGAGAAATCTCCAAGGGTGTGCGAAAGTGTAAATTTTTACATCTTGGAGCAATGGACCACAAGCATTATTGACGTCATATAACGTCACGATGGATTATACCCAATCAACTTCTTGATTTTTCCCACAAGCGCTCGCCAAAAGCCAATCAAATATCCCAATACTTGTGGGAAACATTGCAAGCTCCGCCCAGTGCGCGTGGTCAATTGCGGGGTTTGGATGAATACAAGTGTGATGTCATGACTGACTAATAGGAGGGAAGATCGTCAGGTCCCTGGCTGGGTGCAAGAGAAAAAAAAAAGAAGACGTCAATGTGTTTTAGCTAGGAAAGCTGGACTGTTAGACTCGGATTTTGGATAGTGATGTGTGTAGCGTCTTAATGGTGGATATGGAGTATGATTGTATACACTCATGTGGCGTGTTCTTTTTTGCGTAGGAATTTGTTAAGTAAAGTGAAAGTGCCTCACACTTCATTGTAATTTTATTTTTATTTTACCTTAACTTAATTGTCGTAATAAAGAACTCGGGAACGATATCATGTGTTATATTTGAACTTTATTTACCTACGAGCTGAGAAGGATGAAAGCATCGGTCACTTCAGCTGAATGTTAACGTTAACCCTTTATGTACTGAATTATGAATTCGCGAAAACTTTATCTTCTAAAGCATTTTTTGTGAATTTTTGAAACTACCTTAGAAGATTTACATAATCATTTAATAAATTTTAGAAGGATTTTAGAAGGATTGAAGGACCTAGAAAGATTAATTAAACTTGAATTTGGAATTTTATGCAATATTTATAACTTCACTCAAATCTTTTATTTTAAATATTTTTCTTAGTATTTTGTACAGTTAGGAAATGTACAAATATAATGTTCTTACAATAGAAATATAGAAATATTTCCGAATTGAAAAATCCCCCCCCCCCCCCCCCCCAACGCCAAGAAAGGATAAAAGATGCAAAGGTAAAAGAAATCATCCTTTTAAAACTATTTTTGTTATGTGTTAACCTATAATGCTTTTGGAACAAGATAAAGTAATGCATCTATAACTCATTCTAAACTGTATTACTACTAATCGATGTATTAAATGAATTCTATAACAAGTTATTGCAATGGCACTTATAAGTACCGTCAGTAGATACAGGGTTAACAGATTGAGCTGTGCAGTTTCCTTAGCTCCTTTTCATGCTGTTAGTATTACTTAATGCCGACTTTAAAAATTAGTATGTTTCAAATAAATTTGTTGTATCATCCTAAGAAAAGATGATTAGAATTGAGAGCTTACCAGTTTTTTATCTCTATTGTTTTTCCTTTTAATTTAAGGAATCTGTTTCTTAATGCGTACCTTCAAAGAATAAGACTTTTTAAGCTCCAGTTATTCTTAAAAAAGAATGGAAGATGATCTTTATTCTGTTCAATTCATAAAATTTTTAAAGGAAATTATGATATTAAAATAGGGCTACGGATCAAAGCCAGCAACGGAGAGTGGGAAGAGCATGGCCCGTCTCTAAATTTGAAAGTTTAATTCAGGTTACGTAGGACAACTGGGCCATGATTTTACAATGTGACTCTGGAGATTCTCGCAATTCAGCTTCAAAAGCTTATATTCATTTGAATTAAAGTCTGAACTTTTGTAAATGTGTTCAGTTAGGTTCCCTCTATCAGACAGAAATGTTCAAAATTACATTTTAATATCTAAAAATGAATAAATATATATATGTATTTCATCTTTCTTTCCTCATAGGTCCTTTCTTTCCTCATTGCCCCATAAAAATGGGGCAAGTGGACCAGGAGGGTCTATGTTCCACACGCGTTTGCTTTTTTAAATATTGGGTATCAAGTCCTGTTTGAAAAAATGTAAACAACTAAAAATAATTTAAACGAGGCAGATCATGTACATTATATATCAACTGAAGGGCATTGTAAGGGAAACGTTTACTGTCAATGCGTCTAAAAAAAGCACTAAAAGTGAAAATATTAAATTTATTTATACAAAAAACATAAAAATTAAGTAAGTACTTATTTACTTTAGTATAGGTAATAAGTATAAAAGTTACATGGGTATTTTAAGGAAAAAAATAACAAGTTAAATCTATGAACAAGCGGCTACGTAAGTACTTAAGGATCTCATTATTTTTTATTTACCTTAATGAAAGTTCAATCAGTCCAATAAACCTGTGGAGAATGTAACCATATTTTTATATTGAACAGAACTATTTTTTATTCGTTTCGACAATAATCTGATAATCTTACTTTCCCTTATGTACGCCTCTTCATCTGTATCATAAAATTTCGAGCTATAGCTATCACACTTAAGAAATTTGATTTGATTCCCCCAACATTCTTTCTTAAAATTTTATTAGGGAATTTTAGTAAGGTATTACATAATCTTCTTTACTGCAAGCAAAAAAAAAAAAAAAAACAATGGAGAAATTAATTTCCCGTAGTAAGAGAAACTCAAAAAGATATTTATAACTGTTGGTGTAACTAGATCCCATATGGTCCAGTTACCCCATTCTTGAAAATTTTATGGGGTAACTGGAACACCCGCGCCTTACATTTGAAATATGAAGTAAATATGCATAGATACCTAATAATATTAGCGTAGTTATGTGTCTAATCTTTAAATAAAAAGATTGTTTAATAAAAGTACTTACCGTATTCTAATAACAAACCGAGGAAGTTCAACCAAATGGACGTTGTTTTTAAAAAAAGAAACCTAAATTTTCGGCAACCTATCACAGCAAAGGCAGAGTTATGATTGAGTTGACACACGTTGTTTTACGAAGTAGAGATGGGGGTGCAATGTTGACAAATGCTAAAACTTAAAATATATCAACGGTTTTTTTTATAAAATAGCTTATGCCCAGTTACCTCGTGGTTCCAGTTACCCCAGCTTACCTTAACTATTTTTTTCTCTGATATAAAAATAAAATTAAGGAAGAAAAACAATTATTCTTCTAAAGTAATTTTAAATATTTAAATACCAATAGAAAAGCAAAATAAATATTTTAGTCATATGGGTCCTACTCGCCTGAACCAACGCGTAAGAGAATTTTTATTTCTGTTTTCTTTTTACGTTCATGTGTTTAACTTTCTTAAATGGTTCAGGAGTACTGCACTCCTGTGGTGAAAAATAGAATAGAATGTTTAAATTCTCGATTTTAACAAAAAACTAGTAGACGCTTACTTTTGAAGTTTTATTACTTATTTATTTTTAAATTTATCTATTACATTTTGTGTTAATAATTGGTGTAATAGATATACTGTACTACCGCAACATGTCAGTGAAACACAGATATGCACTTTTTGTAGCTATCTATATTATAAAGGACAAAGGCGTCTGTGCGTAATGCTGACGTCATTTTGGTGTTGGCAACAGCATACGATTAAATTTGACTTTTACCGCTATTTTTTTAAACATTTAAGCATCGTACATTTAAAATTTTTTTCCTGTTGAATAGGGGAAAATGCGCATTCAAATGCAAAATGATTTGTTTGAAAATTGTATCGCAATTTGATTGGAAAATGTATCGTCGTTTACTCGATTTCTATTGTTTTTAAAATAATTATTAAGCATGATTTTTTTAAATCTATCTCTATCACGTGCAGACGATAACGAAAAATAAATCCGTTTGCATTTAAATTAATATAAATAGCTCAGCATGTGTTTCCAACTTCCATAAAGAAATTAAAACATTCACCAATCTATACTCCTATTATAAAGAGGAAAAAATTGTTTATTTGTCGGAGGTAAGCTCTGGAACTACCGAACCGATTCCAAAAGTAATGGTATCAAAATGATGGTGTTGGTCCAACTTAGAACATAGGCTATATCTTATGTCAATGCCACTACCCCAAAGGGGGTGTAGGAGCAAAAAACGTTCTAAAAATGCGATTTTAGCGTTACTGAAGGGCCTAGAAATATGAAATTTTGAATATTAGTTACTTATAAGATATAAATGATGTCTAAGAACAGTTCTTAAACAATTCGAAATTTAAAAGGGGTGAAAATGTACAAAACGCGTTCTAAAAAACGTTCTAAATGGTAGTTTCTACACAATCTCGGGAAATACCGAACCGATTTAAAAAATATTGGTGTCAAAATGATGGTGACAACGCTTGCTCCAAGATAGGCTATGTTTTATGTCGGTGCCACTACCCCAAAGGTAGTGTAGGAGCAAAAAACGTTATAAAAATGCAATTTTAGCGTTACTGAAGGGCCTAGAAATATGATATATTAGCTACTAATAAGATATAAATGATGTCTAAGAACAGTTCTTAAACAATTCGAAATTTAAAAGGGGTGAAAATGCGCGAAAAGCGTTCTAAAAAACGTTCTAAATGGTAGTTTCTACGCAATCTCAGGAAATACCAAACCTGTTTAAAAAATATTGGTGTCAAAATGATGGTGACAACGCTTGCTCCAAGATAGGCTATGTTTTATGTCGGTGCCACTACCCCAAAGGGGGTGCAGGAGCAAAAAACGTTCTAAAAATGCGATTTTAGCGTTACTGAAGGGCCTAGAAATAATTTTGAATATTAGCTACTAATAAGATATAAATGATGTCTAAGAACAGTTCTTAAATATTTCGAAATTTAAAAGGGGTGAAAATGCGCGAAAAGCGTTCTAAAAAACGTTCTAAATGGTAGTTTCTACACAATCTCAGGAAATACCAAACCGATTAAAAAAATATTGGTGTAAAATGATGGTGACAACGCTTTCTCCAAGATAGGCTATGTTCTATGTCGATGTCACTACCCAAAGGGGGTGCAGGAGCTAAAAACGTTCTAAAAATGCGATTTATGTGTTACTGAAGGGCCTAGAAATATGAAATTTGAAATATTAGCTACTTATTAGATATAAAAGATTTCTAAGAACAGTTCTTAAACAATTCGAAATTTGAAAGGGGTGAAAATGCGCGAAAATCGTTCTAAAAACGTTCTAAATGGTAGTTTCTACACAATCTCAGAAAATACCAAACCGATTTAAAAAATATTGGCGTGAAAATGATGGTGACAACGCTTGCTCCAAGATAGGCTATGTTTTATGTCGGTGCCACTACCCGAAAGGGGGTGCAGGAGCAAAAAACGTTCTAAAAATGCGATTTTTGCGTTACCGAAGGGCCTAGAAATTTGAAATATTAGCTACTTATTAGATATAAAGGATTTCTAAGAACAGTTCTTAAACAATTCGAAATTTAAAAGGGGTGAAAATTTGCGAAAAGCGTTCTAAAAAACGTTCTAATGGTGGTTTCTATACAATCTCAGGAAATACCAAACCGATCTAAAAAAAAATGGCGTCAAAAAGATGGTGACAACCCTTGCTCCAACATAGGCGATGTTTTATGTCGGTGCCACTACCCCAAAGGGGGTGCAGGAGAAAAACGTTCTAAATTGCGGCTTTTGCGTTACGGAAGAGCCTAGAATCGTGAAATTTGGAATGGTAGTTAGTTATAAGATATCAATGATCTCTAAGGACATTTCCTAAAAAAAATCGAAATTTAAAAAGGGGTCAAAATGCGCAAAAAGCGTTGTAAAAAACGCTCTAAATTGCGATTTCTATGCAATCATAGGAAGTACTGAACCGATTTCAAATATGATGGTGACAGATCTTGCTCCAAGATAGGCTATATTTTATATCTGCTTCCACTACCCCAGAGGAAATGCAGGAGCAAAATGCGCAAAAAGTGTTCTAAAAACGTTCTAAATGTCGATTTGTCGGCAATATCTCAGGAAGAATGAACCTGATTTCAAACGTAATAATAGGAAATCGATGCTGACAGCCTCGGCTGTAACATAGACGCTATTTTATGTCGGTATTACTATCACCAAGACGTTGCAGGAGCAAAAAAGCGTTCTAAATTTCGATTTTTGTGATGGGTAGGGGCTAGCAACTTAAAATAAGGCAAGATACATATTTATTAGATATAACTGATCTTTAAGAACAGTTTCGAAAAAATTAGAAATTTAAAAAGGGGTGAAAATGCGCGAAAAGCGTCCTAAAAACGTTCTAAATTGCGATTTCTACTCAATCTAAAGAAATACCAAAGCTATTTCAAAAGTAATGGTTGCAAATCTATGGTGACAGTCCCTGCTATAACATAGGTTATATTTTATGTTGCTGTCACTACCATCTGAGGGTTGCAAAAGCAAAGCATGTTCTAATTTGCGTTTTTTGCACAACTGATGGGTCTAACACTTTGAAGTATGGAATAGTATTTACTTACAAGATGCAACTGCTTTCTAAGAACAGTCGAAAGAAAATTCCAAATTTAAAAAGATGAAGTGAGTGAAAAGCGTTATAAATTACAATTTTTAAGCAAACTTATAAATTACCAAACCGATTAAAAAAATAATGATGACAAATTGTTGGTGATAGAACCTGCTCAAACATAATCTATATTTTATGTCTGTTCTACTACCACCACAGGGTTGCAGGAGCTAAAAACTTTCTAAATTGCGATTTCTGTGATACTGAAAAGGCTAGAAACTTTAAATATGACATGGTAGTTACTTCTAAAATATAAATGCCCTCGAAGGAACGTCGAAAAAAAATTCGAATTAAAAAGGGGTGAAGCGAAGTGGAGGTGCGAAAAGCATTCGAAAAAAGTTCTAAATTACGATTCTATGCAATTTCAGGGAATATAAACCGATTATAAAAGTAATAGTTGCGAATCAATGGTAACAGTCTCTGATCCTACACAGGCTATATTTTATGCCGGCAATTCTACCACCTGGGGTTTACAGGAATAACAAACGTTCTAAAAAAAGCCTTTAAAAGCTTTTTAAATTACGTTTCTGTGGAATATTAGGAAATAACAAACCGATTTCAAAATTAATGTTAGCAAATTAATCGTAACAGTTCCTATTTCAGCATAGCCCTTTATGTTGAGAGAGGTGGTAGGACTTGGAATTTGACATGATGGTTAATTTTAAGATGTAAGAAGATGGTTTCTAAAAAATTCAAAACTTCAAATGAATACTGAAATGAGCGTATTAATTGAGCATAAATGTTTCAGAATATTTTCTAAATTATCATTTATTTAGTTTTATTTCGTTTTATTAATTTAAGTCTCATTTCTGCCTAATGCAGTGTAATAATGATGTTTAATCAAACTGTGTTTTAAATAGTAATTTTTGAATTATTCCTAAAAGTAATATGTACCTCTTAATAAAAATAAAAAAAACCTTTTAATAAAATAAAATATTACCTTTTAATAAAATAAAAATTTAGTTAGTACCTTTTAATAAAAATTAGACATATAAATATCACTTGGCATATTTCAAATATTACGCGAGCAAAGCCGCGGGGTTTGCTAGTAAATAAATAAATAAATAAAATGTCATTGTAAAATACAAATTTAAGACATGTAATTAAACTGTGTACTTAAACCACTTAAATGACCAGAATCGAAAAGATGGATTGTAAATAGTAATCTTTGGCGATTTCTTCGGCTAACTCTTGGGGCGCGAAGTCAATACTATTGTTTATAATAGATTTTAAAACTTTATTTAAACGCATAATTGCTGTTTTTCATATAAGTATGATTTTTGGCATTGTTAGTGCACATTCTACAAAATACATTAAATGCAAAAAATCTACTTTAGTTATCAAATAATAAAATAATTTGCACCTATATTCTGTAACCCCCCCCCCCCCTTGTTTTATCAAATGTGAGATGATTAAAAAATGTCTTTCGCGCGCGTGTGTGTATGGGGGGGGGGGGACTAAAAATAGTTTTGTTTATTTCATATTTATATTCTTCATTTGAAAAAAATTGGGGCATCGATCATGGAATTAGCTACAAGCACATACGCTAAAAAATTTGCTCCTCGAGGAATTTCGTCCTGACGATGTCCTTGATGCTAAGATGAACATGGAAACAGGTACATTCCTGAAAATTCAATCGACATCGATTGAAAATAAACTGTAAATTATTTTTATTGTAATTTTACAAATTATTCTCTTCATTAGCAAGGTAAAAAATAATACTTGGCTGAACGCATTTTCCATTAGATTATCTCCCGATGAATAAAATGCCAAAAATAGAGGCTTTCAACCTTTGTATCGGCGATCCGCACCAAGATACCACTATTTTAGAATAAAGACATTTATTTGTAATTTTTAATGACAATTTGCTAATAAATAGCGTGAATATTACCTTTCGGAATTTGTGGTGGTAAACGACTTTCAGGGGGAAAGATTGAATATTACCCTAAAACATGAATATATTTGCAAACCTAATTGTCTTTCAAAAATATGTTTAATGTGTAAATATTGTATTTAAATTTATTTTGAGTATATGTTTTTCTTTTTCTTTTCAGGTAAAATGATTATTTTCGTTTCGTTTGCAGTTCTTGTCCGGGTAAAACGGTAAGATGTAACGTTATCTCATATTTATTAACTGATAATATATTTTTTACGACTGGTATATTTAACTTAATTTTTTTTAACAACTCTATGTAATAGATTCTTGAATTAAAATCGTTAAGGCTTGCTTTGATTATATTTATTATTAACCTATTTCCAACAAAACAGGTTATATTCATTTGTATGTTTTCTTTAATTCTATGCATGAACACATTTAGTTTTTGAACGGAGTTTAGTTTAATTTTTATTTTTATTTTATTTTTTTTTTTTTTGAAATGGTACCGTTATAGTACCGATCTCATTGTAAAATTCACTAGGACCTAAAAATTGTATGTTTGCCTTTATGTATTTCCCATAACTGTGTAAACTGTGTCAAACCTCCCCACTTGAAGGAGGTTTGATGTATTAAATCATAAAAAAAAAAAATTGTCACCAGAATTCTTTTGTAAATAAAAAATAACTTATATTTATACGGTACCCTTTTTAATCTCTTTTGTTAAATACAATTTTTGTCATCACACATTTTAATTTGATGTGAACAATGGTCAAAGGGCGAACTTAACGATTTCCAATTTCTTAATGTTTCACATTCACAATTTTGCAAATTAATGAATATTTTCATAACCAGGGCAGTCAAATTTTATTTGATGTGAACAATGGGCGAAGTTAATGATTCCCAATTTCTTAATATCTCACATTCACAATTTGGCAAATTAATGAATGCTTTCATAACCAGGGAAGTCAAATTTTATTTGTGAACAATGGGCGAAATTAATGATTCCCAATTTCTTAATATCTCACATTCACAATTTGGCAAATTAATGGACATTTTCATAACCAGGGAAGTAAAATTTTATTTGATGTGAACAATGAGCGAAGTTAATGATTTCCAATTTCTTAATATCCCACATTCACAATTTTGCAAATTAGTGAATATTTTCATAACCAGGGAAGTCAAATGTCATTTTTAATGCTACTCTTTAAAAACCACAACTGGTGGTTGACCCCTCCATCCCCACATAAGATATTAACGCAATATCTTTAGCACAACTATAGTAAATGTGTATTGTACATAAAATATAGATATTTATGTATTTCATACAAAGCAGGGCAAATCTGGTGAAAATTTCATTAAAATGATTTCGTTATTGTTAAAATTAGGAACAAAATTACGGCTCCGGATTGAAGTGAGACACTCGTTGCTTTTGATTGAATAAATTGCTTTTGATTGAATAAATGGATTAACAATCGAAGTTTTCTATGCAAATATTATTTGTTGCACAGTGCTTTAAGGGGTCTCAGGACTCTTAAAGCTTCAAAATTTTCGAAATTTTAATTTTTTTTAGATATTAAACTTCTATCTTTTATTAACCTTTTGATATAATTGTTTCCTTGAAATTCCCATTAGAACAGAAGTCATGGTTTTTAGAATTATACTCGCTCAATAGCTGAAGTGTCGTTTCCGAAACTTTAAAGTCATTTTTCTCCGAATGACGTTTTTGGGAATAACGCACAGGATAACTCAAAAACTTTTGAATATTTTTTCATGAAATTTTCAAAACACATGTTTCACGTTAGTCTGTATAAACTGGACCTAAAATTTCTTTTTATTGTTAAAAAAATATATATTTTTTAGTTGATTATGTTGTTGAAGCTAAAAGAAAAAAAATTGTATTTGCTAAATGCAACTTTGCATTAAAAATCTAAAAATGATTTAAATACAAATTTATTTATGTTCAGAGCAGTTAATACAATCTGAAGTATAAGTAGGCACCAAAATTTTCATTCTAGTTGCAAAATTTATTTTGCAATCCTGCGCGTAAGCTGTCATACCAATTTTCTGCTCGTCAAATGTGTGACAGTTTGGATCCCCCGGTAAATACTAATTCTGCATCTTGCAATTTTTTAAATACATGAAATGAAAGAACATACTTATATCTTCCATCCCACTAAAAATTGCGTTTTAAAATCATATGCATTTTAAGATATTAAATGTTTAAAATAGTCTTCATTTTTCCCAATTTTGTAAGTTCTGAGACCCCTTAACATACATTAAATTTTGAACTATCAGTTCTGTATCTCAATATATAAACACTTTTTTTGCGGTGTTTTTGCTTTCACCACATTAATGCTTTTTAATATTTTTTATTGAGACGAACATTCCCGTTTTCCATACCACTTATTTAACATTATTTCCTTCACATTTCACAAATTACACGCAGCGTACAGATATAGAAAAATATAGTGAAACGATATAAAATTTAAAAAATTTATGTAACCGTTGAAAAAAGATTAAAAATAAACTTTCATCCCTTTGCTTTGAGTCATTTACCTCAAACAGATATTTCTTTCAAATTATTACTAATAAACAAAAAACAAATTTCAAAGAAGATAATATTTTTTGTGAAATTTTTACTTTATTCAACAAGACATATAAATTTTTATGATTTTGAGTATAATTTACACATTAAAAATTTCTTATCTCATTTCGTATTTGGAATTTTTTTTCATAATTTTTCAAAAAACTTTCATAATTTTTCCTATTTGTTCATAATTTCACAAAAATTTTAATTGCAAAAAACTTAATTTGTTTTGTGAGATTTTAATTCCATTTATTCAAACATCTCTGTCCGAATTTTCTCCATAATTTACTCATTAAAAATTTCTTATCTCATTTCGTATTTCGAATATTGTTCATATTTTTTCCTAATTTTTCATATTTGTTCATATTTAAAAAAATAATTACAAAAACTAAATTTGTTTTGTGAGATTTTAACTTTATTCAAGCAGACATATCCGTTACAATCGTCTGCATAATTTACGTATTACAAATTCTTTCTCTCATTTTGTATTTGTAATTTTGACATAAATTTTCTAATAATCTCACATTATATTGGATTTTTCTCAAATTTAAATTTTGTATGCGAAGTTTAAAATAACAAATTTAAAACTGATACATTTGATTTTGTAGACTTCCCTTAAAAAAGGTAAAATAGAAATAAGGAAAAGGAAGTTTGTAACACACTGGGATGTCTGTCGAAATTCAAACAAACAAGCAAATAAACAATACGATTCCAGATTGATGATTTTTAATACAAAGAAAAACTTCACAATATCCGTCAAATGAAAAAGTGTTTTTTGAAAATGAAAATATATTAGCTTGTTACTATGTTACATAACTTGAGAAGCTACTGAAAATTTTTTCCTGTAAATGTTTACCATCTTTATTTTACACAAAATAACGTATTTTCTGAAACTTCCTTTTCTTTTATTATTTTAAAACTTGTCTAGAGTGGAAAATGTTTTTCGTTTAAAAGACAGATATATTCACCTTGAAGTATATGTTTTGTAATATGCTTTCTAAAATTTATTTCGTATTTATATCAAAATTTATGGTTTTGCAGTAGAAATCAATATATTCTTCTCGGGGAAATGTCCTTAGGATTTGTAATTCATGGTCTCAAAGAGCTTTATATTTCTTTTACATAAGCTTATTTGAGCCATCCCTGTAAACATTTTCAAAATATTAGCTACCAATCTTTATACAATAAATTCTCAAACTATTGTTCCCTATATCTGTTGTTAACATTTTAAACCCCTTTTATTTACGACTTTTTAACCCGTTTTTAGGTCTATTTTGGAAAAGTGCTAAAAGACAAACTGAAATATCAATATAAAAGAGGACTATATTTTGGGGCTACGTAGTAACAAATTTTTTTGGAGCAAAAGAGACAGAAATGGGTTGCCCAAAAAATTGCTATATTGGCAACATAGTACTAGTAAAGAACATGTACCAATGTATACTTGCAAGCACGATAAAAATACAATAAAGTGAATTTGTTTTATGAAATTATTATTTTATTCAAGCAGACAAATAATGTTTTACAATTTTGTTCATAATTTACACATTAAAAATTCCTTATCTCATTTCGCATTTGAAATTTTGGTCAAAATTTTTCAAAAAAAGGTCTTAATTTTTCCTAGTTTTTGAATTTTTCTTTTTAATTTAACTTTATTTGTTTCAAGAGATTTTAATTTTACTCAAGCTGACATATCTGTTTATACAATAAAGTTAATTTGTTTTGTGAAATTTTTATTTTATTCAAGCAAACATATAATGTTTTACGATTTTGTCCACATTTACACGTTAAAAATTCCTTATCTCATTTCGTATTTGAAATTTTGGTCATAATTTTTCCTAGTTTTTCAAAACCTTTTTTTTACAATAAACTTAATTTGTTTTGTGAGATTTTAATTTTATTCAAGCGACATGACTGTTCCAACTTTCTCCATAAATTACACGTTAAAAATTTCTTCTCTCATTTCGTATTTTGGAATTTTGGTCATAATTTTTCTTATAATCTCGCATTATATTATATTTTACCCAAATTTTAATGTTGTATGCAAAGTTTAAACTAACAAATTAAAAACATTTGATTTTGTACATTTTTCTTAAAAATAATAAAATAGATATAAAGAATAGAAAAATTGTAACACACTGGAATGTCTGTTGAAAGTCAAATGAACAAACAAACAATGCGATTCCAGATTGATGATTTTCAATACAAAGAACTTCACAATATACTTTTCCGCCAAATAAAAAAGTGTTTTTTGAAAATGAAAATATATTGACTTGTTATTGTGTTACGTAACTTTTAAATCTACTGAAAAATTATTCCTGTAAATGTTTTCCATCTTCATTTTACAGAAAATAAAGTATTTTCAAATACTTCTTTCCTGTAAATATTTTCCATCTTCATTTTACACAAAATAGCGTACTTTCAAACACTTCTTTTTCTTTGCATTATTTTAAAAGTTGTCTAGAGGGGGTATATTTTTCGTTTATATAGACAGATATATACAATTTGGAGTATATGTTTTGTAATATGTTTTCTAAAATTTATTTGGTATTTATATTAAAAATTATGGTTTTGTAGTAGATATCAATATATTCTTCATTCGAAAATGTCCGTAGAATTTGAAATTCATGGTCTCAAAGAGCTTTATATTTCTTTTACATAGACTTATTTGAGCTATCCTTGAAAAGAGTTTCAAAATATCTGCTACCAGTCTTTTTATAATAATTTCTCAAATCACTGTTCCCTATATATGTTGATAACATTTTAAACCCCTTTTGTTTACATATTTTTAACTGGTTTTTAGGGGCGCTAGTAATTGTATAAATATTAATGATATTTACAACGACGGCACCTAGTATCGTCTTGTTCCCCCCATCTATCTGTCCGTCTGTCCGCATGTAACAGCGCAAAATCTACCCAACCGAATGGTTTGAAATTTAATATATATAATCGTTGCAGAACTTTGTCGAGTCATTTCAAATTTTACGAAAATTGAATCAAAATTTATAAAGGTATTAATAAAAGTTTTCTTTATTCTATTAAATCCTATCACACGTATTTAATTAACTGGTATCCCATGACAGGAAATGATCCTAGGTTGTCATGGCGGTAACGTCCTATTTAAGATGGAGTCCTATTATTTCCGTATTACTGAATTTATAAAAAGTTAAAACCAGCATAAAATTACTTAAAAGGTGCCAAGACTCACAAAGATGTTAATGTATCCCGAGATCTTTCGAACGAAACGTCGTTCATTTTCAAGGAAAAAATGCGACTGACTGGAATACAAGAAAAACACACTTAAAACAAGATGAATGAGCACGCATGTGCAAGCGAGTGCAAGTTCACTGCTCCAAAAGAGGAGGGGGGTAGGGGGGGGGGGGTAAAAAATTAACCCTTAATTGCATGAATTATTCTTTTAGAATTGTGTTTTTTATTTTTATATTAAGGATTAGACACCAGGAATCTTAAGATAGATTTTTAATTTTATTTAGTAGCATATTTTTGTAATTTTTAGAGGATTAATATTTCTATATAAATATAGTGGTTGTAAGAACTTAATTTATGTATTAAAAATTAAATAAAAAGGTGATGGAAATTTACATCACTATGCAATTAAGGGTTAAGTCATATTATCCGGATCTCTCGAAATATCTAGACTGTTAAACCAAATAGCGGGAATATTGTACGAAAGGACATCGTTACAGACAGTATCATTTCTAAGCAAAATCTCAATGGATTCACGGATTATTGAAGAGTAATCCTTTTTCCCTTGAAAATGAACGAGGTTTCGTTCGAAAGATCTCGGGATACAATAACGTCTTTGTGAGTCTTGGCACCTTTTAAGTAATTTTATGCTGGTTTTAACTTTTTATATTCATAACAAGTTGAAAATTCCTTCATGGCACTAGTTAATTTAGTGTTTTGATTTTACTGAATTTAATATATATAATTGCAATAAATCTTGTATTCATGTTCTTGTGCATAAGATTGCAACAGCTACTACACCAAGATCAGTACGAACGCACCTCATTTGCCACGTTTGACGTACAATTTCCGACTGTTAGCTCTGTAATGAAAAAGTGCTAAAAGACACACTAAAATATCCATATTAAAAAGGACTTTCGGGCTAGGTGCTAACAAATTTTTTCGGAGCTAAATGAGGTAAATATGGATTTGATTAAAGTCTCGGGGTCTTAAAGCTTCAAAATTTTCGAAATTTTAATTTTTTTAGGTGTTAAAAAAAGGTCTTTTTAGGTCTTTTCTGACGTTAAAAAAGTTAGGTCTTTTCTGAACATTTTGATATAATTATTTCCTTGAAATTCCCATTAGAACCAAAGCTATGGCTTTTAGAATTATACCCGCTGAATAGGTGAGGCGGTGTTTAAGAAACTTTGAAGTCATTTTTCTACAAATGAAGTTTTTGGGCATAACGCGCAGGATATCTCAAAAACTTCAGAATATTTTTTCATAAAATTTTCGAAACATATATTTCTTGTTCGTCTGTATATACTGAACCTATCATTTTATTTTTATTGTTTTTAAAAAAATATATATATTTTTTAGGTGATTATACTGGTGAAATTTTCAAAATTTTTGTACTAGCTAAATACAACATTGTATTAAAAATATAAAAATGCTTTTAATACAAATTTATTTACGTTTAGGGTAATTTCAATAGTCTGAAGTATAATTAGTCACGAAAAGTTTCGTTCTAGTTGCAGAATTTATTGTGTAATCCTGCGCCTAAGCCGTTATACCATTTTTCTGCTTGACAAACGTCTGACAGTTTGGAGCGCCCTGTAAATACTAATTTGGCATCTTGCAATTTTTTAAATACATGAAATGGAATAACATGCTTATATCTTCCATCCTAATAAAAATTGTCTTTTAAAATCATATACGTTTTACGATATTAAATGTCGAAAATGATCTTTTTTTTTTCCCCCTTTATTCCAATTTTAAGAATTCTGAGACCCCTTAAGCCCAATTGGCAAGCATCGCTTCTAAAAAACTTGTACCAATGTATATTTAACACAAATTGATCGGATTGCATAAAAATATCTTTTAGAAAGCTCCAAATTAAATTAAAAAAAAACAAACATATTTTAATACAAAGACAGTGAAACCTCCTTGAACGGTCACCTGTAAACAACGACACCTCCGAATACCGGTCACATATTGATGGAACCAAACACATTCCATGGTATTAACATTAAAACGAACCTCTAAATAAGGAATTCTGAACAACGGCCTCTCAAAAGTCATGAGAAATTTTTTTAAACACTTTCTGGTACAATTTCATATTTATTTGCAAACCAAAATCTGAAGCAGATCAAACAAAGTTTACTTAATATATCAACAAAAAGTTACTTAATCTCTTGAATACTTAATACTTTTCCAAAACTAGACATAGAAAATGAAGACAATAATGATAGTGAAAATTTAGATAATGTTCTTAGAACAGCAAGCATAACTAACACGAACGCCAGTAAGTTTGTGTTTCTGCACTGTAAAAAAAATCTGTAAAGCTACTACAGTTTTTATAGGAAACTGGGATTCATATAACTTTTTATGTAACGGCAACAACAAAAATTCCTGTAACAGCGTCTGTTACAGGAATTTTTGTTGTTGCCGTTACATAAAAAGTTCTAGGAATCCCAGTTTCCTAGAAAAACTTCAGTAATTTTACAGATTTTTTTTTTACAGTGTGGACAAGGATTTGGCAGTTACTGCTACATTTGATTCATACAGCAAATGGTGGTAGATTGGAGAGAGGAAAAGAAAAGTGATGCGGAAGGGGGTATGAAAGAGATTATAGAATCACCTAAAATTTTCAGTATTAACACATATACCAAATTTTTTACGAACCTTCGTAAAATCAAAACTTTTTGCATTAAATCATAATGATGATGAGTTGTACAGCAAAACAACCCATACTATTATTTCTTTAGAGAAAAATATTTGCAGAAAAAAAAGTAACTGCAAATCACTGATTTTTTTAATGTATTAAAACAATGAGGATTAATTAAAATGCCTGTGTATTTCTATTTAAATTTATGTAATTATGATTTTTTTAAAATGAAACCTCTGAATAACACCCACCTCTGAATAGCGGTCACTTTCCATCGGTTCCACTAGCAGTCGTTATCAAGAAGTTGCACTGTACACATATTATCATAGCAAACAGTATAGTTTAGCAGTTTTTTTTCTTCATAATGAACACTTTTTTAATTCTACATTTAAAATGAAGGGGAAGAAAATTTTAAGATTATTGATTTCAAATTTTAAATTATGATCTGTATTTTCTATTTACCTTTAATAAATAATAAATCTTCTGTTATGAAGAAATATTTGTTGATTATTTCATAAGTATGGCTCATGAACCAAAAATAATTTGTTTTAAGATTGTTTTGTTTAAATGTTTTTATCAAAATATTTCCACTTTATAGTAAATTTTAAAAAATGTTAAATTAGTCATTTGAACAGTTTTCATTTGTCTAAAATAAAAACAGTTCAGCTGAAAAAATAATTACTGTTTGAAATTTCACATGGATTTTTGAAAATGAATGAAGTTTTTCATCAGCGAAAACTTGATATTGAAGATACAAATTAATATTGAATATAATGAAGATATATTGAATATACAAAACTAATAATAGTTTAAATATGCGGAAATAAAGTAAAACACGATTTGAAATCCATAGTTTTTCAGAAATATGAATTGAAAAATTTTCTCTGATATTTTTTAAGTGTCTGTTATTTAAGGCATCTATTAATGGTTTTGATAAAGGCGTTTTGATAAAATACGTCCCTTTCCTGAAAACCTGAGCAAAGTGACGTAATAAAATTTAAAGTACAGAAGTTAAATATTTTCTTCTACCCATGGAAAGTGACGTATGAGAAACAAAGTGATGCCATAAAATAAATGGAACTGCAATTAATAATAATAATATATATTTCTTCTAATTAAATTCAATCCAAGAAACTGCTACTAGCTACTTTTACTTTCAACTGTAGTAATTATTGGCTCTCTCATTTTCAAGACAAAGTGACGTATTTGTATAAATAAACAACATTTAGTTATTAAGATATTCTCTGATGATGAGCCTGGAAGGCTTGAAAGTACTAAGAAGTTTTAAATAAAATGTATATTTTAAACTTGTAACCTCTTTTTCATTACATTAGTCGCCTTTTAAGTAAGATTGTGGACCTTTCTAATGTTCACATTATATATTTTAGCAAATAAATATCAATAAATTTAATTGGCAAAATTAATTGCAAAGGAAAACGCATGTTCTCAAAAGTTTCCGGCCATCTTGGAAAGTTTGCAAAAAATTGGTGTTATAGTAGAAAATAAAAGTGATCAACAACATTTACAATTAGTATTTTGTCGTTATACCTTTAGCAACAAGTACTGCGACGCAGCGACGTGACATTCAATGAACGGTTGAAGATTGTCTATGGTAAGTTTTTTCCACTCTTCTTGCATTTTTTCGGGAAAATTCTGCTGAATTGGAGTATTTATAATTTCGCACACGTTTGTCAATTTCGTTCCAAAGATTTTTTATTGCATTCAGATCGGTTGATTGAGTTGGCCATTTCAAAAGTGGATTTTTCTTGTGCGAAAGTCACTGCTTGACGAGCTTGCATGTATGCTTTGGATCGTTATCATGCTGAAACAAATAGTTGCGACCACAATTTTTCCTCCAATAAGGCAGCAAATGATCTTGAAAGCTATCCTTATACATTGCACCATTCATCTTGCCGTGGATTTCAACAAACAGACCGACATCTTTTCCAGAAAATGCTCCCCACAGTATAACGTGTCCTCCGCCAAGCTTCATTGTAGGAATAAGATATCTTGAATCATATCTTTTGTTTTTGGTCGTCTGGCGTAGTGTCTGTCATCACTCCCAAAAAGGTTGAACCTCGATTCATCAGAAAATAGTACCTTTTTTCCAGTTTTCACTTGACCAGTCTTTGTGTTCCTTGGCAAGCGCCAGTCGGGCCCTCCTCCTGATTTTTTTTACTTATGAAAGGTTTTTTAACATCGACTCTTCCATAAAGTACTACGTCACGTAAGCGTCTTGACACGGTAGACCGACTTATTTCAGCAATATTTTCGCTCCTTAAATCACGGGATATTGCAGCGGCATTTTTATGCGAGTCATCAACTGCTTTTCTCCTGATAATTCCATCTACACGAATAGACGTTTTCCGGGGTCTCCTGGACCGCGGTAAGTCCTGAAAGCCATGACCATCTTTATATATTTTTAAAATATCGTTCACAGTAGATTTTCCGATCGATAACTTTGCCGCAATCTCACGAGAGGATTTCCCCTTTAGCGGCAAACAAATCACTCATTTACGAATAATAATTGTTGAACTTTTCATTTTTGAATGTCAGCTATGTTATTCACGTTGATTAAGTGACAAACACGGCCGAAAAGCCTCTTTACCGATAGCAAAAACTAACGAATGACGAATGGCCGGAAACTTTTGCACACGCGAATTTCGAATTCCTCCGCTTTGCATCAAGTGTCTCCAGTATCCAATCAAAGTAATCACGTGGTCTGAGGTCATTTGCATATTCCTAACTTTTGGAGCGATTGCACTTCTTTTTCGCTGGAACGTTCTGGCAAACAAATAAAAAAACCCTAACTGGCCGGAAACTTTTGACCGCCGCTGTATATACTTACATCAGTTGTTTAATATCTGCTGTATATTTTAACACAAAAAGAAATGGCGATTCTTTTATTATGTTCTATTTTAGTTTATAATGAATATTAATATTTTGGCATTGTACTTGTTAATTATCAAACAGGGTCTAATTCTTTTTGCTAATTATCATACTGTCACATGGAATTCGATTTAGGTTTACCTAGCTGAACCGCCCAGTCTTTCTGCGGACGCATAATAATAACCTTAAACACACCTAAAATCAGTGTTAAATAATTTTAATTTTTTAATCGAAGATCTCACTAAAATAACATAATTTTGGCGTCCCCACTGCCTTCGGCAGCGTACACTCCTGAATTTTTATAATTTTATACTTTTAAATGACTATCTGTCCAAAAGTACCTAGAGTTGTGGGCCTCATAACCGTCAGTAGGGTACACCGGGCGTACTTGGTATGTTTTGGTTAGTTTTGATTTTATATTCTTAAAAGAAAATCTTTCGAAACGAGTCTAACGTTGGGGTCAGGTCTCCCTACTGCCTGCGCGGTAACGTGCACCTTCGAATCTGTATGATTCTACATGGAGCGTCTATTACAAAATGCCCCAGTTTCAATGGTATATTACAACAATTTAAGTTGGACTATTTACAACAAATCATACATCAAATAGAAGGTAAACTAACCCAGTTTTCTTTAAAATGTTCAATATGTGCACCTTTAATTATAAGGCACACATCCAGCCTAAAGTCCAATTCTACCCACACTTTGGTTAAGAAGTCCGAAATAATGGAAGCAATAGCCTCTTCAATTCTGTGTTTCAACTCTGGCAGATCATTAGGTAGCGACGGAACGTAGACACGATTTTTTACTCTTTATTTGTTACCTTGGACCAACACTCTACAACGCTTACTGTTGATACTATTAAAATTTATATCTGGAACATTCTTTTATGGAGAACCTGTATTTTTAAACGAAAATCTATCCAAAAGAACTTAGAATTGGGGGACTCAAATACATCGACATTTTATTTCATTACACCGATATATTAGATCAGCTTCTAAATGTATGTACCGTATTGCACAAAAAAAACAAACAAAAAAAAACATGTACCATAGTAGAAAGATTAAAGAAATAATTTTACTTATTTGTCTTATTTTATTTATTTATTTATTTATTTATTTATCCATTTATTTATTATTTCAAGAATATTTTTGCTCTTTGTTTCATACAATGAAAAAAAATTAATAATTTGTTGTTGTTGTTTTTTTAAACAGCCGAAAGCTTTAGAATAAATTTATTAAATTAAATTCATTAATTATTCCTTTTTATTTGACTATTCGTTTGTACTTCAACTTTAGTTCCATTATCGGTTAAAAAAAATCGAAACAAAACATGATTAATTACAATGTGGCATGTTTCCTTTTGATAATGATCAATAAAATCGCAGTAGTTAATCATCAGAAAAATAAAAAAGAATCCGAAGAATTTTAAATTAAATTATCATAGATAAGTGTCCATATAGTATATTTATTTAGAAATTTTAATTATTTTGTAAATAATACAATTTTAATAAGTTAGTTTAACAGTATCTCTATCTTTCTGTACCTTCATCATTAACAAATTGTAAAACCTAAATGCTTCACTGTAAAAATAAATGAATAAATAAAATAAAAGAGAGATAGAGACATGTTTCTTGCTTTTTAAAAAAATAGATAAAGAAAATAAAGTAATCCCTCCCGGTGTAGCCACCATTCCAAAGAAGTATTCTTTTATCCACAGAAAACAATACATTTCCGACATTTAAAGAAGCGTTTCTGAAATAAATGTTTCTTTTGCTGCGTCTAATTTTCGAAGACATTAAGAAGTGTTTTTTACAGTGTTATTAACCAGTTTTTCAAACCCAGTATCAACATAAAATACCTACCAATCCCCAAGAAAACATTTTCGTGTTCATCAAAAGTACTGAATAGATAAACTTGCTAAATTAACAGCCTAAAACACTATTTTTTTTAATTATTACATGTATAAATTATTCTGTTACTCATCTGAAAACGTTTAGTTCAGAACTGATTGTAGATGAACATTTGGGATTGTACGCAGGGATGCGGAGTCGGTGGGCAAAAGGGACGACTCCGACAACGGGAATTTTAACAGATCCTATTCCGACTCCGACTCTTTCGCTCAAAAATGGGCCGACCCCGACTCCGATAATGCAGACCTGTTTGTAAAATGGACGACTCCGACTCCGGGAATTTTAACAGATCCGACTCCGACTGCGACTCTTTCGCTCAAAAATGGGCCGACCCCGACTCCGATAATGCAGACCTGTTTGTAAAATGGACGACTCCGACTCCGACTCTTTCGCTCAAAAATGGGCCGACCCCGACTCCGATAATGCAGACCTGTTTGTAAAATGGACGACTCCGACTCCGGGAATTTTAACAGATCCGACTCCGACTGCGACTCTTTCGCTCAAAAATGGGCCGACCCCGACTCCGATAATGCAGACCTGTTTGTAAAATGGACGACTCCGACTCCGGGAATTTTAACAGATCCGACTCCGACTACGACTCTTTTGCTCAAAAATGGGCCGACCCCGACTCCGATAATGCAGACCTGTTTGTAAAATGGACGACTCCGACTCCGGGAATTTTAACAGATCCGACTTCGACTGCGACTCTTTCGCTCACTTAGACAAAAATAGGCCCAACTCTGACTCCGACTCCGAAGCCCTGGTTGTACGTACATGAGGCATTCTCACAAAATTTTAACTTTCAGGAATAAAAATCTGGTGAAATTAAACTTAATAAAATAACATTTTAAACTGATAGACGAATGCCTTAATGATTCAAAATAAAGAAAAAATGGTCAGCAGCGAAAATTTTCTTTATTTAACTGAGGTTTGAGTTAAACTTGCGAGTTAATTTTCCTTACCATTTTACCACTATAACTTTTTATTTTCTTCTAAATTTTTACTTATAATGAATTTGCATAGTACCCACAGGACATTCAAATAAGAAATAATAACAATGTAATATTTTTAGTACGAAATTTTGGTATAACATTGTCTTAAAAGGGTGTTAAAAAAGGGAAGGTATAAGAGAAAAAAAGGGGATGGTATAGGAAAAAAGGGACGGTAAGGAAGAAAAAGGGGATGGTAAGGATGGGACGGTACGGAAAATTACCACCTATTTTTAGGCAAATCATGTTAAGACTAAGTGATAGCTACAATGTTCATTGATTTTTAGAAACAGTTATTTACATAGAATTAAATTTAAAAAAAAATAATCTACCTCGAAAAGCGCAGGAATAAACCTTGGGGGCCACCAATAAAGCAACGATGCTTGAAATAGATATTAAAATGCTTAAATTCTGCAGTAAATTTCCTGTCAAAGAATTTTAGCCATTCTTTCTCTAGCATACTTCTGCATGAGAAAAAAGTTGGAAAAAATTCTGTGGCTGCATCTGAAGTGATTTTCTATATAATTTTAGCAAGAGGGACGGTAAGGAATCTAAAACCCAGGGACAGAGTTCAAAAAATAATAACAACCGTAAAAATGTGTGCAGGTTAATTTTTTGCTACATATTTATATAAAACAATAGTCCCACTTTCGGAAAAAAATTACATCGAATTACTTAAATTTTGATAATTTTATTCAGACAGCTCCAAACTTAAAAATCAGCATCAGGGACACGGGACGGTATGGGAATTTCGTGGTATATTTGGACCTCCAACATCGTCCGAAACCTGTTTATCTCGTTAATATTGTTATGCAATCATGCAGTGGGATGTTTTACAGTATAAGAAATACTAAAAATAAAAATAAAAACAAGAATATGTACAAAATAAAAGTCATTATTCAGGGGCTTAACAGTAAAAAAAAAAAAAAAAAATGCGAGAATGCCTCACATATATAACGTTATCAACTATTTTGCAATTTTGGATCCCCCCCCCCCCTTCTTACGATATCATACGTTATCATTCCACGACTCCCCCTCCCCCTAATGATAACATTACCGGTGTCTAAAAATTATTTTTCGTTTTTCGTTTTTCTTTTATATATTTTCAATGATACACAGGTATGGTTATAAATTTATTATACGCATAGTTTACTGATTTAAATGAAGACAATAAATTAATAAAATATCACTATTATATGATGTTCACAACCATAGTGAACCAAGTCCATTTTGAAAAAAAAAAGATAGTCCATTTAGAAGGTTCATAAAATTTCTTTTATGCACTCGCAGAGTAAACCAAGTCCGTAAACAGATGACATATATGAGAAAGTATGACAAAACAGACTTGGTTCATTGAGGGAGCGGACCTTCTAAATGGACTATCTCTCTCTTTTTTATGGACTTGGTCTACTATGGAATTGAACTGCCCATATATGAAATAACTTTATATGAAATAACTTTAAAGAAGAACTTGCTACTTCAGAGTAAGTAATAATAGCTTTTTGTTACATAATTCATTCACAAATAATATTGTCTTTTTGCATTTGCCTGCTGCACGGGGGTAAGAAGACCATCTTATAAACTAAGCAGGTGGACAACATTCTTCCCTGTTTTGTGTTAGTAAACATAACAAATATAATTTCGAAACTGGTTTCTCTAATAAAGAATTATATGCGCATATGACAGAAGGATAAGAATGGCGAACGTTGGGATATTCCATATTTTGGAATGACATGTTTTAATAATATTTTCTTGTTTTTTATATTAATTTTGTATTTTCATAAAAATAGATAACATACTAAAAATATGATAACAGACAATACTGATGTAAAGAAACGTTGAGGAGGCGAACGTTGGGATATTCCATTTTTTTTGGAAAGAAATGATTTTAATAATTATTTATTGCTTTTAATATTAATTTTGTAATCATAAAAATTCTGTATTTTCGAAAAATGGAAAATTCATTTTTTGGAAATAAATAATTTTAATAATTATTTATTGCCCTTAATATTAATTTTGTATTTTCATAAAAATAGATAACAGACTAAAAGTTTCAACCGACAATATTAATGTAAAAAAAGGTTGAGGAGGCGAACGTTGGAATATTCCAGTTTTTGGAAAGAAATGATTTTATAATCATTTATTGCTTTTAATATTAATTTTGTATTTTCATAAAAAACAAGATAACAGACTAAAAATATGATAACAGACAATATTGATCAAAAGAAGCGTTTAGGAGGTGAACGTTGGGATATTCCATTTTTGGGAAAGAAATGATTTTGATAATTATTTATTGCTTTTAATATTAATTTTGTATTTTCATAAAAAAAAAAACCGACTAAAAATATGATAACAGACAATATTGATGTAAAGAAACGTTGAGGAGTGGAACGTTGGGGTATTCTATTTTCTGAAAAGAAATGATTTTATTAATCATTTATTGCTTTTAATATTAATTTTGTATTTTCATAAAAATAGATAACGGACTAAAAATATGATAACAGACAATATTGATGTAAAGAAAAAGTTACCGAAAAAGAAAATTTTGTTTGGTTCAAAAATGATAACGATATCAAAAAAGAAATCCCCCCCATCCCAGCTAGAGATATGTTAAGATATCAAGTGCCAGACCCCCCTTGCCCCCTAAAGTGATAACGTTACATATGTACAACCCCTTTAGTGTTGATACCGAATTGAGAAAACCGTACTTTCCAGATTCGCCGAAACGTATCAATCAAGTACCCAATCAAGTACTTCCGTTAGGAAAGGACTTGAGTCGAAAATCATTAAGACGGAGAAATGTAAGGGATCATATAGGAGTTTCATAGTGCCAACGTTTAGTTCTGAATCCCAGCAAGATTTTTAAAAAATTCAAAATAAATACTATTGGCTATGTTCTCGCTATAAAACCTGCAACGCAAGAATTATATTAAAACTGAACCAAAGTTCGTTTGTAATTCTAGGCACAAAAACAGATAATCTTAATGTATCAATACTTTCAACAATATTTTTTAAATAGAAACTTTACTAAAATATGCACAAATTCAGATGCAATCTTACGTTGTAGATATAACGTTTGATACAATGTTGCTTCGTAAGTAGTCTTGCCAGGTGTTCCGATTTTCAGGTGCTCCAAAACCCGTCACGCGGAACTCCAAATGCCCTGATTTTTCAGGATAAATATAATCTATATCGAGTGAAACCCATAAAAAGAAAACCTGTCTATAAAGGAACATTTTTATGATTCCGCCGACAGGAATAGAATACAAATCTACCTGCTAAAACGGAATATTTCCGGTTCCTAGCTATTTTGCTTTTATAGATGTAAAATCCATGTATTTTTATTAACTAAACTTATGAAATCGGTACCTGTTAATAACAGAATCCTACCAAAAATTTCATTGTCCCTGCCTATCAATACCGTACAATTATAACTGCTGAAACACCCCCCTCCCCCAAAACAAATTTTTTTCGGCACCTAGCGATTCCGTTTTCATCAATTTTATTACATATGATTATTCTGTTTATTTAATACAGTAAAACGTTTTAAGGCGGAATTTCACGTGACCAGAGAAAAACTCCGTTTTAAGGAGGTTTCCGTGTCAGCAGATATATTCAATGATGGAAAAGTGACGCAGCAGTTGAGCGATTGCCACCACTAAATTTTTATAGTATTCTTATTCTTCAAAAATCTCAGAAATTCTGTCCTGAAGTTAGATGATGAATACTAATAAAATTTTGCGGTGTCAATTGATTCTCTGCTGCTACAGTGTTCAATCACTGTATATTTGTAATACATTTCTTCCGTAACTTGAATATTTTCCTTTATAGACAGGTTTCGTTTTAATAGGATATACTGCATTTTTATGTCCCGATTTAGAAGCTACTGTCCCGCTTTTATTATCTCTCAGTCCCGCTTTTTGTGACAGTGGATCTGGCAACACTGTTCGTAAACGTTTCTGAAAATTACAAGCAGCAAAAAGGACTTTTGTTTCATGAATGCTTCTTTAAATCTCGGAAATCTATTCGTTTATGATGTTCAGAAGTAAACATAAATATAATTTCGAACCTGGTTGCTCTAATAAAAAATTATATGCGCATATGGCAGAAGGATAAAAATGGCGAACGTTGGGATATTCCATACTTTGGAAAGAAATGTTTTATAATTATTTATTACTCTTAATATTAATTTTGTATTTTCATAAAAATAGATAACAGACTAAAAATATGATAACAGACAATAGAGATGTAAAGAAACGTTGAGTAGGCGAACGTTGGGATATTCCATTTTTTGAAAAGAAATGATTTTAATAATTATTTATTGCTTTTAATATTGCTTTTGTATTTTCATAAAAATAGATAACATACTAAAAATCTGGTAACAGAGAAATATGAACTTTCTGGAATCGCGGATAAATTGGAAAAGGTTACATTTTCGTAAACTCTCTTGCTAGATCAAGAAGCTTTTTTTTTTTTTTTTTTTTTTTTTTTTTTGCAATGTTATACATATAGTGATTCTTGACAGAAAGTTGGTAGTCCCAAACCAAAATTTAACACCTCTATCACGGCCAAACTCGATTTGACAATGTCTCTATTCAATCTTGTTAAAATACGACCCTTTCGAAACGTCTTCAAAAATTCTTCCATAGTCAGTTGTCATATTAGAAGTACGGAAAGTAACTGTATTCGTTACAGTGTAAAAAAAGACAGATGTTTCTTTATTTAAAAAAATGTACTATAATCACGAACGAAAATATACAAAAATCTCTTCGGAGTCACCCACCATTCCGAAAAGCGTTCCTTTATCTTTAGAAACCTCACAAAAGAGTTTACTTTTCAAATTTAAAGATGAATTTATAAAATTAAATTTTATTTAGCTGCCCGTAGTTTTCGAAAACGTTTCCGAGTTGCTGTTACAGTGTATTAATCAGTTCTGTCTAACCGAAAAATCGGTTTTTCTGATGCTATTAGTCTCAAGTAAATATTTTCATGTTCAGCAAACATGTTTAACTGACAAACATACAGAATTAACATTAACACAAAAATTAACATTATTCTGTTATAATTGCATGCACAATTTCAGTTATGCAGCTGAAAATGTTTAGTTGACAACTAATAGCATCCGAAAAACCGATTTTCCGGGTACAGAGAACTGATTAACGCATTGGAAAAGCTACTCGGAAACACCTCCGAAAATTACGGGCAGATAATAAAAATTTATTTTTATAAACTCTTCTTTAAATTTCGAAAATAAATTGTTTTCTGAGGTTTCTAAAGATAAAGGCACGCTTTTCGGAATAGTGGGTGACTTGGAAGCGATTATCGAATATTTTTGTTCGTGATTATAGTACATTTTCGTAGTTTAAGAAATATCTGTCTTTTTTTTACAGTGTAGATTTCAGTAAACAGCTTGCCGTATTTACTCGTACACATTCTGTACTTTTTTTATTTTTCAAATTTTTAAAGTAGGGTGCGCAGTATAGACGGAATTATCCGATCTCTACATATAACCCCACATACTTTCATCAAATCACGAATATAACGCGCAGATATTTTAATAATGTACAGAAATAATAAGTAGAAAGTTAAAAAAGTTGAATAATTTCTTTTTTATGTGTCACAGTTTGTCAATTCTGAGAAAATTTGAGGAAAAAGAAGTATTTATTGCAGAGGAGGATTTAATTTTATAGTATTTTAATAATCGGATGAAATATAAAAGGAGTGATAAAACCACCGCGAATTCGCGGAGGACAGTGTTCCTCGCTCCCGTACAAGACCCCTTTCTTGTCTTTTAAACATTGATCTTCACACCGGAAAAATGTGAATGTTAAATTCATTAAATTGTAGATGTCGATTCTCTTTATTCCCTATGTAAGTATTTACCTTTATAATGGATGTCCTCCGCAGTTAGGTAATCCAAAAAGATACTTACATTGTTCCATTGGGAAGCGTAGAGCATGGGGCTCTGAATACGTTGCTCGATTTATGTAACAGTAACAATAACATAAAAAAAAAACTCGGAAATTTTACGTCAAACGTGGCAAATGAGGTGCGCTCGTGCTAAAACTAGTTTAATAAATATTCATATCTCGGTGCCACAGCTGTTGTACTCTTGTGCAAAAATGTATGAATACAAAATTTATTACGATCATATTTGTTAAATTCAGCAACAAGGAAATAATAGGACTCCGTCTTAAATAGGACGTAATCACCATGGCAACCCAGAATTATTACCTATCATGGGATATCATTGAATTAATTACGTATGATAGGATTTAACAGAATGAAGAAACATTTTATTAATATCTATTTAAGTTTTGATTCGATTTTCATAAAATTTGAAGTGACTCGACAAACTTCTGCAACGATTATATATATTAAATTTCAAACCATTCGGTTGGGTAGTTTTTGCGTTGTTATATGCGGAAAGACAGACAGACAGACGCGCGGACCAGACGACGACTGTAAGTGTTACCTATTTATATAATTACGAACGCACCTAAAAAGTAATATATAAGAATTTCTACATATATATTTTTTTTTAATTCGAAGAATTTCTGCCGTTAAAACAACATTAAATACAACATTATTCATGCGTAAATAGGTTTTTCGTTGAATTTCAGTAAACCATCATTTTTGACATTTAGGTAGCTAATTTTGCTTTTATTTATTTATTTATATTTTTTTAAATCAAAATTAGTTTTCCCCCAAATTTTCTTAAAACAATATCTGTTCTGAAGTGGCTAATAAAATTTTTTAAATAAAGTTTTTCTTTAAAAATATTCTCCGTGTATATTTAGTTATTATTATATAATATAAGACAATTTTTGATGTATGCATTCTAAAATCTAAACATGAGCAAAACACTAAACTAACATTTAATAAAAAATAAAGAAAGACTTTATTTCTTTTTCGCAAAAGCTGCATTAAAGAAAAATACATCAGACTTTTTTCCCGTACTTTAAAATATATTTACTTGAAAATAATTATATTACTCTATAGAAAAGGAAATACGTATTTGTTCTTAAAAAGCTTTTTAAAGTACGAACTCTCCTTTAATAAACGAAAAAAGTAAAACAAAATACGAACTTTCGCTTTATTCAATTATTCATAAAACAAAATTCATATCTACAAATGACGTTGGAAAAAGCTTTCCCATTCATAAAAATGAATTTTCCGGTCCTTTCTCCTAGATGGCGTTCTCAGTCATAACAGAACCCCCTTGTGCTATATGCCACTCTCCACAACAATCACAAGTCGTGTGGACATCAATACTTAGGGATGCTTGAGACATCGGAATTCATCCCGCATCCTTTGTGATCCTCCGATGCCCCATTGCAAAGCTGCCAACCCTTGAGATAAATATAAATGTTAAGACTTAAGTCAGTGGGATCTTTCTTTAATATTTTACACTAGTGTCGAAGGAATATTTAGGATTATGACTTGATTTAAACATGGGGAATTCGCCTTCCAAGGTAAGACTGATTTACCTGTCCTAGAAAATAATAAGTACGGCACACGCGAGTGAATTATTAAGTAGAATATATTTATGAATAACACATGTTGATTCAAAACGTTAAAGCAAGCCAAAACACAGAATGCATAACGCACTAGGTTTTATTCATGTGCAAAATGTGAAACTGGGAGTATTTTTGTAAAAATTTGAAATTTATTAATATACATTTATTAATATCAGATGATGATTGACAATTTTAAAATCCAGATCAGAATGCAGAGTAGTATATAGTAATATGTGTCGTATGTTTTATTCATATTTAAAAAAAAAATCTGATAGCATTTTTATTTATGCACTGTTGACTGTGAAATCTAGCACATATTTATTAGTAACGCATGCTGATTCGTACATCAAAAGCAGCGACAAACGTAAAATGTGCGTAATACTATGTTTAATTTATGTTTAACCCTTTGAGGGGCAAGCAATAATTTGTATTTTCAGCGGAATAATCGAAAAATTTTATTTTAAAATAAGGGAAATCAATTTTCTAATCATTTCACCGCCAAAGTAAAAAATATAAAATTTTGTTAAAAGTTTCTGTTGCTGCGAATCTTGTTTAAATTAGGTGCGCTCCTCAAGGGGTTAAAGTTTTTCCTCGATAGCTATATTAGTTATGCATTAGAAACTATAAAGTTTATAATAGATTTATGTGTTTCATTATGATTTAATCAGTTTGATCTTCCTTCGATATTTTACTCTAATGTCGAAACTATGTTTAAAATTATGACTCGATTAAAAAACTGGAAATTCGCTTTCTAGTATAAGACTTGTTTACCTGTCCAAGGACATAATGAGTACGACACAAGAGAGTAAATTACTAAGGTGAACGTATAATGTATGTTTATGATTATAACATGTTGATTCAGTATGCTAAAGCAAGCGAAAATACAGCATGATTATTGTTGTAAATATTAAGAATTATTAACCCTTAAATGCCGGAATTTTCAAAAATCATTGTAATAATGTTTTTCGGATTTCATTTTTTAAATAAGTCATGGGAAAAATACTTTAAAAAAATCATATTTTGTTTTAAGTATGGTTTACGCTAAAAAACAGTTTGTTACTAATCGGCAATACTGGTCTTTGAAAACAATTGAAAAAATATTGGTAATTGAAAAAATAATTTTCCTTGATAAAATTCTATAATATTAAACACACAAGAATTTTAGGAACTATAATAAGAAATAAATTTTACCTGCTCACTGCAGAACAAAATAGGGTATTTAGCAAGCTTCCAAACAAAACAAAAAGAACAAGTAACAACAATTGAAAAAATAAATCTATCTTAATTCTTAAACAGCACAAGTGTTGCCATCTACATGTTGAAAAGTGATTTAATAATATTTTCAGAATGTATTTTATTGGCAACATTAGGCATTATAGCTTCAATATTATTCTAAGAGTATTTTAGAGCCTAAATTGGGTATGTTGCCGAAAAGCAACACCCGGCATTTAAGGGTTAAATAAAAATAATACTATAGATTATTAATATCGATTGACGATTCACAATAGAAAAAAAGAAGTATAAAATTCTGAGCAGTTTATAGCAGCCTGTTTAATTCAAACAATTAATCTTTAAAATTTTGTTGTCATAACATCATTATTAATGCAATTCAGTACATATTTGCCAGTAACACATTTTGAAATATATAGCAAAGACAGTGCGAAATGTAAAAATCTTATAGGACTATTTAAAACTCATATTTAATGTTTTGCACTGATTGCATTTATTATGTATGCATTATTAAGAAATAACGTTAAACATATTTGTCAATAATACTTGGTGATTTATATAGCAAAAACAGTGTCAAATGAAAGCGTATGTAGAAGGGTTGCTATTAGCGGTTAATTTTTAATTCTATCTTGCAGCACTTTTTGCGAACAAAAATCTTTCACATGTACTTTGGCAACATGTACAAGAGTAATATACATGGAAATTTATTTTTGAAAAATTGTGATACGTATAGAATATAAAAATAGTTGCTCATGGCAGCCCTGATTTAGGAGCATGTTAAATTCATATTTAAAATTTTCCTATATTCGCATTTTTATTTATACAATATTATATGAGAAACGTAATATTTATTTAATCCATATGAATCAACATGTATCACCGTTAAACAGTAGCACATGTTGATTCATATAGCATAAGCAGAACAAAAGTCACATACAGGTTCATTTTAAAAAAATAAAGTTTTTCCTCTATTGCACTGTCATAAACCGCTTTCCAGGAGTTTAATGGTAAGTTAATTAAAAAAATTAAATAATATAGTACAATTTTATGATAACAATAAAATACTACTGTACTCCATGAATATTTCCTGTGAAAAAAAAAAGGGGGGAATAATATTTTTTTGTGTTAGAAAAACAATATTGAAATAAAAAATGTTAAAGGTATCAAAAAAGTACTTTGAAAAATACGTTAGAAAATTATAAAATATTATTACTGAAAATTCTTTTAATTTTAATAAAATATGTATCATTACACATGAGGGAAAATGACGATGCTTGTAACATAATTTAATTCTGCTTGCAACATTCAAGTAGTTAATTGTAGTTCTTTAATTTTTCGGAAAATTGTTTCGTCGGGTTTTGCGTCAACTTTTTTATTTCTTTGCCATGTTTCGGGTTGACTTTAAACAGAATTATTCGGTTCAGGCGTTTTACATAATCAACATGTATCACCGTTAAACAGTAACACATGTTGATTCATATAGCAAAAACAGAACAGAAGTCACATACATTACGTCCATTTCAAAATATAAAGTTTTCCCTCTATTGCAGTGCCATAAACCGTTTTTCAGGAGTTTAATGGTAATTTAATTGAAAAAATTAAATAATATAATACAATTTTATGATAACAATAAAATACTACTCTACTATATGAATATTTCCTGTTAAAAATAAACGAATAATATTTTCTGTGTTAGAAGAACAATTATGAAATAAAAAATATTAAAGGTATCAAAAAGTACTTTGAAAAGTACGTTAGAAAATTATGAAATATTATTTCTGAAGATACTTTTAATTACAATAATGTATTGAATCATTTCCTGCTTAATAAAATACATATTTACTTAATAAAATGACAAATACATCCTAAATGCGATAAAACTATGAGTAATCGCGTCCCAATTAGGTACAATGGCCTTAATATTGAATTTAATTTGAATTAACCTTCTTAAGGTATCTGACTACGTTAAAAATGCAATTTTCGACCAAAATTGTCAATTTTATTTTATTTTATTTTATTAAAGACCAACTCTTTACCTTTCCAAAACTGTATTTGTTTTTACTGTACGATAAATAGATCCGGAGTTATAGCGGTTTTAAAACTACTCAACAGCTGTCACTCAAACCGAAAGTGCTGTTTAAAGGGCTTTAAAATTAAAAATTTTTAATTTTTTAAATTGCTTTTAAAGGGTCGTATGTTTGGAGAAATTTCGCGATTTTGGATGCATTTGTTTAATAATAAAAAATGTAAATAATATGCTCCATGAAATTTAGATGTATATTACTGTAAATTCTTGTAGTAAAACATAAATCTAAACTTTAAATGCATTTTTTGGAAAATGTAATTTTCGGTGAAAATTCCATACGCAAAACATGATTTCTCAAAAAGTTATTGGAATATCACTATGAAATTTAAAATATATGTTATTTACACTATTGTGAAGGCAATAAACTAAAGATTTAAATTTTGAATAAATATTTTTTGTTTTATGGATGTTTTTGAGGAATGACATCGATGAATTTTATGAAAAATAACATGTAAACAGGTGCGATATGCAATAAGTTTTGAAATACTTAACGAATCTCTTAGATTTTAGTTCATTGCCATCACAAATTTCATAAATATGAAGTGTAAAAAGGAAACTAAGATACAAACAGTAGAATTTCCTTTAGAGCGTTTTGCGTTTCGGGCCAAATTTCACTAAATTTTACTATAAATTCCACCATTTACCAAAGGTTTTTCAATAAATGAAATATTTTTTACTTTTTTTCACATTTTCTAGTCCTAATCTTAGTAAAAATAAGTTTAAAAAATAATTATATAGCTTTTTTGGAAAAAAAATGCTCCGTACGTAGGCAGGCACCTTAAATGTCGCTACATTTTTCTAAATTATTTTGAAGTTTTAAAAACTGATTTTTTAAAATAGGCTTCCTATCGATAGAATATTCGAACTATAAAGAATTTCGCTAAGCATTGGTAATAAACTATTTCTGCATAATTTGAATATACTTTCTATTTGAAAAGGAGTTAAATAGTGAAACATTTTACACATGAATAGTCAAACTTTAATTATTCATTTGGGAATGTTTATTCCCGTTAGAAAGTTAATTTTTACTTGCAGAATATATATTCAGGTTACCTTTAAATATACATATCATGATGCATTATTTCTTATTGCAACAATTGTATAACAGTTATTGACCATGCCTTGTAAGTATTTTGTCAACTTAATAGTCTTTTTGAAAAAAAAAAAAAAAGCTCAATACAGTTACATAGAGTGGGCACAAACTAGTTGGGCGATTTCGTAACCGAATATATGTCAAAAAATTCCTGTACGATATCAGTTCAATGGCAGATGACAGCAGGCATGCCAAATTGGTTTGTCACAGAAGACCAAATTAACCGTTGTATACAAAGCTGCGGGCCACATTAAAAAAATTACTTAATAAAAATTAATTTATTATATTACTATAGAACGAAATGAAATTTGTACATACAAAATAGAACTTTGTTTAAAAAAAAAAAAAAAAAAAAAAAAAAAAAAAAAAAATTGTAAAATTCCAAAGCTACCTACCGAAAAAATTTAAAATAAATACCGTAAATTTTTAAAAGGAATATTTATTGGTTAAAGAGATAATTCATTTTTTTACTTATATTGTAAAATTGTAAAAAGCAAAGATGCCGAATAATTTTCTCACATTCATAGGTAAAAATACATTCAGGTAAAAGAAAATGTATTGTTTGTTGAATCACTCCGATCTTTTCATTTTTATGTTAATTTTGAAATTGTCTCTCTTTATAAAAGCAATCCTTGCAAGAGCACTATAATTTTCAATATAAACTTATTTTTTAAACGACAAACTTTATTAAGAAAAATTTTTATAATTGTGTGAAACATATCAAATATAGTGTTTGTACCGAGCATAGGAATAATTTCTAGAAGCTTCTCAATTATTATTAAGTACACTCTCAAAAAGCATTTCGTCAAAAAACAAAAAAAATGTACTGCCACAAAGTTGCTGGAATATCCTTGTGATTGGAAAAGCTTTTTGTCTGCTATTTGAAGGAATTTCCGTCTTTTGACTGGACAATTTCAAAATACCTTAAGTTTAGGTTTACGAATGTTTCCTGTTTTGAGGGAAAAAAGAATGTAGGGGGGGGGGGAAGAACACAGTGAGACAAAAATTATTATTACTTAACGAATGCCGACGATTTTTATTCTTTTGAAAAAAAATTGCTACATCTTTAAGCTACACAAATACGCTACACATTAATGTATAAATTGTTTTTAAAAAGTTATTTATAAAAGCACAGAAACAGCATAACTGAGTATCGGAAATTCTCTCACTGTGTACTACTTGTGGTACACAGTGAGACAATGTACACATATTCATAAGTTATACATTTTTACACTCTATCAATAATTTTCTGCAGTTTATTATTTCCAATTAATATTTCTAGATTTTCAAAATATTAAAAATATGAGCCTCGGGCGGACAATGGCAGACCTTGGGCTACCTTCATGCAAATTTTCAGCCTCTTACGTTTAGTAGATTTCCCTAGCCATCGCACGCTCACACACATACACAGAAAGAGAGAGAGAGAGGAAAACCTTCTTTTATTAATAAATAACTTTTTAAACATCAGAATAACATAGTAGGTACACAATGATACACGTCTCACTGTGTACCACAACTGTGTGCCTCTATACTTTCGTTACGTTTTAACAAAATGGATGCCACATCTGTTACATCAATTTCATCGCTTTAAAAAGTTTATGTCGTTTTTTCGAAATAGTCTATTGTTAGATATAGCTAGGTTTGGTTAAGAGCATATATGTCATATGGAAGGAAATAAACTCTAAAATAGACGTTTATGTAACTTTAACCACTATAAAATAAAGAATTATTTACTATTTTGTCGGATGAATAACTAAAGTGCCGAAATTACATCCACGTGTTGTATAAGATAAGGTCGTTATGTTTGTGGGCCAGCTTGTAGAAAAAGTTACAACTGTATGTCAAAGTGGCTGCTGTCTCACTGTGTATTACTCTCCCCTACGTAAAAAGTTCTTTCCTAATATGAAAAAGTACAATACAGCAAAATTGTCGGAACATTCCTGTGATTTGACGAGAATAAAGCTTTAGATTAGAAGATTTCATGTAGTTTTTATGTTAGATCCAGAAATTTCTATATATTAAGAGGAAATGGGCAAAACAAAGCGAAAAATTTCGTGTTTTAACGAAATATAACCAACTGAATAAATCGTTCAATTTACATATATTTCTGATAGTGTACACATCATCATGTCTTCGAATAAAAATTGCCAATTAGGTAGAATTTAGTGCATCTGTATTTGCATGAATTTCAATGTAATAGCCAACAAATGTTTAAATTATAGATATCATTTGATTATTGAAATTTCCGGTTATATCATGAATCTATCTAGCAACGACATTTATATAGTTTAGTTTAGATTGTTTTCCAACTTCCTTAACTGCTCTGGAGATCATTTCTTTTATTTGCAACGAATGATTTAGACTTGCGTGCAATTGAATGTACAATAGTTTCCCTTTTTTTTTTTTTTTTTTTTTTTTTTTTTTCTTTAAGCAGATGCGCTCTTTAACTAAACTTGCCAGGTAAATCGAACAAAAATTTTTAATTTTAATACCAGTATTTTGGTTTGGAAATTTTCATATTATTTAATCTCAGATTTTGAGCGATTAAATAAATTCAATTTACAAAGTGGCAAAAACTGATGCCGAAGAATTAAAGGAAGTGTAAAGGAGGATCGTCCTTAACCCCTTGAGGGGCGGTGGGATATATTTTATCCCACCTACGATTAATGAAAATTTATACAAGAAAAACTTTATGAAATTTTACTTTTCTGACTTTGGTAGAAACAAGTTGTAAAATTGCTTTCCTTTATTTTGAAATAAAATTTTTCTAAATTTCCAATCGGAATTCAGCATTACACAAACGCAATTGCTTGCCCCTCAAGGGGTTAATGGGTTAATAACATTCGCGAACGCACCTTTTTCATGAAGTATCAATTTGAAATGACAATTTCACTTTCCGAAGTTTTTCTAGATATTTGTGAGTAATAAAATTGCAGGTTATATATATATATATATTTTAATAAGATAAAAGCATTATAAATTGACTTTTGCCGATCTGTGATGTTCATATTTAATGAATCGTGCTTATTCAAACTTATAGAGAGCTTTGATATAATTTTTTAAAATCCTAAAGTGTTTGCGAATACGAATATATATGTAAAAAGAAGACAAGTAAAAATTAAATTTGAAAAATGAAAAAAACTGACTGCGTAAAAAGCGAACTAATTATTTATTTCTCATGAATATGAAACTATTTTGTATATTACTTACCTATTTTTTTATTTACTTGTATTGATGACTTTTAAGTATAGGTGCAGATTCCCAAAATTTCTAAGGAGCCAGTGGTTCCTGAACCACAAAAATCCAGTCGCCACTTTGGCTCCTAACCAAAATCTAGTGGCCACATTGTGAAACGAACTCATAAAACTATAGTGTTTATATGGTAAAAACTTAACAAAAAAACTCAGGAATTCAAAACGAAAAATAATTTAATTAATAAATGCAAATGTACAACAAAACACAGACTAAGTGCAACGAATGTGTATATTTAATTTAATCCTAAAATTCTTGAAACTTTGATATTAAAAAAGTACGAGTATAATATAAATCTGGAAAAATCAGAAGATAAAATTGGACAAGATGCAATCGAATAACAAAACATGTATAAGCTAAGCAGTCATGATAATGGGAAATATTAGGAAAACTTTATTTCGTATTTTGATTTTGTCATATAAAAGTACACATATAAAAAAAATTAGGAATGTGTAAGATTATTTTGCACTATAAAAACCTCGCACTTGCCGAAAACATTTACAGAGCAAGAATGTACCTCGCGTTAAGTATTTTTTCATGTGAGTTTCTTTTTCTTTTTCTTCTTTTTTCTTCAGAGTTCGGAATCCTCTATCCTCGCGACTTCATGATCCAAAGCCCTTAAATAATCTCCATCGCCTTGGGGACTTTGGACTGTATAGTGAGCAGATCTGCAGTAACGGAGTATTTATTTCAACTCTGGATTTCGGACGAAACCTCCGAAGAAATGCTTGCTTTCGCTGGTATCCAAAGGAGAAGCTTTACCATTAGCATGTGCCGAGCTTCGCAGTTGCTAAGCTTTGTAGTGGAGCGGACATGCGCAGAATTATATTACAACATAATGTTCGGCAAGAAAGCAGTGCATCACAGGGGCAGCGTTCACGACGGTAACTGAGATCGCAAAAATTCCCCGACTTTTTATCAAGGCCATACTTGATCTCGGCCAGTAAAAAGAGCAGGTGCTTTTCTATTTGTAAAAAAAAAAAAAAAATTCTGCGACGGGGATTGGGGACACTGGAAATTGATCTATGGCGACTAAGACACTGAAAGTTAGTCGCCACAGCAAAAAATTTAGTCGCCACGTGGCGACTGGCGACCGTAAATGTGCATCTATACTTTTAAGTCGTGTTTAATTGTTAGTTCCAATCTATAAACACTGTTTTGATGAGGTCTAAAGATGTCTATGAAGGTTAGAGTTGCAGTAAAGCTAGAGATCCTACCTACACAACTTCCAGGTTGTGTAATATTTAAACGGAGCTTCTGACTCTAAAATAGTCAATGAAACATCGTCTTCATTTTGAAAGACCTATCCAATGATTTTTTTTTTCGTCTCAACCGCCATTTTGTATTTTAGGGCCGCCATTTTGAATTTATGAAAACAAAATCTAGCCTATTAGTCTACGGAAGGTTAAGACGAATCGATAGAGACCTCATTCATTAAAATCCACCCAGCCGTTGGGATGTTTCGAGGATATAAATAAATCCACATACCCAGATACGCGTCAAACACATAACCCTTATTGGCAGTCGTGTAATAAAGATCACAAAGAGCGCATAATGGCCCGTTTACTAACACACACAATGGAAGTAATTAATGAGCCCAAATCCAAAATCCTCGTCTTCGACTATGTATGCCACAAGTGGTGAGCCAGGGTAATATTCTTAGTTTTTTCACAAAAAACAAGACGAGAATTCATGTCACTTTCAAAGATACTCATTTAAAAGCTATTTATTTATTTTTATTAAACTTTTAAGTGTTGTTAATTAGTGCCGTATTTTAATCAGGGTTCGCAGAAACCCGGTTTTTTCTGAAAAAACCCAACCCACATGGGTTTTTTCGGGTTTTTTCATGAAAAACCCAATTTTCCCCGGGGAAAATCGGGTTTTTTCAAAAGTAAATATATGCGTAATTACATTATTGTATACTATATTTTCTATATATTATATACACTATACATAAAAAAATACATTGTTCCCTTATATACAATATAATTGTAATGCTATTTTACAAGCTATAAATTATATGAATTTAAATTAATTAAATGTCAGTGTTTCTCACAAATTAGTTTTAAATATAATAGAAGATATAAAATTGTTAATTTTCTTTAAATCAAATAATGAATATAATATTAAAATTTAAAATATATAAGTAGGAAGAAAAAAGGTGTAAACTAGTCGGATGTGCCAATCCCAAAAGTTTCATCTATCTCATACATGTTAATAATTCAAAATTCGCTATCACAGTGTCAAAATTAAATGACAATTTATGCCCATCATGAGGATTGTAAAATATAGATTTGTTGAATTGGATGCATTTAACAAGGAGGTATAAGTATTACATGTTGTGCAATTTACAACAAAACCTGATCAGTAACAGTTTAAGTCAACGTCTAACTGAATCTGAAGTTTGATGAAAATCCATGCATTATTAGCTCTTGAGATAAAGCTATTGCAAAAAGTGAGATAAATGCAGCACAACAGCACCACTGTTGGGCGATATACACCAAAAACTAATCAGCACCAGTTTATATCAAGGTCTAACTGAATCTAAATTTTTATTCAATTCCGTACATTAGTTCTTGAGATAAGAGTTATTGCTGAAATCGCAAAAAATGCAGCATAGCAGCACTACCCATTGGGCGATATGCGCCAAAATTCAATAAGCAACAATTTAACTTGTAACTCAATCTGAAGTTTTATGAAAATCCGTGCATTAGTTCTTGAGGTAAAGCTATTGCAAAAATTGAGATAAATGCAGCATAGCAGCGCCACCTGTTGGGCAGTATACACCAAAAACTAATCAGCACCAGTTTACATCATGGTCTAACTCAATCTAAAGTTTTGTGAAATTCTGAGGTTCTTGAGATAGAGCACACCCACACAGACATTTTCTAAAAACCATCAAATCGTCTTCACGACCTTTTTAAAATGGGCTGAATCCATACCAACTCAGGCAGGGGGGTTACCTTCGTAGTCTCAGAAGTTTTTGAATTGAATATATGTTAAAATTTAAGAAAAAGTAAGATACTTGTATATTTTCATTTTGCCCAAAAAAATTCCTGGCCCGAGATACAGGCCGCCAAAGATGACATCCCGGCATCCTTTCTCATTCGCGATTTTCAATAAAAATTTTAAAGTGCTCTATCTCTAGAACGGTGCAAGATATTTTGTTGCGGTTTATTTTATTTTAAAGATAATATTCTTCTGTTTAAAATGATATACCCAATTTTGAAAAATGTATTCAACTTTTCTTGTGGCAACCTTTTGAAAAAATTTTTTTTTTCGAAAATGCCAATCTTAAAAGTTTTGATTTTTTTGCTGTTGATCAATACCATTGGGAACTATCTTCACTGTAAAGGAGAACTTCCACTTTTGAGTTTAACAAATTTTAGAAACATTTAAAAAATTCAGAGAATTTTACAGGAACTGTATACATACAGCTCCAGTAAAAGTCACTGAATTTTTGCTTATTTGTATCATATTTGTAAGGATAAGCCTACTATATATCCTAAACAAGTTAGAAATTGCAATATCAAATGTGGCAAATGAGGTGCGTGCATAGTATTAACTAGTTTTATAAATATTCAGATCTTGGTGCAATAAGTGTTACACTCTTGGGCAAAAAAGCATGAATACAAAATTTACTATGATTCTATATATTAAATTCAGTAATACGGAAGTAATATGAATCCATCTTAAAAGGACTTAATCGCCATGGCAACCTAGAATCATTGTCTATCATGGTATATCATTTAATCAATTATGTATTATAGGATTTTAAAATAGAATGAAGAAAATTTTTATTAATGTCCTTTATGTTTTAATTTGATTTTCATAGCATTTGAAGTGATACATACTTTATTGCAGAGGTTTACAAAAAATTACTTCCTGTGTCATAGAAAGTGCATAGTGTTTACAGGGACACACAAAAGATTTCGAATACTTTACCTTATTGGAAATACTGTACATTAGCGATGATTGCTAGAGGTGCATTTTTAGTTGCAATATGAGTTTTCAAGTTTAATTAAATATTTCCATATTGCGTTGTGTGTATAAAGGCTGTAGATCATATACAGGGCTACACAAAAGAAATCGTAAGGGTATTGCTGGAAGTGCATTTTTAGTTGTGTTTGAGTTTTTAAGTTTAACTAAATTTTTCCATATTACGTTGTGTGCATAAATGCTATAAATCATATACAGGGCTACACAAAAGAAATCTTAAGGGTTTACTGAGTATGAATGAAAGTAGCTTAAAGGTGATTTTTAAATGAGTTATGCATTTTTACACTGAACTACATTTAGTATACTAAAATATGTTTGGCGAATATAGATAAAATGATATACAGGCCCACACAAAGAATTAGATACATGGCCGTCTATGGATGATAATCTCTGGAAGTGTGATTTCACTGGTTTTAAGGATGTTTTAATCTTAATTAAATATTAGCTAAATAGTGGCATGTATATAAAGATAGTAGGTAAAATACAGGGTTGTATGAAAGTATTCAAGTATGCTTCCGTCTATTGACATAAATTTCTAAAAGTCAAATTTCGACCTATTTATGTGTTTTTAACAATTTCCAACATAGTTGAAAGTCTTTATGGATTCGATTTGTCTGCCCATCTGTCTGAACTCTAACTTGTATTAATATAATTTGTATTGCTGTGTAATTGATATATGTTATTGAAATTGTTTTACTATGTTCGGTATTGAAAATAAAGTATGTATCACTTCAAATGCTATGAAAATCAAATTAAAACATAAAAGACATTAATAAAAGTTTACTTCATTCTATTTTAAAATCCTATAATACATAATTGATTAAATGATATACCATGATAGACAATGATTCTAGGTTGCCATGGCGATTAAGTCCTTTTAAGATGGATTCATATTACTTCCGTATTACTGAATTTAATATATAGAATCATAGTAAATTTTGTATTCATGCTTTTTTGCCCAAGAGTGTAACACTTATTGCACCAAGATCTGAATATTTATAAAACTAGTTAATACTATGCACGCACCTCATTTGCCACATTTGATATTGCAATTTCTAACTTGTTTAGGATATATAGTAGGCTTATCCTTACAAATATGATACAAATAAGCACAAATTCAGTGACTTTTACTGGAACTGTATATATACAGTTCCTGTAAAATTCTCTGAATTTTTTAAATGTTTCTAAAATTTGTTAAACTCAAAAGTGGAAGTTCTCCTTTACAGTGAAGATAGTTCCCAATGGTATTGATCAACAGCAAAAAAAATCAAAATTTTTAAGATTGGCATTTTCGAAAAAAAAAATCTTTTTTCAAAATGTTGCCACAAGAAAAGTTGAATACATTTTTCAAAATTGGGTATATCATTTTAAACAGAAGAATATTATCTTAAAAAAAAAAAAAAAAATGCAACAAAATATCTTGCACCATTCTAGAGATAGAGCACTTTAAAATTTTTATCGAAAATGGCGAATTGGAAATGGTGCCCAGGATGCCATCTTTGGCGGCCTGTATCTCGGGCCAGGAATTTTTTTGGGCAAAACCAAAATATGCAAGTATCTTATTTTTTATTGAATTTTAACATATGTTCAATTCAAAAACTTCTGAGACTATGAAGGTAAGATTTTTTCTTTGGCTGCCTGAATTGACATGGATCATACCAATGTATAAATCCATCATAAACTGGAAGTGGAAATTTTTCACGAATCCAATACTTTCTTCTTGTAAAGATAGAAGAAAGTAAAAATACATATTTTTTACTTTCATCAATATCGTTGATTTGAATTTTTTATTTAAAGACATTCTTATGATATAACCTTTACCTATAATTATGTACTATGTATGTTGCCTACTAGGTTCTATGTTAGTAAAGTATTTCAATGTGTTGAAATACATTTTTATTTTACTTCAAATGTGTATGTAATGCCTTTTATATATAATTTTTTTTTTTTCAAAATTAACTGAAATGACTTAAATTCATTAAATGTTATGTTGTTTAAATTTTTAAATTATTTCTGAAAATTGAAAAAACCCATATTGTGGGTTTTTCAGTGGGCTTTTTCAAGTGGGGCCCATTCTGAAAAAACCCACCGGGTTTTTTCGAACTGGGCCCAGCCTTGCGAACCCTGATTTTAATGGATTTTGATTTTAGTATTTCACATTGTTTTGTACTGAGGTGTAAATTGAAGAGAGCAGTAAAATAAAGTGCTCGTTTCAATATAAAACACATAACACACACACACACACACACACAAAAAAAAAAAAAAAAAAAAAAAAAAAAAAAAATACGGTAAAAAAATTTACAAATCTGTAAATTTCCAGATTCGAGATCTGCTCTTTGTATTTTCAAATTGGTTATTTTTGCATCCACAATCTTGAAGTTAAATTTTTTAAAATGAATTAGATCTGGCCATATACATGTATCGCACTTTTGTCTGTCGTCTATCACGATACATAAATTTTGCCAAATTGTGGATTTTTTTTTTTTTTTTTTTTTTTAGTTAAAATAGCTACCAATTTTTTTCTAGTGTATTTTCTTTATTTAATCATAGAATGCATGTCATTAAATAAAGCAAAGATTAGTAATCTGAAATAGCGGTAGATATTTTAAATTAGAAAATTTACGACTTGGCAACATTGCAATCACAGTTAGTGCAAGTGCGTTTGTGCAAAAGTGCATTTTCTCACCAAACATGAATTGAATCAAACATAGGAAAAATGCGAAAGCTTTGGCGGGCCACAGATAAGTGGTCGGCGGGCCACGTGTTTGACATGCCTGGGATAAGATCATAAGTTTGCGCATATACTTCTTATCTCAGTGCTAATGTCTCAGTTTGGATTCTTCGCAGAGACGTTATTACATGGTATCCATAATCGCTAGTCTTTTTACCACTGGACTTAGGTTTACAGTCTGCCGCTTCTGAAATCTTTTTTTTTTTTTTTTTTTTTTGAATTGGGAACATTAATTTATTACTTATTATTATTTATTATTAATTAAACTTTGCATTTATTTTCATGCTCACAAATAGTTACCAACCTCCCGGTTTTTTTTAATACCAGTAAATTCTTACAAAATGTTCGCTTTGTTTAATTGCAGAAATTGTGCGATTGTATAAAACAAGTATTTCTGTATAAAAAACACTGGTATTAAAAAATAAATCGGGAGACTGGCAACTATGCAAACGATATACTGATGGGGCATTTGGAGAGTAAACGCTCCAAACGCTGAACATGCGAAAAACAAAACCTTGTTGGTTTTACAAATTTATAATCTGATGTATAAATTCATACTGTAATTTACGAATTAATATTTTACGAGTAATTATTATGTAATATTTCCTTGTACATTAATATTTCCGGGTGATGTAAAAAATGACGGGTATATTTACAAAATGAATTTTCAAAAAATGGCAATCGATATAAATACGTCGTTTGCACCAATGTACCTGGAAAAACAGCAAATTTTGAGAATGAATTTTAATTAATATGAATTTAATATAAAAATAATAGACAATAATTGGATAGGTTTTAAGATAAACGCGCCATTTCTGGAACACGTGGTATAATCTTGTGTGTATTCTCATATTTGGTTGTATAACTACACAATATAATTTTTTTTTTTATTATGCATTTAACTTCCTGTTCATATTAATCTTTAACCAAATTTAAAAGTTATAATGTTTGAATCTTATTTAATACTTCATTTATAAGTGTTTGAATCTAGTCTTAAAACTTCATTAATAAATTAATTTTATAATTGTTGTTCCAAATTTAAAATGTATAATGCTTGTATCATGTCTTAATACTCAATTTGTAATTTATATTTAAAAGAGATCATAATTTGTAATATTCTATAATGGTTATATATATACAGGGTGTCCAGCGAATAAGACCCTGATTTCAAAATTAAATATCTCACAAACAAAGATCAATAGAATTACGCGGTAAAAGGTTTGTTTATTAGCTTAGCTGTAAAAATGTTATACAAAAGTTTAAAAATTTAGTTGCAAAAACCGTTAACAGATGACGCTGTAATCGCAATACTTGTACTATGTTTCGAAGTCTAGATCACTAGCGTCTCATTCCTAGATGGCTCCCTACGGAAGAACGAATATTGGGAAAGTCCACTTTTTCATTGGAGTGATGTGCAGAAGTGGATACATTTGGTCACAGAATTATTGCATCAGCTTTAATTTTAGAAAATTTCAATTAATAGAATTTTCAATAAAAAGCTTAGAAATCATTATATTTATTAAATTCAATTTTTAATTCCATATAATTATTTAAATCAAAATGCATGTACTTAGAAAAATAATTTTGTATTTTTAATTTATTTTTGATATTTTTAAATCACGGGATAATATTTTGGTATTATTGTTTATAACTGAATTATTATAAACAAAAAAGTAATTTTGCACTTTTAATTTATTTTTAAATCACCACATAATACTTCGGTTTTAGCACAACACATATATTTCTTTTCTTTGTAAACAAAGTTTTAGAGACAGGAATTATACATTAAATTATTTCTTTCTTAAAAGGAATTGATGATAAGTCATGTCATCAACCTCAAAGCAAAAGTATTTTGGATGCTGCATTCCTTTGCAACACTTCGAATCCTATCGCTAGAAGCTACACCATACTTCTGTGCTCAATGATAAAAAAAAATGAAAATGAGTTTTAAAAATTAAAATTATTTTTAACTTAATTAAGTTTTTAAAAATAGAAACTTTGTATTTTTTTATTCAAACTATTCTCTACAATTAAAAAAATGATTTATGAATCATTATTATAAATGCTCAATGATTTTTAAAAATTGGGTTTCTTTTAGATTAATTTATTAAAAATTTATTTAATTAATTATTAAATTTATTTAATTAATTTTTAAAACCAGAAACTTTGGATTTTTTTATTCAAACTTTTTTCACAGTTTAAATAAATATAAAAAAAAAAAGTAAAGATTTCGATATTTTCAAATCCTCCTCTACTTGGATTCGCTTCCACGATCTACGAATTAGGAGAGAAAAGACATACCACAGAGATACTGGTATCCGGACCGAAGTGGCTTATAACAAAATTTGAAACAAATCTCAATTCTGTCAACACATGGCTCCGCTTCTGCACATTTCTTAAATAAAATATTTTAATAAGTTCTTATATAATGATTGCTAAACTTTTTATTGAAAATTCTATTAAGTGAAATTCTCTAAAATTGAAGCTGATGCAATAATTCTGTGACCAGATGTCTCCACTTCTGCACATCATCCCAACGAAAAAGCGGTCTTTCCCAATTTTCGTTCTTCCATAGGAAGCCATCTAGGAATGAGACACTAGTGCTCTGGACTTCCAAATACAATTTATAGGCATTGCGATTACAGCGCCATCTGTTAGAGGTTTTTGCAACTAATTTTTAAACTTCTGTATAACATTTTTACAGCTTAGCTAATAAGCAAACCGTTTACCACATAATTCTATTGATCTTTGTTTTTGAGATATTTAATTTTGAAATCAGGGTCTTATTCGCTGGACACCCTGTATATATTGGCCCAACTAATTTAACTCACGCCTACAAAGCTTTAATATTATAATTTAACAAACGTTTCCAATTATACTTGACTTAGTGTGCAGTGATATAACTTTTAGTGACGCATTTGAGATTTTAGAGGGTATTCTGCGTTTATTGGCTAACTAAAACATTAATAATTTTTAATAATAAAATTTTATTATTTCTTCAGTTAGTTCCATAATTTCCTTAATCCGTTTAAAAGAAAATTAAATCTTCCTGAAAGGGACAAGCTTTACTATGTAAAAAATTATAAAAGTTTCCGAAAAATTCGATAAGTAGAAAATATCGAAAAGTGGATGTTCGATTACAGGCTAACTCGGGCATAACGAGGATGAAGTAATTAGTTAACATCATAGAGAAGAGATAGGGGTGGAGAGAGCTTTGGTAATCCTAAAGTGGAACCAACATAATAGTCACGTGTTTATAATAGTCAGGACACTTTTATCGCCAAGGGCTAGCGTATGTTTGCGAAAAGAAAGTAAACAAATTACCGTATCGTTAAATTAAAGTGAGAATCTTCTTTTACTAATTTAGAACCGATTTTAAGTTGCTTTATTTGACTTCGTTTATATTTTTGCACTAGGTCACATGCATAATGTGGATGTTGAGTATTTATTTATTTATTTATTTTTTTTTTTCACGACCTGCAAAAATTTTGAAATTGCCAAGCAAGCGATAATGAGCCAAATCTGGAAACCTTTACATCAGTAGGACCGGTCATGTTGATGCCACTTTTCAAGGGAATTTTCTACGGAAAGCACACTCCACCCCTATCTCTTCTCTATGGTTAACATCGTTGCTCGGTAAAACGAATATCTTGCACTAAGCTATCGAAAGGTGGATGTTCGATTACGAGGAAGTAGTACGTAATGTCTTTGCTTGGTATAATCAATTTCTTGCACAAAGCAAGTTCAAGCTCTGTACATTTATTAGGGTTTCGAATTTAAAATGTAAAAACGGTCCCATTATAAGGTCACTTGTGTGCCTCTGTTCCCGTATGTCCCAACCGTTTTACTCGAAAACTATGAAACGAGGAAAGTTTAAACTTGCCTGAGTTATAAAATCTATTGACCTACATATTTCTAGATTATTAGCCATTCACAAATATTTTTAGGAAAAATTTAGAGGGCTTATTAAGTTACTTGAATTTATTTATTTTTATTTTATTATATATATATTGATCCAAAGATCTCGTAACACCGAACTTAAAAATATATTTGCTTTAATTTAAGGTATTATATTTTCAGAAGTACCGTCAAAATTGTACTGCAAAAATTGTCCCATTCCCAGTATTTCCGAATCCATTTTAACTAAAATTATGATAAAATTAGAGGTAGTAGGAGTTATTTAAACCTCGCAGGAAAACTATACCGATTATTCTAGGAGACATAGTTTTTGAGGTAATCGATTTTTCCGTTACACACAAACTTTACTTTGCAGTCCTCAGCGAGGTAGTTGAGGGGCGCTCGAAATGCCTATTGAAGTGGAATTATCCAAGGATTGGTGATAATTATTTTCGAAACAATTATCGGTAATTAGTCGAGATGTTAATTAGAAACGTATCTAGAAAACAGCGGCACGTCCAAAGCAGTATAACAACTTTGTAATCTTCTTTCGAAGTGCGCTTGGCACAATGCCAAGTTTAAATTTTGTGCAAGGTCTCTGTTGTTCGGAACCCTTTGTGCACGATTAAAACACGCATTTGACCTATTATTCTCTACAAAGTTAAGATATTGCATGAAAGTTTAACTGAATTAATAAAAGCACCTGAATTATCAAATTTGTACAGGTAAATTTAGTGCTTTAATAAGAAGTATAGAAAAAATATATTAATTATAATGCAGCGTTTTGTTTTATTGTGTTTAAGTAAGCAAATAAGAAAAAAGTGCAATGAAAGAAGGAAAAAGAATCACTTCATCATTTATTCTTTTTTTTTTTTTTTTTTTTTTTTTTTTTTTTTTTTTTTTTAATTCTAGATGGAAAATAAAATATTTCGCTTTTTTCTAAATACTTTTAGGAATATTTTCATGATATACTGATAATATAATTTATCTCAATTGAATTCATTATATAGAAAATAGTATTACCTATCTCATTCGCTTCTCTAAAAGCATTGGAGTTTCGTGCAGGAATCAGAGGTTGCATATGTCGGTTTAGAAACCTGTTGCTTCACATTCATTTGTATCCTCGTCATCCATCCTCAGCATCATTTTCAGCAATAATGTAAATGCACTACGAAGTGGTTTGTTTTCTTTGAGGAAAACGGATCTATTTTTTTTTTAAGTTTGCTGATTTTTTTTTATCGTTATATTCGAGGTTTTCTCATAATAACCAAGTTTCTTGGAATGTATTTTTATTTTACCATTTGCTCACTAATTCCTCATTAAAACCGACCTCTTTTTAAATGAACTACCCTGTTGAAATTTTACTCAACCTTGATTAAAAGCATGTCACACCAGAATTTTTGTCTAAAAGTATTTGAAATATTTATTTAACTTAAATTTCATTATTTTCCATTTAACTTATTTTATGAAGAAATTTATGATTCGGATAAAAAGAAATGAATTATAGAAACGAGTCGTTTAGAACAATTAAGGATAAACGAGTTCGACCCTGTATATCTATTTAGCTCTGTTTCGTTACTCGTCGTTATCGTTAAATACAACTACGCTGCATGAGAAGTTAAATAAGCCAAATATTAATTTTCAGCGTTCCAAAAGCATATAATATATATTAAGTAACATTTCTTTTAATTTTTCTGGTTAAAACTTTTTTTAAATGTAATTTATATATATAAAAAAAACGCTCTGGTAGGTAATTTTTAGATTATTAAAATTAAATGCGTATTTTTCTGTTGAATGTTTTTCATATTTCTAAGTTATCTGTATTGTGAGTGTAGCTTTACGATTTTGACGACGTTGATTAAAAAAAAAAAAAAAAAACTTACAAAAGTCTTTAAAGACAATTTGACTCGATATGTCTACCACAAGGAATTATTTACAGGATGTGTACAATTCTACCACAATATTCGAATGTGGTTTTCCGCTTTTTTTTTTTCCGCAGAAATATATTACGAATTCTGCGATTAACTGCAGAAAGTATTTAACTTATAGAAAGAATGTTAGATAAATATTCCCAATCTGAAATAGTGGTTCCGTACTCCTAGAAAATTTTAAGGAGTGTACGCATCTTGTTAGGTGCGTTTTTTAATTATATAAGTACGTAGCACCTACAGTTGTCGTTCAGTCCGTTTTTCTGTCTATCTGTCCGTCTGTCTGCATATAACAAAGCAAAAACTACCCAATCGAATGGTCTGAAATTTTAAATATATAACTGTTGCAAAATTTTGTGGGGTCATATCAAATTTTATGAAAATCGGATGTATAGTTTAATTACAGGGACAATCAAAAGTTTTCCGTTACATTACGGCCAATGGGAAAAAATTATTTCAAGTGCATTTTAATGATGTTACAGACTTTCGAACAGAATGAAATTGATATGCACTTATGAAGTGCAATAAAATATACATTCAGTGCAATGTGCGGTGCAAAAAAATATTTATAAAACTTGTTATAGTACGAACGCACCTCATTTGCCACATTTGACGTGCAATTTCCAACTTGTTTTTATAATATATTTTAAATTTTAGCCTTAGTGTTTACACACTTTACTACATGTTTCAAAGTGCTAAAAATAAATTCGCGTTTTACCTTTCTTTCTTTACAGTTGCTTTATCTTTCTGTTAGACGGTTCTATTGGTTGATTGAAAAAACTTGTGCCCTATTTAATAGATGGCAGAAACTTTCAATTTTGACTGTGCTGATGTTTCTTTTATAATCATATTATTAACTGGCAGTTATCTACGTGCGTCGTGAGTAAAAAAAAAGTTTTCCAAATTAATTTGTCTGCAAGGTTAATACTCAAAATAAAAAATGAAAAGTTAAATTTTCATCCTGTTATTACCCGACTGAAAAGAAGGGTTATGTGTTTCACGCATATCTGGGTATGTGGATTTCTTTATACCTTCGAAACATCCCAACGGCTGGATGGATTTTAATGAATAAGGTCTCTATCAATTCGTCTTAGCGGCCCGATGGTTATAGGATAGGTTTTGTTTTTATAAATTCAAAATGGCGGTAGAGACGAAAAAAAAAATATTTACGCACCCTATTGAGTGGCATATCATTGGATAGGTCTTTCAAAATGAAGACGATGTTTCATTGACTATTTTACAGTCAGAAGCTCCGTTAAAATATTATACAACCTGGAAGTTGTGTAGGTAGGATCTCTAGCTTTACTGCAACTCTAACAATCATAGGCATCTATAGACCTTATCAAAACAGTGTTTATAGATAGGAACTAACAATTAAACACAACTTAAAAGTCATCAATACAAGTAAATAAAAAAATAGGTAGGTAATATAATAAATAATTTAAGTCAATTACTACTTAGGTCAATAAGAGAATTTTTTTTCTCCCATTCTTCTTTCCTCTTGAGTGGCGCGTAAAATACCTTGATCAAGAAGAGGGCTTTCTCGGTCTTAAAATACCTTGATCAAGAAGAGGGCTCTCTCGATTATTGAAAATTAATTAATTTAATTTAATTAATGAATTAATATTTGAAAAAACTGTATTAACATCAAGTGTCATCCACTGCAAGTTTAAAAAAATTTATTTCAGCTTGATTGGATGAATAATAAGTATTTTATTAACGATTGAAAATTTGAATAAGATATATATAGCGAGAGTGTGAGCTAATAGTAGGAATTGAGAAAAAATAATTTCACATTGATGGGAAATAATTAATTAGTTCGCTTTTTACGCAGTCGGGATTTTTGATATTTTAAATTTAATTGTTTATGTTATATGAGTTTAAGAAAGGGGTGATGTACTACGAAAAATATTCAAGACGTTTATTTGGATCGTGTTACCGCTCTTAAGACAGTTAAAAAGTGGTTTTGTCGATTTCGAAATGGTGAGATTAATGATGAAGTACCTTTGATGGTGAGGAAGTACCTTTAAGAGGGTCCGGGACACATTTTAAAATAATTTTTATTTATTGGGTTAAATTTTTGAAATTTTTTGTGATGGTTAACCATATCATTTGTAAAAAACAATCAAATGATAAAATTTCTCATTTTTTTTAATTTAAAATTTATTAAAAAGAGTAGGGTAATTTAAAATCATTATAACTCGAAATATTATTTGTAGAATTTCAATTTGTTTTCACTTAAATAAACAGAAATATATATGTTTTAATTTTGATTCAGCATTTTTAAAAATATTAATTTAAATAAAAATTAAAAATATTTAAAATAAAAGTTAAAAAAAAAGGATGTAACTTTAAAAAAAAAAATCATATTTTCAAAAGTATTTTTTTTTTCAAATTTGCTGGATCAAAACTAAAGTAAAGTAATTGAAAAAGGCATGTTCCAAGTTTGAATCGTTTATCGTTAACGGTTCTGGACTTAAAACAATTTAAATTTGAGTAATGGTGAAAAAACCCATCACGAAGAAAACCGCATTTTCACAAGAAGTCGTTTTCACGACAACCATTGCTTGAAAGCTAGATTTTGAAAACAAACCAAAACGATAGAATTGATATTTCCTATTCTAATTAAGATAGAAACATGATTTTTACGTCATTTTAAGAATAAAAAACCCCAAAGAAATGTTTAATGCAATAAAAGTATTTTTTAAGAAAATTTGAAGATTTTTGTGTCCCGGACCCCCCTTAACATATTTTTGAATCGTTGACCACAAGTTTTATGCATCGTCCGTTTTAATGCTCTCGCATTGTGTTACAGAATTTAACCCTTTATATCCTGACGGTACTTTTGAGTACCATTAAAGAAAATTCAATGTAAAATTTATTTTTCTACTTATGAAAGTAGATTGTATTTTTCATACAAAATAATTTGTTCAATCCTATTTAGAAAGCACGTTGAAACAGTCAAAGCTAACTATTACTTAATGTGGTTATTTTCTCAACCATTTACCTAGGTGTAGCTTTTATCCTATTAAAAAATGTTATACGAAAAATTTGCTAGTACAAAACACTTCTCTGTTACAGATAGGATCACAATACATTTATTTGCACTGTTCTTATAAGAATTGTGAGGTTTCCATAACAGTATTTTTTGTTAATTAATATTATTATTCTTGTAAATATTTTGCTAAAATAACTATAACTACCGATTTCTTGGTTGTCCTGGACAGTGACCCGGAGCCGAACAATTTTTGATGTTCCAGCTCCAACTCCGCTCTTAGATAAAATACTGTGGCTCCAGCTCCGACTCCGGCTCCAACTCGGCTCCGACTTCGCGCTTTTCAGTTGCAGATTTTAATTTACACATTTAATTTTTTGCTCACAAATTCTTTCTTCCTTTACCTTCATTAAAGATCTGACAAAATGAATTTTTCTTCTCATCAAACTTGAAATGCTTGTTCAGAAAATATGACATCTTTTAGCTTTTGCTTTTAATATAGAAAGTTTGGTGGAATTTAAACACAAAAAATCTGAAATTTCACCTACACTTTTCAAACAACCAAAATTGTACAACTACACATATAAACAACAGGCAGCCATATTTGTTTTCAAATAGTGTTATCACTCAGCACAAGTAGAAAGTAGAAGTAAAGTAGTGTTACCATGTTTTGAGAAGTTTTCCATCTCCAATAAAAGAAAAAGAAAAACCCTAAAAAATGATATAATTAAAATACTGAATAATGATGTAATTAAAATATTTTAAGCCTGGAAATTTAAAAGACTGAAAAGAAAAAGAGTTAAAAGAATATTAAAAACTAAAGGAGCCCTAGAGCAGAGGAAAATTTAGAGCTCCAGCTCCAGGGAAAACACAGCTCCGGAGAGCTCCGGGTCTCTGGTTCTGGATATCTTAGACATTAACGTAAATAATTATTCAGGTGAAGCCATTTTTTAATTCGAAATTCAGGATATAAAAATGTTAAATACAAAGATTATTTAGTGAATAAACTGGTGTTTCTCTTTTAATGCAATAGAATATTTTGTAAAACCAATAAAAGAAAAAGAAAAACCCTAAAGAATGATATAATTAAAATACTGAATAATGATGTAATTAAAATATTTTAAGCCTGGAAATTTAAAAGACTGAAAAGAAAAAGAGTTAAAAGAATATTAAAAACTAAAGGAGCCCTGGAGCAGGGGAAATTTTAGAGCTCCAGCTCCAGGGAAAACATAGCTCCGGAGCGCTCCGGGTCTCTGGTTCTGGATATCTTAGACATTAACGTAAATAATTATTTAGGTGAAGTCATTTTTTAATTCGAAATTCAGGATATAAAAATGTTAAATACAAAGATTATTTAGTGAATAAACTGGTGTTTCTCTTTTAATGCAATAGAATATTTTGTAAAACAGTCGCTTTCGTAGAAATATATAAGTCATAAATTTACCCGCTATATCAAACGCAATATGTTTAAATTCTGAAATAATGAATACAACGGGGAGTTGTAATAGAGATAGATATAGCAAAATTCTCATGTTATGTTAGATTATATAATAGAATTATAGAAACTGCAAATAACAAATAATGCCTTAAATGATTCTAGTCATAACTAGAGTATTCGTAGGAATTTTTTATGCGATTTGTTTTTAAAATGCGCAGAAAATATGGTTCTTTCATGTCAATTTTCTTCGAATAATCGATATACTTTTTTTCTCGATCTCAGTACAGTATGCCCCCTTAAATTCTCAAAAAATCGAATTTTTGTTTTTTACACTTTTAAAAATCTGTAAATCGAAAAAAAAAAAAAAAAACACGAAAGTAATAAAAAAAAAAAGAACTGGTTTAATTTGAAATTGATATGCGTACTGAATCACAGATTCAAAATGAATTTAAATTTTCAGGAGTTTTACTGAAAGCTGTGTTTTTGCTACGCACGCGCGCTGCATAAAAAAAAGAATCATTCGCAGACGAATTTCTTTTGCTCACATATGTATAAAATGATCATATCTCTACCTCCACGTTTGTCATTCAAGGAGGTAGATTTAAAACTTTTCCTCTTTTTTACTTGATTGAATGATTACTAATAGTAAATATTTATGAGTTTTCCTTAATCTTAATTTATTAAAAAAAATTATTGGTAATTTTTTTCTTGTATTTGAATATCTTTCTTAATAGTTTGGAATACTTTTAATCTATTAGTATATCCATACAAACTAAGCGAATTATCTGTGGATGACACGTTACAGATTTTAATGAAAATCAGCATATAATATGTAGATCATACTTATTTAAGAATAAATGCAAAATAGTACATTTCAGGATTGTTTATTTAACCCTTAATTGCATGAATTATTCTTTTAGAATTGTGTTTTTTATTTTTTATATTAAGGATTAGAGGCCAGAAATCTTAAGATAGATTTTTAACTTTATTTAGTACCACATTTTTGTAATTTTTAGAGGATTAATATTTCTATATAAATATAGTGGTTGTAAGAACTTAATTTATGTATTAAAAATTAAATAAAAAAGGTGATGGAAATTTATATCACTATGCAATTAAGGGTTAAGTATTAAAACTTACATTAAAAGTTGACACAAATTCGAGGTTTGCTTACATGCTTGAAATTTCAATTTTGATTATTAGTCTTATGAATGGAAAGGCTATAGGAAAAATTACTTGTAATTCAGAGTGAATAATAATCAACAGCTTGGCGTAATTACTAATTGCCTTTTTATTCCTTAATGAGAAAGAAAATAATGAAAAGATTTCAGGGGAAAATGCAATATTTCTATTACTTGTTTGAACATGAAGGAAAGCTCTTAAAATTAAAAATGTATATATATTTGATATTACAGTACAAAGTCTAAAGTCTGGAATCCTCGGGACTTTACCAAGTCCGAACTTCGGATTTTTCCGAACTTTGGGTCATCAAAAATATTGCTTTTCCAATAGAAAGGAAAAGAAAATTCACTACATAAAAATGCAAAATATGACGTTTATATATTAAAAATTGCATATAACAACTATTAACACTATATTAAACTATCATTTTCATTAAATAAATCATAACAAAATAAAAAGTAAAAGAAAAACTTTTATTTAAGACTGTTCTCAAATCCAAAAGGGCGATTTTATGACATAAGTTTTAATTAATTTTTGTTCGGAGATGCATGAAAATAGCAGGTGTTATTATTAAGAAACTATGTAATCGAACTGTGTTTTTTTTTGTGTTTTATTGCAAACGCAATAGATGTTTTAGAAAATAGTGTCAAAGTGGGCGTTTTGTACCGAATTCTCGTGTGAAAGAAGAATAATCGCACAAGGAAGGCTGAAAAACGTCTGTGTCACGTGAACAAAATCCCTTATAACTCAATAGGTAATTTATTTATAAAACAAAAGGGAAAACACGGTTCGATTCCAATTCGCTTCAATAGTCAAGCCTTCCAATTTTATGACTTTCCGTTAGAAAATGAATTTGTAAATGTGTCAAAACGTTTTACGCTTGTTGAGCAGAGCAGTTGAGAACAGCCTTAACAATAGTAAAAAACAATTTAAGAAGAAATTGTAACTTCCTGAACTATTGAACATTTTAGTTAATGTGGGCTGCTTTATTAACTTAGGTATATCATTAAGAAGTTTTTCTTTTATTCTGTACATAGACATGTGTTAAGATTCAGTAATAAAGCTTCTTTGCTCTAGGCCTTTTTTTGTTTCAAAAATTTTGTTTTTTCACTTATTTCTTAAATGCTGCCGCTGGAAAGTCCGAACTTTGGGTGTCCGATCTTTAGACTTTGTACTGTATAAATAAAAGTGTCTATTTTAAATATAGAAACTTTCATTCTTGCCTTCAGTTTACTTTTGCCTCAAGAATATTTTAATGTACAGTAGGATTGAACACATACGTATTATGAATAATAGAAATAATAAACAAAATTATATATTTTTTTAGACCATTTTAATGTAGTATTAAACATATAATCATATTATGAGTAAAAGAAAAAAAAAAATCAACGTATTTCGACGAAAATTCGGGAGGACCGGAACTATCTGTATTCCGAAAATCTCGTTTTTTCTTTCAGAAATTTTCAGCATTACTCATTCATTTGAACTGTTTAGGCTAAAATGAGACACTCTTTATTAATTGCTCTATGAACTTCGCTGTTTATAATTATCAGTCGTGACTGGTATTTGCAGGTGTCCCGCGGAAATCAAGGCTCCACCACTAATTTCTTACAGTTTATTTCACTATCTTTAATCGCAGTTAATTCTGCCATTAGATAAGTCGAAAAAAATTACTGAAAATACTGGTGTTCAGGGCATTATAGAAGATAAACCGAGGTATGTATACCTAAAACATTTTTTAATTAGATGAAATTAGTATAATTAGAAAATATTTCTGTGTCGGGGATGAATTAATTACATTTTATTTAAAATGAAAATGAAAAGTTTTGGTCAGCGGTACAGACAGCCAACTTGGGTCACACGTACAATTAATTCATAGTTATGTATATTTAATAAACACGTATAATTAATTAATAATTCTGTATATTTATTAAACACGTATAATTAATTAATAATTCTGTATATTTATGTATGTATTAATTAAAAAGATTTCTGGACATTTTCGTTTTCGGCCGAAACGAGGAAGGCTACCGAAAATCGGTTTCGGTCTTAAAAACCTGTTTCGATCGATCTTAATTAATTGTCATTATGTTTTTCTACAAATAAAAATTTCAAAACTATGTATATTTAATAAACACGTATAATTAATTAATAATTCTGTATATTTATGTATGTACTAATTAAAAAGATTTCTGGACATTTTCGTTTTCGGTCGAAAAGAGGAAGGAAATTGAAATTCGGTTTCGGTGTTAAAAACCTCTTTCGATCGATCTTTAATTAATTGTCAATATGTTTTTCTACAAATACAAATTTCAACTTTATACTACACTTAAATAAGTCAATAAATACAATAGCAAAATAAAAAGGTCCAAAAGCTTGTTGGTCTGATATTGATTAATGTAAAGAAATATTTCATTTGTTGAATGGACAACATTGTTTTAAGGAGGTTTTATAAACTTCAAGAACTCGTAACTTTATATTGAGATTTCGAAGCATGAAAACCTTTGTTCAGCTCTTAAGTTTAAGTGCCGCAGTAGGCTACTCAGAGAAAAGTGGATTGCCACATTACATGTATAAGTTAAATTAAAAAAAAGTTAGATGAAAGAGGAATTTTACTTATGTGACATTATGCGGAGTAAAATAATGTATAATAGTTTAATTTGATATGAAATAAGTTAAAGCACTTTTTCTTTCTGGACATTTTTTTTTAATAAACGGTTAATTTCACTAACTCTTTATGTATCAATTCATAAAGCATTTCTTTAACATATCATTTTTAACATTTTAAACAAGAAAGGAAAATCATGCGTCAAGCATGGATTAAGAAACACTTTCCAACACATTCAAAATAATATAACAAAACTTCTAGTTGAAATACATTGAAACCTCCCTGCGCGACCACCTACCTGAACGAGCAATTTTTTTCGTGGAATGAAATTTATTTCCATAGGCTTAATACTAATTTTATCTCCATTCAGAGACCATCCCAGTTGAACTCCCTCCATGAGCGACCCATTTCTTTGAAGAAAATGAAACAAATTCCTTTTTTTTCTGTCGCTTAAAGAAGGTTTTATTAGAAAAATAATTCTGGAGAGCGCATTATTCATCCAACTTCTAAACTAAGTTACGTTTTTTTTTTGTTTTTTTTTTTTATTCCGATAACTTTTCAGTATTTAAACCCCTTTGTGCCTTTTTAGGCAATGATTTTAAATCTGATGACAAAATAAGAATGATGGTCAATAAACTCCCCCTGCCCTAATCTTCAGGAAACTCTCAAAGAAATAGATAAATTAATGAAATCGTCATTATTTGTTTTCGTCCAAAAAAATTGCATTTATTTACTGAACTTCGAAAGGACTTGGAAATAAAAGTTATAAAAGATAAAACCGAAAAATTACAACAAGCCTCAATGTATTCATTTTTTAAACTCTGCAGTATAATTAACTAATGTAATTAACTTTTGTTTTGATACTTAAATTTTCAATTTTTTTCCTTATGTGAAAAATAAATTTTAGTACCATTAATTGTTACCTTTTTTCAACAATAAAAATCCAGATTTAAACATGACCTCCATGAAGAGACCACCTCTCAAAGCGACCAATTTTTTTTGGAGTCGGAACGTGCTCACTTTAGGGAGGTTTTACTGTAGGTTGATAGGTTGAAATAGGATGTCTAATTGAACCATTTGGAAACACATAGCACATTTGAAATCCCAATTTCAGCAACTCTCATCTACAGTCGGAAAATTAACCGAATTCTTTGAGCAGCCCTGTATATGATATATATACCTGTATCTGTTAACTACATGCATGCAGAAATTTAGTTCAATTACGAAATACATTGCTTAGTTGAAAATTCACCTTCAGCAATTTCCGTTACTAAGGAGAATGGTACGTGAATTCTTTTGTGCAGCCTGCATACGAGGTATAGAATTTATACACAACGGGTAACATGCAAAAAACTTTTTCAATTTAAAAGCGCATACCGAAATTGAAAACGCACTTCCAGCAATTTTTTCTCAAAGACAGTAATGTAACCGATTTCTTTTGTGTGTCCCCATAAATGAACGACAAATGCTATGGATGTCAAATAATAATCATCTTGTTGTCAAATTCAGTGATTTCTATCAATTTCAATACATTTGAAATAGCATAACGTCATAAAAATACTCTGCAAACAATTTTACCCATTGATCATAATGTAACGGAATTCTTTTGAGTGCCCTGTAAATGAACCATTAGCTTACACACTTCATATTCAATACCGAACATGCCATTGTAATCATCATTAACGTATACAGTCGAACCTCGTTATCCCGACACTCTTATGACCAGAAAAAAGTGTCGTCATAAGCGGAGTGTCGCGGTAACCGGAGTTGGAGAAAAATGTGTTTATAAAAAGCTGTATTTTTAACTAATTTAAGACAATTTTAAATTCAAAACTGTTCTTGCAGTTTTAAGCAATAAAGCATTATTATTAAACAAAATAAACACAAAAACCAAAATGGAAAAGAATAAAAATCATATTTATGATGACTTGTTTCTTTATTGTTACATGAAATATTGATGAATTAAGATTTGCTTATCCCTAGATGTGCTTCCTACAATTCTTTTTCCAATACACATTATACAATGAATTGTAATCAATATTCGTAGTTTCAGAAATGGATGTTACATAATTTCTGATCGTTTCAATGCAATGCAATGCTTCGGTTTTAGTCGGATGGAAAACGCCGTGTAACCACAAGAATGAGCCGCCTGACTAGAAAAAATAGACCGCGAGTAGACTAATACGTCTATCTGGAGCTTAAGTGGGTCATTCATAGTGTGTGGGTTTATTTATTCAGATAAATCATTGAAGTAAAATTTCTCATTTATCTCAATGTGTATTTTAGACACTTTTGTGAAAAGTTTGGCTAAGACATTTCTTATCGCTTAATTACCATGCTTATAAGATGGAATATGAAAAATGGTCAATTTTCCTAAACCGTCGGGATATCTGGAGTTGAAAATTATTCAACGACGTAAAATCCGGAGTTTATTCACACTATAATCATACGCAGAAAATCGGGACTTTGAGCGGAGTGACGTGAAAACCGGGTGTCGGGATAACGAGGTCCGACTGTATTAATTGTATGAAAATCCGAGTATATTTACTTGAGTTAGAGTGTGGAAAGACAGATGGATAGATGGACAGACGGACAGACAAAGCGAATCCATAAACAATTTTCAACTTTGTTTTAAAGTGCTAAAAAAAGTTGAAAATTGTTTAAAAATACGGTTGGTCTGTCCGTGCTCTAGCTCAAGTAAATACAGTCTGATTATCATGTTATTGATATATATGTTAGTAAACGTTCAGTATGACATGTTCGGTATTGAAAATGAAGCGTGTAGCATTTATAGTTCGTTTACAGAGGCACTCAAAAGAGTTCATTACATTATGGTCTGGGGAAAATCGCTTGCTGTGTATTTTAATGATATTGCACTATTTCAACATTGAAATACTGAAGTGCACTGCAAGATGTTTACTATTAGTCTAAGAGACACAATGTCAAAAACACGTGATTTTAGCAAGGCTATATTATATGACCTTCCGTTTTATGGTGTAGTACATATGCGGACAGTCTGGCTAGCGGAGGATGTTGCGTTTACCTGTGGGAGAAGAGGTTATGCAAGTGAAAAAACTTCAAAATTACGTTATTATAGCATGATTTTTGTTTATAAAATCTGTTTCGACTAATTATTCGTGAAATTAATCCATTATTGCCAGACGTTGCTAACGTTGCTAAGTCCTTGCCAGATCCCGATTTATAGGTAAAAAAACATGACATCTTCATGTCATTTTAGCAAACTTAAAAATTGCAACATATTATTGTTTGGCTATCAGACAACCTATAATTACCTTGCCAGACACAAATTCGGTTGCAAAGTTTATGCCACACGGTTTTTAATCTGGCAACGAAAGTGCCTGTTTAAAGAGTGGTTTATAAGTTAAAAAAAATAAGTCATCTTCACGTCATTTTAGCAAGCTTAAGAATTGCAACATATTACTCTTTGGTTATCAGACAACCTATAATTAATTTGCCAGACACACATTCGGTTGCTAAGTTAATGCCAAGCGACTTTAAATCTGGCAACAAAAGTGCATGTTTGTAAAATGGTTTATAGGTTTAAAAAAAAAAAAAAAAAAAAAAAAAAAAAGTTATCTTCAAGTCATTTTAGCAAGCTTTGGCTATCAGACAATCTATAATTAATTTGACAGACACAAATTCTGTTGCTAAGTTAATGCCAGACGGCTTTAAATCTGTCAACGAAAGTGCATGTTTGAAGAGTGGTTTATAGGTTTAAAAAATATGTCCCTTTCACGTCATTTTAGTAAGCTTAAAAATTGCAACATATTAATCTTTGGCTATAAGACAACCTATAATTAATTTGCCAGACACAAATTCGGTTGCTAAGTTACTGTCAAGCGGCTTTAAATATGGCAACAAAAGTACATGTTTGAAGAGTGGTTTATAGGTTTAAAAAAAATAAGTTATCTTCATGTCATTTTAGCAAGCTTAAAAATTGCAACATATTACTCTTTGTCTATCAGACAACCTATAATTAATTTGCCAGACACAAATTCGGTTGCAAAGTTAATGCCAGACCGCTTTAAATCTGGCAACAAAAGTGCCTGTTTAAAGAGAGGTTTATAGGTTAAAAAGAAAAAAGTCATCTTCACGTCATTTTAGCAAGCTTAAAAATTGCATCATATTATTATTTCTTTTCAATTTTAAGTTTTTTCACCTGCATAACCCCTTCTACCACAGGTAAACGCAATGTCTCCCGCCAGACAGATAGTCCGCATACGTACTATACCGTAAATCGGAAGAGCATATAGAAAAATGACCCTTGATAAAATCAAGTGACGAAAACGTTGCTAGCTCTTAGACTATATAGAATATACTGTGTAGAGCATTTATCTTTTGTTTATAGGAACATGGAAAGAATTCGGTTACAGTACTGCATATGAGTAATAATTGCTGGAAATGCGTTTTCAATTGTTGTATGCTTTTTGAAATAATGAAGTGTTAAACAGCAATAAACTTTTAATTACTTTATGCAACAATTTTTTATTTTACTTGGTGGGTATAAATTTTATAGATCATAATAGAATTCCGATAAAGAATTCGAGTACATTTCCGTTTATTGAAAGAAATTGCTGAAAGTGTTTTCTTATGCGTTTCCTAAATGAGCTTAATTTTGACATACTACTGAATGCAATCTAGGTGCAAATCTGTAGTTCATAGGCAAACACTGTAAAAAAAAAAAAAAAAAAAAAAAAAAAAAAAGGACTAAAAAACGGAGATTCTACTGGCAATCGAGACCCAGTATTATTTCTGTATTTTAGCGGAAAATTTCTCCCATAAATTCCAGAAAACGGAAAATTTTCTGTAATTTATGGTGAAAAATTTCTGTAAAAATACGGATGTCTGGAATTTATAGGGAGAATTTTCCGCAAAAATAATTCCGCTGGCGTCTCGATTGCCAATAGAATTTCCGTTTTTTAGTCCGTTTTTTTTAACAATGAATATAAAGGATTATATAAAAGAAAACGTATAGTCTTTACGATTATAGATGTTATGGTTGAAACTGGGTTTTCAAATGTGTTAAGTATTTCCCTAATTGTTTACTTAGACATAATGTTTCCAGTTATTAAACAGTAAAGTTTTGTTATATACAGTAATCTGAATGTGTTCGAAAGTGTTTCATAATCTATGCTTGACTCAAGATTTTTCTTTCTTGTTAGTATTATATAGAGTTGAAAAATGCGCAAATATATACAAGTGTACACTTTGCACAGAAAAGTATTTCAGAACTCTTTCAGAATTGAAACTTTTCACACCAGCCTTTGAACATCAAGAAAGCTGGTTGCAATTGGAGAAGAAATTATTCATTAAATTTTCTTACTTTTTACAACGAATAATACTTTTCAAATATGTAAATAAATTTGGAATATGATAATGAAATAAAGTACCTAAAATTCATCTTAAATTGTATTGCTATCAATCGATTAAAATGTATTGCTGTCAATCGATATGTTAAATAATTTTCATTAAAAGATTTTAAAGTATTTTAAAGTAATGTAGAGTCATAAAATGTTAAATTCTGAAAAGAGAAGACAAACAGAATTCCGTGTCTTTAATCTTAAAATTTTACAGACAATGCGTGATAAGGGGCTGTAATTATATAACGTTATCAAATTTTTGGCAAATTTGGATCCCCCCCCTTATGATATCATATGTTATCATTCTTCGACACCCCCTTCCCCTAATAATATATCTATCAGTGTCTAAAAATTATTTTTGTATTTTTTTTCTTTTCTTTTTATATGTTCGCAGTAATATTTACAATAATATTTTGGAACAAAATTATTTAACAATCATTTATTGATTTGAATTATAATTTTGTATTGTCATAAAAATAGATGACTAAAAAAAAATTAACTGTCTATATTAATGTGAAAAAAAGTTACAAAAAAAAAAAAAATTGGTTCGATCAAAAATGGTAATGGTATCAAACTGCAACCCCTAAAAAGAGAAAGACTTGAAAGAGAAAGATAAATCATAAATATATTTTCGATCATTCCCATTATAAATAGTATTTATACCAAATGAAACGTGCGATTTCTATTTATGGCATATCTGTAGGAAACTTTAAAATATGAAATTAGGGTACTTTTCCAGTATAAGGGAATTGACATTTTTTTAAATCTTGGCGCAATTCGAGCTTCAGAAAGTGAGATTTGGTGCCAAACAGCTTATGAAAACAAACCTGAAATAATTTTATGCTTATTTATACATGTATATATATATCAATACAAAACCCCTTAACTGGTTAAAAGTTTGTGACGCAGCACTTTATCTTATGCTCTAAGAATTTTAAATATGGAACTTAAAAATAGTGATATCAAATTTTGAGTGACGCTATGCTATCAATTATAATCTCTCTATATATTATTTATTTCTTCTTTTTATTTTTTTATAATCGCATGTGTAAAAATTATGTTCAATTTAAAAAAATGTATAAAAGTTTATTCATTGATGCTTTATCATTTACATCTCTCATAAATTCCAAGTATGAGTTTTAAAAGATATGATATCAAAATTTTAGTGACGCTTTGATGTGGCTTTAAACGATTTGTTTGAAAATTAAAATTAAATTTTTTTTGGTTTGGCTAAGATATATTCACACATCTAAACAATAGTTTTAATTTTCCAATATACTTTAAATATGTCACTTTCACTGAATTTATATAATGCATTTAAATGCATTTATTTGAATAAATTGATTTATCCTTTGTCCAATGCTATTAAGAATTTAAAATAAGATTTACGTAAATAATTTTTTTGCCTCATAATATCCATTTGAATACATTTCACTTAGTTTGGATACAATGACGCAAAAAAGTTATTGCGAATTATTATTAAAGAAAATGGTCTTGGCGAGAGACGGAAATTTGGCAACATATTTTATGATAACCTAGTCGCTTTTTCATGTAAACAAGATTTTTCAATATTTATACAATTTATTTAATATAAAAAAGTAATTTATCTATTTTCATATACAAACAGAAGTAATTTATATGTCACAAACTATAATATGTACTTATAAATAAAATGTTTATACAGGGTGCAATATGTTATCTATCGCCGACCTTTAATTTCTCAACCATTGGTCATATACATATAGTTCCAATTACAAAAACGTTTCAAATGATATAAATATTCATGTTGTGGCCTTATTTAGAGTAAAAAGTTAATATTATAAAAATTACGAAATCTAGCTTTTTATATGGTCCCCCAGTCCCTATAGTTATATTTAGTAAAAGTTTACACATATCATAACAGATATAACACAAAAAGTTTGACATCTGTACTACAAAAATTGATACAGTTATTAAATTTCAAAGTTTGAGATTTTTTAACATGATTTTGTCTTTCATTGAGGGAACAGTTAAAAGATTAATTGAAATAATTCGAGATCAAAATCAGAGCGCAATTCCGCTGCCATTTATCTAATCCTTAATGAATATGTTTTATTTTCCGGTTGTCGATTCTACCTACTTTGACGTTTGAATGTTGTTCGACGCATAAAAGTTAGCTCAAATTTTTAGATAAAATAACCCTCTTTGGTGATTCCCCGATTTGGTGATACCGGCTAAAGGTGGTTTCGCCGTAAAAAGGACATTGCACCCTGGCATTAATCTCGAATTATTTTAATTCATCTTTTAACTGATCCCTCAATGAATGACAAAATCATGTGCAAAAATCTCAAACTTTGAAATTTAATAACTATGTCAATTTTTGCAGTACAGATCTCAAACTTTTTTGTTATATCTGTTATGATATGTGTAAAATTTTACTAAATATAACTATAGGGACTGGGGGACCGTATAAAAAGTTAGATTTCGTGATTTTTATAAAATTGATTTTTTACTTTAAATAATGCCACAGCATGAATATTTAGCTCATTTGAAAGGTTTATGTAATTGGAACTATATGTCTACGGCCAACGGTTGAGAAATTAAAGGTCGGCGATAGATAACATATTGCACTCTCTATATGAGAACGTCTGTTTCAGAACTCGCTTTATTTGAAAAATCAAATTTTGGGAAATCACGAAAAGCCTCTGACTGCGTCCATTGGTTTTCATCATAAACCAAGATTTTACAATACCAGAAATAGACGATAAAACTAGTTTTTTACCCGACTACCAAGCACGGTTATGTGTCTCACGCGTATCTGGGTATGTGGATATCTTTATACCCTCGAAACATCCCAACGGCTGGATGGATTTTAATGAATGATGTCTCTATCGATTCGTCTTAACCGCTCGATAATTATAGGCTAGGTTTTGTTTTTATAAATTCAAAATGGTGGCCGTAAAATACAAAATGGTGGTAGACACGAAAAATGTTTTTTACGCACCCTATTGAGTGGCATATCATTGGATAGGTCTTTCAAAATGAAGACGATGTTTCATTGACTATTTTACAGTCATAATCTCCATTTAAATATTGCACAACCTGGAAGTTGTGTAGGTAGGATCTATAGCTTTACTGCAACTCTAACCATCATAGACATCTATAGGCCTCATCGAAACAGTGTTTATAGATAGGAACTAACAATTAAGCACAACTTAAAAGTCATCAATACAAGTAAATAAAAAAATAGGTAAGTAATATAAAAAATAGTTTCACATTGATGAGAAATAATTAATTAGTTCGCTTTTTACGCAGTCGGGTTTTTTTTTTTTTTTTTTTTTTAATTTAATTTTTATTTGTTGTAGAATGTAGTGTTTATTCGACGCAGATTCACCAATAGAGAAAACTCGATTTTTTTATTCTTGGATAAGGCGAGTTTTAAAACTCACGTCCTCATATATAAACATTTTATTTATAACTTTGTTACATACAAATTACTTCTGTTTGTATATGAAAATATATAAATTACTTTTTTATATTAAATAAATTGTATAAATATTGAAAAAAATTGCTTGTGTATACATGAAAAAGCGAATAGTTTATCATAAAATATGTTGCCAGATTTCCATCTCTCGCCAAGACTATTTTCTTTATTTTGCCAAAGCCCTTATACAGGAAAATTACTAAAATTAGAAACAATATGCTGTGCAAATATGATAACATATTATTTCACCGCCTGTAAGAAAGTTCCAACTAATTTTAATTAGCTTATTTATAGTCTATACATTTGTACATCAATATTTTTTTCGAATTAAAATGTTTCTTTTAAGCGCCTTTTAATTATTTAGTTTTACAATGGAGCGTCTTCCAGATACCCCTGTACATTTTTGAGAAATAGTTGAAACCAATTATTCATTGTTCACAGGAGTTCACGCCAAATTACTCGAATTGTTTGAAACCTTAAAATGTTCCTATTGTATGCTAACAGTACGAGTTGCTCAATAATACAAACACTTAATTGATCACAGGAATTCTTATTAAAGGACTACTTAATATATGAATTTATATAAAGTAAAAGCTCTTTGAATAATACTTCGAAAGAGAGAAATGATGGAGGTAGAAACATAATTTTAATTTAGATGTCAAACGTAATTAAAATTAAGCTTTGTGCTGTTATTACACGATGACCATATATTCTTGAATAAATTAAACATTTCAATTTGAAATAATTGCTTAATAATAGCTCTCGTTAATTTAAAAGTTTTTAATAAAATATCATACCTGCCAATCTTCCACGTTTTTAAGGGGTCTCAGGACTTTTAAAATTGCAAAAAAATGAAAAAATAAGACCATTTTCAACATTTAATGTCTTAAAATTTATATACGATTTTAAACACAATTTTTATTGCCATGAAAGATATAAGTATGTTCTTTCATTTCATGTATTTAAAAAATTGAAAGATGCATAATCAGCATTTATAGGGGGCACCAAACTGTCAGCCATTTGACGAGCAGAAAATTGGTATAACAGCTGACGCGCAGGATTACAAAATAAATTTTTCAACTAGAATAAAAATATTGGTACCTAATTATACTTAATATTGTAATAATTACCCTGAACCTAAATAAATTTGTATTTAAAGCATTTTTATATTTTTAATACCAAGTTGTATTTAACTAATACCAAATTTTAAAAATTTAAACATAACACCTAAAAAAATATTTTTTGTACAATAAAAAGGAAATTTTAGGTTCCGTTTATATAGACTAACATGAAACATATGTTTTGTAAATTTCAGAAAAAATATTCAGAAGTTTTTGAGATATCCTGCGCTTTATGACCAAAAACGTCATTTGGAGAAAAATTACTTCAGAGTTACGGAAACGCCGCTTCAACTATTGAGCGGGTATAATTCTAAAAACCACGACTATTGTTCTAACGGGGATTTTAAGGAAAAAATGATATCAAAAGATAGGAGTTTAACATATAAAAAAATTAAAAATTTGAAAATTTTGAAACTTAAGAGTCATGAAACCCCTAAAAGTAAAAAAAGAAACACACATGGGGCATTCTCACAATCTTTTAACTTTCATGTCCCTGAATAATAATTTTTTATTTAATACACTTTTTTGTGTTTTTTTTTTTATTTCGTATCCTTGGTAACATCCCAATGCATGATTGCACAACAATATTAACGAGATAAACAAGTTTTGGACGATGTTGGGGGTCCAAACACATGAAAACTCAACTACCGTCCCGTGTCCCTGATGCTGATTTTGAAGTTTGGAGCTGTCTGGATGGATAAAATTGTTTCAATAAAAATAATTCGATGTAATATTTTTCTGAAACTGGAACTATTGTTTTATATAAATATGTAGCTAAAAATTAACCTGCACACATTTTTAGGGTTGATATTATTTTTTTAACTCTGTCCCTGGGTTTTAGATTTTTTACCATCCCTCTTCTAAAATGATACAGAAAATCACTTCAGATGCAGCGACGGAATTTTTTTCAAGTTTTTGCTCATGCAGAAGTATGCTAGAGAAAGAATATCTAAAATTCTTTGACAGGAAATTTACTGCAGAATATAAATAAGCATTTAAATATCAATTTCAAGCACCGTGGCTTTATTGGTAGTCTTACCGTCCGTAAGGTTTAATCCTGCAATTTTCGAGGTAAATTAATTATTTTTTTTAATTTAATCCAATGTAAATAACTGTTTCTAAAAATCAATGAACATTTTCGCTACCACTTAGTCTTAACATGATCTGCCTAAAATAGGTGGTAAGTTTCCTTGCTGTTCCATCCTTACCGTCCCATTTTCCCCCATTTTGTCCCTTTTTACCCCATTTTGTTCCTTTTTTCCCCATTTTATCCCCATCTTGTTCCTTTTTTCCTATACCATCCCTTTTTTTTTTTTACATTACCGTCCCTTCTTTAACACCCCTTTAAGACAATGTTATACCAAAATTTTGCACTAAAAATACTACATTGTCATTATTTCTTATTTGAATGTCCTGTGGGTACTATGCAAATTCATTATAAGTAAAAAATTAGAAGAAAATAAAAAGTTATAGTGGTAAAATGGTAAGGAAAATTAAACTCGCAAGTTTAACTTAAATCTCAGTTAAATAAAAATTTTTTCGCTGCTGACCATTTTTTCTTTATTTTGAATCATTATAGCATTCGTCTATCAGATTAAAATGTTATTTTAGCAAGTTTAATTTCGCCAGATTTTTTTTTCTCAAAAGTCAAAAGATTGTGAGAATGCCCCATATATGATGCTGTAATGAAAATTATTTGATAAATTTATTTAATAATCCGACACCTACCTCTGTGGTACTTGTTAGATTTTATTTCTTTAAAAAATATTTCTGGTTCAATGTATTCCTATGTGATATAAAACATCTGAAAAGTTAGCAGCTATGAAATATGTATGTTTAAGGAGGCTCGGTACCCCTTGAAGAACTTTGAAGAATTTTTTTTACTGATGTTCATTTACTTATTATATACTCATATCATTATAGGTAATACTTAGAAAAACTGATTTTGACAAGGGAAAAAATCCTTTTGTGCGCAAAAATTGATAATTTTATTATTATTTTTTTTTAAGTAAAAGAACTTTAAAGTTTGCCTTTTTTGATACATTACTATGTTTAAAACACAAAAACTTCTATAAATATTTATCAAATCCCTCCATTATTTCTTTGTATTCACAAGATAGTGCACTTAATAAAATGAGGGGGCGATTTTACAGTTAATGAATTAGTTTATGAGAAAAAATAAATAAAATATACAAACATAGACAAAAACGCAGCAAAAAATCTTGATTTCTTCAACGTTTCGATTTTTATTTAATTTAATTTTTTTTCATTATATTGTAAAATCCATCCCTAATTTTATTAAGTGCACTATATTGAGGATAAAAAAAATAACGCAGTGATTTGGCAAATATTTGTAGAAGTTTTAGGGTTTTAAACACAGTAATCTATTAAAAAACAGCAAACTTTAAAATTCTTTTGCATTTTAAAAAAATTGAGGTTTAAAAAAATTAATAAAATTCTTAATTTTTACCCACAAAATATTTTTTTTCCTTATCAAAATCAGTTTTTCTGAGTATTACCTATAATAATATGTTTATAAAATAAGTAAATGTACATCAGTTAACACGTTCACGCCGGCGCGGTGGGTCACACTCGACTGTCTCAGAGTTGCCAGGTCTCCGGCTTTTTTCACACCACTGTTATTTTAGAGAAAATGTTGTACCTTTAAATCGCCCAATTGTTCTAATTAAATAAAACAACATTTTCTGTATTAAAATACTGGTATCCAAAAAGTCGGAGACTTGGCAGCTCTGAGACAGTCGAGTGTGACCCACCGCGCCGGAGTAAACGTGTTTTAAGGGGGAAAAAAATTAAATTTCTTTAAAGGTTACCGAGTCACCTGTTTCAATGTATTCTGATACGGGTTGCCCCACCAGTGGCCGAGAGGTTCTGCTGTCAAAGCTGGTAGACGGGAGGTGCTGGGTTGGAATCCAATCGCGCCCGTCGGCGAAACCGTTGGGAGTTTCCGTGGTTTTCTTCGAACTTTGGGTAACCTTGCGTTAATACGGGTTAGGTCCCTTTAGAAAGACCCCCACGGAGGGCACCTTTCCCCGGGCCTATATCCTTCATGTAGATAATCGACCGCCATAAACAACACCAACACCATCTTATACGAGTTAAAACACCCGAAAAGTTAGCAGCTATGAAATATGTATGTTTAAAATAAGATTAAATAAAGATTTCATGTTATAATTCCCTTGCGAGATTTAAAAATTTCCAAAAATCGACTTTATCTTTCCTAATTCAATAATCACACTAACTATCGTATCCCATTATTTCGGTGAGTTAAGAAGCAAAGTATACTTTCTATGATTAATAGAAGTTTTTGGATAAAAATATGTTGAAAACTGATGCAACTGGAAATTGGTTCAATTTGTTCTTGTGTGAGTTAAAGCACCCGAAAAGTTAGCAGCTATGAAATACGTATGTTTAAAATACGATTAAATAAAGATTTGCTGTTATAATTCACTTCCTAGATTTAAAAATTTCAGAAAATCGACTTTATCTTTCCTAATTCAATAATCACACAAGCTATCGTATCCCACTTTTTCAGTGAGTTAAGAACCAAAGTACTTTCTTATGATTAATAGAAGTTTTTGGATAAAAATAGGCTGAACTATATTTCAAGCAGGGAAATGTTTGTTATTTATGATCCCTTTGAACTTGAAAAATACAGAAATAAACCCAAAATAACGTTTCTCCGAGAGTTCTCTTGGGCTTTGTTGACAGAATTTTTTTATGTCTAGATAAAAATTCTAAAAGCGTTAAAATAACATCAACCATAAACGTCAACAGAAGGTTCCATATTTTTCGTAAGAAAGGTTTTTTTATCCATCTTCTCTGATTCATAAATATAAATGTGTCACATTCCTTTTTAAATATGATTTGTAGAATACTGGTAAGTAAAGGGCGTGTAAAAATTATTAGTACACATATTTAGGGAGTGGTAATTCACGTTACTACAAACATTTTTATACGGGGGAAATCAAATCTGTAATCCATTTACTGAGTAAAAAATAGGGAGTAACGCGAATTACTCACTCATTACTTTGGTATCTGCCTACCAGGGCTTAATTTCTAACAAAAAAAGTACCGGAGCCCAAATAATCTGCAGTGCTAACAACCGTAGCTTGCCACCCCCCGCTATAATTCCAATCCGCATATTTATGTTCATAACATGAAATCTTTATTTGCAAAATTTAAAGCATTTTCCTGTAGAAAATAAAAAATTTTAAATATGTCTATCTACATATACTTAGCTATCAGCTATTTCACTTTTATCACTCCTTCCGAATAGAAATCTTTGCCTAATTTTAATGTTAATTAATCGCAGCATTCTGCGAATAAATATGGTAAGGATTATAAATCGGAAATAAGAACCTCAAACCTAATAACCTAATATAATCTAAAAAAGGAATAGTTCAAAATTTTTAACTTAAAGCAGATTGAGCTTGAGCCCGCCCAAGACCAAATAGTCTAGTCAAATTAGGAAAGTTTGCCATAATAAATGCTACATTAATAAAATTTGGTGCAGTTGCTCATTGATAGTTACTAATCACTAGATAAAAAGTCCTGGTGGATAGGAAGTGACCGGGAGGAGGGAGAGGCAAAAATAAGTTCCCCCCTCCCACACAATCACATTTTTAGTTTTTTGAAATATCTCAGAAACTGTGGGTTTTCATGAAAAAATTGCTCTGACATAAATTAAAGAGCATAAATTCTCTACAAATGACAAGTATACAAAGTGGAGCCTCGGTTATCCGTCATTCACGGGACCAGAACCTTGACGGATTTTGCCCAGTCAAATTAGGAAAATTTGCCATAATAAATCATTCTACATTAATAAAATTTGGGTACAGTTGTTCATTGATAGTTACTAATCACTAGATAAAAAGTCCTTATGGATAGGAAGTAAGCGGGGGGGGGGACAAAAATAAGTCCCCCCCCACATATTTTTAGTTTTTTGAAATATATCGGAAACTGTGAGTTTTCATGAAAAAATTGCTCTGGCATAAATTAAAGAGCATAAATTCTCTACAAATGACAGGTATACAAAGTGTAACCTCGGCTATCCGTCATTCACGAGACCGGAACATTGACAGATTTTTCACAAATAATTCGCTTTCTTTTCAAATTTATTTAATTTCTATTCAAATTTATTAAATATTGTCACAAAAAATAAATAAAATAAAACAGAAAACACTCCAATACTGGAATACTGCATGAGATAATAGCAGGTAATTGCTTAATGAAAGATAAATATTCACCATTAATGAAGTGTTTATTAATGTGAAACATTATAACTGCGAGTATAATATATGGAGAAAACTAAAAGTAGATACATACTAATTTATAATTAAGTAGATTGTAATTATGAAATGAAAGCATGAAATGTTAATGCATGAAGGGCTAGAATGACGTCTTTCAGTCTCGTTTCTTTATCTAACTGTTGTGAGGAAAAAAACCTTTCTTTCAATTTTTCCACGGCTCGGCTTAACCCCTTGAGGGACACCGGTATATATTATATACCACCTACGATTAATGAATTTTTACTCCAAAAAATTTTTATTAAATTTCACTTTTCTAACTTTGGTGGAAAAAAGCCGCAAAATTGCTTTTACTTATTTTGAAATAGAATTTTTCAAAGATTCCGGTGGGAATTCAGCATTTCGCAAACGTAATTGCTTGCCCCTCAAGGTGTTAACGAAAAAAATTTCTCGTTCGAGTGGAATTAGGGCGGTTAGGAGTACAAGAAGATCAACATCCTCACCGACAATTACCACTCTGTCACTGATAGAAGATTTTCCAATGGCTGTTTTTACGATTAGGGTATCTGCATCGCCAGTACTCTCCCGATAAGATATTCCATTGTCTTTCAATTTGGATGGAAGCATAGCAATTAATCTTGATTTGTTCTTTTCATTTGAAAGGAAGTTTTCTTGCTTAACGGTAAACTCTGTGTTTTTGTTGAAATTAATATTCACGGGCTTCTTCAATGCACATCTCCGGTTTTGTCCTGCTGATTTCGTGCTATTAGTAGTGTCGGAGTAGCCATCAAAAAGCACTGTACAGCTTTTTCCTTTATAATGTGTAAAGATATATTTGGTGTAGCCTTCACAAATTGAATTAAAAGTGAAACCTCTTGACCACGGGACTTTGTGGAGGAGAAAACCACCATCCACAACAATATCACAGTTTTGAAAATCAATAGTCTGTTTAATGGTTTGAAGAAATCGTAGAGGACTGCTTTCTTCGTCTTACGCATGCCTCCTTCGTCAAAAAGGGCTAACAGAAAAGGAACCAACTCAGATTTTAAATATTTTTTCGAATCTTCATCATGTTGTTTAGCTATGGAAATCCGTTCAAAGATTACCAAAGGGTTGACTGGAACTATATCATCATGAATTTTAAAAGAACAGTTCATGACGGACAGAGGGAGGACCCGGTGCTTACGTGACAATTCTACATTGGAAAAAACTTTTCTCAACCACTTTCGTCATTGCCTGTTTTCCAATGTTTATAGCGTCATAGCACTGAATAGTTGCATCCCCTACCACCCTATTAGCTATAGACATGATGTCTGCTGTCATTAGGAATGGTGGGTGATTTTCAAACCACGAAGAGAGCTTCTCAGCATCTGCGACATCTCTAGCTTGGGTGGATTTTCGAAAATCTACGTGTTGCTCACTACCGGCAAACAAAACACCACTAAATTCTTCGAGAGATACGCAAATTCCATGAGTTGCAGTCACTCCCAACCAGGGCCTAATTTCTAACAAAAAAAGTGCCGAAGCCCTAATATTCTGCGGTACCGGTAGAACAACCGTACCATTCCCTTCTCCCCCCCCCCCCTGCCACTCCAATCTGCATATTTATATTTTGTACATTATATTTGGAATATTTAAAGCTTTTTTTTCTTAGCAAAATAAAAAAATTAAATATATCTATCAGCATTTACTTATTTGTCAACTATTCCACTTTTTAGTTGTCACTTTTTCTGAATAATAATCTTTGGCTAATTTTAAAGTTAAATAAATTTAAATAAAATTAAGTTAAAGTAAATTAAAGTAAATAAAGTTAAATAAATTTAAATAAAAATAAAGTTAAATAAAGCTAATTTTAAACTTGGCTAATTTTTTTATTAATTGCAGAATTCTGCGATTAAATATGGTAAGGATTATGATTAGGAAATAGTGTAAACACAAATAAGGGATAGTTCGAAGTTATGTTTTTTTAAGAAAAAATGAATGTAATTTACAGAAATTAATATTTATATGCTGAAGAATAGAACAATGTTTTACAATTTCCTATGAAAGATGGAATCTTAAACTATAATTGATTCCTTCCGCATAACAATCTTTTGTGGTGAGTCCCTGAAAATCAAATTAAATTAAAAAAATGACACCTTTAGCGGAAAGAATCGATGCTTTTATAGAAAAAGGGGAAGCACTGCTCCATTGATGTCTATTAGAATAACAATACAAGGCAATTATATCTACTTACGAATTGAAGTGACTTCGTAAATGTGCAAAGCAGAGTCTTAGCATGGGTACCGTTTAAAAAAAAAAAAAAAAATAGAAAAATCGCTAACGTGATTTTTATACTCGTAAGCAATAGAAGACAAAAATCCGCAAACAAACAAAACCTCAAGCTGATGCTCGTTGGCTAAAATAGAAAATTTTCTTTTCAGGTTAGATATCTAAAAAAAATTTTTAAAAAACCCAGCCAATAAAAACTTATCTTACTGTCACAAAAGAAAATCGAACTGAAATCAAATTCATTGTTCAGTCTCTTGGGTGACGCCGTATCAACACGTCGTCGCCGATATAAATTTGAAATAGAAAAACACGATTTCTGTTTACCCTTCATTCTGATTAAAATAGCATTAAAATGATTTGAAATACAATATAATACGTAATTTTAAAGGAGGAAAAGTTTTTTTTTCTATACATGAATAAATAAAATTTTAGTTGTAATGCAGATTGAGCTCGAGGCAGTCCAAGCCCAAAAACTGATATAAAAATTGAATCCGTTTTATCTCCTTCTCCTACGTCTGCGACACATAACGTCACATATAAGTGTTTTGGTAAAAAAGAATGCAAAAGCTTGGAGATGGAAAGGACAGGAAAAGGTAATTTAGGCTTCGGATTTTCAGAAGCGCTATTGCACTGGGCTCCGGAGCCCTATATTTATGAGCTCCGGTGAATTCCGACCAATATTTAAATATTTACTAAAAACAGAGAAGTACCGGAGGGCTCCGCCGCAAATTAAGCCCTGCTTCCAACACAAACTTGCTCAAAACGCTGTCTGTTATGCCCCTGCCTCTATTCAGGCCACCTGTGCATTTCATATTGCGTATTAATGTTTGCTGAATACACATGTTTGATCAAACACCATTCCAAAACGAATCTGTCCTCCCTATTGTAAAGTAGCCATCTTCCGTAAATGTTTTGAACTTTTCTTCTGTCATCATACTCGGTAGTTTCAACATATCCTGTAGATATAAATGACATGATTTGGCATAAGAGAAATGGCCACAGGCGTGGAAAAACGGCATCATTTGCTGAACACACGTGAGATAGCCATTCCAATTGCCTGATCGTTCAGCTGAGATGTATTCTTTCATCAACGTGACCATGTTGAAATATTGTATCCAAAGGGCTGCATTACGTCCATTTCCCTTGAACTCCATCAGTTTGTTACCCAGTTTAATAGCAACAGCTTGTAGATTAGTGTTTTGATTTATTGAGTCTAACAAAGGAGGATCAAATGCAAATACTCCCATGACTTCATTGATAGCTTGCAGCTCTTCATCACTCCTCTCAACTTCCTGCAATACTATTTTCGCTAAAGCTGTTTGAACTAACAAATGAGCTCGGACTACTCTAGAGTATGCATGTCCCTGCAACATCTTCTCAACTGAAAGTGGAGCGTATATTGCCTCCAAAAGCTCTTTCAAGCCACTTCCGTTCATTATGAAACCGATACATCCTAAATATGACATCAGAAGGTGAAAGCCACCAAGTCTCACGATACATTTCGACAGCATGGAATCTGTTGGAGATGCTGAAACTATTTCTCTACATTTTAGACAGAGTGGCTGGTCAAACGTTATGAACAACGGCCTCTGATCAATTTCGACACATACACCTGCTGCATACTGTAATGATGTATAAACAGTGTCCTAATTAGATGGTGGTGCATTGATGAAAGGAAGCGGAATTACTTTTGTCTTTTCATAATTTTTGTGTTTGGTTAATTATTGCATAAATCCTTTCCATTCAGGGACTCCAGGAAGATTCATCCACTTTGCATACATCCACAAAGTATCACAGATGTTGGGCAGGGGTATATCCTCTGTTAATACTCACAGATCCCCCATTTTCACATTTTTAAAAGCTGTACCTGTGAATTCAAACGGCTTCAATGAAATAACCCCCAACTGTCCAACAGCTTCAGCAGTAGGCATTTTAGTTAATTTCATGATTGGTGATCCACTTTCAATATGTGCTAGTTTTACACACTTTATGTCAACCATGGAGTGAAATGTGTTGAGTCCATCCAGCGTGGAAATATTAAAATCAGCGTTATCGTAAACAAACTGACAAAACATTCCCCGTAAATCTGGTTGACCATGTTGAATGGCAGATATTTCAAGCAGTCGGGACTCATAATAGGACGAGCAAAACCCCAAATTCGAAATGAGATCGACTAAGTTCTTGTGGCCATACTTTCTGTATAAGAGCACACCAAGGCCGGTCAATATTGGGGAAACAAAAGACAGTGGACGTACTGCTGATATAATGGCATGGCCTATTGTAATGATTTTTTTTGTCGAGCAACATCGTTCTGCTGGCTTTCTTCTTCATGAGCACATGCTCCAGAAAACAGCTGAGAGATTTAGGAATAACACTCTTGGCATCCTTGAAAAAGTCATTACTTGGAGCATAGCTCGTAGAATCATATACGTTTGACTGGATATCCTCTCTAATTATTGCTGCTGCAGTTTGCACAATTATTAGTCGTTCATCATCACAATCTTTTTTTTCGTTTGTTTTCGTACCATGCATCTGATAGCACTTTCATTCCTGTGTCAATAAAACAAACGGAAGGAATCTTTCTTGGATTTTTAGTTATGATGATACTCTCTCCATATCTCTGTTTTAGTTTAGCTTTCACTGTCTGTTCATCTGGGACACGCCCAGTTACTACGGAAAGCAAATCAGACAAGGCATGTTGGCAATCATCATTATTTTCAAGAAATGAGCAACTTTCTTCTATGGCTTCAACAACATAATCTGTTTCTGGCCGTCCTCGTTTGCCTCCTCTTGACATGAGATAAAATTTCTGTAAACAATCATGATGGTAAATTCCGTCAGCAGCAATTAAATCAACTACATTACTAAGGCGAATTTCAACTTCTTCTCCCCACTGATCATTTCTCATTTCTGTGGCTTCAAGGACTCTTTGTGTCATGGTTGGACCGTTTGATTTTAAGACTCGCACCTCATAAGATATTCTTCGTAAAGGAATTGGTTTCTTTTTTTCTTTTTCTTTGAACTGTTCATATATTAAATCAGTACAAAGGAAGCATCTGTTTTTGAAATCGAACTTGGGTACTGATGACCACAGAGTAGCCGGTTGTCCACTGATTGATGGTGTAGGCTCATTTCTGAACGTTTTTAATGCTGCATTAATGTTATCAGGTCTGGTGCAATTTTTACGGCATGCAGTGTGTACTTTCAGAAACGAAATATTTTCCAACTGCTCAAATTTTTGGTCCTGTCTTTGAATACTTGCTTTTTTTAAACTTCCGATCCCTTTTTCACTCACTCGTATACTACACCACCACTTGATTCATAAACATCTGTATCACAAATGAAACATTTATCCGTTGACATGATGAGCGCAAAAGTTGTTAAGTACTATAAACTCGATGTTAACTACTATAAATGCGAATTACTATGAACACACATCCACGTCCCCGTACCGGGTTATAGAAACTAACTGAATGAACGAAAGGAGACCAGATACAAAAACAAAGGGTGTGGAATTGGAATCCCCGACCCCTTGTAAACGCCACCTACAATACAAAAATCACGTGCTATTGTTTACTTAAGTTTCTCTTCCCGCTGATAGTAAACATTGACTCCCGCGAGATTATTTACCACTCGTCCCTCATAGCATGCATGGTCACGGTGACGTCGTTGTGACGTCACTGTAAGTCACTGTGGTCACGTCACATCTGTGACCAAAATGCCACCACTCAGTGATGTCACATTGTGATTGAGATGTGAACTTCTTAGAAAACTTTAAAAAATTGCAAAAATTCTTTAAAACATGTTATTTACAGTAAAATTATATTTTTCTGGCAATTAAAAGAAAATTGTGACGACACTATTATGTCACTGCATGTAACGTATGTCACGTCACATATATGATAAAAAAAAAAACCACCATATTGTAAGTCACAGTGTGACAAAAATATGAACTTCAAAAATCTTTGAAAATGAAGAGAAATAATTTAAGCAATAAGCAGTTCCGAGTTACAGCGACATAAGGAATGAAAATATATTAGTGGATAGCAACTAGTAAATTCTGTCACGAAAGGGGGAAGGGGCATAATAAATAAAATACACGATACAAGCATTAATAAACTAAATTTTCATGTTATATTTTATCAATTTGATGGATTAAGCGGTCTCACAGACCGCTCACAATAGTTATGCGGCAATTTTTGTCACATCAGTTAAGGGTTAAACAGTATTTTAAACAGTCCCGAGTTACAGCGGCATAAGGAATGAAAATATATTAGTGAATACCAAATAGTAAATTTTCTCACGAAAGGTTGGGGGGGGGGGGAGGGGACATAATAAATAAAGTGCACGATACAAGCATTAATAAACTAAATTTTCATGCTATATTTTATCCATCTGATAGATTAAGCGGTCTCACAGACCGCTCACAGTAGTTATGCGGCAATTTTTGTCACATCAGTTAAGAGTTAAACAATATTTTAAACAGCTGAGTTACAGCGGCATAAGGAATGAAAATATATTAGTGGATAGCAAATAGTAAATTCTATCACGAAAGGCGGGGGGGGGGGGGGGGGGGACATAATAAATAAATTGCACGATACAAGCATTAATAAACTAAATTTTCATGCTATATTTTATCAATTTGATATCTAAGACAGTAAAAGTATTCTTTTTTCATGATTTCAATTTTATCTAGCATTGCAATTTAATATAATAATCCTCCACTGATTGTTACACTCTCATATAATTATTGCGCATTTCAGATTCAAATCAGTTGTTTACAAAAACAAATAAATAATAAAAACACACCTGCTCAAATCGTCTGCTTCGCGATATTACCATAGAATAAACAAGAGAATACGCGGGAAGCCACTTCACTCCACTGTTTAGAACACCAGCACGTCTACAGCACTTCTTTTAATATAAAAGAAAGACATCTGCCATTTTAGGATATTACAAATATACGGATATTATTGATGAAGCATATATGTAAGTCTTATATAATTTAAATATTTTGTTCCTGTTTTGTATATATTATAATGATGAGTTAAGTAGTTTTATGTTACACATATAGAAAGAGACTGGTCTGTATTGTTTTCAGAAGGATATTTTTATTCGATTCTGTTGTATCTTAATCTGCCATCGCTCGAAAAAAAAAAAAGCTGGCGCAGAGACTGATTCGTGCTTACATTCATAGTAGAATGAATGTAAATATTAATTTTTAGTCTCTTGAGATTGAAAATGTGTTGAAACAGTGGTGTGGAATTTTTTTCGGCTTTTTAATGTTTTCTAGTTACTAACACTTATAGCATCATTATTATTTTGGAGTTAAATATGAAATTAGAAATTGTTTCAGATTATAAATTAACATTATGCAAGCATTTTTTTTTCTGTTTGTGATTTTAATGAAACATTTAATTGTAGACACTCAGAATCAGTTATTAAATTTTCTTCGATTGTAAATTCATTTTCTACGTTTTCGATATATGTAATCACTGGAATAAAAAAATTAAATATATTTAAGCATTGAAATAAAGTGTTTTTCATGCCTGTGATAACAAGTTTATAGCTTAAACTGCTTTAGTATATTTTTTAAAAAGTTGGTATGTACTTTCATAATATAGGACTGAATATTTTTTTTTAAGCGATTAATAACTACTTTCTACATTAAAATGTTTTTTAAACAATAAAAATAGTTAATATGCAATCATTTATTTTACGTTTATATGTTCTTTCTAATACTTTTCAACAAAGTTAAAAACTTCGGTTTGTCTGGCCGTCTGTCCGCGGTCTAACTCTCGCAAATATACTCGGATTGCCTTGAAATTTTTGGATGTTATTGACGTTTACCATAGCACGGCCCCTATTTATAATGAAGTTTGTAGCGTGTTTAATTCATCTACAGGAACAGTCAAGAGTATTTCGTTACACTACGGCCTAGGGGAAGAAATCGTTCCAAATGATTTTTAACGATTTTACACGCTTTCAAACAGAATAAAATTGATATGAATTTATGAAAAGCAGTAAAATATGCATTCTGAAGAGTATGTGGTGCAACGAATAGTTATTGTTCATTTACAGGGCTAAAAAAGGGATTCCAATACATTATTATACAGGGATGGAGGGAATTATTTGAGGCGTACTTTAATTATGTTAATCTATTTCATATATAATGAAATTGATATAAGTCGCTGAGGCTTACACACTATACATTATTTCATGATAATACGAAATGTATATAGCAATTACAGGACACACAAATTATTTCCGATACTATATTGTATCCGAAGTTCATTAGGGATGATTGCTGGAAATGCATTTTTAATTATGATATGCGCTTTTATGATTCACTATATTTATGCATAGAGTATGGTATATATAAATGCTATAATTCATATACAGGACTACATAAAAGTATTCGTAAGGGTTACTGGGTATATGCGCAAATTGATTAAAGGTAGTTTTTAAATGAGTTATGGATTTTTACGTTGAACTGCATTTAATTTACTAAGAAATGTTTGTAGAATATAGATAAAATGATATACAGGGTCACGTAAAAAATTGAATACATGGCCATCTATAAATTATAATTTCTGGAAATGAGATTTCAGCAGTTTTAAGAGTGTTTGAATTAAATTTTAACTAAGCAGTAGCGCGTAATAAACGTTCTAGGTAAACTACAAATTATACAAAAGTATTCAAGTATGTTTCCATATATTAGTATAAATTGCTGCAAGAGAATTTCAACCTGTTATGCGTTTTCTTGCAAAAATAAATTTTCCCATTATATAATATGTATATCAATTTACAGATCAAATGCAGGGCTGTTCAAAAGAATTAGAAAACATATATGGCTATGGACGGTAAATGATGAAAACAGTTTTTTAAATGTTTTATGTGTTTTCTAAAATATTTACTTAGTTATCTTATTTACGTTATTTCCCTAAATTACGATGTTTTGTTAAAGCATTCAGGAAGCGTTGGAAAGTGTTTTAAAATCTATGCTTAACGCATGATTTTTCTTAATTGTTTTTTTCTATTTCGCAGATCAGTCTTTTCCTATAAAACATACCAAATCTATTTAGCTCATATTCTCAAAATACAATATACACGGGAATAAAAAATTTAAATAAATATGGCTTATCATGTCATGTTTAATAAAGCAATGACTAATCACAACACATTAAAATTTTACACATTCTTAATATAAAGCTTGAACTCAAAATAAAGCATAAAACTTAATAAAAAAAGATGTCAGTTGATAAGCATTGTTTTTTAAGTGGAAAAATTTTAAATGTTTTAGAAGAATAGGACTCCAAAATAGCGATATTTTGCTAAAAAGTACGGTAAAAAGATAAGAGTTTATATTTCAAACAAAACTTTATTTTAAAATTGTGCATTTTAAAATTCATCACAGTGCTTATGGCAAGAACCATCACAGTATTAATACTCCGAATTTTTTCCAGAGAGAAACATTCGGCTTGCATACAATATTTCAAATGAAAATCAAATTTCAAATTATTTGCTTAAAAGGCGCAAAGGCCAACTTAGTAAAAAAGATTCAATGCCGGGAATCGAACCCCTGCCATCAGTATAGCGCACGGACATTCTACCGACTAAACCACGTGGAATGATACCCAGCCTGGAAAATTTCTTGGTATTACATGTTGGCAAGGCTACAAAAGCAGCACAAGATGGGATATTTATCGTAAGCCACCGACATGGGGCAAACTCGAAACTTAATTAAATCCAGCATCGGTTGAAACTATATTAATACTTAGAAATTTTTCCAGAGAGAAACATTCGCCTTGCATACAATATTTCAAATAAAAATCAAATTTAAAATTAAAATTGCCTTTTAAGCATGTAATTTGAAATTTGATTTTCATTCGAAATATTGTATGCAAGGCGAATGGTTCTCTTTGGAAAAATTTCCAAGTATTAATATAGTTTCAATCGATGCTGGATTTAATTAAGTTTCGTATTTGCTCATTGTCGGTGGCTCACGATAAATATTCCATCTTGTGCTGTGGGCCTTGCCAACATGTAATAGTGAGAAATTTTCCCGGCTGGGTATCGTTCCATGTGGCTTAGTCGGTAGAATGTCAGTGTGCTATATTGATGGCCCGGGTTCGAGTCCCGGCACGGAATCTTTTTCACTATGTTGGCCTTAGCGCCTTTTAAGCAATTAATTTGAAATCTGTTTTTCATTTTAAATCATCACATTTTTTATGACAATTTCGTAACAAATGACACATATTTCACAAATTGGTCACAATGTGACTTCAAAGCATTGTCACTTTCGTCACAGCTTCGTCACAAAGCTAATGCCAAAATAGTCACAAATGACACACTTTTCACAAATTAGTCACACCGTGACTTCACAGAGTGGTCACAATGTGACGTCACAAACGACCTCTAAAACGGCCATAACGACCTCGCATTGTAGTCACTGTGACGTCACATCGACGGTCACAAAATCACAGTGTGACTTCACAACGACGTCGCCGTGACGTCACCATGCCTTACGGGGTCAGTCGATTTAGCATGTTTGTAAGTACTCAGAAGTTAAGTTGTTTTCTTTTTTCTTTTTTAGTAACAATATTTAATAAAGGCATTGAGTAAATGACTAACATTGAATAAACTAGACATTGAGTAAATGAATTTGAAAAGAAAATGATTTTTTTGCGGAAAACCCGTCAAGGCACCGATCCCTGACTGACGGATAACCGAACTTCCCCTGCGTATGCATGCCATTTGTAGAGAATTTTATGCTGGATTTTTTAAAAAAGAAAACCCACAGTTTCTGAGATATTTTCAAAAAACTAAAAAAAGAGAGGGGGGGGGACTTAATTTTGCTCCTCTTCCCCCCCCCCCCTCCCGCGCTCACATCCTATCCATCAAAACTTTTTATCTAGTCATTAGTAGCTATCAATGAACAACTGTACCAATTTTTATCTCTGTAGCATTTATTATGGCAAACTGCCCTAAAACGGCTTATTTGATCGGACTAAAGGCTCTGGTCCCGTGATTGACGGATAACCGAGGTTCCAATACGTAAATTATCATTTCTAGGGAATTTATGCTCTTTAATTTATGGGAGTATTTTTTTAAGAAAACCCATAGTTTCTGAGATATTTTCAACAAACTAAAAAAAAAGAGGAGGGGAACTTATTTTTGCCCCTCCCTCCGCTCACTTCCTATCCATCAGGACTTTTTATCCAGTCATTAGTAGGTATCAATGAGCAACTGTACCAATTTTTATCTCTGTAGCATTTATTATGGCAAACTGTCCCAAAACGGGCTTATTTGATTGGACTAAAGGCTCCGGTCCCGTGACTGACGGATAACCGAGGTTATACTGCGTATACATACCATCTGGAGAGAATTTTATGCTGGAGTAATTTTTTTAAGAAAACCCATAATTTCTGAGATTTTTTTTTTTTTAAATTAAAAAAAAGAGGATGGGACTTATTTTTGCCCCCGCTCACTTCCTATCCATCAGGACTTTTTACCTAGTCATTAGTAGGTATCAATGAGCCAACTGTACCAATTTTTATCTCTGTAGCATTTATTGTAGCAAACTGCCCCAAAAAGGTCTTATTTGATTGGACTAAAAGACTGATTCAGGGTTCGTACGGGTACCGTTATTTTCAAGGGCCAATATCAGATTTTTTTATAGAAAAATAAATCTAGTTTAAACGGACGAAATTTCGCCTTATTTCAGGAGAGATTTTCCATAAGAAAATACTGGTACCGAAGAATTTCTTAGTCATGAAATTCAAGCACCCGTACGAACCCTGCTGATTTAAAAAATGGACCCGCTTCATCTCCATATCCTACGTATGCGGCACATTACGTCACATTATAAGGGTCGAGGCTAACGAAAAAGACAGGCTACCGCGGTGGGTCCGATTCTTCTTTTTTTACAAACCGCTGGAGTCACGTGATGCTCGAATGCACCAATGAAGGTGTGCGAAAACAGCATCACGTGACTCCAGCCGTCTGTAAAAAAAAAGAAGAATCGGACCCACCGCGGTAGCCTGGCATTCTCGTTACCCTCGATAAGGGTCGAAGCTTAACGAAAAAGACAGGCTATCGAGGTGTTTTACGCGTATCTTTTTTTTACAAGCCGCTGGAGTCACGTGATGCTCGAATGTACCAATGCAGTTGTACGAAAAGAGCATCACGTCACTCTAGCGGTCTGTAATAAAAGACTCATGAAATGCACCGCCATAGCCTGTCTCTTTCGTTAACCTCGGTAAGGGTTTTGTTAGAGAAGAATACAAACGCTTCAAGATGGGAAGGAAAGGGGGGTGGGAAATTAGGCTTCGGTTTTTCAGAAGTGCTATTGCATTGGGCTTCGGAACGCTGTATTTATGAGCTCCGGTGACTTCTGACCAATAGTTAAATATTTACAAAAAAACAGAGAAGTACCGGAGCTGAGCTTTGGTGGGCTCCGGCGTAAATTAAGTCATGCTGCCTATTAAAATAGCTGCTTTTGTAATAATTTTCGAAATTTTCTTTATTATTTTATTTGAGAGAGCAATTTTTTGCGATTCCAAATCTGTTTTAATTTTATTCCTGCGATTACTAGAAGAGGAGTTGTGGCCAATTAAATAAGCAAATAATAATGAGTCAACTACCGGAAATGGTCGTAGTAAGGCCAGGAGAAATGTAAACATTGCTTCTATGTATGATTTTCTTACCTTTTTACATAAAAACACAAATAAAACTTAATTGACACCTCTAGATTAATTTTATAGATAAGAAATATTTAAATGCGATTTCTGGAAAATCAATTTTTACGTTATTGCCATCTTCTATAAACTTCATTACATAAAATATTTTAAATATACTTCAGGGAAATTGTGTAAGAATGCTCTATATATTACTCACTATGTTCTAAACTAGAATCTAAGCTCTATGCAGAGTTGCCAGATTAGGGGCTTTTTTGTCCCCAGATTGTATATTGTCACCGCTTTTTTTAAATAGAAATATTCGTCCTATTTACAAATAGATTAAAAATTCTGAAAAATAAGGTGAATTATACTATTTTAAAAAAGTGGTGGCAGTCAAATAATCCCCAATTTAAAAAATCCCCAATTTGGCAACACTGGCTCTATGTGATAATGCAGGGGAGCTGGGGGATGAATGGGACAAGGAATGGATGGGACGTTCTCAATATTTCATGTAATGAACGATTTTTTTTAGTTGATTTCTATTCTCATATATCGCCTTACCATAGTGTGCTTTAGAACCAAAAGCAAAACCACATGGCTCTTTTCATTTTTTTTTTTTTGCAAAGTTGCATTTTTTGAAACCCTGCTTAAAAGTAACTTTTTTTTAAAATTTGAAGCTGTCAAATATTTTATACAATATAAACAAATAAGATATGTTGTAGTTATTTATTTGAAAGTTCAATATTGGTAATTAAAATGAGTGCATATTAACCAATGGGACAAAATAATTTCTGAGGCAAAATAGCGGACAATTGAATCTGTGTATCATAGGGATGATTGGGACAATTTAAATGGGGATGAATGGGACAGTCTTTTTCATCCCTAGAGATGTTAAAACATTTATTTATTAACTAAGAAGTATTATATAGCTTTATAAATTAATGATTTATGTTAATTATTAGTATTAAACTGCACTCGTATTATATAGGTTGTTTATTATTAAAAATATATTGAATCTTAATTATTGTATTGTAATAAATGTTAAAGTTTATCAAAAAATCGCTATTGAAACATTATCAAAATAGATAAAATTTTTAAAAGCATTATATGTTTATTGATCAGATGAGGTAAATTATATTGAATTTGAAACTTGTGCTTAAATAAATTCCCATTCGCACCTCCTTTTACATAATTTCATTTGCAGGGGTCTTACGCTTAAGGGATTTTTTCAGGACAAATATCACTATTTGTTTATAGAAATATAAATCTAGGTTAAACGCGCGAAACAAAGCGATATAAGTAAGCGTCCTATCTTAAATGGGAGAGGTAACAGCAAGATTAAAGGCGAGGTCACATCAATCAAGGTCGCACGCCACGTAGCGGACGGGGTGAACTACAGAAAGATGCCTAACTGTTTTCTTCTTTATGGATAATCTATTAATTGCACATCTATGAAATAATGCGAAAGCGCAAACGTCGTGTTTTCATTTGTTTGTAGCATTTATATTCTGACAGTAATAGAACATTCTATTAATTTTTATTCGTGTTTTTTGGCTTATTTTAGTTAATTATTTAAATAAAAACAGTTCTTTTTAGAACTAATATTATTTGTTAAAAAGGCAAAATGTTGGCCATCGAATAACTTTAGTTTTCGAAATTGTAAGAAAATTCTTTTTCTTATAGAATTCACATCTGTCCTTTTCCAAAGAGCAAAACAAGTTAGTTACGTATTTTAACTTTAATTTATTAAAAAAAAATATATTATTTAATATATATTATCAAATGTTGTTGATTTAAATACGCTCAATTTTAATTATTTTCTTTTAATGAAATGAAAAATGACGCATAAAAATTAGTAAGTAGTTAATGTGTAAAGATTGAATTTTGTAGTCTTATTTTTTACTCAATAATTGATGTGCTAAAGTTATAAAAAAAATTATATACACGGTTCTATTCCAGATGAAAATACAATGTTTATCAAGGTTTAGAATATATATAGAATTTAATAATAAATAAAATATTCAATTTTAAGTCCTTTTCTTCGTTTATCAAGCGCAGACGATACATCGAAAGCTTATTCCAATATTCTTTTGATCGTATTGTATTAATGTTATTTAAGTTACAAATAGTTCATTTATTTAATTTAAAATTCATTTCATTTTATATTCAGAATCACTTTAATTTAAAATGCATGCATTAAATGTTGTACTATTAAACGAGCAAGTATTGTTAATTTATTTATTTAAATATTTTGCGAATTCAGACAATAACTGAAAAAATTTTCCTAAAATCGCCAGATTAGATTTTTTTTTTTTTTTTTTTTTTTTGATGCATACAAAGTCATTTAGAGAATCCCTGTTAAAAATTCTATTACGAATTTCAGATTGTTACTTACTCACAGAAGATGAATCTTGTTTGCCAGATACATTGCAATATATTTTTGTTACAGCTTGTTTTGATAAAAATATGTGTATTTTAAAAAAGTCGCAATGTCATTTTAGTTTAAGGGCAAAAGGCAGTAATGCTTTCGTAGCATTAGTGCTTTTCTCCCGAAATTAAAATGATATTGCGACTATTTTTTTTTAAATGTACATAATTTTATCAAAACAAACTGTAATAAATATATTTTGCAATAAAACTGGGAAACACGATTCATCTTTAATAAGTGAGTAAAGATTCAGAAAATATGCGGAAGAGATGCGCAGATAGTAAATATTCTGTCATATATGACGTCATACTGAAAACCCGCGTATTTGCATTATTCACCCCGTCCACCAGATGGCGCAGCTGTGTCAATATACTCCAGATTCCAGTATTGACATTGAACGCTTACATATATCGCTTTGCGCGCGAAATTTCGCTTTATTTAAGACGAGATTTTTTCATAAGAAAGTACTGGTACCGAAGAATTTTCCGGTCGTGAAAATTCAGGAGAAGTACGACCCCTGCATTTGTGCATGATATCTAAGATACATTGAATTAATGTTTATTAATGAGTTGTAAATGAAAAATATTGGCTATGCCATATTTCAAAGACAATTTTCACTTTCATTTCATATCTAAAATGTCTCGGAAGTGGGAAAGAAGAGCAGTAAACAGTCGAAGTTTGCATTAGAAGTGAAAACTGCAGTAAAAGAAGTGATTAGCAACGCTGAGATATAATAGCCATATTATAAGATCATATATTACAAATATATATACATGTGTTTATAATTATACATTTTAACTAGGTAACATTGAATACAGTTAGAAAAATATTTGTGTCCCATCCATCCCTATTAGTGTCCCATTCATCCCTGCTATAGGGATGATTGGGACAGAGAGTAACGTTTTTTAAATTTTATAATATTTTACTGTATAACAATAATCCAGACTAAATATGGTGCATAGATGTAGTCAAATACCTAATGTATGAAATGTGATATACAGGGTCATCGAAAAATAATGCGTAGATTTAAAAAAATCATAACATCGAAACCTTGTATGTTAAATGAGTAATTCTTTCACTACGCGATAACTGGTGAACGCAAGTTTGGTTTTAGTTCACCAGAATTCGTTTGCGTGTCTGTGTTATGCGCGGATTAGTTGCGCAGTCGTCAAGGTCAGCTGACGCGCCAGACTGCAGCTGCTCAGTACGATGGTGACCGTGCAACAAAAAGCACAATACGATATTGACCGTGAAACAAAAAGCACAGTGCGTGATTTGGTATGTGGAGTCAAAGTCAATAGTCAGTGTACAGCGACTTTTTCGGAGAACTTATACAGGTAAAAATGCTCCTGGTGCTCACATTGTACACATTTGCTCCTGGTGCACACCGAACGGTGCTCACATTGAAACATACTAAGGTATGGCGAAAAACATATTTTTTGCCGCACATTATAAGACTAAAACCAATAAATTACTTTTCATAGTTTTTTGTGACAGTTATTTAAAATCTAGGTATTATTTTTCGATGACACTGTATAATATTGATAATAACTTTAAAAAAGTATTAAAAATAAACATTTTTGTAAAAATGTCCCATTAATGCCCCACCTCTCCTAATTATTTTATAGGCACTCGAATATAAAAAAATTGGATATAAAAAATATGTGTTTTTTGACATATTTTGAAATATATCTATGAGTTTTAAAGGTATTGGAAAACTCCCATCCAGTATACAGGTAAGTGTAATTAGTCGTATGCAGTACAAAGGGAAACTGAAATATAATTAGTTGAAGGGGATGTACATTGGCTGGTGTAAGCATGAAATTTCGCTAAAAAAATGGCAAAAACTCCTTTTTAGGTGCGTTCGTAATTATATAAATACGTAACACCTATAGTGTCCGTCTGTCTGTCCGTCCTCATATAACGCAGCGTAAAAACTACCCAACCGAATGGTCTGAAATTTTAAATATATAATCGTTGCAAAGTTTTTTCGAGTCATTTCAAATTTTATGAAAATCGGATGTATAAGATTAATTACAGGGACAGTCAAAAGTTTTCCGTTACATTACGGCCAATTTGAAAAATTATTTCAAGTGCATTTTAATGATGTTACAGCCTTTCGAACAGAAGGAAAGTGATATGCACTTATAAAGTGCACTAAAATATACATTCAGTACAATATGCGGTGCAAAAAATATTTGTAAAACTAGTTATAGTACGAATGTACCTCATTTCCCACGTTGGACGTGTAATTTCCAACTTGTTTTTTGATGTTATGAAGTTCTTGTTAGGATTTTATATTTTTTCTCATTCTGTATTGCAATTGAACTAAAAATATATTATTTAATATTGTACATTTTATATAAAAAAAAAAAAGTGCTCCGAACATAGGCAAACACAGTGCCTTAACAATAATGAAAGTAGTTTAGAGAAATTTTTTACAGATCAAATTCGCTGTCTGTGAACGGTCAAGAAAAGTAGTGGATGTTGTAATCTGGACATTGGTGTCGCATGTACTGTGAGCTCACATAATGAATATGCAGCGTCTGAGTTAGCACTGTTTAAACGTAAATGGGAGTCATGTCCGGCATTTCGGTCTCATTTCATTTCACAGAAAATAAATTCTATTGAAAATACAGTTTTAATATTTTCATTATTGTTATTGTTGTGAACAAAAATCCGGGTTCAGTTTGAAATGAGATCTGCTATATTAGGTAGCTTTCATTACAAAAAGCTACCTATTGCAGCCGTTCGGAGGAAAGCGATTTCAAAAAATTTTGGTATATTTTCATCGATCATGACCCCCCCGAAACCACCCTCCGTTCAAAATTGATATATATATATTTTAAATATGTAATTACTTTCTATTTATTTTATTTTATATTATATTAAAAGTTATTTAACATTTATTTCAAAATGTATTAACTGCATCCTATGGTATCAATTACTGTGATTTCTTAACTGTTTTATTCACCTTAATCTTTACGATATTTTGGGTGCCATGTGCGCGTGGATTTATTCTAAAATATTGAAATATTAATCGGTATGGTGTTTATTATTTCTATTTTATATCCTATAAATATTTAAATAGGTTTTATTGATTTTTCCATTTCATATTATTTGTTTCTATTCTGTTTTCATTTTTAATTAATTCACTTGATTTTAATGGTTGTTTGCGCACAGGGGAAAATAACTTTTAGCTTTAGCTTATTTTTCTCACAGAAAAACACCATTTTGCTTATATCATTGAATTCTGTGCCCTTGACAACGTAATTCAATATATAAGCATTTCCATTATTTGTCGGTGTCCAATTTCTTATTTTTCTTCCATAATAATTCTTATAATAAATAAATAAATATAAAAAAAAATATATATATATACTTACAGCTTTAATTCATAATATTACGGTTTTTGATGGCGGTAGGTTATGTTTAATTAATGGTTATATATATATATATATGTATATATATATATATATATATATATATATATATATATATATATATATATATATATATATATATGTATATATGTATATATATATATATATATATATATATATATATATATATATATATATATATATATATATCTGACCTTTGTCATACAGTAACTCTCGTATTTATGAACCTATTTGGATGTAATTCGGTGTGTATATAGTACATACCAATGTCTCGACCGAGTTCGTTGGCCAGCTTACTCGGCCATTTTGTTTCAAAATGGCGGCCATTTAAAAATTTTAAAAAAATTTAAAATTTGAAATTTGGTACCAAAATTTTGAAAATGGAAAAATATTTTTTTCTTATGTATTTGACCTTTATACAAAGACTCCGGAGCAGTTTTTGTTTCGTCTATATCTTAAAAAATGGCTGAGTTATAACATTTTGAATTTCTAGCATGGCTGACATTTTGAAACGTCCTGAAATTTGTCACGCGATAAAAGGCGTATTTATGAACCGATTTGGATGTAACTTCGTTTATACATAGTACATACCAATGTCTCAAGCGAGTTCGTTGGCCAGCTTCATCCGCATCTTGTTTAAAAATGGCGGCCATTTACATTTTTAAGAAAAATTTAAATTTGAAATGTGGTACCAAAAAACTGAAAATTGAAAAAGTATTTTTTTTTATGTGTTTGCCCTTGATAAAAAGATTCGGGAGCAGTTTTTGTTTCGTCTATATCTTAAAAAATGGCTGAGTTATAGCATTTTGAATTTCTAGCGTGGCTGACATTTTGAAACGACCTGATTTTTGTCACGTGATAACAGGCGTATTTATGAACCGATTTGGATGTACCTTGGCGTGTACATAGTACATACAAATATTTCGACCGTGTTCATTGGCCAGCTTCATCCGCCGTCTAGTTTCAAAATGGCGGCCATTTAAAAAAATTTAAAAAATTTTAAATTTAAAATGAGATACCAAAAAATTAGAAAATGAAAAAGATCTTTTTGTATGTTTTTTACCTTAATACAAAGATTCCGGAACAGGTTTTGTTTCGTCTATATCTAAAAAAATGGCTGAGTTATAGCATTTTGAATTTCTATTGTGGCTGACATTTTAAAACGACCTGATTTTTGTCACGCGATAACAGACGTATTTATGAAACGATTTGGATGTAACTTGGTCTGTCTCTGTACATAGTACATACCAATGTCTCCACCGAGTTCGTTGGCCAGATTCATTAGCCATCTTGTTTCAAAAGGGTTGCCATTTAAAAAAAAATTAATTTAAGGTATTAAAAATTTGGAAAATGAAAAAGATTTTTTTTTATGTGTTTGGCCTTGATACAAAGATTCTGGAGCAGTTTTTGTTTCTGAAAATTTGTTCTTTTGTTTATATCTTAAAAAATGGTTAAATTATAGCACTTTGAATTTCTAGCATGGCTAACACTTTGAAACGATCTTGTATTTGTCACGCGATAACACACGTATTCGCCTATTTCGATGTAAGAAGGCATGTGGATAGTATACATCAATATCTCGACCAAGTTCGCTGGCCAGCTTCATATGTGTTATCGCGTGACAAATACAAGATCGTTTCAAAATGTTAGCCATGCTAGAAATTCAAAGTGCTATAATTCAACCATTTTAGGTTGCTTTCATTACAAAAGCTACCTATTGCCGCCGTTCGGAGGAAAGCGATTTCAAAAAATTTTGCTATATTTTCATCGATCATGACCCCCAGACCAGGAAACCATCCTCCGTTCAAAATTGATATATATATATATATATATATATATATATATCTGACCTATGTCACACTGTAACTCTCGTAATTATGAACCGATTTCGATGTAATTCGGTATGTACATAGTACATACAAATGTCTCGACCGAGTTCGTTGGCCAGCTTCATCCGCCGTTTTGTTTCAAAATGGCAGCCATTTAAAATTTAAAAAAAATTAAAATTTGAAATGTGGTACCAAAAAATTAAAAATGGAAAAATATTATTTTCTTATGTATTTGACATTTATACAAAGATTCCGGAGCAGTTTTTGTTTCGTCTATATCTTAAAAAATGGCTGAGTTATAGCATTTTGAATTTCTAGCGTGGCTGACATTTTGAAACGTCCTGAATTTTGTCACGCGATACAAGGCGTATTTATGAACCGATTTCGATGTAATTCGGTGTGTACATAGTGCATACCAATGTCTCGACCGAGTTTGTTGGCCAGCTTCATCCGCCATTTTGTTTCAAAATGGCGGACATTTAAAATTTTTAAAAAAATTTAAAATTTGAGATGTGGTACCAAAAAATTTAAAATGGAAAAATATTTTTTTCTTATGTATTTGACCTTTATACAAAGATTTCGGAGCAGTTTTTGTTTCGTCTATATCTTAAAAAATGGCTGAGTTGCAGTATTTTGAATTTCTAGCGTGGCTGACATTTTGAAACGTCCTGAATTTTGTCACGCGATAAAAGGCGTATTTATGAACCGATTTAGATGTAACTTCGTTTATACATAGTACATACTAATGTCTCGACCGAGTTCGTTGGCCAGCTTCATCCGCCATCTTGTTTCAAAATGGCGGCCATTTAAAAAAATTAAAAAATAAAAAAATTAAAATGAGATACCAAAAATTGGAAAATGACAAAGATTTTTTTCGTATGTGTTTGACCTTAATACAAAGATTCCGGAACAGTTTTTGTTTCATCTATATCTAAAAAAATGGCTGAGTAATAGCATTTTGAATTTCTATTTTGGCTGACATTTTAAAACGACCTGATTTTTGTCACGCGATAACAGGCGTATTTATGAATCGATTTGGATGTAACTTGGTCTGTACATAGTACATACCATTGTCTCGACCGAGTTTGTTGGCCAGCTTCATTCGCCATCTTGTTTCAAAAGGGTTGCTGTTGGCAAGGGCCATGTGTTTTTAAATCTCACATTTAACGAAAGTAATTTTTTCCTCCTGCCCGTTATTTTGCTAACGATAACATTTTTCTCTTCGCGCGCTTTTAGAGTTAATATAATAATATGACGTAAGAGGGTAGAGGTATTTTATTATTCGGACAGACATGCGGTTTTCTGAGCTAGTGAAGAGTGATACTAGGTTTTTTGCTGCGAAAATGCGGAGTTAAGAAAGAAAAAAGGGTTCGGTTCGGATATTGATGGTTTTGACCGATAACCCTTAAAATTGTTGCGTTAATCACCCTTGAAATATTCGCTGCGAATAAGATGTATAAAATTTAACTGCGAAAAATTGAGTTATTCAGTAGGTGAGATACCGTCTGCCCACAGGATAAAACCTAAATTAAAATCGAAGCAATTAAACTGCGCCACCCTTTTGAAAGTGAGTCCTCTTTTGCGTTTTATAGTAGATTGAGTTCTTTGAGATTTTATAGTATGATTATTTCTGAAAATGTTATTTCTATGTATATAGTGTATAATATTTGTGTGTTTGTTCTAAATTTAATTGTGTAAATATTCTATATTCTAAATTTAAGCGCATTGCGCATAGTCAAAATGTTAAGCAGTGTGTTATGTTTTTATGTTTAAGAATTGTATATATAAATGTTTCATTAAAGTTGTGATTCATTAATTTGTTTTGGTTTAAATTTGAAGTTTAATGTGTATTTTTTAAGGGTAAGTATAGCCGCCCTGCGGGCGTGTCATCGCAGTTTAGCGGCACATTTCTATGTCATTTTTTAAGTTGAGTTTCTGACAGTTGCCATTTAAAAAAATTTAATTTAAAATTTAAAATGAGGTATTAAAAAATTGGAAAATGAAAAAGATTTTTTTATGTGTTTTGCCTTGATACAAAGATTCCGGAGCAGTTTTTGTTTCTGAAAATTTGTTCTTTTGTTTATATCTTAAAAAATGGTTGAATTACAGCACTTTGAATTTCTAGCATGGCTAACATTTTGAAACGATCTTGTATTTGTCACGCGATAACACACGTATTCGCCTATTTCGATGTAAGAAGGCATGTGGATAGTATACATCAATACCTCAACCAAGTTCGCTGGCCAGATTCATCAGCCATCTTGTTTCAAAATGGCGGCCATTAAATTAAGAAAAATATATATATTTAAAGTGAGGTGCAAAAAAATTAGAAATTGAAAAAGGTTTCTTTCTTAAGTATTTGACCTTGATATAAGAATTCAGGAGCATTTTTTGTTTGTCTTTACCTTAAAAAATGGCTCAGATATAGCAGTTTCAATTTCTATTGTCGGTGACATTTTGAAAAATCTGATTTTTTGCATGCGACAGCACTCGTATATATCAACCGATTCCGATGTGAGTGAGCATGTGCACAGCAATTACTAAGGTCTCGAGCAAGTTCACTGGTTAGCCTCATCCACCATGTTGTCTTAAAATGGCAGGCACTTTAAGAAATCGCCGAATTTGGCAGCCAAATATAAGTTACTTTAAATAAAAGCAGCTTGGATAAAGCTGACTAATTTCGCGAAATTTTCATTCATTATGATTTAGTATTGGCAAAAATTAGTATTGAATCTCCTATATTCGGTTTCCACTAAATTGAGCTTCGTGTGTTTGAATAATATAAGTTAGCTTTTTTAAAGTAAGGAATATGAAAGCTACCTCTTCCTCCCGGCACTGGCCGGAAGGACTTTTTTTGACTAAATTTATTCCGATCCAAGTTTTTGCTGGACAAAAATTGTTTGTCTTAACCGCTTAATTCTTGCTCCCTTCAATATGACGGGCTGAGGTGTCGTCGTCTATTTCTCGCGAATGTTGAATAAACACGCTGATGAAAACAATTTTTAAATCGAAGAATTATTTAAAGAGATATTTAATGTTAAAGTGGATCAAAATCCTTCCATTAAAAAAGTTTTGTAGGAGAAAAAACTATACATAGGAATTTAATAATTTTTTCTAAAGATATACATTAGAAACTCGCGGTTTGCAGACTGCATTAATATTTTTAATTTCACTAATTTTTTGACGGTTGATTTTAATTTTAAATTCAAATTTTCAGCAGTAACAGAAATATTTTTTACATATTTTAGAAAAGGTTATTATTTTAAATTGTTGCCTATTGTAAAAACTGCGCAAAGAATAATATTTCCTCCAAATTAAAAAAATTATGTACACTTGACTATTATAAACAGGAAAAAAAACTTTAAAATTAAAATTAAATGATTACGTATTAAAAGCAGGGAAATATTGAAAATTACGTCATAAAAACTGTATTTACACATGAATTTTAAAAGAGAAAGAAAATTTTAAAATAATAAATACATTAATATGCATTAAAAGCAGTAAATGGAGAAAATTACCTCATATTTAAAATGGCCAAATAATAATATTGCCGAACAATTTAAATTAAAAAATATATTTACATGACACATTTATTTCACATTTCTAGATGATCTTTTAAACTGTTGTTGGCAATTCTAAGGCAGCGCAAATAAAAATATTTCCTTTCTAAAAAAAAAAAAAAAAAAAAATTCACGTGATTATTAAAAAAAGAAAGAAAACTTTATTGCAAAGCAGATTAAATTTCAAAATATTTTTACACGAGAGATTTATTTCATAAGATGATCTTTTTAACTATTATTGTGAGTTCTAAGACAGCGCAAATAATATTTCCTTTCTAACAACAAAAGTATTTTTACCTCAGTACTAAAAAGAGAAAGAAAACCTTAGTGAAAATTACGTCAGATTTAAAACGATGCATTTAAAATATCTTACTTAAAACAACTTTCTTATAGCATAGTTAAAAAAATACCGAGAGACAAAGACTCTGTTTACTTAAATCATTTTATGTTAGCTTATTTTCAAATGTTTTAACTGATCGTATTTAATCAAAGACGAAAACAGCCATTGGATCTCTTAACAGAAGCTGATTCGGCGTTAAAAATCCCCCAATCAAAGGGAAATGAATGGAAACCCATTTACATGGAGATCGCCACCTGTTTTTTTAAGTATAATTCAATCTTCCGTAAACTTTTTAAAGCCGATCAAATTAGCGTGTTTTTAGAGTCTGCGTTGTGTGAACGGGGGTGGGCGAAGCCCCCTAGTTTATTTTTTTAAAAATTACCTATTTTATTTACTTATTTATATCATTAATTTACAGTACTATTTTCAGATATAATAAAAAATATCTGTGTATTGAAGTTATTTACTTATTTTTATTTTTAAAAAATCTATGTAAAATGTTTACTCATACGTACTTTATAAACTACCCAAAAACATGTATTCAAATAGGTGAACCCAGATATTCAACTTAAAAATAACATAATCAATACTCTTAGGCAAGTTATTTTTGCGTCCAAGGCGCGATTTTATGAGATATGGAAGATGTTACGTAATACATTAATCTCTCGCCAATTTCCTTTGAAAAAAATTTTTTGTCTAAAGAATGCTTGGAATTTAAACAGAGCTCGGTCATTGTGTATGAATAAAAAAGAGGGAAATCGATAAATTCTAGACTGAAGAACTAATCTAAATTTTTCGGAAAAAGAATGTTTTGACTAATACGAAAAAAAGGAGCAAATCAAATTTTTATTGAATTAAATTAAAGAAACAGATACAAATTCCTGTTTTTCTCTCTCTGTGTGTGTGTGTGTGATGAAACACTTTTAAGTATGCATTAAGCATATAAAAGTATTTCTGTCTGTTAGCTAAGCAATTTTCTATTTGTATTTTATTCATTTATTCATTTGGTTCTTTAAAACTATATTAGTTTCCTCTAGCGATCTTTCTCCCTCTCTTTTTTGCCCACACACACATATATATATATCCATACACATTTGTACTTATATGTATATATATATATGTGTGTGTGTGTGTATTTGTTTTTTGCAATCCATTTAAATCCGTACTTTTTTTTTCATATAACTGTTTTTCCAATTTTATTTCTGGTTTTATTGTGTGTTGGTAGCCCTAAATTCGTATTATTTAGCTTTTTATGGCTAATGCGAATAATGAAACCACACACTTTATTTGTAGTACCTAGGTATTCGGGGTTTGCGAATTCTACCCTGGTTCTACAACTTTCCATTTTATTTAATTCCTTTTTTTCACTATGTTTCTTTATGGTAATATGCAATTTTTTTAATGGTTATATATATATATATATATAACCATATTATATATATATATATGTGTGTGTGTGTGTGTATGCATACATAAATATCGAACTGAGCTAAATCTAATTTACGATGCAAGTGGTGGTTTTGATATTTTGATTGATGTAATGAGATAGTATAATATTTCGTTGTGCGTTGATTGCATGCTTCTTTCTTTTTCTTTCTTTTTTTTTTTTTTCAATTTTGGTTGAAGAGAGACGTTACATGCATAAAATCTTGACTTAATATATTATAATAATTATACTTGTATATATAATAATTATAATTGTAATAATATAATAATTGTAATAATAATAATATAATAATTGTAATAATATAATAATTATAACTGACTTAATAATTATAGTTTTGATATTTTGATTGATGTAATGAGATAGTATGATATTTCGTTGTGCGTTGATTGCATGCTTCTTTCTTTTTCTTTTTTTTTTTTTTCAATTTTGGTTGAAGAGAGACGTTGCATGCATAAAAACTTGACTTAACCCTGCTGTGCATGTCGTGACCCGCCTGTCTTCTGGTCTTGTTCTTCCGTTTGGTTATTTAAGAGTTATTGTTTATGATGGTTCATTTTAAAGTTTGTTTGATTTTTGTTTTTTTGTTTTTAAAGTTGCGTGTAATTAGCGTTAATTTTCATAACTGAAGTTTTAACTCTATATATATGCAGGGTTAGCATAAATAATTGAGCGGATTTAAAATATTTATATTTTCAAAACTATTAAATATATTATTACAAGTGATATATGAAAATGAAGAAAAACGTTCCAACTTTTTATTCAGTTAAAATGTATTCGATGTATGAACTTTCCATAACAAAACAAACATCTAATTTATGACCAAGTTCGTTCCAGACATTTTACAGTTGTATACCGTCAACGGTTTTGATGCATTTTTTAAGTTCCCAAAGAGTTTTCGGTAACTGTGGTTCATAAACAGGATTTTTTATGTAACCCCACAAGAAAAAAAAAAGAAAGAAAGGAAAATCACATGCCATGAGATCGGATGATATTTTTTCTGTTATTGACTCCATTTTTAATTTCAATTACTAAGTTGTCTACGAGATTGCTATTCTATTAAGCAACGGTAAAAGAAAACTTTGAATGTTTTTCGTTATTCAGGCTAGTAGGTTTTATTATTTATTCTTCGAATCGAGAAGCTGAAAGTCTTGCACATTCAGTTTGCCGCCAAATGGTTTTGCAGAATGTGAGTACAAATTTTCGATATTTCTCTGGTTTTCTTGGGTTTACTTCTGTTTTATTATTCCGATGCATTATATCGGGAGTGATACACTATTCTTGGCAAATTTTCCAGTCTATTATATGAAATAATGCATTTATTTGCGATATGCGGTGTCCTGCCGATTGACTATTAGACAAGACATGCACCTCTCGCTTTTAAAATTTCTATCGTCATTTAATAGCTATATTCCATTTGTTATTCAAATATATACTTAGATTATATTTAATTCAGTTTTATCCGGCTTTATAAATATTTTAGATAAGTTTTTGATTCCTATTATAATAGAATTTTATATTGGGTTTCATTTAATATGATGTTTTGTAATTTTTCCTGTGACAATTCTGTGAATTATTATTTGCCAACTCTAAATTTGGTGTTTTGGTCACTTTATTGCCCGAGTATGTCGCAGATTTTTTTATCTGCCCGTTTCAGGACCCGTTATATTTTCCCGTTTAGTTACCAAATGTATACAGCTTCATCAGTTACTTGTTTGTGTTTAAGTCGTAATCTTTTCCTATGTGAGCACATCTTAGACCCCTCAGAGAGTTTTAAAATTCTGTCTTTTTCTTTTAAGATGGTAGATAATGCAGAAATAGCTGTATCAGATCATTTCGCTAATCTACGTTCCTTCTTCCAACACTTGCTGATACTGTATTACGTGTGTGGTTCAATAATTATTGTCCCTAATATATATAAAATATTTCTACTGCGATGGTTGAGGTGGAATATCGAAGCCTAATCTCTTAAATGCCTATATGCTCAATTTCAGAACCGTAGCAGGTATATTAACATAGTTTTGGAGGGAGGGGTGAGGTTTTAAAGACCTATTTTGGGGGGAGTTTTTAAGGGGGGGGGTGTGAGGGTGAAATGTTGGTTTGGAGCTTATGAGGCAACATTTGTGACAGTGGATGAGATGTGGCTACATCACTATGATCCCGAGTCCAAACGACAGTAGTTACGTCTCATCCACTGACACAAATCTAGCCCCATAAGCTAAAAATCAGCCTTTCACCCCCACCCCCTCCTTTCACTTCTCCCTCCAAAACTATGTGAATATAGAAGCTACGTTTTTAAAATTGAGCATATAGGCATTAGGCTTCGATATTCCACAAGAACCATAGCAGTAAAAATATTTCATACACACTAGGGACAATAATTATTGAACCACCCTCGTATTAACTTTTTCTTTTCCTTTTTCCTGCTATATTAATGAAAGAAATTGAAATGCGCATGGTTGCAGAAAAATAGTGGCAGATAATTATCAATAAATGTTGCAGCATTTCAATGTAAACAACGGCTGTAATAATAAAGTTTTTAGATTCATTTCATTTTTTTTGAACGTGTATGTAACCAAAGAAAGAAAAAAAATTAAATAAAGGCAATTGTCTGTGAATGTAAAAGACGAGTTTATTATTTTTCTAGCTGCACGTGGGGAAGCAATTTTAACCTCTTCTCTCGAAAAACAGTTTCAAAATATGCTGAAATTTCGAAGATCATTGGTGGGGGAATCTTTCCTTTCGAATAATAGTTTTTCGTTAGAGATTTTTTCTTTTCTTCCAATTTAACATTCGTAAAACTGAATTGACACTTCTTCTTAAGCCGACAATAAATTCGCTAAGTTGAAAATTTTGCTAAAGATGGGGTTTTCAAACTATGGTACGCGTACCAGTAATGGTACGTGAAGCTCTGTTTACTGGTATGCGAAAGTCTGATAGTGGTACGTGAAATGAAATAAAAGTTAAATATAGACAATTGTATGTGAATGTAAAAGACGAGTTTATTATTTTTGTAGCTGCACGTGGGGAAACAATTTTAACCCCTTCTCTCAAAAAACAGTTTCAAAATATACTGAAATTTCGAAGATCATTGGTGGGGCGATCTTTTCTTTCGAATAATAGTTTTTTGTTAGAGATTTTTTTCTTTTCTTTCAACTCAACATTCGTAAAACTGAATTGACACTTCTTTTTAAGCCGTCAATAAATTCGTTAAGTTGAAAATTTTGCTAAAGATGGGGTTTTCAAACTATGGTACGCGTACCAGTAATGGTACATGAAGCTCTGTTTACTGGTATGCGAAAGTCTGATAGTGGTACGTGAAATGAAATAAAAGTTAAATATAGACAATTGTATGTGAATGTAAAAGACGAGTTTATTATTTTTATAGCTGCACTTGGGAAACAATTTTAACCCTTACTCTCAAAAAACAGTTTCAAAATATACTGAAATTTCGAAGATCATGGGGGGGGGGGGATCTTTTCTTTCGAATAATAGTTTTTCGTTAGAGATTTTTTCTTTTCTTTCAACTCAACATTCGCAACTCTGAATTGACACTTCTTTTTAAGCCGTCAATAAATTCATTAAGTTGAAAAATTCGCTAAACTCAGAGGTTCTCAAACTATGGTACGCGTACCAGTAATGGTACGTGAAGCTCTGTTTACTGGTACGCGAAAGTCTGATACTGGTACGTGAAATGAAATAAAAATTACAGCATGTGAAATCAAAAAGCAGCTCAATCCTCCCTCCGTCCTCTTTCCTGATGTGTCATTTCACCGGCTCTGGGGCGTTTGCTCTCTGTTACTGATTGGACAACGTTTTGCATGTAATTTTGATTAGAAATTTTAGACAAATGGAACTAATATTTGGTAGATGTTAAGGTGACCTTTTATACACCCCGAAAAAAAGTTTTCTTCTATTTTTGTATTGTATGTGTTTAATTAGGGAACGTCCATTGTTACTCTTGTGACCATTAGAGCAAATTTTCACAAATACTTCCAATTATTTTATTACAAAATATAATTAAAACAAAAATTGATATAACCAGTTAAATACAATTATGTTCCACTCGCATAGAATATATCTAATTTGTAACAAAAAGCATTTCCCTTGTCTATATAATCAATCAAAATTTTGTTACTCTTGTGACCAGAGTGTCACAAGAGTCATTTAATATATACATAAGTAAAATGCTTTTTGTTACAAATTAGATATATGTTTGTGCGTGGAACACAGTGGTATTTAGCTGGTTATATCAATTTTTTATCTTAATTATAATTTTTAATAAAATAATTGGAATTATATATGAAAGTTTGCTCTAATTATCACAAGAGTAACGAATGGACGTTCCCATTACTTACTTCAACGAACTTCGATCTCGCATTAAGCAGTTTACTTTCAGAAGGTATGTAAATTTCTTATGTAGGTTATTCCCGTATTAAATTTTTTAATGTGTATTTTACTACTGATATAAACATAGTATTCCTATAAAAAAATGGCGATCAAGGCGACTTCAAATGTGTATTTTTTCCATGTTTAACAAAGCTATGCAGTAGTTTTATATTTAAATACATTTTTATTTGTCACCCAAAAATGATACACTTTATATACACTAAAAAAAATATTAAAATCAATATAAGCACCAATTTAATAATGTAATAATGTAAATCGATAGAATCTGCTCAGACGGTTGGTTGGTTGGTTGTATGGGGTTTTATGGCGCGAAGTCCCTTTAGGGACGTGCTGCGCCAAGAAAAAGTCAAAATGAAAAAATATATATGTATAACCCAAAAATTTGAGTAAAAAATGACTAACAAAAAGATAAGAAAAACAAAAATTAAATGAAAACTGTAAGAAGAAGAAAGAAAAGGTGAAAGATCGCTCGGGAACCCGGGGTCGCAAAACCTGTAAATACCTAAAGAAGGTATTCCCCTGGGGGAACTGCTCAGACGGAAGCACAAAAGACTGGAAAAATATTTCGTTTTAGAGATATTCCGTTTACATAGGTTTCTCTGTATTAGCTTTGAGTTTGTCACCAGGTGGTACGCGGAAGTATGAACTTCTACTTATTATAGTGGTACTTCGGTCTAAAACTTTGGGAACCCCTGCGCTAAAGCGAGTATTTTTAGAAGCAAAAAACATAGGATATTTTCTAACATTCCAAAAACCTTCGTTAAACTGAAAAATTCGTTATAGTCACATTCATTGTATAACGAGATTGTACTGTATTACAGTCATTTTTACCCGACTGCCCAGAAGGGTTATGTGTTTCACGCGTATCTGGGTATGTGGATTTCTTTATACCCTCGAAACATCCCAACGGCTTGATGAATTTTAATGAATGTAGTCTCTATCAATTTAACCTCCGATGGTTATAGGCTAGATTTTGTTCTTATAAATTCAAAAGGGTGGCCGTAAAATACAAAATGGCAACAGAGACGAAATTTTTTTTACTCACCATATTGAGTGGTATATTATTGGATAAGTCTTTCAAAACGAAGACGATGTTTCATTGATTATTTTACAGTCAGAAGCTCCGTTTAAATGTTACGCAACCTGGAAGTTGTATAGGTAGGATATCTAGCTTTACTCCAACTCTAACTTTCAGAAGCATCTAGGCCTCATCAAAACAGTGTTTATAGATAGGAACTAACAATTAAACAGAACTTAAAAGTCATCAATACAAGAAATAAAAAAATAGGTAAGTAATATAAAAAATAGTTTCACACTGGTGAGAAATATTTAATCAGTTCGCTTTTACGCAGTCGGGTTTATTGATTTTTTTAAATTTAATTTTTATATAATGAAATGATCAAATTGAAATATTTGTGTTTGGTACCGATCAAATCACTGGTTGTTGGTTTATTTAGTATTAAAAATACCACATTGTATGGTCTTAGTAAACTTTTTAAAATCTATTTTTATTGCAAAATACGTTTTACATTCTTTTAAAATTGATTTACAGGAGAGAGTTGCTTGATATACTTCATATGTTTCCTGCATTATCTTTACCATGCGTTTGAATATCTTTCAACTTTTTGTTATTTGACATTTATGTGGAATATAATATGAAAAGGAAATCTAAAATATTTCCGGGGAAATTTCAGTTTTCAGAGAAAGAAATTCAGATGAAATCTTTTTTTTTAGAAAAATAAGCACTTCAGATGTGCTAACTCCTGTTGAAATATTTTGCGTTCAGTCTCCTTTCAGAAAACTTTACGTTCAAAACCTTGAAAAGTACTTTGTGGGATTCAAAGAGCAATATATTGACAAGCTAAGTCAGATTCGCTTCCCCTTTCGGAATATAAAACAGAATTTTACAAAATTACAAAATTTTATGAACCGACGAGAGGATTTTTCACGATGGTATTTTACGCTCTATATTTTCCGCGTTTAGATGTTTTTAGATTTGATTTTATATAAACAAAACAATGAATATGGAATCTGTTAGAAGTCGAAAGAACGTTATTTTATTGTTGGAAGTTTGACTTGTGTAGATAAATTGTAAAATTTCTAAGTTAACGGTATTACAGAAAGATGTGAGCATAATTTAAAAAATTATAAATATAAGATTTTGATAGAACATGCACTTGATATAACTCTAAGCAGACCTGCTTTTTTAATAACTGTTCATAATAATTTTCTTTTGCTTGTAAACTCATATGAATTTAATTTTGAATTTTTCTAGTAAATGTAAGCTTTTATGAACTAAACATGCACTAAACATAATGAGAATTTTACTTAAGTTTTATAAAAATATTTCACACCAGGATTACCATTTAAAACTTTTTGATCTTAAAATCTTCTTAAAATTATTTTAATCTTATTTCTGTGTGGCTTATGTTACAGTCATTTTATAGAGAAATTTCTTGTTTAAACTGAAATACACTCTAACCCGGTTTAGAAGCGTTTCAAGACAGTGGAGAAAAGTTGCGGAATCGCGTATTAAACGTGATTCATACAATGTTGTAGGAACTGGCCTTATTTACATATTTAATCGTTTTAAGGAACTTTAGAGCTTCCATTTATACGTTTACGATCAAAAATTGTATGTTTTGCGTATATTTAGATTAAAATTTAATTATTTTATCTTCATATTTCTTTTTTATAGACCGACCAAAACAATAACTGAAAATAAGTATGGATTCAGACATGGCTTTAATGTCGATTAATAAGTTACAACCAAATATAAAACAACAAACATTTCCTCCTAGACTGTTTTTTTAATACAAAGAAAAAACATTAAATATTTGAAGCACAAACACTTATTAAAATCATATTTATAGTATTTGTGATTATGACTAGATCGTATCTGTCCTTCTTTTTACTACAAGAAAACACTATTCTTGTTAAACTTTGTGTAAAAAATATTCCTAGCATAGCAAAAAGTAAAGAAAACTTAGAAAATATAAAATAATTATACAACCATAGTCGTATTAGTTTAATATTTACAAGTATATTTTATTTTACTTTTTGGCCTATAATAGGGATTATAAAACATAGTAGTCATATAAACTAACATTTAAAACCTCTCAAACGACAGGTATAATAATCTCTAATCGTAATACAAGGGGTGATAAAATGAATAGGTACGAAACGACACCATGGGTACAAATGTAGACTTTATTCAAAATATTCACCATAGGCCTGAGCACAACGATCCCACTGATGAACAAGCCGCAGGATTCCTTGTTCCCAGAATTCCTGTGGCCGTGACGAGACACAGTCCTTCACAGCGTCCTTGAGTACGTCGTCCGAGTTGAAGGGCTTTCCTTTCAGGTGTTTCTTCAGTGGACCAAACACATGGAAATCGCAGGCGACATGTCCGGACTGTAGGGCAGATGGTCCAACGTCTTCCACTTGAACTGGTCTCGGGTCATCACCCAGACTCTCACGGCCTGCACGAAAATGGGCACTCCATTTCATGACAGACTTGTCAGAGACACATTTCTCCCCGTAAACTGTCACCATCCGGTGATGAATAGCTGCCGGTTTCTCACCTTCCGCTTTCAGAAATCGGATAACACCTCTCTGCTCCTCAATCGTCGAATTTTGCAACGCGAACGTCATCCTGTCCTCATACGGACTGCCGCATCATTTGGACGCCGCTTTTGATAAGAGCCTCTGCTCTCTACTGCGCATGCGCGCACCCGCGCATGCTCCGATCACAGTCGGAGACTCCAATCGCATCCCGAGATGTCTCGCTACGTTCTCCCATGGCGGAATATGCAAATATTTAACTGTTACGTTTTTACGTCGTTTCGTACCTTTTCATTTGATCACCCCTTGTAATTTGTATGACGCATCTGAGCATAGCAGGGCTGCGGGGTCGGAGTCGGAGTCAGGCCCATTTTTGAGCGAAAGAGTCGGAGCCGGAGTCGGATCAGTTAAAATGCCCTGAGTCGGAGTCGGAATCGTCCATTTTACAAGCAGGGATGCGTTGTCGGAGTCGGGCCTATTTTTTGAGCAAAAAAGTCAGAGTCGGAGTAATCCATTTTCCCACCGACTCCGCAGCCCTGGATGTTAGGACGCTCTTGATCAAGGAAGAATTGCAGTGCTGCTAATTTAGCGGGTTTTTTTATTCAAATATCTACTACTAACTAATGTTCGCCTTAATTAATCTGTTATTAAAATAGGTAAATATTACTATTTGGAAAGAGCGTTCCTTATCTGAAAAAAAAAAAAAAAAAAAAATCGGCTAAATTGGCAACATTGGAGAAGAGAAAAGCAATTTACGTCTTGATCTATGAAATCACACCTTAACCGTGATTTTTTGCATCAAAGGACGAAAAATCTGCTCGTATTAAGCGGTATCCCGTTATAACCATTCGCGTATTAAACGTGCTATTTTTGCATTAGACTTATAGGTGATGTTCAAGATATCCGAAAACATCCGCTTATTATTCGGGATCGCATATCAACCGTGAGCGTCTTAACCAGGCGCGACTGTATTTTTGTTTGGTACTTGTCAAATCACTGGTTGTTGGTATATTTAGCGTTAAAATAACACACTGTTTCGTCTGGAATAAACTTTTTAAAATCTATTTCTATTGCAAAATACATTTTACATCCTTACAACATGGAAACGGGTATATATCTTTTAACATTATTATTGCATTTACATGCCGTGTGTTATTTTGTTCTTCTTTGTTACCGGTCAAATCACTGATTATTCGTATATTTAGTAGTAAAAGTACCACTTTGTTTCCTCTTAATAAACTTTTTGAAATCTATTTTTATTGCAAAATACGTTTTACATCCTTTTAAAATTGATTTACGCATGAGAGGGTTGCGTAATATACTTCAAATATTTCTTGCATTATCTTTATCATGTATTTAAATAACAGTATCTTCAAACATTTTGTTATTTGACATTTATATGGAATATAATATGAAAAGGAAATCTAAAATTTTTCCTAGGAAATTTTCGTTTTCAGACAAAGAGGTTCCGATGAAATTGGATCTTTAGGAAAATAAGCACTTTAGATGTGCTAACTCATGTTGAAATATTTTGCGTTCCGTATTCTTTCAGAAAACTTCACGTTGAAAAGTACTTTGTGAGATTCAAAGAGCAATACATTGACAAGCTAAGTCAGATTTGCTGCCTCTTTCGGAATATAAAACAGAATTCCTATTACAAAATTTTATGAACATAAGAGAGGGCTTTTCTCGATGGTATTTTTACGCTCTATATTTTCCGTATTGTTTTAAGATTTGAATTTTTTTTTAAACGAAACAACGAATACAGAATCAGTCGAAAGTACATTGTTTTATTGTTGGAAGTTTGACTTCTGTAGATAAATTGTAAAATTTTTAAATAAAATTTTTATTCTGCTTCGTGTTAAATGACAATATAGAAAGTACGATATTATATAACTTAAATAAAATGATAGTGTTACTTTTAAGGTACTTTGGCAAACAATATTGTGTTTAATTTTTTTTTATAAATTTTGCTTACTATTTTTATTCATTGAAATGTATTATATACGCATAATATATACATAATACTATATATACATAATTATATATATATATATTCTTTTTTAAATACAATTTCATTTTAAAATGCAAAATTTAATATTTATAAGTTAAAATTATTAATATTATCCAGCGATATGTCTTCTGAAAGATTGATGCTTTTTTCAAAATTTTTACATTTTTGAGTACAAAGAAGAACGCATAATAATTTGTCTTCAGAATTCCAAGAATATTTTGTCAGGTTCTGAGAAACAAATGCTATTAGAACTGAGATTCTATATTATTTTTGTCTTAATATATTACATATTGTATGGGCTGTGTACTGGAATTTCAAAATAACAGTCTTTCTTTATCTAAAACTGGATCTAAGCCGGTGAAAATGTATAGATGGTATGAAGGGGAAAAAAGATAGTTGGAGAGGGGTGTGTACAACCTTTTGAGATGTCTGTGGAAGATGGGGAGACAAAAGCATTCCACGAACGAAGAATAGAGCTTGGAATGCGAGACAGGTAGAAAACCCTGAGGGGTTACGTTGAGAAGTAGCAAGGGGTTGCTGGAAGGCAGTCTCTTCTGCTGAGGGAGTCAGTTGAAAGTTGGCGTGCAAGGCGCAAGGTGAGTTGCTGTGTGTAGCTCTTAGATAGAACATAGGGTTCAGTTGGAGCCGAGAGCGCCAAGCGCAAGGTAGTCACTGTGTAAAGCTCGTAGAGATAGAGCGTAGGATTGAGTGAGGATCGGAGAGCTTAGGCTTAGAGCACATATGTGTTGGGAGATCGAGATTGATCTCCGGAAAGCTAATTTAACGTGTGTAGAGTGAGAGTGGTTTAACGTAGTTTAACAGTACACAGCCAGCATTTACTGTATTCAATTTAATGTTGAACTGGATCCTATATCCGAGTTTGTAAGTGTAAATAGTGTTTTGTTGTTGTGTAAATAGCGTGTAAATAAACTGTTAATTTAGTTAATTGAAAGCGTTGGTTTTCATTTAAACAATCCTCTCAGAGCGTGACCGATATCACGTAATCATATCGGTGGTGGCAGCATATAAATAGAACGGAATTTCTTCGAAGTTGTGCGGACTAAGAGGAAACTCCGACATATTTATTTAGAAAAGTTTAATCTTTTTTTTTTTTTTTTAAAGTTTTGTAAATACTAAAAACTTTCAGTACTACATGCTTTTAAAATATATATATGTATTTTTTAAATAACCCTTTTCTGTAAGAATCATATTTTTATAATATTCTCTAAAAACAATAAAGACTTAAGTGAATTTAATCAGTATGTAACTCAAAATAATTCTACGAAGTTTCAGTAATCTCATAAATTTACTTTTCAAAAAATTTTCGATATATCAATTTAAATATGACGAATCCTGAAAAAATACATTCTGGAATTAAATTTTCAGTAGTCTTCAGAAAACTGCAGACAGTACAACATAAAAAGGGTGTACAATATCTTTTAATATTATTTTTGCATTTACATGCGGTGTGTTATTTTACTGGTTGTTGGTATATTTAGTGTTAAAAATACCGCATTGTATGGACTTAGTAAACTTTCTTAAAATCTATTTTTACTGCAAAATACATTTTACATCCTTTTAAAATTTATTTACGCATGAGATGGTTGCGTGATATACTTCAAATCTTTCCTGCATTATCTTTCCCATGTATTTAAATAACAGTATCTTCCAACATTTTGTTATTTGACATTTAGGTGGAATATAATATGAAAAGGAAATCTAAAGTTTTTCCTAAGAAATTTCCGTTCTTAGAGAAAGAAGTTCCGATGAAATTGAACTTTTAGGAAAATAAGCACTTTAGATGTGCTAACTCATGTTGAAATATTTTGCGTTCCGTCTTCTTTCAGAAAACTTTACGTTCGAAGCCTGTGAAAAGTACTTTGTGGGATTCAAAGAGCAATACACTGACAAGCAAAGTCAGATTTACTGCTTCATTCAAAATATAAAACAGAATTCCTATTAGAAAATTTTATGAATCGAAGAGAGAACTTTTCTCTATGGTATTTTATGCTCTATATTTTCCGTGTTTTTTTTTTTTTTTTTTTTTTTTTTTAACAAAACAGCAAATACAGAATCAGGAACTCGAAAGTACTTTATTTTATTGTTTGAAGTTTGAGTCGTGTAGATAAATTGTAAAAATTTTAAATTATTTTTTTATTATGCTTGGTGTTAAATACCAATATAGAAACTACGATACATAACTTAACAAAATGATAGTGTTAATTTTAAGGTGGTTTGGCAAACAATATTGTATTTATTTATTTTTTTAATTAAATATTGATTACTATTTTTTCATTTATTTCTTAAATACAATTTCATTTTAAAAGGTAAAGTTTAATATTTAATTTTAAAATAATTAATATTAGCCATAAAATTATTGATATTTGCCAGCGATATATCTTCTGAAAGATTGATGTTTTTTTCCATACTTTTTTAAAGAAGAATGAATAATAATTTGTCTTGAGAATTCCAAGAATATTTATTTAAAAAAAGTTTCACCTTCTTTAAAAAAAAAACTTTTGTAAATACTAAAAACTTTCACTACTAAATACTTTTTAATACGATTTCTTTTTTTTTTTTTTTGTAAATAATCTTTTATTGTAAGAGTCGTATTTTCATAATATTCTCTAAAAACAATAAAGGTTTGAAGACAACTTGATTAATATATAACTGAAAATAATTTTACGAAGTCTCTGAAGTCTCATAAATTTACCTTTAAAAAAAATCGATATATCAATTTAAATGACGAATCTTGAAAAAATACATTCTGAAATAAAAATTTACAGTAGTCTTTAGAAAACCGCAGACAGTACTACATGAAAAAGGATATACAGTAGAACCTCGATTATTCGAAGTAATTGGGACCGACCCTCTTTCGGAAAATCGAAAATGCTTCGATTTTAAGATTAAGGAGAAATATATGCAATATTTCTCAGTATGGTAACAAGTGCTTAATAAAAATAAAGCAATAGCAAAATAGAAACAAGAATAAATTACATGAATTTTAATTTTGTAATTAAGTACCTTTTGCAAGTATCACAAGGGCTTGAAAATTTTTTTGTTTGTCGTAGTTTCGATTGCCTTTGCTTTGAAGTTTTATCACGGAGTTTTTTAATGTTTTTAGTTTACCAGTATCACAGTCTTTCTGCTGCACCAACCATGTCAAACATATTGCAAAAGTTTCAGAATTGCTAATATGTTCGTTTTCTCGTTCGCTCCACTCCGCAGCTTACAACTGCTCAAGTTAAATTCGAAGGAACTCTAAGAAAGGGGATCGAAATTATATATGTACTCGTAGTTCAGAAAGAACCGCTTGTACACAAGGAATATGATAGTTAAAAGAAAGAAAAAAAAGTTTTCAAAATGGATTTTGCACACAAGGAATGTGATAGTACAAAAAAAAAAAAAAAAAAAAAAAAAAAAAAAAAAAAAGGAAAAAAAAAGCTTTAAAAATGAATTTCGGTTAACCGAGAGTTTCGGTTAAAATAGTTTCGGATAAAAGAGGTTCTACTGTATATTTTTTAACATTATTATTGCATTTACATGCGGTGTGTTATTTTGTTCTTCTTTGGTCCCGATCAAATAACTGTTTATTGGTATATTTAGTAGTAAAAATACCACTTTGTTTGGTCTTGATAAACTTTTAAAAATCTATTTTTATTGCAAAATACGTTCTAAATTGTTTTAAAATTGGTTTATGCATGAGAGTGTTGCGTGATATGCTTCAAATATTTCCTGAATTATCTTTATCATGCACTTAAATAACAATATCTTCCAACATTTTGTTATTTGACATTTATGTGGAATATAATATGAAAAGTAAACCTAAAATATCCCTGGGAAATTTCCGTTTTCAGAGAAAGAAGTTCCGTTGAAATTGGATTTTTAGGAAAATAAGCACTTTTGATGCGCTAATTCATGTTGAAATATTTTGCGTTCCGTCTTCTTTCAGAAAACTTTACGTTCGAAGCCTTGAAAAGTACTTTGTGGGATTCAAAGAGAAATACATTGACAAGCTAAGTGAGATTTACTGCCTCTTTCAGAATATAAAACAGAATTTTTATTAGAAAATTTTATGAACAAAAGAAAGGGCTTTATTGATGGTGTTTTACGCTCTGTATTTTCCGCTTTGTTTTTAGATTTGAATTTTTTGAACCCCTTAATTCTCTCACCCGTGAAATTCACGGGCTGTGTCTTTTATTCAGATTTTTTTATTCCCATCGGTTTTATAAAACAGTGTAATTGGCTTTATTCTGGTATCACTTCACTTGTCATTAAATAAGGTAAATATTTCTTTTTTGAAAAAGTGGTGGCAATAAGCAGTCTGAATTTTTAAACTGTAATTTAATGCGACCGTTTAGGGGATAAATAAAACAACGAATACAGAATCAGTCAGAAGTCGAAAGTACTTTATTTTATTCTTGTTCGTACACATACTTCTGTGTAATATTTTGTTCTTAAGCATATACCGTGTGTCCCAAAAATGACTGATTGATTTTAAAATTCCATAACTTGCAAACGGTGACAGATATTTAAAAAATTCTTGCAGGAGGGTTATGTAAGATGTCAGGAGTTTTTATGCTGCGATTATCAGTTTTAGTTACAAATAGCATCGATAGATGGCGCTACAAGCAATAACCGCTACATCCGGGCTCGAATTTTTGTCCTCTCTCTTCTTCCATGCGAGAAAAGGAGATTAAAATGTATTGAATGGATCCCGAAGTACCAAAAATTAGGTCTGGACTGAGCGCCTATTGCTATCAGTGCCACCTATTGTTTGAAATTCGAACTAAAATCAAGAATCACAGTACAAAAACTCCTGACATCATACATAACCCTCCTGCAAGAATTATTTAAATATCTGTCACCGTTTGAAAGTTATTCAATTTTAAAATCCATAAGTCATTTTTGGGACACCCGGTATATGTGTAATATTCTTACATATATGTTTCGCTGTAATATGCAAAATACACAGATATTTGTGTTATATGAAAAATTTGTAAATTACATTAAAACACCAGTTTGAGTAAATCCGTAACATTTTCTACCGTTTACACACATGTTTGAGATTTTGAATCGATAACAAATTACACACTTCCATTAAGCCAATAAATGCACATAAATATAGGTACATTTTAACGAGAAGAGTGTAAATTTTATGATAAAGGTCTAATTTTACAAATTTACACATATACGTATGTAAAAGAAATGAATGTACACATATATTTTGTAGAGTGTATTTCACACCAGAAGTTTCATTTAAAACTTTTTAATCTTCTCAAAATTATTTTAATCTTCTTTTTAGATGACTTACATTATAGCCATTTTATGAAGAAATTTCTTGTTCAAATTGAAATGTTTTTGTTTGGTACCGGACAGATATCTGGTCGTTGGCATATTTAGTGTTAGAAATACCAGATTGTTTGTTCATAATAAACCGTTATAAATCTAGTTTTATTGCAAAATATGTTTTATATTCTCTTAAAATTGATTTACGCATGAGAAGGTTGCGTGTTGTACTTCAAACATTTCCCGCATTATCTTTATCATGTATTTAAATAACTGTAGCTTCCAACATTTTGTTCTTTGACATTTATGTGGAATATAATATGAAAAGGAAATCTAAAAAAAAAACAAAAAAACAAAAACAAAAAAAAAACAGTGGCACTCCGGGAGTGCCAATAGAAGTGAAGACTTCAACAATTACGTGTGTGTTTTTTTAATCGTCAGGAAATGTTTTATGCGTTGAATTGCGTAGCAGCACTAATGAAAGTATGGGGACACGGCAGTGCCCCTGCCAAGTCTTGAAAGCACAGCCGTAAGCATATTTTTTCTGGAAGCAACTCAGGGTACTTTTGACCCGCAATATCTTTGTGTTGGTGATTCCCAACAACTTGAAACTTAGTAAATCTAAAGTAATGTGGAAATGGAACTAAATGCTGAAATTTCACGTTTCTATCTTTTTTATTTCAGAAGATATATGAACTTTCCCCTTTTCGACACTGATTCACCGATCATCAAAACTCAGAGGTACGTCCTGTATCCCTAGAATCTTGAAATTTGGTATGAAGGTAGTGTTTGGGATACAATGAAAGGGAAAATTTAAAAAATCCGGAAAATTTGGATAAAAAGTCGAAAAATAAAAAAAACGAGAATTTGGCCGAGATGTGATATACGAACCAGGTTTGGCGCGATTTTTTAACGTCAATTTGGCGAAAGCCCGTTTTCCAATACCAGTTACAATATATATTTTTAAATTATTTTCTATTGTTTTAAAAAGTAAACAACAATAAATAAACGGTAATTTCATTAATAACTATAGAACAAAACAATTGTACAATTTAAAAAAATAAAATAAAAGTAAATGAATAATTTATTAATAAATAAGCAACAGTAGCCGGGTTACCTTGTAAAATAAAATAACTCCATTTTGCTGTCAATTAGGTACCCAAGTGCGTATCTGACATCTGTGCCCCGTATTTTATCTTCCGTAATCGAAATTCCCGCCAATACTGTTGGTTATTGACCAGACCATCAACACGATAAAATACAGCGTTATCGGTTTTTTGTTACACGAAATAGGTAGGTCACGAATACGGTATAATTCATTTTAACTGACGAAAAACAAAATAATAATTTGTTTTAGCAATACGCCGGGAGAAAAAGTGAGTTTTAGATTCCTTCTTCTTTTGCGGATTGAGTTGAAGAGGGAAAAGTTCCTGTCATTCACCGCTTGGCGCGCTAGTGTCTATGTGTCAAAATGCTAGCATGTCGTTACGTTACAGTGTCTCGAAATCAGTGGTTTTTCCCCATCTCAAAAAAAAAATCAACGCGCCTAAAGAAGTTTTCACTTCAAAATATTTCCTGGGAAATTTCCGTATACAGAGAAAGAAGTTGCGATGAAATTGGATTTTTAGGAAAATAAGCACTTTGATGTGCTAACTCATGTTGAAATATTTTGCGTTCCGTCTTCTTTCAGAAAACTTTACGTTCGAAGCCTTGAAAAGTACTTTGTGGGATTCAAAGAGCAGTAGTAACACTTCTGTGTTACTACTGCTTCTACTGTTACTTATGTGTAACAGTAGTCTATACTTCTGTGTAATATTCTGCTCTTACGCATATATCTGTGTAATATTTTTACATATATGTTTCGGTGTAATAATCAAAATACATAGATATTTGTGTTGTATATGCAAAATTTGTAAATTACATTAACACACCAATTCGTGTAAATCCGTAACATTTTCTACCGTTTACACACATGTTTGAGACTTTGAACGGATAACAAATTACAAAATGTACTTAAATAACTGTAGCTTCCAACATTTTGTTGTTTGATATTTATGTGGAATATAATATGAAAAGGTAATGTAAAATATTTCCTGGGAAATTTCCGTGTTCAGAGAAAGAAGTTGCGATGAAATTGGATTTTTAGGAAAATAAGCACTTTGATGTGCTAACTCATGTTGAAATATTTTGCGTTCCGTCTTCTTTCAGAAAACTTTACGTTCGAAGCCTTGAAAAGTACTTTGTGGGATTCAAAGAGCAGTAGTAACACTTCTGTGTTACTACTGCTTCTACTGTTACTTCTGTGTAACAGTAGTCTATACTTCTGTGTAATATTCTGCTCTTACGCATATATCTGTGTAATATTTTTACATATATGTTTCGGTGTAATAATCAAAATACATAGATATTTGTGTTGTATATGCAAAATTTGTAAATTACATTAACCCACCAATTCGTGTAAATCCGTAACATTTTCTACCGTTTACACACATGTTTGAGACTTTGAATGGATAACAAATTACAAAATGTACTTAAATAACTGTAGCTTCCAACATTTTATTGTTTGATATTTATGTGGAATATAATATGAAAAGGAAATCTAAAATATTTCCTGGGAAATTTCCGTGTTCAGAGAAAGAAGTTGCGATGAAATTGGATTTTTAGGAAAATAAACACTTTGATGTGCTAACTCATGTTGAAATATTTTGCGTTCGTCTTCTTTCAGAAAACTTTACGTTCTAAGCCTTGAAAAGTACTTTGTGGGATTCAAAGAGCAGTATTTAGAAAAGTTATTGACAAGCTAAGTCAGATTTATTGCCTCTTTGAGAATATAATACAGAATTCCTATTACAAAATTTTATGAACCAAAGAAAGGACTTTTCTTGATGGTATTTTACGCTCGATATTTTACTTGTTGTTTTTAAATTTGAATTTTTTTTTTAATTTTTTGAACAAAACAACGAATACAGAATCAGTCATAAGTCGAAATTACTTTATTTTATTGTTGTTTGTACATATACGTCTGTGTAATTTTCTGCTCTTACGCATATATTTGTGTAATATTCTTACAGATGTGTTTCGGTGTAATAATCAAAATACATAGATATTTGTGTTGTATATGCAAAATTTGTACATTACATTAACACACCAATTCGTGTAAATCCGTAACATTTTCTGCCGTTTTCACACGTTTGAGATTTTGAATGGATAACAAATTACACACTTCCATTAAGCCAATAAACGCACATAAATACAGATAAATTTTAACGACAAAAGTGAAAAATTTATGACAAATGTCTAATTTTATAAATTATATACGTATGTAAAAGTAATTAATTTACTCATATACTTTTTAGAGTGTATTTCACACCAGAATTTTCATTTAAAACATTTTAATCTTCTCAAAATTATTTTAATCTTCGTTTTATATGACTTACATTACAGCCATTTTATGAAGAAATTTTTTGTTCAAATTGAAATGTTTTTGTTTGGTACCGGACAGATCACTGGTCGTTGATACATTTAGTGTTAGAAATAACGGATTGTTTGTTCGTAGTAAATCTCTTTAAAATCTAGTTTTATTGCAAAATACGTTTTATTAGTCTCTTAAAATTGGTTTACGCATGAGAAGGTTGCGTGATGTACTTCAAATATTTCCCGCTTTATCTTTATCATGCATTTAAATAACTGTAGCTTCCAACATTTTGCTGCTTGACATTTATGTGGAATATAATATGAAAAGGAAATCTAAAATATTTCCTGGGAAATTTCCGTGTTCAAAGAAAGAAGTTTCGATGAAATTGGATTTTTAGGAAAATAAGCACTTTGATGTGTTAACTCATGTTGAAATATTTTGAGTTCCGTCTTCTTTCAAAAAACTTTACATTCGAAACCTTGAAAAGTACTTTGTGGGATTGAAAGAGCAGATGTAGAAAAGTTATTGACAAGCTAAGTCAGATTTACTGCCTCTTTCAGAATATAAAACAAAATTCCTATTACAAAATTTTATGAACCAAAGAAAGGACTTTTCTGGATGGTATTTTACGCTCTATATTTTACGTGTTGTTTTCAAATTTGAATTTTTTTTAAACAAGACAACGAATACAGAATCAGTCATAAGTCGAAAGTAATTTATTTTATTGTTGTTTGTACACATACTTCTGTGTAATATTCTGCTCTTACGCATATATCTGTGTAATATTCTTACATATCTATTTCGGTGTAATAATCAAAATGCATAGATATATGTGTTGTATATGCAAAACTTGTAAATTACATTAACACACCAATTCGTGTAAATGCGTAACATTTTCTACCGTTTACACACATGTTTGAATTTTGGAATGGATAACAAATTACGGACTTCCATTAAGCTAATAAACGCACATGAATAAAGGTAAATTTTAACAACAAGAGTGTAAATTTTATGACAAAGGTGTAACTTTACAAATTTACACGTATACGTATGTAAAAGTAACTAATTTACACATATATTTTTAGCGTGCATTTCACACAAGAATTTTTATTTAAAACTTTTTAATCTTTTTAAAATCTTCTTAAAATTATATTAATCTTCTTTCTATATGACTTATATTACAGTCACCTTATGAAGAAATTTCTTGTTCAAGTTGAAATGTTTTTGTTTGGTATCGTAGAGGTCACTGGTTGTTGGTATATTTAGTGTTAGAAGTACCGGATTGTTTGTTCATAATAAACCTTTTTAAAATCTAGTTTTATTGCAAAATATGTTTTACATTCTTTCAAAATTGATTTATGCATGAGAAGGTTGCGTGATATACGTATTTCAAATATTTCCCGCATTATCTTTATCATGTATTTAAATAACTGTAGCTTCCAACATTTTGTTGTTTGACATTTATGTGGAATGTAATATGAAAAGCTAAATCTAAAATATTTCCTGGGAAATTTCCGTGTTCAGAGAAAGAAGTTCCGATTAAATTGGATTTTTAGGAAAATAAGCACTTTAGATGTGCCAAGTCATGTTGAAATATTTTGCGCTCCGCTTTCTTTCAGAAAACTTCACTTTGAAAAGTACTTTGTGGGATTCAAAGAGTAATACATTGACAAGCTAAGTCATATTTGCTGCCTCTTTCGGAATATAAAACAGAATTCCTATTACAAAATTATATGAACCGAAGAGAGGACTTTGTGCGATGGCATTTTTACGCTCTATATTTTCCGTGTTGTTTTTAGATTTGGATTTTTTTTTTAAACAAAACCGCGAATACTGAATCAGTCTGCAGTCGAAAGTACTTTATTTTATTGTTGGAAGTTTGACTTGTATAGATAAATTTCAAATTTTCAAAATTTTTTATACTACTTCGTGTTAAATGATAATATAGAAGCTATGATATTATACAGAGTGGTTATAATTAAAGCTCCACTTTGAAATGGTCATAAAAGGAAAACTACTGGATCAAATGTTATAAAACTTGGTAATAGTTTAAAGGAGGTCATAGGAATTTATTTCCCGCCAAAAAAAAAAAAAAAAAAAAAAAAAAAAAAATACTCCCCACCAGGAGGTAAATGGCGCTGTATGCAAATAGTGTTAAACGAAATAAGGGTTGGAATCTAACTGAACCTTTTGTTGCACGGGTTTAACATTTTTTGTACCCTAAGAAACATTGACCTAAACAAAATTACCATTTAACCCTTTATCTACTGACGGTACTTATAAGTACCATTAAAATAACTTGTTATAAAATTCATTTAATACATCGATTAGTTGTAATACAGTTTAGAATGAGTTATAGATACATTACTTTATCTTGTTCCAAACGCATTATTGGTTACACAAAACAAAAATGTTTTTAAAAGGATGATTTCTTTTGTCTTTGCATCTTTTCAGCTTTCTTGGCGTTTGGGGGGGGGGGGGGGGTGATTTTCCGTTCGGATATATTTCTATTGAAAGAACATTATATTTGTACATATCCTAATTCTACAAAATACTAAGAAAAATATTTAAAATAAAAGATTTGAGTGGGGTTATAAAGATTGCACAAAATACCTATAAATTCAAATTTAATGAATCCTTCTAAATACTTCAATCCTTCTAATATCCTTCTAAAATTTATTAAATGATTATCTAAATCTTCTAATGTAGTGTAAACAATTCACGAAAAATGCTTTAGAAGATAAAATTTTCATGAATTCATAATTCAGTACATAAAGGATTAAAAGCGACAAAAGTCGAGTGCGCCATCCATGTAATAAAATCCGTTCGTGTTCTTAAAAGTTCAAACCACAAAATTTTAGATCGCAAATCACTCGCAAATATGTGCGCATTCCGGAAATCGTTTTCTTACAGATCGCTAACTTGTGATTTTAGAAACCTGAATTAAGACATGGAGTGGAGAAAACATGACCTTAAGACATGGAGATATAGGTTTAAAATGTCTTTAATCGTTTCTAAAACGAAACTGTTTGTGGGGATATGCAAAACCGCAATAGCTTTTAATTGGCTTACGCCAGGAAGAAGAAAATTATATTTATGCAAATGTGCTTTACACGTCGTTTGATTTGTCAGATAAAAGGGAGTTTTTACGAATCGAAAATGTCAAATGCACCTCATTTGCCACGTTTCACGTATAATTTCCGACTGGACGAAATCAGAGCTGCTCTAATATTTTATCACCAGAAATCCTAGTGTAGTTTAATAACTTCAGTTCCAATTCCTTTCCCACAGACAAATAAAATTTAGTTGATGCATGAAACTTAATATATGGCCGAAGAATGTCAAGTACAGCTAGGGAATAGATATTGCTATGCTAAAGTTGATGAAACATGCTCAAACTTTATTTAATACTAATATAGATTTTTAGAATCAGATCAATTAAATCAGAGCCGCTCTGATATTTTATCACCAGGAATCCTAGTGTAGTTTAATAATTTCACTTCCAATTCCTTTCCCGCAGAAATATAAAATTTAGTTGATGCATGAAACTTAATATATCGCCGAAGAATGTCAAGTACTGTTAGGGAATAGATATTATTATGCTAAAGTTGTTGAAACATGCTCATACTTTATTTAACTAATATAGATTTATCAGAATCAGATCAATTATATCGAGCCGTTCTGATATTTTATCCCCAGAAATACTAGTGTAGTTTAATAACTTCCGTTCCAATTCCTTTCCCGCAGAAATATAAAATTTAGTTGATGCATGAAACTTAATATATCGCGGAAGAATGTCAAGTACTGTTAGGGAATAGTTGTTATTATTCTAAAGTTGTTGAAACATGCTCATACTTTATTTAATACTAATATAGATTTATCAGAGTCAGATCAATTAAATCGAGCTGTTCTGATATTTTATCACCAGAAATCCTAGTGTAGTTTAATAACTTCCGTTCCAATTCCTTTCCCGCAGAAATATAAAATTTAAGTTGCTGAAGCCTGCTCATACTTTATTTAATACTAATATATTTGAGGAGAAACTATTTATGTGAAAAATAAAATTTTGTCTGAAACAATAGTAAGATCAATATGATATTAATCTAAAATAGCACTACACCGTAAAAAAAAATCCCTGTAATTTTTACAGAAAAAAACTGTTCTTTCTAATCCAATTTGTTTGAAAGCTGTATCTCTATTTACTGTTTTTTAATGGCTTTTAAAATATTTTTCAAGCAATAAAAAAAAAAAACTGTCTCTATACGAGAGATAACTCGTTTGTCCTTAAAACGATACACTAAAAGAAAAAAAATCTGTCTACGAAAAAACTGTCAATTTTGGTGTCAATTGAAAACCATTAATTTTCAGAAAATATGTGTAATATGTTCATTAAAACAGTTTTTTCTGTAAAAAATACAGATTTTTTTTTCAGAAAAATTACAAATTGCATATATATATATATATATATATATATATATTTTTTAACAGAAACAATTGTTTTTTCTTCAAAGCTGTAAACAATATGGATTTTGTAATTTTCACAGAAAAAAATCTATATTTTTTATAGAAAAAAACTGTTTAACACGTTCACGCCGACGCGGTGGGTCACACTCGACTATCTCAGAGTTGTCACGTCTGCGGCTTTTTGCACACCGCTGTTATTTTAGAGAAAATGTTGTTCCTTTAAATCGCCCACTTGTTCTAATTAAATAAAACAACATTTTCTGTATTATAATACTGGTATCCAAAAAGCCGGAGACTTGGCAGCTCTGAGACAGTCGAGTGTGACCCACCGCGCCGGCGTGAACGTGTTAAATGAACAGATTATATATATTTTAAGTAAATTAAACGGTTTTCCACTGATGCCAAAATTAACAGGGTTGTTCATTTTTTTATAGTGTAATAGTACTTGAAAACAATATTTTTCCAAATTATGTATTATTATTCCTATTTCTTATATTTAAATGTCAATATCTTCGATTCTTGGTTATTTACAACTTATGCGGAAAAACACATGACAATAAATCTGTTATTCTTAAATTCTTTTGAAAGTCTACAAAACAGAAAGTTCCGACGAAACTAAATTTTTAGAAAAATAGATATTTTAGATGTGCTAACTTAGGTAGAAATGTTTTTGGTTCCGTCTTGTTTTAGAAACTTTTACGTTCGGGAATTTCAAAAGCACTTTATAGGAATCAAAGAGCATTATGTAGAAATGCCAAGCCAAATTGATTTTGTTTTTCCGAATATAAAATAGAAATGCTATTACAAGCTATTATGAACAGAAAGAAGGTTTTTGTTCATACTGCGTTACGTTCTACATTTTTTTCTTTCTTTGTTTTTTAGATTTTTTTTTTTTTTCCAAAACAAAATTGTGATGCATTTTGAAGAAAAAAAAGATAATTATTTTATTTTATTAGTGTGAACTTATCTTCAGTAGATAAATTGTAACTATATTTTTTTCCATGTTTTTTAGATTTTTTTTTTTTTTTCAAAACAAAATTGCGATGCATCTTGAAGAAAAATAAAGAAAAGTATTTTATTTTATCATTATGAAATTATCTTCAGTAGATAAACTGTAAAGTTCCTTTTATTAAATGCGTTCGTAATTATATAAATACGTAGCAGGTAAAGTCATTGTCTGGTCCGTCTGTCTGTTTGTCCGTCTGTTCGCATATAGCAGCGCAAAAACTACCCACACGAATGGTTTGAAATTTAATATATATAATTTTCTCGAGTCGTTTGAAATTTTATGATAATCGAATCAAAACTAAAAGAGATATTAATAAAAGTTTTCTTCATTCTGTTAAATCCAATAATACGTATTTAATTCAATGATATCCCATGATAGGTAATGATTCTAGGTTGCTATGGTGATTGCATCCTATTTAAGATGCAGTCCTATTATTTCCGTATTACTGAATTTAATATATAGAATCGTAATAAATTTTGTATTCCTGCATTTTTGCATACGAGTGCAACAGCTATTGCACCAAGATCTGAATATTTATAAAACTAGTTATAGCACGAAAGCACCTCATTTGCCACGTTTGACGTACAATTTCCGACTTGTTTTTTTTCTGTGTTAAAGGCTAGCGTGGGAATTATACTGTTGTATGATTTACAACAAAATGGTACTATGACTTTTTTAAAGCGAATTTCTTATGCTGTACTAGCAAACCACAGAAATTCGTTGTAGAAGTCAAAGTAAAACTCGAGAAAGAGAGATTCAGTATGCGAATTGTATTATAAATAATTTATATATACAGTGAAACCTCCCTGTGCGACCACCTCCATTAAGCGACCTCATCCCTGAACGACCATTTTTTCATGGAACAAAATTTATTCCCATAGGCTCAATACTAATTTTACCTCCATTCAGAGACCATCCCAGTTGAACTCCCTCCGTGAGCAACCAATTTCTTTGAAGAAAATGAAACAAATTTCGTTTTTTCCTGATCGTTTGAAGAAGGTTTTATTAGAAAATAAGTCCGGAGAGCGCATTATTCATCATACTTCTAAATTAAGTTTAGAATTTTTTTTATTATTATTCCGGTAACTTTTAAGTGTTTAAACCCCTTTGTGCCTTTTTAGGCAATGAATTTAACGCTGATGACAAATTAAGAATGACGGTCAATAAACTCCTCTGCCCAATTCTGTCAGGAAACTCTTAAAGAAATAGATAAGTTAATGAAATCATCATTATGTGTTCCCGTCCAAAAAAAAAAAATTGCATTTATTTAACTGAACTTCGAAAGGACTTGGAAATAAAAGTAATAAAAGATAAAACCGTAAAATCAAAGCAAACGTCAATGTATTCCTTTTTTAAACACTGCAGTAATTAACTTATGTAATTAACTTTTGTTTTGATACTCAATTTTCATATTTTTTCCTAATGTGAAAAATAAATTTTAATAACATTAATTGTTACCTTTTTTCAAAAATTAAAATCTAGATTTAAACAAATATCTCCATTAAGAGACCACCTTTCGGAGCGACCAATTTTTATTGGAACGGAACGTGGTCGCTTTAGGGAGGTTTTACTGTATATATATTCCGATTTTTATGCAACTCACATTTTCTAAACTAGCAGCGCTGTAATTTTTTATTTTTCTGAAATTTCATCTAAATATGATTTCAGTTCAAGTATTATATCCTGAAGAGACAGAAAATTTAGCTGATGAATGAATCTTAATATATCTCTAAAGCTCACCAGCTAATGCTAGTCGATGTCGCTCGCGATAGATGTCTGCACGCCGTAGATATTTTCAGGCTAATGCAGCTAAGGTACGCTATTATTTTTTTATACTAATATTTTGGCAGAGTTTTTTTTTTTACGTGATGGGAAAAAATGAAAGTTATGTTGTTAACAATATTAAGAATAATATCACGTTCATCTAAACTATTTCTGAAAACTTTTGAATTCCGCATAATGTAAATGTATACTGCACATTCATTAAATAAATATGTTTTTTTTACATTCAAATATCAATCTCTCCTGTAAGTGGTTATTCCAATTTATGCAGAAAATTATATTAAAAAAGCCCGTTGTTTTTCGTAAGACATTTCAGCCAACAAAGAGGGAAATTCTGAAGAAATTGAATTTTTAAGGAAATAAAAAAGACATTTTAAATGTGCTATCTCACATTGAAATACTTTTCGTTCCGACTACTTTTAGAAACCTTTACGTTCGGCGTTTTCAAAAGTACTTTATGGGGTTGAAAGAGCAGTATGTAGAAAAGTTAAGTCAGATTGACTGTGTTTCTTCGACTGCAAAGCAGAATTCCTATTATAAGCTTTCATGGACATAAAAAAGAATTCTTCTTGATAGTGTTTTATGTTCTACATTTTCTCTGCTGTTCTCAGATTTGGATTGTTCTTCAAAGAAAGCAATAAATATTCAAGGAGTCGGACGTACTTTATTTTATTGCTGGGAATTTACCTCGGAAAGATAAGTTCTAAATCTTATTTGTACTCTTTCATTGTATTAAATGACAACATATAAACAAGGCTGTTACACAAATGTAACTTGAAATAAATGGATACTATTACTTTTGTTATTCAACTCATTTTTAAATTCTTTCAAAAGATTTTTAAAAGGTTTTTCAGTATTTATCATTGGTTATTGAAAGGTAAATTATTTCTGACTAGCTGATCCACTCGGCATTGCCCAGGCCGCTGCCATCGAAATACTCAAGGCCAGAGGACACGAGTGCGACGTCATCACTAATCGACCGATTTTCCACTAGTGTTAGAATTCACACCGGAAAATTTTGAATAGCAATTTTATTTTATTTTATTTGTAGAATATCTATCATCTTATAAAACAATAATAACTATTTAAACATACTGGTGAGAATTCGGAATCCTCCACTAAAAATTCAGCCAGATGCGGCAACGCTGTGGCATTTCGCATCTGGCTGAATTTTTCTTTAAGGATTCCGAATTCTCACCAGAAAGTTTAAATAGTTATTATTGTTTTATAAGATGATAGGTATTCCACAAATAAAATAAAATTGCTATTCAGAATTTTCCGGCGTGAATTCCAACACTAGTGAGAAGTCGGCCGTTTAGTGATGACGTCACAACTCGTGTTCTTTAGCCTTGAGTATTTCGATGGCAGCGCCCGGGACCGTGATAAATGAACCTTAAATTTTGTATGATGTTATATATTTAATTCGATTTTGTCTGAAATACGTGCCCGCTCACTGTGTGAACATGGGGAGAAGCTGTTAATTGTTGAGATTTGATATGTAATTTTTTTTCATTTTTGGAAAATTATATGTGGTAGTAACGAACAAATTAAAACTTTAGCAACCCTTCATTCCAGCAAACTCTTCCACTCTCTTCGAGTTGTTCGATGAAATTTTCTGTATTTTGTTAAAAATCTATGCTTTAGTTGAATTATGAATAATTTTCCATTCTTTTAATTGGGGTTTTAATTTAGTAATTAAGCTACTTATTAGAGATATTAAATAGTCTCAGGTGCATCTGGGGACAGTTTGGGCTAGCCTCACTAAAAATGTTCAGCCCCGTACGTGCCGTAGATTTCGCTTGCCATCGCAGACACAGACACAGAGCAAAACTTTCTTTTATTAGTATAGATGTGCACACTTAAAGAAGAATTTATTTCAGACTTAAACCCAATTTATACACTAAATCCAATACGAGCGAACAGTTAGCAGGGATCAGGAATCGAAAATAGGATTACAGCGTACCGTGCTGTTTCTCTAACCACAAAGCAAACCTGTCTGATATCCCAACTCAGCAATTTCTCACATTTTTAAAAAAACCATGTTGGGGAGCGCCACAATAAAATAGTTGTTGTATTTCGTTGTTATTATATAGGAAATACGTAAAGTGGACTTAAGTTTTCATATGCTTTATTTAACCCAAACACTCCCAAAACATCACAAATATGTCCAACAATTTTTCTAAATAGACATTTCTAAATAGACTATTTTAATTAAATATCTAGGACTTTCAGAAACACAGCACATTATTATGCAAAGAAAAGAACTACATTTTACGTGGCATACATTACGTCATGTACAGTCGTGGAAAAAAAAAGTAAACACCGCCTTCTAACTCTGCAAGTAATTAGAATCGAAGAAAGTTACTGGTACCAAACAATTAGAAATAACGTGTTTTTTTAAATGATGTAGGAACAGCGTGCTAGAAAAAGCAAGGCTGAGCAAAATGATAGACAGAGACGCGCTGCCTTATATACCCTATGCGGGTAGCGAAAGCGCCAGAAAACAACCAATGAGAGAGAAGCAGTGGAAACGACTGGGTGGACAAGTAGCGACATCTACCGGAAAAGGAGAGAAAATGAAACCAAAAAAGAGGAAATTAAATTAATGCTTTCCAAATACTTGGAAAATCTGGAGTACTAGATAAGTCATTGACTAAAGAGTGAGAATTTTTAATGATGTGGTAAGCTTCCCAAAAATCAAGATCAAGGTTAGAAGAACATTTTTGGATAATGGTGGCTGAGGAAAAATCGAACCTATGTTGAGAAGACCAAGAATGTTGAGCAATAGAAGAACGTTTGAGCTCCTGATTTTTAACATAACCTTCATGCTCTTTTAAACGAAATCTAAGAGCACGTTTAGTCTGGCCAATATAAGAAAGGCCACATTGGCAAGAGATTTGGTAAATACCCCAGTTATCTAGGCGATCAATGGGGTGTTTGAGATTTGAAAAAGTGATTTTATTAACAGGAGAAAAAATAACATTAAAATCAAACCTTCTTAAGATTTTAGCAACTTGCTGACTGATTTTAAGAAAAAATGGTAACACAACTGAAGTATTAGAGTTGGAATTAGAATGCTTCTCAGAATGGACGGATTTCGTCAATTTCTTATAAATAGAATCAATAATATTAGAGGAATAACCACGATCAACAGCAATAGCTTTGAGGTAATTAAGTTCAGCACTAAGTAACTGAGGAGTGGAACAAACATTGGTAGCCCGAAAAACAAAAGTATTGAAAGCCGCGAATTTCTGGTTAGGGGGACAGGTTAGAGAGTTTCCCCATAACCAGAAATTCGCTGCTTTCAATACTTTTGTTTTTCGGGCTACCAATGTTTGTTCCACTCCTCAGTTACTTAGTGCTGAACTTAATTACCTCAAAGCTATTGCTGTTGATCGTGGTTATTCCTCTAATATTATTGATTCTATTTATAAGAAATTGACGAAATCCGTCCATTCTGAGAAGCATTCTAATTCCAACTCTAATACTTCAGTTGTGTTACCATTTTTTCCTAAAATCAGTCAGCAAGTTGCTAAAATCTTAAGAAGGTTTGATTTTAATGTCATTTTTTCTCCTGTTAATAAAATCACTTTTTCAAATCTCAAACACCCCATTGATCGCCTAGATAACTGGGGTATTTACCAAATCTCTTGCCAATGTGGACTTTCTTATATTGGCCAGACTAAACGTGCTCTTAGATTTCGTTTAAAAGAGCATGAAGGTTATGTTAAAAATCAGGAGCTCAAACGTTCTTCTATTGCTCAACATTCTTGGTCTTCTCAACATAGGTTCGATTTTTCCTCAGCCACCATTATCCAAAAATGTTCTTCTAACCTTGATCTTGATTTTTGGGAAGCTTACCACATCATTAAAAATTCTCACTCTTTAGTCAATGACTTATCTAGTACTCCAGATTTTCCAAGTATTTGGAAAGCATTAATTTAATTTCCTCTTTTTTGGTTTCATTTTCTCTCTTTTTCCGGTAGATGTCGCTACTTGTCCACCCAGTCGTTTCCACTGCTTCTCTCTCATTGGTTGTTTCTGGCGCTTTCGCTACCCGCATAGGGTATATAAGGCAGCGCGTCTCTGTCTATCATTTTGCTCAGCCTTGCTTTTTCTAGCACGCTGTTCCTTTTTCCCTCTCTTGCACTGAAGAAGAATCTCGCTGTAGATTCGAAACAGCTGTTTGCTGCTTTTTCACGCATTATTTGTGCACTTTAAACGTTGGTTTACTGCATTTCAATATTCCTGCACAAAGGCTTTAATTGCTATTTTTATATGAAAATAATATTCGAAAAAAAAAAAATTCAATTGCAACCTACAATTTTTTTGAAAGATGTATATTTGTTCTGTCCTACTTTATGCGAATTCTCAATTTAAAATTTTTCTTCCAAGTAGTTTTCGAATTATGAGTAAAAAAAGTCAAAATGATGGTTTAAAGGGCTATCTATAATGTGCAAAAAAGCATAATCGGAAAAAAATATTTTTTACTCATTTTATTGGAACCTTTGGGCTGGCAATAGTCGAAACATATCAAGCGAATGAAATGGTCATATTGGCAAGAAACAATACAAAAATGCAAGTTCCTTAGTCATTCTGTAGAATTTCAACAATCGAGTACCGACCTTCAAGTAGGATACAACCCCTAAATAATGCTTTTTAAAATAAAAATTAATTTCTCAAAAACTAATCGAATGAATTTAATGAAAATTTGGATTTAGGCTAATTGAAGGATGTAGAATTTATTTATGGTGTCAAAATTGGTATTGCAATTGAAAAAAAAACAAAGTTTGGGTTCGTTTTGATATGTAGATGGCCCCCTAAGCAAATTTTATATACACCATTTAAAAGTAGACTTTATTTCCACTCGTTTGAGACCTGTAACTTTCTTCTATACATTAATTTGTTGCATAGTTAGTAGGGAGTGTTTACTTTTTTCCCCCACAACTATAAGTTACATAGATTTAATAGATTAAATAGATTTAATAGATGATAGATTTAAACCGCAGTAAAAAAAAAAAAAAATATATATATATATATATATATACATATATAGCGGCCATCGTTGTTAATAAAGAGCAATTATGTAAAGTACATTTCTGTTAATATGAGTTAAATTTCAATAATGTAGAGTCTAATTAAATTAACTCACTACAAACTTTCTTCGCTATTGTACTTATATGCTTATATGCGGTCTATAACTTTTTGCCCATACAACCATATACTACTTAAGCTTCCAGAGCTTTCAAAAACACATCAAATTTTAACGTAATAAGAAGATAAATATGTTACGTGGTAAAAATAGTTTGTTTAATATATAAATTATACATAAACGACACAAAAAACCTATTTATTGAAGAGTGATTACGATAAGTACACTTCCGTTGCGATATTCTTCATTTCACTAAAGCAGTCTCTAAATAACACACCACAGAAAATGTTCTCCTAATTTATGTCTTTCTGTTGCCCTTTTTCCACGGCGCTCTCAATTATTTTAGCTAAATATCCAAAACCTTCAAAAACACACCACGACATATTAATACTTGAAGGGAAGATCAACATAATGCATGTTAAATATAATTTAAAACGTCATAAAAATTATTGAACGTCATTGTTATTAAATTACTCTACTATTTCGGATAAATATCCAAAACCTTCAAAAACACACCACAACATATTAATACTTGAAGAGAAGATCAACATATTGCATGTTAAATATAATTTAAAACGTCTTAAAAACTATTGTCCATCTTTGTTATTAAAGAATAATTACGTAAAGTACATTTCTGTTGATACATGCTTTATTTCATAAATGTAAGCACACAATTTTCTCAGTACCGCTCTGTACTATTTTAGCGAAATGTCTAGAGCTTTCAAAAACACTTCGGATTTTAACGTAAAAAGAAGATAAATATGTTAAGTGGTAAACATTGTTTCATATATAAATTATATATAAACAACACAAAAAAGCTACTGAACATCATTTTTATTGATGAGTAATCACGTAAAGTACACTTCCGTTGAGATATGCTTCATTTCACTAAAGCAGTCTCTTATTAACACACCACGGAAAATGTTCAGTCGTGGAAAAAAAAAAAAAGTAAACACCCCGTAGTAACTCTGCAAAAAATTATCGTAGAAGAAAGTTACTTGTACCACACGATTAGTAATAAAGTCTGATTTTAAAAGAGGTATAAAAATTTGCTTAGGGGGCCATCTACGTATTAAAACGAACCAAAACTTTGTTTTCTTTTCAATAGCAGTACTCAATTCTGACAGCATAAATGAACTCTACACCCTTCAATTAGCCAAAAAACAAATTTTATGCAATTCGCGCTATAAGTTTCCGATACATTAATTATTTTAAAACAAGCGTATTTTAGGGGCTGTATCCAAATTGAAGTTCGGTACTCGATTGTTGACCGAGAGAGATCTTGATCAAGGCATCTTAAGCGCCACTCAATCAGTCATTGAAGACTACTAAATTATTGGATAGCATAAGAAATTTCAAAATATCTAGTCACTTCTACCATAGACGGCCCCTTAAACCATCATTTTGCCGTTTTTTAAGCATAATTTGAAAACTACTTGGAAGAAAAATGTGAAATTTTGTATTTCCAAAAAGCAGGACTTAATAAATCTAAATCCATCAAAAGAATTGGAGGTTGCAATTCATCATTTTTTCGAATATTAATTTCATAATTCATATCATAAAATTATAAAAATTGCAAATTCAACGTATTTATGTTTGGCTATTTTAGTATTATTTCTACACAAAAAATTAGCTCATTAGGAGTATAATTTCAGGAGACATTAATAAAAATATGAAAATATAATTTAACATTAGCAGCACTAAAATTTGAATGTTTATAATTCAAAAACTTATCATTAAAATGACTTGATATTTGATTTCTAGGCATAGTTTGAACTAGGGATGCACCGAATAGTGATTTTGGCCGAATATCGAATACCAAATATTCGGGCAACAGGCGAATCGAATACCGAATATTCGGCTAGCCGAATAGTAACTGCTAGGCCGAATACCGAATATTCGGCTTATAGAATACTTTTATATTTCAAAGTTTAAAGGCATTAAAATTTTAAATTTTTAAACAATTTTACATAATATTTAAAACAGAAACTTTTATTCTAATAAACAAGAGCTTTTTTCAAGTAAACTTTATGCTGAAAAAAATCTTAGAGTTATTTAAGAACAGGATAGTTATAAGATTTTTTGGTACTTTTCGGTTAGCCAGGCGCCAGTGTTATACATATATATATACTATATACATACATATATATATATATATATATATATATATGTATTGAAGTTATTGAGAACGCTGCAATCCTGAATAAGATGCTTTTTGTTTGTTAAGATGTAGTCGATTTCACTTGTTGAGCCATTTGCACAACGCCATGTCCATTTTCTTTGTGGCTTTTTCTTGAAAAATGAATTCATAATATACAACTGTTCACATTCTGCAAACTCAATCAATCTGTTTCCTCTTTCATTTCGCACCCCATATCCATGATTTCCTACTGATAACTCACCTTTCTCTTTTCCCCCAATTCTAGCATTCCAGTCTCCCATTATTAATTTTATGTAGCATTTTCCCTTTTGATGCATTGAAGCTACTTCTTCATAGAAATCCTCAACTTCTTCATCAGTATAGCTTACTGTTGGTGCATAAACTTGGGTAGTTTGCAGCTTGTATCTTCTGGACACTTGTGTTACTAACCTTGCAACTCTATCTGATGCACTATCATATTCTACGATGTGATTCTTCCACCTTTTATGAATCAGAAATCCTACACCGCTTGTTCTTCCATCTTCTGTGCCTCTGTAGTATAATACATGTCCGCTGGCAAGATCTATCTTCTCTTCTCCTTTTCTTCTTACTTCACATAATCCTAGGATGTCCCAGTTGATTCTTTCTAATTCTTCTTCAAGTTCCTGTAAACGATTTTCCGAAGATAGGGATCGTCCATTATACGTAGCCAAGGTCATCAACTTATGGCAGCCTACCCGAGCCCGGTTATTCTTAGCACCCTCTGTCTTCATGTCTTTCTGATCGCTGCCGTAACCAGGAACATTCAGACCGCCGGGAATTAAGGGCCCTGATACTTCAATACAGGAAGTGATCACAGGTTGGTTAGATGCAAACTGCTGTTAAATACTAAAGTGGAAAGAAGGAAACTTTTGCAGCACTCAAAGAAATCAATCGATATAATAAATCTCCAGAAACATAAAGAAGAATTCCATTTGGAACTTAAAAACCGTTTCCGAGTACTTCAATCAGCTTTAGAAGAAGAGCAAGATGTTACAGTAGTGAACAAGAAACTAACCAGTACTCTACAAGATATTGCAAAGAAGATAGCCGGCGATGCACAAGTAAAGCAGACAAAGAAAATAACAGAAGAAACAAGAAGATTGATGAAGAAACGCAGAGAATTTAAAATGAAGAAAAACGATCCTAAATCAAGAGTTGAATATGCTGAATTATGTAAAACGGTAAGAAAATGCGTTACAGAAGATATCAGAAAATTTAACTCTGATCTTGTCAAGAAAATTCTAGAAGATAACAAAAGTTTAAAATCAGCTAGGCGAAAACTTTGTGTTGGAAGAAAAGGTATTTTTGCATTAAAGAGGGCAGATGGAACAATCACCAAAATCAATAAAGAAATAGTACACATTGTCGAAAAATTCTATAACGATTTATATAAATGTGAAGATCAGAGGGAAATCAACTTATGTGATCCACGAGAAAACTTAACAGAAACCGATGCCATAATCCCAGTGACGACAGACGAAGTTTTACAAGCCATTAAATTTATGAAAAAAGGTAAATGCCCCGGAGAACATGGAATTACAATCGACCTTATCAAAGAAGCAGGAGAAGAATTTGCAAAAATGCTATCCTTACTGTTTTCCAAATGTCTCCAGAAGTCAGATGTACCAGAAGATTGGAATAATGCTGTGATGGTGCTACTTTACAAGAAAGGAGAGAAGGAAAACATTAAAAACTACCGTCCAATCAGCTTACTGTCAGTGATTTATAAAATTTTCACCAAAGTTTTAACGACAAGACTTGAATCAGCTCTGGATTCAGCTCAACCTAGAGAACAAGCAGGATTCCGAAGTGGATTCAGCACAATGGATCATATCCAAACGGTAAGGGAACTCATAGAAAAACATAAGGAATACAATTTACCTCTTTGCCTTGCCTTTATTGATTATGAAAAAGCATTTGATTCGGTCTACACATCAGCAGTAGTAGAATCTCTGGAGGACATTGGTATAGACAAACCTTACATCAATATTATAAAGAAGATTTACAAGAAAGCAACAGCAACCATCCGCTTGGACAAAGGAAAAGCAAAGATCAAGCTTGGAAGAGGGGTAAGACAAGGAGACATCATTTCGCCTAAGCTTTTTACTGCTGTCTTAGAAAATATTTTCAAGAAGCTGAATTGGGAAAACAAAGGGATTAGAATAAATGGGGAATATTTAAGTCATCTCCGATTCGCTGACGACATTTTAATTTTCAGTAACAGTCCTGAAGAATTGGAAAATATGCTAAAAGATTTGGCAGAAGCTAGCATTAATGTGGGATTAAAAATAAACTTGGAAAAGACTAAGGTGATGTTCAATTCATTTGCATCAAAAAAGAAAATCGTCTACAACAACACTGAAATTAAAGAAGTGCAAAGTTATGTGTACCTTGGGCAAGAAATATCATCTGATAATAGTATCATGAATGAAATCAATAGAAGAATAAGAAATGGATGGAGTGCTTTTGGGAAGAACAATATTATTCTGAAGAGTAGCATGCCCCTGTGTTTGAAAAGAAAGGTATTTAACCAATGTGTTTTGCCTGTCCTAACTTATGGAGCAGAAACATGGACGCTAACAAAACGGATGGTACAAAGATTACAAACAACACAGAGAAGTATGGAAAGATGTATGCTAGGTATAACTAGAAGAGACAGAAAAAGAATAACCTGGATAAGAAGTCAGACGAAAGTTTTTGACATCATTGAAAGAATTAAACGGCTAAAATGGAAATGGGCTGGGCACATCGCAAGAAGACAAGACAATAGATGGAGCACAAACACCCTACAGTGGTATCCCAGAGATGTAAAACGGCCAAGAAGACGACCTCAAGTAAGATGGAGTGATGAAATCAGAAAAGTAGCCGGTGTAAATTGGATGACTAAAGCACTAGACAGGAAACATTGGAAAAATCTGGGGGAGACCTACATCCAGCAGTGGATTGAAAACGGTTGATGATGATGATGATGATATATATGTATTACCTATATATATGCATATGTTGTATATATACACACATATATATGCATATATATATATATATATAGGTATGTATACATATATGTATGTATATATGTATGTGTGTATAACACTGGCGCCCGGCTAACCGAAAAGTACCGATTTTTTTAATTAATAAAATTTTAAATTTCATGGCTTCTTCTGAGAATTAAAACAAATGAATAAAATTTTCTTAAATTCTAAAACAAACAAGTTAAAATCAAAAAGAAATTGTGAAAAAATTGTACAGGACCGTATTTTGTTTGTCAGGAAGTGACTAAAATAAAAGAAAATAAATAATACAATCTATTCAAATTTTATATGGTGGCAACTTAGCGAGAATAACTGTTCTACTCCCTTTCATTAGAAAGGAAGGAAGTTTTTAAATGCATCCTAGATCGGTATCTGGAGTGGACAATCATTTTCAGAGGTTGTAAACATTCTTAAAATCTTAGAAAGAAACAGATTAATTACTGGACAAAGTTCAGGAACTTGCATTTGTACATAATTAATTCCTATGAAAATCCTCGTGATTGGTTACATTTCTTAAATAATACTTAACAAACAGAAAATAAAGAATGTAAAAACATTCTCTTTTATTTAAATATGATTCTGTTTCTAATTATTCTGAATATCTTTATAAGTTGACTGTTAAATGTAGAAGTTGTATAAGGTTTTTAAAAATATGTTTTAAAAGTTTTTTTTAAGTATTCGGTTCGGCTGAATATTTCGATATTCGGCCAAACCGAATATTCGGCATACCGAATAGTTTGATATTCGGCCAAACCGAATATTCGGTAACATGGCCGAATACCGAATAGATACCGAATATTCGGTGCATCCCTAGTTTGAACTGAAGATTTAAAATAACTTGTTAAAATTGGGTATTGCCATTGAAAAAATGAAGTTTGGGTTTGTTTTAATATGTAGATGGCCCCTTAAGCCAAATTTTATCTACATCATTTAAAAGTAGACTTTATTTCCAATCGTTCGGTACCAGAAACTTTCTTCTACGATAATTTGTTGAGGAGTTAGTAGGGGGTGTTTATTTATTTATTTTTTTTCCCACGACTGTTCCTCTAATTTGTGTCTTTCTGTTGCCCCTTTCCCACGGATCTCTGTACTATATAGCTAAATATCCAGAACTTTCAAAAACACATCACAATGTATTATTACCTGAAGAAAAGATCAACATATTGCATGTTAAACCAAATTTAAAACATCATAAAAACTATTGACCGTCATTGTTATTAAAGAATAATTGCGTAAAGTACATTTCTGTTGATACACGCTTTTATTTCATAAAGGCAGACAAACAATTTTCTTTGTACCGCTCTGTACTATTTTAGAGAAATATCTAGAGCTTTAGAAAATACAACAAATTATAACGTGAAAAGGAGATCAATATAGTAAGTGGTAAGCAATTACAACTTTGTATATAAATTAGATTTAAACGTCATATAAAAGCTGTGGCACGTTATGAATATCAAACAGAAATTACGCAAGGTAAACTTCCGTTTCTGGACGTTTTGTTTATTGAAGAGTAATTACGTAAAGTACACGTCCGTTGAGATATGCTTCATTTCACTAAAGCAGTCTCTAATTAACACACCACAGAAAACGTTCCGCTAATTTATGCCTTTATGTCCTTTATGTTGTCCCTTTCCCACGGTGCTCTGTTTTAGCTAAATATCCAGAACTTTCAAAAACACACCACAACGTATTATTAAGTGAAGAAAAGATCAACATATTGCAAGTTAAATATAATTTAAAACGTCATAAAACTATTGACCATCATTGTTAATAAAGAATAATTGCATAAAGTGCATTTCTGTTGATATATTCTTTTATTTCATAAATGCAGACACACAATTTTCTCTGTACCGCTTTGTACTATTTTAGAGAAATATCTAGAGCTTTAGAAAACACAACAATTTGTAACGTGAAAAGGAGATCAACGTAGTAAGTGGTGAGCAGAGTTGGACAATTTGTAATTACAATTATCTGCAATGTAATTACATTTTAATTGCATGTAATTATAGTTAAAATCATATGCCGTAAAAAGTTATTGTAGCACTGTACCCGGATTCGGCCCCATCCCATTATTTGACGAAATTACTGAGTTTGAATGTGTGTAACTATAATCCATTACATGCAATTAACTTGTAATTTCATTGCGGATAATTGAGATTACAAATTTGCCCGACTCTGGAGGTAAGCAAATACAACTCTATGTATAAATTAGATTTAAACGTCATATAAAATTTGTTGCAAGTTGTGAATATTAAACAGAAATTACGCAAGGTAAACTTCCGTTCCTGTACTTTTTGTTTATTGAAGAGTAATTACGTAAAGTACACGTCCGTTGAGATATGTTTCATTTCACTAAAGCACTCTCTAATTAACACACCACAGAAAATGTTCCGCTATTTTATGCCTTTCTGTAGCTCCTTTCCCACGGCGCTCTGTACTATTTTAGCTAAATATCCAGAACTATCAAAAACACACTACAACGTATTATTACGTGAAGACAATATCAACATATTGCATGTTATATATAATGCAAAACGTCATAAAAATTATTGACTATCATTCTTATTAAAAAACAATTACGTAAAGTACTTTTCTGTTGATATATGCATTATTTTATAAATGCAGACACACAATTTTATCAGTACCGCTCTTCACTATTTTAGCGAAATACCTAGATCTTTCGAAAACCCAACAAATTCTAACGGGAAAAGGAGATCAACATATTAAGTGGTAAGCAATTATAACTTACTTTATGTATAAATTAGATTTAAGAGTCCACACTAGTCACGGGAAAAAAAAACGAAGTCGCTAATGTTAAGTGTGTGGGAGCGTTATTTTCAAATATCCTGCTTGAATTTTAATATTTTTAAATTATTTTTTGCATAGCTTAGCTGAAGACGACGTGCAACCGGTTTAGTTTTTAATTTTTCGATTTTGGTTTCGGATTTTTTAAAAATGTTACTTTCTCTTTCGGAACCTGTTGGAACCGATTCTGAAACTGAAACTATCCTAATAATAATATATATATATATATATATATATATATATATAACCATTAATTAAACATAACCTACCACCGTCAATTATTATGAATTAAAGCTGTAAGTATAAAAAAAAATAATAATAATTTATTATAAGAATTATTATGGAAGAAAAGAAAAAAGTGGACACCGACAAAAAATGGAAAAGCTTATATATTGAATTACGTTGTCAAGGCCACAGAATTCAATGATATAAGCAAAATGGTTGTTTTCTGTGAGAAAAATAAGCTAAAGCTAAAAATTATTTTCCCCTGTGCCCAAACAACCATTAAAATCAAGTGAATTGATTAAAAATGAAAACAGAAAAGAAACAAATAATATGAAATGGAAGAATCAATAAAACGTATTTAAATATTTATAGGATATAAAATATAAATAATAAACACCATAACGATTAATATTTCAGTATTTTACAAATATCCACGCGCACATGTCTACCAGAATATCATAAAGATTAAGGTGAATAAAACAGTTAAGAAATCACAGTAATTGATACCAAAGGATGCAGTTAATACATTTTGAAATAAATTTTGAAATACCTTGTTAAATACATTTAATATAATATAAAATAAATAGATAGTAATTACATTATTTAAAATGCACTATTAAATAAATTAATAACTGTTTAACAGTATCGTTAAAATTTAGCTGAAAATACCCCCTGGTGTAGTAAATTATAACTGAAATGGAGCTAGAAAAATTAAAATTTAGAGCTATCTTAAGAAGACAAATTTTGGTAGTCTAGTATTACTTTTATTATTCAACTGTCACAAGATAAATATTTGTAAGCATTTGAATGTAAATATTTTTTTAAACAGCAAAACCAAACATATCCTTATATATAGAGAATTATAAACCTAATATAAACCACACAATGTATTTAAAAAAACTATTGTTAATAAAATTTAAAAGCATACAAAATATTCTATTAGCTAACTTATTTAAACTAAACTAAGAATTTAAATAATTCTAGAACTTTGATAATATATAGCATATAGCTATATGCTATAAAACAAAATAAATTCAGTAATAATTAATATAAATAATTATTAAAAATAATATAAAAATTATTTTTTAAATCAATTATATATAAGATAATTATAAAATGAACAGGAAATAAAAAACATATGGAAGTATATAGAAGGTTAAATGATACTTAAATTCCCATTACTTAAAAAGCACAAATATAGAGTGTGGATTATTTTCATACATCCATAAAAATCCAAAAAGTATGAATGTGGGACATTCAAAAACATTAAACCGATAATAAATATTAAAAAGAATAGAGGAATAATAATAAAAATAATTACCCAATTTTAATACATACAGTATAACTATATTTATATTAAACATACTTATATGTATATTAATCACTATAAAAATGGCATACTATTATTAATTAATATGATATTGACCTTAGTAAATTAAAATTTAATAACAAATGATTGTAAATTAGATTAATCAATAATTAAGCTAATTATAATATTAATGAAATTCTCCAATTACATATAAAATATCAAATCAACATCCGTGTAAAATACGTATCAAAAATATAGTAATAATACAAAAGCCCCCATTTTTTTTTAAATTAACCATTGCGTATTATCCAGACAACACCACCCTCCTCCGTACTCTAACATCTACCCACCCAATATATATAACCAAAATCGAAAAAGTAAGAACTATCCCGGTTGTAGATCGTCCTCAGATATCCTATGCAAAAAAAATCATTTAAAAATATTAAAATTCAAGCGAGATATTTAAAAATAACGCGCCCATAGACTTAGCATTAGCGTTCGAGTTTCTCTGCGTGACTAGTGTGAAAAACGTTTGTCATTTTTTGGTAAACGTAAAAGATATTTTAGAAAGTACCATCAAAGTTAGACTTTCAAACCAAATTTCCGGACGAAAGGAGGAAAATCAGCCAAAGAAAGGAGAAAAAACCGGTTGTCACGTAACCCAAAATCGCCTATAACTCGATAAGTAATTTATTTATCAAAAAACGGAAAACTCGTTTCGATTCCAAATCGCTTCCATAGTCAGGGCTGCCAATTTTGTGCCTTCATTTAAAAAAAATGAGTTCGTAAATGTGTCAGAAAGTTTCGCGCTTCATGAGCAGTGAAATTGAGAACAGCCTTAATCCTTTCCGGCGCGGAGTAATTCTGTATATAAACTGGTGAAATAATGGACTGACACCAAAATTTTTAAAAGAAGTTATTAGAAAATACGAACTTGCTTATTTTCACGTACATTATAAAAGCACAATTTTAATTAAATAATCTTGGTGCCGTTTGTCCGTTTTGGAGTTAAAATTAGGTGTCCCTTTTTAAGGATACCGTCCTCGTAAGGGCTAAACAACATATAAAAAAGCCGTTGCACGTTATAAATGTTAAACAGTAATTACGTAAGGTACACTTCCGTTCATATATGCTTCATTTCACAAATGTAGATACTAATTAACACATCCCAAAAATACTTTGCAAATTTATGTCGCAGATATCAGCTGTTATTGTGTCTCTGTACTACTCCATACTATTTTAGCTAAATATCCAGGCCTTTCGAAAACACAACAAATTCTGTCGCGAAGAGAACATTAATATATTGCGAAGTAAACGATTTAAGTTTACTTCATATTTATATTTTATTTAAACGCTCTAAAAAAAAAGTTATTGGACTTCATTGTTATGAAAGAGTAATTACGTAAAGTACACTTCCGTTAAAATATTCTTCATTTCACTAATGCAGTCCCTAATTAACACACCACAGAAAATGTTCCGCTAATTTATGTCTTTCTGTTGCCCCTTTTCCTTGGCGCTCTGTACTATTTTACGCACCACAACATATTAGTGCTTGAAGAGAAGATCAACATATTGCATGTTAAATGTAATTTAAAGCATCATAAAAACTATTGACCATCATTGTTATTAAAGAATAATTACGTAAAGTACATTTCTGTTAATGTATGCTTTATTTCATAAATGCAGACGAGACACACAATTTTCACACTACCGCTCTGTACTATTTTAGCGAAATATCTAGAGCTTCCGAAAACACAACAAACTATTTCGCGAAGAGAACATTAACCATTTAGTGCGCAGCTTTCCATCTATGCAAACAAAACTGTTTTGAATTTAATGGATTTTTTTTATTCGCATATACCTAATTCACCCCCGAAAATTAAAATAGCAACTTTTGCTTTAATTAAAAAACAGACATTCCGTATTTAAATAAAGCGAAAATAACCACTGAAACTTTCTGATGTAAAGTCAGATTCTCTGAGCTATGGAATATCTAGAACGTATTCTATTATGGAAATTAAAGGGTTAAAGGTTAAGTTTTATAAAATAAATAATTATATAAAACAAGGTATTTGGAGACATACTTATTAAAGTATTTACTAATTTGCATTATTTTAGCCACACGACAGTAGTTTTTACTTGTATTGCAGATGTGCAACAGAAGAAAAGATTGACTTGTTATATGAAAAATATATCTTTGATTTTTTTCATCATTTTTCCTGTGTAATGAACCTTTCAGAGAATCATATATAATTTTTTCGAAACAAAATAAAAAAATCGCTCATTTAAGGGTTAATATATTGATGAGTAAACGATCAAAATTTACTTTATGATTATATTATATTTAAATCCTGTAAGGAAAAAAAAAACTATTGGATTTCATTGTTATGAAAGAGTAATTACGTAAAGTACACTTCCGTCAAAATATTCTTCATTTCACTAATGCAGGTCCTAATTAACACATCACAAAAATGCTCCGCTAATTTATGTTCCCTGATATCGGCTGTTACCCTTTCTTCACGGAGCTCTCTACCATTTTAGTTAAATATCACATTTCATACTTTGTAAATACTGCACCTCGGGTGTGGTCGGTCGTCTTCTCCATTATTATTTCTTTTCCAAACTCTTTTTTCTTCTTTAATTAATCACTACGTCTAGTTTTCTCTGGGTCGTTGCGAAGGTCAGGAACAGCAATGAATGAAAGCTTTTGATAGTCTTCCTAAAGATGCTTAGTCGCCACAAGTCGTTGTCGTTGTATACTCATAGTTCTGTTAATTTTTCGAGCTTTGTGCCGGAACCTTTTTTTAGACAGTATGTGTATGAATATGTCGCATTGCATAAATGACGTAAATGGAAGGAGAATGTCCTTGTTTTTCTGTATCTGTTTTCTTAGTTGTGTTTATCTCCTTTTTTCCGTTATAATCAAAATCTCAGAATCAAGCTGAAATTGGAGTAAACGATTGTCTTTTGTTTGTAGCATCAAGACTGTTTTTGTTGGCAGATATCGGGAAGTTATTTTTGAGATATCTTCAAAAATGTTGAATTGTGGGTTGTTAGAGGGAAATTTTTCGAGTTCTTATGAGTTATTGTTTAAAGATTTTATTGATAAAATGATCGACTTTACTATACAGAATAGAGAAATAAGATAGTGAAAAAACAACCACCGCAGGAAAAAAAAAAAAAAAAAAAAAAAAAAAAAAATCATTGCGCGTCTCATATTACGTTTCAGTAACTGCATAAATGAGCATATTTCGATGGAATAGGAAGAACTTTTCTGAAATAGTGAAAAGTTGCATTAGTATTAACGTTTTTTCGTTTCCAGTTGCGCTTTCATTTTGTATATAATGAGAAAAGAGATCAGGTGGATGTTTTTTTGCTACACAGTGTTGCCAAAATTTAAATAGTTATTTTAGTTTTACGTAATTATAAACTGTCCACGAATAAACAATTAAAAATTACTGTCCAAAATTTTCTACTGTGAATTAAAAACCTCTGAATAAAAAAACCGCCAGGTGTGGCAACTCTGGCTATAGAATTTAAAAACCGAATTGAAAGCAAGGGAAGATTTGGGTTTATTACTTAAGTTTACTGTGTATTTTTTCCGAAATATATGTATGTATTTTATGTTTTAAAAGAAACAAACCTCTTTTAAATCTTTTTTTATAGAGGCATATTATTACTAAGAGTTGTAATTTGTTATATGATTTCTTTCTGTAATAATATATCCCTTTTCTATTTTTTTTTTTATTTTATAGAAGCATATTATTAGAAAGTGTTATAATTTGTTACATAATTTCTTTTTACAAAAAAAATGTCTGAAGGAAGTTACTACCGAAAAAAACATTTTAAGATCTTATAATATACTAAGATCTTATATAATACTAAAACAAATAAAAGTCTATTTAAAGAACTAGGGGCTCTGCCCCCTACGAGCTACGCTCGCCAACCCCCGTTCAGACACCGCAGTCTCTAAAAGCACGCTGATTTGATCGGCTTTAAAAATTTTTCGGAAGAATGAATTATAATTAAAAAAAACAGTGATGAACTCACTGTTAACGGGCTGTTTTCGTCTTTGATTAAATCAGATCAGTGAAACATGTGAAAATAAGCTAATATAAAATGAATTAAGCAAACAGAGCCTTTTTCTCCCGATATTTTTTAACAACGAAATAAAAAAGTTTTTTTAAATAAGACATTGTAAATGTATCGTTTTAAATCTGTCGTAATTTTCACCAAAGATTTCTTTCACTTTGTAATATTCGCATGAAAATACTTTTGTTGTTAAAAAGAAAATATTATTTGCGCTGTATTAGAATTCCCAACAACAGTTTAAAAAGGTTATCGCAAAATATGAAATAAATGTCTCGCTGAAATATATTTTTAAATTTAAACTGTTTGGCAATATTATGGTTCGGCAATTTTAAATATGACGTAATATCCTCCATTTTTGATTTTTAACGCATATTAATGAACAATTTTCTTTCTCTTTTAAAATTCACGTGTAAATATAGTTTTTATGGCGTAATTATCAATATATTTCTGCTTTTAATATGTAATCTTTTAATTCTTATTTGAAAGTTTTTTTTTCTGTTTATAATAGTCACGTGTAAATAAATTTTTAATTTGAAGGAAATATTTTTCTTTGCGCTGCTTTAAAATTTGGCAACAATTTTAAATAATAACCTTTTCTGAAAGTTGTAAAAAATATCTCTCGAAATGCTGAAAATTTGAATTTAAAATAGAAATAAAACCTCAAAAAATGAGTCAAATTAAAAAAATAAATGCAGTCTGCACACCGGGAACTTTTAACGCATAAAATTATCTAAAAATGATTAAATTCCTATGTATAGTTTTTGCTCCTATAAAACTTTTTTAATGGAACAATTTTGACCAACTTTAACATAAAATATCTCTTAAAATAATTCTTCGATTTGAAAACTGTCTGCATCAGCGTGTTTATCAAACATTTATCTGTAATACCACCGATTTTCATATTTTTGTATGCAATATTTTTCTTAATATTAACGAAGAAAGACCTTCGGTCACAAAAAATTCAAAACCGGCGACGGTGACAGCGTTAGTTACTTTTTTTTTAAAGAGGGATGATTGAACTGCTTTATAGTTTAGCTCCAATGTAAGAATACCTCTGTAGTTTGAAGTGAAGCTGAATGACAGATTATAAAATGTTTTTCGATAGTAATTTCTTTCAGATATTTTCTGCAAAAAGAAACTATATAACGAATTATGTCACTCTATAATAATATACCCCTTTCATAAGTTTATTTTATAGAGGTATATTATTACAGAGTGTTATAATTTATTATATAATTTCTTCTTGCAAAAAATATCTGAAGGAAGTTACTACAGAAAATTCATTTTAAGATCTATAATATACTTCTATACTAAAATAAATAAAAGTCTACTTAAAGATTGATTGAACTGCTTTTTAGTTCAACTCCAATGTAAGAATACCTCTGTAGTTTGAAGTGAAACAGAATGATAGATCTAATATGTCTAAATAATCTAAATGTAATCTAAATGTAATCTAAAAAATAATCTAAATGTTTTTCGGTAGTAATTTCTTTCAAATATTTTCTGTAAAAAAAAACCTATATAACAAATTATAGCACTCTATAGTAATATTCCCCTTTCATATGTTTATTTTATAGAGGTATATTATTACAGAGTGTTATAATTTATTATATAATTTCTTCTTGCAAAAAATATCTGAAGGAAGTCACTACGGAAAATTCATTTTAAGATCTGTAATATACTTCTATACTAAAATAACTAAACGACTATTTAAAGATTGATTGAACTGCATTTTAGTTCAACTCCAATGTAAGAATACCTCTGTAGTTTGAAGTGAAACTGGATGATAGACCTTAAAATGTTTTTCGATAGTAACTTCTTTCAGATATTTTCTGTAAAAAGAAATTATATGACAAATTATAACACTCTGTAATAATATACCCCTTTTTATATCTTTTTTTATATAGAGGCATGTTATTACAGAGTGTTATAATTTGTTATATAATTTCTTTTCACAAAAAATATGTGAGGGAAGTTACTGCCGAAAAAATATTTTAAGATCTGTCATTCAGCTTCAGTTTAAACTATAGAGGTATTGTTACATTGGAGCTAAACTTAAAGCAGTCCGATCAATCTTTAAATAGACTCTTTTTTATTTTTCAATCCATAAATAGCTTGATAGTAGTTTGAAACCTGCTTAATTTTAAACCATTGCTGTTACAGAAACTTCTTTGCTTCTTGGGTGTGGTTATCACATCTGACAACAACACTTTATTCAAAGTAGTGTCTTGAAAGGTCACAAAACGTAAAGGATATACACAGTAATATTTTTTTTAAGTTGTCATATTTCTGTTTCTATCACAGAGGCTATTTATTTTAACCACCTGTTTCTATTAGTATAATCTGGTAAAGTACCACTTATAAACATATTATTTTATTATTACGGTAAGACGATGTTCGTAGTTAGTATATTCATATTAAACAATAACATAAATAACTAGCATTTCAACCTTTTGGTATTTGGAGTAGAGGTCTGCACGGGCCGAAATTTCCAGGTCCGGGAATGGCCCGACTCATAGAAAAAAATTTGAACCGGACCGGCCTGATACAAAAATTAAGAGTTTGGTCCAAAACCGGCCCGGAAAAAAGTTAAAATCTTGGTCAGAGACCGGCCGAGCCCGAGTGAATTTCTACAAAACATTCATTTTTACAACGATTTGGTTAAAAATTTGTCTCGTACGAAGAGTTCTGGCTGAACATATTTATCTTAACTCTTTTTTTATGTCTATAATCTGCATTTTTATAGAAGGGCCGCAGGCTGCGATATTTATTTTTGTAACGAATCTCTATTTCTTGTATGCAAAGGTTTCAGTTATCATCAATACTGCTAATCCATATTCCATGTACTGAAGTGTTAAAAATCTGAAAAATGTTATACAGTAAAAACTTTTAAAACGGAATTTCATAGAAAAGAAATAAAAATGCGTTATAGACAAGTTCCCTTCTTCGCAAGTGTAAATGTATTGTAAATCCTTTCCTTACGTATTAGAATATTAATTTTGCATAAATCAACATTTTTTTCAGTTTAAAACAGCATTCCTTCATAGGAATGTTCTTTTTCACACGTTTTACTATATTTAGTTATATTTTAATAAACGTAGAAATCTACTATTCTTTAAAAAGAATAGATTTCAATGTTTAATTGTAGAATAATAACGATTTAAAAATGTATATATTTTTTGCACAAATTTTTGTGCCAGGCCTAATTTTGCTGACCTTTGAACGGACCAGGTCACGCCGAGACAATGATTTTCATACGGGCTAGGTCAAAACTAGGCCTGAAAATTTCGGGTCGTGAAGACTAGGAATTAAACCAGTCCTGACTCTGTGCAGAAAAAATAAGTTAGGCCCAGCCCGGTTCTTCAGGGAAAAAAGTAAGACCCGAACTCTGCCCAACCCGTAAAGAATAGTCTCTAGGCCCGGCCTGAGTCTACAGTAGAAAGTATGGCCCGGGCCCGCCCCGGCCCGAAAAGAGTGGAGACCAGGCCCGGCACGGTCCGAGTGCTGTGAATGAAAATAGGCCCGCGGGCCGTCCCGTGCAGATCTCTTATTTGGACTATTAATTTTTTTAAAATATATTTTTAATTATTTAGTTGTTTTTAATTTATATGTATAAATTATATTTTTTGCATTTTATTTATGATTATTTCTTTTGTAATATTTATTTTCTGACGAATTGAAGAAAACTGTCATATTTGTTTTTAAGTCTTGTATAAATTTTTTACAATATTCTTCAGTATATTGTGTTTGTGAACGGTGCTGTGTTAAGACTCTGAAAACTGTGAAATTAGATTCCATAAAATTCGGAATGACTTTGTAGAGTTTTCAGATGATTTTTTTCAGAAGTAATGTAAAATTGGACCCGATTCCTCTAATATTCTCCGTTTGTAGACTTTCGTGTAGACTCTTTTTTTATATGATGATGAAGTACCTCTTTCATTTCAAATTAATTTTGCAACAAGAAATGTTGCATTTTGTTTTCAATCAACAAAATTTATTTTGTGTTCGCAGCAAAATAGGTTTTATCTGAAATATGTAATATTTCTTAAATCACATACTTAACAAGATGTTTTTTTTTATAGGATATATGTATAATTTTAAATATTCGATAAAAAAAGTTTCATTTTTTTGAGTTAATAAATAAATAAATACATAAAAAAACTGTGGTTTTTACTTTAAAACATAATCTTTCAGTCTACTTACTTAAAATAAAACTAAAACCATAATTATTTTGTAGATTTTGTTATTTAAATTTTTTTACCTGATGTTAAAACATCGTACTTATTTCTCTTATAACATCAATTTTATCAAGGGAACCGTCAGCATCTCTTTGCGAGACGACTGAAGTAGTTAAGCGTTCCAAGTCAAAACTGAGAAGACATGTTTTAATTAATTGAAAAAGTAATATGAATATTAATTAAAAATAAAATAATAATAAATGACAAGTTTTAGACTGAAATTCGACAAAAAAAAAGTTTTTGGGGGAAAATGCAAAAAAGTATTAAAAAATTAAAAGTCCAAAGAGTAAAATTGAAATACATTAAATATAAGTAAATTCCGATTAAATACTGAAGTTTTAAGATTCTAATTCAATTTTAACATTTTTTGAAATTTCGATGAATGCAATGACTAAATCCGAAATGTAGGCAAAAATAGTTTTTAAGTTATCTCATCTAAAAAAATAATGTTGAATTAGCAAATTTCTAAGAAAATGAAAAAAAAAAAAATAATAATAAAATAAATAAATAAAATCAGTTTTTTCACACATAAAGGCAAACAAAACATGTCCTACAGTTGTTTCAGTAGCAGGATAATAATTTTGATTAAATTCGTTTTCCTAATTAACTCGATAATAAGGCAGTATTTGAAAGATAAAACTGATTGGCATATGCTTGTACATTTAGTAACGTCTACATTCGGCCACTTTTACCTTTTATTCGAAAAATAATCGCAAATGTTTTTTATATACCAGATTGTCTTCGTGTTTAATATTGCTAATCTAAACAAACCATGAACTGTGTAAAGAATCATTCATTTTTGAGATTCATTGATAAAAAAAAAAAAAAAAAATCTTTCGCGCATTGAATATTTTAACCTCCTATAGTATTGACATTTAAATTTTATGTATTTTAATGGTTCATATGAAATCACCGTGTTTAATTTTGCTAATCCAAACAAACAAAAATCATAAAAAAAGCTTTTGACGTCATTCGCCTATGAACCAATAAAATGGTTAGTCATAATGCTCTATTTCATGTACTCAATAATTTAAAAAGCGTTTTTAAAAGAAAAGGCGTCAATCATTATTTTCTTTCATATTTTTGCATTTTTTACCGTGTTGGATATTAAACGATCGCATTTTCTAACATTTTTGTTTAACAACTGTCGTTGCTGTTTGGCCTCTTTTTTGTATTCAGATATTCTGAAATTCCAATAGAAGAATTATTAGTTTAAGTGACTACGAAGTATTTGTCATTAAATAAAACAAAAATTACTATTAGGAATTTCTAGTATAGATGCAGATTTTCTGATTAAAAAAGGAGACCAGACAGGCAAACTGTGCTTTTTTTTTTTTTTTTTTTTTTTTTTTACTTTAAAAAAATTTTGCAAGTTGACAGAAAAAAACTGTCATTTTTAGCGCCAGTGGAAAACAAGTTTAATTTTCAGAAAAAAAATTTTTTAATAGAAAACAGCTTTTTTCTGTTAAAGCTATACATTTTTCTGTATAAATCCATATTTTTTACAGAAAAAAATGTTTTTTCTTTAAAAATTGCGAAGTTTTTTTTTTTTTACAGTGTATCCGAGAAATATTTTCTTTCAAATGCGGCCCGTAAGAATTCGTTTCATGTTTAATGCGGCCACGGAAAGCCAAAAGGCTGTAAAGCCCACTCACTATAATGGACAATCCCAAGATTTTGGCATATTGCTCAATATAGATAAGATATTCTCTTCAAAAGGCCGGAAAAAGGAAAATAAAGCCTTAAAAAATATTCAAACAGTGGTTAGTTGATTATTTCGTATCACCTTTCATTTGTTTAAAGAAAATCTTGGTGTAATTTTAAATCGTTCACTAAAATGAAATAAAACAAAACAAAACATATCAAAATACTGCATTATTGACATATTTTATTGAAACGCCAGAGTAGCTAAAATTAATAAATACTTCATAATTTTTATTTATTATTTTAAAACATGCTTTGCTCTAATGGTAGGTCATTCAAATCTACTGAAGAAGTTGATTTATTTTCTTTGCAAATAACAACCTGCCTGCAAATTTTTTCGCCCTTTTCTTCGCCCCTTTTTTTTTCAATCAGAGTGCCTGTTCCTTTTGTTATGCTCAGAGTTCTCTTTCCCATCCTATGGAAGATATAGCTTTAAAATAAGTACTTAAAATAAAAAAAAATGTAATTTAATAGATTACAACAGCCATTTGGTTTTTTTTTTTTTAACTTAATATTTATTTAGTTTTAAGGGACATATTTCGACAAGAGAAGCCGAGAAAGATAAGAGGTTAAAAATCGAAAGCAGTTCCACCGAATCATCCACAGATCGCGACAAATCACCTTCGTAACAAAATTTATCCGAAAAATTTAAATTTCGTCCACCAAGTTCCGTCTTATCCTCTTCAACAACAGATCGCAAAGATCAAACTTTAGACGATCAAAACCTTCATCGATAAACTCCCCAAGTCCCGTTTCGAGAAGAAAAACGGTTTACAAATCGAAAGCAGTTCCACCGAATCATCCACAGATTGCGACAAATTATAGATTAGTTCGTATTTAAAAAAAAAAAAAAAAATTACAACTGAACAAAAATTTAATACATATCCCAAATAACGGTAATATTATATAATCTACTTCAGGGCCATCGCTAAGACTTTCTATTTGGGGGGGGGGGGGGGGACTTAAATTGCTAAGTCAAGTTCAGCATTTGCCAACTAGTTTTATAATTTTGCTTTCCCAATTAGATTTGTAACTTTTGCCAATTCTATCAGAAATCGAAAGTGTATTGTAGTTTTTATTACAGTTTTAAACAAATTTACCAACAAAGAATTTCATAGAGCATTCACTATTTTTTTTTTTTTTTTGGTGGTGGTGGTGGGAGGAGGGGGGGGGAGTAACCCCGCCCTTAGCGAGGGCCCTGATCTAGTTTAAATAATATTTATGCAGTCTAAATTTAGGGAACTTTCGTAATCGGAGTCTCTAGTACTTTTTTTTTTCTTTCTGTTTTTTTTTTTTTTTTTTTTTTTTTTTTTTTTTTTTTACAGCAATGGTTTAAGAAATAAAAATAGTAGCAACAAAAACAAAAAAGCCCCGCAATTTGATTTTCCCCTGTTTTTTCTCTCTTTTCCTTTATCTTTCGTTCCTCACTTTCTTTCTCTATATTTCTTTTATTTTTCTTTCTTTATATTCGTTTCTTTTTCTTTTATTGTAACCATTTCATGAATTCGATTACAGATTCATACGTATGTGACTGATTCGTATTTAACGTATATAAAACAAGGGTCATGCGGTTTTAGAATAGGATGTTTATTTATATATGTATACAGAACGACACATTATGAAGTAAGAAGATATAGATATGACCAATCCTCAAAAAGAATTTATGTGTCTTCAATGACTGTAGTTCAAAATGTAACAAAGATGAATCCTTCTATTGAAAGATTTCATAATTAGATACAAAAAACTTTTTGTTTGGGTATCACTTTACGCCGATCCTGTCTTATGCTAAGGATATTGTTTCAAAATGTAACTTATTTATGTTTATCTTAGTATTATATGACTTTTTATCATTTTATGCTTAACTAAGAATATGTTAAAGGAAGTGGATACGTATGGAGTAGAGATCTGCACGGGCCGACCCGAAGCCCGAGCCCGGCCCGCGGGCCTATTTTCATTTGCGGCACTCGGGCCGGGCCATACTTTTGTTCTGAAGGATCGGGCCGGGCCTAGTGACTACTCTTTACGGGCCTTGCCGGGTTCGGGCCTTACTTTTTTCCGGAAGAATCGGAGCGGGCCTTGCCTTACCTTTTTCGGGAAGAATCGGGCCGGGCCTAACTTTTTTTCTGTACAGAGCCGGGACTGGTTTCTTTTCTAGTCTTCACGGTCCAAAATTTTCAGTCCTAGTTTTGAGCCAGCCCATATGAAAATCATTGCCTCGGCGTGACCTGTCCGTTCAAAGGTCAGTAAAATTAAGCCTGGACCAAAGATTTTTGCAAAATATACATACATTTTTTAATCGCCGTTATTCTACAATTAAACCTTAACATTTATTCTTTTTAAAGAATGGCAAATTTCTGCGCTAATTAAAATATTTATAAATTAAAATATAGTAATACGTGTGAAAAGGAACCTGCCTATGACGGAATCCTGTTTTAAACTGAAAACCGTGCAAAATTAATATACCAATACGTAATAAAAGAATATATAATACATTTACATTTGCTAAGAAGGGAACTTGTCTATAACGCATTTTTTTTTTCTTTTCTATGTAATTGAGTCTTAGAAGATTTTACTGTATAGCATTTTTCAGATTTTTAACACTTCAATGCATGGAATATGGATAACAATATTAATGATAACTGAAACATTTACATAAAAGAAATAGCGATTCATTAAAAAAATAAATATCGCAGCCTGCGGCACTTATATAAAAATGAAGTTTAGAAACATGCAAAGAAAAGTTATTATAGATATTTTTGGTCAGAACTCCTCGTAAGAGTCCAAATTTTTAACAAAATCGACGTATTAATCAATGTTTTGTAGCGATTCACTCGGGCCGAGATTTTAACTTTGTTTCGAGCCGGGCCGGTCTCGGGCCGAACTTTTAGATGTTATACCGGGCCGGGCCAATAACTTTTTTCTACGGGGCGGGCTCGGGCCGAACTTTTAACTTTTCCACCGGGCCGGGCTGGGCCAATATTTTTTTCTACGGGCCTGGCCGGTCCGAATTCTTTTTTCTATGAGTCTGGCCGGTCCGAATTCTTTTTTCTATGAGTCTGGCCGGGCCCGGGCCCTGAAATTTCGGCCCGTGCAGACCTCTAGTATGGAGTATCTCTTTTAACTCTTTAGGCACTGACGCAAGGTGGGTGATTTACCGATTCTAGCTGGCCAAAAGTCAATTTTTAAAAGTTTATCTTAGCGTAATTTATTTTTTGCCTGTTATAGGTCAATATTTAAGGCGTTGTACCATGCTATTGGTTTTGATATAAATATAATTGTATGGTCCACAGACTAGTACAAAGTTTGTGCTTCTTAGTTGGGATTGAATCAATCAATTAGAGTATAGTTCTTTAAACTGTTACTTGAAGCGGAATAAAATATACTCTTCGATTATGTACGCCTCCAAACAAAATATGGACTTTATTTTATCGGATTTATGTGCATAAATTTTGCATCTATCAGCTGTTGTTTCATATTTAATGTAGCGAAAAACTCTGTATTTATTTTTTTTTTACAATTTTTCAGTTTTAATATAGAAAAAGCACGATTAAGCTCAATTTTTGATATGATTAAATAGATTAGATGATTACCTTTTCGTCCCAATTTAATTTGTCTGTCCTTAGGTGCCTCTTCAGTTTTTAGAATTGTTTTTAGCTTATTCAGTATAAATAATTTTTTTTTTTGAAATTTTAGTTCAAGTAACCTTTTCTTTTGAGCAAAGACGACAGAATTTAAGTTAGTCACATAAATAAAGTTTTGAACCATTATGCAACGGCAACCAGATTTAAAATTTAACAAAAATGTGAATTTGGTTGAAAATGTTTTGTTTATAGAGGAAAATTACAATGAAGGGCGCATGAAGTTTTGCAAGCGCGAAATGTTTAAATTTATGACCAAATTGGACAAAAGTTTTCAGTTGTATGTAGATAGCTCAGGACAAATCGGTGTAAAATATATTACTTGGCTGTAAATTTTGAGTGGTTACAAAATTGATCCAGACTAATTCTTCAAATTCAGATTTGATACAATGCAAAACATAATGTAGACATTTGCTCATGATATCTTAAGATTCCCATTCTTTACTTAGGGTTCCTCTGTGCAGAGGTAAATATAAATATCCAACAAAATATACAGTACAGAAGTTTTCATTAAAGCTGTCGAATGTTTGTCCCATATCTTAAATTTTAGAATAAGAAATTTTAGGATTTGTTACAAAACTAGTTTTATCACTTTAGCTTCCATTCCGTTAAGAAAGTATCATTAAAATTATCAAGAAGAACGTAAAATCATGCGTCAATAAGATTATGAAACATTTTTCAACGCATTCGGAATATTATAATAAAACTTCATAGCTTAATAACGTGAAAAACGATATCTAAGTAACCATTTGTAAAACATATAACACGTTCGAAAACACAATTTCAACCAAAGTCGAAAAAATAACTGAAACTTTTGTACGTCCTTGTATATGAACAATAGGTTTATCATATAATTCACAATATGCTAAAATTTAGAACAATTAGGGAACGCATAGTACAGTTGAAAATTCCCCGTCAGCAATTTCCGTCAATAAACGGAAATGTACTTTAGATGTCTTGTGCAGCCCTGTATATGATTTATAGAATTTATACACTCTAAATAGTATGCCATTTTTATAATTTAAAAAAGGGTTCCACAACAGAAAACGCACTTCCATCAATTATTTTCATAGTGAGAAATATAACTGATTTATTTTGTGTGCCCTGTATATGAAAGATGAATGCTATGCACATCATTTTCAATAGAAAGCATTTTATGGATTGCACCTCGGAGATATATATATCAATTTGAATACTTTTGAAATAGTGTAACATGAACAAAATACACCACAAACAATTTTTCTCTATAGACCGTAATGTAACATAATTCTTTCCCTGTAAATGATCGATAAGGGCTATCCAAACCATATTCTATATCAATCATCTTGTTGCGCACTTCATTGATATGTATATAAATTTCAAAGTGTTTGAAATTATGAATCATCGTTAAAAACCACCGCTAACTATTTTTCCTCATAGGCTGTAATGTAATGGAAGTCTTTTGAATGTCCCTGTAACGAAATTATGACTGCTACACGCTACATTTTGAAATACCTAACATCCATTAGTGAATATAAATAAGATTTTTTCAATTTCATGACGATGCGACTATATTGACATAAAAAAAAAAAAATTGGCCAGCTAGAATCGATAAATCACCCACCGTGCGACGGGTTATTTATTTAATTCTTCTTAATTTAATTTAATTTAATTATAAAATTTGTTGAATTCGTCTACTAAGGAAAATAGATACATAGTATTGTACGTATTTGTGCGTTAAAACGCTATTAAAGGCTTTAGCTTATGTATTATATTTACCCAAGTTAGAGCGTGCACAGACAGGCAGACCGACGAACAGACAAACCGAATTCATAAACACTTTTCAAATTTGTTTGAAAGTGAGAAACGAACTCTATTATAATACGGAAGAAGTCTAACAACGCCTTAACAACAACTCTTAATTTCACATTTTTCAATTTATTAAAGAGGTGAATTTTCTCTCACAGATGTGTTTTTAAAATAACTGTATAATGCAATGGAGCCATACGAGTACATCTTCGCCTTTCAACCAAAAAATTGTTTGTTATTTTTTCCAACTTACCTCGGTATTAAACAGAAGTGTTATATGGTTTGCATTTTTATCTTTACAAAAGTGTCTTGAAGAAACTATCAGATTTAGCTTTAAAATTGGTAACACTGACACACTTGTTATCCATTTTAGTAACTATAAAAAATTTAAGGGGAAAACGTGAGATTTAATTGCCGTAGGCAAAGGAAAGGACCCAGTTTAAATTTCAATGATATATATATAGCACATGAATTATAATAAAAGAGATGACCTACCTGCAATTGGTTATCAGTAGGAGTAGAAGGCTTTTTCTTTGCACCTGAAAAAACTTTTATTTATTTGTATGGATAGCGACGAGTTGTAGAGTAACTTCGACGCAGCAGGAGATTTTTAGCAGAGATTCAACTCGCATATAAACTTTTATTTTCTTGATTACTGGAAAAATAAAATAGATCAGGTTATATATTTACATGACAAGAGTTATAACAGTTTTTAGACTGCGTTTAAGTTCTTGAATAGAGTGAATCATGGCTCTGAAGAGGTTCTTTCAGGATACAAAAGATTCTCAGAAAAAAAATGGGACAGCATGTCCGACAGGCATGGAGATTTTTTAGAAAGTGAACGCTCCTGGGGCTGCCCAACTGAAATCAGGATACTTCATTATGTAGAACAAAGATTCTTGTTGAAATCAGCAGTTTTTCTATTGTCTGAAATAGAGTTTAATTAAATGTCTAGAAGACTCCATTCAGTGTCGTCATCTGCGGACAATAATTTGAACTGGTCCTGAAAGGATTGAAGAAATGTAAAGCTTTGGTGTCTCCCTCTAGAGCAGCAAAGAAGAATTTTTTTATGAAACGCTGATTGTTATTGATTGAAAATATGTTCACAAACAGGTGTATTTTATTATAGTTTCACAACGTATATATTGTAGCATATTTTATATTCACAAACACACATTGTTGCATATGTCACAAAACGTTGTACGTTGCAATGTAATTCGCAAACAATATTTTTTTGAATAAGTGAATATTTATTATAGATTCACACACAAAATTGATTGTAGGAAAGATGAATTTTAGCAGTAACTTATTAGGAGTTTTTTGGGAAAGCTTTGGACTGTACTTTTCTAATAAATAATACGATGAACAACTTTATGAATTTTCAGTAATTTTATTCTCCATAAAAACACATTTCTCTGTTTTCCTTTCCAATTATCGTTAACTGATCGAATGACACATTGTCGCATTATCTGGTTTTAAAATTAAAAATTTATACAGGGTGTTTTATAAAAGATGGGCAAAACTTTTAGAGGTGATAGTACACATCCAAACAAACAACTTTCATCAAAGAATGCGTGGTCGGAAATAAAACGCAAAAGTGCTGGCGCATTTGGAAACTTGGTCGAGTGTTGCCAGTGGGATACTTTTTTAAAATTCAGATTTATTGATTTCCACCATTTTTTTTGAAATAGCGAAATTCACCTTATTTAAGGACAGATTAAATAAGGTGAAAACAAGGCAGATTATCAATTAAAAAAAACTGGTGGCAATAAAAAAAATTGAATTAAAAAAAAGTGGCCTACACGCAACACTGACTTGGTCCATGCAAACGTTAAGGGGACCGTGTAAGCGAAATTCAACCAAAAAATCGATTTTTACTTTTTTATATCATTTAATAGTTTAAACTTTTATCGTTTCAACGATGTATTACACATGTTTATACATTAAAAAAAAAGTGTTGGATTTCTTTCATTCTTTCTAAGAGCACTTCACAGCAGTGGGCTACTTTTTTTTTTTATTATTTAGATTTCTTGATTGGCACCTTTTTTCTGAAGTGGTAAAATTCTAATTGTTTTTGCCTTAATTAATACGTTATTAAACAAGGCGAATTTTATTATTTAAAAAAAGTGGCGCCAATCAAGAAATCAGAATTTAAAAAAAGTAGTCCACTGGCAACACTGCTTCACAGCTTTAATTGACTTTTTCACAAAACTTCGATTTTCCAGGTTTGTGTTCCTTTTTTTCAATATCTATTAAGCTTAAGAACTCAGATTTTTCTAAATACTTATATTATGTTATAGTGCATACTTTAACACAGGGATTTAATGGTTTGTTGCGAATTATTTATTTTAGGCAGTGAAATCTTACCAAAAATGCTAATTTAAAAATGTCTTTCAATAATTAATTAATAATTAATTTTCAGTTTCACTTAGAAAGAAAATGGTCAGTTAAAATACGTAAAGTATGTTATTCAAACTACTCTAAAAAATCTAGACCTCTATCTTTCACCATTTCTGAGAAAAAGGTACATAAAGTTGGTGTTAACATGGACGAGATAGAGCTTACCCGGTCTCCTTAAAGCTCCATTCCTAATGGGAGTTATCGGGTGAAGAATGACACTAATAGCATGCAAATGTGATATGGGGAAGAAAAACACGTATAAAAAAGTTTGCGAAGGAGAACGCGTATGAAAAATTTCGCCTGGATTAATGCATAAAGCTTCTGATCCAAGTGTGCAACAGTCAATCGGAGTAGGAACGTAACGGAAGATGCTGCCCTTCACTAATAGGGAAAAGGCTGATATGCATTTCAGTGGCGGATCCAGGATTACGCTTTGGAGGAGGCCAGCATATTTTAGAGGCCTATACGTGCCCAGATCTGACCCGGCCCGCTGCCGAGCTATGTCTTTCTTTCATTTGATTTGATGGGACGTGCCGGATCAGGTCCTGACTTACATTTTTTTCTGCTGACTTGAGCAGAGTCATAACCAGACAGAGAAGCCAGAGGAAGCCCTAGAAAGTTTTGGTGGCGCTAATTCTAAATGCTTTTAACATGTTAAATAAGGAAATACTGTACTAAAATATATCTTAGATTTTGCGATTTTTTGGCGTGTTTCTGTATTTGTATAATTTAAAAGTGTGTTTGCAATCAAACGATTTAAAGTTTATTATTAAATTATCAAAATATTATGAAGGTTAAGACAGCTAGAGGTTGAACGGGGTCTTTCATTTTTAATTAAGTAAATTTTAAACATGCTAATATTTCAAATTTCATAATAAAATATATAAAAGAGAAAACATTGTGTGACAAAATTAATATCTTTTCAAAAATTCCGATTTTTTAAGATATTCTTTCATAACTTGAAAAAAAAATAGTCTAGTCTGGGTGGGACTTCAGCCCCCTTAGCTCCCCCCCCCCATGGGTTCGCCAATGATGCATTTTATCTACAAAACTGCAAATGGAAATGGCTTAGAGACTCAAAAATTGTACGGAGAGGGGTTTCTCACCTTGCTTTTGTCACTTATTCGTTCTTTGCTTGTTTTTGCCTCGCATAACAACATATCCAGAATTACCAGTGAGCTACTATTTTTAAATTCAGATTTCTTGATTAACACCAGTTTTTTGAAATTTTAAGATTCGCTTTATTTAAGGACATATTAATTAAGGCTAAAACAAGGGGAATTTTACCATTTTGAAAAAGTGGTTCCAATCGGTAAATCTGAATTTAAAAAAAGTAGCCCACTGGCAACACTCAATATCTCCTTTGGCTCCCTCTAGCACCTTTGCGTTTCAATTCCGACCATACATTCTTTGATGAAAATTGTTTGTTTTGATGTTTACTATCACTTCTAAAAGTTTTGCCCATCATTTATGAAACACCCTGTATATCATGATGTATATTTATTTATTATGCAGGCTGGCCTTAGAGCAATAGATTTTAACTATTTATCCATATCCCTTTCTAGTGCCATTTAAGATTTATAAATTTTGTAAAAGAGGTAGTACTTCCGTTAGATATCTCAAGAATTAAACATTTTTTAGGTTAAATATGTTCAAGACAATCGGATTTGGTTATACCCAGGTATCCGAACACCTTTAAAACGCCATTGTCGATCAAAATGTCGATTTTTCATTTTTGCAATAATATTAAAATTGAATCTTTTATCTATCGAAATCTGCTTAAATTTTGTTTGTATCTAAAATAGAACTCGAGTTACAGCCATTTAAAGTTACAGCTGTTGCAGCGTTTGAATTGTGTTTAAAAGTTAGTTTTAGCTTTGTCTCAAAATGAAGTTTTTTAGATTTTTACTATACGCAAAAAATCCTAAAACAAAAAATTAGGCATGAAATGTCACGAAATTTTCTGTACTCCTTTTACAAATGTCTTTTGAGGGATAGACTACACTCATGATAATATATTAAATAGTTTTATATTTACACTGGTATAAATGACATACTTGAGACAAATTTTGCGAATTTTTCATTACATTAGTACTTTAACTGCCATATCATCTGAGATAGAGATGCGATTATAATATGTGTAGTCTAAGTCCTAGAGAAAGTTATTCTGTTTATTATGCAATTTCCAAAATGTCAATATATTGTTTTATTTTTGAGTTATCACGTTTTGCGGAAATGTCAATTTTTGACATAATTTTGACTATTTTTCTCTTTAAAAAAATTATTTCTGTGTAATTACTAAAATTTTTATATTTTTTTTCAAAGTTTTAAAGCAAATATCATTATAAAAAATGGATAACAAGAGAAAATTTCAAAATTTTCAAAAAATCACTTCTGAAGGTGTGCGGATACCGTAATTTCATGTGTAAAAGTTTCTTCCAGTGGCATACAGTAGCGCGAATAGAAATATAGGGCTCGTTCAAAAAAGGGTGGTAAAAATTGAAAAATGCATATAACCAAGAAGTATTATTAGTCCAGGCTATAAAGACCGTATAGGGGTTCTACCTAGCAAAATTCATGGTAGTTCTGGGAAAAGGCTTACTGCAAGTTTTTTTGGGTCGCTGAATCCCAATTTTTAACTTCCCACCAAAATTTCCTCCGGCAACCCCCCCCCCCCAAATTTTGGTAAAATGCCCCCCAAAAAAGGTTTTTATTAAAAAAATCCATTTTTTTATTGTTTTAGGGAAAAAGTATTTAGGAATTCTGAAAGTATACAAAATTTGCAACAAGTAAGATAGATGACATTATTGACGTAGGATGAATTTGGAGGGGGAACCTGCCTCGGAACATGCGCCACGGTACTGCGTGGACTAAGTTGCGCAATTCCACTTAACCACTCACATCGTTTACGTTCGCTCTCCCGTCTCCCCTCCGAACTTTTCCTATAAGGTTTACTTTAAGTTTTTTGGGTCGCTGAATCCGAATTTTTAAATTCCCCCAAAATGTCCCTCCCCCCAGAAAAAATAGTTGTTACTAAATTCAATTTTTTATTGTTTTAGGGGAAAAGTATCTAGAAATTCAGAAAGTAGACAAAATTTGCAACAAATAGGATGCATGACATTATGACGTAGGACGAACGGGAAGGGGGGAGGGCTGCCTCGGAACATGCACCACGGCATTGCAAGCACTAAGTTATGCGATTCATATATATTTAATATATTTAAATGCATATATTTAATAGTCCAGGCTTTAGGGGATTTTACCTAGCAAAAGTAATGGTAGTTCTGGAAATCGATTCTATGTTTTTGGGGTCGCTGAATCTGAATTTGTAACTTCCCACCAAAATTTTCCCCGGCAACCCCCCTAACTTTTGATACCCCCCCCCCCCAAAAAAAAAAATTTTTTTTGAAAAAAGTTGGTTTTTCAGAACAGCACTGTGGTGCATGTTCCGAGGCAGCCCCCCCCCCCTCCCCATTCATCCTACCTCATAATGTCATATATCTTATTTGTTGCAAATTTTGTCTACTTTCTGACATTCTAGATACTTTTCCCCTAAAACAATAAAAAATTGAATTTAAAAACAACTATTTTGGGAAGGTTGTGGGGGGGGGGGGGGGGGGAGAAGAGTTAAAAATTCGGATTCAGCGACCCAAAAAACTTAAAGTAAACCTTATAGGAAAAGTTCGGAGGGGAGACGGGAGAGCGAACGTAAACGATGTGAGCGGTTAAGTGGAATTGCACAACTTAGTCCACGCAGCACTGCGGCGCATGTTCCGAGGCAGGTCACCCCCTCCCCATTCATCCTACGTCATAATGTCATCTATCTTATTTGTTGCAAATTTTGTCTACTTATTGAATTTCTAGATACTTTTTCCCTAAAACAATAAAAAAATTAATTTTTTTAATAAAAACCTTTGTTGAGGGACATTTTACCAAAATTTTGGGGGTTGCGGGAAGAAATTTAGGTGAGAAGTTACAAATTCGGATTCAGCGATCCAAAAAACATAAAGTAAGTCGATTTCCAGAACTACCATTAATTTTGACAGGTAAAATCCCCTATTGCCTAGACTATATAGAAATTTTTAAAAATGTAAAGAAAATGTGACAAAATAGTTGATTTAAATAACATTTAAATATAATATTGTTCATATAATTGTTCTGGTTTACATTTTATTTTGTACTTTTGATTGTACTTTTTAGAAATTAGTCAAAAAAAGTTAAAGAAAATAAGTTGAAACTGGTATGAATTAATACGAACTAAAATAACTTCTTAAAACAGCATCAAAACCTTAAATGCGCTAGGCCTTTCGAAAGAGCTGAGTCTTTCTTCGTCCAGCGCAAAAAGACATGCTACTACTATGAAAGCAGCCGCAAGACTGAAAGAGAGAAGGGAAGGGAAAACAAGCTGAAGAAACAGCCAGTAGGAAATTAGAAATCAACAGCCAATAGGATAGCAGGAGACAACAACCAATCACAGAAGAGTTTAATCAAAACAAAAGAACACAGAGTAGAAGGGAAATAAAGAAGCAAAATGTGAAGAAAGAAAGTACATGAAAATAAAAATAAAAATAAATTATAATAAAGGGAAAACACACACATATATTAAACTATGAGAACACGTGAAATAAAAATAAATAAATAAATAAAATATAAAAACAGACTAAAATTAATTAATACAAAAATTAACTTATATGGTAGTACTGAAAAGGTTTTTCCAAGCTGCAGAGAGCATTGTGGAATGAAATTTATCATTAACAATAATTCCACGATTAAGATAAATAGCTAAATTTTCAAGAAAGTCCAATTCAGAGTGTGTGTTTGTGTGTGTTTTCCCTTTATTATAATTTATTTTTGTTTTTATTTTCATGTACTTTCTTTTTTTTTTTCCATTTTGCTTCATTCCCCTTCTACTCTGTGTTCTTTTGTTTTGATTATACTCATCTGTGATTGGTTGTTGTCTCTTGCTATCCTATTGGCTGTTGATTTCTAATTTCCTATTGGCTGTTTCTTCAGCTTGTTTTCCCTTCCCTCCTCTCTTTCAGTCTTGCTGCTGCTTTCTTAATAGAAGCATGTCTTTTTGCGCCTGACGAAGAAAGACTCAAATATTTCGAAAGGCGTAGCGCATTTAAGGTTTTGATGGTGTTTTAAGAAGTTATTCTAGTTCGTAAAAAAAGTTAAGTTATGTTTTTAAATTTTGCATGAATCTTTTTAGCTTTAGTGTACAACATTACTTTTCCAAAAAAAGAATAGGAAAAAAAAAACAAAAATTCTTTCAGCGATTGGATGAGTAAAAATTTTGTAAATGCCCCCCCCCCAACCCCCCCGGTGAGTTGTATGCCCCATGTTGGGAACCTCTGGTAAATACTGTGAAATTACGGGAAGAGTAATAATACTATCCTGTTACAGAAACTTCTCTTATAACTAACACTAAAGTTTTTACTGAATTAAAATGTAGGTTATACAATAAAGTGCTTGAATCTAAATAATAGTTTTGGTAAATTTTAAAATATACCGATATTCAAATCGCACTTTTATTAAATGATCCCTCAAACACGATTTTTTATGAGATAATTTTTATGTACTTCAATAATGCTTATAAAACAAAAAGTTAGATAAATTACTAGAAAAATTAATAGCTAAACGTCTTATTATTTTCCTCGAATCAAGCAAGTTATTAAGTAATAGGCAATTTGGGTTCAGAGAGGGCAGATCATGCGAAAAAGCTCTTTCCGAAATCTTGACTTCCTGTGCTTTTAAAATTAGTGAAGGCAAATACACTTCCCTGGTCTCTCTTGATATTCAAGGAGCTTTCGACAATGTTGAGTGGAGAGACATTCTCCTCCAACTTAGCATTCTAAATTGTCCGGGTAATATTGCTGGAGTCATTCGTTCTTATCTTTCTGAGAGAAGCATTCTTGTTAACTGGGGAGCGGGAATCTCTATCCACCCACAGAAAAAGAGTTGTCCTCAAGGTTCCTGCCTAGGGCCAATTCTTTGGCTCCCCATAGCTAATATAATTCTCTCAAAATTCGAAAAACTTGGTTACATGCTTTTTGCGTTCGCGGATGACTTCAGCTTTATTTTCTCTGGTTTTCGGCGTCTGGACTTGGAGTTGGAGGCTGCTTTTGCTCTCCCAATTTTCTGTCAGCTGCTGGAATCACTGCACCTGCAACTTTCCACTAATAAATCCTAAGCCTTAATGTTTGCAAAACCTTATAAACTTAAAAGGAAACCCACCATCAGAATAAATGGCACTAGCGTCCATCATGTCTCTAACCTTAAATTGTTAGGATTGTCAATAGATGAGCACTTGAACTGGTTCTCTCATATTAATTACCTTAAACTCAAACTAGTAAAATTTTATCAAAACTCAAAAAGATTAACCACTAAATCTTGGGGTATTAAAAGCCATATGCTAAAAATTTGGTACTCTACTATTGTTGAAAAAATTATCACCTGTGGAGCATCTATTTTGGGGGGAAATCTTACAAAAGCAGCACTTAATAAATTAGTTTCTATACAAAGGATGTTTCTCTTGCAAATTTCTAGGGGGATATAGAACCATTTCCAGTGATGCTCTCAATATCTTGACAGGTATTCCTCCCATTTCCATTACCATTAAATATGAGTTCACTAAAAGTGACATCAACCATTTGGAGAATGAAGCTATCTCACAGCAATATTTTCCACAAATGATGATTCAGCGTAAGACTCTTGGCTGGCAGTTTCACCCGGCAGATGAGATTTCCCACCTACAAGTAAATCCGACTATAAATTCTTACTCTCCCACTCAGAATGTTATGGTCTTCACCGATGGCTCACGCACTGTTACCGGAGTAGGTACAGCTTTCTGCTCTACGAAAGGGAGTGAAGTGACTCATCGTTGGTCTTGCAGGCTGGATAACAATAATTCCATTTTCCAAGCCGAACTCTTTGCCATCTTTAAAGCTTTAGAGTGGATTTCTCAATAAAACCAAAATTTTTTAATTCCAATTTTTAGCGATAGTCATTCAAGCCTGCAGGCTATCTGTTCGTTTGGCTCAACAAATCCCCAGATTATTGAGATTAAATCCCTTCTCAAAAATCTTCTCTGGAAAACCTATTTAAGCCACGTTTCAGCCCATAAAGGTATCCTGGGAAATGAAATGGCAGATATGTTGGTAAAGGAGGCAACTGCTAGACCATCAGTTGATTTTTCACTTCCAGTACCGCACTCACACATCAAAAGACATCTTCGCGCTCATTTTATGAAACAATGGCAGGATTACTGGGACTACTGAGATAAGGGTAAATATACCTATGATCTTGTCCCAGTGGTATCTTTGGATCTTCTGCTGATCACTCCATCCACTACAGATTTCCTTACCGATCATGGTCCTTTTGGAGCATACCTCTTCATGTTCAAAAGAGCCCTTTCTCCTCTATGTGAGTGCGGTGATGATGCTGTTGCCTCTCATTATTTCTATAATTGTCCTTTAACAGCTCGCTGGCATATCCGCCGTCCTCCTGTTCTTCCAGTTAGTTGGTTAGCAAATATTTTATCGCGCCCGATTTTGCTCTCAAAGCTTAAAAACATCTTCAACTTCTTATGTAACCTTTCAGTTTTACTCCATCACTGAGACAGGGACTTGGATTCTCCCTTATTCAGTACCCAATGTCGGGTCGCAGCAACTTGTATAATATTGTCTAACTTTGTATAACACTGCATTATTTAATGTCCTTATGTTTGTTTCACAAATTTTGCTAATGTAACATTTATTTATATCTTATATATACCACTCCGGCCTCTGTCGCGCGTATTGGCGGGCTCAGCCTCGGCTGAAATTTGTAACTTTTAAAACCTCAATAGAGGGGACCGAGAGGAACAATCTATGATCTACAGACTCACTTCCTAGTCTGAGCAGTCTCTCTCGGGCAGTAAAAGTAAAAGTATGATATCCGTAAATAAGTTTAAGTTAAAAAAAATATGTATCACTTAAGTGCGTATCATCACATTTCAAAAAAGCTTAAGATTTCATTTGATTATCTGTATGTTTGTTCCCGACTATTAATAAAATGGATTTTGCATTTTTTTAAGGTTTAAATAAGTTTGTTCTTTACTGTTCATAAAAATCAAGCACTGTATCCGGAATATCACTTTGCAGATCTACGATAATAAAAAATTATACCAACGTTTATGTTTGTAATCGTTTTAATTGCATTTTAATGGTTTTTATAATAAGTCAGCTAAATTTCAATAAATATGTTATTTAAGTAGCTTAAACTAAATCTTTTATTTAAAATTATCAATACGATAAAATAGGTTTTTTTCCGAAATCACATGAAGAAGTTGAAAATGGTATTTTCAATCGATGTTTTAAGATTTATTTACGTTTCAATGGCTTTATACTTGTTCAGTCTCAAATAAATTTGATGGGACATGATATATACTTAGAACTTTAGAAATCTCATTATTGAAGTTAGCACTCTCAACTAATTAAATTGGTTGGCTTAACTGAACATTTGGAACTACATTGCACAATCGTCTGCGCACCTTTGGTAATTGAAATTACTTTCGTAAACTGACTTAGTGAATCTATTTTAGAGAAAATTTCTGAAACATACTGTTAAGCAGAAACTTATTAAAGTTGTATTATTTAATGCGAATTGCATCAAAAGTTGAAAAACTTGCTATAGTTTGTGCATAATGTGTGTATTTTAAGCTGTCATTTAAATTGTTATTTATATCACAATATTAAAATATTTATTTGCTTAAAAGACGTTATAAAAACTCATTAATTGTAAATTAAAAATCTATATTGACATGTTTCAACTTTTTCACTGAGTCGTCATCAGAATGTACAACAGAAAATTACAAATACAATGCATATGAAAAATGGAAACAATCATTGAATATAAATAAGTAATCATACAACGCGCCCTACATTTTTGCGATCGCACGTGTTCCCTCTATATCACGACTCTGTAAGTTGTCCATCCATTCAACCCATAAATTCGGGATACGAAAAGATAATGTATCGTTACAAACTCTTGAACTTCTTAAATCATTTTCAATGGACTCTGTTATAAGTAATTGTAAATTAATTGTAAATTACATAGTCATGACATAGAGGGAACACGTGCGATCGCGAAAATGTAGGGCGCGTTATATGATTACTTGTTTATATTCGATGATTTTTTCAATTTTTCATATGCATTGTATTTGTAATTTTCTGTTGTACATTCTGATGACGACTCAGTGAAAGAGTTGAAATATGTCAATGCAGATTTTTAATTTACTTTTAATGTGTTTTTATAGCGTCTTTTAAGCAAATAAATATTTTAATATTGTGATATCGTTATTAGTGGACGTAATTTTGTCTTATTACTCGTACTTATTTACATTTGTTATTTATAATTAACGTGAATATTTTTTATAATATGTGAATATTTTCTTTTGTAGGGAAGTGCTTCCACAGTGGATGTTGCTCTTTTGGCTGAAGCACACGGTTTGGTGACAGACATGTTAGCAGATCCTCATCTTCCTCCTCATGTGGTTGGCGGTCTAAGATCTCTGGCTTCGTTGCTAGCACCACCGTCACAGGTTGCTCTCAACCATCGAGTACAAAGACCAGGCGGTGCAAGTGTGTCATTGGCGGACTTTAATTCGGGATCCGATAATGAAGAGATTCCTTACACAGGAGAAAAACCGTCTGCTTTATCAAAGGTAAAACATTATTTGTCTTCTTGCTCTTTAAATTTCATCCCTTTAATATGTATTTAATTATACGGTGTGAGCTTTTTATAACACAAGGAACTATTAGTACAAAAATGTATTTTACGAAATAGATGTTTAAAAAATTGTTAAAAGTTTATATGTAATAGATTTTCTGTGAATTTTGGTCTAATTGTAACCACTTTCACTTCTTTAGAGCACCCGTGATTAGTGTTGCCAGACGAATACTAAAATTTTATTTTAGATACCAGTATTTTAATAGAGAGGTAGTCGCCTTATACAGGGTCATCGAAAAATAATGCCTAGATTTAAAAAAATCATAACATCGAAACATTTTATGTTAAATGAGTAATTCTTTCACTACACGATAACTGGTGAACGAAAGTTTGGTTTTAGTTCACCAGAATTCGTTTGCGTGTCTGTGTTATGCGCGGATTAGTTGTGCAGTCGTCAAGGTCAGCCAACGCACTAGACTGCAGCTGCTCAGTACGATATTGACCCTGCAACAAAAAGCACAGTGCGTGATTTGGTATGCGGGTTATTTCATGACAAAGTTATTGGACCTTTCTTTTTCAAAGAAAAAACCATGTACTGAGCAGCTGCAGTCTTGCGCGTCGGCTGACCTTGACGACTGCGCAACTAATCCGCGCATAATACAGACACGCAAACGAATTCTGGTGAACTAAAACCAAACTTGCGTTCGCCAGTTATCGTGTAGTGAAAGAATTACCCATTTAACATAAAAGGTTTCGATGTTATGATTTTTTTAAATCTAGGCATTATTTTTCGATGACCCTGTATATTTACAAAAATTTTGCGATTAAAGTAAGCGAATAATACCGTACTAAAATAGTGGTATTCAAAATAAAATTTTAGTATTCGTCTGGCAACACTGACCCGTGTGCACTGTTTCGGTCATTACAATCACTCCTCAAAATCTATGTACTAGATACAAAATCGGTTATTTATTGAGAAACATGACAGCTACAAATTTGACTAGAAATACTCCAAAAGAGTTTTTGGCATGGGAAGGGGCAGTAAATCTGAACCCCGCGCTTGTATGTGTTCCTAGAGATTCTAAAAGGAGTTTTAGTGAAAACCTTTCAAACAATATTGGCCCAAAAATCAATTGCACTTGGGTCCACACCTATTAGTCCAGGCATTAGGTGCTCAAAAAGGACAAATAGGGGAAAGTTTTGGTGTAGTTTTGATATTTTGTGCTTTTATGTTTTGTGGGTCGCTGAACACGAATCTGAAGTTTGCCAACAAAATTTATCCCGGGAAACACGTTTTTTTGGAAAAAAACGGGAAAAAAAACAGGATTTTCTTTGTGTTTTTCCAAATAACTTCAAAATTATACATTTTACGTAAAAGTCCTCAATGCATAAATTAAAGATGATAAAATTTCCTACATTTTACGTATTAAAAGTTTTTTTCTCTGATCAATAGTTTAGCCGTGACAATGCCACAAAAATGGGAGTGAAAATCAAAAAATTCAGAGAAAACGGGAATTACGCCGCTGTACGTAAATTTAACATGAAAACTGACCATTTTACACAAGCATCGACTATAAATTATACTAAAGATTATATGAATGACTACATTTTACAATGAAGTTGCTGATAATAAATAAGACGACTCATTATAAATAAACATGTACATTAGTAAGTACATTTATTTAAAAAACAAAAAAAAATTATTTCCGCTTTCTTTTACTTGAGGGTCCCTGCTTTTCACCGACATCTACAGCATAGAAAATAGATGTATGGAATTAGTGGGTGTTTTTATTACTACCAACAGTATAAAATAAATGTTTTTTCAATAAAAAAATATTTGATACCTTCTGGCATGACTTTTTCTTGACTTTTTAGTTCAAGTACCATTTTTTTTTTTTTTTTTTTTTTTTTTTTTTTTTTTTTTTTTTTTTTACATCAAAAACAGCAGAATTTAACTTAGTCACATAAATAAACTTTTGCACCATTATGCAACGGCAACAAGATTTAAAATGTAACGAAAATGTGAATTTGGTTGAAAATATTTTGTTTATAGAGGAAAATTACAATGAAGAGCACATGAAGTTTTGCAAGAGCGAAATGTTTAAATTTATGACCAAATTTGGACAAAAATTGTCAGTTGTATGTAGATATATCGGGATAAAATCATTTAAAATGTATTACTTGGCTACAAATTCTGAGTGGTTACAAAATTGATCCAGACAAATTCTCTAAATTCAGATTTGATACAATGCAAATGCAAAACATAATGCAGGCATTTTCTCATGATACATTAATCATGATATCTTATGATTCCCTATCTTTACATAAGGTTCCTGTTAGGTTTCCTGTAAGGTTTGTGCAGAAATAAATATGAATATACCACAGAATATGCAACACAGCAATTTTCATTAATGCTGTCCAATGTTTGTCCCCTACCTTAAATTTTAGAAAAAGAAATTTTAGAATTTGTTATAATAATAAAAAAAAAAAACAGTTTTATCACTTTAGCTTCCATACCCTTAACACAGTATCATTAAAATTATCAAGAAGAACGCAAAATCATGCGTCAATCAGGTTATGGAACATTTTTGAACGCATTCGGGCTACTATAATAAAACTTCATAGTTTAATAACTTGAAAAACGATGTCTAAGTAATAATTTGTAAAACATATAACACGTTTGAATACACAATTTCAAACAAAATCGAAAAAATAGCTGAAAATTTTGTACGTCCCTCCGTCCCTGTACATGAACTATAGATTTATCATATAATTCACAATATGCTGAAATTTAGAACTGTTAATGAACGCATAGCACAGCGTTAGCAATTTCCAGCAATAAGCGGGTATATAGATGTCTTGTGCAGCCCTATATATGATTTATAGAATTTATACACGCTAAATAGTATGCAATTTTTAAAATTTAAAAAAGTGTTCCACAACTGAAAACGCACTTCCATCAATTATTGCTTATACAAAGAAAAATATAACTGATTTATTTTGCGTGCCCCTGTATATGAAAGATCAATGGCACATTAATTTCAATAGTAAGCATCTTATAGAGCACGTCGGAGATATATATCAATTTAAATACTTTTGAAAAGGTGTAACATGAACAAAATACACCACAAACAATTTTTCTCCATAGACCGTAATGTAACATAATTCTTTTTTAGTGTCCCTGTAAATGATCGATAAATACTACCCATACCATATTCTATAAGAAATCATCTTGTAGTGCACTTCATAGATATGTATATAAATTTCAAAGTGTTTGAAATTATGAAACATTATTAAAAACCACCATAAACGATTTTCCCCCATAGGCCGTAATATAATGAAATACTTTTGAATGTCCCTGTAACGAAATTATGACTGCTACACGCAACATTTTACAATACCTAACATTCAATAGTGAATATCAATAACATTTTTTAATTTCATGGCGATGCGACTATATTGACGCCAAAAATAATTTTGGACAGCTAGAATCAGTAAATCAACCAACGTGCTCTGCCGTAATTCCCGTTTTTTCAGATTTTTCTTTTTTTCACACCAATTTTTGCGGCATTGTCACAGCTAAACCATTGATCAGAGAAAAAAACTTTTAATACGTAAAATGTAGGAAATTTTATCTTCTTTAATTTATGTATTGAGGACTTTTTCGTAAAATGCATAATTTTGAAGTTATTTTGGAAACACAAAGAACATCCCGTTTTTTTTTCAGTTTTTTGCCAAAAAAACGTGTTTCCCGGGATAAATTTTGTTGGCAAACTTCAGATTCGTATTCAGCGACCCAAAAAACATAAAGGCACCAAATATCAAAACTACACCAAAACTTTCCCCTATTTTCTACCAAATGACTGGACTATATCCCTCTGCGTTTACATGGGACTCCCAATGAGATTTAGCCTCTTCAGACAAGAAGCTAAAACAGTGCTACAAATACTCATTCATTGGTTTTTCACAAACAAAATGGCATCACAGATGGCAGAAAAACGTAATTTTCTTAAATTGATATTTTAGGAGACTAGTAATTTAGGTTTACAAATAGGGATCTAAAATTACAACCCCCCACCTCCTTAAAATAGCGATTTAACACGTTGACGCCGGCGCGGTGGGTCACGGTCACACTCGACTGTCTCAGAGCTGCCAAGTCTCTGGCTTTTTGGTTACCAGTATTTTAATACAGAAAATGTTGTTTTATTTAATTAGAACAATTGGGCGATTTAAAAAGAACAACATTTTCTCTAAAATAACAGTGTTGTGCAACAAGCCGGAGACTTGACAACTCTGAGACAGTATAGTGTGACCCACCGCGCCGGCGTGAAAGTGGTAATTATCCCTAACCTAAATTCACACAATTAGAAATTGAAGGGCTTTAAACAAGTGAATGATACACAAATCCTCAAAAATCTTTATTGTAAAGGATTTAAGTTAAATACTTATGAAAATTTCTTACTTTCTTGGGCACGCTGTTTCAAGACGTTTTTCAAATTCAGATGAAAGTAACATTTGTTTTATGAGAATGTGGAAATCAACATAGAAGTCGCCATTTATTGGTTTGCTTTTAAAGCAAAAACTATTCAGTTATTAAGAGGTGAAGTGAAGTCAAAATGTGAAAAAAAAAATCAAACAGTGTAGTTTTTATGATGAAAGAATAGAGGTCCACATATGTGGACCAAGGAAGAGATTAAAGACTTTTTTTTCTTTGTAACAGATGTAATGCCCTAATAATGTTCGACAGTAAAATCCTAAATCTGCTGACGTTTACATGATTTAGACCCTAATTATTATCATTTATCTGAAATTACATGTTTATTTTTGCATAAAAAAGTAATTTCTATGACTAACTTCAAGAGTTTTGAGATATGGGTTGCCCCAAAAAGGACATCTGCATTTGTGCATTTGTTTTTTAAAATTAATTCATTTACTGTAATCTATCAAGATGAAATTAGTTACAAGGTCGTTCACAAATATTTTATACAGTAATTTAGACGTACTTCAAATTTTAGTCAATAGATATCACTAACCTATTTCAACTTCAAAGAAAGATCGAACTAACTTCAAAACTGAACCATTTTCCACCTTTTTAACAGCTAAGTGGACCGAAAAATAGAGTAACTGAGTTGAGTGACTTTTAGTTCAGATTTTACATGTTAGTTGTTATAAAATCAGAGCCATAGTCATCGTTCCTCTCCTTGCAGTTTGGCCGGTTATTTTTTATTCAGAAAGCTTTTTTAGTATGATAATACTATTTGGCGAATATCTACTATTTTATAAAATGGTAGCGATCAAGCAATCTAAAAAAAAAAAAAAAAAAAGAAAAAGAAAAAGAAAAAAGAAAGAAAACCCGCAACTGGCAAAACTGTCTTCTACTCTAAATGAACCTCTCGCTTTGATACATTTTATTAACGAAAAATGAAAACTATTGCGTATAACTCGATAAGCATATTAGTTATTAAAAAAATGGAAACACCTATCACTTCAATAGTCAGGCTAGCAAACTTTATATTTAAGGGTCTTTAGACTCTTTAAATTGGAAAAAATGAAAAAAAAAAAACAAAAAAAAAACAGACCATTTTCAACATTTAAATCTTAAAATGTATATGATTTTTAAACACAATTTTTATTTGGATGAAAGATGAAAGCATGTTCTTTCATTTCATGTATTTAAAAAATTGCAAGATGCAGAATTAGCATTTATAGGGGGCTCGAAACTACCAGACATTTGACGAGCAGGAAATTGGTATAAGAGCTTACGCACAGGATTACAAAATAAATTTTGCAACTAGAATGAAAATTTTAGTGCCTACTTATACTTCAGATTGTAATAATTACCCTGAAGCTAAATAAATTTGTATTTAAAGCGTCTTTATATTTTTAATACAAAGTTGTATTTAGCTAATGCAAAATTGTGAAAATTTCAACAGTATAATATGTTTTGAAAATTTCACGAAAAAATATTCTGAAGTTTTTGAGATATCGTGCGCGTTACGCCCAAAAACCTCATTTGGAGAAAAATGACTTCAAAATTTCGGAAACGCCGCTTCAGCTATACAGAGGGTATAATTCTAAAAGCCATAACTTCTGTTCTAATGGAAATTTAAAGGAAACAATTATATCAAAATGTTCAGAAAAGACAGGAGTTTAATATCTAAAAGAAAATAAAATTTCGAAAATTTTGAAGATTTAAGAGTCCTGAGACACCTTAAAAATGAGTGAGAAAATGTGTGTCCGAAAATGCTGGTTTGTTGAGCAGGGAGAATAAAGTATTTCTCCGCTCAGAACGCGAAACTTTCTCTGACTCATTTTTTAACGTAAAAACAGGACACTTGCAAGCATGATTATTGAAGGAATTTTATTGTCGAACATTTTTTTCATGTTTGATTAAATTATGACATCTTGAGTTATAAGTGATGGCTGTCTCGGGACAATAGTTTTTGTTTCCCTCTCCCGCCTTTGTCATATCCAGAAATGCGATTCAAAATACCTTATTTGACAGTATTTCCTACAAAATCTTCTTCTGCTTTTACCCCCCCCCCCCAAAAAAAAAAACCCGGTTCGATTACATAGTTTCTGAATAAAAGCCCCCTCCCCATCTCCCAATTTGGTGCTTTTACGAACAAAATTGAATTTAAAAATGTGTCGGAAAGTATCCAGTTTGGATATGAGAACCACCGGGCACATGGAACATAAAATGGTTCAAATTTTTCAGTTTTCAATTATCGGCCTAAAAAATAGACCTAAAAGATTATGTCGCTAAATGATTATAGGCATAAAAGATTATGATGCTGGAAGATTTTAAAATAATATATTTTATGCACTGTGGGTCTGTATATAGTCTTTTGCCTTTTTCTCGAAATGTGTTTTTTTATGTTTTGGTAAATTTTTCTAAAATTCTATTTTAGGTAAACAGTTGAAACTTTCCAAAATTGTATAACTAACTTGTTTCTTTAAAAATATCTATACATTATAGGTGTGAGCGAAAAAAAAATTAAAATAATGAAAATATGTTCTTACAATTTTTAGGATTTTCAAAGTTTTTTAGTAAAATATTTTTAATTTTATTTCTTTTAGGCCACATTAAAAATTGCTTTTTATTATTCTCAAATAGTGTGTTTCTGACACCACAACAAATTTTAAGTTGATATACATATTCAACAGTTTTTTAGAAAAGTGTACCGAACAGTTCAAACAATTTCATAGAGATTTGTAAAAAATTAATTAGCTCTTGAAAACTAATTTATGCATGGAATTAATTTCTTTTGATTTTTATATGGGATATAATGTGTATATTTACTGTTTTTTTACATTTATATCTATCTCTATTTATAAGTAAAATACATGATGTTAAATATTTCGCAAAAATTGCTTCATTTTATTTGTCGCCCTTTAAGGTCCATTTCAATTTCAATGACAAAATCCGATGTTAACCCATCGGAAAATTTAATTGGGCGATGACACATTGTATCTAATATAATTATCGGAAAACGTTTTTCACCATCAAAACTAGCAGTAAAATCGTTTTTAAAAATTGTCTATTTCAATTTCAAGTATATTTTTTAAAAAAATGTGATAAAATTTTTTTACTATTAAATCGTTATTGTTTATCCAACTTATTTAACACTTAAAACTGGAGTAGGCAATTTTTAGGAACGCACTACGTCGGCAATGTAACTCTACTTTCTGATGGAGAAAACCGTTTTCCAATAATTATATTGCGTAATGAGTAATTATTTAATTAAATTTCCCCATAGATTAATAAATAATATTTAGCAATCGGAATGAGTAAAACGTGTTTCGGTGAAGGATGCCCTTAAATATAACCCTCTGGATAAATATAACTATTATCTCATATTTGCCATTTTAATCTTTTAGATCTCAAGATAAATTGTTTAATAAATGTGTGCATGCACATTTCGGATATATTTAATCTGGATATACGTTTACATCTATTCCGATTCAATCAGGCATTACTTCAGGTAAAATGGAATATCATGCTTGTCAGTGCTATACTCGTTAAACAGTTTCATAATATAGTTACTTATATATTTTTAAATTCAATGTTTAAAAAATATATATTCACTATTGTTTTATAGAATAAACATATCATTTCACATTTTAATAGTAAAAGTAAAACTTTTGTGTTTAATAAAAATTATTGCCAAAAACACTGCTCATGCATGCATCTGTACTTAAAAAAAAAAAAAATCTTATGATTATTTTTTGGAATATCTTCAAAGTTCATTTAAAAAATCATCTCTGTGTCCTTTAAAACCGTTAAAAAATAGAATAAACATATCATTTCACATTTTAATAGTAAAAGTAAAACTTTTGTGTTTAATAAAAATTATTGCCAAAAACACTGCTCATACATGCATCTGTACTTAAAAAAAAAAAAAATCTTATGATTATTTTTTGGAATATCTTCAAAGTTCATTTAAAAAATCATCTCTGTGTCCTTTAAAACCATTAAAAATTTACAATAAATCCTATTCACCTTGGTCGTTAAGACATCAAACAGCATTCTGCCTTCTACTATTTTTGGAATAACGTTTTCACCTCTTCACCCGAGGCATCTTCAGTTCAGTCTTCAGTTTTATTGGCACAGGTAATATAAATTTAAAAAGAACGTTAAAAACGCCAGAATGTGTAAACTTTGAGCAGACTAGCTTCTGTAGCCTTTAGCGTAAGGTCCTCAGTGCAAAGAATAGCGGAAACTTGCTCAATTATATAAGGAAAGGGTATGTTTACAAACAAGCACTTCGGTCAACCAATCTACCAGTACATTTTTGTCATACCGATCATTATAGGAATAGACTTGGCGCCGTAGGCCAATCATATCATAGACCTGTTAAACGTAGACCAATCAAATTTGCCGAGCTCATGTGTACATACAGTAGGAGTCATAAAGAACGGCCAGGTGTTTCTTGCTGACCCACAGTGGCGCCATCTTCTCTTTCCCTATAGGAGAAAGGTGGATTGAAGTGAGAAGTTCATTGACCAATAGGAAAACAGGAGAATACGGGTGCCAGCCAATAGGAAAACAGTATAGGTAATGCAACCGAAAGTGTGAAAAATGCTGGTAGTAATTCAAAAAAGAGGATTTTATGTAATATTTCCAACAATCTGATAAAGGGGAAATAGCGAATTCACAATTAACAATATAACCACTACCGAAACTAGTATACTCAAAGTTTACACATTCTGGCGTTTTTAACGTTGTTCTTAAATTTATATTATACTGCGCCAAGTAGCATCTTAATAATTATTGGTACAGGTAATACCTGATAGAATCGGTATAGATGTAAACGTATAATACAATACAAGCATTAAACTAAACAATTTTTGTTTATTATTATTTGAATTAATCTGGAAATATTAAAGAATAAGAGTTGCGCCCTTCAAATTTAACTAACTATATATTGCAGCTGATAAATCGAATTCATGTGTAACTTAACAAGTAGCCAAGGCTCTGGGTACAAGTCAAGAGCTGGACAGTTTCAGGATTGGGTACTCAGAACCGTTTAGTTTTCATTAAAAATGGAAGACATAGTCTGATTTCAATCGCGTGGGAATGTAAAATGTAGCATTTCAAATTAAAAAGGCGTGCACATCAATTTAATGTTTGGTAACGAGAATTTTTTGGAAAGAACATACAATGGAAAGAATGCCAGTAAAAAAAAAAAAAAAAAAAAAAAAAAAAAAAAATAGGCGATATTTTTTTAAGATGACCATTGAACGCTTCTAAAAGAGTAGTTTTCAAAAACCATGTTTACTTTTATTATTTGAATTTCTTTTATTTTAATCAAAATGAAAAGGTGTGTTTTTAAAAATTGCATAATAGCAAATTCTCGAAGCCATTATAAGACAAGAAAATATTCCAAAATGAGTAGATTTAGCTTATTAAGTATTCATATTTAACAAGTGTAACATATTATAAATCGGTAATATATTCTTTAATTTTTATTATTATGTTTCTGAAAGCGTTTAAAGAAAACACATAAAATGCATAAGAAAGCAAAAATATAAACATTGGTTCAATAGAGTTAATTTAAATACGCCTGAAATAATACATTTTCTGGGGAAATACAAAATCTTAAAGTCTATCAGCGCATAAAAAAGGGTAAAAATCTTTCATTATTGTTGTATGCACAGAAAATAGGTAGTCAATACTTGAGATGAAGTTTATTTTAAATTTTTACCGCGCGAAAGAACAATAATCAAACATCTGTATAAGCATTTACTTGAAAAGAAAAAAAAAAGAAAAGGAAAAATTAAAAAGAAAGAAAAAAAATAAGATATGATAAGCACAGTAAAACTATTATTTGCACTAAAGCTATAGCAAAGGGGTATTTTATTCTTCTCAAATCCCGTATTATTTTCATAATGACGTTCTAAGTTGTTAACTTTCACTAACTCAATTACATCGCACTTGATTTTTTTCTACGATCATCAAGTGTGTATTTAATTTGTGAATTAAAGCCGGATGTTTTCCTAATTAATCTCATTTCTCCAATGGATTAACTTTGGCTACTTAAATTTGATAGTAATAAATTTTCACCAACAGTCCTTACCAGCTAACACAATGAGACACAACGTTAGCAAGAACATAGTGTATAGAATAAAATTTCAATCGGTATGCTATGCTTATTATTATTATTATTAATGTTGTTTCTGTTACTATTTTAAATGTATTGTGTATTTATGTGCCTTCTGAAGCATTTCCTTATTTTTTGTATGCATTTCTATAAAATTTCCTTGTTACTATCTATTTTATTTTGAAAATTATTAGAAAAAGATAAGACTAAATTACCATTTTTAATATGTACTAATATGTAATACGTAATATGCAGAGATGGACCGAAAATTCGGTTTCGTTTTCGGCCCAAAAATCCGAGTTTCGCCGAAAATGTTACAGAATATTCGTCCGAACCAAAACTCGACGTATTCAAAAATTCTCGTTTCTTCCTTCGGAAATTTTCGAGATTACTCATTGATTTGAACTGTATCGGCTTAAATGAGACACTCTTTATTCATTACTGTCTCTCTGATCTATAAAAGTATTTACTAGATACGTTCGCGGTCTTTTCAAATATTATCTACGAACTTTTTATTTTTGAAAAAAATATATATAGGTATAAGCACTAAAAAGAAGTAAGTATATGAAAATGTCTAGAATCAAAGTTTAATTCGAACTTATTGTGAACTTTGCGGTGTTTCTCTTTGTGCTTTGAAATGTACCACATAAAAACAAATTTCACTACAAATAAAAGCTATTTTTAGATATTTCTACAACATTTGGGTAAGTTTTTATTCAAGTCTATGTAAAATTTTATGTTAAAAAAGGATGTTTTCTTATGCGGATCTTTTTATAAATTTACAAAACATGATTTTTTTTCAGTAATTTCTCATTAAATATTAAATTTTGGTACTTTCAAATAGTTCCTTGATTATCAATAAGAACAATTTGTTTATAATATCAAGAATTATTAAAATACGTATCTTCCAAGTATTTTTTAAAAGATCATAGAAAAGTACCAAATACCCTCTGCCCAGAGGGAGATATGCGATGGAAATAGCTCAGACCTCAAAGTGTTAACAATTCTTCAAGTATAATATAGTTGATACAGGTAGAAAGTATTAAAAACTGGGGTTATTTAGTTTGTGAAAGGATATACAGTAAAACTTCCCTAAAGCGACCACGTTCCGTTCCAATAATTTAATTGTTGAAAAAAGGTAACAATTAATGTTACTAAAATTTATTTTTCACATTGAGAAAAAAATATAAAAATTTAAGTATCAAACAAAAGTTAATTACATAAGTTAATTACTGCAGAGTTTAAAACATGAATACATTGACGTTTGCTTTGATTTTATGGTTTTATCTTTTTTAACTTTTACTTCCAAGTACTTTTGAAATTCAGTAAATTAATGCATTTTTTTTTTTTTTTTTGGACGGGAACAAATAAGAACGATTTCATTAATTTATCTATTTCTTTGAGAGTTTCCTGACAGAATAGGGCAGGAGATTAGCTGTCATTCTTAATTTGTCATCAGAGTTAAATTCATTGCCTAAAGAGGCACAAAGGGGTTTAAACACTTAAAAATTACCGGAATAAAAAAAATCGAAACTTAGTTTAGAAGTTTGATTAATAATGCACTCTCCGGAATTATTTTTATAATAAAATCTTCTTCAAGCTGCCAGAAAAAAAAACGGAACATGTTTCATTTTCTTCAAAGAAATGGGTCCCTCATGGAGAAAGTTCAACTGGGATGGTCTCTGAATGGAGGTAAAATTAGTATTGAGCCTATGGTAATAAATTTTGTTCCATGAAAAAAATGATCGTTCAAGGAGGTGGTCACACAGGGAGGTTTCACTGTATTGTTGCCTACTATTGCATAGATGCCAATATCAGTTAATTATTCCGGAGTCTGATCCAAGACAATCAAGTTTAAAACCGGAAAGTTTTTATAAGAAATTGTGTCGTCTTTCAACATGGATTATTTATTAGATTCCATTTTAAAATTGTTTATTAAATAAAATTTCCGGTTGGAAACACGTTTGTCTTCGATCAGACTCCGGAATAATTAAGAGATGTTGGCATCTATGCTATTGCTGTACTTAAATCAAGCTAAAGTCTTACGAACAGTCCGAAGGCTCTTCAACAACTGTGCGAACATTCTTTCAAATTGCTAATTATGCAATAAAATTAGATTTCGATATTGATTTAATTCCAAACCACCGCCCCCTGAATCCAAAAGCTGTCAGATGTCATAAAATTGTAGCCTCTCTTATCAACTTGGTGCATAGTTAATTAGATGTACCGTACAACTTAATTACATTTTACTATTAAGCATTTTACCTCATATTTTTCCGGTATTAATATTATTTTTTTAATAAAAAAAGAATAAAGTATTTTCCTTTAGCCGTACATTTCCAGTTTCTCATATACAGATCCTAATGAACCAATGCAGTATATTGATGTTCGTTACAAAAGTCTTCTGGCTTTTGTTAATCATCTATCGATGTTGATCAATCGATTTAAACAGAATGCGTAGACCTTCAACAAATAAAGAACAATTAAGCGTTCCGAGCCATTTTTGCAACATCTAAGAGAAACCGCATACTTTTGCATACACCTAGGAAGGACAGAGTATGTTATTTTCATTGCTTTTTTTTCGGAATAATTAACAGAGTAATTAACAGAATAATTCTTTAGAGATCAGCGTTGTGTTTGGGCTTTGAAAACGCCTCAGTCTGTGAAAGAACATTTTAATTATTGCCTGAATTGGAACTGCGTATATTATGAATTTTTTAAAGTAAACTTTATTATTTTCAAACTTCGCATAATTAGATAATGTATGTTTGACCATAAGTAATGAATTCTGAATGATGTTTCTTTATTACCATTTGAATTAAACTTGCGGGTCACAGCAAATTTTCACGCCAAATCAATAAATAAAGAAAAATGTGTGGACGTTGATTTTTTTCTCTTTTAATATGCTTATTAAACATATGGAATATATGAAGTTTAACATTTTTCGGCCTTTTCTATTACCTTTCAAAAATATTCAAATTGCACGAAAATTTCTGGGCTTTGTTATTAAAAAACTAGGTAAGATGTTTTCCATGTTTTTAATAAACGCGAAATATCTTTCAGAATATACTGTCAAAGTTAGTGTTTTGAACCAAATTCTTGACGCGGCAGTTCGAGAAATGCGAAAAACATCTTGATGTGATAAGAATCGCTTATAACTCGAGAAGTTATTTATTTGACAAAAAATGGAAAACTAGTTTTGATTATAAATCGTTTCAGCAGTCAGGCCTGTACTTTTTATCCTTTTACGTGGTGCCTGCCTACGTACGGAGCAATTTTTTCCAAAAAAGCTATTTAATTATTTTTTAAACTTATTTTTACTAAGATTGGGACTAGAAAATGTGAAAAAAAAATAAAAAATATTTCATTTATTGAAAAAAGTTTGGTAAATATTTATAGTAAAATTTTGTGAAATTTGGCCCGAAACGCAAAACGCTCTAAATGAAATTCTACTGTATGTATCTTAATTTCCTTTTTATACATCATATTTATGACATTGGTGAAGGCAATGAACTAAAATCTAAGAGATGCTTTAAGTATTTCAAAACTTATAGCATATCGCACCTGTTTACATGTTAATATTCATAAAATTCATCGATGTCATTCCACAAAAACATCCATAAAACAAAAAATATTTATTCTAAATTTAAATCTTTAGTTCATTGCCTTCACAATAGTGTAAATAACATATATTTTAAATTTCATAGTGATATTCCGATAACTTTTAGAGAAATCATGTTTTGCGTATGGAATTTTCACAGAAAATTACATTTTCCAAAAAATGCATTTAAAGCTTAGATTTATGTTTTACTACAAGAATTTACAGTAATATACATCTAAATTTCATGGAGCATATTATTTACATTTCTTATTATTAAACAAATGCATCCAAAATCGCGAAATTTCTCCAAACATACGACCCTTTAAAAGCAATTTAAAAATTTAAAAATTTTAAATTTTAAAGCCCTTTAAACAGCACTTTCGGTTTGAGTGACAGCTGTTGAGTAGTTTTAAAACCCCTATAACTCCGGATCTATTTATCGTACAATAAAAACAAATACAGCTTTGGAAAGGTAAAGAGTTGGTCTTTAATAAAATAAAATAAAATAAATTTGATAATTTTGGTCGAAAATTGCATTTTCAACGTAGTCAGATACCTTAAAAGCGAGTCAGAAAATGTGTCAGAAAGTTTGACGTTATTGAGCAGGGGGTCTGAGGGGCTTTAAATAAATAAATAGTGTACTGAACTTGTACTAAAATGTTATAAATGCCCAACTCCTGGGAATAAGGATTTGGACACTGTTTCGAGAAGTAGAAAGTACAAATTACATCCAGTATTAAAAGATTTCTTTTATTTTTAAAAATACCCTTTAAAATATTTCCAAATATTCAATGCATCGCCCTGCTAAATAAATAAATAATTAAAGAGAGAGCAAAAGTAAATAAGGAGACACATAACTTTCAATTTAGAAAAAAAATCTTCCCGCAAAAATAATATAAGAGTCATTTTTACAAAAATGAATTGATGGTTTATGCACAAACAGCCATATAGCGACTTTTTTTTTAAAAAGCAAATAAATAGGAGATTGTTTTCAGTTTCTTGAATTTTTCTTTGACTTGTGGCATTGTGGTATGAAATTATGTAACAATAATGGATCAAATAACTTTCAATTTCGAAAAAATCTTTCCATAAAAATAATATATGAGTTGTTTTAATAAAAATGAATTGATGGTAAATGCACAGACAGCCGTAGAATGACTTTGTTAAAAACAAATAAATGAGGGAATGTTTTCAGTTTCTTGTTCTTTTCTTTGGCTTGCACCATTGTGTTATGAAATCATGTAACAATAACGGATCAGATAACTTTCAATTTCGAAAAAATCTTTCCATAAAAATAATATAAGAGCTGTTTTAACAAAAATGAATTGACGGTAAATGTTACAGACAACCATAGAGCGACTTTGTTAAAAGCAAATAAGTAGGAGAAGGTTTTCAGTTTCTTGTTCTTTTCTTTGGCTTGTACCACTGTGGTATGAAATTATGTAACAATAATGGATCAAATAAATTTCAATTTCGAAAAAATCTTTCTACAAAAATAATATAAGATCTGTTTTAACAAAAATGAATTGGTGGTAAATGTACAAGCAACCATAGAGCGGCTTTATTAAAAGCAAATAAATAAGGGAATGTTTTCAGTTTCTTGAATTTTTCTTTGGCTTGTGCCATTATGGCATGAAATCATGTAACAATAATGGATCAGATAACTTTCAGTTTCAAAAAAGTCTTTCCATAAAAATAATATAAAAGCCGTTTTAACAAGAATGAATTGATGGTAAATGTTACAGACAACCATAGAGTGACTTTGTTAAAAGCAAATAAATAGGAGAATGTTTTCAGTTTCTTGTTCTTTCCTTTGGCTTGTACCATTGTGGTATGAAATTATGTAAAATAATGGATCAGATAACTTTCAATTTCGAAAAATTTTTTCCATAAAAATAATATAAAGTGCTGTTTAAACAAAAATGAATTGATAGTAAATGCACAGACAGCCGTAGAACGACTTTGTTAAAAGCAAATAAATGAGGGACTGTTTTCAGTTTCTTGTTCTTTCCTTTGGCTTGTGACATTGTGGTACGAAATAATGTAACAATAATGGGTCAGATAACTTTCAATTTCGAAAAAATCTTTCCATGAAAAAAAGATAAGAGCTGTTTTAACAAAAAGGAGTTGATGGTAAATGAACAAATACCCATAGACCGACTTTGTTCAAAATCAAATAAATAAAAGAATGTTTTCAGTTTGCTGAATTTTTCTTTGGCTTCCGCCATTGTGGTATAAAATTATGTAACAATAATGGGGGGGGGGGGGGGGGGGATAACTTTCAATTTAGAAAAGATTTTCCCATATAAATAACATAAGAGCTATTTTAACAAAAATGAACTTATGGTAAATGCACAAAAAGTCATAGAGTGACCTTTTTAAAAGCAAATAAATACTAGAATATTTTCATTTTTTGAATTTTTCTTTAGCTTGTACTTTGGCTCGTACATTGCGGCATGAAATTATGTAACTGATTTTCTTTGTGTATTGTAATTTCTTTAGATTACACACTCTTTAGATCTCTTTAGATTTCCCGACATTTAATACCACTAATTTACAAATTTTAATAACATTGCTTAATTTCAAGAATAATATATCATATAGCTTTCCTTCAAAGACTTTATAAAAAAGTATTGCAAGATTTATTCTGAAAATGCGAGTTCTGAAAATTTTACTGTAATGTATTTTTAATGTTGTAAAAAAGTCCATTTTCAATTCGTTAATTATTAACATTAAAATGTAAATATTTCTTGTGTTTTGTTAGTTTTTTGTTCATCAAAACCTGACACCCGGAAAAATACTTTGAATCTTATTTCATAAATGAAAGATGAAAAAAAAAAAAAAAAACATCCTGTATTAAAAGGTGTCTTTTAATAAAAAACTGTCTTCACAATATTTCAAATGCATATCTTTACTGCTAAAGGAAAGAAGAAAGAAAGAAAGAAAGAAAAAGAAAAACGAAATTAAATAATCTGACACGCAATTTTCAGTTACTGAAATTGCTAAAAAAAGAGAGTGTTTTATAGGGAATGAATTGCGGTTAAATGCACAAAGACCTCTTGAGTGACTTTATTGAAAGGAAATAAAAAAATGTTTTCAGCTTCTTGATTTTTTTTTTTTTGTGTGTGTGTGTGTGTGTTACGCTGTGGTGTAAATTGATGAAATTTATTGAGAAGCATATTGTTTGCGCATCATAATTTTGTGTTGAATAAAAAGTATCATCACATAGTAATCAAAAAAGTATTCTTAAGTTTTCTTAATGCAAAAATCATTACTGTATCAAGAGTCCTTATGTCGGAAACTCAACAAATTCTCAGAACATTTTACATTATTGATAATCTTTCGTCGCTTTCTTTTTTTAAAAACGCATCAAAATACGACGCCCGGAAAGAATGCTTAAGTATTATTCCATAAAAAAAAAGAACAAAAAAAAATTCATTTTACATTAAAAGTTTTCTTTTATTGAAGAAAACTCTTCTTTGCAACATTCCAAATTCTTATCTTCACCGATGGAAAAAAAAAAGGGAAAAAATCTAAATAATATGAGAGATAATATTCAGTTAAAAAAATTGCTTCGAACTGTAAAAGCTGTTTAGTCGGAAATGAATTGCTGTTAAATACACATAGGAAATAAGTAAATGTTTTCAATTTCTTGAATTTTTTTTTTTTTTTTTTTTCGTTTTTTGCCACTTTGGCATGAAATGATAAAATTGATGTATTTTTTGCGGAAATTATTTTTGTTTAAGATAAACAACCGTTAGAGTAATTTAGAAAGTATGCATCAATAACATTTGCTTATTCAGAAATCAATAATATTTCATATATTCTTAGTTAAAAACTGGACGAATAATTACTGCGAAATTTACGTAAATAATAAAAGTTCTAGAAATTTTATTGGAGAGTGAAAACCGCTTATAACGAAGCTGAACGTGGCTTGAAAAATATTTACTATACACGGACTTCATTAACATTAAGAATATTGTTAAGGAATTTAGGTATATCTTAGTTATCGGAGCGCTATTTACTTATAAATTGTGTAAATTAATGTATAGTGCTGAAAGGATTTAATTTGAATAATTATTTTTATTATTCATATTATATTTCCTTAGTACTTCTACTTACAGAAAATCCCCGTTACACTCATAATGTTACATGAAAAGGGAGTGTTGAATACTTCGAGAATAAAAGTCAATACGGTTTTACACGATTGCTGAAAGTTATAAAAAAAAATCATAACTGTTATCTCTATAAGTATAACATGGAAAAAATGGATATAGTATAATGTATATATATATATGGGAAGAAAAAGAATTAGCACCATTTGTTATTATAACGTTTAGAAAGTAGAAACGATATTTTTAGAAAAAATAAACAGTAAATTTGTTTCTTTATTTAAATACAGTAAACTCCCGACTATCCGGCTCGCGACTATCCGTCCCCCCGTACTATCCGGCTTAGTGAAAAAAATGAGGAATGTTGCAAGCGGCCGAGAAAGTACCCACTAATCATTTATACCGGCTATAGAAAAATATTTGAAAGGCAACAATTTGTCGAGAAAAGCTCTGCTAATTCTTGACAAAGCACCTTCGCATCCGTACATTAATGAACTCGGAGATGGAGACTTCAAAGCTGAATTTTTACCTCCCAATGTCACTCTTGAAATGATATAAAAAAAGTATCGCCGGTGTCTTCACCGTTCGTTGACAACAGCGATTGATACTAATGAAGACTACATAACCACTCTGTAAAAGATTGACATGCTAGCTAGATGTCATAAGTTTGGTGGCAGAATAAATTCCAAACATGGTGATTGGAAAGTCTTGGAAGAGTCTTTTGGACCATAAAGGTGGACATAAACCCGTGTAAGAAACTGAAATGGACGATGAGAACGATAAACTTCTTTCGTTGCTGAAAAATATACCGGCTTCTGGCGATGTCAATGCATTCCTGAATGAATGGTAAACGACGAAGTTAATGAATTAACTGATAAAGATATTGTAGAAATAGTAACACATGGAGAAGTAACAGAGGAAAAAGAGGAGGAGGATGGCAGGAAAAATCTGGTCCCACTTTTGGAAGGATTCAAGTTGATTGTGGCAGCACTGCAGTGCATTAGTCAGTAGGAAGAAGCGACGCCGGCTGATATCATCTGCTTCCGTAAAAGGAGGGACATTGCGTCGCGGAAGAGGGATAACAGGGAGAAGCAGTCATTTATTAAGGACGTTTTCAAAAATTAAAAACTGTAAGTTTTGACTCCTTTATCTTATGCGAAACTTTTCATATTTGTGCAATCATTTATTAATAAACAGTAAAATGAGATTTACTCATTTTTTTAGGAAATAGGCTTCCGTTTTATGTTAATGTTATGCTTATTTTGAAACTGTATGTATTGTATATAAAAATTTTATCTTGAAATGTGTAACATATGTTTTTAATATCATGGCGTGGGGAGAGCGGAAAGTAAGTAAATATTTATAGAACTCCGTCCTATCAGGCTTTTTTGTTATCCGGCCTACCCTTAGGCCACATTAGGCCGGATAGTCGGGAGTTTACTGTACAGTGTGAATGTTGAAAAAACTGCTGAGCTAGGATCGATCTCCTAGGTAATATTGTTTTAAGTGCATACGGGTTAATCTTTCGTAATGAAGCTGTACCCGACAGATGTAGATGTAAAAAAAAAAAAAAAAAAAAAAAAAAAAAAAAAAAAAAACGTGTTATAATGCAATTTTGAAAACCGTAAAATATCAATAAACTGGCTCACATAGTTTTCAAATAAATTGCATTTGATAGCGTCTTTTTCCCCTATTCGGTAGCGTAAAATAAAAAATTATACGATGGTAATAAGTATTTAAATTTTCAAAATAAGTAAAATGATCTGCTTAAACCGTTGCCATCGTGACTCTGATGTTAGCATTACTGACGAATATCTTATTGCTTTATAATATAGATTTTCAAGCATGATTTTTTTTTTAAATCTCCGTATAACCTAATTACGGAAGATCACGTTTGCACATAAAACAAATAATGTAAATAATTTAGCATTTATTTGTTTCCGCGTAGTATTTCATAACTAAATTGTCAAAACGAAATTTAAACTTTATAAAATAAATGAATAAAATTCGAATTTAATAGAAATGCCACTACGTGCTTAACCCTTTACGCCCCTACGGTACTTTAAGGTACCATAAAAATAACTTGTTATAAAATTAATTTAATAAATCGAATAGTAGTAATACAGTTTAGAATGAGTTATAGATGCTTTATTTTATCTTGTTCAAAAAGCATTATTGGTTGCACAAAACAAAAATATTTTTAAGAGGACCGGGAAAGCCCTATTTCCGCCATGTTAAATTCACCAACTTTATGTACCTTTTTCTCAGAAATGGTGAAAGATAGAGGTCTAGATTTTTTAGAGTAGTTAGAATAACATGATTTACGTATTTTAACAGACCATTTTTTTTTTCTAAGAAAAACTCAAAATTAATTATTAATTATTTATTGAAAGTCATTTTTAAATTAGCATTTTTGGTAAGATTTCACTGCCTAAAATAAATAATTCTCAACAAATCATTAAATCCCTATGTTAAAGTATACAATATATCATAATATAAGTATTAAAAAACAGTCTGAGTTCTTAAGTTTAATAGATATTGAAAAAAAGGAGCATAAACATGGAAAATCCACGTTTTAAGAAAAAGTCACTTAAAGATTTAAATGGACATTAAGCTGTGAAGTACTCTTAGAAAGAATGAATAAGTTCAACACATATTTTTTTATATATATAAATATGTGTGACACATCGTTGGAAATATAAAAGTTTAAACTTTTTAATGATAAAAAAAAAAGTAAAAATCGATTTTTTGGTTGGATTTTGCTTTCCCGGTCCCCTTAAAAGGATGATTTCTTTATTTCTATTGTAAGAGTTGTTGTGCATTTCCTAATTCTAAAAAGTACTAAAAAAAAAATTAAATAAAAGATTTGAGTGGAGTTATAAATATTGCAAAAAATCCCTACAAATTCAAATTTAATTAATTAATTTTAATTGACAAAATCCTTCTAAAATTTATTAAATGATTGCGTAAATCTTCTTATGTAGTTTCAAAAATTCGCGTAAAATGCTTTAGAAGATGAAATTTTCTTGAATTCATATCTTGAGACATAAAGGGTTAAACTATGAAATAATCGGAATCACAAAGGTTTGGAATCACAAATAGTGAAATGTTTCTGGATTGACATTTCGCATGCAACTAGTCTGAAAGTACCAAAAATGTTTTGATGTAGTTGATGGGCAATCTTAAAAAATATACTTAATATAAAAATTATCTATTAGTTTTTTTTTTATTAAAAAAGATTGTCATCCATTTTCTGTTATATCGATTAGTATATCGATCTTTAAAGTTTACCTTTCAACAATTTTTTTTTTTTTTTTTCTTTGATGTGGCTCAAATGATGAATTCATTGCATTTCAATGTTCAACTAAAAGTAAATTTTGAAAAAAAAAAAAAAAAAAAAAAAAAAAAAACTGCACATTTAATTAAATTTTTTAAAAAGTTTAAGAAAATTTGAATTTTTAAAAATGCCTACTACTTTTTTAAATATTAATATTCTCGCCCAATTATACTTTTTTTTAAAGATTTTTAAATGTGTATTACACAAGATTGCGCATGGATTTTTTGTTACATCTAATATTACATCTAATATAATTTTTTTACTGACATATGCAATGTAGTTTAAAACGATGAAATGTAACTCATCTTTATATACTTTTATTATTATTTTTTTTAAATAATAATAACCTGAAGACTAATTCCATGCGCAGATTTATCACATGTATATAATAAATACATGCACAAAAAAATTAAAATCTTTATCTCAAATACAGAAAAAACCTTAGCATTTTTAAAACATGAAAGTGAAGAAAATATGTACAGTCGTGGAAAAAAAAAAAAGTAAACACCCCCTACTAACTCCTCAACAAATTATCGTAGAAGAAAGTTACTGGTACCGAACGATTGGAAATAAAGTCTACTTTTAAATGCTTAGGGGGCATCTACATATTAAAACGAACCATAAATTTGTTTGTTTTTCAAAAGCAGTACACAATTCTGACAGCATAAATGAACTCTACACCCTTCAATTAGCCAAAAAACGAATTTTTATGCAATTCCTACCATAAGTTTCCGAGAAATTAATTATTTTAAAACGAGCGTATTTTAAGGGCTGTATCCAAATTGAAGTTCGGTACTCGATTGTTAACCGAGAGAGCCTCCTTCTTGATCAAGGCACCACTCAAGCAGTCAATGAAGCCGGTTGGATTACAAGACAGCAGAAGAAATTTCAAAATATCTACTCACTTCTATCATAGACGGCCCCTTAAACCATCATTTTGCCGTTTTTTAAGCATAACTTGAAAACTGCTTAGAAGAAAAATGTGAAATTTAGGATTTCCATAAAGCAGGACTTAATAAATCTAAATCCATCAAAAAAATTGTAGGTTGCAATTCATATTTTTTTTTAAATATTTATTTCATAATTCATAATTCATATCATAAAATTATAAAAATTGCAAAATCAGCGTATTTATGTTTGGGAATTTTAGTACTATTGCCACACAAAAAATTACCACATTAGGAGTATAATTTCAGGAGATATTAATGAAAATATGAAAATGTAATTTAACATTAGAAGCACTAAATTTTGAATGTTTATAATTAAAAAACTTATCATTCAAATGAGTTGAAATTTGGTGTCTAAGGCATAGTTTGAACCGAAGATTTGAAATATCTCGTTAACATTGGGTATTGCCATTGAAAAAAATGAAGTTTGGATTCGATTTAATATGTAGATGGCCCCTAAGCAAATTTTCTATACATCATTTAAAAGTAGACTTTATTTCGTTCGGTACCAGTAACTTTCGTTTACGATAAATTGTTGAGGAGTTAGTAGGGGGTGTTTACTTTTTTGTTCCACGACTGTACATGGAGAAAAAGCCATTTAAAGTTTTTATTTGTGTGGGGAACTGCGTTGGGTGTATTAATAAAATTTACAATATCTCACGATATAATTGCCGTATGGGTAAAAATGAGGTGTCAAAATAGTCACAATTAAACAGACTTTCATTTAGTATTTTAAAACAAAAATCGATTTTTTGTTCAAATTTTAGGAAAACTGTCCCCTTAATCCTGGTAGCAAGGCTTGGATTGCGAGGAAATAAATATGGAAAACTTAGGTCAAATTGGCAAAGTTACCGCATTTGGCGATTGGTTGCAGATGCTTAGTGAGAGATTTTCTTTTTTTTCACCTTTTTGACATAAAAAAAAATAAAACGTTTTCCATCGTAAAATTGCAAAATGGCTGAACTAATTGTTTTGAATCCTTATATAGTATAAGAGGTTCTGCTCTCGAAGCTGGTAGACGGGAGGTGCTGGGTTCGAACCCAATCGTGCCCGTCGGCCTAATCGTTCGGAGTTTTCGTGGTTTTCTTCGAACCGTGGATTTCCATGCGTTAATACGGATTAGGTTCCCTTAGAAAGACCTCCACGGAAGGCACTCTCCCTAGGGCCTGTATCCCTCGTGTAGATAATTGGCCGTCAACAATCAACCCAACCCTTATATAGTATAGATAGATTAAGGGGAGACATAAGTGAAAAAAAAAAACTAATTTATTTTTTTTATTGGTTTAAAAAATTCTTTGAACCTTCCTGAAATTATTGGTATGCCCGTTTTTTTTTTTGTTTTTTTTTCTGAGCATTAGAAATAATTGTAAAAATTCAAGGGAAGACAAGGCTGGGACGCCACGCCCACTCACATTAAATGAAATTAGGGCAGGCATAGTTTTTAATTCAAATGCATACGTTTTAAAAGAAGAGAAAGTAAGAACAATTTTTTTTTTTTTTTTTTTTTTTTTTTTTTTTTTTTTTAAATTCACGCTTGTTCAAATACGCCAATTAAATATAGACCGATTACATCGAAAGTTTTATGGAACAGGAAATATGCTATTTTTTTATCCCATGTAAATATGCAATCTATATAGCTACATTTTATGGCACAAACTTGTGTATGAGAAACATTGATGTCAAAACGATGCTGTTACAATCGTTAAAACAAAACAATATCGTTACAACTGTTTGACAGTTCCAACAATAGAATTAAAAATGCATCAAACCACATTCGCTAAAATAAGTTAACTGTAGCTATAGAAGAAATAAATCATGGAACTATTTTTGAACTTAAATGTTTAGTCATATAGTTAAGAACACACACACACGCATGCACGTGCCAACATTTGCATGCTATTTAAAACAAAAAGGTGGACACTATTAAATTTGTCAAGTCTTATTTACTAAAATATATGTCAGCTAGCGGAAAAAAATCCTTCAGGGAAATTTACTCTTTTGCATTTAAAACAACTTAAATAAGACAACATTTGTAAATTTCATATTAATAATAGATTAATAAAATAAAATAGATAATAAAATAATTTCAGTGTAATATTACATAATTAAATTTTGAAATGAGATCAAAATTTTACAAATAAATAAACAACTATAACATGAATGTAACAAATATGTAATTAAACTGGCTGGATATAATATTTATATCCAGCTATACGTATAATATACGTATAGATATTCATATATATATATATATATATTTATTTATTTATTTATATATATTTATATAATTTTAGTAATTGGAAATAGATGATGAATTGTAATTATATAATGGTTATATATATATATTATTGTTATAAAAATTCAAGGCATTTCTTTAAATTAAGTATACTTTCTAAGATTGTTCACATGCTATTATTTCATTAAACCGCTTAAACACTGAAGTAATCAGAATAAAAAAAATGACTATAAATAGTGGAATATTTTGCGATTAAAAGCTAGCATGCGGCAAATACGAAAATACTAAATACTTGATGTAGTTGATAAGCGATCTTTACCTATGAAAATATACTAACTTAAAAAAAAAATCTATACGATATTTCAATAAAAAGCGATTTCCAATAACGTTCTCTACATATTGTGTATCATATCGGGCATCTTTAACCCAGGTATCCCGGGTTGGATGAGCTTGCTTACCTAAATTCTATTCGCAACAAACTTACTGAGTCAATTTTCTCTCATTCGAACCTTCGGAATCGCTGCAATCTTTACATGAATCATCCCTATTTTATACAAAAGAAAGATATGAAGATTTTGATAATACAGGGTGTTCATTAACACGTTCACGCCGGCGCGATGCTTCACACTTGGCTGTCTCAGAGTTGTCAAGTCTCCGGCTTTTTGCACATCACTGTTATTTTAGAGAAAATGTTGTTCCTTTAAATTGCCAAATAGTTCTAATTAAATAAAACAACATTTTCTGTATTAAAATACTGGCATCCAAAAAGCCGGAGACTTGGCAGCTTTGAGACAGTCGAGTGTGACCCATCACGCCGGCGTGAACGTGTTAAAGAGTGTTCCAACTATAAATTTTAATAGTATCAATTGTAAGCATCGTAGAGTGTTGGTTTTAGGTTACAAATAAAATGTTAAATCAAACAGTTTTAAATAAGCGCATGCGCAAGTACTACTTTGTTACTGATTCATTTTCAGTGACACATACGCAACATGGTGACTCCTAAACGTAGAGCTTTATTGCTTTGCTGAAGATTTAAAAGCCGTTACAGCCATGAGATTTTTTTCCTTTGGGACTTTATAAAATGTCATATCTACGTTCCGCCGCTACCTAATGATTTGCCAGAATTGAGACCCAGAATTGAAGAGGCTATTAGTACTTCCATGGCTCCTAACTTGTTAACCGAAGTATGGGAAGAATTGAACTTTAAGTTGGATGTGTGCCGTATAACTAAAGGTGCACATATTGAAGGTGCACATTTGTAAGAAAAACTAGGTTAGTTTATCTTCAATTTCAAATTGATATATGATTTGTTGTAAATAGTCTAAATTAAACTGTTATAATATACCACTGAAACTGAGACATTCTTTTATGGATAATATTCTTATTGATGTTTCCTTCTATTTTTCAATTTAAACGCTTCATTTTTTTTCATTTAATTTAACAGATAAATATAAAATGTAAATATCCTTTTAGAAAGCTTGCCATAATGATAATATTCTGATGATTTCATTTAACATTTGATATTAAAACTTTTGTTTTACACTGATGTTTCTTCGGCATCAAACTGATCATAACGCTTTATAAGTTTGGTAAGTCAAGACAAAATAATTTTAAATGCCAATGCGCGTAAAATAAAGAGCGGTAAACAACTAGTTTGTGACTATCATCCTATCACCCGTAATCCTTTATGTACTAACAATTTTCAAAACGCACAATTGATATAAAAACCACTTTTTTCCAAGAAAAATAAGTAATAATAACTAATGAAGATTTTTCCACATTCCCGATTCAACTAAAATATAAATTTATTACTTTGATGAGAAAGATAATAGCGTTAATTTTTTATTTAAATGAACAGCATAATTCAGAAGTGAATTAGCGGCAGATTCTACTTCAAAATAAAACAATAGTACAATAATGGTTTCTTCAGAAAGAATGAACTACGTTAAATAGCGCAAATGTATGGTATACAAAAGAATGAACAACATTAAACAGCACAAATATATGTTTACAAAACACCTTTATTTTTCAACGCTGACCGCTATTTCGCCATTGACGGCGAGCTGTGAGGTGCGCTTCTCTGGCTCGCTATGTTTTAACCTTTATTTTTTAATTTTCGCGCTGATGATGGACCTTTAGACACTTTGAAACATTTTCTAGATAAACTTTTGTATACATACATTTGTGTTATTTAACGCATTTCATTCTTTTGTATACATACATTTGTGCTAATTAACGTTGCTCATTCTTTCTTAATATATTGGCATAAAGTACCATTCCCCCTTTTTATGAATAATGGTTTCTCACCATTATTGCTAGCTTATACCATGACACGATATTTTTCAAGCAATTGCAAACAATAAACTGACGCTTAAATATTTGAAGAGCTCAGATGGCTAGTGAAATCTACCGGAAGTAGAAAGCTGAAATTTTTTGTGAGGGTAGCCCAAAGTCTCCCCTGATGCACCTGAGGCTCAAATTTTTAAAATTCTAATAATTTGTTGGGCTATAAATTAAAAATCGCAACTCACTCTCACTGAAAACTCATTTGGGTCCTTGCGAAAGGGGAAAAAGCGTTAACGCACGTTTAGAAACCTTATTTACACATCGGGAGAAAATGAAGACAGAAAAGAAGGAATTTCGGGGGGGGGGGGCTATTTTGTCAGTATTTATTAACTTACATCGGCCAGATTGCTCAGTAAAGTTAAAAACGGAATACATATTCTGAAAGGTCGTACTCTTACGTCTCAAATGCCGCAATCAATAATAAAAATTGAAAACAAACGCAGTTAACCCTTTGAAAAACGTTTTCTCCGTTATTGCAACATCCTTCCAGGGTGCAATTTTAGAGGTACCGACAAACCATAAATATGGTCTTAAAGCTAAAACTATCTTCTAATTGATGTTGTAATCGGTTTAAAAAGATATGAATACTAAGCCTTTAAAATACATCGGCGAACTCAGGTAACTTCGCGCCTTATGGAGACAGTATTTTTATCTGCGTTAAAAGTATAACTAAACGGCCGTATTTTAACACAATCTTTTTACAGTATCTCAATAGACCATATTTACATCACGTAAAAAAAAATTTAAAACGTTCGGGCGGGTAGAAATATTTTTTACAAAATAAAATGTATGAAAATTTCGACGAAATCAGTAAAAACCTGAGTATTTCGTCGCGGTCTCACTCGCTTTTGGTACGCATAGACTCAAAAAATGAAATTACTCAGAAAATAAAATACCAAATAGCACATACTTTCAATTGAATATTTTTTTTTCGAGTTTTTCATTTAAAAATATAAATTCAGATAAAATGGAGTTGAAGATATAAAATCATACAAATATGAGGTTCATTTAAGGGTAATTCTTCATGGGCCCGGGTAACGCCGGATAGGTCAGCTAGTTTCCTGTAAAATACATTTTCTTTTTCTACACACTTTATGTTTAAACCATTTCATAAACAATAACGAATTAACTGCCGTATCGATGTATTAAATATCGGAGATATTTATTTTTCATTATATTTGGGAATAGATTAAATATTTTGCTTCAAATAAATAAATAATCTAAGGACTGTCACGAAGAGGCATACTTTAGAAACTTTCATAACTTTCTTATTCGGAAAAATTACTTTAATTTCAGGCAATTGCTATTATCGAAAGTTTGTCTTCCTTAATTCAGCCTCTCGTAACAGTTTGTTTTCTGTAATTCCGCGAACACCGTTACCATGTAAACAAACTTTATCTTCAATTAAATAAAGTTTTAATTTAAAAGGAGATAAAAGGGATTATTGATTTTCAGAGAATTTAGTAACAAAGACAACAAGAAAATAACCCTCTCGAATTTCCTTTCGGAGGAACACTCTAGAAAATAATTTCTTTTGTTTCACACTATTATACTCTTGAATTAGATATTTCATCGAAGTTTGAGAAAAGCATTATAATGATAACATAAATAATATTTAAATGGCGCAATGCGCTTTGATAAATTAGTTACAATGTAATGATGATAAATAAATCATAAAGTAACTGATGAACGCGAGCGAGGTTCTTACATTTCAATCTGATGTTATTTGCTGATAAGTACAGAGTTATAGAAAAAGGGGTCTCTAAATTCGAATAAAAAAAAAAACCAAGGTCTGAAAGATAAACCATTTATTTTTACACTGTTAAATTGGAAAAATCACTGAAAGCGATATGTATTCAAAACTGAGTAAAAAGTACTCAATTTTAAATACGTCACATACTCAAAATAGCTCCGATCCAAATGTACTCAAAATTGAGAAACACGTGTATGCTCATTTTTGATTCAATGGTTGTGTTCAAATATTGATCGTTTCTACCGGCTACCAGAACCTAGTAAAAATGTACGAACATTTATTTTCCGCTCAAAATTACTAACAAGAAGCGTTTAATTGAATATTTATTAAGAAAAATAGCAAGTTTATTATCAAGTTACCCAAATCTAATATTTTCATGACAAGAGTATTATTTGCAAGCACTTTTAAATTATTTTAAAATACTGTGCATAATTTAATATTTACATTAATAAATATCATTTATGCCGTCATGAATGAATTAAATCATTACAGAGTACAAAATTATCATTTTGTTTGCGTTTGATTACATGTGATGTTTCAAAATTGAGAAAGAATAGGTTCATTTTTAATCCAAACATATTCAATTCGATATGAGTACATTGATTCACTCATTTTTGAGTACTTATTTTTTTTTTCAGTGATCTGTGAGGTTTTTCTACATGAATTGGAAAATTCAATATGAGCTCCCCGTGTTGCATTGCATGGCCAGTCTGGATATTTTTTAATGTTCACATTTCCGGTTTCTTTAAACTGCTTACAACTTACAACCATCCTCAACCTTTTTTACTCGCGGCCTCAAACATACGCAGGACCCGATTAATCTCTGAAGGTATGGAAAACACAGTGTCTTTCAGGTTCCCTTTTCATTCGAGAAGAGCTTTCTAAATTCTACGTTTCCAGAAACTCACCGATGCTACAAATGTTATTCCAAAGAATGGCTTAGTTCAGTTCCCATATATTTCATTTAATAACTTTTTTATGTTCCCCTTACACAAAAATTGGATACAATCAAGAAAAATATGCAAAAATGATTTTGCATAACATTAGCAATAAAAATGTAAGTTGAATAAAAAAGTTGAATCCAACATATGTGCACAATATTAAAATATCAATATTTTGGAGTACTTCTTTCGATTTTGGTAGAAGTTTAAATTATTAATATTTTATGTTATGCATACAAGCCAATTTCAATAATATTCAAATTCTATATGTAAAATAAACACGCACCTAGCAATCTAACATTACAAATACATCCCAATAAATTCAATATATATTTTGTGGCCATCGATTTTCTCAATTTCGGGCCCCTTCCAAATTTCCTAAGTGAAGCACGTGCTTCTCGTGCCTATTCGGTAATCAGGGCCTGAACATACGCTTGCGATGCTTGACGGGCCCCAATATACTGATATACGAGGTATATCCACAAAGTAAGTTTCGTTTCTATTTCTATACGTAGCAGCGCTGCGATCGCAGTTCCGAGTATGCGCGGCAGTTACTCTGACTGAAGGAGAAGAAATGTACGCCATTTTCAGATCGCTGCTGCCGACGTGTTATTTGTAGTGCTTCTTTAGAATGTCAGCCTTAATTGAAAATGCTGCCGCTTGTGAAATCAGATCTGTGATTCGTTTTCTCAATGCAAAGAAATTTAAACCAAGTGAAATTTATCTGCAAATCTGCGAGGTTTACGGACAAAATGCTATGGGTGATTCAATGGTTAGAATATGGGTCAGACAGTTTAATGAAGGACCTGATCAAGTGCACGATGAAGAACTATGTGGACGACCGTCTTTGGTTACTGATGAACTGGTTCACGCAATTAAAGAAAAGATTAAGCAAAACCGTAAGTTTACAATTAGTGCTCTTGCTATGGAATTTCCGCAAATCTCACGATCACTAATTCATGAAATTGTTACTAAAAAACTGAAATTTCAAAAACTTTGCTCACGTTGGATACCCAAAATTCTTACTGAACAACACCAAAAACAACAGATGGGCAGTGCACTTCAGTTTTTGACCATCTCTTCTTACACCTCAAATCTATTCTTGGTGGTCAACACTTCACCGATGATGATGAGCTGAAAGAACATGTAACCACATGGTTGTAAACACAGGCGGCAACCTTCCATGAAGAAGGCATACAAAACCTTGTGGCACGCTACGACAAGTGCCTACAAAATTTCGGAAGCTATGTAGAAAAGTAGTTTCACAGTTCTAGATTTTTGTACAATAAATATTTTTTTCGCATCTGTACACGTTTTTTTTATATAACCAAACGGAACTTACTTTGTGGATATACCTCGTAATAATGTAAAAAGGGGGGTAATTAAAATCGATAAGAAAAATAATGCAACAAAGCTATATTTATAATATAATCAGTATTGCCCGTTTGGTGCGGAAGAAATGTTACCAAACAAATTTAACACAACTATTTCTAAACAATATGCTGCGAAGTAGATTTCTATTGCAAATGATGTAGAAATATGCCGCGAATTTTTTTCCTATTGATTAATAGAGGTATAAAACATTTTGCTGCTAATATTTTTAACAGCAAATACTTAACCCTAATAAGCAGTACTAGCTAAGTGTAAAATGTAATAATATATCTACTCATCATTTTCAAGTTCTAAATTTAAAAAAATCAGTCACTTTCTCAATGCATTTTTTTTTTAAATGTTGAAATGCATAATCGAAACTTAATTAATTTGGAATACTTTTTGAATAATTCTGAAGATTAAGAAGTATATGCACCACTATCGCACAAATAGAAAATGTAACAAATACAAATGTAAAAAAGAACTTTTGACTAAGGAAACTGCATTTGAAATGTGTTAAGATAATTTTAAATTAGTAATTACAAATAAAAACAAAGAAAATATATAAAAGAACAACGAAGTTCTTTAAAAATTTTTATGTACGTCTTAATTAATTTTACATATAGGGATTTTAAGGGGTCTCATGACTCTTAAAGATTCAAAATTTTTGAAATTTAAATTTTTTTAGATTTTAAACTCCTATCTTTTCTGAACATTTTGATATAATTATTTCCTTGAAATTCCCATTAGAATAGAAGTTATAGCTTTTAGAATTCTACCGACTCAGTAGTTGAAGCGGCATTTCCGAAATTTTGAAGTCAATTTTCTTCAAATGATGTTTTGGGGCATAACGCGTACGATATCTCAAAAACTTCTTAATATTTTTTTCATGAAATTTTCAAAACATATGTTTCATGTTAGTCGGTATAAATTGAACCTAAAATTTCCTTTTTATTGTTCAAAAAAATATTTTTAAGTCATTATACTGTTGAAATTTTGAAATTTTTGTATTAGCTAAATACAAGTTTGCAATAAAACTATAGAAATGCTTTAAATATAAATTTATTTAGGTTCAGGGTGATTATTACTATCTGAAGTATAAGTAGGCACCAAAATTTTCATTCAAGTTGCAAAATTTATTTTATAATCCTGCGCATAAGCTGTTACACCTATTTTCTGCTTGTCAAATGTCTGACAGTTTGGACCCCACTAATTCTGCATTTTGAAATCTTTTATATATATGAAATGAAAGAAACATACCTACATCTTTCATCCCAATAAAAATTATGTTTTAAAATCATATAAATTTTAAGATATTAAATGTTGAAAATGTTTTTTTTCCCATTTTCCCCAATTTTAAGAGTCCTGAGACCCCTTAATGATCACGTGTCTCCAGACGCACATAGAAGGTCGCCAGGTCGCAGGTTAACTATGGCTGGAACCAACGAAGCATGGTTTTGTTTTCATAGGTGGATCTTCTCCATACGTACGGCGAAAATCACATTCTACCATAATAACAGATTTAAACTCGAAGTGCCACCTTCAAATATTCCACAATTTCACGTCGGTTTCCTACCGATTAACTGCATATTTCGCGTGCAATTTATTTTTTAAATCAGGGGCACCCTTTTCGATGATCCTGTAGTTCTCATTAAACTTTAACTAGTAGCAATTTTTTTTTAACGAAATTTGAGTGTAGTTTGTCAAAAAGCCAATTCAAAAACCTTTCGTGTTACCTCATTGAACGACATACCATCGACGAACAAGGTATCGTACGAATGAGTATCAAGGCGATATCTCAAGCGATATAACTGAATTCAGATTTTTTAAGGGGACCGGGAAAGCAAAATTCAACCAAAAAATTGATTTTTACTTTTTTATATCATTAAATAGTTTAAACTTTTATCTTTCCAACGATATGTCACACATGTTTATATATATATATATAAATAAATGTTGAAATTATTCATTCTTTCATTTTTTGAATGTCCATTTAAATCTTTAATTGACTTTTTCTCAAAACTTGGATTTTTTATGTTTGTAATCCTTTTTTCCAGTATCTATTAAACTTAAGAACTCATATTTCTTTAATACTTAGATATGTTATATTGTATACTTTAAGACAGGGATTTAATGATTTGTTGGGAATTATTTATTTTAGGCAGTGAAATCTTACCAAAAAGGCTAATTTAAAAATGACTTTCAATAAATAATAATTAATTTTGAGTTTCACTTAGAAACAAAAAGGTCTGTTAAAATACGTAAATCATGTAATCTACTCTAAAAAATCTAGGCCTCTATATTTTACCATTTCTGATAAAAAGGTACATAAAGTTGGTAAATTTAACATGGCGGTGATAGGGCTTTCCCGGTCCCCTTAAGAACGCGGATATGATATTTAGGCAAGTGAATGACGCAGATTTATCAGGATTTTAAAAACCATAGATACGTTTGTGAACGTAATATACCTATTAAATTACTTTCGCCACTAAAATATAAATATATTTAACAGTTTGTATACATACTAATTAAAGAACGTTTCGCTATGTCTGTTTGTGTGTCTGCGATGGCTAGGAAAATCTATCACCCGTAGAAGTCTGAAAATTTGGATGAAAATAGTCCAAGGCAGTTCCCGATGCACTTGATGCGCACACTCTTAATTTTTTTTTTACCCGGGCCCCCTTTGACCTTTAACTTTTTATTCCCTAAATTGTTAATAATTTGTCCCCTTTTTATTTGATCTTCTTCGTTTTGGGGACACTTTCTCCATTTAGATGTTCCCTCTTTAAACATTCCAGTTAAGGCTCTGCCCCCTGGGGACCGGTATAAGGCCCCTTGAAGTTTTTGTGCGCTAAATTGTTAATAAATTGCCCCCTTTTAATATGATCTTCGCTTTTGGGGCCTTTTTTCCATTTACTTATTCCCCCGTTTCAACATTACGGTATGTCCCAAAGTTACTGTACCCGTTATTTGAGCATAAAGGAAGTAACAATTTTAATTTTTAATTTTTTTTATATAATTGTATATTTTGTAGCTTTGAGTGTTTATTCTGAGACGTGAAGGTTAAGACTAGGCTAAAACAGTATGTACCAGTTGAAGTTCACTTATATTATAATTATAATAAGGTAAATGTCCTTAAGTGGCTCTCTATTGATACATTTACCAAGCAAAAGAATGCAGCAAAGCTTCAAGTCTCTGAATACAAATATAATCCATTAAAAAAAGCCAAACGCTCATTAGATTTAGCATTTTTTTTTACCGACTGTCATAGGGAAAAAATAAAGTCAAAAAGTAGAAACTCGCGACTCGATTTTCTCTTTCATTTGAGCATAATTCATCGAAAAAAAAAAAAAAAAAAAAAAAAAAAAAAAACTTAGGGACTGTCCAGAAAGAAGTATCATGAATTTTGTTATGCTGGCACCAGTTTTTATTTTATTATTTTTTATTTTTTTCATTTAGTTTTTGTCTTTTTTTAACTAATGACATTTTCTCTGAGTGACTGCTCTGAAATGGAAAAAATGTGATCATTGTGACATTCTATTTGATAATAATGACAGTTGTAGCATATAAAGAAAAAATAGTTTATTCTCATAATAGTTTATCTCTAACTTTCATAATAATTCATAAATCTTTATAAATTTTAAAGATGATTTTAGAATTATTCATTGAAAATTTCTGTCATTTATAATTAATATACTTATAATCATGGGGGAATTTGTTTATAATTTCGTAAATATTGCTGTCTAGGCATTCGAACGAGTGATTTTTCTCGGTAATTCTTCGGGAATGAATAACTTTATGTCTGTATACATTTTTTAAATAAGTCCTGCAATATTTTTTAAGGAAATATTCATGTTGGAGATATGTAGCATATAGGAGATAACTACAGTTTTTCTCTTAATAGAATATTTTTTTTTTTTTTTTTTTTTGTCTCTTACATTCACAAAAATTCATAAATCTTTATAAATTTTAAAGATGATTTTAGAATTATTCATTGAAAATTTCTGTCATTTATAATTAATATACTTATAATCATGGGGGAATTTGTTTATAATTTCGTAAATATTGCTGTCTAGGCATTCGAACGAGTGATTTTTCTCGGTAATTCTTGGGGAATGAATAACTTTATGTCAGTATACATTTTTTAAATAAGTCCCGCAATATTTTTTAAGGAAATATTCATGTTGGAGATATGTAGCATATAGGAGATAACTACAGTTTTTCTCTTAATAGAATCTTTTTTTTTTTTTTTTTTTTGTCTCTTACATTCACAAAAATTCATAAATCTTTATAAAATTTAAATATGATTTTAGAAATTTCCATTGAGAATTTCTGTCGTTTATAATTAATATACTTATAATCATGGGGATGGGGAATTTGTTTATAATTTCGAAAACACTGCTGTTTATGCATTCAATCGAGTGATTTTTCACGGTAAATCTTCGGGAATGAATACATTTATGCCAGCATATTTTTAAAATAAGTCCCGCAATATATATATATATTATCAATACACAATCTATTTTAAAAAATGGCATGTATGAAAGCTCCTCTGAAATATTTATTGATCTGAACATGTATAAAAATATTGAAACGAATATTTACTACATAAATTATCGCATTGCTAACCAAGCGTAGTCACCAAGACATAGTGAAAAAATGTCAAAGTCGGGAATCGAACCCGGAACCCTTGGAACAGATTTATTTGTAATAGAGTTTTACGTTAGTAAAATCTAAAATCGATGAAATATCTAAAAAATTAAGACGTATGGAGCATTTTAACTGTCAGAAGTAGTTTTTTTTGTCAAAGCGTGTGTGATTTTTTTTTTTTTTTTTTTTTTTTTTTTTAAATTTGTGTGAAATAGAATAAAAAAAATAGTCGCCTGTGACAGCTCTGCATTTGGGAGGCACTTCACTTTCACCAGTGTTTTGGGCTTAGTGTTCTTTCATTTCTGTTTTTATTTGTATTTATTTCTGTTTTTATTTATGTCTTCTGACTTTTTAAATTAATGAGACTTTTCAGTGCTCGATTCCGGTGAAATAAAACAAAATAGTGTATAACTAACTTATTATACATTTTTCATATTGTTTGATAATAATGGCAATTGTTCGGCGCGAAATATTGAAAGTTATTTGTATCAATATTATACGGTGATAATTGTATTATCTCTAACCTTCATGAAAGTTTATAAATTTTTATTTAATTTGAATCGATTTTTTGAATTGACCATAGAGAATTTCTATTATATACAATAGATATAATCGGTGAAATTTTCTAATAATTTTGAAAATATTATTATCTAATGCACTCGAATGAGTCTTTTCTTACCCATTTGACTCACACGTTAGCTTACATTTAGGTAATTGTATTGCAGTTGTTTATACCATTAATAACTGACATCGCATCTCCTTTTTACTTTATTCTTTTTTAAGGGCATTCGTAATTATATAAATACGTAGCACCTATAGTCGTCGTTCAGTCCGTCTGTCCGCATATAACAGAGCAAAAGCTACCCAACTGAATGGTCTGAAATTTTAAATACTTGCAAAATTTTGTCGAGTCATTTCGAATTTTATGAAAATCGGATGTGTAGTTTAATTATAGGGCCAGTCAAAAGTTTTCCGTTACATTACGGCCAATGGAAATAAATTATTGCAAGTGTATTTTAATGATGTTACAGTCTTCCGAATGGTGTGAAATTTTAAATATATAATTGTTGCATAATTCTGTTGAGTCCTTTCAAATTTCATGAAAATAGGATGTACATAGTTTAATTACAGGGACTGTCAAAAGTTTTCCGTTACATTATGGCACATGGGAAAAAATTATTTCAAGTGCATTTTAATGATTTTATAGCCTTTCGAACAGAATGAAATTGATAGGCACTTAAGTGCCCTAAAATGTACATTCAGTACAATATGCGATGCAAAAAAATATTTATAAAACTAGTTATAGTACGAACGCACTTCATTTGCTACGTTTGATGAGTAATTTCCAACTTGTTATTATCTGTCAAACTTGGCTAATGTTACTTTGCTAGCCCGTGGCACATGGTGTCCTTTTGAATCCGTTTGAATCTACGACAATTTTTTCTGCTTGGTGAGCTGTGTTTGTTATTATTAATTTTAATAATCTGTCTTTTTTAGTTGCATTTTCATTTAGTTCTTAATGTATTTCAATCATCCTGTGTTTTTTACACTTTCGAACAAAGTTGAAAAGTGTTTATGAATTCGGTTTGTCCGTCCGTTTGTCTGTCCACACTCTAACTCGCGTAAATATACCCGGACTTTCGTGCAATTAATATATATTTATGATGTTTACCATGGAATGTTCGATATTCAATATGAAATGCGTAGCATTAGTAGTTCATGTACAGGGGGATTCAAAAGAATTCCGTTATATTGTGGTCAATGGAGAAAAATCGTTTGCAGAGTATTTGAATGACTTTTTTATTTTATTTTATTTATTTTTTACTTTTACGGACTTACTTTTAAGTTTCTTTCTCTCCTACACTAAAATATGACCCTGATGAAGGCCACAGAGGGGCTGAAACTTGTTGGTTTTTAAACTTTTTAAAACTTTTATTTAATGTTTTAAAAGTGTTTATATGTAGTATACGTCTTTTAGTAAAAAATTTTTTAATTATTTTTGTGCTTTTAGTTTCAAGACGTAATAGTTCTTCAATTTATTTATTTTAATGACGTTATGCTATTTCAAATGTATTGAAATTGATAGAAATCACTGAATTTGACAACAAGATTATTACTATTTGACATTCATAGCATTTGTTGTTCATTTACAGGGACACACAAAAGAAATCGGTTACAAATACTGTCTTTGAGTAATAATTGCTGGAAAAGCGTTTTTAATTTCGGTAGGCGCTTTTAAATTGAACTAATTTTTTTCACGTTACACGTTGTGTATGAATTCTATACTTCGTATACAGGGCTCCACAAAAAAATTTACGTACCTTTCTTCTTATTAGTGAAAATTGCTGAAGGGGAATTTTCAACTGAGGTATGTATTTCCTAACTGAACTAAATTTCTAGATGCATGTAGTCAATCGATACAAATCTAATATATCATATACAGGTATACTGTAGACCATGATCTGTAGCGAAACATTTTATTATCATATTGTGTTTTTTTAAGTACCAATCGTTGGTAATCCAGGTTCGTAGGTCCTTGAATATTAAAGATATGAACGAAAAGAATAACTCTGCAAATTTGAAGATAGGATGGCTTTATTGGATATAGACATGAAAGATGTAAGTGCCAGAGAGTGACCCTTTTAGTCAGCTGTTAACAGTACGATGTACAGAGAAGGAATGAATAATTTGTCAGATATCGTTGCCAATGTGTCGAGCCAAAATCTTGGTACCCTGGACCATTATAACCCCAAAGATATATCACTTAATGGAACTTTGAATTAAAAACTAGCCAAAAGGACCGTTGATTGGCGTTTTAACATTTCAACGTACAAATACCAATGCCAAAGCTAAATAATGGGAAATATGCATTTAGAATCAGCAATGCAGATGCCGCGGTTAACGAATATATAAGAAAAGATATTCTTTGACCATATGCTCGAACAGTTAATGATTTTAGGATGAGAAGAAAGATTTGTTTTTGATTTACTTTATTAACGGTTTTGGGTGAACTTGGGGAAACTTAAATAACTGAAAACTTAAAGTGCAAAAGAGAAGAAGAAATAGATATATTCTTTTTAGAAAGGAGATCTAGTTTTGATTCAGTTTATAATTATGAAAGGAGAAATTAAATTTTAAAATGGGGAATTTAATTTTACAAAGGAGATAAATAATGATGTGTGATGATATGTTATTTTCAACATCACAACAGGGCTGCTCAAAAATTCGGATAATTTTCCAATTGTAAATAGGAATTGCTGAAATTGAGTTTTGAAATGTGTTATGCGTTTCCAAATGGTTCAGTTAGACATCCTATTCCAACTTATCAAACGGTGAGGTTTTCTTACATTATTTTCAAAGCGTTGGAAAGGGTTTTATAATCTTTGCTTCACGCATGATTTTTTTCATCCTTGTTTCGATATGTTATAAGGAGCTTAACGTTATCGTTTTAGGCCTTATGCCCACAATATTCGATAAACTAACATATATTTCATATAATTTGCGGATATGAGGCTCTTCTGACGATTCCATATCACGGTCATAGTTTTTTATTTTTTTACTTTCACCCCTCGTCTAATACATTTTTATCTTCTATTTTTATATTTATTTTTATAAACGGGATTTAATTTTTATTATATATACAGTAAACTCCCGACTATCCGGCTCTCGACTATCCGGCCCTCCGTACTATCCGGCCTATTAAAAAAATGAGGAATGTTGCAAGCGGCCAAGGTATTAGGTAACCCGTCCGTGTGGCTGCCAAAAGCATGGAAAGAAATTCCAAACATGGTAATTGCAAGGTCCTTTTGGACCAAAAAGGTAAACATAAATCCGCGTGGGAAACTGCAATGGCTGATGAGAACGATAAGCTTCTTCCATTGCTGAAAAATATACCGGTCTCTGATGATGTCAATGCAGATGACATTACAAAATGGATGGGAAAAATCTCATCCCACATTCGCAAGTGTTTAAGACGATTGAGGCAACACTGTAGTACATTTGTCAGCAGGAATCGACGCCACCTGATACCATCCTCTTACGTAAATGGAGGGACATTGCGTTGCGGAAGAGGGTTAACAGGGAGAAACAGTCCTAAAAACTCTAAAGTTTTTACTCTTATCTTATGCACAACCTTTCATATTTGTGCAATCATTTATTAATAAACAGTAAAATAAGATTTACTTATTTTTTTATGAATTAGGATTACGTTTTATGTTAAAGTTTTGTTTCTTTTGAAACTGCATGTTCTGTATATATTAAATTTATTTTAATATGTGTAAAATATGTTTTTAATATCATGGCGGGGGGAGGCCACGAAGTTAGTAAATATTTGTAGAGCTCCGGCCTATCCGGCTTTTTCAATATCCGGCCTACCCTTCCGCCACATTAGGCCGGATAGTCGGGAGTTTACTGTATTTATTTATTTATACTTCATTTTCGGTTCATCACTTGTGCATAGAAAAAAGAAGAATCACTAAGAAAGAGAAGAACTCGGTAAAGCTTTATAATTTTTTCGTCTGTCAGAGAGAAAACAGTGATAAAAGCAAAAGTTTACTGCTTGACTTTCTGAGACACAACCTTGCAAAGAAACGTTCAGACGGTCCGAAAATATTAAGTTCTTTGTTCTGTCGGTACTTCATGATTATTTTTGCCTTCATTTGAGATTGATTTACATGCTTCTTGCTGCATATATCTTTATATTTTTATTTTCTATCGTATAAAACTAATAATCTTTTTCAGTTATCAATAGCTCGGAAATGGGGGAAAAAAAGTCTAATTTTTCCATTGTAATTTTCATTGCTATCTTTTCATAATTAATATTTATTTCATGGTATTTATTGAAAAGCATTAATGAGACTTAAGATTTGTTTTAATAGTTTCAAACAATTTTATTGATTACATGGTTAGGCAGCCTAAGAGAGACTGCTCAGGGCCGGCTAGGCCTGCCCCTTAGAGCTTAACGTCTCTCCCGGTATGTTCCCCGACACGTTGGGGCTCGTTAGTGAGTCGAGCCCTGTCCGGCCGTATGCAGACGGACAAACACAAAAGGCTCATGGGATGACGCTCACCCGCCAAGGGCGTCTATGCACCACCGACCACAGAACCCAGAATTTATTTGAAAAAGAACAAAGTGGGTTTACAAAAATTAGGCGAATGCCTTCCCGCCAGAAAAACGCCTACTCGCGACAGAGGGCGGGAGTATAAAAACATTTAAAGTAAAAATAATAATAATAATAATAATAAGCATCACTGATCCTGGCCGCCGGGGGATGAACCCGTCTCGGGACAAGGGGCGGCAGGAAGGGAAAAGAATGAATTGCGTAGCACAAGTAAGATGGCACGAGCAAATACTCAAGCGTCCATTGGAGATGTAATGATTTGCGTGGCACAAGTAAGATGGCACGAGCAAATACTCAGCGTCCATTGGAGATGTATCTCTTGATGGAATGGTCAGAAGCACGAGCAGAGGCTCTTGCGATCGTAGGAAGCCACACATTGATGGATAGGAGAATTTACTGGAGCCTACAAAGAGGACTGGATTCTGGTGCTGTTTGAAGCTTGATATGGTGGCAGTGAGACTGGATAAGCAGAACCAGGGCTTACGTTAAGTTTGTTAAGTATGTAAGGAAATTGTGAATGTGTTTTAATTTGTTGAGTAGGAGGGTGCGGGAAAGGACGTTTTGGAGCCAATTGACTGGCAGTATGTCTGGACGTCTCAAGTGCCGGCGTTGCGTGAGAGTACAACTGTAGTACAGGTGACTTATAGTGCCATCTTCACCGCAGACGCAAGTGGCAGTGGATCTTATCTTGAAGCGGTCCAGATATGCCATGGAAGAGCCATGTCCTGTTAAGAAGCTAGTGGTGTAGGGTGTTAAGTTATATAGTGTGAAAGAAACTTTAGGAATTAGCTTATATGTGTGCCTGCCTTTTTTTGAAGTATCCCAGTGCTCCTGCCATCTTGTCAGTATCCTTGCTTTAAGGACCCTTTTGACGTATGACTGGGGCACTGGGAGGTGTCTCTATTGTTTCTTTCTGTGTGGCCTTCTTTAAAATATGCTGAGTTCTGTGTTGCCAAATTATTTTTACAAAAAATATTTCTTATCTCTCTATTCTAAAGAAAAAATTAACTAACGCCCTGTCACTGCCGCCGCCGTAAATGAATTTTTCTTTCTTCGCTAATATTAAGAAAACTATTGGATACAAAAGTATGAAAATTGGTAGTACAATAAAGAAATATTTGATAAACACGCTAAAGCAGACAGTTTATTAAATAGAAGAGTTATTTTAAGAACTATTTAATATCTAAGCCGGTCAGAATCGTTCTGTTAAAAAAGTTTTATAGGAACAAAAACTGTGCACAGGAATTTAATAATTTTTTCGAGTGATATACTTCACAAGCTAAAAGTGTGCAGACTGCGCTTATTTTTCCTGTTTTAAATTTGACTATTTTTTTTTTAGGTTTCTTTTTCAATTTTTTATTCAAAATTTCAAGATTTTTTTTTTCTTATTTAAAATAGGGGATTTTTTTTATATTCAAGCCAATTTGTAAAACAGAGCAAATAATTACATTTTCTCTCAAATAAAAAACGATTTAAAAGCAGAACTTTTAAAAACAGAAATGAAATTTTAAATTATAATTAAACTCTCACGTTTTAAAAGCAGGAAATACGGAAAATTACGTCATAAAAATTGTACTTACATTTGAATATATAAAAAAAGTAATAAAATCTTTAACAAATTTAATTATTACATGCGAAATGCATTTAATAAGGAAAATTACGCAATATGTAAAATGCCCAATATTAAATATTGTCATATGTAAAATGCCCAAATATTAAATATCGTCATATGTCATATGTCTAAAATAATTAAATTGTTACGCGTGAAAAATTTTAAATGGGTAAAATTCGGTCATATTTAAAAAGTTCAAATAATAATATTCCCAAACACTTCTAAGTTGAATAATATATTTACACGTGAATCGCAAAAGGGATAAAAACAAAACTTTAAAATAATTAAATTTTTACTGCCGAAACGCATTTAATTAGGAAAATTAGGTCATATATTGAAATTATACATTTAAAATGATTTTCTTAGAGACAATATTTATGTGACGCCACATTGGGAATCACATGGCTAGCGGATTTGTTTATGTATTTTTCATCACTTGATGCGGCATAAACACAAATAAATGCATGTGCAAAATACTTTCAGTTTATTTTGTACTAATTACTATTCAATAAATATACATATCAGAAAATTCCTATATACTTATTAATTAAAAAGAAAATACGTTTTAAAATAACATGAACATATGTATGATGGTGCATTATGAAGGTTCTCAAGTTCACTGTGCTCAACAAGTGCGAAACTTTCTGACGCACTTATTAATTCATTTTTTAACGCAAAGGCACAAAATTGGCAGGCCTGACCATTGAAGCGATTTGGAATCGATGTGAGTTTTCCATTTTTTTTATAAATAAATTATCGAGTTATAAGCAATTTTGATTACGTGGCAACAGGTTTCTCTCCTTTCTCTGACTGGTTTTCTCCTTTCGTCTGAAAATTCGATTCAAAACGCCAACTTTGATGGTATTTTCTGAAATATCTTTTACGTTCACCAAAAAATGGAAAATGTCTTCCGATTACATAGTTTCTGAATAACAACACCTGTCAATTTCATGCGTTTCCGAACGAAAATCAATTTAAACTCGTGCCATAAAGTTGGCCCTTTGATTTGAGAACAGTCTTAATTTATTGAAAAGAATTCATGCATAAGACATAATACCAGTTCCTGAAAATATCTAAAACTCGATCAAAAAATAAAATAGAAGCGTAATATTTCAAGACATTGTGCTTTTCAATACCGTGGTTCTCAATATATTATTCCCAAGCAAGCGGAGTTTTTTTTAACCTCGAACCCAAAGGAAGAATATTGTGCATAGTCTCGTTATAAAACTCAAGAGTCCATTTTTAACCTAACCATTTGTAGAGAATTTGAAGAAAGAAATCCTTGAAATTTTCTTCTTTTTAATTCACAACACAAAACAAATCTTGACATTCACGAAAACTTAACACACAATGAAACATACAGTTCTGGTTTCAGAATCAAATTTCTCTAGTTAAAATTAACACTCTAATTAGTATGCTTTCATCACATGAAAGCCTTAAATTACATTATAAAAATATATCCCCTGCCTAAACTGGGTGCAGATAATTAAATAGAATAAAGAAAGACAATAATGCAGCAGGAGCAACATTCTCCATGCCACACTCTCAGGAAAACCAAACATCAACTCACTGATGATGTCATAATTAAGATTTCACAACAGCACAGAATGCATAGTGCTGCCATCTGTCAACAAACAGAATAACTAAACCTTAAATTTGATTTCTAATCAGTTTAGCACTGAACATACTCCCACCCATCAAGAAGCTATTCTTGATGCAAAGGAAGTAAACAAAGTTTTACAATAGGTCTTTTAAAAATACCCCTAGCGGTTTTAACAGTTACTACACGGACTATACCATCCTTACTTGGATGAATTTCAATAATTTTGCCTAATGGCCAAACAGAAGGAGGAACATTATCCTCTTTCAAAATTACTACATCATTTTCTTTAAAATTTTCAGTATTTACTCTCCATTTTTTTCTATTTGCAAAGTACTCAAATAATCAATACTCCACCTTTTCCAAAAACATAATTTCAATTTTTGTACAATATCCCAACGAGATCGTAAAGACAAATTTTCCTCATTTAAAGGTTCAGCTGGGGAAGTTATGACATCACCAGTTAAAAAATGAGATGGAGTCAATATATTTATACCATCTGAATTGTTATCACTATCAATTGCCACTAATGGTCTAGAATTCAAGATGGCTTCAATTTGAGTTAAAAATGTATAAAGTTCCTCAAAAGTTAAATTAGTATTTCCAATTACACGTTTGATATGAAATTTTACAGAACGAACAGCGGCTTCCCACAGTCCACCAAAATGCGGACTCACTGGAGGAATCATATGCCACTCAATGTTTCTTTGAGACAAAAAATAACAAATTTTTTCATCTCTTTCAATTGAACAAATAAATTTATATAAATCTGAGAGTTGCCTTTTAGCACCTACAAATGTTGTGGCATTATCACTATACACATGTTGAGGAGCTCCTCTTCGAGAGCAAAATCTGTTTAATGAAGCGATAAATGCCTCGGAGGTTAAATCACTCACCAACTCTAAATGTAGAGCTTTAGTTGCAAAACAAACAAATAGAACAATATAGCATTTAGTAGTTTTCGCTCCTCTACCTCGATATTTCAAAATATTAATAGGCCGTGCATAATCGATTCCACATGCAGAAAATGGCCTGTTAGGAGTAACTCTGTTAAGAGGAAGATCTCCCATTAACTGTTTGGAAGATGCTGCTCTATATCTACAGCAGGTAACACATTTATGAATACAATTTTTAATTATCTTCTTGGCACGTACAATCCAATAACTCTGTCTAATGATACCCATTAACAAATTTAACCCAGCATGAAAATGCATAACATGAAAATATTTAACAATGAACACACTTAATTTATGTTGAGTTGGCAAAATGACAGGATGTTTTGCATTGTACTGGAGGGGTGAATTTCTCAGCCTACCTCCCACCCTAAGTAAACCATCACTATCAATAAAAGGACAAAGTGAAAAAAGAGAACTTTTTTTAGAAACTGGTCTGTTTGATCTAATACAACTAATTTCATCTGCGAAATATAGCTGCTGAATATAAGAAATAATCAAATTACCTGAATGTCTTCTTTCGTTTGTCGATAAAGGAAGAAATTTACCTTTACTCAAAGGACTGGTGTTCATTTTGCCAACTTTCTGTTTGCAATTTCTCACAAACCTAATACAAAAAGCTAAAACAACAACAATTTTAGTAAAAGAAGAACATTTTTCAAAAAGTAAATCAATCAAAGAATTATTCACAGTTACTGGAAAACAAAATTTAGAGTTCTTTTTCTCTTTATTTACAGTGTCTAAATTAGTTTTTATTTGAGGTTGTTCAGGCCAATGTTCTTGACTTAAAGAAAGCCACTTTGGGCCCTCCCACCAAAGGGAACAATCGGGAAGATCCTTAGGAGATAAACCTCTAGAAGCAATGTCAGCTGGATTTTCCTTGCCTGGAACATACCTCCAACAGTCAGATGGAACAGAGTCTAGAATTTCTGAGGTTCTATTGGCCACATAAGGTTTCCAACACCTAGGATGAGATGACAGCCATGATAGAACTACTTGCGAGTCAGTCCATGCAAAAAACTTAATAACGAAGGTATTCAAAATAGTCACTAATGCAGAATATAGTCTGGAAAGTAGTAAAGCACCATTGAGCTCCAGCCTTGGAATGGAAACTGATTTAAGGGGTGCTACCTTGCTTTTAGCACTAAAATGGTCACCTTTGACTTCACTTCACCAGGTTGAACCACATATATGATGGCGGCATATGCTGATTCTGAAGCATCGCTAAATCCATGTAAAATGAGCTCTTTACTGGAAACTTGGATCCATCGGGGAATTCTAATAGAGCAAACTTGTTCAAATTCCTCTTGGAATTTCTTCCAATTTGCTTGGAAATTTTCAGGAAGAGCAGTATCCCAGTCTAACTTCATCAACCACAATTGCTGGTAAAACATTTTTATAGAGACAGTACATGGAGCCAAAAATCCTAATGGATCAAATAATTTGGCAGATTGTGAAAGAAATTTTCTTTTAGTTATGTTATCATCAAATTGTAAATTAACTTTAAAGACAAAAACATCATTTGAAGAATCCCAAATAAGCCCTAAGGCTTTGGAACAGTCATCAGGATGAATTTCTAAATTTGTTGACTCAAGAGAATTTGAAGATAAATGATTCACTACATCAGAAGAATTAGATCTCCACTTCCGTAAATGAAAACCTCTATTTTCTAAAGCCAGTGAAAGTTTCTCAACCATTTTAATAGCTTCTTCGCTTGAGATTGCACCGGACATACAATCATCAACATAGAAACTATCTTTAATTATTGAAGCTGTTACAGGATCATTCTTTTCAATATCCTTTCCAATTTGAAATAGGCAACGAGTAGCTAAAAATGGAGCTGATGATGTACCATATGTAATAGTTCGTAGCCTGTATTCCTTTATAGCTGAGTATGCTGAGTCACGCCAAACAATACGCTGTAAATCTTGATCTTCTGGAGCAATCAAAACTTGTCTATACATCTGCTGAATATCAGCAGTAAAAGCAATAGGATTTGCTCTAAATCTTATCAAAATGGTAAAAAGATTTGGTTGTGGAATTTGTCCAACAGCTAAAACAGAATTTAACGAATTAGCATTAGGAGGTTTGCATGAACCATCAAACACCACACGTAACTTTGTTGAAATAGAGTCGCTTTTTATAACAGAATGATGCGGAAGATAATATACTTTGTTGCTTGCAGGATTTGAGTTTTTGTCGATAAGTGTCATATGACCAAGGTCTTTATATTGCTTCATAAAATTTCTATACTCATTTTCAAAATTTTTATCAAATTGAAATTTTCTCTCCATAGCAAACAAACGTGACACTGCCATGGATTTAGAATCGCCTAATGACATCACATCTTTATAAACTGGCAATTTAACTTCAAATCTACCTTCTGGTGTTACCTTGTAAGTTGAACAAAAATGTTGTTCACAAAATTCTTCTTCCTCAGACAAATGGGGCTTATTAACATCTACTTCTTCTGCTTGCCAAAATTTTTGTAATAATAGATCAACATTGGATTCGTTTTCAACACTAAGAAAATGAGATTGAATACTAGAAGAATATTTACATTTAGGTTTCAATTTTCCGGCTACCACCCAACCAAACATAGTGTTTTGGGCAATTGGCTCATTCTCGGTACTAACAATTCTACCATATCTTAAAATAGTAAAGAAACAGTCAGATCCCAAAATAATATCACATTCTTGTGGTTTCATGAAATCTTCATCTGCTAACGTAATATTTTTAAGATACTCTATATTTTTCGTATCAAGTAATTCTGCAGGTAATTGAGATGTCACTTTAGGCAGGATGTATGCCTGAACCTTTAAGGACTCAGTAGAAAGCTTTGAACCTACTGTAAGAGTTACTGAACCACGAGTTTGTCCAGCCAATACTCCAGCAATTCCATTTAATCGAATTCTGTCATTCTTTCTTTTTAACCCTAAAGTTCTTATGACATTTTCACTAACAAAAGAACATTCCGAACCAGAATCGAGTAGAGCTCTAAAAGAGTAAGGTTTATTTTCATTATTATATAAGAGAACTTTAGCAGTAGGTAGGAAAGAAACACATTTTGAATTATTGAAAGAAGCACTAGAATTAATTTGTAATTCGTGAGATGTTGACTCCTGTACAAATTCTTTATTTGACTGGTGGTTTTTATTCTCAGATGAATTTGGAAAAACTTTATTTTCAAACTTATCAGTGCAAGCATTATTACTTTTATTCTCTTCATGTAAGAGTGTATTATGTTTACTTTCACATTTAAAGCATTTCAAATGAGAATTTGGACATTCCTTAACTTTATGAGAGTTTAAACATAAAAAGCAACAGTTATTACGCTTAATAAAGTTCTTTCGAGCAACAACATCCATGGATTTAAATTTAATACATTTATAGAGCGGATGTATTCCTTGACACTTTAAGCACACCTTTGATTGCTTATCATTAGAACTGTACTTGGAACCAACAAAATTTGAACTTTTGGAATGTTTCACATCACTTTCATTATTAGAGATGAGCTCTAAAGAAGAACATCTTACGCTTAAGAAATCAAAAAATTCTTTCAAAGTAGGAAATTCATTTTCTGTACTTTCAATGGACCAAAGTTTTCGACTTTCCGGATCAAGTTTTTGAAATAACAAATATATTAACCATGGGTCTCTATTTGTAGCTTCATCACCAACAGCTTTCAAACCCCTAATAACTTCATCACTAGTATTCAGCAAATTTCTTATATTTATGCTATTAGGATGCAGAACTGATTTTTGTTCTAAAAATAATTTAATCAAAGAATTAACAATTTGTTTCTTTTTATCATATCGATTTAACAACTTTTCCCAAGCTTCTTGATAAGATTCATTAGAAAGGGAAATATGCTTAATTAATGTAGCTGGTTCTTCAGAAAGTAACCCTTTAAGATACTGGAATTTCTGAATGTTACTTAAACCTACTTGTGAATGGACAGTGGAAACAAACATATCCTTAAAATTTGTCCATTCTGAAAACTTTCCAGAAAATACTGGAATATTCAATTTTGGTAGTCTAATATTACATTGATTAGGAATAGTAACAGAAGAACCTTGCACAGAATGGTGTGTTGCAACGTTGACAACTTCTGAAGGATTCAAAGAATCTAGTTTGTTTTGATATTTAGTTTTTAACTGAAAATACCTGTCTTCAAATTCTGCTAATTCAGAATCATCATCATTTAAACAAGAATCTAATCTCAAGAACTCTTTAAGTAAATCATCTAATCCTTGTAATCTAATCAAAATTTCATTCTTAGTATTCACATTATCAAAACTATTCTCTAATCTAGTTACAGAGCCTTTCACCCTACCTCTCTCAATTTTAATTTGAGCAGATTTTTTCTCATAATCCTCCATTTTACACAATAACTTATAAGCAGAATAATTTCCAAAATAAAATTAATCAGATAACTTGAAAACAAAACTAATCAAAATTACTTCAAAATCAAAAGTAATCAGAATTGCTTCAAAACAAAACTAATCAAATTAAGTTCAAAAACAGAAGTAACTGAATTAAATTCAAAAACAGAACAAATCAAAGTCAAAAACAGAACTACTATAAAATGTTCATAATTATTCTTTCATACAAACAATAGAATTTTCTGTTCTCAAATGTGCATAAAATTAAAAATCTTCAAAATTCTTCAATGTAAACCACATGTGTTCACCATAATAATTACATATTCAAATATTTCAAGCAAATAAATCATAATGTTCTTGAGAACAACAAGTAAATAAATCATAATAATCTTGAGAACAATTTTCTTTTTCAAGAACTATCAAAACATAATATTGTAGAATACTATTTTTTCTTATTTTATCAATTCAATAAAGAAGATACTAAATTGTTCTCATATTCTAAAATAATATCTTGCTAAATGCAACTTCAGTAGAAAAATTAAGCTTTAGCATCAAAGAACAATTTCAAAACAAAGCAAGTACTCACATATCACGCCTAAGTGCCTCCAATTTTCTTTATGTAGAGAATTTGAAGAAAGAAATCCTTGAAATTTTCTTCTTTTTATTTCACAACACAAAACAAATCTTGACATTCACGAAAACTTAACACACAATGAAACATACAGTTCTGGTTTCAGAATCAAATTTCTCTAGTTAAAATTAACACTCTAATTAGTATGCTTTCATCACATGAAAGCCTTAAATTACATTATAAAAATATATCCCCTGCCTAAACTGGGTGCAGATAATTAAATAGAATAAAGAAAGACAATAATGCAGCAGGAGCAACATTCTCCATGCCACACTCTCAGGAAAACCAAACATCAACTCACTGATGATGTCATAATTAAGATTTCACAACAGCACAGAATGCATAGTGCTGCCATCTGTCAACAAACAGAATAACTAAACCTTAAATTTGATTTCTAATCAGTTTAGCACTGAACACCATTTTATAAAAGCATATTTTCAAATGTGCAATTGATCTTACTTATCAATCCCGAAAACAGCGGTCAGCTATCGCGACAGCGACGTATGAGGCAACGGAAACCGAAAAATGCCGCATTCAAACGGAAAAGCATGGGGAATCCTTATCGCTATTCGTGATAATGTCATTCTTCTTCGGTAACCTGGTAATATTTTTAAAACAGAGCACATTACTATGTTTTTAGAGGCTGCGAAGTTTGAACCAGTGTTGGCGAGCGTAACTCCCAAAGGGCAGAGCCCCTTTGTCGTAAAAAACATGCCATGCTGCTCAACTTTACAGATTTTTTCAAAAACTGTCTGCATATATTGAAATTATTATTTTTTTCCCATTCCGTACAATTTATGATTCAGGACTATAAATAAATATAGAGAATTTTAAACTTTTTTATTTATTTTTCTTTTAAATATTTGCATTTTCAGTGCGGATCTTTAGAAAAGTAAGAAAAAAAGAAATGGAAGCATCAATTTGGAATAGATTAAAAAAGGGAATGAATGCAACAAAGCTTCAAATCTCTGCATGCAAAAACTTTAGAATGTTCATCAGGCATAATATTTTTTTATCTTCCATTAAAAAAAAAAAAAAAAAAAAAAAAAGATGTTTACTATTTGATTCTTTGTTTCATTCGGGCATAATCCATGGCAAAAAAATTTAGAGAGAGTTCAGAAAAGGCAAGTTATTTGTTCTATCGGCAGTTCATAAGGTTTGTTTTTTTTATATTCGTTTGAGATTTATTTTAATCTTTTTTTTTATTATTATTATTTCTTCTACCTTTTCCAGTTAAACATACTTTCCCGATCTCAGTTCATTAATAATTATTTATTTTCACTAGATGGCAACACTACATTTATTCAAATCATTGGTCGAGTTTCGACTTTGAGCCTTTTTACCATCATATTTTCCTGAAGACGGCTCTAGAAACAGCTCGAAACGTAGAAGTTAACTTTTAACTTATTAAAGTTCGTGTTTTGTGTACCATTAACCAAGATTGTGTCTTTATTTATTGATATATAACAATTTTGAATTTACATCAAACGACTATAAAAAATAAGAAATGATTAAAGAAGACTAATTTAGCCTGTTTTCCATGAATTTCTCATGGCAAGACAAATCAATAGCACTCACAAAATAAAACAATGATTGATAAGCACAATCTGTATTTATTATGAATTAGATAACTACTATGAATAACTAACAATAAAGATTAAGTTGTTTTGTTACAGATTTGATTGTATATACAAAAACTATATATATATAACTCTATCTAATATATAAACTATATTACGGTGGTTTATATCTATATATTTTATTTATAAAATAAATATCAAAAGTATGCAACTGCGCATCAAACGCGTTAGTATGTTCACATATGTAAATTTCGAGATTTATTACGTAACTGCGAATTTATGTAAGTCGCATGCTATGTAAGTCGGGGGACGCCTGTATAGAAAACCTTTCTGATTCGTTGATGAATTAATTACGTTTTATTTTATATGAAAATAAAAAATTTTGGGTCTAAGGCACATAGAACCAACTTGGGCCATACGTATAATAGATAATTATGTACATTTAATAAATACGTATAATTAATTAATTAATGTTCATATTTAATAAATACGTATAATTAATTAATAATTATGTAAATTAATGTATGTTCTAATTACTTTGAAAAAATTTTTGATCGTTGTCGTTTTCGGCCGAAAATAGGAAGATCACCGAAATTCTGTTTCGGTTTCGGCCTTAAAAACCTGTTTCGATCGGTCCTTATTAGTAATACTCCATGTGGCTTATCTGTTATTTTGAAATTTCAATATACATTTCAGAAACCGATGTTATTGATGAATTTGAATAAATAACAACTATTATTTCAATAATTATTTATAATCTGGTAACACATTTCTGTGAAAGTTATTATAAAATTTCATATCTTACTGTTTAATCAAGTGTTCCGTTTTATGATAAAAATGTGCCTATTACTCACCACATACTCATATTCAAAATGATTATTGTTATAATTATTTATATACATCCTAGTAATTCTTCGGGAATGACAAATTTTTATGAAGTCATGTTTTAAACATAAGTTGAGTCTCATTTTATTTTCAGGATTTTATAAAAGCAAATTTATGAAGGTTTTGCTGAATTATTCATTGCCTTGAATGGAATTGTTGAAGTCATTACTTTTCCTGCTTTTTTGTACGATTTATAATACTAGTATTTGAATAAATAAAAAAAAATGTATTTATATATATATATATATCTGAATGCGTTGCTCAACGAAAAAAAGAAGAATCAGTAAGAAATGGAACAACAAAGCGCAACAGAGACTTAACGTTTCTGAATAAGAAAAAACTGAATCCAAGAAAATATAGAATAATCTTAACCATAGTAACGCTTTTCCAGTTTGGGTGTATTGTGGCTTATACTCGAATTGATTATTATTATTATTATTTATATACATGCTAGTAATTCTTCGGGAACGACAAATTTTTATGAATTCATGTTTTAAACATAAGTTGAGTCCCATTTTATTTTCAGGATTTTATAAAACAAAACTTATGAAGGTTTTGCTGAATTATTAATTGCCTTGAATGGAAATGTTGAAATCATTACTTTTCCTGCGTTCCATACGATTTATATTACTAGCCTTTGAATAAACAAAAAAATATAATTTTTTAACACTTTCCAACAAAGTTGAAAAGTGTTTATAAATTCGGTTTGTCTGTCTGTCCGCCCGTGCTGTAACTCGCGTAAAAGTTGTCCGATTGCCATGAAATTCTTAGGTTTTATTAGTCATCACTATGGCGTATTTGGCATTCTAAATGAATTCTATAGCTTTTACGATTCATTTACAGAGACCCTCAAAAGAATTTCCTTACATTACAGTCTATGGGGAAAAATCGTTTGCAGTATATTTTAATGATATCACACTATTTTAAACATACTGAAATTTATATATATCACTGAGGTGTATTACTGCACTTACTGTAGAATAGGGTGTGCATAGAATATATCGTTCATTTACAGGGACACACAAAATAATTTGGCTGAAGAAGAAATTTAACTATTGAAGTCTATGAATATTAATTGCTGGAAGTGCGTTTGTAGCTCTGGTACGAGTTTTTAACCTCTTCGGTTCCTGGGTCCCCATACGGGGACCTCTTTTCTTTTCCTTATAAAAACTAAAATGTCCGATTTTTTTTTTTTACATTTTGCCATCACTTCTTAATAGCTGAATGTTTTTTGCGTTCAAAGCAAACGAATAAATGGCAGCATCTAAGCTGATTCCTACATAAAATAAATGTCATTTTCATCTGAGTTTGCAAAATGCCTAAAAATGCCTAAAAGACAGTGTGGCCAAGAAAGTGAGAAATTTTCACAAGTATTTAACTTAAATCTTTTTTAATATAAAAAATTGAGGATTTGCAGTTAATTTACATGTTTAAAGATCTTAAATTTGTGATTGCGTTAATTTAGGCTAATGGTTATTAAATTGATGTTTTAAGGGGTTTTGTAGTTTTAGATCCATAATTTTGAATCTAAATTACTAAGCACCTAAACCTAAAGGATCAATTTCAGAAAAGATATTTTTTCTGTCATTTACGATGTCATTTTGTTTGGAAAAAACCAATGAATAAGCATTTGTATTATTATTTTACCTTCAAAACTGAAGAGGTTCAACTGGACTTTTTTTTTTTTTTTTTTTTTTTTTTTAAATCTTACTTGATGTGGATAAATTCTATAGATCATATACAGGGCTGCACAAAAGTTCTCAAGTACATTTCCGTTTATTGACGGAAATGGCTCAATTAAAGTTTTCAAGCATACATTTAGCATACTATGTAGTATACATACAAATCCATGGATAATATACAGGGCTGCAGTAAAAAACTGATATTTTTCTGCCTTGATTGTAATAGCAGAAATTGGGTTTTCAAATCGGTATGAGTTTTTCAGATTGTTTATTTAGAAATTTTACAGTATACTGAATGTGTTGGAAAGTGTTACATAATCTATGCTGGACGAGTGATTTTTTGTTCTTGTTTATATCTGCATATGCTGCTCAACGAATAAAAGAAAGATCAGTAAAAAAGAAAGAATAAAGCACAACAAAACTTCGGTTCTGAATACGAAAAAACTGAATCCAAGGAAATACAGAATACTCATCAAACTTATTACTTTTTCATCTCTCAGAGGAAACAAAAATGAAAAGTTTACGACTTGATATTCTTACTTATTCCGGTTTAATCCGACGTAAAGAAGCTTCGAGTATGAAGTCATTCGTTCTGCGGGTATCTGTATTTTTTTCTTAGATTGAGATTAGTTACGATTTTTCTTTTCTATTCTTTTTTATTTATCGCTGGCGTATTTTTTTTTCTTCTTTTTTTTATTTTAACTAATGAGACTTTTTTGTGAGCGATTTCTCTGAAATGGAAAAAACATAGAATTAACTTATCGTAATCTTTATAATTAATACTAGTACATATATAATTTTTGTAGTTATGAATTACGCCCGAATTGAATATTTTAACTTGTTGAATATTTATAAAGTTTCAAAAAAAATTTAAGAACATGTTTTAAAAATACTTTGTTAAAATCCAAAATAAAATAAAATATATTATTATTACATTTTTTATTTATCTGTACTGATAAAAGAAAGTTTCGCTCTGTGTGTCTCTCTGTCTGTGTGTGTGTGTTTTTGCGATGGCTAGCGAAATATACGGCACGTACGAGGATGAAAAATTTTGTGAAGATAGTATAAGGCCTTTCCTAATGCACTTGAGTTTCAGAACTTTAAATTACTAATAATTAGCTGGGATATTAATTAAAAACTCATCAAGCGGCCCAGTTAAGAAAAAGCATTTCTTTCTTCAAAACCACAATGCTGAATTGAGTTGAACTCTGATGCGAGGGTCGCGCACGACTGTCCAATCAACACGCTCCCCTTGAAATTGCATTGAGTCTAGCGGTTTGCAGAAGGAAAAAGCATAGATTTTAATCGGGCAGCGAAGAATATTTTTTCGCAATTTCTTCTTTAAGAGGGGGGGGGGGGGGTTACCAGAATTTGCAATTCGCCAGGTTCCCGCATTTCAAACTACATTAGGAATTTTTAAAAGACATTATAGATTTTTTAATATTACATTTATCGATGTGAAATTAACACACCTATGCGTATTTTTTTATGACGAATCTAAATATCTAATTTTCTTTGAAATCCGACCGCAATTAACGAATATACATTAAAGAACAATTTTAATTTTTCGATCGTTTTTATCTGGCAGCTGTTTGAAAAATCATTTGAGCAGCGCGTGCGCAGCAGACATAAAATCAAACAAATTTAAGGTTTAATTAAGAATATTATCATGTGCCCGGGCAACACCGGGCGAGTCAGCTATATAGTAATTATAATAATGCTATGTACAGGCATCCCCCGACTTACGTAAGTAATGCGTTCCGTAAACTTTTGCGCAAGTCGAATTTGTAGATTCCTTTGGTAAAATTTCGTCAGAAACTGCCATATTTATTATATATATATATATATATATATACACACACACAATTTAAATAATTAATAAGATGCTACATGGCGCAGAATGATTAACATTTTAAAAGCAACGTTAAAAACGCCAGAACAAGTAAAAACTTCCGCAGACTAGTTTCGGTAGCGTTTAGCCTACCGTCCTCAGTGCAAAGAATAACGGAAACTTGCTCATTTATATAAAGGAGAAGCGGATTCAACTGAGAAGTTCATTAACCAGTGGGGAAACAGGAAAACCTGGGTATCAGCCAATGGGAGACTAGAATAGGTAATGTCACCAGAAATGTAAAAAAAAAAAAAAAAAATAGTAGTGATTAAGCAAAAGAGGATTTTATGAAATATATTTCCAGCAATCTGATAAAGGGGGAATAGCAAATTCACTATTAACAATATTATCATAATTTTTGTAGATATGAAATGCTTCAAGAAAATTAAGTTCGTGTACAGAAGTGGGTTTAGAGATGATTTTGGCTGAATTAAAATCAAAAGAGTGATTCATCTCCCAGCAATGTTTAGCAATTGAATATTTATTGATTTGCTGTTTTTGAATATATTGTTGGTGTTTTTTAATACGAAATTTAAAACCCCGTTTGGTCTGTCCAATGTAGGAAAGATCCCACTAATACTATAGATACCCCATGAGTTGTATAACTCAATAGGATCTTTGAGTTTCGAAAGGGTAAGCTTATTAGTAGGGGTAAAAATTATTCTGAAGTCATGCTGTCTAAGAATTTTGGCAATAGGAAAGCTGGATTTAAGAAAGAAAGGTAACACAATGCTGCTTCTGGATACCGAAGAGGACTGATTTGAGTTAGTGCACTGTAAAAAAAAAAAAAAAAAAAAAAAAAAAAAAAAAAAAAAAAAACGGACTAAAAAACGGAAATACTACTGGCAATCTAGACGCCAGTACTATTTCCGTATTTTTACCCATAAATTACAGAAAATTTTCCGTTATTCTGATTAAAAACGGAAAATTTTCTGTAATTTATTGGTAAAAATTCCCGTAAAAAAACGGAAATAGTACTGGCGTCTAGATTGCCAGTAGTATTTCCGTTTTTTAGTCAGTTTTTTTTTTGTACAGTGTGGGACGTGGTTGCTGTAGTTTACGTAAAGCAGTATCGATAATAGAAGGGCTGTAACCTCTGTCAATCGCAATGGCTCTAAGATATCGAATTTCACTATTAAGTGAGTGAGAATCAGAACAAAGATGAATGGCACGATTTATAAAAGTAAAAAAGGCTAGACAAACTGCAAAACTTTTTTGATAGACCGATGTAGAGAAGCCGTCCACAGTACATGTGACAAGGATATCCAGAAACGGGAGAGAACCGTTATTTTCGGTTTCATAAGTGAATTGTATATTGTTATCGATTGAGATCATAATGCTAACGATATTATCAAATCAATATTGCGAAGAGAGGTGTCAATTAAAGTGAAAGTATCATCAACATAGCGAGTCCAGAACGGGAAAAAGAATTGATTAAAAAGTGAGCATTCAAAATAATGCATGTAGATGTCTGCGAGAATAGGTGACAAGTGGGAACCCATGGCTAACCCGTCAGATAGTCGTTAGTAATTGCCCGCTGTCAGATTGTCTGAAGTAATTGGTACGCTAAACGCTACCGAAACTAGTCTGCGGAAGTTTTTACTTGTTCTGGCGTTTTTAACGTTGCTTTTAAAATGTATAATATACATCATTTACGCAGTATTATTTTATAAATAAAGTCGCATGCAGCAGTATTTACTTGGATATAAACTATAAAAGTATGAAAAATATAAAAAACAAACTGAAAGAACACTTTTCAAATAAAAAGTATCTTGTGGAATATGCGATTTATAAATTTAACATTGATGAATTAATTTATGTCAATTTTGATTCTACATCAAACGAACAGTTCTGAAGCTGGAAGAAAAAATACACTCATTCTTCTTCACTGAAACTTTAAATTTAGATTTCGTTATGGTTTGAATGCAGCTAATAAAATTGTAACGGTTAGAGAGATGTTTTTTTTTTTTTTTTTGCTCATTTTAATCAGATTTGTGTTTGCTTTGTTAAAAATTCGATTGTATAGCCCAATAAAAATATAACTATATCTAATTTATAAAACTATATTATTGTTGTGGTTTTTATCTGCATATTTTATTTATAAAACAATTATCAAAAGTATGCAAATGCGTATCAAACGTGCTAGTATGTTCATAAATGTAATTTTCGAAATTTCTTACGAAATTTCTTACGTACTTTCACACGATATACAAAGAAAAGATTTTTTTTTGTTTCAAGTAACTTAATTAGCCCCTCTACATTATTCCTAAATATATTTATGAATATTTATTAATCTGTAAATATGTGGTCAATAATCTTTATTACTTCCCCCAATTTGAACTTTCCACGTTGCATAGTTTACGAGTAAAAGGGCTGTGACAGACAGACAGACACAGGAGTGATCTTATAATGGTTCCGTTTTTACTTTTTAAGTACGGAATCCTAAAAATGAATAGTGTAATATTAAAAAAAACTTTTATCAATTAATACTAAAATATTAACTAACTTCCGATTATACGTTAAGAAAACAATTTAGAAATCCTAAAAAAGATAACTTAAATAATGTTTAATTGTTTCTTTCCTATCCCCTTTCTTAAAAAATATACTGAGCAAAAGTTATACATTTTTTAATAGATTAATTAACTTGGTCATTCTATCGAGCGTAAAAAATGCACTAATTTTTCTTAATCAAATTAGTTGTGTAAGTCAAATTAATGTTTTGTAACGGGAATTTTTTCGAGAAAACATGAATGACAGTAAAAAAATTATCCGATATTTTCAAGATGATCTTTAACCCGGGAGAACTCGCTGCATGAGATTTTCTCTCACAGTCGTACTTTTTAAAGAGTCTATTTAAATCATTTTTCATTTTAATTAAAATTTCAAAATGTTTTTCAATTATTTTACCTATTTTGTGAATAAAAGTACTAAGCCAACCAAAAAAGGTTGATATTATATGAATGTAAAGTAAAAGAAAAGCAATTGGGCATTCTCACTAGCGAGTTCTCCCGGGTTAAATGCTTATAAAAGAGTAGTTTTTTGGAAAGTGGAATCGTCTGCTGTGTGACCCTATTGGTTCTGTGATGAAGCGCTTGACTACAGACCAGCAGGTGGTGAGGTCGATCCGCGTTGAAGGCAAGTGTCCTAAAATGCGTTTTGGTTTAAAGATTGCTTAGTGTATGTTTCTAGTTCCTTCGAAAATATGCTAAATATTATTATGCTAATCGTTATTTAATTTCTAGAACTTTCCAAGCTTGGAATGTTCCATTCGAGAAAGCACCCCTCGAGTGTTTTTAAGCTGGTGTAGTTTCGAGTTGGTTCATTCTTCGAGTTGCTCTTCACTCGTTCTCAGTTAATACCTACGCAACAACATTTTATTGTCTTCTTCCCTTCATTTAAATCAGTAAAGTACGCGAATAATGAATGTATAACCGTACTTGTATTATTTTGAAAACATATCAAAAGAAAAAAAAAATTGTAAATATAAAAAGAATGTTTAGACAACTGATAACGATATCATGAGGGGAGGAGGGTTTTCGAGCAATGATAACATATGATATCGTAAGGGAGGAGGCGATCCAAAATTGCCGAAAAGTTGATAACGTTATGTATGTACAGCCACATACAGATTGACGCATTTTTTTTTGTTGTTGTTGTTGTTGTTGTTGTTGGGTTTCGAGTTAACTTGAAACAGAATTTTCGATTATCCGTGCATGATTTTCTGGAAACGCTTGGAAATTCCCTTCCAGCAATTTCTGCCAATAAACGGAAATGTATTCGAATTTTTTGTGAAGCTTTGTATATGATCTAGAGGTCTACACGGGCTGAAATTTCCAGGCCCGGGCCCGGCCCGGCCCGACTCATAGGGAAAAAAATTCGGCCCGGCTCGGCTCGGAAAAAAGTTAAAATCTCGGCCCGAGCCGGCCCGAGTGAATTTTTACGTCGATTTGGTTAAAAATTTGTCTCGTACGAGGAGTTCTGGCCAAAAATATTTATCTTAACTTTTTTTTCATGTTTATAATCTTCACTTTTATAGAAGTGCTGCAGGCTGCGATATTTATTTTTTTAATGAATCTCTATTTCTTGTATGTTTCAGTTATTAGTATGTCATTTCAGTATTAATATGTCAGTATTCAGTATTAATATGTCATTAATTCAGTGTCATGTTTCAGTTATCATTAATATTGTTAATCCATTTTCCATGTATTTAAGTGTTAAAAATCTCAAAAATGCTATACAGTAAAATCTTCCAAGACGGAATTGCATAGAAAAAAAAAGAAAATGCGTTATAGACAAGTTCCTTTCTTAGCAAGTGTAAATGTATTATATGACAGTATATTCTTTTCTTACGTATTAGTATATTAATTTTGAATGGATCAACACGTTTTTCAGTAAAACAGGATTCCGTAACTGGCAGGTTCTTTTTCACACGTTTTACTATATTTTAATTTCGCTATGTTTTAAAAAGCGTAGAAATGTACTATTCTTTAAAAATAATAAATTTTAATGTTTAATTATAGAATAATGGCGATTTAAAAATGTATGCATTTTTTGTAGAAATTTTTGGGCCAGGCCTAATTTAACTGACTTTTGAAAGGACCAGGCCACGCCGAGACAATGATTTTTTCACGGGCTGTGTCAAAACTAGGAATGAAAATTTTGGGTCGTGAAGACTAGGAATCAAACCAGTCCCGGATCTCTACAGAAAAAATAAGTTAGGCCTGGACCGGCCCGATTCTTCAGGAAAAAGTAAGGCCCGAACCCGGCCCGAGGCTTCGGACCTCGGGCCAGCTCGTGCAGATATCTACGGTCCATAGAATTTATACACACACAAGAAGTAATATGGGAAAAAAAAAGATTCGTTTAAAAAAACATACCACAACTGAAAACGCACTTGCAGCAATTTCCGCTCATAGGTAGTACTTGCAGCCGAATTCTTGTGTGTGTCCCTGTAAATGAACGACAGATTTTATGTATACCTTATTCCATACTATACGTAGCAACTATAGTCGTCGTCTGCTCAGTCTGTCTGCCCACATATAACAGGGCAAAAAACCATCCAACTGAATGGTTTGAAATTTTATATATATATAATCGTTACAGAATTTTTTCGAGTCGTTTCAAATTTTATGAAAACAGAATCAAAACTTAAAAAGATATTAATAAAAGCTTTCTTCATTCTATTAAATTCTGTCATTACGTAATTAATTCAGTGATATTCTATGATAGGTAATGATTCTAGGTTGCCATGGTGATTACGTCTGTCCTATTATTTCTGTATTACTGAATTTAATATGTGTAATCGTAATAAATTTTGCATTCATGTAGTTTTGCATAAGAGTGCAACAGCTATTGCACCAAGATTTGAATATTTATAAAACTAGTTATAGTACGAACGCACCTCATTTGCCATGTTTGGCGTACAATTTTCGATTTGTTTTGACTTACTGGAGGTAGGCAAATATGCAGATATGTAGAATCGCAGCAGAAGTTAGATAACATCTTCATTCAAAATTAATATTTTTACATTTTAGTTTTCATATTTCTATGAGCCAATAGCCACGATTTTTTTTCTTTCGGTTTGGTAAAATATTTTCTCTGAAATGTTCTTCTAGAAAAAAAAAAAAACTGCTTTTTTAAAATGTAACATTTTATACTCATGAAAGAACGCGTTCATCATCCGTATAATTTTTTCATTAAACTACAGAAAAAGCTCAAATAGTTTCTTTTGGATTTGGTGGTCAGATTTCTTAAATATTTCGCGTGCTAACCACATCATTGCAGTTTCACTGGGCTGGTCCGGAAGTATCAAATTGTCCTACTATCACTTCATTAACTTTTTCCGTCATTTCTTTTTTTCTTTTCTTTCTCTCTCTCTCTTTTTTTTTTTTTTTTTTTTTCATTGACTCATCCACGACATGTTGAGGGTTTTCATTTCTAGATTTCAAAGACATTTTACTGGAAATAATGAGATCTTTGCTGATTTCCTCGAGAATTAAAAATGTTTTGAATGGTTTTTTGGTCAACCAAAATTTTGCGTTCATAAAAGCAAATTGTTATTTTATTTTGAAGTATACACTGTAAAAAAACGGAGATTCTACTGGCAATCGAGATGCCAGTACTATTTCCGTATTTTAACGCAAATCCCCCCCCCCCCCATAAATTCCAGAAATCCGTATTTTTACGGAAAGTTTTCCCCATAAATTACAGAAAATTTTCCGTTTTTCTGGAATTTATGGGGAAATTTTCCGTTAAAATACGGAAGTAGTACTGGCGTCTCGATTGCCAGTAGAATTGCTAGTAGTTTTTTTTTACAGTGTACTTTAAGGTACCTAATTGTATTTTATTACATTTTTTAATTTAACTCAACTCGATTTTTGTATTTAAAAATGGAATTTTGTAATTGATTTCACTCGTCAACAAATTTTAACTTTTTTGTTTTCTAAATCTAGCTCTTACATAAGTGCATTTAACTAATTTTAGGGTACTGACTTCAGTGAAATATCAGATTCTCTCTATCACGTCACATTTATTGGATACAGGCATACAGGGCAGTTACTTAAAAACAAAAGTGAAATATTTGGCAAAAAATGACCGTTAGAAATATACAAACAAAACATAATATTCATCAGTAAAAAAGTTTTCTTGATTAGTTAACTCAAACTGTGAACTAATACGAGCACGAAACTGTTGCACAAAAGTCCATAATGTTAATATTAAAAAATCCCTCCCAGCTCGGCCTACAGGCGGTGGTAGATTTCGAAGTTAAGTACTAATTTCACCAACAAAAACTAAACCATGATTAGAGATAAACCCACTTTAACAATTTTATCTGGCCGAAATTGACGAGTTTTTAATTTCATTTTTATAAAAGAGATGGTTTTATCAGAATCATGTTAAGGCAGTATTTAAGAAATATTTTTCCATGCTCAACAACTCGAATTTTCCGACACATTTTCAGATTAATTTTTAAAAGGAAAAACATGAAACAGGCTGACGTGATTTTTTAAGAGATTTATAAGCGACCTATGTTTTTATTTTTCGTTCAATTAATTAGAACTTGATTTATAAATAATTATTTTCTCAGTGGGACCATATTTTTCGTTTCCAATACAATCGCTTCGAGAAATTCGATTCAAAATGCCCACTTAGACATCATTTTTTGAAATATATTCTGCCTCTATCAAAAAATTGACCATTACGGCACATTGTATGGTTTCTGAATAAGAGAATCTACTAATTGGATGCGTTTAAAAGCAAAAATGAATTTAAAAATGAGTCAGAAAATAAGCAGTTTGGGTTTGAGTACATCCTTAATGCGATATTTTTTTCTTCAACCTCTATGTATTTTTAATTTGTTTTTGCTGTAAGAATTGAACCTATTAAAAACTTGTCAATATAAAAGTTGTAGATAATATTAACAAGATATATCATAAAATCATGCGGATATGATATCTTGTGATTGACGAAGTTATGGATTTTTTTCTTCCCTCCCTTTTTATTTTCGTTTTTATTTTTTATTTTTTATTTTATTTTTTTTTTTTTTTTGCTAAAAAAAACTTGTCAATATAAAATAAAAGTCAATATAAAAGTAGTAGATAATATTAAGACAATTGATAAAAAAGGTAATTGGATTTGATATCTTGAGCTTTGACGAAGTTATGAATTTTTTTCTCCGAAAAATCCTATTTTTCCGCCCCTTGAGCCCATTTTTAGTTTTATCAAAAATCTGTCATGCATAAATTCTTGGCCCATTTTTTAGAATTAATAATAACTTTAAACTGAGTCGATATGTACTACGATTAAGAAGTTTTGGGTTTTTTTATTTTTTCACAAAACCCCTCTCTATTTCCACCCCTTTGGTCCGATTTCGCCCATTAATGAACTTGACCGAGATTTTATGCCCCTTGATTTTATGTATCAGTTTGGAATAGATTTGTGCAGAATTATGGAAGTTATCGTGCCCATAAAAAAGTGATATAAATAGATAGATAGATAGATAGATTTTTTTACTGGGGGTGGTTTTGGGTTCTAGGGCTCATGATTGGTGTAGATTATAGGTGCAGATGCCCAAAAATTTTAAGGAGCCAGTGGCTCCTAAACCCCAAAAAATCCAGTCGCCACTCTGGCTCCTAACCAAAATCTAGTGACCACATTGTGAAACAAACTCATAAAACAATAGTGTTTATATGGAAAAAACTTAAAAACTCAGGAATTCAAAATGAAAAATAGTTTAATTAATAAATACACATGTACAACAAAACACAGACTGATTACAATAAATGTGTATATTTAATTTAATCCTGAAATTCTTGAAATTTATTTGATATGAAAAAAGTATAATATAAATCTGGAGAAATCAGAAGATAAAGTTGGCCAAGATACAATTGAATAACAGAACATGTATAAGCTAAACAGTCATGATAATGGGAAATATTAGGAAAACTTTATTTCTTATTTTGATTTTATCATATGAAAGTATACATATAAAAAAATTTAGGAATGCCTGACATTATTCTGCACTATAAAAATCTCGCACTTGCAGAAAACTTTTATAGAGCAAGAATATACCTCGCGTTAAGTATTTTTTCTAACGAGTTTCTTTTTCTTTTTGTTCTTTTTTCTTCGGAGTTCAGAATCCTCTATTCTCGCGACTCCATGATCCAAAGCCCTTAAATAATCTCCATCGAATTGGGCTATCTCGTGAGCAGATCTGCTGTAAAGGAGTTATTTATTTTAACTCTGGATTTCGGACGAAACATCCAAGAAATGCTTGCTTTCGCTGGTGTCCAAAGGAAAAGCTTTACCATTAGCGCGCTCATGTGCCGAGCTTCGCAACTGCTAAGCTTTGTAGTGGAGCGGACATGCGCAGAATTATATTCGAACATAATGCTCGGCAACATCACAGTACATCACAGGGGCAGTGTTCACGACAGTTTCAAAAAATCCCCTGACTTTTTATTAAGATCACACTTCATCTCGAACAGTGAAAAGAGCAGGTGCTTTTCTATTTGCAAAAGAAACAAATATATGACAATTCCGCGACGGGGATTGGGAACACTGGAAATTGATCTCTGACGACTAAGACACCGAAAGTTAGTTGTCGCAGTAAAACATTTAGTCTCCACGTGGCGACTGGCGACCGTAAAGCTGCACCTATAGTGTAGATCTGCAAAAATGTTTCCGAAATTCCAACATAGGTTAGATCCCAATAGGTAGTATTTCATACGAAATCCTACGAAAAAAATAACCTAAAAGGTTATTTTTCAAAACAGGATGATGTGTTTCTTGATGACAGTGCTGAATGTTTTGATAATTACTGTTTTCTGCAGGATGCATTCAAATAAAGGTTTTAACCTACATAGACATTCATTTCATTATTATTTAACCACAATATGTAAATTATAATTAACATTTCACCACGTATTTTACCATGTATGAAAAAACTAAATTCTAAAACTGTGTAAAACCCTGAAGTGATAGAAAATTTCTGATAGCAGATTTGGATTCTACATGCAAAAATACATCAAAAAAAGAGTTTATTACAAATCAGACACAAAATGACTGTTACTAGTGTTTTTAATACACTTCCTCATATGGTAGAATTATAAAAATTATGTACAAATGTGCGTTTCTGTTGAAATTAAACAGTTTTATAACTTAATTTTGTATTAATAACTTAATTTTAAGGGGGGATTTGCTTTCTTCGGTTGAAAAAAAATCGATTTATCTCTTTTCTACATTTTTCTATTTCTTACAGTTTGTAAAACGTAAAAACGATTGTAAAACGATTCGGCCGAGTCTTTTCGTAGTTATTTTAGTGCTTTAGAGCAACGCGTTTGTATTCTTACACTGTTTTAGGGCACTACAAACGCCTTTTACGCAAAATGGCTTTTTTACAAACATGGTGGGATCAGAACGCAAAACTATTAAACCGATCTTGTTAATTTTTTTAAATTAAATTTGATATAATTTATTGGAGCTTGGATTACTTTCAGCCATTTTCGTAAAATATAAACATTTTTAGAAACACGTCAAAGTGCTAAAAAAGCGATCAGAAATAGACTTTTTTTCTTCAAATGGCTACTACACTATTGATTTTCAAGTTTTTTTTTTTTTTTTTTACCTCAAAATAATTGAAACTCCAGACAACATTATCGTCTTTCATAAACCTTAATTGGCTACTTCACGCACGCAAAAACACCCGTTCACTAATTTTAATCCTATGGGCGAATTTTTTTTAAGATAGCTTGCATTTCAATATTTTTAAACTTTTTTTTTTCATCAGTTAGCTGAGATTGAGCAAAGTACAAAGGCGTTTCTTAGTTTTTTTATTTCCTTTGCAGGTTTTCTAAATGAGAATACTTTCGCTTTCGAAACTGGTTCCTAAAGTAAAAGTATCCTAATACAAAATTTGTAGACAAAATCGAAAAACATGGGGCTTTGTACGGATCAATCTATACTAAGCAATGAAAAAAAAAAAGTTTAAAAATATTGAAATGCAAACGAGATATCTTAAAAAAATCCTTCCATAGGATTAAGATTAGCGAACGGTTGTTTTCGCTTGAGTGAAGTAGCCCCTTAATGAAAATTGGTTGCAAATGACTCTGGCGATCTATCGGATTCCGCCCGATTGGAAGTGCAAGACGCCCAATCTAGTGTCCACACAACTCAATCCATACAACTCGAACCACATCATCAATTTTTTATTTAAAAAATATTGAAATATTCTTCAAATGATGACAAATAACATGCAAAAAACCCGGAGCTAAAATCTTCATTCCTATTCCAGAAAAAAATTGCTAAAAAACACCATTTTTCGATCTTCTACGGGCAAACCCCTCTGTTATCCTGCCACACGTGATAAATCATCAGATATCCTTTATGATTACAACTGCAGAGCTGCCACTGGCGATTATTTTTAAAATCTAACTCAAACCACTTTCTCAAAACAATAATTTTTCACATATACTTTCCTATGACATCTGCAAGAGAAATGTAATAAATAATTTATTTAAAAAAAATATTGGTGTGAACTGAATATAAAAATAGCCGTCGGTTGCAGCCAAGCAATTGTATACGAATTACAAGTTGCAACAACAATGTTTTTAATTATGCGCCAAAAATAAAGGCCTGCCTGTAAAGCTGCAAAAATGAAATTTTTAAACACCATAAAGTAGAAAATATTAATAAAAAAATAAAGAGTGTAATATAATTAAGAAATGCTCTTTAATTAAATAACAGTTTCATATTAATTAAATTATGATTATCAATTGAGAAATCAATTTAGAAGTTCTAAAAAAGTTTAAATAACACATTTTTTTTTTCTTTCCTGTTACCGTATCTTAAAAAATAAACAGTGAAAAATTAATTTTTTTTAAATAACTTCATTATATCGCGCTCTCTACCGAGGGTAAAAAATCAGGGGGAATTTTCCATTATCGAGTTCAGTGCTATAGGTCAAAATTACCATTTTTACGCACTGGCCACTGGCCAGTACACTGATTTTTTTCACTGGCCAGTTTTTTTTAACCACTGGCCAGTAACAAAGTTATGTACGCTCCATACAAAATTCTGTTTTTTCTTACTATCAACATTGTAATTTACTAATATATATTACTTGTCATTCGATATGATTACACTCAACTGAAAAATTTTATTTTTACTATTAATTGCAATGAAATAAAATCACAGGAAATTTTCAGAAAGGTTACAGCAGAGGGGGATCCCTCCCCCCCCCCCCCTTGGCACAAACTAATATGCATTTTTCTGCGACCATTTAACGAATTTCGCGTTTTTTTCGCGATCTTTTGACGATATCCACTTTTTTCGTGACCTTTTGCAAAATCAGCGTTTTTTCGCGATCTTTTGACGATATTCACGTTTTTTCGTGACCTTTTGCAAAATCTGCGTTTTTTTGTAATCTTTTAACGAAATTTGCGGGTTTTTTTCGCAATTCTTTGAAATCATTTGCATTTTTTTTTCAAGATTTTTTGACGAAATTTGCATTTTTTCCGCGATCTTTTGATGAAATTTGTGTTTTTTCCACAATCTTTTCGTGAAATTTGCGTTTTTTTCGCGATCTTTTGACGAAAGTTGCGTTTTCACCGCGATCTTTTCACGAAATTTGCGTTTTTCCGCGATCTTTTCACGAAATTTGAGTTTTTTCCGAGATCTTTTCTCGAAATTTGTGTTTTTTAAGCGATCTTTTGACGAAATTTGCGTTTTTTCCGCGATCTTTTTTGAAATTTGTGTTTTTCCGTGATCTTTTCTTGAAATTTGTGTTTTTCTGCGATCTTTTAACGAAATTTACGTTTTTCCCGCGATTTTGTCACGAAAGTTGCGTTTTCTCCGCGATCTTTTCACGAATTTTGCGTTTTTCCGCGATACTTTGAAGAGTTTTGTGATTCTTTTTCGCAATTCTTTGTCGAAATTTGCGTTTTCCCGCGATCTTTTCACGAAATTCGTGTTTTTTCCGAGATTTTTTGACGAAATTTGCGTTTTTCCACGATCTTGTCACGAAAGTTGCGTTTACTACGCGATCTTTTTACGAAATTTGCGTTTTTTCCGCGATGTTTTGACGTAATTCGCGTTTTTTCCGCGATCTTTTTTGAAATTTGTGTTTTTCCGTGATCTTTTCTTGAAATTTGTGTTTTTCTGCGATCTTTTAACGAAATTTACGTTTTTCCCGCGATTTTGTCACGAAAGTTGCGTTTTCTCCGCGATCTTTTCACGAATTTTGCGTTTTTCCGCGATACTTTGAAGAGTTTTGTGATTCTTTTTCGCAATTCTTTGTCGAAATTTGCGTTTTCCCGCGATCTTTTCACGAAATTCGTGTTTTTTCCGAGATTTTTTGACGAAATTTGCGTTTTTCCACGATCTTGTCACGAAAGTTGCGTTTACTCCGCGATCTTTTTACGAAATTTGCGTTTTTTCCGCGATGTTTTGACGTAATTCGCGTTTTTTACGTGGTTCTTGGGCGAAATTCACGTTTTTTCGCGATTCTTTGACGAATTGGTGATTTTTTTCTACGAACGATTGACGAAATTGATTTTTTTCGGCGACCATATTGAAATTAGCGATATTTTTATGTCCGAATTTTCGGACTGATGACCTTTTTTTTTTTTTTTCTTTTTCGGAACCGAATGCTTTAAATTTTCGGAAAATTCGAGACAGAATCACCCCTGCTACTTTCTTTTCTTACGTTCGGGAGAGTAGACAATTTGGACGCCGTAAATTCCGAACGAATTTCACCCCTTTCCTCCCTGGCATCGATTTTTTAACCATCGCGTTTGGCGAGTGGTGCCCATTGAGTTTGGCGAGTGAGGACAATAAAGTTAATCGCCACGTTTTAAGTGTTACTCGACGCCTGACGAGTGGCGAGTTCTATATTCAGTGCCACGCTAATTTACTTTATTTAAACGGATTTTTTTTTTGTTTGAAACATCATGAATTGAACTAATGACGGTATGCTGATTGCTACCGAAACTAATCAGCTATAAGTTAGAAAATTCTGTTGCTAAAAATGATGAATTGGACTAATGACGGTATGCTGAAAGCTACCGAAATAAGTCTGCTATAAGTTAGAAAGCTCTGTTGCTAAAAATGATGAATTGAATTAATGACGGTATGCTGAATGCTACCAAAACTAGTCTGCTATAAGTTGGAAAGTTCCCCTTCTATAAATGATGAATTGAACTAATGACGGTGTGCTGATTGCTACCGAAACTAGTCTGCTATAAGCTAGAAAGTTCTGTTGCTAAAAATGATGAATTGGACTAATGACGGTATGCTGAATGCTACCGAAATTAGCCTGCTATAAGTTAGAAAGTTCTGTTGCTAAAAATGATGAATTGAATTAATGACGGTATGCTGAATGCTACCGAAACTAGTCTGCTATAATCTAGAAAGTTCTGTTGCTAAAAATGATGAATTGGACTAATGACGGTATGCTGAATGCTACCGAAATTAGTCTGCTATAAGTTAGAAAGTTCTGTTGCTAAAAAAGTTGAATTGAATTAATGACGGTATGCTGAATGCTACCAAAACTAGTCTGCTATAAGTTGGAAAGTTCCCCTTCTATAAATGATGAATTCAACTAATGACGGTGTGCTGATTGCTACCGAAACTAGTCTGCTATAAGCTAGAAAGTTCTGTTGCTAAAAATGATGAATTGGACTAATGACGGTATGCTGAATGCTACCGAAATTAGCCTGCTATAAGTTAGAAAGTTCTGTTGCTAAAAATGATGAATTGAACTAATGACGGTATGCTGATTGCTACCGAAACTAGTCTCCGATAAGTTAGAAAGTTCTGTTGCTAAAAATGATGAATTGAACTAATGACGGTATGCTGAATGCTACCGAAACTAGTCTGCTATAAGTTAGAAAGTTCTGTTGCTAAAAATGATGAATTGAACTAATGACGGTATGCTGAATGCTACCGAAATTAGCCTGCTATAAGTTAGAAAGTTCTGTTGCTAAAAATGATGAATTGAACTAATGACGGTATGCTGATTGCTACCGAAACTAGTCTCCGATAAGTTAGAAAGTTCTGTTGCTAAAAATGATGAATTGAACTAATGACGGTATGCTGAATGCTACCGAAACTAGTCTGCTATAAGTTAGAAAGTTCTGTTACTAAAAACTTTTTTTCCTGCTTATTTTGATTCTTGTGGTCTTTTTTCACTGTAAAACAATAAAAAAATTCCACATAAACCCTATTACTAACCCTACATTGGTTATATTAGTTATACTGGGATTCAATATTACGCCAATGTCGCATTAATCGGATATACGTCCAGTGAAATGCCAATATTGAGGAAATATTGGTTTAAGATTGAAAACATTTGCAACGAAGGGAAAAAAAAACTGCTATTATCTTTAAAAATTCAATTTATATAATTTCAATTGTTCAAAAAGTAAATTACAAGTAAATGACACCATTTACTTCTAACTTTTTGACATAAAGCATTCAAAAATTAAATCAAAATTCATGTTTATTGCAACTAATTAAACTGCAAAAAATGAAAAATTTTAAAATTAAAATATCGACTCGAAACAATGTTATATCACGAATAAAGTAAAAACCAAACAGGGTTTTGCACCAAAGAGGGCTTTGCACCAAATCCAATCGAACTAGTCGGATGCAACAATCCCAAAACTTTCTTCTATCCAATACATCTTACTATTTCAAAATGTAGTTACAAATGTCAATACTTTGATATTATTTGCTCAATACTATACCAACTTTTACTTTCATCTTAAATTTCTGATTCAGTCAATTAATCGGAGTAAAAACGAATTAAACTCGATCATGATATTTATTAAAATCAATAGTTCTTCGTTATTCTGTTGTGCACCAGCTGTTCGCTAATCGCCGGCTTATCATTGTGCGAAGTTCCCGTCGCTTTACAAGCCGCCGGTGTACAATAAAACTACGAGAATTCAAGAAAATTATATACAAAAATCGCTGTTACAGTGTTCCCTTTCTTCGGAATATTTCCAAATTCAAGGAGGACCTGCTTGGCATAGCTTAAAACATACAAAAAAAAAATGTGGTTCAATTCTATGCCTAACTTCATACACTTTTCGATGGTACAATAATGAAAATGGCACAAAAATCGTTATTACAGCGTCCCCTTCTGTCGGAAATTTAATAAAATTAAGGAAGGACCATCTTACCATAGCCAAAAATACGACAACGAAATATTGGTTCAATTCTATGCATAAGATCATAAACTTTTTGATAGTACAGTGGTGACACACGGGCATACGGACACACGGAGATACGGACAGACAGACATTTTCTATAAACATCTTTTTGGGGATCTCTGATCCCTAAAACGTGTAAATTCGTCGAAAAAAATTTCGATTACAATATTTTCTTCTATTTGAGATAGAAGGACGTAAAAATCAAAAGCACGAAGAAACCCATTCTTTTTTTCTTTGGGACGGAAACTGGAAATGAACCGAAATCCGTTTATTAACTGGAATCGAATCGGGATATTTTGTTAGGGTTCCGTATTTAAGAAGTAAAAACGGAATCGCTATAAAATCATTCGTGTGTCTGTATGTTCGTCTGTCACAGCTGTTTTTGTCATAAACTATGGAATATGAAAAGTTCAAATTTGACAGAAGTAATGAAGGTTATTGACCTAGGGAAAAGAGAGTTATTGACAACGTATTCATCGACATCCCCGTGCAATGTGGAGTTATTCATTCATTTTTTAGTCATCATAAACAGATTTTGATAAGATTGAAAACATGTTATACAGAATAGCAATATTTGACACTATTTAGGCTTCATACCTCTCTGAACTTTCATGGTATATCCATCTATACTTTTCTGGTTTATATACAGGGTGTCCCTAAAAGGACCACCTATTTTTAAAAATGAATAATTAACAAACGAATAGAGTTATTAAAAAAATTCTTGCAGGAAACGGATGTGTGAAGTCTGGAATTTTGTTTAGAACTTTTTATTGTAATAGTTCAAAATATGACCGACAGGTGGCGCTATAGCACATTTTGGTGGCTATATCGCCAACGAATACACCATTTTGAAGAATTTACGCAACGACGACTACTGTTTCCCTTGAAATGGTTGCTACTGAACTTTCATTGACCATGTCTACTTCTGTCTGGTCTTCACGCATGCTCCTTTTGTCCATATAGCCATCAAAATGTGCTGTAGCGCCATCTGTCGGCCAGATTTTGAACTATTATAATAAAGAGTTCTAAAAAAAATTCCAGACTTCACATATTCGTTTCCTGCAAGAATTTTTTTAATAACTCTATTCGTTTGTTAATTATTCATTTTTAAAAATAGGTGGTCCTTTTTGGGACACCCTGTAGCTATACCCAACCCTACGTTATATAGTTTTTTACAAAGTCTTATTATTCTTTTAGAAACGACTTTTTGTAATATTACACTTACTAATTAATATATTTATTGTACGGAACCCTCTGTATACCAGTAATATTCGCACCTGACCGATTATTTTAAATGGACCCGAACAAACAAAATATTACAATTCGAGGACTGGAATGAATTAGATGCCATAAAATGTTTCTAGGTGCTAGTTGTCAACAGAATATGTACAAAAAGTTCCATAAATCTTGATAAATGAACATGTTTACTTATATATTTTTCATATTTACACAACGGAAAATATCCATTTACGAGACGTCTTTATTTTTACTCCCCCAAGCAATTTATCTTCATTCATCAGATTTTTGGCAAAGCTCTTGACGAACGAATTAACAAAAAGAATTGCTGATACACATTTCTCTAAATAGAAAAACAAAACAAAGTAATGCATAAGACATAGAAAGCATTTTTGTTATACAAAAACTAAATAATATGACAATCCGTATTAAGAAGAACTATTTAATAATGCAATACGTAGAATATACAATAAGATCTTAACAGTAGAATGTCCGGAATTTTTATGCAAGCTTTATACAATTTTTTGACCAGAAGTTTTATTTGAAACAGTTTAATTTAATAATTGAACTTATTTTTGTGTAATATTTATTTAACTTATATAGTATAAACACTAGCTGACCCGCCCGGTGTAGCCCGGGCCCGTTATAATAACCTTAAATGAACCTTAAATTTGTAGGATTTTATGTCTTTAACTCGATTTTGTCTGAATTTGTAGTCTTGTATGAAAAAATCGAGGATAAATTATTCAATTTTAGGGGTAAAACGCATGTAAGAAGACTGTTTGATTTGAGTACAAAATTGCACCTAATAAAAATATAATAAATTTACAATCTGTAATTGTCCAAACGCTTAAAGATCTATTATATAAAATATGTTATATAAAATTCGTGTCCGATGACTGTGTGAAAAATCGGTTAAAAAAAACCTGATCTTTAGCGGTAAAAGGGGTCGAAATATCTCAAACGGGAAAAGTGCGGGCGATTCAAGGTTTTAAAAAATACATTTTTTGTCGCCAAAAGCTTGTGTATAATTTTCATATTAAGATATTGTTATTGTGATGCAAAAAGCAGTGTTTTCGTCTGTTATTTTTTAGCCCCCGATATGAAATATGTGTGAAAATGACCATAATATGCAAATGTATGTTGCAGAAAAAACTCTGGAGATTCAAAATAAACAGTTTCAAAAAGTAGAAAGATGTTCCATGCGAACTGGTTCAACGGCTCTAAAATGCCTTTTCTGAGGTCATTGCGATTTATGTATTGCTAAAGTGAGTAACCGATTTTCATCCGATGGTGCAAAAATCATTTAAATATGAGCGACAGATCAGTTGTATACTGGAATAGTTACATGTGCAAAGTTTGTCCTTCCCTCTGAAAGAATGTGTGAAAAGTATCATAATATGCAACTGTATGTTGCAGAAAAAACTCTGGAGATGCAGTATAAGCAGTAACAAAAAGTAGAAAGATGTTTGCATGGCGAACTGGTTCAACGGTTCTAAAATACCTTTTCTGAGTACATTGAGATTTATGTATTGCTGGAGTGAGTAACCGACTTCCATCGGATGGTGCAAAAACCATTTAAATATGAGCGACATATCAGTTGTAGACTTGAATAGTTACATGTGCAAAGTCTGTCCTGCCTTCTGAAAGAATGTGTGAAAATGATCATAACATGCAACTGCATGTTTCAGAAAAACCTCTGGAGATGCTGAATAAGCAGTTGCAGAAAGTAGAAAGATATTCACATGGCAAGCTGGTTCAACGGCTCTAAAATACCTTATCTGAGGGAATGGAGATTTGTGTATGCTGGATTTATGCTGGAGTGAGTAACGGACTTCCATCCGATGCTGCGAAAAGCATTTAAATATCAGTCGTAGACTGGAACAGTTGCATGCGGAAAGTCTGTTCGGAATTTATGAAAAACATTAAAAAAAGAGGGCCAATTGAAATAGATGAATGCTTCTTCGTTAAACGAAAAAACAATACTGGGAAAATTATTACAACAGTGGATTTTTAGGCGGTATTTGATGCGATGTCAACGAATGTTTTTTAGTACAAATTCAAAGTAGAAATGCAAAAAAATCCCATGCAAAATATTAACAATCATGTAAATGGGGTTTCAACCAGCGTTCATACCTCAAACATTTACATGGACTGCTGGAATGATTATAAAATGGAAGAACTTTATAATTTTACAGTTAATCGTATGTATAACTTTGTAAACTCTGCTACCAGCCTTCAGACGCAAGAAATAGAGAGATTGTGGAGGTCCACAAAATGAGGAATAATAAGCTTAGAGCAGGGTTGCCGCTTTGGCCTTATTGTAAATTTAGAAATTCAAATTTCATACTGGAATTCCAATTTTTTTTTTTTTTTTTTTTTTTTTTTTTTTTTTTTTTTTTTTTTTTACTTTATGTTAGGCAGTCTTGCAATGACTGCCATTAAGTAAAACAAAAATTACTACAATTAACTTTTAGAACGAATTGAAATTTCTGAATTTAAAGAAAAAGGCTATCTCGTAGGATGCAATAATGTTTTTGAATTGCTGTTTTTTAAAACATACACTAATCTTTCTTACTGTTATCGTTTCTTTTATCATTAATCCAAAGAGATCATAATTCTGTATTATCTTGAAAGGCTTTTGAAACTACTTATTTAATGAACACCAAAATGTTTTAAATATCTGAAGGGAAAAAAAGCAACAGGCTTGCGCTAATAAAATAAAACGCAATGAAAATTGATTTTTACATTTAAAAATATAAATTCAGGCAAAATCAAGTTAAAGATATAAAATTATACACATTTGAGGTTGATTTATAGTTATTATCACGGCCCGGGCAACGCCGGTGGGTTAGCTAGTAAACAGAATAATCAGGTTGCTATAAGAATTAATAAATATCATTATTCTCGGTATTATGTCAAATTTATTCATGAACTCAGAAAGCTTTAATTGGTTTATTTTTCTTTTACACATTTAAAGTTTTCGTGAATTATCTTTCTCGATAAATATGCCTTTATCTCACGCAATACATATTACGTTTATTAATTATTTACCAGAAAATTCCAAGTTTTTATTTTTATTTTATCTAATTGATTTCAAAATAATGAGTCTCATTTGCATGTCTCTTAAACAATATTTCAAAATTAAAAATTTATAACCCGACTATTTTATTATGGACTAAGAATTTACTAAAGTTTATTCAAACACAAGTAAGGTATTATCTGTAAAACTAATTAAGTAGCACGTTTTAATTGTAAAGTATAATTTGAGAGTAAGAGAAAAACGTTGAATTTATTTTTCTAGCAAACTTGAAAAAGTTATTCCCTGTTGCCCATGGGAATAGTTTGAAAGGAAAATCTCGTTTTAGCTTAATGTTTTGCAGGATATCGTGTGATGTTTTACACTGGCCTCCAAAAGTTAAGGTACAGGGACTGGATGCTTTCGATTGCACACATTTTGTCGAATATCTACCAACATTATTGGCGAATTGTTCTTGAACTTCTAGGATGTAAAGAACATGTTTGATTTTATATTTCTCGGTGAAGATTTATCGGGGGGTACAATTAGGGGGGTAATAATAAATTTAATAATAAAATAATATTTGCGATCACCTATGTAACAAAAAACGCTGGGAATGGTTTGTCACTGTGGTAAATGACTATTTGTGTCCTGTTCAACGTTTGTATGCATTTGTGTAAGCATGGCACTCATATTCGTGAAGATGTTATCGTTTTTGTGAAAAATTCAAAAGTTTTTGTTTATAGCATATAGAGTTTTCAACCAAATTTAACACAACTTTCCAAAAACCTCACAAACAACAGTAGCAACAGTATACTGCTATTAAAACATGAATATATTGAATATTTTATGAGATATGGGCACTTGTATGAAATGATTTTTAACTGCGCATGCGTGGAAGATCCTAAAATTTTTATTATATAATTTGGTAGCCAGCTATTTAGGGCAACTTATACAAAAAGTCCAGTCAAATATCGGGAAAATTCACAAAGATAGGGTCGATATAGTGAGTTGCTTCCTAAAAATATGGAAGCAACCTAGCTTCCTAAAAATTTATGATCTTGGCGAACTTTAGGTGACTGTAAAAAGTAAAAAAAAATGGTCACATGCTTACGCTACAAACATAAAATACAACAAAACAAAATTAGCTCTTTCAGAAAATTATTCACTTTTTCATCCTCCATTTTTCTGACAGTATTTTTGAATACGTAATAATATAATTTTCGCGACTTAAGATATCATATATGAAAAACTCAGGTATAACAAAATGTACAATGAATGATGCTATAAAAAATATTATTTTCATCATTATTCTCGATATTCAACTAAAAAAGTGTACATTATATAAAATAGATCACAGAAAAAAATTTCATGAGTTGAAGGCTCGGATGTAAAACATGGTAACTAACAACAATTAAACATTTTATAAAACACACGTATACTGCTAAATGATGACTGTTATTCACGTTAAAGAAATAAAATTATATTAAAACACAAACAATAGTTTCATGGCCTACATCGGAGGGCATCTTCAGGATATCAAGTCAGCCAGAGCTAAGATCTTTCCGACTTCATTACGGTTAAAAACTCAAGACAGGAACCTTGATCAATCGGTATCAGCAGATAATTGAATAATATAACGATTTAACCGACAGCTATTGATTCGACCATCTATTAATTTAAAATTTTATTAAGTTCCAGATGGATAGAATATTAATGAAAATCTAAATAAGTAAAAAACAGTCTTAAAGTCAAAGATTTTGAAACTGTAAAAAGAGAGAAAAAGAACTTCAAGATCTTTGACTGCTTTTTACTCATTTGGATTTTGAGGATATTCTTCCCATTTGGAACTTAGTAAAAATTTAGACTAATAGATGGCATTTGCTGTCGGTTAAATCGTTCAATTATTTCGATAATGGTTGGTCACGGTTAGCATCTTGATCTTGAGTTCTCAACCGTAGTGAAGTCGGAAACATCTTAGTTATGGTTGACTTGATATCCTGAAGATGACCTCGGGTGTAGGCTGAAACTGTTGATTTGTGTTTTAATGTGATTTTTATCTTTAACATAGTACATCCCTTAACAGTATATATGTGTTTTATCACATTTTTATTTATTGAAATTGTAAATGATGTAAGGGTCCAAGACTTTTTGATGGTAACAAATATTTGTGATTTTTTTTCTTCGAATTTTCGTGTAAAATTATTTAACTGCACTCTGACAACCTTCTAAATGTACAAGGTTTCTTTTTCACTCAATCTATGCATAATAATCACAGAAAAATTTTAAGATATGACTTTTAATAAGGAAGACTCTTTGGACATAAGCTCAATAAAGTAGAATTTATCAGATGAAAGTAGAATTTATCAATGCTGCCCAAAACTGAAGGTGCAGTCTTAAAAAATCAGTTGCTTCCACAGAAGCAGTCGCAATAGTTTTGTTTATGTTTTTCTTTAGAAAACTTCAATACTGGATATCGCAAATGTTGCGTTTTGTTAATTAATTTGTTTTACACCAGAGACCATCAATTATATTGCTTCGATAAATATCCCTGTAATTCATTCAATTTAAACTTTCCGAAGTCTGCTTTTGGAATACGTTTTTTTGTTTGTTTGTTTTGCGTGTTTTGTAGCTAGTGTTGTCAGGCATCCTGCATAAATCAGGGCTCGAAATGCTCTAGACACCGGTATTTTAGTGTAAATTTTTTTCGCCTTAGCTAATGATAGAGTTATCTGCGATTAAGTTGGTGAAATGGACGGCAAGAAGTTAATGGTGTAAAGGCTATTTAGAGCCCTGATTTGCGCGGTACACCTAGCAATACTATTTGTAGCTACTTTCCGAAGTCTGCTTTTGGAATACGTTTTTTTGTTTGTTTGTTTTGCGTGTTTTGTAGCTAGTGTTGTCAGGCATCCTGCATAAATCAGGGCTCGAAATGCTCTAGACACCGGTATTTTAGTGTAAATTTTTTTCGCCTTAGCTAATGATAGAGTTATCTGCGATTAAGTTGGTGAAATGGACGGCAAGAAGTTAATGGTGTCCAGGGTATTTAGAGCCCTGATTTGCGCGGTACACCTAGCAATACTATTTGTAGCTACTTTCCGAAGTCTGCTTTTGGAATACGTTTTTTTGTTTGTTTGTTTTGAGTGTTTTGTAGCTAGTGTTGCTAGGCATCCTGCATAAATCAGGGCTCCAAATGCTCTAGACACCGGTATTTTAATGTAAATTTTTTTCGCCATACCTAATGGTAGAGTTATCTGCGATTAAGTTGGTGAAATGGACTGCAAGAAGTTAGTGGTGTACAGGGTATTTAGAGCCCTGATTTGCGCGGTACACCTAGCAATACTATTTGTAGCTACTTTCCGAAGTCAGCTTTTGTAATACGTTTTTTGTTTTTTTGTTTGTTTGTTTTGCGCGTTTTGCAGCTAGTGTTGTCAGGCATCCTGCATAAATCAGGGCTCCAAATGCTCTAGACACCGGTATTTTAATGTAATTTTATTCGCCTTAGCTAATGATAGAGTTATCTGCGATTAAGTTGGTGAAATGGACGGCAAGAAGTTAGTGGTGTCCAGGGTATTTAGAGCCCTGATTTGCGCGGTACACCTAGCAATACTATTTGTAGCTACTTTCCGAAGTCTGCTTTTGGAATACGTTTTTTTGTTTGTTTGTTTTGAGTGTTTTGTAGCTAGTGTTGCCAGGCATCCTGCATAAATCAGGGCTCCAAATGCTCTAGACACCGGTATTTTAATGTAAATTTTTTTCGCCATAGCTAATGGTAGAGTTATCTGCGATTAAGTTGGTGAAATGGACTGCAAGAAGTTAGTGGTGTACAGGGTATTTAGAGTCCTGATTTGCGCGGTACACCTAGCAATACTATTTGTAGCTACTTTCCGAAGCCAGCTTTTTGAATACTTTTTTTTGTTTTTTTGTTTGTTTGTTTTGCGCGTTTTGTAGCTAGTGTTGTCAGGCATCCTACATAAATCAGGGCTCCAAATGCTCTAGACACCGGTATTTTAATGTAAATTTTTTCGCCTTAGCTAATGATAGAATTAGCTGCGATTAAGTTGGTGAAATGAACGGCAAGAAGTTAGGGGTGTCCAGGGCATTTGGAGCCCTGATTTGCGAGGTACACCTAGCAATACTATTTGTAGTTCTTAACAATAGAATTATAAATAAAGAGGAGGAGACATATTGTGTACTGTCTAGGAGTCGCGAGCGAAGTAACTGAGGAGGTTGTCACAAAATGAATAATATGAATCAGTAATATGAAATTTCTCAAATATACGTTTCACCAAATTCATGCGGAAGTTGTAATTATCAACGTTACGGAGTTGTTTCTTTTGTAATGTGAAGGCATTCCAAATAGCGATATCTAATAGATGGCGAAATATTGTTAAATAATACCTCTTCTGTCTTTTTCGTGTTGTTGAATAACAAACTATTGCCTGATCCGCTCTATCAACTTCACCCATCTTCAAGTCATAATCTATAACAATAGCTGGCTTCATGACATTTTTTTCAGCTTCAGAGCAATTTGCTGTATGGATAGAACTAAGAAGCGAAACATCTTTTTTGTCACGCCATCTCAACACGGTAATTTTGCCTCTTTGGAAAGCGGCTATTTCGCCTTTCTTCAAAGTAAGTTTGTTGAAAGTTTCCGGCAAATCACGTCGATTAGGACGAAGAGTTCCATATACGTCAGTTGAATTTTGGATAAGAAGGTCTGCTAATTCTGGTGAGAGATAAAAATTGTCCGCAATTACACAATAACCTTTTCTCAAAAAAGGTTCAATAAGCGTCATCACTGCTTTTGTTGCGACTCCATAGTTCTCATACTTTTTATCAAAGATTGTACTCTGCCCTGTGTACACGATCGTATTGTGAATATATCCTGTCTCTGCTTCAGCAAGTACAAAGAGTTTTACTCCAAAGCGAGCTCTTTTCATTGGTATGTATTGTACCCATGATAGCCTGCCTTTGAAAAGCATCAAGCTCTCATAAATGCTCAGGTCCCTTTCACGTGTATAGACACTTGAAAATTTCTTCATCATGTCAGAAAAAACAGGCCATATTTTACTTAGTTTTGGATTTGGATGTGAATTTTTATCAAAAGTACTGTTATCTGAAAAGTGCAGAAATTTCATGATAAGTTGAAAACGATTTCTGCTCATAAATTTCCCCAAAAATTGGAGTTTCGATCAATTTGTTTTTAGACCAGTAAAGCGCAACGTGAGGTTTTACAAGTATTCCTTGCAGAATAAGTATACCTAAAAAAACATATATTTCTTCTAAAGTTGTTGGACGCACAACTTCGTCCTTGATTTCTCTTTTCCAGGATGCTGGTTGTTATACTGGTTTGCAAAACGGTTAGTTTCTGTAACAATATGAAGCACCAGCTTCTGATCAAAAAATAATTAAAAAAATAAAAGTGGGTTCGTAACATCTGTTACATTTTTATTTATTCCTGGTTGTCCCGAAAATGGAAACCGTGAAGGTGGCATAGGTAATTTTTTTATATCCAATCGTACCCAGTTTCTGGCATGCTTCATAGAATAGTCGTTATCTGAATCCTCTTCATCTGCATATCATATTCTGACGTCTCTGATCCAGAAGATGACGGAAAGTCGTCATCCAACTCACTATCATCAGTATCGTACATACTCCTACGAAATTCTAGCAAATTCGAGAAACTGCACGGCTGAGGTAGTGAGACTGAGGTAGTGACATCAAATTAGCAATGCGATAGAAAGGCGAAATGTGAACGGCAAACCAAACAATATTTTCCCTAAAATAATAGTGGTGTTCAAAAAGGGCGGAGCCTTGTCAAATATGGAAAAAAATTCGCTTGTATTTTCACGTCACTAGCTCAGTGCGATAGCCTTTGTGAAGGTAGTTCCTTCTACCCCTTCTCCTCTGAAATAGGTCAGTCTTTCAAAAACACCTTCAAAGTCTTTTTTCTTTTTCTTTTTTTTTTAATTCCAAAGCCGTGGGCGTGGTTTTACTGGTACAGCACAGTATAAAGGACAATATTTTGGACTGACGTATATATACGTCAGCGGCACTTAACGCATCGACTATGCGCGACGGATATATACGTCTGTGGCACTTAAGGGGTTAATCGGATCCACAGTTTCTAATTATCGTCTGTGAAAACTTGAATAGAAAATTTCGTCTTTTTCAAGCGCCTCATTGATAGGAATTTGCTCTCACAAATATGGTAAAAAATTTCCATTTTTTTTTATTGGTGTCAGTTTGCCCATGTATTATAATCTTTTCCTTGACATTAACAGCAGGGCTCCCAAATGGTCCGCCAACTGAATACCAATATCTTGTAATAGAAATTTTCATGGTAGGTTCCTGCAGAATTACCACTAGAATTAAATTCCGAAGGTTTTTTTCCGGGAAATTTGCAAGAAAAATCTAAAAAGAAACTTTTTCTTAGAAAATATTGGTGTTCAGTTGGCGGACCATTTGCGAGCCAAATGACAGGAGGTTGTCTTGATTGCCACAATATGGCGGAACTAACTACCGATGAAGTAAAATTTCACCATTAAAAATGAATATCAGTTTCTGCCATTATTTTTGACTGAAATTTTCAGTTAATAAAAGCGTCTGAATAAATAAAATATTTCTACTTAAATTTACTGCTGGATGTCTGCCCAACGGTAATGAACCATCTGCGAAAGCGGTTACAGTTGAAGCTTCACTAATTTAAGGATATGTCAGTTCCTTTTTCTTAATAATTCCATGCTCCTAACCGTATTTTGAGATACTTTGAGATCTCAGTATCTGAATTTAATCATTTTATAATAAGATATTTCTATTGTATTGAGTCGTCCTAGACATGCTAATTTTAACGTGTTTGTGAATGAGAAGGTGTGCATTTGGGACGTTTCACTATGGTTAACTATCTAACTATTATGAAATATTTACAAAATAAATAAGTATGACGTCTCAAAAGAGTTATTTTCTTCGGCTATCGTCTATAAGAACACCGCCCCCTGAATACTAGGCCTGAGCGCTGACAGAAAAAATGGCGGCTGCCAAAGGCGGATTTTTTTCAGCGTGTGTACAGTCTCCCAAATTTTGGCGCCAATCCTTTTTTTTAAGTTTTTTACTCTTTATTTTTCTGATATTAAACAAGTCAAAGAAATCTTTTATAAAATACGAGTGTCTAAATTTAATTGACCTTACATACGTTAAGAAAATCTGCCTTTGGCAGCCACCATTTTTGTATCGGCGCTCAGGCGTAGTGTTCAGAGTATGATGATGCGAACCCGAATTACGTAACAGTATGTATTGCCTCTTTTTTCTAATCTTTTGTATTTTCACATAACAGATGTACTAGCTGTATTTGGGTTATACTCCCCAAGTGGTATTCCGTTACACTTTGTTTTGGCATTCTGTTGCATCATTAGATCATTTAATGTATCTTCTTGGATTGAAGAACAAAAAGCTGTTGTCCAAAGCGTCAGTTGCCATTATTATACGCGAAGCTAAAATTCAGCACGCAATGAAACATTTTAACTTGCCATTAGGTGAGTTCTAGCGGCATACACAACAGTTGGCCACATAAAATATACATTAGAAAAAAAAGGTCAGATGACTGTGAAATGAAAATTGATTTGAAACTTCAATACTGTATTTTGTCTTTTTAAAATCAATGGCAAAATCTTGTTTACTAAGTAGTCCAGGCAATAGGGGATTTTACCTGGCAAAATTAATGGAAGTTCTGGAAATAGGCTTACTTTAAGTTTTTTGAGTCGCTGAATCCGAATTTGTAACTTCCCACCAAAATTTCCCCCGGCAACTCCCCCCCCCCCATTTTTTGGTAAAAAGCCCCCCTAAAAAGGTTTTTATTAAAAAATTCAATTTTTTTATTATTTTAGGGAAAAAGTATCTAGAAATTCAGAAAGTAGACAAAATTTGCAACAAATTAGATATATGACATTATGACTTAGGATGAAGGGGAAGGGGGCATCTGCCTCGGAACATACACCGAGGTCCTGCGTGGACTAAGTTGGGCAATTCCACTTAACCACTCACACGTTTACATTCGCCCTCCATCTCTCCTCCAAACTTTCTCTGTAAGGTTTACTTTAAGTTTTTTGGGTCGCTGAATCCGAATTTTTAACTTACCCCCAAAATTTAGCCCCCCGAAACCCCTCAAAATAGTTGTTTTTAACTTAAATTTCTTATTGTTTTAGGGGAAAAGCATTACGACATTCAAAAACTAGACAAAATTTGCAACAAATAGGATATAAGACATTATGGCGTAGGATGAACGGGGAGGGAGAGGGCTGCCTCTGAACATGCACTGCGGTGCTACGTGCACTAAGTTATGAAGTCCAGGCAATAAGGGATTTTACCTGGAAAAATTAATACTAGTTCTGGATTTCGACTCACTTTATGTTTTTTGGGGTGCTGAATCCGATTTTGTAACTTCCCACCAAAATTTCACCCGGCAACCCCCAAAAAATTGATTTTTTGAAAAAATTTGGTTTTTGAGAAAAGCGCGCGGGGAATGTTCCGAGGCAGCCCCCTATCTCCCCGTTTCTCCTACGTCATAATGTCATATATCCTATTTGTTGCAAATTTTGTCTAGTTTCTTAATTTCGTAATGCTTTTCCCCTAAAATAATAAGAAATTTAAGTTAAAAACACCTATTTTGGCGAGTTTTCGGGGGGGGGGGGATTTTGGGGGTAAGTTAAAAATTCGGATTCAGCGACCCAAAAAACTTAAAGTAAACCTTATAGAGAAAATTCGGAGGGGAGATGGGAGGGCGAATGTAAACGTGGGAGTGTTTAAGTGGAATTGCGCAACTTAGTCCACGCAGTACCGCGCCGCATGTTCCGATGCACATCCCCCCTTCGCATTCATCCTAAGTCATAATGTTATATATCTAATTTGTTGCAAATTTTGTCTACTTTCTGAATTTCTAGATACTTTTTCCCTAAAACAATAAAAAAATTGATTTTTTTAATAAAAGCCTTTTTTGGGGGGCATTTTACCAAAATTTGGGGGGGGGGGGGTTACCCGGGGAAATTTTGGTGGGAAGTTACAAATTCGGATTCAGCGACCCAAAAAACATGAAGTAAGCCTATTTCCAGAACTTCCATTAATTTTGCTTGGTAGAGTCCCTATACGGTCTCTATTGCTTAGACTAAAGCCACGTTAAGGAATTTGAATATTTAAACATTTGCGGCTAAAATGTATTCATATAAATGCAATAGTCTAATCTCTTTAACACAATGATTATTGTAAATTATTTTCTCCATAACGATTTCAGGTAAGAACTCTGGATAAGACATGTTTTTAAAATGTGATATTTGACATAGATTTCATTCTAAAATCGTACGACTCTTTCAAAAACTGAATTGAATGCCTACTTTTTTGATTGTTTAACAACTACAAAAGTATCATGCGTGTGATCAAATAGCGTATTATAATTGAAAATGCTATCTGTAACATGATATCTATAGTTTCCATTAGTATTCCACATTGACAAACATCATAAGCTGTCGCATTATTTGCATAAGCAGTGAGTATATATTCTGCACTAGTTACTTCCCCTATAATCTTTGAATTCAATTATGAATCTATCAAAGAGATATTCTCCACACTTGTCTCTAATTGAGTAATAATCTGTCTGCTTGCACACCTGCTGCATTTTAATCTCTTAATTTGAACTCTATTGAATTAAGGCATTAGAGTCTAATAATTGTATAATCGCGGTATTGGGGTTACTTTTTTATTTTGGTAACCCTAAAATTTTACATTTCAAGTAGTAAACTTAAGACATGAATTTATTTGTACAAGAAAAATTCCCAATTGTCAGAGAAAGCTCCTATATGAAAGAAATTGGTTTACAAATAAGATTTATCCCGGGTTATATTTTTATGTTTCATCTGAATCATTGCTGAAAAGAAACTCGTCTTTTAATGGCAGTTGGAAGTTAAATTCGTGAAAAAAGGAGTTTTTTTTTTATATTTTGAATTTTTTATTTTCCCCCTTTCCAATGGTATATTACTTTTGTTTCTATGACAACAAGAAGTTAAAAAAATTAATTAATTCAGTTTGTTTACATCATACATAAACATTACATACGTAAATTTTAAGCTCAATTTTCTCAAAATGTTGCTTTTTGAATTTCCATGTATTTTTTCATAGAAACTACTACATATTATTGTTTGCAATCTTGCCAGATTATTTCACATACATCTCTGGTCAATCTGCTGAAGTGAACTTTTGTTACAAGCATTTGTACAAAGTTTTTATAAAAAAGTTTTTCTTTGGAAAACTGTTAGTTTCTTGTTATTTAAAAAAGGGTTTTTATTCCAGATTTTTTTTTTTAAATAACTAAGGAATATCTGTTTATAAAGCTGACTTCACTTTATTAAAAATTATTTTTAATATGTAATATAAAAAAAGTGAATATGTTTGGTAATTTCTGAGAAAAGGTACATTAATTTACCATGGTAGGTATAGGGACTTCCAACTGCCCTTAAAGATAGTCAATAAATTCATTTCTTTAACCCCTTCGGGACCAGCGTCTTTTACAGAATTTTTAATCTTTTATCACCGGTTTTTCAGAACAGAAAATATTGCCTAATTGAATCCGGAAAATGCTTGGATTTAATAAGGCAAAATTTACAATAAAATTTTACAGGCGAAAATAATCACGGTTTCTGAGCGCCTTAAGGGACACGCATACCGGTCGCTCGTTCCCAAGGAGTTAAGGTTGTCCGGGACACAAAAATCTTCAAATTTTCTAAAAAAAGCTTTATTGCATTACAAATTTCTCTGTTTTTTTCTTCTTAAAATATCGTTTAAATCATGCTTCTATCTTCAACTGACCGGGAAATATTAAATTTTTCATTTTGTTTTGTTTAAACAACTTTTAAACAATGTCATGGAAACGACTTCTTGTGAAAGTGTGATTTCTTCGTGATGGGTTTTTTCATGATGGGCATTTCTTGTACTTAAATTGTTATGAGTAGGGAACCGTTAAAGTTAAATGCTTAAAACTTGGAACATGTCTTTTTCAATTGTTTTACTTTAATGTTGATTCAGCAAATTAAAAAAAAAATATTTACTTTTGAAAATACGATTTTTTTTTTAAGTTGTCTTTTTTTTTCTTTTTTTTTTTAAATTAATATTTTAAAAATTGCTGAATCAAAATTAATCTTATATATTTCTGTTTATTTAAATGAAAAAAAAAATTGAAATTCTACAAATAATATTTCGAGTTATAAGGATTTTAAATTATCCCACTTTTTTAATAAATTTTAAATTATTTTTTTTAAATATATGAGAAGTTTTATCATATGATTTTGTGTACAAATTATATGGTTAACCATAAAAAAAAATTCAAAATTTTAACTCGATGCATAAAAGTTACTTTAAAATGTGTCCCGGACCCCCTTAAATGGAGGATCTTCGAGAAAATTTTCAAGATATAATTTTTTTTTCATTTTTGAACCCTCAACGGGGCCAGAACAGTGGTTCCTAACATTATCTTGGTGCGCCCCATCTAAGTATCTGTAAAACCATAATGTCTCCTTCCTCACACCTGAAACATATAAGTCTTGTCATTTAAAACGTGAACTCTTATTCATTCGGAAAAGCCTTAAAACAGGAATTGCAGCATCCTATATTTTCTATACCAGTATTCCCAAACTGTTATCTTCATGATAAATTTCTTTAAGATTTTAAAAATATTTTATAGGCATAATTCTTTTTACTTTCTCGAAAATTATATTTTGAAAATAGTTGTGGTGAACATATAAAAAATACAAAACGCTGAAACCCCTGTTTTTTTTTTTTTTTTTTTTTTTTTTTTTTAAGCACATTAACCCCTTCGCAACGCTTCCTTTAATTTACGAGTCACCGTTTTTTCCCGAATAGTAATATTCACTTTATTTTATCGTTGTAAATTGATGGCTTGACAAGATGAAAATTTTTGTACGTAAATAACTGTGTTCAAGGATTTTGAGGCTATAAGTCATGTAATACGTGCTGCTAATCGCAAAATGATTAATAATGACGTCACTTCAATATTTTTAGCTTATAAAACAACAAAAATTTGTCATATATATGTTTTAATATAATTCTATAAATTCAAGGACGCAATACAGCTTCAATTTTATTTCTAGATGAGCTCATTCATTTCTAATTAGTATTTATTTGCCAACTCACACAGTAGGATACAAAAGTGCTATGGGATCTGCAGTTTTATTTTAAAAGAAAAAATCTCGAAGTTATTCTCGCATTTGGCATTAAATTTGACAGCCTTAATACATTTTGTAATTGGTTCTAGATCTCATTAAAAACAGGCAGAGTATTTTTCGATGCTAAGATTTCTTTATGAATAACACAATACACAAAAAGTATATCTGGATTCTCATCTTTATCAATTTTAAGTAGCCGTTTTTCCTTCCTATCATAACATGCTGTTGGCAGGTTTTACCTTCTCCCATTATCGCTTTGTATATATTTGTTTATGAAGCCTGTACCACAGCCATAAGAAATTTACTAAGGAATGATTACAAAAATTTGTGTCCTATTTCATAGATGGCAGAAACTTGCAATTTTGACTGTGCTGCGATATTCTTTTGATAACCATATTATGTATTAACTGACAGTTATCTGCATGTGTCGTGAGTGAACATAACGTTAAAAAAATGTTTTTCAACTTCATTTGTGAACAAGGTCTCAAGGTTTTCACACTTTCTTCAAAATGGGAAAAGAAAGTTACATTTTCATCATGTTATGTTATATGAGTTTGAAAAAGGAGTTGACAAATTTTTGTTGTTTTATAAGCTAAAAATATTGAAATGACGTCATTATTAATCACTTTGCGATTAGCGGCACGTATTACATGCCTTATAGACTCAAAATCCTTGAATTTGAACACCGTCATTTTCGTATAATAATTTTCATTTCAAAAATGAGTGAGCTCATCTAGAAATAAAGATGAAGCTGCATTGCTTTTTTGAATTTATAGAATTATATTAAAGCATACTTACGGCACATTTTTGTTGTTTTATAAACTAAAAATATTGAAGTGACGTCATTACTAATCACTTTGCGATTAGCGGCAAGTATTACACGCCTTATAGCCTCAAAATCCTTGAATTTGAACAACGTTATTTTCGGACAAAAATTTTCATCTTGTCAAACAATCAATTTATAACGATTAAATAAAGCAAATATTACTATTTGGGAAAAAATGGTGACTTGAAAATTAAAAAAAGCATACGGGCGTTCGTTGCGAAGGGATTAATGTCCTTTTAAAAAAACACGTTGAGTGCCACGGTGACTGATACTGAAGCTGAAAATTTTACAATGTTTTAAGAAATTTTTAAGAAAGTTTAATCCTGTAATAAATAAAAGGTAACTAAATTTTAAATATTAATTAATTAAATAATTAATTTTCAGTAATTACTTAAAACAATCTGCGTATTTTTATTTTTATATCGTATTTTAGACCGTCAGTCATCGGTGAATGTCGCGTTCTAAACAGAAAGTTCAGCGGCAGTCACTGGTGACTGACGTGGCGCTTAACGTGTTAAACAGGGGTTTCAGCGTTTTTTGTTTGTTATACTTGCTACAAAAAATATTCAAGGCGTTTATTTGGATCGTATTCTTGCTCTTAGGGCACTTAAAAAGCAGTTTTGTCGATTTCGAAATGATGATTTCAATCTAAACGATCAAATTCACTGTAGGTGAACTTCTGGCATTGATAATAATCCGTGCTTTAGAGAATAATAATCCACAGTTTACGACTTACGAGATTGCTGAGAGACTAAACCTTGACAATTGGACTGCATTTTGCCATTTAAAACAACTTGGGTACTCTTCGAAACTCGTTACATCAGAAATCGGGCACGAACTTTTGGAATCAACCAATATGAACCTATTACCATTTCTGTATTTATTAATTTTATGAGGTTGGTAGTAGCTAGTTTAGATATTAAAAATATATTTTGAGGATAAATGTGCTCGATACGGTCACTTTTAGATAAATCTTGAAGTAATGTTATGTGTAAAAAAGTTGATTTACATATTGCCTTAGTTGCAAACTGTTTTCGGGACCAGTAATTCTGAAGAAATATTCCACCTGATTTGCATATAAAGCAGAAATATGTAGTTTAACAACTCGAATACTCCTCTTCTGAATTATTGGAGACGAATAGTCGTTGCCATTGTCAGTTATGAATACTTCACAGCGAATAGAATCAAATGCTCGTCCAATAAATAGTCAAAAACATTACGTACAATTCTAAAATACAATTAAAATCAGAAAAATTACTAAGATTTTTAAATATGATAAAAAGTGGCTAATTGTTTATAAAAAAATATTTTTTTATAAGAATATTTCTTATAATTTTTTCGGTGGCAGTTGTATTCCGCATTTTTAAATGAAACATTTTTTTTTTTTTTAAATAAAAAGAACATATTTTTTATTTGACCTTTTAAAGTTTACATATATGTTTATATATATTTAATTTAGAATATTATTTTTTCAAAAATTATAACAAATGGGTTAATAGCTAATCTGTAAATGCCCCCTTAAAAATCAAATTGGCCCGACTAATAAAATCCCCTGAATTCGAATTGTCTGCGATAATGACATACCCACCGTCAATATGGTAACAAGCTTTAGAAATTACATTCGTATTAAATTCAAATTTCCAATGAATTTTGTCAGAGCACTTCATTAAATGTAAATTAATTAAATCGAATTCGATTTTAAGCAGTCTTTGAATGTCAATAGATATATTTTCTAATTAAAAACTAAATAAACGAAAGTATGGCTGATATTTCCGTTGTGACGACATAATGCGACTTAAAAGCAAATTGAAATTAAATGGGAAGGAATTGAATTTGTTTCCGATTAATTCACCGATATTGAATAATTGGAAAATTTGGAGATATGTTAATAAAATTAATAAGACGTTTTTCAGTTTTTATTTAAGGAAAATGTTGAAAATTCATCAAATCTAAAGTATGATAACTCGTCACGTTTTGATTAAGAAATGAAACATTATTTGTCTTACTTGCTAGAACATGGAATAGTTTTTCTTAAGTTCCATGCTCAACAACGCGAAACTTTCTGACACATTTTCGGACTCATTTTTAAACAAAAAAAATACAGTTGGCAGTGTGATTCTGGAGCGATTTGGAATCAAAATGAGTTTTCCATTTTTTGATAAATAAATTAGTTATTGAGTTATAAACGATTTTAGTCCCGTGACGACCATTTTTTCTCCTTCATGTCACTATCACTTCAGAAATTCATTTAAAAACGCCAACTTTGACAATATTTTCTGAAAAATCTTTTGCGTTTACCAAAAAATTGAAATGTCTTTCGCTCACACAGTTTCTAAATTACAACACCTACCAATTTCATTCGTTTCCGAATAAACATGAATTAAAAAATGTGTCTGAAAACAGCTCCTTTGGATTTGAGAATAGCCTTAATATAACTTATAGTATCCATAAACCATATAAAAATTTTAATTTTGTAATCTTGGCAAATATAATTTTATTAGCGTAAACGGCTTTTAGTATGATACAGAGCAATATTTGAATCAGTTTTTACAAATAAAAAATGTACCGTATAAAACTAGATCAAAGTTAATCCGTTTTTTGGTGCGTTCGTAATTATATAAATACGTAGCACGTCGTCTGGTCTGTCCTTCTGTCTGTCCGCATACAACAGCGCAAAAACTACCCAACCGAATGGTTTGAAATTTAATATATATAGTCCTTGCAAAATTTTGTCGAGTCATTTCAAATTTTATGAAAATAGAAACAAAAATTAAAAAGACTTTAATACTAGGTTGAGCAAAAAGTTCTGGGAAATTTGTGAAAGTTGCTTTGTTATGCGCAAATAAACAACAAAAGCAACAAGGACTATTCTTTAAAGTAGAGACCATCATAGTCCACGACTTTCTGCCATCGGTCTGCCAGATTCCGGATTTGCTGGAAGTACCATGGTGGGTCCTTGGAATCGAAAAACTCTTGACAAGCTTCTTCAACCTTCACCCCATTAAACTCATCGACAACTTTCAGAATCTTTAGACCTTTTCTCCAATAAAGCCAGATCAAGACGCGCTAATCATACTGTTCAATAGGTATATTGGAGCCGAAATTCCTGAACTCCTATAGATATACCTCTAGTACTCCTATATACGATACAAATTCTGGTAACTAATAGATTAAAAATTTCCGAGAACTTTTTGCTCAACTTAATAAAAGTTTTCTTCATTCTACTAAATCCTATTATACGTAATTTATTCAATGATATCACGTGATACGTAATGATTCTAGGTTGTGATGGTGATGACATCCTATTCAAGATGGAGTCATATTATTTCCGTATTACTGAACTTAATATATATAATGGAAATAAATTTCGTATTCATGTACTTTTGCATACGAGTACAACAGTTACCGCACCAAGATCTGAATATTTATAAAACTAGTTATAATACGAAAGTACCTCATTTTCCACGTTTGACGTAAAATTTTGACTTGTTTACTTTCAATCTGTTTAGTTGTTGAAACCCGAAGAACCCCTGTTTACATTTAAAGTTAATATACTCATTCTTATATGTTGAAATTATGCAGTGTCATTTATTGAATAAAATTTGAACTGTCTGTCTATTCTAAGGAAAAAATAACTAACGCTGTCGCTGCCGTAAATGAATTTATTTTGACAGGACTCTTTTCCGGCTAATATTACGAGAACTATTCTATATAACAAATATGAAAACTGGCGGTTTTATAGAGAAATAAATGACAAACAAGCAGAAGATAACAGTTTTTAAATCGAAGAATTATTTTAATTATAAAATAATAAAACTTGGTATTAATCACCATAAAAACACACACAAAAAAAAACACACAACTGGCACGCTTCGTGTTGGAAATTTTAACAGCAGATTTTTTTTTTTTTTTTTTTTTGCAATTATTTTATTTCTTTGGTTTTTCTTGCGTTTTCTCTTTTAGTTTTATTATTTTTTTATTTATTTCTCTTCTTTTCTTTTTATTTGTTTATTTCCTTTTCAGTTTTCTGTTAATTTTTTCTATCATTTTGGCAACACACTTTCCGCTTCTGCATGTGTTCCTGTGCGATTACCTCTCAGCTGGCGCCACCTGTCGCATACTTTGTAAGCTCTCGTCTATGCTTTTTCTGTTCATTTGTGACTTTGTCCTCTCACGGACACGTGTTTACTTTGGCTAGCGACGGGCTGTTAACATTTACAGCCCGAGATGCTTTCTGTGTATTCTTTTGTTTTTATGGTGATGAATACAAAGTTTTATTATTTATCGCCAGTTTTTTTGTGCTGTTTCATAAATTATTTTAATCGCTATTTAATGTTGAAATTGGTAAAAATAGCTCAGTTAAAAACGTTTTATAGTATCAAAAACTATGCATAGCAGTGGTTTACCATAATTGCATGGCACATTCTGGACAAGATCACGGTGTACTGTGCAGTGTACAGTCGTGGAAAAAAAAAGTAAACACCCCTACTAACTCCTGAACAAATTTGTGTAGACGAAAGTTACTGGTACCGAACGATTGGAAATAAAGTCTACTTTTAAATGGTGTGTATAAAATTTGCTTAGGGGGCCATATACATATTAAAACGAATCCAAACTTCATTTTTTTCAATGGCAGTACCCAAATTTAACGAAATATTTCAAATCTTTGGTTCAAAATATGCCTAGAAACCAAATTTCAAGTCATTCGAGTGATAAGTTTTTGAATTATAGACATTCAAAATTGAGTACTTCTAATGTTAAATTACATTTTCATATTTTTATTTATATCTCCTGAAATTATGCTCCTAATGAGCTAATTTTTTGTGTAGGAAAATACTAATATACCCAAACATAAATACGTTGAATTTGCAATTTTTATAATTTTATGATATGAATTATGAATTATGAAATTAATATTCGAAAAAATTATGAATTGCAACATACAATTTTTTTGATGGATTGAGATTTATTAAGTCCTGCTTTATGGATATCCGAAATTTCACATTTTTCTTCCAAGTAGTTTTCAAATTATGCTTAAAAAACGGCAAAATGATGGTTTAAGGGGCCGCCTATGATAGAAGTGAGTAAATTTTTGAAATTTATTCTGCTATCCTGCAATCAAACAGGTTTCATTGACGCTTAAACGTGCCTTGATCAAGAAGGCGGCTCTCCCGGTTAACAATCGAGTTCGGAACTTCAATTTGGATACAGCCCTTAAAATACGCTCGTTTTAAAATAATTAATTTCTCGGAAACTTATGGCACGAATTGCATAAAAATTTGTTTATAGGCTAATTGAATGGTGTAGAGTTCATTTATGCTGTCAGAATTGTATACTGCTATTGAAAAAAACAAAGTTATGGTTCGTTTTAATATGTAGATGGCCCCTTAAACAAATTTTATATACATCATTTAAAAGTAGACTTTATTTCCAATCGTTCGGTACCCGTAACTTTCTTCTACGATAATTTGTTGAGAAGTTAGTAGGGGGTGTTTACTTTTTTTTTCCCACGACTGTACAATCATTTTTTTAATTTGTCAAATTCTTTATGTTACTTTTCAGTAATTTATTCAAAATTTCATTATCTCAATAAAGATTTATTTAATATTTCGAAAAAGTATTTTATTTACTGGTGTTTCAATATTTTTTAAAAGCAAAAATAATGTTTGCTCTTAAGTAACAAATATATTTACAAGTTAATAAAAAAAGAAAACTTTAAAATAATTAAATTATTACCTGCGAAAAGAATTTAATGGCGGAGAATTGCGTCATAAAAACTCAAATAATAATATTTCTAAACACTTTTTCCGTGAAAAATATATTTACACGTGAATATTAAAAAAGAAAGGAAACATTGAAACAAATAAATTAATATGTGCGAATACTGATCAATGGGGAAAAAATTACGTCATATTTAAATAATATCTTTAAAACGATTTTCTTTTAGCATCTAAAAGAAAACTGTATTATAAAAGTCTAGGAGGCAACGACATTTTGCACAAACGATTTTCAAATGTGTGGTAGATCTTACTTTATCACGAATACAGCCTACAGCTGTCGCGACAGCGGTGGATCCTGCTTGAGAACCGAAAAATTCTCCAGTCAAAGGGAAATGAATAGCAGTCCGATTTCAGAAGATCGCCACTGGTCGTAATAATATCGTCCCATATTCCGTAATGTGGAAATCTTTTTAAAACAGAGCAAATAAGCATGTTTTTAGAGCCTGCGGTGTCTATAGACTGGGTTTGGCGAGCATGACTCATAGAGTGCAGAATCACCTAGTTTTTTAAATTTTCGCTTACAAAATTTATATGCTGTCTTATAAACATGTAATTTATTTTATTTTTGCATTCATTTTACAATCAACGCTGGTTAATTCGAAACTTCGGGGACCTAGAAGAATGTTCGAAATATCACAATTAAAAAACAGAAAATGACTTTTCAAGCTATCCATAAAGAAGAACTTGTGTAACATAAAAAAAGATCTCGATTATCTAATTGGAATTGTTTTAATTGCATTTAATTGTTAAAAACTTGTTATAGTCTAAAATTAAAATTATTAGAAGCACATTAATCTAAAAATGACAGAAATATCTCACCTCTTTCGTAAAGAGAAGCATTATAACAACAATAAGGCGGAAGGAATTGAAATATATAATGATGTAAAATTTTAAATAAAGTTAAATTACAGTTGAAAAAAAAATATCAAATGTTGTTTGTTACAATTAGTTAAGGTAAATGCACCAATAGTGTGCTACTTAAGGACAGTTATCTAATTATTATTAAAATGTTAATGAATTCCAAAGGATATATATTTTTTAACCTAGTTCTAGCCTTCATGTATTAGAATAAACATTCAAAGTTTCAAAATATATTCTTCGAAAAAAAAAAAAAAGTTACATTCCTCTATGCTCCAGTAGTGGGCCTAGTAAATTTCTGATGCATGAACTTTTAAGGGGATAGGATACCTTTGAACACGTCCAAAAAGCAAAAAATATCACTATGTTCCAAGCTTCAAAATTTGTGTAGTAAGCCAAAAATAAAAATCAAACTCCATTAAAATATAAAGCTCATATTTAAATTTATATTTAAATATATATATATACTTGTAAATTCAAAAATAAATATTGAAATGATATGTTAAAAAATATGTATGATAATAAGAGAAAAAAAACATAACACGTCTTGCTCGCATGATAAAATCTGAAAGTATGCATATAAAGAGGAAATTTTGGTGAAAATAGATACATAATAGTGTTACCTTTATAGTAAAATCAGAATATTTGTAAAAAATACTGATTAAATTTAAAAACTAACTTAATAATTACAAAAATTTTAAATTTTCATTTTTTAAAAAATAGACAAAAATAAATAAAATCTTACCTTTTCCTTGTTTTAAGTTGTAGATAATACATAAATGAATATGTGGTGAGCATTTTTTCTTTTGCCATGCATAGTTTTTTTAGTAACACTGCGCGCATTATCAAAATTCATCGTTTTGAATAAACGCGATGCAAAGTTTAATTATCCCATGTAGTCTTAATATGTAGTCTTAGTAAAAATGCCATAATTAATAAACTAATGGGAATTTTTTTAATGCGGCATTTTGCATATTGTTCAGAAATGATTATGGAATCAAAATATGCATAACAAAAAATTCGAAAATTTCAAAGGTTTAACCTCTACGCACCCTGGTCCGTTTTTTCCCATTTTATTAATGCTACTCGAACATAATTACAGTTTCGATATCATAATGATATGTTTCGAAGTCTGAGATTCGAACTAATGCACATAAAATAAAAATCTTGCTCTGAAGTCAAATGGGCGACGAAATAATTCAATAATAATTAATAATACTCCATTAATACTCGGAAGTGAAGAGTTTAAAGGTATCCTATCCACTTAAGTTTTCGGCTTATCTAGCAAATTATTTGCAATGCAGTAGAGTATATCAACAGTAGTTTAATTTAAAATAAATCATACTATTAAAGAAACAATATTTTAGGTAAAAACATGTCTCTCAATGAAATTTACCAAAAAAAATCTGTTTTTGAAGACACTGTAGAAAATAAACAAATGTGACAGCAAAAAAAAAAAAAAGGCAATTATTTCAACCAATTTATGGAAAGTTACCATTTAAGGATATTAGTCAACCAGATTTCTTTCAGTTGTTTTTCAGAAATATCTTTTGGGCTTGTTTTTAAACTTTTAAAAATTGGTGGCTCACTATAGATGCATTTGCCTTAGTCCTGCGTTTTTCAACCAATCTTTCTATTTTGAAGAAACATATTTGAGATCTTTGCCTGGTGAAGTTTTCATCTGAATAAAACTTTTACCAGTATCAAATGCACCCACTACTTTGTTTTTCGACCAGTCTTTCTATTTTGAACAAACATATTTGAGTTCTTTGCCTGGTGAAATTTCCATGTGAATAAACTTTTACAAGTATCAAATGCACCCTATTTTTTTTTCAACCAATCTTTCTGTTTTGAACAAACATATTCGAGTTCTTTGCTTGGTGAAGTTTCCATCTGAATAAAACTTTTACAAGTATCAAATGTACCCATTACTTTGTTCTTCAACTAATCTTTCTGTTTTGAACAAACATATTTGAGTTCTTTGCCCGGTGAAATTTCCATCTGAATAAACTTTTACAAGTATCAAATACACCCTTTACTCTTTTTTTTTAAACCAATCTTTCTGTTTTGAATAAACATATTTGAGTTCTTTGCTTGGTGAAGTTTCCATCTGAATAAAACTTTTACAAGTATCAAATGTGCCCATTACTTTGTTCTTCAACTAATCTTCCTGTTTTGAACAAACATATTTGAGTTCTTTTTTGCCTGGTGAAGTTTCCATCTGAATGAAACTTTTACAAGTATCAAATGCACCCATTACTTTGTTTTTAAACCAATCTTTCTGTTTTGAACAAACATATTCGAGTTCTTTGCTTGGTGAAGTTTCCATCTGCATAAAACTTTTACAAGTATCAAATGTACCCATTACTTTGTTTTTCAACCAAACTTTCTATTTTGAACAAACATAGTTGAGTTCTTTTTTACCTGGTGAAGTTTCTATCTGAATAAAACTTTTACAAGTATCAAATGCACCCTTTAATTTTTTTCCTTATTAGATCATTTAAGAACGTTGGGAGTCGCATTTTTTTCTGTTTTAAGATAGTGAATCTTTTAGTTCGAATTAAGCGATGCGTTTAAAAAAATATTCGAATTCAAGAAATAGTTTTAATGTTATTTGTAAAGCAAACTTTTCGAACGTTAAGATTAGTTCGAATAAACCGAATGTCCAATTTAACAACTGAATTCGAATTATCGCAACGCCACTGTATTTAATGATATATTGTATTTAAGATTTCGGGTGTCTTTTGTCAGACACCCTACATACATATGCACAAATAATCATTTGATGAACACAAGTTCAATAAATGAAACACAATATTGGGATGTCTTTATTTCAGTTTAGTATTCATTTACTTATGATTTTGTTGCTTTACATCTGTAATTGGTGTTTAAACAAAAAATTTATTTCACTATTTCTTTAATTTTTAGCGATTTCGCCGTAACCTTCCTCCTAGCTTGCTTCGTCGCATGTCCACGAGTACCTGGACGACGACAACATCAGCCACTGGTTTACCTACTCTAGAACCAGAGCCTTCAAGAAAAAGAAGTACAAGTTTTCGTCATCCAACAGACTCTACAAATACTTCTCCTCGTGGCGGCAACACTCCTAATACTGGATGTGCTATTTCCCCTAGGTAAGTAAGCGATTCTTAGATATTGTTAAAAAAATTATTTTACTATTCAAATAGAAAAGTCATTTTCATTTATTTTTATTGTGTAGTAGCTAAAGTACCCGGCGTTGCCCGGTATTTTAAGAATATTTGCTTTGAAAAATCAACGATCGCATGTTAATTTACGTAATTTTCACTCTTTTTTTTTTCATTTAATCCGTAAGTAGATTATCCACTGTAGTTACAACTGTACCAATTAGTACCACTGTACCACTGTACTTACTTAGTAAATATAATCTCTGGTCTGGGTTGAGACCGAGATTAAAACCCTTTGATGAAAAGTTGTTTCCGATTATTTTGTTATTTGAATATTTATTTTATGTTAAAAAAAAATGGCAAGTACAAAAATTCTATGAATTTTATTTTTAAAAATTCTGAAATCTTTATTTCAGTTCTTCAGTAAGAATGAGCTGTAGGGGCCTAAACCTTTGTGGAAATTCTAATATGCACGCATACACACACAGATATATATGGAATAGATTTTAAAATGGCAAAAACAAATTCAGAGAAGCTCAAACTGTTAAAGTATACCAATATTTCCATTAATCGGGTTTTTATTATGTTTCAATACTATTATTTCAAACTCATATGACGTTATATATTCACCTGCTGACGTCCATTATATTTCAAATTTGACGTACTATTAACTTTTTTTTTTTAATTCGTCAAATTTTTATTTCATTTTTATTTTTCACATGGAAATCTTGCAATAGAAAAGTTATGACGTAATACGTAATATTCACTTTTTTTTTCAATTCGTCAAACTATTTATTTTATTTTCATTTTTCACGTGGAAATCTTGCAATAGAAAAGTAATTGTTGTGCTAAAAATTTTATTGTGGATTTTTAATTGTTGGCATCTGCTATAACGAAAATTTTTTTAATTTGATAGGAAATTGCTGTTAAATTGGTGATTTTTTATTAATTAAGAATTAACTATAAATTATTTCGATTCCTGATTACTTTAGTTGCCTCGGCCGTGTTTTAATACACATGTACGTAATATTTCACAATTCTGACTTCCAAACTGTGGATTTATACAGAATTAGACAGACAGACAAACTTTCATTTTAATTCCCATCATACGTAATATAGTGTAAGTCTTGTAATCGTTTTGAAAATCGAAAAAAAATGTTTTGACGGATTTACACGTTTCAGACACTGGAGATTACGAAAAACATATTGTTAGAAAAAAAAATTGCCGTCCGTCTGTCTATATGTCTGTGTGTGCGTCTGTAAACGCTCTATCTCCCGAACAAATTGAGATAGAGACTTAAAATTTGGTGTGTACTTAGTATGTAATAATGGGAAGAAGACTATTAAATATCAGTACCCTCGAGTACCCAGAAATATTTTTTTAAACTCTCTAAATGCTCGTTCTGATAAAAGGTACATAACATTTTTCGAAATTGTTTATTTTAAGGAGTGAATATAAAAGACAATGAAAAGACATAAATTTTGCATAAATAATGAAGTCGATCGGATAATTAGTTGCCGAGATATTTGTAATCATATTTTCCACACTCTTCGATTTTTCATGACACTGTATTTCATTCAAATTTCAATTCAAAGATATATTCTAATTGGAAATGAGACGCTTAATCCGACGCAGTAAACTGTTAGTTAATATGATTATCATTTTCGGAGTTATAAGGATGTTTCTTTTACGCAATTTTATTTTCATATTTTATACTATGCGTATCCATGATGGGTAAGTATAGTTTATATTTTAGATTGATGGGTATCAAATTACAGTCTTCTTAGAAAAAAAAGTACAGGGTCCCAAATCCGTATTGGGCCATTCCAAGAGAAATGGATAAAATGTCCAGCACGTGACGCTTACATATATATCTATATAAAGGGTGTCCCTAAACTCATGGTACATACGCTAGGGGGTGATAGAACACATAAAGACGAGTAATAGTAAATAGGAAACCAAGGGTCCCAAACGTATTCTAAAGGAGACAGGCGCCATCAAAGTTTAGGGTCCCAAATTGCAAATGATGATAAAAAAGGGAAAAATGGGTCGATTTATTTGCGGTTTTCGCTAAAATCATTCTTTAAATTAGTATTTTCTTTAAAAATGTTTTAAAGGAAAGTTATAAAAATGCCGGTAGAGGGCGCTCTAGACTTTGGAGTAAGCAACAACTATTTTTTACCGTTATTTTTTGTATCTCAATACATGCTTTCAAAAGCTTAGAATTAAACTTAAATTTTGAGCTCAAAATCTCAATCGTTGGGAGTGGTTAAGTAGCGCAAACTGAATTGTGTCCATGTGTTGAAATTTGAACTCCCTTCCTGAACACAGTTCAGTATACGCTACTTAACCACTCCGAATGATTCAGATTTTGAGCTCAAAATTTAAGTCTAAACTTTTGAAAGCATGTAATGAGATACAAAAAATAAGGGTAAAAAATAGTTGTTCGTTACTCCAAAGTCTAAAGCGCCCTCTATCGGTATTTTTTAAACTTTATCTTTAAAATTTATTTTCAAGACAATACTGAAATAAAGAATAGTTTTAGTGAAAACCGCAAACGAATCGACCAATTTTTCTGTTTTTTTATAATCATTTGAAATTTTAACTCCTGAACACAGTTCAGTTTGCGCTACTTAACCACTCCCAACGATTCCGATTTTGAGGTCAAAATTTAAGTTTAAGTCTAAGTTTTTGAAAGCATGTAATGAGATACAAAAAATAACGGTAAAAAATAGTTGTTGGTTACTCCAAAGTCTAAAGCGTCATCTATCGGCATTTTTTAACTTTATCTTTAAAATTTATTTTCAAGACAATACTGACATAAAGAATAGTTTTAGTGAAAACCGCAAACGAATCGACCAATTTTTTCGTTTTTTATAATCATTTGAAATTTTAACTCCTGAACACAGTTCAGGTTGCGCTACATAACCATTCATAACCCAACGATTCAGATTTTGAGCTCAAAATTTAAGTTTAAGTCTATGCTTTTGAAAGCATGTAATGAGATACAAAAAATAATGGTAAAAAATAATTGTTGGTTACTCCAAAGTCTAAAGCGCCCTCTATCGGCATTTTTTAAACTGTATCTTTAAAATTTATTTTCAAGAAAATACTGACATAAAGAATAGTTTTAGTGAAAACCGCAAAAGAATCGACAAATTTTTCCGTTTTTTATAATCATTTGAAATTTTGGACCCTAAACTTTAAAGGCGCCTACCTCCTTCGGAATACGTTTGGGACCCTTGGTTTCCTATTTACTATTACTCATCTTGATGTGTTCTATCACCCCCTAGCGTATGTACTATGAGTTTAGGGACACCCTGTATATTAACTTATAAGTTGTTAAAATATAAACTAAACATTAAAATAAATTTAAAAAAAACTTATATTTTCATATTAACATAGTTCTTTTAATTTGAGGGTACAATAGCGTTGTTAAAACAGCAGTGATATGTAGAAAAGCTGTTCCACACTTTATATGGAATGGCCCTTTAATAGGTATATAAATCTCCACATTTTAAACCCTAGATCTTAGTAAGCTGCCCGTTTGTAATAATAAATAAATAATAAAAATAATAATACGTAGTAAAATCTCCACATTTTAAATCCTAGATCTAAGTATTCTGCTCGTTTCAGGGACATTCCCTGAAAAACTGACAAATTGTCCTGCGTGCGGTACTTACATAAATATCTATATCTATTGACTTATAAGTTGTAAAACATAAACTATACATTAAAAATACAAAAAAAAACTCTAGGTTTTCAAATTACCATGATTGTTTTAATTTGAGGATATAATAACATTGTTAAAACAGCAAAAATATGTAGAAAAGCTGCCCCACACGTGACATGGAATGACCCTATTTTGATCGGAAATCTCTCTGGGATTTAATTGGGGATATTGGATTTGGGATATTGGATTTCGCCTCTACGAACTAGGCCACACACTGGGCCTTTTCTGTGGTGTAACCATCAACAGTTATGGATCTTACTGGATCGTACCTGAAAACAAAAACATTATTTTTTGTACAAATAAAACTTTATGAGTTGCTGTTATAAACAAGGCTTGATTTCTAACAATAAAAAGTACCGGAGCCCTAATATTCCGCAGTACTAACAACCGTAGCGTGTCCCCTTTCCTCCCCAGTTACTCCGATCTGCATATTTATATTTCATATATTATTTGCAAAATTTAAAGCTTTTTTTTTCTTTAACAATTTTTTTTTTAAATATATGTATCAGCATATATTTAGCTGACAATTATTCCACTTTTTAGGTATCACACCTTCCGGATAGAAATCGTTGCCTAATTGTAATCTTAATTAATTGCAGAATTCTGCGAATAAATATGTTAAGGATTAAGATTCAGAAATAGTATGTTACTAATAAATAAAAAGTTACAGACAGCACAATAAGCTATATAGTGTTAACATTAAAGCATAAATTCAGCCAGTTGCCATTTAATAGTCATCTTCCTCGTGAATCTTTCACAAATAGGAACTGTCGCAATCGCTTCACAGACGTGGATATGGATGGTGGCTTAACAAAATGTTGTTCACCTGCCACCGCACGTTCTATCTATTTTTTTCGCATGAAACTGAACCAGTACGGAAACATTAATGTTTTTCAGGAACTTTAACAATATGTTTTAATAATTGCACGTAGAACGATATTTACCAAAATTTCACGAACTAAAACCTTTTTCGTCATAATTTCTCCAGTACATGTCGACCCCTGTTTTGAGAGGATGTATTAACTCTTTCAGGGGTAAACCATTTCGGTTGATAGAATGTTGAAATGATGGAATGACACCAGCATTTGCTCGCTTTATACTGATCATGCGAGAAGAGAGAAAGACATCTTGTTGACGTGTGATGAGGGATATGCACTCGTGAGTGATGCTGTCGTATGCATTCGTGATGCGCAGTATGGCAGTATTTGTGCTGCGAGCGTTTCACAGACATTATTTGCTTTAGATGATATATTTAGTGCGGCCATCTGTTGGTTATGAGAGGAGATGATTGTTGTTGAAAGTTGTTGAAGGTTGAGTGTTTGTCCGGGTCACCACTTTAGAGAGAGAGAATTGGTGCCGATGGGATTTGAACCAGGGATCTCATGAGCAGGATGTGAGAACGTTAGCATCAAACAAAAGGCCAAGCCAGTAACTCTAAGCTAGTAACTTGCTTTATACTGATCATGTGAGATGAAATGAGGAGAGTAGCGGTGGATTGGCGCCGATGGTATTTGAACCAGGGATCTCATGATCAGGATGCGAGAACGTTAGCGTCGAGCAAAAGACCTAGCCAGTTACTCGCTTAGTACTAATCATGTGAGATGAACTGAGGAGAGTAGTGGTGGATTGACGCCGATGGGATATGAACCAGGAATCACATGATCAGGAGGCGAGAACGTTAACGTCGAGCAAAAGGCCAAGCCAGTTACTCTAAGCTAGTAAGTCGCTTTATACTGATAATATGAGATGAGATCACTACAATTATATTCCACCGCTCCTAAAAGAATTAAAACACATCATAGCGATCGTTTCTATATCTTCAGTAAACAGGAATGCATTTTATTTTGTCAAAGTAAGCTTATTTATTAGTCTTTTTTTTTGACAATTCAATATTATTAATTTGCTTTACGGTTGTTAAATACTTTTTCGCAAGGAATCCCCAGCGATGTCTGTGTGTACCCTAGAATTCTGAGAGACCCTGTTTACAAACCTCTTTCTTAGAGTAGCGAATTTTGATTAAATACGATAGTAAAGAAAACAGATACCAATATTAAAATACGTTGCAAAATCCCAATGTTCCACAGATACTCGAATTACAAATATTGCTTTGAGAATACAAATAACCAATGAAATCGAATCATCATTCTTTAAAATCAAAACTAACCATTTTGTTTTATATTTTTATATGTTGCTCAGTGCTATTTGTATTACTATTCCAAACATAATGTTTGTACTTATAGAAACAAGCACGATATTTCACAATCATCTTTATGCATGATTTATAAAACTCAGTTCGTAAGTTCTATATATTATGGATCTCTTTGAGTTTACAAGAAGCATATTTGTGTTCTTCGATTCGGAAAGCATGCGTGGCTATTTAGATTTCAAGAAGCAATTTTGATATTTACTGTTTGTATAACACAATATCTTATAGGCCGACTTAGCTTTTTGGATTGTTTCATTTTTTTCCATTACTTTTTCTTGAATATTTTATGAAAAAAAATTATTTTCATCCATTCTTTTATGTTGTTTTTTTTTTATGAAATCTTCCAGTACGCATGCTTACGAATACTCGTTTTTCTGCACTAAAGTCCCCAGGGAAGGTTTGAGGCTCTCTTTCAAGATTTGTTTTATAAATCGAATTTTATTAGGATTTTTGAATTTTTTCTGCATAACTGATAGCACATTTCTTACAAAAAGATGTTAGATTCGACGTTATTTAATATCTTTACAGTGAAATTATTTAAAATATAATTAAAAAAAATATTTTCTGGTTTTAAAATATATTTTACATTTATTCATTTTAAATTCGTTTACCACAATAATTTTTTTCTGACTATTATGAATCCTTTCATCTTACTCTGACACAGTGTATATAAGGTTAGTTGGGGCAACTGGGCCATGAATTTACAATGTGACTCTGGAGTTCCTGACAATTCAGCTTCAAAAAGCTAATGTTCATTTGAATCAAAGTCTGATCTTCTGTAAATGTGTTCAGTTAGGCTCCCTTTATCAGACAGAAACGCTCAAAATTACATTTTAATATTTCAAAATATGCATATTTCATTTGTCTTTCCTCATGGGTCAAGTTGCCCCATAAAAATGGGGTAAGTGGACCAGGAGGGTCTATGTTTCACACGCGTTTATTTTTTTTTAATATGGGATATCAGGTCCTGTTTGAAAAAGTGTAAACAACTTAAAAAAATTTAAACCAAGCAGATCACGTAAATTATATATCAACTAAACAGCATTGTAAGGGAAACCTTTGCTGTCAATGTGTCTAAAAAAAGCTCTAAAACTGAAAACATTAGATTTATTTATACCAAAAACATAAAAATTAAGTAAGTACTTATGTACTTTAGTATAGGTAATAAGTATAAAAGTCCCATGTGTATTTTAGGGAAAAAAATAGCAAGGTATAAGCAAAAATAGCTATGAACAAACGGCTACGTAAGTACTTAAGTACTTTATCTGTATTCAGGGGTCGCATTATATAGGGAAAATTGTATTGTTCCTACCAGAACCCTTAATGTGTTACCTTCAGGATCATTTTATTTACTATAATCTAAAGAAAGGTGCGATGAAGATATTATTTTCAAAATAGTGGTAGGAACAATAAAAGTTTCCCTATAGAATGCGACCCCTGTGTATCGTACAATATCAAGGTTTGGCTATCTTGCTTAGGGGCAAGGTACTTGAATTCATAAAATGTTGAAATAATTTAATGACACCAGTATTTACAACAGAATCAATTTGTAAACAATTAAAAGTATATTTTCGCTTACTTAATAGAGGTAAAATTTTCTTTATAAAATCCCGGTGCCAATGTGGCAATTAGGGATTAAAATTATGTGATGCCATAACGGCATCACCGCCTCTCAAGGGGTCAAGGAATTTGATTTGATATGCTTTTTTTAAAATTTTATTACGTAATTTTAATACGGTATTCTATAATTTTCTTTATTGTGAGCAAAAAACAAAGGAGAAATTTATTTCCCGTAGTAACAGAAACTCAAAAAAATTATTTATAACTATTGGGGTATCTGGATCCAGCATGGTCCAGTTATCCCAGATACATGTCCCAGTTACCCCATTCTTGAAAAATTTATGGGGTAACTGGGACACCGGGCTTACATTTGAAACATGAGGTAAATATGTATAGATACCTAATAATATTAATGTAGTTAGATGCCTAATCTTTAAAAAAAAAAAAAGATTGTTTAATAAAAGTACTTACAGTATTTTAATAAAAACGCCGAGGTCAAGCATATTGACGTTGTTTTTAAAAAAAGAAACGTAAATTTTTGACAACCTATCACAGCAAAGTGAGAGTTATGATTGAGTTGACACACGTTGTTTTAGGAAGTAGAGATTAAGGTGCATTGTTCACAAAAGCTGAAACTTAAATAACATCAACAGTTTTTTATAAAATAGCCTATGGGCCAGTTACCTCGTGGGTCCAGTTACCTCAACTAACCTTATATATATATATATATATAGTACATAGGATAGAAAGCGTAGAATTTGGGATCAGTTGTAACTACGGATTAATCCCCCGACCACTGAGCAAGAATGCAAAATTGTAATGTTGTTATTTCTGTAATTTTTCAAAATGCTAAAAAAAGACGATGTTTCCAACGTGATATAAAAAACCAAATTACTTATATGAATATAATCCTTGAGAGCATTAATCATTACTCAATGTTTTAAAACTGCATTATATTAATTTAACCCTTTCGGTTCTGGTGTCCTATTAATAGTACATGCCTTTTCACCGAGTATTATTTTGTCTTAAAAATTACTTTTGTTATTAATCTACGTATAGTAATGATAATATGTGGATATGTATTTCTTATTATGACTTCATTTATGTTTTGACATTTAATAATAACAATAATAATAAAAGTTTGCTTAATTCTCTTTGCACTGTTAGCGATTCCTTTATTTTATACCTATATATCACTCTTTAAATTTAAAATATAGGTTACTTTTCTGAACGATTTCATGTGTGATAAAACGCAAAAAACATTAGAAAGTTGTAATATCTGTTAAACCTTGTTGTAATACGATATTTTCCAAACATCTTCAAAAATTCTTCCTTAACCTATTATCATATAAATATGAATTGAATAGCACAAAAAGTAAGTACATTCGTTAGATTTTAGACAATGGGATAATCTTTAAACTTCAGTAAATCTATTTTGATAGCTACGATTAACATTATTAAAGTAAAAGTAATTTTGTTCTCAAACTTTAAAAAAAAAATCGGACCCGAAAGGGTTAAATAGTGCTTGTATTGCAGTGAAACCTAAAGCTTAGTGAACGAATATGTCAGTTCACGACGCCGAGAAGGTTTTAATAGGTCAAAATAGCACGTGTTTTAATTATGTTTTTTTTTCAGTTGTTATGGGAAAATGGCAACAAAAAGATATAATTACTATTTTCGAACTATTTTTTCGTTACTTTCTACAGAAATGGAGTACATCAGTTGCCAACATTAAACGAATGGCGCTAAAAACGCAAAAAATTAATATCTCAAAATTAAATTGAGATGTAGTTTTCAAACAAATTGCATTTAAAATTATTTTTTTCCCAATACGACGGTATAAAAATTTAAAATGTGCAATGCTTTGGAGTTTAAAAAATTACAGTAAAGATTATCCGTATTTAACCGTACAATGATACATCTGCTTTGTTTTACGGCTGGCTTATAAAACTGAACGACATTCTAATTGCTGGCAGAAAGAAGTAGCATATAGTGGGACTAACAAGGGCCGCACATGGGCTCGCACATTCTCGTTTATGACTAATTTTAAACTGATTTGGATTTGGTGCTTATCCTTCTTGCACAATGACTCTTCAGGCACTGTTACCATAATTTACTGGGCGATATTTTGATTTTTGTAATTTCCCAAGGATGCAATCGACAAACATTCGCCATTTAAATCAAATCTTTTATGTGGATGTTCAGTTAGAAACAATGTAGGGGATTTTAAATGTCTGCCGTGGAATATAGACACAAGCAACTGCGTTCTAAAAAGGAATTTTAACGATACATCTCTATTTAGATTTGCTATAGAGCATGCCACCAGACTATGCGGCAGAGTTTACGTTACTTCTTTGATCTGTCATCCAGCATGAACGGTGAATCTTCTCGCTGTTAATCAGCAGTAGTACAGTTCTTGAGAGAAACATTCGTAAACCACGCATTATCGGATATGGTGTTTTTGAATGGCCATCAAATCGCTTTCCCTCGAAATTCTTCTGTTTCAAAATGAAAGAAACACTCTATTGAGCCCAAACTAACAATGTAGAGAGCTTGAGATAACGTATTGCAAGATGAAGTATTATACCTCCCACGCTGCGGAAGTGTTCAGTGCAAATTTCTGTCAATCACGCTGTATTAATATCAACACACAAATTTAAATTAGCTAATGTCGCTTTCGGTTTTAGATATTCATACGCATGGAGTGTCATTCTTTAATAAATCGCGACGCTTATCAACTTTCTAATTGACTTTTTTTCCAATCTCTACAACAGGCTTCATTTCGCCGATGGGAAACTGCAAGTGGTCTTATTGTGCAGTGCATACATCTTTTAATATCTGTCTCCTCTTTTACAAGTGTAGCTTCATCCGTTCATAATTTAAATGGCACGCTGTTTGTATTTAATAAAATATTTCAAAAATATAAAATCTATACTAATAAAATAAAGTTTCGCTCAGTCTCTCTCTCTGTGTCTGTCTGTCGGCGATGGCTAGCGAAATCTACCACAGGTCCAAGTCGCAGAGGCAGGTCCTGATGGACCCGGGGCTCAGATTTTTTATTTTTTGATGATTAATTAAAAACTCAACAAAATATTAATTAAAAACTCATCGAAAACGCATTCTCTTTTCTGAAAAACTCCAAGCAAGCCCGCGCATGCTCAGTCTGTGCTTTCTGTTGCGCGTAGAGGGGAAGAACTGTATACTGTTTTTCTTTAGGGCCGAAAATTATAACACCCAGCTAAAGAATCATTCGATATACTGAAAAAAAGAAAGTATTGCAAATTCTTAAATTTCACACTTTTACCTTTTAAACGCCTCCACCAGTTCTTAAAAATATGGTTGTTGACTGCTTGAATTTTTTTTTTCCAAAAAGGTTCGTTTTTGGGATAAATTTTTTCCACCTTAAGTTATTAATCTCATTCTTAAAAAATGAGGAGATAAATAAAGCATGCCTGCGATGATTTTTTCTTTCAAATTTGAAAATACTTTTTATGCCTTTTTACTTTTTTCTATGTATTAAGAAAAAAGTATTGGAATTGATATAATTTTTGGCTTCCTTTTTATCGTGGATTTACACGTTTTAGAATGCCCTGAAAACGATTTGACTATTTTTTTGAAAACTTTTTTAGTCTGTCTGTTAGTCTGTGTCTGACACAATTTTTATTACCGCGCTATCTCAAAAACTAATTCACCAAATTTAATTAAACTTCAGATTCAATTGGACTATGACATAAGTTGTCATGCTTATTAGGTTCGGGTGAATATCGTCCAACGGGTGACCTTACTAATGTATTCACGATTTCCTTGATAGCTACGTCTCAAAAACTAACACACGGAATTTGACCAAACTGCATATTCTGTTAAACCTGGACATAAATAAGGACTGATTTGATTTTTATGTATATCGCTCATTACATGAGGTAGCCATGCTAAAAGTTTCGTGATTTCCGTGATATCTATGTTTCAAAAACTTATGCACGGAATTTCATAAAATACATATTTCATTAGACCTTGACATAAAGAAATGTTGATTAAATTTTGGGTGCACTGTTAAAAATTTGCAGCATTCTGTCCCGACATTTGACCGTTTTTATCGAAAACGGTTACACATCTATAATTTAACGCTATTCTGACCATTTTATTGGCCATTTTATGGTCAGAATACAGTTAAATTAGGGCAATGAAACCGTTTTTTCATAAAACGGTCAAATGACTGGACAGAATGCTGCAAATTTTTAACAGTGTGGTTATTGTTCAATAGATGATGCTGTTCTGCAGTGTTTTTTTACGATTACTGGAACATATCTGCCAATCTTCCCTTTTTTAACACTTTCCAACAAAGTTGAAAAGTGTTAATGCATTCGGTTTGTCTGGCCGTCTGTCCACGCTCTAACTCCCGTAAATATACTCGGATTTTCTTGCAATTGACAATCCATATTTAGGGCCACCTAACCATGTTTGGTAGTGCATATAACGTATGTGGGATTAATATTTTATTTACAGGGCTACCCAAAAGAATTCCATTACATTATGGTATATGGGGAAAAATTGTTTGCAGAGTATTTTATTGACATTAACGCTGTTTCAAATGTATTGAAACTGATATAAAACACTGAATTTCACTACAAGATGATTACGACAAAATAGGGTATTCATAGCATTTGTCGTTCATTTACAGGGACACACAAAAGAAAACGGTTACAATACTGTCTTTGAGTAATACTTGCTGAAGTGCGTTTTCAATTTCGGCTTGCGCTTTTAAATTTAACTGTTTTAATCCTATACAGTGCTGCTCAAAGAATTCGGATGATTTTCCGATTATAGATGGGAACAGCTGAAATTGGGTTTTCAAATGTGTTATTAGTTTCCATAGGGTTGAATTACACATAATATTTTAACTTATTAAACTATGAAGTTTTGTTACATTATTCTGAATGTGTTGGGGAATGTTTCATAATCTAGGCTTGAAGCATGATTTTTCTTTCTTGTTTTTATCAGATAATCAATCTTTACTTCTTATAGAAAACTGGGAAAATAACGAGTATTACTTTTTTAACCCGGAACCTCAAAATTGTATAAGCGCGAGATGATTCAACTATAGAACTATGCATATTATATTAATTAAATGTCATTTTTTAGTAAATCAATATTTTCTTTAATTTTTACACCCAAAAAAAAAAAAAAAAAAAAAAAAAAATGGATGAATTTTTGCATCAACTCAATAAATTTAGTGAAAAGGACATCATAATTTCCCATTGGTAAGTCTTAAAGACATGAAACACCTACATCAATATGAATGGACTTTACTACTGATTGCTGCATAGTAAACAAGATGACCTACTACGCTGGTGTCCAAAATTAAGGACCAGTCACAAAATGCAAATTTTTAATAAGCGAATACTCAAAAGGAAATACTATAATTCAAATAATTACTATCCCTACAGCACAGCTAGTCCATATAGCATCTCATTCATGTCACACATGGTCACAAGTGTCACAGTCACTACTGGGAAACAAAAAATAGGAAATTCCATACGTCTCATTATAAGTCTCAAATGATCACTATATGTGACTCCACTGAGATCTCAATGTGACTGCTGCTTTGTGAAGAGTCACCAGATGACTTTACAATGTAGTTACATTGTGACTCTCATGTGACTGTCATTTTTAGACTCAATTTCAAAGTCATCATGAACGTTGCATTATGATAAGTCACCAAATGATATCACATTATAGTGACATGGTGACTTTTCACAAAAGAGCACAATGGTGACTTCACAGTAGTCTCTCTGTCACCTGAAAGCCATCATGTGATTTTAATGTGACATTATTTGGTAACTTATCACAATGCAGCGTTCACGATGACTTCGAAATTGAGTCTACAGATGACAGTCACATAAGAGTCACAATGTAACTACATTGTAAAGTCACATAGTGACTCGTCAGAAAGCAGCAGTCACAGTGACGTCTCAGTGGAGTCACATATAGTGATCACTTGAGACTCAGAATGAGATGTATGGAATTTCCTATTTTTTTGCTTCACCGCAGTGACTGTGACACTTGTGACCATGTGTGACATGAATGAGATGTTATATGGACTAGCTGTGCTGCAGATATAATAATTATACGAATTATATTATTTCTTTTTGAGTATTTGCGTACTTGAAAATTAGCATTTTCTGATTGGTCCTTAATTTTGGACGCCAGCGTATTTAGAACATTTTTTTTCTTGTGCACTGTCTGTGAATTTATTTAAAAAGATATAATTTTTGCTCTGTTTCTTTTTTTAAGATGGGACGATTGAAAAGAAAAAAAGAAACATTACTTAAACTATCTCTTTAGGATTTCTAAATTAATATCTCCTTGTACAGTCACAATCAAACTAATAATCGAAAAAAGAAATTTTTTTAAACAATGTTATCTTCATTTTTTTTATTTATAATTTTTTAAATAATTTTTTAGCCTTTAAAATGTTTCATTGTTGCAATTTCATAGCCATTTAGCCTATTTCAGCAAGCGTTTATTGATGCATCATTAAATCCATTGTTTTTTCAACTCGCATAGCATTGTACGCTTTACAGAGTATATTTGGCGATTTATCACCTGTGGCGGACTAACGGAAAAGTGATTTAAAATTAATGTAATAATTTATAATTAAATTCTAACAATATTAAAATGTATAGTCATCGAAAATAACACCTTGAACGTAATTTTTATAATTCTAGGATATTAGGAAGTGGGTTAAAAATATATTACAAAATTACATTTTTACATGGAAAGAAAAAAAAAAGGCCCAGATTGCGTTAAATAAAATAATGTAACAAACTCAGTATTTCTGAACTCAATGTATCAAAAAAATTAGTCCACTTAACCCACTTGTGCCTGAATTTTTGTTTTTTCAAATTTGTTGCTAAAATCACTTTAAAATGTTGCAAAATGAACTGAAAATACTAAAAAAAATTATACTAAAAATGTTTGTATTTATTTGATAAAATGTAAACGTACTAAATATGGGAATATGTATAATATTTTTAATAATATAATGTGTATAATATGTTTTATCTAAATTTATATAAAATAAGCTTTTTAAATTGTATATTATGTACTATAATTAGTATTTTTATGAATTACAAAAAAACATATTTATTTCTTTACAGAGACTAATAACATTATAAGTGTTAGTAATAATAAAATAAGAATAATCATATTTGAGGCTTAAAAACAATTTGTTTCATAATCATCTTGAAAAGTACTTTACATAAATAAATGTCTCTTAAATGGCTAATAAAAATATGTACTCATGAGCCTTATATGCTTTGAGCCTTATATTTTGTACGTTACAAAAATTCTTAAAAAATAGGCTTGAACATATACTTTCACAATTTTTAAAAATGCGTATTTTAAAAAAGTCTACAAGCTAAGATTATGACTTATTTATTTGAATCCTTGATAGAAAAAACACAAATAAACTTTATTTTTACATTTTGCTAACTTGAAAAATGAAAAATCGATAAACACTGAAAACAGCTTTTATTAAAGCAAATAAATATCCACCTTATACTGCCATCTGTCGGTAACCAATAAAGACATTTATAAATAATTATTTTATACAATTTCATGTTAAAAAGATGAAGAAAATTATGAAAATTTATTAAAATTCGAAGCATCTCAAAAATGGGACGCTAGGCATAAATGGGTTAAAATAGTGCCCAAAGCATTTAAAAGTATTATTTTACATTGCCTTAATTTTAACACAATTATTCAAATTGGTAAATAAAACATATTAGGTGTAAATTTCCAACTGGGCAAAAAATGTCCGGACCAGGGGTCTCTTAGTTGAAGCTACCAATTCTCTGCCAACTGAGCTAAACCCGGACGAATCATGAGAACCAAATTCACCCAGCTAACCTTATTGATCATAGCATCTGGTCTGATATATTAATCAGCTCAACAGAATAAATCGCAGGTTATGGTACTCCAGTAAACGCTGGATACGTAATTACACTATATTAATTTTAACCCAATTATTCTAATTGGTAAATAAATTGTATTCGATGTAAATTTCCAACTGAGCGAAAAATGTTCGGACGAAGATTCGTTCGGGCGTTTACTGGAGCTCCATTACCTGTTGTTTATTGAGCTGATTCAAATATCAGATCAGATGCTATGCTCAATAAGGTTAACTGAGTTAATCTGGTCCTCCTGATTCGTTCGGGATAGCTCATTTGGCAGAGCATTGGCAGCTTCAGCCTAGACATCCCTGGTTCGGACATTTTTCGAACAGTTGGAAATTTACATCTAATATGATTTATTTACCAATTAGAATAATTGTGTTAATATTAATCTAGTGTAATTTCATATCCAGCGATTTCTGGAGTTCCATTACCTGAGATTTATTCTGTTGAGCTGAACCAGGTTTCAGACCAGATGCTGTAATCATCAAGGTTAGCTGGGTGAAAAAGTTCGACCAGAATCGTCCGGGATAGCTCAGGTGGCAGAGCAGTGTAATTACGTATCCAGAATTTATTGGAGTACCATTACCTGTGATTTATTATTATTCTGTTGAGCTAATTCAAATATCAGATCAGATGCTATGATCAGTACGGTTAGCATTGTGAATTTGGTCCTCCTGATTCGTCCGGGATAGCTCAATTAGCTGAATCCTGGTTCGAATACTCGTTTGGAAATTTTTCGCCCAGTTGGAAATTTACATCTAATATTATTTTACATTCCTGTATAATTATATAATCGCTTTCGCTTGAATCCAATGCATCCACGCTTTTAGTGTTTAGAACGACTTTGAAAATTATGAAGTATTTTGAGGAAAGATAAATCTTAATAGTCTTTTCATAAAGTAAATAACCTTTTAATAAATAAGTCTTAACCCAAAGAGCACTCTTTAGTTTGGTATCCGAATTTGCTGTCAGAATTTGAGGGAAAAAATTATTCTACAAAATTCCCTTTAAAACTGTAAATTTTTAAAAAGTCACGATTTGTTATTGTTAGTTTCCCTTTAAAATTGGCTTTGTTAGTTAAAGCATAAATGCGTCGAAGTAGTGTTTACAGTTTTTAATGTGTTTTCTTTACTTTTTATTGATTTATTTATAATAAAAGTATATGGTATCAGATAACTGTACGCTTAAATTAAAGCAAAACGTTATTTCTGAAAAATGAAAAAAAAAAATAGGAATTAGAAGCATAAAATAAAGCCATTGCTACAACGAACGTTTTATTGTTTAGCAATATCATGGAAGTTTTTTCATTATTATTTTGATTTGTCGAGTAAATGGTTGTTGCATCTATTGTGTATTAATAGTTGTTGTATGATACCGTGTATATGGGTCTTTCTAACTACAAGGAGATTTTTACAGTCTACAAAGGGGAAAATATTAGGAAAGGCAGCAAATTTATTAATATTTTTATTCGTAAGCACATTGAAGTTTTAAGTAAGTTATTAAATACATTTCTAACAAATAATTTTTATATTTAACTTTATTTTTTAATGAATATAAGTTGAAATTCCCTTGCTTATATTCATCCCTAACTTATATTTATCAATAACTTACATTTATTCCTAACTTATATTCATTAAAATATTTAACTTTAACATTCTAATGAATACTAGCTGGCTTCGCCCGCTAGCGGGCCGCTCCTTTTATCGGGACCTCTGATAATATGAAATTTCGACGTGAACGAACCTTGAACCGAGTCCCCGCTGCCTACGGCACCGTATAGCAGGCTTACTGCGTAAGCACCGCAAAATCTTGTAAAAAAGGCAATCTAGCTAAAACAAACCTCGAACAAGGGCCCCGCTGCCTACGGCCCCATATAGCAGGCGTGCTGCGCACGCGCTGCAAATTCTTGTGAAAAAGCTAATCGCACTTGTTAGCCAGAGTGGGTGGATGGTTACTTCGGATGCATAATGTGATTAAGCGGTCACTGACCCTTTCCAACGATATATCTCATGAGGGATATCGGCAAAATTTTGGAAAAGTGCCCCCCTTGGGGGGTGAAAAGGGAGAGGATGAAAACCGGAGATGCATGACATGAATCAGCTTTCACAGACCTTTCCTACGATATACCACATGACGGGTAACTGAAAAATATAGAAAGTGGCCCCCCTGGGGGGCAAAGTGGGGGGACGGACATTTATCGAAAAATGGAGATTGTCATTCGATCGGCAGGGAAAAGTTAGCATGGCTGGAGCCTTCACAGATTTTGTTTGTCCCGGCTGTGGCTGAATTAGGGGCAAAGTTATGGCTCAAAGAAAAAACAGCACCTAACGTTTGGGGGGGGGGGGGGGGCTGCGGGGTGGATTGGTCCGTTACATTAATTATTTGAAATATGTTAACAGGGAATTTAATTACCTTTAAAATAAGGTGTATGCTGGGGGTGTGCAAACCAGTATTTCATACTTCCCGAGAAATATTTAAAAGGGGCCCTACCCAGTCCCCTAATAGAGTTAGAGAAAATCGGAAGACGGCAAAATAATCGTGGGGAAAAGTTTGCTTGGGCGCTACAGAGCTAAATATGGCGCGAGATCTAAGCTCTACGACCAAGAAGCCGGCAAATTTGAAACACAACATAGCTAATTCTTGGCTTTGTTTTGTGAGGTGTTCGTTATCCGAACACAAAAATCTCTTCCGAAAGTGTTCCTTATCTGATCTGTTTGTAAACCGATCACCTGAATATTATTTTCAAACCATAAGAATATGTGAAAGTATAGAAAGAAAAATGTATTTCATTCACTGGATTTGAAACGACAGAGTTTTTCATGCTTGTTTAATTATTATCATTCTCAGACTCCTCAACATAATCTCGCCCCTTAGAAAACCCACTGGACAGGGATAAAAACTGAGTAAATCAAGGATACTTAAATATTTCTTTAGCCGATATCGTAGTAAGACGGTAAGTTGTTTTTCGGGAAAAAATAATTTATCTTGACTTTTTATCCTATCTTTCTATTGATTTGTATCTACATGTAGTCTCTTCCGATTACCCAAGTAAATCAGGAAAAAGGGATAATCTGAGCATGTAGAATTACCTAGGAATGTGATCAAAAGAATCTTTGGTGAGTTCTATTGTGTAGATTTTGCTGATTAATCCAGAATCTGGCGCTGCAATCCAATCGTAATTCTCCTGTTAAATATTGCAGGAATTATATCGATCCATTTTATATCTATCTGAAAACAAGCGACGAGTTTGAACTTAAGTATTGTTCTTAAACAAGTGAGAATTTCAAAATGGAAAATGAAAATGATTTTTTTTTCTATGTAGAGATATATGGATATATTGAGAGGTGAAGTATTATTCATACATACAGGGTATATACTCTCAACGGCGTCGAATGGCTTATTCCTAAACCGTTAAGCATAGACATATAGTGCCAATTTCAAAAATGCTTTCAATGATGTAATTAAGTAATTTAAAAGCGATTTGAGTGAATAAAAACATTTCTTAAAAAGGCACGAAATTTAAATTTTTATACGCCCCCCGGTGCTATAAGCTATATTTAGTAAAAATATCCCATTACACTAAGAAGTAAGACAAAAAACAAAAAGTCCCATTCTTTTACGATTAAAACTGGCGGAGTAATAGCCGTTTAAAGTTGAAGCGTCTTTTTTTTTTTTGCTTCGAAATAGGGGCATTTTTCAATTTTACTAGAAATAGAAATAATCGTCAGACATCAAAAGGTAAGTGTTGAGAGTAAAATTAACCTTACAATATAAATTTTAAATATAGTTTTATTCAGACATATTAAAGAAATATATACAATTTGTGCTATAAATGTAAGTAAACGGAATTTTTGATAAATGAAATGACGAAAAACAACAGTCGCAATTCTTTACAAAATGATACATATTTTTAAATGCTATAAGATTATCTAATCTAAAACTTAATTAATACAAAATAAATTTATCTTAAAACTTGCTCGAAACGACTCCCTTTGGCTGCAATGCAGGATGTAGGCTGCAATGCAGGATGTACATGCGAATGTACGATCCATCGAAGCATGGCCGAATTCATCTGTGTTCAGATGCAGAAAATGGGCATAAGTCAGGCAATTCAGAATTTCATTACTCGGTCAATTTTGGTTTTAGATGAATGGGACTTTTTTTTGGTCTTACTTGTCAGTGTTATAGTAGTTTTTTACTAAATATCACTTATGGAACCGGGGAATCGTATAAAAATTTAAATTTCGTAACTTTAAAAAAAAAATGTTTTTAATGATCTAAACTACTTTTAAAATACTGTTTTACCTCATTTAAAACATTTTTGTAATTTAAATTGTATGTCTATGACTAACGGTTTGGCCATTGCACACCGTTGGGAGTTCAAACCCTGCATAAATTACAGGTACTTCAACCGTCTCGCTCACGAATTGTTTTTGGAAAATCTTTCTTTAAATTGGAAAATTATTCTTTAAAGACGCATACATATATTAAAGACGCCGGACTTCCTATTTTTAGACGACCTGAGTTCTTATTGCGTCCTTTGTCGAACGTTATTTACTGTACTGTAAGTATTTATTTCTTATTCATTGCATGCATTTTACGTAGATAAGATGCTAACAGTAGCATACAGTGAGTTTTAGAACGCCCAGTTCATCTTACGGGAACTGAAGATCCGCCATATTGGGAAGTAGCGTGGTCCCAATTTCGTCCCCCTCGCAATTCTTATTTTCGTCCCGGGGACGAAATTAAGAATGCTTTTTCAAGACAATTATTTCAAAGGTAAAGGAATGTTTTATATAAAATAAAATAATAAGTATAATAAAATAAAATATGATGAAAAAAGTTTAAAATAAAATTCAAAATGGAAATAAAGTTTAATATAAAATAAAATAAAAAGTATCATAAACTAAAATACAATAAAATGAAAAAGTTTAAAATAAAATTCAAATCGAAAATCATCTTTTCACTGAAAAAAAAAACAAATTTTTAAAATACTTTTACTTTAATAAAAAGAAAAAAATATTGTCTCTCTTGACCGTTCCAATTGGTGCCACGAAAGAAGTGGGATAAAGCTTTGCACGGGAGAATGGTATTATAATCGTGTGTCTGCCTCCCCATTCAACAGCAAAACTGCAACTTCTCGGTGTCGCGTTTATGTCTCCTTTAAAATGTTTTATGCTAAAGCAATAGAAAATTCGCTGTCAAACCGTGCTTGTAGAAAAGTTGAGAACTTACAAATCGCACAACTTTTCAATGAAGCTAAGAGCGTGCCTGATCAACCATCACCAAACGGTCAAGATGTTGTTGCCATCAGTCCTAAAGAGATCAGGGAAGTGCCAGTGATCCCATCAGCAACTTCTGCCCGAAGAGGTTAAACGACATTGAGCACTGGATCTACACATAAAAACAAAATGAAATATTCCCATGCGAAGAAGAGATGCTCAGCCGAAAAAAAAAAAAAAAAAAAAAAAAACTTTGGCACCCGCCATTCTCAAGTGAAAGGAGAAGAATCAACCATGTCAAATGTCCAAACTTGACCTACCCAGCGAATCTGATGATGAAAGTGACTCTTCTGTTGACATTCCTTATGGTGATAATACAAGTGATAATGTTGGCGGCAGTGATGCAGAGTGCCCTATCTGCTTGAAGCGTTTTTCTGGTGATAAGCATGGAGAACAATGGGTTCATTGATTTCAGTGCTGCACTTGATCACACGAAATATCCTCAGGAGCCAAAAACAATACAAAATTTATTCCTCATGTTTGGATGGCTAATGTTTCGTTATGTTATTCTTCTACTGATAATTAGTACATTTCTTTGTGCCTTAATTTAATGTAAATTAACTTACTCATTTAAAAATAATTTTTGATTTAGTTATAAGTTAAGCCTCGGCGTATTGTATTTTTTGAGGGGGGCAAAATTGGGACATTTTTTTTTCATTTCCCATATATAGATACTTTAAAAAAAACAATTTATTGCATTGTTAAAATATTTTTGTACGATACTTGCCTATGTTTCTATGTGCGTGGGTAGTTAGTCTATGTAAAATCCAAATTTGGTAGGTGTTCACTGGAAATTAAAACTTCCAAAAGCCTAAAAGTGACTGGGGAACGAAAATAGGGCACTTTACCCTATATAATCGTAATAAATTTTGTATTCATGCATTTTTGCATACGAGTGCAACAGCTATTGCACCAAGATCTGAATATTTACAAAACTAGTTATAGTACTAACGCACCTCATTTGCCACGTTTGACGACTTTTTTAGATAAATACAAGTCAGATTCTGAATTTGTAAACGCTATTTAATAATTGCATTTAGCATTCCAAACATTTTTCGCATTTAATACTTTGCTCTTACAGTTCGCTCAAAAATCTCCATCTTTGAAAAAAAAAGTATATTTATATAGGGTAGATATGCCAGTAATGGACACCCTTAAGGAATTTCTCTTAAAATTACTTTTTCATTAATAGTTATAATTATTATATTCCACTTTTTTCAATATCATATTAATCTATCAACAATATTTAACCATTCTTATAGTCTCATTTCCCAATATGAATCAAAATTTAATTTTAAACAACAGAAATATATCAAAACACCCAAAAGCCCAGTAATGGACACCCTCTGTTCCAGTAATGGACACCCCATAAAAAGTAATAAATATAATTGTTTTTATGACTGTATTTAGAACCGGAATTTAATTAATACATACTAATGAAACAAAATAGTTAATTTCAAATAAATTTAACAATTAGGACACCAGTAATTAATAAAATATTTGTGATGATATCATCATCAGAGTTACAGTTTTCAGAAATAAAAAATCGAGTGTCTCCGTTTGGGCAAGCCTCGTGTGCCCAAAATCTTGCATTGCAACCAATTTTCTCTGTGTTTGCTGTTTTTAAAGCTACCAGCACACACCAGACACCGAGCCAACTTGCCCCGTGTTCAATGCGCCTACTAGTCCCATAATAAATTTCTTCACAAAAGGGACACGTAACCATCTAAGCGTAAATAATCCAAGTAAATCACACATGAGGTAGGTACAGTTAATCATACACTAAGAAAAACTGCACAAGTTAAATCGCAATTATTAAGATAAGTATTGGAAATTAGGAAATGAATATTGTAATAAATGTCTACTGGACGTAGGTAACGCTTCAAAACTACAATGAGGATTGTAAAAAGCAAGAAGAAAGGTACTCTGTGACTGGTTGCGCAATCTTGCCATAAACAGGCGATTTATAAGGACTGCGTCTACTTACCCCTGTAGCCAACTAGCCCTGGTCTCCCCTACATGCGAATTCAAAAATTTAGCTCTTATTCCCACTAAGTAGTTTTTAAATCTTTGTATTATTGTAAAGTGCACGAAGTTATGCATAAAACTGAACCAACCTTCACTAATATACTTTAGACTATGGCCGTCAGTTCCTAGATGAAATTGCAGATATTTCTCCGGAAGAGGGCGCTGTGGTACTGATTTTCGTGTGATTTTGTCGATTTTTGGTACCTGTTTCGAACATCGGCTGCTTCTTGATTATTTAATATTGAAATTTTTAAATCTTGTATAAATTTCTATATGCAGACGATCCCTTAAACCAAATTTAGCTGTAGCATTAATTAGTAGACATTATTACTAATCGATGTGTACTAGTGACTTTTTTATACGATGACTTGTGACTACTTAGTAAGGGCTGTACAGTTTTTTTTTTGGGGGGGGGGGGCACTGACTGTACAAGGGTTAATCAAATACATACAAGATTGTTTTAAATAGAAAGAGATGATTTTTATATTTGTTGTCATCGCAATCAGGATAAATTATTTCAGGTTTAAAAATGCGTCTATCATCGTTATTTCTCCATACATTGGTTTATTTAATCTCTACCATTATTAGGGAGAACAAAGTACCTAATGCAGTTAATCAAAACACAACTGTTAAAATTTCAACAATGGAAAATGTCAACCCCCTTGAAATTTGCACGCACTGATTTAGGTACTTTCACCCTTATGATGTTTCAACTATGCAAGTTACACAAGTAGTTAAAAAGTGGCCGCAAATAAGGTGAAACATGGCTATCTACTATGGAATAGCTTAGAAAAAAGTGAAATTGCTCCACTTAAAACAATTTAATATTCTCACTAGAGGTCTGCACGGGCCGAAATTTCCAGGCCCGGCTTCGGCCCAACTCATAAAAAAAATTCGGCCCGGCTCGATACAGAAATTAAAAGTTCGGAATTAATCCTTCTAAATCCTTCAATCCTTCTAAAATCCTTCTAAAATTTATTAAATGATTATGTAAATCTACTAAAGTACTAGTTTAAACAATTCACGAAAAATGCTTTTAGAAGATAAAAATTTCATGAATTCATAATTCAGTATATAAAGGGTTAACTCAGGAAGGGGGACACTGAACTTTTTTCAAGTAGATCAAGTGGAGTATCGTCCATTATATATTTGTTAATTCTGAATCGAATGATACCATTTGCAAGTCGGTACAATCAGTTGTTATAAAGTTACGGCAGGTTGTTTGAATAAAAAGTCCAAAATATACTTATCAGAAAGCACAACTTTATCATGCTTATATTACTATAAAAACATGTTCTTTATCATATTGAATAAGTTTAAACTTATTAAATGTCTTCAAAATAGCATTAATCAAAATCAGCGTCATCTGAGTCTTTTTCAATTTCATCGAAGTTGTGTACAGTCATACCCCGACTTACGCATTACGCAAGTTACATAAATTCGCAGTTACATAATAAATCTCGAAAATTACATTTGTGAACATACTAGCCCGTTTGATACACAGTTGCACACTTTTGATATTTATTTTATAAAACAATATATAGATATAAACCAAAACCGTAATATAGTTCACATATTAGATAGAGTGATATTTTTATTTATATATACAAACAAATCTATAACAAAACAACTTAATATTTATTATTAGTTATTCATAGAAGAAATCGAATTCATAATAAATACAGTTTGTGCTTATCAAGGATTATTTTATTTTGTGAGTGCTATTCATTTGCCTTGCCATCAGATGCATGGAGAATAGGTTAAATTAGTCCTCTTTAATTATTTCTTATTTTTATAATTATTTGATGTAGATTCAAAATTGTTATAAATCAATTCATCAATGTTAGATATATATATATATATACATATATAAATATTGCAGATTCTTATACAATTTTACGTAAGCAAATTACAAATTTGACTTACATAAAATTCAAGTTACGTAAAACTTTATGGAACGCCTTGCTTCGTAAGTCGGGGGATGCCTGTTTATAAAATAAGTGTAATAAAATTGTGTTCTCTCATAAAGTATAATTTTGGTCTTTTTATTCAAACAACCTGCCGTAACTTTCTAACAAGTGATCGTATCGACTTGCCACTTTGCGAGTGCTGTCATTCGAATCAGAATTGCGAAATACATAAAAAAAAAAAACGATACCCCACTTGACCAACTTAAAAAAAAAAAAAAGTTGAGTCCACCCCTTCTGAATTAAAATGTCCCCCCAAAAAACCATGATTTTTTTTTGGGGGGGGGGAGGGGACGGGATTTATCGTATCTTCATTTTTAGTGCCAAAACGAAGTTGTCCCTGAAAAACCTTATTTTACCTATGCTAGTAATTTGGTTTCAAAAACCTTTAAAAGAAAAAAGATCTCGTTTATCATCAGTTCTCCCTCTTCTATATCACGCCACACGGACATGATATGGATGATCTAAAAAACGATAAAGATGTGAAACAAACTTCTAAATAATACCGAAAATACGAACCCAAAACGATTACCAATTGATCCAAATTGCACTCTCTAAATGGGGGATTTCTGAACACAGAAGAAAAAAAAATGTACATGTAAAATCAATCATAATAAAAATTTTCGCCCTTTTGCCTTAATTTATTCTAAATTCTTATATATCTATCTATTTACCTGTCTTTAAATAATATCTTAAATATCCTTTTATTTTAATCTCATGCCTTTAATCCAGCGCATTCTTTTATTTTTTATTCTAAAAATCTTTATCTGTTAATAGCTAAGCTTCTTTTTTACAAAGAACACTCAATTACTTTATTCTTTCATATTTTGCAACATTAAACTCTTTTTTTTCTTTTTCGAAGGTTTAGAAATACCATTTTATTTTTTATTAAATTCATTCGATTTCCCATGAGTCTTTGCGAGAGCTTTGCCGTGCTAGCCTATTTTCGTTTTAAAACCTCCGCCTTAAGGTAAAGAATCCTCCTGTGTCCACGTCATCCTCCGCCCCCCTCTCCCCGGATTTTAATGCTATCGCTGGCGCACCTTTTCATTCCGCTATTATTAACCCACCACGAGATGAGACTTGGGAAACACCCTCTTTTAGATGAGTCTATTTTACGGAAGGTGTACAAGGCGATACTGGAGGGGAAAATGACCCCTCTGTTTCAGTTTGACCATTCCCCACTAAGAGCTAGGGGTTGCAATGAAATAATTTTCGCGCCAATTTTAACTTGGTCATTCCTTGAAACCAGTTTTCCTTCTCTCGGTTAGCTGTGTTTTATTCTCTCTTTCTGTTATTTAGTTATCTTGCCATTTTTAAACTGTTTTTTTTTTTCAAAACAATTTTCTTTTTAAATATTAAACATGTCCTCAAAAGGGAAAACAATTCATTCTAAAGAAAGAATGATTGTACATAAAGTACAGCACAAAAAAAAAAAAAAAAAAAAGTTCTTCCATTCTGAAACAGCAAGTCGCTTATAATTTTACATCAGGATTCAGGAGCTCCCCCCCCCCCTTTTTAAGTGCATTTCTTAATTTAACTTATTTCATATATATATTCTTCATTTTAAAAAATGCGGTCTGGGCTACGAATTTTAGATGCATCTATTTTTTAATATTTCCCTTCGTAGATTTTTATTCTGTCCATAGAGCAAAAAATAAAAGTAGAAAATATCAAAACAGGCGTTTTGAACAGAATTTTCGGACGCGACAGCACAGAAATAAAGAAAAAAAAAAAATACTGCCATTCTGAAACAGCAAGTCGCTTATAATTTTACATCAGGAGCTTCCACCCCACCACCCCCACCTTTTTTAAAGTGCATTTCTCAATTTAACTTATTTCATATATATATTCTTCATTTAAAAAAAAATGCGGTCTGGGCTACGGATTTTAGATGCATCTATTTTTTAATATTTCCCTTCGTAGATTTTTTTTTCTGCCCATAGAGCAAAAAATAAACGTAGAAAAGATCAAAACAGGCGTTTTGAATAGAATTTTCGGACATGACAGCACAGAAATAAGGAAAAAAAAATACTGCCATTCTGAAACAGCAAGTCGCTGATAATTTTACATCAGGAGCTTCCACCCCACCACCCCCTCCTTTTTTAAAGTGCATTTCTCAATTTAACTTATTTCATATATATATTCTTCATTTTAAAAAAGTGCGGTCTGGGCTACGGATTTTAGATGCATCTATTTTTTAATATTTCCCTTCGTAGATGTTTTTTCTGCCCATAGAGCAAAAAATAAACGTAGAAAAGATCAAAACAGGCGTTTTGAATAGAATTTTCGGACGTGACAGCACAGAAATAAGGAAAAAAAAAACTGCTATTCTGAAACAGCAAGTCGCTGATAATTTTACATCAGGAGCTTTCACCACACCCCCTCCTTTTTTAATGTGCATTTCTTAATTTAACTTATTTCATATATATATTCTTCATTTTAAAAAATGCGGTCTGAGCTACGGATTTTAGATGCATCTATTTTTTAATATTTCCCTTCGTAGATTTTTTTTCTGTCCATAGGAGCAAAAAATAAACGTAGAAAAGATCAAAACAGGCGTTTCGAACAGAATTTTCGGACGTGACAGCACAGAAATAAAGAAAAAAAATACTACCATTCTGAAACAGCAAGTCGCTTATAATTTTACATCAGGAGCTTCCACACCCCCCCCCCCTCCTTTTTTAAAGTGCATTTCTTAACTTATTTCATATACAGGGTGATTCATAAAAGATGGGCAGAACTTTAAGGGGTTATAGTACACTTAAAGACAAATAATATTAAATAGGAGACTAAGGGTCCCAGACGTATTCCCAAGGAGATAGGGGGCATTAAAGTTTAGGGTCCGAAATTTCAAATGATTATAAAACATGGAAAAATTGGTCGATTCGTTTGCGGTTTTTGCAAAAAATTTTCTTTATGCCAGTATTTTCTTGAAATAAAATTTTAAAGTTCAATTTCAAAAAATGCCGATAGGGGGCGCTTTAGACTTTGGAGTAACAAACAACTATTTTTTAACGTTATTTTTTGTATTTCTTTAAATGATTTCGAAAGCTTAGACTTAAACTTAAATTTTGATCTAAAAATCTGAGTCCTAACGAGTAGTTAAGTAGCATAAACTGAAATTTGAAATTTGAAACCCTTCTCCCCCCAGAACAAAAATCAGTTATTCCCGATCTTTGTGTCGTAGATTAGGCTCTAACTACTGCCGCGTTTTGCTAAAATTATTCTTTATGTCAGTATTTTCTTGAAAATAAATTTTAAAGAAAATTTTCAAAAAATTCCGATAGAGGGCGCTTTAGACTTTGGAGTAACGAACAACTATTTTATACCGTTATTTTTTGTGTCTCATTAAATGCTTTCTAAAGCTTAGACTTAAACTTAAATTTTCAGCTCAAAATCTGAATCGCTGAGCGTGGTTCAGTAGCGAGGGGAGGGGGTTCAAATTTCAACTTCTGAACATAGTTCAGTTTGCACTACTTAACCATGCCCAACGATTCTGTGCTGTGATACGAGGCAAAAATACAACTTTCGTCAAGGACTGCATAGTCGGAATTCACTCATAAAGGCACTGGCACAGTTGGAAACGTCGCTCATGCAAACGTTAAAGCTCCATTCCTGACGCTAGTCACCGGGTGAAGAAGGAAACAGAAAGTATGCAAATGTCAAATGGGGAAGAAGAAGAACACGTATGCAAAATTTCGACACGATTCAGGCATAAAAACCACTGAACGGTGAGTCAAGTGTAAGTCGCTGTAGTAATGAATCGGAAGATGGTGCCCTTCACGAATAAGGAAAAGGCTGAGATGCATTTAATTTACGGAGCGGCAGATGGAAATGGTGCAGAGGCACAACGAATGTACGGAGAGCGATTTCCCAACAGGCGGTTGCCTAACCGCAAAACTTTCGAGCGCTTGCACAGACAGTTGTGTGAGACGGGATCATTTCTCGCTTCCCGGTCGAATGCAGGTCGTGCAAAAAAGGACGAATCAGTAGTTGTTGCAGAAGCCATTCTGGATGTAGTAGCGGCGCAGCCAAGTACAAGTACACGAACAGTAGCTAGGCAGGTGGATACCTCACAGTCCATGACTTGGAGGGTACTGAAGGATGAACATTTGCTCCCGTTTCATGTGCAACGAGTCCAGAAACTGTCTCCAGGGGATTATCCAAATCGTATTGAATTCGCCCGCTGGTTTCTGCAGCAGAACGCGCTAAATCCACATTTTGGACGAACTGTGCTTTTCACCGATGAATGTACCTTCACACGTGAAGGTACATTTAACACACACAATGCACATGTATGGGCGGATGTCAATCCACATGCTACGTATCCACATGCTCATCAGAGACGCTTTTCCATCAATGTTTGGGCAGGAATCCTCGGAGACCACCTAATCGGACCGTACCTTCTTCCTGAACGCCTCAACGGTAAAACCTACCTCACATTTCTGCAACATGTGCTGCCAGACCTGTTAAACGTTGTTCCTCCACGCATCCGGCGGGTCATGTGGTTCCAGCACGATGGAGCGCCAGCCCATTACGTACGAGACGTCCGCAACTATCTGGACATCACATTTCCGAACAGATGGATTGGTCGAGGTGGTCCTGTTGCTTGGCCTGCTCGCTCGCCAGATCTTTCACCCCTCGATTTCTTTTTTTGGGGACGATTGAAGGCTCTTATGTATGAGACACCCATTGAATCCCCCGAGGAACTGGTCGCCAGACTTTCCGCCGCTGTAGGGGAAGTGCTCGAAAAGCCTGATGTTTTCGCGAATGTTCGCCGTTCCATTCTTCGCCGTTGTTCTGCGTGCATAACCTCTGGTGGTCACAATTTTGAACATTTATTGTAATTACATGTTAATAAATATGCTTTGGTAACATAATCCTAATTTGTGTCTTTTTACCTCGTATCACAGCACACAATGTGTGGACATGGTAAACTGAACTGTGCTCAGGAGTAGAAATTTCAAACCCCTCTCCCCAGAAACTTAACCACGTCTAACGATTCAGATTTTGGGCTGAAAATTTAAGTCTAAGCTTTAGAAAGCATTTAATGAGACACAAAAAATAACGGTATAAAATAGTTGTTCGTTACTCCAAAGTCTAAAGCGCCCTCTATCGGAATTTTTGAAAATTTTCTTTAAAATTTATTTTCAAGAAAATACTGACATAAAGAATAATTTTAGCAAAACGCGGCAGTAGTTAGAGCCTAATCTACGACACAAAGATCGGGAATAACTGATTTTTGTTCTGGGGGGAGAAGGGTTTCAAATTTCAAATTTCAGTTTACGCTACTTAACTACTCGTTAGGACTCAGATTTTTAGATCAAAATTTAAGTTTAAGTCTAAGCTTTCGAAATCATTTAAAGAAATACAAAAAATAACGTTAAAAAATAGTTGTTTGTTACTCCAAAGTCTAAAGCGCCCCCTATCGGCATTTTTTGAAATTGAACTTTAAAATTTTATTTCAAGAAAATACTGGCATAAAGAAAATTTTTTGCAAAAACCGCAAACGAATCGACCAATTTTTCCATGTTTTATAATCATTTGAAATTTCGGACCCTAAACTTTAATGCCCCCTATCTCCTTGGGAATACGTCTGGGACCCTTAGTCTCCTATTTAATATTATTTGTCTTTAAGTGTACTATAACACCTTAAAGTTCTGCCCATCTTTTATGAATCACCCTGTATATATATTCTTCCTTTTAAAAAATTCAGTCTGGGCTTTGGATTCTAGATGCATCTATTTTTTAATATTTCCCTTCGTAGATTTTTTTTTTTCTGCCCATAGAGCAAAAAATAAACGTAGAAAAGATCAAAACAGGCGTTTTGAATAGAATTTTCGGACATGACAGCACAGAAATAAAGAAAAAAAATACTGCCATTCTGAAACAGCAAGTTGCTGATAATTTTACATGAGGAGCTTCCACCCCCCCCCCCCCCTCCTTTTTTAAAGTGCATTTCTTAATTTAACTTATTTCATATATATGTCGTAGGTTAATTGAGAAATCCGGCTCTTTGCAAACAGCCTAGGCTGTTTGCAAAGAGCCGGGCTAATTGGAGAATCATCTCTCTTTTTCCAATTAGCCTGATATTTTTCAGGCTTATTGCAAACAGCCTAGACACAGTTAGGCTAATTGAAAAATGACCACTTATTTCCCAATCAGAATGCTTTTTTTAGGCTTAATCACCGATAACCCGACCCGAACCCGAAAAATAAATTACAACAGACCGTACTCCGATCCGGGCAAAACAAAATAATTTCAGTCTACACGCAACCCGACCCGAACCTAAATATTCCATTTAAAAAAACCGGAATCTGAACCGAACCAAATCTGAACCCGACAAAAATATTCTAATGAACCATAATCGATCCCAGCAAGACAAAATAATTTCTGAGGACATGCAACCCGACCCGAACCTAAAAATTCCATTTGAAAAAAAGCCGGAATCTGAATCCGACAAAAATATTCCAATGAACCATAACCGTTCCGTTCAAGACAAAATCATTTCTGAAGACATGCGACCCAACCAGAACCTAAAAATTCAATTTGAGAAAAACTCCGAAATCTGACGCGAACCAAATCTGAACCCGACAAAATTATTCCAAAGAACTATAAACGGATCCAAGCAACACAAAATAATTTCCGTGGACATGTTACCCGACACGAACCTAAAAATTCCATTTGAAGAAAACTCGGAATCTGAACCGAACCAAATCTGAACCCGACAAAAATATTCTAATAAACCATAATCGATCCCAGCAAGACAAAATAATTTCTGAGGACATGCAACCCGACCCAAACCTAAAAATTCTAATTGAAAAAAACCCGGAATCTGAACCCGACAAAAATATTTCAATGAACCATAACCGATCCGAGCAAGACAAAATAATTTCTTAATGCATACAACCAAACCAGAACCTAAAATTTCAGTTTGAAAAAACCCCTAAATCTGACTTGAACCAAATCTGAACCCGAAAAAATTATTCCAAAGAAACATAAACGGATACGAGCAACACAAATTAATTTCTGTGGACATGTTTCCCGACACAAACCTAAAAATTCCATTTGAAAAAAAAACTCAGAATCTGAACCGAACCAAATCTGAACCCGATCAAAATAATCCAATGAACCATAACCGATCCGAGCAAGAGAAAATAATTTCTGAGGACATGTAACCCGACCCGAACCTAAAAATTCTAATTGAAAACCCGCAATCTGAACCCGAAAAAATTATTCCAATGAACCATAACCGATCCGAGGAAGAAAAAATTTCTGAGGACATACAACCAAACCAGAACTTAAAATTTCAATTTGAAAAAAACCCTAAATCTGACTTGAACCAAATCTGAACCCGATAAAATTATTCCAAAGAAACATAAACGGATCCGAGCAAAACAAAATAATTCCCATGGACATGTTACCCGACGTGAACCTAAAAATTCCATTTGAAAATAAATCGAAATTTGACCCGAACCAGATCTGGACCCGCTAAAAATTTTCCAATGAACCATAACCCGATCCGAGCAAGACAAAATATTTTCTGTCGACAGACAACGCAATCCGAGCAAGACAAAACTATGTCCATGGACATGCACCCCAACCGGAACCTAAAATTTCATTTGAAAAAAAAACGACATTTGAACCCGTCAAAAATATTCCAAAGATCAATAATCATATACCAGCAAGACAAAATAATTTCCGTGGACGCGCACCCTGAGCCGAACTAAAAATTCCATTTGAAAAAACCCGAATCAAATCTGAACCCGACAAAAATATTCCAAAGAACCATAACCGGATCGGAGCAAGGCAAATTAATTTCCGTGGACAGGCAACACGACCAGAACCTAAAAATTCCAATTGAAGTCAACCTGCAACCCGACCCGAACCAAATTTTAACCCGACAAAAATATTCCAAAGAACCATAACTCGATCCGAGCAAGACAAAATAATTTCTGTCGACAGGTAACCCGATTCGAACCTGAAAGTTCTAGTTAAACTCAATCCGAAATTTGACCCGAACGCTGGTTATGGAAGGTTTTCGGGTTGACTTCAAATGAAACTTTTAGGTTCGAATCCGGTTGTATGTCGAAGAAAATTATATTGTCTTTCTCAGATCGGGTTACGGTTCTTTGAAATATGTTTGTCGTGTTCCGATCGGGTTCGTGTCGGGTTTCAGGTTGACGTCCAGTGGAATTTTTAGATTCTGGTCGTACTGCGTGTACGCGAACAATAATTTGCATTGCTCGGATCGGGGTATACGGCCTGATGTATTTTAATTTCGGGTTCTGGTCAGGTTTCGGGTTAACTTCAAGTAGAATTTTCAGGTTCGGATCGGGTTTCATGCCGACTGAAATTATTTTGTCTTGCTCGGATCCGGTTATGGTTTTTTGGAATATTTTTGACGGATTCAGATTTGGTTCGGTTCAGATTTCGGCGGTTTTCTAATGGGATTTTTAGGTTCGGGTCGGGTTGCGTGTCCACGAAAATTATTTTTTCTTTCTCGCATCTGGTTATGGTTTTGGGGGATATTTTTGTCGGATTCAAATTTGGCTCGGGTCAGATTTCAGGGTTTTTCAAATGGAATTTTTAGTTTCGGGTCCGGTTGCGTGTCCAAGGAAATTACTGTCTTGCTCGGATCGGGTTATGGTTCATTAGAATATTTTTGTCGGTTATCATATTTGGTTCGGGTAATATTTCGCGTTTTTTAAACAAAATTTTTAGGTTCGGATCGGGTTGCGTGTCCATGGAAGTTATTTTGTCTTTCTCCGATCGGGCTATGGTTCTTTGGATTATTTTTGTCGGGTTCAGATTTGATTCGCGTCAGATTTCGGGGTTTTTTTTCAAATAGAATTTTTAGGTTCGAGACGGGTTGCGTGACCACGGAAATTATTTTGCCTTACTCGGATCTGTTTATGGTTCTTTGGAATAATTTTGTTGGGTTCAAATTTGGTTCGCGTCAGATTCCGGTTTTTTTTAATTGAATTTTTAGGTTCGAGTCGGGTGCTTGTCCACGGAAATAATTCTGCCTTGCTCGGATCGGGTTATGGTTCATTAGAATATTTTTGTCGGTTATCATATTTGGTTCGGGTAATATTTCGCATTTTTTAAACAAAATTTTTAGGTTCGGATCGGGTTGCGTGTCCATGGAAGTTATTTTGTCTTTCTCCGATCGGGCTATGGTTCTTTGGATTATTTTTGTCGGGTTCAGATTTGATTCGCGTCAGATTTCGGGGTTTTTTTTCAAATAGAATTTTTAGGTTCGAGACGGGTTGCGTGACCACGGAAATTATTTTGCCTTACTCGGATCTGTTTATGGTTCTTTGGAATAATTTTGTTGGGTTCAGATTTGGTTCGCGACAGATTTCGGGTTTTTTTAAACTGAATTTTTAGGTTCTGGTTGTGTTGCATGTCCTCAGAAATTATTTTGTCGTGCTCGGATCGGTTATGGTTCATTGGTCTATTTTTGTTGGGTTCAGATTCCTTTTTTTTTCAAATAGAATTTTTAGGTTCGGATCGGGTTGCATGCCCGCAGAAATCAATTTGTCTTGCTCGGATCGGTTACGGTTCATTGGAATATTGTTGTCGGTTTCAGATTTGGTTCGGTTCAGATTCCGGGTTTTTTTTAAATGGAATTTTTAGGTTCGGGTCGGGTTGCGTGCAGACTGAAATTATTTTGTCTTGCTCAGATCGAGATACGGTCTGTTGTAATTTATTTTTCGGGTTCGGGCCGGGTTATGGGTTAATAAGCGTAAAAAATCATCGTGACTGGGATATAAGTGGTCATTTTTCAATTAGCCTAACGGTGTATAGGCTCTTTGCAATAAGCCTGAAAAATATCAGGCTAATTGGAAAAAGAAAGACGATTCTCCAATTAGCCCGGCTCTTTGCAAACAGCCTAGGCTCTTTGCAAAGAGCCTGATTTCTCAATTAGCCTACAACATATATATTCTTCATTTTAAAAAATGCGGTCTGGGCTTTGGATTTTAGATGCATCTATTTTTTAATATTTCCCTTCGTAGATTTTTTTTTCTGTTCATAGAGCAAAAAATAAACGTAGAAAAGATCGAAACAGGTGTTTTGAACAGAATTTTCGGACGTGACAGCACAGAAATAAAGAAAAAAAGTACTGCCATTCTGAAGCAGCAAAGTCGCTTATAATTTTACATCAGGAGCCCCCCTCCTCCTATTGTCAAGTGCATTTCTTAATTTAACTTATTTCATATAGATATTCTTCATTTTTAAAAACGGACTACAGATGCATGCATATTTTAATATTTCCTCTCGTAGATTTTTTTTTCTGTCCATCGAGCTAAAAATAAATTAAGAAAAAGGCCATAGTTGGATCATTAATTTGTCTTAAATTTTTTTAGTAATTATATTATAAATTAAGCTGGTAAATTTAAAATATTATCTTTAATTATTTCTTCATTTTATTTTATTTTTTAAATTTTTCATTGACTATTGTGTTAAATTATATCTTTATTGGTTATTAAAAGTATTTAAAAATACATTGAGTTTCATGATAATATAAGTTAAAAGTCCAAAATATGATATTATTACCTTTACAAAAATACAATTCAAATGATTATTCTTAAAATGAAAGATGTGCTTAAATAAAGTAAATTAGTATTTATGTATTTCGCTATTACAAAAAGTCGAGATGTAATTCATTTATAAAAAAAGAAAAAATACTATTTTTTAACAAAATTTTTAATAAATTATACTTAAACAAAAATAATTAATTCTCTGTATTATCGTAATAATTAAAAAGTAACATAGTTTATATAAATTTTTAACGCTTTTATGTAATTCTCCTTTAAAGTCAATAATATATATATAAATAGCGCCAAAACTTCGCATATTTGGGAAATATGGCAACCTTTCCTTTTTTCCTCTACGGCGCGGCGTAGAGAAGGCAAATCCTCGCTCCGATTTGGAAGAAATGGGTTCGTCTTAGACTACGTCACGTATGATTGACAGGTCTCTTCTCGTCGTGGGTCTATAATACCACCCCCCTCTTTTCGCTGGAATGGTTCGTTGCCATGTAGCCGTCAGCGCTTTTTTAGTATTTATAGGGTTACATTGACTTGCGAGACCAAATTTTGTACGATTTTGTGTTGCTTAAAAAACCTGCGTCACTTGGCGAGTGCTTTGTCATTTATTCGTGATGTCGTTTCTGATCAGTTTAACATTTTAAAGCTATTTTTGAAATGTGACCCTACTCGAAAAGGAATAACTACAATACCAGTGGAGTTGGGATCATTTACTTGTCATTAATAAATCTTTTGATTTAATCTTACGGCTTCTTCCATTATCAAGGAAAACACCTAAAGAATTATCACATCCTTACCTTACCGCCGACCATGAAGGTACGACTGCACTTTAATCAAACCAACCAGAAGGTTGGTGATATACACGAGTGATTTTTCTATTGCCTATTTTCAACATGTAATAATCTACAGTTGTAGAATGTCGTAATTAGTCTACAGTCATAATGCTACAATTAACGCAACAGGATTTGAGTTAATATTACATATATATTTTGATTTTTTCATTCACGTTTAAATTTTAAGAAGATGCAAACATTTTCCAAAACTCTTTATCTTATTTTCATGTAAAATATGTAATAAAATATTATTTTAAAACTTTTCTGCGATACAACACTTATTTCAAGCGTAATATTTCAGATTAATTTAAAGTAATATTTAATCTATAGTGATACACTATTACAGCTTGTTACATTTCGCAATGAAACATTTCTTATGAAAGAAAATATTTTAATAATAACTCAAGTTCTCATTCTCAACAAATATTTTTCTGTTATTGTATGTATAAAAGCATGAGAAAGGGTTCTCGCTATTTTGTAATAAACTATGTATAAATGCATTAAATTTTTCATTTAATTGCATTTTCAAATGTCTACAACAAATGTTTTCCATTATGAAAAATATGAATACTTCATTTTACAAATTATGAGCTGTTTACATAAATCTACGTTTACGCAATTAATGAAATAAAAACAAACAGAATCTTTAAATGTTTAATCCGGTGTTACCGATAATTTTTATTTACATGTAATTTGGGAGATAAAAATAATGTTTAATGAAATTTAATTACTTACTCCATCTGTTTTACATACAAAATGCTTCAAATATTTAAACTGTAAATCGAAGAGACGTAATCGTTCTACGTAGATTTACATCCTAACAATCAATAGGCTGCTTTCAAGTTCGATGGACTCGTCTTCTTAATTTTAAATAAGGATCGACCGAAACCGAAACCGAATTTCGGTAATCTTCCAATGTTCGACCGGAAACGAAAACGAAAATGTCCAATTTTTTAAAAATTAATTAATGGATACATAAATATACATAATTATTAATTAGTTAAACGTATTTATTGAATTTGCATAATTATTAATTAATTATACGTATGACCCAAGTTGGCTCTCTGAATCTCTGACGAAAACTTTTTATTTTCATATAAATTAAAATTTAATTAATTCATCAACGACACAAAATGATTTTCTAATTTAAAAATGTTTTAGGTGTACATACCTCGATTCATCTTTTATAATGTTTTTTAAATGACCATCTGCTGTAGTAAAACTTTCTCAAAGAGTATTCGAAACACTTCTGCGGTTTCAAACGAAAAATTTTCTATCGTTAAGTCTGCAGTTTTTAATGAGCACGTGAAAAGCGTCTCCAAAATTTAGTCATACATGCATTACTTGCTTTATAATTTGCACTCACGTGTTGAGGGAGTCATGACTGGTATTTATAAACAGTGAACTTCATAGCAATAAAGAGTGTCTCATTTGAGCCGATACAGCTCATATCAATGAGTAATGTTGAAAATTCCTGAAGGGAGATTTTTGGAACACATGTAGTTTCGGTCGAGTTTTGGCCTGGTCAAATTTTCGGTTGCGTTTTCCTTTTCGGCAAAACTTAGATTTTGGGTCCAAAACGAAAACGAAACCAAATTTTCAGTCGATCTCTAATTGGAAAGTTAAGAGCCTACACTAGTCACGCGAAGAAACTCGAATGCTAACGTTAAATCTATGGGAGCGTTCTTGTCAAATTTCTCGCCTACATTTTAATATTATTAAATGATTTTTTCTTAATACGGTACCTTGTTTTTAGTTTTTTAATATTGGTTGCAGATTTTTTTAAGGGCTGCTTTCACTTTTAGAACCGCTTTCGGAAGTGAAAGTAACATTATAAAAAAAAATTGCGATCAAAATCGATAAAGTAAAAACTAACTCTTTTAGAAATCGATTTTAGCTGTCCTATGCAAAATAATAATAATAATAATAATTTAAAAATATGAAAATCCAAGCGAGAAATTTGAAAAGGACGCTCCCATGGGATTAACCCCTTGAGGGGAGGTGGGATAAAATATATCCCACCTAATTTAAATAAGATTCTCACCAGAAAAATTTAACTAAATTTTATATTTTTATCTTTGGAGGAAAATCGCTGAAAAAAATTCTTATCCTTATTTAAAAATAAAATTTTTCGATTATTCCGGTGATAACTCAATATTTAAAGACATTTTTGCTTGCCCCTCAAGGGGTTAACAGTAACTTGAGAAGATTTTCGCATGACTATTGTAGGCTGTAAAGGCTGCTTTCGCACTGACGTTTTCTCCCTCCTCGCTCCACGCTACTTGACTCCATTTTCATCCATTGTGTTTTTCCTATATATTCACCCTTATCAATATTTTGACCTTGCTGTACAACTTACAAAAAAAAAAAAAAAAAAAAAAAAAAAAAAACCGTAGTTTTGCAAAAACTACGAAATGTGCTTTGATGAATCTTACTTTTTGAATTTTCTCACAAAATTAATGCATGAATACCTAAATTTACTTATCACTTATTGAACTTTTATACGTTCAGTAAAATAATATTAATCTCATAGGGAATGTTTCGATGCATTTCAACATTTAAAAAAAAAAAACTTATTTTAGAAAATTAGTACATACGAGAGTGTATCAATAAGTTTTTGCCCTCACATAGAAATAATTGAGTGAAATTTATGAAATTGCCACGCTGTATTAGTCATTTTCTATATAGTCACCGTGCACAGTAACACATTTCTGCAAACGGTATTTCAAAGAGAGGGGGGGGGGAGATGTATTCCAGGAGGCGCGATAGTAGACCGAAAGGGGGCATTTTTTAACATTTGCGACCCCCACATGTGACATATGGTTGGAAAGGCCTGCGATCACTTATTCATGTTATGCACTCCCGAGCCTCTCCCCCCAAATTTGCCCCCCGGGGGGCATGAATGATGTCCACAAAATTCAGAAAAGTGGCCCCCGGAGGGCAAATTTGGAGGGAGGGGCACGGGAGGTGCATCCCATGAATGAGTGGTCAAAGGCCCTTCCGACAATATGTCACATTTGGGAACCGGAAAAAAGTTAGAAAAATGCCCCCTTTGGGTCTACTATTGCGCTTCCTGGAATGCATCCTTCCCCTTCCCTTTGAAATGTCGGTTGCACGAATGTGTTACTCTGCACGGTAATTATATAGAAAATGACTAATACAATGTAGAAATTTCATAAAAATATAGGGGAGACTAGGGAGGGTTGACCATACGGGAGGCTTGACCCACCCATCAGTTTTCATATTTAAAAGAATTTCAGAGTTTTATCAATAGGTGTCAACCAAAGCTACTGAAATGCTCAAACAACAGTCTCTGTTTCATACAGACAATCGAGATAGGTGTGGAAAAATCAATTGTGAGGCGTTTTCAACCTAAAAGTTGTGTTTTTTTTTTTAGAAATATTTTGTAAGCTTTTTTTTCAAATAAAATATATCACAGGAATTTAAGTAAGTAGGTTTTAAGTAACGCAGAAATATCGAGCTTTCATTTCTGGCATAAAGATTGTACAGTAAGTTAGGCTTAACATAACAATATGCTATTCTTTAGAAAAAGGCTATGTGGGGAGGCTTGACCCAGTCAATGTGAGGGAGGGTTGACCACATTTTCAAGACTTCTTTGACATATTCACGGCGAGAAACGAGAATTCTCGTTTTCATTCAAAAAAGATCATTGACTAAGGGCATGGCTTCTATCTTACAGAAAATGAATATATTGAAAAATGAATTTATATCATGTTGTCTATATTTTTTTATATTGTAAGAGATTTTTTATTAATATCGTACATTGAAAGATATTTACCGATGCATAAACTTGGGAAACCTATCTAGAGCATCAATTTACAAAAGACTTTCAGAACAGGGAGGAACTTCTACTGTTTTAAAATTCAGATTTGATAAAAATTGCCCGTCGTCTATGTGTTAATTAAGGGGTTTTGGAAATCTTTTTATTATATACTGAGCATAATTAAAGATTAATCGTTATATATGAAAATGAATGTAAATTTATTCTGAAAAGCTACAGCAAAATGGGGTGATGGAAAAGAAATCGTTTAAAACTGATTAAAGAAAGATGTAAAAAATTGCTTTTTGTACCGCACGAGAAAAAAATTAATGAAATATAAATGGGAAAGTTGATAGGAAGTTTTTTCCATTTAAATATTACTTACAATAGCTAAATAGAAACAGTGGAAAATACTAGAGAGTACAAAAGCAGCAGTCTCAACCGTTTCAAGGGCAGTGGTATGTTTATGAAACCACTTTATTTTAATTCCCAAATCAGAATTTTTCTAAAATCTTTTCAATTTAATATGTATGTGAAATATAGCCTTTTTCATATTTCCAAATAAACTTGTTCGTATATTCCGGTGCCAGACATTTATTTCAACATTTTAGTACTGAAAGTATTTTGCCTCTGAAAGGGCTAAAAGATGTTAGTGATAAGTTAAGTACTCAAGCGGCTGCAAAAGAACATAGCAAGAATCGAAAAACCAGGAAGGTATGTAGACAAATTTCAACACAACGCATAGAGTGAGATGAGACCAAACTATGTAACAACTAGAGTTGTCAGATCGCATGTCACAGAAAGTAGGGCAAGAAGACAAATAAAAAGCGCGACAGTTGTTTCTACCGGATTTAATAATATATGAAACCCTATGAAAACGGAACCTGTCTCTAACAGAATAATGTCTTAAATATTAAAATTTCATTTTCCCTGTTGTAGAATTATGCCTGCTCAGATAAATTCCTGCATAAAACAAATTTCCCCCTTCTGACATGCGATTGCGCCTAAAAAAGGTTTGTTGAAGCCTCATATTTACAGTAATATTTTTTTTATAATAATTAAATAATGTAGCATAAAGTTATTTTACCCTTTTTTAATCCGATTTTATTTCTCTTCGCAAATATTTCAATATTAAACAAAGTGGGTCAAGCCTCCCTTATAGTGGGTCAAGCCTCCCGTATGTGGGGAGCCTTGACCCATTATTTTCTCATGATTTAAATCAATCATTTTTCAAATTTCTTATATATTACACTTATGTAGCAATTTTATTTTGATAACTGATTATATAACGAATAAAATGATAGATAAAACTTTATTCTACGTTCAATATTTAAAAAATTAAAAATAATTGTGTAAAAAGTGGGTCAACCCTCCTTAGTCTCCCCTACACAATTATTTCTATGTGAGGGTAAAAACTTATTGTACACCCTCTTAAATATGAGAAACAGAAAAGGAACCTGTTTTTGAGTTAGCATAGCGCTGCAATAACGTAATTCTCAAATAAGAACTATCTGCTTTAAGTTACGCTTTATGTATGTTGTGCATTATTTTAGTTACAAAATTATTTTCATCTGTTCATGCATAAAATCTCTCTATATTCTTACTCAAATTTTTAATCTTCGAGCTGTATCTATTTATTTCCCTGTAAAAAATAAAGTATCTTTCTGAAAATTGGCTGACAAGGCTGACTTTTAATCAATTTAAATCATTTTTTAACATTTTCCAACAAGTTGAAAAGTGTTTCTGAACTCCGTTTTTCTGTCTGTCTGCACGTCTGGCCATGCTCCAACTCTTGTAAATGTACTCGGATTGCTATTTAATTTTTATGTGCTGTTTATGTTTGTTATAGAATGTTCGGTATTGAAAATGAAATGTGTAACATTTATAAAAATACTTATATGATAGGGTGACCGCTCCAGTAGTTGATCAAATTTTTGAAATATTGCGCCATTTCAAGCGGAAATTAATTTTGCACGTGGCACTAAACATAATATTTTTGTTTAAATGTTGGAGCACCTTTTGTCACATTGTCGTCAGTTGTCTGCTGTAAGAAAAGCCATTTTATGATTTTTTAAATTAGAAAATGTAAAAATTTAGTTTTTGATTAGTTGCAGACCTTTACGGTAAATTAAAATAATCCAATAATAAAATAAAATAAATAAAATAAACGCTTATTTCAACTAATAGTTTTATATGAATTATTGTTAATCACAGCTTAAGCACGATATTCTAAAGATTAATTTTTGAATTTTCGGCTGATTTCTCCGATTGATCAACTACTGGGGAAATGGCAATTAAAGAAACTATTTACTTATAATTTTGTTGCTATTTAATTTCAGCAGAAATTTTTTTTTGCCCATTATAGGATATTCATTAAGGGTTGTACCAATTATGTTAGTTTACTCCTAAAACTTGAAAGGAAGGAAATATGATAAAAACCCCGTACCACCGACCTTATTTGACCAACTACTGGATCAGTCACCCTATCATACTAAAGATACATTTGTCCCTTTTTTCATGTTTTAAAATATTAGTAAAGCAGATATCAAATAACCGACATAACCAGTAACTGACAAATGATGTCAGGCGCTAGTAGAACAGCTTAAATTTTAACCCTTAAAGGCGCAATTTTTTTATTTTGTTTAAAAAAAAATTATATATGATTCTCTGAAAGGTTTATTACGCACGAAAAAGTAATGAAAAAAATCAGAGATACATTTTTCATATAATACGTCAATCTTTTCTTCTGTTGCATATTTACAATATAAGTAAAAACTACTGTCGTATGGCTGTTTTGCGCTAAAATATTGCAAATTAGTAAATATTTTAATAAGTATGTCTTCAAATGTCTTATTTTATATAACTACCGTATATACTCGCCTATAAGTCGACTCGCGTATAAGTCGACCCCCTAACTTTTTGCTTCAATTTTGCACAAAATCAAACCAAAGATTTCACTTGCCAATGCAAAAAGGTAGTAAGTTAACAAAAACAAATCATTGAAATTTTTTTAAATGATAAATTATTATTATTTGTATATTTTATATATTATTTTTCTATTCATACACATAAAATGCCATATTTTTGCAGTATTCGAAGTTTTTGTTTTTGCTTTTTTAACTGACTCGCATATAAGTCGACGCCCCAAATTTGCTTACCGAAAATTGTCAGAAATTCCTCGACTTATACGCGAGTATATACGGTATTTATTTTATGAAACCTAACATTTAACCCTTTAATTCCCACGATAGAATACGTTCTAGAAATTACGTAGTTCAGAGAATCTGATTTTACTCCAGGAAGTTTCAATGGTTAATTTCGCTTTATTTAAATACGGAATGTCTGTTATTAATTAAAGCTAGTATTGCTGTTTTAATTTTCTGGTGTGAATTAGGTATATGTGAATAAAAAAAATCTATTAAATTAAAAACTCTGTTGTTTGCACATATGCAAAGTTGCGCACTAAAGGGTTAATGGTGTTCACTACAAGATAAATTTAATTTATTATTAAGTTTCTTAAAACAGTTGAAATTGATTTCTAATAATAGATTTCGACTTTTTTTAATATTGTCAATAACTAACACTTCTATTGAAGACCGGTGAAATGAAATTACTGGAACCCCCGATTAAGCTCATTCTTTAGTTTTTTTAGAATGGTGAAAATTTTGATCACGCAGCATGCACGCTGCAGATTATTTCTTGATCTTCCAAAAATGAAAGAAAATAAATGTTAATGATTTATATATATATTAGCTTGGGTTCTCAGAGAGGAACAAGTGATTTTCAAGTCTTAATCAAATATTTCTAGATGATTTACAAATGTAAATTATGTATATAGTCGGAATGGCAATAATAATCTACAAAAGGTTCTCTTGTTGATAATTATTCTTAAATGACAAACACAAAAATAAACATTTCGATTTTATTTTGCTTCAGAAGATAATACGTGGAAGTATACTGATTTTAATGTGTAATTATATAGAATCATGAAGGCTTGAAATTTTCTCTCCCACTGAATCTTATTAACTGTGATTTAATTAAGTATAACTTGAACCTTGTGGAATATACGAACATTATTAATTAAGCTATAAACTAGAAATCATGGTCCTACTGTATCACAGGTATCTTTTAAGTAATTTCTACAAGAATAACTTTAAGGAAAAGTTTAGGATGGTTGCATTACAAATAGATTTAAAAAAAGCACTACCTTAATTTTATAAATAAGATGGATGACTCCAAATGGTACTTTTTGTGCTCTCAAAAGTTTCTTCCTCATTGAATATATTTTTGGCCTACTAGTGGTGAATAAATCGACTCCAAAATAAAAATTACACATAAAAATTTCAATCGACAAAAATTTCCTGCGACTCGCAGTTTTCTAGCAAATAAAAGTGCTATTACACGAGGCGTCAGAGTTGCCTCTAATTCCGAGCGACTCAATGTTAACCCTTTAGTGCGCAGCTTTGCATATATGCAAACAACTGTGTTTTCAATTTAATATAATTTTTTTTATTCGTATATACCTAATTCACACCAGAAAATTAAAATAGCAATGTTTGCTTTAATTAATAACAGACATTCCGTATTTAAATAAAGCGAAATTATCCATTGAAATTTCTGGTGTAAAGTCAGATTCCCCGAACTACGTAATTTCTAGAACGTATTCTGTCATGGGAATTAAAGAGTTAAAGGTAAAGTTTTATAAAATAAATAATAATATAAAATAAGGTATTTGGAAACATGCTTATTAAAATATTTACTAATTTGCAATATTTTTGCGTAAAACAGTCACACGACAGTAGTTTTTACTTGTATTGCAGATGTGCAACAGAAGAAAAGATTGACGTACTGTATGAAAAATGTATCTCTGATTTTTTTCATTATTTTTCCTGTGTAATAAACCTTTCAAACAATTACATATAATTTTTTCGACACAAAATAAAAAATCGCCCATTTAAGGGTTAACCTACAGCTTAAAGAGAGTCGCTCGGAAAACAAGCAATTATTTTGTGTCGGGGTTTAGGATGGTTGCATTACAAATAGATTTAAAAAAAGCACTACCTGAATTTTACAAATAAGATGGATGACTCTAAATGGTACTTTTTGTGCTCTCAAAAGTTTCTTCCGCATTGAATGTGTTTTTGGCCTACTAGTCAGTGTTGCCAGATTGGGAACTTTTTTAATTCAGATTATTTGACTGTCACCACTTTTTTAAAAATAGTATAATTCGCCTTTTTTTTTAGAATTTTTAATCCATTTCTAAATAGGCCGAATATTTCTATTTAAAAAAAAGCGGTGACAATCAACAATCTGGGGAAAAAAAGTCTTCAATCTGACAGCACTGCTACTAGTGGTGAATAAATTGACTCCAAAATAAAAATTACACGTAAAAATTTCAAGCGACAAAAATTTCCTGCGACTCGCAGTTTTCTAGCAAATACAAGTGCTATTACACGAGACGTCAAAGTTGCCTCTAATTCCGAGCGACTCAATGTTAACCTACGGCTTCAATAGAGTCGCTCGGAAAGCAAGCAACTATTTTGTATCGGGGTAATTTCCACGCCTGAAACTAAGCGAGTCGCCAGTAAGAGCCAATCAAATGCTGCGAAAACTGATGATGGAAAAGCTTTTTCCGGAACAGCCAATGAAATGATTGGAAAACGAAAAAAGTAGTGTACATTATTGCGGAAAAACTGACGAGTCGCAGGCAATTTTTCTCGCTTGAAATTTTTTCGTGTAATAGCACTTTTACGTACCCCTTTTTTGGTTTCCCAAGCATTTCATTGGCTGTTCCGGAAAAGGCTTTTCCATTGTCAGTTTTTCAAGCATTTGATTGGCTGTTACTGGCGGCTCACCTCTTTTCAAACGTCAAAATTGCTCCGACTCAAGATAGTTGCTTGCCTTCCGAGCGACTATCTTGAAGCCATAGGTTAACATTAAATCTCTCGGAATTAGAGAAAACTTTGACGTCTCGTGTAATAGCACTTTAAGTTATCACTACATGATATTACTTTGTAAAATTTTAGAAGAAAATGCTTATTTGAGTTAGATGTTTATTGAAGTGTCACTTACTGGTTAAGTACCAATAACTGGTGGTTTCACTCTATTTGTTCTCTCTTTAAGATATATAGGAAAGAACAAAAACATCTATCTACAGTAAACTCTGTCTAAAATGGAAATGATCGGGACGGATTAAATTTTCCGTCGTAGACAATATTCTGCCTTATGCAAAATACCCCCCCCCCCACCCCCAAGAAAAAAAATAAGTAAATGAAAAAGTAAATAATATCATAAGACGAAACGCAATTTTTCACCTTGATTCAACATAAAATATATAATGTGAACATTAAAAAGGTCCGCAATCTTACTTAAAAGGCGACTAATGTAATGACAAAAATGTTACAAGCTTAAAATATACATTTTATTTAAAAACGTCTTAGTACTTTCAAGCCTTCCAGGCTCATCATCAGAGAATATCTTAATAACTAAATGTTGTTTATTTATACAAATACGTCACTTTCTTTTGAAAATGGGAGAGCCAATAATTACTAGAGTTGAAAGTAGAAGTAGCAGTAGCAGTTTCTTGGATTGAATTTGATTAGAGGAAATATATATTATTATTATTAATTGCAGTTCCATTTATTTTATGACATCACTTTGTTTCTCATACGTCACTTTCCATGGGTAGAAGAAAATATTTAACTTCTGTACGTTAAATTTTAATACGTCACTTTGCTCAGGTTTTTAGGATTTATTTTCCGGATATTGAACCACAAACTGGGGATATTGTACGATAGGGCGTCGTTACATACTTGATTGCTTTTACACAGGATTTCTATTGATTCTCTTATAGTTAATGCGTAATAATTGGATGTTGGGAATATGAATCATATTACTTTTTTCAACAATTAAAATCTAGATTTAAACATGACCACCATTAAGAGACCACCTCTCGGAGCGGCCAATTTTTATTGGAACGGAACGTGGACGCTTTAGGGAGGTTTCACTTACATGTATTTCTAGCGTATCAGAAAGGGAGCGAAAAATCAATTACAAAATCCATCTTTATACAGAATGTCACTCTCAACGGTGTCTAATGGCTAATTTTTAATCCGTTTAGTCATAGCCATATTAGTTCCAATTACAAAAATGTTTTAAAATAGGTAAAAAAATTATTTTAAAAGCCGTTTGGATCAATATAAATATTTCTTTAAGAGTTACGAAATTTAATTTTTTATACGCCCCCCCCCCGGTCCTATAAGTGATATTTAGTAAACATTTCTTACTATACTAAGACAAAAAAATGTCTAATTCATCTAACACTAAACTTGACCGAGTTATGGAACTTTGAATTGTCTCTAGCGTGTATCTAGTCACATCGTACAAGTACTACGATAGTGTTCATTTTTATTATTTAAGTTTTAATTTGGTTAAAATAATTGTGTTTTAACGTATGTTTTATTTTGTAAAAAATTAAGACTGTTTATCATTACATATAACAGAAATTCTGTTATTTTTTCGCTTATATTTTTCCGTACAAGTTGTATATTTTGCTTCAATATGTCAGAATGCAAATGTATTTCAAAGAATATTGTAATGTTAATTTTACTCTCAACTCAAGTATTATTTTTTTTTTCTATATCTGACAATTATTTATATTTCTAGTAAATTTGTGAATGTTCCCTATTTCGCAGCAAAAAATATGCTTTAACTTTAAATAGCTATTACTCGGTCAGTTTTAATCGTAGAATAATGAAACTTTTTTTGTCTTACTACTTAAAGTAATAAGATATTTTTACTAAATATAAATTATCGGACCGAGAACGGTATAAAAATTTAAATTTCGTATTTTTTTAAGATTTTTTTTATCGACTCAATTTGCTTTAAAAATACTTCTTTACCTCATTTAAATCTTTTTTGTAATTTTAACTGTATGTCGATGACTAACGGTTTAGGAATTAGTTATTAGACCTTGAGGCGACAGCACAGACAATCACCTCATCCAGTTCACGACTAAGATTACAGAATTAGTTAAAACTCGATTCGCATATTAAAACGCAATCGGCCTGCCAAGTCATATCTCGATGAAAAATACCTTAAAACCCGGCTTTAGCGGTTGACTCGCAGGTTTACTATTGTGTTTTTTTGCTCTCAATCCTCCATGTTTTCATACCTTTGGGTGCAGGGATACACTATGGTAAACCTACGAGTCAACCGCTAAAATCAGGTTTTCGGGTGTTTTCCATCAAGATAGGACTTGACAGACCGATTGTGTTTTAATATGCGAATCAAGTTTTAACTAATTCTGGAATTTCACCCGTGAACTTGATGAGGTGATTGCATGTGCTGCCGCTTCCCGGTCTATATTGGACACCGTTGAGAATGGCAACACCCTGTATAAAAAAAACCTTGTTCAGTCAAGGGGGAAAGGGAAAGGGAAATCCGAACCGTAGCTCCAAGCTGTAAGCCTGATGGAGTGTTTTCCTATTGGCCGGCCGAAACCTATTTGCTAGTCTATCCTTTTGACAGCATCTTTTAAAAAAATTGGTTAATGTTTATATTTATGCTTTAGTAACTCAAAAAACTGTAAGATTCTCAATACAGCTTCCCGGTTCAAAACACCTAGTTGAGTCAAATAAAAATGTGTAATAATGCTTGTTTAATCGAAAAATATATTTCTGAACTTATTTTTTCCCCTTTTCTTTTACCTAGTCGTTCGCAGTTGGTGTCTCCTACATGTTCCAAGGGTCGTTCCTATTCCACTACTTCGATTCCTTCATACTCACTGAGTAGACGCAATTCCCGCGACAGGAAGACAGTATGCAGTCTGCATCCCCTCACTAATGCTGAAATTGAAGCTCTTCACCGAGCTCACGATGAGACTGGAAGTCGCGATGATTTACAGGTTAGTAATCTAACGTTCTGAAATTTGCTTTATTTTTCAATGTACACAAATTGATAGTAGGAGAGCTGTTGAACATTTTTGAGTAGGTATTTGAGGCACCCTGAAAATTTGTGCAACACTTCTTTTGTAATGCCTGAATACAAAATCGAATGTCTGGCTGAAGGATTGTGGCCCAAAAACTGTGCCAGACAAAAAATGGCACTTGACACGTGTCTGGCACAGTTTTTGTGCCGACTAAAGTGTCTGTCATTTTCAAAATATTTTTTTCTAAGCATAAATATTATTCTGTCTCAATCTCAGCGTGCCTCAAATACCTTTTTTGGGTATTCAAAAAATGGCACTTGACACGTGTCTGGCACAGTTTTTGGGCCGACTAAAGTGTCTGTCGTTTTCAAAATATTTTTTTCTAAGTATAAATATTATTCTGTCTCAATCTCAGCGTGCCTCAAATACCTGTTTTGGGTAGTAAAAAAAAAATGGCACTTGATACGTGTCTGGCACAGTTTTTGGGCCACGATCCTTCAGCCAGACATTCGATTTTGTATTCAGCCATTACAAAAGAAGTATTGCACAAATTTTCAGGGTGCCTCAAATACCTTCCCTAAAATGTTTAACAGCTCTTGGACTATAAGGTAGTAAAGAAAGAAAAAAAAAAAACGAAGGAAAGTCAATAAGTAGGTCACAAACTGATATGAGAGGTCGGAAATTAGTAGTAAATTGTTTCCAAATGTGCCAATAGGTGGAAGCATAATCCAACTACAGTGCGTCTCAAAAGTATATGGACAGGCGATTTTTTTAAGTAAAAGTTCAAAAAATGAAGCTATAATCACGAAAAAAATAATAAGCATATGGAATTATAATACAAGTTTATGACAACAAAGAATTACAGTATAGGTTTTACAGAATTTTTGTAAAAAAATAAAAATCAAAGTAGACTGTCTCAAAAATATATGGCCTTTTCGAGTTTTTTGCATTTAAATTCAAATTTTGGATCCCTTCATTTGAATTATCTTGAAAACCGTATCAAGTAAGTTTCAAACTAGTGTTTGGAGAATCTGTGGCTGTAAAGAGAACCAATTCTGCTCTACGTTTTGCTTTAATTCCTGAATAGTAGGAAATTGACGACCATGAGCATATACATCTCGTGCAAGTACTCCCCAAAGGTTTTCAATTGGATTTAGGTCTGGCTGATGGCTTGCCAGTCTATAAAAGTCCCTTGATCCTGCGTAAACTAAGCTGTTGTTGAATGACAGATGTGAATCGACGCATTGTCCTCTTGGAATTTTCAGTTATCCCTTCCAAAAATGTTTCCAAATGAAAGTAGATTGCTTTTAAGGACATTTTAATAATCCTCAGAGAACTGTAGACCATTAAGAAAAGCAATATCCGTTGTTTCATTGAAACAAATCGCGCCCCACATCATGAGAGAATTCCCTACTTGTTGTCGACTAAAAAACACCTGAGATTCAAGCCGCAGATCATGCCGATGGTATGCCCAGCCACCAGGGCCATCCAAATTGGTTTTGTTTTCGTCACTGAAGAAACACTTAACAATTCATCTTCCCAAAGCGTGTGTTTAGTTCAAAGAACGCGTGCATTTCTATGGTACACTTTCAGCATAGATTCCGCGCACATTCTGCGATATTTATGAATTTTTCTTGCCTGTGTGCGACGATGAACAATAGATCTCGTAATAGGAAACGCTAAAGTCTTCGAAATTTCACGAACAAACTTCTTTTGGATGGAAACTGCTCGAAAAATCTCTCTGGCTTGTCGAAGAGTTACTTTTTTTGGTCGACCTGAACATTGTTTTACAATCGCATTGTCACTTTTTGATAAAATTTCATAAATTCCGTATCTGTTACTCTTTATGTGTTTAGCAATATCAAAAATTTTAACATTTGAGTCTTTAAACGCCAAAATTTAGCTATATCGGCAGCAGAGAATTGAACGTTGCGAGGCATTTTCCCACTATTCGATAATTGAAGAATGAGCAGTGATTTTATATTTCTCAGTGGGTACGTCACATGCACAGAACGCAGAAAATACAAATTTTTTTGATACGCTGGAAATAAAAGCAATTCTCTTCATTGTCCTTATACTTTTGGGACAGCTTATTTTAAATTATATTTTTTTACAAAAATTATGTAAAACCCGTACTGTACTTCGTTGTTGTAACAAACATATATTACCCTTCCATATGCTTATTATTTTTTTTTTCGTGATTATGGCTTCATATTTTGAGCTGTTATTTCAAAAAATCGCTTGTCCATATACTTATGAGACGAACTGTATAAGATGTTAATTTCGAATTTATGAGACAGCAGTTGTACAAGATGAGCAGGCTCGTTCAAAAGTTGTTGACGAAGAGCGAAGTGATCGTCCAGTTGAAATTGCGACAGAAGAATCAGTGCAGAAGGTTGAGGAAATGGTTTCTATGCTGTCTATTGTTGTTCGCATGTCAGCTCTAGCCTTTTTATTTTAAGACAGTATTTAATGAGTTTAACATCTTGCATTTTTTTAATCGTTTAAGTAATAAAGGACATTATGTGTAATTTTAATTTTTAAAGTTATTTTAATTTTAATAATACACATATTCCGTAAAAGACTAAATAAATTTTTAAGGTGATATATTAAAAATTACAGTCTGTTTAATCTTGTTTATACATAAAGAGTTTTTAAGATACTCTAATTCAAACTTTGAATGCTTCGGTTAATTTTTATTGCATTTAAAAGGTGTACTTAAAGGAAGTGAGGATAGAAGTAAAGGAAAAGTGAAGTCAAGTACATCTCTTACAGTGTTGCTATATTGAAGACTTTTTTGCCCCCAGATTGTTGATTATCACCACTTTTTTTAAATAGAAAGATTCGGCCTATTTAAAAATAGGTTAAAAATTCTGAAAAATAAGGCGAATTGTACTATTTAAAAAAAGTGGTGACAGTGAAATAATCTGAATTAAAGAAGTCTCCAATCTGGCAACATCGATATCTTAAAGGAAATGATTCGTTTATTTGAATTCAGCGTATCGAAAAAAAACATTAGAAACACCTAAAACATGTACCGTTAGGGTTGCCATATTGTACGTTTTTTCTGTAAGTTGTACGTTTTATATCGTTTTTTAGGACTATCGTACGGTGTACGTTTTAATTTGTCCCGTACGCGATTTCTTCCATTTTTCTATGACACCCTTCTTTTGGTAGTTTCTAGAATTTTTCTCCGTTTCATTTTGATTCAAAATTTGTTCTTTTTCCGAAAAAAAAGTCATACACAAGCGCATCAAATGTAAAACGAATTTTTTTTCCGATCAATATGACAAAAATCTTAGGAGAGTTTTTAACTGCGCAATCGCGAACTCTTGAGGTCTTGAGTAGCATTAGATCATCTCAACTTGACATTATTATGGACTATAAGTAATCGACATTATAAAAATTCTAATTTAGTATATAACTAAAGTTTTAATATTTTGTTTGATATATTATATCCCTTTATGCTTAAATACATTTATTTTTGTAGGGTCCCCAAAATTTTCGTGCTTATCATTGAATTGTTAGGATGCTGTGGCTTAGTTTTCTTCTTACAATTCAATTAATTTTTCATTCATAATGAAATGACAGCAAAATTAGTTAAAAATGTTAATAGAATAATGTAATACAAAGATAGTAGGAAAATAATGATTAAGTCGATTAAATAATAACCTCTTTTAAAACAGATTATTTACTGAAAATTTTGCTGGCACATTCTACGTAATTTAGTATGTTATAAAAAAGGAAGATAGCGCGATAAAACCGAAAACTAATTAATTAGTGTCAATCAAAATCTTCCTTATTTTTTTTTTTTTTTGGTAAGATAAATCTGGCAATCCTATGTATCGTAAGCCTTGCATACCACAACTGGTACGCTGATCATAGTTTGGGAAACACTGTTCTAAAGGGTTATATACAGATTTAAAATATCTTGCAAGTTTTACTTTATACTGCATTGTTTTTATAAATTTTTATTCATCGTTGTGTATTGTAAAGCAACTTGCAGACGGTAAATATGCATTCACACACCTAATTTATTATTTATATTTCTATACAACCATCTTTAAATTTATATCACTCCCATCATAAATGACGTAAAGTTGATCTGCGTTTTATTTTCATAAAAGGCCGGGAGGCGGTAGCTCAGACAACCATCTCACCGAGTTCCCGGCTGAAATTCCAGAATTAGTTATAAAACTGTATTCGCATATTAAAGCGCAATCGGTCTGCCAAGTCATATCTTGGTGGAAAACACCTGAAAACCCGATTTAAACGGTTGATTCGTAGGTTTACCATTGTGTTTTCCTGCTCCCAGTCCTCCATGTTTTCATACCTTTAGGTGCAGGAAAACACAATGGTAAACCCATGAGTCGACCGCTACAATCGGGTTTTCATGTGTTATCCACCAGGATATGACTTGGCAGACCGATTGCGTTTTAATATGCTAATCGAGTTTTAACTAATTCTGAAATTTCACCCGTGAACTCGATGAGGTGATTGTCTGTGCTGCCACGTACTGGTCTATAAGACTTCATAAAAAAAAAAAAAAAAAAACAGTATAAAGATTTTATTATTGAAAGGTTTCTATTGTAGAAAAGTATACAATTTTTTAAATGACAAATGATTTCTACAAGTATAAATGAATAGTTTTTTTTTTTTTTTAACTCAATATTCAATTTCTGAAATAGTTCAACGATCCATAAAGGTTACTATTCTAATCTTTAGAATTCAGAAAGGAAAAATGAGTGAAAATTTCGTCATGTTGACACAATCATATCGGTTTCTCTCCTTAGTTTTTTAATGTAAAAATGCTTTTCAAACTGAGCTTATGGTCACCGGCGTAATCTTTTCAAACATACTTAATATATATATTTTGTTGCTTGAGATCACACAGAACATCTCGATAAGTAAAATAGGCAGTTTTTGCGAAATATTTAACATCATTTATTTTACTTTAAAATAGAGATAGAAAATGTAAAAACTTTTTACAGTAAATATATACATTATAACCCATTTATAAATCATAATAAATTAATTTCATGCATAAATTAGTTTTCAAGAACTAATTAACTTTTTACATATCTCTATGAAATTTTTTTAACATGTTTGTTTGGTACATTTAAAAAAAAAACTGTTGAATATATCACCTTAAAATTTGATATGGTGTTAGACAACATATTTTTGTAGAATAATAAGAAGCAATTTTCCTTTTGGCTTAAAAGAAATAAAATTAAAAATCTTTTACTAAAATTCCTTCTAAATCCTAAAAAGTTTAAGAACATACTTTTCGTAATTTATTAATTTTTTTTTCACTCAAACCTATAATGTTTGGTATTTTTAAAGAAACAAGTTAGTTCCAGAAGTTTGGAAAGTTTCAACTGTTTACCTGGAATAGATTTTTAGAAAAATGTAGCAAAGCATAAAAAAAAAAAAAAAAAACGCATCTTGAGAAAAAGGCATAAAACTGCATGCACACCCACAATGCCTAAAATATATTATTTTAATATGTTTATATATTCAAGACCCACACAAATTATATATGTATGGAATTGTCTCAGTCTGCTCTATTTTTTAAGCCGGTAATTCGAAACTCAAAAATTTGAACCATTTAAGTTCCATGTGCCCTTAACCACAGTATATTCAAATAAAAAAATATTTTCTATTTAATTGTAATTAAAAGAAACTAATTAAGTCATAATGCATAAAGATAAAATAAACCCAATAGAGCATATTCTCGTGATGTCGCAATAAATACGAATTTTTTCGCTTATAAAAATAAAGTGCACGTGCATAATTTTTTTTCATCGAAAATAACTTGGAAAGTAAAAATACATCTAAAAAACCACGTGTCTGAATATTTTTCACTGCTTCTCTTTTTTCTCAAACAATGGAAGTAATCCAATTACCACCACTTAAAAAAAACTTCACAAAAAAAACTTTTTAAATTAAAATTAAAATATAAAAATGGGAATATTTTTAAAAACAGTTAGTGCGGCCCATCTACAAATGAACAGTTTTCATTTTAAAAATAATAATTTGCAAAATCGGTTCGGTAGAAAGCTCAGAGCAAATAACAAAAAAAAAAAAAAAAAAAAAAAACAGCCGTGTGATTTAAATATATATATAATGTAAAAGCTAATTAATATTTAAATACAAAATTTCTTTCGCAAATGAAGACCACTTTTTAAGGAGATAACAAATTATTTTCTCCGTAAAAATATCTTTTCACAGGCAAAATACAGTTTTTAGGTGTGTTCGTAATTGTATAAATACGTAGCACCTATAGTTGTCGTTCAGTCCGTTCGCATATAACAGAGCAAAAACTACCCAACCGAATGGTCTGAAATTTTAAATATATAATTGTCGCAAAATTTTATCGCGTTATTTCAAATTATATGAAAATCGGACATATAGTTCAATTATAGGGACAGTCAAAAGTTTTCCGTCACATTACGGCCAGTGGGGAAAAAAATATTTCCAGTGCATTTTAATGATGTTGCAGCCTTTCAAACAGAGTGAAATTGATATGCACTTAATGAAGTGCACTAAAATATATACATTCAGTACAATATCCGGTGCACAAAATATTTATAAAATTAGTTGTAGTACGAACGTACCTCATTTGCCACGTTTAACGTGCAATTTCCAACTTGTTATTTAGAATCTCATTTTTCAGCTCTCGGGTTGCTTTTACATAAAAATATTCTGTACAAAAAGAAAATAAGTAAGTTCTTTTTTGTTGCAAAATAATAAAAAAGCTTTTAAAAGATAAATATTTCGTTTGCGTCTAACGCTTTCTAAAGAAGTTTTCTTTTCAAGAATAACTTATTAAGAAAGCAGTCCTCTTTTAGAGCCTAAAGCCGTCGAAAAACTATAATCTTTATTTATTGAAATAAATGAAAATGAAATTATGTTGTCTGAATAAAAAAGTAGCTTGCTATAAAGCATATTAAACATACCAGCTAGATAAATGTGTATGTTATTCTAAAATTAACTGTGAGATAAAAATTATACGGTAGGCTCATTCAATCCCATAATGTAAGTATAGCCATTCATTCTTTGATAAAGAGGTTTGGTAATGGCTTGTTATCAAAATTATTCACATGATGTCCCTGCTTTTTATGATTTTATATAAGTTAATAATCATACTTAATAATAATCTTAATAATAATACTTACTAATTATAATAATAATACTTAATAATAACCATACTTAATATATGTTATATATTAAGTATGATTTTATATATACAGTGGCGGTCAAAAGTTTCCGGCCAGCAAAAAATTTGTGGTTAATTTGTAAGTATACCCATATGAAGAGGAATCTCAAAGTGATACTTATACACTTTATTGACATAACAGTTAAGAACTTTTTTATGGAATAAAAAATAAATATTAATAAATTTAATTGACAAAATTAATTGCAAAAGAAAACGCGTGTTCTCAAAAGTTTCCGGCCACCTTGGCAAGTTTGGAAAAAAATGGTGTCATAAAAGAAAATAACAGTGATCAACAACATTTACAATTAGTATTTTGTATTCATACATTTAGCAATATGTACTGCGGCGCAGCAACGTGGCATTGATTCAATGAACGGTTTTAGATCATCAATGTTAAATTTTGTCCATGGTTCTGGCAATTTTTGTGAAACTGCTGCTGAATTGGAATATTTATAATTCCACACACGTTTTCAAGTTAGTTTCAAAGATTTTCTATTATATTCAGATCGGATGATTGGGCTGTCCATTTCAAAAGCGAAGTTTTTTTTTGTGCGAAAGCCATTGCTTGACGAGCTTGCATGTATGCTTTTGGTCGTTATCATGATCAAACAAATAGTTGCGACCATAATTTTTCCTCCAGTAAGGCAGCAAATGATCTTGCACGATATCCTTATGCATTGCACTATTCATCTTGCCGTGAATTTCAAATAACGGACAGGCGCATTTTCCAGAAAATGCTCCCTACAGCATAACGTGTCCTCCGCCGTGCTTCAATGTAGGAATAATATATCTAGAACCTTATCTTTTGTTTTTAGGTCGTCGGTTGTAATGTTTTTTATCACTCACAAAAAGATTGAACGTCGAATCATCTGAAAATAGTACTTTTTTTTCCAGTTTTCAGTTGTCCAGTCTTTGTATTCCTTCACAAACGCCATTCGGGCCCTCTGAATTTTTTTACTTATGAAAGGTTTTTAACACCGACTGTTATATAAAGTTCTACGTCACATAAGCGTCTGGACACTGTAGATATACTTGTTTCAGCAATAACCATAACACCATAAATCGCTTTTAACACCATAAATGGCGTGGAATTGCAGCGGCATTTTTACGCGGGTCATCAACTGCTTTTCTTCTGATAATTATGTCTACAAGAATAGTCGTTTTCCGGAGTCCCCCGGACCGTGGCAAGTTCCGAAGGCCATGACCATCTTTATATACTTTTTAAAATATCGTTTACAGCAAATTTTCCGATCGACAACTTTGCCGCAATCTCACGAGAGGATTGCCCCTTTAGCGACAAACAAATCACTCATTTAGGAACAATAAATTGTTAAACTTTTCATTTTTGAATTTCAAATACATTATTCACCTTGATTAATTAACAAACATGGCCAAAAAACACTTTAGCGGTAGCAGAAACTAATGAATGACGAATGGCCGGAAACTTTTGCACGCGCGAATTTTGAATCCCCCCCCCCCCCCTTTGCATCAAGTATCTTAAGTAACCAATCAAAATGATCACGTGGTCAGAGGTAATTTGCTTATTCCTAACTTTTGGAGCAATTGAACTTTTTCTTCGCTAAAACGTTCTGTCAAACAAATTAAAAAAAAACTAACTGGCCGGAAACTTTTGACCGCCACTGTAAGTTTCTTTTATTGCAATATTGACTAAATTAAGGCCCAATACTGAATCGGGTTTCGGCAATCATATATTATCAACTTCCCTTTTTCTCATCTAATATGTAGCGTACAACGATGAATGATGCATCGTTGGATATGTTTTTTTCCCACATTTGATCTTTCATTCTGAATTTTCGTTATAAGACTTTTTTTGAAATTTTACTTAAATTAAAAATTGGGGATAACGGGTGCGGTAGGATATAATGGAGAGGTACTGGGCAGCTAAGTGCGAATTCTTCGCACGTGTTCACTAGCCATATTTACTGTTTCTGTTGCTACCTTTTTCTCAAATAATATGTAGCGCAGAACACTGAATGAGGTGTCATTCGATAGGATTTTTTGCCCACATCTGAGATCGTAAATTGAATTTAATTAATATGTAGCTTACAGCGATAAATGAGGTAACATCGAATAAGATATTTTGCCTACATGTGACATTACATACTGAATTTTCGTTATACTTTTAGTTTAAGTTGTCATCACACATAGTATTTCTGATCTCAACACCCCTTTTTCTATGCTCATACAAAACGCATAATGGTGAATGGGGTATTATATGAAAGGTTTTTGAGACGGCTCTTGACATAGTGCACTCATGTTTCGTTAAAACAAATTGTTTAATTTAAATGCAGTTGAAAAAATGCAGTTAATTATACATTACTGCAAAATGTGTCAGAAAATAAACTCAAAGATTTCAGAGCGAAAGTGACGCACAGTAAAGATCTGCACTGGCCGGAATTTCTAGGCCCGACCCGGCCTGTTGCAAAAACTAAACGTTCTGCCCGACCCGTACTAAAATTAGTGAAAACAGGCCGACCTTTGCAAAAATCGATGAAATCAAACCCAACTCAATTTCCACAGAAAAAAAAAAAAGATTTTTTTTTTAAAAACACATCAAGATTTTTTCTAGAATACTGCATACATATTTATGGGAAAATTAACATTATATATTACTATATATTTTAGATTACTTTATGTTCGTAGGCCATAGAATGCAAATGGCATCAGTACCGGCCCTGTAGGCCCATTGTATAGAAAGAAAATGTAAGCTAGATCCTTTCCCGGACCTGCTGAAATAATTAAACCCTGGTTCAGACATTGCAACTGTTAATGTCAATCTCTACGCTGGACATGTCATATTTTTGTACTGATGTTGTCAATCTAGTATCGGCTCGTGCAACATATTTATACTTAACCTCGCCTTAGTCACGTCCATTAAAAACCGTTCAGGTATGGGTTCGTGCAGACCTCTATCGCACAGGTCTACTGGTGTTGAACTAATATGGACGCAGGATTGCGCCCACAACACAACACAGAGATGTACAAGAGAGATGAACAATCTAAATTCGTGGGATCATTACGCCTTTTACATCACCAAAGACATTTTCTTGAAAAATTAATTTTTGATTTACTACTTACGCTTATGCGCTAGTTCCCAACTCTTTGATAAGACAAAAAAAACAAAAACAAAAACAAAAAAAACTTTTTTAAGATAGGGCTTTGCAATGATAAAAATGTTACATTAACATATTAAACGGTTATTTCATGCTAACGTTTTGTAATCAGTAAGTCACTTTGTCCTCACCCTAGGGATTTCTTCTGATGTCATTTTTAAGAAGTCCTAAGCCTAAAATCTATTATTCATCATGAGCTTCTGAAAATTGTTTAAATAGATATTTATGTAACAACTCAAATTGGAAAAAATTAAACTTATATAGTATGTATATATATATATATATATATATATATATGCATATAATTTGTTTAACGCAGATTAACTCTTTCATTTAGAAGTGTACATTTATTTTAAATGCAGTAATTTTTCAATACAAGTATGATATATATATATATATAATTTTAATTAATTTTTCAATTAATTTTAAGCAATGAAATTACGCTCGAAGTTATTGAATATTAAATACGTGAATTTTTCTCATTGCTAACTTAGCGTAAAACCAACAGAGTGAAAAATATTCAAGCCGGGAATCGTGCCCGGATCCTTGAAATAACTCTCCAATGCTCTACCATTTGAGCTACGAGGACGATACCCAACTAATCTCACACTCACATATGTCGGTAAGGCTGAAATTGCAGCACCAAACGGAACGATGTTCATCTATGCTGAGCTTTATTTCATCTTATGTTTCGCCACAGGGGGGCTCATGAAGACTTTTCCACCTTGTACTGCGGTTGCAGTCTTACCGATATATGTGAGTGAGAAGTGACGGGCTGGGTATCGTCCTCGTACCTCAAATGGTAGAGCACTGGAGAGTTATTCCAAGGCTCCTGGTTCGATTCCTGTCTTAGGAATTTTTCACTCTGTTGGTTTTTCGCTTAGTGCTGTACACAGTGGGAAAAATTCAAGTATTTAATATTCAAATATTATATGTTTGAATGTTATATAAGCTTAACCATTTCTTAAAGTTTAAGGATAATAAATGAAAAGTATGTTTTCTAAAGACTGTAATTCTAACTTTTTCAGTTATTTCAGATGCGAATGATGGGTCGTTCAGATGCTGATGCGGAAACAACTGAAGACGATGAAGAAGGAGGCCAGCCCCTTCCACCCTTACCCTGTATACGAAGGGTGAATATAACGTCGGATTACGAAAGTAGTAATGAATCTCCCGGCAGTAGTGACAACAATGACGTTGTCCTTTCTGATACAGACCGCCTGCCGAAGTCCTTAGCTGTACAGACTGCCATTCAGGATGTTAACAGGTGTACTTTATGTGGTGGAAGAACACGACACGGAATAAGCATAGAAAGTAGCTCAAGAAGTCAAATTTCTGACGACATAACGCCATCTGTACAAGAAGACGAGGTAAGATTTTTGATTAGTAGATTTTTTTACAGAGAAGAAAAAACGGTGCTTACGTATTATCCCGACGACCACTTGCCATAAAAAAATACTATCGCCAGACTATTCGCTAAACTATGACGTCCAAAAAATAAATGGAAGAACGTTGCCTTTGAAATGTTAAAAAAAAAAAAAAAAAAAAAAAAAAAAAAAAAAAAACCTGCTCACTAAAGCATTTACTATCAGTAACTTTAACAATAAAATTTATAATCTATAAATAAAAACAAAAAAAAATATTTATTTATTTACATTATTTTTCTTAATTATCCCAATTGCATTATCCCTCATATCCATCTTGGTGCATGTTTGTGACGTCAATTGAAACTGATCTACCGAAAGATATACAATAGATCAATTCTATATCGTAATATTTTTTTCAACGCTTTTCCTCTTTTAATATCATGGCATTGCCGTTCAAGGACGTAATTGTTATTTTAATTAACGTAACACGTTATAAATCAGTAGAATATCATTCAAAATACAGGTAAACGTCTAATTAAAAGTCACTTGGGAAGGTAACAAACAAGAGTAACACATCCGACGTCAAGTGAATGTGATCCTGAATTTTTGCATTAAATCCTATAGTTTGGCTATAGTTATATATATATATATATATGTGTGTGTGTGTGTGTGTGTGTGTGTGTGTGTGTGTGTGTGTGTATGTAGAAAGTGTTCGACGGGATGATGGAGAAGTACCGAAAGAACTGCAACTGAATTGTATTGTATAAAGTTAAATTTAAATTTGGCTTCTATTGAACAGGGTTCGTGTGAGTGCATATTTTTGAGTAAATGTACTTCCAAAAAGAAATCTTATTTTATCGCAAAATCTTGCAATTAAATAAGGCAAAATTACTTTTATGTGTGTTGAAAAGAAAGCACCGTACGAATTCTGATTAAATATGTCATCTTTTCTTAACTTTTTTTTCTTTTTTTTATCACCCTTACGCTTTATTAAAAGGACACTTAAAAAGAAAAGGTTCAACTATATAAAGGAAAACTGAACTAGAACAATTTAGCTCCGCATTTGAATTTTTTTTCCTGTGAAATAATTTTTAATTCAGTGGTTGATGTAATAAAATTTTGAAATTCATGTTGATATTTTTTCTATAAATGAGATAAATACATATGTGAAGTATTCAAATACAAATATAATATTTTTCATAAATACGTATTTATTTTATGAATCGTTAAACATATATGCAAAAATACTGCCAATCGTTCAGATGATTAAATTTAACCGGTGGGAGTCCTTTAAGGATCAGTGGTCGTAAAACGCGATTTTTTGTGGGGGTTGGGACATATAAACGATGAGCTTATAAGCTATGAGCTATGGTGCGCTGGTTGCTATAAATGCGTGTAATTTGGTTTCTATCTAATGGATGCGGCTGTGGGAAGTAAAATGTGACCAGTGATATTTGTAATTCCTCTTACCAGACCCTACGTAATTTATCGGATCAACTAAAAATTAGCTCATTACTTTTCCGCTAATCTCAATTTGTTTGCTCATTATTATTTTATATTACTTTTTATAATTATGCATATGTATTAAAAATAAATTTTAATTGGATTATATTTTACATTAAGTTTTGAGGTATAATTCGCCTTAAATTATATATTGTTGAAATATTTAAATCGGATTTCTCCTTCACCTCTATGCGCATTAAAATATGAATTCATAAGGTTTAGAAAAATCCTTTGCTCGTAGGCTAACTTCATTTGCATTCGCTTACAAAGAATAGTTTGGGATCTATATAATATTTTATAAGGATCTATAATAACAATTAATTTTAAAAAGATATAATTAATGGGTAATAATACATTCAAGTTTTTTTTTAAAGTAACTATTTTTAAGATTTACTCTTAAAAAGGATGAAAAACTATATGTGTAATCAAAAGCATCTGTTAAACATAAGAATATAACAGGGTTTGTACTCTTCAAGGATCTTTTACCAGAATTTTCGTAAAATAATATTTGGCTTATTTAATGAAAAAAAAGTCTATCTTCAGATATAGCGACCAGTACTTTATATAATTTCTGGTACTAAAACACCTAAAATTCACTGAATCCCCTGATGCGTACGAACCCTGTATAATAAAGGTAATAAATGTTCAGTCGTGGAAAAAAAAGTAAACATCCCCTACTAACACCTCAGCAAATTATTGTAGACGAAAGTTACTGGTACCGAACGATTGGAAATAAAGTCTACTTTTAAATTATGTATAAAAAATTTCTTAGGGGGCCATCTACATATTAAAACGAATCCAAACTTCATTTTTTTCAATGGCAATACCCAATTTTAGCGAGATATTTCAAACCTTTGGTTCAACCTATGCCTAGACACCAAATTTCAAGTCATTTGAATGATAAGTTTTTGAATTATAAACATTCAAAATTTAGTGCTTCTAATGTTAAATTACATTTTCATATTTTCATATATAACTTCTGAAATTATGATCCTAATGTTCTAATTTTTTGTGTAGCAATAATACTAATATACGCAAAACATATATACTTTGAATTTGCAATTTTTATAATTTTCTGATATGAATTATGAAATTAATATTCGAAAAAATTATGAATTGCAACCTACAATTTTTTTGATGGATTCAGATTTATTAAGTCCTGATTTATGGAAATCCAAAATTTCACATTTTTCTTCCAAGTAGTTTTTAAATTATGCTTAAAAAACGGCAAAATGATGGTTTAAGGGGCCGTCTATGATAGAAGTGACTAAATATTTTGAAATTTATTATGCTATCCTGTAATCTAACAGGCTTAATTGACTGCTTAAGGTGCCTTGATCAAGAAGGGGGCTCTCTCGGTTAACAATCGAGTACTGAACTTCAATTCGGATACAGCCCTTAAAATATGCTCGTTTTAAAATAATTAATTTCTCGGAAACTTTTGGTACGAATTGCATAAAAATTTGTTTTTAGACTAATTGAAGGGTGTTGAGTTCATTTATGCTGTCAGAATTGTGTACTGATATTGAAAAAAACAAATTTATGGTTCGTTTTAATATGTAGATAGCCCCCAAAGCAAATTTTATATACATCATTTAAAAGTAGACTTTATTTCCAATCGTTCGGTACCAGTAACTTTCTTCTACGATAATTTGTTGAAGAGTTAGTAGGGATGTTTACTTTTTTTTCCACGACTGTACATTTTAGAAGCAAAATAACATCGTTAGTCACAGACTTCTAAGAATCTTTGTTTGTTTGCTTTCTTCTGCAAAAGTCTAATCAATGTTTAACACGTTCACGCCGGCGTGGTGGGTCACACTCGACTGTCCTAGAGTTGTCAAGTCTCCGGCTTTTTGCACACCACTGTTATTTTAGAGAAAATGTTGTTTCTTTTAAATCGCCCAATTGCTTTAATTAAATAAAACAACATTTTCTGTATTAAAATACTGGTATCCAAAAGGCCGGAGACTTGCCAGCTCTGAGACAGTCGAGTGTGACCCACCGCGCCGGCGTGAACGTGTTAAATCGAAAAATCGCGGACTAACTGTAAGTGGCAAAATGTAACAGTTAACTAAACATTTTTATACACTTTTCTTCAGTAAAATCTTATTAGTGTTTTTCTTGAAACGACAGATTGTAGCGCGCCGTGTAAAGTAACGCTTAAATGGATCAACCCTTTATTTAATCAACATTTTCCTTTTTAGAAGTCAAAATTTATTGATTTTGTGTCGCCAGGAGCCTTTCACGTGGAAAGAAAATAATACGCCACGGATTTAAAAAATTTGAAATCGCCGCCATTCTATTCATGCAAAGCCACAATTTTTTTTATTAACATTTGTTTTATTTATTTAATTAATTTTGAAATTTGTAACGGATTTTTGATGCACCCGGTTTTGTTTCTAAGATTTTTTAATTTTAATTTCGATGAAAAAAAAAACATTTTTTAAATCAATTAAACTGGTGCTATTATTTCGAATATAACTTTCTTGCTTCTTAAATGTCCTTATTCGTTCAGTTCATCTTTCGTCCTAATAAATAACTAAATAAATTATTCCGAATGTTAATAATTGTTTCAGTACTTTAAATAATACATAAACAATTCAAATGTTAACTAATTTGAGAATTTTTCTTTAGAAAATTGCATTACTACATCAGTATTTTTAATCTTTTGAAACAGGCCTAACTGATATCATTGCAGCAACTTTTTCCAAGAAATACATTCTTAGAAAAATATTTGAAGTGTTTCAGGAAATATATTACTTACCATGAGTTGTTTTGATTTTATTTCTCAGAAAATACTTGCTCATGACAAATATTGCTCCATAAGTACCAAAACAAAACATATCCTTGTAAATGTTAACCTAGTGTAGCACTGTGAGTCTGACCTCGTCTGATCTAAGATGTCTCTTTATTATTTATTTTTTACTGTTCGAATATCGATTTTCATAAAATTATTTTAAATGTACAAATACGAAATATTTCTATTTTCATTTTTAAAACCGGCTATGTGCTTTTTAATTAACAAAACATATAAATACTTTGATACCTCGACTAACAAAGATAATTTTCTTGGATCATATTCGTTAGCCAAAATCTTCATTTTAATCGAATTCAAACGCAACACGACTGCTTTATATCAACGCGCTTCCCCCCAAAAATGTTCTTTAGTCGATTCTATATTCTTTAGTTGAGTCAAAAACACATTGAAAGACATCTTTGTTAGCACACGTACTCATTACCTGGAGCATCATTGTGCATTCTAGTTACTGGATACATAATACAGTAAATTGCAGAACACAGTAATACTTCCTAATGCTTTCCTTATACAGTGCTCAGCAAAAGTTTAGACAATGATCAATTATGCTTCTGAACTGGGAAGTATGTAACGAATTGTTGTAACTCAACCCTCATATATTACTGGGGACTTATCTTTCATACACAAACAATAAATTTTAATTTATACACTTTACATAATATATAATGACAAAAAAACAAATTTAACATTTCGGCAAAAGTATAGACAATCTGTCTGTTAGCAGAAAAATATCCATAAATTAAAATCGAACTGCACCTACATTGTCTGCTATTAATACGAAAATGTGACTTTCCATCGAAGAAACTAAATCCTGCATCACTTGGGGGTCTATTTCATACCAAACATGTTCAACAGCAGATTGAAGTTCATTTACAGAGGAGTACTGTCAAAAAATTGCATAAACCGTATGAGATATGATGCCACAAAAGTTTTAGATTGGGTTCAGATCAGGGCTACACGCGGGCCAGTCGAGAACAGTAATATTTTGATAGTTAAACCCTTTTTTTTATTTGTATGCAACATGAATAGGCACATTATCTTGCTCAAATACACACTTCGGAAGAGCTAAAAGTTTACCAAATGGCTGTAAATTTTTCCCAATGTATGTATGTAGTCTTACGCTGCTTGGCGACCATTGAGAAACTCCAGCGATACTTGAGAATTAAAACAAAGTAAGGCCCAAATCATTAACTCTTTCGAGGGTGGTATCCTTAAAAAGAACGCCTAATTTTAATTTGAAAACTGACAGATGGCACTAAAATATTTAATTAAAATTTTCCTTTCATAATGTACATGAAAATAAGCAAGTTCATATTTTCTAATAAATTCGTTTATAAATTCTGGTTTCAGACCATTCTTTCATCCGTTTTATAAACAGAATTACTCAACGGAAAGGGGGAAAGGGGCCAATTTGTTGTGAGATTTCAAGGCTAGTTGTTTTATCATTTTCATGTAAACTAATGTATATCTCTCTTTATTTCATCTACGAAAGTGTCCGTTGACACAGAAAGCTCTGACACTTTTAATGCGATTAGCAGTCATCATTTGTGTAGATGCCAGTTTATGGATCCTTCTATAATCTCGTTTTCTGGCCACACGAGGCCTTCCAGATCTATGTTTTGCTTTGAAAGAGTCACCCTTAGGCAGTACATAATAGACAGACTTCTTTGGACGATTCAAAGTAGCTGAAATTTCTGCAACAGTCTTCCCTTTCGATTTCAGCTTTCATGCTTTAATTACTTCACGTGCCTGAAAATTTCTAGCTCGCGGCATCTCCACTAACCGATACTATTGCGAGGTGCACTTAAATACTTCATGCATGTGACGTCATAAGTTTGAAATTTGCTTTTTTCTGTGAACAGTTGCCAAAAAATCCCAAAAGTGTCTAAACTTTTGCAATATGCAAATTTCCCTTTTTTTAGTTAAATTAAATAATATCCTACATTAAAACCGTTATTTCTGTCCTAAAATGTTTGAAATATATTTAAAAATAGGTACAGCCATTTGTATAACCCAAGTGTTCGTATTCTTCTATTTAAAGGTTAAAAATCACCAGTGTCTAAACTTTTGCTGAGGACTGTATGATATCTCGTTATACAATTTATTCGGATATATTACTCTTTTTTTTCGCTTTACCCTTCCGCCACCCCGCATGGCGAAAAAGCTTTACGTGAACTATTTATATATGCCAATCACAATAAATGGGACTATGTATCGTTAATTTCACCAAGAAAATTCTAATATGTGGGTAAACTTTTGGAAACAAATATGGAATATATTACTTTAGGGTGCCATCCAAATAGTTTAATTTATTGGGTTATAAGGGTGAATTCAAATATTTCTCGGTTTTGTTTTGTTCAAGTATCTGCTGATAAGCGAGGTAATGAGAAATTTTTGCAGGGACTGGCTGTACAGTTAGGGTTATTATAAAAATTTATTCCTTCATACAGGGTGTAAACGTGAAGATAATGTTTGAAATAAAAGTCTTATAGACAGTGTTAGGTATTAGGGGCAGAAGTATAAGGTGATACGCACACTCTTCATCACGGACAATTGCTGATGCATACATTAAGTTAGTGAGTGCAATTTACAGTAAAAATAACAGTAGTATACTACTTGTTATTTGTTTTGTTGTTGTTTTGGTGTATTTCCTCTGTTGCAATCATTGGTACTTTAGTTTAGCTTCTTTCCAGCGATAATTGCTGTTATTCACAGTGTTAAAGTCGGTGGACATAATAAAATTGTGGAAATCGAGGTAAACTTATTCACAAATAGAAAAAAAAATAATGTAGATCGTTTTCTTCTGTTATGGGATTAGTAAGATAGTGTCATGAAGGTAGAGATTGTTTCTTTGTGGCTGAAGTTTGTTGTCTGAATAAATAAAATTACGGCTACTGTGGCAGAGAAAGTTTCAGAATCACTGCAGTTTGAAGCCTCTATCTGGGAAAATATCTCATGGGACATGCAATATCATTGCATTGGGCTTTTGGTCCACTTTTTATCGACCATGCGGTGATATTGCATATGCCATATGAGAAGTTTTCTCAGATAGAGGCTTCAAACTTACAATGATGGTTGGGGCTTTCTCGCCCTCCTAGCGGTAATTTTGTTTATTCAGACAATAAACTTAAAAACGTCGTTCACTAACACGTACACATCAGCGACTACCCACTACGAAGATCACGTGCATCATGTTAAACTTTCTCTCATACCTAACACGATTGATAAAACGTTTTTTCAAATGTTACCTACTGTTTAAACTTGAAGATAACCTCAACAGTAAAAATGAAGCGATAAAATAAAAAGTGCCGTGATTTATTAATATTTAAATTTCCAAGTGTATTACTTTCGACAATTATGTAAACATCGTGAGAACTTTAAAGTAATTTTACCTCGCACATATTCACAAGCATTCCTCAGGAAATGTTTGGGCAAAGATATTTCTTAATTCAAGATATCAAATCTTATTTTCTTGGAAAGTTAGTTCTTAACAAATATTTTCCCGAGACTGTTGAAATCAAATAGACTGCGGTAAATATTATCTTGACTGAGTGATCAGAACTAGTCTAATGCAAGTTGTTGCTTCGCTATCGTTTTTGTTGGTATTATGTAAATATTCATAAGATATAACGTGATGCAATGAATTTATTTAAAATTCTCTGCTTTAATTTACACGAAGAATAATATACTTTATAATTTAAAAATTGTATGTAGGAAATTAATTACTATTAAATCAGTAATAATTAAAAATTAAAGAAACATTAAAAGGTTTATCAATTAAAGTTTTTCGAGTTTAAGCGCTCATGGTATTGTTAGTTTCAATAATGTATTTATAGCACTTAAGCATCATATTTTCTTAAGTATTATAATAAAAACTTGCAAAAAGAAACATCCTTAGTAGTAAACTAATACTTTTTATATTGACCCCATTATTGCATTTATTGGAAATATTTCCAATATTGGGTATTTTTTGGCCCTACATTACAGATATTTCTTTTAAATGGCATTATTAAAAAAAGTGGTTTGCACTGGAAATATTTGCAATGAAACGCCAATATTATAGAAATTTAGCAATAAGATTTGAAATATTGGAAATTAATATGACGAAATACTGGGTAGACACAAATTAGTTGGACAATTTCGTAACTGAATAATTTGCGTAATATTCATTGTAAGGTACAGTTAAATAGCAAATTACTCGTGCTGCATCATAAGTTCCGGATACACATCTTAACTCAGTGCTGATGTCTCAATTTGGATTTATTGCGGAGATTTTATTTAATGCCCATTATATTCTGCTGTCCTTTCACCTCTAGATTTCACTCTGTGGTTTAATTAAATGTCAGGTTTACAATTAGCCGCTTCCGAAATCTGTTCCAGAAATGAAATTACTGCATTTGGTTCATTCGGCGTGAACTTGTTCACAAACCTATGGTAAGAACTAATGAGACATTTACAAAATATCAAAAGGCAGTCACACCAAAGATTTCTAAATAAGTCGGAAATCGCAAACGTGGCAAATGAGGTGCGTTCGTACTATAACTAGTTTTATAAATATTCAGATCTTGGTGCATTCAAGCTGTTGCGCTCTTATGCAAAGATGCATGAATACAAAATTTGTTACGATTCTATATATTAAATTGAGTAATACGGAAGTAATAGGACTCCTTTTTAAATAGCATGTAATTATCATGGCAACCTAGAATCATTACGTGTCACGGGATATCATTGAATTAATAGCGTATCATAGGATTTAATAGAATGAAGAAAAATATTTATTTTCTTTTTAAGTTTTGATTAGATTTTCATAAAATTTGAAGCGACAGGAAAAATTCTGCAACTAGTAGCAACAACAATTCTAGTAGGTGATCATTTACAAACATCATTATAAAAGAGTAGTAGTAGTAGTAATAATGAGAGATACTTGCTAAATCGCCACATTCGCATGCAGAGAAGCTTGAACAATAGAATTTATGGAGGTACTCCCTAAATGGGACATGTCCTGTAAAGGAATACGGTAACGGCAGGAGAGAGGGAGGAAGCTCTAAGGAGACCTTTGGAACCAGATCAGAGATCATGTGTGTATCTTCCCTTTCGGAATAGTCCCAGTGATACTGCCACTGCTCCAACAATCTTGAGTGCAAAATTTTCTTAACATATGAGTGCGGAGCTGGCAGAGACTAGTCTACTACGGGAAGGTTGGTTGTGTTTTTAGAAAGTGTATCTGCATATTCATTACCAAAGATCCTCTTGTGTGCTGAGACATGACCAAGTGAGGACTTATGTAAAAGATGTCTTAGCTGGATTTTAATTTCCAAAATTTGTGGGTTTGTTGATTTAGACGCTCTAATAACCTGTAAACTGGAAAAGCTATCTCTATAAATTTTCATCAACTTTTTGGAAGAAACATTAGAAGTCCAAACCAAAGCTTTGTGAATGGTAAATAGTCCTGCTTCCAAAACTGTCTACAGTACTTTCAAGGATGTTATTTATTTCAGAATCATGATTTTTACTAAACTCATTTCAGGCGAGGCAGCGCCGTATACCTGTCGACCCTTGCCCCTTTCCGGCGCGGAGTAATTCTGTTTATCAACTCATGAAATAATGGACTGACACCATAATTTATAAACAAAGTTATTAAAAAATACGAACTTATTTATTTTCACGTACATTATAAAAGGAAAATTTTAATTAAATATTCTTGGTGCCATTTGTCAGTTTTTGGAATTAAAATTTGGTGTCCTTTTTTAAGGACACCGCCGTCGTTTAATCTTTGTAAATAGTAACAAATAACTTGAAATACTAAGAGACATGGTCGTCGACAAAAATAAATCTAGAGAGGTTACTAAGAATATTTTGTCTGTGGAATTCTACTGCCATGAAGCAGTCGTGGAAGGCAATCTTTAATCTGTTTGCCTATTAACATTCGTGTGCTTATATTTATCTTAAACGTAGTGTTCGGTGTGGTAGGTGGAGCTATGCCTCCACTTACGAGAAGACTACTGTTCCCATTTTCGATATTCAAATACGCAGGCTGTTCCATAAACAATGATCTTAATTTCTTTATTGGCATATTTTATTTCACACAAATTTACTTTTTTATTCCATTGTTAGCTTAATGTGTAATGAATAAGTGGTAATTTTTGTATTAATTTATTTCCAGTAGTACGTCAGTGGTAGCCATGAAAGTTCAGATACTTTCAGTATCGCCAACGGGAATGATGGAGACAACACACAATGAGCAAGTATGTTCTTTCCTGCTAAAAATTTTGCTTTCGCCAGAAGAAATCATCAGTCGAAAAGTATGCTATAGGAGATTTATGGAATGTCTGTTCTCCCTTGTAGTTCAGTTAGATAACGGCTTGATATGTTTAAGAAAGAGAAAGATAGTCATCTTCAAAGGAAGATGTAACTGAGCTGTAACTGAGCTTACAAAAGTCAACGTAATATCGTCGCTATTATTGTCAAAAAAGATCGTTAGATATGAGAACTGCTTAAAATATTAAAGTTATAATGGCGCGTTACCCACATGTTGGCAAGAAAAATGAACATGAGACGTGCTTGCGCGCCATGAATTCGGAAACTCTTCATACACGACTTCTCGAAACTGGTAGACGGGAAGTGCTGGGTTCGATTCCAATCGCGCCCGTCGGCCTAATCGTTCGGAGTTTTCGTGGTTTTCTTCGAACCATGGATTTCCATGCGTTAATACGGGTTAGGTTCCCTTAGAAAGACCCCCACGAAGGGCACTCCCCCTCGGGCCTATATCCCTAGTGCAGATAATCGGCCGTCACAAAATCAACCAACCAACCAACCTTCATACACGAAAAACAGGACGTTTGCATGGAAATTGTTCGAAATTGAAGGTGATATTACGTGAACATGAGATGAAACCCGTAATATAATAATATGCCTCAACTGACGATTTCTTCAGGCGAAAGCAAAATTTACATCAGGCCATAACATTCTTGCTCATTGCGTGTTGCCTCCATCGTTTCCGTGGGCGATACTGAAAGTATCTGAACTTTCATGGCTACCACTGACGTACTACTGTAAATAAATGAACACAAAAATTACCACATATTCATTACACATTAAGCTAACAGTGGAACATAAAAGTAAATTCGTGTGAAATAAATTATGCCAATAAAAAATATATATATAGTAATTCTTTATTGAACAGCTATCGTACGTTAGTAAAAACTTCTTTTTGAGTATTTCATAATACTAAAGCACACATAGCCATCAAAGCATATTATAATTAATTATACCTCTTCTAAGTTCTGACTACTAAGAACTCAAATAACAGCAATCAGGACGGTACATTGGCAAATGCAAATAAATAAAACAAGATGAAAGCTGTTGGAATTTGACAGAAAAATGCTTATGGTGAAAATGCTAGGCGTGTATTAAAAATAAAGCTAAGAATTTAGTACTATAATTATTGTTGTAACTGACGTACTTAAAAGATTTAAAATAAACATCTCCCACTAATAAGCCCTACTGCATATTTTGGGTCAAGAATTAAAATAAGACCAAGATGTAATATTGCTTTAACACGATAGGAAATCAAACACGCACAATGCAAATCAGAGGAGTTTGGGGGTGCTCTAAAAAGCCTCATCCACATCGTTTCAGTTATTCACAACGAATAACTTTCATCCTTTATGATAGCTGTGTCTGAACTGATCTTTTTACATGTTTTGTGCTATCAGCTAGTATCACTATGCCATCTAATACTCAAAGAGCCGACAGCACAAAAACCTATGTTATCAAGCACAAGAAAAAATAACCCTTTATTTTATGGAAGAGTAGAAGTAAGGGAATATAATGATTCATGTCTGCCGGAAGTGAAGTGGTGCACAAGCCAAAAAATAATACCACCAGTGGTTGACTCTTAGGTTTATCATTGTGTTTTCCTGCTTCCAGTCTTCCATGTTTTCATATCTTTGTTTGTAGGACAAACACAATGATAAACCTTCGAGTCAACCACTAGTGGTATTAATTTTTGGCTTGTGCACCACTTCACTTCCGGCAGACATGGATCATTAGATTCCCCTACTTCTATTCCACCATAAAATAAAGGTTTTTTTCTTGTGCTTGATAACATAGGTTTTTGTGCTGTCTGCTCTTGGACTATAAAGGGTGTCCAAAATGCGTGAAAGAAGTAATTTTGATAGAACATACAGGTTTATAATTGAAAATTGCAAAGGTTTTATTGATTCATAAAGTATAAAGTATAGGGTTATGTATGGAATAGCATATCGGGCAAATGGCCTCCACGACTTTGCTGGGTGTCCCAAAATTCATGCAAGCTTTGAATTTTGCACCATTTGTGACTAATTTGTTTTATCTTAAATTGCACGATATGGATGTGGACGACATGTGGTTTCAACAGTATGGTGCCACATGCGATACAGCCCGAGAAACAATTTAATTACTGCATGAGTCATTTCCTGGTCGTGTAATTTCCCGTTTCGGTGATCAGAATTGGCCGCCTAGATCTGCGATTTAACGCCTTTGGACTTTTTTCTTTGATTTTTTTTTTTTTTTTTAAGTCTAAGGTTTATGCCAACAAGTCCACGACCACCCACGTCTTGAAGGAGGAAACTGAGCACTGTGTCAGAGAAATTCAGCCATATTTATGCAAAATGGTCATGCAAAATTTCTACAAAAGAATGCTTATGTGCCAGAAAAGCCATGGAGGCCTTTTACCCGATATTCTATTCCATACATAACTTTATACTGTATACTTTATGAATTTTATGAATCAATAAGAAATTTACAATTTTTAATTATAAACCTGTGTTTTCTATCAAAATTACTTCTTGCGTGAATTTTGGGACACCCTTTTGCTGTGTTTGCATAATTTATATGTAATTAAAAGAAATGTTATGGCTTATGCCCAAATCTTCATATCTACATTGTTATTAATTCTGATTAATACAAAGGACGTTCCATAATAACTGAGAGTAAAATAAAAAAACAAGAAATATATTTACATAAAAAAAATACATGATTCTTCTTCAAAACACCTTCCCTCAAAGAAAATAATTCCCTCAGATGATATGCAACGATTCCATCATTGAAAACACTTTTCAAAAGATGTAGAGTAACCGTTTTCTTGAAGCTGCTTCAAAGAACCCTACACTGCTAAAATAATTTCGGAATCTGTTGTTGAATCTGTCAGAATTACTTGTTGCAGACTTGAAAAGAGGTTCAAATGATACACCCAAGTTTCATCACCTGTTATTACAGGTTTTAGGAAATTCGGATCATTTTTATCCCCTTATTAAGTCCGCAACAAGTGATTCTGACAGATTCAACAACAGATTCTGAAGTTATTTTAGCAGTGTAGGGTTCTTTGAAGCAGCTTCCAGAAAACGGCTTCTCTACTTATTTTTAAAGTGTGTTGAACGATGGAACCGTTGTATATCATCTGAGAGAAGTTGTTTTGAAGAAGAATGATGCATTTTTTGATATAAATATATTTATTGATTTTTTATGATTTTACTCCCAGTTATTATGAACGCCCGTAGTATATTCATTACCGTTTAAGTAATAACAAAAATTAAATGTAAGCTGGGCTCTTTTCTTTCGATTTAATATTCCTTATTATCGTATCAAAAATTTATTAGAATATGTAGAAACACTTTAAAAGCTATATTAAAAATTTAAACTCACAAAATATATTTGCATCATAAGCAGGTGTAAAAAAAAAATTTTTTTCTGTCTTTCAAACTTCATACCACAAATTCCTTTCTCTAAATGTTTATTTTTATCAGAAATTGCAGTTCTAACATCCGAAATATGCTTGAAAGTACAGTGAAAACATGCAACGAAATAAAAGATTACATAAGCGTTTTCACAGAACAGAACTGCAAATACAATCTTGGCACAACAATGTGCGTGCTTCTGTCGCAGAAGACCCTGCAAGCAAATATTTCTCTCTCGAATACTTTCGCAGCAATAAAACATTCCGGAGAAAAATATATCCTCGAAAATATGTTTGCAAAATATCATGTGACGTCTTCAGACAGGGAAAAGTTTGGAAACATCTCTGTTAAAATAATGTTTGAGAACTTTTAGTTTATAGAAAATATGTGAATGTGTAAGGTGCGGAATACGTATAGGTCATTCTAAAAAAAGTTACATTTTTTCGATGCATTATAGTTAAATTTTGGACAGAATATTAAAAAAAATAGTTTTAGGGTTTCATAAAACAGATTTATATTTAACAGATGTATAATACAGGGTGAACACAAATGAATATCCCAACTTTACAGGGCTATTAAAAGAAAACTAAGAAAGTACAGCCTTGTTGTACTTTTCTAAAATCAATAGCTCAAAAATTGCAGTGACTATTTCAATGTTAGTCGATTTTTTCCTGGAAAAAAGGAAGTGATCAGCTGCATTACAGTACGTCGCTCATGTCCTTTTTTGAATTAATAGTTATTTAGAGGTTTTGACTTCAGTATTGTAATTTTATGTAAATAAAAGACCCGACTAAAGAAAATGACGCTCACATAGATAAGACCGAATATCTTATGTTAACTTTATGATATTAAATGAATATTCGCATTCAGATCAAAATATTTTGAATCCCCTCCCGCCCGGATCAAGAAAATGTAATCCTAAATTTACTACAACTTACACTTTTTTTTTTTGGGGGGGGGGGGGGGTTGCAATTTTTTGTGAGTTTATTTTTAAGTGATAGCCATCATACTTTCAGAGATATGTGTATCATGCATGCAGCCGCTTGTGTATTCCTACCTTGATTTAATTTGTGTATTGCTGGTAATTTCTGCAGTATTGCTGTGTGTTCGATGGCAAAAGCAACACCAAACCGTTTTGTGCCGGAAAAAAGCATGGTTAATCCTTCAAAAGCGGTGGTTAGACGGTCTAGTCACCTAATTTTAATTCCAAAACTGACACATTGCACCAAGAATATTTTAATAAAATTTTCATTTTCTAATATAAGTGCAAATTAGAGAGTTTTTATTTTCTAATAAATTCGTTTGAACATTCTGGTGTCAGTCAATCGTTTCATCATTTTAAGAACAAAATTCTTCTGCCCCTGAAAGGGTTAAAAGAATCATATCAGTAAAAGATATTATGGTTTTTCTTTGTGTACGGTATTTTTGCCGTTGTTTTCGATGCCAAAGTACATTGAAATGCAACATAATACATAAAAGGTAAAATTAATTCTTATAATATAGAATATATATCATTTGAAATCAGTTACAGTTTATAAATTGTTGACGAGATCAATTAATAAAAATGATTGCATCGAAGACATGACTGTGACTCTTCCCTGCGCATTATGGCCACTAAAATTATATCACTAGTTATTTTGCACGAAAAGCTGAAAATGCTCCTTCTTGTTAACTTGATAATACAATATTAATTTTTAAAAGCGATAGTAGTTAAGTTACGAAGAGATAATGAGATTGTCGTGGTAGAGCAAAGAAAGGACTTTCGAATCCTTACATTACTTAATCAGAACAAAATCAACTAGTGGTAAAAATTGTATTGAAAAAATTCAGGGAATGCAACACTGGCGCATATATTGAACTACAGTATTGAGCTATACTTGGCCTTATTTCACAATCTTATAAAAAAATTTTACAAAAGGTGAATGAAAAATCAATTACAATCGGCATATAGATTTTTATCTTTTTTCTAGATGGGGATTTTACCAACAGTTTTCTGATTAATTAGTCCTAAAATATTCTATATAAGGGGGAAAAAACTATTTTCTGACTATTTTTTTTTCCACAACTTCTCTCTTTTTTTTTATTTTAGTTCGGACAACGAATGTGCTTAACAGGTAGGGACTATTACATACCTTTACAAATAAAGTCTAATTTCATTGTACTGTTATTAAGCAAAAATAATAAATCCACGAAATATACGTATCAAGTGATATTTACATAATGATAATTGTGTTTGAATTGTCACAACTGTTATTAATTATGAAAATAGTCAAAGAACTATCTTCCCTCCTCTGGTGGCTCAATACTTTGTCTCATTCACTCCATATAAGCACTATAAACAACATAAAAGCAGAAAAATATTAAAAATAACTAAATGCATACTTGATGGTTTTTATAGAACAATCACTACTTTCTCAGAAAAAAAATCATGTAAAAATTTATACTTTTTTTTTTCGCAAATTGTACTATAATTAAAAGCTCTCTTCTAAAACCTTACCTTCTTCTAAAACTCTTACGTAAAATACCGTCAAATATAAGTCCCACGAGCGCTACAATAAAATAACTAAAAGTTGAATGAAATTAAAGTTTATAAAATAATAATAGGGTCAAAAAGGAGAAGAAATTAGCCGGATCCAACAACATATATGATCAAAATTCGGAAAACTAGACTTTACATTCAGAACGGAAGTTTTCCTATTAAAATCTCATGCCTATTTTATCATATGACGCATGCTGCAGGTCATTAGCTGCAAACGTATTGTAGAACGACAGCGCGATAACCAGACAAAGAATTAGTATTGATTCCTTTTTTCAACTATACATGAAGGAGGCTCTAAAACGGACTGAAGGTTTTTTTAATTCAATAAAGAGTATAAATGAACGCAGCTATTAAAGTGATGAGATAATGAGATTGTCGTGGTAGAGCAAAGAAAGGACTTTCGAATCCTTACAATACTTAATCAGTGTTACAGAATACTTAAGTGTTACAGAAGATTAATGTCTGGAGACGAGAATTTCTGTTCTATGCTACCTTATTTTAGTTCCAAATATCACCGATAGATGGCGCTTCTCTAGCTGTTAGAATGTGCAAAACAACAAATAAAATTGGATCAAAGCTCACCCACTTTTTATCCTTCATTGTATTTAGAGCTTGAAAAGACATGCGTTGCGTTTTGAAATTCCACAGCTATTTAGAGTAGTATTAATAGAGTTTCAATTCGAGTAGCGCCATTTATCTGTGATATTTGGAATTAACCTTTTGCGGTCAAAGTACTCCTCTTAGGCGCACGCATTTCTTGCACGAATTTATTCTGTTGCCACCACTTTTTTTTTTTTTAAGAAACATTTTTAATTCCACTTTGACAAGATATACAAAAGAAATGTACTAAAAAGTGTACTTTTAAAATATAGCGGTGCGAATAGAATATAAAAATAGAACCTTGTATATGTCGTAGGCTAATTGAGAAATCCGGCTCTTTGCAAACAGCCTAGGCTCTTTGCAAAGAGCCGGGCTAATTGGGGAATCCATCTCCCTTTTTCCAATTAGCCTGATATTTTTCAGGCTTATTGCAAAGAGCCTAGAAAGCGTTAGGCTAATTGAAAAATGACCACTTATTATCCGATCAGGGTGATATTTTTAGCTCACAGGCTATCAAAGCCTGAGAGCTTATGTGCCCGCCGATTCTGTATGTACGTGTGTACGTACGTATGTATGTAACGCGATAACTTTTGATAGAAATATCCGATTTGCTTCAATTTTTTTTTTCTAGGTTCATTCTGATAAGGTGCTTCCCTGATTATTTTTTGGCGTTAATTCGTTAAGGATAAAGGGGGAAAAGGGGGGCTAATCCCCCCCTTAATTTATATAAATGGGTTTTTCATGCAGAAATATTCGATTTGCTCCAAATTTGGTATGCAGGTTTATTGTGTTAAGGAGCTTCCCTGATTAGATTTGGAAGCTCATTATTTAAGTATAAAAGGGGGAAAGGGGGGCTACCCCCCTTAATTTAGATAAATCGGTTTTTCATGATGAATTATTCGATTTGCTCCAAATTTGGTATACCGGTTTATTAAGTTAAGGAGCTGCCTTGATTAGATTTGGAGGTTCATTAGTTACATATAAAGGGAGGAAAGGGGGGCTATCCCCCCCCCCGTAATTTAGATAAATGGGTTTTTCATGCAGAAATATGCGATTTGCTATAAATTTGGTATACCGGTTTATTATGTTAAGGAGCTTCCCTGATTAGATTTGGAGGTTCATTAGTTAAGTATAAAGGGGGGAAAGGGGGCTAGACCCCCCCTTAATTTAGATAAATGGGTTTTTCATGCAGAGTTATTCGATTTGCTCCAAATTTCGTATACCGGTTTATTATGTTAAGGAGCTGCCTTGATTAGATTTGGAGATTTATTGGTTAAGTATAAAGGAGAGACAGGGGCTAGTGTCCCTTTAATTTAATTTAGATAAATGGGTTTTTCATACAGAATTATTGGATTTGCTTCAAATTTGATATACCAGTTTATTACGATATGGCTTCCTTAATTTTATTTGGAGATCATTGGTTAAGTATAAAAGGGGGTAAAGGGGGGGGCAATTGCTCCTCCCCTTAATTTAGATAAATGTGTTTTCACGCAGAATTATGTAATTTAGTTTAATTTTTTTTCTAGGTTCATTCTAATAAGGAGCTTTTCTGATTAGATTTGAAAGTTCATTGGTTCAGCATAAAGGGAGAAATGGGGGAGATAATACCCCACCCCCTTAATTTAGTGAAATGGTTTTTTCATGCAGAATTATCTGATTTGCTTCAAATTTGGTATACCAGTTTATTATGTTAAGTAGCTTCCCTGATTAGATTTGGAGGTTCTTTGTGTAAATAGCCTGTGAGCTCAATGCCATCAGTTTAACTGGGCAATTTTCTTTTTATTAGGTTTATTAACGCATAACCCTACCCAAACCCGAAAAATAAATTACAACAGACCATACCCCGATCCGAGAAAGACAAAATAATTTCAGTCCACATGCAACCCGACTCGAACCTGAGAGTTCCATTTGAAAAAACCCGAAATCCCGAACGAAATCTAATAACCGACAAAAATATTCCAAAGATCCATAACCGGATCCGAGCAAGACAAATTAGTTTCCGTGGACGCGCAACGCTACCAGAACCTAAAAATTCCATTCGAAGTCAACCCGAAACCCGTCCCGAACCAAATCTTAAAAGACAAAAATATTCCAAAGAACTATAACCCGATGCAAGACAGACAAAGTAATCTTCCTCCACCGGCAATCCGATCCAAACCTGAAAGTTCTAATTGAACTCAATCCGAAACCTGGTTGTGATTGGTTTTCGGGTTGACTTTAAATGGAACCTTCAAGTTCGGATCCGGTTGAAAAAAATTTAAACTAAATCAGATAATTCTGCACGAAAACCCATTTATCTAAATTAAGGGGAAGGGCAATAGCCCCCTTTCCCCCTTTTATACTTAACCAATGAACCTCCAAATCAAATGAAGGAAGCCATATCGTAATAAACTGGTATATCAAATTTGAAGCAAATCGAATAATTCTGTATGAAAAACCCCATTTATCTAAATTAAGGGGACACTAGCCCCTGTCCCTCCTTTATACTTAACCAATAAATCTCTAAATCTAATCAAGGCAGCTTCTTAACATAATAAACCGGTATACGAAATTTGGAGCAAATCGAATAACTCTGCATGAAAAACCCATTTATCTAAATTAAGGGAGGTCTAGCCCCCCTTTCCTCCCTTTATACTTAACTAATGAACCTCCAAATCTAATCAGGGAAGCTCCTTAACATAATAAACCGGTATACGAAATTTGGAGCAGATCGAATAACTCTGCATGAAAAACCCATTTATCTAAATTAAGGGGGATCTATCCCCCCCTTTCCTCCCTTTCTACTTAACTAATGAACCTCCAAATTTAATCAGGGAAGCTCCTTAAAATAATAAACCGGTATACAAAGTTTGAGCAAATCGAATAACTCTGCATGAAAAACCCATTTATCTAAATTAAGGGGGGTCTATCCCCCCCTTTCCTCCCTTTATACTTAACTAATGAACTTCCAAATCTAATCAGGGAAACTCCTTAACATAATAAACCGGTATACCAAATTTGGAGCAAATCGAATAATTTTGCATTAAAAAGCCATTTGCCTAAATTAAGGGGGGGGGGTACCCCCCCCTTTCCTCCCTTTATATTTAACTAATGAACCTCCAAATCTAATCAAGCCATCTCCTTAACATAATAAACCAGTATACCAAATTTGAGCTAGTCGAATAATTCTACATGAAAAACGGATTTATCTAAATTAAGGGGAGAGGCAATTGCCCCCCTTTCCCCCCTTTATAGATAATAATGATCTTCCAAATGTAATCAGGGAAGCTGATTAGCATAATTAACCGGTATACCAAATTTATTGCAAATCGCATATTTCTGCATGAAAAACCCATTTATCTAAATTACGGGGGGGGGGTTACCCCCCTTTCCTCCCTTTATATGTAACTAATGAACCTCCAAATCTAATCAAGGCAGCTCCTTAACTTAATAAACCGGTATACCAAATTTGGAGAAAATCGAATAATTCATCATGAAAAACCGATTTATCTAAATTAAGGGGGCTAGCCCCCCTTTCCCCCCTTTATACTTAAATAATGAGCTTCCAAATCTAATCAGGGAAGCTCCTTAACACAATAAACCGGTATACCAAATTTGGAGCAAATCGAATATTTCTGCATGAAAAACCCATTTATATAAATTAAGGGGGGAGGGGGGACTAGTCCCCTTTTCCCCCTTTATCCTTAACCAATGAACCCCAAAAACTAATCAGGGAAGCACCTTATCAAAATGAACCTAGAAAAAAAAATGTGAAGCAAATCGGATATTTCTATCAAGATTTATCACGTTACGTACATACGTACGTCCGTACACACGTACATACAGAATCGGCGGGCACATAGGTTCTCAGGCTTTGATAGCCTGTGAGCTAAAAATATCACCCTGATCGGATAATAAGTGGTCATTTTTCAATTAGCCTAACGCTTTCAAGGCTCTTTGCAATAAGCCTGAAAAATATCAGGCTAATTGGAAAAAGGGAGATGGATTCTCCAATTAGCCCGGCTCTTTGCAAAGAGCCTAGGCTGTTTGCAAAGAGCCGCATTTCTCAATTAGCCTACAACATATATAAAGCTTGGGTGGCTAGTTGCTGACACTCGGCCGCAAAGATTTAACCCGTTTGTGTACCCTCAAAAAGAGCATAATGAATTTGTTTTGGGCACCAGTAAAGAAAAGAGTACTTTCGCGATTGTTTAAGTAAAGAAAACTTTTTTTTTTAAAGTGGTGCCAACCGAATAAAATTTATGTAAAAGCCGCCGGTCCCGAAGGGTTTAAAAGAAAGCAGTGTAATATAGAAGTTCTAATCTCCCACACATTTCTCTGATTTGGGATTTGCTTTAATTAGCTGTCACCATTTACTGGTTATTGAATTTAAAAAAAAAAGTCAGTCCATTTTAAGACACCCCGTTTTTATTTGGAGCGGGATATCAGCTTAATAAACTTAATACAAAAGTCACTTAAATTCAGAATAATCATCATCAAATGAATCTGATATACGAAAATTATGAAAATGAGAAAAGCAACCACTGGGTTTTTGTTAAGTGTTTATACGATGTTTTATGAACCTAATTGTTACTCTCACCAGTAATGCAAATTTATTGTGTAAATGCTTTGATTTATTCAACTTTGGAAAAACAATTATGTTCAGTAACGCTTTGACAATATATAATCACTGTACCTAATTTCCATAAACATTTTTTGACTTAAGTTATGCATTGAATTCAATAGGTAACGTCTTATTTTTTTCATACGGAACCTACTTAAAAACAAGAAATTATCATTTCATTATCTACAGTAATTAAAATGTTATAATTATGCCCTTCATATAAATATAATCATGTTGTTTATTTTCAAGTTATTGATCGAATTTCAGAAATTTTTATGTAAATGCAAAACCTTTTAAGAACTCATAAAGTTATCTTCTTATTACCATAAAACGAAATGGAAGTGGGTTTTCATTTATAATAACAAATTCTCGTACTTAAAACATCTCAGATATCAGAAAAATCGATCTAAACATCCTTACAGTGAAAGTAAAAATAAAAAGAATAAATTAAAAAATTCACGAAAAATTCGAATTGCATTTTCGAAGCTTTCATTATTCTTAAAATTTATTTTATTTTAATTTTATTTATTTATTTTGTAATTTGCGAAAAATATTAAATACTAAAAGGAATTCAAAAGAAATCTTTATTCCTTTTATAAAATGTTACATCTGACACAGATTTTAAAGAAACTGAAGTATTAAAAAACACCATTTGAAAATTACTCTTTTTTGTGTATTTAAAAATTATTTGATTCAGCTTTTTGATAATTAAAAACATTTTTTTTCTTCGGTTCTTTTTTTTTTCTTTTTGCTTGCTTTAAAAATTTACTTTCGAAAGTCAGGCAATTTAATATATAAATTAAAAATACTTATGTGCTGTTTTTTTATTCATAAAATATTATTTTAATTGAATTTTGCATGATAGCTTTAATGGCAACGAGATTTAAAAAATCAAATATGTGAAAACTTTTTTGATCTTAATGTAAATTTTAAGTGCTTATTCCGAGCGAATATGCATTGTGAAAACATACATTTTCATTCATGACCCTTAAACTTTTTCTACAATTGTTGCTAAATGACTTATTTTAAATTGGCTTTTCATTTCTTCTACACTGAGATTACTCAAAGGACTCTTAAACATCCCCCCCCCCCTTGCGCTACAAGGGGTCACAATCGAAGAAAGGTGACAAAGCATATCAAGGAAAATTACGTCATGTTTAAGAGAAAACAAGCATTTACCTTCATAAAACTATTACATATTAGCTATGCCGAAATGATTATCAGCAATTTTTCATTCCTTTGGTACTGAGAAGTAAGAATCGATCGAAAAAGGTTTTTAAGACCGAAACCGAATTTCAGCAATCTTTCTATTTTCGGCCGAAAACGAAAATGTCCAAAATCTTTTTTAAGTAATTAATGCATACATAAATATACACAATTATTAATTAATTATACGTTTTTATTAATTATACGTAACTATTATTATTATGCGAGTTAGTCCAGGCATTAGATGCTCAAAAAGGACAAATAGGGGAAAGTTTTGGTGTAGTTTTGATATTTGGTGCCTTTATGTTTTGTGGGTCGCTGAACACGAATCTGAAGTTTGCCAACAAAATTTATCCCGGGAAACACGTTTTTTTGGCAAAAAACGGGATTTTCTTTGTTTTTTTCCAAATAATTCCAAAATTATACATTTTACGTAAACATCCTCAATGCGCAAATTAAAGAGGATAAAATTTCCTACATTTTAGGTATTAAAAGTTTTTTCTCTGATCAATGGTTTAGCCGTGACAACGCCACAAAAATGGGAGTGAAAATCAAAAAATTCAGAGAAAGCGGGAATTACGCCGCTGTACGTAGATTTAACATGAAAACTGACCATTTTACACAAGCATTGACTACAAATTATACTAAAGATTATATGAATGACTACATTTTACAAGAAAGTTGCTGGTAATAAACAAGACGACTCATTATGAATCATTCTTTAATTATAAATAAACATGTACATTAGAAAGTACATTTATTTAAAAAACAAAAAAATATTATTTCCGCTTTCTTTTACTTGAGGGTCCCTGCTTTTCACCGACATCTACAGCATAGAAAACAGACGTATGGAATTAGTGGGTGTTTTTATTACTACCAACAGTATAAAATAAATGTTTTTTTAATAAAAAATATTTGATACCTTCTGGCATGACTTTTTCCTGACATTTTAGTTCAAGTACCATTTTTTTTTTTTTTTTTTTAATCAAAGACAGCAGAATTTAAGTTAGTCACATAAATAAACTTTTGCACCATTATGCAACGGCAACAAGATTTAAAATGTAACGAAAATGTGAATTTGGTTGAAAATATTTTGTTTATTGAGGAAAATTACAATGAAGAGCACATGAAGCAAGAGCAAAATGTTTAAATTTATGACCAAATTTGGACAAAAATTGCCAGTTGTATGTAGATATATCGGGACAAAATCGTTTAAAATATATTACTTGGCTGCAAATTCTGAGTGGTTACAAAATTGATCCAGACAAATTCTCAAAATTCAGATTTGATACAATGCAAAACATAATGTAGGCATTTTCTCATGATAAATTAATCAAGATATCTTATGATTCCCTATCTTTACATAAGGTTCCTGTTAGGTTTCCTGTAAGGTTTGTGCAGAAATAAATATGAATATACAACACAGCATATTTCATTAATGCTATCGAATGTTTGTCCCGTACCTTAAATTTTAGAAAAATAAATTTTAGAATTTGTTATACTAATACAAAAATAGTTTTATCACTTTAGCTTTCATACCGTTAAGAAAGTATCATTAAAATTATCAAGAAGAACGTAAAATCATGCATCAATAGATTATGGAACATTTTTGAACGCATTCGGGCTACTATAATAAAACTTCATAGTTTAATAACGTGAAAAACGATGTCTAAGCAATAATTTGTAAAACATATAACACGTTTGAAAACACAATTTCAACCAAAATCGAAAAAATAGCTGAAAATTTTGTACATCCCTATATATAAACTATAGATTTATCATATAATTCACAATATGCTAAAATTTAGAACTGTTAGTGAACGCATAGCACAGTTGAAAATTCCTCGTTAGCAATTTCCGGCAATAAGCGGGTATATAGATGTCTTGTGCAGCCCTATATATGATTTATAGAATTTATACACGCTAAATAGTATGCAATTTTAAAATGTGTTCCACAACTGAAAACGCACTTCAATCAATTATTGTTCATACAGAGAAAAATATAACTGATTTATTTTGTGTGCCCCGGTATATGAAAGATCAATGACACATCATATTCAATAGTAAGCATCACATAGAGCACGTTGAGATATATATCAATTTAAATACTTTTGAAAAGGTGTAACATGAACAAAACACACCACAAACAATTTTTCTCCATAGACCGTAATGTAACATAATTATTTTTAGTGTCCCTGTAAATGATCGATAAATACTACCCATACCATATTCTATAAGAAATCATCTTGTAGTGCACGTCATAGATATGTATATGAATTTCAAAGTGTATGAAATTATGAAACATTATTAAAAACCACCATAAACGATTTTCCCCCATAGGCCGTAATATAATGAAATACTTTTGAATGTCCCTGTAACGAGATTATGACTGCTACACGCAACATTTTACAATACCTAACATTCAATAGTGAATATCAATAACATTTTTCAATTTCATGGCGATGCGACTATATTGACGCCAAAAATAATTTTGGCCAACTAGAATCGGTAAATAACGCACCGTGCGCTGCCGTAATTCCCGTTTTTTCAGAATTTTTTTATTTTCACATCCATTTTTGCGGCGTTGTCACGGCTAAACCATTGATCAGAGAAAAAAACTTTTAATACGTAAAATGTAGGAAATTTTATCCTCTTTAATTTATGTACTGAAGACTTTTGCGTAAAATGCATAATTTTGAAGTTATTTTGAAAAAACAAAGAAAATCCCGTTTTTTTTTTTCAGTTTTTTGCCAAAAAAGCGTGTTTCCCGGGATAAATTTTGTTGGCAAACTTCAGATTCGTGTTCAGCGATCCAAAAAACATAAAGTCACCAAATATCAAAACTACAACAAAACTTTCCCCTATTTTCTACCAAATGACTGGGCTATTATGTCTACTATTAATTATACATGTGGACCCAGTTGGCTCTCTGTGCCTCTGAACAAAACCTTTTATTTTCATATAAAATAAAATGTAATTAATTCATCAACGACACAGAATGATTTTCTAACTATACGAATTTCATCTGATAAAAAAATGTTTCAGGTATACATACCTCGATTTATCTTTTATAATGATTTTTGTAAATGACCATCTGTATACTAGAACTTGTGCTCAAAGAGTATTCGAAACGCTTCTGCGGTTTTAAACTGAAAATTTTCTATCTTTGTTATGTCTGCAGATTTTAATGAACACGAGAAAAGCTTCTTCAAAGTTTAGTCATACATTGCTTCTTCTGCTTGCTTTATAATTTGCACTCACGCCTTAAGTCAGTCTTGAGTGTCTCATTTGAGACGATACAGCTCAAATCAATGAGTAATGTTGAAATTTTCCGAAGGATGGGTTTGGTTGGGTTGATTGTTGACGGCCAATTATCTACACGAGGGATATAGGCCCTAGGGGGAGTGCCTTCCGTGGAGGTCTTTCTAAGGGAACCTAATCCGTATTAACGCATGGAAATCCACGGCTCGAAGAAAACCACGAAAACTCCGAACGATTAGACCGACGGGCGCGATTTTCCGAAGGAAGAAACGTGATTTTTAGTATACAGATAGTTTCGGTCAAGTTTCGGTCCAGCCGAATTTTCGGCAGCATTTTATTTTCCGCACAACTCAGATTTTTGTCCAAAAATGAAAACGAAACCGAATTTTTGGTCGATGTCTACTGAGAAGCACTTCCTCGATTTCAGGCCGTAAGACATTAAGCCTATACTACCAAAATAAAAATAAAATTAAAAATTGTTCCTTTTGACGTTTTTATTCTAGTTTATCATTTTATGAATCATAATGCATGCTTATAAGGTAATTTTGTATTGGTGAGAGCTTCTACCGCATTTAAGCGCTCTTGATTTCGGAAAGACGATGCGAGCATGGTTAAATTGAAATAATTTATTATGAATGCATCTAAATTACATACATTTTGGGGGTTTTTACTCTGTCTGTAATAAAGTTAAGACGCCAAGGTGCTCAAGGAGCTTGCAAACATAACGCCAATGCTTACTAGAAATATACTTATTAATAATCTACGAATTGCCTGATATACATAGATAAAAAATATCGAAAGTATACGCATTAAAAGTTTACTCCGACGAAAAGACTTTTAAGTTAGGTTTTAAATGCAATTTTTCCTTTATAAAACTAAAAAAACAAAAGAAAATAATAATAAAGGAGATTGTGCCAAAATGAAATAGTTTTCTCTTATTTTTCTTTCGTAACCATAAAGATTACAATTTGAGTTTCAATTGATGAAGATAGTAAATCTTCCCTTAATAATGTATGTAGTATCCAACATCCCAAAAGTTCAAAGTCGAGATTTTTTTACTTTTGATATTCGCGTCACTTTCTAATAATACATAATCTATAATAGTCCAGTCAAATTGTCAAAAATAGATGCAAAAATTCTGCTAGAAGATTTTATGTTTTTAAACTGTTTATGGGGATGCTAATAACAGGAATTAATTGTTTCCCAACAAAATATCTCGAGGCTAAACTTTGTGGAGCCAAAAAACCACGAAATTTTCGGACTTTTTTCAGTCTTTTCCCTATAACTCGAAAATTATAAAATTTTTGTGTACCATATTCAATTACAAAAAGAAAGAACATTAAATTCTCTACAAATTTCATTAGAAAAGTCTTTTTCTAAATCCATTATTAAGCGCGCTACAGCATCCTGAAAATGATACTTTTTTTCTAACTTTGTGAAAAAGTCGCAAATACCAACATTTGACACCATTTTTATTTCTTTTATCCTCTTTAATGTAACTTTTTATATTACAGGTATTTGCATGATAGTAATAATGATTAATTACAATGGTAAAACGGTAAAAAATCGACAACATTGTAATTTTTTTTTGTACTTACAACTTAAGGTGAGAACAATAATAGTAGGTATTATGAATGTAGGTAGCATGAATGTAAGTAAAAAAATACTTACAGTAACATCTTTAATGGATTTAGTAATGTCTGGAGCGCTTGCAGGTTGATGAGTTTGGTTCGTCAACCTCAGCTTGAGAAGCAAAGGAGCAGGCTGCATGATCTTCAGCAGCTTTGAACTGCTTTGAGCTTGTTGCGACATCATCATCCTGGCTGCGAAAGTCATCGACGTTGCTGGTTTGGTCGATGGTTTCCCAGGTATCAGCTTCATAATCCTCTTCTTCTGCATAAATAATATCATCCACATTTTCACAATTGACCCCGTTACAGTTTTTGCAAATTACCGAGCATTTGAGTCCTGATTTTTGGCAAGAGCATGCCTTGGTGCACCCTTTTTTACAGCTACATGAGACAACATGCAGCAAGGATTCAGGTGCTGGGTTTTGGTACATTTGAACTGGCTGAAAAAGACCGTCAGACCTGCGAACCCACCCCCATTCTTCAGGGGGCATGTTGTTTCCTAGCCAAGCTTGTACCTGATAATAACATCTTAGGAAATGATGCTGCGCAGCCTCTTGCGTCGGTGGCAGCCTTGCAAGATGAACTTTGCTTTTTGTGGCTGATTTAGCAAATAACTGGAACCTCAAACTGTTCAATGTCTGCGTGGTATCTACGCATCCACTGTATAGTGCAATAAGGAATTTTTCTCCAGCCTTGATGATTTCTTGACGGGTAGACTCTGGTTTATTAAAAACACATGATACTTCCTCAAGCTGCTTATGTTTTTTTCAAAGTGTTACAAAACTTTGACTTTCCTTGCCCAAAAAGAGCAGATATTGTATCGCATCCACTGATTGCATGAGTGAAAAGAACATTGTTGTGATTGTATTTGTAAGAATTGGTTGAAAACCACTTTGTTTTGATGCTTCCTCTTCCTGGTTTTTGGAAAAACAGATTTTTGTGTTGATATCCCAAGCTTGTCATGATCGCGAGAATATCAATATCCTCTCCGACAATTACGATACTTTCAAAGGCTTTGGCTCTTGAAATGGCTAAGGTAACAATCATGACATCAGCGTCTTCTTCTGCCTGGTCAACTTGAATTCTGTTATTTTGAAGCTCTGTTTTAAGCAGTGAAATGAAGCGGTTCTTGTTTCTGTCATTGGCTAGAAATTTGTCTTGAGGCACTGTGCTTAACATTTCTGCTGCAACTATGACTTCAGTAGAAGTGTGGAATTCTAGATCGACGTGCTCTTTCTGCACTTTTCGTTCCATTCTGTTCTCCCTCAGATGGATATCCATCGAACACAACTGCGACCTGTGATCCAAAATTTTCTGAATGTAAGAAATATAACTTTTAACAATAAATTTGAAGGAAACATTTCGAGGCCAAGTTACTTTGTGAAGAAGGTACCCTCCGTCAACAACAAAAAACTTATCTTTTCCAATAAGATCCAGATTGTCTAATGGGATAAAAGCACTATAAAACGAAGATTTTGTGCCCTTTCTCATCCCTTCGTCGGAGAATAAAGACATCGGATAAGGAGCAAGTTCATAAGTTAGTAGATTCTGCACGTCTTCATCACTCTGCTTCATTAAACAAACCCTTTGGAATAGAGTCAATGGATGGACAGAAGTAACTGTAACGTTTCCTAATCTTAAACTACTGACAACAGAAGCTAAAGGTACTACCTTATCCTTTTTCTTGAATTTCACACTCTTGAAATTTTCGCCAACAATTCTTCTGACTCCTGCCTGTCCTACTTCTCCAGCCAAATAGCAGTTAACGTCAGTCTTTCCAACAATTCCACTACTGATGGACATTATGTAATCATTTTCGGGGAAAGGATGATGCACTAGCAACCAATCTCGCAGCTTTTTTGAATCATTACTGTCTCTATCAATGCGGGAACTTCTTTCATCCACATGCTGTTCAGAAACTTCAAAGCCTACTTCACAGTATGCCTCTTATATCATCGCATATGTTTTGCATATGTTTTGCATATGAATCATTCCCAGAGTCCATCTTGCTAACACGCTGTCTGTCATTCCTCGTCCATGCGTTAATCCTCCAGTGCTCTTCATAGTTTTCATTAATGTTTGTTCAATCGCCATATCAGTCCAAGTCCCAGACCAATTCTTATCTGATCGCCGTATGGTGAAATAGCCTTCAGCTGTGAACTTTCGGTATTCGGAAGGATCCAGTGTTTCTTCCAGCTTCAGCATGTCTTGCAAGTACAGATGTCCACACTTGGCATATAAAAAATGTCCCGCAGCATGGAAGTAGGGAAGCATTTTTTGCACAGTTATCAGGTGGAGGTTCCAGTTTCATGTTCGTTCCGCTTCGATAAACTGTTTAATGCCTATGACCATCTTTAGATATAGAATCCATAACTTCACTGTGGGGCCTTTATTTTCTAGTAAAGTTACAGCTTTTCCATATTTTTTTACAGCTTCTTGAACGTAATAAATGGTGTCCTGGTGTGTCGATTGATCCCAGCATGTTATCATGTCTTCCATAGCAGCTCGTCCGTCTTCTGTCAGTTGAGTGTGATCCCACACTAGGTCAGACAAAACAAGATGAGATAACAGGTGTGCTCGTATAACCCTAGCATATGCATGGCCAGACATTAATTTTGTCTACACTATTCTCAGCATAAATTGTGCTGAACAAATCTTTCAGGCCGCTTCCAGCCATGATAAAACCAACTGATCCCATGAAAGACATGAGGAGATGAAAACCTCCAAGCCTCACTGTCACGTTATTTAATTCTGGCTGTTCATTCGCTATTATGTCTCTTGCTTTCAAATAGAGAGGTTGATCATATGTCACAAAGCATGTCTTCTGGTTGAATTGTCGACATTTTTCAGCAGCGACCAATAGCGAGGTAAAAACGGTATCATAATGTGAAGGAAGGGCGTTAATAAACGGGAGGTACTTTATTTTAGAGCGTTTATACTCTCTGTTGAATGTAACTTGCTCCATGAAACCGTTCCACCCGGGAACGTTTTCAATGTTTGACCATTTCCCATAGAGCCATACTATGTCTGTCGTTGAGGGGACGATTTCATTATTAATGGGAGAAAGTTCTTCCAAATCTTTAATTTTTATATTCTGTAAGCCCCCCATATCTGTTCTGTGAAATGTCTGTAGATCAATTTTTTCAGCTTGACTGACTATTTCAGCTGTAGGGTGATGTTTCACTTTTTGAATTCTTTTCTCGGGATGCAAGGCGTCGTGAGGAGTAACACACATTATACCTCCCATTGCATGGAATGTACCAGTCCCATCCAGAGTGTTGACATTAAAGTCCGCATTGTCAAAAATAAATTGGCAGAATGCATCATCTCGTTCTTTTGTTTTCTGAGGCTTCAGAATGGTAGACAACTCAAGAAGGGAAGCATCTTCATAGGACCCTGCAAAGCCAAAAGCGGACATAACTTGGAGCAAATGCTTTGAACCAAACTTTCTGTACAAATATGCGCTGATCCCTGTCATGATTGAAGAAAAGAATGACCTTGGTCGAACTGCACTTATTAGGGCATGTGAAAGAGAAATGCACTTTTTCTTCCATTTCTCAATTGAACCACGTTTGTGTTTCAAAATTATGGTTTCAAAAAGCAATTTTACTGATTCAGGAATAACGGTCTCAGCGTCAGACAGAAAGTTATCAGATGGGTGGTATTGCGTAACATCATATATTTGTGACCTTATATCTTCCACAATTATGTCACAGGCTGTTTTCACAATACGGAGTCGTTCCTGCTGAGGATCTAAATTCCTGTTCGAATACCAGTGATCAGTGAGTATTTTGTGTCCAACATTTTTGAAACAGAGTACTGTTTTCTTTTTTTGTTGTTTTCAGAAATTAGCACAGCATCCCCATATTTATGAATTATACGGGCCTTGACAGTCCGAGAATCAGGAAGTTCCAATGGCTGTGGTATTAGATTCATCAACTCATCTAAAGAGAACTGGCATTTCTCAAATTTTGCTTCAATATAAGTAAATATAGCTTCCATAGCTTCGTCAACGGATGTTGCAGGTCGACGCCCTCTTTTCTCTCCACCTGTTACAGATTGATATAGTTTTATGCGACAAAAACTATGATACCATGCATCTGCAGCTACCAAGTCAGGTTCGTGTTGAATACGTTCAATTACTTTCTGGGACCATTCATCCCCACGTTTTTCTGCAGCTTTCAGAAATGTAATTTTCGCTTCTAACTTCATTACTTTATGAATCAAATTTCTTTTTGCGTAGGGCTTTTTTGATTGTTTTTCGTTGAAGTCATCGGGATTACCTTTTCCACATAAGGAGCAATTATCTCGAAACTTGAAAGAAGTGCTCGATCGGAGGTACAAATTAGTCTGTGTAGAATCTTCTTCACCCCGACGAACATATGCTGCTATCATTCTCTCATTCACATATTTTTTTCGGCAATCCTCATGTACTCTAACTTCCTTGCCACTTTTCAGAAAACGTTGATGAGTATTATTCTGACGTTGAACGCTACATTCAAAGAGCTTGGCAAGTCCTTTCTGGGTCACAATGCGTGTATCACGATTTGAAGCCGTTTGGCAAACGAAACACAATTTTGGATCGGGCTCGCTCATTTTTCACTACTGCACGAGAAGCAGGCGCGCAATAAACTGAATAGTAAGATACCAGACCAGTGTGGAGAGGTAAGGGTGAGTCTTTAAGAAAGAACACTTGCGTCGGAAAGTCACGTGACCGCTATCTTCCAACTGCATTCCCTATTATTATCCCCTGCCACCCTCCCTCCCTTAGTAACTGTCTTTCTGCTAGGGTTGCCGGATATCGTCCTTTTGCTAAGGTTGCCAGATTTATCTCAGAAAAAACGAAGATTTTGATTGACACTAGTTTGTTTTTATTTTATCGCACTATCGTTCTTTTTCGTACCATGCTAAACTATATTGAATGCGCCAGTAATGTTTTCGTTAACGAATTTCTTTAAAAAGTGGTTATTATTAATTAATCGATCTAATCATTATTTTCTAACTGCATTTGTATTGCTTTATTCTGTTAACATTTTAAAACTAATTTTGCAGTCTTATCCAATTATGAATGAAAAAGTAATTGAATTGTAAGAATAAAGATAAATCAGACCATCCTGCAATTTAATAATTAGGAAAATTTTAGCAATGGACACCCTACAAAAATAAATATTTGTATTTAACCTTGTAATCATCGCGCCCGATACAATCACGGACAAATTGCCCGTGAATGTATCAGGCTCAACGTTTAATGGTTAAGCATAAAAGGTGATAATAAATCAAACAAAATATTTAAACTTATGATACAGTTAGACTAAATAAAATATTTTATAATGTAGATATTTATCTATAATAAGGTAGAGTGCACTTGATCTATTTCAACAGCAAATGCGCACTTAATATTACACAACTCACCCAAGATTTTTGTATTACTGATCTAAAACAAGCCGTTTTTACATTTGATGCGCATATCCATAACTTATTTTTGGCAAAAGGTGAAATTTTAAAGTAAACTGAAAAAGAATATTTTTTAAACTATCAAAAGTGGGATGCGGTAGAAAAATGGAAGAAAACGTTGTGCGGACACATTTAAACGTACACCTAATACCTAAAAAGCGCTATAGACCTAAAAAATACTAAAAACGTATAACGTACGAGAAAAACGTACTATCTGGCAACCCTAACTTCTGCCTAACCTTCTTGAAAATTTGCCTTCTTACTTATTCATCAATAGGTGCATTTCATTTCCACAGTTAGTGATGAAAAGAAATTTTTTTTAGGGATGGGAGGCGAAAAATAGGTCACTTTCTATGAAGTTGAAAAAAATGTGCTATTTTCAAAAAGTTGTAGCGCGCTTAATAATGGGTTTAGAAAAACGTTTTTAGTATGAAATTTATAGAGAATTTAATTTTCTTTCTATTTGTAATTAAGTATGGTACGCAAAAATTTTATAATTTTCGAGTTATAGGCAAAAAACTGAAAAAAGTCCGAAAATTTCGTGGTTTTTTGGCTCCACAAACTTTAGCCTCGAGATATTTTGTTGGGAAACAATTAATTCCTGTTATTAACATCCCCATAAACACTTTAAAAACATAAAATCTTCTAGCAGAATTTTTGCATCTATCGGCCCAATTTTCTGACAATTTGACTGGACTATAATGATAATAAGTAAATAATATATTATAATCAACCTATATAATATTTTTTATAACATCTTTTTAACACTTCCCAACAAAGTTGAAAAGTGTTTATGATTTCGGTTTGCCTGCCAGTCTGTCCGCGTTCTAACTCTCGTAAATATACTCGGATTGCCCTGAAATTTTTTGATGTTATTAAAGTTCACCATAGCACGATCCCTATTTCATATAAAGTTTGTAGCAGGTTTAGTTCATTTACAGGGGCAGTCAAAAGTATTTCGTTACATTACGGTCAATGGGAAAAAATCGTTTCAAATGATTTTTAATGATGTTACACGCTTTCAAGCATAAAATAATTGATATGCATTTATGAAGTGCACTAAAATAAGCATTTTGAAAAATATGCGGTGGAAAGAATACGTATTATTCATTGACAGGGGAGCACAAAATAATTCCATTACATAATTATATGGGTGGGAGATTGTTTGCGGCGTGTTTTAATTATGTTAAACTATTTCATATATAATAAATTGATATATGTCGCTGAGGTTTATACTATAAGTTATTTCATGTATTATACGAAGTGCATTGCATTTACAGGGACACACAAAATATTTCAGATACTATATTGTGTCCGAAATACTGCACATACGCGAGGATTGCTAGAAATGTATTTTTAATCATGTTATGCGCTTTTATATTTCACTATACGGTTATGCATACTATACGGTGTGTATAAATTCTATAGTTCATATACAGGGCTACACAAAAGAATTCGTAAAAGTTACTGAGTGTGAGCATAAATTGCTTAAAGGTGGTTTTTAAATGAGTTATACATTTTTACGCTGAATTGCATTTAGTTTACTAAGAATTGTTTGTATAATATAGATGAAATGATACACAGGGTCACGCAAAGAATAAGATGCATAACCGTCTATGGATGATAATACCTGGAAATGTGATTTCAGTAGTTTTAAGTTTTAAGAGTGTTTTAGTTTTAATTAAATTTTAGCTAAATAGTGGCGTATAATAAAGGTACTGCTGGCTATGCACGGTAACTGTTCAAATCAATTTTTTAAACGTTTTATGCGTTTTCTAAAATGTTTACTTAGTTGTCTTATTTACCTTATTTCCCTAAATAACGAAGTTTTGTTAAAGCATTTAGGAAGTGTTTGAAAGTATTTCATAATCCATACTTAACGTATGATTTTTTTTTTTTTTTTTTTTTTTTTTATTGGAGATGACACAACTTCGATTACAAAATGCACACTCATACTTCTGTTATTGGAATTCCAAATTCAGTTACACAAATAGCATTGAAATTGAAGTTATAACATGCTTTGAATTATTCAGAATATTTTACATATTTTTTCTTCACTCCAATGCTCTTTGTTCGCTTCAGAGATTATGATAAATGTATAAATTCTAAAATTTCAATATCTATTGAATTTTTCATCTTTCACTGCGTTTGCAAAACCGAATTTTTTATTTCCTTCCTGAAAACTTGTGAATTTCATGTAATATTATGCTTTATGTATTTCTAACCGACTTTCAACAATTTACATTATCAGGAACGGCCCGTGCGAACGTGGATGCTTCCTCACCCCCATATCTCCAACAAGGAAATAATTCTTGAATTGTTCAAGATTTTTTATATATTCGTAACTTTCTTACATAGTATTGCTAATTACTTAAGATAGTATTTAAATAGGTTCAAATATAAATAAAGGTATTCAATCGTAGCAATGCGTTAGTATTTATTAATTTATAAAATGTTTCAAAATAGAGATTTTACTTTTACATCTTTACACTTTAGTGTAATAAAGTTAAGGCGCCAAGGTGCTCAAGGAGCTTGCAAACATGACGCCAATGCTTACTGGAAATATACTTATTAATAATCCATGAATTGCCTGATATACATAGATAAAAAATATCGAAAGTATACGTATTAAAAGTTTACTCCGACGAAAAGACTTTTAAGTTAGGTTTTAAATGCAATTTTTCCTTTATAAAACTAAAAAAACAAACTAAAATAATAATAAAGGAGATTGTGCCAAAATGAAATAGTTTTCTCTTATTTTTCTTTCGTAACCATAAAGATTACAATTTGAGTTTCAATTGATGAAGATAGTAAATCTTCCCTTAATAATGTATGTAATATCCAACATCCCAAAAGATCAAAGTCGAGATTTTTTTTACTTTTGATATTCGCGTCACTTTCTAATAATACATAATCTATAATGATAATAATTAAATAATATATTATAATCAACCTATATAATATTTTTTATAACATCTTTTTAACACTTCCCAACAAAGTTGAAAAGTGTTTATGATTTCGGTTTGCCTGCCCGTCTGTCCGCGTTCTAACTCTCGTAAATATACTCGGATTGCCCTGAAATTTTTCGATGTTATTAAAGTTCACCATAGCACGATCCGTATTTCATATAAAGTTTGTAGCATGTTTAGTTCATTTACAGGGACAGTCAAAAGTATTTCGTTACATTTCGGTCAATGGGAAAAAATCGTTTAAATGATTTTTAATGATGTTACACGCTTTCAAGCATAAAATAATTGATATGCATTTATGAAGTGCACTAAAATAAGCATTCTGAAAAGTATGCGGTGCAAAGAATACGTATTATTCATTTACAGGGGTGCACAAAATAATTCCGTTACATAATTATATGGGTGGGGGATTGTTTGCGGCGTGTTTTAATTATGTTAAACTATTTCATATATAATAAATTGATACATATCGCCGAGGTTTATACTATAAGTTATTTCATGTATTATACGAAGTGCATAGCATTTACAGGGACACACAAAATATTTCAGATACTACATTGTGTCCGAAATACTGCACATACGCGATGATTGCTAGAAATGCATTTTTAATCATGTTATGCGCTTTTATATTTCACTATACGGTTATGCATACTATACGGTGTGTATAAATTCTATAGTTCATATACAGGGCTACACAAAAGAATTCGTAAAAGTTACTGAGTGTGAGCATAAATTGCTTAAAGGTGGTTTTTAAATGAGTTATACATTTTTACGCTGGACTGCATTTAGTTTACTAAGAAATGTTTGTATAATATAGATGAAATGATATACAGGGTCACGCAAAAAATAAGATGCATAACCGTCTATGGATGATAATACCTGGAAATGTGATTTCATTAGTTTTAAGTTTTAAGACTGTTTTAGTTTTAATTAAATTTTAGCTAAATAGTGGCGTATAATAAAGGTACTGCTGGCTATGCACGGTAACTGTTCAAATCAATTTTTTAAATGTTTTATGCGTTTTCTAAAATGTTTACTTAGTTGTCTTATTTACCTTATTTCCCTAAATAACGAAGTTTTGTTAAAGCATTTATGAAGTGTTTGAAAGTATTTCATAATCCATACTAAACGTATGATTTTTTTAATTTTTTTTTTATTGGAGATGACACAACTTCGATTACAAAATGCACACTCATACTTCTGTTATTGGAATTCCAAATTCAGTTACACAAATAGCATTGAAATTGAAGTTATAACATGCTTTGAATTATTCAGAATATTTTACATATTTTTTCTTCACTCCAATGCTCTTTGTTCGCTTCAGAGATTATGGTAAATGTATAAATTCTAAAATTTCAATATCTATTGAATTTTTCATCTTTCACTGCGTTTGCAAAACCGAATTTTTTATTTCCTTCCTGAAAACTTGTAAATTTCATGTAATATTATGCTTTATGTATCTCTAACCGACTTTCAACAATTTACATTATCAGGATCGGCCCGTGCGAACGTGGATGCTTCCTCACCCCCATATCTCCAACAAGGAAATAATTCTTGAATTGTTCAAGATTTTTTATATATTCGTAACTTTCTTACATAGTATTGCTAATTACTTAAGATAGTATTTAAATAGGTTCAAATATAAATAAAGATATTCAATCGTAGCAATGCGTTAGTATTTATTAATTTATAAAATGTTTCAAAATAGAGATTTTACTTTTACATCTTTACACTTTAGTGTAATTCCGTTGAAATACGGAAAGTGTACTGGCAATCGAGATGCCAGTATTATTTCCGTATTTTAACAGATTTTTCTTGCGTAAATTTTGTGAAAATACGGAATTTTTTCTGGAATTTACGGGGGAAATTCCGTTAAAATACGGAAATAGTACTGGCGTCTCGATTGCAGTACAATTTCCGGATTTTGACGGATTTTTTTTTACAGTGAGCGACAACCTGTGACACATAGGTGCGAAAGCGGGGAAAAAAATTGCGGCTTTACAATTTATTTGGGATTCTTGCCTACAGTGTCCAATCTTGTTTTCTTGACCATGGGCATGAGGTGCCAGGCAGCATATGTCCCGGTCAGTTGGTCAGCCTAACACGGGACCCTCAGTGTCTAATTCACAAGCAAGCTTGGTACTCAATTTATCGATCCCGAAGAGATGAAAGGTTGAGTGAACCTTGTCCAGTCAGCAACCCGGAATCGAACGAGAGACCTGTAGTGTAGCGGACAAACGTATTGACCACTACGCTACTGACTTCAGAAGGGGTAAAAAAATACACATAATTTGCGTGACGTAATTAATGTAACTTTACCATTCAGTTTGACTGTGTTAAAATAATAGTTTATCTACTTACCCCCCGTTTATATGGAGTTCCTTTACCTTCAGTTTATTCTGTTGAGCTGTCTACATGACAGACCAGATGTTATTACCAATAAGGTTATCTGAGCGATATATGCTCACCGGTTGTCGGCCCAGTTAGCTTAAACGGTGAAGCATTGGCTCTGTAAGCCAAAGGTCTGGGTTCGATTGGTCTACATGACAGACCAGATGTTATTACCAATAAGGTTATCTGAGCGATATATGCTCACCGGTTGTCGGCCCAGTTAGCTTAAACGGTGAAGCATTGGCCCTGTAAGCCAAAGGTCTGGGTTCGATTGGTCTACATGACAGACCAGATGTTATTACCAATAAGGTTATCTGAGCGATATATGCTCACCGGTTGTCGGCCCAGTTAGCTTAAACGGTGAAGCATTGGCCCTGTAAGCCAACGGTCTGGGTTCGATTGGTCTACATGACAGACCAGATGTTATTACCAATAAGGTTATCTGAGCGATATATGCTCACCGGTTGTCGGCCCAGTTAGCTTAAACGGTGAAGCATTGGCCCTGTAAGCCAAAGGTCTGGGTTCGATTGGTCTACATGACAGAGCAGATGTTATTACCAATAAGGTTATCTGAGCGATATATGCTCACCGGTTGTCGGCCCAGTTAGCTTAAACGGTGAAGCATTGGCCCTGTAAGCCAAAGGTCTGGGTTCGATTGGTCTACATGACAGACCAGATGTTATTACCAATAAGGTTATCTGAGCGATATATGCTCACCGGTTGTCGGCCCAGTTAGCTTAAACGGTGAAGCATTGGCCCTGTAAGCCAAAGGTCTGGGTTCGATTGGTCTACATGACAGACCAGATGTTATTACCAATAAGGTTATCTGAGCGATATATGCTCACCGGTTGTCGGCCCAGTTAGCTTAAACGGTGAAGCATTGGCCCTGTAAGCCAAAGGTCTGGGTTCGATTGGTCTACATGACAGACCAGATGCTATTACCAATAAGGTTATCTGAGCGATATATGCTCACCGGTTGTCGGCCCAGTTAGCTTAAACGGTGAAGCGTTGGCCCTGTAAGCCAAAGGTCTGGGTTCGATTCCCGGCCTGGGCATTTTTTCGCTCAGTTGGAAATATTCAATTCGTATGATAACTTTACCAATTAGTTTGATTGTGTTAAAGTAATAGCAATTAATGGTTGACACCTAATTTTCACATTTAAAGGTGTGTTTCGAAAAAGGCTCAATTTTCATAATGAACCAAGTTTTCATTCGAAATAATCACAAAGTTTTCCTTTGAAAAAATGTATTGCCTTTAAAATAATTACGAAATGAGTATTTTTCTCAGCGTTTTTAAAATGCCCTTTTTAGAACCGCATTTCATAAAATATCTGAAATTCTAGTTGAGCTTTTTTCAATATTTATTTGCTACAAAAAATAACATAATGTGTTGAAATTCAGAGTTTTAAATTCAAGAGCCAAAAACTAGAGTACTTCCTTTTCAGAAAAAATTCGAGCTGTAAACTTGTACAATAATAAATTTAGTTCATTTTAAATTATGCTTGATTAATAGCGAACAAGGTTACGACTTTGGCCTTCTTTTTTTTTATTCAAAATTTTCGAATTCACACCAGAAATTTTGAAAACAATTTTTACTTTAAATAGTCACGAATTGTCTGTTCATTAAATAAAGAAAAAAAATATTTTATGTATTTTTTCGTATGAATGAGAAATTTCAGAATTTAAAAAACAAAGTGAAACTGGCAACACTGGTAGCGAATCCAAAGAGAAATGTTGCGGTGCACTCCATGTATCATTACAAAGTTAGTCATAAAAATATACTGTATGGAATTTGCTATTAGCGAATTCGGTTATCGTAGAACTTCAATACCTATCTATTTAGGAATTGAAAAATTTGAGGTAACTTTTGGAGGTTAATTTCGGAAAATGAGGTAAAATTAATTAGATGTCATTTCCCTTCCATGTAGTTTTTTTTTTTTTTTTTTTTTTTTTTTTTTTTTTTTTTTTTTTTTTTTAAAGAGCTAAAATTCTTTTCATATGGATTATTTTTCAAAATAATAAAACATTACGAGAAAAATTACGCTTGTCTTTATTTATAATTTTTAAAAAAATGGCTGGCTTAACAATTCTAATTAATGATATTTCTTTAGATATTCAGTTATTTAAATCCAGTGTTGTAAAATACTTACTGATCAATGTATCAAAGCCTAAAATTCACAAAAAAAAAAATACCTACGTGTAAAACTCGGTGAAAAATTATATCAATTTTGTCGCAATTTTAATATTTTTTCTTTCAGTTTTATCAATGAAGATGTACGTTTTTTCACTGTTATAAACGCCGTTCTGAGTTTAGTGCACAACATTCTTCATAATTTCAAGAACTGACGGTTTTCCAGTACTTACATAACTTTAAGTAATTTACTATGGTGCGCATTTGCTTGCCATTATAAGTACTCAGTTAAGTGGACTCGGTACCATTTGAAGAAATTAAAGAAATATTTTTACTGATATACATTTACTTATAATATACATACATTATTATAGGTAACAGTGAGAAAAACCGATTTTGACAAGAAAAAAAAATTCATTTTGTGGGTAAAAATTGAGATTTTTTTAAAATTTAAATAATTTTAAACTTTTGATGTTTTTTGAAACATTACTGAGTTTAAAACACTATAACTTCTACAACTATTTGTCAAATCACTCCATTATTTTTGTATCCTCAATATAGTGTACTTAATAATATGATGAATCGATTTTACAATTAATGAATATATTTTTTGCGAAAAAAAATATATACAAACATAGGCAAAAACGCAGCAAAAAGCATGATTTCTTCAACGTTTCGATTTTTATTATTATTTTTTCATTATATTGTAAAATCCATCCCTAATTTCATTAAGTATTAATATATTGAGGGTACAAAAGAATAAAAAAGTGATTTCACAAATTTTAGTGTTTTCAAGAAGTTTCAGTGTTTTAAACACTGTAATGTATCCAAACCAGCAAATTTTAAAATTCTTTCAATTAAAAAAAATTTAAATTCTCTATTTTTACCCACAAAATGGTTTTTTTCCCCTTGTAAAAGTCAAAATTTCAAAGTATTACCTATAATAATATGCGTATATAATAAGTAAATGTACATCAGTAAAAAAAGAAAAAAAAATCTTCAAAGTTCTTCAAAGGGAAAACAAGCAATAAAATAATCAAAAAACTTGGAAAGTGCTTGGGTTCTATTAAACATTTCATTTACAGTAATTTGATAAAATAATTATTTATTAAATGATGGAGTTGTCTTGTCTGCATGTTGATTTTGTCCTAAAACAAGGGTTCCCAAACTTTATCACTTCATCGTGGTAACTTTAATAAGATAAGATGGGATTTTTTAATAAGATAATATAAGGAAAGGGCAGCTGATGTCACTGAGGGTTGAATTAGTGTGGGGTAGCAAGAAACATCTGTCCGTTTTTAGGTGCGTTCGTAATTATATAAATTCGTAGCACTTATAGTCGTCGTTCGGTCCGTCTGTCTGTCCGTCCGCATATAACAAAGCAAAAACTACCCAACCGAATGGTCTGAAACTTTAAATATATAATTTTTGCAATATTTTGTCGAGTCATTTCAAATTTATGAAAATCGGATGTATAGTTTAATTACAGGGCCATTCAAAAGTTTTCCGTTACATTACGGCCAATGGGAAAAATTATTGCAAGTGCATTTTAATGATGTTACAGCCTTCCGAATGGTCTGAAATTTTAAATATATAATTGTCGCAAAATTTTGTCGAGTCATTTCCAATTTTATGAAAATCGGATTTATAGTTTAATGACAGGGACAGTCAAAAGTTTTCCGTTACATTACGGCCCATGGGAAAAAATTATTGTAAGTGCATTTTAATGATGTTACAGACTTTCGAACAGAATGAAATTGATAAGTACTTATGAAGTGCACTAAAATATACATTCAGTACAATATGCGGTGCAAAAGATATTTATAAAACTAGTTATAGTACGAACGCACCTCATTTGCCACGTTTGACGAGCAATTTCCAACGTGTTTATTACTCCTACTCTACACATGAATTCGGGCGATTTGATTAATTTATATTTAACTGGTGTATGATATGATTTGTCTACATCGCTATGACGAGTCCTGAAATGATCGTTACGACAAAAATATTGTGGTAGACTGGTTGATGGAAGTGTTTTCTTGTAAATACGCCCTTCCCTTATATATATATATATATATATATATATATATATATATATTTTACTTACATCTTCAGGTCTTTGATTTGCTTTTTTGACAAAATTTCCGACACTAATACAAGAAGGGGATAAACAGAGGATAAACTCATGCACTGAAGACTATAAAAAAAAACTTTTTAACGAAGAAACCTGATATTATTTTTTTAATTTTCTGTCTTCTCTAGGAATAGAAAGAAATGAAAGAGTTCGGTAGAAATAAATAGTACAGGTTGTCCGAAAATTCCTGGGCACATTTTAAAATTCAATATAAAATCAAACAATTGTCGCACAGGAGTGCGGTTTGGAGTAAAATGCTTCTCAGGATGAAAAGTTTTCTTCAAGCGAATTAAAATAATTAGTTCCACATTTTGATCATAGATGGTGCCACTTGTCCGTATGTTTCCTTTCAAACATGCGTTTTTTGTGACACAGAACAGCGTTTTTTGTGATAGAGCGCTGGGAGTCGTCGTTTCTGTCTCAGCAACAACATTAATCTGAAAATCAGAAAAAAAAACGCATGTTTGAAAGCAAACATACGGACAAGTGGTGCCATGTTTTTGAATTATGAATAAAAAACGTCAAAATGACGGTTTAAGGGGCAGTGTATGATGTCCAGAAAAGCATAATTTGAAATATATATATTTTACTCGTTTTAATGAGGCTTTTGGGCTGGGAATAGTCGAACCATATTAAGCCCGTGAGATTTTCAGATTGGCAAAAAGTAATATATTAATAGAAGTGACATAGTCATTCTGTAGCATTTCAACAATTACCCAACTTCAATTTGGATACTGTCCTTAAAATAGGCTCATTTGAAAATAATTAATTTCTCTGAAACTAATCGTACGGATTTCATGAAAATTTGGATGTAGGCTAATTGAAAGGCGTATAATCTATTTATGGTGTCAAACTTGGGTATTGCTATTGAAAAAAAGAAAGTTTGGGTTCGTTTTGATATGTAGATGGCCCCCTAAGCAAATTTTATAAACATCATCTAAAAGTAGACTTTATTTCCAATCGTTTGGTATCAGTAACCAACAATTTGTTGCGAAATTAATAGATGGTGTTTACTTTTTTTTTTTTACCCACGTCTGTTATGTATGTACGTAATGCGATAACTCTTGACAGAAATATCCGATTTGCTTCAAATTTTGTAAATAGTTTCATTCTGATAAGGCGCTTCCCTGATTAGCTTTGGGGTTTCATTGGTTAAGCATAAAAGGGGTGAACGGGGGCTAATCGCGCCCTTAATTTAAGTAAATGGGTTTTTCATGCAAAATTATCCGATTTTCTTCAAATTCAATATAACAGGCCTATTCCGATGACGCGCTTCTCTAATTAGATTTGGAGGTTCATTGGTTAAGTATAGGGGGGGGGGGGATGGGGGAGCTAATACCTCCTTTAATTTAACTAAATGGGTTTTTTTGTCGATTTCATTTTTCGAGGGGCTTTATTCTTTGAAATAAGAGTATAATATACAATTAGTGTGAACAGCCTGTGAACTCAGTGCCATCAGTTTAACTGGGCACTTTTCTTTTTTATTATTGTTTATTTATATGCCAAAATTTATTATGCCAAAAAATGAAGGAAATTTCTCAACCTTATTCTGATAGGGTTAGAAAGAGTGCCATAATCTATGACTCATGATCATGAATTTCGTTCTTGTTTTTTATTATTGTTATTATTGTTATCATTATTCCTCGGCATTAAACTTTAGCGATCTTTTATGGTACGCGGGTGAATTAAGCTATATGTTGCCATAATGCGTTTCATTTTTATTCATTACAATGCACTAAAATATTATTCTTGCTTTGCGGAAAACAACTGCATTCTGATTAATTAATGAACGTAAGAGATGTAGAAACACATTTAATCTCATTACGGTCGGCAGAAAAAGAGACAAATTTGTTACATCGTACACAATCTTGCATTTCCTAATAAAGTTTAAACAGAGATTTACCAACGTATGTTAATTGAATAAAAGAACGCAGGTTATTTTATTTCTGTAATATAGTTTTTCTTTCTCCAGTAGAAAGCGCATTACGCTAATGGCTTTCATATGTGGTACTCCTGTTTAATGTCCTCATATTTTAAACTCATAAAAGAACAAAAATAATGTGTTATTCAATCTAATAGAATATAACCTCGAAAATCCGGCATCATCTGGATCAAAACTAAGCCAAATTTTTGAAAATTCCGGATTTCTGAAAGAATATCAAAAATATTTCCGATATTCTTAATGGTGCCTTTATTCATAATCTAATTCATAGCCTGGTGATAGTTATGTGAGAAAAAGAGAAAATTAAATGTAAAAAAAAAAAAAAAAAAAACTTGCTTTAATCCTGTGGTTCCTAACGTGGTGCGTACGCCCCACATAGGGGCAATTTCACTTTTTAGGGGGTGGGGGATTCCAAATTTGTCACTCAGTTATTGACTTTTAATATTTTTATTTTGCTTTTTCGGGAAATTAATATTGCTGATTAAAAGTAATACATGCAAAATGTAAAAATAAAATGAAAAAAATTTGTTTTAGTGAAATTTTTAAAAAGCTCCCAATCAAAAATTTAGTTTGTTTTCAAACCAGAATAATTATATGAACAATCTTTGAAAAATATTTTTGGCACTCTCCTTACCTCCCTTTTCAAGTGTGTTCGTAATTATATAAATACGTAGCACCTATAGTCGTCGTTCGGTCCGTCTGTCTGTCCGCCCGCATATAACAGAGTAAAAACTACCCAACCGAATGGTCTGAAATTTTAAATATATAATTGCTGCAAAATTTTGTTGAGTCATTTCCAATTTTATGAAAATCGCATGTATAGTGTAATTACAGGGACAGTCAAAAGTTTTCCGTTAAATTACAGCCAATGGGAAAAAATTATTGTTAGTGCATTTTAATGATGTTACAGCCTTTCGAACAGTATGAAATGGAAATGCACTCATGAAGTGCACTAACATATACATTCAGTACAATATGCGGTGCAAAATATATTTATAAAACTAGTTATAGTACGAACGCACCTCATTTGCCACGTTTGATGAGCAATTTTCAACTTGTTTTTTGTTGTTGTTGTTTCGGAAAATTAATATTGTTGATTAAAAGAAATACATGCAAAATGTAAAAATAAAATAAAAAATAATCTGTTTTAGTGAAATTTTTAAAAAGCTCCCAATCAAAAATTTAGTTTGTTTTCAAACCAGAATAACTATATGAACAATCTTTGTAAAATATTTTTGGCACTCTCCTTACCTCCCTTTTCAGGTGTGTTCGTAATTATATAAATACGTAGCACCTATAGTCGTCATTCGGTCCGTCTGTCTGTCCGTTCGCATATAACAGAGCAAAAAGTACCCAACCGAATGGTCTGAAATTTTAAATATATCATTGTTGCAAAATTTTGTTGAGTCATTTCCAATTTTATGAAAATCGCATATATAGTGTAATTACAGGGACAGTCAAAAGTTTTCCGTTAAATTACGGCCAATGGGAAAAAATTATTGTTAGTGCATTTTAATGATGTTACAGCCTTTCGAACAGTATGAAATGGAAATGCACTTATGAAGTGCACTAACATATACATTCAGTACAATATGCGGTGCAAAATATATTTATAAAACTAGTTACAGTACGAACGCACCCCATTTGCCACGTTTGATGAGCAATTTTCAACTTGTTTTTTGTTGTTGTTGTTTCGGAAAATTAATATTGTTGATTAAAAGTTATACATGCAAAATGTAAAAATAAAATTAAAAAAAAAAAAAATGTTTTAGTGAAATTTTTAAAAAGATCCCAATCAAAAATTTAATTTTGTTTCAAACCAGAATAATTATATGAACAATCTTAAAAAAAATATTTTGGCACTCTCTCCCTCCTTTTGTTCTTAATTTTTAAAAAAAATCTATAGTTTTTTGTTTAGTGTTTTTTACATTTTTTTTTCAATTATTAATGGTTGATTGATTGGAGTTTTATGGCGAAAAAAAACCAATCAACCAACCACTAAGCAATTATTAATGGAATGTGTCTTATATTTCTATTCGCTCTGCTATATATTACATGAAGAAACTTTTAAACATAAAACTGTTTAAGGTTATATCTAAATCTGACTGTCTTCTACATATTTAACCTAAAAATATTTGAAATATCTAAACGTGGTACTACGAACTTTATAAAATTTATTAATCTTAAATAGAATTAAAAGGGTAATGGGTAAATAGGAATTATATAAATAAAAAACAACGTTTAAAGCACCAAAACACTTTATTTCTCGTTACAAACTAGTTTCAGTAGCCATACAGAACAATCATCAGTGCAAAATATGAGTGCTCAGAAAAGAAAATTTGCTCAAATTTATGTAGGAGAAGGGGATTCAACGATAAAGTTTATTAGGCAATAAAATTACAGGAAACAGCCAATGAAAGAGAAGAGGATTCAAAGATAAAGTTTATTAGCGAATAAAATTACAGGAAATAGCCAGTGAAAGAGAACTGGATTCAAAGATAAAGTTTATTAGCCAATGGAATATTACGTTAGAAAATAGTAGGAAACGGGCCATGTGAGCGGATTCAAAGATCAAGTTTATTGGCCAGTAGAATTTCAGGACAGAGAACAGCCAATAAGATATAATAAATGTACTTTCAAAACATTCAAGTGGAATTTATGGACAAGAGGTTTTTATATAATTTTTCCCGCAACGGAGGAATAGCAAAATCACAATTAACAACATTTTAAAGATTTTTATAAATATGGAATTCTTCAAGAAAGTCAAGTTCATGAATGGAAGTGGGTTTTGAGATAATTTTTGCGGTGCTAAAGTCAAAAATTTGATTCATTTTCCAGCATTGGCAATTTTGTTAATTTCTTCTTTCTGAATATATTACTTGTGCTCTTTAATTCGAAACTTTAAACTGCGTGTTAATTGTAATTTTGCTAATCATCCGTTGTCAAATTGCTGGAAAAATTATATAAAAACCTCTTGTTCATAAATTCCTCTTGTATGTTTTAAAGTTATATTTATTATATCTTATTGGCTGTTCTCTAAACTTTCCTGAAATTCTACTGGCCAATAAACTTGATCTTTGAATCCGCTCACATGGCCCGTTTCCTACTATTTCCTAACGTAATATTCTATTGGCTAATAAACTTTATCTTTGAATCTGCTTCTCTTTCATTGGCTGTTTCCTGTAATTTTATTGGCTAATGAACTTTATCATTGAATTCGCTTCTCCTACATATATTTCAGCAATTTCCTTTTCTGAGCACTCATATTTTGCCCTGATGCCAGTATGCTATGGCTACTGAAACTAGTTTGCAACGAGGAATAAAGTATTTTGATGCTTTAAAAGGTGTTTTTTATTTATATTATACTGCGCCAAGTAATTTCTTATTGAAATAGTACTGTAAAAGCACTTATTTTCGCGAGGCTTTCATTTTCGCGAGCCCGTCGTAATCGCGAAAATTTAAGCCTCGCGAAATATATTTTTTTTTTTCGCCTCAAATAAAAATATAAAAGTCAGAAATTTTTCACTTATCCAAAATTTATTAATTACAATTACTTAAATAAGAAATAAGTACAAAAATTTCTTGAATACTTACAACAACTATTTCTTGAATATAAACAATAATTCAATTAACAGAACAAACTTTTCAGACAAAAGGAAGTTTCTTAAAATGCCTTATGCAAAAAGAGTTCTATTTAGGTAGTTTCCGGATTTTTCAACTTTCGGTTCTGTTCATGTAAAATTCGTGAAATTTTCAGCTCGCGAAATCACCGATATCTTCATTTTTGCGAAAATTACGGCTCTCAAAAATAAGTGCTTTTACAGTAATTAATATATGACTTGAGTGCAATCCTCATGCTAAATAATTATATAGATCGCATACACATTTTAAATTTAAAAGTCAGATAAAACATGGAGGGCAATTAACAATATTGGGAAATTGAGAACAGAGAAATGTGTTTTTATGAGGAATAATTACTACTTACAAAGTTTTCCCATTAACTTTTAAGAAGCTTTCAAAATCAATTATAAAATGTGTCAATGTATTAAATTTTCATGCTAAATTTGAGAGCCTCTTTTAGCATTTTGTCAAGATAAAAATGCAGATCATATAATACTTTTTTTTAACATTGAGGCAAGTTAGAAAGGAATAACAAACTCTTTTTGAGATTTAAGCGAAGGTGTATAGCCGCATTATATTTATAGAATTATGTTTAAAACATCAAAAAGGGGGAATTTTCTATGGCAAATATCAGTTTAAAAATATAAATTTAATATTTTAAGGCTCTATTAGGTTTCACCCATGCTAATAAAATTTACTTTTTAAATAATAAGAAATATACAGTAAAATCTGTCTAAGGCGGAGTCTGTATAAGCCGGAAATCTGTCTACCGCGGAAATATTTTGAAGTCCCGGCGAATCCATAGAAAATAACATTAATACGTGCTCCATAAGCCGGAATCTGCCTAACGCGGAAACGGAAATGATTTTAAGGTCCCACCGAAAACAAATTTTTCCATAAGACGGAATAAAGGATTTTTAAAAAATAAAAACATTCAGTAAACGAAAGTTTAAAACTGATTTACAGATCAAATGCATATAAAATACAAATATTAATAAAAACATATTTTTGCTCATTCATTTGTTTACAGCGAAAGAATTTTTATGAAATTTTGCATTTTTGCGGATTTAATAAAAAGTAAAAGAAAATATGCAGTTTCCATTTGTTTAGCCGACAACATTTTATTTTTATTTACAATTTTTAACACACATTTCTCTTTTTTTCAAGTGTTACATTTAAATTATGCGTTTTTATTTTTTTTATTACCCTTATAATTAAAAAAAAAAAAAAAAAAAAAAAAAAAAAAAAAAAAAAAAATTACAGACCTATATTCTAACTAAAAAAAGTCATACATTTAAATTTTAAAAGCAAATTTTTAAAAATCATATTTTTTTTTTTCAAATTATTAGGATAGTTGAAAAAAATAATTTAGAATAGTATAGTTTAATTTTATATACCGTATTTTAATCCATTTCGCTGAGAAAAATATGAGTTTATTTGTGTAAAAAACTGTAAACAATTGTAAATGCCGATCGAACAAATAAAAATCTCTACATTTTTGTCTTTTATACTTTTCATTAAATTCATAAAATGCAAAATTTCATGTATAAAACTCTCTCTCTATATATATATATAAAATTAAATAAATAAATACATGTGCAAAATCATGTTTTTTTATTATTATTATTTGTCTCAGATTAAAAAAAATATATGTATGCATTATTATGGTGTGAAAATAATGGACCATTTGTTTGTTGGGAAGCAATAATTTTGCTGGGATTCCGAACTCCAAAAATATTTATACTAAATAATATTTCACTTTAAGAACGGTTCTGAAGATTACAAACGTAAAAAATACACAACAGACTTTTTTTTTTCTTTTTTTACTGATTTGCATAAGGCGGAATATTGTCTACGGCGGAAAATTTTCTCGGTCCCAATCGATTCCGCCTTAGACAGATTTTACTGTATGTTACATTGTGGTTAGGGGGACGGGGGCATCGTGATTTTACAGATGCTTTAGTGGAGCGTGGTCAATAAAAGGTTGGGCCCACTGCTTTAATTGACATTTTCTATGTTACAAAAATAAATTTTAATAAACAGCGAAGTCGTGTAATTTCCAAAACATAGATGTCAATTTTATTTGCTTCAATTTTTTCGGCCTTTTTTTTTCTTGTATTTTATACAAGTGAAGAATCTCGATTTTGAAAACATACTCTTGTTTCTCTAAAGCAGATATTATTTTTCCAGTCAAATTTATGCATTTTTCCAGTGACACTTTTCTTCTTCCGGCTGCTCGTCCTCGTTCATTTGAGCTACTACCAATCGGCTACTACTACTAATCAGCGGTTCTATTTAGCACAGCATAGCGATCTCGCTGTCCGCTAATCTGTCGCTTCCAATCTCGAAGTTTTGAATTCGTAAACAATTGCTGTTTTTGTTTCTCCCGTAAGTTGGGAGTGTAAAGAAAGAGGGGGAGTTAGATGACTTTGATGCCGGATTTTTGAAGTTACACTGTATCTGAAGACAGTTTTATTTAAAAATTTCCGCATCGAACTTTTCCTTTTATTAAAGGAGAATATCTATTTTTTTTTTTTTTTTTTTTTTGTGCACATCATCCCACTTTTTGGCACATTACAATTGAAAAACTAGTCGGGTGTGTCAATTCCAAAACTTTCTTCTATCTCATGCATGTTAATATTTCCTGAAAAATGCAGCACATCAGCGCCACTGTTTACGTGATTTACACCAAAATCTAAACATCAACAACTTATCCAATACTTTCTTCTTGTAAAGATAGAAGAAAGTAATAAGGAATTGTTTTTTCATTGTTTTGTTGCATAATAAATCAAGTAGGTAAAAAATAATTTTAAATAGCAAAATTTTGTATTAATCCCCATAAAACCACCACGTTTCGGACTGGAAATATTAACAGCCCATCATCAGCCAATGCAAACATGTGATCGTAAGGGGACAAGTTCACGAATGAACAGAAAGTACAGGGAAGAGACTTTACAAGGAATGCAACAGGGGGCGCTAGCTGAAAGGTAAACGCTAATCACAGAGGAGCCCATGCAGAAGCGAAAAATGTTGCCAAAATGATAGAAAAAATTGACATAAAAGTAAAGAGTAAAAGAAATAAAAAAAAGAATAAACAAATAAAATTAAACAAGATAATTAAAAATAAGACTGAAAGAGAAAAAGGCAATAAAAATATAAAAAAAAAAGATTTTTTTATTAATAAAACCAAAACATACAAGAAAAGGGGGGGGGAGTATTACAAAAGTAATTTCCACGCTGAAGAGAGAAAAGAAGATGATGAGAGATCCTTGACAAATTTATCAGAATTGATTTTATTATATAAGTAATATATAATTAATTTTATATAATATTATATAATATTAATGTAATTTTATTTATTATAATATAAATGCGTGCAAAAGAATAGGTCTTACAAAAATAAACGCATTCTACAAAGTATACCAAATTCGCCGAATGTGTTTTTAAATAAAATATTCTTATATAAATAAGGATTAAACTTTATATTTCTTCGAAACAGTGCCTGCCATTTGCAATGTACTTTTGATGAAGACAGTGCTGCGTCTGAAAATTGCGAAAAAACTAAACTTAAAGTATACAATGAAGAATTCCTGTCTCACGCCTTTAAATGTCTAGATGGGAAAATCTTCCTATTTTTAAAGTTCATTTCAGGTGCATAAACAGAAAGAAACTTCTTGAAACAAGAACAAAAGAATACCGTGGAGCTATCAAGGGCTAAAAATCATTTATGGGCACTAAACTGCTTCACAAATGTTGCTTGCCAAATTCACAAAACCACGTGATAAGTATTCTCTGTGCCATATCCAAATAGGGCTTTGCCAACAAGTTTCATGAACTGTGCAGTCGCTTTCAAAAGTATTAAGTAAATGACAAACATTATTTTGAAGAAATCCTAAGGGGCAATCATATGAATATTTTAGCAGATATGCGTATATGAGAGTTGTGTTTTAGTAGTATATTAAATTTTATTAGAAAATACGAAAGTACTGATTTACTTTTAAAATGAAAATGGCATATTTTTCCATAAAGCAAACTTACATATTTTTAAGAATAGAACTGAACTAAAACGTTTCTAGAAAACTACATTATGATTTTTTTTATCAAGTGTTGCAAAAACGCAGACATGCATGAATAACCCATTTTTAGCTCACAGGCTATCAAAGCCTGAGAGCTAATGTGCCCGCAGTTTCTGTATGTACGTACGTATGTATGTATGTACGTAACGCTTAATTTATAATATTATTCTCTTGATAACTCTTGATAACTCTTGATAGAAATATCCGATTTACTTCAGTTATTTTTTTTTTAGGTTCATTCTGATAAGGCGTTTCCCTGATTAGTTTTGGAGGTTCATTGTTTAATTATAAAGGAGGGAAACGTGGGGCTACCCCTCCCACCTTGATTTAAATGAATGGGTTTTTCGTGCCAAATTATGCGATTTGCTTCAAATTTGGTATGCCGGTTTATTCCGACAAGGCGCTTCCCTGATTAGATTTGGAGGTTCATTGGTTAAGTATAAAGGGGGAAACGGGGGGTTTAAATCCCCTTAGTTAATTTTTCGAGGGTATTATTCTTTGAAATAAGAGTATAATATACAATTAGCGTGAATAGACTGTGAGCACAACGCCATCAGTTTAACTGGGCACTTTTCTTTTTATCTGGTACAGTAATGCCTGAAGGAAATTGGAATAGGCGTAAATGCATAATGTATCATGGGTATTAGAAAAACAACTTTTGTTTAAAATATATAATGTGAACTTTAAAAAGTTCACTGCCTTACTTAAAAAGCGACTAAAATAATGAGAAAGATGTTACAAGTTAAAAAATATACATTTTATTTAAAACTTCTTAGTACTTTCACGCTTTCCAAACTCATCATCAGAGAATATTTTAATAACTAAATGTTGTTTATTTATACAAATATGTCACTTTGTTTTCAAAATGAGAGAGCCAATAATTATTGGAATTGAAAGTAGAAGTAGAAGTTTCTTGGATTAAATTTAATCTCTGATGATGAGCTTGGAAAGCTTGAAAGTACTAAGAAGTTTTAATAATCCAAGACACAGCTACTTCTACTTTCAACTCTAATAATTATTGGCTCTCCCATTTTCAAAACAGAGTGACGTATTTGTATAAATAAACAACATTTAATTATTAAAATATTCTCTGATGATAAGCTCGGAAAACTTGAAAGTACTAAGAAGTTTTAAATATAATGCATATTTTTAACTTGTAACATCTTTTTCATTATTTTAGTCGCCTTTTAAGTAAAACAGTAAACTTTTTAAAGTTCATATTATATATTTTATGTTTGAATCAAGGTGAAAAATTGCGTTTCGTCTTATGATTTTATTTGCAACTTTGTTTATTATTTATTTTAATAGGAAGTGGGTTTTTTTCCGTAAGAAATTTTTGTTTTTGTCCACCCAACGGTTATAATTAGGTGCGTTCGTAATTATATAAATATGTAGCACCTATAGTCTTCGTTCGGTCCGTTTGTCTGTCTATCCGTCCGTCTGCATATAACAGAGCAAAAACTACACTGTAAAAAAAAAAAAAAAATCCATGGACTTTCCGTTTTGGAAAAGGCAACAAGTTGCCTTTTCTAAAACGAATAGATTCTTTTGAGAATGAAAAGTTTGAATTTACAACACGATTAGTTTCACATCTGCAATGAAAGTAATCTTTTTGGTAATGAAAGATGTCACTTTCATTGCAGATGTGAAACTATTCGTGTTGTAAATTAAAACTTTTCATTCTCAAAAGGAATTTATTCCGTTTCGGAAAAGGCAACTAGTTGCCTTTTCCAAAACGGAAAATCCGTGATTTTTTTTTTTACAGTGTACCCAACCGAATGGTCTGAAATTTTAAATATATAATTGTTGTAAAATTTTGTCGGGTCATTTCAAATTTTATGAAAATCGGATGCATAGTTTGATTACAGGGACAGTCAAAAGTTTTTCGTTACATTGAGGTCAATGGGAAAAAAAATATTTCAAGTGCATTTTAATGATGTTACAGCCTTTCGAACAGAATGAAATTGATATGCACTTATGAAGTGCACTAAAATATACATTCAGTGCAATATGCGTTGCAAAAAATATTTATAAAACTAGTTATAGTACGAACGTGCCTCATTTGCCACGTTTGACGTGCAATTTCTAACTTGTTATCGTATGAGGATGAGAGTTTCAAAACTCACCTTATCCAGAAAATCAAATTTTGGGAAATCGCAAAAAACCTCTAATTGCGTCTATTGGTTTTCATTGTAAACCAAAACTTTAGAATGGGTGAAATACAGGATAAAACTAGTTTTATTTTATTTATTTTTATTTTTTTCAGATTGTTGCATTTTATCTATGCAGATTTTCCAATAGAATACATTGATAAAGAAAACACGATTTTTTAAATTTTGGATAAGGCGAGTTTTGATACTCATATCTTTCATGTATATGAGTTCATATTGTTGTGAGTTTGGTCAATAAAGGCCGTACTATATTAATTTTTGTGTACGGTGTTCAAAATTAGAGATCGACCAAAAATTCGGTTTCGTTTTTGTTTTCGGCCCAAAGTCGACGTTTCGTCGAAAATTCGTTTTCGACAAAAATGCTGTCAAAAATTCGGCCCGACCAAAACTCGTCCGAAACTACCTTTATTCCCGAAATCTTGTTTCTCCCTTTTGAAATTTTCAACATAACTCACTGTGGTTCAAGCTAATTGTATCTAAAAATCGAATCAAACGATTTTAACAAAATTTTGCACTATGCCGTTTCTGGGCATGAGAAGACCATTGGGATAGGTCACACGTTCGAGAAAATTCGATTTGTGGGTCATTTTTGGTTCACTGCGGGTCAAGCTAATTGTATCTAGAAAAGACTCAAACAGTTTTGACAAAATTTTGTATTATTCCGTTTCTGGAAATGAGAAGACGATTGGGCTAAGTCACATATTCGAGAAAATTCGATTAGTGGGTCATTTTTGGGTCACTATGGGTCAAGATAATTGTATCTAAAAAACGATTCAAACGATTTTGACAAAATTTTGTATTATACTGTTTCTAGGCATGAGAAGACCATCGGTCTAAGTCGCATATTCGAGAAAGTTCGATTATTTGGCATTTTTGGGTCACTGTGGGTCAAGCTAATTGTATATCACTATATCTCAGGATAATGTCAATTGTATCTAAACAGCAAGAATGATACAGTGAGAATAAAATATCGAACACAAATCTAATTTTGTCCGAGCTTATCTCAATCATCCCTGCTAGTAATAATCTTAAATTTGAATGCGAATGCAATTGTTTGTTTGTTTGTTTGTTTGTTTTATTGGACACATACATCAGACTTGTGTACTTCACAACAAAGCCCGCTTATAAGTCATCGTCGATATACAGGGACGAGATAGCACAATGAAATTTACAACACAGAGAATTTTTACATCCGGGAGCTCCACGAAGAGTGTGCAATGGAGCCAGCGGGAGTCGAACCCAACAAGCCTCCTACGCTCTAAAGCGATTAGCAGCATGGTGTCTTAACCACTCGGTCACGGAGGCCCCAATGCAATTCGATTACTTGACAACAAAACTATAACAAGAACATTAATGCACTTCGCAAGCATAAAATAATCTTTAATTTTAGCAGGCTAATTCTTCGTACAAAAATAACAAATAAGATGAAATCCAAATCCGAGTTTAACCAGCTAACGCGGAGATAATTATAACGGTAATACTGTTGTGCTTCCAGAACATGTAAAAGAAACAAATAAACAATTTAATGAACCCGGCGAACTCGCTGTATTGGAATCACAAATAAGAAGAAAGTTTGAACAAAATATAATTGGATAATTCAGTGGTTGCTGTCCCTTGGGGTTTTTCATAGCTCCATGCAGGTCAGGTAAAAAATAGCAAAAACAAAACACAGTAGTAAAAAAGCGTCCCTAACTAGAACATTTTCCAAATCGGGCTTTAAAATGTTATGCTTTTGAAAGTATACAAATAAATTTCAATTTGGAAAATTATACTTGATTGAATTTCAGACATTATTTTAGAAAACAATTAATGGAATCATTAGCGGAATCTTTAAAATAATTATCGGTTTATCTTTAAAATAATTAAATAAACGATAACTGGATTCAAATATTGCCAAAAATTATATTTTATGAGAAAGGTGTTTTACTTTTTAAATTTACTGTGTATCGTAACAGGCAAACAGGCAGTCAATATTATCATTTTTATATAAAATAAGTCTCTCACAATAAATCCTTGAGAATTTTAAGTATGCAATTATTTCCGAGTTTGAAAACATTTACTTGTAATTCAACAAAAAATTAAAAGAATTGTTTCTTTTGTTCTGTTAGCTTTTCTAATAATTCAGAATATCTAAAATTTAATGAAGCAATCATTGCAAAATATGAAGTAGACTATATTGTTTAAGATTTCAAGAAATTTTCAAAAGATAATTAAGCAACTGTCTTTCGTAATTTATTCATTTTTTCTTGGATTTTGACTGTCATTATAAAAATTTAAAAATACATTTATATTTATTTTATCAATTATTTCAATTTTTAATTCACTGTCTTGCATTGAAATCATTTTAAATCCTGTAAAAAATATTGAGTCATGTTTCTTTTCTTTTTCTGTTTTTTTTTTTTAATATATATTTTTTGAAATGCTTGTTTTATGCTGAAGATATATCTGGGAAGTAAAAATCAAAATGCTGTATGTTATTTAAATATTGGGTGTTTCGAAAATGCCCCTTTGTCTTCTTAGATTGAATTATTTTTTAAATGTCATAACTTTTAATGACTTTTTTGTCTTTTTTAGTGTTCCGTACTTAAAAAGTAAAAACGGAACCATAATAAGATCACTCTTGTGTCTGTCTGTCACAGCTATTTTACTCGTAAACTATGGGGCGTGGAAATTTCAAATTAGGGGAAGTAATAAAGACTATTGACCCACGCATTTACAGATTATTAAATATTCACAAATACATTAAGGAAAATATAGAGGGGCTAATTAAATTGCTTGAAAATAAAAATATTTTCTTTGTATATCGTGTGAAAGCTTTCGTAACGCTGAACTTAAAAATACATTTCTTTTAATTTTAGGTATTATATTTTTAGAGATATTGTCGAAAACGTAGTGCAAAATTATGTCCCCACTCCCCATTTATTTCCGAATCTACTGAAATTAAATTATGAAAAAAATAGAGGTAGTAGGCGTTAATTTAAAATTTGCGGGGAAATTATAGCGATTACCCTCGGTCACATAATTTTTGAGAAAAGTGCATTTTCCCGTTACACACAAATTTCGATTTGCGGGCATTCAGCAAAGGTTTTAAGGAGCGCTGGACGTACCTATCGTAGCAGAAGTATAAAAGCAATGTTGTTAATGATTTTCCAAAAAAAACCGTCTGTAATTAGCCGAGATATTAACCCTTAAAGACAACATACCGGGAGAGACATTAAGCTCTAAGGGGCAGGCATAGCCGGTCCTGAGCAGTCTTTCTTAGGCTGCCTAACCCTTAAAGACACGGACGGTTTGGGCATACATAATGACAGGGGAGTCGTACTCTATGTACCATCGGCTATTAAAGACTAGATAACAACTTTTAATGATATACTTGTGCCCGTAGCATTATAAAAGCAATAAACGCCAAACTGTTAAAAACAGACTAATTTAATTAGAATTAATCACATAAATAATATGGGATTCGCGACTAGTTTGCATAGAGTGAATCTCTAAATATGCCTACCATTTTTTTAAATGTTAATTAAAAACCTATCTGTAAAAACGCGTCACGGACCAAGGCGGCGTTGCAAATTTGCGACCTCCTTTCGAAGCGCGCTTAGCACAATGCCAAGTTTAAACTTTGAACAAGGGTTTTTGTTTTAGCTATACTCTGTAAAAAGAAAAGATTACTACTACGCTGAATTTAGCTTTATTAAATGCCAAGTGCTTAATATGAAAAGCTTAAATATGAACTACTTTTATTGCCAGTACCGAATTAAGTTCATAAAAAAACAAATTAGGATAAGTTTAAAAAAAGACTTATACAGAATATCAATATTTTAATTTATTTAAATTTCATATCTTTTTGAATTTTTATGGTATACCCATTCATACTTTTCTATAGTATATACAGCTATACCCAATCCTACGTTGTATAGTTTTTCATAAAGTCTTATTATTCTTTTAGCAACAATTATTTTTTTAACAGTACAATTAATAATTCATATATTTATTGTACGAAATCATCTGAGCGCGAGTAATACTCGCACTTGACCGTTTATTTCTAATTGATAGAGTTGATTTTTACCGTCATCAATCACCATTTAAGATATGTCTTATAATTGAATTGTTAATTGAGTTGACTCAATTATAAGACTTATAATTGAGTTGCGAAGTCTTGTTGTAAATTTGCAAAATTATTATTATTATTAGCTCATCTTTAGTTATACTTCGAAGTTCTGGATTCATTTGCAGTGAGTTACGGAATAGTTTATGGCCGAAAGTGGCCCATTTTAATTTATAATGTCGCTCCTATGGATTATTAAAAACTGCACGAAGTGTTCGGTTTATAGTTTGTGGAATTACGAAATCTGGGTGATTTTCAATAGTGGGCTTACTAAGTTTTTGCTTTATAAATTGATGGTTTTTATAAGTTGAAACTTATACATTGCCGTATTGTGAATGAGTTTTATTACATTTTGTATTTTTAACCCAATTTTAAGTCATTTTTATTGTTTCCTAAACTTTCTTTAATTATGCATGCGTAAATATTTCTATCGACAGGAAAGTGATGATTTTGAAAATCAAACGACATTTTTGGTTACTGTCCAGGTTAGTTGATTGGTTGGTTGTATGTGGTTTAATTGCACAAAGTTCCTCTAAGTACATGCTGCTCTAAAAAAAAGAGTTAAAACAAACACTAAGTTATCTTTCAAAATTAACTTAAAACCTTGCCATGAAAATCAGTTGAATCAAAAAGAAATGCAATCTGATGAACAGTGTAGTTAAAACCATTTAATGAAGTCAAAATATCGTGCTATAAAAGTCAAAATTTCATAGTTAAAATCTGTACAGTTATATTCGTCTAAAAATAAAGTTTGAAAAATAAAAATTATGTATATTGAAAACAGGGTTGTAGTGGGTAGCTTCCCGGGTAAACGCCCAGCTGCCGCGATTCGACTTGATGATAGTAGAATCGAGTGCTAGGCGCGGCTTTCGAAAACGAATAGTACCAGAAATAATTTAAAATAGCAATATTTTCTTTATTTTGCAACAGACATTCCGTAAAGCAAAATTTATTCTTGAAACTTTGGGGTATGAATTCAGATTCTCTGAATGATTTCTTGAATGTATTCTACTATGGGAATTAGAGGGTCAATTTCCTAAAAATTACTTATCTTCTCATTTGTGTCTGAGTCATAAATGTAAGACTCTGAAAAACATAGCTTTTTATGGATAACGGAGCAGCTCTTTGGAATCCTTAACATTAGCAACTGTTGGTCCAAGACGTGAATTCTTGTTTTTCTTCATTCACAGTTTCCACTGTGAAGAGACTTGGGATATAATTTTATTTTTCGGTACGCATGTTTTTTCTCTCTTTTGCTGTATTAGAGAAACACCAAATTTCAGCAGTTTGTTTGCAGACTATATAGGCCGGGAGCCAGCAACACAGACCATCACCTCATCGAGTTCACGGATGAAATTCTAGGATTAGTTGAATATTGATTCGCATATTAAAACGCAATCGATTTGCCAAGTCATATCTTGGTGGAAAACCCGATTATAGCGGCTGACTCGTAGGTAGGTTTACCATTGTGTTTTCCTGCTTCCCGCCCTCCATGTTTTCATACCTTTTGGTACAGGAAAATACAATGGTAAACCTACGAGTCAGCCGCTAAAATCGTGTTTTCCACCAAGATAGGACTTGGCAGACCGATCGCATTTTAATATGCGAATCAAGATTTAACTAATCCTAGAATTTCATCAGTGAACTCGATGAACTGATTGTCTGTGCAGCCGGCTCCCGGTCTTAGTACACAAGAGTACTCTGGTTGATGTTTTAGTAGATATATTGTTACAATGACTCTTTTTATATTCAATCGTACTACAATCTAGAACTTTTTGTTTTGGTAGATTTATCGAAAATAGCGTAGTATAAGTGTATGGCAGCGATTATTGTTAAAAAAAAGTGGTACGAATAGAATATAAAATAGTCCACTGGGACTTATATGTCCCAACCGTAATTTGCTTTCAGATTGGAATAGAAGAGTGTTCTGGTTTAGGTAGATCCATTGTGACAACGACTATTTTTATATTCAATCGTAGAACAATATGCAATTTTTTATGGTAGGTTTATCTTGAAAATAGCGTAGTATAAGTGTATGGCAGAGATTATATTTCAAAAAGTAGTACGTATAGAATAAAAAATAGTCCTCTAGGATTTATATGTCACATCTGTAATTTGCTTTCAGGTGAAATAGAGGAGTGTTCTGGTTGATGTTTAGGTAGATCCATTGTGACAACGATTATTTTTATATTCAATCGTACTACGAAATGCAATTTTTATGACAGGTTTATCTTGAAAATAGCATAGTATAAGTGTATGGCCGAGATTATATTTCAAACAGTGGTACGTATAGAATAAAAAATAGTCCACTGGGACTTATATGTACCAACTGTATTTTTCTTTCAGGTGGAATAGAAGAGTGCTCTGGTTGATGTTTAGGTAGATCCATTGTGACAACGACTATTTTTATATTCAATCGTACTACAGTATGCAATTTTTCTGCTAGCTTTATCTTGAAAATTGCTTAGTATCGCTTAGTGTATGGCAAAGAATATTTTTCAAAAAGCTATGCGAATAGAATAATAGACCACTATAGACTGTAAAAATAGTCCACTGTCATCTTGCATGTCCGAACCCGTAATAGAAGTATTAACCACATGTGCTTATGTAATTAGGGCCATTATGAGTTGATTCCTGGTATAAAACACATGTGTTTATGTATGGTTTAAACGTGTTTTGATGCTTTAAGCTATTTCATTTCATATCCTCAGCTGTGTTGGTGAGAAATATTAGATTGAATCTTGAATAAAGAAGTGTTTGCTGAGTTCATTTGTTGTTGAAACGAATCAGGGATCTGTTTAGGATGAAATTGGGTCCTTTAAAGGATTTTTCACAATTTTTTTAATCCTAAAACATAACCCTTCACAAAATCCTTTTTCTTAAAAATAAACATTTCGCAAATTATTTTATTTTAAAGTAAAATGTAACCTGTTACAAAACAGCTGAAGTTGCCAAAGAACCTATTATCTATCTTTTAGATATAGATAAACGATTTTGTTAAAAATTTATAAACGAGATTGTGAATATAACGATAATATCAAATTCTCAAAATTATGACTAAATTCTGCACGAATATAAAAAATTGTTCACAATTTCACAAAAACAGAACCCTGCGAGAAATATCTGGGCAGACCCGTGCTAATGTGGTTATCTATGTTGTTATCTTTATTTGATATGAAACTATTAATTGAGTAAAGCGTATTTTTTTTATAAAAAATATGCTACACTCTTTATTTTTTATTACAATTTCTACTTTTTAATGTTTAAAATGTTGCAGTTTCACAATTAGTTGGCCTTTTTTACGCTTGCGCGGTTTGGAGTATCATTAAATCCATTGTTGTTGGAATTCGTATAGAATTATAACCACAAACAATCTTTGGCGATTTATCACTTGCTGGGGTCTAACGAAAAAAATGTCTTAAAATTTATGTATTAATTTAAAATTAAGTTCTAAAAATATCAAAGAAATTTAATATAATCGGAAACACACACTCTTGCATATTAGAAAGGGAGTGAAAAATCAATTACAAAATTCGAATTTTACAAACAAAAACCAAGTTGGGTTAATTAAAGTATATTTCTAATCATAATCAAAAATAAAATATGCCGATAATACAGATTTTTTGTTTATAATGTTGTTTGTTTATTTAATTAATTAATTAATTTAAATATGTGAGAAAAAATAAACGTTAACAATATCGTCAAAAATTTTGTGTAGCGCTTTTTTGTGAAATAATTCTTCTATCTTAATTATTTTTGATTTCCTTAATTAGTCTCAGTGAATTTTAAAAATGAATACAAAAGAAAATGAATAATGCTAGTGGCTTTGGTCTAAAATTAATTCTCAGAAACTTGAAGCCTACCCTTTTTAGCACGTTAGAAAAACAATAATGTTAGGAAAAATGCAACTCTCCTTAATTATGTTAAATTACTTGGTTTAAAAATATTATAAAAGTGAATAATTATTATAAAAAAAATCCATTTTTGTATAATTTGATATGTTTAGCATGACCACCGTATATTAAATATGTGACGTAGATAAACACATTTATTTTGCAAAATTTAATAAGCTAAAAAGGGGAAGATTAAAATAACAAAAATTATGATTTAAATATATATTATGGTCTATCAGCGTGATATTAAAATTTTTCTACCCCTTTCATACGGAAGAGAAAATAGACACGAATAAATAAATGTTTTAATGACCGCATTTTCCTAATTCAGTTAATTTAATATACAGCAGTTTTGCACATTATATATATATATATATATATATATATATATATATTTAAGTTTCTTCAAAAAAGGAGTTTCTGTTTTCGGCAATTAGGCCTGTTACTATGTATATATGCATGTATGTATCAATGTATATATGTTCGCAATTTTGTAAAAAATTACTGAACGGCTTTGATTTCAATTTTTTATACAACAATTCTTGTACGCAAGGAAATGTTTTAAAATAAAAGTAGTTAACGTATCGTGTACAGTTTTTGTTTTACATGAACGCACAATGCTTTTAAAATACGATTGTGTATCGCGTACCAAACATCCACTAGAGTGCCTTTATAAATAAGAGAGTGCCGACATACGAGCAATAAAATTTGACTGGTTGTGAGGATATTGGACAAAAACGTGGCGAGACTGCATTATCGCCAATCTAATGTTATTTGACTTATTTCTTCGTTACTAATCGAACTAGTTTACGCGAGTACTGCCCAATTTTGGATTGTGGGTTAACGTACTTTGAACAGAAAATTCCAGTTTCAACAAGCACCCTGAGCGTATGTTAGAGATCTGCACGGGCACAGGGCTTCCCCCAGGGGCTGCACTAAAACTCTAAAGCATTTGCTGGGTTTCCCTGGGTGGCCATCCCGGGCACAGGGCTAGCACGAAGCTCGTACTCGGCGCATCCAAGTGAAGGAGATTTTCAAACGGGTCGGACCGGCATTTTTTAACAAGCCGGCAAAAAGAAAAAAAAATGGGACGGTTAGGCCAATAAATAATAAATGGTCCGGTCAAGCCGATAAAAAAATAAATGGGCTAGCTAAATTGATGAAAAGATTAAGTGAGCCGGCCTGGCCGATGTAACAAATTTAAAAAAGATTAAACTAAGCAGATAAAATATGAATAACTTTCAATGGACAGGACTGGGGCAGAAATAAGTATAAATGTGCTATACGAGCCGATGGTAGTTTAGCAACATCAATACAGAATATATCATGTCCAGCGTAGAGATCGATATCGGATATATATATCGTATCTGAGCCAGGGCTTAATTTTTCCAGCAAACTCGGTCGGATCGGAATCAGGCATACATTTTTTCCTACATGCTCGGGCCAGAAATGGACTTAATTGTTCCCAGTAACAATGTTGATTAAATTGAATTTGAATAACAATAAATGTCTGTCACAAAGAACATTTTGTTTTGTTAAATAAGCCTCGCTTAAATATGCCAACTTGCGTGCAATAAGTACAAATAAAACGTTAATAACATGAGTGTTTTTGCACAATTGCAAGCAAATCTTGGTTTAAACAATTCGGAAATTATACGTCAAACGTGGAAACGAAGTGCGTTCGTACTATAACTAGTTTTATATATATTCAAATCTTGGTGCAATAGCTGTTGCACTCTTACGCAAAAATGCATGAATACAAAATTTATTACGATTATATATATTAAATTCAGTAATACGGAAATAATAGGACCCCATTTTAAATAAGACGTAATCGCATGGCAACCTAGAATCATTACTTATCATGGCATATCATTGAATTAATTACGTATGATAAGATTTAATGTAATGAAGAAAACTTTCATTAATATCTTTTTAAGTTTTGATTCCATTTTCATAAAATTTGAAATAACTCGACAAAATTCTGCAACAATTATGTATATTAAATTTCAAATAATTCGATTGGTTAGTTTTTGTGCTCTTACCTGCGGACACATGGACAGACAGACGGACAAACCAGACACCGACTATAGGTGCTACGTATTTATATAATTACCAACGCGAAAAGTGTTTATAATTCTAAACCACTCTACCGTGTAATTAAAATCTGGCAACAGGGCAGTTTTTTTAATATGTGAAAAAAATAAAAGTTCAACATCATAGTCGTAAATGCTGTACAATGCACATCATGAAATATTTCCATATCTTAAAAAAAATTTCCTTCGTTAATAATGCTATGTTTATTCGAAGAATACCAAACAAAATTAATACATATGGCGGCTTTAACTTAAAATTGGTTCACTAAGAGCAGTGAAATTTAAAACCTAGTTTTTTATGACATCAGAAAAATAATGAGGGCAGCACAAATGGAAACTCGTCTTAATTATGTTATTTTACTTGGGTTAAAAATGTTATAAAACTGAGTAAGTGGTAAAAGAAAAAGAAAATTTATATTTTTGTGTAATGTAACACGTGTAACATAACCACCTCGTTTTAAAATATAAAAAATACTAAAATCACTGTAAAATCACTGTAAAATGTTGCAAAATGAATTGGAAAAATACTAAAAAAAATTACTCTAAAATATTTTTGTATTTATTTGATAAAATGTAAACGTACTAAATATGAGAATATCCATATGTGGAAAAATGCATTATTATATGTTTTGTCTAAATTTATATAAATTAAGCTTTACACTCCACTTTACAATATTTTCCTGGTTTCTTCGAACGTCTGAAATATAAACTCAATAAATTCAATATCTCCCTAGTCGTAAAACCTTCTATGAAATTAAGTAATATAGTACGCAAGAAAATAGATCCAGTTGAGTCAAACCAGTTATCAGGAGTATACGAAATACTTTTCACCAAAGGAGATGGAACAAAGCAGTTTTATATAGGTATGACAATTAGAAAACTTAAAACTAGAATTAAAGAACATATAGCAGACATCAAATACAATAGAAGAACCACAGCTTTGGCTAGATTATGCAGCGAAGAACCTTTGCAGATCGAATTTAAAAATAGCAAGTTAATTTATACATCAAGATTTTATTTACCATACATAATCCGAGAATCAATAGAGATATTTTTACGCAACAAGAATATTTGCAATGATTCAGTGTCCCTTGAATTACCTAAAATTTGGAAAGAGATGCTATGTAATTTTAGTAACAATAGTAAAAATTACTCCACGCTCGCAAATAGCCAAGATAATTTTATTTTTATTTTATATTTTGCAATGCTTTTCATTATGCATGTTGTCTCGTGACATTGTTTACCATGTTATTGTTTTTGAAAATTAATCCACGCTCGCAAATAGCTAATTTAATTTTAATTTAATTTTATGTTTACAATGTTTTTCATTATGCATCATGTCTCGTGACATTGTTTACTATGTTTATTGTTTTTAAATTATGTGAAAATATTTTCTATCGTGAATGATTTTGAAAATGTCGCCGTTTGTGCGACGAAACGATCGTCAATCTTAATAAAGATATTCTATCACCTTTTATAGCATTATTTAACCTAATAGATTAAGCTTTCAAATTGTATATTATGTACTATAATTAGTATTTTTATGATAAATTAAAAATATATATTTATGTCTTTACAGAGACTAATAACATTATAAATATTATTAATAATAAATTATGAATACTCGTATTTAAGGCTAAAAAACAATTTATTTCAAAATCATCTTAAAAAGGACTTTACATAAATAACTGTCTTCTAAATGGCAAATAGAAATATGTACCCATTTGCGCCTAGTGCCCTATATTTTGTACGTTACAAAAATACGTTTTCAAAGAAGTCTACGGGCTAACATTATGACTTATTTATTTCATTATTGGTACAAAAAATACAAATAAATTCACTTTTTACATTTCGCTATCTTGAAAAATGAAGAATCGACAAACACCGAAGAAAGGTCTTCATTTGAGCAAATAACTATCAATCTTATGCTTTCATCTCTCGGTAATAGATAAAGACATTTATAGACAATTACGTCATATAATTTTCATGTTGTAAAGAAGAAGAAAATTATAAAAATTTATTAAAATTCGAAACGTCCCAAAAATGGGACGCTAGGCATAAATGGGTTAGATGTTTTAGCATCTTCTGTATGGTTTCTTCCACAGTCAAAAGTTGCTGAACAATTTTCAGATATAGCAGAAACGTTTCCGAAAATTAAATGTAACATCGAAGCCATCCATGAAACTTGAAACCTTTTCCCTATCACCAGAAATATCATTTAGAGAAGAACACACGAACATCGTTGTAATAAACTCCTAACGGCCCATCATGAAATTAGCAAAAATGCAACTATAGTGCAGGAAATGGTGAATAACAGAGTTTATTGAGATTTGGGGTGTGAGGGTGGATTGGCTTAGTTAATCTGCGACTTAAATTAAGGTAACAAAACTTTGTCCAGTTCAATGTTTAAATCTTTTTGCCACTTAAAGGGCTCTTTATACACACGAAAATCAGATTTTATTAGTTAGAAATCGATAGCGAAAGTTAAAGGTCAATTATTGAGCTGTAAAAACGGATAAACAGAATCGAAACCTTTATGTGCTTTTTTTAGGTGGATTTCATAAGAAATACTACCTATAGCAGTCGTTACCATGGTACGACTTTTGAAAAATTCCTTTATAACTTTTCATTATATGTCCCCAGGAACCCCAAGCCACACCACCTAAAAAGTATATATATATAGGGGAGACCAGGGTACAGTGGACCTAAGTACACAGTGGACCACCCCTTATATTTTACTTATTTTTAAATTTTTAAAGCTTTTCGCTTAGGCTAATTGATAACAGCACTGGACTGATTACTTATAGCCTTCAGAACACATCGTTGCTTCAAAATGAACCCTTTTATCCTGACTGGTTGTTTTGAGCTTCTAAAAGTAAAATTTTTCATCATCATACTTTTCTTTATTGAGTAATTAAAGGTTATGGATAAATAAGATAAAACAACTTTTTTGAAAAGGTAAAACACTGGTTTTTATTAAATTTAAAAGCTTATATGCTTAAAAGAAAACTTTAAATAATATTTTTACGAGTATGTATTGAACTTTAACATGGGGCACAGTGGACCGCCCACTGCTGGGGTACAGTGGTCCACCATGAATACTGCTCCTGTAATGAAGAATTTTCAAAATATTTAATAATTACTTATTCTCTATAAAGAAATATTGTTTTAAAATAGTTATTTAACTATAAAATAAAGTAAACAAAGAAAAATGATTATTTATTTAACCCTACAATGCATAGATTAGCCATTTGGCACACTTTAAATTTCATGTTATTATGTTGTTCAGATTATAATGTAGCCATCTGACACTTTAGTTTTCTCCTATTTTATGAATAACAGTTCACATGTGAAAGTAAGTTTTCTTGTTCAATATAGTATTTTTGGGGGGGCGTTGGGGGGGGGGAGGAGAGAAATGAAAATCATGCATTGTAGAGTTAACATATTAAGAAATATTTTGTTTTGTATTTACTGCCTTTGAAAAATATAACTGCAGCCTAATAAGTAATAGATGACCTCACTGGATTGGTTATTTATAACTTCAGAGCACGTGGTTCAGGATTAGTTTAATATGGAGCTCATAATAAACTATTTTATCCTGACTATTTTGAGCTTCTAATAAATTTTTCATCATCATATTTGTCTTAATGTTTGCTGATTTTTTTGTAATTAATAACTTGTTTGCCATCACTCCTGTATCTTATATTGTTATTTTCAAAATATAATAAATTTTTTGATAATTCTTTAGTTTTATATGTTTTTCGTTTCAAAATGCTACTTGCAAATTTGTATTATTATATTATTTTGGAGGTAAAGGGGAAATAAAAAAGAATTAGATTAATTATAAATAGATTTATATTGTATTTTAGACTAGCTAATAGTGGACCACTGTGCCACAGTGGGGGGACCAGTGTACCCCGCTTCCGGGGTACACTGGTCCACTTTGCGAGTGTATGTAAAAAAAAAAAAAAAAAAAAAATAATGTATTGGGAATTATGGTCTGTGAAAATTATGAGGCATGTAGAAAGGTTTAAAGAATATTCAAAAATATTTTCAGGTAGATTGGTCTCTCCGTTAAAGAGAAAAAAAATGTTAACTGCAGAAGTGGACCACTGTACCCTGGTCTCCCCTATATATATATATATATATATACATATATATATATTTATACTATATATATGTATGTGTATGTAATAAATTTTGGCTGCACAATAACAGTCGCAATTATGCGCGAATCGTCTTCAAACTCACCAAAAACATTGAAATGGTTAATATCTCGCCGAGGATTGCAAATGGGCAAAATCGGCCCAAGGGGGTGGAAATGAGGAGGCTTAAAACTTTTGGATACCGCCTTAACATGATTCGATAAAACTAGCTCTTACAGAAAAATGACAGGAAAATTTAAACACTTTTCGTTGAAGCAGTTGCCAACAATTAAAGAAACACAATAAAAGTCTTACCACAATAATACTTTTCTATTGCAAGATTACCTCTTGAAAAATTAAAATTAAATGTTAAGCAATAAACGGATAAATTATAAAGTGGTTATATTTATTTTTTGCATACAAAGACTAAACGGACATGGACCTCTGTTAAAAGTTAAATCCGAGGTACTATCTACATGTATAAGTTTAAACCGGAATATGAACCTGACAAGTCTTGATTTGTACTCAGCGTCCTAAACATTACACAAACAGGTGTATACCGTCATTTTCTAAAACAGCAGAGTGACATTGCTCAGAATTATTCGTTTGGATTGAGTATTGTGTACTCACATAGGATGGCGAAAAGTGGAACCATTGTTGGAGTTTCACCATTATCAGGAGTTGTAAAAAAACACGTAAGTCAAGTTTTGTTTTCTCCATCAAATGGTTCAACATTGGACGGCAATTTTTAACACTTTACCTTTTATGGTTTTCCATGCTATAGTTTTAACATGTTATCGAATTAATTTACTTCTATGCAGCTGATTGTAGTCAATATTGTGAGTTACATTTATCATAAGCTACCCAGAAAAGAGGAAATTGCTGTCCAGCAGCAAGATAGGTGCTGGCTGATGGTCTACCACTGCATGACCACTGCTTGACAGCTTCAGTCAACTTTGCTGTTGGAAATCATCAGATAAGAATCTGGTGGGTATCCATTTTATCTCATGCGCTGGCCCATCACTACATGGAAGTGCACGAACTTTTGCAGTATTATTGCTGGGAACATCGAAGACATTGAGTATTTGAACACAAATCTGAAATGAATATCTTAATACAATTTAAGCTTGAAGCTAATTTTTTTTTAAACTGTAAAAAATATAGCGCTACTGCCACCAACAAAATAAATAAGTAAATGAATAAATAAATAAATTCTTTATTTCAACGCAATTTTTTTTCTCCTTAAATCTGGTTTTACTAGGTTACAAAGGATTTCGGTTTTCATAATTTACGCAGTTCAGAATCAATAATAAAAAAAAGCGTATAAAATACATAGGATTTCTATACAATAGAATAATTTTTATACCAGTTTAATGATTGGGAACGTAAATCACAAAAGAAACAAACTTGAAATAGTGTAATGAGAGCTTGAAAACTACGAGCAATCGTAGCGTACGCTGAAAGCACTTGTTCATGTCCGATCACGAAAACCAAGCAGCATCGAGCGCGGTCAGTACTTTGGAGGGTGACCACATGCAGTTCAAATATTTCTATAGACGTTTCTATAGCTCTTGGTGAAACTAGCTTATGGAAAAAAGATCCATAATTATATAATACATTGTTTTTTTATTGAATTCTATAAGAAATTTTTGTAAGGGAAAGTGCAGGGCCAGCAAAGGAATAGCAGTGGGATAGGCGCTAGCACTGCAGGAAAAGTGCCGGATTGAAGTAATGTGATGGCATACCAATGCTGGCCTGCTGTTGGCCATCACTGATGGGCCAGCTGCATTCGGCTTGGACACATTTCGACAGGTTTAAGTAATGGCACCCTTGCACTTTACCTCTGATAGCACTGCTGGCTGCCATCTTTTTTCCAACTGATGGACCACTGTTTCTTTCTTTGCTGGGTAGAGTACTAAGTTTCTTTCCGTCAAAAATTTGCAATTTTTTTTTATCATTAACTAATCTTAAGCATCCTAAAAGACCCAATTTCTTCAAATGACATATCAGAACCTTAAAGTATTAAATTTTAATGCAAGAATCTTATCTCGAAGTATAAATATTGATATAAAATTCTCTCAAAATTCTTTGTAATTTGCCGCTGAACGACGAAGTTTGTACGCTTTAAAAGAATAATTGATTTTTTAAAACTATATTATTAAGCTGCTTTCTAAGACTAATTGATTTATTATAAAATGAAAGTTATTTAACTATTGAAAATGGCTTTTCAATGTATTTTGATTGGATTGCTAAAATCTTCTTAACAAGATTTCCTACTTTTATTTAAAAGAAAGAAAAGGTTTTTGAATCATGAATTTTATATTAAGAAAAAGAGGTGGGTGTATCTGAAAATAAAATTGAAATTTTTTACGAATTAATTGAGGAGTTCTGTTAAAAGTAAATCTCGTGTCTCTGTTGTATTTTAAACAAAGAAATAGTAGAGTTTGTAGTAAAAAACGACATACTATTTTGAAGAATATTTGTCAAAAATTTTCAGAAAATGTACAATACAAATTACGCATATTTTCATTTAACAGTTTCTCTTATATTTTTTTTTTCATTTTTCATTTAAATTCAGGGAAATCGTCGAAAATATTCGCAAAAACTTAATGTAGCAACAAAAATTGCTAAATGAGTTTTATAGGCCAATGTTTCTAAGTTTAACAAGTTAGAAATTGCTCGTCAAACGTGGCAAATGAGGTGTGTTCGCACTATAACTAGTTTTATAAATATTTTTTGCACCGCATATTGTATTGAATGTATGTTTTAGTGCACTTCAATAAGTGCATATGCATTTCATTCTGTTCGAAAGGCTTTAACATCATTAAAATGCATTTGAAATAATTTTTTTCTCTATTGGCCGTCATGTAGCGGAAAACTTTTGACTGTCCCTGTAATTAAACTATAAATCCGATTGTCATAAAATTTCAAATGACTCGACAAAATTTTGCACCAATTACATATCTAAAATTTCAGACCATTCGGTTGGGTAGTTTTTGCTCTGTTATATGCGGACAGATGGAGAGACGGACTGAACGACGACTATAGGTTCTACGTATTTATGTAATTACGAACGCACCTAAAGATGGGAATAAGGGAATTAAAAATAATTTCCAAATTAAATTACATTTATATCGAAGAAAATTAACTATTATAACAAAGATACAGAATATGATTTTTTGAGATAGAAGTAGAGCTCAAAGTAGAGCTTGTAGATAAATAGAAGTAGAGCTTGTCATGCAATTCATAAAAAATAAATTGTGTACACTGAAGAAAAAAAACGACATTTTTACAGTACAAAGTACTGTTCATCTCGCGCTCAAACTCGATCACAGTCGAATGTACTGAATCTTTCTTTGGTTTCTTGACTATATAAACATGAAAAATACAGTAGTTCCGTAAAATTAACAGCACAATGTACTTTCAATTCGGACGCTAGCAGTTTGTGCTGGCAAATCTACAATGGTTTTTTTACAGTGCAGAAAATCATAAAATTGTCTGTCCTTCTCATTTTTCACAGCGCAAAACTTTAAAATCTCTAGAGGCTAGTTCCATGGGTTTCTATAGTGTAAGCACATAGCTGATAACCACTATGCTTCTTAGCCACCGTTATTTTCGAAAACTTTGCTTGGCCTTATTCAATTAATGAGATTTCTCCCTTAAAATAAGTCACATTTTTCCATTTTAAAATACTGGTAGCCAAAAATCGTAGCATGTAACTTACACTACAAGTACTAGTGGAAAATAGACCAGGGATGGCTAACCTTTCTCTGTATGCGTGCCAAAAAATTTTAAATTATTATGTACCAACATTCTAACGTGCCAGAAACATTTTAACCAATAATTAAAGCCATATAGCATCTAACTCCGTATTAATAATCTATAAATAAGTTTTCTTATATTGTATACTTCTGAATCAGATCATTTTTAGTTCTTCAGGTAGAAGCAAGTTTAATACTTACATAATTATTTACAATAACAGTTAAAGTTCAATTTTCAAAATTAAAACCTAAAAATATTAAAACCTAAAGTAACTTAAAGCCCTAAGCCTAAATAAAATGAAACCTAATCTGAAGTAGAAGCGTGTCAATTAGGTATATTAATCTATGAAAACTCTCTCTTAAAATTCAATTTTTAAAAATAAAACCTTTGAAAATTGATAGAGAAGTAAAAAAATTTAGAAAACACCATATGTTGAATGGTTTACAAGAAAATGATGCTACAAGGCGCTTTCATTGAAATTCATAATATCTCAATTCATTCAACAGTAACGGATTATTTTAAACTATATAGCTGTTACACAAAACTATACTTTTTGTAAAATATATATATATATATATATATATGCATAAAGTGGATTGTTCTCCATGAACTGAATATGATCTAAAAGTTTTTTCGTTTTTGGAAAATTTTCTTACGTGCCAAGTTCGGCACGCGTGCCATAGGTTCGCCATCCCTGGCCTAGACGAATTAAAAATAATTCTTATCATTACATAAAAATAAAATATTAATATTAATAAGAATTCCACTTTCTATAAATCGTTGTACTAACTTTCGCGTTTAAAACTAGGAACACACGTTTAAAACTATTGTAATATGTTATCGTTATTCTCTAAAAGAATGGCAAATAGATGCTCTAAAAAATTGTTCAAATAAAAAGAAGCAAAAGCTGAAATAAGGTGCTTTCCCCATCCCCCCCCCAAAAAAAAAACAAAAAAAAAAAACAACTCTAATATTCCGAAATAAGTAACACATGGTTTCGAATTCAGCTTGTATAAGATTAAATAAGTAAACAATTTTGAAGGACGAAATACAGTAGAGTCCCGCTTAACAGAGTTTCCGCATTAACAGAGTTATTTTCGTCTGATGAACTAATGGCTTCCATTATTATGAAACAGCCATTATAAATGAAGTGTTAGGTGAAGATAAAATAGCAGTCGTAAAAAGTTAGATCTCTGATTTTCTGGTCAGAATGAGAAAAAAAAATGGCCATAATTTTTTAATGGCTGTTTCATAATAATGGAAGCCATTAGTCCATCAGAAGAAAATGATCTATTCCAAAGGTATAAGTTCGATGGAAAGAAACTATTTAATCTTTGAGCTGAAAGAAGAGGTTACACCTGCAATTTTCATGACACTAATAGAATCACATAGCTGCCAATTTGTACGGTTTTGTTAGCTCTAAAATTTGTTAGCAAATTTTTGCTACATTTAATTGCTGACAATTGTCAGATTTCGGCGATTGAATTAGCCAAAATTTACTGGTAAGTTGTAGCAGTAAGGAAAAATCTTAGAAATTGATAGCTATGCTGTAGCTTAATACTGCAGGGGGAAAAAACTGCAACAAAATTGACATTCAAGAAACAAAAAACTACCAAGGATTTTTCAAATAAACAATTTCAATCCTCGTTTTGCGTAAAAGTAACGGAAATGTACAGTCGTGGAAAAAAAAAAAGTAAACACCCCCTACTAACTTCTCAACAAATTATCGTAGAAGAAAGTTACTGGTACCGAACGGTTGGAAATAAAGTCTACTTTTAAATGATGTATATAAAATTTGCTTAGTGGGCCATCTACATATTAAAACGAACCATAACATTGCTTTTTTTCAATAGCGGTACACAATTGTGACAGTATAAATGAACTCTACGCCCTTCAATTAGCCTAAAAACAAGTTTTTATGCAATTCGTACCATAAGTTTCCGAGAAATTTATTATTTTAAAGCGAGCGTATTTTAAGGGCTGTATCCAAATTGAAGTTCCGTACTCGATTGTTAACCGAGAGAGCCCCCTTCTTGATCAAGGCACCTTAAGCGCCACTCAAAGAGTCAATGAAGCCTGTCAGATTACAGGACAGCAGAATAAATTTCAAAAATCTACTCACTTATATCATAGATGGCCCTTTAAACCATGGTTTTATCGTTTTTTAAGCATAATTTGAAAACTACTTGGAAGAAAAATGTGAAATTTTGGATTTCCATAAAACAGGACTTAATAAATCTATATCCATCAAAAAAATTGTAGTTTGTAATTCATAATTTTTTCGAATATTAATTTCATAATTCATAATTCATATCATAAAATTATAAAAATTGCAAATTCAACGTATTTATGTTTGGGTGTATAAGTATTATTGCTACACAAAAAATTAGCATAATAAGTGCATAATTTCAGGAGATATAAATAAAAATATGAAAATATAATTTAACATTAGAAGCACTCAATTTTGAATGTTCATAATTTAAAAACTTATCATTCAAATGACTTGAAATTTGGAGTCTAGGCATAGTTTGAACCGAAGATTTGAAATATCTCGTTAAAATTGGGTATTGCCATCGAAAAAAATGAAGTTTGGATTCGTTTTAATGTGTAGGCCCCCTAAGAAAATTTCATATACATAATTTAAAAGTAGACTTTATTTACAATCGTTCGGTACCAGTAACTCTCGTCTACGATAATTTGTTGAGGAGTTAGTAGGGGTGTTTACTTTTTTTTTTCCACGACTGTACATCAAAGAAATGTTGCTAGTACCATAAAAAGGAATGAATTAAGTGAAAAATTATATTTCATCTCCTTAGTTGGTGCCGATTTGTGTGAATCCGGTTTATCCGAATTTTTGGCTTATCCGAGGTCAACTTGTGCTTATTAAACTCGGATAATATATATTATCAAATATATATTTTTGGTTTCAGAAAGAAACCGTTTTAAGAGAGAAAAATCAGTTTTCACATTTTGTTATAAAATAACATCAAAAGATATATTCAGATTTTTCAGTACGGAAATGTATTACCAAAATCAGCAGAATAAAGAGGCTTAGTTTTGTTAATCTTTCAAAGAGTCCCTACCATAAGAAAAAGGCTAAACCTTTAAACGCAAACGATTCCAAGGACTAATCTGGAGGATTGAGAACAAATGGATAAAAATGATTCTTATAGATTCACCTTTTCAGCAAGTTTGAAAACAATGAATCATACATTTGTACATTTCAGTAATTCATATTTCACAAACAACTCATTCAAAATTAATGAAGATTTCCATCTCCAAATTTTTGTATATGCTGAATTAAAAAAAATATTTTTTTGTCAGTAAAGTTTTAAACGATAGGTTTAGTATGTAAGTGTATATTCGAGGTCGAGGCTTTTGTGCAAACTATGGCAACTATCATTACAGAACTTGACGATACTCGCGCGTACATAAGTTCACTCGGGATCGCAAGTTCGTGTGAAGTACAAACTTTTAAACATTGGCGTGATGACAATGCATTGCTTCATTTTACCGCCACGCCTGGTTTGCTCTAAAATCCTTCCAACCAAACGAACCCCTATGGCGCAATTTTCTTATAAAAATACTCCTAAACTAAAAGTTTTACTAGTTTTATTATTAAAACTGATGAAATTTAATAAAGCGTTTCACAAAGGCCACCAAATACTTTTGTCAATAGCACGATGTTTGAGAGTGGAAATATCTATTTTTAGTTTTAAAAATAGTTCATTTCAGAAAAGAATGTCAAAAGATATACTCAGACATTTCAGTGCTGAAAAATATTACCAAAACTAGCAGACTAAAGAAGCTTAGTTTTATTAAACTTTCAAGGAGTCTTTTCGATAAAAGAAAGGATAAACCTTTAAACTATTGCAAACAATTCAAGGATCTAATCTGGGGAATTGGGGATAAGAGGATAAGAGAGATTTTTATAAAATACGACACTAGCAAGTAATAAAAAAAGAATCTAGTATTTCTGATCGTGATTTAAAAGCACGCAGGTACATTTTTAAAGTGCACATAGTTGTTAGTTATTAAAATAAAGGGATGTTTCCAGTCACAGACATGAAATAGTTTTAAACGATAACTTTCATAACAACTCTAACTAAAACTAATTGCTTTTCAAATAAAAGTTTGCATATTTTAAGACTAAAATTAAATAGTTCTTTGTATAAAGGATTTATTGTTTTCATTTTTCCAAAATTCAAGGGATGAATTTAGGAGTAAGAATACAAAACGCAGAAAGTCCAGAAGAGGAAATTTTTCTAGAGAACGAAAAAAAAAGAAAACCCCCTACTTCTGGTACTTAGGGGAAAGTAGCGGAATGGCGCTCACTTAAGGGAAAACATGAACAGCTAGTCAAATTTAGACAAAAAAATCAATATTTTATTAACGAAGTATAACTCCAAAGCATGAGGATCAGTTAGCAATCAACTAATTTTCATAAAAGTTTTAGGATTTTTTTTTTTTTTTTTATCGTTTTATTCAAATGACCATCGATTGAGCGGTAATGCCCGACATGGTAGTCTAATTGCGCTCAGAGTTTGAGTACAACATTTAAGTAAGACAAAAGTCATATATGTAGTTGTGTGAGCTGTTCACACCACTGCAGACTTTTTGCTACCACTTTACACATATTGTGTTAGACATATAGTAGGCTACTTTTTTTATATTTAGGTTTTTTGACTATCACCACTTTTTTTTAAATCATAAAATTCTCCTTGTTTAATGACATATTAATAAAGACAAAAACAGGGAAATTTTACCATTTTAAAAAAGTGGTGTCAATCAACAAATTTGAATTTTAAAAAAGTTCCCCACTGGCAACACTTCTTCTGGAATTCCACGCGAGCGCCATTAGCCGTCATCGCCATGTTGGGTTTTATTGCATTATAATTGGCGTAACAACGCACTACAAAAATAAATAAAAGCATGAAAGTACAGCTAAATGTATATGTTTTGTAGACATAATAAGTAAATTAATATTTGAAAATAAGAGTGTACACTTACCCCCAAGTTAGATGGTGTAGAATTTTATAATAAAACAACTGCAAACTAATAACGTGAGGACACAAAAATACTTTCATTTTGACGGGCACTAAATTCTTACTGAGAACTTAGGATGAAGTTCGCTAGGTGCCGGTACCGATCGTACGTTTTAAATTCTATTCTGTTTATGGATATATAGTGAGCGGAATTACCCTTCTGAGCGTCATTACCGTACTTTCCCCTACAGCGTTTTCCATTTCACTCCTTTTGGGCTCTTGGTACTTACAACGTTTACAAGTTCACTCCTTTTGGGCTCCTAGTTCAACACTTTAAAATGTAGGTATCTAGCCTTTCGTTTAGTGTTTAACCCGGGAGAACTCGCTAGTGAGAATGCCCAATTGCTTTTCTTTTACTTTACATTCATATAATATCAACTTTTTTTGGTTGGATTAGTACTTTTATTCACAAAATAGGTAAAATAATTGAAAAACATTTTGAAATTTTAATTAAAATGAAAAATGATTTAAATAAGAGTCTTTAAAAAGTACGACTATGAGAGAAAATCTCATGCAGCGAGTTCTCCCGAGTTAAGAGGCTACTTCAGTCAAATAGAAAGACGCATTCGCTAATGCTAATCCTATGGAAGAAATTTATAAAGATATCTCGGTCGCATTTCAATATTTTTAAATGATTTCTTTTGCATTGAATAGCTGAGATCGATCTGTACAAAGACCGTTGTTTACTTTTTCGATTTTGTTTACAGGTATTTCTTACGAGGATACTTTCATTTTCGGAACCGGTTTCGAAAATAAAAGCATCCTCATAAAAAATATCTGTAATCAAAATCGAAAAAGTAAAAAACGGCCTGCATACAGATCGATTTCAGCTATACAAGGCAAAAGGAATTATTTAAAAATATTGAAATGCGACCGAGATATCTTTATAAATTTCTTCCATAGGATCAGTATTAGCGAATGCGTCTTTCCATTTGACTGAAGTAGCCTCTTAAATATCTAATATTATCATTTGTAAACATTTCTTTTGTTTATTTACTTAATATTTTTCACCTTGCTTTAAAATATTCAATTGATGAAAACAATAACAAAATTATCAATTTGTGTAATGGCCACCAGTGGCCGAGCATCTTATCACTGGAACTTTCAGCGGTCTCTACTTCACTTCGTGCGGCGCATTCAGCGTTCTCCTCCACTTTACTTCGTGTGGCACTTTCAACCAGTGACTACATTTTTCTACTCTTTTTTAGGGTTCTGTACTTAAAAAGTAAAAACGGAACCATTATAAGATCACTTCTGTGTCTGTCTGTCACAGTTCTTTTACTCCTAAACTATGGAACGTGAAAAGTTCAAATTGGGGGAAGTAATAAAGACTATGGACCCACATATTTACAGATTATTAAACATTCATATTTGTATTTAGTAAAAATGTAGGGGGGCTAATTAAGTTACTTGGCAAAAAAAAAAGAAAAAAAATTCTTTGTAAATCATGTGGGGGTATCGGGTGAAACTTTTCGTAACGCTGAACTCAAAAATAGATTTCTTTCAATTTTAGGTATTATATTTTCAGAGATAGCGTCAAAAATGTAGCGCAAAAATACGTTCCCTCCTCCCCCCCCCCCCCCCCCAATATAATTCCGAATCTACTGACACTGACATTATGAAATAACTAGAGGTGGTAGACGTTAATTTAAACCTTGCAGGAAAATTATAGCGATTACCCCAGGCCACATTTGAAAAAAAATCGCATTTTTTGGTTGCACACACATTTCTATTTACGGGCATTCAGCAAAAGTTTTGAGTAGCGCTGGAGGTACCTATCATGACAGATGTATAAAAGCATTATTGATAATGATTTTCAAAAAAAATCGTCCGTAATTAGCCGAGATATTTCGATATGTATAAATTAGGGCCAAAAATGCTTTAAAAAAATAACCCTTTTACACATTTAATATTTTTTATTACATTAAAAACGAAACTATTTAAATTAACACGTAGTTTAACACTAAGCTCTGACCTTTGTTAAACACGCAAGCTCTGTTTTATTTCAATTCAACAATTCATTGAGCTACAAAAAAAATTATATTTAAACATAACAACAATGCCAAAAACCAACAAAAATCCACGTCTTCTCAGAAAGAAACTTCCTCTTCAGATGAGGCCAGGAGCCACCGGATATAACCCAGGTTCCTAAAATAGACATAGATCGATGCACCAATTATTTAGCTATTAAAAAATATGATTTTTACAGTTGTTGACGAAATTTTAATTTTTGCATTTTTGGCCAGGTTTTTGGGTCAAATACTCCACTGTGCGCCAGTACTATTTCCGTATTTTAACGAAAACAAATTTCTGTAAATTCCGGAAAATTTTAAGTTTTTTCACAATTTTTTTTTTTTTTTTTTTATATATTTTTGTATTTAATTTTTTTTTTTTCGAAGACAAAAAAAAAAACTATATAACTTTTCAAGAAACTTACATCTTTATGAATTTCAATTGTTACGAACACGTTTATCAAGGTCAGCGTATCTCTATTTAATTCAAATAACAGTAATGAAACAACACTCACCTAGGACTGGGTTCGAACTAGAGACCTGTCCTCTTCTAGATTAGCGCTCCTAACCACTAGGCCACGGGAATACGAGTTGCGTTTTCAAATATCGTTACTTACTTTAGATGCTTTTTATGAAGTAAGGACAAGATGTTAAATTAGGAACGTATTTTCGTTAAGATAACCTTTTTCAGTTGAGTGTACAATTCTGAATGTTTCCATAATTTTGAATTAAAAATACTATATAGTTTAAATGTACATGTATAGATGGCGCCATGACTTTTATCGGTTTTACTTGAAAACCCACATAAAACCAACAACATTGGGAAATCATTGGATATATTTTTAACATAGAGCCACATTTAGCCAATAATGAAGTTTCATTGAAAATAATATCACTGTAAGACAAGTGCATACAACAATTAATTAATTCGCTTTCCAAACATGTCAATTATTTCTGAAAATCATTTACGGAATTTGTACTTCTTTGAAAACAATACTGAAATATTCCGTAAAATTTATGGAAAACTTACTGTATTTATACGGAATTATAATCTCATAATGTCATTTACGGAAATTGTACTGTTTTCTTAGAAAAATGAAACTATTCCGTAAAATTTTACGGAAAAGTTTGTGTATATTGACGGATTTCTTTTACAGTGTACGGAACCCTCTGTGCTCGAGTAATACTCGCACTTGGCCGTTTATTTTAACTATTTATACTAGGGTTGGCACTTCAAGGGCTCTCGTGTTTATTAAGCTTGGCATTTATGACATTTTTTCTTAAAAAAAAAAAGATTCTCGATTTATTGGTACTTTGAGCCCATTCTTAGTCCTCAATTATTCGTCAAGATTTACTAGACTGAAATGCTATAAAGAATAATAAAAGTTAAAATTTAGTTTACAATCTTTTAACAAATAAGTTGAAACGCTACAGAAAATTGTATTAATTTTTAATTGCAAAAATTTAAATGATTTAGCATTCATAAAAATGGAAAAAAGTTAATCCAATTATTTTTCTCAAAAATATTCTTTAAAATTAACTCTAGAATATTTTTTTACCTTTGCATTAATTGAAATTATACAGGGTGATCAATTTAAAAAAGTACCTGTTAGTTTTTCTTATTACCCTTAAATCTGATGGATGTGGTAAATATTCTAACACTGAAGTACAATTTTTTTAACCTTGTTTAAGTATGGGAGACAATTTCCAACACGGTTGGACTGTTACAACTTTATCGGTGAGGTAAAACAGAAATGGAGACGCACAATGTTACTTAATCGTGTGATAATTTTATTTTTGAAGAACACAATTTAATTCAAATTTTTAACATTATCATTCCTTACAGCAAATGTTTAAAATGTTCGCCACCATTTTGAATGCAAACATGAACACGTCGAACCAAGGTTTTCACACACTTCGCAACATTGTTGGTGTTATTGACGAGATTTCTTCAGTTATGATTTGTTTGAATTCATCTATGTTTGCAGGACATTGATTTGTCAAACGTTGAAAGACGCACACGATTTACTTCAATCATTTGCGCAGAATCGGATTAAAAATTACTAATGATGTTCCCGCATTTTTATGTTTAAAAAACGAGCTTTCGCATTCAGAAAGTGAAAAAAACTATACCCGCGCATTAAATATAGACATGTTAAATAAGTAATGATGTTGAAAGTCTCGCTACATATATTATAGATGTGGATAATACAAAAAACAAATGGGCACTCTTTTAAATTGATCACCCTGCTCAACACATCACAAACTAAACCAATTCAGATTATTTAGAGTAAAATAAATGGATTCAGAAGAAGAAAACAAACATATGTACTCGCCACTAAATATAATAAATCCTACATAGTCAGTCATTACACAGAGTGTCTTTTTAAATATTTAAATATTTCTTTGTAACTTTCACTATATACACTAATAAGTTCATATTAATAATTTCGTAATATCGTCGATTGAGAAAAGCGAAACAGTGAAATCACAGTATATTTTCTCTCTGTATATATATATCTTTATGTATCTGTTCATCATTAATTTACATCTGAATGTATACATAACTTACATTACATCGGCCATAGACATTATTTTATACCTATATAGGTATGATTCAGGGAAACCCAGTGGCGTAGTGGTCAGAGCATCTGACTGCCGCGCTGCAGGTCCAGAGTACGACTCCCGAGTGGGCAAGGGTCACTCAGCCTGCCTTTCATCCCTTCGGGGTCGATAAAAAAGAGTACCAAGCTTGATTGGGAATTAAGCACCAAGGGTCTCTCGTTAGGCTTCTTACTTTTTATTGAATGTAATATTTTTACTGATTAATTCATTCAATTTTCTACTATAATAAAATATATAAGTTATGCTGCCCTCAATTCCTCTTATATTCAATTACTTCCTCATGAAATGCCTTTCTGTTAACACTTTATAGGTTTAATCGCATTAAAGTTGTTACTTTTACATTTTTGTCCTTTAAATTTCTTTCTGCATTTATTTATACGCTTCTTACTTTGTCTTGAATGTAATATTTTTAATGATTAATTCATTAAATTCTCTAATATTTATATTCCCTCACTTTTCAATTTTCACTGTTTATTAAATATGATTTATTAAATATAAATTGCTGTTTATTAAATATAAACTGCGATTAAACTGAAAGCATAAATTCACAGTGGCATTTACGCTAATATAGTAAAGGTATTCAAGTGAAAAAAGCCTCGAGGCGATCATAAGACAATAAAAAATAATTGACTTTAAACGGATAATGCATGTAGAAGTGAACAAAAAGTGCTTTATTAGCATATTTTATTAACTTTACCGAATGGTTAAGACTAATAAATACTTTTTAATGTTTAAATTAACTTTTCAAGTTTATCAAGTGAAATAGAATCTCGAGGCGGTAATAAGACAATAAAAAATAATTGACTTTTAAACGGATAATGCACATAGAAGTGAAAGAAATCAAAGATTGGATAAAGAGTGTTTTATTAGCATATTTTATTAACATTCCAGAATGGTTAAAACTAATAAATACTTTTTAATGTTAAAATAACTTTTCAAGTATTCAAGTGAAATAAAGCCTCGAGGCGGCCATGAGATAATAAAAAATAATTGAATTTAAACGGATAATGTACATAGAAAAGAAAGAAACCAAAAATTGGACAAGAAGAGTTTTATTAACATATTTTATTAACTGTCTAGAATGGTTAAAACTAATAAATACGTTTATGGTTTAAATTAATTTTTCAAGTATTCAAGTGAAATAAAGCCTCGAGGCGTTCATAAGACAAGAAAAAATAATTGACTTTAAACGGATAATGCACATAGAAGAGAAAGAAACCAAAGATTGGACAAGAAGTGTTTTATTAGCATATTTTATTAACTTTCCAGAATGGTTAAAACTAATAAATACTTTTTAATGTTTAAATTAACTTTTCAAGTATTCAAGTGGAATAAAGCCTCGACACGGCCATGAGATTATAAAAAAATAATTGACTTTAACGGATAATGTACTACATAGAAGAGAAAGAAACCAAAGATTGGACAAGAAGTGTTTTATTAGCATATTTTATTAACTTTCCAGAATGGTTAAAACTAATAAATACTTTTTAATGTTTAAATTAACTTTTCAAGTATTCAAGTGGAATAAAGCCTCGACGCGGCCATGAGATTATAAAAAAATAATTGACTTTAACGGATAATGTACTACATAGAAGAGAAAGAAACCAAAGATTGGACAAGAAGTGTTTTATTAGCATATTTTATTAACTTTCCAGAATGGTTAAAACTAATAAATACTTTTTAATGTTTAAATTAACTTTTCAAGTATTCAAGTGAAATAAAGCCTCGACGCGGCCATGAGATTATAAAAAAATAATCGACTTTAACGGATAATGTACTACATAGAAGAGAAAGAAACCAAAGATTGTACAAGAAGTGTTTTATTAGCATTAATTAACTGTCTAACATTAATTAACTTAGCTTTTATTAATTGTCTAGAATGGTTAAAACTAATATTTATTTTTACGGTTTAAATTAACTTTTAAAGTATTCAAGTGAAATAAAGCCTCGAAGCGGTCTTAAGACATAAAAAATAATGACTTTAAACGGATAATGCACATAGAATTGAAAGAAACCAAAGATTGGACAAAAAGTGTTTTATTAGCATATTTTATTAACTCTCCAGAATGGTTAAAACTAATAGATACTTTTAATGTTTAAATTAACTTTTCAAGTATTCAAGTGAAATAAAGCCTCGAGGCAATGTCATAAGACAATAAAAAATAAGTGACATTTAAACCGATAATGAACATAATAACGGATAATTCTAAATGCCGTGTAGTTTACCTCGATTGCATTTCTGTAAACTTTCAGTTGGCCGGTTAAACAAAATGGGGGTTCGCCCCTTCACTGCGGGTTTTTACTCCGATCAATGTGGCAAAGACGCGCAGAACAATGCTTTTAAAAAATTGAAATTTCTTACGAAATAAAAATTTTATAGAAACTAGGCTGATGATGATACTTAGTGGGGTTCTAATGTAACATTTTATTCAGCGGTAAAATAAATTTAGACCAATGAATGTTCAAAATCAAAATTTATGGTAAGTGTGTGCCTTTATCCGAACGTGCCCTATCTGTATTTAAGTCACAACTTTGCTCAAATGCAAAAGTAACAATGGATCAAATATCGGAGTATTTTGGAGCTATTTATTTTAGACAAAATCTATTTTGATAAATATTTAAATAATTAATTTTTAACTTAAAATTTGTGCCAAAGAAAAAAAAAAGAAATCAGGTCATTTTACAGAAACATATTTTATGTCAGCAATGAGCGTTTTTTCATATGAAAAAAACACCATAATTAACAAATTAAATTAAGAAAAGCAAATTACGTCTCAAAGCACAAGGTGCTTATTTTTTGTACCTGCTTAGCTAATCTCCATGGACTCATAATACTTGCCGAAAATCTTTGCATCAGCAAATAGCTTTTATTTTTCAGTAAACTTTAACCAAGTCATTTTTTTTTTCGTCTCCTTTGTTGTGTAGATTTTTTATAGGGGAAATATTAAACGGTATTGTTTTACGTTTTTTCATAAACTCACCTTAAAATCTTTTTATTTCGTTTATTATTTTTTACTATATATCAACAAACTTCATTAGTTTCCTACTAATTAATTACTAATTAATTGGACTAGTAGTTTATTAGAAAAAAAAAATTATAGGCTTAAAAGAAGAAAAACCGTTAAAAAAAGTTTTTTAAATGTGTATTAAAAAGTAATATTTCAAATAATGACTAAATGAAATTTATTATTTAAACATGTAAAGCTATATAAGAATAAAATATTTTATTTTATAAAAATAAAACAAAAATCACCCAATATTCTTTAATCAAAGTTAACAAATAAGTTAATTAGTATCTTCAATAAAGTATATTTTATATCTTCTCATTATACTTTGAAAAGCGAGACATTTTGCAGGTTTATGTTAAGAGAAGAGATCTAAGGTTACACGCTATTGTTGATGACGTTTATCAAGTAATTTTAGAGCAATTAGTCGCTTGGAGAAACGCGAGCTAAAATTATATGTTATATAATTTATAATTTATGACACAGATAATATATACGAGTATAGCTTTTTTTACAGGGACATGTCAAAAATTCCAATTTACTGTGTATCAAACAATTTTTATGGTTTATTTTTATGCTGGTAGTTAGTTAGAATAGAGGTCTGTATGGACCCGGGTTTAGCCCGAGGCCCGTACCCCGCCCTGCCTGCTGGCCGGGCCAGTAAAATCAAGGGAAAATTTCGAATGTGCCAAGCCGGCGGATTAGAAACAATTTTTTTAACGAGTCGGGCTCGGCCGAACCGATAAAAGAATTCGGCCCGATATAAAATTAAAAATGTTCAAACTAAGCCAATAAAATATGAACAGTTTTCAATGGACGTGACTGAGACAAGGATAAGTATAAATATACTGCACGAGTCAATGCTAGATTGACAACGTCAGTACAGAATTATAACATGTTCAGCGTAGAGATCAACTTTGGCAGTTGCATCATGTCTGAACCAGGGCTTCATTATTTCAGCAAACTAAGTCCGGGTCAGGATCAGGCTTACATTTTATTTCTACATATTGGGCCTACATGGCGGACCGGTGCTGATGTTATTCTGAATTCTATGGCTTGTGAGCGTATGGTACACCGCGTCCCAAAAGTTTAGAGAATCAATGAAATTTGCATTAACATAAAAAGTAATAAGGTACAATTAAAATTCGTGGGATAGCTAATAAATAAAAGCAGTTTATCTGATATACACAAATAAATTATGATCAAAGGTTTGAAATTATAAAATATACATTAAATTATATAAAAATGTGCTGTCCCAAAAGTATAGCCACAATACATTACATGTTTTCTTTTACATTTTTGTTCACAAAATAAAATATGTTTATTTTCGTCTGCTTCTATAAATGCAGAATAATTTGTCCCTTTAATTGAAATATCATCTGATGTATTTTAGCACAATAATTTATTGAAATTGTGTGGAATCAAATGAGTTCAATGTATTGTTTTGTTTGTGATTCGGAAAAGACATTTACTGCATATTCTGATAAAAATGCCACGTTCTAAAGAAATTTCTAAAGATGAAATTATTAAGATTTTACATTTAAAAGCACAAGGACAAAATCCTGTACAAATATCGAGAAGAAAAAAGAGATCCTTGAGCAGTATTTATAGAGTTTTGAGCTCAGGTGGAACATGGAATACTAGAAAGCGACTCGGAAGACCTATGAAAACAATGTTACGTGATGGTAGAATGTTATTAAAAATGGCTTCAGTTGATAATTTATCTGTGCGTGAAATTGCATCAAATTACAGAATTTCAAAAAGTACTGTACACAAAAGAATTAAAGCTTCAAAAAATATTGTTTACCGGAGAATGAAAGCAAAGATATAAAGATGCACGTCTAAAGTGGGCTAGAAAGCATATGTCATACAGCGAAAAATGGATTTCTGTCATCTTCAGTGATGAAAAGAAATGGAATTTAGACGGCCCTGATGGTCATAAATTTTACTGGCATGACCTAAGAAAAGAACTCAAGAACTGTTTCAGTAGTCAACAAAGCGGAGGATCCATAATGACCTGGGGAGGATTTTCTTTCAATGACCAAACATTTCTAGGATTTATGGACAGAAAAATGAAATCAGAGGATTATCAGGATATTTTACGTACCAATTTACTGCCAATTATGGATTTGCTAGCAGGACCGGTCTGTGTTTTCGAACAAGATGGGGCATCCATCCATACCTCCACATCATCGAAAACATGGTTTAGGCAAAACAATATCACACTATTAGACTGGCCAGCACTTAATCCAGATTTGAATCCCATGGAGAACATATGGATCTTATCTCGTAAAATATATGAAAATGGAAAGCAATATACATGTGTAAATGCACTGTAAAAAAAAATGGTAACTTTCCATGTAAAATCCAGGAACGTTTCGCCTTTTATCAGGTTTTCAGAATAATTTAGTTCTTTCCTGTGAAATTCTGGTTTTCTTATCTGAAACGTTCCTGAACAAAAGTTGGAAACAGCAAAACGCTGCGGCCGCCATTTTTTTTCCCTATAATCCGTTGCTCGCGCGCGAGTGTCAAAAACGAATTCCTTAAATGAATGTAAAAAAATCAATATGGAATGCAAATAAATCAATAGACGACATAATCCTTTACGTCTCTATTGTCAAGATAATTCAGATGAAAATACAATACCTCTGTGACATCACTAAGAGATTATCTGTCGTACTTGTCTGTGAAATCTTTAACGAGCAGACTGTGTAAAAAAAAAAAAATACACCTATTATTTGGATCTGCATTAACCAGGGGACAATCAAATATGATTCTCACCTATTTTGATTAATTTAAAGTATGTTTTAGAGTTCTTATCTCTAATTATTCTTGTGAAAGGATTTCTTCAAATGGGCCTTAGATTTTCAGAAATTAGATGCCGAGTTTTAGCATACGTTTCAAATACCCATTAGTTTGCAGCTCTCAACGTGTCTTTCGTGGTGTGGACGCAGAAAGCTTGCACGCCACCCGTACGGCCCGGGTTCGATGCTACCTCTTGACTTTTTTTTTCTTTTTTAATTAATTTTATATTTTAACACTTTATTACAATTTGATTTAAATTTGACATATATTTGACACTTTGAATTGCTGCAAATTTGATTTTTTTTTTTCGGAAAAAATATACAATTACGTTTAGGTTTTTTTTTTTTCATGAAAATTTATATGTATTTTATCTAACTTGTAAACTAACATAATCACTGACGAAAATCCAAAATATTTTATGTCTAGATTTTTTTTCTAATTATTATTTACATTTATATATTTTTATATTTTAAGCAAAGTTCAGAAACAATATATCACATATATATTTACTTTATTGAATTTTAACTGAAAATTTATTATTTCGTGTAAATTATAAATAATAATTTTGATGTCAATTTCAAAATATTTTTTCATTCTAACAAATAATGATAATAAAGCGAAAATTGTCAACTGGAAATGTAAAAATCGTCTGCGAATCCCGCATGCTGTGAAATGTCAGTAATGTCATAATGAAGGGAACGAACATCCAGAGTGAATTATGTCAGCCAGGTATCGGTCCGGATAGCCTAACAGGTAAGGCATTGGCACGGCACGCCAAGTATCCAGGTTCGATCCCTGGTCTGGACATTTATCGCTCTTGTGCTACTCCAGCCTTGAATATGTCAGTAATGTTTTGCTGTCAACAGAAATATTCCTGGTATTTCGCAGGAAACTTACTGGCATTTATGTAGAAAGTTTTTAACATATACAGTAAAGTACCAGTCATTTTCAAGAAATGTTTCTTGGAAATAATGGGCAACTCAGCTGCCCATTTTTTCCCAGGAACGTTGCGGAATTTTTTTTACAGTGTGACTTAAAAATTGCAATTGACAAAGCATGGTATGAAATATACCTCCTTCTGTAATACAATGCTTAGTAAATTATATGGAACAACGTGTATTTGATGTTATAAAGAGTCGTGGCAATACAATTAAATATTAAACGTAAGTTTTTAGTTACTTTTATAAATGAAAAACCAAAAAAAAAAAAAATTACAATTGTCTATACTTTTGGGACAGCACATTTTTAAAAAATTTAATGTATGTTTTATAATTTCAAACCTTTGATCATAATTTATTTGTGTATATCAGAAAAACTACTTTTATTTATTACCTATCCCACGAATTTTAATTGTGCCTTATTACTTTTTATGTTAATGCAAATTTCATTGATTCTCTAAACTTTTGGGACGCGGTGTAATCTAAATCATATAGTAATCTATAATGTTAAATTTTCCCATATGTATGTATGCAGTATAGAAAAAAAAATTAATTGTATGTTAAGAAAAATCAGTATTTTCTGTGGAAATTGAGTCGGGTCTGATTGCATTAATTTTTGAATGAGTCTGGCTGTGCCGTGCCTATTTTAATTGATTTTAGCACGTGCCGGCTCAAGATAGCTTTCGTTTGGGCGGGGGCCGATCCTGGAAATTCCGGCGTGTGCACACTTCTAAGTTAGAGTTCCTTTATAAATAACAGAAGGGTGGCTTAGGTCTATCGGTGGCTTAGAAACAGTAAAATTTGATTGGTCTAGATCTAGAGGTTTTAGTACAGAACAGAGGCTTAGCCTGCTATTATCGCCAGGCTAATGTTTATTGGTTTATATAGCTCATCTAATTGAACTAATCTAGTGAGTATTACCTAGTTCAGGAATGCTCGTTGCTATAGTTTGGACAAAAACTTCCAATTTGAGCATGCGCCATTTGTGTAAGTCGACACTCTTTTATTTATAAAGGCCTCTAATGGCAACAACGTAAATTAAATTGAATGTGGATAACATTAAACCGTTATCACACGTAACACTCTGTTGTACCAAGCAACTCTCTCTAAAATACGCCAACAGGTGAGCAAAAAGAAAATACAAGGCAATCCATATTTATATAGGACAAAAGTGTCCGTCTTAATGCTGACGTCATTTTGACGATGGCAACACCAGACGATTAAATTTAAGTTTTACTGCAGTTTTCTAAACTTTTAAACATCGCACATTTTCAATTTTTACACCGTTGACTATGGAATAAAATGTACTCTCAAATGCAATGTGTTTTAAAACGGTATAAAAATTTATTTGAAATTTACTTAATTTTTATGGGGTTTTTTTTTGTTTTGTTTTTGTTTTTTTACCTATTACTACTGAGTGCAGACGATCCCGAAAAGTAAATCTGTTTAAATGAATATAAACCGACTTGAATGAATATAAATAGCTCAGCATTTGTTTACGGCCTATATTCCATAACGGAATTAATTCATCAACGAAAAACATTCATCAATTCATAAATAAAACAGTAAAATATAAATAAAACACAAATTTAAGGCAGGTAACCGAACTATTCGCTTAAACCACTGAAATGACCAAAATAAAACAGGCTGATTGTAAATAGTGATCTTTGGCGATTTCTTCTACTATTAATCCTCGGTATGAGGATAATACGAAAGAATCGCTCTTGAATGCATAATTGTTATTTTTCATAGGAATATGATTTTTCGTTCTTTTAGTGGGCATTCTAAAAAACATAATATTAAATGAAAAAATCTATTAGAGTTGTCGTTTAAAAAGATAAAAAAAGATTTTCATCTATATTCTGCAACTCAGGAAGTCCGGTTTATCACCTCGTATTAATAACAGAGTCTTTTTATACAGTTGAAAGCAAGTCGTGGATTAAACTTCAAATCTCTATAATTTTTTATTTCGAAATTTCTTGTTTATTTACTTATTTATTTATTTTTGAAATTCAGATGTGGCTCTTTGAATGCATAAAACATTAGCAATTTTAATAGAATAAATATTATACGTGATAAACTTGAAAATATATCCTTATAAATAAACAAACAAAAAAATATTGCCAAAATCGATGCATCCACTGCAAAATTATGCTTCAATATGCTTTAAAAATCACACTGGTTAAATTGGAGTTTATTTTTTCGTTTAATCTGGAAATTTATTTAAAACACTATCAGCAATGAAAGAAAAATAATAATATGTATAAGCTATATGCTTACGGTTTATTTAAAAGTTAAACTAAATATTATATTTGAATAAAACCGCTGAATCATGTATGCAGAATAAAATTCAAAAGGCTTAATAAATAAACAAAAAAGTTTAATATTAATTTAATTTCAGTTTTAAAATTAGTTACCTTTTAACTATTTATAAGTTTAAAAGTACAAAATAGTTACTGAATAGTAGGGTTTATATTATTTAAAAATCACTGAAAAGTTAGTGAATATATATATATAAACCAAGTTCATGGAATTTTTTTTTAAATTATCTAGAATTACAACACATAATGTTTTACTATTTTAGTTTAATTCAAAGCTTTTTTTAACAACCTCATATAATTTTCCTTTCCTCATAAGCTTTCTTTTCCTTAAAACTGAGGTTAATTAATAGAAATTTAGCAGACATTTCCGTTGATGAAACAGTAGCATCTGATTACTATGAGATATTTCTTTCTGCAAATCTTGACGCACAGTTCATTTTTCCCCCCAACAGCAAAGTATACACGATTTCTAAAGGAGATATTAAAAAAAAAAAAATTTTACCTGTTCGGTTCTTCTTAACGTGCCCTTTTCATTTTATTATAGAATATTAAATCAATAATTTTGTCTATATATGTTATTAAGTTTAAGTAATATGATAAAATTTACAGTTTGAAATAAATTCTTATATTAACCCTTTGACTATGATTTTTTTAAGTAGATTTCGTAAGAAATACTACCTATTGCAGTCGTTACCATGGTGCGACTTTTGAAAAATTTCTTCATAACTTTTCCTTATATGACCCCAGAAACCCAAAACCACCCCCACCTAAAAAGTTTATATATATGTATGTATGTATATATATATATATATATATATATATATATATATGTATGTATGTATGTATGTATGTATGTATCTATATATGTATGTATGTATGTATGTACTAAATTTTGTCCGCACGATAAAAGAAAAAATTTTGCACGGATCATCTTCAAACTCGCCAAACACATTGAGATGACTAATATCTCGGCGGGGATTGCAAATGAGAAAAATTCGCCCAAGGCAGTAGAAATGGGGGAGGGTTAAAAATTTTGAATACCGCCTTAACATGATTCTGATAAAACCAGCTCTTACAGAAAAATGACAGAAAAATTAAAAAAAAATTGGTTATAGCAGTTGCCAACAATTATAAAAAACAACAATAAAATTCTTACCAACTTACAACCAATTCTTACAACAATTACTTTTCTATTGCAAGATTTCCACGGGAAAAATAAAAATCTATATATATATACATTACGCTATCGTATCTCCATACGTATAATGGGGGTTACCGTAGGGGGACCCTGTTCCGACGCCAAATGCCGCCAACTTGACGATATATAGCCTAATTTGGCAGCCAAAATTACTCGCCAAAAGTGACGCCAACTTGTCGATATCTCTAATATTTTGCCAAATTCCCATAGACTTCCATTGTAAACCAATAGGGTTTACTTGCTTACAATCAATCAACAAATTGTGAAATTTTAATGCAAAAAAAACCAATATTGGTACTACATGGTTATCCCGTCGACCAAAAATCTATCGCCAAACTATAAGATTAAATGTCAATAATGGTTGATCGTAAATGTCACATTCACTTGATTTTAGGCAAATTACACGTGTTTACGTCATCAAGTGATTTTTATTTCGACGTTTTATTTGTATTTTTATTAATGTTATACTAATTTATTTGTTCTTTCGCTATTTAAAATAAAAATTTAACTTTTAACATCGAAATCTACCTGCGCCTGTAGACCGAGCCGGCAGGGATTCTTTTTTTTTTATTACAAGTTGCTGCAACTGTAAGATCATGGCTATACCCTTGGTATTTGTAATTTAACGCTAGAATCACGATGACGGGTCATTTTGACCCGTACCAAATGAATAGATGTCTATTAGAACCAGAAATTTCTTCATGAAATAAATTAAATACATTCTGAATAAAAATAATTGAAACAAATAAGTGAAATAGTTAAAAATGAAATTTCTCGTGTCAAATATATATATTTTTTAAAGCTGAGTAAAATTTTCCGCGGTTCTAGTGCTATTTTCTCACTTAATGTAGATTATCTCATTCAGTGTTGTCAGATTGGGGACTTTTAAAATTCAGATTATTTGACTGTAACCGCTTTTTTTAAATAGTATAGTTCGCCTTATTTTTCAGAATTTTTAATCTATTTTAAATAGACCGAATATTTCTATTTCAAAAAAGCGGTGACAATCAACAATCTGGAGACAAAAAAGTCTCCAAGTGATCTTATTACAGTTTTTCCTTTTACAGTTAATTTCTTTGACAACAAACTAAGTGTTCAAATGATCATTTTTTAGTATATTAAAATGTACAGTCGTGGAAAAAAAAAAGTAAAAACCCCCTACTAACTCCTCAACAAATTATCGTAGAAGAAAGTTACTGGCTCCGAACGATTGAAAATAAAGTCTACTTTTAAATGATGTATATAAAATTTACTTAGTGGGCCATTTACATATTAAAACGAATCAAAACTTCATTTTTTTTCAATGACAATACCCAATTTTAATGAGATATTTCAAATCTTAGGTTCAAACTATGCCTAGATGCCAAATTTCAAGTCATTTGAATGATAAGTTTTTGAATCATAAACATTCAAAATTTAGTGCTTCTAATGTTAAATTACATTTTCATAGTTTTATTTATATCTCCAGAAATTATGCGCCTAATGTGCTGATTTTTTGTGTAGCAATAATACTAATGTACCCGAATATAAATACGCTGAATTTGCAATTTTTATAATTTTATGATATGAATTATGAATTATGAAATTAATATTCGAAAAAAATTAAGAATTGCAACCTATAATTTTTTTGATGAATTTCAATTTATTAAGTCCTTATGGTATTGGGAAGAACCTCCATACCTTTTGGGATTTAAAGATTATTAGCCGATATGTATATGGCGTACATTACCTTGCAAGAACCCAAACAGCTCCAATCCCGTGAACCGAGAAGCTAGAATATTTTAGTTTGCTGGATCTAGGAAATTCAACTTAATTAATAATAACACAGTCAAGAGTACAGTCATTAAATTAGCAATCCATTTAGCACAACATACTTTCATTTATTTGACGGGTCTTTACATGTTCCCAGCCGTAAGGCCAGGTAAAATTAAAGGGGGAGGTGTCACTGTTACATTATAATTTTGTAGTATCTTCTGCTTCGAAAAAGCCGTGTATTACAGTTTTGTTCATTTGGCATAACATCAGCTAAAACACGCCAAACTTTCACTAAAACATAAAAACAAGACACAATTTGTCGAAAATAAAAAATCCCAGTGAAATAAATCTGATGACATATAATTTATTACCTCATCAAATAATCGAACAACATTTTCAATAAATCATTAAATGATTTAGATTAAGAGCAATAAAAACAGATTCTATAACCAACTGACACCTTTAATTATTCTTTTTGATTTATGAATTGGTTTTCATAAAAGGAAATTACAAGTTATCTATGACTACTGCCTAACGGATGTGAAATAGTTTATTTATGATCTTCAACATTAATATAATCGCGTAAAGTAATCTACAGAATAATATATCACCGAGAAATCAAATGCATTATTTTTTACCAACCATGTAACGGTTTGCTAAATAATTTACAATCATTTTTCTGCCTTGTCTAAGGAATTAAAAATAAAATACAAAAAGAAAGAATGTTTAATGTTAGAAAATGGATTCTTTTTCAGAAGAAAATGAGTGACTTATAAAAAGCTATATAGTTTAATAATTAATGTTTTGTACAGAATTTAAGACAATTATATGTGATCGACATCACATATATCTCCGCCACAACTGGATTTTGAAAAAAAAACTGAAAGATAGGTGTGGAAAAGCCAAAATTGTGTCTCCTTTTTATTTACAGAACATAAATCACTACAGCCATAACATTAAAATTATCTATTTTAAGAATTTTAAACAATTAACAAAACACATAATAAACGTTATCTCTATTGATATTTCAAAGCAATACCTGTATTTCTGTAACTAAACTTTTGATATTTGTATATGGTATCACTTTAGACAAATGGCAGATCATGAATGAAGTCATGTCTCAGTAAACACATGCATAATTCCAGCATGACACATTTGACAATGGGTATCACTTACATGTCTTAAATAATAAAAAATGAGCTCAAAAATATAAAATTCTTGACTGTGTTATTATTAATTAAGTTGAATTTCCTAGATCCAACAAACTAAAATATTCCAGCTTCTCGGTTCACGGGATTGGAGCTGTTTGGGTTCTTGCAAGGTAATGTACGCCATATACATAGCGGTCAATAATCTTTAAATGATTTAGATTAAGAGTAATAAAAACAGATTCTATAACCAACTGACACCTTAAATTATTCTTTTTGATTTATGAATTGGTTTTCATAAAAGGAAATTACAAGTTATCTATGACTAATGCCTAACGGATGTGAAATAGTTTATTTATGATCTTCAACATTAATATAATCGCGTAAAGTAATCTACAGAATAATATATCACCGAGAAATCAAATGCATTATTTTTTACCCACCAAGTAACGGTTTGCTAAATAATTTACAATCATTTCGCTGCCTTCTCTAACGAATTAAAAATAAAATACAAAAAAGAAAGAATGTTTGATGTTAGAAAATGGATTCTTTTTCAGAAGAAAATGAGTGACTTATAAAAAGCTATATAGTTTAATAATTAATGTTTCGTACGGAATTTAAGACAATTATATGTGATCGACATCACAGTCCTGCTTTATGGAAATCCAAAATTTCACATTTTTCTTCCAAGTAGTTTTCAAATTATGCTTAAAAAACGGCAAAATGATGGTTTAAGGGGCCATCTATAATAGACTAGATATGTTGAAATTTCTTCTGCTATGCTGTAATCTAGCAGGCTTCATTGACTTCTTAAGGTGCCTTGATGAAGATGGGGCGTCTCTGGGTTAGCAATCGAGTTCCGAACTTCAATTTGGATACAGCCCTTAAAATACGCTCATTTTAAAATAATTAATTTCTCAGAAACTTATGGTACGAATTGCATAAAAGTTTGTTTTTAGGCTAATTGAAGGGTGTAGAGTTTATTTATGCTGTCAGAATTATGTACTGCTATTGAAAAAAACAAAGTTATGGTTCATTTTGATATGTAGATGGCCCCCTAAGCAAATTTTATCTATATCATTTAAAAGTAGACTCTATTTCCAATCGTTCGGTACCAGTAACTTTCTTCTACGATAATTTGTTGAGGAGTTAGTAGGGGGTGTTTACTTTTTTTTTCCCCACGACTGTACATCGGTCTGTGGGGCGTATATATCCCGTTAGTAGTCAAGTGGTAAAAACAGAAAATCCTTCTATTGTAACTTAAAACATTTAATGAAGCTCTTTAATTGGTATATTTATCCTCAATATCTTTATCTCAATGATACTTACCAAAATTCGTATTTGACCTGCATTCCTAGTGAAAATGAAGAACAAAAGTGGGATTTAGCTAAAATAATGTTCTTTCAATGATATATTTGGATGCAACATCTAATATGACAAAATTCTTTTGAAACCAAAGATTTTTCGCGAACCACGTATCCAGTTCCAACAATTGTGTTTATTCTTTATGAATATTTTTCCGAACTGTGTAAGATTATGATATTAAACTTATAGTCTAAGAGCTAGCAACGTCAGAAAATACGTGATTTCAGCTAGGCTCGCCCCACCAATGGCTGAGAGGTTTTGCTGTCGAAGCTGGTAGACGGGAGGCGCTGGGTTCGAACCCAATCACGCCCGTTGGCCTAAGCGTTCGGAGGTTTCGTGATTTTCTTCGAACCTTGGGAAACCTTGCGTAAATACGGGTTAGGTTCCCTTAAAAAAAAACCACGGAGGGCACCCCCCATGGGACCTGTATCCCTCGAGTAGATAATCGGCCGTCAAAAATCAACCCAACCTTTAGCAAGGCTCTTTTTTTAATATGACCTTCCGTTTTATGGTGTAGTACATATGCGGTCAGTCTGGCTAGCGAGAGTCGTTGCGTTTATCTGTAGGAGAAGGGGTTATGGAGGTGAAAAAACTTCAAAAGTACGTCATTTTAGCATGACTTTTGTTTATAAAATCTGTTTCTACTAACTATTCGTGGTATTAATCCATTATTTCCAGACGTTGCCAACGTTGCTAAGACCCTGTCAAATCCCGATTTATGGATAAAAAACATGCCATCTTCACGTCATTTTAGCAAGCTTAAAAATTGCAACATATTGCTCTTATAACTGTAACCTATAATTATTTTGCCAGACACAAATACGGTTGCAAAGTTACTGCCAGACAGCTTTAAATCTGGCAACGAAAGTACCTGTTTGAAAGAGTTTTTTTTTTTTTTTTTTTTTTTTTTTTTTTTAAATATGAGGTAAGTGTAAATAACTTAAAAAAATTTAATCCAGGCAGATCATGTAAATTATACGTCAACTAAAGAGCATTGTAAGGGAAACCTTTTCTGTTAAGGTGTTTTAAAAAAGCACGAAATGCGTAGTTATTTGATTTATTTATACAAAAAATCACACAAGAATTAATTAAGTGATTATTTACTTTAATATAAGTAATAAGTATAAAAGTTACATAGGTATTTCAGGGAGAAAATGAACAAGAAAAATCTATGAACAAGCGGGTACATAAGTACTTAAGTACCTCATTATCTTTTTTTATTTAACTAAGTGAATGTTCGAAAAGTCCGGTAAATCTATGGAGAATGAAACCATGCTTCTATATCGAACAGAACTATTTTTTATTGGTTTCGATAATTTTCTAATAATGTCACTTTGTGTTATGTACGCTTTTTCATCTGCATAGTAGAATTTCGAGGATTGGCTATTTCACTTAAGAAATTTGGTTTGATGCCCGCCAACATGCTTCTTTAAAATTTTATTATGTAATTTCAATAATGTATTATATAACTTTCTTTATTGCAACCAAAACACAATGGAGAGATTAATTTCCCATAGTGAAAGCAACTCAAAATTTTTTTTTATAAATGTTGGGGTAATTAGATCCCATAGGGTCCAGTTAGTTACCCCTGATACATGTCCCAGTTACCCCCTTTTTTAATTATGGGATGACTGGAACACTCTCCTTCCATTTAAAACAAGAAGTAAATATGTAGAGATACCTAAGAATATTAATATATTAATATGCGTAATCTTAAAAAAAAAAAAGATTGTTTAACAAAAGTACTTGCCGTATTTTAATAATAAGTCGAGGAAGTTCAAACAAATCGTTGTTTGTAAAAGAAAAAAAAAAAAAAAAAACTAAATTTTCGGCAACCTATCACAGCACATTCAGAGTTATGATTGAGCTGACGCTCACACACTTTCTTTTACGAAGTACAGAGGAGGGTGCAATGTTGACAACAACTAAAACTTAAAAGACATCAACGGTTTGTTATAAAATAACCTACGGCCCAGTTACCTCCTGAATCGTTCCCTAAGCCATGTACGCTAATGGCGCCTGGTGCATGTAAAATCCGTCGTGGGTGCAAAATCCTCCAAGTTACCAATTAATTATACCTCTGGACGTGCCTTGCCAGGTGAAGGTTTCATACATAACTAAGCAGTAGGCACTGCTGATAGGAAGACGAACTAGGCGCTCGACAGGCTTATATTAGGCGGTCACCCACCTTGATACCAGGTATCAAAGCCATTCAGCTTGGGCAACCTGGTCGGTGGACTGGTCATCGGTAAGAAAAAAGAGTCATTACGCTAGATTACCTTATCTCATATGATAATCGTATGCTTCAAAAAGAAAAAAAAAGTATACAATTGATGTTGCGTTCAATGCTCATCTACATGAAACTTATATAAATACGTACTAACTAATAGGTTTTTTTTTTTTTTGTGTGTGTCTGCATAGTTTTTATCTTTTTGGTTTTTTCGACGCATTCAGGAAAAGGCAGAAACTAAAGACTGAACTATGGCTGAATTTTAACAATTTTTTTAAAAATGTGTTGTAAAATATTTTTCATCCTTATGACCGTCTCATAAAGCATTTTGCTGCAAATATTTAAGCTCAGTTTATGTTGTAATATATTGTGGTTTTGTCCCTTTTACCATTTCGAATGATTTTATTATTCCTCTCCGTAGTTCACTTACCCTTTCACCGTCCGAAGGTTTTCCAGTATTTTTATAAGAATGCTTGTAAATCCCAGGATATAGGGGAGACTAAGGAGGGTTGACCCACTTTTTACAAAATTATTTTTTATTTTTTAAATATTGAACGTAGAATAAAGTTTTATCTATCATTTTATTCGATATACAATCAGTTATCAAAAGAAAATTACGACATAAGTGTAGCATATAAGAAATTTGAAAAATGATTGATTTTAATTATGAAAAAATAATGGGTCAAGGCTCCCCACGTATAGGAGGGTTGACCCACTATATGGGAGGATTGACCCGCTTTGTTTTATATTGCAATATGTGTGAAGAAAAATAAAATCAGTTTAAAAAATGCAAAATAACTTTATACTACATGCTTTAATTATTATTTAAAAAAAAATATTTTATTTAAATATGATGCCTAAACAAACCTGTTGAGACGCCATCGCAAGTCAGAGGAGAAAAATTTTGTTCTAAACAGAATTTTGTCTGAGCAGGTATAATTGTATAGCAGGGAAAATGAAATTTTAACATTTAAGGCAGTATTCTGTTAGAGAAACTTTCCGTTTTCACAGTGTTTCATTTCATTATGTTCGGATTTAGGAGACACTGTCCCGCTATTTTTTTTTTTTATCCTTGTCCTATTTTCTTGACACTCGACATGACAATATCAACTATGTGACAACTCTAGATGTCACATAGCTTGGCTTCATCTCACTGTAGTCACCCTGGTGAAATTTGTCTACATACCTTCCTAAAGTTTTTCGATCGATGCAATGTTCTTTTGCAGCCGTATGAGTACTTAACTTATCATTAACATGATTTAAACCTTTAAAGGGCAAAGTAATTTCAGTATTAAAATGTTGAAATAAATGACTAACATCGGAATTTACGAACAAATTTATTTGGAAATAAGTAAAAGTCTATATTTCACATACATATTAAATGGAAAAGATTTTAGCAAAATTCTAGTGCCATTGTGACGTTTTGGAATTAAAATTAAGTGGTTTTATAAGCATACCTCTACCACTGAAAGGGTTAAGACTGTTGCTTTCATCCTTTCTAATCTTTCCCACTTTTTCTATTTACATATTGTAAGTAATATTTAAATGGAAAAAAGTTCCTATCAACTTTCTCATTTTCTAGCATTTTTTCACATCTATCTTTAGTCAGTTTTAAACATTTTCTTTTCCATGACACCATTTTACTGTAGCTTTACCGAATAAATTTACATTATTTTACATATATAACCATTAATTTTTCATTATGCACGGTCCAAATAAAAATATTACCAAAACCGCTCAATTAATGTAGCCTTTAGCATCTGGTCAACCCTCCCTCACATTGGCTGGGTCAAGCGTCCCTACATAGATCTCTTCTAAAGAAGAGCACATTGTTATGTTAAGCCTAACTTACTGTACAAGCTTTATGCCTGGAATGAAAGCTCGATATTTCTGCATTACTTTAAACCTACTTACTTAAATTTATATGAAATAATTTACCTGAAAAAAGCTTACAAAATATTTCTAAAAAACACAACTTTTAGGTTGAAAACACCTCCCCATTGATTCTTTCCACACCTATTTCGATTATTTCTATGAAACGAAGACTGTCGTTTGAGCATTCCAGTAGCTTTGGTTGACACCTATTGATAAAACTCTGAAATCCTTTTAAATATGAAAAATTATGGGTGGGTCAAGCCTCCCGTATGGTCAACCGTCCCTAGTCTCCCCTATATATATATTTAAATCGCAGTTTGGTGCTATAACATCTTTAATATCACTTCTTTCTATATAGGGTTCAAAATAGAATTATGTTTAAAATATTTTTGTCTACAGCCATTTTAACATGATTTCTAGAAACGGAAAAATCTGGGCCAACGGGTTAAAGGGCAATTTTAATGGAAAGTAAAATTTATTTTAGACCAGAGGATAAAAATAATGGCTACTTCCATGCTTAATCATATGTCAAAATAAATGTTTTCGCATTTCAATAAAATTATTTCAATTTGTATTAAATTAATGCTTGGCTGTAATAATTAAACTCTTGTCTCAAGTTCTTCATTGCTTATAATTCAATATCTTTAAAAACTTTATTGTTTAAACTATAATTAATTTTATAAATTTAAAGATTTTTTTTCTTTTACTCAACTAGCATACATCTCAGTTTCACTTTGTCGAAATTTTATCAAACATGAAAATAGAAATGGAATATTCCTCGATGGAATGAACTTCATCGATTATTCCCAGAATTTTAAGTTCTATTTTTAAACACGCAAGCTCAAACATATCATTTGAAGTGTTTGCTTTCAAATGTATAGTTGAAAATTGTATCTAAAAGAATGGAAAATCAACATATGTGAACTTATACTTAATTTGTAATGTAATACAGCATTGCCCTTGTTGAATTTCTGAAAATAACAAGTAAAAATTAAATTTAAAAAATCAAAAAACCCGCGAACTAATTGATTATTTCTCATCAATGTGAAACTATTTTCTTTATATTACTTACCTATTTTTTTATTTACTTGTATTGATGACTTTTAAGTTGTGTTTAATTGTTAATTCCTATCTATAAACACTGTTTTGATGTGGCCTATAGATGTCTATAATGGTTAGAATTGCAGTAAAGCTAGACCTACCTACACAACTTCCAGGCTGTGCAGTATTTAAACGGAGCTTCTGACAGTAAAATAGTCAGAAAGACCTATCCAATGATATGCCACTCAATATGGTGCGTACATTTTTTTTCATCTGTACCGCCATTTTGTATTTACAAAAACAAAACATAGTCTCTAACCATCGGACAGTTAAGACGAATCGATAGAGACCTCATTCATTAAAATCCATCCAACCGTTGGGATGTTTCGAGGGTATAAAGAAATCCACATACCCAGATACGCCTGAGACACATAACCCTTCTTGGCAGTCGGATAAAAATAAAGGACATTGTTAAAATATGAGTTTGTAAACTAACGACAATATATTATTAGTCTTCCAAATATACTTAATCAATGGATTTTATGTAGAGATCGATCGATCGATATTTCGTTTTCATTTTTGGAACAAAATCTGAGTTTTGGAGAAAATGCGGCTAAAAATTTGGCGGGACCAAAACTCTGCCGAAACATCAGTATTCCAAAAATCCCGTTTCTTCCTTCGGAAATTTTCAACATTACTCATCGATTTGAGCTGTATCGGCTCAAATGAGACTATTTATTCGTACGGGCTTCGTCATTTATAATTATCAGTCATGACTGACTCAAGACATGAGTGCAAATTATAAAGCAAGCAATACATATATAACTAAACTTTTTCACGGGTTCATTAAAGACTGCAGCCATAACAGTAACGGAAAATTTTCAGTTTGAAACCGCAGAAGTGTTTCGAATATTCTTTGAGAAAGTTCTAGTATAACAGATGATCATTTACAGAAATCATTATTATAGATAAATCGAGGTGTGTATGCATAAAACTAAAATATTTTTAATTAAATTAAATTCGTGCAATTAGATAATCTTTCTGTGTCGTTGATGAATTAATTACGTTTTATTTTATATGAAAATAAAAAGTTTTGGGTCTAAGGCACAGACAGCCAATTTGGGCCACACGTATAATTAATTAATAATTATGTATATTTAATAAATACGCGTAATTAATTATTAGTTATGCATATTTAATAAATATGTATAATTAATTAGTAATTATGTATATTTATGTATATATTAATTACTTTCATACATACAATTTAATTTCTTTTTAAAAAATTTGGACAGTTTGTTTTCGTTTTCGTTTTCGGCTGAAAATAGGAAGATCACCGAAATTCGGTTCCGACCTTAAAAACTTGTTTCATCTATCCTTAATTTTATGCAAGCACGTGAGATACAAGAATGTACAGAACAACAAATACATAAATTATACGAATAAGAACATTTAATTTATTTTAAATCTTCAGAAACCCTTATATTAAAAGATGATTTTTGTGTTAAGAATAAGGTAAATATCGAACGGAGCAGAAAACAATTATGTTACCGTTTTATTTTTAGGTTGATTTTTTTACAAATCGACCAACAACAATTAAATAGTTTACTGAAGGTAGGTAGAAAATCAAGACATGAAACAAGTTGTGTCTATCACATTGGGAACATGCATGATCTTGTAACTGCAGATCTGACCGCATGATTTATTTTTATTTTTTATGCAGATCTGTAAATATTGCTTATTTTAAAAACAAAAATTTTTGTCATTACGAATAAATTATTTTTAATTTAAAACTTATAATTTAAATTTTAATTGACGTATTTTTTTTTCTCAGTACGATCCAAAACTAAAGTTGTATTCCACTATCTATTAATTATATATTTTAAATAATAGATATAGTGGTATAAAAGTACTTTAAAAATAATTTACTAAAGAGAGAAAAAAATATTTTTGTAGAATTAATAAAAATTCCTGCTGGAATGCATTTAAACAGACAACTTTGTTGAGCGAAGCAACAAAATTCTTCTTGGTTCAACCAACGAGCGAACAAAAATATTTATTATTCATCCAATTAAAAATCTGTTGGGCTCAGCAAAATTTTCTGTTTAAATATGAGCTAGTATGAATGTTGCTGAATCAAGCATACCTTTTCTATGTACAATGAAAATTTAATTTACTGATATTAAAAATAATTTATCAGTAATATAAAAAAGCTTGTCTTATAAAAAACAGCAACATTTAGAGTTCTGAATTTTTATTTAAAACATATTTTTAGTCTATAATAAAGAGAATGTTTCATATTTCATCATTAAAGGAAGATAACAAGTTTATAAAACCTTATTAAAATACACTTTTTTCACGCAAATTCAGTTTATTTTTCTTGGGGCAAAATAAAAAACTTGGTTTCCGCTTTTTCTTATGAAAATATTATTTTTATAAAATATGTTTAATCTTCAGAGAATTTTGAAGAAAGAATTCCGAACAGTGGTTGTAAAAGAAACATTTTTATCAGATTTAAAATTCAGCAAATAAAGTCTCAAGGGAAAATGAATGATTCGAAAGTGTTTAAATTTATTATTTTGTGGATAAAAATGATACATTTTCTCTTAGACTGGAAGGAAAAAGCTCATTTTCAAAAATGCTCTTCCTAATTTTGTAATTTAATTATACGTTCTAATTATCAAAAATTTAGAGTAAATATTAAGTACGTTTCATCTTAGAGCTTTAGGGAATAAATGATATTTTCTGAAAATACATCTTCTTGCATTTAGTTGCTGTGATAGATTACTTCTATGTATGATAACACGACGAGTGCACAGAGTGCCCAGTAATTAACCAAAAATTTGAATTGCTTAGTAAAAGAATTTGAGAAGAGATAAAAGAAAAATATTTACTTCACAAATAAGCACATTTAGTTGCACAAATTTTCGAAGTGCTTCACATTACTTGCAACAATATGGCGAAGACTAAGATCAAAGTTGTCCAAAACTGAACGAATAGTTGGCAGTGTGATCTCCGAAATTTCAGCAGAAATGGCTTGTTGGTGCACATTTCATAATTGCGGAGGATTTTTAAACACATAATCCTTCAGGTAGCCCCACAGAAAATAACCCGGGGGTTCAAATCAAAAGAATAGGCAGGCCAATCAATCCTCTGTCCTGTTGCGTTAGCACAATTCAGCACATTCAAGTTTGTTTGTTCTGGTTTCGTAAATTGTAAACCGCGTAGTGCTGTGTCACTAAATGTTACGTCACAATGCCGTCCCAATTAACAGTTATTGAAGTTTAAAATTTTCGGTTAATTACTGGGCACCCTGTATGTCTTGTATATGTCGTAGTAATACACATAATGAAGAAAAGGAAGTTTTTTTTTTTTTTTTCAACTGAATAAATCATATTCGTCGTGGTCGGAGTAGCACAGTTGAGATTTATTTCAGCTGAGCGAAAAATGTCTATACCGGGAATCGAACGTGGATACCTGGATAGTTCGCGGCCGTGTCCAACAAATAAGAGTAAATTAGGTCAGCCAGGTAACGCCCGGATAACTGAATAAGTAAAGCATTCGCAGGGCAAGCGAAGGTATTCAAATCAAAAGAATAGGCAGGCCAATCAATCCTCTGTCCTGTTGCGTTAGCACAATTCAGCACATTCAAGTTTGTTTGTTCTGGTTTCGTAAATTGTAAACCGCGTAGTGCTGTGTCACTAAATGTTACGTCACAATGCCGTCCCAATTAACAGTTATTGAAGTTTAAAATTTTCGGTTAATTACTGGGCACCCTGTATGTCTTGTATATGTCGTAGTAATACACATAATGAAGAAAAGGAAGTTTTTTTTTTTTTTTCAACTGAATAAATCATATTCGTCGTGGTCGGAGTAGCACAGTTGAGATTTATTTCAGCTGAGCGAAAAATGTCTATACCGGGAATCGAACGTGGATACCTGGATAGTTCGCGGCCATGTCCAACAAATAAGAGTAAATTAGGTCAGCCAGGTAACGCCCGGATAACTGAATAAGTAAAGCATTCGCAGGGCAAGCGAAGGTATTCAGGTTCGATCCCTGGTCTGGACATTTTTCGCTCTGCTGGAATAAACCTCAGCTGTGCCCCTCCAACCACGAATATGATTTATACAGTTGAAAAAAAAATTCCTTCTCTTCATTATGTGTAATACCATATAGAAAAAAGTAAGAATTATTGCGACATGTAAGAGATATATACTCACTGTGTTATTATACATAATTCCGGGATAACTCCGCCATATTTACGTGTTGGGTGGGTAAAAGAAAGAAATATAAAACACAACATGAAAACTGGACCACCATGGTATCGTGGGAGGTCTCGAGAGGGGTGGAATTTTCTGAATGAGAGAGCTGCTGATCTAAGTGGGTGTTTGGTAAATAAAATACTCGGTTAGGCAATAAAGTCGCGTAAAACGTTCACAAGTTAGACTGGAACAGATAGAGTTTCAAAACAAATGGGACTGGATTTATTGCACATCTAGTAATTCTGTCATCTGTAGTACAATAAATATGTTCGCTAGGAGATTTCTAAGTCAGTATAATTTTAGTGATATTAGCAAGTTTGCTATAAAAATGTCCCATTTTAGTAACAGGAGTTTCAAATTACATCATAAAATGGCATTAAGATATTAAGTCTTAGATCACCAGAGTTTAGGCATTACTTGAAAAATGCTAATTTATGCAAGCGTCAGGGGATCCCGCGACAAATAGTTTTGAAAAATACAGAAAGGAGTCGCCCCTTGGAAATTTTTATAGGAACAGATAATTTTTAGGCGGGAATTAAGCAGACAGTAAAATTAAGGAAGACATAGAGAATTGCGAAGTTAAGGGGAGATGGAGTTTAGATTCATGTGAAGAAACATGCTGCCACAAATAGAAAAAAGTTAGAATTTTTAGAGTTGTGTTCTTCAGAATTTGTAGAGTTGTGTGCTTCAGAATTTTTTTTTAGAGTTGTGTGCTTCATGGATTAACTCCATACTGAATGTTATTGATGCTGCCACTGGCTAAGGAATTTTTAAGAGGTGAGTCAGATCATTTTATCGAGAATTCTGGCAACCAATAAAGTTGAGTAAATGCAATTAAGTGAACGAACGAAATTTTAAGCATCCTTGGTATCCTAATTTTTCTACGAATGTTAAAATTGCAATCTATACAAATTTAGTTATGTATAGTCTTTAATGTTGATATATTATATAAGGAGAAAGAAATATTTGAGGTATGTTGTTGATGCCTTTGTCGCTTTGATTTATTAATAAATTAATTTTTCATCTTCATTTTTTTCTAGAACTGCACTGTAAAAAAAAAATGGTAACTTTCCATGTAAAATCCAGGAACATTTCGCCTTTTATCAGGTTTTTGAGAATAATTTAGCTCTTTTCTGTGAAATTCTGGTTTTCTTATCTGAAACGTTCCTGAACAAAAGTTGGAAACAGCAAAACGCTGCGGCCGACATTTATTATTTTTTTTTTCCTATAATCCGTTGCTCGCGCGCGAGTGTCGAAAACGAATTCCTTAAATGAATGTAAAAAAATCAATATGGAATGCAAATAAATCAATAGACGACATAATCCTTTACGTCTCTATTGTCAAGATAATTCACATGAAAATACAATACCTCTGTGACATCACTAAGAGATTATCTCTCGTACTTGTCTGTGAAATCTTTAACGAGCAGACTGTGTAAAAAGAAAATACACCTATTATTTGGATCTGCATTAACCAGGGGACAATCAAATATGATTCTCACCTATTTTGATTAATTTAAAGTATGTTTTAGAGTTCTTATCTCTAATTATTCTTGTGAAAGGATTTCTTCAAACGGGCCTTAGATTTTCAGAAATTAGATGCCGAGTTTTAGCATACGTTTCAAATACCCATTAGTTTGCAGCTCTCAACGTGTCTTTCGTGGTGTGGACGCAGAAAGCTTGCACGCCACCCGTACGGCCCGGGTTCGATGCTACCTCTTGACTTTTTTTTTTCTTTTTTAATTAATTTTATATTTTAACACTTTATTGCAATTTGATTTAAATTTGACATATATTTGACACTTTGAATTGCTGCAAATTTGAATTTTTTTTTTTTTTTCGGAAAAAATATACAATTACGTTTAGGTTTTTTTTTCATGAAAATTTATATGTATTTTATCTAACTTGTAAACTAACATAATCACTGACGAAAATCCAAAATATTTTATGTCTAGATTTTTTTTCTAATTATTATTTACATTTATATATTTTTATATTTTAAGCAAAGTTCAGAAACAATATATCACATATATATTTACTTTATTGAATTTTAACTGAAAATTTATTTTTTCGTGTAAATTATAAATAATAATTTTGATGTCAATTTCAAAATATTTTTTCATTCTAACAAATAATGATAATAAAGCGAAAATTGTCAACTGGAAATGTAAAAATCGTCTGCGGATCCCGCATGCTGTGAAATGTCAGTAATGTCATAATGAAGGGAACGAACATCCAGAGTGAATTATGTCAGCTAGGTATCGGTCCGGATAGCCTAACAGGTAAGGCATTGGCACGGCACGCCAAGTATCCAGGTTCGATCCCTGGTCTGGACATTTTTCGCTCTTGTGCTACTCCAGCCTTGAATATGTCAGTAACGTTTTGCTGTCAACAGAAATATTCCTGGTATTTCGCAGGAAACTTACTGGCATTTCTGTAGAAAGTTTTTAACATATACAGTAAAGTACCAGTCATTTTCAAGAAATGTTTCTTGGAAATAATGGGCAACTCAGCTGCCCATTTTTTCCCAGGAACGTTGCGGAATTTTTTTTACAGTGTGGTTTATTTATAAATCCGACTCTCGAACCTGGGAATTTAAGTAAAACCAATCTAGGAAGTACATAGGAGTTGTCGGACAATAAGAATAATCTATCACAATAATTAAGATGCAAGAAGATGTATTTTCAGAAGATATTATTTATTCGCTAAAGCTCTAAAGTGAAACGTACTTAATATTTACTCTAAATTTATGATAATTAGAAAGTATAATTAAATTACAAAATTAGTAAGAGCAATTTTGAAAATGAGCTTTTTCTTTCCCGTCTAATAGAAAATTTACCCTTTTTATTCACAAAATAATAAATTTAAACATTTTCGAATCATTCATTTTCTCTTGAGACTTTATTTGCTGAATTTTAAATCGGCTAAAAACGTTTCTTTTACACTCAATATTTGGAATCATTTCTTAAAAACTCTTCTGAAGATGAAACGTATTTTACAAGATTAATATTTTCTCAAGAAAATTTTAAAACCAAGTTGTTTTTTTGTTTTTTTTTTTTTTTTTACCCCAAGAAAAATAAATCGAATTTGCGTGAAAAAAAAAGTTTATTTTAATAATGTTTAATAACTTCTCTTCATTATGACCTAATTAAATTGGATACAGGAGTTTCTGTGTTATCTCATACTTTCATCATGCACATGCTATAGTTATAGCTCAGATGAATTAAACTACACTGTAAGAAAAAAAAATCTGTAATTTTAAAGGAAATAAATGTTTTTTTTTTTTTCAGATAAAACTGTTTTAAAGAAAAACAGCTTTTTTCTGGAAAAAAAATTGGATTTTGTAATTTTTTACAGAAAAAGACTGTTTTAATGAAAAATTACAGATATTTTCTGTAAATTAAACGGTTTTCCACTGGCGCCAAAATTGACTTTTTTTTCTGTCAATTTAAGATATCTTTTTTTACAGTGTAGCGCTGCAGCTGCATTTCGCAGCCATGTTCAACAAATAAGAGTGAATTATGCCAGCCAAGTATCGTCCGGATAGCTTTATAGGTAAAGCATTGTCATGGGAAGCCATGATATCCAGATTCTATTCCTGGTCTGGGCATTTTTTGCTCTGTTGGAATAACCCTCAACTGTGGTACTCCAACCACGAATATGGTATTACACATTTTATGCCGGAGATCTTCTCGTGCAGTCGACTCCCAATACCGACATCTGGTTATGGAGTACACTCATTTAATCGACGACTCTGAATGCATTTCATTCCTGGCTTCTTAAGTTACGGATAATCAGAAATTTAATTTTTTTCTGGCTTGTGTATGATAAAAATGCACTCCTAAATACCCAACGATTTCGATTTTTCGGATTATCTCTGGAACCATGAACGTAAAAAATCGGGAGTTTACTTTATATACAAATATCCAAATAAAATATTATTTCTGGTAACATTAAAATTTTCTACGATTTTTGATTTGAAAAAATATAGAATTTGTTCTTTATATGATGCAACGAGATTCTGCCATGACGTTCCAACGAGATGGAACGTCTATTATTCTTGCATATATTGAGGGGTGGACAGAAATTTATGATACATTCCCTTATGATGTTTTATTATTTTTAAAAATCGTGAATAAAGCGGCATTTACGAAGTTAAAAATAATTCATCAATAAAAATTAAAAAAATAATTTATCGGCAAAGACAAAAACATTTGTTTTATAAAGATGTAATACTTACAGATCTGAATTTTTAGAAACATTAAATATAATTCTCGACGTATTTCATTACAAACGAAATATCAGTTTTAATAAAACTGATTTAAAGAAGTTTCTTTTTCACAAATTTAGATTTTTTTTCCTTGGGGCGAAAAAAAAATTGTAATTTCTCCTTTTTTTTACAAACGCGTTGTTCTAGAAAAATATATTTACTTTTGGACTTTTTTTTTTCTTTTGAGAAAGAATTCTATACTATGTTAAAAAATAAATAAATAAAGTAACATTTACAATTACATTTTGCTGAAAAGTAAATAGATTTTAGAGGATAAAGGATGACTCAAAGATGTTTAAATTTATGATTATTTTAATAAAAACGGATTTATTATTTTTGAGAATGGAAGGAAAAAGCACATTTTCAAAAAATGATCTTTCAAATTTTCCGTCTTAATTATGCGTTTCCTTTCGTCACACATTTATGCGTAAATATAAAATAAATTTCACCTTAGAGCTATATATCAAATAAATAATATCTTTAGAAATCGTTTTTTCCATGTAATTAGGTAATGTAATTAATTATCCCTTCGTAAAAGAGTGGCAGTGTCTCTGCATCTCTTTAACCCTTTATGTACTGAATTATGATTTCATGAAAATTTTATCTTCTAAAGCATTTTTCGTGAATTGTTTAAACTACGTAAGAAGATTTACATAATCATTTAATAAATTTGAGGAGGATTTTTGAAGGATTTAGAAGGATTAATAAAATTGAATTTATAGGGATTTTGTGCAATATATATAACCCCACTCAAATGTTTTATTTTAAATATTTTTCTAGTATTTTGTAGAATTAGAAAATGTACAAATATAATGTTCTTACAATAGAAATATAGAAATATTTCCGAATTGAAAAGTTGCCCCCCCCCCCCCCCAACGCCAAGAAAGCTAAAAAGATGCAAAGGCATAATAAATCGTCCTATTAAAAATACTTTTGGTTTGTGTAACCAATAATGCTTTTGGAACAAGATAAAGTAATGTATCTGTAAATCATTCTAAACTGTATTACAATCGATGTATTTAATAAATTTTATAACAACTTATTTTGATGGTACTCGTAAGTACTATCAGTAGATAAAGGATTAAAGTCTCAAAAAGTCTTATTTCTTGTCCTATATGTGTAGTCTAGTTGCAAAACCGGTCAACTCCTCAAAATTAGAAAATATGTTTTTTCTTTTCTTTTCTTTTTTTTTTTTTTAGTTCTAAGTAAACGTTTCGACCATCTGGAAACAACAAACCATGCAAAATCTGGTCAAATATGCTGTCCTAATGACTATAAAACTAAAAAGTTTTGGTTCCAATCTTATTTTGGCTGAGTGTGGCACAACAATCAGCTTTCCCCAAATATTTTATTTTTTGGAGATGTCCGGTTTTGCAACTAGACGACACATATGCTGTTTATCGGTAAATGTATGCCAGAAGACTTCTTGTCCTTGTATGTTATTGAAATATTGAAATAAATTCTAAAAATTAACCTTATCCGATGTTTTATTTAAGAAGTTGTAGAATCTCTAATGACAGCGCAAGATTATATCATATCGGGAACTTGTATGTTGTGATATTCATGAGTATTCACATCATATTAATGACTAAAAACTTGTTTAATGTTTCTGAAATATCTATTTCTTTCTTTCCGCTGACCAAATTCCAAACTATTGGGATTATGACGCAGTTGAACGGCTTCGAATGTCTGGCCTGTCATGCCTGAAATATGTTCAAAATGCGGAAAATCTTATTTCTGCAAAAAAGAAACTTAAATAGGATTGCATGAAATGTGATATAAAGGTAAGTATGAATGTTAGGTAAGGAAAAAATTGTGTTACTTCAAACTTTTTAGAGAGTAGAAAAATTATTAGGTGTATGAACACCTGTGATCGAATTGAAAGCTTTACATTTTTACAAATTTATAGCCCTTCTTCCATTATTCAAATTAAACGCCATTTTTCACAATCCGTCAATTGCTCAACGACATGTTCCACATTCCATACGCGAAACTTTTATCAAATTTGCATACATCTGTGTAATGAAGGTGAGTACTATACGACTACGTGATAATGTTGACATCCCTCTGCAACCAAAGATGTTCAATGAAAGTTATTTCTTTAAACTTCTTGTAATAGAATTACAATAAAGTACCTTTTTATAGTAGTTACTTTAAACTTTCCTGCTCTATGCCGTCTTAAAGGTAGCTCAGCTTAATTTGTTTGAGTTCTATGTTGGCAGGTTACTTAAAATGGATTGTTTTGTTTGATTTGACGCTGCACAGCATCATACCGTAGGAATCGAATACCTGGATTTTAGACGCATAAGGGTGATTCAGACATCGGTAATTTAGCAAGAAAGGTGGCAAAATAATGGGTGGCCTTTGGAGTACATCAAGTTGCACCTGGGTGTTGGTGTTGTTTATGACGGCCGATTATCTACTCGAGGGATTAAAGCCCAAGGGAGAGGGGTGTCCTTCGTGGCAGGAAAATTTAACGTAACTACTATAAAAAGGTATTTTATTGTAATTATATTACACGAAGTTTAAAGAAATAACTTTCATTGAACATCTTTAGTTGGCAGATGGATGTCAACATCATCACGTTGTTGTATGGTATTCACCTTCGCTACGCAAATTTGATAAAAATTTCACGTATGGAATGGGGAACATTTCGTGAGCAATTGACGGATTGTGGAAAATGGCGTTTAATTGGAATAATGGAAGGAGGGCAGTAAATTTGCAAGGATATAAAGCTTGCAATTTGGTCACGGGTGTTCACACACCTAATAATTTATTTTTTTTCTACTCTCTAAAAAGCTTGAAGTAACACAATTTTTTCCTTACCTTACATTCATTTACCTTCATATCACATTTCCTGCATTCCTATTTTTTTTTTTTTTTTTTTTTATCAGAAGTAAGATTTTCCGCATTTTGAACATACTTCAGGCATGACAAATTAAAGATTTTATGCAAGTTTTGTGCTTTTATCTGCAAAATCATTGCAAGTTGCATGAATTGTAATACTTGCTCTTTATTTTTCCCGCTGGTGTACGTGTAGCAGATAATATATATTGCTTATTTTAAAAACAAAAGTGTTTTCCATTACAGATTAATTATGCTTAATATAAAACTTATAAAATTAATTTACATTGAAAAGCTGTTTACAATATACCCAGAAACTGGGGATTCATTTTAAGTGATTTTTAAGATTTTTGAATGGTTCATATATTGGTTTTGAAGTAATTAAAAGTCTTATAGGTCTACGTAATTTTCTTCTAACCTTGCGTAGATACGGGCTAAATCGTCTTAGAAAGACAGGGCAATCTCTATCCCTCTCACAGATAATCGGTCATAAAAAATACCAACCAAAACCACCAGCGACCTACTGGATCACATTTAATCCTAGAATACTAGGCGCTCGTAATTATCACGACTATGGTATTTTAACGTTAACGCTATACTAGCTATGTCTAGTATTCTAGGGTTAACACGTTAAGCGCCACGGTGTGTGAATCTGACAGCTGAAAAATTTACAGTGTTTAAAGTAATTTTTAAGAAAGTATAATCCTGTAATAAATAAAAGGTAAGTAAATTTTAAATACATTTTCTGTAATTACTTAAAACAAAGCAAATTTTTAGTTTTATATCATATTTTAGACCGTCAGTCGTTAATAAATGACGCGTTCTAAACGGAATGTTCAGTGTCAGTCACTGCCGGTGACTGACGTGGCGCTTAACGTGTTAAAAAACAGTTTTGTTACATGCTGCAAATGTTTGTTGCATAAAAAACTAACAGGTGTCGCCCGCTACGCTGAACGGTTTATCCAAAACGAACTCTGGATCAAACGAAATATATCGGGGAATTTGACCTTGTGATTTAAAGCAATAGACCTTTACTCGTAAGATTCTTCCGAATTGCTAAAATATAATACGAATGCCATTGTGCTGTTGTATGTGTCTGACAAAATTTGGGTTGTTAAGGGCCAACTCTTTTAGTTAATCATTTACAGAAAGATTTGTTAAAGAACGATAGAAAAATATGCAATATCTTAAAACATCCCTGCAAAACTATCTAACTAATAATGCAAGTCTCATCAAAATCCGCCCAGTAGAATTTTAAAAAAGATTAATTTATATTTAATTACGTGAATTTGTATTCACATTGCTAACAAGGGGTAAAATCAACAGAGTACTTAATAGTTATGTATATTTATGAATGTATTAATTACTTTTTAAAAAAATTTTGGACATTTTCGTTTTCATTTTCGGACGAAAAAGGAAGATTACCGAAATTCCGTTTCGGTTTCGGTCTTAAAAACTTGTTTCGGTCGATCCTTAGCTTTAAGTAAAAAAAATAATTGTCTAATAAACCTTAAAAAAAAAAATTAAGCATTATTTACACGCCTGAACTTTTTAGGAACATTAAGTATATTTTTAGTCATTAGCGAAGCGGGAGTTTCATATTTCATTATATATGCAAAATGTAAAATTCAATAAAATTCATTTAAAACTTTTTTGCCCCGACAATTTAGTTTAATATCCTCGATGCGAAAAAAAAGGGACTATAAAAAAACTTCATTTCTCCTTTTTCTTACAAAAACGTTATTCTCGTAAAATATATTTGATCTTCAGGTAATTTTTAAAAAAGAGTTCTGGAGAGTAGGTTTAAAAGAAACATTTTTAGCACATTGAAATGTCAGTGAATAAAGTCTGGATAAAAAAGAATAACTTGATATGTTTAATTTTATTATTATGTTAATAAAAATGACACATTATCTTTGAGAATAAAGGGAATAAACTAACCATTTTCAAAATTGATCTTCCTAATTTTGCGATTTAATTATGTTAAGTTTGTCGTAAATTTCTGAGTAAATATTGAATAAATCTCACAGTAGCGTAATGGCGCATAATAATACCTTATGAAAACAATTTTAATGCATCAAATTAATTAATTTAAGACACCATAAATAAATAATTAGAAATAATTCTCCTATGAATAATTTACGGTTTAATGTTACTGGGAAAATGGAGAATGATTTGAAACCGACAATTTTGGAACATATGAAACATTATTAAATTAGGCCAATTGATGCAATCCTTAGCATATCTTAAATAATTAGTAACAGTTTTAAATTTCTAGCCTTAAACATACGGTAAGGGCAAAATAACGACAAAATCTGCAAATCACGAGTATTGTGAGTCCTGTAATTAAACTTTCATTTTTTTTTGCGTTTGTTTTAATTATTTAATTTCACGTTTTTATGTCTATTTTTTCTACCTTACATTTATGTGAGTATTACAAGAGAAGTGCACTATTTGAGTTTCCCCAGCGCCCTAAACTGATGTAGAAAATATTTAAATAAACAAATCATTGAAACCTATAAAAAGTCGTTTAGTCCTAATTTGGGGTTAGTTGGCGCGAAATAATAATAATAAAAACATTTTTAATCAGTCTTGTGTCTACAGACACTAGACTATTGAGTGATTCACCAATACTCTAGCACAGTGGTCACCAAATGGCGCGCCGGACCGCAGAGAAGTTTTGTATGGAACGCGCGACGAAATTATGAATTACAAAAAATAATAAAGTATTAATGCACAACGCGTGCTATACATGCGGTAATTGTGGAAGCGGCACAATCAGCGACGTAAACTTACATGACCCCACGAGGCGCGAGCCTACCCAATAATTTGATCTCCTCGCCCATCAATTTCAGTTGATTTAATTCGTAATTTATTTTTTTATTATTATTATTTAATCGCTGAAACGAAATTTGATTTTATTAACGTTCTCAAAATATAAAGAACATCCATTAGACTTGCAGGAGCACTAAAAACCCCTTCAGCGGATGTGTAGTTAAATTTCTAACGCAAACCAATTTCCTGGATATTTTACTATTTGTTTTTTTTTTGTTTGTTTTTTTTTTGTTTTTTTTATGTTCTATAGAATTGATAAAGCACTTAGGTGGCTAGAATGTATGCTTTTCTTGACATTTAGTTTTTTGCACTTTCAATTAGCAATTCCAATGTTATTTAAAATAAATATTAATATATTTATAAGGAAGAACTTATAAGAATATAATTTAATAAAATTGTTTATAAACTTATAATTAAATTGCAATAATTTAAAATTTTGAATAGGAAAAACATTATTTAATTTCGAATTATCATCTTTAGTCATCCCCCCTCCTCTCCCTCTCCACACACAAACACACTAAGGGAAAAAAGTATATATGTGTAATTTTGCTCAAATATTTTTGGGCCCACCTAATATTTTTGAAAAGTTGGCGCTACTGGGCATAATGCGGATAGCTTCTCCCCCTAACACAACGCAGCTACCGCTTTGACCTTTCGGTATGAACATGTTCTAATTTAGGGATGGCGAACCTATGGCACGCGTGCCGAATTTGGCACGTAAGAAAACTTATCTGTCGAACTTATCTGGCCGACGAAAAAACTTATACATTATACTCAATTTATGGAGCACAATCCATTTTATGTTTTTTTTTTTTTTTTTTTTTTTTTTTTTTTTTTTTTTTTTTTTTACAAAAAAGTATAGTTTTGTGTAATAGGTATATAATTTACTTTAAAATAATACGTAATTTTTTTTACTCGCCGAACCATTCAACATACATTGTTTTCCAAACCATTTTGCTTCTTTATGAAATTTCAAATGTTTTTCAAAATAGAATTTTTAGATATAGTTTGCATGGTAATTTCAGACCTGCCAACATTTGAAAATGCAAAATCGTAGCACATTTTCTTACTGATCTTTTGAAGAAGTTCGCGTTTTCTTTCTCGGATATTTTGACAAAATTTACATTTTTACCACGATCCTTTGACGAAATTTATTTTCTTCTGCGATCAATTGACGAAATAGATTTTTTTACACGGTCATTGGTCGAAATTCGCGATACTTAATCACAACTAATCGCCAAAATTTTCGATATCTTTTCGTGACCAATTAACAACTTTCACTACTCGTTTCCGCGACCTTTTGACGAAATTTGCAATATTTTCTCCTCGATAGTTTATTAAAATTGGTGATTTTTTGCGCAATCTTTTGACGAAATTAGCGATTTTTTTCAGCGACCAATTGAAGATAATCACTATTTGTTTTTGAGATCCTTGACGAAATACCCGATATTTTTACACGATCATTTGAAGAAATTCTCAATTTTTTCCGCGATCGATTCACGATAAATTTGGGGAAATTCCATAAAAGGAAAAAAATTCGCAGACTTCCAAGAAATTTCAAAACATACTACTCACAAAAGAATCATAGGTCTGTGGAAGAATTTGCAAGGGGAAATACTGCACGGCATATTTCATTATGTAAGACTTTCCTTTTCCGAGTGCAAATCGTGCGATTTTGCACACTATTTCAAACCTTGCCCCTCAAAGAACCCCGTCCCACCCCTTCCAGAAATTCTTAAAATGGTACTCCTGTTTCTAAGAAAGGGAATTCCTGTATAAATATTTAGAGAAACACGATTCACTCGTTGTACCATACATAAAGAGGGTTTTATGTTCAAGTTTGTTTTGCAGTCCAGATTTTTTTTTTTTATCACATGAGCACTTTTTTAATACCCGAATTTTCGGGCTAATGACCAATTTTTTAACAACTTTCGGAAATGAATACTTTGAAATTTTGGAAATTTCGGAACAGAATCACTCCTGAAAAATATGCTGCGCGCGATAAAAATCGCAACTAGAAACAAAAAATGCGTTTGTGTTTTTTTGAAAAAATCGTAGTTTAAGACTGATTTTCTTAGTATCGTAGTTTATCGGTGCAAATCGTAGCAACTACGATTTTTTCGTAGCAGTTGGCAGGTCTGTAATTTACTTAATTGACACACTTCTACTTCAGATTAGGTTTTATTTTATTCAGGGTTTTAAGTAATGTTAGGTTTTATTATATTTAGGTTTTGATTTTGAAAATAGAATTTTAACTGTTAATGTAAATAAGTATATATCTACTGAACCTGCTTCTACCAGAAGAACTAAAAATTATCTGAATCGGAAGTATGCAATAACCGAAAATCTCGCTTATAGATTATTAATACGGAATTCGATGCGACATGGCTATATTATTGAGTAAATACAGCATAATAAATAAGTTAGGAATCGAATTTAGTATAAGTTTAAAAGTATTTAAGTAAAAATTCTATAAAAATTACTTACTGGATTTTGTCTAAGTTAAAATGTTTCTGGCACGTTAGAATGTTGGTACATAATAATTTTGAAATTTTTGGGACGCGTGCTCAAAAAGGTTCGCCATCCCTGATATAGTTCTTGTATCAGTGCTCGCATTACGCTTATTCATTTCATTCTTATTCAGAGTTTGTCTTCTCTTAACGTTCGGTTTGATTATTACGGCGATTGTGTGTGTGAATCGCATTACGATGGAAAAGAAAAAGAAAATATGAATCGGAAAACAAACAGTCTCTGTACCAGAATGGACTGAATGGATTGCTTCACGTTGTCAAGCCGAGTTGAATCAAGTTCCAGTATTAAATGCCATGAGATTAAATACAAAAAATCTTGTGAATCTTTGGTAAAATTCAAAGATTATGTTCAAATTTAATAACATTGGCACAAATCATGAACCGATCTATCATTGAGAAAAAAAAATCAGAGGATTCTTTATGTATTTCTTGAAATCTAGCGAAACATACAAAGATATCCATATAGTGATGCATGTACATATATATACATAAATCTCCACTCAAATACTTCAGTCATTTTAAATGTAAGAATGTATATTTAAACTTGAAATTAACTTTGAAAATTCAGCAAAAATATGAATAATAAATAGTGTGATACTGAATGAGATATTTTAGCAGTCCTTTATGTCTTGCTAACTAGTCCTATAATGAGAGAGAACAGTGGATGAAAAAGTTTTATTTTACATTTGGGAAGAACAAAAAACCCCTTTCCTCAGTGTCAGTTGAGTAATTTTTTATGTCACATGATTTATAATGCAAGATATCCATAGAGGTATTTAAAAAAAAAGCTGACGTTTCTTTCTAAGATATTTCTCTACACCTTATAGCATTTAAACATTTTTCTATTCTCTACACCTTATAGCACTTAAAAAAATTTCTAATCTTTTAACTGTAAAAATCCGCTTACGTATGTTCCTAAAAGACTTTTTATAATTTGAAGAGGTTTTTTTTTTCTAAATCTGCAAAAGAATTCATGTCAATAACAAAATAAAATTAACAAATGAGTAAGGATTAAAAATTACTTTTACAGCAAAAATTAAAAAAAAAAAATTAATAAAAAAATGTGATAATTTTACTTAACTCAGAAATTGGCTCAAGTTACAAAATTTTTAGGTTATCAGCAGTGGCGCCAACTTATATGGCCCCGTGTGGCACCAGCTTACACAATAATTTGATTTCTCCACCCACCCAATTTGAATTGATTCATTTCGTTATTTATTCATTTATTTTATCGCTGAAATAAAATTTGGTTTTATTGACGTTCTCAAAATAATTTTGTTTGAATAACATCAATTACACTACAAAAGCACCGAAACCGCTTCAGAGGATGTAGTATAATTAAATGTCTCCCCAAAACAAATTTCCTGCATATTTTGCCATCTGTTTTAATGTCTTGATGTGATAAGCACTTAAGATGATTAAAAGGAATATATATTTTTTGACATTTAGTTTTTTGCTACTTCAATCGTTTTGATGTATGCAGTTTTTTTTTTTTTTTTTTTTTTTTTTTTTTTTTTTTTTTTTTTTTGTTATTTATATTAATTTGTTTATAAGAAAGAACTTATAACAATATAATTTAATAAAATTATTTATTAAATTATAACTATTTTAAATTTTGCTTAGATAAAACATAATTTAACTTCAAATTATCATCTTTAGTCATTCGCTCCCCTCCTCCCCACCACCTCCCTCGCCTTTTTCTCCACACACACCCGCACTAATGGAAAAAATGTATGTGTTATTTTACTCAAAAATATTTGAACTCACCCAATATTTTCAAAAGTTGGCACTACTTATGTGCAATATGTTCATGCAAGATGAATGGAAGTAACCCATGTATATTAGTGTAGAGGTAATGTATTAAGGTCAGGGTTCGTAAATATCATGATATTTTCGAAAATATCAAAAATATCCGATATTTTGATATATATCTGATATTTTCGATATATATCCGATATTTTCAAAATAGTCAACTTACTGCTGATAATAAATATTTTAAAGCATAATATAAATTAGAAGCTAAAAACTATTGCACTTAACATAAAAACTTATTCAAACAATGTTCTAAAAATGCATTCCCTCCCCCACTAAGAACATAATTGGAGATCAGATCAATCAACAGATACAATTTGCTTTATATACTTATATAAACTATAGGATTTGTATCAAGTTTCAAGAAAGTTTTATATTTTATAAAGCAAAATATTAAATACCAAATAGTTTTTTTAAATTGAAGAATTTTAACATTTATATAAGCTTGCCTTATTTTTTATTCACTAACCTGTTGTACAGTTTAGACTCAACTAAACCAAAATCAGAAAAGAATCTTTTCTAAAGAAGCTGCATGTGAAAATGATTATCTAAATTACAGTTTATCTTCAAATGGCTGTTCTGAATTAATTGTCTGACATAATTATTAGTTATACATTTAAAAATAAAAGTTTCAAATATGAAGCTTGAAAAAGATATTTTTCTTCTTTGCCTGAAAAAGTCACTGCCAGAGACAAAAGTTGTTTATCTATAAAATGACACAGTCAATAACAGTTGAAAATTTCATTTACACTTGTTTTGACTGAAGAAATTATCAAGATTATCTTGCACAGTGATATTTTGAAAATAAGATGTTTGATATTTTGTATACATTTGATATTTTGAAAATAAATATTAAGAATTTGAAAATATCGAAAATATCAAAAATCGTGATATTTGAAAAATAAATATCGGATATATGTCAAGATATATATCCATTGATATATATCAACGAACCCTGATTAAGTATGAAAAAACAGTATGAAAGTATTGAGGCAATGTAGAAATGCAAAATATTTAACTCATCTTGGCCCACTCTGGTACGTAGATAAACTGTGCCAATAAGACAGGGTTTTTTTTTTTGTGTTTAATGTTTAAGTATGTTTTATTTCATTACATTTTTCAATTGTTTCCACACCCTAGTAGCCGTAGTTTGTAATTATTTTCAGAAGATTTAATTTACATTTATTTTTCATTGCATTTACTTTCTGTTTTACATCCTGCGCTTAAGAATGCAATAATAAAATGTTTTTCCATTTTTTTCCGTTTTTTTTAAAGAAAGAAGAAGTATGTTCCGAAGATGTAAGTTATTTCATTCATGAAGCAGTTCGAATTTGGGTTCAAGATATGAATGTTTCATGAATTCATAAAAATTGATTTATTGAAAATTTTATTCATAGTTATAGAATGAAAATTTGCTGCCAGATGCAGTATTAAGATGGAATTCTTCATATTTCTGTTCGTATTTTTCGGTTGACTTTCAAATGTAGAAATCATTTTAGCAATGTATATTTAGTCGGTTTTCTGCTTTATGCATTAAGTGAAGATTATTAAATTCAAATGTGTGTGAATAACGGTTCTAAAAATTAAGATATTTTCAATATCTGACACTATATTTAATAATTCTGTTGAATAAAATATAAGTAATAATTTAATAGTTTTATTAATTAAATTTTCGGTCGAAACATAAATCTTTAATAATTTAACAAAATACAGTTTTCTTTAAAATATTTATGCTTTTTTTCTGAAACTTACCAATGTAATATTTCCGAATAATGAAGTATTTTCGTGAATTATAACGATCTTATATTGTAGCGTATTTATCTTGCATAATTCAAAGATATTGCTTGTAAGAATACATTATACATCATAGAGACATGCACATGCATTTATATACAAACATGCGCATCTTTATTATTTATAAAATTATCAGTTTTTTTATAGTAGAGAAAATGCTGCTGACTTATTTTAACTTATAATTCCTTTGTATTTAATTCCATTTGTTTAAAAAATTCTCAAATGAGACGCTAATTGTGATAAATTAATTAACAATGATAACTATCCACAATTCTCATCTCTATTTTTTTATGCAGTAGTTAACCCTATAAGCTTAAATGTTAGCGCATTGCGCTGACACATTGCAGATATAAAGTTCGTTTCCGAGCTTGGGCAATATTCACTCAACTTTTCATCCCTTTGGGGGTTGTTAAGGGGTCTCAGGACTCTTAAAATTGGAAAAAATGAAAAAAAAGGACCATTTTCAACATTTAATATCTTAAAATGTATTTGATTTTAAGACACAGTTTTAATTGGGAATGAAATATACAAGTATGTTCCTTCATTTCAAATATTTGAAAAATTTCAAGATGCAGAATTAGCATTTACAGGGGCTCAAAACTGTCAGACATTTGACGAGTAGAAAATCGGCATAACAGCTTATGCGCACGATTACATAATAAATTTTGCAACTAGAATGAAAATTTTGGTACCTACTTATACCTCATATTATAATAATTACACTGAACCTAAATAAATTTGCATTTAAAGCATTTTTATATTTTTAATACAAAGTTGTATTTAGCTAATGCAAAATTTAGAAAATTTCAACAATATAAACCCCTAAAAAAATATTTTCTTTTTACAATAAAAAGGAAATTTTAGGTTCAGTTTATACAGACTAACATGAAACATATATTTTGAAAATTTCATGAAAAAATATTAAGAAGTTTTTGAGATATCGTGCGCGTTATGCCCAAAAACGTCATTTGGAGAAAAATAACTTCAAAGTTTTGAAAAAACCGCTTCAGCTATTGACCGAGTATAATTCTAAATGCCATAACTTCTGTTCTAATGGGAATTTCAAGATAACAATTATATTAAAATGTTCAGAAAACATAGAAGTTTAACATATAAAAAAATTAAAATTTCGAAAATTTTAGAGCTTTAAGAGTCCTGAGACCCCTTAAAATGAGTACAAAGAATGCATGGAGACTAAACACTGCAGGCTTAACATCAAACTGGTAACTTGGTCCTCATATCTTCTATATACATGGTGTTTCAGCACAGTGATTATAAACTTTCAGGAGAGAGTGAGTACACCTAGCAATGCATGGTTGGAAACGCTTTTCTGGTTCAGTAGTGACGGCACAAAACACAAGAAAGGAAAGACACAAATAGGGTGTCAAAACATATTTATTATTCTTAATTCTTAGTACAGCAAAAAACTAAGAAATAAGAACAAAAAGAAACAACGGTTGTCATCAAAGAAGACGTTCGAACTTACGACCCCGGACCGTTATGAAATTTCACATCTCCTGCCCATAGAAGATCTAATGTTCTCCAAAATATCGGACGTGTCCCAGGCTTCACCAGCAGCTGTCGCGATGTGTCGTGCGACGAGTTCCTCAGCCCTGTTAACGGGGATTTCGTACACCAGTGTCTTAACGCCAAACCCGTCCCGGAATTATTGCGGTACTAACAATAATAATCATGTTTTCTCACCCTGTTCGTGTGTCCCTTTCTTGTACTTTGTGTGTCACTACCTCGCCAGGAAAGCGTTTCCGATCATGCATTTCTATGTGATTTCCCGTCATCTGTATGTATGCAGTATTAAGATATATACTCTATCTCTCCTGCAAGTTTGCAACCGCTATGCTGAAACACCCTGTATAACATTAGAACCGTGTTCAAGAAAGCGGACTTAGGCGCAACAAACTAGAGGCCTGTGTGTGCAGGGCCATAACAACAAAATGGAGGCAGATTTTCAAAATGGGCCGGTTTTGACAGAATAAAAACAATTTTTTAACGGGCTGAGCCTCATTTTGACCTCATTTATGAGATTTTTCTGCTCATCTGCAATTTTTCGCTTTTTTGTCGTTTTCTGATCACTAAAAAGTAGATATATTTTATTACTAATCTTACAGAGTGCTAACGGTCGCGAAAGAAATCACGAATTTCAGCAATTGGGTGCTGCGACGCTTACACTTTCAATCCTTCTCCATCCACTATATGTATGCCAGCTTTTATGTTAAGGGGTCAGGAGTCTTAAAGCTTTAAAATTTTCGAAATTTTAATTTTTTTAGATATTAAACTACTATCTTTTCTGAACATTTTGGTATAAATGTTTCCTTGAAATTCCTATTAGAACAGAATTTATGGCTTTTAAAATTATACACGCTCAATAGCCGAAGCGGCGTTTCAGAAAATTTGAAGTCAATTTTCTCCAAATGACGTTTTTGGGCATAACGCGCGCGATATCTCAAAAACTTCTGAATTTTTTTTTCATGAAATTTTCAAAACATATGTTTCAAGTTAGTCTGTATAAACTAAACATAAAATTTCCTTCTTATTGTTCAGAAATATATTCTTTATAGGTGATTATACTGTTGAAAATTTCTAAATTTTGCATTAGCTAAATACAACTTTGTATTAAAAATAGAAAAATGCTTTAAATACAAATTTATTTAGGTTCAGAGTAATTATTAGAATGGAAAACATAAGTAGGACCCAAAATTTTCCTTCTACTTGCAAAATTTATTTTGTAATCGTGCGCATAATCTGCTATGCCGATTTTCCGCTCGTTAAATGTCTGAAATTTTGGAGCCCACTGTAAATTCTAATTCTGCATCTTGTAATTTTTCAAATACATGAAATGAAAGAACATACTTATATCTTTCATCCCAATATAAAATTTTGTCTTAAAATCAATTACATTTTAAGATATTATATGTTGAAAATGGTCTTTTTTTAAGTTGGTCTTTTTCCAATTTTAAGAGTCCTGAGACGCCTTAAGCAAATTTTGTATAACCCAACCTTATAACCCTAAACCTAAAGGAAATAAAACTGCATCATATTTCCCATACATCTTTCGTTTTTTCTAAAAGAAAAAAATAAATTTGTATAACCCAACCTTATAACCCAAAACCTAAAGGAAATAAAACTGCATCATATTTCCCATACATCTTTCTTTTTTTCTAAAAGGGAAAAAATCTCATTACGGTAAATGAATGGCTAAATCCATCAAATGAATTCATTGAATCTGCTTCTGTTTTACCTCAATAACTTTTTACTTAAACCTCATCATATTAGCCACCGGTATGCTATTTCTTTCCCCCTGCTATTAAAGAGTCATCTCCAAAAAATAACGTTCCGTTGTATAAGCCAGCCGTAAAACAAAGCAGATGTATCACTGTACTGTTAAATACTCTACTGCAATTTTTTTAACTTCTAAGCATCGCACATTTTCAATTTTTATACCGTCCTATTGGAAAAGAAAAGTACTTTTTAATGCAATTTGTTTGAAAACTGCATCTCAATTTATTTTTGAGATATTAATTTTTTTGTAGTTTTTAGCGCTATTTGTTTAATTTTGGCAACTCAAGTATTCCATTTCTGTAGAAAGTAAAGAAAAAATAGTTGGAAAATAGTAATTATATCTTTTTGTTGCCATTTTCCCATAACTACTGAAAAAAAATTGTAATTAAAATACGAGCTATTTTGTAAAAAAATTTAAATGAATGATATCTGATAAAACATGGAGCTATTATAACTGTATTTAATTTAATTATCTATATTACAAACAAATGAAGGCATATAAATCATTAGATAGCCTTTTTTTGTCGAATCTTTTGAGTGACATGTTTTTTGGATTTGTGTATTATTCAGCGATAGGGACGTCATATGAATTCTTTACTGTATATGTTGTACTGTAGATGTTACTGTAGATGTAGATGACTGGATCGTAAATAAGGAATTCTTCAGAAGATGCGAATGACGTTATTTTATGTAAAATAAAAGCATTTGGTTTAAGTCTTAAAACTGAAAAAAGTTTTGTATTATCTATATTTATATACATATATATATATTTTTTTTCATCGGGAGCGACACTAAATTTTGAAAAAGCAGAATTCCTGTTATCTAGTATATATATATATTTGTCTGCGTAGGAAAAAAACAGCGATTTGTAAAGATGTGGAGTATGCGCTATGACGAACAGGTTAAAATCGGGTTATCCGGCAGGGTAATAAGTATTGTTATTCAAGTATGATTTGAAAAATTAAAAAACAAAACAAATGTTATCAGAAAACGAGAAATTACGTAAAAATAACCAGATAGTTAGTAAATATATAATTTCATTAAAAAAGTCCTATTATGTTTTAGTTACATTATAAAATATTTTGCTGACTTTAGTTACTTATTTATTTAGTTACATTTTTAGCAACGTAACTGGATTTACTTGCAATGAGTTACAGGTAATTTTCATTATAAATTTTAAAATGTAATTTGAACTAGTTCGCAAGCGATTGCAAATTAATTTAAATACATTTTGTAGACTTTAATTTTGATTAACTTGTATTCCATTACGCTCTAACCAAATTTTATTCTGAACAAACGTAATTGAAATTAACTTGTAATACATTACAAATTAATCTGAATTATATTTTAAAAGATGCAATTAGAATTGACCAATAATCTATTACAGATTAAATGGATTACACAATTAAAAACGTAATCTAAATTACGGAATTACCTTGTAATCCATTACAAATTAATCTAATTCTGTTTTAAAAGATAAAATGAGAATTGATTTGTAATCCATTACACGATAATTGGATTATATATTTCAAAAGCGTTATAGAAATTACATTGTACTGCATCACATGTTAATCAGCTGCATTGCGAGGAGATTATAATATATTTTAATCTGTAATTTCATTACTTTGTAATCAGATTCTGCCCAGCACTGCGATCGTAATTATATAAATACGTAGCACCTATAGCCGTCGTCTGGTCTGTCTGTCTGTCTGTCCGCATGAAACAGCGCAAAAACTACCCAACCAAATGGTTTGAAAATTAACATATATAATAGTTGCAGAATTTTGTCAAGTCATTTCAAATTTTATGCAAATTGAATTAAAAATTTAAAAATATATTAATAAAAGTTTTCTTTATTCTATTAAATCCTATCATACGTAATTAATTCAATGATATCTTATTATAGGTAATGATTCTAGGTTGCCATGGTGTATGACGTCCTATTTAAGATGGAGTCCTATTATTTCCGTATTACAGAATTTTATATATAGAATCGTAATAAATTTTGTATTCATGCATCTTTGCATAAAAGTGCAATAGCTATTGCACCACGATCTGAATATTTATAAAATTAGTTAGAGTACGAACGCATCTCATTTGCCACGTTTGACGTACAATTTCCGACTTCTTAAATTTCTTTTACTTTGTATTTTACTCAATTCGTTCTTTGAGCTGCTTTTCCCTCAGGATGCATGTGCTTTCGTTAGATATGCACCATTTAGCTATCCTAATGAAATGTATCAATTTTTCTTTGTCTTCGCCTTTACATTTTTAAAATAAACGAGATTATTCAGTGTGCTTTATTCTAGCAACTTTAGCCAAATCTCTTGAATATATTGTAAGTGTTACTATTATAGATAATTAATATGAGGAATATCGCTTTTTAAATTTATGACTTCGGGTTAGATAGATGGAAAAGACAAACATAATTATCAAAACCCATTATCACGAACAATGTCGGACTTTAAGCTCGAAAAGTATGTACGATATCTTGCGGGTGAAATGATAAGTAAAGTTTTGTTAAGACCCAAAAACTTAAACAAATGATTATTAATAAAAGCGAAGGAGTTTTCCTCGGGTGAGAAATAAAGCTTTTCCACACCCACACTGTAGCTGAAATATCTTCTAATTGTTTAAGACTGGTGCATTTAAAAGTGTCAAATTTATTCTACAAAGAAATATTATGGATTTGAGCTATATTGAAATGAATTTAACACTAGAACTACTGTGAGTCGTCATTTTCACGGCTACCATATGAATATGTTTCGGTTCAATCCAGAAATCTGATTATGAAATAAGTTTAAAAGATACCAAGAAGAAAAAAGTTAAATAATAAAGTAAAACTGTTTAAAATCAAAATTCTGGTGTGAAATATTTTTATAAAACTTGTCTGAAATTTCAGGGAGTTCTAGTGTTAATTAGGTGAATTTGCATTGCTAGCAAGGAGTAAAACCAACACAGTGAAAAAGTATCCAAGCCATGGTTCGAATCTGTGTCTATGGTTCAGCGCACCAACGCTCTTCCATCTGAGCCACCAGGAACGACACACCTAGCCTGTCACCCTTCACTCTTAAATGTTAGTAGGGCTGCAACCGCAGCACAAGAAGGGATAACTTCATGAACCACAACCCTGTGACAAACATGAGTCCAAATTAATCCAGCATTGATTAATATATGTATTGTAACGGAGCCGATGTCGTAAGGTGGTGTGGTAGCGGGCAACTTCAACGGCCTAGTCTTATCAATATCGAAAAAATATTTTATTGTATCACAAACAATTAAATAAGAATTTCTTGATTAAATAATTCATAATTACAACATTTTTCATGTAAGGGTTCGAGTTCAGCTGTCAATAATATATTTATAGAATCAAGTCCAGTCCTCGAATAATAGATCGCTTTCAGTGTAACCAGTCTCTTATTTATTCAATGTCCACTATTTTCGAAGATAGAGTTCGAGATGCTCGCCCGGAATGTCGCACTTTTTGTAGATGTTTAACCGAGGTTTAGGAACCTCCGATCCTCAACTCCGTGATGGAGATATCTTAACAGCCACACCTGGCTTTCACTTTCTTGTGCTTCATAATATGTCCCGAAGCCGTCGACCCGTGAGAGATTTCCACTCTTCACGGCCAGAAACACCTTGAAGTCTCTACTTCAACAGAAGGGAAGATTAAGCTCTCGAGAATGCTCTTGCATCCTCTTTTATCAGTTTCGTTTTTCCGTCTAGGACCAAAGCCACTCCCATTAGCCACTCACCATCCGTGGCCCATGATCTCATAGACCAACTCTTTTCTCTATAGGCTGCAGTCAGGAACCTTGGCGTCCGGTTTAATATCTGGTTTCACTTTCTACTTTCCCACGGGAACGAGACCCTCGTGAACATCAAAAGAATGTTTCTCTCGCTAGATAAAAGAGTTCCTTTCACCCTAGTGTCCTCTGCAAAGATTGATTGAAATTGATATATTTGTTTCATCTTTAGCGACATTTTCTGGGACTCTGAAGAAATTTGGAGGCTAGGTGAAAATACATTAGTTTCCCTATGCTGGCTTTTGCCTTGTAAATTGAGAGTTTCAAGGTGAGATATCGTCGAATTCTCACAGTATAATAATTTTTAACGATGACTTGCGCCCCAGAGAATCTAAATTTAATTACGCGAATTAAATTTAGATTTTCTCGGTCAATTGTTAGCAATGTGAATTTAATTCACATTGCGTAAAACCAACGGAGTGAAAAGCCATCGTTAAAAATTATTATATATATATTATCGATGCTGGATTAATTTGGACTCATGTTTCGCGCAAGGTTGTGGTTCATGAAGTTATCCCATCTTTTGCTGCGGTTGCAGGCTTACCAACATTTAAGGGTGAAAGGCGACAGGCTAGGTGTGTCGTTTCCAGGTGTCTCAGATGGAAGAGCGTTGGTGCGCTTAACCAAAGACGCAGGTTCGAAACCTGGTCTAGATACTTTTTCCAGTCTGTTGGTTTTGCGCCTTGCTCGCAATGCGAATAAAAATTCACGTAATTAAATTTAGATTTTCTCGGGCGTGAGTTATCATTAAAAATTTATATATATATACTGAAATGAATTAAAAGAATAGTTGGGAATTCAATTAGAATTTTACTTATTATAAATCTTGCAAAATTTATTTCATTTATATCGAATTATTTTTCCTATGAAACTACCAAACCAGTAGGTTTTTATTTTTTTTTTTATAAGAATAGACTCGACTTGTAAATAACATTTTAAAAATCATTCGGAATTTTAACATTTCTACATGCGTAATTTTTCTCGACTATTTTAGATATTTAACTCCTTGAGGAGCAAGCAAAAATGACTCTAAATATTGAATAATCGAAAAATTTTATTTTTAAATAAGGAAAAGCAATTTTTCACCGATTTTCCTCCAAAGTTAAAAATATAAAATTTAGTAAAAATTTTCTGGTGAGAATCTTGTTTAAATTAGGTGGGATATGTTTAATCCCACCGACCCTCAAGGGGTTAAAGCATATATGCCAACTTCAATTTCAATTCGAAATATTTTGTTCTTTCTTTTAAGGGTCTTGTACCTTTTAAACGCGTCGAAAATTAACGAAAATCTTCAAAGTTTGAATTAGTCTATCTTCAAAACCTTTTTATATATAAACATGAAATTTTGGATATTGATTAAACAGATTGTGCTTTGTAATATACTACCAACAGAAATTTATTAACCCTTTACAGAATTTGTGCATTGTTGAAATCAAAATAGCTCTTTTTTTTACCCCATAAGTCATTGCGCGTATGATATCTTGAGAAAGTATGTATGGATTGTCATGAAATTTGGTAAATATACTAAACAAATATGTGTGTTTAAAATGATCTACTTTTAAGTATTTACAATGGTAATATTTTTAGTTATGACTATTTTTATTCATTAAAAATACAATTTTTTTTATCTTTTTTTACGAAAATATTTTTTTATATAGTTAATGAAATAATTTTAGCCTAAGAGTAGATCATTTTAAACACACATATATGTTTAGTATCTTTACCAAATTCCATGCCAATCCATACATACTTTCTCAAGATATCATGCGCGCAATGACTTATGGGGTAAAAAAAGAGCTATTTTGATTTCAACAATGCACAAATTCTATAAAGGGTTAATAAATTTTTAATGGTAGCATATTACAAAGCACAATCTGTTTAATCAATATCCAAAATTTCATGTTTATACATAAAAAGGCTTTGAAGATAGACTAATTCAAACTTTGAAGTTTTTCGTTAATGTTAGACGCGTTTAAAAGATACAAGACCCCTTAATAACTATTACCGTATGATGACAGCATCTATCAGAAAACTCAAAAACTGAAACTTGATTTTGATATCTGGTGCTGAAGCAACAGCCCTTTGAAAAACATTTGTGTTCACAGCATGCGTTTACCTTTCTTAACGCAAAGGTTTTTATGTTTATACATTTTTTTACAGCTTATTGTACACTAAGCTTATATACAGAGTCATCATGACGAATTCGACCGACAAATTCAGAGGGGTGTTAGCAGGTATCAAGAGGATGAAAAATTGCTACAGAACATGGAGTCGCAAACGACTTATTTAGTCGCAAATACAGGCTGTTTCATCCTAACTGAAATTGTGTTAACGGTGATAATTTTGAGAAAAATAAAAGCATTGCAATGAAAATGCAACGACATGTACCTTGTTTTGTGTGAAATGCTATAACATCACGAAAAGTTCTGGAAAAATACGGTGCTCAAGCAGTCGATGATACCGTATGAACTGGTAAACGCACTCCAAAATGTGGAGTGTGAAGTGCATACTGTGATGCGTATAACATAAACTTCTACCCCTTTTTTCTTATATTATCACATTTATAACAAATTTTAAAATATCTATTAAAAGTTTTATTATAATATACTTCTGTTTTTTTTTAAGTTATTGTCGTCAACCCAAATTGAACTAGGGTAGAACATCTTGTAATTTTGATTAAATACGTGATTTGCGCCCCCATGTTCTATGGTAATCTTTCATCTTCTTGATGCGTACTTGCATCCCTCTGAATTTGTCGGCCGAATTTGGCAACACTCTGTATATAGATGCCTTTTTATTTTAAGCATGAAAATAAGAGATTTTCTACATAGGAAGATTCAAATATTTGTTTTTAAGAAAAAGCTTGACGTTTATTTTTAATAAATTCTTGGTGTTATAAAATAGTCTACTTTTCATTGTCATTGCGAGTTAATTTTCAAGCAAACCTTCGCTTTTGAGCCCGCTAAACACAACATATTGCATTCATAGCTATATATCCCTTGAGACAGCGGTTCCTAAACTTTTAGTTACCACGAACCCCCTTTTCATGCTTCCTCTGTCTTCGCGGACTCCCAGAATTTAAGGCGGAAATCATTGATTTTTGTTTAATAATTGATATATATAAACATCACTAATACACAACAATGATGAAAATGAATGGGTTCATGATATATAAACCAATACAAATATAAAAACTAATGGTTTTGTGTTTTTTAAATAATATTAGCAGGGTTTTATTTCATTTATTTTATTCGAAAGATCTGTATTTTTAATAAGTAAAAAAAAAAAAAAAAAAAAAAAAAAAAAAAAAAAAAAAAAAATGCATCGAAATGTTAAAATTTTGCCGCAAACCACAGTTTAAAAATCGCTGCTGTATGTTTAACGTTTCTGGATTATACTCAGTCAGTAAGCTGTGGAGCGTGGATATATATATATATATATATCCACATATACTATATATAACCCTTAAATTAACATTACCGACCACCAGCAAAAACTGTGAAATTATGAATAAAATGACATTAACAAACAAAGTTCCCCCCAACACACTTAACATAGATTCCAAAAACATAGTAAAAAACAGCAGAATTTGTATAACAGAAATGAAAATATATATATACCAGATGCTATGTAAAAAGTATAGTCCCTTGTACTATTTTATGAGTATTAAAATGGAAGAAAAAAGAAAAATATGGATACCGATAAAAATAAATGAAGGCTTATATATAGAATTACTTTATCAAGGATACAGAATTCACATATATAAGCAAGGCAGTCGTTTTCTGTAGAGAAAAAAGCTAAAAGCTGAATTTTTTTCCCCCTGTACCCAAACGACTACTTGACCGTAATAATAGAAGAAAAATGAAAACAGAATAATATTAAATGCCTTGAAATGGAAAAAACAATGTAACCTATTAAATAATTTATATTATCTTGTAAAAATGAAATAAAGTAATATTACTCAACTTGCCCTATATAACTCCACATTATTTAATCCGAATTCGCTCCTGCACATGTTGTACCTTACCGCTATAACTTTAAGGTTATTTTTACAGTTAAGTTAAAACATAGATTATATCTAATGGTTGCAGTTATTCTTTTTAAAAAACCATCATTTCAATATTAGTAGTATTTGAATTACCTATTGACACTTTTAAATTTATTTAACTAAACTAAAAAATTCCCAAATCTCTTAACCTACATGATCGCCATTAATTGGCTACACTGTCATCTAGTGTTGATAGAAAAATGAAAGAATACAAATCTGTTAATATATATATATATAGTATAGTATAAAATTCACACAACACCAAAACATAAATTATTTAGCTCTCCAAGGCCAGCTGAGAGTCAGTAATACAATTAAAATTAGAGAACAAACCCAAAAACAGACTGAACAAAAAAACTACAACAAACTCGAAAACAGAACATGCAAGAAAAGCGTAACGTTTAAAATACTCGAAGGCAGGGTGCATAGCTAACGATATTCCAACTGGGTTATAATACATTATATAAACCAGCAAAAGAATATATGTGGCCTGAACTAGCACGCCCACTCACAGAACCAAAAAAAGGAATATAACTATTTAAAAAGTTAAAATTTTCAACAAAAAATACAGAAAAATATAGGATAACACAGGCTGCGGCCTTATCGGCGGGATCGCTAGAGAAACGCAAATTTCGTCAAATGATCGCGAAAAAAACGCGAATTTCATCCAGGGATCACAAAAAAACGCGAATATCATCAAAGAATCGCGGCAGAAACGCAAATTTCGTTAAAAGATCACGAAAAACGGCAGATTTCGTGAAAAGATTGCAAAAAAGGCAAATTTCATCATAAAATCGAAAAAAAAAACCCGTGAATTTTGTCAAAAGATCTAAAAAAAAAAAAACACTTAATGCCAGGAATGAATACCCCCCCCCCCCCTCTGTTGTAACCTTTCATAAAATTTGCTGTGGATTTCAGAATCACACCTGTTTAAACTATTAATAGGAATATTAGTAAATAATTTTTTTAAATCGTAAGTTTGGATAGAATGACTGCTGTTGCTTTTCAATTTTTCAGCAATCTCAAAACTATTGGAAATAATCCAGAAACAATTACAATCTATATGCTTGTAGACATACGTATATATATAATATATATACGTATAATATATATAATATATATATATATAAAGTGTAAATTGTATATACGTACAGCATTAACTCGTATTAACATTGCTTCTAACGTTTTAACAATGTTTATAAAATAATGCCTCTTATTATTTTAAAATAAAGATATATGAAATACGTAGATGCTTTATTATTATACACATAAAAGTCAGAAAATTTATTTCAAGTTAACTTTTGAATAATTCATGAATACTCAAACTATTATTCATAAATTCTTTTGTTCAGCATTGTAACCTAGCAAATTTTGCTACAAATAAGCAGTAATTATTACCGTATACTGTATTTTATATTTTTTTCGTATTGTTATTTTACATTCTTTAATTTTATCAAACCTTTAACTGTGACTAGATATTAATGAGCGCAGATGTTTTAATAGAAACATTTGCAGAATGAAGAGAATATCTTCTTTGTTATTGTATCTTTATTTTCATCTTTGGAACTTTTAAGATTAAACAGTTAAAGTATCATTTAAAAATCTATTATTTTAGAAATGTGTTCTAAGCGAGTGAAAAGTTGCTTCATTCATGAAGATTTCAAGAATTCAAGAAAGTTATAAATGATTTATTAATAGTAAAAATTGTTTGGATTAGGTGTATCCGTTTCGTTGTTAAATAGCAGAAACATTTGACAGCGATATGCAGAATTAAGACATCATTTGTCATACTTATATGTGTATTGTTTGATCATAAATACTCTTATACATTTTTTTGTTGGTGTAAAAATGACTTAAATGTAATATTATCTCAGATTTTAAAGAAAGAAATGACACTATAATGCGAATCTAGACCCTCAAAATAGCTTAAATATAAATTTAAGTTTAAATGATTAGTTCCTGAAACATTCTATATTAAAATTAAGCTAATCTGTAGGGGCGATCTGAAAAGTGAATCCGTTACTGTAAACCTTATATTTTACACAGATTTTGTTAATATTTCAAGTGTTCGAAAAAAGGAATTTAATTTTAATTTTTTTTTTTTTTTTGGTGGTGGGGGGGGGGGGGGGGCATTTTGTAAAAAGTAAAAGTTATTTTTGTGAAATTTACTATATTTTTGTGGAAAATAACATTTCGAAACGAAATAAGAAATTCTGTTATTCAAATTCGAACGAAACATTCATTAATAACAACTTTTTTAAGTCCTCCAGCTAAAGTTTTCGATTTTGATGAAATTGTTTTGTTTCCAACTTACATATTTTAAAAATCTAACGAAATAAAATGATAAATATATATATATATGAATAATCATATATTGTTGGGAATGTCACATTCACCTTGAAAATGTATCGAAATAAAATAAAACTTGCTTAAAAGGTGCATTTTTATACAACAGATGTCACAATATAAAAGATGTTAACACATATTACAATTTTAAAAACTTAAAAAGAGTTTACACATATAATACACGCGCCGAGCGCTTTCGATCAAAACCTTGATCATCTTCTGGGCCGCTTTGAGTACAACTGATACGTCTCTAACGCACTTTCATCCTCGGTCGGACAGCTGGGCAAGTCAACTTTACAGTGGAGGGGAGACAGCAAAACAGTTCCGAAAAATGGAGGGGGAGGGGGGGGTGAAGTGAGACGGACAAAAAGTTGAGCGTTACAAACCAAAGCAAAATCTATTTCAAAAGATTTAACCATATATTTGGAATGTTATATGACATATTATCATTAATAGCTTTATTATTCAATGTTAAGATTTCAATGGACTCTTTTATCAACGACAAATGATAATGGGATGAAGGAATAATTATTCTTGCTTCATTAAAACGGATATTTAAATTATGCTGTAAGTTAAGTCTTGCTAACGCTGTGGAGGCTCTATTAAACTTAATGTCACTCATGTGCTCTTTTAATCTATCTTTGAATTTTCTTCCCGTCATTCCGACATAAACTTTTTCTTCTTGTTCTTCCGTTAACAATGGAATAATGTAAATGCCTGCGGTCTCTTCATTAGGAACAGGGTCAATCTTGCTATGGATAACGTCTTTGAGTTTATTTGTTGTTTTAGCTACTAAATTGATATTGAACTTTTTTACTGCATATCTTAATTTCTCATATAATAATGAAATATAAAGTAAAGAAGAACAATCCAGTTAATAAACTTAAATTTTGTAATTTTTCCTATATTCCTGGTTTATATGAGAAATTAAGATATGCAGTAAAAAAGTTCAATATCAATTTAGTAGCTAAAACAACAAATAAACTCAAAGACGTTATCCATAGCAAGATTGACCCTGTTCCTAATGAAGAGACCGCAGGCATTTACATTATTCCATTGTTAACGGAAGAACAAGAAGAAAAAGTTTATGTCGGAATGACGGGAAGAAAATTCAAAGATAGATTAAAAGAGCACATGAGTGACATTAAGTTTAATAGAGCCTCCACAGCGTTAGCAAGACTTAACTTACAGCATAATTTAAATATCCGTTTTAATGAAGCAAGAATAATTATTCCTTCATCCCATTATCATTTGTCGTTGATAAAAGAGTCCATTGAAATCTTAACATTGAATAATAAAGCTATTAATGATAATATGTCATATAACATTCCAAATATATGGTTAAATCTTTTGAAATAGATTTTGCTTTGGTTTGTAACGCTCAACTTTTTGTCCGTCTCACTTCACCCCCCCCCCCCTCCATTTTTCGGAACTGTTTTGCTGTCTCCCCTCCACTGTAAAGTTGACTTGCCCAGCTGTCCGACGGAGGATGAAAGTGCGTTAGAGACGTATCAGTTGTACTCAAAGCGGCCCAGAAGATGATCAAGGTTTTGATCGAAAGCGCTCGGCGCGTGTATTATATGTGTAAACTCTTTTTAAGTTTTTAAAATTGTAATATGTGTTAACATCTTTTATATTGTGACATCTGTTGTATAAAAATGCATCTTTTAAGCAAGTTTTATTTTATTTCGAAATAAAATGAATTAATGAAGAGTATGTTTTTATGGAATGAAATTTTGTGAAGAGGTCTGTTTTATGGAATGAAATTTTGTGAAAGGGCTTGTTTTATGAAAAGGAATTTTGTGAAGAGGTCTGTTTTATTAAGAGGAATTTTGTGAAGAGAGCTGTTTTACTAAATTGATTTTTGTGAAGGGACTTGTTTCATTAAATTGATTTTTGTGAAGGGACCCTAAATAGGCTCCAGATTTTGTTTGGATATTCCCTTGATTTGTTTATATGAAGTACCATTAGTGTCAGATAAATGTTGAATGAATCATTCGAATAATCAGTCAACTAATTGCGACAATTGTTATATATATATATATATATATATATATATTTAAATATTCCCATTGTCATTTTGAGGTTAATTTTTTCGATTACGTAAATGCTTCTTTAAATTTCGAAAATATATTAGTTTCTCAGATATCTGAATAAAAAGCACAGTTTTCGGAATCATAAGTAACTAGGAAGAGTAACTTCTTCCTAGTTACTTATGATTCCGAAAACTGTTCTTTCTATTGTATATTTTCGTTCGGGGTTATATTATATTTTTCCTAGACTAACAAACATGCAATTAATGTCACAATTAGTTGACAGATTATTTGAATTATTCATTCAGCATTTATCTGACACTAATGGTACTTCATATAAACAAATCAAGGACCGATACAAGCAAAATTTGGGGCCTATTTAGGGTCCCTTCACAAAAATCCATTTAATAAAACGGGTTCCTTCACAAAATTCCTCTTAAGAATCGTCAGTTTTTTTTTACTTTCTTTTTTCTAAAGATGAAGATATTGTAATAGAAAAATGTGACTTCCGGTTTTCGACAGATTTACACGTTTTAGAGATCAGAGATCCCCCCCCAAAAAACATGTTCGTACAAAATGTTTTTCGGTCCGTGTGCGTGTGTGTCAGTGTGTGTATGTGCCCCCTTTGTATCATCGAAAATTGTATGGAGTTATGCATAGAATTGATCCAAATTTCATATATATTTTTTTTGCTCTGGCCAATTGGTCCCAGTTGAGCTTGGGGATATTCCTCCGGAAGGAGTCGCTGTGATAGAGATTTGTGTACAATTTTACTCAATTTTTCGTAGTTCTGTTGTACATCAGCCGCTCGTGCAGCGACGGACACTTCGCATTGAGCTAACCCGGCGATTCGCGAGCACAGAATAATGAAAAATATTCATTTTATTAAATTATCATCGAGATTAACTAGCTTTTACTCCGATTAATAAAATGAAGCATAAATTTAAGATTTAAATCAAAGTTGATGTAGTATCGAAGTAGTAACATTAAAATATTAATTTGTGTAACAACTTTTTAAAATATTAACATGTACATAAAAGAAGAAAGTTTTAGAATTGGCATATCCGACTACTTTACAGTGTACCCAAACCTAGATCATACTAGATTGCTTGTCTGCCTGCTCTCTGTCTGTTTCCAGTCTGCATGCTCTCTGCTCTTTGTTGCATGTCTGTCTGTGTCTGCTATCTGTTGTCTGTCTAGACTTTGTTGGCTGTTTATAAGCTGTCTGTCTGATATCTGCCCTCTCTTTGTATGTTGTCTGTTATCTGCTGCGGGTCTGTTCTCCCTGCAGTCTGATGTCAGCTATCTGCTCTATACCCTGTTGTCTGTCTTCTGTCTTCTGCATGTATCTGCTGTCTGCGGTATATCTGTCTGCTGTATATCTGTCTGATGTCTATCTGCTATCTAATGTTTGCTGTATGTCTGTCTGATATCGTCTGTCTGTCTGCACTCTGTAAACTGCCTATCTGTCTGCAATCTGTTTTCTGTCCGTCTGCCTGCTATCCGACTCTGTCGGCTGTCTGTGTATCTGTCTGCTATCTCTATGTCTGCCTGTCAGCTATCTCTTTACTATCTGCTGTCTTTTTGTCTTCTATCTGATAATTATCTGTCCACCAGCTCTCCCTGCTGCCTGTCTGTTTCTTGTCTGCATGCTTACTGTCTGTCTGCTATCTGCTGCCTATCTGTAATAACATTCTACAAGTACACTACCTACAGCTTTCAACAAATAGCCCATTTAGCATATTTTCGTTTGATATATTCGTATTATTTTATGTGTTCCTGTAAAATAACTATAAATGCTATATACACCTTCTTCGAGAAAGAAACATGCTGTATGTGATTGTAACAACATATTAAAATTGCATTATCGTCAGCATTCTAGAAATCCCGCATTTAACATATTTTCGTTTCATATATTTGTATTCTTAGAGAAAAAACTTGCTGCAGTTGACTGTAACAACATAATAAAATTTCATTACCGGTGTTTTACAAATCCCTCGTTTAAAGTATATTCGTTTAACACATTCATTTTCTTTTGTGTGGCCCTGTATAAGTATCTATAAACACTATATACACCCTCTTCTAGGAAAAACTTTCTGTAGGTACTTAAACAACGTAAAATTTTATTACCATCAACGCTCTACAAATCCCACATTTAACGTATATTCGTTTGGTATATTCGCTGCACTATATACAGCTTTTCTAGCGTTCTAGACAAATACCACATTTAATGTATATTCGTTTTACATATTCGTATTATTTTTTGCGGCCCTGTATAAATAACTGTAAACACTGCATATACCTTCTTCTAGGATAAACATTCTGTAAGTTACTGTAACAACATACTAAAGTTACATGACCGTCAGCTTTCTACAAATTCCTTAATTAGCATACATTGGTTTTATTCGTTTAATAAGTTGTTTCATAAAATCGTTTCATGTACGTTTCATAAGTCGTTTCATTAGGATTTCATATATATAAGGCAAAAACTTTTTTTTATATTAATATATATTTTTTTAGCTTGCTCACTATCAACTTTCAAAAATATTTTTAATTCAAAAGTAGCAATTTTGCATTAAAATAAAATTTTGAAATTTATTACAAGCAATACTTACTTTATACTTCTGTGAATTAATAGCCGAAGAAATTGCTAAAGATTTCGTTCATTTTAATTCTGATCATTTCAGTATTGTTTAACCGCGTAGTTGGATTTACACGTCTTTAAATTTCTGTTTCTACACTCATTGCCATAAAAATTTGCGCACCAAGAAATAATTGTGGGATCGTAACGAAACTTGGCATGTAGGTACCTATCAGGCAGATATGCAAATGATTAGAAATGCAGCTTGATTGCGCATTGCATAATGCCACTAGAGGGCGTTGAACTTCGTCCTCCTTGGAGAATAAAACTGGTAAGCAGAACTTGTCTGAGTGTACCTTTTCTTTTACAAAGGAAACGCTGAGGTAGACATGCCGTTACGCAGCCATCGAAGACAATATGAGCAGCTGTCAGCGTTCGAGAGGGGAAGAATAATCGGGATGATGGAAGCTGGGTGGTCAGCTCGGCGAGTAGCTCGTCAAGTAGGCCATTCTGATTTTACTGTGAGGAGGTGTTGGGACCAGTGGACTGAAGAGTTACCATTTACACGGCGACCTGGCTCGTGACGCCCTCGACAGACCAGCCGTCGAGAAGACCGTCACATCATACGAAACGCACGCGTAGAGCCCACTGCCTCATTGGCCGCTATCCAGACCCAGGCAGCACGTTCACTACGGACCCCTGTGTCTTCCCGAACCACTGCAAGGCGCCTGGCTGAAGGACATCTTTAAATTTCTGTTTCTACACTCATTGCCATAAAAATTTGCGCACCAAGAAATAATTGTGGGATCGTAACGAAACTTGGCATGAAGGTACCTATCAGGCAGATATGCAAATGATTAGAAATGCAGCTTGGTTGCGCATTGCATAATGCCACTAGAGGGCGTTGAACTTCGTCCTCCTTGGAGAATAAAACTGGTAAGCAGAACTTGTCTGAGTGTACCTTTTCTTTTACAGAGGAAACGCTGAGGTAGACATGCCGTTACGCAGCCATCGAAGACAATATGAGCAGCTGTCAGCGTTCGAGAGGGGAAGAATAATCGGGATGATGGAAGCTGGGTGGTCAGCTCGGCGAGTAGCTCGTCAAGTAGGCCATTCTGATTTTACTGTGAGGAGGTGTTGGGACCAGTGGACTGAAGAGTTACCATTTACACGGCGACCTGGCTCGGGACGCCCTCGACAGACCAGCCGTCGAGAAGACCGTCACATCATACGAAACGCACGCGTAGAGCCCACTGCCTCATTGGCCGCTATCCAGACCCAGGCAGCGCGTTCACTACGGACCCCTGTGTCTTCCCGAACCACTGCAAGGCGCCTGGCTGAAGGACATCTGGTATCGCGGCGCCCATTACGTGTGCTGCCAATGACACCAACCCACCGACGCCTCCGTTTGGAGTGGTGTCGCGCACGACGGGATTGGACTGCAACGGAATGGAACCAGATCGTCTTCAGCGACTAGTTTAGATTCAATTTGAGCAGCGATGACAATAGTGTTCGTCTGTGGAGGCCCCGTGATGAACGCCCTAATTCTGCCTTCGCTTTACAGCGCCACACCGCTCCAACAGCTGGTGTGATGGTATGGGGTGCCATTGCTTACGATACACGGTCACGACTAATATTGATTCGTTGCACAATGACAGCCCAGTGGTACCTCAAGGACATCCTTCAGCCCCATGTGTTGCCACTCGTGGCAGGGATCCCAGGAGCCATTTTTCAGCAAGACAATGGTCGGCCACACACAACAAGGATGTCACAAACCTGCATCCGCCACATTACCACCCTTCCCAGGCCTGCTCGATCCCCAGATTTGTCGCCAATCGAGCATATCTGGGATCATTTGGGACGGCAAGTTGGACACCCTACGAGTTTGGTTGAACTCGAGGATCGTTTACAGCAACTGTGGAACGAGATGTCTCAGGACATCATACGGAACTTGTATGCCTCAATGCCCGCTCGTATCGCATCGTGCATTCGCGCTAGTGGGGGTCCAACAGAGTACTAAAATTTCCGTTTATTTGTACTTTTTTCTGCAATAAATGATCCTTTTTCCTTGGTTTTCTTCTCACTTACTTACATCACAGTAGTACGTACGCGTGTAAAATTTCGTTTCATTTGGAAGTTTTTTTCTTGGTGCGCAAATTTTTATGGCAATGAGTGTATTATTTCATTTTATTGATGAAGTTTTAACTTCGTTATGGAATGTCAGCAGGAAAAAAAAAATGCAGAATTATTTATATTAACTTAAGTACAAACGGATTTATATTTCATAATCGTCTGCAGGCTATTGATATAGATTTTAAAAAATAATTCATGCTTGAAAATTATTTTTTAAACCATAAAAAATGAGTAAATTGCTTTACAGTTTTCAAATAAATTACGATACAGTTTTGAAACAAATTGCATTTCTAAGAACATTTCCCTCCCCATTCAACGGCCTAAAAATTGAAAATCGCGATGCTTAGAAGTTAAAATTAATTAATTAGAAAAATTTAGAGAAATTAGAGAATTTTATTAAAGGAAAAAAAATTACAGTAAAAGTGAAATTTCATCGTCTGCTGTTGCCACCGTCAGAATGACGTCAGCATTATGCACGGACACGTTTGACTTTTAGATAGAGTAGATATCAAAATTTTACTAATATATTACAAAATGACAGATTGTAGTTGTGACAGTGTGTGTTGCGATTAAAACAGTGTTGCGATTTAACGATGTTTTAGTAAAAACATATAGAATTCTCATTACTACTTCTTAGAACTTTAAACTTCAGAAATTTATGTTTTCTTTTCTCTTTCATACAAAACTTTATATTTTCACCATTTGTTTTATTACTTTCTTCCGGAAACTGATTCCGAACTGTCTTTTGATTATATCAAGTGAAGCATTCAAGAATCAAGTCGAAAGAATAGTCAAAAACAGTTCAAAGAGAAATAATGTTGAAACTAAAAGCTTTGATGTTATTTTTAAATTCTATAGAATTCACTAGTTCAAATGACTTTTAAGTAAAGAATTAATTGCTCATGTCTGGTGACTTTTATTTTAGAAAAAAAAAATGGAAAACTTCTTGAATAAATAACATGCAAATCATAGCTTTCATTTTTATTGGTGTTCATTTTTAGAATTGCATAAGAATGAACAAACCTTTTCATAATAATGCGTCTTCATCCAGTACCTTTTTTAGCACCATTGTGTCATTAGTTACGAATACAAATCATTTTACTACTTAATATTAAGAGTAACATTTATAAAAGAAAATATTAAGTTTGATGCTACTTCAAAGTAAAATTGCCTTGAATAATATCGTACAGTCATGGAAAAAAGTAAACATCCGTTACTAACTCTGCAAAAAATTATCGTAGAAGAAAGTTACTGGTACCACTCGATTGGTAATAAAGTGTACTTTTAAATGATGTATATAAAATTTGCTTAGGAGCCATCTACATATTAAAACCAACCATAACTTTGTTTTCTTCAATTGCAGTACACAATTCTGACAGCATAAATGAACTCTACACTCTTCAATTAGCCTAAAAACAAATTTTTATGCAATTCATACAATAAGTTTCCGAGAAATTAATTGTTTTAAAACGAGCATATTTTAGGAGCTGTATCCAAATTGAAGTTCGGTACTCGATTGTTGCACGATAGAGCTCCCTTCTTGATCAAGGCATCTTAAGCGCCACTCAAACAGTCAATGAAGACTGCTAGATTACAGGATAGCGTAAGAAATTTCAAAATATCTAGTCACTTCTATCACAGACGGCCTTTAAGATGGCTTAAACTATCATTTTGCTGTTTTTTAAGCATAATTTGAAAACTACTTGGAAGAAAAATGTGAAATTTTGGATTTCCATAAAGCAGGACTTAATAAATCAAAAACCATCAAAAAAATTGTAGATTGCAATTCATAATTTTTTCGAATATTAATTTCTTAATTCATAATTCATATCATAAAATTATAAAAATTGCAAATTCAACGTATTTATGTTTGGGTATTTTAGTATTATTGCTGTTCAAAAAATTAGCACATTAAGAGTATAATATGAGGAGATATTAATAAAAATATGAAAATGTAATTTAACATTAGAAGCACTAAATTTTGAATGTTTATAATTCAAGAACTTATCATTCAAATGACTTGAAACTTGGTGTCTAGGCATAGTTTGAATCGAAAATTTGAAATATCTTGTTAAAATTGGGTATTGCCATTGAAAAAAATGAAGTTTGGGTTCATTTTAATATGTAGATGGCCTCCTAAGCAAATTTTATATACATCATTTAAAAGAAGACTTTATTTCCAATCATTGGGTACCAGTAACTTTCTTCTACGATAATTTGTTGAGGAGTTAGTAGGGAGTGTTTACTCTTTTTTTTTCCCACGACTGTACATTATAATGTACTCTTTTTACTTTCTACGGTTTGCTAAAGAAAAAAAAATTGGTAAAGACTATTAGTATGGGACCGCAATATTATTTTTCATTCTTTATTTCAAACTCACAGCATAAATTTCTTGACAATTACATGCACATAAATAAAACCTATGACTTTGGAACAGTTCTGGGTTTATAATTTAATTCATTACGACTGAGTCAAAAATTATTAAAAATATGCCTCAAACTATATAAACTAAACTTTAAAAAAATCTCTAAATTTATAAAATACAACACATATTTTACATGTTTGGTGAAATTTGTCATCATTTTTATTGTTGCAAACCACTTGTTGCCAACGCCAAAAGAGAAATAACCGCTTTTTAGAGGTCTGCACGGGCCGGAACTTCCAGGCTCGGGCCCGGCCCGGCCCGGTGTAAAAATTGAAAGTTCGGCCCTAGCCCGGCCCGGCACAATTTCTAAAAAAAAGAAAAAAAAATCTGTTTTTTTCTCAACATACAATTAAGATTCTTTTAATGAATACTACATACATATTTATGGGAACATTTTACAGTATATTTTACATTACTATGATGTTCGCAAAACAGAAAACACACAATAGTTAACATTAACGATTACTTACAGTGTTTTAGTCATCGTGTCTACTGACATTTCAAAATGGAAATAAGGATTCCTTAAAAGATTAATGTAGTTCAGAATAAAGGATTAAAAACGTGATAACTTTTGAAGCTGTATAATAAAAAGTAGATTTGTAAAAATATTTCCCTCATTTTTAATGCTTTTCTCAAATCCATTTCGACACATTTAGGAATTCTTTTCTTTTCGGTAACGCGTAAGATTGGCAGGTATTCTTATTCAGAAGCTATGTAAATGTCGTTTTTTTTTTCATAGATAAAAGCAATATATCTTTCTGAAAATACTGTCAAAGTTAGCGTTTTGAATCGAATTTCCGGAAGCGATAGCAGAAGAAAGTAGAAAAACGTACAGTCACGTGACAGGAATCGCTGTTATCTCTGTAAGTAATTTATTAAATATGGAAAAAGCTATTCATTTCCAAATGCCTTCAATAGGCAGACCTGTCAACTTTATGCCTTTATAGTTAAAAATTTTGTCAGAAAATGTGTCTGAAAGCTTCGCATTGTTGAGCAGTGAATATGAGAACCACCTTACGGTATATTTCCAAAGATACTGTTAAGAGGACTTCATTATCACTATTAATACTACAAAACACAATGACTGTCCTACACATCCTGAGATCGATTAAGACTAGTTCCGTCCCAGCACGAGTCTGCTGAAAAAAAAATTAAACTCGGAATCAGACATCTTGTAACTGTACGATACCGATCTCTACGATGGACATCTTACATTTCTGTATTGATGTTGTTAAACTCGCATCGGCTCGTGACGCACATTTATACTTCTCGAGAAAATCACATTCATTGAAAATGGCTCGTATTCTATCTGCTTAGCTTAAATTCTTATATCGGGCCGATAGGCCCGATTAATTTTTTTGCCGGCCCGGCCCGGCCCGTTGAAAAAATTGTTCTAATTCTGCCGGGCCGGGTACGGGCCTCGGGCCAAGCCCGTGCCCGTGCAGACCTCTACCGCTTTTTCGTCGCTACGTGTCATAGCGTTTTATATGCAGGTGTCCATTCTCAACGGTGTCCAATGGCTAATTTCTAAACCGTTAGACATAGACATACAGTTCCAATCGCAAAATAAGTTTTAAAGGAGGTAAAAAATTATTTTAAAAGTCGTTTTGATCAATAAAAACATTTCCCAGGCATGAAAGAGTTCCTCCTAAGGGAGGAATTCCACCTTTTTAAAAACAATTTTAGTCATTCTCTGGATTGATGCAAAAATGTAAAGAAAATATTGGAAGCATATAGGGGAGGGGGTTCTCGAAAATTTAATCCCACATTTTATCTACTCAAGTCCTTGGAATTTGTTTCCGAATTGCTGTGTAAAAGAGCTAGATTCAAAGCTGAATTCAAAAGGTTTAATTAAAGGTTTAAATTCTTAATTCAAAGCTGAGCTTATACACTATATGGCCAAAGGTGACCGGTCACTTGCGATTTTAAACTTTTGTTAAATATCTAGAAAAATACATAAGGAATGAACCTGAAATTGCAGGTGTGTAAACAGTATAGCATAGGTCATACATTTCCGCGAAGATTTTTTTCCCGAAACCCCATTGGAGACTGTCAACAAATTGGAAAAGAACGACTATCTTTTGGATAACCCTGTAAAAAATAATGTAGCAAAAGCATTCAAACTCGAGATTATTAATAAGTGGCTTATTGTAATATGCTGTGTTAATTCTTATGAGGATAGCATGTACACTCGTAGAGAAATTGAGGTTTTTATAAAAACAGTCCCAAATTTCGCCAAATTTTTTGCTTATAATAGGCACAGTTCTTAATATAAAAATAAGTTATTTTCAGAAATTATGACAAACAACATTGTACATAACACTCTGCAATCAGAATTAGAAAATAATAAAAACTGGATGAAAAATGAGCAGGTTTACTAAAAAATGTCTCACTGCGCATGCGCGAATGCAATCAAAATATAATGTGCAAAATGTATTAGCTAAGTATATAGAGCAACTTTTTCGAAAGTCTCAAAATCATAGCTTGAAAATTCTGAAAATTATCATCGATAAAATAAGCTCAAAATCCGTTGTTCCCAAAAGGAAGCAAAAAGATGAGGGGTTATATCCAAATATTGTGAAATACGTGAAATATTGTGATGATGAGCTATGATTTTGAGACTTTCACAAAAGTTGCTCTATATACTTAACTAATACATTATGCACATTATTTTTTTGATTGCATTCGCAGTGAAACCTTGTTTAGTAAACCTGCTCATTTTGCATCCAATTTTTATTATTTTTTTAATTCTGATTGCAGAGTTTTGTGTACAATGTAGTTTGTCATATTTTCTGAAAAGAACTTTTTTTATATTAATAACTCTGCAAGTTATAAGCAAAAAACTTAGCGAAATTTAGGACTGTTTTTATAAAAACCATAATTTCACCACGAATATACATGCTATCCTCATAAAAATGAACACAGTATATTACAATAAGCCACTTATTAATAATCTGGAGTTTGAACGCTTTTGATACATTAATTTTTTCAAGGTTATCTAAAAGATATTCGATCTTTTTTTAATTTTTTAACGGTCCCCTATGGGGTTTTGGGAAAAAATCTTCACGGAAATATATGACCTATACTATACTGTTTACACACCTGCAGTTTCGGGTTAATCCCTGGTGTATTTTTCTAGATATTTAACAAAACGTCTAAAATCGCAAGTGAATGGTCACTTTTGGCCATATAGTGTATTATAAGCGTAGGTAATTTTAAATGAAATTGTTTTAAGTATCTTTCCAGCGTGAAATATCTTTAGACCTTAAGAAGTTTTCATAAGTTTGTTTAAGAGTAAAATATTTTATCCTATGTATACAACACTTTTTATTTAAAAGTTTATAAATTTATTTTTTGTTTTTAATACTTTGTAAGCTACGAAAAGAAAATAACAGTAATACATACAGTTATATTTAATTTTACTCTATAAATAACTCTTAAAATGTGTCTAAATTATAAGAGTTTGGCGCCATTCTATATATGGAAAATCTTTTCTACCTTTTTTTCTTATTTCTCGCTTTCATGCCTGATTTCCTAAAAGTAACGAAATTTAAATTTTTATACTGTCCCCCGGTCCTATAAGGGATATTTAATAAAAATTTCTAATTTCACTAACACTAAGACAAAAAAGTCCCATTCATCTAACACTAAATTTACCGAGTTATGAAACTTTGAATTGCATGACTTATGCCAATTTACTGCATGTGAACACAGATGAATTAGGCCATGCTTCGAGGGATCGTACACAAAGTGTTTAAAATATTAGAAGGATTTATTTGGCGTGTACATTCCTGCATTGCAGCCGAAGTTAGTCACTTAGAGCAAGTTTTAAAATAACTTTAATTTTTATTAAGTTTTAGATTAGATAATCTAATCGCATTTTAAAATATGAATCATTTTGTAAAGCATTGCGACTGATGCTTTTCATCATTTTATTTAACAAAAATTATTATTTTTTTTTTTTTAATTTATATTTTTAGTACAAGTTGTATATATTTCTTTAATATATCAAAATGAAAATAGATTTCAAATTTATATTGTAATGTTAATTTTACTCTCAACTATTATTATATTTTTTTATATCTGACGATTATTTATATTTCTAGTAAAATTGTAAATGACCTTTATTTCGAAACAAAAAAGGTGCTTTAACTTTAAACAGATTTTACTCGGCCCGTTTTAATCTTAGAAGAGTGGGTTTTTTCCTTGTCTTACATGCTAATGCAATAGGAATTTTTTTACTAAATATCACTTATAGGCCCGGGGGACCGTATAAAAATTTAAATTTCGTAATTTTTTAAGACTTTTTTTTACTGACCCAAATCGCTTTTAAAATAGTTCTTTACCTCATTCTAAACATTTTTGTAATTAGAACTGTATGTCTATGCCTAATGGCTTAGGAATTAACCATTCGACACCGTTGAGAGTAAACACGTTGTATATAGATTTTACAAAAGGAAAAAAATTCCATAAAGACTGAGATCTGTTTCATAAATCGAGCTTCTAAAAAATTTAGCATATTTATTCAGTTTGAATGTCTTTTTCATATCCGTTTATTGTAGAACTTTTATCTATTACACGTATCACCCAAAATGATGGACCGCTCTCAGAATCTAAATAAAAAATCCTCATCTATCTCAATAGTTTCTACGTAAAAATTCTAGCTGTAAAAAGAAACCAGTTTTCGGCTGTTTATTTGAAGTTTGAAATAATTTTCTGACATCACGCTCAGGACCCGACTTGGGATATCTAGGGCCCCGGGGCAAACATCATTCTGCCCCCCCCCCCCCTCTTCTGTCTATCCATGGAAATTGTTGCGAATAATGTGGAAGTGGCTAGTACTAAACTTCATACGTATTGTATGTATGCATAAATTTCGAATCAGGTACTGCTTAGACCTATATGCCGGATATCACAAAAAGATTGTCACAACTTTACGAAAAATACTAGTAGGATAAAAGTAGAAAAATTAATCGTTGGTTGACAGAAGCATTTGTTTGCAATCTTTTACTTTGCTTATCTACGTATTTTATAAGACATCATCTAAAAAATCCCCCTCCCCAACTGGTCATAATTAATGGTTTTAACTTGCCTGATTACGCGAAACACTTTAATAAAGAACTTTTTTTGAAAACAATAGAATACTAAGTTGTTATAATAAAATTTTAATCATTAATTTTCCAATGATATAATAGTTCGAGGTTTTTGCGTGGGTGGAATGGGTGCGGAAAGTAAAAAGGGGAAGGGGAACCCCACTCCCTTCCTAAATGTTTGAATATACGTATATGAATTTTGATCACTTTCGGCCAATTTAACAATTCTTCAATTTAAAATTATTTTCTAAGTTCATGTTTATATTACAAGATAATGAATGTATGTAATAATGATACTGTTTCTAATCGAAGGAATTGTATGCACCATATATTAATTGTATAAATACGAATGCTGTGTACATTTTGGAGAAGAAATGTAACATAGAAATTGTTAAAGTACTGCTCATGGGTGTAATTTCACATATCCGAAAATGCAAATTCAGAGCTGTCGACAATGTGTTAAGGCTGTTGTCAAATCCATACGGGTAACTTTATGACATAAGTTTTAATTTATTTTTGTTCGGAAAAGCATGAAACTAGCATTTGTTGTTGTTCAGAAACTATGTAATCGAACTGTGTTTTCCGTTTTTTCAGTACAGTCATTCAGGGTAACTTTGATGCGCATTTTCTCTATTTTCGGATGCCCCACTCTTATTTTAAGAATGTTGTTGCAACTAGTGGCATAAAAGAGAAGAAATTATTCTAAATGACTATCAGAAATTAAGGAATATTAATGATATAAGCAATAAAAAATGTATTTTTATCCCGGTTCAAAGTTATCCATCCATGCAGGATAACTTTGCCCCATATCATAAATATAATACAAAATAAGACATTATAAAAAAGGTATTACAGTTAGGACAATTTTGAAGCGAAAAAAGCTTTTTTTTTTTTTTAGATATTTAAAGACTCCTAATTTACATTTCCCAACATCACAAAATTTGTATAATTTATTATATTACAATGAATATTATGCATAAGAAGTGTGGAAGAAGAAAACCATGAATATTTAGCAAAAAAGAACTGTTTATTGTTCACATAAAACATAAAAATGCAGTGAAAAACAATTTTCAATGTTTTAACTCAATAATATAGCCATAGTTACAGTAGTACATAGTACTAGTATGAGTATTAATCAAACAAGAATAAGAAATATCGAATGCAGGATTGCCAGTTTGGCCTCTATTTTTATTCAGAAATTTAGTGTCCATACCAGAAATAAAGAATAGTATTTTATGCTTTATTTAATAAGAGAGATTTAACGATCACAGAATATAAAAATCCTTCTTTGGAAATTTCCGGTGTGAATTTAAAATGTCGGATTAAAATTGGAGACCAAACTGGCATGCCTGGTCGAATGTATGGGATGTCAAATTTGAGTAGCTCAGCCCGAAGTAACGTCTTTAAATAAATTTGATGTATTTTACACATATTTTTGAAAATATTTGCATGTTATATTCAATGCACACTTTCGGCATTCATATATAATATACGTGCACATATGGGGAATTTTTGACAAGAAAGTAGTATTTTCGTATAACCATAAGATATGATTTTTATTTTTGTAATTTTTTTTATCTTTATTTCACATTGTTTTTATGAACAGAAAATTATACAGTATTTATCAGTAAACAGTAAACCTATGTCTAACTTTGAGCCGGCTCAAAGTTATACTGAAAATAAGGTAAAATGGTCGTTCCATCTAATTTTACATTTACATTTTACTGACTATTAGTAAATACATTATCGCAAAATAATAACACATTTATAACATTTAGATAATAATATGTCTGATAAATGAGTATATTATTACTTACTATAAAAATTTAATTGGATTGCAACAATTTCAGAACAGCATTGAAAATTAACTTGAAAAAACACAATTTTATTCCAAATCGCTTCCATAGTCAGGCCTTCTAATTTTATACCTTTCCGTTAAACAATGAATTTGTAAATGTGTCAAAACGTTTTGCGCCTGTTGAGCAGAGCAGTTGAGAACAGCCTTAATAGTCTTCTAATAATACATTCCTGATCATCATTACTATTTAATAATAATAAAAAAAAGATTAATTACTGCGAGACATCTGAAAATTAAAATTAACTCCTTCATTGCTATAAGAGTTTCAGATTACTTTTATTTACTGCGAATTTTCATAATAAATAAATAATCTTTGCAAAGTAGGAGTCTGAGAATCATCAAAAGAGAATGATGAAATTCATTCAATTTTTCAATTGCTTTCGTAACTTGTTTCATATTACACAGATTGCATGGGTCTGTTTATGACGAAGTAATTTGTATATGGACAGAATTACACCTAACCAAATAAATTCTGTTAAAGTTTCTCCTACTCCCTAGTTGGCTACAGAGATAAGCAGGCGCAGTCCTTATAAATCGCCTGTTTGTGGATAGATTGCGCAAAGAATCGCAGAGTACCTTTCTTCTTGCTTTTTACAATCCTCATTGTAGTTTTGCAGCGTTATCTACGTGCAGTGGACATTTATTACGATTTTTCTGTTTTTTGCACTCATAAGTAATTTTTTGTTGCTTCATTCTTTTTCTAATTTCTAATACTTATCTTATAATTGCGATTTAACTTGTGCAGTTTTTTTTAGTGTATGATTAACTGTACCTACCTCATGTGTGATTTACTTGGATTATTTACGCTTAGATGGTTACTTGTCCCTTTTGTGAAGAAATTTATTATGGGGCTAGTAGGCGCATTGAACACGGGGTAAGTTGGCTCGGTGTCTGGTGTGTGCTGGTAGCTTGAAAAAGAGCAAACACCGAGAAAAGTGGTTGCAATGCAAGATTTTAAGCACACGAGGCCTGCCCAAACGGATACACTCGACTTTTTATTTGTGACAACTGTAACTCTGATGATGATATCGTGTAGGATAGAAGTTAATCAATGTTAATGTATTATTCATTATTTTTATATCTGTATAATTTAGAATTTACATTGTACGGTGATAATGCCTTTGTTTAAACTTGCTGGTAATAATGAAACTGATTTCTCTTAACTGCGTGTCTTATTTGAGTTTCATTTAAATTTTTATAAAGCGTGTGCCAACTTACCCCATAGGTATAGGCAACTTGCCTCGTGACGAGGTAGGTTGGCGCACAATTTTCCTTTTACTTTAGGCTTCTGCTAAACATAAACTACAGAAGCTACGGACTCAAAACTCCGGGTATTTATAGCCCAAAGTTTGTTCTTTATAAGTACAGTTAAAGTTTCATAAAAAACTTAAAAAAAATTAATAAAAATCAATAACTAAAAACTGCGCCTACTAACCCCGGTCTCCACTACTCCTGACAAAATTTGGAAGAAAGTCAATGAAAATTGAAAACGAAATGAATAGAAAAAAAAACGTGAAAACAAAATATATAGAATATAAGTTATTTACTACTTAATTATGTTCGAGAGATTCCATACGAATGATACTTTGCCGCGTATATACGACAGATGATTTTTCTGTATTTTACATAGTGCATTTGCGCTTTTAAGTGTATGGAGCAATTTTGATGACGATTTTTTTTTTTTTTTTAAATTCCGATTAAATGTTTTCCTCTCTGAAGATAGTACGAAACAAAAGAAAACTAGCATGTTGTGGCCCTCACAAAACTTTCTTCTATATAAATTATGTCAATTAAATCATTTAAGTAATACAAGAAATTACATCAATTTAGCCCCAATTCATATCAAAGTATATCTGAATTTGAAGTTTAGTGAAAATTCGTGAATTAGCTATTGAGATAGAGCTATAGTGGAAATTCTGAAAAATGCAGCATAGCAGCGCCACCTGTTTAGCGATTTGCACCGAAACATAAACAGCAGTAATTCATATCAAGGTATACCTGAATCTCAAGTTTGTTGAGAATCCAAGCATTAATTCTTGAGATAGAGCTAGTGCGGAAATCGCAAAAAATGCAGCATAGCAGCGCCACCAGTTGAGTGATTTACACGAAAATGTATAAAACGTCAATTCCTGTCAATGACTAACTGAATCTGAAGTTTGATGAAAATCCGTGCATTAGTTCTGGAGATTGAGGTATTGTGGAAACCATGAAAAATGCTGCATAGCAGAGCCACATGTTGAGAATTTTTACACCAAAAACTAATTAGCACCATCACCAATTTATATCAGGGACTAACTGAATATAAATTTTTATTAAATTCCGTGCATTAGTTCTTGAGATAGAGCGCCCACAAAATTTGTGTCACACACAGACAGACAGACTCACAGGCAGACATTTTGTAAAAACATGTTTTTCGGGTTCTCTGACTCCTGTAAATCCGTTGAAAACCAGAATTCGAAAGTTTTCATGAATCCAATACTTTCTTCTTGTAAATATAGAAGATAGTACAAAATTATCGACATCTTAAAATCACTAAAAATTTTTCATTTTTATTTATTTATTTGTATATAAATTTATTTATTTTACAATGCTGTCTTTAAAAAAAAAAAGAATGTAGTAATACTTTTATTTTAATAATGGCATTCAGCGTTAAAATTGAAAATTATAACAAACAATCAAGATTTGAAATAAATTCAAAATGAAATGTTAAACTAAATACTGGATAGCCAGAATTGAAGTAGAATTGTTTAAAGCCTATACTTTCTTCTTGTAAAGATAGAAGAAAGTAAAAAAATATCGACAGCTTAAAATCACTAAAATTTTTTTCATTTTTATTTGTTTATTTATTTGTATATAAATTTATTTTACGCATAAATTTATTTATTTTACAATGCTGTCTTAAAAAAAAAAAAAAAGATAAGAAAGTAGTAATAATTTCGTTTTAATAATGGCATTCCGCGTTAAAATTGAAAATTATAACAAACAACCAGGATTGGAAATAAATTCAAAATGAAATGTTGTTAAGCTAAATACTGGATAGCAAGAATTGAAATAAAATTGTTTAAAGATTATAATGTTTTCTTCTTGTAAAGATAGAAGAAAGTAAAAAATTATCGACAGCTTAAAATCACTGAATTTTTTTCATTTTTATTTGTTTATTTATTTGTATATAAATTTATTTTACGCATAAATTTATTCATTTTACAATGCTGTCTTAAAAAAAAAAAAAAGATAAGAAAGTAGTAATAATTTCGTTTAATAATGGCATTCCGCGTTAAAATTGAAAATTACAACAAACAATCAGGATTTGAAATAAATTCAAAATGAAATGTTAAACTAAATACTGGATAACCAGAATTGAAGTAGAATTGTTTAAAGCCTATACTTTCTTCTTGTAAAGATAGAAGAAAGTAAAAAAATATCGACAGCTTAAAATCACTAAAATTTTTTTCATTTTTATTTGTTTATTTATTTGTATATAAATTTATTTTACGCATAAATTTATTTATTTTACAATGCTGTCTTAAAAAAAAAAAAAAAAAGATAAGAAAGTAGTAATAATTTCGTTTAATAATGGCATTCCGCGTTAAAATTGAAAATTACAACAAACAATCAGGATTTGAAATAAATTCAAAATAAAATGTTAAACGAAATACTGGATAGCCAGAATTGAAGTAGTGTTGTTTAAAGCCTGTTTTTAAAAATACTTATGGTCCAGACTTAACAAGCATGATATAAATACTATTAGAGTAAGAGGATTTAATTAAAAAAAATTAATTCAGATTTCTACAACCAAGGAGTTAATGGGTAATGAGCTTCATTTTTGCAGTAAATTAGGCATTGGAAATTTAGAAAATGAACAATAAAAGGACTTATCGGCATAGTTGCAGCTTGTTGGAGTAGATGAAAGAAAACAAGCATATTGACTGAGAGACTAATTTTCGTAAGAGCAGTGATACCTCAGCAGGTCTGATTATGGCCTAGGTACAACAGGTACTGTGCATAAGGCCCCAGATTTTGGGGCTCTCATTAAAAATTTAAGAGCTTTAATCCAAAAACTTAATTCTTCTATATGTATAAGGCATAATAACTAAAAGCATTTTAAAAATCTTTCAAGTAGAACTATTTGTTTAGCCATTGTGTTAAAATTTCTACGAAATGAGGAACAAAAGGTCATTTCTAAGAGTTTCATATCTCATTAACGAGAAAGATTTCGTTGCAAAAGAAATATTTAACGGGAAAAATTAAAAAAAAAAAGATATTCTCTGTAATGGTTAGAAATAAGCTTTATATCTAATTGTTAGAAAGGAATTGTTTCCGAATGTAGAAAGAAATGCTTAAAGAAATATATTGCTTTTTTTCATGTGAATATATGTCTTTATATTCCATTCAGAACTGAAATTTTAAAATTTGTACCCGGATTAAAAAAATTTAAGCTTTTGTGCAAACTTTATTGTAAGTAGGAAAGGAGAGGGAGGAGGAGGTAAGATGTTCAGCTGTGACATTAATTTAAAAAGTAGTCGGGAGTCCCAAAAAATGCCATTCCTAGGACTCCAAAGTACCTTAAGACTCCTGTCCCGTCCGGGGAAGACATTCGCGAGCTAATGCTAAACCCACGGGAAGGTTCTTTGTAAATATCTCGTTTGCATTTCGACATTTAATTTTTTTTTTCATTGGACAGCCGAGGTCGATCTCTACAATCGCGCCTTTTTTACTTTTTCGATTTTGGTTGTAGATATTTTTTATAAAGTTACTTTCACTATCGGAACCGGTTCCGAAGTGTGATCATAAAAAAAAACTGGAACCAAAATCCAAAAAGTCAAAAAAAAGCCAACTATAGGGATCGACCTCATCTGTCCAATCAAAAAAAAAAATATTTAAAATGTCGAAATGCAAACTAGATATTGGCAAAAAGCCTAAAAAAAATAGGTATAGCATTAGCTCGCAACTGTCTTCGCCTGACGAGACAGAAGCTTTAATCGGGTGCTGTATCTCGGTTAACGAAGCTAATTTATTCCTAAATCACATTCATTAACCCTCTTGCTGCGCAACCCGAGATTTCCTTGGGCAATGTAAAAGTAGCAAAATTTGCGTAACCCGAGATTTCTTCGGGGAGTCATTTTTTTTCCACTGTCGACTATTTTTTAATTCAACCCGACCTCTTTGTAAATACAAAAAATTCCAAATGGACTTTTACGACATCTACAAGAGAAACATACTGCAAAATTGATTTTCTTAATATAGTGGTGCGAGAATATAAAAATACTCTCCAGTGACAGCCGTGATTTAGCCTTATCTAAATGTTTAATTATTGATTTAGGTTTGGGGGGGGGGACACTTTTACAAAAAATTTTTACATATTTAATCTCAGAAATATATATAGATTTGAAATATGTAATTAAAAAAATGCGCAATTTTTGAACCTATTTTGATTTTTAAAAAAATTACGCAAGGAGACTTCACTTAGACTTCAGAAACGTGACTTCACTTAGGTTTCTACAAAGAAAGAAAAAAATGTTAATTGACGTTAAATAATAATTAAATGTTAAGATAAGTTTTACAAAATAGTAAAAAGCACATCATGCAAAAGCAAACTGTTACCGAAGTTTGAGTTGAATAACTTTTCAGTTGGATGGAAAAGAATGGAAAGTAGTATGAAATGAGTGAGTAGGGGTGAGATCTGCGGATCATGGTGGCCAAGGCAACAGTGCTTTGCCTACGACAGATACGCGACCAATCCACCGTTGGGGTAACGTGTTATTGAGGTAGGTGGCTCTGCACTTCAGTCTGAAAATGTGGTGGTGCACCATCCTGTTGCAGAATAACCCTTTATCTACTGCTTTATGATCTACTGCAATTTTTTTCATGTAATATTTCTTTTCAGTTCCGATTTAATAAGCATGTGAAATATAGGCTTTTTCTTATTTACAAATAAATCTTTTGGCAAATTCCGGTGTCAATAATTTATTTCAACACTTTAGAATTGAAAATGCTTTGTCCCTGAAAGGGTTAAAAAACTATTTTTTTTTTTTTTTTGGGGGGGGGGGGTCGACCTTGTTAGCAGTCCTTTAGTTATGCGACGTCTATATTCCAGGGACAACATGTTCTCTCGCATCTCCACATATGCGATATATGAATTTACATATGCCATTTCTAGCATAGCTCAAACGAAACAAGACGTTTTTCTCCAACGCCCGGTGTACTGACGGTACTTATAAGTACCACCGAGTAATTCAACTGTTAAATCAAATACATACACCGTTCACCTAAAATAGCTAGTCAAACTGTATTCTAAGATATAATGAACACACAAAAAAAATCCAACACTTATCTTATATCCTTTACTGTGTTTGCAGCAATAAAAAGACGAGCGTGACAATCTGTACAAAATCTCGGCACAAAACACATCGTGTGTGTCAAAGATAGCCTCCTTCCTCGCTAAAATTACAAACCTAGAACTACTGCTGCAAAGTATACGGATAAAGTGGAGTTAAAAGAATGTTTTTGCAAAGTACCATTAGAATATTAGTAATATTGACTATGGTTGGTTGGTTGTGTTTATGACGGCCAATTATCAACACGAGGGATATAGGCCCTAAGGGGGGGTGCCCTTCGTGGGGGGTCTTTCTAAGGGAACCTAACCCGTATTAACGCTTGGAAATCCAAGGTTCGAAGAAAACCACGAAAACTCCGAACGATTAGGCCGACGGGCGCGATTGGGTTCGAACCCAGCACTTCCCGTCTACCAGCTTCGAGAGCAGAACCTCTCGGCCATTGGTGGGGCTATTCACTATAGGATGAAAGTTTAAAGTGAGTGGTACTTATAAGTACCGCCACTAGATAAAGGGATAAAGCTATACAGGTGATCTTGTAACCAGCGTTCTCGTTCCTGCTCGCCATTGCGCCAAATCGCGACAAAACGATACATTTGGCGAGTAAAAGAAAAATCAGACTCGCCATATAGCGAGTGCTCTATTTCTGCTCTTTTTTTGTGTATGTGTGTGCCAATAAAGTCGAGATTCTAATCCGCAGTGCTAAACGATTGATTTCGTTTTTCATATTCAATCGTACCGTGCCATTTATAGTGCTCTATTTATAGAAATACTGACTCAACATAAATTCAGTTTAGCAACAGCCAAAGACAGAAAGGATTATGCTATAGCTATTTCTCTATTGTCAGTTAATCACTATCTATGCACCGGCGTCGCGTCAGTAAAAATACAAACAAAATTACTCTCATCAAGTGACAAATAAAGAAAAGTTTTGCTGGAATGCGGCATTGAAATTAGTCATTTACCATACTATTTATTAGTTGTATGCAAAGTATCAATGCCCGGTAAATTTTTTTCTATTGGTTAAGAGTCGAAATCTGATAGCAATTTTTAGTGTATATTTTCACAAAGGTAAATCAAAGATGGTTGTTTTTAATTTTTATTTTTACTGCTAAAAGAATGCCTGAAACATTTACACATTTGGGAGACATTTAAAATGTACTACTTTTTAATACAGAAACATTTTTAATAGTTTCTGTAACCTGTAGTCGAATTTCTATTTTATAAGCAATTACAAAAAATTAGATTATTTTAGAACATTTGGATAAAAGAAATACAATAAGGGGTTGAAGATACATTTTTCAGTGTTTCACGCCGAATCTATTTTGCTAAGATTTCTTTTCATTTGGCTACTGTTTTTTTTTTTTATTTCTTATTCGCCAAATCGCTAATGTTGGTCAAAATCCAGCTAGAACCCTGTTTGTAACTGTGGCAGAAGCCATAATTGGAGCGCTACAGCTGTATCTATTAGCTAATATAAAATTAAAAACAACTATTCGTAAGTTGTGTATATTTCCTTCTACAGTGTGTATGTTTTGAATAAATACATTGATTTCATTTTGCATAGTAAACCTTTGAAAATGGGACATTCATTTTGACTTACCTTGTATAATGTTCAGAATTGAGCATTAATCCTGTCCTAGTCCATATACCCTAACCACACAAATAAAATATGAATCTAATATAATAATTAATTGTTTCGAAAGATAATTCGGTTGTCAAACTTTTGATTCAGTAATTGAAATTTTAGACACACAAGAAATAGGAGATAATGCTGTAAGTTTTCAAACATTACTTTCTCAGAAGTTTTTCAAATTGATTTTTAAAGGTGTTGTAATCCTATCGCATGCAAAAGCTAAACAATTGGGAGATTTTTTTTTTCATTCTTATATTTATATTACTGCAAATGTGTTATACTGGGCTTATTACTTTGCTGTTACTTAAAACTGAAGCTTTGATTTCTCATCTCAAAAGTGACATGTAACTTTATTAGAATTTATTTGAATGCTGCGAAGCCATTTTATTTTAAAAAATCCAGCAAACTAAAGATTCTTTTCAAATATAACTCTATTCAAGAGTAATGCTTGTAACAAAATATATTAAATTAATCGTTTTTAATATTATTTTTAGAAATAATATTTAAAAAAAAATGTGCATACCAATTTAAATTTTGTATTTGCCGGTTGCACAAAAATAAATATTTGCGATCTAAATGATATTCTGTTTCATCTCAGTGTTTCAATTTAATTTGTATATTAACAGACAAAAAGAAAGTTATTGAAATTGTAGATGCTTTTGATCAAATTCCAAGGACTTGGCAATTTTTTCGTTATATTTCAGGAGGTATTAAAAAGAATAGTATTGCAATTTTCTTTATTTCTCTGGAAATTTCATTGATTTCATTGAAAGAACTGTTACATTTTCCAGGAAATAAAATGATATAACTAGAGTTCTGAAATTTCCAGAAATTTAAGTTATAAAAAGAAGCAATTTATCTGTCTATAAATTGCGTTGGACGATGAATGAAGCGTACATTTACGACTCTATTGGTCCTTCGACAATTTCCAACATATTTAAAAAGTGTTTATGACTTCGGGTTGTCTGGCCATCTGTCTGACCATCATTCTTCTTCCTTGCCCTTGTCTAATTTGCATAAATATACTCGAATTGCCATGTAATTTATCTATGTTATTGAGGTTTTTCTATGCCCATGTTTCCTATTGAAAATTAAGTGTGTAACATTTACAGTTCATTTACACGATTACTCAAACGAAATACATTTTATTATAGTCTACAGCGAAAAATCGTTTGCAATTCTGTTTCAACAGTGTTGCACTATTTCAAATATATTGAAATTAATATACATCACTAGTGGTACACTACAAAATGCAGTACTGTCTATGATAGACCGGGAGCCGGCAGAACAGATAACCACCTCATCGAGTTGGAGGCTGAAATTCCAGAATTCGCTAAAACTCGATTCCTATATTAAAATGCAATCGGTCTGACAAGTCGTATCCGTGGGGTATATAATTTGGTCGTAAAGGCCGTAAGATAAATGAAGAGTCAATGTGCCGAGAATAAACATAAGTGGCGAGAATAAACATTTTCTTGAATGCCGTAAACGGATCGTATAGCAAAGATGATAAGATTGTTATGCATTAAAAATAAAAAGGAATTGTCTTACTTAAATGATGAGGTAACACATTGAAGAGACAGCAGTTATAAAAAATCTTCTTCATTTGTTCGTTTCACTTGAGAGGTTGGAAGCCAATTAGAATAGGTAGGTCACCGTACACATTAGAAGAACGTTCCAACATAGAATTATTAAGAACTTGAAATAATTCCATGATAAAAATGAATGCTGGTTAAAGTCATTTTTTAAAGAAGGTTACCGAACAACCGTTAAATTAAAAAGCCAGAGACCGAAGATAAACTTTTAGATATTGAGATATAGCTATTGAAGAACATCGCTCTTTGAGTTTAGGCACAACGGCCCGAAAATCCAAAAGACAAATTACATTGTCAAAAATAATACATATTAAAGCTTTCGTAAAAATCTCAAAATCTGATAAGAAAAAACTAGCTGCATTGATTTATATACTATGTAAACAGGGTTTACACAAGTACCTCCATAATCGATTTAAATCTATTCGTTAAATTAAATTTACGTATTATGATTACCACGTATGAAAACAGCCAAGACAAAAATGATAGCAATATTTAAACTTTGCTAACAGTAATTGCGTGATGTTCGGTTTTATTCTCAAAAAATAAACTATCTATTTCTCAATATAAAACAAAACATAGGTAAGATAAATTGGGCTTACCTTGTATTTATGTATATCCGTATATCATCTGGTAACACACATCGGTAAGGGTAATTATGTCTTGATCTTCTTCTAGATTTCTGATTTATCCACATGCACTGATCGTGTGATGTTCATGTCATTTAAAAGACACATGTTTTTTTTGTGTGACTTGTAAAACTTAAATTTGTCCGGAAACTTTTTAAATAGAAAGAAAATTAACATTTAATAAAAGCTTTAGAAATACATCTCTCCGTTGGAGAGTCTGGGATACAAGTGAAAAATAGAGAAAACATGAATAAAATATTATCAGCAATAAAAAACAGGAAATTAGTGACATAAATCTTAACAAATTATTTGTATCAATATTTATATTTATAGTAATTTAAAATAAGAGTCTATCAATGTCTATAGTTCTTGAGTATCGCGAAATGTTTATAGTAAAATGTTTGTTTATGATTGTACAATCACTTTTCACTTTCACTTTCTTCTTTTAGATTATAATCACTTTTGATAATTGTTTTTATAAATCACATTTGACACATGAAAAAACAATTTACTTAGCTTGATTGTTTGAATGTCCTTGTTTGGAGATTATATTTCAGAATAGCTGTCAACAAAAAAAAAAAGGAAAACAGAACCTGTCTTAAAAAAGAACGAATACCTGATTCGTCAAGCGAAGACACACCCTTAATATGACGCGGTCGACGTCACTTGCAACAGGCGCTGTTTCTAAAAATAGAACAGAGGAAGGGGAAAATCTGAAATCAAAACTTATTTGCTACTTGCGGTAAAAAGAATAGAAAAAAAAGCGATTTGAACGATGTTTTGAGTCGAAAGAAAATCATTTTTAGGACGAGATAAGAATACTGTATTACAAAATAAAAAAAATAAATGATAAATGTGATTACTACATCACAGTATCTTGGTGGAAAACACCTAAAAACCCGATTTTAGCTGTCGACTCGTAGGTTTACCATTGCGCTTTCCTGCACCCAAAGGTATGAAAACATGGCGGACTGGGAGCAGGAAAACACAATGGTAAACCTACGAGTCAACCGGTAAAAGCGGGTTTTTAGGTGTTTCCCCCCAAGATATGACTTAGCACACCGATTGGGTTTTAATGTGGGAATCGAGTTTTAGCTAATTCTGGAATTTCAGCCTCCAACTCGATTGTCTCATGGTTCGTACGCCTCCTTGAATTTTGTAGACCAGAAAATGTTTTGCACCAGTATTATCTTATAGAAAATCTCTTCTTAAAAGAAGACGAAATTTTCCGCGTTTAACCCAGATTTAAAAAAAAATATTGGTAGTATTCCTGGAGAAATAACGATATCCGTGTGAACCATGTGTCAGTGCTGCCGGCTCCCGGTCTATTAGAGATAATTGCTTTACACAAGCTTAATCGAAATGTGCATGACTTAAAACTTTAGAAAACATACCAATAGGTGTATTGTGTATTTTTAATTTATTCTAACTAGGCTACTACAAGAAGTGATTGTCGACAATTTTAATGAGAGTGGCATTATTGAAAAGGTCTCGACGCGGGGAGTAAAAAACTTAATGGAACTATCCATCGGAAATGAGCAATTGTTTGGCGCACATCCCTCACGTAGAGCATACGATGACAACGTTGCCAAAACGCTTTTCTTCTAACTTTTTTTAGCACTTCGGACCCGAATTCACCTTTTGGTTCCTGGGAAATGAGGAGCACTGGTCCAACCAGTTTTCCATCAGTATAATACTCATCTGGATGATGTAAGAATGGATGTTTTTACATGCTTTCTTTTAAATTACAATTATGTTTGTTTGTATTTGGCAGTCAAATCTTGTTGCTCATTTTTCATGCACTTCCTGCTGACACAGAGCTTTGAAATTTGTTATACATATGCATTCCTAGGGGCAGTACATTGATTTTTTTTAATACTATCCCTAAGGGGGGCAAATTTAAAATTAAAAAAAAAACATATCTCATGAACCAATGGAAATTTTAAAAAATCACCATATCTTATAAACCAATGGAAATAAAATCTTGAAACTTGACATGCCTGTAATGTAACTAAAATTAGGAAACATGTGTTTCAGAATTTTTTTTAATTTGGCCCCTAAGAAAGGCTTTAACCCCTTCGGGACGGAAGCCTTTTACGAAATTTTTAATCTTTTGTCACCGTTTTTTAAAAACAGAAATTTGTGTCTTCTTGAATCGAGAAAATGCGCTCATTAAATAAGGCAAATTTTACAGCAAAATTTTACTGGTGAGGAAAAACAAGGATTCTGAGCGCTTCATGCGTCACGTATACGTGTCGCTCGTCCCTAAGGGGTTAACCCAAGCGCCCTCCGTTTTCGAAAGACATCACAAAAACATTACTTAAACTTAATGGCTACTCAATTATAGTTTAATTTGCTGTGGAGAAATCAGTATCAGCTTCAACAATGAGTACTTGTTGAAAGGTACAAATGGCAGTTTTACCACAATAGCGCCAGGTTTTGTCCAACTTGGTGAAATGACGCTAAATTTGGCGACAAAAATAAGTTGCCATACATGAAGCCAACTTGGTAACAGCTTCTAATTTGATGAAATTTCCATTTAAATCAATTAATCCATATTTCACATTTTTGTGATGTGTGACACTTTACGGCTTTTGATTTTATCTTCTTGCTTAACCCGTACACGTATGCTCCTATTTTAAAAACGTTAGCACCTTAGAGGGGCGTGTGTACTTACGTGTTAAAATAGACTATGAATCTATCAGATACATTAAAGTTTTCTAAACTTACTTCAATAGCCTTGTCCATCGCCCACACCCGGAGGTCTCTATCAGCAGTAACCCAGTATTCTCGACTGTGTTTTATAAATTCAGCTCACCTATAATGACGAATTTCATTCTGTTTTTGCTCCCACTGCCTTCGGTAACATGCACACTCCGGTTTGTTTTAATTTTATATTTTTAAACGAAAATCCTTCCAAACGAACCTAATACTGGGGTGGGAGAAGCACTGTCTTTGACAGCATTACACCGAGCACGGTATGCAGGCTGATTTTATATTTGTAAACGAAAAAAAAAGACGTATCCCGGACGCATGATAATTACCTTAAATATACCCAAAATCGTTGTTGAATATATATCTGATTATCAGGGATGTAGTGGAGGGTATACGGGAGTATATGCCGCGTACCTTCTGGATTTTTTTAAGAAGCTTCGTGTACCCTTTGTTTTTTCAAATAAATCATTAGCTTATACCCTAGCTATAAACCTTCATGACGTCAGCATATACCTCCTGCCTATATCGTATACTCTCTGGGTTTTTTACGATTACAACACTACTGATTATTATTGTGTAAAAAATCAGTGCTAAAATACTGATATTTAGTGGTAAAAGGGTTCGTAAGAAGTATTTTTCTTCTCACCTTTTATTGTGTTTTTTCCATAGGGTACATATATAAAAAATGTTTCTTATAGTCCAAACGCTTTGGAATTTTTATAAGTTATAAATGTTTCCGAAGCCTGTAGATAATTATCGTGCTAAAATATTGAAATTTTGTTGTTAAAAGTAGTGTTTTCTTCTCACTTTTTTTTGCATGAAAATCATATGGGAATTTTTTTTAAACTTATTATTTTATGTCTAAATCTCATTATTTCTAAACCAAAATTTTACTCGGGGGTTAGTGTAATGTATTAAATTTTCAGAACATTAGCTCAAAAATGAGTTTATGTTATACGTTTAAATAAGACTACGCAATGTTAAGCCTCTGGGGGGAAAAATCCCTCAAATCTCATAATTTCTGCACAAAATTTATATTATATAATACAGTATAGTTGTTACAATATGAAATAGATATCTTAGACATACATAAATAGAAATTTTCTGTGTATATCTACATATGTAAACACATATCGAAAATATTTCCACATCTTATACTAATATTTTGTAGGCTGTTAGTGGCCAGTTATTATTTAAATAATATTTCAAGTCGTAGTCTATTCCATACAGTTGTACAACTGCTAAAAGACGTTTGTCTTATTGAAATAACCATAAGGTACACTGGGCATTTGAAAACAGTTATATGCATTTTTAAACCTGTAACTATTCCTTTAACGTTTGAGACGGTATTAAAAAATATATTTTTCCTCGCTCAGCAGCTCGAAATTTTCTCACACATTTTCAAACTCATTTTTCAAAGTAAAAACATGAAACTTGCTGACGTGATTTTGGAAGAGATTTATAAGCGACATGTGTAAATTATTTGTCGTTCAATTAATTAGAACTTGATTTACAAACAATTATTTTCTCAGTACGACCTCTTTTACTTTCTTGTTTCCAGCACTATCACTTCGGAAAATTCGGTTCAAAATGCCCACTTTGACAGCATTTTTAAAAATACATTTTGCATTTATCAAAACATCGACCAATACGGACATTATATAATTTCTGAATAAGAGAACCTGCCAACTGGATGCGTTTGAGAGCAAAAATGAATTTAAAAATGAGTCAGAAAATAAGCAGTTGGGATTTGAGTACACCCTTAAAAATATTATGGAACATTATAAGATTATAAGCTCCAAACATTTATTTCTACATATTTTTCTCTTTATTCGTTTGAAAACTTTACTTTAAAAGCTTTAAAACTGGTTTATTTTTATTTTTGAACCACAGCTTGTTATCTGGAAGAATTTTCAGGAAAAACAGTTTTTGAAAACGTTTAATCTTCCAATAACAAGGTGCATTTGACCTTTTTAAATTGCTCTGGCTATTTTCTTTTTTTTTTTTTTTTTTTTTTTCATCTCTATTTAGTTTCTTAAAGTATTCCAATTTTATCAAATAAGTGAAATAACAAAACTATTTCTCTTAATATCGTTAAAAATTCGAGACACTACACCCCTTCTCTTCAGTAAATAAATAAATAAAATAATAATAAATAAATAAATGAATTAAATATATAATACTAATTGCAGCTGAGGCTCTACTAAGTTTGAAACTTAAAATTAAAACAATTATTCTTAAATCATTAAATATTCTTTGCTATAGTTTGTAATAAAATTTGTATTCATGCATTTTTGCATAAGAGTGAAAAACTATTACACGCAAGATCTGAATATTTATAAAAATAGTTTTAGTATGAACGCACCTCATTTGCCACGTTTGACGTACAATTTCCGATGTGTTTATATATATATATATATATATATATATCAGAATGACGAAAAAATCTCATTAATGTCACTTAAATTAATAACACAAAGTATAACACGATATCTTAATCATTCAATATAAATTTCTTTTGCACAATTTAATAGCTATTTTATATTCTGTGATTTAGGGTAAACAGTTTCTGTCTTTTTGTTGATTTTCGATCTCACTATGCTAAATGAAAATTCGAGTAATCTTTGTCAAATGTATGCATGCAGGTGCACTTACGTCTCGAAAAAATGTATTGATATGGTAAACACATCAGTAGTGGGCCACTTAAGAGCATTTATCTAATTATGATTAAAGTGCTAGTCAATTACAAAAGATATATACACTGCTCAAAAAAAATTAGGGGAGCAAGCAAAAAAGTGAAGAGAACAGTGCAAAACAGCAACGTATGGGCATAAAATGAATAGTACACGTGTAGCAATGCGCAATACATAAAAAAAGACGCAAAAAAAATGGTAAGGGAGCTTTTATTTTTTGAAAAGATGAAAAGAACATGAAAAGATGGTTTAGGGCAACAATTTGGTTTTATGTAAGTCGTAAAAAATGTATTGTTTAGAAATGATGCAAGGTTTTTAATATAGTGTGTGGTCTCCTCGAACAGCTAAGACTGCTGCACACCTGTTTTACATGGATGCGATGAGGTTATCGATAAGACTTTGGGGAATACTGTTCCACTGCTCAAGAATTGCAATCTGCAAGTCCCGGACAGTAAAAAGAGGCCTCGGTCTTGCAGCAATGCGTCGTCTGAGTATGTCCCAAACATGCTCGATCGGATTTAGGTCAGAAGAGCATGCCGGTCATTCCATACGCTGTATTGTTTTAGCTTCAAGCATGTTTTCCACAAGACGAACTGTATAAAGTCTGGCATTATCATGCATGGAAAAAAAGAAATCACTAATTACTGCAACATAAAATACGACATGAGGTCTCGGTATCGCGTCTGTATTACTCCGGACCGTCATAGAGTGTATACACTGTAGGGGAAATGCTGAAAAATTCAGCATGGCAACGCCACCTGTTGAGCGATTTGCACCAAAACACAAACAGCACTAATTCATATTAAGGTATACCGAATCTGAAGTTTGATGAAAATCGGTGCATTGGTTCTGGAGCTAGAGCTATTGTGGAAATCACAAAAAAAGCAGCACAGCAGCGCCACCTGTTGAGCGATTTACACGAAAAGGTACAAAACATCATTTCATGTCAAAGACTAATTGAATCTGAAGTTTGATGAAAATACGTGCATTAGTTCTGGACATTGAGCTATTGTGGAAATCGTGAAAAATGCTGCATAGCAGTGCCACCTGTTGAGCGATTTACACCAAAACATAAACAACACTAATTCATATCCAGGTATACCTGAATCTAAAGTTTGTTGAAAACCCAAGTATTAGTTCTTGAGATAGAGCTATTGCGGAAATCTCAAAAAATGCAGCATAGCAGCGCCACCTGTTGGGCGATTTACACCACAAGGGGCAAAACGTCAATTCATGTCAAGCACTAACTGAAACTGAAGTTTGATGAAAATACGTGCATTATTTCTTGAGATTGAGCTATTACAAAAATCGTGTAAATGCTTCAAAATGCAGCATAGCAGTGCCATCTGTTGGGCGATTTGCACCAAAACGTTACCAGCACCAATTCATATCAAGGATTAACGGAATCTGAAGTTTTATAAAAATCCGTGCATTAGTTCTTGAGATAGAGCTTTTGCGGAAATCTTGAAAAATGCTACATAGCAGCGCCACCTGCAGGGCGATTTACACCAAAAACTAATCAGCGCCAATCTATATGAGGAACTACCTGAATATACATTTTTATTAAATTCCCTGCATTAGTTCTTGAGATAGAGCGCCCACAAAATTTGTGTCACATACAGACAGACAGACAGACAGACAGACTCACAGACAGACATTTTGTAAAAACATGTTTTTTGGAATCTCTGATCCATAAAACGTATAAATCCGTCGAAAACTGGAATTCGAAAATTTTCATGAAACCAATATTTTCTTCTTGTCAAGATAGAAGAAAGTAAAAATACATATCTTTCCCATTAACAACACCAACTTTCTGACAGATTTTCTAACTCATTTTTAAACTCAAAAGCATGATACTTGTAGGTATGATTATCGAAGTGAGTTATAATCGAATAGGTTTTTTTATTTTATTTTAGAGAAATAAATTAAAAATTGAGTGTTTTAAGCGATTGGTATCTCAGGACGGCAGTTTTTTTCCTGTCCTGTATTGTTGTGTTCGGAAATTAGATTAAAAACGCCATATTTGACAGCATTTTCTGACAAATCTCCTGCCTTTCCGGAAAAACGGTAAAAAGAGTCCGACAACATAATTTCTTGATAAGATTATTTGACAATTTCATACGTTTGCGAATAAAAATGAATTAGAAAATATGTCAGGAAGTAACCAGTTTAAATTTAAGAATATCCTTTAAAAAAAGCATGAAAATAAAATTATATTTTGTTTATTAGTTTGAATTAACAAAATTTTAAAATCATTACTATTATTAATGTAAAACAAAACCAATAGGAAGTGTTTATATTTTTTAAACAAGGCAGATACATTTTAGCTTAAACTCTTTTACAAATAGCTGCACCCTGCAGTGCTTTAATCTAGTGTATAATCTCCTAAAAGTAATTTTCTAAAGTTCTTCCATCTGAAACTTAGTATCTCGTAAATAAGTATTAAAATCTGATCCGTGCATATATTAAAATATTCTATACAATGCCTGATAAGAACAAAAAAGATGTTTTCTTTATTGAATGCCAAAACAACCAAAAGTAAATATCTTTACCAATCCCAAATTATTATTTATATTAAGGCGCAATATTGTACCAATATTGCATTGACAGTAATTACCGTAATTTTCAGCGCTTAAGCCGCGGCTAAAATATATCTCTTTGAAACCAGATATTTTAATTAATAAATATGGTCATATAACTACCAAATATAAACATGTTAGATTTTATAAATAAAATTTTTGAAAAAAAAAAAAAAGATTTATTTGAGCTGCGGCTTTTACACCGGAAATTACTCTACTGAAACAGCCTTACTCGGGGATGCAAATGCTGTGCAACAAACGGCTGATTTTAACCACTAAATTTAAAAGTATTTTTTGCTTTATGAAATCTCAGAAAACTTGTCATTAAATAAGGCGAGAAATATTATTAAAATTTAGTGGCACCAGTCGATCATTTATGGCGCAATGCTTGCATCCTTGTTTATTGTTTAAATATTACCTTTACATTAAATATTTGCAGTGAAAGTTTAATACTTCAGAAATATTGGTTTATGTTGTTAATATGAGCAAATAAATGTCGACATGTATCTTACCAGTATTGGTTTAATATTGATATGATATAAAGATTATAAAAGTAGCCAAATCTTTAGATTATCTTATAATTACATGGGGAAACAAATATATTTTTTAAGAAATTCCGGATACCTCGAAACCTACTTTAGTCTTATTAAGTTAAACTGTATTTGAGCATTTTAAATGTCCCACCAATCTTCAGCAATGAAATTTTCTAAGAAGAATATATTTTTTTTAAATCATAATAATTCTTTCCAAATTATATTTCAATTTCCTTCAAAATTAGTTTTATTTTCATAAGAAATAACTAACAAAACAAAATATTCATTTCGATATTTTTTCTCGCAATTTTCTTTCCTAATTCGAGAGTCTTAAAATAGATTCATACAAATTACTTAAAGAAAGGATTTAGTATATCGGAACAAAATAAACGTTTTATTAAAATTAAAGATAAATTTAAACATTTAGAAATTAATATAAAAAAATAATAATATTTGTTTAATTCCAGATAAGTAACTTATAAATTGTTTCTGCATATAAACCAAAATAAATAATAAATGCTTTTAAACTTTCATTCTAAATAAAACACATCTTCCTTTTTTTAAAATTTTTAAATACCTGTGCTATAGCAGAATTTTATCTTTTTTATTCTTAAAATTTGGATTTAATATATCGCCACAAAAAAAAAGTTTTATTCAAATTAAAGATAAAATTTAAAATTTAGGAAGTATTGTAAATAATAATAATAATAATAACATTTGTTTAATTCCGGATAAGAAGCTTATAAATTAATTTTCCATATATAAACTAAAAGGAATAATAAATGCTTTTAAATTTTATCTCTAAATAAAACTCTTAAAGAATTTTTTAAATACTTGTGCTATAGCAGAATTTTATCTTTTATGTTCTTAAAATTTGGATTTAATATATCGGCACAAAATAAACGTTTTATTAAAATTAAAGATAAATTTAAACATTTAGTAATTAATATACAAAAAAAAATTACATTTGTTTAATCCTGGATTAGAAACTTATAAATTATTTCTTCATATAAGCTAAAAGGAATAGTAATTTCTTTTAAAGTTTCATTTTAAATAAAACAGATCTTCTTTTAATAAATTTCTTAAAACACCTGTGCTATAGCAGAATTTTATCTTTTATGTTCTTAAACTTTGGATTTAATATATCTGCACAGGAAAAAAAACCGTTCTATGAAAATTTAATTAAAAAATTTAGAAATTAATAATAATAAAAAAAAAACATTTGTTTAATTCCGGGTAAGAAATTTATAAATTATTTCTCCATGTAAACCAAAAAAGAATGATAAATGCTTTTAAATTTTCACTCTAAAAAAAACGCATCTTCTTTTAAAGAATTTCTTAAAATGCCTGTGCTAGAGCAGAATTTTATTGTTTATGTTCTTAAAATTGGGATTTAATATATCGGCACAAATTTTGTTTTTTATTAAAGTTAAAGATAAATTTAAAAGTTTAGGAATTAATATTAAAATAATAATAATAACATTTAGTTAATTCCGGATAAGAAACTTATAAATTATTTATCCATATAAGCCAAAAAGAATAATAAATGCTTTTAAATTTTCGCTCTAAATAAAAGAAATTTTCTTTTAAAGGATTTCTTAAAATACCTGTGCTATAGCAGAATTTTATAATTCATGTTCTTAAAATTTCTGCCACCGGAGACCAAATGTTTCTAAAATAAGAATCAAACACTTAAAATGAAAAATAACTCCAAATTCAGAAATGACAGAAACCCTACACAGAGTAGTGAAACTGTTTTATTAATAAAACATGCAAATATAACAAGAAAAGCCAACTTTCAATTACGCCTACGATTACTTTAGGGAATATACATATTTTTGTTTATGAACTCGTTGAAAATTGTATGACTTTCCCTTTTATCATTTAGCTTAAGTCGAAATATAAAGAGAAGCTATCTAATTTTGAATCTTATACCCACATATGAAATGAAACCGTCTTTTTTTTTAATTTTATGAATATACAGGGCTATTACAAATGATGGACCCGATTTTAAAAACATTTTCGAAACTGCTGCACATATTACAATAAGTGATACATGAATTTAAAGAGAAATACACTAAGTTTTTTTTTCAATTACAAATGTTCGATATGTGACCCTCTTGTTACATGGCGTGCTTCCAATCTGTAATCCAGTTCGTCCCAAACATTTTGTAGCATCACACTGTCAATGGTTCTGAATTCTGCACAAATGCGTTTCTGACAGTGAGACATTGTTTATGTACCACCTATGCCGAAAACAAAATGTTCAGAACTAAAAGAACGTATTTGTGAAGCTTTTAGAACCATTGACAGACTGATGCTACAAAATGTTTGGAACGAACTCGATTGCAGATTGGACGCATACCGTGTAACAAAAGGGTCACCCATCGAACATTTGTAACTGAAAAAAACTTGGTCTATTTCTCTTTAACTTCATGTATCACTTATTGTAATGTGTGCAGTAGTTTCGAAAATATGATTTTTTTTTTAATCGAGTCCATCATTTGTAATAACCCTGTATATAAAATTTTAGATTTTCAATTAAAATGCTGTAAAAATGATTCTTTAAAAAAAAAAACTCTTAGAATATAATTTTTTTTTTAATCTATTCTAGCTGGAAGCTATATTACATCTTTTCAAAGTATATATTATATAAAACTCGCCTTATCCAGAAAATCAAGTGACCGCGATTTTAATGTGCTTTAGATAGCCGGATACAGAAATTAAATTTTAGGTACTTTTTCTGTATAGGGCATTAGCGAAGAAGGAAATTTGCAACATTTTCTGGCAACCTGTTCACTATTTTATTTCATATACACAGGTATATTTTTCGATATTTATGCAAATATTTATTATGATATTTTTACTTAACATAAAGAAGCCATTTATCTCATTTTATTCAGAAACAGAAGTAATTTGTACATAAAAAACAACAATGACATACATTTAATTAAAATTGACAAATAACCCAACAAAAAAATGTCATTTTTATGAAAACGAAGTTTGTTTCCATAAGCTCATTCATTTCATTTGGCAACAAATTTCACTCTCTGTTGCCCGAATTTTGCCAAGCTATTTTTAAAAATGTCAAGACCCTTATAGCGGAAAAATACCAAATTATCTATTACTTTGTTGGTTTGACATTAGACCAGAAATATTTAAATTTCTTAGAGAAACAAAATTTTGCCCCTTAGCAAGAAAGTATGGCTATTTGTAGACTGCAAGATAAAATTCAAGGACAAAAACCAAATGTCTTAAAAGAAACTACTGATGCCATTAAAAAATAATAATAATATTAAAAAAATATTTTAACCTTACTTATGTGTTTAAGTGTGTAATTTATTTAATTTGATGAATTAGCAATCTAAATTGTCCAAAATATCAATTGAAAAACTGTAAACAAAGATAGAATAGATATGACCTGTAGTCCGCAAAAAACCTCAAATCCGCACAACACTTGGAACCAGTCTGTGCGCATTAGTAGTCTTCTACCGTACATAGTTTTTCATAAATGTGTTTAATTTTAAAATGTGTTATCTTCATCTATCACTACGGAACAAGCGATAAAAACTCATATTCTTTCACATGAGTTGTATATGCATATTTATGTCTCATTTTCCGACATTTTTGACGGGCTATCTTTCTAATAGATATGTAATATATGTATACGCATATTGCATTTTGTAATGCAAATGCCCTACCAATCTTTCTATTTATATATTTTTTACAATTTTCTAGGTTAATTTTAAAATAATCACAACATTTATTTTCATAATTCGTCCAAAATTCTTATAAAAATTTTCAATATGTTGTGGCCATCACAAAACTTTCTTCTATTTAAATCACTTAAACAGCACTAATTATATTAAGGTATACCTGAATCTGAAGTTTGATGAAAATTCGTGCATTAGTTCTTGAGATAGAGCTATAGTGGAAATTCTGAAAAATGCAGCATAGCAGCGCCACCTGTTTAGCGATTTACACCAAAAACTAATCAGCACCAATTTATGTCAGGGAATAACTGAATATAAATTTTTATTAAATTTCGTGCATTAGTTCTTGAGATAGAGCGCCCACAAACTTTGTGTCACATACAGACAGATAGACAGACTCACAGACAGACATTTTGTAAAAACATGTTTTTCGGAATCTCTGACTCCTAAAACATGTAAATCAGTCGAAAACCGAAAGTCGAAAATTTTCACGGATCCAATACTTTCTTCTTGAAAATATAGAAGAAAGTAAAACTCGTTTAACCCTTTTAGGGGCCAGTAATTGCGTTTCTGTAATGTTGAATTCACACCAGAATATTCGAAAAGTTTTGTTTCAAAATAATGAAAAGCAATTTTTCAACTTTTTTCTACCAAAGTTAGAAAGGTAAATTTTATCAAAAGTTTCTGGTGGGAATGTTGATTAAAATTAGGTGGAATAAAATAAATCCCACCGCTCCTCAAGGGGTTAAAAATACTGAAATGCGAACGAGTTATTTAAAAAAATTTCTTTCATGGGATTAGCTTTAGCGAGTGAATGTTTCCGCGTGAATGAAGAAACCCCCTAAATTATGAACACTCTGTCCATTGAGCTATCTGGAACGACAAATAGACAGACAAATTTCACTCAATGCCTTATTAGAAATAGCATCTGGTCCGTCATATAGACAGCTGGTAATGGAATAACAGATTATACTGCAGGGAATGGAACTTAATCAAACGTAAGACACACTTCGACGTAGTTACAAGTCGTATATATTTACGGACCAGTATAATAGTTTTAAAAGTGCATCGTATATCTTTACGAATCAGTAGTATTGAGTTAAAAATAATAAAGCACTTCTTATATGTTTACGAATTAGTATGATTGGACTAAAAATAATAAATTACATCGTATATCTTTACAAATCAGTATGATTGAGTTAAAAATAATGAAGTACCGCGTATATCTTTACGAATCAGTATGATTGGGTTATAAATAATAAAGTACAGTGGGTACTCCCATATAATCCAATAAAAATTCAAAATTTATTTTATCGTACTCTTGTAATTTTTTTTTTTTTTTTTTTGTAAATTTTCTTAAATTTTCGCCTTCTTGTTCGATATAGTCACGAAAGATATCCAAACAATTTTTTTTAATCTCTGCTGCCTTAAAGTCCATCTATTCAGCACTAATTTAATTTCTCCTCTATTTCTTATGGCCCCACCAGTGGCTGAGAGGTTCTGCTCTTGAAGCTGGTAGACGGCAGATGCTGGGTTCGAACCCAATCGCGCCCGTCGGCCTAACCGTTTCGGAGTTTTCGTGGTTTTGTTCGAAACCTTGGATTTCCATGCGTAAATACGGGTTAGGTTCCCTTCGAAAGACCCCCACGAAGGGCACTCCCCTTGGGCCTATATCCCAAGAGTAGATAATCGGCCGTCAAAAATCAACCAACTATTTCTTATGAGTTGTACGGGTAGTTATTCATATTATCAAGCGTTAGAGGTATGCTTTTTTTTTTCATATATATATATATATTTACTTTTTAAAGTTGACAGTGAATTTTATGCATTTTTAATTCCTTTTTATAAGTTTGCCTTGCGATTTATAGAATAACACAGCTAATCAACTCTCTCTGACGTAATTATAATGAAGCACTGGCGTGAGGTAGAAGCTCGCCAGCAAATCGAGCGAAGAACAAAAAAGACAAATTTAATGCAATATTAAAATATATATATATATATATATATATATGTACTTCAAATTGTAATTGCAAAAACAATGTGCAAATATAATAAAAAGTGAAAATAAACGTTTTCATATGTCGATTAGATACATTTATGAATTATTTTTACTGAAAAATATGTCCCTCTCTCTCTTAAGCGAATTTTTCGCATATGCGGATTACCCCGGCCCACATTAGTTCGGTTATGATAGTATCTACTCGATACATTAAATAAATTCTGTAATAAATTTCTCGAACGTCCTCTTTTATCCAACTTCAACTAGCTTGTATTGATTTATTAAACGAAGATATTTAGATTTTAAGGTTTCATTCATACATGAAATGAAACTATCTCCTTTTAAATGTTATAAAAATATACAAGTTTTAGATTCTATAATAACTGTTTTCTACAAAAGCAAAGAGTTTAAGCAAATTCTCAGAATATCGAAATTTCGAATTATCCTTTCAGGGTTTTAAGAAAGCTGTACTGTAATTTAGTAATGAAAATGTTCTACCAATATCTTCCGTTATAAAATGTCTTAGAATATTAATTTAATTTTAAAAAGTCACAACATTTCTGTACGAATTCCCTTCAAAATTCCGTCAGTATAAATTTTGATTTGATACGAAATAATAAATAAAATAAATCTAAGCTATTTAGTTTTGAATTTTAGATACATATATGAAATGAAAGTATCATAGTTGAGGGTTATGAAAATATAAAATTTCAGATTCTCTAATAATTTCTTCCGAAAAAAAAAATAAAACTTTAAAAAAAAATCGGGATAGAGAGATTTTCGTTTTACCCGTTTTAGGTTTATTTTAGTCTTCTAGAAGCTATACTGCACTTTATAATGAAAATCTTCTACCGAACTTCTAATACAATGTTTTCTTACATTAATAATTTAATTTAAAAAGAATTACGTTCCAAAATTCCTAAAAATTTAAATTTATTCTGAAAATAACGAATAAAACAAATTTTGCTGGTTTTTTTTTCACTAAAATTTTCCACGTCTTCGAGTAGATTTACAGCGTTCTTAAAATTTAGATTGAATATATCGGCAAATATAAATATTTTGAGTAAAAATTTGCATTATTAAAATGCAAATTAAAAGAATTATTTTAATTCTTTACGAATTAATAGGCTTAAGAAAAGTAAAAGTAAATATTATTCATCAACTCCCTAATGGGAATAGGAAAACTCAAAAATTATTTCTCCATTTGAAACATAACCAACAGTAAATGCTTATAATTTTTTATTCAAAATAAAGATATTTTATTTTAAAGTATTTCTTAAAATATTTATGTTATAGCAGAATTTTATCTCAGCAAAAAAATCTGCCATCTGATATAAACAAGTCTGAAGTGAAAATAATATCATCAAATAGCATACACACATCCTACGCGTTCCAGTGAAATTCTTTTTTCATTAAAAAAAATCACAAAAATAGCCAACTTTCAATTACGCCTAGGATTATTTTAGGAAATACAGCTATTTTTGTTCCTTTTTCAAAAAAATAATACTTGAAACGATCTTGTTAAAAAACTTGTTTGGCTTTACCTTATATTCAACATCATCTAGCTTGTGTGGATATTTAAAGCGAAACTATTTAGCTTTGAATCCTATATTGTATTTAATATATCGATTAAAAAAAAGTTTTTATAAAGAAATCAAATTATTAAATTCAAATTAAATGAGTTCTTTGAAATATATATGAATGAATATGAATAAAGAGAAATAAAATAAATTATGTATTTTTATTTCTATTTAGCTTTGAATCCTATATTGTATTTAATATATCGATTAAAAAAAAAGTTTTTATAAAGAAATCAAATTATTAAATTCAAATTAAATGAGTTCTTTGAAATATATATGAATGAATATGAATAAAGAGAAATAAAATAAATTATGCATTTTTATTTCTATTTAGCTTTGAATCCTATATTGTATTTAATATAACGATTTAAAAAAAAATTTTATAAAGAAATCAAATTATTAAATTCAAACTAAATGAGTTCTTTGAAATATATATGAATGAATATGAATAAAGAAAAATAAAATAAATTATGTATTTTTATTTCTATTTAGCTTTGAATCCTATATTGTATTTAATATATCGATTAAAAAAAAAGTTTTTATAACGAAATCAAATTATTAAATTCAAATTAAATGAGTTCTTTGAAATATATATGAATGAATATGAATAAAGAGAAATAAAATAAATTATGTATTTTTATTTCTATTTAGCTTTGAATCCTATATTGTATTTAATATATCAATTAAAAAAAAAAGTTTTTATAAAGAAATCAAATTATTAAATTCAAACTAAATGAGTTCTTTGAAATATATATGAATGAATATGAATAAAGAGAAATAAAATAAATTATGTATTTTTATTTCTATTTAGCTTTGAATCCTATATTGTATTTAATATATCAATTAAAAAAAAAGTTTTTATAAAGAAATCAAATTATTAAATTCAAACTAAATGAGTTCTTTGAAATATATATGAATGAATATGAATAAAGAGAAATAAAATAAATTATGTATTTTTATTTCTATTTAGCTTTGAATCCTATATTGTATTTAATATATCGATTAAAAAAAAGTTTTTATAAAGAAATCAAATTATTAAATTCAAATTAAGTGAGTTCTTTGAAATATATATGAATGAATATGAATAAAGAGAAATAAAATAAATTATGCATTTTTATTTCTATTTAGCTTTGAATCCTATATTGTATTTAATATATCGATTAAAAAAAAGTTTTTATGAAGAAATCAAATTATTAAATTCAAATTAAATGAGTTCTTTGAAATACATATGAATGAATATGAATAAAGAGAAATAAAATAAATTATGTATTTTTATTTCTATTTAGCTTTGAATCCTATATTGTATTTAATATATCGATTAAAAAAAAAGTTTTTATAAAGAAATCAAATTATTAAATTCAAATTAAATGAGTTCTTTGAAATATATATGAATGAATATGAATAAAGAGAAATAAAATAAATTATGTATTTTTATTTCTATTTAGCTTTGAATCCTATATTGTATTTAATATATCGATTAAAAAAAAAGTTTTTATAAAGAAATCAAATTATTAAATTCAAATTAAATGAGTTCTTTGAAATATATATGAATGAATATGAATAAAGAGAAATAAAATAAATTATGCATTTTTATTTCTATTTAGCTTTGAATCCTATATTGTATTTAATATAACGATTAAAAAAAAGTTTTTATAAAGAAATCAAATTATTAAATTCAAACTAAATGAGTTCTTTGAAATATATATGAATGAATATGAATGAAGAAAAATAAAATAAATTATGTATTTTTATTTCTAATGAGGAAACGTATAATGTATTTTTCAGTGTAGTGGGTTGATGAAAAAGTTGCATCGAAAAATCGAACGTCATCTACTTCACGCTTGGAATAAAATTTATTCAGGAGAAAAAGTGAAATTATGGAGAAAATGTGGCAGACAGACATATAAACCACTATGCGGTTTAGAGGCCTGCACGGGCCAAAATTTTCAAGCCCAGGCCCTGCCCGACTCATAGAAATAAAAAAAATTCGGACCGGCCCGATACAAAAATTAAAAGTTCAGCCCGGCAAGGCCCGAGTGAATTTCTACAAAACATTATTAATTTTACGTCGTTTTGGTTAAAAACTTTGTCTTGTACGAGGAGTTCTGCGATCAAAAATATTTATCCTGACTTTTTTTTTCATGTTTATAATCTTCATTTTTATAGGAGTGCCGCAGGTTGCAATATTTATTTTTTAATGAATCCCTATTTCTTGTATGTAAATGTTTCAGTTATCATTAATATTGTTAATCCATATTGTACTGAAGTGTTAAAAATCTGAAAAATGCTATACAGTAAAATCTTCTAAGGCGGAATTGCATAGAAAAAAAAAATGCGCTATAGCTAAAAGAAAAAGTGTGGCATAAGAGTAAATAAGAGTTAAATAAGTTAAAATAAGAGTGTGGCATATGAAAATAGAGAATATGCGGATCAAAGTTACCATGAATGACTGTATATATACTTTTCTTACATATTAGTATATTCATTTTGGATGGATCAACACATTTTTCAGTTTAAAACAGGGTTCCGTCATAGGCAGGTTCCTTTTCACACGTTTTACTATATTTTAATTTATCTACATTTTAATAAGGAACGTAGAAATCTACTATTCTTTAAAAAGAATAATGTTTAATGTTTAAGTGTAGAATAATGGCGATTTAAAAATGTATGCATTTTATGCAAAAATTTTAGGCCAGGCCTAATTTAACTGACCTTTGAATGGACAAGGCCACGCTGAGACAATGATTTTCATACGGGCTGGTCAAAACTAGGACTGAAAATTTTGGGTCGTGAAGACTAAGGATGAAACCAGTCCCGGTTCTGAACAGAAAAATTTAGTTAGGCATTATGCCGATCATTCAGAATAAAGTATGGCTAGGGCCCGGTCCGAGGGCCGGGTCGGGCTCGGGCTTCGCGCCACGGGCCCGCCCGTGCAGATCTCTAATGCAGTCAATCCATCGTTCGTTTCGAATATTCACGTGATATGTGGTATGGATCACTGTTTGGAAAACCGCGTGACTCTGATAGCAACGAAATATTGACATTAACTGAAATTTATGAGCATAGAACAACTGGAGAGATCTGGAAAATTATTCGAAACACCGCCCAACAATAACAACCAAGAGCAAGACCGATATTTGGAGGCCACATGAGTTTATGGTTTAAAATTTAACAGGCTGGATTTCTGCAGCTTCTCTACTGAATCGATTTTATTAACCTTTTAACTGTCGACGAAACCTTACGCGATCTTCAGTGCCTTACTTAAATCGCATTTCTGCAATTAAAGAAGGTGTATATTAGTTTTCTGAAATAATAGTAAGAAAATGCACATGTTATACTGTTATATATAATGGCCCAGGTGATGAAAATTGCCTCTCTATAATTGGAATTCGCCATCTCTTTAATAGATGCATGTATTTTCTACAGCCGTTTATATACGTCCGGGGCAGTTAAGGGGTTAATAGAGGGATCTCAGCGGCCTCTTTTTGGATGTCGCTATTTCCAAACAATAATCTTCAAGGAATATTTCTATTGCAAATATTGTAGAAAAGCCAAAAAAGCGTCCGCTGAGATTCCTGGTACAAAGGATTAAAGACCTACATTTTATATTTTTCAGTAATAGATCGACAAGCGGCTTTACAAACCATCACCTCATCGAGTTGACGGCCGAAGTTCCAGAATAATTTAAATCTCGATTCTTATATTAAAATACAACTGGTCTGCCAAGTCATATCTTGAAGGAAAGTACTTGCAAACTCGTTTTTAGTGGTTGACTGATAGGTTTACCATTGTGTTTTCCTGCACCCAAAGGTATGAAAACATGGAGAAATGGAAGCACAAAACACCATGGTTAGCAGTCAAGCGCTAAAATCGGCTTTGTAGGTATTTTCAAATATGCAGGTTTTTTTCTTATCTTCTGGTTAATTTTGGCGCTGTGACACAGAAATGACGACTCCAAGCGAAAAAGATAATTGCATAGGTTGGTACTTCGAAACCAAATCGAAACTAATCTGAAAATCAGGAAAAAAACGCCTGTTTGAAACCAAACATACGGACAAGTGGCGCCATCTATGATCGAAGTTAGGAACTAATTATTTTATTCGCTTAAAGAAAACTTTTCATAGTGAGAAGCATTTTAATCCTAACCGCACTCCTGTACGACAATTACTTGATTTTATATTGAATTTTAAAATGTGTCAGATACTTTTGAGGCACGCTGTACTTTAAAATTTTCTAAAATTATTTTACCTGATACGGAAACCTTATGTAGTTTACTAAATCTCTTAAAATCAGTTCCCTAAAAATTACCTTATACGAAACTAGATACCTCGTAAACAAATATTAAAATTGAAATACAGAAAATTATTCAGGAATGACAGAAATCGCCTGCAGTCTCTGAAAATATATTGCGTTACAAGAAGCAAGTATCACCAAAAATAGCCGAATTTCAGCTACGCCTACGATTACTTTAGGGAATTTGAACTCTCTTTTATTTTGTTATCTTTATAATGCTGTTTATTTGGAATATTAAATAAATATATTAATTATTAATTTTATATTCGCAAAAAGTATATATTGTAACCTAAAAAAATTAACAAAATTTATTTTTTAAAAGCTTCTCAAATATACGAGTACAATATTAGAACTCGTACTCGCAAGTATCTGTTGAGATATGCTTATAAAACTACTCGCATTGCAATCTGTTTGCGACGATTAAAAATTAATTAATTTAACCCTTTAAAAGTCCACACTAGTCACGCGCAGAAACTCGAATTCTAAGTCTAGGGAAGAAATCTTTACAGACTTCCGGCTAGCATTTTAATATTTTTGAATGATTTTTTTTTCATAGGATATCTGAGGTCGATGCCCGTTGTTGTGTGTTTTTAATTTTTCGATTTTGGCTACAGTTTTATATATATATATATATATATATATATGAGGACACTTTCACTTTTGGAACCAGTTTGACCCTGTTCCGAAAATGAAACTATTCTCATATATATATATATATATATATATATATATATATAAAACTGTAACCTAAATTGAAAAAGTACAAACGCTCCCCAGTGGGTGTCGATCTCAGTTATCCTATTTTAAAAAAAAAAGGGGGGGGGGAGAGAAATCATTCAAAAAAATTAAAATGCGAATAATGCGAGAATTAAAATGCGAGAAATCTGTAGATTTCTAGGCTTAGCATCAGCGTTCGAGTTTCTCCGGGTGGCTAGTGTAGGCTCTTAAGGGGTCTTCAGGACTCTTAAAATTGGAAAAAAAGAAAAAAAAGACCATTTTCAACATTTAACTTCATTTAAATCAAACACATTTTAAATGTGTTTGATTTTTAGACACAATTTTTATTGGAATTGAAAGATATAAGTATGTTCTTTCATTTCATGTATTTAAAATATTGTTAGATGCAGAATTAACATTTACAGGAGGGTTCAAACTGTCAGACATTTGCCGAGCAGAAAATTGGCATAAACGTTTACGCGCAGGATTACAAAATAAATTTTGGAACTAGAATGAATATTCTGGTGCCTACTTATACTTCAGATTGTAATAATACCTTGAACCTAAATAAATTTATATTTAAAGCATTTTTATATTTTTAATATAAAGTTGTATTTAGCTAATTCAAAATTTAGAAAATTTTAACAGTATAATCACCTAAAAAAATATTATTTTTTTAACAATAAAAAGGAAACTTTAGGTTCAGTTTATACAGACTAATGTGAAACATATGTTGTGAAATTTTCATGAAAAAATATTCAGAAGTGTTTGAGATGGCCGTAATTCTTCAGGACCGACATTGGTTACCGGATCACTTTCCAAAAAAGCGCTGTTGGACATTACAAAATTGCATGTAATAAATGTGAAGAGAAAGAAAAAAATGACGGCGTAAACCAGGCGAAAGAGGCAGAAATTTTATTTTAACCTTCCCACTGCGCAACCCGAGATTTCCTCGGGGATGCATTTTATCCGTCTAATTAACCCTCCTTGATTATTCCCACCAGTTATTTTTTTTATTGTAAATTTTGGCTTATTTAATCGAAGCATTTTCCCGGTTAAATTAGACAAAAATTTTTGTTTTGAAAAACCGATGACAAAAGAATAAAAATTCTAAAAGACGCTCGTCGCGAAGGGGTTAAATACTCAATTTTTGAATCTATTTTGATAAAACAATTACGCAGCGAGAGGGTTAAAAAAGTGAAAAGGGAAAATATCCAACAGAGGAAGATGATAAATTTGTGACTTCTGCACGGTTGCTTTCTCTGTGGACAAGAATGGGGGATTCTGAGTTCAGTGTTAAGAATGCGATATGTGGGCTGATAGGGACTATACCGACGCAGAGAGTGATATTATGTTTTTGATTTTTTTTCAGTTAAAATAATTCTCATTCCAATCAGCAAGCTTTTTTTTGGTTTACACGTTAAAAAAACAAAATTAGAAACATAATGGGAAGAAGACTGTGAGAGATAGTCGTAAAGAATTTTAGAAATTTGACAAAAATACTTATTTATTAAAAATTGCGTATTTTTCATGTGCATAAGAAATGTTATTAATCAATACAATTTATTAAAATAATATTCTTATTGCTTAATAATTGTCATTAACTCTATTTGTGTGATCGTTTGGAAAAAAACTTAGGTAGCCGGTAATTAGACCCCATTTTAAAAACTCAAAATTTCAAGACTTTCAGAATTTTGCTTTTTATAAACAGAAAACGCCTTTTAAACTGATTTTTTTTCTCTAAACCGGTGTAAAACATGTCAATGTACCCTACTGTCACTTTTTATTTTATTAATTTTGAAAACTGTATGATCTAGATTGAAAACAAAAGTGGTAGCCGGTATTTGGACCTTTTCCTCTATTTATAAGAACTGTCAGTAGATAAAGTGTTAATATTTGACATTCAAAACTTTACATCTTCGTAATTACTAAACTACTTGACCGAATGGCTTTCCACTTGGTATCCGAAGGTAAAAACTACTGAAAAATACAATATTACGTCAAAATTGGTGTTCGTTTTGAAAATTTTAACATTGTTACAATATCAATATGCAAACGACCCCCCCCCCCCCCAAAAAAAAAAAAAAAAAATGTATAATTGAAGCACATCAATTAGTAATAGACGTTATTACCAATCGGTTAGTACCAGTTCCATTTTTATACGATGCTTTGCTGCAGAGTTAGTACGAAAGTGTTGTTTTGTAGAACTATATGTTGAACGCATAAAGATATGCAACTATTTTATATTCATCCTATGATTTTAACTTTAGGCAATTCACTGCTATTTATGCTTCAAGCAAAGCTTGACTCTTTTTATTCCATTTTTTTCTGTTCTGCATTTATTTTCATCATTTTATACTGGATGCCACTACTTCATTGCATATTGTTTATTCGATTTTTCTTTTATTTTGTTTTTATCTGATAGATAATGCCATTGCATACTCCATCGTTAAATCGTTTTAACTTTTAGTCTGTTTTTGTCCGATAGATAGTGCAAACTGCATATTCTCTTCTTTACGATTGGTTGAAGCGATAATCGATTGGAAACCTAACGAACTTTCAAATTCAAGACGGCTTGGCTTTCTTCTTTAAAATTTTAAAAGATTCCTAACAACTCCTGAAGCTAGTCACATATGGTGACCGAAACGTCATTTGTTATAATTTTATTTTAATGTTTGTTTACTTTTTGACTTTACAACATTTTGTATACACCATTTAGTAAATTCATGATTTTTTTTTTTTCACGTTAATACTGAACTTTTCATGTTGTAAATGTCCAGATATTTTATTATTTTCATTGCATGTATATTTAACTTTAACATTTTTTTTTAAACTGAGTGAAAACATTATTGTCATATCTTTATCTGGTATGTATAATCTCTTTAAAAATCATTTTAGTAAAAATTCTTTTTACGAAATTCGATGCTTCGTAAACAAGTATTAAATTTTGAACTGATAGATAGAAAATTATTCAGGAACTGGAGAAATCCTCTCCAGTCTCTAAAAATGTACTGACGTTAAAAGGCATCACCAAAAATAATCAAATTTCAGATACGCCTACGATTACTTTAGGGAATAGAAAATCACATTTATTTTGTTATCTTTATAATGCAAAATATTTTTAAAAATAGATTCTGCTTCTGGATATTTTTTAAATTCTCTTCAAAAGTACTGTTTAGAAATTAGCAAACACATATGTTTTTTATCTCAGTGTTTTAAAGACAAGCTCTTTGTGAGAAACCAATTTTACAGTCTAAGCAATTTCACCAATTTTGTTTTAGAAATATATTTAATCATTTATTTACGATACAGATTTTAAATAATAACAGCAATTTTGTTTAAATATGTGTAATTTCCATAAAATTTGCACCAGCATAAAAAACATTCAGCTTTTAAATTGGAATACAGCCTTTTTAACCCTTTATATACTGAATTATGAATTCATGAAAATTTTATCTTCTAAAATATTTTTCGTGAATTTTTTAAGTTAATTAGAAGATTTACATAATCATTTAATAAATTTTAGAAGGATTTTAGGAGAATTGAAGGACTTTAATGATTAATTAAATTTGAATTATAGGAATTTTGTGCAATATTTATAACCCCACTCAAATCTTTTATTTTAAATATTTTTCTTAGTATTTTTTAGAATTAGGAAATGTACAAATAGAAATAGAAATATTTCCGAATTGAACCCCCCCCCCACCCCCCCGAACACCAAGAAAGCTGAAAAGATGCAAAGGCAAAATAAATCATCCTTTTAAAAATATTTTTGTTTTGTGTAACCAATAATGCCTTTGGAACAAGATATAGTGCGTTTTCTATAACGCATTCTAAACTGTATTACAACTAATCGTTGTATTAAATAAATTTTATAACAAGTTATTTTATTGCTACTTATAACTACGGTCAGTAGATAAAGGGTTTACTTATGGTAGCTGCTCATTGATTATCTTCATTCATATGATTAACTCCATTTCTATTTTGTCACATACCACCTTTATCATCTGAGCTCTTCATTTATTTATTAATTAAAATAATTATGTTAAAATTAATGTACTGAAATAAAGTAATTTGAAAATTTAAAATATGCTGCATTTGATGTAATATTCAGATCTAAGAAACAACTTGATTGTCGTTTTTCCTTTTGTACTAAAATGTGACATTTAAAAAGTCAACAATAAGATACGGGACATGTAGTAAAAAGGTTGAGTTATTTAAAAATAATAATGTGTATAGTATATGTATGTGTACGCATGTATTTGCATACTCGCAATAAAATTTATTTAATAAAATTTCTCTCTTTATATTGAATTCATAGAAAAAAAAAAAAAACATATTTTATTTTTATCTCACGTATGAGATATGAGATGATTGTGAACGTATTTAGTTTCTCAAGAAATCTTAAAAAAGACTTTTAATCTGAAATAAATTAATTCGGAAACTTAAAATCTGGTCTCACTATCTGTTACTGACCTTTAAAGAACAAACTGGTCGATCTTGATTCTCTTTTCTTTTTTTCTTTCTGCGTGCAAAAAACATATTGAATATCTAAAAATAGCTGTATCATTGCCGTAAAAATTGAAATCATTTGAAAATTCCAATTAAAATTATTTCTCTTCCATATGTGATTTCAATTTATCCGACATATTTATCTTTTTTTACTTCAGTCAGTATATAAATAGATTTTAAAGAACTTTTTAATGATATAAAAATAGTCAACCAAAAGCCATTCATAGTCGTATTTCAAACTATAATACAATTAATCCTTCTTACTTGTTTTTACATTTTGTTGCAGAGAACAAAGATTTATATATATATTCAGAATTCAATTTTTTAATAACTTTTCTTTTTTATATTAAGGTTTTTAAAGTATCATCCATATATTTTAATCATTTTTATTAAAATTAAGGATTTAGTCATGTATTTCAAAAGATTGTTATTTTTCTTTTTTATGCGATGCTTATATTACATTTTCTTAACATTATAGTTTATATAATTTTATAAATTTAAATTTATCTTTTAAAAATTTTAAATATTTAATAATAATATTATCAAATATATATATTAGGGATGCACCGAATAGTGATTTTGGTCGAATAACGAATACCGAATATTCGGCCAACAGGTAAACCGAATATCGAATATTCGATTAACCAAATAGTGACTATAAAGCCGAATACCGAATATACGGCTTGCCGAATGCTTTTAAATTTCAATGTTTAAAAGCATTATACAATCAAATTTTAAAACAATTATACATAATACTTAACACACATACTTCCATACTGATAAACAAGGTCTTTTAACAAGTAAATTGTACACTAAAAAAAAATCTATGCTCTGAATTGTTATTTAAGAAGACAATAGTTTTAAAGCTTCTTTATTTGATAAAATTTTAAATTTCATGGATTCCTCGCTGAATTATTACAAATGAATAGAATTTTCTTATATTCTAAAACAAATATTTTAAAATCAAATCCAAATTTTGAAGGAATTAGAAAAAAAAATTACAGTCATATACTGTTTATTTGTCAGGAAGGGACTAAAATCGTCATTATTGGTTAATTTTCTTACGTGATACTTTTAAATAGCAAATGCAAAAGCATTCTCTTTTATTTAAATATAATTCTGTTTCTAATTATTTTAAATAACTTTATTAACTGACACTTAAAAATAGAAGTTGTTTTAAGATTGTTAAAAATATTTTTTTAAGGTCTTTAAAGTATTCGGTCTGGCCGAATATTTCGATAGTATATTTCGATAGTCAGGTCATACGAGTAGTAAGGCAAAAGATTAAGAAATACGGTGCTTTCACCATTAAAACAAAGCCCAGTGTCACTTTAAAAGGTTTATTCAGCCACACATAAAAACGTAAACAACTCCCACGAGAATTTTCGTAGTTCACTCAGGCTAGATCACGAATCACTGCTTTATGCTAAAAAGATCTTAAATCTACAAATTTAGGCGATCTACTAGGCGGTAAGACAGCTGGTAACACAGTTTTAAAAACAATCGAACAACACAGAATTCTCGTCTCTGAGCTGATGCACGCTGGTTTTGTTAGCACTTGCGTAGGAAGACAGATTAGAATATAAACTTAAGGAACGAACCACTCAGTGAAAGGCGCACCATAATTCTGCCAATGGCGAGAAAGAGTGAAGCGTAGGAGTTCCGTATCTACTCACGGAAGGATTTCGGTGTAAAACGTCTGACGCCAGCAAATGCGCAGGAAGTTGACTCATGGAATAAAATCAGAAATGAAAATAGTAAAAATGGCTAAACATTTAAAAACATTCGAAAATGAAATGTAGTTTCTCTCAGAATATTATAGTTTTGATAGCTTAAAAAATTTTATGAAGGGATTAGAAGCTTTAAATTAAGATTTTGAATAAGATAATTATTAATATACGCATTTTAAGTTTAAAGGAAATTAACTAGGAATAAATAATAGAGATTATTAAGAAATAGGGAAATTTAGAAAAATTTAAATAAATGTAGCAAGTAAAATTTTTATATAACACACACACACACACACACACACATATATATATATATATATATATATTAATATTAATAATATATTATTATATATATTAATATTTAAATATAATAATATTAAATATATTATTATATTTTATAATATTTTATAAATTTAAATTTTTCTTTTTTATGCAAGGATTACATTGCATTTTCTTATCATTGTAATTTATATAATTTTATTAATTTAAATTTATCTTATTCTATTTTACTAACTAGTGAATAATATAATCTACCGAACTTAGAATATTACTCGTTTACTTTTTTCCATCGATAATACGTTTAATTAAAGCATTTCAAAAAATTTACTTAATTTAATTTTTGATTTCAATTTCTATATTTCAAATATATGAGGCCGTGAGTTTCAAAACTCACCTTATCCAGAAAATCAAATTTTGGGAAATCGGGTAAAACTTCGGACTACGTCTATTGGTTTTCATTGTAAACCAAGATTTTACAATGCCAGAAATACACTAGTATTTTTTTCCAGATTGTATAGTGTTTTTTCAATGCAGGTTTACCAACAGAATATATTGATATCAAAGACTCGATTTTTTAAATTTTGGATAAGGCGAGTTTTGAAACGCACGTCTTCATATCAAAGACTTAAAATGTACCTTATTGACGTCTTTCTATAATGTATTTAATTATTTGCATATATGTTATTTCAAATTATACTCACTCGGCTAATTGACACACAAATTATACTATATTTTTTTATAGCACTTTACAATACAGTTGAAAAATGTTTATGATTGTCTGACGGCCCACGATCTAACTTTCGTAAATGTATTTGATTTGACTCTAACATCAATTACGAGGCCCTTACACATACAGTTACCATTATAAATATTAGGAAGTTTGAGTAAACAGTAAAACACATAGAACATTTTAAAGATGTATAGACTGCAAAAATTAGTTTGGGGAAAAATGCAGTTGAAATACATTATGATTATGCACATTTTCAACCTTTTTATTTTTAAATTCTAACAAACTTAAGTTAACATTTTTTTTAGTTTAAAAAACAAAGAATATATAATATAATTGAAATATTGAAATATGTTGAAACATATAATATAATTGTAATAATCAAAGAATACGTTTGTTTAACAAAAACAACTGAGTTTTTCTTGTTAAGTTACACAAAACCAACAATTCGTATTTATGGCCGATTTTTTTCTCATTTAAAAGTCCACCTGGCCCTTAAATAATTTTTCTTTTCTTAGTAAAACTAATAACACTTTTAACAAAGAATTGTTTTAGCAGTAAATATTAATTACACATTTCACAAAAGATGTTTCTTTTATTAATCTCTATGTAACAAAACTGAAACAACATTAAATTAAAACACGTTAAATCCTTTAGTTTGAAAAGATTAATTATGTATTTAATAAATTAAAATCATAAAATTAAAATTCATGCGACATGGGTTTTATTTTGTCCTTTTAATTAAGCTGATAAGCATTAAAATAATTATGTTAGATTATTTTTAGTTGCTCGGAGCAACTAATCAACAAAACAACGACTTTCTTTATTAATTATACTTCATTTACTCCTACTGTGGTCGAATTTCATGTTGACACGAACTTTTTCTTTTGAAAAATTCGATATGTTAAAATTTAGTTTTTGCGATTAAATTTTAAAATATGATACCCGGTAAGATGTTAGAATTCTCGTTCTTTTATGCATAAATTTTTCATGTGTTCACATTTTGAGTAAAAAAAAAAAAAAAAAAAATTATAATCTTGCAATTCTTCTAGATATTAATTATGTACTAAATTACTTAGCGCACGTTTGCTTTATTTTATTATTATTGTTATTTATCTTCATCATTTTACAACTATTTTTATAATGCTTTTTTTTATAATTGTTATTGAAGTGCCATCATGCATTGTATCCGGTCGCAGATATTTAGCCGACAACCAAATAGATGGCAAGACATATAGCAGACAGCAATTAGCCGACAGGACGTTTAGACAATAAGTACATTTAGCCGACAGGACGTTTAGACAATAAGTACATTTAGCCGACAGGACAGTTAGCCGAAACGTATCTTTCGGCTAACTGTCGAACGAACTGTGTAACCTCTACAGTACAATAATATAAAAAGTGGCCAAGACAATTAACATTAATTGCTACTACTAAAGTGTGTGTGTCCATGTGGCATAAACTGCGGTGCAAGCACCTTGTCACCCCCATTTATTTCATGGGTTTAGTGATTTTAAATTTATTTAAAGCAAGTCAAATTAAAACAAACTATATCAGACATAAAAATACACAATACACGGAATAATTTAAAATCATATAGGAGAGTGGTCCTTAGATCTGGTCCCCAGTGGAATCTGGGAAACTCGACGAATATGCTCATCATAAATATCCCTATAATATGCAATAGTCTCTGAAACTACCATTTTCTTCATCCGCTTTACGTAGGATTTTGAACATATCCGTCTAAGGGACCTATCATTATTTGGGTCACAGCATCCAAGTGCCCCGACGACAGCAGTTTTATTATTGACAGATAATTCACTAGTAAGATTATCATATTTCTCAGTTTTCTTTTTTCTTGCCTCTTGAAAAGCATCAGAGCCATTCTCGAACGGGACAGTAACGTCAAAGATGATAATATCGTTACCTTTTTGGACGACCAGATCCGGAGATTCTCAGTCCCAACCACACGATCATCTCCCACGATGGTCCACTTTTCACTAGCAGCTTTTGTCACACGACGAACAATTGCGTTATGTCTTCTTTTGTATAAGGTTGAGTGAACCATACAATGGTCAAGGACGTGCTGAAGGGTTTCAATATGCTGACACCTCCGGCATTTCTTGTTTACTGGACCAGGGTTGCGCCGGGTCGGTTTTCTATAACCGTTTAGATCGAATAGACCCAGGCGCGCGATGAATAAATCACCAGTCATTAAAACTCCTGAACATGCCATCAATAAAAAAATTTGAACTCTCCTTGGCCGCAGCAACGCAATAGTTGGTCTTGCCTTGATATTTATGGAGGTCTCTCAGGCTAGTAGTACGGTCTTTCTTAAATTTTTGTATCAGTGTTTGAAATACCTTACTTCTATTGCTGATCACCGCCGTCCCAGCTACAAGCTTAACACCAGAATTTTCGTCAATGCGCCACGTAACATCCAGACGCTTCGCAGCCTGGCGCGCTCTAGTACAGTGGGGCGTATAACGATTTATTCAATACTCCTGTCTGACGGGGCATAATTGAGGAAATCTTGAGCATTTTCAACTTTGGTGGACTTCTGCCTAAAATCTGCATCATGCCTCAGCTCTGCCCGAGCATACAGGACAATTAGCCGACAAGTTAATAAGCTGAGGAGACATTTAGCCGATAGGTCTGTTAGCCTGCAGGACAATTATCCGACAGGGCAATTAGTCGGCAGTTCAATTAGATGACATGTCAATTAGCCGACAAGCTAATAAGCCAAGAGGACATTTAGCCGACAAGACGATTAGCCGAGAGAACGATTAGACGGTACTTTTCTAACTTTTTCTGACACCTCTGATGTATGTCAGCTAAATGACATAGACCTCATTGTATCATCATCATTGTGTTGTAAGAAATTTTAGGCATAAAGCATGTGTTTTCCTGTTTACTTAAATTAATTTAGTTAACAGTAACTAATATTAAAATCAATCCCATTAAGCATAAAAATAAATTAATAAAAGTCCATTAAAAAGAAGTCGAATTTTCTTCTTTTTAATTAAGGTAGACGTTTTTTTTTTCAGTAAATATTAATAATGGTTTCCATAAAGAAACCTTTTTTTTTTTTTTAAATAATACCCAGCATAACAAAACTTAAAAAAATATTCAATGAAGAAGGTTTAAATCTCTTTGATTAGAGAGATTTATTTTGCATTTATTAAATCCTAATAATAAAAATTCATCCGAGAGAAAAATTATTTTTCTTCTTTATGTATTAATTAAAGTTGCAAACACTGTTATTTAAATGTTATTTTCTTAGCCATGTCATGCAGTTGTATAAAAGAACCGTGATATTTTTAATTTTTATACATTTTAATTAATATTCTTTGGTTAGATTTAATTTTGATACGGACTTTTTTTAAAAATTTGAAATGCTAAAATTAATTTTTCTAAAATATGTTAAAAATATGGTAGAATTAAACCTTTAGGTATTATTTCCTATTTTTAGGTTAATGCATCCATTCGTATACATGAAACATGAATATACGAAATTAATCCAAATTTCATTCATGTTTACGTAATCATATTTCAAATAAAAATAAAAAATAAAAAATTACAATTCTCCTATATTTTACTTGTGCACATAAATACTTAAAACGCGTCAGCTTCTTTTAGGTAGCTTTCTTTACAAAAAAGCTACCTATTGCAGCCGTTCGGAGGAAAGCGATTTCAAAAAATTTTGGTATATTTTCATCGATCATGACCCCCAGACCCCGAAACCACCCTCCGTTCAAAATTGATATATATATATATATATATATATATCTGACCTATGTCACACTGTAACTCCCGTAATTATGAACCGATTTCGATGTAATTCGGTGTGTACATAGTACATACCAATGTCTCGACCGAGTTCGTTGGCCAGCTTCATCCGCCGTTTTGTTTCAAAATGGCGGCCATTTAAAATTTTTAAAAAAATTTAAAACTTGAAATGTGGTACCAAAAAATTAAAAATGGAAAAATATTTTTTTCTTATATATTTGATCTTTATACAAAGATTCCGGAGCAGTTTTTGTTTCGTCTATATCTTAAAAAATGGCTGAGTTATAGCATTTTGAATTTCTAGCGTGGCTGACATTTTGAAACGTCCTGAATTTTGTCACGCGATAAAAGGCGTATTTATGAACCGATTTGGATGTAATTCGGTGTGTACATAGTACATATCAATCTCTCGACCGAGTTCGTTGGCCAGCTTCATCCGCTATTTTGTTTCAAAATGGCGGCCATTTAAAATTTTTTTAAAAATTTTAAATTTGAAATGTGGTACCAAAAAATTGAAAATGGAAAAATATTTTTTTCTTATGTATTTGACCTTTATACAAAGATTTCGGAGCAGTTTTTGTTTTGTCTATATCTTAAAAAATGGCTGAGTTATAGCATTTTGTATTTCTATTGTGGCTGATATTTTGAAACGTCCTGAATTTTGTCAGGCGATAAAAGGCGTATTTATGAACCGATTTGGATGTAACTTCGTTTATACATAGTACATACCAATGTCTCGACCGGGTTCGTTGGCCAGCTTCACCCGCCATCTTGTTTAAAAATGGCGGCCATTTAAAGTTTTAAGAGAAATTTAAATTTGAAATGTGGTGCCAAAAATTGAAAATATATTTTCTTCTTATGTGTTTGACCTTGATAAAAAGATTCGGGAGCAGTTTTTGTTTCGTCTATATCTTAAGAAATGTCTGAGTTATAGCATTTTGAATTTCTAGCGTGGCTGACATTTTGAAACGTCCTGAATTTTGTCACGTAATAACAGGCATATTTATGAACCGATTTGGATGTAACTTCGTTTATACATAGTACATACCAATGTCTCGACCGGGTTCGTTGGCCAGCTTCACCCGCCATCTTGTTTAAAAATGGCGGCCATTTAAAGTTTTAAGAAAAATTTAAATTTGAAATGTGGTGCCAAAAATTGAAAATATATTTTCTTCTTATGTGTTTGACCTTGATAAAAAGATTCGGGAGCAGTTTTTGTTTCGTCTATATCTTAAGAAATGGCTGAGTTATAGCATTTTGAATTTCTAGCGTGGCTGACATTTTGAAACGTCCTGAATTTTGTCACGTAATAACAGGCGTATTTATGAACCGATTTGGATGTACCTTGGTGTGTACATAGTACATACAAATATCTCGACCGAGTTCGTTGGCCAGCTTCATCCGCCATCTTGTTTCAAAATGGCGGCCATTTAAAAAAAATTTAAAAATAAAAAAAATTAAAATGAGATAACAAAAAATTGGAAAATTAAAAAGATTTTTTTCGTATGTGTTTGACCTTAATACAAAGATTCCGGAACAGTTTTTGTTTCGTCTATATCTAAAAAAATGGCTGAGTAATAGCATTTTGAATTTCTATTGTGGCTGACATTTTAAAACGACCTGATATTTGTCACGCGATAACAGGCGTATTTATGAACCGATTTGGATGTATCTTTGTCTGTACATAGTACATACCAATGTCTCGGCCGAGTTCGTTGGCCAGCTTCATTCGCCATCTTGTTTCAAAAGCGTTGCCATTTAAAAATAAATTAAATTTAAAATTTAAAATGGGGTATTAAAAAATTGGAAAATGAAAAATATTTTTTTTTATGTGTGTGGCCTTGATACAAAGATTCCGGAGCAGTTTTTGTTTCTGAAAATTTGTTCTTTTGTTTATATCTTAAAAAATGTTTCAATTATAGCACTTTGAATTTCTAGCATGCCTAACATTTTGAAACGATCTTGTATTTGTCACGCGATAACACACGTATTCACCTATTTCTATGTAAGAAGGCATGCGGATAGTATACATCAATATCTCGACCAAGTTCGCTGGCCAGATTCATCAGCCATCTTGTTTCAAAATGGCGGCCATTAAATTAAAAAATATATATATATTTAAAGTGAGGTGCAAAAAAATTAGAAATTGAAAAAGGTTTCTTTCTTAAGTATTTGACCTTGATATAAGGATTCAGGAACATTTTTTGTTTGTCTTTACCTTAAAAAATGGCTCAGATATAGCAGTTTCAATTTCTATTGTGGGTGACATTTTGAAAAATCTGATTTTTTGCATGCGACAGCACTCGTATATATCAACCGATTCCGATGTGAGTGAGCATGTGCACAGCAATTACTAAGGCCTCGACCAAGTTCACTTGTTAGCCTCATCCACCGTGTTGTCTTAAAATGTCAGGCACTTTAAGAAATTGCCGAATTTGGCAGTCAAATATAAGTTACTTTAAAGAAAAGCAGCTTGGATAAAGCTGACTAATTTCGCGAAATTCTCATTCATTATATTGATAAAAATTAGTATTGAATCTCCTATATTCGGTTTCCACTAAATTGAGCTTCGTGTGTTTGAATGATATAAGTTGGCTTTTTTAAAATAAGGAATATGAAAGCTACCTCTTCCTCCCGGCACTGGCCGGGAGGACTTTTTTCTTTTTTGTTTGCGACAAAGTCCTATGCCTTTCATTACTGACTTTTTCATCATCTTTTAAATCTGAAAGACAGTTTTGAATGCCTACCAAAAAAGAACAACAACAAAAAAAAAAAAACAGTCTGCTGTTTTTATCTTCTATACGAAAATTCTAAATACCAAGTAATTTCAATTTTTGCATCATCGGATAAGAAGAAAAATTCATTTTCAAATGAAAACTGTAGCTCAATTTACTGACTTTTTATAATATTTTTTAGCCCTCGATGTTATTTTTTTTAGACAACAATTAAAGTGCCGTCACAAAAAAGAACTTACACACCAAACCATAAGCCACCCTTAAAACGAAGCGGGTGTATCATTGTACGGTACTGTTAATCTACTGCAATTTTTTAAAATTCTAATCATTGCACATTTTCAACTTTTATACCGTCGTACTCGAGAAAAAAAAAAAAAAACTTTTAAATGCAATTTGTTTGAAAACTGCTTTTTCAATTTATTATTGAAATATTATTATTATTGTTTAGTTTTTAATGCCATTTCTGTAATGGTGACAATTGAAGTACTCCATTTCTGTAGAAAGTAAAAGGAAAATAGTATATTACAAAATATTTTTGTTTCCCTTTTCTCATAACAACTGCAAAAAAAAAAAAAAAAAGTAATTAAAATACGTGCTATGCCAAGAATATTGTCTGCTATAAAAATGTATTTTAAAGAATATTTGCTTGACATATTTTCTCCGCATTTACTTAATTCCTATCAAAAAGCTGAAATAATGCAATTTTATTAATCCGTGTGCAATGACATTTTCCGAATTAAAAAAAAATATGTAAATGAATGGTTTCTGATAAAACATGGAGCTATTATAAACTATATTTAATTTTCAGTATCAATATTAATGTTACAAACAAATGAAGACATGTGAATCATTGGATACCCGATTTTTTTTTTTTTTTTTTTTTTTTTTTTTTTTTTTTTGTCGTGTTTTTTAAATGACGGCATCGCATTTTGCTGGGTTTGTGTATTATTCCGCTATAGTGACGTCATATGCATTGCTTTATATAGATGTTGTTTAAGACTAGGTCGTAAATGTTGAATTGTGCAGCGGATGCAAATGACATCATTGTAAATAAAGGCGTTATATAAAATAAAAGCGTGTATTTTAAGTCTTAAAACTGAAATATGTTTCGTATTATCTATATTTATATATAATTTTTTTTCATCGGGGGCGACACTAAATTCTGAAATAGCAGAATTCCTGTTATCTAGTTTTGAAATTATCTCCAAGCATGAATGAACCAGCGCTTGAGAGGTTCTGTTCTCAAAGATTGTACTCAGGGGATACAGGGTTTGAACACATGTCGCGCTCGTCGGCCCAACCTTTTAAATTTTTCCCCTGTTTTTCTTGTGTAAATACGGGGTTAGACTCACTTCACCCCATGGAGGGCAGTCCCACCCCTATCGTCCAGTGTCCAAATAATCGGTCTTATCACAGACTATCACCTCCACCAAACATAAATAAAAAAATTACATATCTCAAGAAGGAGTATTTGTTTGGTACAATGATGAAAAGTAATGTATAGCAGTTTACTAAAATTGGAACTTTTTACAGAACTATATTGCCCGACTTCAATATTAAGTAGCTCTTAAAATATTTTTAAATTCAAAAACTACTTCAGTGTGTTTATCGAGCAATAATACTACCAGTATTCATATTTTGATATGCAACAGTTTTCTTAACATTAACCGAGAAAAACCTCGGATAGCAAAAAGTTAATTTATGGCGGTGACAGCGTTAGTTACTTTTTTTTTTAGAATAGAGAAATGAAAATTACTTTTTTCACAAAGAAACTTTTTTTTAAAATCAGGCACGATATTATAAAGTTACATAAATATTAAGTGAATAAAAATTAATCATTTTTGTTTCAAAAAGTTAATTATGCATTTATTAAATTTAAATCCAATAATCTAAATTCATGTCAAGAAAGTTTTTATTTTCGCTGGTCATTTTAATTAAGCTGATAAGCATTAAAATTTGACTATTAAATTCTTTTTATTAGTTGCTGAGAACAGCGATCTTTATTATTAATACCATATCATTTAATCTCCTATAGTCGAATTTTGTGATGGAAAGTTTTGTTTCCATTTCCTTGTGTGAAATTAATTTACAAACATTGAAATTTTAATATTGCATTCATCGTTATTGTATACGATCAAATAACAAAACATTGAACTTTTTGTTTTATTGAATTTAAATTAATCCTCAGCGGGCAAATTTCATTTTAACATAAATGTTTGTAGAAAAAACGCTCATGATGGAAAAGCTTAATTTTCTAGAATAAATCTAAATGAACGAAATTAAAAATATGATGAGATGAAATGAAAAATATAATACGAATCTAGAATAAAATTAAAAATGTGTAGCGATGAAATTGAAAATGTTACTATGTACAGTACCTTTTTTCCGATTAATTCATGTATTCATATTTCAAATTTAAGAAATGTGAATATAGAGGTTTAATAAATGGACGGGATATTTTTAAAATCCAATAGCAAGTAAACATTTATAGCAACTGAAGTTATTCTTGAGAAGGTATTAAGGGTGAATTTGATTCTTTGTTTTTTGTTTTTTACAATGTCTCCTTATTTTATTTACAAACTACACTGTATGAAAAACTCGTCAATATACATTAAATTATTCCTCATTTTTTAACGAATAATTTCCGTACTCCTAGAAACTTCCCGTGTTATCCCTGAATTCTTTCCGAAAATCTTAAAAAGAGGGAATAGGGCTTGGAAGAGGGCTAGAAATAAACTCCGTTTATTCCCAGCACACATGCGTATTGGCACTGTTAATACTAAAATCCGAATTTATTTTAAAAACGAAAAACCAAAAATTCTATAAATCAACTGATATTCGTCAATTAACGGAAAACTCCTGGTAGCACTGCTGCCAGGAAAATTTCCGTGAATTGTAGAAAGTATTTCTGAGTGTGTACACCTGACCTGGCGTTGCTCAGACGCGGGATAATAACATTAAATATACTTAAAATCAGTGTTGAATTCAGACTTTTTTTTCAAGAGAAGAATTTATGCTGCTTTGGCGGGGGGGGGGGGGGGGGTCAGGGGGGCGAGTTGCGCTTCTAGATCATTATAGTATTAATTCTCAAATCCAACGGAGCTACTTTCTAACACATTTCTGAATTCATTTTTGGTCGGAAACGCATGAGATTTACAGATGTTCTTATTCTCAAACTGACAATCGAATGACGGTTTCCACTTTTGTTTGGTAAAGGCAGAAGATCTTTCAGAAAATAATGAAAAAGGTTGCAACCGAATTTCCGAACGCGACAGCGAAGGAAAGGAGAAAACCTGTCGTCGCGTCACAACAATCGCTTGAACTCGATAAATAATTCATTAAATTAAGAAAAAAGAAAAACACTATTCGATTCTAGATCGCTTTGATAGTCAGGTCAGAAAGAACATACTTTTACGTTTAAAGATAAACCCGTAAATGTGTCAGAAAACTTCGCGTTGTTGTGCGCAAGAAAAATATTTTTTTGAGAACCGCCTTAATAAGCACAAAATTCCATCTCAACTCTTTTAACGCGCCCAAAGAAGTTCCCAACTCTGAGATCACGTGTGTCGTCAAGGTAAATGATTTTAGCGTTAAAGGGGTTATTTACGAAACTGACACTGGAACTTTTTCCTCTCATTCTTCGCTGCGTTTTAGATGAAAACTCAATGACCTTACATTCTTTAATAATTAAGTTTACACACTATTTCAGATTCAATTTTTTATGGATTCACTGCTTTTTACAGGGGTATAATATAAAAGATTGGTTGTATGAGATATCAAATAGAAATTGATTGATAAAAAACATACTTCTAATTTTTGGCGAAATGTAGACTAAAAAAATCGGGGAAAATTTAAAACAAAAATACGAATTGATCGAATTCTGTATACTGAACAAACTTTATTGAAAAACGGACAAACTTTACTATACCGAGCGAAAAGACTGAATTTCTGTGTGAGTCAAAATCGCCAGCGAACTTGAAACATCGAGGAAATTCGTGAATCATTCGGTACAACATAAAATATAAAAAAAATCTTAAATCTGAGCATCAGGTGCATTTCAGCTAGTTTTTATTCATCGATATTTGTTCGACTTTATTGAAAACAAAATGAGACAATAATCTAAAATCCTATTAAAATTCAGAAAATTGAAAAATCGCCTGCCCATAAATACAGACTTTATCTTATTTTAAATTATTGCTTTCTTATAATTATTAACAAATCTTCTAAATAAGAATCGTCCTATTTTTATTATTTTTATAGCTTTAGAATAATTGATTAGTTTGTTCTGTGATTATTGTTCTGTAATTACTATTTGGTGTTATTAGGTTTCTTTTGTAGTTATATAAATGCGTAGCACCTATAGTCGTCGTCTTGTCCGTCCGTCCATCTGTCCACATATAACAGCGCAAAAACTACCCAATGATTTGAAATTTAATATCTGTAATCGTTGCTGAATTTTGTCGAGTCATTTCAAATTTTATGATAATCGAATCAAAACTTAAAAAGATATTAATAAAAGTTTTCTTCATTCTATTAAATCCTATCATACGTAATTCATTCAATGATATCCCATGATAGGTAATGATTCTAGGTTGCCATGGTGATAACGTCCTATTTAAGATGGAGTCCTGTTATTTCCGTATTACTGAATTTAATATATAGAATCGTATTAAATTTTGTATTCGTGCATTTTTGCATAAGCGTGCAACAGCTATTGCACCAAGATCTGAATATTTATAAAACTAGTTATAGTACGAACGCACCTCCTTTGGCACATTTGACGTACGATTTCTAACTTGTTATAATTTCGACGAAATGCCAAGAGTTAAAGAGATTTCAGAAGGGTGGGTTATCAATATTTTAGACTGAAAATTTAAAACAATCATTCGACAGACATTTTTAATATTTTAAAGTAATCTTTCAAGAATATTTATAGAATTTTTCTAAAAAGTGACAGTATAATAATAGAATATCTGGTAGAGAATTAAAATCATCTATTTCGGATTACAGGATGATATTAAGCATAGCACACAGGAAACAATATATCATCGCGGCGAATTCGTCAAAAATGGAAGCATCCAAAAACACGATTCACAGATGAATAAGAGATTCTGAAATAATAACTCTCAAGAAAATATTGAAGAATCCACCCTTAAAAATAGATCATAAAACAGCACGACTGAGCAAACGAGGAAAATTATGTTTTGTGATAATAATAGCGCTTAATCATATTTAGTGATGTGAACAGGGGGAGTTTAGATGAATTCGATGGCTGTGAGTTTTACTTGCATGATTTAAACAAGTTGGAAATTGCACTTCAAACGTGGCGAATGAGGTGTCTTCGTACTATGACTAGTTTTATAAATATTTTTTGCACCGCATATTGTACTGAATGTATATTTTAGTGCACTTCATAAGTGCATATCCATTTCATTCTGTTCGAAAGGCTGTAACATCATTAAAATGCATTTGAAATAACTTTTTCCCATTGGCAGTAATGTAACGGAAAAATTTTGACTGTCCGTGTAACTAAACTATGCATCCGTTTTTCATAAAATTTGAAATGTCCCGACAAAATTTTGCAACAATTATACATTAAAAAATTTCAGACCATTCGGTTGGGTAGTTTTTGCTCTGTTATATGCGGACGGACGGACGGACAGACAGACGGATCGAACGACGACTATAGGTGCTACGTATTTATATAATTACGAACGCACCTGAAAACAATCCAAAAAGGTTTCTTGGTAAACAACAAGATTTAAGATCAGTAATAAATTGGGATGGGTTAGAATTTAACCCCTTGAAGGGCGGTGGGATATAATATATCCCACCAAATTGTAATTGCGGAATGCCACATTGACAACAGAATTCAGGACTGAAAAGCTTACTTTTATTAAATACGTGAAAAGAAGCTTTTACTTATTTTGAATTTTTTTTTTTTTTTTTTTAAATTTTGGTGTGATTCAATCATTTTAGCATTTTACGAATAAAAGTTCTTTGCCCCTAGAAGGGTTAATGCGCCGAATGTTCTTTGTCTTTTGAAATAAAAAAAAAAATAACTGCGTGTGCTATTAACAAATATTATCGAACCATTTAACTTCACCTAGACTTACTGGGGGAATCTGGTTGTTGTTGTTGTTGTTTTTTTCACAAAGACAAAGCATCGATTTATATGTCTAATCCGACAAAAATATGGTTTCAGTAGAATAATATCGAAGCACTTAATCATATTAATATATGTGAAAAAGGGGAATTTAGATGAAGTCCATGGCTGTAAGTTTTACTTGCATGATTTAAAAAACAAATCAAAAAGGTTTCTTGGTAGACAACAAGATTTAAGATCAATAATAAATTGGGATGGATTAGGATTTAATGAGCCAAATGTTCTTTGTCTTTTGTAATAAAAAAAATAACTGTGGATGCTATTAACAAGTATTATCGAACCATTTAACTTTACTACTGGACTTACTGGGAGGATCTGGTTGTTGTTCTTGTTGTTGTTTCACAAAGACAAAGCATCGATTTATATGTCTGAGTCGACAAAAATATGGTTTCAGTAGAACAATATCGAAGTCGTGGTACTTAGTCGCCTGGTTTTAGATCGTATCTTACTCTTACGGAGAACATGTGCAGAAATCTAGCACGAAAAGTATGTGACAACGGACGTCAAAATTTTTTGAACAAGGTGCTTAAAACACTGATTTGAACAAGCATGGTAGGGGATGTGCACAGAATTTATTTAAAAAAAAAAAAAAAAAAAAAAAAAAAACCTTAGTAATTTCAATGGGAAATCTCTTATTTTAAATGTTCATGTGTAATGAAAACAGTCAGCATTTTTGTGTCTGTAGTGATGATGGCACACCTCATTTTGAAATTTATTATAAAAATAATACATTTGAAAACATGAATGCATCAAATGATTCAAAGTTTTATTACTAAAATAGATGTAAAAACAATTAAAAGATTTTAAGACATTAAAACCAATTTACAGATGTCAAATATGAAAGAATTCGATGGACTCCCGAGCGCTTTCGACCAAACTCTGTGCATCATCAAGGGGTGAAGTGAGAAGAAATCAGCAAATCTCCAGAATGCACACTGATTTAAATATTACAGGGAGAAACCAAAACTGGAAAAAAGGGGGGGGAGGGAGGGGAGTGGATGAGTCCATTGAGAGAGACGCAGATAACTCCAAGCCTGTGGAGTAAACCAAATACTCCATTAACTCCAAGCAGACCAAACCAAATGTGCAGTATATGGCATGATAATGCACCATTACATGAGTTACCTCTAGCCAATATCTCTATAGATTCTCACAAAAAAGCATGTGTTAATTATAATGATTTATCTGCGCGATGATCTTTGTATTGCTGAAAAACATGTCAATATCTGCTTTTAAATTTAAACAAGATAAAGCTGTAGATTGTTTTCCTCTCGCTATATCAGTCATATGTTCTTTTAATCTTTCCTGTAATTTTCTGGTTGACATTCCAATGTATGTAGATGTTTTATTTTTATTTTTACTTTCTTCTATCTTCGATAGAAGAAAGTGTTGTAATGGAAAAAATTTTCGACGGATTTACACGTTTTAAAGGTCAGAGATCCCAAAAACATGTTTATAGAAAATGTCTGCCTGTCCGTCTGTCTGTCGCCATTGTACCATCAAAAAGTGTATGAAGTTATGCATAGAATTGAACCATTAAGTTTTTGGCTATGGCAAGCAGGTCCTTCCTTAATTTTGAACAAATCCGCCGGAAGGGGGCTCTGTAATAGCGATTTTTTTGCCATTTTCAATATTGTACCATCGAAAAGTGTATGAAGTTATGCATAGAATGGAACCAAATTTTTGTGTATGTTTCTGACCAAGGCAAGAAGGTCCTCCGTGCATTTGGAAAAATTCCGCTAAAAGGGGGCGCTGTAATAGTGATTTTTGTGTAATCCTCTTAATTTTTCGTAGTTCTATTGTACACCAGTGGCTCGTGAATCGACGGGAACTTCCCATCCTGATAGGCCGGCTATTCGTGATTTTAATAAATATCATGATCGAGATTAATTCGTTTTTACTCCCATTAATTGACTGAAGCAGAAATTTAAGATGAAAGTCAAAGTTGATCTAGTATTGAACTAATAAAAATGAAATATTGACATTTGTAACAACATGTAAAATATATGAGATAGAAGAAAGTTTTGGGATTGGTACATCCAACTAGTTATATCTAAATGGGATTACATATATTCCTGCTTTTTCTTGTTCATTTACTGGATCTATTCTTCTGTGAACCAGATGTTGTAGTTTAGTTGGGGTTTAGCTATCAGTGTTATATCATATTTCTTGAACGGGTATCTAATTCTTTCATAAAGCTGAGGAATGCATTCTATACTACAATGTCATTTGATGTATTCATGTTTTTAATTAACATTTTAAAGTGAATTTGACGTTCTTTTACATATAGATTTTCTATAGATTTAAAATAATGCATTTGTTTTAATTTTCCAATTAATTAACTCTAAATGGTCCAATAAGGTTTATAATCATTATTGTATTCATTTTTTTTAATATTATTTTAGACTTGTGTCTATATTTTTGAAACAGGGTGTTTTATAACACCTGACCATTCAGTTACAAAACATGACATAATTAATAAATTCATTCAAATAAAACAGGATTATGAACCATAATCAATAAATGCTATGTTTTTTCTTTTCTTTTCTTTCTTTTTTTAGGTTTTCATAGTTTTAGGTAACATATGTTATATTAACCGCATTATTCTTACTTTTGTAATTTAAATTATTTCTTTAATGTTTGTTATTTTAAATTATTTTATTTTCATGAAAAGCGATAAAGGATTATCATTGTTAACCCTCTCGCTGCGTAAGTAATTCTCCGCGATGAGCGTCTTTTACGGAATTTTTAATATTTTATCACCGGTTCTTTAAAGCAGAAATATTTGACTATCGTAATCGGGGAAAATGTCCTGATTAAATCAGACAAAGTTTTCGCTAAAAAATAACTGGTGGTAATAACCAAATAGTATTAATTAGACGGAAAAATCCATGCCCAAGTATATCTCGAGTTGCGCAGCAAGAGGGTTAATGTCTTAAGGGGATGAAGGAAAACCTCGTCGATTTCAGGCATTTTAAATTTTATGTAAGTCACTTCGATGGAAAATGTTGAATTAAGGTTGCATTATGTGTTACTAATTTAAAATTAAATTAAATCTATTTCACATACTCTATTATGCATTATTTTATTTTCTAGGACGATACACCAGGTTTGTTAGTCGACGGTCATCGGTATAACCTCGAAGTCCTGGACGCCGATCCCCTCTTAAATCGAATTAACGAGTGGGATTATCCGATATTCGAACTGAAAGAACAAGCCAAAGATCTCATTCTAAGTCAGGTAATATTTGGTTTTAATCTATCTTTATGTGGAAACATTGTATGTATGTATCAATTACTATTCAATCTAACATCCTTTTTAAAACTCGGTTTGAAACGGTATTGCTAAATATAATGGGAAGGTTTTAAAATATTTAGGATAAAGAATTAAAATTTAAAATTTGAAAGTTTTCGCATTTCAGTCAATAACCTTAGACCTTAAATATGTACTCAAATATAATGTATCCAGTATGTATGAGAAAAAAAAATTTGTGTGTGTGTGTGTGTTTGTGTCTCGATACTGAAACATAACCCTGATGATGGCCACAGAGTGGTTGAAATTTGTCGGTATTTAGACTTTTAAAGTTTTATTATTAATGTTGTGTAATTTTTAATCTTTTTTGTATAGTATACGTCTTTAAGTAAACCTTTTTATTAAATTTGTAGGATGGTTATTTGTAAAATGCTAATTTATCGATGACTTGAATAACTAGGCGTTGGAATAACAACACATAAACTTTAATACAATTCTTTAAAAATAACTTTACACCACTTCGTTGATAGCTTCTTCAAATACATTACATTTCTCACTTAAAACCTATAATATACTGTCTTTGGAACAATCCGATTAGGCCTAACAGTGCCTTCCTTGGCATTTCATATGCCAATGATTCATAAACAACGTAATTTAATAGACTGACACTTTTTAAAATTTTGAATATCTGCAAACCTTGATCTCGTGATCCTGGATTTTCATAATTCATGCTTTCAAATCATGGATAATAAAAATACCGGAGCGTCAGTTAATTTGCTGATCATGCACGCCATAAAGAAAATAAAATATATTTAAATTCTAATCCTACATATATGTATGGCTAAATTTCAAGGCATAACATCCCTATAATTTATTGATTGAATTCTTATCTAGTACAAATGAATGCTGATAAAAGTACAGTAAAATATTTGTTCTTACATCAGATGAAGGTTAAAAAATGCCTTTCTTTCTTTTGTAAATCTTAGATATTTAGCAACATAACTTTATCTAATATTTCCATATTTTTAAAATCTGAAATGCTTACAAAATTGAATTATTAAAATATTTAGTTTTAGTTAAATTTGGCACATTTAAAATGCACTGAATCTATTATACGTATAAAATATAATCCAAATAAATAAATTAAGTTAAAAAAAAACTTAACATTTAAATATCTCTACTCTGTTCAAGAAATAAAGATGGTGAAAGTAAACAAAAGCACGTGTGATTTGGTGACGTAACTAAAGTCTTGGAAGCCAAGCAGACAATTCTTGCTTTGAGAATTTTGCTAGTTTAGTCGCTGTTTTTTTTTTTTTTTTTTCGTTTTTATTTATTTTAATTTTGAATGAAAAGCAACTCAGGCATTTTTTAAAGATATGGGATTTAAAATAATTTCGTCAAAAATTGAGAAAAATGTCATTAATTAATTACATTTAGTAAATAATTCGCTAGATTAAATTTTAACAGAATTAATATTTGTATACTATTCACTAATTTTATGAAAAATGTTTTTTTTTAAAGTCAAATAATTTATGTTTACCAAATTTCTGATAATTTCAAATGATAATTTTTCGTTTTGACAGAATACGCAGACGCTTAAAAGAAAAAAAAGTCATTAGAAATGTAATTCAAAGCGTTCTGCTTATTATTTAAATAGTATAAATTAAAGAAATGCCACTAAATTCTAAGCTGAAAGAGTTTTTTAATGAAAAAAGCTATAAAGTTTCTACTTTGATAAATATAATATGGCTATTTGGAAACATGTTGATTTACGCATTGGTAACTATGTCATCGCAATTTTGTACATGAGCTAATGACTGATAATTTGAAAAATTCCAACACCAATGATACTCTTTGCTTTGTTTTTACCAAAATGTCAGTTGAGATTTACTAAAAAGACCTGAAAAGCTTTTGGCTTTTGTCTGTTTGCCTAGAATTGTGTACATAGACGTGTTTTTGGTGGCAGTACAACATTTTTTACATTTTAAAACTTAATTATAAATTAGTAAATTAATGTTGAGGCAATTTTCCGCTAGCTGGCCGCAGGTGATAAATCGCCAAGTACTTTTTTTATGATTGCAATTGTTCGTAAATTATAAAAACAATGGGAAAAATTATGCTCCATAGTCTCTCTTAGGGCTGACTTAGGAGGGCAAGAGTCTGCTGATAAAAAAAAAAAAATTAAGCCCGGGTCAGACACCATGTAACAGTCCGATGCCGATCTGTACGCTGGATGTGTTATATTTCTGTATTGATCTTTTCAAACTAGCATCGTCTCGTAACGCACATTTTGTACTTATTCTGGCGAAAGTCATATTCATTGAAAATAACTCATATTTCATTCGTTTCGTCTAAATTTGTATAACAGGCCGGTATGACCGATATTTTTTTTATCGATACGGCTGGCCCGTTCAATTTTTTTGCCGGCCCGGCCCGTTGTAAAAATTGTCCTAATTCTGCAGGCCCGGTCCGTTTGAAATTTCGCCTTGGGCCGGCCGGGCACGCCCTCTAACATCAAGTCCATTTAGAAAAAAAAATGAGATACACTGTAAAAAAAATACGACCAGTTTTCCTGTAGGAATCGGAAAAATAGTTGCCCTTATCGTACAGGAAAATTTTCCGACCCAGCTCGGAATAAAATCCGTAAAAAAAAAGGAAATAGTCAATAAAACGGTATTTTACGGATTCTATTCCGATTTTATTCCGAGCTGGGTCGGAAATTTTTCCGGTACGATAAGGGCAACTATTTACAAGAAAACTGGTTGTATTTTTTTTTTTTTTTTTTTTTTACAGTGTAGTCTATTCAGAAGGTGCATAAAATCTGTTTTATCCACTCTCATAGTGAGCCAAGTCTGTTTTCACATACTTTATCATATATGTCATCTCTTTACAAACTTGTTTCACTATGGGAGTAGGTAAAACTGATTTTTATGCACTTTCTGAATGGACTATCTCTTTTGTTTACAAAATGGACTTGGTCTACTATGGTTGTGAGCACCTCAATTGACAATCTCCTGAATTGGGAAGATAATTTAATTTTAAATCTTATGTGAAAACATTTCTTGAGATATTATCGCTGAGCTTGGAAATCTCTTAAAAGACAAATTGATTCGAAAGAATAGTAATAAAAAAAAAAGTCTGTAGCAGCTTTCGGCATGAATTGTGCAGCATAGGTAAATTAACCAGTTAGTTTATGTAATTTGTATGATATTTTGTATTGTTTTTCTTTTTTTTTTTAAGATTCTTTTATTTTAAAATGTTGCCTCACATGTTCATAATGATATGAATTTTCTTTTTTCGTAAAAAGTAAAACGTTATAACATAATTTGATGTTTTGTTTTTATAAGATAAAGTGCGAGTTCTTTGTTAAAATTTTCATAGATTATCACTGCATATAGACAATTCATTTTTTTAAAAAAGTACCAAGCTCAACTATTGATATTTTAATCATTTCAGCTCTTTTATAATTAACTTTTAAAGTATTACAAAAAATTAATTATACTGAAACGAAGATTGAACCATAGGAAAGATATTTAAAAAAAAAACATTATAATAAAACTCTGTGCTATTAAAAAAACAGAAAATGTCATTTTAAATAATGTTTATTTTAATAAGAAAATTTTTCATTTGTATATTATTAACCCATATATATTTTTTATTCTTTTGAAATATCTGAATTTTAGATAAAACAGTGAGTAACCATTAAAATTGTTAAATTAATTCTAATAATTGTGAAAGAAAAACTTGTTGAAATACACTACTGAGTCATTCGAATCGCTGCTGACTATATATATAAATTACAGGAAATGCATTGTCTTTATGTTTCAGAAGAAAAAAATATTTCTTCCACAAAAGTAATTACTACCAGAGAAAAAAAAATAACATAATATCTTTCCTGAATAAACATAATATCGGTCACCCACAAGAAAAGTGCTATATGTCCATTTGTGACCACAAAAGAGGGTTGGATTGTCTGGGGATGTAAAATTGCCCAACCCTCCAAACCTCACCCTACGTCTTCATTCTTTACGGTTTTACGCTTTTATGCACGTTGTTATTCCGGCATGCAGACCTAACTGCTATAATTTCATGTTACAGTTAATTTCATGTTACAGTAAAACCATGCAAATTTTTCTTTTGCCTCTCTTGTGAAATTTACTTTTGTCGAGATGTGTCACTTTATCACGCGGAGTTTTTCTTTCACAATTATTAGAATTAATTTAACAATTTTAATGGTTACTCACTGTTTTATCTAAATTGAGATACTTCAAAAGAACAACAACAAATATATATATATATATATATATATATATATATATATGGGTTAATATACAAATGAAATTCTTTTTAATTAAAATAAACATTATTTAAAATGTCATTTTCTGTTTATTTTAATAGCACAGAGTTTTATTATAATTTTTTTATATATATATTTCCTATGATTCTATATTCGTTTCAGTATAATGCAGTATAATATTTTCTTGCGGGTGAGCGATATTACAATAAATTAATTATACTGAAAAGAAGATTATAATCAGAAGGAAGCCATTTGAAAAACAAACTATATTATAAAACAATTTGCTTCTGTGGGAAAAATCATACATATTATATTATTATTATTATATATATTATATGTATATATTATCTATATAAATATTAGTATATAGTACATCTATATATATATTATTATTATCTTTGTCGCCTTTTAAGTAAAACGATGAGCTTTTTTAAAGTTCATATTGTGTATTTTCATTTTAAAAAAAGAATGTTTATTTTAACAAGAAAATGTTTCATTTGTATATTATGAACCCACAGAATTACTTTTTTGTTCCTTTGAAATATTCCGATTTAGATAAAACAGTGAGTAACCATTACAATTGTTAAATTAATTCTAATAAATGCGCAGAAAAACTTGTTGAAAATCACTACTGAGTCACTTGAATAGCTGCTGACTATATATATAAATTACAGTAAATGCTGAATAGTAATTTATTGTCTTCATACTTCAGAAGAGAAAATATTTTTTCCATGAAAATAATTACCACGATGAAAAATAACTTATCTTTCTTGAATAAGCATAATATTGCAGTAAATTAATTATACTGAAAAGAAGATTATAATCATAAGGAAGCCATTTAAAAAGCAAATTATGTTCTAAAACTCCCTCCTTGAAAAAAAAGAAAGAAAATATCATTTAAACAAAGAATGATTATTTTAATAAGAAAATTTTTCATTTTTATGTTATTGACACATAAAATTATTTTTTTATTCCTTTGAAATATCCGGATTTAGATAAACCAGTAAGTAAGCATTACAATTATTAAATTAATTCTAATAATTGCGCAAGAAAAACTTGTTGAAAATCACTACTGAGTCATTTGTATTGCTTCTGACTATATATATATAAATACAGGAAACGCTAAAGAGTAATCTATCATCTTCATACTTAAGAAAAAAAAATCATGAAAATAATTACCACGAGAGAAAAAGAATAATATAATATCTTTCCTGAATAAACATAATACAGTGAAACCCCGATTTAACGTAACCCGTATCTAACGATTTCCCGCGTATAACGTCATTTTTAGCAAGTCCCAATTAATTTCCTATACTTCTAATGTTAAAAAATCCCGGATTTAACGTTATCATTTTGAATCATTTCCCGCATTTAACGTTTTTTTTTTTTTTTTAAGCGGTAAAATCTCAATGAAATTTTTTTAAAATAGTCAGAATTTGTGATAAAAAAAAAAAACTTTCTTATTAAAACGTTCAAATTTCGGAATCTTTTTATTTCATCCTTTCTTACCAACTGCAGGTGCAATATCCAAAAGCCCTCCTCTTTTTCGCCCACACCTTTTTATTTTATTCGACTGTGCTTCCTATACTACAGTGCAAAGTTACCTACAACGGAGCTGATAGCGTTCGTTATTTTTCACTAGCTTTAGATTGTACGGCGTCAAAAAGAAAGCTATTTTCTTTATTTGAAAATTTGGAAGTTATCACGAAAGCCCAAAACTGCAATTAATATGTTTAATTTGTATTTCCGTATTCAAATTTTTAGACAATTTTACAGTAAGTAAATTTAATAGAGCAAAATTGTAAAAAATGGAAAAACAGGCTAAAAAAAGAAAAACGTGAAATCGTCACCGTTTAAGGAATTTGAAAATTGGAAGCCATTAGAACTTTCATAACACTGAAAGCATTCTTTTGAAGTATTGAAGACCAAGAGAAAAGCTTACACAAACTCATATACGTTGAGAAAGCGATTTGTGATGTAGCTGATAAAAACAGGACGCAAAGTAAAATAAAAAAATTCTTTAAAACTTAATTTGGAAACCTGATGTTTAAATCATTGTAAATCCAGCAATGAAACGTATCTTACGTAAATTAGTCTTTATTTCATGGCCAGTGCTTTGTTTTCGTCTTACCCCGATTTAACGTTTTCCCGCATTTAGCGCTATTTCTTTATGGTCCCTTGAATAACGTTAAATCGGGGTTTCACTGTATTACAATAAATTAATTATACTGAAAAGAAGATTATAATGATAAGGAAGCCATCCGAAAAACAAATTATATTCTAAAACTCCCTGCTTGAAAAAAAAAAGAGAAAGAAAATAGTATTTAAATAAAGAATGTTTGTTTTAATGAGAAATTTTTTCATTTGTATATTATTAACCCATAAAATTACTTTTTTGTTCCGTTGAAATATTCCGATTTAGATTTAAAGAAAAGGGGAGTAACTATTACAATTTAATTGTTAAATTAATTCTAATAATTGCGAAAAAAAAAACTTGTTGAAAATCAGTACTGAGCCACTTGAATCGCGGCTGACTAAATATAACTAGCTGGATGTGCAAATACCGAAACTTTCTTCTATCTCATAGATCTTAATATTTCAAAAATTAGTTAAAGATGTTAATACTTCAATATTATTAATTCAATACTATACCAACTTTGATTTTCATCTTAAATTTCTGCTTCAGTACATTAATCGGAGGAAAAACGAGTCAATATCGATCATGATATTTATTTAAGGAGTCTTGTACCTTTTAAACGCGTCGAAAATTAACGAAAATCTTCAAAGTTTGAATTAGTCTATCTTCAAAACCTTTTTATGTATAAACATGAAATTTTGGATATTGATTAAACAGATTGTGTTTTGTAATATACTACCAACAGAAATTTATTAACCCTTTACAGAATTTGTGTATTGTTGAAATCAAAATAGCTCTTTTTTTTACCCCATAAGTCATTGCGCGCATGATATCTTGAGAAAGTATGTATGTATTGTCATAAAATTTAGTAAATATACTAAATAAATATGTGTGTTTAAAATGATCTACTTTTAAGTATTTACAATGGTAATATTTTTAGTTATGACTATTTTTATTCATTAAAAATACAAATTTTTTATTTTTTTTTACGAAAATATTTTTTTTATATAGTTAATGAAATAATTTTAGCCTAAGAGTAGATCATTTTAAACACACATATATGTTTAGTATATTTACCAAATTTCATGCCAATCCATACATACTTTCTCGAGATATCATGCGCGCAATGACTTATGGGTAAAAAAAGAGCTATTTTGTTTTCAACAATACACAAATTCTATAAAGGGTAAATAAATTTTAATGGTAGCATATTAAAAAGCACAATCTGTTTAATCAATATCCAAAATTCCATGTTTATACATAAAAAGGCTTTGAAGATAGACTAATTCAAACTTTGAAGTTTTTCGTTAATGTTCGACGCGTTTAAAAGGTACAAGACCCTTTAAAATCAGTAGTTTTTCGTTATCAGCTATTTGCGAATAACCCATTTAACAGGACGCGAGTTGCATCAGCCAACGATGGACAATAAAACTATGAAAAATCGAGAAAATTATACAAAAATCACTATCACAACGCCCCTTTCCAGCGGAATTTTAAAAGATTCAAGGAGTACCTGCTGACCTTAGCCAAAAACATACAGAAGAAATTTGGTTCAATTCTATGCATAACTTCATACACTTTTGGATGGTACAATAAAAGAAAATGTCACAAAAATCGCAATTCCAGCGACCCCTTCCGGCAGAATTTTTTCAAATTCAGGAAGGACTAGCTTGCCATAACCAAAAACATACAGGAAAATTTAGTTCAATTCTATGCCTAACTTCATACACTTTTCGATGGTACAATGGCGACACACGGACAGACAGATATTTTGTATAAAAATTTTTTGGGAGATCTCTGACCACTAAAACGTGTAAATACGTCGAAAACAGGAATCGAAAAAAATTTCGATTACAGTACTTTCTTCCATTGACAGTAGGAGAAATTTCTTCTATTGAAGTAAAAATTTCAGGAAATGCTGAAGAGTAATTTATTGTCTTCATACTTCAGAAGAAAAGAATATTTTTTCATGAAAATAATTGCCACAAGAGAAAAAAATAACGCATTCTCTTTCCTGAATAAACATAATATTAGAATAAATTAATCATACTGAAAAGAAGATAATAATAACTAGGAAGCTAGGAATAATATATATATATATATATATATATATATATGGGGCATTCTCACAATCTTTTGACTTTCATGTCCCTGAATAATAATTTTTATTTTAATACACTTTTTTGTGTTTTTTTATTTCATATACTGGGGAACATCCCATTGCATGATTGCACAACAATATTAACGAGAAAAATAAGTTTTGGACGATGTTGGGGGTCACAAACATCTGGAAAACTCCTATACCGTCCCGTGTCCCTGATGCTGATTTTTAAGTTTGGAGCTGTCTGTATAAAATTGTTTCAATAAAAATAATTCGATGTAATTTTTTTTCTGAAACTGGAACTATTGTTTTATATAAATATGTAGCTAAAAATTAACCTGCACACATTTTTACGGTTGTTATTATTTTTTAAACTCTGTCCCTGGGTTTTAGATTCCTTATCATCCCTCTTCTAAAATTATACAGAAAATCATTTCAGATGCAGCCACAGACTTTTTTTCAAGTTTTTTCTCATGCAAAAGTATGCTAGAGAAATAGTGTCTAAAATTCTTCGGCAGGAAATTTACTGTAGAATTTAAATCGGCATTTAAATATCAATTTCAAGCATCGTGGCTTTAAGGGTAGTCTCACCGTCCCCAAGGTTTATTCCTGCACTTTTCGAGGTAAATTAAAAAAAAAAAAAAAAAAAAAAAAAAAAAAAAAAAAAAAAAAAAAATTAATCCAATGTTAACAACTGTTTCTAAAAAACAATGAACATTGTGGCTATCACTTAGTCTTAACATGATTTTCCTAAAAATAGGTGGGTTACAAAAAATAGATGGGGTCCTTACCGTCCCTTTTTTTACCATTTCGTCCCTTTTTTCCAATACCATCCCCTTTACCTTCTCTTCTTTAACACCCCTTTAAGAGAATGTTATACAAAAATTCTGTATTAAAAGTACTACATTGTTAGGTAGCTTTCTTTACAAAAAAGCTACCTATTGCAGCCGTTCGGAGGAAAGCGATTTCAAAAAAATTTGGTATATTTTCATCGATCATGACCCCCAGACCCCGAAACCACCCTCCGTTCAAAATTGATATATATATATATATATATATATATATATATATCTGACCTATGTCACACTGTAACTCCCGTAATTATGAACCGATTTCGATGTAATTCGGTGTTCATAGTACATACCAATGTCTCGACCGAGTTCGTTGGCCAGCTTCATCCGCCGTTTTGTTTCAAAATGGCGGCCATTTAAAATTTTTAAAAAATTTTAAAACTTGAAATGTGGTACCAAAAAATTAAAAATGGAAAAATATTTTTTTCTTAAGTATTTGACCTTTATACAAAGATTCCGGAGCAGTTTTTGTTTCGTCTATATCTTAAAAAATGGCTGAGTTATAGCATTTTGAATTTCTAGCGTGGCTGACATTTTGAAACGTCCTGAATTTTGTCACGCGATAAAAGGCGTATTTATGAACCGATTTGGATGTAATTCAGTGTGTACATAGTACATACCAATCTCTCGACCGATTTCGTTGGCCAGCTTCATCCGCCGATTTGTTTCAAAATGGAGGCCATTTAAAATTTTTAAAAAATTTTAAAACTTGAAATGTGGTACCAAAAAATTGAAAATGGAAAAATATTTTTTTCTTATGTATTTGACCTTTATACAAAGATTCTGGAGCAGTTTTTATTTCGTCTATATCTTAAAAAATGGCTGAGTTATAGCATTTTGAATTTCTAGCGTGGCTGACATTTTGAAACGTCCTGAATTTTGTCACGCGATAAAAGGCGTATTTATGAACCGATTTGGATGTAAGTTCGTTTATACATAGTACATACCAATGTCTCGACCGGGTTCGTTGGTCAGCTTCATCCGCCATCTTGTTATAAATGGTGGCCATTTAAATTTTAAAGAAAAATTTAAATTTGAAATGTGGTACCAAAAAATTAAAAATTGAAAAAATATTTTCTTCTTATGTGTTTGACCTTGATAAAAAGATTCGGGAGCAGTTTTTGTTTCGTCTATATCTTAAGAAATGGCTGAGTTATAGCATTTTGAATTTCTAGCGTGGCTGACATTTTGAAACGTCCTGATTTTTCTCACGTAAAAACAGGGGTATTTATGAACCGACTTGGATGTACCTTGGTGTGTACATAGTACATACAAATATCTCGACCGAGTTCGTTGGCCGGCTTCATCCGCCATCTTGTTTCAAAATGGCGACCATTTAAAAAAATAAAAAAATAAAAAAATTTAAATGAGATACCAAAAAATTGGAAAGTGAAAAAGATTTTTTTTTGTATGTGTTTGACCTTAATACAAAGATTCCGGAACAGTTTTTGTTTCGTCTATATCTAAAAAAAAATGGCTGAGTAATAGCATTTTGAATTTCTCTTGTGGCTGACATTTTAAAACGATCTGATTTTTGTCACGCGATAACAGGCGTAATTATGAACCTATTTGGATGTAACTTGGTCTGTACATAGTACATACCAATGTCTCGACCGATTTCGTTGGCCAGCTTCATTCGCCATCTTGTTTCAAAAGGGTTGCCATTTAAAAAAAATTAAATTTAAAATTCAAAATGAGGTATTAAACAGTTGGAAAATGAAAAAGATTTTTTTATGTGTTTGGCCTTGATACAAAGATTCCGGAGCAGTTTTTGTTTCTGAAAATTTGTTCTTTTGTTTATATCTTAAAAAATGGTTGATTGAATTTTGAATTTCTAGCATGGCTAACATTTTGAAACGATCTTGTATTTGTCACGCGATAACACACGTATTCGCCTATTTCGATGTAAGAAGGCATGTGGATAGTATACATCAACACCTCGACCAAGTTCGCTGGCCAGATTCATCAGCCATCTTGTTTCAAAATGGCGACCATTAAATTAAAAAATATATATATATTTAAAGTGAGGTGCAAAAAAATTAGAAATTGAAAAAGGTTTCTTTCTTAAGTATTTGACCTTGATATAAGGATTCAGGAGCATTTTTTGTTTGTCTTTACCTTAAAAAATGGCTCAGATATAGCAGTTTCAATTTCTATTGTGGGTGACATTTTGAAAAATCTGTTTTTTTGCATGCGACAGCACTCCTATATATTAACCGATTCCGATGTGAGTGAGCATGTGCACAGCAATTACTAAGGTCTCGACCAAGTTCACTGCTTAGCCTCATCCACCATGTTTTCTTAAAATGACAGGCACTTTAAGAAATTGCCGAATTTGGCAGCCAAATATATGTTACTTTAAAGAAAAGCAGCTTGGATAAAGCTGACTAATTTCGCGAAATTCTCATTCATTATATTGATAAAAATTAGTATTGAATCTCCTATATTCGGTTTCCACTAAATTGAGCTTCGTGTGTTTGAATGATATAATTTGGATTTTTATAAATAAGGATTATGAAAGCTACCTCTTCCTCCCGGCACTAGCCGGAAGGACTTTTATTATTTCTTATTTGAATGTCCTGTGGGTACTATGCAAATTCATTATAAGTAAAAATTTAGAAGAAAATAAAAAGTTCTAGGGTTAAAATGGTAAGGAAAATTAAACTCGCAAGTTTAACTTAAACCTCAGTTAAATAAAAAAATTTTCGCTGCTGACCATTTTTTCTTTATTTTGAATCATTAAGGCATTCGTCTATCAGATTAAAATGTTATTTTAGTAAGTCTAATTTTGTCAGATTTTTTCCCCCAAAATTCAAAAGATTGTGAGAATGCCCCATATATATATCCTTTTAAACAAAGAATACTTATTTTAATAATAATAATTTTCTTTTATATATTATTGACTCATAAAATTACTTTTCTATTCCTTTGAAATATTCCGATTTTAAAAAACAAACTGTATTAAAAAACTCCCTGCTTGAAAGGAAAAAGTCCTTTCGGCATGTAGCGGGAGGAAAAGGTAGCTTTCTTGGTTTTAAAATTTTGCAAGTTTTACTCGAAGCTAATTTTACTCAAATTTTAAGAATATAAAATTCGACGAATCCGATAAGACAATATTCGTCAATACTGAATTTGAATGAGAATTGCGCCAAATTAGTAAGCTGTAGACAAGACGGCATCGTTTTTGGATGCTTATTTTTGGTCGCCAAATTTGGCGATATTTCGCCAAGTGTAGCCAAGCTTGGCGAGAATTCGAAGCTAATGGATATTAATAATATTTAAACATTGCGCGTCAGTGCACGGTTCAAATGGCCGCCATTTTGAAACAAGATGACGGATGAAGCTGACCAACGAACTCGGTCGAGACATTGGTAGGTACTATGCATACAATGAATTTCATCCAAATCAATTTACAAATACGTGAGTTACAGGATGAAGAAAATCAGATTGTTTCAAAATGTCAGCCACCCTAGAAATTAAAACTGCTATATGTCAGCTATTTTTTAAGATAAAGACGAAACAAAGTATGCTCCGGAATCCTTGTATTAAGGTCAAACTCTTCAGAAAAAAAATATTTTTCTGTTTTCAATTTATCCACACCGCTTTTTTAATTAAAAAAAAAATTAAATAACCGCACTTTAAAACAAGATGGCGGATGGAGCTGGCCTACGAACTCGGTCGAGACATTGGTATGTACTACATATAGAATTAATTTCATCCAAATCGGTTAATAAATACGAGAGTTATCGCATGAAAAAAATCAGATACATATATATATATATATGTCACATTTCAACGGAGCGTGGTTTTGGGGTCTGGGGGTCATGATCGGTGAAAATATACCAGGGGCGCCATTTGAGGGGGGCTGGGGGTAACTATAGCCCTCCCCCCAAGAAATTTGATATTTCAGAAAATTTATCAATCATCAAATGCCGGGATGCACCGAATAGTGATTTTGGCCGAATACCGAATGCCGAATATTTTGCCTGCAGGTAAACCGAATACCGAATATTCGGCCAGCCAAATAGTATCTATTCGGCTGGCCAAATACTTTTATATCTCAGTGTTTAACGTTAAAAAGTTAAATTTTAAACAATTTTATATAATATTTAGCACAAATACTTCCATTTTGACAAACAAGACTATTTTGATAAGTAAATTTTGTACTAAAAAAAGAATGAGTTATTATTTAAGAAGAGGAGGATTTAAAAAAAAATTTAGATAACAAAATTTAAATTCCATGCCTTCTTCAATTAATTCAAACAAAATGAAAAGTATTCTCTTATATTAAACAAGAAGCAACATATCATTCCACTTCTTTCATCAAAAGTGAAAAATGTACAAGCCGTAGCAGAATTTTCATTTATAACTGTATAAAAATGAAAATATTTTAGCGAAATTTGCATCACATTAATTTGCTTGTATAGAATGTGATGATATCCTTGGAAGAGACTGAATTTTGGCCAGTGGTACAGTATAAGTACGATGCATTCTTAATAAAATAATGTCTAGCTCAGTGCTGTTTAGATATGAATAGTTGCTATTTCCAGCACTTCTCGTCATGTTATCATATTTCACAGAAATTAAAGTAACTCTGTTGACAATATAGTTACAATATCTTCATTATTGTTAAAGTAACAAAAGAAAATTAAAGTTTGACTTGGGGATACACTGTATTTTTGGCTGTATAAGTGAATTGCAATCCTGATTTTCTTGATTTTTTTTACCAAAAATTGCCTGTTTTGATGCTTATTATTACCTCGGAAATTATCTTCCCTTTTGTATAGAAACACCCTGTTTGCGAAAAAGCAAGAAACGGATTATTTACCAAACAATGCTCAGTAACTTGCATTTCTACATTTAACAATTCCCATGAACAAATGACATGTCATTAATGGTTATTTTTTTTAAGTGACATTTTTAAAACAACAAATAAATAACATAAAATCATTCGCTTTTATTTAAAGATTCTAATTATTCTGAATATCTTTATTAATTGATAGTTAAACGTAGAAGTTGTGTAACGATTATAAAAATATTTTTAAGAGGTTTTTTTAAGTATTCGGTTCGGGCGAATAGTTTGATATTCGGCTTAACCGAATATTCGGTAGTATGGCCGAATAGGCCGAATACCGATAGCGAATATACGGTGCATCCGTAATCAAATGTCAGACTCAAACAAACATTAGAATATTGCTCAAACTCTAACATAACTTATCAGATTTGATTGCAATGAAAACATATGCATTAAATAAATGCTTATGCATAAAAATTAATAATTATACAAAAAAAAAAAAAAAAAAAAATCCTAAAGCCTTACTATTCGAACTAACTCAAGGTGAGACATATATCTTTAATGATTAACTTTGGTTAATTTTACAAATATATGTGAGATTTTTTTTTATCAGTTGCTTCTCAGCTGTGCGCAAATCGATCATGGAAAAACTCATCAAAATCATTGACACAACAATCACAATGATTTTCTTCTAGCCAATTCTCGAATAAGCACAAAGAAAATAATAACATTTAAATCCCACTGATGATGGTCTTGTGATGACTGAAAACGTTCTGGGTTTTTCTAATGTATTTTAAATAATTTTAAATTATATGCATGCACATGAAAGTAATTCTTGTGCATTTATTTGTGCTTTTTATATGAATATTAATTATAAATTTTACCTTTTCTGTAGAAAAATGAAGATATATACATAGTATTCATTAATGTTCAAATACAGTAAACTCTGTCTAAGGCGGAATCGTTCGGGACTGAGAAAATTTTCCGTGGTAGACAATATACCGGCTTATGCAAAGGAGAGTGATTTATTGGAATGAAGCATACGTCAGTCGAATAGCGTTTTATGTTTTCGATAAAAAAGATTGGATCTTTAGTTTTAATGAATTGCTCGCGATCTTTCATTCGATCTTTTATCACGATCTTTCATTGATTGTCCTGACTCGAAAATCTGTCGAAAACTGAAATTCTGGAAGATCCTTTGTCTTTATAAATAAATGAGAAACGCTATTCAATTTCTTAGTACCGCTGAAATATCTACAAATTTGAAGTTTACACACACACACACAAATAATAATAATAATAATAATAATAATAACTTCGGGAATGAGACAGAAAGCCATCACTTTGAATTTGAGTACAATCTTAAAGCATAATATATTGTAGACAATACATATTTTCACAAATGTGCATCACTCAACAAGTAATAATAACTTTTAAATGCATATTTATATAGGAAAAAAATGGCATAAGCAAGAATTCCTTAAAATTTAAACAGTTTCTGTCCTTTTGAATTAACTTTTTAAAAGTATTACTGAATTTAATTTTTATGCTCGACATTGAGTATTTGACGTATATATATCAGTTTTAAAGTTTCATAAACGAAATGACTTTCATTTTTAAACTATCCTATTTTCCGCCTTATGCAAAATTTCGGTTTCGGTGGGACCTTAAAACCCTTTCCGTTTCCGCGTTAGGCAGATTCCGTCTTATGCAGCAAGAATTAATGTTATTTTCTATGGGTTCGCCGGGACATGAAAAATTTTCCACGGTAGACAGATTTCTGGCTTACACAGAGTCCGCCTTAGACAGAATTTACTGTATGTAGTTTTTTTATCTGAAAAATATTTAGAAAAACTTCTTTTTCTTTGATTTTTCTTTGAAAAATCGGATTAACATGAAACGATCTCATAATAGTGAAAACACAATTCGAAAGAATTAACGCTTTACCTTTACTTGCAGAAAATCATTAACGAAAATTTTCTTATTTCTTATAGATCACAAAATTTGCAAATTTCGTAACCTATTCATGACGTTCGTTGGCTGATTATTTGAATTTCATGTTTGTTTGTTTTTTTTTTTTTTTTTTTTTTTTTTGTTTCTTTGTTTTTCCGCGATCATCTGACGAAATTTGCGATTTTTTCCGCGGTCGATTCACGGAATTAACGATTTTTTTCTGCAAGCGTTATACGAAATGGATTTTTTTCGCGTGAGCTCTTGCTGAAATTCACAATATTTTTCCGCGACCAACTGACGAAATTTGATATTTGTTTTCGTGATTTTTTTGACAAAATTCAAGATTCCTTATCATTTATTGAAATTCGTGATTTTGTTTTTGCCACCGACTAATAATGTTTGTGATTTTTTTGCGCGAGAGTTAGACAAAATTTTCGATCTTATTACTCGATCGTTTGACGAATTTCTCCTCGATTTTATTGCGCGATTGTTCGACTAAATTTTCGTGATTTTTTTGCGCAATCTTTTAACGAAATTCGCGATTTTTCGCGCAATCCTTTTACGAAATTCGCGATTTTCTTCGCAATCCTTTTACGAAATTCAAGATTTATGTTTGTGCAATCATTTGACTAAATCTGTATTTCTTTTCCCGGTCTCTGATGAAATTAGCGATATTTTCCACGGCCGTTTGAAGAAATTAGCGATTTTTTAAACCATTTTGGAGACTTTTTTTTTTTTAATTTCCAAGATTCCCAATTTTTTTCTGCGACCCATTGGCTAATTGACTTTGCGAATTTTGAAAGAAAGAAAAATCGCAGACTTTCACGAAAATTAAAAAAAAAAATTGTTCAATAATCACATGCTTGTGAAAGAATTATGGAGACAAAATCACGTAGAGCATTTTTTATTGTGTGGGATTTTCTTTCTGTGTGATTTGTGCAGTTCTGCAAGTTGTGCAATTTTCCACGTTCCCTGTTCCCCAAATAAAAATTGTCCGTCTTCTTCGTCAGGAAACTCATGAAATAACGCCCCTGTAAGTAAAATTTCGAAAGGGACTGGATAAAAGCTCCATTTAAACAGGTCACCGTCTTAGCAAGTATAATTGTATAATGTTTTTTCAACGAAATTTGATTTTTTCCCCTTCAAGAAAGAAATCTGTTATAGACAAGTTTCGTTTTCACAAGTTTTACTCTAATACATCTCTTTTTCAGAGCTATACTATAGAGCGGATAGTTTAACAGTCAGTGAGGATACTTGTAAAAATGAAACCTGCCTATGATAGAATCCTGTCTAAACAAAAAAAAAAAAAAAAAAAAAAAAAAAAAAAAATCATGTCCAACATATTAAAATTTTACCTTCTAAGACGGAAACCTGTTTAAAACGAAAAATTTCATTGGTTCTGAGTTTCTGTATTTAAAGTTTTTACTGTTATTGTAAGCATAAGTCAGTAAACATCTCTTATACTGGGGGGGGGGGGGTTAGAACCCCTGGATCCTACCCTTAGCTATATAGAATCACTCAAAAAATGTTTGCCCCCCACCCCAAGAAAGTTCTGAAATGGCGCCCCTGAAATATACCAAAATTTTCCGGAAGTTCTTTCCTCCGGACGCCTGCAATAGGTAGCTTTTTACTTTTTGTAATGAAAGCTACCTAAAATACAGAAAATATCATTCTAAATAAAGAATGTTTATTTTTATAAGAACATTTTTCATTTCTATGTTATTGACACATAAAATTACTTTTTTATTCCTTTGAAATATCCCGATTTAGATAAAAGAGTGACTAAGTATTACACTTGTTAAAATAATTCTAATAATTATACAAAAAAATCTTCTTGAAAATCACTACTGAGTCACTTGAATCGCTACTAACGAATACATAAATTACAGGAAATTCTGATGAGTAATTTATTGTCTTTATACTTCAGAAGAAACAAATATTTCTTCCATGAAAATAATTACGGGAGGAAAAAAAAATAACAATCTCTGTCCTGAATAAACATAATATTACAATAAATTAGTGTTTTACTTAAATATTATACTGAAAAGAAGATTATAATCATAAGAAAGCCATTCGAAAAGAAAACTATATTATAAAACACCTGCTTAGAAAAAAAAATGAAGAAGAAGAAAGAAAAAAACTATCCTGTCTATATCTATAAAAGACCTAATCATTTTAAATAAAGAATGTTTATTTTAATAAGAAATTTTTTTTTCTATATTATTGACTCATAAAATTACTTTTTTATCCCTTGGAAATATCCGGATTTAGGTAAAATAGTGAAGCATTACAATTGTTAAATTAATTCTAATAATTGTGCAAGAAAAACTTGAAAATCACTATGAGTCACTTGAATTGCTACTCACAATGTATAAAGAAATGAAAAGTAATTTATTGTCTTCATGCTTCAGAAAAAAGAAATACAAATTTTCCAGGAAAATAATTACCATGGGGGAAAAAAAGAACACGAAAAAAATAACACAATATCTTTCCTGAATAAACAAAAGAAAATCATATTTTTTGGTAAATCGTCTGGGAAGGAAATTGACTTTTAATGCAACATAGAACTCTAAAAGTTATTTCACGTTTTGTAAATAGAAGGGTTTTTTTCCATTATATATCCTCCATTATTTACAGTTGCATTATTTATATACGATATTCTGTGACTATTTTATTGAAATAACATTCTGAGCTTAAAAAAAGTGATATTTTAAATTGAAAAGGCATTTTTCAATCTTTTTTAAGCCTATTTTTACGACTAAAAAATCACTATTATTTGTTTTCCAAAATTCTTTGCAGTTGCAATTATATTGATGTTTTTGATAGACATATTTATATTATTAAACAAAAACATAATTTTCAGGACAAATAATTAAAGAAAAACCATTATTTTTCTACATTGTTTAAGCCCGAGAAGGGACAGATATTAAGATATTTCATTCAGTTAGTTCTACATTTAATGTTAAATGTTTGTAACAAATAAGTTAAATCAATTGAACATTAAAAAATAAATATAAAATTTAAAAAATATGATACTTAAACACCCTAAAAACATAGATTCTGTCAGGCTCGGACTGGCCCGCCGGCCCATCGGCCTGAGGGCCGGTGCGCCCTCATCCAGGGAAAACTTCGCGCCCCGAAGTGCCTAAGCCGCTCCAGTGTTTTTTCCCTCGTTGTACACATACATTCTGACTAGTGTAATAAATTTCGAGAATTCGTTTTGGGAATAATCATCAATATTAATGGACAGACAGCACAAGAGGGGTACTTAGAAATTAAAGATGCATCGGAACAATTTCAGGATCGGAAACCAAAGTGGTCATTTTTACTTCCGATTGAGAGAGAAAACATAGCGGGAAAACTGTAGTAACCATGGCGCCCTGAGTTAGATTTTATTCATAGCTTCTTTGAATGATATATTTTATATTTTAACCAAATATTTTGCATATTTTCAGTCCTTTAGTTTTTAGTACCATGCCTCCCTCTCCTTCTTAAATACGGTATTCAATGCACTTATAATTGAAGCCGTGCTTTCTGGAAAAAAAGTGAAAAGAAAGAGATAATTATTAGAATACAAAAAAAAATTTTGTAGGCATTTTGTTGTTGATTGGAAGACATTGCCTGTTTTTTCGAGGAATACAAACGTAATGACACTTATTGATTACAATCCTACAAGCTGTGGAATCCCGCGGAGAGCGTCTGTTCATTCACAAAATCTACACCATAATTTTCGGATAGTAATCTCTTTATTTAATGACTGACTTTTCGTGGTTAAATAACTATTAGAAAATTCTAGTATATATTTTAAATAAATAATTGTTTAATTTAATCACATTGTTTAATTTAATTTAATATATCATTAAATAAAACGATAATTGCTATTCAAAAATTATAGTAGGTTTTTTAAATAAAAAAATTCTGACAATGGCATCCTGGGATTTACATGGACACAATCCCTGGGGCATTTCTCTGAATTATGGAAACTTGAATATTTCCCTTGATGTCTAATTGTGATAAGAATTTTGCAAATCATAGGAAGAGTGTGCTGAGAAAGTCCATTTACTGCTCAATTATTTTAGTGATTTTATACTAACAAAACGACTTTTCCTATAAAAAACTTTTAATAGTGAAATATCAATTCAGAACTTTATGGATACGTAAAGTCATTTTTTAAGGATACAAAATGCCTCTTCCTACAAAATACGTAAATTTGAATTTATCTCATTTTTAACCGACTGATAACTAATTCATATTACGTTAAAGAAATATACTTTTACAAAAAGAAAAAAGGTTGAAGCACTTAGCAGCACCGCAGCATCTCTATTTGGCGGTTGGTGCAACATATTTTGTTAATTTTTCTACCGATTTTCAGTGTGTCAATGGTAATAAGTGGAATAAAAGTAGTTACCCCTATTAATTCCATAATAAGAAAAATCTATAGGAAACAATCGACTGGAAATAATGATTTCTAATTATTATTATTCATGAATTATGTTTCTGAAATCATCTAAATATTTAAAAAAATTGTACCAATTTTGAATTTTGAAAAAATAACACCTACTTTTGACACCTTATTTGAGTTTTTGGATCGAGACAGCCCAGAAAAAGGCATTGTTTATATGCATTATCTTAAATCTTGATAGAATAGTTTCAATTTGAGGATGCTAAAGTTAAAACCAAGAAACGTAATTGATATCTTCATAAAAGTCATCTGTTTGATTTTTTTATTAATTTATTAAAGAGATACACTCAAAAAACCCAAACATTTTGGAGACTTTTTTCTTTATTCAAAAACGTTTTTTTAAATTATGAAAATTGTTAATAAATTCATATTAAAAATTATGAAATATGACCTACATTAATTTTTGTATACAACAAAGCACAATCGTTAAAAACATCAATGTCTAAGTTTACAACTTATTTGAATGATTAGTTTTCGAGATACAGAGAAATTTCGCCTTTCCATAACTTAAGGGGACCGTCGTCTTTTATCAAAGAAAAACAAAATGTGGAAAGTAACCAAAAACACTTTGTATAATTTTCTCTTAATGTAAAGTAAGTTTATTTTAAATTTAAAATTCCTGTATAATTTTACTGATGAGTTATTGAGTGTTTACGGTGCGTTTTCTTCTCAGATTTTTGTTTTATTTTCCGAAATTTATGGACCCTTAACACTTTTTGTTTAAAAACTGTATTAAGATTTAAGAAAATTTAATATACTAAATCTCTTTCCTGGCTAAAAAGAAACTGAAATAGGGCGTCAAAAGTGGATGTTACCATTTGAAAAATCAACTTTCGGGCATTTTTTAATATGTGGACAATCTCCAAAACAAAATTTATGAATAGCATTTAATAGTAGATATTACTCTTAATCCATTTGTTCCTTTTTTGCCGCAGTATGTCTCAAACAAAGGATTCTTTTTAGAAAATTGCGTAGCATTGTGTAGATTTGATGGAACTTTTAAACATGCACAGATATATAGCGAAGTCTTCTACCTAGACTCAGAGATTTAATATTAAGCCATTTTCAAACTTGGTGCTATGCAAATGTGTTGACTCTTGTCAAGTCAGCTACAACACAAGCAAGTAAAATTGATGTGAGTTTATTAAAATTTTTGCGCCCTCTGAAAATCCAAGGTCTGCGCCCTTTTCCCCGGCCCAGTCCGACCCTGGATTCTGTTCAAACAAAATCGAAATAAATCTTAGAATTTTTTTAAAGATTTGTATTTTAGATGTGCCTTATCATTTTGTTTACATCTATTGTAAACGTAATACAAAATCTACAGTGCATATATTTGCAACTTAAATTAGGAAAAAAATCTAAGATTTATTTCAATTTCGTTTGAATGGAATCTAAGTTTCTAGGGTGTTCAAGTAACATATTTTTTAAATGCTGTCTTTATTTTTTAATATTCAATTGGTTTAACTTACTTGTTACAAAAATTTAACTTTAAATGTATAACTAACTGGATGAAATACCTTAGGGGCATTCCACGTCAAATCAGGCAGTAAAATATCAATATGTAACCCACCATCACAGATTTTAATGAAACTGCGTGTGTTTGTTCTTACTATTAAGATATGATCACCAGTAATTTTTTTTGCTCCTTGGTGAAATAGTTTCTGAGAAAAAAATTGTCAAAATTTTGAAAAACTGCCGTCAGTTGGTATTCTTGATAGCTCGGTTTTCAAATGTAGCATGTCATATATATAATCATATTTCAATATCTACTCTACAAATCATCTTCAAATAATTTATGCACAATATTTAGGGTACGCAGCTTATGAAAAAAATATATTGTTACGCTTATAACATTTTAAGTGTGTCTAAAAAAATATTTAAACTTTGAAGTCGTGAATTTTTTATGAAAAATAATGCATTAACAAAAAAAGCATTACCAACAAAAGGCGGTATTTTTATTAAATTTATTTTTTATGGGAGATATACTTAAAGGTGTCCTTTACCTGATTCTGAAATAAAAATAGTGGGATTTTGGGTGTTTTTGGTAGTATTTCCTATTTAGAAATATTTTGAGGTGCATTTCATATCAAATCAAGCAGAGTCATTCCATGTCAGTTCCCCTAAGCCATTTAATCACTGTCACAAATTTCAATGAAATTGGGTTTGTTTATAGCTTATTTTAAGACGTAATCACCTTTAATTTTCTTGATCCTAAGTAAAATATTTTTTAAGATAAAAAATATCAAAATTTTGAAAAATTGTTTTAAATTTTTTTAATGACAGTTCGATATTCAAAGACTACATTAAAAAAAAAAAAAAAAAAAAAAAAAAAAAAAAAAAAAAAAAGTCATTTCAATATAAAATCACTAAATAGGTTTCAAATAATGTATATGTGACAAATAATGTAGGCTGATTATTATTTCTTGTTTTTTATCATGTTTAAACACTAAGAGTGTCTTTTATCTTATGAATTTTTAAAATCAAGAATTTTGTCAAAAATAATGTGTTAATCAAAAATTTATTATTAACGGAAGGCAGGGTGTTATTGCTTTTTTTTAATTGTACGTAAAAATACCTTTTAAATGGTTATAAAATAAAAATAGTGAACATATGAGAAAAAATTATCAAAATTTTGGGAAAATGCCACGAGTTGCCATTAATGATTGTTCAATTTTCAAAGGCCTCATTTTATATATAAAATCATATTTCAATAACTAATAAAGAAATCTTCTTCGAATAATTTAAGCAAGGTAAATAAAGTATGTAGATTATGAAAAAAATATTGCTGTAATGTTAAAAAATATTTAAATGTGTCTAAAAGATTGTATAATCTTTGAAATGAAAAATATTTTACAAAAAATAATGAAATTATTAAAAAATCTTTATCAATCAGAGGCGGAGTTTCTATGACTAATTTTTTAATTTTAAATTGTACATAATACTACATTATAACTGGATCTGAAATAAAAATAGTGGGATTTTGGTTGGTTTTAGTAGTATTTAAATCATATTTAAAATTATCAATATTTTCAAATGTAAAACCTATCCAATGTATCATCCCTGGAAATATTTTTATTTATACATTTATTTTATTTTTCAAATTATCTTTTATGTTCGTTTCTTAAGGATAAAAATAAACAATATTGTTTTTTAGTAAAACTTCTAGGGCGAAGAGCAATTATCCCTTTCCAAAAAAGAGAAAAATCACTAGCTCCTCACCGCCCAATAGAAATTTTCAAAATGACAGTCCTAATCTTTAAACTCATATTTGGCTGTTAATATTGAAAATTTAGCATTGAGCTGCTAATATTGAAAAAAAAAAAAAAAACCAAATTTCACTCTGTTGAAGAAAATTTTGACGTATTGTGCTTTAAATATATGCAAAAAATGCATAATCCATTATATTTATATCTTTCAAATAACTATATCTAAAAAAATATTTAAAACTTAATGAGTTGCATTTTTGTAACTTTATTCAGTTTCTAATGATATGTACCGTAATTTCGGGTGTATAGCCCGCAGATCAAACAATTCAGTTTGGACCAGAAATTTTATTCAGTATTTGAAGACCAATATTTACTGTGATCTAAAAAGTTACATTTTATTTTTAAAAATTTCTGGGTCGAAACACGATTGTATGCTCCGCGGGCTATACACCGGAAATTACGGTAATTTTATTTATTTCATCACAATATTGCTGAAAGATGGATTTCAACATATATATGTGTGTATATATATCCCTGTTCTCAAACAAATTATTTAAAAATTATTCATTTATGTTAATAAAGCATATATATATTGTTTATACACTTATAGAAAATACATATAGTAAATTTTATGATATTATGTCAATAATGTCTAAAAGTAAAGGACTTATCTAATAGCATGTAACGAAAAATTTAACATCTGGTGTAATGACAACAAAATTTTATAATTGTTTCACTTAATTTGGATGAATGAAAAAAGCTTACATGTTTATATTTTATTGAAGTACAGGTGAAAATGCCACAAAGACATTCCTACCTCAACAACCACTGAGTATGTCACATTCACACTACAGATGATTTTTTTTTTCTTTTTGATCTTTCGGGTTTGATTTCAGATGGTAATGAATTAATTAGTTTTGTTAGAAGTGTCATTGCAGTCAGCATATTAGGCTCACTATTTTTTTTTATATAATATGTTTTGATTGACTCTATGAACAACAATATTTAAAGGAACCATTTCATGACTTTTCAATTAAAAGCTGATCTATAAATTCATCATGTTGTTTAGTTATTATTTACGTCTTAAGATAATAAGTTGATATTAAAATTTTTAAATGCAGTTTGTTTATTATTTGAACGGTTGAAAGTATTTTTCAATAAGAGTGGGCTGTTGATTTTAAGTCGGCTGTTGAGCAATGTAGTGTTGGTAAAGGAACTGGTACTATTTAATTTAATTTTTATTGCTGTAAATAATATTTGTTATTTTATTATTGTATGTATTATATTTAAGCAAGAGTAGAAATTCACGATATCGTAGTCATTTTAGTACATCTTAGCATGAAAAGCTTCAATATTTATCATTAAACATTCACATTTTATGAAAATTTTGTTAAAATTGCTCATATTTTCACTATTTTTATTTTATAACTATTGAAAAGATATTTTTACGTACAATTAAAAAAAGTAATAACAGCCACCCTTCGGTTAATAATAAATTTTTGATTAACACATTATTTTTCACAAAATTCTTGATTTTAAGAATTCACAAGATTAAACACACTCTTAGCATTTAAACATGACAAACAACAATAAATAATAATCTGCCTACATTATTTGTCACATATACATTATTTGAAACTTATTTAGTGATTTTATATTGAAATGACTTTTTTTTATGCAGTCTTTGAATATAGATCTGTCATTAAAAACATTTTAAAAAAAAATTCAAAATTTAGATTTTTTTTTTATCTTAAAAAATATTTTACTTGTAATCACCTTTAATTTCCTTGATCCTGTCTTAAAATGAGCTATAAACATACCCAGTTTCATTGAAATTTGTGACAGTGAATTAAATGTCTTAGGCGAACTGACATGGAATGACTCTGCTTGATTTGATTTGAAATACGCCTCAAAATATTTTTAAATATGAAATACTACTAAAAACATCCAAAATCCCACTACTTTTATTTCAGAATCAGGTAAAGGACACCTTTAAGTATATCCCCCACAAAAAATAAATTTAATAAAAATACCGCCTTTTGTTAATAATGCTATTTTAGTTAATGCATTATTTTTCATAAAAAAATCACGACTTCAAAGATTAAACATTTTTTTAGACACACTTAAAATGTTATATAAGCGTAATAGTATTTTTTTTCATAAAATAAGTACGCTATATATTATGCACAAATTATTTGAAGATGATTTGTGGAATAGATATTGAAATATGATCATATTTATGTCATGCTACATTTGAAAATCGAGCAGTCAAGAATGCCAACTGATGGCAGTTTTTCAAAATTTTGACAATTTTTTTCTCAGAAACTATTTGACCAAGGAGTAAAAAAAAATACTGGGAATCATATCTTAATAAAAGGAACAAACACACGCAGTTTCATCAAAATCTGTGATGGTGGGTTACATGCCTGCCTGAACTGACATGGAATGACCCCTTAATATCTGTCCCTTCACGGTCTTAAACAATGTAAGAAATATATATTTTTTTATTTGTTCTGCAAATTATGCTTTTGATTAATATGTCGAGTTTTTTAATAACTACTGCATTCAGACGAACTCATTTCATAATTAACGGAATGTTCCATCATCAGGGTTTGATTTACAAGGTATCGCATCACACGTTGAGGTGTAATTTATCAATATTTATTTCAAAATGTTTCATCAGTTCAGTAATGCAGGTTGTCGTAGTTTGGACAAAAACTTCCAATCTGAGCATACAAGATCTACAATAAAAAAAATTAAAAATCAATTTTACTTAAATTTAGTTGCCCCATTTTCCACTAGGGAAAGCTATGAATGTCAAAATAGTGTTAAATCTTGACTGCTAATATTTAATAACAGTATAGCTGTGATACAGTAAAACGTTAAACAAAAATAATTTTTTTTACCCCATTTCCTACCAAGGTGTGATGGCGTAAATGCAATGGGAAATTGTTACCTAAGTGTTTAACTTTGGGTATTTATTTAGGCAACATGAGTCGTTTCTGTGCCATAAGAAAAACTGACAAAAGATCTTTTAAGGAATAATTTTTTATAAAAAAAAAATGGCCCAGGCTTAATGTTAAAAGTCCCTATCTTTTAAAAATTTACAAATAATAATTTTTCTTCTTGATCCCACAAAAAGAAATTCCCTATGAACAATATATATATTACACAGCAAAAACATATCCGTGTGTGATGCTGACGTCATATTAACGATGAAACCTGTAAAATAAATTCCTGCTAATATTTCTTAAAACTTCATCAATAAATAAATAAAAGAAAAGCATAAATAAATCACTAAGTTAAGATCTTTTTAATCGAACTGCATGTTCATCTGCATGTAATTGATATCCATGCTTAAAAAACAGTATCGGTGAAATATATTTTAATTTTTTGACGTTATATATTCACCTGCTTTCTGTATTTAGTCATATTAAGGTTTCTTGTATTACTAAAAAATGTTTGAAATAGTCCTTTTTATTTCTACTATGAAGTCATATTCATCTTCTTTTAGATTCTTAAAAAATATTTATTTCAATTTCATTTTTCACGGAAAAATCATTTAACTGAAAATTAATTGCTGTAGACAAATTACTATTACGACTTTTGAATTTTTTTTTTCAGCCATAACAGAAAAATATCAAATTGTATAGCAAAAATGTCCATTGATTCTCAATGAAAATAGAGAAATTTGGTATTATTAAGAAATATATTTGAATATGGAATATAGCCTATGTTAATCTCTGTGTTATAATCGACCCATGTGCAAAGGCATTTTATCATCGGTTTTGACCCTGACGTCATGCAAACATTTTTTCACTTTAAATTTATAATATTATTAGAATTAGCAAAGAATTAAAAATTTGTGGCATCAGGGACAAAACGGTGGGAAGAAAAATAAAAAAAAGTTATGAGGTCCATAGGTTTTTCTATGTTAAATTAACATTGAGAAGTGACACTGGAAATAAATAGTATCAGGAGCTAAATGATTCAAATGCCAAAAATTAAATGTTTAAAAATTGTTATTTTGAAAATAAGTGGACACACTTCTACAAAACAATCTCTCTTTTGATTGCTTTTCAGGAAATAAAAAATATTTTTATTAATTTTAAATTAAAAACAGATATAGAATTTTCCAAGAATTAATGCTTTGCATACAAGATAACATTCTCATAGCTCAACCATGAGGTATTATCATTTATGAGGTATTTTTAGGTGCGTTTGTAATCATATAAATACCTAGCACCCATAGTCGTCGCCTGGTCCGCATATAACAGCGCAAAAACCAACCAACCGAATGGTTTGAAATTTAATATATAGGGTAACTCTAGGACAGATGGCCATAGTTTTTAAATATTTAAATAAAAATTCCTTGAATGCAAATACAAGAAATACTGATGCATATTTCGAATTCTTATGTACAGTCGTGGAAAAAAAAAAGTAAACACCCCCTACTAACTCCTCAACAAATTATCGTAGAAGAAAGTTACTGGTACCGAACGGTTGAAAATAAAGTCTACTTTTAAATGATATAGATAAAATTTGCTTAGGGGGCCATCCACATATTAAAACGAACCGTAACTTTGTTTTTGTCAATAGCAGTACACAATTCTGACAGCATAAATGAACTCTATACCCTTCAATTAGCCTAAAAACAAATTTTTATGCAATTCGTACCATAAGTTTCTGAGAAATTAACTATTTTAAAACGAGCGTATTTTAAGGGCTGTATCCAAATTGAAGTTCGGAACTCGATTGCTAACCGAGAGAGCCCTCATCTTGATCAAGGCACCTTAAGAAGTCAATGAAGCCTGCTAGATTACACGACAGCAAAAGAAATTTCAAAATATCTAGTCACTCCTATTATAGACGACCCCTTAAGCCATCATTTTGCCGTTTTTTAAGCATAATTTGAAAACTACTTGGAAGAAAAATGTGAAAATTTGGATTTCCATAAAGCAGGACTTAATAAATCTAATTCCATCAAAAAAATTGTAGGTTGCAATTCATAATTTTTTCGAGTATTAATTTCATAAATCATAATTTATATCATAAAGTTATAAAAATTGCAAATTCAGCGTATTTATGTTTGGGTATATTAGTATTATTGCTACACAAAAAATTAGCACATTAGGAGCATAATTTCTGGAGATATAAATAAAAATATGAAAATGTAATTTAACATTAGAAGCCCTAAATTTTGAATGTTTATAATTCAAAAACTTATCATTCAAATGACTTGAAATTCGGTGTCTGGGCATATTTTGAACCGGAGATTTGAAATATCTCGTTAAAATTGGGTATTGTCATTGAAAAAAAATGAAGTTTGGATTCGTTTTAATATGTAGATGGCCCCCTAAGCAAATTTTATATACATCATTTAAAGTAGACTTTATTTCCAATCGTTCGGTATCAGTAACTTTCTTCTACGATAATTTGTTGAGGAGTTAGTAGGGTGTGTTTACATTTTTTTTTCCACGACTGTACATATACTCATACATAATATTTCATGCAAAAAATGATTAAATATTGAAAACAAAAAATGTTAAACAAAATTGAATTTTAAATGGCAGATGGCCATCTCTCCTTAAAGCCGAGGAGAAATGGCCATCCAATACAAGAAAGAAAAAGTTAATTTAATTAGCAAAAAAAATAACACATTTCATATAGTTAATCATGAAAAATATATAGCAATTTGTAAAGATGCAGTTATATGATGGAAAATGAGTGAAGAAAACTCGAATATAGAAAATTTGAAGTATAATTTCAATACTTCACTTTTCGTAAAATCTTACCACATGTTTGGCAAAGGTCTTGATAATTTGTACATGTTTCATGGAACTAGGTATCTTATGCATTGTAGCCAGACATTCTTTTTGGATGTGATATTTTTTTTTTTTTTTTTTTTTGCAATACCAACATAGTGATCCTAATCCGATTCTATTTACTCGGAATCTGTAGAATCTGATAATTTAAATGCATTTCGTTTCTTCGCTACTGGAATTGTCGTGTTTTTTTTTTTGTTGTTGTTTTTTTTTGTTGTTGTTGTTGTTTTTTGTTTTTTCTCGCCTTAATTTTGGGTTTATTATGTTAATTTAGTTTATTTATCAACTTTTCAGTTCCTGTATGAAAGTTTCCGCCGTTTTTCAGTATTTTCTGAAACAAATAAATCGTTAGGGTCTTATTATATTATTATTATTATTATTATAAAAAATATTTATATTTGTTAAAATTTAAATAATTATATCAATTATATATTTATAAATGTAAATGTTATATATTTGTTTTAAATTTTATTAAAATCATCACTAAGTAAAACTTTGAAATATTGATTAAAGGTGGCCATCTCTTCTGAAATTGAAGGACTGATGGTCGCCCAATTTAAAGCATCAATAGCCATTGTACGTCTTTGTTTTAGTCTTAGAAGTAAAGATTAGATTATATACGCGCCTTAAAAGTCCATATAGTAAAAAATATATATAATGTACGTACTGCAAAACATTCAGATACCTAAGTCAAAAAAATATATATATATATTCAACCACCTTTTTAATTTACATTAAAATTACACTTACTTTTTATAATCGAAAAACACAACTGCACGTCACAATAAATAAACTCGTTGAACTATTTCATACGAACAATGTTTATATTGCAATCTAAGGTCAAGTTTTGGAGATATTTAGACTGGCCATCTCTCCTCTATAGCCATCTATTCTAGAGTTACCCTATAATCTTTGCAGCATTTTCTCGAGTCATTTCAAATTTTATGAAAATCGAATAAAAACTTAAATAGATATTAATAAAGGTTTTCTGCATTCTATTAAATCCTATCATACGTAATTAACTCAGTTATATCCCATGATAGGTAATGATTCTAGGTTGCTATGGTGATTAAGTCCTATTTAAGATGAAGTTCTATTATTTCCGTATTACTGAATTTAATATATATAATCGTAATAACTTTTGTATTCATGCATTTTTGCATAAGAGTGCAACAGTTATTGCACCAAGATCTGAATATTTTAAAAACAAGTTATTGTACGAACGCACCTCATTTTCCACGTTTGATGTACAATTTACGACTTGTTTAAATATTTTAGAATACAGTGTCTAATTAAAATGGCGTACTGCTGAAAAAAAACTTCTAATTTTTCAATAATGAAGAGTATATTTTTGTAAAACCAGAAATATAGAACTTTTATAAAAACACAAAGAAAAAATATTTTATTATTTTTAAGTGAATGATCAAAATTTTATTCACGTCTTTTTATTCTTCTGCCTGAAAATTTTACCTAGTGATACTAAATGGAAAGCCATTCGGTGGAGTTCAGGAATTATGCGGACTTAAAGTTTCGAAATCCTAATGTTAAATAGATTTTTAATATTTCTAAAACAAGCTCAATGCGTATAGTTTTTAATCATAACTCAAAGCTGATATTTTGGATTCCCATATTTGAATCTTCTAGAAAGCGATTTTTTTTTGTGTTACCACATATATTTTGGTACTTCTTAGTTATCCCGTCGACCAAATTACTGTCGCCAAATTGTAAGATTAATTGCCAATAATGGTTGCCATTAATTAATTGTAAGATTAAATGCCAATACAACCATTAATTCGACGTTTTATTTGTATTTTTATTAATGTTTTACTAATTTATTTGTTATTTCTTTATTTAAAACTAGGGGGCTCGGCCCCCTACGAGCTACGCTCGCCAACCCCCGTCCAGACACCGCAGACTCTAAATGCACGCTAATTTGATCGGCTTTAAAAAATATTCCGAAAGATTGAATTATAATTTAAAAAACAGTGGCGATCTCCCTATAAACGAATTTCTATTCATTTCTCTTTGATTGGGGAATTTTAACGCCAAATCCGCTGCGGTACTACTTGATTATCCTGTCGACCAATTTCGCCAAATTATATAAATCGCCAAACCACTCGCCAAATTATACAAATTGATATAATTTTTATTTTAAATAACGAAAGAAAAAATAAATTCGTACAACATTAATAAAAACACAAATAAAACGTCGAAATAAAAATAACTTGATGACGTATACACGTGTAACAACATTTCAAAATAAGCTAATATAAAAGGAATTAAGTAGAGAGAGTCTTTGTCTCTTGGTATTTTTTAACAAAGCGAAAAGAAAGTTCTTTTAAATGAGACATTTTAAATTAATTCTCAAAATATCAAATAAATGTCTAGCGCAATTTCTAAATTTAAACTTTTTTGCAATATTATTTTGTGTTCATTTTATGTAATAACTATAATGTGACGTAAATATGACGTAATTTCTCCTAAGACTTCTAACGCATGTTAATGAATTTATTATTTTACAATATCCTTTCTCTTTTAAAATTCACGTGTATACTTTTTATGACGTAATTTTTAATAAGTTCCTGCTTTTTATGCGTAATTATTTAATTCTAATTTGAAAGTTTTTTTCCTGTTTATAATAGTCACGTGTAAATAAATGTTTAATTTGAAGCAAACATTATTGCTTGCGCTTTTTATACAGTTGGCAACAGTTTAAATTAGTACAATTTTCTGAAATCTGTAAAAAATATCTCTAGAAATGCTGAAAATTTGAATTTAAAATAGAAATAAAACCTGAAAAAATGAGTCAAAATAAAAAAATCAATGCAATCTGCACTCCGGCAAATTCTAACGCATAAAATGATCTAAAAATGATTACACTGCCATGTATAGTTTTTGTTGCTATAAAACTTTTTTAGTGGAACGATTTTGTCCAACTTTAGCATTAAATAACTCTTAAAATAATTCTTCGATTTGAAAACTGTCTGCATCAGCGTGTTTATCAAACATTTCTGTATAAAACCACCGATTTTCATATTTTTGTATGCATTATTTTTGTTAATATTAACGAAGAAAGGCCTCCAGTCACAAAAAAATCAAAACCGGCGGCGGCGGCGGCGGTGACAGCGGTAGTTACTTTTTTTTAGAATAGAGAGATAAAAAATTATGTCAATGTGTATGATTTGGCGAAATTGGTCGACGGGATAACTAAGAAGTACCTATATTTTTTTAATATTAATTTCATAATTTGAAATTTTTTTTTTCACCGAGTGTATTTTTAACCGACTTCAAAAAAAGGAGTGGGTTTTCAACTCGACGCGTATGTATTATTTTTTCTTTTTCACGTATGTTCGCCGATTACACCGAAACCACACGACCGATTCATGTGATTTTTTTATTATTATTATTATTAAAAGAGGATACTTTCGAATTGGTCCCCTTTAAATTTCATCAAAATTGGTTCATCACTTATTTGGAAATTCAACAAAAACAAAAACAAGAAATAGAATATAAGCATCTTTAAAATATTTCATTTTTAACGATTTTCAAGTATTTTACTTTGTAGGAGTTTATGAAGTCTTTTTTTTTTTTCTTTTTCGCTTAAAAAATTTATATTGTTCAAATGTCAAAAGTTATTCAAAGATTTAAATCATGTTATATTAATAATTGTTAGCCGTACTTAGAAGAAAGAAAGAAATGTTTAAACTTCTGTTTTATATGTCGCCTTTCAGGTTAAATGTATTTAATTTTTAAAGGTTATAAATAGATGCGCATTTTTTTTTTTCGAGACTAGGTGCACTGAGCGCATAATGACATTCACATATATCAGCCATATGAGCTCATCTTTTTTTTTTTTTTTTTAAATAGTTATACAAGCGGTTTCTAATAAAAATGAACCACTAACAAAACAAAACTCGCATTCTTTCAGCAATACAAAAATAAATATTTTATAAAAATCAAAAATTTGGATTTTTTTTTAAACATAAAGTGAGTAAATGCATTCTTTTTTCATTTAAGAAAATGGCAACCGAATGCTTAAAATTTAAAGTTCATTCACCACACAAGATACAAAAATTCATGAAAATATAATTTGCCAATTTAGTCAAAATAACCGTTTTTAGCCCCTTGGGGACGAGCGACCGGTATTCGTGCCGCGTAAGTTGCTCAGAATCAGTGATTATTCTCACCAGTAAAATTGTATTGTAAATTTTCCCTTATTTAATCCGAGCATTTTCCCGATTCAATTAGGCAAAAATTTCTGTCTTAAAAATCTGGTGAGTAAAGATTAAAAATCCTGTAAAAAACGCTCGTCCTGAAGGGGTTAATAAAATGAGTATAATAATGTAGATTCATAGTAGGGTAATTCCGGCATTTATGCCGCACATTTTTTTGAATTTATGTATAAAGTCCCATGGTGGACATAAAATGAAAAAAATCATGCTGTGCTGTTTAATGTTAAATATACAACGCGTGTACTGCGACAAAAAAATTTAAAACAAATTATTAATATTTTTTAACAATTTTTTCTAAAACATTACATTGCGGCGCGTCACCCGTACATCCAGGCTGAGATGCCGCACTTGTGCGGTAGTTATGCCGCGCTTGCAATAAGAACAGAATGAAATTATAAATAAAAATATTTAAAAAAATATTCATATTTGGACTATAATTAACGATGTAATAACAAAAAGAAACTAAATGAGTACAATAAACCGTTTTAGTAGATTCAAATTAATAATTGTTGTCTACTTTCACTATTAAAATTATCGACTTATTTTTTTTTTTTTTTTTTACATTAAAATTTAATTGTTATTTCAGCAACAACCTAACACCAATGTATTAGAAAGGGAAAAGAAAAAATGTAAAATTGTGTTTACATAATTTGTTTGTTAACCCTTTCGGGACCGGTGGCTTTTACACAAATTTTATTAGGTTGGTACCACTTTTTTTAAAACAAGTTACCTTTAATTAAATAATCATGAAAATGCTCTGATTAAACAAAGCAAATATTACTTTTCTTTTTTACTGGTGCCGGAAACAAATTTTGTAAGCTCTTTATGAAGGTGCTTATATGCACCTATGGTCCCGAATGGGTTAAAAGACCTGTTTTTTCGACTACAATCTACAGAAAAAGTGTCGAAAAAGTTCAGTCTTTATGTAACTACATTTAAACACATGATGCAACGAAGCCAATTGCACTTCCTCTTTTTGGAGTAGTTTGCAAAGAACGTCTGCGTTACGCGTAATCCAACTTTTCATTATAATCATCTTGACTTACATCTTTCTTGCACTTCTTACCTTTTATTTTCCCCTTTTTCTCCTTTGGTTTTAGTAAACTTGATAACAAGCCCAACACGGTAAGTCTGTGCAAAAAGAAAAGGAAAAAGTTAATAACACTTAATCATCCCGTACAAAAGAAACTGCGGCATGTATACCGGAATAGCAGTACGGCATGTATCTCATTTTGCATGGTGCAGACGTCGGCCGTCACAGTTCCCTGCCATCACTAAGGGGAATGGCGTAACCATACACACAGTACTCTATACAAACGCTACACTTAGTTTTGACTTCGAAATCATGCATACATTTAGTAATTAGTGTATGAAAAGTATTTAAGCATAATGTGTTTAAAATTTTGGACTGTGAAATCAGGCACTTACGTCAAATTAAGGATTGTACTTCTACAAGTAAGCATCGAAATGGGATTCACGCTATACACTGGTTAAAATAATCTCATTGCGCAGCTATACTGTGCGTTTGACGACCATCTATCGATAATTACAAGAAATACAAGGGGTGCGGCATCTATCCCGTATGCGGCGACTCTCCCGGAGTTACCCTATACCAAAAACTGAAGATCATTCTAGCATAACTTATGTACTAAATCAAAATTTTGAAAGCATTTTTGTATTAAATATTAAAAATTTAGTAAACTGTAACGTAAGTTAACATTAAAAAGCAAATTTTGCATCTAACGCCTCAAATGAAAAAATAAATAAACCATTTTGAGTATGAAATGTACAGAAAATAATATCATTGTTTGTTTAATTTTTTCATTTTCTTCTATCATTCATTCATTTACTTTCTTCTATCTTTACAAGAAGAAAGTATTGGATTCGTGAAAATTTCCGACTTCCGGTTTTCGACGGATTTATACGTTTATACGTTTTAGAATGCCCTGAATACGATTTGATGGTTTTTAGAAAGTGTCTGTCTGTGAGTCTGTCTATCACTCTGTCACTCTGTGAGTCTGTATGTGACAAAAATTTTGTGGGCGCTCTGTCTGAAGAACTAATGCACGGAATTTCACAAAACTTCAGATTCAGTTAGACCTTGATATAAACTGGTCCTGATTAGTTTTGGTGAAAATCGCCCAACAGGTGGCGCTGCTATGCGGCATTTTTCACGATTTCTGCAATAGCTATATCTCAAGAACTACTGCACAGATCTTCATAAAATTTCAGATTCAGTTAGTCCAGGATATAGTTTGGTGCTGATTACTTTTTGGTGAAAATTGCCCAACAGTGGCGCTGGTATGGTGCATTATTCAGGATTATCGCAATAGCTCTAACTCAAGAAAAAATGCACGAATTTTCAACAAAATTCAGAATCAGTTATTCCCTGATAGATATTAGTGCTGTTTAATTTTTGGTGTAAATCACCCAACAGGTGGGTCTGTTGAGCTCACGATTTCGGCATTTTTCATGATTTCCGCAAGAGCTAATGCATGAATTTTCATCAAACTTCAGATTCACTTACTTCCTGGTATAAATTGGTCCTAATTAGTTTTTGTTGTTAATAGCCCAACACGTGGCGCTGCTATGCAGAATTTTTTACAATTTCCGCTATAGCGTTATCTAAAAAACTAATGCACGGATTTTCATCAAACTTCAGATTCAGTTAGAAGTTATCAAAATTGTTGATAATTAGATTTTGGTGCAAATCATCTAACCGGTGGTGCTGATATGCTGCATTTTTCAGGAAGTATTAACATGTATGAGATAGAAGAAAGTTTTGGGATTGTCACATCCGACTAGTTTTATGTGCAATAGTGACAAGATTGATAAGAAAAATCACTGGGAAAAGAACGATTCATTATACTGATCATCACATGAATTGCGTAATATCCTAAACAACAATTTCTTGCCCTTATATATCAGAAAAGAAAATTATTTCTTCCGTGAAATTATTGACATTAAGAAAAATATAAAATATACCTTTTGTGCAAAGGAAAAATAAAATATTTTTGGGAAAAATGCAAGGGATGTAAATTGACTTTTAATGCAACATAGAACTCCAAAAGGTATTTCACATTTTGTAAATAGGAAGATTTTTTCCACTATATATAAGCCGTCTTTTACGGTTGGTTTATTTATACAATATATACTGATTCGCGAGTCACCATTTCTAAAAATAACGTTTTTAGCTTAGGATAACTGATATTTTAAATTGAAAAGGCGTTTTAGAAAATCATTTTTATTTGTTCACTAAAAGTCTAAGCAATTTTAAGTTCTTTAACACTAGAACCGCCGTAGCGGTAATTTTGACCGCTACCAAATAAAAATATTTTGATTATCGCCAGAAATTCCTTTCTAAAATAAGTTTAAAATGTATCTTGGCGAAATAAGTTAAATAAATATGTTAAGTAATTTCAATTAAAATTTCCGGTGTAAAATATTTTTATAACACTTCAGTAAAATTTCTGGCGCGGTTCCAGTGTTAATAGGTACACTATATAATATTATATACATTCATAATTTTGATAGTTTTATCGGCATATTTATATTACGTTACACATTTTAGAAACAGAAAAGGAGATTTGAAGAGTTATAAATATAACAAGTCTTCTAAATAATATATTTTATTTTATTTCTACACTGTTTTAAACTTTCCTAATGTTTATCGACGAAGATCAGTTTAGAAATGTCGAGTTTTGTTCCAGATGCCCTACATGTTTTTTTCCTAGCATATGATGTTATTCAACCAATGAAAATGAATATCCGAGAAAATCCTACTTAATATCACGCTCAGCCTGAAATAAATAAATGAAAAATGAAACTCTTAAGATATGCTGGGTCTTAATTTTTATTATTTTGTCTCATAGCTGCTACGAAATCAAAATGCATAATATAATGTGTCTTCTTCTGTAAGTTCCATTAGGAATTTTTGTCTCAGGCATTAGTTTCAGTACACTGTAAAAAATAGTTGGAACGTTTAGTATTCTAACAGGAACCTTTCCGATACTTTCGGATATGTAAGAGCTATTTTCGTTTTCTGAAACATCCAGAAACATTTCTGAACGGTTATGTTTTCTTTCCGCGGTTCGCCTCTGTTCTCGCTAACGCATGCGCACTCCAAGTATTTCGTCCATGTGCTGAAACTGGAATAGCCGAATATCTATGCTAACATCAACGTCAACTCGTCTGTATGAGTAATGGCGGCGCGGCGTGAGAACTTGTGTAGCACGTGGATTTCAATTGGGTTTTATTTAGAAAACAAAAACAATATAATAATATTTTTTACATTTTGTGGGTAATTTTTATTGTGTTTTAAAATTATACAAGAAATATAAACCTTGGATATTATGAGTGGACTGTTTTAAAACTTCGGAAAAACATTATTTTTGAAGACGGAACGATTACAACTTTGGGTAAGTGTTTTTTTTTTTTTTAATCATCTACAGTATTACTTTTACTTACTATTTTTTATTATTAATTACTTCTTTATTAGCTTTGTTACAATACTTGGAAATAAATTTATAATCTATTTTTTTAATATATCACACCTTGTTTCTGTTATGTGTGCATGTAAAAAAAATAATATAGTTAAACTCGATGTTAATACTGACTCCGGTACACAGTGTGCCCTTAATAAATTATTAAATGCGTTATAATTTAAAAGAAAATTTATGTATTATATTTTTATCAAACAAGCTGAAGGTTTATTGACATTTTACTTTTTTATTATTGATTGCTTTTATGTAAAAAATACAGTATTATGGGTAAAAAATAAAAATAAAAGTAAACTATTCTTTCAATTATACGTTTTATTTTTATAAATCATTATAGTAGTTAATAAAATTGATTCATTTGTTTTGCTGCTTCCTAAAAAACTTTCAAAAATTCGAAATAGCGTTTATATGTCAGTAATAATACACAATAGAAATATCAATAATTCAATTATATGTATATTTTTAGTGTAATACTATTTTACTTTTAATTATACATTGCAGTACATTTTGGTTTTTAAATTAAGTTACGATGTGTGCATTATAAATGTATAGAATAACGTTAATCATATTCTGTTAATCTAATTAATTTTTTATATTAAACCTCTTTTCTCCTCAAATTTTAATAACAAATTAAAAAAAAAATGTTTAAAGTTAATTAACTTATTCAGTACTCAGGTCCAGATATGTAACTCCCCCCCCCCCCCCCCCCCCGGGACACACCACTCTTTTTTTTTTTTTTTTTTTTTTTCAATGCTTCGAAAAAATTAACTATTGCATTTTTTGCGATTTGAATTTCACTTGTTCATCTAAATGTTCTTTCTTGAAAAGAAAAATGCTTTCTTCTGATTTTGCGCAACAGAATTGTGAAAGAATAAATAAATACTATTGTTGTTATTTAACTTAAGCACTTTACAATAAATAAATTTGAAAATCTCTAGATTATTAATCATCAGCTTGTTTCGAAAGAATTTATCGTTTCCTTTTCAATAATAATACAGTTCACTTTAATGTTTCCTGTTAACCCACATGGTAAAAAATTTATCAATGGAAGATGTTAAAACACAATAAATTTTATCTGCATTATAAAAAAGGTATAACAGTATTGATTTTTTTTTTTTCAGAATAAAATCAGACATAAAAAAAACAGGGAACTCAGAGAAAAAAAAAAAAAAAAGAAAGACAGAAAGAAAGAAAGATTTATAAACCAACATCCATTTAAAACTGACTCCTTCATAAAATTTGATTTAATAAAAGTGGCTACTTCACAAATTCATTTTTCCAAACTAAGCCCCTTTCACAAAATAATCTTAAATAAAAGTTAAAATACTATTGCTAAATTCACCTTGAGTATAATTAAAATTCATATAAAAAACACAAATAAATGTACTAAAACTACTTGCAGGTGTAATTTTTAAGATATTTCTAATATATTTTAAGTAATTTTATATTATATGTATGAACCTGCAAGTAATTTTAGTACAGTTATTTGTGCTTTTTATGAATTTTAAAATAACCCTAGACTTCAGAAATGTTTCATATGTATTCAGAAACCTTTCCGATTCGTAATGAAAGGCTTCCTATACATTCAAAAGCATTTCCTTGTCTTCAGAAAGATTTCATATATATTCAGAAACCTTTCCGATTTGGAATGAAAGATTTTCGATATATTCAGAAACTTTTCATTACGAATCGGGAAGGTTCCGTATTATAGCCGAAACATTTTTCTGCTCTAATCAGAAACCTTTCCGTTAGTATCGTGCAGCAGAGGTCTCCGTTACTTTCAGAAATGTTTCTGAAAATTTTTTACAGTGTATATTCCTGTCTGTCTATACAACCACGTACGCAGGATTTTCAACGTCTGGCGAGACAGCGAGATAAGCTAAACCTATGGGAAGATTATTTGCCAATATCTCATTTGCATTCCGATATTTTTAAATATATATATATATATATATATATATTGCATTGGATAGCTAAGCTCTATCCTTACATCTGCTTTTTTAGGGTTCCTTACTTAAAAGGTGAAAACGGAACCATTATAAAATCACTCCTGTGTCTGTCTGTCCCTCTGCCATAGTCATTTTACTCGTAAACTATGGAATGTGGAAAGTTCAAAATGGGAGAACTCATAAAGACTATTTACCCACACATTTACAGATTATTAAACATTTACAAATACATTTAAATAAAATGTAGATGGGCTAATTAAGTTACTTAAAAATATATATATTTTCTTTGTATATCGTGTGGGGTATCGTGTGAAAGATTTCGTAATGCTGAACTCAAAAATATATTTCTTTTAATTTTAGGTATTATATTTTCAGAGATATCGACCAAAATGTAGTACAAAAATATGTCCCCCCCCCCATATATTTCCGAATCTACTGAAACTAAAATTATGAAAATATTAGAGGGAGTAAACGGTAATTTAAACCTTGCGGAGAAATTATAGCGATTGCCGTAAGTCACGTAGTTTTTGAGAAAAGTGCATTTTTCCGTTACACACAAATTTTGATTTGCGGGCATTCAGCAAACGTGCTGAGGAGTGCTAGAGGTACCTATCGTAGCAGCAGTATAAAAGCATTGTTGGTAATGATTTTCGAAAAAATTCGCCGGTAATTAACGGAGATATTAACCCTTAAAGTTACGGACGATTTGGACATCATAATGACAGGGGCGGCGTACTCTATGTACCACCAGCTTTTAAAGCTTAGATAACAACTTTTAATGATATATTTGTGTAATGCAATACCCAGTAGCAGTATAAAAGCAACAAACGTCAAACTGTTAAATATAGACTAATTTAATTAGAATTAATCACATAAATGCTGTGGGATTCGCGACTGTGGGATTTTCCCTTTGAGTGTATCTCTCAATACACCTGTGTCTTTAAAAGTTAATAAAAAACCTATCTGAAAAAACGCGGCACCGAACAAGGCGGCATTGGAACTTTGCGGCTTCCTTTCGAAGTGTGCTTATCAAAATGCCAAGTTTAAACTTTGAACAAGTGTTTTGTTTTAGCTACATTATAAAAAGAAAAGATTATTTATTACCACGCTAAGTCTAGTTTTATTAAATTCCAAACGAAGCTTGAATATGCACTACTTTTATTGTTAATACCGAATTAAGTTCATAAAAAAAACGGATTAGGATAAGATTAAAATATGAGTTATACAGAATAGCAATATTTGATATTATTTAGGCTTCATATCTCTTTGAACTTTTATGATACACCCATTTATACTTTGGGGCTATTACATATGCAACGTTATGAACATTTTGCTAATTTTGGACCCCTTCCCCCCTTACGTTATCATACGTTATCATTCATCAACACTTCCCCCCATCCTATGATATCGTTATGAATGTCTACAAATTATTTTATTTTTAGATTCTTTTTCTTTCTTTTTATACGCTTACAATGATATACGCACATATGATTTATGCATTTATTAGTGGCATACTTTACGGTTCAAGAAGTCAATAAAATATCAAATAAATGAAATAAAATTATATCAAATAACATCTAAAAGAATTAGTTACTATTTAAAAGTATTTAATAGTAGCATATTGTTACATAATGTATTCAAAAGTAATATTGTCTTCTTTCCCTAGCCTCCTGCCCGGGGAGGTTAAAAGCAGAGCATATCAAAACTAGGCGACTAATTTTTTAATTTGCGAACAGAATAGAAAAGTAGTCGCTTGTGGCAGCCCTGTCAATAAAACATTGGACAACATACTTTGTCTTTCTTTACTGGCAAACGAGAGCATAAACAAAAAGTTTTAACACAATTATTTATTTAAAAAAAAAAAAAAAAAGAAAAATTCGTGTAGATTTCTATGGCAAATGTGTAGAAATGTACGGCAAAGTTTGTTGTTTAGAAATAGTGGTGTAAAAAATTTTCGATACCATTTTTTTCCGCGACAAACATTAAACCCTAGAAAGCAGTATTAAACTATATAGTAAGTATAAAACTCATAATATAATAATTCAAAATTTCAAAGTACTAAAAAAAATTAATTAGCAAGTTTTCTCTTATAAATCTTTTACTCAATGCAAAAAAAAATTATATTTTTTATTTGCAGATATGTAGTGGAAATTTAATTAAGTAAGACTAATATTTCATTAGCGTTGACGATTAAGAAATATATACATTAGGGTGGGTCGAAAAAACCCAAATATTTATAATTGAAATGTAATAGAGGAGAAAAGTTGCCTTTTGTAATAAATAATGAATTCGTAAAATTTTACACCGATCGGTTAATATCTTTTACCGCCGCAAGGGGGCCAAAATTTCAAAAAATCGCAAAAAACATGTTTTTTTTCAATATTTTTTTTTAATTATCCAAACATACGAATACAATTTCTAATAGGATGCAATAGCTACATGAAGATATAAGAAATGTCCCAGAAAATGTTCATTATGATAATGTCATATCTTTTTCTGCCGCAAAAGGACCATATTTAAAAAAAATATTGTAAAAATTTCAAATTTTCGTTTTTTCTAAATTTTTATAATTTCTATAATATGCCTAGAAATAAATAAATTTACTTCATACCTATTAATATGTCATAAATTTTGTTAAATATTTGTCATAGACTGGAAAATAAAAACGGTAATCATTCATTTTTCTTGACGATCGCTTCATCTACTGCTGTTTTACTGCATATCAACAGTCCATATATCACAAATCACAAAAATGATATAAAATGAACAAAATATTTTAGTATTTTATTAATTAAAATACAGAGATGTTTAACCGAAACGGATTAAATAAATTTAAAATGTAGAAGTATTTAAGTTAATTGAATTTTATAATATGACTTGCTTCCAAATAAAGCCATTGTTGCTCGAGAGGCCGAAATTGATCATATATAATCCTACCTCTGTTCTGGTCCACAAACTTTACCAGCACTTCAGTGACTAATTTCAAGTATCTTTCTACTGAGTGAGTGGGGTAAGTAAAATTATAATAGCTGGTATCTTTAATAGAACATTCTATAGTTCCCAGCGTCGTTAGATCGTCAGTCGATAGACAAACCGTAACAGGTGGTTTCGTTGGTTTACAGTTTCGCCACTCGAATAAATCCATTCAATTTTAAGCTTCAAAGTTCAAGTCTGGAATAACGAAGTGGCGTATGGCACTAGAACTTCGTGCTTTGGCAATTTTCTTTATGGCTGGGGTCCTGTTGTCCTCTTCTTCAAATGCTATCATTCCAATGAGGCTATTTTCACCATTTGGGAAACAGGTATTTCGCGAAATTACAGGAACTATATGTTTTCGTAGATGATATGGCAAGTAACGGGGGTTACAAATTATAGTCCACAAAATCTGAAAAACATGATGGATTCATTTTAATTGTGAACCAACTGATGCAATACACTTTCAGGATGTACTCATTGAGTACATCCTGAAAATGTACTGCATCAGCCGATTGTCAAAATTGAAAATTTCCAAAGCACGAAGTTCTGTGGACACGAATAGTACCATCCGTTATTTCGTCATTACATACTTGAACTTTAAAGCTTAAAATTGTATGGCTTTAGACAAAAGGCAAAACTGTAAACTAACGAAACCACCTGTTACGGTTTGTCTATCAACTGACGTTCTAACAACGCAGGTGAATTTGGAATGTTCTATTAAATATACCAGCTGTTATAACTTTCCTTGTCCAACTCAATTAGTAGAAAGATGCGTGAAATTAGTCACTGAAGTGCACGTAAAGTTTGTGGACCAGAACAGAGTGAGGACCACATATAATCAATTTCGGCCTCTCGAAGAACAATGGCTTTATTTGAAAGCAAGTCATAGTATAAAATTCGTTTACTTTTAATACTTCTTCATTTTAAGTTTATTTAATCCTTTTCGGTTAAACATCTCTGTATTTTAATTAATAAAATACTAAAACATTTTGGTCATTTTATATCATTTTTGTGATTTGTGGTATATGAACTGCTGATATGCAGTAAAACAGCAGTAGATGAAACGATCGTCAAGAACAATGAATGATTACCGTTTTTATTTTCCAGTCTATGACAAATATTTAACAAAATTTATGACATATTAATAGATACAAAGTAAATTTATTTACTTCTAGACATATTATAAAAATTATAAAAATTTAGAAAAAATGAAAATTTGAAATTTTTACGATTTTATTTTAAATATGGTCCCTTTGCGGCAGTAAAAGATATGCTTTTATCATAATTAACATTTACCGGGACATTTCTTATATCTTCATGTAAGTATTGCGTCCTATTAGGAATTGTATTCGTACATTTGGATAATTTAAAAAAAATATATATTGAAAAAAACATGTTTTTTTGCAATTTTTTGAAAATTTGGCCCCCTTGCGGCGGTAAAAGATATTAACCGATCGGTATAATATTTTACGAATTTATTCTTTATTACAAAAGGCAACTTTTCCGCTCTATTACATTTCGACTGTAAATATTTCGGTTTTTTCGACCCACTTTAATATACATTTCTGTAGCACAAATAAGACTACAAGGCATGTAAAAAGAATTTTTGACTAAAAAAAGAGCATTTAAGATGTTTTAACAACATAATTTTAAATTAACTCTAAATAACATGACAGATTTTGCCTTCCAATGAAAATATATAAAACAACAACGAAGGTCATTACTTTTTATACACATCTCAATTAATTTTATAAATATGGATTGATGATTATGCGTCTCGGGCAGCACATAAAATGTCGCCGGGCAAGCGGCCCGTAGGTTGAGTATGGCTGGTTTAGAGGGCACAAAATAATTCTATTAACATTATTATCCTTAGAAGGATGTGAGTTTTAAAACTCGCCTTATCCATAAAATCAAATTTTGGGGAGTCGTGAAAAATCTCTAACTTCGTCCACTGGTTTTCATTATAAATCAAGATTTTACAATGTCAGAAATACAGGAAATTTGTGCCTTTTGCAATTTGTACTTTTTTCGGTACAGGCTTACCAATAGAATAAATTCATACACAAAACCCGATTTTTTTAAATTTAGGATAAGGGAGTTTTGAAACTCATGTCCTCATAGGAAAAATCTTTTGCGTGCATTTTAATGATGTTACTTTACACATAATGAAATTAAAAAGACAACTGAGGTGCACTGCAAGAGAACAAGATCACCCACCGGAACACCAACCGTTATAGGCATAGATACCACACTCAGGCTTAAGTTCCCCTCCGCTGTCCAGCTACACACAGGCTAGAATCAGTGACAAATATTTAAGGAAAAGGAAAAAATATAATTACAAGCATCTGACCTAAATGCATATACGGTGCAACTACAAAATCTATGTTGCAAATAATAATAATAACTAAACGTAATCTAAAATAAGTTTAAACCAGCATGCTGAAAATTAAGTAAATAGCTCTAAACTATACTAAAACTACTAAATAGAAAAACAGAAATTATAGTCATTTACAGAATTACATATGACTGCTTGATTAATGAATTTGCAAGATGAAGATTTCATTAAAGTCCAAAACAATAAACACCCATACAGAGGTTCATAACACATATATTTATAGTAATTTTAGTTACAAATGACTGAAAAGAAACCACAAAGATAACATCAAAGACAAACTTATGTAAATGTATTTGAAAATCAGATAGTCTGTTATATTACAAAGTTCTGATAAAAAATTAACGAAACAACAACAACAAAAAAAGGATGAGATCACGTTAGTGATGCATAAATGTTCTGTTAAGATGCAGTTTCAGTTCAGTAAATATACATAATATTGCAACATACTCATTAAGTATATTATTGAGATATGATAGGTATCCAGAGGAAAACTTTAAAAATACACCAAAGATAGGTGAAAACTGAATTTATATAAAAGTCAAATGTTCAGAAAACTGTAAAGTTTAAGGCGCTGAAAAGTTGACAGAATACTTTCATCAAAATTTATATTTCATGAAAAAAGCGTTAAGTTTATATTATAAATTGCACAAAGTGAAGAATAGTTCTTTGAATCCAATAAAACCTTCCGCAAATTCCAACGAATTGGGTGCACTATACAACAAGTTTTCTATATGGAGAGTGTAGCATTTATCGTTCGTTTACGGGGACACCCAAAAGTATTTGGTTACATGACTGACTATGATCGCGAATTGCTGGATGTGCTTTTTCGCCGCTGTATGCCTTTATAAACTTATCTAATTTTTAATGCTTTACGTGGTGTGTAAATACTATATAGACCATACACAGAGCTATACTAAAGGATTCGCACACATTATCGGATATGGACAGAAATTCCTAAAAATGGATTTTTCCTGAGTTATGTGTCTTTTAAAATTGTTAATTTAGATGTTTCGTTTCATTGTATGAAAAAAATTAACTGTTAGAGTTGAAAAGTGTTTCATAATCTGTGGTTTATGCATGATTTTGCATTCCCATTTTATTACGGAATAGAGAGAATAATTAAATGATCATTTCCCCAGAAACATACATTTTCAGTAACAACTCTTCTGAAAAAAAAATGTATACAAATGATAGGTATAAAAAAGTTTTAGGTTTCTTTGAACATGTCTACATGTATGCCATGATATTCTTAGCTGTGAAAAGGATTTTATTAATTTTTAACCTAAATGTCATGTTCGTAATCATGATGTCCACAGATTTGGCATTTTTTCCCACATTACTTATAACAAATGGCGAATCCAAGAGATGGGGGGGGGGATGATCAATAAAACGATTTCCCTCCCTTGGGCTATAAAAAAAAGGGTCTCCAAATCGTCATACATAATCTAATTTTAATGCCTTTTAACCCCTTAACCATTTCAAGGGCGGTAGTTCATTTTTGATTCACTTAATTTTAACTCCTAAATGCCACATTGGCCCCAGAATATTGGAATGAAAATTCTCCTTTTATTAAGTGAGTGAACAAAAGCTTTTGCTTATTTTAAAATAAATGTGTTTGTAAATTCTGGTGTCATTCACTCATTGCAGCATTTTATGAATAGAAATACCTTGCCCTGAAAGAGTTAAAGTGTTTAAATTTATCATTTGTCTTTGTCACTCTTATTTGCATAAAAAGTCTAAAATACAGTACCAGAAACATTCTATAAAAATGTATATTGCATGTAAATCTAAAAATTATACATAGATTTCCTTCGGAAAATAAAACAAAATAAATATTAAGAGATTGTGAATGAGTCCGACGCACTGTGGGGTATTTGAAGAATCTGGCCGGCCAAAAGTCGATTTCATAAAGTACAGCGGAGGATCGAACGGATGGATATAAGTTGAAACTGAATCATTGGGAAATCACGTGATGCGATTTTTATCTCCTTTAAGAGAACGATGACCTCCTGTTATCAGTTGAAACTGAAGTGTTGCGTTAAGTGTGTGAGTGTCAAATTGTTCTTCATTGTGACTTCCTATTTTTGAATGTGAATAACTTTAGTTTTGGAAGTATTTAAAATCTAATCGTTATGGATAGTGACGAGGCAGGTATGTATCATTATTATCATTAACTTTGAATTGAGAGAGAAATAGTTTTAGTATTTACAAAATTAATTTAAAATAACGCATATTTTTCTATTATTTTTTCCCTTGTTTCGCAATTCACGAGGGGTTTAGTTATATTTCCAAACATTTCCAAGCAAAGTTACTTATTGTACCAATAAATATATACCCTTCTATTTGTGTTTTCGTTTAAAGTAGTTCCACCTTCGTCCCCTTCTTAAAATGAAGGCGATATAAATATGCTCTTCCAAAATTCTGAGTAAGCATAAAAAATTACTACATATTGATTTTTAACTGATATTTATCATATAAATTTTAATATTAAAAAAATTGTTATGATTCATTAGAAAGGGATCACATTTGTTTATTTTTTAGTCATTCTGATTGAAATTAAATCTATATAATTTTAAAAAAAAATTGCTTTAAAATAATGTATTCATTCCCTTTTATCTTTTGTTAAGCACTTTTCAAAAAATTGAAATAATTTATTGCTCGTTATTAACATTTGTTTACCTAAAAAAAAAGTCGAGGCAATTTTCCATATGTTTTTGTTAAAAGTTAGTGAAAGATTGTGAGATTTTTTTTAAAAATAAGGGATAAAATGATGTTATCTATCTAAATTGCATATAACTATTATGCATTCTTTTTTTTCATATTTTGTATTTATTTTTATTTAGGGCTTTCGAATGTCAGAGTAATGACTCGAAAAGAATTTTTAAACATTATGCAACAGCAGAATTTGCCAAAAATTAATCATAGATTAAATTTCCTTGAAAATTACCTTCTTAATAGCGATAATTTGTTCGATGATGAAATTAAAAACCTCAAGCACAATTTCTCCCAATTTAAACCTCAGTTCAAGAGCAAATGGATCGAAGCCCATTATATGTTAGATAAATTTGTGAAAAATAATAAGAAATGGCTTGAAGGTACAGTAGAAATTTCAAAAAAAGTAAATCGACCAGGAAGGCCAGCAAAAGCTTTTACTGAATCAAGTGTCAGGTCAAAGCGGAGAAAGTCTGAAAGTTTGAGGAGCTCGACTGATGTGGAAGTACTTACACATGCCGCTCAGATAAAGTTAGAAACCTCAGGGAAGGGAGATGCTGCCCATGTTCTAAAGGAATTAACATGTTCACCAATGCAAGCAACAAAATATTAAAAAGCATATTTGAGAACTCAGCAGACGGAAAAAAAACCACAAATATCGCCTTTACAAGCGTTATCATTATTCATCGAAGCTAACCTTTCAAGGAATCAATACGAAATTATAAGACGATATCAAAAAAATTTATACCCTTGTTATAGTCTTCAACAACGGTCTAAAATTGATTGCTATCCAGACAAAGACTCTTTTAAAATTACTGAAACTTGCGCTGAAATTAATATTCAAGATTTACTTAATTTAACAGTGACACGATTATTCATTTATTTGAAAGAAGTTTTGGAAAGTTTAAAAGAAGATGAAAGAAATGCATTAATTCTTATATATAAATGGGACTGCGATGGATCGCAACAAGCACAATACAAACAAAAATTTGAGAGTGATTCCTCTTCCGATGCGCATATATTCCAGAGCTCGTTTGTTCCAATTCAGCTAATTTGCAGTATAAACAACAAGACTATCTGGCAAAATCCATTGCCTTCATCGCCATGTTATTGCCGGCCCATGCGAATCAAGATTTGTAAAAGAAACAACAGAAATTATTAATGATGAGATTAATTACATAAAAAATGCATTAAAATCTGTACATCCCTCAAAAATTACATTAGAGGAAAATGCATTTTTAGTAACACATAAAATAATACTTACTATAGTCGATGGAAAAATATGTAACGCAGTCACAAGTACAAAATGGACAATGCGTTGCTACATTTGTGGACTGACATCCAAAGATTTTAATGATCTCTCTAAAAAGAAAAATATGAAGCCAGAAACATTAGAATTTGGACTATCGATTTTGCATGCTAGGATTCGATTATTTGAAAATTTGTTGCATTTAGCTTACAAACTACCGATAAAAAAGTGCAGATTGAATGCAGAAGACGAAAATGCTCTCGTTAATGAAACAAAATTGCGCATTCAAGAAAATTTCAAAACAAAGTTAGGTTTACTTGTAGATATTCCTAAGCCTGGATATGGTAATACAAATGATGGAAGTACCAGCAGAAGATTCTTTACTGACCCATCTCTAGCAGCAGAAATTACCGGCATTGATGAAAGTTTAATATATCGATTTAAAGTTATTATTGAAACCATACCCAGTGGCCACAAAATTCACCTTGATAAATTTAAGGAATATACAGAAAAAACAGCAGAGCTCTACGTCCAGTTATATAAATGGTATCCAATGTCACCCACAATGCATAAAATATTAATCCATGGACCCATTGTGATAGAGAAAGCTTTAGTACCAATAGGCCAATTGTCTGAAGAAGCAGCCGAAGCACGGAACAAACATTTTCGATTATTTCGCCAAAATCTATCGCGTAAATTTTCAAGAATTTCTTGTAGCCGTGACGTTCTCAACAGATTTCTTTTGAGTTCAGATCGAGTTTTAACTGGAATGAGACCCACGATAAGAAAAAAATCAAAATTGTTCCTTAAAAAAACTCTAGAATTGTTACTGCCTATGGAATCTTCTGAAGCTCGTGATCCAGAGGATTCTGATTATGAAGAAACAGATTACGATTCTGAATTATCATCTGATTAAAAGATCCCACCTTGGGGATTTACAAACTAATTGTTCTTATCATAAATAATCTGTTTTTATAATTTATTCAATTATTAAATACATTATTCCTTTTTTTTATCATAATTATCATTTATTTTATAATACTATTTATCATGATTATCATTTATTTTATAATACTATTTATCATGATTATCATTTATTTTATAACACTATTTATCATAATTATCATTTATTTTATAATACTATTTATCATAATTATCATTTAGATATTGTTTTTCATAAATATCATTTATTTTATAATACTAATTTTGATCAATAAAAATCAGTACGAAGTTGCAAAACATCCATGATTTTTAAGTTATTAAACCATATTTATTTTTAAAAATGCATTTATTTACTGCTTTAAACGTTTAAATTAGTTTAAAAGAAAAAAATAATTTTGGCCGCCCAGATTTGTGAAATACCCCACTGTGCGACGGCCAAAACTTAGACAATAAGCCTTTGCAATACTTTTACTCGTCGGATGAGGGCAGGACCGCTAGATTTTAGAAGGAAATGAAATCTTAAAATGGTTAGAATCTTATTTTCAGTCAGCTATCCATAGCTTCTGAATAAATGTTTCTTTGGTAAGTTTCAGAGATGTATGGAGATCATTATATTAGAATGTTTAGTCTATTTGGTTGTTCTGTTAGTGTAAAAACAATACTATGTGGATGATTTTATATATCGGATTCTTCCGATTGGTCGTCGTTATAATGAAAAACATGCTACATTGGATGGTCAATACGAATAGCTATCGAGCGTCTACTGCATATGTACTTTGGATTTGTTCTTAAAACTCAGGAGGGTTTCAAATACATTCTTATATTGAAATAATAAATTTATAATATCGCCTCTACCTTGAAGACTCTAAAGATCTGCCCTTGTTTATAACACGATAAATGTTAAGCTGAGCTAAATGATACTTCTGAATTAAGCTTTGTGTAATTTTACACGTTATATTATATTTGACTTTACTATTTCATAATCCGTACCTGTAATTACCTTGACCCCGTAACTGATGATGGGGATCTTTATTGTCATTATTTTTACACAATTATTTTTTTAAGTTACATTTTTTATACGGATAAGGAGTTTATTGTTACATACAAAGTGACGTACAACTGGAGTATTCAACTGCTGCCATTGTATGAGCCTTTTAGCAGTTATAAACATATTCACGACGGGAAACGAGAATTCTCGTTTTCATTCAAAAAACATTATTGACTAAGGGCGTGGCTTCTACCTTACAGAAAATGCATTTATATCATGTTGTCCATATTTTTTTAGATTGTAAGGCATTTTATATTAAGTTCGTACATTGAAAGATATTTATCTATGCATAAACTTGGGAAACCTATCTAAAACACCAATTTACAATCAGAACAGGGAGGAGATTCTAATGTTTTAAAATTCAGATTTGATAAAAAATTGCCCATCGGCAATGTGTTAATATTCTGTCCACGTACATGACTCTATTGTGAAATTAGCCATCTATCAAATAAAACTATTAACATACAGTATCGCATTTTGGATTTTAATTTAAGTTTAGTAGTAAAAAATACTGCAATAAAAATAAATGATTTATTTTTAATATTGTGAAATTTAAATCAAGATTATAGACTCAATAAATCGTCCAAACTAGGACTGTGACAGGATTTATTATACTGTATGGCCGCATTATTTATTTATGAAAAGTTAATATATTTTATTAATTGATTAAGTGCATGTGCTGTATGGCTATATCACCATATTTCCATTATTACCTATTTTCAATTACAAATATTTTTCAATAAACATTTTGCGACATCGTTTTGTACGTTTCTGGATGAACGGCCCGTTAAAAAAATGGTAAAAAAGTTGTTCACCTCTGCCGCTTACATAAGATTTCCGTAAAAGGCTGAACAATAAATTATTGTCATACAATATATAAAACTAATTTTTTTTTCTTTCAAGAAATAATTGCTCCAAAATAAGCAGAAAAAACTATTTTTCTGCATACATAAAAAATAAGTATTTTTGGAAATAATATCTGGGATGGAAATTGACTTTTAATGCAACATTAAACTCGGAAAGTTTTTTCACATTTTGTAAATAGGATTATTTTTCCCCTTTTTTTTGTCGGTCTTTTAAGTACGTTTACATAATGTATGTGATATTTATGCAACAAATAAAAAAAAGAATGACTTTTTCATAAAAATAACTTAGTCCTAAGCAATTGTTATTTAAAATTGGAATAGCGCTTTCTAAATCTTTCTTATTACTTTCCTTTAGTTACAAAGATTCATAAACATGTTGACAATTTTATGAATATATTTGTAGTTACATATGATTTGGAGATTTCAAAAACCGTAATAGTCCAACTTTTCTCCGAATGCGTTTTTTTTTTAAGATGTGTTTGATGGTAGAGTCACATATGTAGACAAAAGTTACATACAATATTAAAGATTTTTAGCAAACTTTCCAGTCATATGACCATTTTTATAGGAAACGATTACATAATCGTAATTTAACTGTATTCGGGTCATAATATGGTTAGAATAGAGTTAAATTATGCTTATGTAACCAGTTTCTATAAAAATGGTCAAATTACTGGACAGTTTGCTGCAAATTTTAACACTGATGTACATTGTTAAAAATTTGCAGCAGAAGCAGTCCTAGCAGTGTTAAGGTCCGAATAGACGTATTATTCAACTGTTTTCAACTGTCGGCGTCTTTTTGTGGTTACGCGGTGCTTTTCTTTTTTTTTTTTTTACTCGTTTTGAAGGGTCATTCTTAAGGACGGAAATATTTTCTTTAAATTCATCCTCGCCTCATTTCATTGCTGAATCTCCCCGTCCTTTTGTTACTAACCATAAAAAAGTTGCAGAAGAATGGGAAATAATTGTTCTTAAAGGAGAATATTTGAAGGAAAGAGTAAACCGAGTCTTAAAAACGTAGTAACTCACTAAGAGTTATTGTTAAAGACAAGCACATCTGAGCTCGACTTCCCGCAGAGATTTTCACTAAGTTAAGACGCCCCTTTTTCTCCGTGGTGCGGGACGCATGAGTTATGCACGCGACTTGAGGTCTAGGTTAAAATTCGTCTGCCTCTAGTATTTACTGTTGAACATTAGGATAGCTGTCGCAGAGATTTTCACTAAGACGCCCCTTTTCCTCCGAGGTGCGGGATGCACGAGTTATGCACGCGACCTGAGGTCGATGTTAAAATTCGTCTGCAGGCGGTATTTACTGTTGAACATTAGTATAGAGCTGTCGCAGAGATTTTCACTAAGACGCCCCTTTTCCTCCGAGGTGCACGGGACGCACGAGTTATGCACGCGACCTGAGGTCGAGGTTAAAATTCGTCTGCAGGCGGTATTTACTGTTGAACATTATGATAGCCAGGGTTCGCACAGACTGCTTAGACTCCTTGGAAACTCCTTAGAAATGAAAACATTCCCAAGTAGTACTTAGAACTACTTAGATAAGCAAACCACTACTTAGAAACTCCTTATATTGTATTGCGGCTTCGGACGTAAGCGATATTACTGTCGAGGGAAAAAAAATCGTGATTGAAAACGCACGGTAAATCCTTTATGCACGTCATTCATCTGAAGCACAGCATTGATTGGGTAGGGTAATCTTAATAGCAGGGCTCCTACTAAGTCCGTTTTTTGACACTGTTAGCCGACCTTTATTTTAAATTTTATCGATGTTTGGCATCTAGCCAAGTATCTCGGAAAAATCGCGTTTTTCGCAAATATATTCCAAAAAATACCGTCAAATTACGTCAATCGATCGCGGAAAAAATTCGTAAATTTTGTCAAAGGATCGTGAGAAAACACGAATTTCAAAAACAGATCGTGGGAAAACTCGGATTTCTTAAAAAGACGCGAATTTCTTAAAAGACAGCGAAAAATCGCGAATTTACTCAAAGGATCACGAAAAAATGCCAATCTCGTTAAAGATCGAGAAAAAAAAGCAGATTTCCTCAAAAGATCGCATAAAACGCGAATTTCCTCAAAAGATCGCAAAAAACACGCGACTTTCCTCAAAGGATCGCGAAAAACACACGCTTTCTATCAAAAGATCGGGAAAACATCGTCAGTTTCGTCAAACGATCGAAATAAAACACGAATTCCATTAGAAGATCGTGAATTTTCCCAGAAAATCGCGAAAAACATAAATTTCGTCAAAGGATCGCGAAAAATACGCGAATTTTGTCAAAGGATCGCGAAAAACACGCAAATTTCGTCAAAGGATCGCGATAAACATGCGGTTTCCATCAAAAGATCGCGAAAAAAAGTCAGATTCATTAAACAATCGAAATAAAGCGCAAATTCCATTAAAAGATCGCGAAAAAAAAAACGAATTTTCCCAGAAAGTCGCGAAAAAAACCTTGAATTCTCCCAGAAGATAGCGAAAGAAACACGAATTTCCCCCCTGAAGATCGCGAAAAAAACGCGAATTTCACCATAAAATCGCGAAAAAAATGCGAATTCGTCAAAATTTCACCATCAAAGAAAGCGATTACCGCTTTTCTAAAAGAATAAATTTAAAACTTGTTATATTTTTTCTTGTATGTTGCATTTAGCATTCTTTTTTTTTCCTTTTAAAATTTTCTTTAAGATGTATCATGTATGTGATATATATAAGTGTTTGGGCTTTGACTAATCTCTATTTATATGACCTACGGGTGATTCTAGTCCGAGTTTTCCGAAAATGTAAGGCATTCATTTCCGGAAATTTTAAAAAATCGGTCACCATTCCGAAAATTCGAACATATGGTCGCCGAAAAAAATTAATTTTATCAATCGTTTGCAGAAAAATCGCCAATTTCGTCAAAGGATCGCGGTGAAAACGCAAATTTTGTCAAATCGCGAACCCCTCCCCCCCTCCAAATTTCGTCGAAAGATCGCGAAAACCCAAAAATTTCGTCAAAAGATCGCGTAAAAAACGACAAATTTCGTCAAAAGATCGCGAAAAAAACCCACAAATTTCATCAAAGATCGCGAAAAAACCCACAAATTTCGTCAAAAGAGCGCGTAAAAACTCACAAATTTCGTCGAAAGATCGCGAAAACCTAAAAATTTCGTCAAAAAATTGCGAAAAAACGACAAATTTCGTCAAAAGATCACGAAAAAAACTACAAATTTCGTCAAAAGTGCGCGTAAAAACTCACAAATTTCTTCAAAAGATCGCGAAAAAACCCACAAATTTCTTCAAAAGATCGCGAAAAAACCCAAAAATTTCGTCAAAAGATCGCGAAAAACCCCACAAATTTCGTCAAAAGAGCGCGTAAAAACTCACAAATTTCGTCAAAAGATCGCGAAAAATCGACAAATTTCGTCAAAAGATCACGAAAAAAAACACAAATTTCGTCAAAAGAGTGCGTAAAAACTCACAAATTTCGTCGAAAGATCGCGAAACGTCCACAAATTTCGCCAAAAGTTCGCGAAAAAACCACAAATTTCGTCAAAAGAGCGCGTAAAAACTCACAAATTTCGTCAAAAGATCGCGAAAAATCGACAAATTTCGTCAAAAGATCACGAAAAAAACACAAATTTCGTCAAAAGTGTGCGTAAAAACTCACAAATTTCGTCGAAAGATCGCGAAATCCCAAAAATTTCGTCAAAAGATCGCGAAAACCCCCACAAATTTCGTCAAAAGTTCGCGAAAAAACCACAAATTTCGTCAAAGAGCCACTGCGAAAATGCATAGCTAGTGTCGGGAGTGGATTCCGCCCCCCCCCCCCTCCTCTCTAGTGTAACTTTTCAGAAGATTTGCTGTGAATTTCAGAACATTTTTTTTTTACTCAGAATCATCTGTATGATATGACCATTGGTCACTGCATAAAAAAGTAGATTGTCAATTTTGTATTTAAACTTAAGAAATCAATAAGCAATATATTATCAATAATGTGCAATTTCAGCACTAACAATTAGATTCTAATAGAGTAAAATTTTGTTTTTGAAATGTTTTTCTCTCCAAATTGGACATTAAAAATTAGAGTGTGCATACCACATAGCAATGCAGCACATAAAAACATCGACCAAAAAAAAAAGGGGGGGGGCAAATCTTTAAAACTTTTTTTGGACTCCTTGGATTTTTTTGGTACTCCTTGGATTTTTTCTTCCCAACTCTGTATGAACCCTGGATAGCTATTGAGTGTGAGTTATTAATGCTTGTTATTTTTAAATACCACAAAAAAATTCTTTGTTGTTGCAGTAGGTACTTAATATATTAAGATATAAATTTAGAATGTTCTTTATGCGAGAACATTCACTAAATTTGCAACATTTCTGTTAAAATTTGTGCACTCAACTTGGATCAAGACTAAAAGTCGCCTATTAGCGGTGTTTATGCCTGAGCATACAGGCATTCTGGCGGAACAGTGGCTAGAATAACAAATCAACATACCGCCAGCTGTGGCGTCTGACGCCACAGGCATAAGGTCCATTTGTCTGTAGAATTCAATGGAGCTCAAATTTGGAACTATCATCGCATTGGACTGTATTCTTACGAACTATTCTAATTTAACAGAGACTATGGTTCTTCCCGCATTAGTGAATACTATTGACTACCTACTGATTGTAATCAAAACTTACCCACGAAAACTTTATTAACAAGACTTAATGAAAGAATGTTAATGTCATTGGTCTCTAGAATTTAACGGAGCTCAAATTTGGAACCGTCATCGTATTGAACTATATTAATTTAACAGATAGTACGGTTCTTCGCATTAGTGAATACTACTGACTACCTACCGATTGTAACTGGCAATTAACCACGAAAATTTTATCAACAAGACAATGAATGAATGTTCATATCACATATTAATAAATTTTCATTGTTATAATATGAAAAGGTCTCTAGTCATTTCGCTACCATACCTACACCCATACTTCTATCCCAACTACAATCTTTACAAAACACGCTCTCTGATAAGTCAACTGTGTAAATATCAAAAAATCACTTGTAGATTGTTTTATTATTATCCTTTACATTTTCTTGTGTTTTATTTTTCAATTTAATTTTTTCTATGCTGAGAGTATTACATAAAGTAAATTTCATCTTAGCATTCATTTGCTAGAAATTGTTATCTAAACACGCCCTTTATCACAATTAGAAAGCGCCTTCTTTGTTCTTTACAAGTTCAATTAAGAGCACGCATCACATGGAAGTTTTTGCATGTCTAGTTCTATGTTCTATCGCGACCAACGACATACAAAGCCAGTTAATGACGTTTCAAACGCCACACGGAGTGGATCATCTTTACACGGTGATTGGTACAAAGCGGCGCGCTCATCGTTTTGTTCCAATCGCCGAATAAAAATGATCCACATTCCACTCCGTGGTTTCAAAAGTCATGATCCGGCCTTGTAAGTCGTTGGTCGCTGTTCTTTACCCCTTAAATACCTCTACACATAATTTTGAAACGCCCTTATTTTGATACACTCTTAGTGTTTGTAATGCAGTTAAGTTATTAATAATGATCACTTCATATCATTTTGTTTTAACCCATTAACCCCTTCGCGATGAGAGCCTTTGCTTAATTTTTAATCTTTTACTACCAGTTTTTCAAAACAGAAAAGTATCTGTAATTGAATCGTGAAAATGTTCTGATTAAATAAGGTAAACTGTACAATAAAAAAATAACTGGTGTGAATAATGAAAGATTCTGAGCACGTATACCGGTCGCTCGCCCACAAGGGGTTAAGAACCGCACCTTTTTATACATTGACACAAATAAAATAAAATTTTATTTAATACATATTAATGTATTAAGAGAAAAAAAGCGATATTACATTTTTTTTATTTATTTAAGCGAGATATGATATGTTGCGAAAAGTACATACGAGCTACATTTTTTACTGTATGAAAATCCTTGAAGCATTTACTATGCAGCGGTACATTACGTTTGCTACACATAGTTATAGGTTGACTGCCACAATATCTGTATGTTGAATTGCTGAATTTTATTTCATTCTTTATAATGCATCTGTGAACATAATCCGAAATTTATCAATAAAAAATTTTAAAACATTCCGTACTATTTCATTCATATTTCTAATTTTTTACAACTCGAATCAATTAACATTTTTTTCCCCTTAAAAATAAAAGTCATACATACAATATGTAATAATACTTTTTTTAATGGATTAACCCTTAAATGCGCGATTTTTTATTTTGTTTCGAAAAAATTATATATCATTCTCTGAAAGGTTTGTTACACAGGAAACATAATGAAAAAAACAGAGATACATTTTTTTTATATAATACGTCAATCTTTTCTTCTGTTGCACATCTGCAATACAAGCAAAAACTAATGTCGTGTGGCAGTTTTACGCTAAAATATTGCAAATTAGTAAATATTTTAATAAGTATGTCTCCAAATACCCTATTCTATATAATTATTTATTTTATAAAGCTTTACCTTTAACCCTTTAATTTCCATGATAGAATACGCTCTAGAAATTACGTAGTCCAGAGAATTTGACTTTACACCAGAAAGTTTCAATGGTTAATTTCGATTTATTAAAATACGGAAAGTTTGTTATTATTTAAACAAAATATTACTATTTTAATTTTCTGGTGTTAATTAGGTATATATGAATAAAAAAAATCTGCTGTTTGCTGTTGTAAAACACTGTTGTTTGCATATATGCAAAGCTGCGCACTAAAGGGTTAAGTGTCACTGATATGTCCATGCATCTTGGTTTCTCAAACAAATAAACCCAAGAACCTGTACCGCAAATTCCCGCGTATCCGCCGCAGCTGAGTTAAGTATTTTTCAAACCGGGAATTTTATCGAAAAAAAGAAGTCAAATAAGTGCTAAACAGAACTAAGTCACATTTTATTTAAAATAAATTCTGGTAGGAAACTGAGTTATCTGAGGTGCGGCAGATAAGCGCGAAATTACTGTAATTCATTTACAATAAGAAAGAAAAAAGAGACACCCTTGATTGGTTTTACGGGTTTTCTTGTCTCACAAAATACGCCTCCTTAACTCTGTCGGGAATTTCTACTCCATGATCTCAATTCGCTTAAATAATTCGATGCCAAGCTAAGCTCTCTCTAATTAGCAGTTTTCTCACAAACATTTTGCCTCAAGTATAAAAACAAACTAAATCGGAAGAAATAATAATATACAGGTTTCTAAGTAAAACGAGAAGAATTACATTTAGCTTGCTGTGATTTGGATCTGTAAGTATAGTAGAGTGAACCCACTAAGAGGATTAGTTGTATTTCTTTTGGGACGCTTTTGTTATTGATTTTGTAAGATTTAACTTTATATATTTTACTCTTAAAGTATTTATGTATTTCACAGATTTTATACGCGTTATGTGCAACTTTCAGATTACATGCAACTGCGTATGGGTTCCTCTATTCGTTACTCTTATGACCGTTAGAGCAAATTTTCAGAAATATTTTCAATTATTTTATTATTAGGATAAAAATTGGTATAGTTAGATAAATACAATCGTTTTCCATTCACATAAAGTATATCTAATTTGTGACAAAAAGTATTTTACTTGTCTGTATAATAAATCAAAATGCTGTTACTCCTGTAATCAGTGGTCACATGAGTAATAAAATTTTGATTTATTATACAGATAAATAAAATGCTTTTTGTTACAAATTATATATATTTTATGTGAGTGGAACACTTTGGTATTTAACTGATTATACTTATTTTATTTCATTCTTTATAGCGCATCTGTGAACATAATCCGAAATTGTTCGATAAAAATTTTCAAAACATGCCATAGTATTTCATTGATATTTCTATTTTTTTACAACTCGAATCAATTAACAATTTTTATTTCTTAAAAATAAAAGTCATTACAATATGTAATAATATACAGTGAAACGTCCCTGTGCGACCACCTCCATTAAGCGACCCCCTACCTGAAGGGTCATTTTCTCTTGGAACGAAATTTATTCCCATAGGCTCAATACTAATTTTACCTCCATTCAGAGACAATCCCATGAGCGACCAATTTTTTTGCAGAAAATGAAACAAATTCCGTCTTTTCCTGGTCGCTTGAAGAAGAAAAATATTAGAAAAATAATTCCGCAGGATGCATTATTCATCAAACTTCTAAACTAAATTTAGATTTTTTTCATTCCATTGACTTTTAAGCGTTTAAACTCCTTTGTGCCGTTTTAGTCAGTGAAATTAACCCTGATGACGAATTAAGAATGACGGTCAATAAAGTCCTCTGCCCTGTTCTGTTAGGAAACTCCCAAAGAAATAGATAAATTAATGAAATCGTCTTTTTTTGCTCTCGTCCAAAAAGAAAAAAAAATTGCATTTATTTACTGAACTTCGAAAGGACTTGGAAATAAAAGTTATGAAAGGTAAAACCGTGAAATCAAAGGGAACATAAATATATTCATTTTTTAAACTCTGCAGTAATTAAATTTGTGATTAACTTTTGTTTTGATACTCAAATTTTTATATTTTTTTTCTAATGTGAAAAATAAATTTTTGCAACATTAATTGTTACCTATTTTCAACCATTAAAATTTAGATTTAAACATGACCTCCACTAAGACACCACCTTTCGAAGCGACCAATATTTATTGGAATGGAACGTGGTCGCTTTAAGGAGGTTTTACTGTATTTGTAAAAAAAAATTTTAAAAAAATCACAAGCATAATGTTGTGAAAATGCAACGACAGTCTTTAACCCCTTCACGGTCGCTTAATATTTGAGAAAACCATCAAAAGTGTACCTTTTTTTTTATTACAGAAATTGAATAATTATAAGGTTTCTAAATAAAATATGCAATTAGTTTATTTTTAAGCCGAAAAAAACAATATTTTATAGCCATATTCATATTTGTATAAAAGCCATCATGCGAGAATTATGTGTCTTAACCTCTTAAGCTCCGCCTCCGATAAATGCAGGTTACTTTTTTTATTATTCTAATTGTTTGATTCCTACCACCGACTAGCGTCTCTTTCGTGCGCTATTCCCTACCTGAGCGATGGATAGCGGTTAAGTCCATTCTAAATGCAGGTGGGAAGGTTGGGAGAGCTCAGAAATTTGCTCCGCAAACCACGTGATGTTTGCGTCATCATTGTTTATGTTCAGATTTATTTACTACTCTGATTTCGGCGTCCATATTTAAGAGCATATTGTAGTTCTTTTTTTTAACACACTCTTAAATAGTTATCAAAATTAACTTAAATAACTGATAGCTTTTTTTTTCATTAAAAATATTTATTTTTTCAAATTATTAAAAACTTGTGAATGGTTATGAGAAATGTTTTGGGTATGAATTGTACTATTTTTACATTAAAAAAAAAAAAAATCATTTACATATTTAAGTAAGATTTACCTAAAGGTATTGGAAAGTAATCGCTAGCTCAAATTATTAGAATGTAACTGTCAATATTATTGTTTTATTTTTTCTCCTTTATTAAGCATAAATTTAAAATCGTATTATGAAAAATAAGATTCTAGAGAATCTTTAAACTTTTCTTATTTTTTAACAAGATGCAAGAAAAATGCATAAAAAAAAAAAAAAAAAACAAACTTCCCTGAATTCTTAAAAAATAACTAAATACCATTTTTCAATGACTAGCCTTAAAATTTTCAGTATATACACACACACATATATTTAAATATAATTCAACATTTATTCGGTATTCAAACATATTATCACCCCCCCCACACACACACACACACACACACACACGCACGCACACACCTCTATCTTTCATACCTTATAAATTGAATCATTAACTTAATTCAATTAGTATAGTATAAGAAATTTAATTCTCCAACAAAATATGGTTCCACACTGTCATGTTTTTGATTTCATGTCGATACAAGGCAGAATTAGAAATCCGTCTTTATCTCGATTTAAACAAGGTCTTAGCTGAAAATTTGCACTCTTTTTCTAAATGTTTTCATCATTTGAGCACTACTATATGGCAGAATAGACTTTAACACTAGAACGGCGGCAAAGGGTCATTTTGACCCTTTCCGAATGAATACATGTCGATTCGAACCAGAAATTGTTTTATAATATAAGAGTAATATACGTTGAATAAAAATAACTTAAATAAATAAGTTAAATAGTTTTAAGTAAAAATTCTGATGTGAAATGTTTTTTTAAATCTTGAGAAAAAATTCCCGCCGTTCTAGTGTTAAAATCCGAAGGATCAAGAATTAAAATTAAAAATTCAGTTTTTAATTCACGAATTTATTATTTTCAGTATCTTAAGTTCAGATTAATAAAAGATTTTAAAAATAAAATTGAAATTTTAAAATAAAATTGAAAAGTAAAGTTTAAAAGAGGGAGAGGGGGGGGGGCGGAGGGGATATATTTTAATGCCAAATATTAAATTTATATGCTTTAACATTGAAGTTATATTTAAGTAAATGTCTGTATATGTACTGCAATTTATATGCATAAATACTTTTCTATCGTGAAAACCTAAAAAAAAAAAAAAAAAAAAACTTTATACTTTATCTTGATTTAGGTCAAGCATCTGTTAGTATTAGCAAGTTTTATTTATTTGATATTTATTTCTTTTATTGTTTTTACTTTAAAAAAAATTATTTTAGATTTACTAGTTTATGATACCATACAATAAATTGAAAAAATATGGCTGTTCATAGAAAAATTATAATTAATTATTATTATTATTTAAGAATTCAAAGAAAAGGTTTTCTTTAATTCATTATTTTTGCATCTTGTTAAGAAACAAAAAAGGTTTAATTTGAAGAATGCCTTAGAATCTTATTTTTCATAATAATATTTTGAATTTATACATAATAAAAGAGAAAGGGAGGGAAAAAAAATAATATTAAGAATTACTTTCTAATAATTTTAGCTATCAATTATTTTCCAATATCTTCATCTAAATCTTACTTAAAGCTTGCACTATACTTATTGAATTAAATTAATGAATTAATTTATAGGATAAGTCCAAGTGTAAGAGTATGATTTTTTTTCCCCCATGTAAGGAACTCTTAAATAGCTATTTATCAAAAATAACTTAAATTTAATTGTGCCTTTTTCTGTTGTTGTTGTTGTTTTTACATTAGAAACAATTTTTCTGCACTAAATTATTAAAAACTTATGAATGGCTATGAGAATTCTTTTGTATAAATTTGTCTTTTTTATTTATAAAAATTTATTATTTATTTAAGTAAGATTTAGCTAAAGGTATTGGAATGCAATTGATAGCTAAAATTAATAAAAAGTAATTGTTAATATTTTTTTTGTTTCCCTTTCTCTTTTATTTAGTATAAATTCAAAATATTATTATGAAAAATAAGATCCTAGGGGGTTCTTCAAATTAAATTTCTCTTGTTTCTTAACAAGATGCAAAAATTATGAATTAAAAAATGTTCTTCTTTAAATTCTTAAATAATAATAATAATTAAATAAGATTTTTCTATGATTAGCCATAAATTTTTCAGTTTACTGCATGACATCATAAACTAGTAAATCTGAAGAAAAAAAAAAATTAAGTAAAAAAAATAAAAGAAATAAATAACAAATAAATAAAAAAATGCTATTATTAACAGATGCTAGTCCTAAGTCAAGATACACACATATATTTTAATATAACTTCAATGTTAAAGCATTTAAATTAAATATTTGGTATTAAAATATACCCCCCCCCCCCAAAAAAAAAAAAAAAAAAAAAAAAAAACTCTTTTTATTTATTTATTTATTATTATTATTATTTTGTCACAGAAAGAACAAATTATAATTTTTATTGTTATTATTATTTTAAGAATACAATGAAGAATATTTTTTTTCGTTGTTAAGAAGAAAAAAGAAATACAAAATTAATTAAAAACCTTTCTACATGTTATTTTTAGAAGATTAGCCAGTAGATGGCGCTCGTTTCTAGAGTGGGAGGAGCCTTCAGTTTGTTTATACCTAAACGTTGTGCGATTTAGCGCTGACGCAGAATTCCTGTCTACCCTTCCCACCTGCATTTAGAATGGACTTAACCGCTATCCATCGCTGTCGTAGGGAATAGCGCACGAAAGAGACGCTAGTCTACCACCGTAGTTTACAGCAGATAAAATGATGCGAAAATAAAGCCATTTACACTATTTAAAAAAAACTGGTGGGAGTCAAACAATCTGAATTAAAAGATAGTAGCCTACATTTATCGAGGGCGGAGCTTAAGAGGTTAAGACACATATTTCTCGCATGACGGCTTTTATACAAATATGAATATGGCTATAAAATATTGTTTTTTCGCCTTAAAAATAAACTAATTGCATATTTTATTTAGAAACCTTATAATTATTCAATTTCTGTAATAAAAAAAAATAGGTACACTTTTGATGGTTTTTTCAAATATTAAGCGACCGTGAAGGGGCTAATATTCCAGTTATCATCTGAAAGACTTGATTCATCAGAATCCATATCAAAATGACAAAAATATTACAAATCTATGACAAATCTATGGCAAATTATAGGTTGTACAAATCAAACCAGAGTGCTAATATTCAAAGACTTCAAATGGAAATTCCAGTTCAATTTTTCTGGTTTCAGAAGTTTTTTCCAGCAATTAAATCTCCAGCCCGAGAATATGACGGGCACGAGAAATAACGAACGACACCTCAGCCCGAGATATTGACGGGAGCGAGAATTAAGGGGTTAATGGGTTAAGCGTTATTGGTATATCCATGCATCTTGGTTTCTCAGATAAATAAACCCAAGAACCTGTATTTCATTTACAATACGAAAGAAAAAAGATACAACCTTTATTGGTTTACTGGTTTTCTTGTCTCACAAAATACGCCTCCTTAAAACTCTGTCGGGAATTTCTATTCCATGATCTTAATTCCCTTAAATAATTCTATGCCTAGCTAAGCTCTCGCTAATTAGCAGTTTTCTAACAAACATTTTACCTCAAAGTATAAAAACAAACTAAATCGGAAGAAATAATAATAGATAGGTTTGTAAGTAAAATGAGAAGAATTACATTTCGCTTGCTTTGATTTGGATCTGTAAGTTAAGTACAGTGAACTCACAAAGATGATTAATTGTATTTTTTGTAAGACGCTTTTGTTATTGCTATTACAGTCGAACCTCTATTTAACGAAGTCGCTAAATCCCGAAAAAAAGTTCGTTATATGGAAAATTCGCTAAATAGAGATTCACCTTTTAAAATACTTTTAACTACATAAAACAGATTTTAAATTCATAAACACTAAATATTTTTACTAAATGTAATTAAACACATTTTTTAAATAAATTATATCGATTTGTTTTATTTATTTTACCCACCAATATCCATCACCAATTCATTTTTTCTATGTGTTTAAATCTTTGAAATCTTCAAGGAAAACAAAACATTGTCCGGGAATACACTGTTTTTCTGTTTAAAGTAAATACTTATACATTAAAATTAACGAATTTTAAGGACATTATCGTATTTATTATTAATATAACAAATAATTTTAACCATAAATTGACATATGCGTCCTTAAATTTAATTTCTGAAAATCTCTGTTAATTTTGCCTGAGTTTTTATTTTAAAAAGTGCTATCTCTTATAATACGCCTCGCATCTTTGCAATGCACCAAAAACCCCTTCATGCGAATTTTCTTCTAACTATAATCCGCGTTGGATTCTTTCAAATGATTTTAGCATTTCATCATGCGAAGTTTTGTTAATTCCTGCATAATGATCATTTCCATCATCATCATATTCGTCTTCAACGCAATTCATTGCTGTATTGTTTTTATTTTTCACACTGTCGAAAATATCCAATTCGGATAGGGTTTCCGAAGTCTCAATTGCAGAATTAAATGAAATACAATCATCAATCAGCACATCATGTTTAATTTCTTCTTTTTTTCTCGTCTATATCCACATTTTTTTAAGTTACTCTAAGGTATTATCGTCTTCGTCCCCAGTACTTACCGAATTCTCACTGCTGACAAAGAAGGCGCCTTGTAAATCCAGTTCAAGGCCATTGGACATCATAAAATGTGTTTAAAGAAAGAATAAGTTTGAAATGTCTAGAAATATTTTGAGATATGGGGAGGAAAAAAAATTTAGATCACTAGAAAAAGTTCGTTAAATAGAGAATGCACTTCGCTATTTGGAGGTTATTTTACGAAGAAATTCGCAAAATGTTCTTGGTTCCAAGGAAAAGTTCGCAAAATAGAGAAATTCGCAAAATAGAGGTCCAACTGTATAAAATTTAACTGTATATATTTTACCCTTAAAGTATTTATGTATATCACAGATTTTATGCGCATTATGTGCAACTTTCGGATTATATACAACTGCATATATATTTTGGCTATTCTTTCTATAAATGCATACATGTTGCAAAGTGGCACTAGAAGTGCATTTTTCGATTAAATGTCGTTCTAAAACTGCTTATGCTAGTATTTTTTCTTTTTTCGAGAAAATAAATATTTTAACCCCCAATATCTCACTGAATTTCAAAATTTTCAAAAAATTTACTCATTTGGTATTCTATTATATCTACGCGTGTGTTGTCACTATCATTTTAATTGAAGAAGTATTTCGTTGAACCGTCAACCGGGACAACTTTGCCACTTTTTGAAATACATGCTGTTTGGCGCTCTGGGAAGTTCCATATCCAATTAAAATAGGCGCTAGTGATTTTATTTCATAAAGAAGACATTCTATGACACTATTCCTGCTCGTTTTTATCTAACAGTATTTTTATGGTCGTTATCAGTGAAAATATTTTGTAACTGCGAAACAGAAGATTTTGGATTTCTAAAAAATGTTCCGTTTAAGCCTTTTTAATACGAACGTAAGTACAAACTGCCTATTTTTTCTGATAGTTTATGTATAATAATCTTTCAGGATCGCTTTCGGAACTTGATATTATGTTATTTTCATTGTTGGTTATATTAGTTGGCAAAGTTGCACCAGGAATCTTGGGAAGAGTGGAACAACTTTTCCAAACTAGAATTTTGTCTTTTCCCTAGATTCTTTCTTACTTTTTCTTCAAATCGGAGGTTTTTCAAATATTAGGGCACATCTGAATCAGAATCTGAGCATGGTGCATTACTAGAGGAAGAAATAGAACACAAACAAGATGCAGAACACGAGCAACCTGACGAACCCAGTGAAGAGTTAATGCTGGACATTGTTCCACAAGATGATGATCAATCATCAATGACTGAAGACATCAAGTTAGACCAAAATGATAAGAACTTCATACAATTGTAGGTTGGAATGTTTGTGATCGTTAAGTTCTTGACAGAAAAAAAAGTATGAAACATTATGCTGCAAAAATCACCCATTATAATGGGCCTGGAGAGTTTGAGTTGTCTTACCTTAGAGCGAAAGACGATGGGTGAAGTTTTCATTTTCCTAGTGTTCTGGCTGAGGCGCCCGTCAACCTAGCCGCTGTCAGCAATAACACGGCGAATGTTGATTTCCAAGTGGTCCAACGTCTGTGGTTTATGCGAGGCCATATATTTGTATAGATTTGTATTCGAAATTAATTTCCCTTTCTTCTGTTTAACCCTACCATTCAAAAGTCATTTCTAAGTTATGACTAATTTAAGTGCAATCGTTATACCCACATAAATATTCTTTTTGTTTCTGTTAAAAGCTATCATTCAGATAAATGATTTATTTGTTATTTCTAATTTAAGCACATTTCCTTTCCTCTCATAAATATTCTTTATTGATATTTTATTTATATGCCGCTTCCTTTACAAATCTGTTTACATAATCTAAAGATCATATAGTTAATTTTAAGCTTGCTGGAGTCTTGTAAATGCATTAAAATACACATAAATTTCATTTTTACTTCGGCCGGTAAGTAGATATTGTCATTAATTATCCTCACCGTTAGACTTTATGTAAGCAATGATAGGTTTGCTTTTTATTTCACTTAATAATTCGTTGCCAAATGTGGTTTCTGTCCTTGGAATTTATCTCGTTCAAATTTTAATATATCTCCCAATTTAACGCATATTTTGTACTTGGCGTATTGGCTCAGGACAGATGTATTTTTGGCGTATTAAATTACGCAGATTGAAAGAGACTTCACCTCTGCTCTTGCTACTGTCAACACCTCAATACTTTGCTTCCACGGGGGCCACCACTAGTTTACATCTTAGCCTTAATAAAGATTTTTCATGGAAATTTCTCCAGATTATTGCCTGGTGTACATTCCTTACAGGAAACGGATCAATGACTGGGGTTTGCGAGTCATTACAGGGGATTGTACTACCGGAACTATGTTACGATCATTTTTATAATAAACCGGCCCTTCAATAACTCCACACCATTTGTGTGAGATCACACGACCGTGGAGGCCAGTTCACAGGTCCATTACGCGAAATTACACGCTAACCGAATGTCTTCTGCAATAAACTGGTGCTGTTTTCCACAATTTACAAGCGTTGCTCTGGCATGAGTATTCATGATGAAACGGCAAAACATGCTGAGCACAAATCATCTGTAAGTTGCCAAATTGACTGTGACTAGAAACAGTGTTGCCAATTTCAAAACCACACCTCTAAAAAAAACCCTATGAAAGCAGAGAGTTAAAACTCTTAAACTACGTACAATAGATATTCTAAAACAGTGTGCAAAAAAAGTACATTTTTAGCATATCTATTGTAGGTATTTTAGAGTTTAAACTCCTTGGTTATGGGGTCACGATCCGAAAACAGGGCAATTTCATTCCAAAATTTTTATTTTTAAAAATTAATGTACCAACTACAACATACAATTATATACTATAATACATGTTTTGTCATATAATTGCTGTAGTGTTTTGAGATCAAAGATGTATATACGTAGGATAAACTTTTATGGAATAGTCTATTAACATCATAATCAGTGTCTAATAATTGGGACTGAGATAGGGACTGAGGTGATATTTTTGTCTTAACAGCTGCACAACCATTTTGTTGAATCATTTTGCACACATGTAAATTATTAAATATGCCATGTGACATTTGTATGTTGCATAAATAAAGTTGCAATAAGCTTTTTTTTTATAAATAGAAAGTTATACATAGGGACATGAATGATGCTATGAAAAATACTCATCCCTATTCAGAACAAAAACTAAATATTTCTAAATATGAAACAAGGAGAAGAACAACTTACCTTCATCCATGGTGACTAGTTGATCTTTAGTTGCCGTTACAGTGGAAATAATTCTGCCAGCGCTACCTAGTATCGGTTAACCTAAATGTATTTAGAGGAACTAAGATGACGGTCAACCTCAGGGAAAAATATATTTACTACAATATTTTACTATACAATCTATACTAATAAAGGAGAATTATATTTACCCACACTGTATATATATGTATAGGTATAAATATATAATAGCAAAAGTTAATAATATTTATAGAAATTTTTACAGCATACATTTAATATTGGATATTTGTACCTGGGGGCAGGGACTGAAATGATGATTTCGTTTGTTAAAAGCTTAAAATTAATTATTTATACATCATTATATCTCCATTTATCATTGGTAATTGTTATAACAAATGTTTAAATATATTACATTTTTCAGTTTTTGGTTTTAGCATTATTAATGAAATATTATTGGCAGTGGACGCAAATTGTCCAATTTTCAGACATTGACCTTTGTATAGCTTTTATTAGTTTTCAAATAAGACGGCTGGATATGTGTACATGACCACTACTGGTTATCACACGAAGTCCAGAAAGAGCCGCCACAGCGTCCACAAGGGACCCCGCTTTGACCTTGATCCGGCCCTTAGTAAGTACTGAAGTCCGAACATCACGATAGAACTTGACTTAATAAAACTCTAAAAGAGGGGTCGGAACAGGCTCGCCCCGATGCAGGGGCTCCGTCGCGTCGCATCATCGACTCCTAATCGCGGGACACCTCACAAGAAGCGCCCGTGCTCGGAGACTAGCCAGGGGGACCCCACACCGGATTACTTTACCGGTTTTTTTTTTTTCAAATAAATTCAGTGGCGCTAACTTATATGGGCCTATGGGGCGAGAGGCCACCCAATAATTTGATTTCTCCGCCCACCCAATTTCAATTCATTTAATTCGTAATTTATTTTTTTAATTATTTAATCGCTAAATGAAATTTGGTTTTATTAACGTTCTCAAAATAGTTTTGTTTAAAAAATAGTAAGGACATCCATTAGACTTACAGGAGCACTGAAAACCTCTTCAGTGGACATATAGTTAAATTTCTTACGAAAACAAATTTCCTGCATATTTTGCCATCTGTTTTGATGTCTAAAATTGGTAAAGCACTTAAATGACTAAGATGTATGCTTTTCTTGAGATTTAGTTATTTGCACTTTTAATAGTTCCAATGTTATTTAAAATAAATATTAATGTAGTTATGAGAAATAACTTATAACAATATACTTTAATAAAACTATTTATAAAATTACAATAAATCATAACAATTTAAAAATTTGTTTAGAAAAAACAATTTCGAATTATCATCTTCAATCATTCGCTCCTCTACTTTCTTTCTCTCTCTCTCCGCACACATACACACTAAGGGGAAAAATTTACATGTGTTATTTTACTCAAAATATTTTGAGCCTACCTAATAGTTTGGAAAAGTTGGCGCTACTGAATAAATTTGTAAATTCTGGTGTCACTCAGTCATTTTAGCATTTTAAGAATACAAAGTATTTTTCCCTGAAAGGTATAAACACAAATACGTGTGATTCAATTACAATACAAAAGAAAATGAGACAGTCTTGATTAGTTTTACAGGTTCTTGTCTCACAAAGTACGTCCCCTTTACAACTCTGCCGAGAAATCCTATTTCATGAACTTAATTTCCCCCAACTAATCTGATGCCGAACTAATCTCTCTCTCTAATTAGCAGTTTTCTTACAAACATTTGGCCCCAAGATATAAAAATAAACTTTATCTGGAGAAACAGCAATACATACTTTTCTTGGTAAAATGAGAAGAATCTCATTCTATTTGCTGTGACTTAGGTTTGTACCTATCGTTTACTTGCTCACAGAATCAATTATTTTTCCTTTTTTGTGGATTTGTTTATTGTTGTTTTGCGACAACTTTTTATACGTCAAATAGATTTCATCACTTTCAATTTTTTTGTTGTGTTAGGTAACGTTTCATATAACAATTTATTTTAATTCCAACCCCAGGATGGGGGCAATTTTATCAGAATTTTTTAACAGAATTTTACGCTTTATTTAATCACAGAAAAGTGTTATAAATTCTATGATTATATGATGTGATTGCGAATTGTGCGACTAAAATATTAAATATGAATTTTCTAATCTGGAACAGTGGCACTAGGTTCCTTGGAAATACAAAATACTGTAGGCGCCTTGAAATGAAAAGATTTTGCGTTTAAAACACTTAACCTCGGAAAATGTTACTCAAGTTTCACAAAAATACTAAAAACCAGAAATTTTATCGAAAAGTATTTAATTCACTTATTTAATCTTTTTTTTTTTTTTTTTTTTTTTTTTTTTCTGCGGTTTACATTTAATTTACTTTATAAAGAAATTTCTGGCTCGAATCGATATACGGGTCATTCATAATTCCCTCCGGGGTTTCGAAACGTTATAGTAAAAAAACGAAGACGAATATGAAAAAAAGAAACATATGAAATTATTCCAAAACTATTCAAGTTTTAATTTAATTAGTTTCCGGTAGATGGCAGTAACATCTGTATTGAAGTCAGTTGTAGTAAAGAAAAATGGCGTTTACAGGCGAAGAGAAAGCTTTTTGTGTGTTGGAGTTTGCAAAATCTGAATCAGTGGTGTCAGTTCAACGGGCCTTTCGTAATAAATATCGAAAACAGGGACCAACTGACAAAACAATTCATGTGTGGTACCGGAAATTTAAAGAAACGGGATGCCTATGTGACAGGAAACGAAGTGGTCGGCCCGGTCCATATGCGGACACCATAGATCGTGTACGGGAAAAGTTTTTAAGGAGCCCGACGAAATCAACCGCTAGCGGAAGCCGAGAATTGGGGATCTCTCAACCAACAGTGTGGCGAATTCTGCGAAAACGTCTTTGTTTGAAGCCGTACAGATTGGGACTGGTGCAAGCGTTGACTCCAGCAGATTGCATTTCTCGTTTCACGTTTTGCATTGATGTCCATGAACGTGAAACACTAATGTCGAAATTGATTTTTAGTGATGAAAGCACATTTCACATGTGTGGCACTGTCAACCGCCACAACGTACGCATTTGGGGCACTGGAAATCCCCATTCTGTAGTGGAACACTATCGGGATTCCCCAAAAGTTAACGTGTTTTGCGCTATGTCCTCCTCACGTGTTTATGGGCCATTCTTTTTTACAGAAAAGACCATTACCGGTGTAGTGTACCTGGATATGTTGCAGCTGTGGCTAATGCCGCAGTTAGAGGAACATGAGGATGATTTCGTATTTCAACAAGACGGTGCTCCTCCCCATTTTTTGTGTGATGTGCGTGAATACCTGAACACACACTTACCTCATCGATGGATTGGACGAGCTTCTGAAGATGACGTACCTCTTCTAAAGTGGCCTCCACGGTCACCGGATTTAACACCGTGTGACTTTTTCTTGTGGGGGTATGTGAAAGACCGGGTTTTTGTACAACCTATGCCACGTGATTTAGCTGACCTGTGTGAAAGGATAACACGTGCTATCAATAACATAGACAGTACCATGTTGAGTAGAGTATGGCAGGAACTGGACTATCGCATTGATGTATGCCGTGTGACCAAGGGTTCACACATAGAACACCTGTAATGTATGTAAGTAAAACTTGAATAGTTTCGGAATAATTTCATATGTTTCTTTTTTTCATATTCGTCTTCGTTTTTTTACTATAACGTTTCGAAACCCCGGAGGGAATTATGAATGACCCATTCATTTGGTAAGAGTCAAAATGACCCTTCATTGCCGTTCTAGTGCTAATATATTCGGTGTAAAAAATTCAAATGTAAGATTTTGACTGAAGTTTAGATTCCGGACTTTATTATATGTAACTAAAAAAACCCAAAAATATCTTACTACTTTGCTTATTATTTAATATTATGAATCATTGTATTCCATTTTTAAATCCAACATAGAGCGAATACTAATACTGTCCAATGTTTCCAATTGGGGACACCATATAAAATTGAATCATACATATTCATTTCTCTCCATTTTATGGCTGATATATTGAAATTAAGTCTTAGAAAGGTAAATTATGTAAAAAAGTAATTTAAAAGTTGCCTGAATTTGTTAAATTAGATCTCATTAAATTTATGGATGACGGTAAAATAAATGTATTTTATTTTTACATCCGGTATAGAGCGAATACGTAGAACTGGCCAATGTTACCAATTGGGGACACCATATAAATCATACATATTTTTTTCTCTCCAGTTTCATGGCTGGTATGGGGCATTCTCACAATCTTTTGACTTTTGGGGGAAAAAAATCTGGCGAAATTAAGCTTGCTAAAATAACATTTTAATCTGATAGACGAATGCCTTAATGATTCAAAATAAAGAAAAAATGGTCAGCAGCGAAAAATTTTTTATTTAACTGAGGTTTATGTTAAACTTATGTTATGGAAAATTAAACTTTGCGAGTTTAATTTTCCTTACCATTTTACCACTAAAACTTTTTATTTTCTTCGAAATTTTTACTTATAATGAATTTGCATAGTACCCACAGGACATTCAAATAAGAAATAATAACAATGTAGTATTTTTAGTACAAAATTTTGGTATAACACTGTCTTAAAGGGGTATTAAAGAAGGGACGCTATAGGAAAAAAGGGACGAAATGGCAAAAAAAAAAAAAAAAAAAAAAAAAAAAAGAGACGGTAAGAATTGAACGGTAAGGAAAATTACCACCTATTTTAGGCAAATCATGTTAAGACTAAGTGATAGCCACAATGTTCATCAGTGTTGATTTCAGGGGGTGGCCCGGGGGGGAATGTCCCCCCGGAGCAATGAGATGTCCCCCCCGGAAGATTTGAGATTTTGTATTTTCAATGGTCAAAAAGTGCAATTTCCCCCCCGGGGCCACAGAAATCCCTCCCGGAGAAACGTGTCTGAATTCAACACTGATGTTCATTGATTTTTAGAAACAGTTGTTAACATTGGATTAAATTAATTTTTTTTTTATTTACCTCGAAAAGTGCAGGACTAAACCTTGGGGACGGTAAGACTACCAATAAAGCCACGATCTTGAAATTGATATTTAAATGATGATTTAAATTCTGCAGTAAATTTCCTGTCAAAAATTTTTGAGAAGTCTTCCTCTAGCATACTTCTGCATGAGAAAAAACTTGAAAAAAATTCTGTGGCTGCATCTGAAGTGATTTTCTGTATAAGTTTAGCAAGAGGGACAGTAAGGATGAAAAACCCAGGGACAGAGTTCAAAAAATAATATCAACCGTATAAATGTGTGCAGGTTAATTTTTTGCTACATATTTATATAAAACAATTGTCCCAGTTTCGGAAAAAAATTACATCGAATTACATTCATTGAAACAATTTTATACAGACAGCTCCAAACTTAAAAATCAGCATCAGGGACACGAGACTGTATGGGAGTTTTCCGGGTATTTGGACCTCCAACATCGTCCAAAACTTATTTATCTCGTTAATATTGTTGTGCAATCATGCAATGGGATATTCCCCAGTATATGAAGTAAAAAAAAAAATACAAAAAAGTGTATTAAAATAAAAATTATTATTCAGGGACAAGAAAGTCAAAAGATTGTGAGAATGCCCCATATATTGAAAGTAAGCCTTAGAAAGCTAAATATGCAAAAAGTAATTTAAAAGTAGCCTGAATTTATTAAATTCGGTCTCATTAAATTTGTGGATGGCGGTAAAATAAATATATTGTTCCATTTTATTTAAATACGGTGATCTTTTTTCATTAAGAAATAAGTCTTATCATTTAATACTTCAACAGTCTTTCTTCTGTTAAGGAAGAAAATTCATTAAAAATGCTCATTAGCTACTTATAACGACAAGGAAAATAAAGCCTTGAAGTATTGATTGAAGTATAAAGTTACTTGTAACTTCTCCGTAAATGTATAAAGTTATTAATTAGTTGCAAAGCAAAAGATGAAATAACTTCTAAAAATATATGTATAGTTTAGTAAGATTTCAAAATATCCTCTCCAATGCATTCGTATTTTTAAATATCTCACCAGAAAATTAATACTTTTATCCTTTTTTACCCGACTGAAAAGAAGGGTTATGTGTTTCACGCGTATCTGTGTATGTAGATTTCTTTATACCCTCGAAACATCCCAACGGCTGGATGGATTTTAATGAATGAGGTCTCTATCAATTCGTCTTAACGGCCCGATGGTTATAGGCTAGATTTTGTTTTTATAAATTCAAAATGGCGGCCGTAAAATAAAAAATGGCGGTAGAGACGAAAAAAAAATTACGCACCCTATTGAGTGGCATATCATTGGATAGGTCTTTTAAAATGAAGACGATGTTTCCTTGAATATTTTACAGTCAGAAGCTCCGTTAAAATATTATACAACCTGGAAGTTGTGTATGTATTATGGATCTCTATAGCTTTACTGCAACTCTAACCATCATTGACATCTATAGACCTCGTCAAAACAGTGTTTATAGATAGGAACTAACAGTTAAACACAACTTAAAAGTCATCCATACAAGTAAATAAAAAAATATTTTAAGTCAATTCCTACTTAGGTCAGTAAGAGAATTTTTTTTCTCCCATTCTTCTTTCCTTTTGAGTGGTGCTTAAAATGCCTTGATCAAGAAGGGGGCTCTCTCGGTCTTAAAATACCATGATCAAGAAAGAAGCTCTCTCGATTATTGAAAATTAATTAATTTAATTTAATTAATTAATTAATATTTGAAAAAAACTGGATTAACATCAAGTGTCATCCACTACAAGTTAAAAAAAATTATTTGAGCTTGATTGGATGAATACTAAGTATTTTATTAATGACTGAAAATTTGAACAAGATATATACAGGGTGATTCATAAATATCTAAACAATAGGCTATTTCCTTAAATATTACCCCTAGACCCATACTTCCAATTGCAAAGTTTCATAAAAAAAGGTGCAAAATTTAATGATATAAGTTGCAACTCCATGGGGAGTCTATTTGAAAAAATACGAAAATTAAATTTTTATACGGCCCCCGTAGTGTAAACATTCCAATCAGTAAAACTTTCCTTATCCATTCCTGAATTAAACACAAAAAATTTCATCTTCATATCTGAAAAACTCGCAGAGTTATGGCCGTTTAAATAATTCATCAGGTTTTAAGGGAGTAGACACAAATTGAAATGCGTGCAATCCAAGTAACAATGTTACTTTAAGAGTTCTAGGAAACATGTAAAAAATATATTTGTTGAGTTAGAATTTTGATTTTCTTTCTTTTTTTGTAATGGTTAACTATATAATTTGCAAGCAAAATCACATCCTAATATTTCTCATAAAGTAAAAAAAAAATTAAATGATTAGTATTTTTTTAAGCGGATTTAATTTAAAATCTTCATAACTCGAAAAATTATTCATCGGATTTCAAATTTTTTTCATTTAATTAAAGAGGAAAGTATAATTTTAGTTTTGTTTCAGGATTTTTTTAAATATTAATTTTAAAAATATTAAAAATATTTATTTAAAAAAATATGTAATCTATTTAAAAATATATATATATAATTTCAAAAGTAATTTTTTTTTTCAAATTTGCCGAAACAAAATTAATGTAATATAATTAAAAAAGACATGTTCCAAGTTTGCACCTTTTTTATTTACGATTCTTGACCTATAATAATTTAATGACGAAAAATGGTAAAAATAAAAATAAAAAATAAAACTTCATGCAAAAAAACCGCATTCATCTGGTTTTAAGGGATTAGACCCATCGATTGATTAGATGACATTGATTAACATTAATTGGATTCTAATAAAATGCTTAAATGCTTTTTTAAAAATTGCACGTGGAAAAGTAACTTCTTTCTGTAGCTTAAACTTCCGATTCAGTTTAACTTTTGCCGTCTCCACCTCCTTTTTGTACTATTAAATGTCCATAAATAAATGTTAAATGTGTAATTTGAAACAATGCATTTTCTAACATGCCGATTAAGAGTTTTTCATAATTTTAGTCCTCACAAATTCAGGCTTTTATCGTCCCGGCGAGGTCGTTAAAAAAGTCTATATTCGGAGGCCGGGCCGGGCTAGACGACTTTTTTCTGAAGACTCGGTCAGGCCAGGCCTAACGTATTTTTTTCATACCGAACCAGGTGTTGGTGTAATTTATTATCTACACGAGGGATATGGGCCGAAACGGGGGAGGGGGGGGGAGTGCCTTCCGTGGAGGTCTTTCTAAGAGAACCTAAACCGTATTTACGCAAGGATATCCAAGGTTCGAAGAAAAACCACTGAAAACTCCGAACGATTGGGCCGAAGGGCGCGATTGGGTTCGAACCCAGCACCTTCCGTCTTGCAGCTTTGAGAGCAGAAACTTTCAGCCACTGGTTATACCGAACCGGGACTGGATTCCTTATTCCTAGGTCTCCTCTGGGTGAAATTTTCAGTCCCGGTCTCGAGACAACCCGTATTAAAATAATTATCTCTGACTGACCTAATCCGTGCAAAAATAACTAAAATTTGGCTCAGCCCAAAAACTTTTACAACAAATGCATATATTTTTAAATGGCCATTATTTTACAATAAAACTTTAAAATTCACATTTTTAAAAAATAGTAGATTTTAAAGACAAAAAAAAAAAAAATTAAATACAGTAAAAGTAGTGAAAAAAATCTGTCTATCACGGAATCCTTTCTTAAACGGAAAAATCTGTTGATCCATAAAAATTGAATATAATAATACCTGAGAAAAAATAGACTAGTACATTTACAGCTCCTAAGAAGGGAACTTGTCTATAACGCTTTTTTTTCTTTCCTATGTGATTCCATCTTATAAGATTTTACTTTATAGCATTTTTCATCGTCTCCAACACATGGAATATGGATTAACGATATTAAAGGAGAAGTGAATCGTTTACATATGAATAGAGATTCGTTAATAAAACAAATAATCACAGCTTTTGGCGCTTCTTTAAAATTAATAATTATAAACATGAAAAAACAAATAATATAAGTATTTTTGCTAAGAACTCCTTCATCGAATGCATCAAAAGTCCATTGACTTAACATTACGGAAGAGAATTCCGAAGGTGAGTGACCAGCCCCCTTAATGGGTTGTGTACCCGGCCGCGGGGGAAAATTGGTCTTGTGGTGATCCACCTGACAAGCACTTTGTCGACATTGCAGAAGCGCTCTTAAGTGACTTGCTTTAATTTTCTGCGTTTGCCGGTTCTTGGTTGCTGTTTAACCCTTTGCACTCGAGAGGTGACTCTCATTCACCACTAGTGTTGCCTGATGTTCCGCGTATATCGGGGCTCCAAATGCTTTTGACACCAGTATTTTAAAATAATTTACTTTGCCTTATCTAATGACCGAATTATCTGCGATTAAAGATGGTGAAATAAACTGTAAGAAATTAGAAATTAGTGATGTCCAGAGTATTTGGAGTCCTGATTTTCGCGGGACACGAGTGAGAGTCACCTCTGGAGTGCAAAGGGCTACCTTTGTTAATTTGACAAAAAGAAAAGGGGGGGGGGCGACGGGCCTCACAATTGCACAACACTCGCATAAGTCACTCTCCACCCCGTACGCTTACTAAAAAGCGTAAGGGAAAACCTGTAAAAATAAATGGTTTAATACATGGGTTTTGTACACTTTAATAATTAACAACGTATAAATTAAGATTTATTAATCTACAATTAAAAATAATACTACTAAACGATATAATGATAAATGATTTTTTAGTTTGTTAGGCTCAGCAGACACATATACTGTAAAAACATTTATTTTCGCGAGCCGTAATTTTCGCGAAAATGAAGATATCGGTGATTTCGCGAGCTGAAAATTTCGCGAATTTTATATGAACTGAACCGAAAGTTGAAAAATTCCGAAACTACCTAAGCAGAACCCTTTTTGCATAGGGCAATTTAAGAAACTTCCTTTTGTCCGAAAAGTTCTTCGCCACCCCCCTCCCCCCATCGCTCTAAAAATGAATGGCTTCAAAGAAGCTGGCATAAATATTGTAAGTGAATGAGCTGCATTCTATTAGTTGTATTATTGTTTTTATTCAAGAAGTAGTTGTATAGTATTCAAGAAATAGTTGTAAGTATTCAAGACATTTTTGTACTTATTTCTTATTTAAGTAACTGTTCATCGTAACGGAATCATTATGTGTTAAGTAATGGAATCATTAAATTTTGGTAAGTGAAAAATTTCTGATTTTTTATTATTATTTGAGGCGGGAAAAAAAATATATTTCGCGAGGCTTAAATTTTCGCGATTACGACGGGGTCGCGAAAATCGCGAAAATTAAAGCCTCGCGAAAATAAGTGCTTTTACAGTATTATATCTATACTAATATTATAAGAAGTAGCATTTGTGTGTTTGTTTGTAAGGGTAATCTCCGGAACAACCGAGCCAATTTCAAAAATATTGGTAGCAAAATACTGGTGACCATCTCTGTTCCAACATAGTCTATATTTTATGTCAGTACAACAACTCCCAGTGGGTTGCAGGAACGAAAAACGTTCTAAAATTGAGATTTCTGTGATAATGTTACAGATAAAGCTTGGAATTTGGAGAGGCAACGTTTCTTACTTTTGAAATATGACACGGCTCTGACTTTTAAGAGGTAAATACTCTCAGCAGAACAATTTCTAAAAAATTCGAAATGTAAAAGGATGCAGGAAAAAATGTTTTAAAAATATCGATATCTCCGATACTGCTGGGGGCTAAAAACTTGAAATTTGGTGTGGTGATTACATTTAAGATATAAATGCTCGCTACTCTCTACGAAATGCTCCTAAAAAGTTCGAAATTTAAAAAGGGAAATGAGTGGCAAACATTCGAAATTACGATTTATTTGGAACTGTTAGGGCTGTAAACTTCAATTTTCACATGATATTACTTTTAAGGTAAATACTCGCAACAGAATATTTTCTAAATAGTTCGAGATGTAATAGGATGCAAGAAAAAAAGTTCGAAAATTGCGATATCTGTGATAGTACTGGGGCTAAAAACTTGAAATTTCGCGTAGTGGTTACTTTTAAGATGTAATTGCTCTCTATGAACAGTTCCTAAAAAATTAAAAATTTCAAAAGGTGAAATGAGCTGAAAACGTTCTAAATTATGATTTATTTGGAATTGTTACGGTTAAAAGTTTCAAATGTATCATAAAACGAGATTTATTTTTCTGCCAAACAAGCGAGAGACCTCATGCAATTTAAATTGAGCGCAACGGGTTTCTAAACAGCTTGTTAAAAATACAGCATATTTGCATTCGCATACTTATATACTAACAATCTTGCGCACTTAGATACGTACTTTATTGCTGTCCTACATGCTTCTGGTCATAACATTGGAAAAGGGAAATTAAGATCTGACTGACCACGATTTTACGATCATACTGTGACATCATGACAATAATGTGGAGGAAAGCCGTTTAACCCTTTCAGGGACAAAGCAATTCCATTAAAAAAGTGTTGAAATTAATTAATACACCAGAATTTGAAAACAAATTCATTTGTAAATAAGAAAAAGCTATATTTCGCCTATATAATAAACCGAATTTTTTTTTAATCAAAATTCTGGTGCCATTGCGACGTTCGGGCATTGGTTTCATAGAAATACCACCGCTCCTGAAGGAATTAACACGTTCACGCCAGCGCGGTGGGTCACACTCGACTGTCTGAGAGCTGGCAAGTCTCCGGCCTTTTTGGATACCAGTATTTTAATGCAGAAAATGTTGTTTTATTTAATTAGAACGATTGGGCGATTTAAAGGAACAACATTTTCTCTAAAATAACAGTGGTGTGTAAAAAGCCGGAGACTTGACAACTCTAAAACAGTCGAGTAAAACAGTCACCGGGCCGGCGTGAACGTGTTAACAAACATAAGCCTTTATTTATAGACACGCAGCAACAGATAAAAAAATCAGATGAAGGTTAAAATCACGGATGTAGATTACACAGAATTGTGTAGACGACGCAGAATTACGCTGCGACAAGAGTCGCAGCATTAATTAATTCTTTGGTCGTTTTTTTCAAACGTCTGAAATCATCAAAAGTACATTTGAAGAGCGATTCATTTCAGAGGGGACTTCAGATAAAGGGTTATCATCCTCATAAAAAAAAACTGTTGTACCAACGGTTCTTGCTAACATACGCTAAAACTGGTGTGCAATAAATAAATAAATAAAATAGGCAATGGAAGATAGTTATAAATATTGTAAGTAATATATAAAGAAAGTCTAGAGTTAAAATACAATCACTTGAATTCGGTTGTAGGTTTTTATGTTTTCTAAATACTTGAGGACGCGAGTTTTAAAACTCCCCTTGTTCAGAAAATCAAATTTTGGGAAATCGCAAAAAACCTCTAATTACGTCCATTGGTTTTCATTGTAAACCAAGATTTTACAATGCCAGAAATACATGACAAAACTAGTTTATTTGCAGATTGTAGTTTTTTTTCGATGCAAGTTCACCATTAGCCTAGATTGATTGAGAATACTCGATTTTTTAAATTTTGATAAGGCGAGATTTGAAACTCGCGTCCTTACTTGTTTTCAGTAAATGTAATGCAAAAATATCCTTTATTAATTTTTTAAAGCTTTTTCATACATCATACTTAGTGAACCTTCATTTAATTATTTTATAATTGATTATAAAATATGTTAGTCAAAATTTTAGAAAATCATTGTATTTAAGATAATAATGATAAGATAATGATAATAAGATAATAATAATAAGATAATAATAAGAAGGAACTGAAAAACCTTTGAATTTATCGTTTCTATCTTGCTGTTCCGTCCTTCAAATATACATTTATCTCTATAATATCTGAAAAGGAACTTGTTATGTTAAAGTTGAAATTTTAAAGTTCTCTTGACACGATATTTTCTTGAAGTACGGGGAAAATGTTTCATGAAAATTTCGGAGAAAAACGAGAACATTTTACGAAATTAATAAACGAGTTTGGAAATTGAAATCTTTTAGAATTGGAATACAAATTTAGAATACTTTACCTCCCCAGTTATTTTTATGTATTTTAAATTGATAAAATACTTTTTGTTTGAGCATGCATAGACTGTTCAATGTAAATTTTATAAGACCTTTCTGATATCAATTTCGGTCGAAATTTTCTTAAAATGCATTCTTTTTTTCAATCTAGACTATTTTTTTCTACAATTTCGGGAAATATTCGTTAATTTATTTAACATAATTATAATACTTTTTCACAACTTTTAGCGTGAAATTATGCATGGATTCATAATTCAATGTGTAATTTTTCTTTTGGTGACCTTAACGCTTCCCCATTCAATCCTTAATATTAGATCAAAAATACAACATAGATTTTTAGATGCTTTAAAGGTAGTTGAATAAGTTGGATATTCTTAAAAAGAAGAAAGAAAGAAAGAAAAGGTGTAGATCAGGGCATTTATTTTGCGTCGTTTAAAGTCATCTAAAAAGTTTTTAAAAAACAGATTTTATATTAGGTAAAAAACAGAAAATCTATTTTTAAGACGGAAAATTACGTTTTAAATGTAGGTTGAATAATTTCGATATTTTAATAAAGAAGAAAGAAAAAAAGTATGTTTCACCAGTTCAGTTAATTTGCGTAAGTTGATATACAGGTTGATATGCTACCGCGTGTACAAACTTCTGGAGGGATAGATTATTGTAAAACGAATCAGAATCACACAGCAACGTAAATTTCGGAAACGATAATCAGTCGTTCCAGTTTGGCGAAATTTTTATTAAAAATTCCGAATTTAATTTATACCAGAGAATCCAAATAACAATTTTTGATTTCTTTAATGACTGACATTTAAACGATTAAATAAAACGGCACTTAATAATTTGGACTTTCTTTAAGTCCGTGAAATTTGAAGGACTTCCGACCCTGCATTGCTATGTGATTCTGATTCGTTTTTGAATAACCTATCTCTCCCAGAAATTTGCACACGTGGTAGCGAACCACCTTGTATACATTATTCAAACGCATCTAAAAAGTTTTAAAAAATCAGACTTTAATATTAGATAAAAAACAAAAATCGATTTTTTAGACGAAAAATTGCGTTTTAAAGGTAGGTTGAATAATTTGGATATTTTTAAAAAGAAGAAAGAAAAAAAAAAGTCTGCTTCATCAGTGCAATTATTTTTCGTGCTTTTATACAGGTTGATTCACTACCGCGTATACAAACATCTGGGAGGAATAGGCTGTTCAATGCGAATCAGAATCGCATAGCAACGTAGGGTTCGGAAACGATAATCAGTTTGTTCAATTTGGCGGAATTTTTATTAAAAATTCCGTATTCATACCAGAAAATCCAAATAGGTATTTTTGATTTTTTTAATGATAGACATTTGGGGGATTAAATAAAGTGAAAATTAATAATTTGGATTTTCTTTAAAATTCTTCCAAATTGGAAAGACAGATTGTCGTTTCCGACCCTGCATTGCTATGTGATTCTGATTCGCCTTTAAATAATTTATCCCTCCCAGATCTTTCCAATTGGCGGAATTTTTATTAAAAAATTCCGAATTCATACCAGAAAATCCAAATAGATATTTTTGATTTTTTTAATGATAGACATTTGGGGGATTAAATAAAGTGAAAATTAATAATTTGGATTTTCTTAAACATTCTTCCAAATTAGAAAAACAGATTGTCGTTTCCGACCCTACATTGCTACGTGATTCTGATCCGCCTTTAAATAATCTATCCCTCCCAGTACTTTCCAATTTGGCGGAATTTGTATTCCGAATTCATACCAGAAAATCCAAGGGTATTTTTTTTTTTTTTTTTTTTTTTTTTTTTTTTTTTTTTTTTTTTTTAATGATAAACATTTGGGGGTTGGAAAGACAGATTGTTGTTTCCGACCCTGCATTGCTATGTGATTCTGATTCGCCTTTAAATAATCTATCCCTCCCAGATCTTTCCAGTTTGGAGAAATTTTTATTACAAAATTTCGAATTCATACCAGAAAGTTCAAATAGATATTTTTGATTTTTTTTAAAGATAGACATTTGGGGGATTAAATAAAGTGAAAATTAATAATTTGGATTTTCTTAAAAATTCTTCCCAAATTAGAAAAACAGATTGTCGTTTCCGACCTACATTGCTACGTGATTCTGATCAGTCTTTAAATAATCTATCCCAGTGTTGAATTCAGGTGGTGGCCCGGGAGGGACATCCCCCCCCCCCTGGAAGATTTTAAAATTTACACTTTTAATGGTCAAAAAGCGCAATTTCCCCCCCGGAAGTCTATAACCCCCCACCCCCCACCCCCGATCCACAGAAATCCCTCCCGGAGAAAAATGTCTGAATTCAACACTGAATCTCTCTCAGAAATTTTCACACACGGTACTGAACCACACTGTATATACATACGCATTGTATATTTAAACGCATCTAAAAAGTTTAAAAAAAATCAGGTCTTAATATGAGATAAAAACGGAAAATCGATTTTTAGATCGAAAGTTACGTTTTTAGTTGGATTAGTTAAAAAAAGAAAATAGAAAGTAAACATCTGCATCAGTACAGTTATTTCTCATCATTCTGTATACATCATGGAAAGCCGCTGTTCTAAGAATACCTTTCTATAATAACTGATCGATAGCAAACACATTTGATTTCCTCTCCGCATAAGTGCACACCTACAATTGGAATGCAGTGCAAAACGCAATTTACCTGAGAAGAATAAATTTTTATTTTTGCTGTGTTTTGTAGTCGAGGTAATCTCTTCAATTGTAATTTGGAAGGACTTTAAATTACATTGTAGATAGCTAACTGAAAACCTTCATAAGAAGTTGTTTTAATAATAACACTGCATAACAACTGTTAAACATTTGTTTGTCCTTTAATTAAACCCACGTGATTGGAAGTAAATTTGATGTAAATTTAAATATATATTCAGATTTTTTTTTCTTTTTTTTTACGACGTGTAAATGTAACGGAATGATATGCTCAAACTTCAAACGATATTTTATTATTCAGCAAACAAATATAATTTTTTTTTCACAAACTAGAAAATTAATAAAAGATCATATATTCATTAAGGTTGTTCTCAACTGCTCTGCGCAACAAGCGCATAACATTTTAACACATATACAAATTCATTTTTTAACAGAAAAATATAAAATTGGAAGGCCTGACTATGGAAGCGATTTTAAATCGAACTGTGTTTTCCATTTTATGATAAATAAATTTCCTATTGAGCTATAAGCTATTTTGATCACGTGACAAACACGTTTTTCACCCTTCCTTGAGTGGTTATTCTTCTTTCGTGCGGAAATTCTGTTCAAAACCACCACTTTGACACTATTTTCTTGAAGATCTATTGCGTTTGCAAAAAAAAAACATTCGATCGATTACATAGTTTCTGAACAACAACACCTGCTAGTTTCATGCATTTCCGAACAAAAATAAATTGAAACTTGTGTTATAAAGTTGCCCTTTTGGATTTGAGAAATAAAAAATACTAAAAATCTTTTCTAACGTTTTCTTAGTATACAGGAAAATTAATAATTTGAATTTTCTTAAAAATTCCGCCAAATTGGAAGGTGGTGGAGTAGCACTGCTACTGGATATCTCATTGAACTTTCCACCTGCTCAACGCAGATTTTCGTTTCCGACACTGCATTTCTATGTGATTCTGATTCATCTTTGAATAACCTACCCCTTAAAACAAATTGTTTACGCAGTAGCGAACCACTCTGTATACATCATTCAAACGCATCTATATATATATATATATATATATATATATATATATATATATATATATATTTTTTTTTTTTTTTTTTTATTAACTCTTAATATTATTATTTATTTATTTTTTTTTTCAAGAAAAACAATTTTTAGATCGAAAGCTGCATTTTAAATACTTTTTATGCACATCGCAATTATTTTCATAAATATGGATTAATGATTGTGTGCTTCGGGCTGCAAAAAAGACGGCGGTGCACATGAGGCCTACCGGCCGCAGGTTGAGTATAGCTGATTTAAACGCATCTAAAAAGTTTTTAAAAATCAGGCCTTAAGGGGTTGGTCACTCAGTTCCGATTTCCCCTCACTAATGTAAAGCCTATGGCCATATTTGATGCATTCGTATATTTAAAATATCTCCTCGGGAAATTAATATTTTTAACTTTTATTTATTGTGTACACTTCCTAAAAGATGTCTCATTTTTTCTTAGTTCTCGAAATATTTATTTTTAACTTCTATTTTTTGTGTACACTTCCTAAAAGATGTCTCTTTTTTTCTTGGTTCTCGAAATATTTCTAAAGTATAGACTTAATTTTATAGGAAGTGTCTTACTCACAGTTCGCCCTCTTTTAACATATAAAATGTTAAATTAAGCAAACGCATCTATATATATATATATATATATATATATATATATATTTTTTTTTTATTAACTCTTAATATTATTATTTATTTATTTTTTTTTTCAAGAAAAACAATTTTTAGATCGAAAGCTGCATTTTAAATACTTTTTATGCACATCGCAATTATTTTCATAAATATGGATTAATGATTGTGTGCTTCGGACTGCAAAAAAGACGGCGGTGCACATGAGGCCTACCGGCCGCAGGTTGAGTATAGCTGATTTAAACGCATCTAAAAAGTTTTTAAAAATCAGGCCTTAAGGGGTTGGTCACTCAGTTCCGATTTCCCCTCACTAATGTAAAGCCTATGGCCATATTTGATGCATTCGTATATTTAAAATATCTCCTCGGGAAATTAATATTTTTAACTTTTATTTATTGTGTACACTTCCTAAAAGATGTCTCATTTTTTCTTAGTTCTCGAAATATTTATTTTTAACTTCTATTTTTTGTGTACACTTCCTAAAAGATGTCTCTTTTTTTCTTGGTTCTCGAAATATTTCTAAAGTATAGACTTAATTTTATAGGAAGTGTCTTACTCACAGTTCGCCCTCTTTTAACATATAAAATGTTAAATTAAGCATAGATTTTAGAAATATTTTGAAAACTAAGAAAAAAAGAGGCATCCTTTAAGAAGAGTACACAGAAAAACGATGTTAAAAATATGAATTTCCCGAGAATCTATTTTAAATATAAGAATGCATCAAAAGTCCATAGACTTAACATTACGGAGGAGAATTCCGAAGCTAAGTGACCAGCCCCCTTAATATCATTAAAAAAAAAAAAAAAAAAAAAAAAAAAAAAAAAAAAAAAAACAGAAAATCGATTTTAGATCGAAAGTTGCGTTTTAATAGTTGGATCAGTTAAAAAAAAAAAGACAATAGAAACTAAACATCTGCATCAGTGCAGTTATTTCTCATCATTTTCTATGCTTTATGCTACGAATACATTTCTATGATAACTGATCGATAGCAAACACGTTTCCTTTCCTCTCCGCATACGTACACACCTTACATTGGGAATGCAGTGCAAAACACAATTTACCTGATAGAAGAAGAATCCAAAAAACTTTCTTTTACTTGTAAGGTGTCACAAAAAATACATTTAATGAAATCTCCCTGTGCGACCACCTCCCTGAACGACCATTTTTTCATGGGACGAAATTTATTGCCATAAGCTCAATACTAATTTTACCCCTATTCAGAGACCATCCCAGTTGAAATCCCTCCATGAGCGACCCATTTCTTTGAAGAAAATGAAAGAAATTTATTTTTTTCCTAGTCGCTTGAAGAAGGTTTTATTTATTCCAGTAACTTTTAAGTGATTAACCCCTTTGTGCTTTTTTAGCCAATGAATATAACTCTGGTGACAAATTAAGGATGAAGGTCAATAAACTCCCTTGCCCCATTTTATCAGAAAACTCTCAAAGAAATAGATAAATTAATGAAATCGTCATTATTTGTTCCCGTCAAAGAAAAAAATTGCATTTATTTACTGAACTTCGAGAGGACTTGGAAATAAAAGTTATAAAAGATAAAACAGTAAAATTAAAGCAAACAGTGTGTGTATTCATTTTTTAAACTCTGCAGTAATTAACTTATGTAATTAACTTTTGTTTTGATACTTCAATTTTCCTATTTTTTCCTAATGTGAAAAATAAATTTTAGTAACATTGTTACCTTTTTGCAACAATTAAAATCTAGATTTAAACATGACCTCCATTAAGAGACCACCTCTCGAAGCGACCAAATTTTTATTATAACGGAGCGTGGTCGCTTTAGGGAGGTTTTACTGTATAAATACAAATAAACAACTTGACATGTTTCGATTTTCTTAGATATAAAAACCATTATCATAAAACGTCATCATCCATCAAGACGAATAACACCAGTAAATGAAATATATACAGTACACAAAACACATACCCGCCCCCCTATAGTCAATTATGAAAAGAAATAAAGATAATGGTTTAACTCTTTGCACGCCAAGCTTTTTTTTTTCCATGGCGGGACTAGCAACTCCGTGATATTTTTAAAGAAAATAAAATATGGTCTTATATAATCAAATTAATTTTTTTTTTATTTGAATGTTTTATATATTTTTACATGTTAAATCTTATGCTCTATAGTTCTGTTGTGTGTGGTATTTTATAAAGCACTCACTTTATATAATGGCAATTATCCGAGACTAAAGAGGTGAAAAAAACTGTAAGAAATTAGTGGCGTCCAGAGCCTTTGGAGAACTGATTTACGCTACACTGTAAAAGAAAAGAAATGTAAATTTACGTGTATTTTACCGTAAATTGCCCCCGTAAATTCACGGAAAATGTCACTTTTTCCAAATAAACGGTCAAATTCCGTAAATGTCATGTTTTACGGACATAACCCGTTTATCTGAAGGCAAAGCCCGTTTATCCAGGTGCAAAGCCTGTTTTTTTATGTGCCTTTCCCTGGAATCTCTGCTGCAGTAAAATTACTGCAGCAATTTTTTACAGTGTAGTGCACCTGGCAACACTAGTGCACATATAGAAAAAAAATTATATTATCAAATCTAAATAAATAATATTTTCGCATCCTGAACTCTGACCCTAATCGCATACGTGACTGACTGTGCATGAATACTGTATTATCAGAATAAATTTGTGTGCAACGTTTGAGCAAAATCAGTTCGATGGAAGTGTTTCAAAATTCGAATGAAAAATTTTACCCAGGCAGACAGACAACAAATGAAGTTAATATAAATGTGTAAAAATGTAGAAAACTAATTGGAGCAACACGTTCTTTGTTGAAATCAGTTAACAAAGAAAATGCTCCAATGAAAAGTGTGATTTTAAAAAATACAATCATTGTGACTTTTTTATTATTGTTTCAGATGTGCTACAAAGTATTTCAAGAAGTTGGCCTCTTCGAGGCGTTCAAAATTCCCATTCAAGAGTTCCTAAACTATTTTCATGCCTTGGAATCGGGCTACAGAGAAAAACCATGTAAGTAACTTCAGAAATGTATATTTGTATTGTTAATATTTTCATAGATATTCTGTTATGGGAACGTTCATTGTTACTCTTATAACCAATAGAGCAAATTTTCACCAATACTTCCAATTATTTTATTACAAAATGTAATTAAGACAAAAATTGATATAATCAATTAAATATAATTGTGTTCCATCCACAAACATATATCTAATTTGCAACAAAAAGCATTTTACTTGTCTATATAATCAATCAAAATTTCGTTACTCTTGTTACCAGAGTGTCATAAGAGTAACAGAATTTTGATTTAATGTATAGCCAAGTAAAATGCTTTTTGTTACAAATTAGATATATGTTTGAGAGTGGAACACAGTGGTATTTAGCTGGTTATGTCAATTTTTATCTTAATTGTATGTTGTAACAAAATAATTGGCATTATTTATGAAAATTTGCTCTAATAGTCACAAGAGTAAGGAATGGATGTTTCCTTATATAATTAAATATCCTTTTTACCCGACTTAAAAGAAGGGTTGTGTGTTTCACGCGTATCTGTGTATGTGGATTTCTTTATACCCTCGAAACATCCCAACGGCTGGATGGATTTTTATGAATGAGGTCTCTATCGATTCGTCTTAATCTTCCGATGGTTATAGGATAGGTTTTGTTTTTATAAATTCAAAATGGCGGCAGAGGCGAAAAAAAAATGTACGCACCCTATTGAGTGGCATATCATTGGATAGGTCTTTCAAAATGAAGACGATGTTTCATTGACCATTTTGTAGTCAGAAGCTCCGTTTAAGTATTACACAACCTGGAAGTTGTGTACTTTGGATCGCTACCTTTACTACAGCGCCTAGAATACCTAGTGTGGAAATATGCTATCCAAACAGTGCTAAAAATTTGTATCCCTTAAATGTACGACGATACAGCTAAAATTCCAAATGTCGATCGCAGCGACATCTGCGGGATTTTCGCATTACTAGTATTACATTGTATAGACTAGCAATTTCTTGCAGTTGTAGAAAATATCCTGCAGATGTCGCTGCGATCTGCATATTGCAACAGTATGGTTGCACATTTAAGGGATACAATATTTTTAATATTTTAGCGCTTTTTTAGGTATTACAGGGATAGCCGATTTCCACATATATATTCTAGGCGCTATTCCTTTACTGTAACTCTAACCTTCATAATAGACATCTATAGGCCTCATCAAAAGAGTGTTTGTAGATAGGAACTAATAATTAAACACAACTTAAAAGTCATCAATACAAGCAAATAAAAAAATGGTAAGTAATATAAAAAATAGTTTCATATTGATGAGAAATAATTAATTAGTTCGCTTTTTACGCAGCCGGGTTTTTTGATTTTTTAAATTTAATATATTATTGTTAAAATGTGATCTTTTGAAAAGAGTTTTCCAAATATTTCATATGAACTCTTTCATTCATTCTATAAATATCCCTATGATATTTCATCTCATTCCATACTTGTTGCAGCATGCCAGTGGTAATGCAGTCAATCACAATTCTATTGCACATTAAAATTAATGCAAACGTTTTCTTCTCTTCCAATCTAAACTATTATACATCTTACACATTTTATACTATGTTTACAGTACAATATTAAAATCCAGTGAATTATTTATAACCATACCCTTGTATATTCTCGCTTTCCGGGTGTGTCAATTTTTTATTAATATATTGTATGATACACTGCTAACCAAAAGTTAAGGCTGCTAGTTACTCAGTTTCCCAAATTCCCTCGCTAATGTTAAGTCAATGGCGTTTCATGCATTCCTATATTTAAAATATCTCCTCAGGAAATTAATATTTTTAACTTCTTTTTTCTGTGTACATCTTCTTAACCCCTTCAAGGGCGGTGGCTCATTTTTGGACCACCTAATTTTAATCACTAAATGCCACATTGGCACCAGAATATTGGAATGAAAAATTTCCTTTTATTAAGTACGTACGTGATCAGTGCGGACGCCACTGATGCTCTTATTAAATACGTATTTTCTTTTAACGTACATTTTGTACTTTGTCAAGATCCATATTTGGTTAACGGTTGTTTTGTTGGTCTTCCTCCTGACTGGGTTTACTTTATTTCTTTTGGTGGTACTGCAGCTATTATTTCAACTTTGTCAGGACATGCATGTGTGAAAAGTTTTGAGTCGAGAAATAGTATTTTTGTAAACTTGCAAACAGCAAAAGGTTTCATTATTATTGGTTCAGTGTACTCACCACCTTCTGGAAATTTTCAAGATGACATGGACCCATGGACTGACTTTTATCCAGATTTTTCCAGGCATGTGATTGGAGGAGACTTCAACGTCCCGCTTAAGATGATGGGATATACTTGCGACAGTGATAGGGCTGAGCCTCTTTTGGAGTTACTAATGTCTCACAGCCTATTTATTCTAAATGACCCAGAGGCACCTCATAGTTACGTTCAAGACGACCGAAAGGGCCGTCCAGATCTTACGCTGGGCGGTAACGAAATTGTACAGGTTTTGGATGGTTGGTCTGTAGATGATAGTGTCTTTTCATACAGTGATCATCGATACATCAGGTTTCACCTTGTTCTTGATCCCTCATTTAAGACTTATACAAGATATAAAACAAAAAACAAGAATTTATATAGTTTCAACAAAAGACTCTTGGAGTATCTTCCTCAGTTGATGAACACTTTACGTAGAGTTTTTAGTCCTGATGCACTAGAAGATTGGACGGCTAATTTTTATGACCTTTTGCATGAGATTATGAGTGCTTGTTTTAAAAGAGGTTCATTATCATATAAACCTACGGCAAAATGGTATACAGAAATTCTTAGAATTGAAAGAAACAAAGTTAACGCCTTGTATAAGCGTTATAGGAAGAATTTGAATAGAGAAGATTACAAGGATAAACATCTTACTGCTAGAAGACAATACAAAAGTAATTTACGTCGTGCAAAACGACAGGGTTGGCTGTCATTCTGTGAACGCACTGATAATGCCTATGGGTCTCTATACAGACATGTCTCAGGTAAAACCCTGAAACATAACGACATGATCTTTACTACATTAGAAGAATCTTCTGTGTTTGACACATATGATAGCGTAGCACATAGCCTTATGTCTGGTCATTTTGACCTGGATTATCGACCTTCTGTCCCTTATGAGTACATTAACTCATTCAATTATTCCTCATCACCTGATTTTATTCCATTTAAAGAAAAAGAACTCTTTCATGTACTGCGCCTTCAGGACATAAATAAAGCTCCAGGACCGGACGATATTGATGGAATAATTATTAAAAATTTGTGTAACAGATTTACAACTCTTATGTTGACGCTATTTAATACTTGTCTTTTACTTGGTCACTTCCCAAAATGTTGGAAACGAGGAATGATCATCTTTTTTCGAAAACGTAATAGGACAGCTGAAAAAATTAATTCGTATCGACCTATTACTCTTCTCCCTATGATGGGTAAGTTATATGAAAGACTTTTAAAACTTCGAGTTATTACGAAGCTGGAGTCTTCTAATTATCTTGATGATGGACAACATGGCTTTCGTGAGGGACGGAGCACCTTGACAGCACTTTCTGCGTTAAAGAATATCATTGGAGAAACACTATCAGTATATAAATACTGTGCAATGATTTCTTTTGATATCAGTGGTGCCTTCGACGTTTTGGATTGGCGTATTGTAGCCGATATCATAAATATCTTACCTATTTTTGATTACATGAAGTCTACACTTAAAAATTACATGAGTCATAGGCTTATTTGTTTTAAATATACGCATGGATTAACATGGTTTCATGTATTGCGTGGCTGCCCGCAAGGGTCATGTCTTGGGCCGTTTATCTGGACACTAGTTGCTGACAGGATTTTAAAGAGTTGCAAGCAGAGAGGATTACTGATTATTTCTTATGCTGATGGCAGCGTTATTATAGAGGGCGCAGATACGCGCGCTGCGCTAGAACATAAAATGAATACTAGTGTTCATCACTTTTCGGATATCTGTTCTATACATCATTTGCAAATTAGTGCAGAGAAGTCAGCCGCAATGCTGTTTGGGAGTCACACTCTTAGTAAAAGAAGACCAATTTTTAAACATAATGACAAAAGTATCAGTGTAAAGGACAATATTTTTTATTTGGGATTTCTACTTGACAGCAATTTTCGCTGGATGGATCACCTAGATATGATTAGAGCTAGGCTTAACGATTTCACGTGTAAAATGCGCCAAACCAGAATCCGTGATAGAGGTCTTCCTTCTATTTATCTTAAAATATGGTACAATACCGTCTTGAAGAAACGTATTTCATATGGGCATGAGATCTGGATGCCTGACTTAAATCAACATGGAATAACAAGATTACTCTCATGTCAACGCCTATGTCTGCTATCTGTCTTAAAGGCATATCGTACGATTTCTAATGACGCATTGTGTGTTTTGGTGGGTGCTCCACCACTTGACATAGAACTGAATTTGTCTTCTAAGCGTTATAATATCATTTATGGAAATGGTACAGTCTTGATTGACAATATGTGTTTTAAAGGTGAAGATTTTATGAATAAACTGAGGACATATAATTATCCTTACTTCTTTGAAAACTTAAATATAAAATTTGTTAAGCCAGTTGTTGATACAGTACCAGTGGTGAATCATCCGATATTGTATACTGATGGTTCTCGAATGATGAACAGTGTAGGAGCTGCATTTACGGTTTGGTATAGGGATTCTTTTATGCTAGACATGAGATTAAAATTACATGACTATAACTCTGTTTTTCAAGCAGAATTGGCTGCGATAGACGAGGCTATCAGTTGGTGCATCGACTCCCCGCATGATTCATTTCATCTTTATACTGACAGCTTGTCATCAATTTACGCTCTTCAGCGATTATTTCCATCTAACGGTCAGCTTTTTAATATCTTCAACTCTTTGCGCCTGTTACATAATAAAGTCATATATATTGGCTGGATAAAATCGCATGTTGGAATATCAGGAAATGAAAGAGCGGACATGTTGGCAAAATCAGTTATTATAAATGATCTGTATGATAAAGTTCTACACATTCCTGCACCAACTTCTATTTTAAAGCGTCATTTTAAAACACTTCTACATGATCAATGGCAGGTTTCTTGGGAAAATTCGGAGAAGGGAAGAGATACTTATGCGATATTAAACAGGGTTAACGATTAATTTCTATGTGAATCCCAGGTGATAGGTTATTTTCTTTCTTCACATGGAGCATTTCCACAGTATCTGTTTAAAATAGGAAAACGCCCAAATAACAGGTGTAACTGTGGTGATGTAGGAAGTATACAACATTATTTGTTTGGACATTGTCCGTTAATGCCTTGTACATTTAAATTCAACAGGAATTGTACACTGAGATGGAACATTCGAAACGTTCTCATCACCCGTTCAAACTATAGAAAACTGTGTGCTATGTACAACGCACTTAATAGGGAATACTCATTTATTAGGTATAAATTTTGATAATTTTTACACTTGTAACTATTTACTTCTATCATATTGTTAATACTCATCAGTGGTTCGCTACGGAAATTACGTGGTTTTCTGACACTACATCAAAGGCTCAACATTGTGCCTTTTATAGTAACTGTCCTTTGTCTGACATTTTTGTTGGCGGCGATTTTCTCTTGAGGTCTGAACATTATGGTGATCTTTCTTCAAGTTAGTTTTTCTTATATAAAACTTTTATGAACATTTTTCTTTCGAACACTGAAATCATTTGAACATTAGTGAACAGTGAACTTTTATGAACATTTACACTTCATAATCTTGAACAAGGATTTATAGTCTTAACTTTTGTTATACATTTAAGTCACTTCACTTTTGTTTTTATTTTTATTATTATGATGAAAGCAACATCAATTGTTTTGTAAATTTACGATTTACTATGTAAGTTCGTCAGAATATGTGCCTTTTCCTTGTTATTTTGTGCGCTTTCCGATGTCCGGCATCGGTGATTGTTGTGGGGATTTTCCACCGGAGCGTTACATCCTATGCCATTCTTTGGTTGGTGCTCCGGTCGGGTGATCAAGTACGTGAACAAGAGCTTTTGCTTATTTTGAAATAAATTTGCTTGTGAATTCTGGTGTCATTCACTCATTTCAGTATTTTGCGCATAGAAGTACCTTGCCACTGAAAGAGTTAAATGATGTCTCTTTTTAGGTGCGTTCGTAATTATATAAATACGTAGCACCTATAGTCGTCGTTCAGTCCGTCCGTCTGTCTGTCTGTCTGTTAGTCCGTCCGCATGTAACAGAGCAAAAACTACCCAACCGAATGGTCTGAAATTTTAAATATATGATTGTTGCAAAATTTTGTCGAGCCATTTCAAATTTTATGAAAATCGGATGTATAGTTTAATTACAGGGACAGTCAAAAGTTTTTCTTTACATTACGGTCAATGGGAAAAATTATTGCAAGTGCATTTTAATGATGTTGCAGGCTCCCGAATGGTCTAAAATTTTAAATATATAACTGTTGCAAACTTTTCTCGAGCCATTTTAAATTTTATGAAAATCGGATGTATAGTTTAATTACAGGGACAGTCAAAAGTGTTCCGTTACATTACGGGGAATGGGAAAAAAATTATTGGAAGTGCATTTTAATGATGTTACAGACTATGCACCTTATGAAGTGCAAAAAATTATACATTCAGTACAATATGGGGTGCAAAAAATAATTATAAAACTAGTTATATTACGAACGCACCTCATTTGCCACGTTTGACGAGCTATTTCCAACTTGTTTCCTTAGTTGTCAAAGTATTTCTAAAATCTATGCTTAATTTTATATGAAGTATTAAAATTTTTCTCCCAGTTCGTCAACTTTTAACACATAAAATACTAAATTAAGCATAGATTTTAGAAATATTTTGAGAACTAAGAAAAAAAGAGACATTCTTTAAGAAGAGTACACAGAAAAAAGGAGTTAAAAATGTTAATTTCCCGAGAAAATATTTTAAATATACGAACGCATTAAATGCCTACAGACTTAACATTACGTAGGGAAATCGGAAAATTGAGTGACTAGCAGCCTTAAGCAATAAACACAAAATGCTAATTTTGTCAATTTTGAGTATTCAAAAGAAAAGTTATATTAACATCAAGTGCAGGAAGTGGACATTATCCCTACAATACCACTAGTCGATATTACATCATTTTCACTTCACAAATGGTGACGTTTGTCACAGTTACTACAATAAGCCAAATGTGACATTTTTATTCGTTTCATAATTACTTTCAAGTAAACGTCATTTTGTGACTCCACTTAGAAATCACTATAACTTTTGCTTTGTGACGAATACCCAGGTGACGTTACAGTGAAGTTACATTGTGATTCTCATGTAACCGTCATTTAGAGACTCCACCGTGAAGTCATGACGTGCGTTGTACTGTGATGGATCACCAAATAAAGTCTCTCATAGGGGCCGACATTTGGAGTCTACTGTAAAGTCACCATGAGTGCTGAAGTCACAAGATAAGTTCATTTTTCTGTAATTTGGGTACTCGTCATTAAACAGCTATCATAGTGACATTACAATGGAGTTTCCAAATGACATCCATGGGAATCACAAGATGACTCCATTGTAATGTCACTTGGGAACTCGTCACAAAGTAACAGTCAAAGTGACTTCTCAGTCGATTCACCAATTGACGTTTAGTTGTAAGTAATAAAGACACGAACGAAAGACTGGCATTTTGGTTCACCACATTGAGTGTGGCAGTTTTGAAAAAACTTTTAAATTTAAATTGTTTTTTGTGTGCGAGTATGTAATATCTTAAAAGTAACATCCATGTCCTATTTCAAGTTTCTAGCAATAACCATATCAAATAAATCGTAATTCAGAACATTTTCGAAAGTTTTCCGCATTTTTCACCATTTTAAAAGTCCATTTTTTTAGAAAAAAAATTTGAGAGCATTTACATCTTTAAAAAACACATTGGCGAAATTTCAAGTTCCTAGCGCCAACAGTATTACAGAAATTGTAATTTTAATATATTTTTCACTTCTGCACTCTTTTAAATTTCGATTATATATATATATAATATAAAAACTGTTCTGTGGAAGCATTTACATCTTAAAAGTAACAACCATGTCATATTTCAAATTTCTACGCGTAATAATTCCAAATAAATTTTTTTTTTGGAAATTTGTAGCATTCTTTCCGCTGATTTCACACTTTTAAATTTCGAATTTTTCTGAACCTGTTTTTAGCAAATATTTGCATCTTAAAAGTAACTACTAACCGAAATCATTGCAGTCAAGGAAATCAAGTTTCTAGTTTCAACAGTTCACAGAAATCGCAATTTTAAAACTTTATTGATTCTGCACCAATTTAAATTACGAATTTATTAAAACCTGTTCTGCACCAGCATTTATGTTTTAAAAGTAACAGCTATGTCAAATTTCTAGTTTGTAGCACCATAAAACTTAATTTAAAACATTTTCTACTGATTTCACTCTTTTAAATATCAAATTTTTCAGGAACTGCTTTTTGCAAGCGTTTAAATGCGAAAAGTATACTTTTCACATGTTTGTTATAACAAACATTATAAATTTCAAGTACCTGGAGCGAACAGTAGCACACAAATCGAATTTTAGAATGTTTTTTGTTCCTTCATCCCCTTCAAGGTTATAGTACCGTTATAAAATGAAGCCTATGTTATAGCAGCGACGATCATCATTAATTTGCCACCATTTCCTTTGAAAACGGTTCAGTTGTTCCAGATATTACCCCGTACAAACCGACAAACAAACGTTTCTTTTTCTTAATAATATTAGCATAGATTTATGCGATTCCGGATGTACAAATTTAATCCCATATGAACAAGCTTGTTTTGATTAATTTAGAATAAGTACCTGTATAGAATTCTGATTGTGTAAATCTTGATCAATTTTCCGTCGGTTTTATTTCTTTGGGAATCAACCAAATTGAATCTACCGTCTGAATACAATTGCATGAAATTAATCTTTCCCGTTGCATTTGATTAATCATTCTGTTAATGTTTCTTTGAAGTTCCAATCTTATAGTATATTTATGCATTTTCGGGATTTGAGTTTTGAGATATAATATTCTGAAATTTTAAATTCTGAAATTAATTTGGAAAATATAACAGAGACAATAATAATGCTATTTAAATAGTTTCTCGAATTCCATTTTATATTTATTCCATGGTATATATTCTCTCCGTAGAATTCGAATAATACTAAATGAAAAAATTTCCACCACAACTATAAAATTAGACTTTCTTCCCAACTATAACAATTCAATTTAATAGCAAATTTCCATTGTTTATCAAAAATTCCAGATGTTAACTAATTATTTCCCTAAATGAAAAAATCTTTTTTATATTTTATTACAAGTAACTTTTTATCATTGCCTTTGTCTTTTTATCATTTTTATGTTATTTGTTACTTATTTGGAAAATAAGTAACTTTTAATTTTTGGTTCTTCATAAAAAGTAAATATCCATTACTAAGTGAAAGTTTAAACTATAATTTTGATTCAGTTTTCATCAAAATATATGAGCAAAAAATACATTTTTATCTGCGAATACAAATAATTAAATCTCGATACTGCTGTCGGCTGGAAATAAAAGCGGCTCTCTATCTTGCAATAATTTCCAAAATCAATGCAATAATTAGCCAAAAATCCATGAATTTATTTCATAAAAAGCAAAAACAAATATCAAACTAAAAATGGATGATAACATTCAAATGTTTTTAATTTTGTTACAAATAAGAAACATTTCAAGAAGATTTTACCATGATTAAATGAACATTTATGATTTTGTTATAATTAAATGAGAGTTTATCATATATATTAAAACGTAAAGGCAATTTTGTAAGATCATTAAGAACCAAATTGACACATTTGCGTATGCGTCAACTGTTTTTCGAACCTCTTCAATTTAGAGGAAGGTTGAGCGAGTTCCTGCTAGCGCAACGATCAAAAGCAGCAGTTAGCTCTGAATTTTTGTAGAGGAGGTGGCTTCGAAGCCAACGCCCGGCAAAGTGATTTCTGCAATATTTTTGGCGATAATTCTCTTCAATAATGACATGTTTTATTAGCTGGAGAAGTTATATGATTTTTATTTTGTTATTATTATTATTTGAATGATTTATAATTAAATAAAATTTAGTACACAACAATATTTTTGAAAAATAATATTTTCTTATTTAAAATATTTTGCATGTAATTATCAATTAAATAAATTGAGCTTATATACAATTTTTGTTATATTTTCTGATCATTATCAAGAATATATATAGGTGTATGTGGCAGAAAGAAAAGTTTGCCATTCTTTTCCGTAAAAAAGAAAACGGAAAGAAAGAAAAAATACTCAGATAAGAATTATAAAAGAAATTACCTTGATATCCATGGTTTAATATTTAAAAAATAAATAAAAATGTAAAATAAAATTCAAGTAATAAAAAATATATATTATAAGTAGTTAGTTGCATCAAGTTTCAAATTTAAGTTTTAGAGAATGAAACTGATAAAAATAAAAATTCATGGCAACTTTTAATGGTTGTGCAGTTTAAAATAAATAAATAAATAAAAATAAATATTGCTATTTAAAAAAAAAAAAAAGAAAAAAGAAAAAAAAAGCCATAGTAAGTAAAAATAAATGCTTTACCCAGTATTTTTAGGTAAATTTCCGATAAAAAAGCAAGCGTAATTGGTTGTAAATTATAAACTTAAAATTCTTTCACTTCATTGAATAGGTTAGACTGACAGCACCCTCTATCGCCTTAAAGAATGAGAAATCACTTAGGCAATATAGAAATTTGTCACGATTTCAATAATTAATTTAAAAGTAACTAATTAAAATTTCAAGAATTTTTCTAATGAAACATTCAAGTTATTTACCGTCAAATCTTGACGGGCACTATCTAGTAATTTTGTTATATTAAATAGTAGTACAAGTAAAACAGACCGAAAATTCAGTAAAATACAACAGCTGATAGCCGAAAACTTCGTTTTGGCACTAGAAATGAGGATCCGATTAGTCCCCAAAACATAGTTATTTTACCCTGTATTTTTTTGGGGGGGGGGAGGGGGGAGGTAGGGGAAATTTTACCCCAGAGAAGAAGGGAAATCAAATTTTTTTAAGTAGGTCAAGTAAGGTATCGTTTCTTATGTATTTCTTAATTCTGAATCAAATGACACCATCCGCAAGTCGATACGTTTATTTTTTGCAATGTTACTGCAGGTTTTGTGGATACAAAGTCGCCACTTAGACTTTATGCAGGTAAAATAGGTTTTTGCAGTAACAACTGATGGCCATTCGCAAAAATTTGGGAAGAACTTCGTTTTGGCAGTAGAAAAGAAGATACGATGAGTGCCCAAAAAATAAAGTCGTTTTACTCTGTTTGCGGGGGGCAAAAGGAGGAGTTTTACCGCAGGGTAAGGGGGAGGGGAATCAAAAAATTTTAAGTAGGTGAAGTGAAGTTTCGTTTCCAATGTCTTTTTTAATTCTGAATCGAATGACACCATCCACAAGTCGATACGACCTTTTTTTTTACAAATTCACGGCAGGTTTTATGAATACAAAGTCGATGCGATATCATTGAATTAATTACGCGTGATAGGATTTAATAGAATAAAGAAAACTTTTATTAATATATTTTTAAGTTTTGTTCGATTTTCATAAAATTTTAAATTACTTGACAAAATTCTACAACGATTATATACATTAAATTTCAAACCATTCGTTTGGGTAGTTTTTGCGCTGTGATATGCGGACAGTCTGACAAACAGACGACGACTATAGGTGCTACGTATTTATAAAATTACTAACGCACCTAAAAATACAAAAAGGAAGGCATGTATGCTAAAGCGTTTCACCTCTTTAAAAGGCTGGCGTAAGATTCGAAGGTTTCGAATATGGCTTTCTATTGATAATATTGCAAAACATACCATTTGGCCACAAAAAAAAAAAAAAAAAAAAAAAACCTATGACACTTGTTCGCACTACCAATACGCAAAATTGCGAAATTTCTTTCAAAAATTCTTTCAGGAATTTTGAATGTTCTTTCAAAATTACCAGATGTGAAAAGTATGTAAGGGCGTAAAGTATGCAATTAAGTATTATAATTCATTCTGTTTATTAAATACTAGCAAACCCCGCGGCTTTGCTCGCGTAATATTTGAAATATGCCAAGTGATATTTATATGTCTAATTTTTATTAAAAGGTACTAACTAAATTTTTACTTATTACTTTTAAGAATAATTCAAAAATTACTATTTAAAACATAGTTTGATTAAACATCATTATTACACTGCATTAGGCAGAAATGAGACTTAAATTAATAAAACTAAATAAATGATAATTTAGAAAATATTTTGAAACCTTTATGCTCATTTAATACTCTCATTTCAGTATCCATTTGAAGTTTTGAATTTTTTAGAAACTATCTTCTTACATCTTAATTTTAACTATCATGCGAAATTCCAAGTCCTACTATCTCTCTCAACAGAAAGGGCTATGTTGAATTAGGAACTATTACCATTAATTTGCCAACATTAATTTTGAAATCGGTTTGTTATTTTTAATATTCCACAGAAACGTAAGGGGCCGTTCAAATATTACGTAAGCACCTAAGGGGGGGGGGGGGAGGTTAGCGATTTGCTTATTTTTGCTGACAAGGGGGGAGGGGGAGTTTGAATGATGCTTACGTAAGACATTTTCAAAATCTCTTAACTTGTAAAAAAAAAACCTATTAAAAATTTCAAATTGAAAAAAAGAAATAGCAAAAGAATACTTAACTTGAAGTTCTGATGTTCAGCTATTTTGACCGCACAAGGAAAACATAAACAATCTCTTTTATCTTTCATGTTTGATGTATGAGCAGAGCTTAATTTCTAACAAAAAAAGTACCGGAGCCGAGCCCTACTATTCTACGGTACCGGTACTAACAGCCATAACGTCCCCCTCCTCTCCTGCCACTGCAATCTGCATATTTATATTTCCTACATTATTTGCCAAAATGTAAAGTATTTTTTTCTATAGAAAAATAAAATATTTAAATGTATCTATCAGCATATACTTAGTTGTGAACTATTCCACTTTTTAGCTATCACTCCTTCCGAATAGAATTCTTTGCCTAATTTTAATGTTGTTAATTGCAGAATTCTGCGATTAAATGTGGTAAGGATTATGATTCGGAAATAGTGTTAACACCAAAAAGGAATAGTTCGCAGCTATGCATTTTTATGAAAAAAATTAATCAAATTTACAGAGATTTATATTTATATGCTGAAGAATGGAACAATGTTTTTCAATTTCCTATAAAAGGTGCATATCTTAAACTACAATCGATTCCTTCCGTATAACGATCTTTTGTGGTAAGCCCCTGAAAATCAGATTAAATTAAAAATTTAACACCGTTATTGGAAAGATTCGATGCTTTTATAGAAAAAGGGGAAACCCTGCTCGACTGCTTTCTAGCCAAGACCACAAACTGATATAAAAATTGAATCCGTTTCATCTCCATCTCCTACGTGTGCGACACATTACGTCACATATAATTGTTTTGGTAAAAAAGAATGCAAAACTTGGAGATGGGAAGGAATGAAAGGGTAATTTAGGATGCGTTTTTTCGGAAGCGTTGCTACACTGGGTTCCGGAGCCCTGTATTTATGAGCTCCGCTGAATTCTGACCAATATTTAAATATTTACTAAGAACGGAGAAGTACTGGAGCTGAGCTCCGGTCGGCTCCGGTGCAAATTAAGCCCTGCGCATGAGGGCTAATTATCTTTGAGAACTTACTACTATTTCCAATTGTGAGAATAGAATAGAATAGAATTGAATAGACGGATGCGATATGTTGTATTGTGACAATATGAGTCTTCCGGGAAAGCTTCCAAAACGTAAGTAAAATTCATCTTTTTTGTTTCCACCCCTCCTCTGTCAAGTGGTTGAACCCCATAACCATAATTACCGACTGCTCTACTGTCTGGTGTCTCTTGAGTTTTGAAAACCTCTCAGTACTGTAGTGTAGGGGTGTTTAAAATAAATAAAATCAGAAATATGTCTTCATTTCGAGAAATCTTGTGTAAGAAACTTTTTGAAAGTTTCAAAAAGTCTGCATCAGATAAACCTTTGAAGGATATCCAATGTAAAACTAATGATGTGTGGCGGCAGTACAAAAAGTCTTCTAAAACTGACAAAGAGTTAGAGGTATTGGTGCTAAAAATAATTGAGGATGAACTGCGTAAGGCAACCAAAAAGAAATCAGTCTTTCTTGATTATTTTATAAAGGTAATTATAATCAATTTAGTCTTAAAATTTTAAATATATTTTATCATAACTTTTAGTTTATATGATTACTTGTAAAAACTGGAAAAAAGATAGATAAGATAAAATGACCGTGTAGCCTTGGCGAAACATGGTCAGAATGGGAAGAAATAAAGATAAAAGAAATGTCAAAAAATGAGTTATTACTTTTTAAATATGGCGTAGCCAAGCTAAACCTAATTTTTTCTTTTCAAATAACTCGAAAATTAATGTATTCAGGGGGGGGGGGATTAAAAAATATGTAAGTTTTGTAGCAGATAATCTTCTAACTGTTTTCAAATTTTGTGCCTTACTAAAAATGAAATGTAATCCAATTGAATTGAAACCAGTGTATCTCAAATTCAAAAACAGATAAATGAGGTTTCCAGTGATCTAAAAAAAGAAAAACAATCCTTAAAAAGGAAACGGCAAAATGATGAATACCAAAGAAAACATCGAACCACCAAACGAACAAAGCTTGAAGAAATCTGCCATGATAATCCAGACATTAAAAAAAATTAGCTTTGAGGGAATCATTAGGAAGACCAAGTTTAAATGTAGATCGACCATTATTGCTTAAGGCAATAGCAGACATAGCTATTATTGGAAGCGCTGCAGATGCAAAAAGAAGAAGCGAGTCAATACGAAGTGTCAAAACTCTCAATAACTTGACTCTAGAACTGAAAAAGGTTGGTTTTGCAATAAGCATGAGTGGAATGAATCTGCATGATCTTCGAATGCTTCCAAAAAATTCCTCAACCATCGAGGGTCGAAGACATGTCACCACAGTGCCGATAAAACTTTCTTGGGTTCAGACTGATTATTACCGATCTCACATTGATACCCAATTTGCAGTAACATCCATCCGCTATTTAGAAACTTTAGCTTCAATTCTTGGACCCATGCAAGTGTTTCTTCTTTCACAGGATGACATAGTGCATGTACCTTTGGGAATTACAGCAGCCAATAAACAGTCCCCGATACTGATGCATATGGAGTATCGTGTATCCTTACCCGACCACTAGTGGGTCATCGCTGAACGTCACAAACTTATCCCATCTATTTACTCTGGTATTGTGATTGCTCCTGGCATGGCAGGTCAAAGTAAAGCCATAGGTTTTTCTGGTCCAACGAAACACAGTTCTTCCACAGCAAATACTCATGTTCAGGATTTTGAAACTCTATTAATGCTCAAAGACTTTGAAAAATTAGTGAAAACAGAAGAGGGTTTCAGCAAACCTGTAATCATAGTTACGGTTGATGGAGCTCCAGACGAGAATCCCCGCTACCAGAAAGTTATATCGTTTGCTATTAACCATTTCAAAAAGCATGATTTGGATGGAAATTTCATTAAGTGCAATGCTCCTGGAAGAAGTGCATATAACTGAGTAGAAAGGCGAATGGCACCACTCAGTCGAGAACTGTCTGGTCTTATACACCCTTATGACCATTATGGTTCCCATCTCGATGAGAACGGTAGCACTATTGATTGATGAAAAAATAGAGCAAAATAACTTTGCATATGCTGGTAAAACTCTCGCAGATATCTGGAACTCATTAAACATTGACGGTTATCCTGTTACTGCCACATATGTTGATTCAGGCAAACCAGACTCTCTTGGTTATGATTTGGATTGGTATTCGAAGCACTTACAAGAAAATCAATACTTGCTGCAAATTATAAAATGCGAAGAAAAGAATTATTGCTCTCCTGGTGGATTATTTCGTATATTAAAAGTACGATTCATTCCTCCTCCAATTAAAATGATACAATCGTCAAATGACATCATTACAAGTGAGGAGGGGGAATTTATAGATTTAAGTCTCCGTCTGGCCTTAAATCTCAATATTACAGCAAAGGGATTTTTAAAGATGCTGTATGATTATTTTTGCCCTTCCATAAAATTGCAATTATCCCCAAGAACTTGTGGAAGTTGTGGCCAATATCATGCATCTCAGAAGTCAGCAAACAGACACAAAAAAATTCAGCACAGTGAAAAAAGCGAGAAGGCCTGCCTTATACGACCATTGAAAATTGCTGCTCGTCGAGCAAATGAACTTATGTGCTGCGTAAAATTCGTGAAAGATACAGAAGATGTCGAGTGTATCAAGAAAGATAAAGTTGTTCAAGATTGCATCCGAAAAGAAAGCGATGAAGATAATCAAGTAAAACTGGAAACCAATATCATAACAGATATGGAAAAATGGCTTGAGCAGCCGTGGTCAGCATCGGAATAGATATGGGCATGTTCAAATTTAAATTTTTCAAATGGCTAAGTTCTTCTAAAATTGTGATCTAAGAAATTTTCTTAAATAGAATTGTAAGTAAATAAAACTAGCATTTATTATTTTTTATTTTTTTAAGTCGAGTAGAGTATTTTTTATTTGTAATGTGTCCTATTTTTTTTTAAGTGGAGGGGGAGGGGGTTGCAATTTTCTTACGTAATTATTAAGGGGGGGTTTGCGATTTGCTTATTTTTGCTGACAAGGGGGGAGGGGGGGTCAAAAATTGTCAAAAACATGCTTACGTAATATTTGAACAGCCCCTAATTTAGAAAGCTTTTAAAGGCCTTTTATAGAGCGTTTGCTGTTCCTGTAAACCCCAGGTGGTAGAATCATCGGCCTGTGTAGGATCAGAGATTGTTAAAATTGATTCGCAACTATAGTCCAGGCATTTTGTGATTGAACATGGGCAAAATTGCAATAGAAGCTTTTTACAGAATTTTTTAATCAGGAACTACTGCTTAATAGCATACTAAAAATCAGACGAAATCTGAGCACGGGAACACCCCTATATACGGATTTCAAAATGGCGGAGGGGATTTTCTGGAACTAAGGCAGAGAATATATCGCTTACGGAAATATATCGCTTTATTTTCACAATTTAACTTTGAAGTATAGTCAAAAACGATAAACAGTACACAAAAGTCTACTATTTCTGACAAATTACTGCTTAAATTCATTTTTACAGGAATGTTCCAGTGAAGAAAAAAACGTATCAATAGTTTTCATCATATTTATAGTTAGAAGTTAGGTAGTTCTTGTTACATCCATTGACTTGGCACACCCCAGAAGCTGTAGAACAGGGCAATCAATTACGCTTGCATCAGCATCGTAAAGTAGCACAGTTTGTCTTTCAAGAACATGGAATCATATTAAGTAAATATTCTGTAGCTGGTAGTCACTCGCAGAGTATTGGGTAGCACGAGTGTTTTTTTACATACCAGCCCCATTCTGCTGGCTTGGTTCTTTCTTCCGATATTTATTTGTAAGTAAGTGTGATAGCTATGATATTTTGTAGAAGAATCGGTCGGAGGCAAACGTTCAGGTGTAATAAATGATTTTACTGTAGTTACTTTCCTTACCAACATTTGGTGACGTAGTTTGTCTATAGAATACAGTGCCTTGCAGTCATAAAACAGAAGCATTGCTTTTATTCCAGCCTCAGCCATATCTGAATGTAGGCTTGAATTTGAACAAAATATTTTTGCAATAGAACGGAGCTCTGTCTTGTTCATCTGTTTGAGAAATGATGAGGATTTCCCAATCGAAAAAATTCTGGATGTTGTATCGCAGCCCGTGAAAGCATGCAGAAACAGAAGGAAGTTGCAATTTTCACGACCTAACAGAGATTGCATGTTGAGGATATGATAGACTGGTTTGGAACATGATCCTCGTCTTATGTCACTGCGATAGTATAGCTTGAAGCCATTATCCTTTGCCTGTTAAAGAAGGAGAATCAGCAAGTTGGTATCTTCACCTATTACAGTGGTATGTGCATGTGCATGTTCTGAAGAAGAGACTGGAGCACGAACAATGTCTATATTGGCATCCCCATCTGTGTTGGGAACAGTACAGCCTTGTTTCTTAAGCAATTCGCCTATGAGGGAAGTCATTGCTTGCTTGTTTTTTCATTGTCCAGAAACTCTTCCTTTTTTCCAATAAAATTCACGTACGGCCTGAAATTAATATCTCTACTGTTTTTGTAGCGTCATCTGTGAGACACATCATTGATTGTTGGATACCCAATGTAATTTCAAAAACCATGATAGGTTTTCCATATTGTTTAACAATAAAATCAGCGTGTAAGACATAGCAATGTTTTCATATGTATCATTTTTTACACCAGGAAATGTGACGCAATAAAGATCCTCCATCCAATATGTACCTTTCTGTACTTTCCCCGTTGTCATATTTTTCATTGTGTAAATTTTTAATGTGTTTGACTAGTGCTTGAGCTAACTGAGATTTGTCTGAATTCCTCATCATACTTGGTGATTCAAATAATGCTGTAGGGTACGCACACGGTTCATAACGCATGACATCTCCGAGATTCATTTCACCACAAGTGCCAGTAATCATCATTCTTTGGAAGAGGAGGGCTGGATCTATTTGTATATCTAAGTCATCTTTATAACTACAAATGGCGGCAGCAGATCCTAGAGTTTTCACTTTCTTTGACCTTTTAGTCGAATACCTAAATATATCCTTCCCTATCATTTTGGAGATGATGATCATACCAAATAAGTGCAACTCATCAACATTAACTTCTGTTTTAGCTGTTACGCCTGTAACAATTTTGCGTAGAGTAGAATCAGAATGAAATGGCGATACGTGTTCCAGTACATCGGCCACTTTTTAAATGTCATTGCTGCTCCTCTTCTGTCTGCTGTCTCTTTTAGGTATTTTTGATAATTTTATAAAAGTTACACATTCCCAATGTTATTCCTATGGGAGTTTGAAGCTAAAAGTTAGCATAGAACACAATTTTTAACTATTTTCAAAACATCATTTAGTACACTTAAAATTGATATTTTGAATTGAAACTGGCAACAGAGCAAAGTATATACACTTACGTTAATAAAAAGCACAGTATGGAGCTGTTTATAGCATTTATTATGTACGTTAGAGGTTAGAGATTAATTAAAAAAGGTTAACATTACAATAATCTCCACAGAGATGCATTATTAAATGGCCACCAATGGTAAAGCATGTACTTTTCAGAGGCTCATTAAAATACTAAAATTTATAAAAAGAATCTAAAACTCACTCACTAGTGTTGTATAAGCTTCAAATTACACAAATAATGTAGTAATCCGCTGTTAAATAATCATCTAACACCATAAATATAATCTTGAAAAGCACTAACAAGACAAACTACTCTGGTCAGATCACAATCACAGCACAGCATGTATAAAAAATATCGATATCTTTGCTTAAAGTCTCCTTAACAAAGTAAATTGGTGATGAAATGTCCATAAATGCAGGGGTCGTGCGTGTCCTGAAATTTTATAGCCAGGAAATTTTTTGGTACCAGTATTTTCTTATAGAAAATTACTTCTTAAATAAGGCGAAATTTCGCGCGTTTAAGCTAGATTTATTCTTCTATTAAAAAATACTGATATTTGCCCTCAAAAATTCCCTAAAGCATATTATTAAAAATGTTCCGATGCCTGGGAAAGTTATGCACAACTATCATTTATAAGCATCGGAATCGATTCGGAGCCAGTTGCAATTGCGGATACATGAGATAGAGGAACGGGATTAACAGAAAGTAGAGAAATTTAAAAGAACTATATCTCGCGAACCACTGGACCGATTTTGATGCGGTAGGGCTTAAAATGTTCTGGAAGACTTAATATGTAGAAAGAAAATATAGTATAGGGTTTGCCTGAGGCTGGAGATATATCTCCCCACCGCCGGAGCTTGAAAAACTCACCGCATACCGGATGACTGTTAGGAGATCGGTCTAGTAGTAATACAGTTTAGAATGAGTTATAGATACTTTACTTTATCTTGTTCCAAAAGCATTATTGGTTGTCAGTTGTTCTATAAAAAAGGAATATTTGCAGTCCAAATTATTTAGTGCTGCCCTCTGTCGTCTTCCGTCTCAACTAAAAGCTATACAACAGCACAACAACGCAAAACGGCATATGATTCAGTCCGTTTTGAAATCCGTTTTTAAGGGTGTTCCCGTGATCAGATTTTGTCTGATTTTGGTTATATTTCTCAGCAATGGTTACGGATTAAAAATCAGTTAACAGAGCTTCTATTGCAATTTTGCTCGGGTTGAAGGTGTATTTACTTTAATTTGCCTGGACTACTATTACTTTTATAATCAGTTTATATCTCCTGAAATTGCATAGATATCGTAATTTAGGACTTTTTAGAATGCTTTTCACAACTCCCCTTCACTTACCCCTTTTTAATTCGAATTTATTTTCGGCAGTCCTTCGAGGGCATTTATATTTTATAAGTAACTACCATGCCATATTTAAAGTTTCTAGCCTTTTCAGTATCACAGCAATCGCAATTTAGAAAGTTTTTAACTCCTGCAACCCTCTGGTGGTAGTGGCACAGATATAAAATATAACTTATGTTTGAGCAGGTTCTAACACCAACAACTTGTCATCATTATTTTTTTAATCGGTTTAGTATTTGATAAGATTGCATAAAAATTGTAATTTATAACGCTTTTCGCTTACTTCATCTTTTTAAATTTGGAATTATCTTTCGACTGTTCTTAGAAAGAACTTGCATCTTGTAAGTAAATACCATGCCATACTTCAAAGTATTAGACCCTCAGTTGTGCAAAAAACGCAAATTAGAACATGTTTTGATTTTGCAACCCTCAGATGGTAGTGACAGCAACATAAAATATAACCTATGTTATAGCAGGGACTATCACTATTGATTTGCAACCATTACTTTTGAAATAGCTTTGGTATTTCCTGAGATTGAGTATAAATCGCAATTTAGAACGTTTTTAGAACGCTTTTCGCGCATTTTAACCCCTTTTTAAATTTCTAATTTTTTCGAAACTGTTCTTAAAAATCATTTATATCTAATAAATATGCACCTTGCCTAATTTTAAGTTGCTAGCCCGTACCGATCACAAAAATCGAAATTTGGAACGCTTTTTTGCTCCTGCAACGTCTAGGTGATAGTGATACCGACATAAAATAGCGTCTATGTTAGAGCAGAGTCTGTCAGCATCAATTTTCTACCATTTCTTTTGAAATCAGTTTGATTCTTCCAGAGATATCGCTGACAAATCGGCATTTAGAACGTTTTTAGAACGCTTTTCGTGCATTTTGCTCCTGCATCTCCTCTGGGGCAGTAGAAACAGATATAAAATATTGCCTAACTTGGAGCGAGATCTGTCAGCATAATTTTTACACCATTATATTTGAAATCGGTTCAGTACTTCCTAAGATTACATAGAAATCGCAATTTAGAACGTTTTTTACAACGCTTTTTGCGCATTTTGACTCTCTTTTAAATTTTGATTTTTTTAGGAAATGCCCTTAGAGATCATTGATATTTTATAACTACAGTAAACTCTGTCTAAGGCGGAATCGATCGGGACTGAGAAAATTTTCCGTGGTAGACAATATTCCGGCTTATGCAAAAAATCTCCCCCACCCCACCCCCCACCAAAAAAAAAAAAAAAAAAATCCCTCGAATTTGATGATTTTTTTATTGATTTTCCTGACTCGAAAATCGGTTGAAAACTGAAATTCGGAAAGATCTTTTGTCTTTATAGATAAATGAGAAACGCTATTCAATTTCTTAGTACTGCTGTAATGCATGCGAATTGGAGGTTTACACGCACACACACATACAAAAAAAAAAAAAAAAAAAAAAAAAAAAAAAAAAAAAAAAAAACCTTTCTTAGTAAAATTAGAGAATGAGACAGAACGGGCTGTCTCAGACAGAACAGCTTTGAATTTGAGTACATCCTTTAAAGTGAATATATTGCACTTTCGAAAATATATATTTTGATAAATGTTCATTCTACTAGAAATATTAACTTTTAAATATAATTTTGCATATAAAAAAATGGCACAAGCATAAATTCCTTAAAATGTAAACAGTTTCTGTCCTTTTGAATTACCTTTTTCAAAGTGTTACGGAATTTAACAAAGATGCACGACATTGAGTATTTGACTTATCCGTTTTAAAGTTTGATAAACAAAATGCCTTTCATTTTTAAATTATTCTTTTTTCCGCCTTATGCAAACTTTTGGTTTCGGTGGGACTTTAAAATGCTTTCCGTTTCCGCGTTAGACAGATTCCGCCTTATGCACTATGAATTAATGTAATTTTCTATGGGTGCGCCGGGACTTGAAAAATTTTCCGCGGTAGACAGATTTCCGGCTTATACAGAGTCCGCCTTAGACAGAATTTACTGTATAACTACACCATTCCAAATTTCACGATTCTAGGCCCTTCCGTAACGCAAAAACCGCAATTTAGAATGTTTTTCCCCTGCACCACATTTAGGGTAGTGTCACCGACATAAAACATAGCCTATGTTGGAGCAAGGGTTGTCACCATCCTTTTGACACCATTATTTTTTTAATCGGTTTGATATTTCCTGAGATTGTGTAGAAACCATCATTTAGAACGTTTTTTAGAACGCTTTTCGCGCCTTTTCACCCCTTTTAAATTTCGACTTGTTTAAGACTTGTTCTTAGAAATCCTTTATACCTAATAAGTAGCTAATATTTCAAATTTCATATTTCTAGGCCCTTCAGTAACGCAAAAATCGCGTTTTTAGAACGTGTTTTGCTCCCGCATCCCCTTTGGGGTAGTGGCACCGACATAAAATATAGCCTATGTTCTAAGTTGGACTAACACCATCATTTTGATACCATTACTTTTGGAATCGGTTCGGTAGTTCCAGAGCTTACCTCCTACAAATAAACAATTTTTACCTCTTTATAATATGAAGTATAGATTAAAGTTAAATAATTTATTAAACAATTCGTTATATGTACTATAATATACTAATTAATCAAAAATCTTTCCGCAGTGTATTACATGATAAACTCGTTGAAAATATTGATAACTCATTAGTTCTATTGTAAAACTTGAACATTTTGTAAATTGGATCAAAGTGTACATGCCACGGTACTACCTCCATAATCTAGCTTAATTTACAAACTTGGAATTATAAACTTCAGTACAAGTCCGAAAACTTGATTTCGCAATTCAAATAACTAATTGAATAATTATGCTAATGGATCCCTCCCTGCTGAAATGACAGTTTTCTGTCAGCAATTACCGACGAATGCAAGTGGCACATTGCGCGGAATTATGACACTGTCAGGTTAGTTAACTTCTCGTTCATATAAGAAGTAATTCTGGGTAAAATAGTATAATGCGATGAATTGCCATATAGTGAATCTTAAAAAGGCATGAAATACTTTTCTTTTTATAACTGGGTGAAATCTTGTGAAGTAAGATAGATGGAAAAAAATATTATTTGAAAGTAAATTAGAAAAGAATCTTCTCCCCATACTGTAAAAAAAAAATCGGGCTAAAAAACGGAGATTGTACTGGCATTCGAGACGCCAGTACTATTTCCGTATTTTAACAGAAATCCCCCCCCCCTCCCCCCACATAAATTCCAGAAAAACGGAAAATTTTCTGTATCTTACGGGGGAAATTTTCCGTAAAAATGCGGATTTCTGGAATTTATGTAATTTCCGTTAAAATACGGAAATAGTACTGGAATCTCCATTACCAGTTGAGTCTCCGTTTTTTAGTCCGTTTTTTTTTTTTTTTTAAGTGCACCTTTTTAACACAAAAAGAATTCCAAAATATTACAGTCGGACCTCTGTTTAACGAAGTAGCTAAATCCCGAAAAAAAGTTCGTTATATGGAAAATTCGTTAAATACAGAGTCGCTTTTTAAAATATTTTAAACTACATAAAACGTAATTTAAGTCCATAAACACTAAATATAATTTAAAAAGTAATTAGTCACACTTTTTTTATAAATTATATCTATTTGTTTTATTTATTTTACCCATCAAAAAGCAAACTGCAAGGGAAATAAGAATGAAACAAAACATTGTCTGGAAATACATAGTATTTTCATTTAAAAAAATAATTTTACATTAAAATCACGATTTTTTATTATGGTTGATAAGCTGTTTGGAGGAATACCAAATTTTAGAGCATTCTTTTTCTTCACGCCTTTATCCACTTCATCACGAATAATTTTTTTTCTTTGATGCTCAAGCACTTTCGCTTTGACATTTTTGAGCTACAAGAACCGAAATTATTAACATGTTTGGTCATGATCAACAATCTAGAAAACGGGAAACTATAGTTTAAGGACAATGGGCAGCTCCATTGAGGGTTAAAAGGGAATATTGAAAGTTTGCACTTCTTGGATGGAAAGCAAGGAATCACAGCAATTTTACTGCTCTCGGTGAGTTAGGTGCCTGGTAAGACTTGTTTATGGTCATTGATCATCATAAAATGTGTTAAGAGAAAGAATAAGTTTGAAATGTCCAGTAATATTTTAAGAAATAGGGAGAAGAAAAAATTAGATCCCAAGGAAAAGTTCGTTAAATAGAGATCGCACTTCGCAATTTAGAGGTTATTTTACGAAGAAATTTGCAAAATGTTCTTGGTTCCAAGTAAAAGTTCGCAAAATAGAGAAATTCGCAAAATAGAGGTTCGTTAAATAGAGGTCCAGCTGTATATACAGGGTTCCCCTTCTTATCTTTGAGCAATAGCTAATTCCGTCACTTCTAAAACCGTTAATTTTAGAAGTATAGTTCCACTTTCAAAAATCTTTCAAATGTTGTTCCTTATCATATAAAAATATATTTACGTCAAAATAATATATATATTTTTTAATTGCGAAATTAAATTTTATACAGACTCTGTGGTTTGTAAAAAAATAGAAAAAGGGGTAAAAAATTACTTTTTTTGTTCAGATGACCGCTACGAAATGTTGATATGGACTTCAGAGAATTTAATGCCCTTCCATAATTCAACGAGCAATCTTTATTTCAGATGATTGTGAGCGGAGATAAACGGTTGTCCGATTGGAAGTTCAAAGCGTGCACCGACACCCGACGCACGGTTCGTTTATTTATTTGTTTTTTTATCCCCCGATATGCTATTTCTTTCGGCCAGCAATTATAGTGTAGTCTCCAAAAAATAACTTTCCCTTGTATAAGGAAAGGGCATGTTTACAAACAAACACTTCCGTCAACCAATCTACCAACTATATTTTTGCCATAAAGATGATTGCAGGAATAGTCTTGGCGACGTAGGCCAATCATACCAGAGACGTGTTAAACGTAGACCAATCAAATTTCCCTAGCTCATGCGTACAGGTACGAGTCATAAAGAACGGACAGGTTTTCTTGCTGAACCAACAGTAATTCAACCAACAGTGACGTCAGCTGCCCTTTCCTTATAAGCCAGCCGTAAAACAAAGAAAATATATCATTGTACTGTTAACCCTTCACTGCACCAAGTGCCACATCTGGCACATACCTAAAAACACAGTAATTGTTATTATGTGCCATGAATTTGATCAATATGATCTCTATGCCTGATCAAGAACAGTCCAAAGAATGGAATAACACTTATTTTGTCCATGTCAGATGGTTGCATTTGACAAAAAATTAGAATTTGTTCTTCGGGAACAAAAAACAATTTCGATCAAGCTATTAAAGTAAAATTTACTTTCATTATTTTTACTGAATACTTAAATATATTAATATAAAAAAAGTTGCAGAGTGTTAAGCAGATAAAATTAATTAATTTAAGCTCATTTAGTTGTAAAATATAGCAATACAATATTTTAAAACCATAATTGTGTACGTAGAGTACACGCCATAAAATATCAAATTTCAGCTGAAAATTTGAAATTTATTTTTTTTTTACTATTTTTCCAATTATTAGACCGATATATAGATTTCAAATAATTTTTTTCATGGAAATAGAAAAAATCGTGCAGTGAAGGGTTAAATACTCTACTGCAATTTTTTTAACTTCTAAGCATAGCACATTTTCAATTTTTACACCGTCGTATAGAGAATAAAAAGTATTTTTAAATGCAATTTGTTTGAAAACTGCATCTCAATTTATTTTTGATATAGTAACTTTTTGGTAGTTTTTAGCGCCATTTGTTTAATGTTGGCAACTCAAGTACTCCATTTCTGTATAAGGCAAAGAAAAAATAGTTGGAAAATCGTAATTATATATTTTTGTTGCCATTTTCCCATAACTACTGAAAACAAATGTAATTAAAATACTTGCTATTTTGAAGAAATATAATTGAATGATTTCTGATAAAACATGGAGCTATTATAAACTATATTTAATTTAATTATCTATAGTACAAACAAATAAAAGCATGTGAATCTCAGATAGCCGATTTTTTTTGTCGAGTTTCTTGAGTGACGACATCTGTGTTTTTGGATTTGTGTATTATTCAGCGATAGTACGTCATATGAATACTTTACTGTAGATGTTGTTTAAGACTGGATCGTAAATGAGGAATTCTTCAGCGGATGCGAATGACGTTATATTATATAAAATAAAAGCGTGTGTTTTAAGTCATAAAACTGAAATATATTTTGTACTTTCTATATTTATATGCATATATATTTTTGTTTCATCGGGGCGATGCTAAATTCTGAAAAAGCAGAATTCCTGTTTTCTAGTTAATTTAATTTTTTTTTTTTTTTTACACACAAAAATTTAAACATGTAAGTGGAATGGCAATAAACATGATGCAAAAAATCCAAAGGTGATATCTCTTCTTTGTAATCAGAAACAAGTTATAAAAATCACGTGAATTTTAGTCCAAAGCAGTAGAACCTCCCATTAATCATTTCAGCTTGAATTGCTGCAGCATGATTTTGTTTTGAGCTTGCTTTTTGAAAATAAAATAAAACATATATGCTTGACTCAAAAACATATAAATTGCATTGCAGAAAAAGCATTTTATTTGAAAAGTAAGTTTAAAAAAATGTAAACGTTTAAACAAAAGTTTTTTATAAGCTTTCACGCAAATACCTGTAGTTTTTGAATGAAATAAAGGTAGTGATTTTTAAGAATAATCATTCGGACTTTATCATTCGGACTTTATCATTCGTTTATTTTTTATTTTTTAATTTTTTTTACACGCAAAAATTTAAACATATAAGTGGAATGGCAATAAATATGATGCTAAAAAGTCCAAATGTAACATCTCTTCTTTGTAATTGGAAAAAAGTTATAAAAATCACGTGAATTTTAGATCAAAGGAGTAAGAACCTCCCATTAATCATTTTAACCTGAATTGATGCAGCATGATTTTGTTTTGAGCTTTCTTTTCGAAAATAAAATAAAACATTCAGTATGTCCACGTATAACCTGACCGACCTTTATTTTCGCAACTGTTGGTCCTAGATGCATACTTCCAATTACAAAAGTGGTCAAAATTAGGTGTAGAGTTAACATTTAAAAAAAAGTTTGAAGCGAAAAAACAATTTAGTGAAGAATTACTGAATCTAAATTTTTATACAGTCCCCAGGTCCCTATACATATATTTAGGGACGTTTTGTCTATTCAAAAGTATTGCAAACACAAAAAGTTCCGTATGTGTACGACCAATATTCACTGAGAAATTTGAGTTCAAAGTTATCATGCATAGTATGGGGACCGTATACAAATGGAGATGCGAATATATTCCCTATCAGAAATTAAAGGTGGTTTTAGAGTTAGATATGATCATGCCAAAAGGGTTGTTGTTCAAGTCAGAAAACAGGAAAATATTTGTCTATAATCACTGGTATTGAAAATAAAACTGTATATTTTGTATACTACATAAAATCCCAGTACACAAACTCATACAAATTTAATAATAATTTGAAATAATAACATAGTAAGTAGTACTTTCTCACAGATAAACTCAAATAAAAACGAAATAGAAATAAACAATGTAGATAAATATCGTCTTTCATACTTTCTCACTAAATGTGTTCCAATAGTCTTCTCTGGACTACAATACATAGACGGACACGTGACAGGAATTCGTCTTGAACATTTTTTAGCATTACAGGCGTGACACATCTGATGGCGGATAAAATGTGATTCTGCAAATCTACTCGGCTTACTGATTCTACTTCGTAAATCCTGCTTTTTAAATAACTGCAAATCAAATTAAAATTAAAGAATCTCCTATATCGGATCTCGCTAGGTCACGTCTCGGCTCACAAAGGTATCTTTGTCAATGAACTAGCAGACGACCTAGCGAAGAAGGTCACACAGAAAGAAACAATAGACACACACCTCCCAGTGCCTCAGTCATACGTAAAAAGGGTCCTTAGAGCAAGGATACTGACGCGATGAAAGGAGCACTGGGATACCTCACTCAAGGACAGGTACACATATAAGCTAATTCCTAAAGTTTCTCTCACGCTATATGACCTAACACCCTACACCACCAGCTTCTTAACAGGATACAGCCCTTTTATGGCATATCTGGACTGCTTCAAGGTAAGATCCACTGCCACTTGCGAATGCGGTGAACTTGGCACTGCAAGTCACCCGTACTATAGTTGTAATCTCCCGTAACGCTGGCACTTGAGGCGTCCAGACATGCTTCCAATCAATTGCCTCCAAAATGTCCTTTCACGCACCCTCCTACTCAACAAATTAAAACAGATTCACAATTTTCTTACTCACCGATCAAATTTAACGTAAATCCTGGTTCTGCTAATCCAGTCTCACTGTCACCACATCCAGCTTCAAACAGCACCAGCATCCCGCCCTCTTTGGAGGCTTTAGCATTCTCCTATATATCAAGTATATAGTCATCCTACGGACGCAAGAGCTTCTGCTCGTGCTTCCCACCATTCTATCTGATGTTACATCTCCAATCGGCATTTATTCTGATTCTATGTTTAAATGGACGCTTGAGTGTCTGCTCGTGGCATCTTACCAATCTAACCCAGAACCTACACTCTCTGGATGCTTGAGTAATTGTTCATGACACGCAAATCATTCTTTTCCCTTCCTGCGTCCTCTTGTCGCGAGAGGCGTCTGCCCCTGACGTCCAGGAGCAGTGATGTAAATTATTTTTTTTATCTTCAATGTTCTGATACTCCCGCCCTCTGTCGCGAGTAGGAGTTTCCTGGCGGGCAGGGGCGTATGCCTTTTTTTGTAAACTTCAAAATTTCTTTTTCAAATAAATTCTGGGTTCTGTGGTCGCCCTTGGCGGATGGGCGTCACCCCGTGCGCTTCTTATGTATGTGCGTCTGCATTCGGCCGGACAGGGCTGGACTGAAGAGCCCCAACGTGTCGGGGAACATACCGGGAGAGACGTTAAGCTCTGTGGGGCAGGCCTAACCGTTCCTGAGCAGTCTCTCTTAGGCTGCCTAACCCCAAAGAAGGAAATCTAGTAGATTTAAATCCGGCGATTCTAAGAGGCCATTCTACCACGCTTCCATAACCTATGATGTTATCTTGGAACATGTTACGTGGAAGTGTTCGGGAGGAGGCTGTTTTGTGGGCTGGTGATCCATGATGTTGAAACCACATGTTGGTGACGTCTGCTAACGAAACATGATCATCTAAGAAGTCAGATAATGGTCCACGTAACAGATCTACATACTTTGTACTTGTTAAATTGTCATAATAAAAGAAGTACCTCACTAACGCTCCCTTCCAGATGCCACACCAAACGTTAACAGACCATCATACTCGATGCTTGTTGGGTCGTATAACAGCGAATTTTGCGCAGACCAAAAGTGCGTATTCTGCCTATTCACAACACCAGTTCTTGAAAACATGCACTCATCTGTCCAAAGAATGTCATTCAGAAACGACGAGTCCGTTAGTAGCTTGTTCATAATGAAATTGCTAAAATCGGACCGTCTATCTTCATCTCTTGGCAAAAACGCTTGTACCAATTGCGGTCGATTAGGATGTGCCCCGTGTATATTTAAAACGTTCCGTGCATGGGATTTTGAGCAGCCACAAGCTTCACTAATATCCCTGACACTAAGAGCATATCCCAAATGCATACTTCAGCTTCCAAATCTAGGATATTTTTTAACGCTACCCGTTTCTCGTACGCGCTTTACAACATTTAAAATCGTGTTTTTAGACACATGGCTATCATTTGGAAATTTAATTGCGTATTGCCTTGCAGCCTCTCGTCCATTCCGATTATACTCGCCATAAAGTAATATAATTTCTACGCACTGTTCCGTGGTGTACATTTTAACTACAAGCATTGACAAATCAACTAAATACATCTGGTGCAAGTCACTTTTATTCAGCAATGAAGAGCTTACGTCATTTTTTGTCTACCAATCGGTATGCAGTAAGTGAAATTTGCATAAGAACCTGCAATTCCCGTAGTACTGCGTACTGCTTTGACATAATAAGGATAGGGAAAATTCAAAACACGATTTCGTCTTCAAATAATCGAAGAGCTGAGCGAAAGAAAATGTTATGCTACATTTTCTTAAAAATGATTTTATCGTTTGGACGAAGGTGTTATCACGTATTCTATCACATGGTAAAGCTAAAATACCAAAGTTCTATTTAGCCTTGAAGATTTAAGACATTACTCATTAATATTTAATATTTTAATATTTAATATTCCAAATAACATTAATATTTTTTAATATTTAAAAATTAAATATAAATAAGTTTTTTTGATAGCGTTTAGTACCACACCTGTTAATATTTTAAACACGTGGTATCAAACAGAAAATAAATCATTAAAATTGAGAACAAAAACTTTCACATCAAATTTCTTCAAATGTAATTTTTGTTACTTAACATGTTCTTCCACTTAGTTCTTCAATTGTGGTCGTTGGGTTAAATCAAGTGATCACTCTTTGAGGTAATAGTTAGATCGTTAATGCGAAGTAAAGTCGACTAATCTTAGTTTAACTTCAGTTTCCCAAAACTCAAGGAAAGCCTACTTTCCGTGTTATAGCGGCTAAATGGGCCGCTCAAAGTCATAGGAGCGCATTTTGGCTTACAACTAACTCCAGGAAACACAACACAACAGCGTGAATTTGCCTAGTCTTGAGAGATTTTATAAGGGATATAATCATGCATACTCGACAGATTTCCTCTACTATTAAAACTTACAGAGTAATAGCTGTTTAAAGTTGAAGTATATTTTTTGCTGCGAAATAGGGGTTACTCACAAATGTAGTAGAAATATAAATAATCGTCAGATATAATCAAAAAATAGTTGAGAGCAAAATTAACATTGCAATCTAATATAAATGTGAAATCTATAATCATTCTGACATATCACTGCAAAATATACTATTTGCACTGAACATATAAGCGGATAAAAATAACAGAATTTGTTTAAATAAAAGGACAAAATGATGCATATTTTAAAATGCTGTTAGATTACACTTTCAAATTTTGGGTTGTGCCATGTTTTTTAGCTTTTGAAAATGGATTCTTATGTATTTTTAAGAGCTGAATCCGAAAATTACCTTCATTTTAAACCATCACGTCAGGATTTTTCTCAAATCGCAAATTTCAAACTTAAAAAGCTCAAAGTTAAAATTGATCCCCACTCCCCTCCCAACCTCATCAGACCCCTGAGTTGTTTAGCTGTAAAAAACCCAGTATAAGCCAAAAAATTGAATAAATTATTGAATTAAATAAAATTAAACTGAATGAAAAAGTCTTACCATCATTTTATAGTATCAGATTTTTCGCTATTTTTTAAGATTGAAATTTACGATTTGCGAAAAATCCTGACATGATGGTTAAAAGTGAAAGTAATTGTTTTTATTCAGCGTTAAAAAATACATAACACGTAATTATAAAAGTTAAAAAGCACAACCATCGCAGGTTTATGTTATCTAATCTAAAACTCTTTCTTAAACTTTTTGACGGTAATATATCCGAATTTTTATGTGTTATCCTCAAATATAAGTATGTATAAAATGGTAAGCGTCGAAAATCATAATAATATTACATTGTCATCTTATTTAAGTCAGTATGTACAATTTAACTTTGATCGGACATTTGAGAGTGAGTTAAAGTTAAATAAAACCTTATGAAAATAACATTTGTTAAAAGAAATCATAGCCTCAAATCCTTACAAAATAAAACATATGTTAAAATAAAATTATTTTAACTAATCTGAAACTTAACTATTAAAAGTTAACTCAATCGTAATTGTTGTACGATTTTTTTCAAAGCACAAATACCTTGAAATAAGTTTAAGTACTTTATATGCGACCCCTGAAAGCATAGCCGAAATCATCTCTTTTCAGATGCAAAAAAAGTGGTATAGGTCATGCATTTCAAAGTTTCATAATTCAGTCAATTTTAATGTCATATGAATGGGACTTTTTCTGTTTTACTTGTTAGTGTCACAGTAAATTTTTACTAAATATCACTTATAGGACCGGGGGACTGTATAAAAAATTTAAATTTCGTAATTTTTTAATAAATGTTTTATCTTTACCCAAATCACTTTAAAAATAATTATTTACCTTATTTAAACCATTGTTTTAATTGGAAGTATGCGTCTAGGACCAACGGTTACGAAAATAAAGGTCGGTCAGATGATACGTGGACATCCTCTATACCAGGGTCGGCGAACCTTTTTGTTGCCGCGTGCCAAATTTAATCAAAAAATATTTCACGTGCCCATGGCGTGCCAATTAAAAAACAAATTCAGTAGGAATGAAAATGGAAAAATAATGGATTAAAATTGCTTAAAATTTTCTATTAAGATCTAAAAAAATATGAGGAACATACATGTAGGTATTACAATATAATAATTATGGCAACAAATATATTTTAGAAATTAATTTAACAAAAATTAATGCTATGTAATTTGATTTCTGTTGTTGCATCTTAATATCAGGTTAATTTTAATGCAAACTAAACGCTGGATTTATCTGACAAGTGCTTTCAGTATGAGTTTTGATATTATTCATTTGTGAAAACAGCGTCTTGAAATCAGAGATAGGCAGAAAAACTGCTAAAATGGCAAACACCAGTTTCTTTGAATAGCTCTGAAATATATTCAAAGTTGCTACAACTTTTCATTAGAATTTAGTAATGTCTAATAACCAATTCTTGCCGATAGTTTTCAAATATAGTCTTTGTTTGAAAAATTTTTGAGGCCATAATTAATTAGATTGGAATATAATATACCGCAATTAAAATTTTTCAATTTCCATTTAATCGAATTTAAAAAAGATCAGTCGCAATTTTGTGTAATCATACCTTTTTTTGATTTAGAGCCACAAGCAATGCCGTGCCAAAATTCTTCTTTGGCGTGCCAAAAGTGGCACGCGTGCCATAGGTTCGCCGTCCCTGCTCTATACGCTTGACTCAAAAATATATAAACTGCAGAAATTGCATTTCATTTGAAATATAAGTATAAAAAATGTAAACGTTAAACAAAAGTTTCATATAAACTTTCTTTTACGCAAATACCTGTAGTTCTTGAACGAAACAAATGTGACAATTTTTAAGAAAAATCTTCCTGACTTGGGTTTAATGGAGTTTTAAACCTTTCGAAAGTTTTATAAAGCTAGTTTGCTCTTTAATCTTCAAGTACTAGATTTCTTGCATCAACAGCATTTCTTAAAATAATTTTTTTAAATGGTTTATTTAATTTTTTTAAAAACCTTTGTGCTTATTTAATTTTTTTTAAAACCTATTGCTTTTAACACGGAACTCCCATTCAAATTTTAAACTTAAAGGAAAATAAACTAAAGTTCTGTTGTAATAAGACTGAAGTTAATTCCGTTCAAGTACTTAAAAGGATTCCCAGGAAACCTTAAAGGTAAATAAAAATCTGTTGTGAAAGCATTTCTGCATGTTTTAAAATGCGAATTAAAATTTAGTAGGAGAATTCATATATTTAACATTTGCTTTTATTTAATAGGATTAAATTTATTTAAAAGGAGTTTCAGAGTACATCTAGAAGTTTTATTTTTAAATTATAAAGGTTGTAGACATTCATGTTGTTTAACTGTAATGTATAAGATTTCACGATAAAGATAATATAGAAATTTTAGGTCAGTTGCAATGACTGGTATGTATAAGCCACCTCATTTCAATTGTTAATCGTCAATTTTTTTGTTTAATTTGAAATTACAGGTAAGTTCTAGGGGAGAGTCGAACACCGGAGTTAATACTAATAAAGCTGAAGATAGAAGTAAGCAACCATTTATTTCAACAAATCAATGTGGTACAGAGTCAGACATGGAGCTCTTGTATACAGTAAAAAAGTGTATAACTTTACAATTATAATAAATAAGATGTATATGTTAAAAACACATAAACTTGCTCAATGGTATTTATAAACAAGAACTTTTATATGAACTTCTACAAATAAAATTAATGATAAAGCATAATACAGGATGTACCCACTGTAGTTTTTTATTCATATAATTGATCAAGACTGGGACGGAAGCTTTCGTTTCTAGACTTTTAATTATTTCAACATCATATTTATCATCAAGACGACTGCAGAAGCAGTTCGAAACGTCGATATTATGCTTTACCGTTAATTTTATTTGTACAAGTTCATCTAAAAGTTCTTGTTTATCTCTAGCACTGAACAAGTTTATGTGTTTTTAACGTCTATACATCCTGTTTATTACATTTTTTGGCGCGATTGTCCTACATATGTTAATTACAATTATATTTATTCTACAATGAGCAATATGCATTATATGTTACTTTAATATGCTTTTAAGTTTTTGAGGCACGCGAGACCAAAGATATTAGGTACTTTTCTCACCTTACCATCACAAACCAGTTCCTAACTCCAATCCTACGAATCAATTTTCGGACTCTTTAACGCGTGCTATAAAGCAGCCATTGATATATGGATGCTGAGAAATCTAGGCACTATATATCTGAATGTGTTGGTAAAACACATAAGGAATCAGCCCTGTCCCAGTGTGTACTAAGTTTGGTACACGGCTAGACTAATTCTAATATTATTTTAAGTAATTTGTTTTCCTGTTTTTATTCCTGTGTATTAGTAAATTTGACACGCAAGATGTTCCCAATAATAAATTCATGTATGCAGTGACTATAATTTCTTCAGTCGCTTATATCAAGCTCTTCATTAACGTTTTTAAAAAGATCTGTCTCTCTGTGTACTACTGTCCCCTACGTTTTACTAAAAAAATAAAATCTTTTGAATAGTACCTGCTGTATCTGTCCCAATATTGCGTTACTCTGAAATACTGTAGTTGTTGTTTATGACGGCCTATTATCTGCACGAGGGATAGGCCCGAATGGGGAGCGCCCTCCGTGGTTTCTTTTTAAGGGAACCTAAGCCGTATTTACGCAAGGATATCCAAGGAAATACTGTATAATGTGTAACTATAAATATTTTATTACTGTTTTTTTTTATTGTTTTTTTTAGTATTAATTTATCGATAGTATATTTCTAGCGTAAAATAAAACCTTTTCTAGTGTAAAATAACTCTTTTTTGTGCAACAGACAGCACATGTTTTAACTATGTCTTGACTGATTTTATAGTATTTTTTCCCTTTAATCCGGACTACACAGAGTTTCAATTAGTTCGGATTAATAAAGGAATGCATTTATTAGTTTACTATTATTTAGAATTATCTACAATCTTTTTAACCCTTAAAAGCATAGTGTAACTCAGGAGTTACATGATCTGTTTTTTGCCAGTTGGCGCTTTCTATTGGAAAAAGGACTGACTGATTTTAAAATTCAATAACTTCCAAACGGTGACAGATATTAGAAAAAATCTTGCAGGAGGTTTATGCATAAAGTCAAAAGTTTTATCACAGTGATTTTCGATTTTAGTTCGAATTACAAACAATAGATGGCGCTGTAAGCAATAGTCGCTAAATACAGGCTCGATTTTTTATCCTTTCTGTTGTTCCATGCAGAAAAAGGAGATGGAAATGTATTATCCGAGCCACGAAGTACCAAAAATCGAGCCTGAATTTAGCCTCTATTGATCGCAGCGCCATCTATTGTTTGTAATTCGAACTAAAATCGAAAATCACTGTAATAAAACTTTTGACTTTATGCATAACCCTCCTGCAAGAATTTTTTTAATATCTGTCACCGTTTGGAAGCTATTGAATTTTAAAATCAGTCAGTCCTTTTTGGGACACCCGGTAGTTAGTTGTGGGTAAGAACATGCATTTAAGGTCGTAAAGTCTGTTTTTGTTCTGATTGTTATCACGTGGAGGTTATAACATCTTTTGTTGATACTGCTTGCAGTGTGCTCGACTGGCGTTTTTTCTCTATCTTTATAAGGTAGTAACTATTAATACTGCAAACTATTAAAAGCAATAGAAAAAATATTATATCGTTGAATAGTTGTTATTGTCCAGTGTAAGTACTTTAAAGTAAGTGGGTAATTTAAATTATCATTTTTGGGGCAATTTTTGGTGTGTAATTCAGAAGTGACATTATTAAATTATGATCAATAGAAACATAAATAAATTTGTTCACTTTTTTTCTAGTGGATAATAAACTAAAATGGACTCAAACTAGAGAACAGGAATTCTGCTTTTTCAGAATTTAGTATCGGCCCCGATAAAAAAAAAAAAATTAAATAGTTTTTTTCAATCGAACTTATACCTTTGGAATGGATAATTTTCTTCTGAAGGACTGATGGCTTCATTATTATGCCATTATAAATGAAGTTTTAGGTGAAGATGAAAGAGCAGGCGTAAAAAGTTAGAACTCTGATTTTCTGGTCAGCATGGGGGGAAAAAATGGCCATATTTTTTTTTTTTTTTTTTTTTTTTTTTTTTTTTTTCCATTCTGACAGAAAAATCAGAGTTCTAACTTTTTACGACTGCTCTTTCATCATCACTTAACACTTCATTTATAATGACTGTAATTCCTAATGATGTAAGAATCCATCAGAAGAAATTAACTAGGTTAAAGCGGAAACTCGGTTAAGCGAGAGTCGGATAATCGGAACTCAATTGTAGTTCAGGTTTAAGACTTAAAACACGCAATTTTATTTTATATAAAAGGACGTCATCCGCATCCGTAGAGTAATTCCTCATTTACGATCCAGTATTAAACAAAATCATACGCATAGGACGTCACTATCGCTGAATAATACACACAACCAAAAAAAGAAATTTCGTCATTCAAGAAACTTGACAAAAAAAATCGGCTATCTAAAGATTCACAGGCCTCAATTTGTTTGTAATATTAATATAGATACTTAAAATTAAATTTAGTTTATAATAGCTTCATGTTTTATCAGAAATCATTCATTTATATTTTTCCAAAATAGAACGTATTTTCCAAAATAGTACATTTTTTTCAGTTTTTATGGGAAAATGGCAACGAAAAGATATAATTGCTATTTTTCTTTTACTTTCTAAAGAAATGGAGTACTCCAGTTGCCAAAATTAAACAAATGACGCTAAAAACTACAAAAAAAATAATATTTCAAAAATAAATGGAGATGCAGTTTTGAAACAAATTGCACTAAAAATTCCTTTTTTTTCCCATACGACGGTATAAATATCGAAAATTTACCATGCTTACAAGTTTAAAAAATTGCAATATAGTATTTAACAGTACAATGATACATCTGCTTTGTTTTGCGGTTGGCTTCTACAACGTAACGTTATTTTTTGGAGACGACATTTTATAACGGGGAGAAAGAAATAGCATACCGGAAGCTAATATAATGATTTTCGAACAAAATAAAAAAAAAATCAGGCATTAAAGGGTTAAAATAGCTACTAAATACCATGTCTACCATTCAAGGTATTCCATAACACATAATGAACTAAGGTTTCTATGTAATTTCATTAACAGCTAGATACTTAATCAAATTAAATTTATGAAATTTGGTCATGTTACTCAAACAAAAAGTCCTTCCGGCCAGTGACGGGAGGAAGAGGTAGCTCTCATATTCCTTATTTTTAAAAAGCCAGCTTATATTATTCAAACACACAGAGCTCAATTTAGTGGAAACCGATAATAGGAGATTCAATACTAAATCATTATGAATGAAAATTTCGCGAAATTAGACAGCTTTATCCAAGCTGCTTTTATTTAAAGTAACTTATATTTGGTTGCCAAATTCGAAGATATCTTGAAGTGCCTGCCATTTTAAGACAACGTGGTGGTTGAGGCTAACCAGTGAATTTGGTCGAGACCTTAGTAATTCCTGTGCACATGCTCACTCACATCCGAATCGGTTGATATGTACGAGTGCTGTCGCACGCAAAAAATCAGATTTTTTAAAATGTCACCCACATTAGAAATTCAAACTGCAATATCTGGGCCATTTTTTAAGATAAAGACAAAACAAAAAATGTTCCCGAATCCTTATATCAAGGTCAAATACTTAAAAAAGAAACCTTTTTCTATTTCTTATTTTTTTTTGCACCTTACTTTAAATATAATTTTGTTTTTGTTTTTTTACTGGCCGCCATTTTGAAACAAGATGGCTGATAAAGCTGACTAGCGAACATGGGCAAGACATTGCTATATGCTATCCACATGCCTTCTTACATCGAAATAGGTTAATAAATACACGTGTTATAGCGTGACAAATATCAGATCGTTTAAAAATGTCAGCTTTGCTAGAAATTCAAAGTGCTATAATTCAACCATTTTTTAAGATATAGACGAAACAAAAACTGCTCCGGGATTTTTGTGTCAAGGTCAAACACATAAAAAAAAATCTTTTTCATGTTCCAATTTTTTGATACCTCATTTTAAATTAATTTTTTTTTTTTTTTTTTTTAATGGCATCCCTTTTGAAACAAGATGGCGAATGAAGCTGGCCAGCAAACATGGACAAGACATTGCTATATGCTATCCATGCCTTCTTACAACGAAATAGGTTAATAAATACACGTGTTATAGCGTGACAAATATCAGATCGTTTAAAAATGTCAGCCTTGCTAGAAATTCAAAGTGCTATAATTCAACCATTTTTTAAGATATAGGCGAAACAAAAACTGCTCCGGAATTTTTGTATCAAGGTCAAACACATAAAAAAAAATCTTTTTCATGTTCCAATTTTTTGATACCTCATTTTAAATTTAAATTTTTTTTTTTTAAATGGCATCCCTTTTGAAACAAGATGGCGAATGAAGCTGGCCAATGAACTCGGTCTAGACATTGGTATGTACTATGTACACACCAAGTTACATCCAAATCGGTTCATAAATACGCCTGTTATTGCGTGACAAAAATCAGGTCGTTTCAAAATGTCAGCCACAATAGAAATTCAAAATACTATAACTCAGCCATTTTTTTAGATATAGACGAAACAAAAACTGTTCCGGAATCTTTGTATTAAGGTAAAACACATAGAAAAAAATCTTTTTCATTTTCCAATTTTTTGGTACCTTATTTTAAATTAAAAAATTTTTTAAATGGCCGCCATTTTGAAACAAGATGGCGGATGAAGCTGGCCAACGAACTCAGTCGAGATATTGGTATGTACTATGTATACACCAAAGTACATGCACATCGGTTCATAAATACGCCCGATATCGCGTGACAAAAATCAGGTCATTTCAAAATGTCAGCCACGCTAGAAATTCAAAGTGCTATAACTCAGCCATTTTTAAAGATATAAACGAAACAAAAACTGCTCCGGAATCTTTGTATCAAGGTCAAACACATAAAAAAAATATTTTTTAATTTTCAATTTTTTGGTACCACATTTTAAATTTTAATTTTTTTTTTTTTAAATTTAATGGCCGCTATTTTGAAACAAGTTGGCGGATGAAGCTGGCCAACAAACTCGGTCGAGATATTAATATGTACTATGTATACACGAAGTTTCATCCAAATCGGTTCATAAATATGAGAGTTACAGTGTGACAAAGATCAGATATCTATATATATATATGGATATATATATATATATAAATCAACTTTTGAACGGAGGGTGGTTTCGGGGTCTGGGGTCATGATCGATGAAAATATACCAAATTTTTATGAAATCGCTTTCCCCCGAATGGCTGCAATAGGTAGCTTTCTGTAATGAAAGCTATCTAAAAGATGAATCTAATCATATTTCATTTTCTAAATAAGGAATTCAATTAACTGAATACAAAAGGTTTAAACAGATCAATATGCGATCAATCATATTATATAGATTGGCGATTCACATATATTATGTAGACCTAATGATGCCTCGATTCACATATTACTGAGAACTCAATTAAATTTTCCAAATTCAATAAGAATATTTAAATATAAAACTCGAATAATTCCTTTTTCATGTTAATTTCGGTTTTGAAGCATCTCAAGCTGCTATCTTCCCTGCATCTCGTAAGAAGGTTCACCAAGAAAAATAAGTAGGTAATTATTAGTTTAAAATCCTCGTCTTTGAATATGCCGTAGATGGAATATAAGTGAAACCTATGCAAGGATAACGAAAGCAATGTAAAGGTAGAGAAAGTACGCGGAATGAATAATTACTATAAATGGGTCATTCTCCCAAAAGTGTACATTTTCAATACAAATTTTTCCCGTAAAAAAAAAAAAAAAAAAAAAAAAAAAAAAAAAAAAAAAAAAAAAAATTGTTTTTTAAGACAAATGTTATCATTTTTAGAAACTTATCACTTACTGCAAGTAAAAATCAGTAGTGCCCCAGCTACATTATATATTTTTTTCAGAAACACAATTTTTTTATTAACATCATTCACGGAGGTGAACTTTATGCTACAGTTATGTTTGTGTAGTAAGATAAAGCATAAAAAACTATTTATTCTATTAGATATATAACTAAGGATCAATTCTATGCATAATGCATAATGAATTTATTTGGAATTATTTAAAAAAACACAAAAAAAAAATCATCTGCCATCTGGGGCTACTTTTCATCCCCCATCTTTTATATGTTATTCAATTCTTCTCTTTTAAAGTTTTAAAACAATCTTTTTTGATTTACAGTTATTGTAAATTCCTGTTAAGCATTTTTCTTATAAATATACATTTTCAAAATTAAGAGATTCCACGAGGTGAGGAACATGCTCTAAATATTAACCTACATATTTTTTTGAGAATTTTTTTTATTCTTTAAATCAACATCTGTTGATAAGAAGTATACATAATGTTGATATATATGTACATAATGTTGATAAGAAGTATACATAGTGTACATAAGAAATATATAAGCAAATATCTTAGTGTTGATTTAGGCACCTGGAATTTTCAGTTCACGGATGTGAGAATCTCCAAAAACCATGGTTGATTTTTTATAACGAAATCTAATACCTGACTATAAAAACAAATTTCTGACTTATAATTTAACAACAACAAACATACTGGCTAACTTTAGCATCATGGGAAACAAAATCTGATGATATTTTGCCATTTTTGAACATGAAAATGCAACTTAATGTTTGGTTCATGAAGGTGAAAATTTATTGTGTGATACTCCTTTCTGTTCTCAGAAAACAAACAAAAGTACAAAGAACGTAATTAACTATGCTAAGTTACTTTGCTCTTGAGATAGTATGAGCTAGAATAATTGTTTAACTATTTTGTTTTAAATTAAATAAGTAATCAAATATTTTCCTTAGTAACATTGGGTGTATGACATGACAAGGACATGAGATCTCACATACTGTGTACTAAGAAACAAAAAATATAAAGTAATTATAAAAAACGTATGCACACAACACATTTAGTCTTCTTTCACTTTCAATAGAAAACATAAATTAATTCAAAAATGTTCATGTCAAATACTAAAAAAGGCTTTGTGACGGGAATGGTACACTTTTTGGAGAATGACCCAAATAGTTTCCTCACATCTTGCAGAATTTCTTCAAAAGAGCTCATGCAGAAATTGGTTGTACGGAATTCTTTGTGTTTTATAGATATTTGACATGTATTTAATTTTTAATTAATTAAATAATTTTACAGAATGCGGTAAAAGAATATGAATCGAAATACCATTTAAAAAGTCAGCATTTGATGTACACTTGGTTAATGCGTATAATGTCTAACATGCAATTAGAGTTAGAATAATAGAATAACTATTAGGTACAGTCAATAAATAACGAGTTAAAATACATTAGTTAATAAATATTTATTTTCACTTGTACATTATTTTACTCACAAGCTGTTACAAACACCGTTCATCTCCGCAGTTGCATTGGGTCAAAAAAAATTTGAAAGCGCAGCGATTACAAAGGTTCAGGAGAGATAGAGTACACCTAGACGATGGGAAATTAAATAGCAATGTATGGTCGGAAATGCTTTCGTGGCGCGATATTGACGACACAAAACACAAGAAAGGAAGGACACGAACAAGGTGAGAAAACATGTTTATTATTCTTACCACAAAAATGTTGGGGCGGCTTTGGCTGGTCTACGCGGTAAATGGCACTATGTAAACCAAATCGTCTGATGACGTTGCATGCGCGCGGGTGTTCCTGCCCCGCTCGCCGTGAATCTTCATTTCGCCTGCTTACAGAGAGCAAGTAGAATGGCACGTTACACGAACCCTGAGCTCACTTATATGCATCTGGCATATGGAGCCACTGATTGCAGTAGGCAAGTAGCACAGCGGTTGTACATCCAACGTTACCCCACTAGGCAAACTCCCTGCACACACCTTCTTTGCACGCTTGCACCAGAGGTTTTCCGACAGGGGATCCTTCAGCGAGGACACTCAGCAACGTGAGTAAGAACACCAGTCAACAAGAATACTTTGCTGTGTCTGGTACAGAACAGTCCCTGTGTCAGTACGCGGGCTGTCGCCAGTCATGTCCGGATTTCCCACACCAGCGTCTGGCGGATCCTGCATGACAACGACATGAACTCGTATCACATCCAGCGCGTGCAGTTACTAGACGAAGGAGCATTTGCTCCACGATTGGCTTCTGCACGTTGATATTTACAGATGCTCACCAAAGATCGGCGTTTCCCAGCCACCGTTTTGTTTACTGCTGAGGTGACCTTCGCGTGGGAGGAAATGTACAATTCACATAAAACCCATGTGTGGTCGGAGTAGAACCTACATGCAACAAGAATCCGTGCAGCCCAGAGACGGTTTTCAGTAGATGCATGGACCGGCGTCGTAGGGGACCACCTCGTCAGGCCGTACACATTGCCCCAACATCTGGCAGGTGCAAGCTATCGTATCTTCCTTCAGCAAGTATTGACGCACCTGTCGGCGACGCACACATATTCACTGCGATGCGTTCTTCATATGGTTTCAACAAGATGGGGTCCCCCGCCCATTAAAGCTCTGACGTGTGTCTCCAACTAATTGCAACATATGGCCAACATTGGACAGAGCGGGACGATCCGGTGCATTGGCGCTCTCGATCGCCAGACCTCACTTATCTTGAGTACTTCCTTTGGAGGGGGGGGGGGTACTTCAAGACACTGGTGTACGAAACCCCCTTAACAGTGCGGAGGAGCTTGTTTCACGCATCGTGGCAACTACCGGGTGTGTCCGGGACACACTCGGACCGAGAACATTAGACTTTCCTGCGCTGGAGATGTGAGTTTCATCAAGGGCCGGGTTCGTAACTTCAGACACTTTCTTTGATGAAGATCGTTGCCTCTTTTTGTTCTTATTTCTTAGTTTTTTACTGTACTAAAAAGAATAAACGTGTTTCTCACCCTGTTCGTGTCCTTTCTTTCTTGTGTTTTGTGTTGTCACTACCGCGCCAGGAAAGCGTTTTCGACCATGTATTGCTATGTGATTTTTCATCGTCTATCTCTCCTGAAACTTTATAATTGCTGTGCTGAAACATCCTGTATGTTTAGATAAATATTCCTGATACTGCGTTAGATGTTGAAACCTGTTACTGAAGTACAAAATGAAATTGAAGTAAAATTTAATCTAACAGTTCTTTTAAACATTTTCATCCGTCGAATTACCAATTATATTTCCGACTATTGCAGAATTAAAATCTAAAGGTATTACTTAGCTGTATTTTATTATCATTGTTATTACCATTTCCTACATATGACCCGCGAGAAACACATTTGATAATTTTAGAACTATACTTAGAAGCCAGATAACTAAATCCATGAAAAACAAAGTACGTATACATTTATTTTTCAATAAACTTTTGTCTTGTTTTTACATTATAAACATGCTACAAAAATTTACAAATTATGTGTACATGTATCCATACATCCATGTAACATACATACATACATAAGGATTGTGTCTTTGAGTGAACATCACATTATAAATTAATAACAAATATTAAAATTAATTGAACGAATAAACTAAAAAAATTAATCTTCACTCGCTGCCAAAAGCAGCGTTTTCAAAACTAAAACTCAATAATGCAGAAATAGACTCATAAGGCATTACTGAGGGGTTTTTATTATCACTATTATTATTACTATTTTCCACTTATACTCCGCGAAAAATACATTTGTTAAATTTAGAACTATTTTTATAAGTTATTAAGTAAATCCATTAAAACATAAAGTATATAAGCACTTTTAAATAAGCTTTAGCGTAGCGTTTTTGTGTTTATATTATCGTCATGCACTAAAAATATACAAAGTATCTGTATATCCATACATGCATGTGAAATACATAAATAATGATTGTGAATTCGAGTGAACATCAAATTATAAATTATTAACAAATATTAAAATTTATTGAAGGAATAAATTCAAAAATCTAATTATCAGTCCCAACCAAATATAACGTTTACAAAAGTAAAACTCAACAATGCAGAATTAAAATCTAAAGTCGTTACTAAATTTTCTTCTATAATCACTGTTATTATTACCATTTTCCACTTATACTTCGCGAGAAACACATTTCAATAATTTTTAAACCGCATTTTTAAGTCTACTTTGTAAATCCATAGAAAATTCAAAGTATATAAGGCATTCATCTTTAAGTAAAGTTCGAGAAATCCAAGTGCCTCGATAGATATCCGCAGAAACCACGTAAAATCTTAAGTATTACTAACAGCATAAAATTCATCTCATTAAACGCCTATATGAAGTCTATTGAAATGCACTTGAGGCTAATTATACCTCCACTTTTCACATAAATGTTTCCTAGTCTCTTAACTCATTTAATCATGCTGCTTCCGAAGACGACACATCACACGTTCCTGCTAATAAGCCTAACCTCCCGAGTTTAAGTACCACATTTTACGCCTTGAAGCAATACTTTAATCTAGTCGCTATGGAAACGGGATTAAGAGGAAGGTAAGAACTAAGTTATGGATAAAGATGCTTCCTTTTGGAACCAAGAGAAATTTCTCTTAGGTGCAAATGAATTAGTGCTCTTGTTTCTTGAAAGCTAAAAAAGTTTTTTGAATAAAGAGTTTTGTAAGAAGCAGCTTTAATATAAGAGAAAGTATAAATTGTGTAGAACAAACTATTTTTCTGTTTATTTCAACAATTTTCAGCCCTTTCTGACAATGTTGAAAAGTTCTTATGACTGCAGTTCGTCTGTCTGTCTCACTGCGCTCCAACTTTCGTTAATGTACTTAGATTCCCAGGAAATTGGTAGATGGTGCTGAAAAATGTCTTAATTTTTTCAGGCAATTTTTGCGTCTGAATTGCAGCATTTTTTTTTTCTTTTTTGTAAGCATTATACGTAGCCATGTTTGACGACGTTGAATCCTAGAAAACTATACAGCTATGGCCTTGTCCTTTCCACCCCAACTCAGCCTGATTTTAGGAGCTCCAAAATTTAGTATGCAATTTTCGTAAAGATGATAATTGAAATCTTTTCCGACATTATACTGATTATAATCGATATTTCGAATTTTTAGAATAGAATAAGATTAAAAACAAAAATATTTGTCTTAATTCAGTAAAACCTCTCAATAGCGGGCACCTCGGAACCGTGGAATTTATGCGCCATTCGGAGGTGTCTGCTTTTCTGAGGTAAAAGCGTTATTTATCAAAAATGTGCATGTTGTGAATAAAAAATGTGCTTATTAAATAGTAGTGTCCTCTATTTAGAAGTGTCCGTTATGGAGATTTTACTGCAAAACCTTCATGCAGACAACTTTATTTGGCGAACAATCACCTTTTTCAACACAAACAAACATTCCGTTTGAATTACAAGGAAATAAAGTTTAAAGAAATCTAAAACGCATGCGTAACTAAGAGTGCCCCCTGGTGCCTACTAGAAAACGAAAGCAACAAGATGTCTTAAAATAAGACATTTTTCTCTGATCGCTTATACCATGATCATACTAAGACACTTATGTGTCTTAAATTAGACATCTATAATGTCTTAATTTTCAGATTCAGTCACTTAAAGTGTCTGAAATTCTCTTTCAGTCACATGTGTCTAAATTTAAGACGCCGCTATTTGCAGTTATGGCGTTAAATTAGTTCAAATATTGGGAAAATAGCAAGGGTGGTGAACCTATGGCAGGCGTGCATAGGTAGCGTATTTTTAATTCGTCAGGCACGCACAAAAATTAAATTTGATAAACATATCATAGGAAAAAGTTTATTTTCCTTTTTGTTATGATAAATATTTAAAAAAAAAAATTCACATGTATAGACTATCACAATTAATGCAATTATTTTTGCATGAATTTACATACAATCATTCGAGCTGGCATATATGAAATACCCATTACTAGTGAGGACAATAGTAAGAAATATCATATAGGTATGACTAAGAGGAATTTTGTGGAAAGGTTAAAGGAGCACCGTTATGATATAAAATATCAAAAACCGTCTACAGCCTTGTCGAGATTTTATCTCAATAATTATCATTGCTATATTGATTTTGAGAATGCTAACATTATTGTTCCAGGTAATGACTCACATGAAAATTTAATTAGAGAATCAATAGAAATTTCATTAAGAAAAGATGAAGTATGCAATGTCAATATATCATATAATATTCCAAAACTTTGGTTACATATCCTTAGAAACGTTTCATTTTGAGTTGTGAAGTTTAACGACTTTTTATCACACATGGATGGCGACAGAGTATTTATATTATCATCATATCTCAACAGATGGCATAATTTATTTTTATGTTTAATTTCAAGTCAAAATACTGATTTTTTTTTTTTTTTTTTTTTTTTTTTTTTTTTTTTTGTAAAGTGTACGACAAAATGTAATTTGTGTAGCCTAGTAGAGGATTCACTTCGCTCATCCTAAATATCACTATGGGAAAAAACTTTTTATCAAATAATACTTTAAAGAAATACTTACTATTTAAAAGTATTTAACAATAGCTTTTTATTATATATTGCATTTAACAGCATTATTGTCTTCTTGCACTTGCCCCCTGAACGGGGTTAAGCAGAACTCAGAAACAAATTAGATGGACAACATTATTCTTATTTTTACTATTAAACATAGCAAGTATCATTTCGAAGCTGGTTTCTGTAACAACGAATTATATGCGCATAGGGACTGTGCATATATAACGTTATCAACTTTTTGGTAATTTTGGACCCCCTCCCCCCCTTACGATATCATATGTTATACTCCCTCGAATCCCCCCCCCCCCCCTCAATGATATCGTTATCAATGTATAAAAGTTCTTTAGATTTTTTCTCTTTTTTTTTTTGGAGTGATATACAAACATGGTTACATTTATTTTTCGGATACCTTATTAGTTCAAATGAAGAGAAGTCAATAAAATATCACTTTATATATGAAATAACTTTATATCAAATAACACTTAAAAGAAATAGTTACTATTTTAAAAGTATTTAAGCTTTTTTTTTTTTTTACATAATGCATTCAACAGTAATAATTCTTTTTGCCCGGCACGGGGTGGGGCAGACAGAAATTCTTATCAACAAAACAGGTGGACAACATTATTTCTCTTTTATTTACTAGTAAATATTCAAACATACTTCGCATATGGTTTGTAGAACAACGATTACATATGCATACACGTATGACAAAAGAATAGGAATGCCTAACTTTGGGTTATTCCATATTTCGGAATTAAATAATTTTATAATCATTTAATTATTTTAATAATAACTTTGGATTTTCGTAAAAATAGATAACATACTATAAAAAGAAAACGTAATATTTTGATGTAAAAACCAGGTTACAAAAAAAAAAAAAAAAAAAAAAAGGATAAAAAATTATAACGATATCAAAAGACAACATCCCCTCCCCCCTAAAATGATAACGTTATATATATACAGCCCCTTATAGCGTTCTGTACTACTTTTTAAATTTTGTCCCATCTTTTTTAACACCCTGTATAAAACAATGCATCTTAAAGAATGGTTTGTCTAATAAACAGACTTTATCTTAGTGTAAGCATAACTATTAGCATAAATAAATGTAGGAAATATTACGAATTATAATATAACTTTACAGATATGAATAAGCGTATTTTTTTTTTCAAAATATGTTACTCTTGGGAAATAATTTCTATAGTGTTTTTAAACAACAGTTTTTCTTAGTTTACATAAGCTGTAATAAAAACAAAGAATTTTCGAAAGTTTCTCATAACCAAAGCCTCTTCACTTTAAAGTACCAGGTTTTGCGTCACCACGCATTAAATTCAAATTCGTCACCATGACAACGATGTTAAAAGTTAGTGAAGAAGTAAATATTTGGGCAGCGGTATTTTATTAGTTTTTAGGAAATTTACTTAGAGTTCCAAATGAATCAGAAAAGTAGTTTACGTAAATGTCTTAGACCGTTGACATCATTTCAAACTTGCGGATAAAGAGAAGAAATTTTTTATAATATTTAATAAGTGATCTAATTTAATGCTACTGATTTATCACAGAAATCAAAATTACAATTACAAATTGCACTATACTCGTATATTCACTAAGGATCGACCGAAATAGATTTTTAAGATCGAAACCGAAACCGAATTTGGGTTATCTTCCTATTTTTCCACCGAAAACGAAAATGGTCCAAAATTTTTTTAAGGGGACCGGGTAAGCTCTATCTCGGCCATGTTAAAATACACCAACTTTATGTACCTTTTTCTCAGAAATGGTCAAAGATAGAGGTCTAGATTTTTTAGAGTAGTTTGAATAACATGCTTTACGTATTTTAACGGACCATTTTCTATCTAAGTGAAGCAGAAAATTAATTATTAATTATTTAGTGAAAGACATTTTTAAATTGGCATTTTTGGTAAAATTTCACTGCCTAAAATAAATAATTCTCAGCAAATCATTAAATCCCTGTGTTAAAGTATGCACTATAACATAATTTAAGTACATAATTTAGTAAAATCTGAGTTCCTAAGTTTAATAGATATTGAAACAAGTAAAAATTAAATTTAAAAAATCAAAAAAACCGACTGCGTAAAAAAGCGAACTAATTAATTATTTCTCATCAATGTGAAACTATTTTTTATATTACTTACCTATTTTTTTTATTTATTTGTATTGATGACTTTTGAGTTGTGTTTAATTGTTAGTTCCTATCTATAAACACTGTTTTGATGAGGATGAGGCCTATAGATATCTATGATGGTTAGAATTGCAGTAAAGCTATAGATCCTACCTACACAACTTCCAGGTTGTGTAATATTTTAACGGAGCTCCTGACTGTAAAACAGTCAATGAAACATCGTCTTCATTTTGAAAGACCTATCCACTGATATGTCACACAATATGGTGCGTAATTTTTTTCGTCTCTACCACTATTTTGTATTTTACGGCCGCCATTTTGAACTTATAAAAACTAAACCTAGCCTATAACCATCGGACGGTTAAGACGAATTGATAGAGACCTCATTCATTAAAATCTATACAGCCGTTGGGATGTTTCGAGGGTATAAAAAAATCCACATAACCAGATACGCGTGAAACACATAACCCTTTTTGGCAGTCGGGTAAAAAAGGAACACAAACCTGAAAAATCGAAGTTTTGAGAAAAAGCCAATTAAAGCTGTGAAGCAGTGTTGCCAGTCGACTACTTTTTTTAAATTGTGATTTCTTGATTGGCACCACTTTTTTGAAATAGTGAAATTCCCCTTACCTAATAACATATTAATTATAGCGAAAACAATGGCAATTTTACTACTTCAGAAAAGTGGTGCCAATCAAGATATCTGAATTTTAAAAAAGTAGCCCACTGCTGTGAAATGCTCTTAGAAAGAATGAAAACATCCAACACTTTATATATATATATATAAACATGTGTAATACATCGTTGAAAAGATAAAAGTTTAAACTATTTAATGATATAGAAAAGTAAAAACCGATTTTTTGGTTGAATTTCACTTACCCGGTCCCCTTAAGTAATTAATGCATAGATAAATATACATAATTATTAATTAATTATACGTGTTTATTAAATATACATATTTATTAATTAATTATACGCTTTGCCCAAGTTCGCTCTCTGTGCCTCTGACCAAAACTTTTTATTTTCATATAAAATAAAATGTAATTAATTCGTCAACGACGCAAAATGAATTATTCAAATTTCACATAATTAAAAAATGTTTTAGTATACATACCTCGATTTATCTTTTATAATGATTTTTGTAAATGATCGTCTGTTGTACTAGAACTTTCTCAGAGAGTATTCGAAACACTTCTGTAGTTTCAAACTAAAAATTTTCTATTACTGTTAAGTCAGCAACTTTTAATGAACACGTGAAAAGCGTCTTCAAGGTTTAGTCATATAGGCATTGCTTGTTTTATAATTTGCACTCACGTCTTGAGTCAATCATGGCTGATATTTATAAACAGCGAAATTCACAGAAATAAATAAATAGTGTCTCGTTTGAGCCCATACAGATCAAATCAATGAGTAATGTTGAAAATTTCCGGCAGGATTTTAGCCGAAGTTCAGATTTTGGCCCGAAAGCGAATTTTCGGTCGATCTCTGATTTTCATCATACTACATTAGCAAAATGTCTGTCTGAGTAAGAATTTTTTTCGAATACTGGTGATCAAAATATATAAAATAAAAACAGAAAGATATTTAAAAGTATTTTTAGTTCGATTGACGGAAAAACTTTTTAAAAATAGAATGTAAAAAAGTAAAGAAAGAAAATTGTAAATTTATTTTATTTTATTTTATTTTATTTACTGCCTTAGGCGCAAATATTATATTCTTTACACAGTGGAGCAATCTCATTTGCGAGGAGTTTTGAACCATTGTTATTTATAAAAATATAATTGCGTTATGTTATATGTTCATGAAGTAATCTTAAAGTAATCTTTAGTAAATATGTGACATTTAAAAACTGTTGTAATGAAAAACACAAACAACCATAATTAATTTAGCATTATGAGTTTAAAGGTTTCATAAAAGAGCATCTACATTAATCTTCAGAGAGAAATAAAACGCAGTAGTAGTAATTAACATACGTACTACTTTGCTGTTACTACTTCTAACTTTTTCTTTATCAAATTTGTGTTTAAATAGAAACTCCTTTATAAAACTTTGAAACAGTTGAATGGTAACAATTCTATGCTTTTCTTTATTTTTGTTTTTCCGCAACATATTTTTTTCTTAATACAAGAGGTTTTGTATACATCTTATAAGTTTTTATATGTTTTGGGAGTCGTTTTTACTTTGAAATCCGTTCTTTGCTGCGTCATTGCTTTACATATCTTAAACTTTATTCTAATAAATTTATCATGTCTATATATTGTGTGATTATGTCATATGTCATTAATAAAAATATTTGCAAAAGTAACCATAGTTCATACTCCTCTCAAAATTTTTGTTGTCATGTAGTAATTATATTAACTACTTCAAATTTTTTATATCCACAATGTTTCTTCATTTCCTCGTAATAAAATACAATTATCTTTGTAGTATTTAGAAATTTTCTTTATTCCAAATGTGATCCACATAACAACATCAATGTTGATAACATATTCGAACAGTATAATGTGAAAACTAAATCAATAATAAGTCAATGTAAAATCAAATTTATAACAAATGAGTCACATAATCGAAATCTATAATAAGATCTGTTTTCTAGTGAAAAATTTATGTGAGGTATAGGGGAAATTTCGCAAGTTATGAGTAAACATATGTAGAAAACGGAATAGCAGTGGTTCCCAACGTTTTATTGGTCACGCTCCACTGAAGCATCTGTAAAATCACGACCCCCCCCCCCCCAATCGCTTCTCTCCACACTCTATAACACTTATATCTTATTATTTGAAATGTGAACACTATATATGAAGAAATCCTAACAGAGTCTTAACAATAATTATTCATTTCACATTTTTTTAACTTATGAAAGAGGAGAATTTTCCGTTTACAAATGCGTTTTAACATTACTCTATAAATGCAATGAGGTTTTACGTCTTCACCTGTAGGACAAAAAAGTGTTTTGTTGTTCTTTTCCAACTTACCACAATGTTAAACAAAAGTGTTATACGGTCTGCATTTTTATCGACAGAATTGCATTGAAGAAACTCCCAAATTTAGCATTAAAATTTATAACAATGACGCATTCTATGATTTCTTTAATTAACTTATTAAAAATAGGTGTGAAAGCTTTGCACACAATTTTTTTTTCTATGAATAAAAAACTAAACAAGAAACATTTAAAGATTATCTTCTTTATATATGAGGGGTTCACAACCATAGAGACATAGTAGACCATATCTATTTTGAAAAAAAAAAAAAAAAAGAGATAATCCAATTAGAAGGTGCATAGAATCTATTTTATCCACTCTCACAGTGAACCAAGTCTATTTACATATACTTTCTCATATATATCATCTGTTTACAGACTTGGTTTACTGTGGGAGTAGATAAAACAGATTTTATAATGGAATATGGAATATAACTTCTAAATGGAATATCGCATTTTTTTTTTTTTTTTCAAAATTGATTTGGTCCACTATGGTTGTAAGGCCCGCAATTAATCTTCTTTAATTAATCTTCAATCTCTCATCCTGATTTCTCTAATCATTAATCTCTCAATTAATCTTCTTTATCTTCTTCAAAATTATCTTCTTTAGCCATTATTCTACATCGAAACATATTTCTCTGTTTTCCCTTCCCCGTTATCGTTAACTAACTCCCATGCATTATATGATTTTAAAATTACGATGGATATGTCATGACGTATATTCATTTACTGTGTAGGAGGTGTGCACTTCAGCTATGTATGTTTACTATTTATCCATTTTCTTTTCTAATGTTATTTAAGATTTCTAAATTTCATACAGATGGTAGCAACTGGGTTAACTATTTCAATTATTTTTCACGTTAAATATGTTCAAGACAGTCATATATAGATATATTCTTTGCTAGTTTCACGCGTAAAAGTTTCTGCACTTGACATATAGCAGAGCGAACAGAAATACAAGTCTCATTCATTCAATAAATAATCGAAAAAATTGCAAAAATTATAGAAAGCAAAGCAATAATAACCAGAAAAATTATGGAACTCTTTTATTATAGAAAAATATACCTATGTAAAAAGCAGATATCAATATATCATTAATAATTTTTCATAAAATTATTCTGGTTTAGATTCTATTTTGAAATTTTCATGGGGAAATTTTTTTTAATATATTTTTTTTTAATTTTGCATGTATTACATTTATTTTTGTGTACAATATTATGGTAACAATTTTATAGTTTTTTTTTATTTTGGTTTTTCCGCAACATATTTTTATCTTAATACAAGAGGTTTTACATACATCGTATAAGTTTGTCTATGTTTTCGGAGCCGTTTTAACTTTGGAATACCTCTTTGCTGCGTTATTGCTTTATATAACTTAAACTTTATTCTAATAAATGTATTGTATCATATTATAGCATTAATAAAAATTATTGCAAAAGTAACCATAGTTCATACTCCACTAAAAATTTTTGTTATCATGTATTAATTATATTAACTACTTCAAATTATTTATATCCAAAGTTTTGTTAATTTCCTCTTAATAAAATACAATTATCTTTATAGTATTTAGAAACTTTCTTTATTCCAAATGTGATCCACTTAACAACATCACTGTTAATAAGATATTCCAATAATATAATGTGAAAACTAGATCAATAATAAGTCAGTGTAAAATCAAATTTATAACAAATGAGTCACATAATCGAAATCTTTAATAAGATCTGTTTTCTCGTGGAAAATCTATGTGAGGTATAGGGGAAATTTCACAAGTTATGAGTAAACATATGTAGAAAACGGAATAGCAGTGGTTCCCAACGTTTTATTGGTCACGCCCCACCGAAGCATCTGTAAAATCACGACTACCCCCCCCCCCTTCTCTCCACACACTGTAACACTTATATCTTATTATTTGAAATGTGAACTCTATATATATGAAGAAATCCTAACAGAACCTTAACAATAATTATTCATTTCACATTTTTTTAACTTATGAAAGAGGAGAATTTTCCGTTACAAATGCGTTTTAACACTACTCTATAAATGCAATGAGGTTTTACCTCTTCACCTTTATGACAAAAAAGTGTTTTGTTGTTCTTTTCCGACTTACCACAACGTTAAACAAAAGTGTTATACGGTCAGCATTTTTATCGACAGAATTGCATTGAAAGAACTCTCAAATTTAGCATTAAAATTGATAACAATGACATAACAATGATAACATTCTATAATTTCTTTAATTAACTTATTGAAAATTGGTGTGAAAGCTTTGCACACTAATTTTTTTTCCCTGTGAATAACAAACTAAACAAGAAACCTTTAAAGATTATCTTCTTTATATATGAGGGGTTCACAACCATAGAGACATAGTAGACTATATCAATTTTGAAAAAAAAATGAGATAGTCCAATTAGAAGGTGCATAGTATCTGTTTTATCCACTCCCACAGTAAACCAAGTCTGTTTTCATATACTTTCTCGTATATGTCATCTGTTTACAGACTTGGTTTACTGTGGGAGTAGATAAAACAGATTTTATGTACCTTCTAAATGGAGTATCTCATTTTTTCAAAATTGATTTGGTTTACTATGGTTGTGAGGCCCTCAATTATCTTCTTTATCTTCTCCAAGATTATCTTCTTTAAGTAGGCATTATTCTGACGAGCCGTTAATTCCCAAACTGGCTCATCCGACCTCAGCAATCTGATCCTTTGTTAATATTAATATTTTGGATTACTTTACTGTGATTTTGATCAAATTTAACAAAATAAATCAATTTAAGTCATTATAATTGCATTCTATTTTACATTACACTACTTCATACGAAAATAAATATAATTATCTACTATATAAATATCAGTTTTAGCCAATCAGATTGCTGGGCTCGGTTGAGCCAGTTTGGGAATTAACGGCTCGTATTATTCTGCATCAAAAAATATTTCTCTGTTTTCCCTTCCCCGTTATCGTTAACTAACTCCCATGCATTATATGATTTTAAAATTACGATGGATATGCCATGACATATATTCATTTACTGTGTAGGAGGTCTGCCCTTCAGTCATATATGTTTACTATTTATCCATTTTCTTTTCCAATGCAATTTAAGATTTCTAAATTTCATAAAGATGGTAGCAACTGGATTAACTATTTCAATTATTTTTTAGGTTAAATATGTTCAAGACAGTCAGATTTAGATATACTCTTTGCTAGTTTCACGTGCAAAAGTTTCTGCACTTGACATATAACAGAGCGAACAGAAATACAAGGCTCATTGATTCAATAAATAATCGAAAGATTTGCGAAAATTATAGAAATAAAAGCAATAATAACCAGAAACAAAATATGAAATTCTTTTAATATATAAAAACTTACCTATGTAAAAAGCAGATATCAATATATCATTAGTAATTTTTCATAAAATTATTCTGATTTAGATTCTATTTTGAAATTTTTATTGGGAACTTTTTTAAAATCCAATAAAAAAAAACTTATTTTTAAAATTTTGCACGTATTACTTTTATTTTTGTCTACAATATTACTTTTCGAAAAAAAAAAAAAAAAAAGAACCGACAACGAATGGACGAGTAACAAATTTCGAATTGCCCCCCTAAAAACTCAAATTGCCCTCCTGGTTGTACGTAATATTTCCTATGCGATTTAAAAAAAAAAAAGAAGTAGATATCCTTTTAAGTTACATTAACAAACTTCTAATACTTTTAAACCCACTCTTGAGCTATACTCGAGCAGCACAACATATTCTCGGGTCCCATGCCTGAGTATATGCAAAGATCGGTTTCTTAATCTTTTAGCACAACTCTGAATCGACTTTAGGTACCATGAAAATGTTCTAACCCTTGCACTTTAAAATGGTTCATTGACTATATAAATCAAAGATTCCTAACTTTTCTTTGTTCACATCCCACATAAGTATCTTGAAAACAATTATGTCTGTAACATATAATTCTTTTTATAAAGCGAACTCTTAGTCCCATGAAGGAAACTTAACCCTTAAATGTGCGATTTTTTATTTTGTTTCGAAAAAATTATACATGATTTTCTGAAAGGTTTATTACGCAGGAAAAATAATGAAAAAAATCAGAGATACATTTTTCATATAATACGTCAATTTTTTCTTCTGGTAAATATTTTAATAAGTATGTCTCCAAATACCTTATTCTATATAATTATTTATTTTATAAAACTTAACCTTTAACCCTTTAATTCCCATGATAGAATACGTTCTAGAAATCACGTAGTCCAGAGAATCTAACTTTACACCAGAAAATTTCAATAGTTAATTTCGCTTTATTTAAATACGGAAAGTCTGTTATTATTTAAAGCAAATATTGTTATTTTAATTTTCTGGTGTGGATTAGATATGTACGAATAAAATAACCTATTAAATTCAAAACACTGTTGTTTGCATATATGAAAAGCTGCGAACTAAAGGGTTAAAGGGGCATTAATCACATTTTTTTTAACTTATCAAACGGGTAACATTTTTCCACAAATATTGAGTCGTTCGGAAATTTGTGTCCGTCTGGGAAAATTAATTCGTACCGGAAAATTCTCTCATTTAATTATTTGACATTGATTCCGATATCTAATGTCTAATAATTGACGGGCAAAATTTTCTTGATTATTCCAAACGGACACGACTTTCCGAACGACCCAATATAATTTTAACCCTGCACTGGTCGCATCTGTATCTCTACACTCTCAAAAATAATTTACTTAAAAATGAGAACTTCCATGTACTCGTATTTTTTTAAGTACAATTGTTTCAAAAAGAAGTGCATTGTTAAAAATAATCCACTTAAAAATGAGCATTTCTATGTACTCATATGTTTTAAGTACAATTGCTTCAAAAAGGAGCATTAATCTACTTAAAAATGAAAATTTCTTTGTACTCGATTTTTTTAAGTACAATTAATTCAGAAACGAGTACATGATATTTGGAAGTTGTGTATACTTATACTTGATTTATAAATGTATGCAGAAATGAATACATATATTTTGTATTTTAAAGTCTTAATATTCATGTTTAAATCCTATGTGCTCAAAAATATGAGTTTTTTGATAAACCCTTTTCTTATACCGAATTGACAGTAGGGATTTCCAAGCTTTTATTTAAAGATATGTCTATCTTTGTTATAATTTTTAATTTATAATACACACTTTTCAAATTTATTTACAATTTCATTAGAAATGTTAAAGAAGAAAATTTAGTTTAAAAATTGTTTTATTAGAAATTAGAATATTTAAGAAAAGGAAAATTCATCTCTGCTGTTAGCGATCTTCCGTCGCTGATTCATAAAAGGTGTCATTTGGAAACAGCTGGTAACTGCTCTTATAGCACAGTCAGTACAATACTTATCTCCCACCTAGAGGACTCGGGTTCAAATCACGGGGCGGCTCATAGAAGAATTATTCATTCAAGAATTAAAATAGTAAATTCGTTGTTCTTTACTCCAAAAATTGTAGTTCTTCGCAATTCAAAATTACCGTAATTAAAAATGGTGATTTGTCGGTTCGCTGTAATTTCGTTTTTTTTTTTTTTTTTTTTCTTATGGTGTACGTGTGTTTCTATACATACTTATTTTCGAGTCCCTCTATGTACTCAAAAAAATGAGTACATGCGTTTTTCAAATTTAAGAGTTAAGTACTCGGAGCTATTTTAAGATCGGGAAGTGCTCAATAATTAGTACAATTTACTTATTTTTAAGAATAGTGTTTTAACAGTGTATGGTACAAACCGCCATTTTCTTGTTGTAAGTTTTGAACCAAGTAGATTCAGAATCTATGACCTCCTCTGCCTTCTTCCTATCGTTATCAATTATTATACCGCAGCAGTTGTTCTCGAACCGGCTAATGCGTTCAAAAGTCATATAAAGAAAATAGCGGCTAGTATCTCAGATATACAAAGTGTTCCCGAATTCGTCCGATAAATTCAGAGGCGCGATAGTGGCATCAAGGGGATAAAAAACTACCCAGAACACTTATTTAGTCTCAAATACACTAACTGAACTAGAATTGACGGTAATAATTTTAAGAAAACTGAAGTATATTATAATATGAAGCTTTAACAGACATACTTATTTTTGTTATAAAAGTGATAACATAACAAAAAAATGTGGTATGTTTCCATTATGCGCTAATGCAGTATGCACTACATATATACAGTATGCACTTGACACTTCACATTTTGGAGTGCGATTATTACCAGTTCATACGGCATCATCGATTGCTTTAGCACCCTGTTTTTCCAGAACTTTTCTTGGTGTTATCACAATTCATATCAAAGTACACATCGTTACATTTTCATTGTAGTATTTTTAATTTTTATTTAAATTATTACCGTCATCCCGAGTTCAGTTAGGATGAAACCAGGGCTGCGGAGTCGGAATCGGGTCTATTTTTGAGTGAAGGAGTCGGAATCGGATCTGTTAAAATTTCCGCAGTCGGAGTCGTCCATTTTACAAGCACGTCTGCGCTGTCGGAGTCGAGGTCGTCCATTTTTCCCACCGACTCCGCAGCCCTGGATGAAACACCCTGCATTTGTGAATGAATAAGTTCTTTGCGATCCCTTGTTCTATAGTAATTTTTCATCTTCTTGATGATTCTATTATCCCTCTGCATTTATTGTTCAAATTTGGTAACACCCTGTACATGCAGGGTTATAACTCTTTAATTTATAACTCTATAATTTATACCGCTATATATGCAACGAAGCCATACATATTCACATTTATATCTAGAAGAATCTAATTGTGAAAAATAAGAAGCAGCAGCGCCATTTTTTGGTCGATATACATCAAAATCTAATCATCAGTAATTTATAGCGAGGTTCTGCTAAATTTTAAAGTTCGTGTAATCTCGCATATTTGTTATTTGTGTCAAAGAGATTACAAAATCTGTGTAGCACGGTCCAAAAATGGTCAAATTGTGGTTGCCAATTAGGATCGACCGAAATAGGGTTTTAAGACCAAAACCGAATTTCGGTAATCTTCCTATTTTAGGCCGAAAACAAAAACGAAAATGACCCGTAAGGCATGGTGACGTCACGGCGACGTCGTTGTGAAGTCACACTGTGACTTTGTGACCGTCGATGTGACGTCACGTGACGTGGATGTGACGTCACAGTGACTAGAATGCGAGGTCGTTATGGCCGTTTTAGAGGTCGTTTGTGACGTCACATTGTGATCACTCTGTGAAGTCACGGTGTGACTAATTTGTGAAAAGTGTGTCATTTGTGACTATTTTGGCATTAACTTTGTGACGAACCTGTGACGAAAGTGACAATGTTTTGAAGTCACACTGTGACCAATTTGTGAAATATGTGTCATTTGTGACGAACTTGTCATAAACTCTGTGATGATTTCAAATTAATTGCTTAAAAGGCGCAAAGGCGAACTAGTAAAAAAGATTCCATGCTGGAACTCGAACCCGGGCCATCAGTATAGCGCACTTACATTCTACCGACTAAACCACACGGAACGATACCCAGCCTGGAAAATTTCTCACTATTACATGTTGGCAAGGCTACAAACGCAGCACAAGATGCAATATTTATCGTCAGCCACCGACATGGCGCAAACACGAAACTTAATTAAATCCAGCATCGATTGAAACTATATTAATACTTGGAATTTTTTTTCTGAGAGAACCATTCGCCTTGCATACAATATTTCAAATGAAAATCAAATTTCAAATTAATAGTGTAAAAGGCAATTTTAATTTGAAATTTGATTTTCATTTGAATTACTGTATGCAAGGCAAATGTTTCTCTCTGGAAAATTTTCCAAGTATTAATATAGTTTCAATCGATGCTGGATTTAATTAAGTTTCTTGTTTGCCCCATGACAGTGGCTCACGATAAATATTCCATCTTGTGCTACGTTTGTAGACTTGCCAACATGTAATAGGGAGAAAATTTCCAGGCTGGGTATCGTTCCATGTGGTTTAGTCGGTAGAATGTAGTGCGCTATACTGATGACCCGGGATCGAGTCCCGGCGTGGATATTTTTCACTATGTTGGCCTTTGCGCCTTTTAAGCAATTTATTTGAAATTTGAATTTCATTTGAAATATTGTATGCAAACCGAATATTTCTTTGTGGAAAAATTTCCAAGTATTAATATTGTGATGAATTTTAAAATGGACAATTTTAAAATAAAGTTTTGTTTGAGATATAAATTCGTATCTTTTTACCGTACTTTTTAGCAAAATATAGCTATTTTGGAGTCCTATTCTTCTAAAATAGTTTTAATTTTTCCACTTAAAAAACAATGTTTGTCAACTGACATCTTTTTTTATTAAGTTCTAAGCTTGATCTTGAGTTCAAGCTTGATATTAAGAATGTATAAGATTTTAAGGTGTTGTGGTTGTGATTAATCTTTGCTTTATTAAATACGACGTAAGCCATATTTATTTAATTTTTTTATTTCCGTGTAAATTGTATTTTGTGAATATGAGCTTAAATAGATTTGGTATGTTCTATAGGAAAAGACTGATCTGGAAAATAGAAAAAACAAATAAGAAAAATCATGCGTTAAGCATAGATTATAAAACACTTTCCAACACTTCCCGAATGCTTTAAAAAACTTCGTTATTTAGGGAAATAAGGTAAATAAGAGAACTAAGTAAACATTTTAGAAAACGCATAAAACATTTGAAAAACTCATTTCCGCAGTTACTGGCCATAGCTAAATAGGTTTTCCAATTCTTTTGAGCAGCCCTGTATTTGATCTGTAGGTTCATATATATATTATATAATGGGATAATTTAGTTTAGCAAGAAAACGCATAACAGGTTGAAACTCTCTTTCAGCAATTTATACTAATATATGGAAACATACTTTAATACTTTTGTACAACCCTGTAGTTGACCTAGAACCTTCATTACACACCACCGTTTAGTTAAAATTTAATTCAAACTAAAACACACTTAAAAAAGCTGAAATCACATTTCCAGAAATTATAATTTATAGACGGCCATGTATCCAATTCTTTGCATGACCCTGTATACCATTTTATCTATATTATACAACAGTAAATTAAATTCAGTTCAGCGTAAAAAAGCACAACTCATTTAAAAACCACCTTTAAGTAACTTGCGCTCATACCCAGTAATCCTTGCGAATACTTTTGTGTAGCCCTGTATATGAATTATAGCATTTATATACACCATATACTATGCATAAATATAGTGAATCATAAAAGCGCATATCATAATTAAAAATGCATTTCCAGCAATCATCACAAATGAACAGTACTTCGGATACAATATAGTATCTGAACTATATTGTGTGTGCCTGTAAATGCTATATACACTTCATATTCTACATGAAAAATTTATAGTATGTAAACCTCAGCGACGTATATCATTTTCATTATATATGAAATAGATTTAACATAATTAAAGTACGCCGCAAACAATTCCCTCCACCGGTATATCATTATGTATTGGAATTTCTTTTTAGCCCTGTAAATGAACAATAGCTATTCTTTGCATCTCGTATTCTTCAGAATGCATATTTTAGTACGTTTCATAAATGCATATCAATTTTTTTCTGTATGAAAACGTGTAAAATCATGAAAAAACCTTTGAAACGATTTTTTCCCAGAGGCCGTAATGTAACGGAATACTTTTGACTGTACCTGTAAATGAACTAAACATGCTACAAACGTCGTTACACATAGGGACCGTGCTATGGTAAAGGTCAATAACATCTAAAAATTTCAGACCAATCCGAGTATATTTACGAGAGTTAGAGAGCGGACAGACGGCTAGACAAACCAAAGTCATAAACACTTTTCAACTTTGTTGAAAGGTGTTAAAAAGGAAATATAAAAGTAAAATAAATGATTGAAAGGAAATATAAAAGTAAAATAATGAACTTTAAAAAATATATACTAAAGTAGTTTAATCTATAAGCTTCCTATCAGGCATGAAAAACACTTTATTTCAATGCTTAAATATAATATTTTATTTTTTAAGGGTGTATTTCAATCCAAACTGCTTATTTTCTGATTCATTTTTTAATTCCTTTTTGTTCTCAAACGCATCAAACTGAAAAATTCTCTTATTTAGAAACTACCTAATGTGCCGTGCTTCTCGATTTTTTGATAAATGCAGAAAATATTACAAAAAAATGCTGTCAAAGTAGGCGTTTTGAACCGAATTTTTCACAGCGGAAGATCTGGGAATGAAAAAAAAAAGGGTCTTACTGAGAAAATAATTATTTAAAACTTAAATTCTAATGAATTGAGGGGAAAATGAAATCACACGGCCTGTTAAACATCTCTTCAAAAATCACCTCAGCAAGTTTCATGTTTTTACTTTTAAAAATGAGTCTGAAAATTAGAGATGGGCAACATCGTTCCTTTTAAGGAATCGTTCCAGCCGGAATCGTTCACCGAAAGGAACGAGTTCTTCGGAGTCGTTCCTTTCGGAATCGTTCCGAAAAAAGGAACGAATCCGAGAAAAAGGAACGATTCCGAGAAAAAGGAACGATTCCGAGAAAAAAGGAACGATTCCGAAAAAATGAACGATTTTGAAAAATAAAGGATTCCAAGGGGAAAAAAACACTTCCGAGATAAAGAGAACTACATGCAATCCATAATATTTTTTACTAATTTATTTTCTTATGTACCCATCCATTTTCTTACGCATCCAGTCGGCTTAATTTTGTAATGTTTTGGACAGATGATTTTGTTTTTAAGAGTTCATTTCATTGATCGGGGTGTGCAATTAATTTGCAGTTATTTCTAACTTTATGATTTATGGTATAAAGCATAAATCCTCTTGGAAATTTAAGGGCGGTGCAAGGTCTATTCGATTTTCAGTGTAATCATTGGTTTCTCTTGAAAATATGTCGTCAAATGACCGTCCATTTATATTATTATTTTATACAGTGTGTCTTTACTCTCAACGATGTTCAATGGCTAATTCCTAAACCGTTAGTCATAGACCTATAATTCCAATTACAAAAATGTTTTAAATAAGGTAAAAAATTATTCTGAAAGTCATTTAGATCAATAAAAATATTTCTAAAAAAGTTACGAAATTTAATTTTTTATACGGTCCCCCGGCCCTATAAGTGATATTTAGTAAAAATTTCCTGTTCTCTTAAAAGAAAGACAAAAAAAGTCCCATTCATCTAACACTAAAATTCATGAAGTTATACGAAACTTTGAACTGCAAGACTTATGCCACTTTTCTGCATCCGAATACACATGAGTTTAGCCATGCTTCTAGGGGTCGTAAACAAAGTGCTTAAAGTATTTGAAGGATTTATTTCATGTGTAGCTGCGATTTGAAAGAAATCGTATTACGACAGATTTTTGTAAGTATTTGAAGCTGTTTCTTTTCATGATTTTTTTAACAAAAATTATGCTATTTTTATAAGCTTTTATTTAACCTATTAACCGCCAAAACTATAAAGTAGGAATTTTAAAATTTCTTGTTGAAAGTCGCTTGTCACCACAAATTCAGAAAGGTAATTTTCGCTTTATTAAAATATCAAAATTTCTGCCAATAAATAAGGCAATTTTTTTTATTCTAAAATAGTGGTAACAAAGTAATTAATTTAAGTATGCGCAATTGTTTTGACCGTTGCGTGAACGCAACATCAGCGGGTAATGGGTTAACTTGAAACGATCGTATGTATGTCTTTCCAGTTCAAAATTTGTACTCGAAATTCAACTTACTTTAAAATATGCGATCGAGGTTAAATTTTACATATTGACGTAAATCAGATGACAATGTAATATTATTATGATTTTCAGTGCTTACCATTATGTACTTATTTTACAGGGTAACACAAAAAATTTCGGATAGATTACTGCCAACAAGTTTACTAAAAAGTTTTAAATTAGATAACACAAGACTGCGATGGTTGTGTTTTTTTATTTTTTAAATTATGTATTTTTAAAATTATGATTTTTATGTATTTTTTAGCGCTGAATCCGAAAATTATCTTCATTTTTAACCATCATGTCAGGATTTTTTGCAAATAGTAAATTTCAAAATTGAAAAAATAGCTAATACTGTAAAAAAGAGTCGATGGTTGCATTTTTTAACTTTTACGATTGATTTGTATGTGCTTTTTAGCCCTGAATGTAAAAAATACCTTCATATTTAACCATCATGTTAGACTTTTTTGCAAATGGTAAATTTCAAAGTTAAAAAATAGCGAAAATCTGATACTATAAAATGGATGTAAAATTTCTTTTATTCAATTTAATTTTATTTAATTCAAGAATTTATTCAATTTTTGGCCTATACTGGGATTCTTACAGCTAAACAGCTCGGGGATCCAATGATGTGGGAAGGGAAGAGGTTCAATTAAAACTTTGAACTTTTAAACTTTGAAATTTACAATTTGCGAAAAATCCTGACGTGATGGTTAAAAATGAAGGTCATTTTCGGATTCAATAGTAAAAAATAGATAAAAATCAATTATCAAAAGTTAAAGAAATAACAATAACGTCTATTTTATACTCTCAGATTTCCGTAAATTTTTCACTTTTTAGATTTCAAATTTACGATTTGCAAAAAATCTGTACTTTGTGATAAAAAATGAAGGCCATTTTTGGATTCAGTGCTACAAAATACGTAAGAACTAATTATCAAAAGCTAAAACACATGACACAACACAAATTTGCATCCTAGTGTAATCTAATAACATTTCAAAATATGTGTCATTTTGCAAAGAATCGAGGCTGTTGCTTTTCAACATTTTATTTAACGAAAATTCTATTATTTTTTTCCTGTTATATGTTTAGTACAAGCTGTATATTTTGCATTAATATTTCAGAATGATTATAGATTTCAAATTTATAATGCAATGTTAATTTTACTATCAAATATTTTTTTTATATATCTGAAGATTATTTATATTTCTAGTTAATTTGTAAATGACCCCTATTTCGCAGCTAAAAACATGCTCCAAGTTTAAACAGCCATTACTTCGGTCAGTTTTAGTCGTAGAATAATAGGACTTTTATTTGTCTTACTTGTAAGTGTAATAGGAAAGTTTTGCTAACTATAACTTGAAGGACCGGGGGATCGTATAAAAAATTAAATTTCGTAATTTTTCAAGAAATGATTCATTTGACCCAAATCACTTTTCAAATACTTCTTTGTCCCCATTTAAAACATTTTTTTAATTGGAACTATATGGCTATGACTAAAGGTTTAGGAATTAGCCATTGGACATCGTTGAGAGTGGACATCCTGTATAGCAAATTTTATTATTGCTCTGATATTTGTCACCGGGGTCTAGGAATTTTTAGTCTCATAGATTCCTCTTCAAAATCTACCTCTAGGTAATCCTAATTTCATTTTTCATTCTGAATCTCATTTTTCATTTGGATATGTACTGGTTTGGATATGTAACTTGTTAAAATACATTACATTTTTGTTCGTTTTGTTCCAGTGTCCGTACTTTCAATAACTTTATCCCATTTATCGTCTTTCTCCTCAGTTCCCTAACTTTACGCACACAGGATATTTGCATAATTCATCAACATTATTATCATTGCCTTCAGGATCTGGTTCAGAAGTGGAACATCCTATTCTATAGCAATCATCTTGTAGTACAATTCAGTGATATATATCAATTTTAGTGCATTTGAAATAGCTTAATGTCATTAAAATGCACTGCAAACGACTTTTTCCCGTTGACCATAATGTAACGAAATACTTTTGAGTGCCCCTGTAAATGAACTATTAATGCTACACTCTTCATATTGAATACCAAACATCCCATGGTAAACATCATTAACATATATCAATTGCATTGGAATCCGAGTATATTTAAGGGAGTTAGGTATATCACACACTGAGACGACAGAACGACATAAAGCGGAACATGAAGTGCAAAAACCGGTCGAAACAAAGAACGAAGTTGTTACAAACTTGTTCTAAACCAGTTTTTCTAGCGAATTCAAGCGACATGTCTTATGTGTCGCCTTAGTGTGTGACTTGCCTTAGAGCGTGAACAGACGGTCTGACGGACAGACAAACCGCATTCATAAACACTAACTTTATTGGAAAGGGTTAAAAAGTAAAGCACGTTTTTGCACACTGTCTTTCCTGAGTGACTGATGTATGTCTTGTCTTATACCATAACATCGCTATTTGTAAACTGCTGTTAACTACGTAGAATTTCAATAAACTTACAGCTCTTTTTGAATCTCCAATTTCACGAGAACCTACAGAAATTTCTCTAATTTCACACCCTCATCCGCCGTCACCCTCTCTCCACTTATACTGAACCCCAGTTCGATGTGAGTGAATTGCGATGCTAATATGGTTGTTTGGATTGGGATCTTTGGAGCTTCATAACTCATGAAGTCATGGAACACTTGTGTTACACGAAAGGGTAAAAGTTCCTTCAGATGATTTGTAAACAGATTCATTAGCAGCATGGCTATGGCTAGTGATATTTATAAAATAATATTATATATATTAATATTATAATATGCATATATATAGTAATATATATGATTTTATACATATATAGTACATATTATCTCCGCCAAAAGATATAGTGATTCACTAAACTTCAAAGTTCTATTTCTTTAAATTTGAAATTTGCTAACATTTTAATTGAAAAACGGTTTATTGGTTTAATTAAATTAAACAAATTAAAAGTATGTCCATTATTATTACAGAGTGTAGTACTATATAAAGAACTATCCTTTTGACGATGTTTCGGCCGTTGAATAAAAGACATATGTTGTAAACTGCTGTACCAACCTTAATTTTTTGAGAATTTGACTATTTTTTATTCGGAGTTAAACTTTTTATTGTCAAAACTATTTAAAATAGATAAAAAATGTTGTTAAATTCTAACTTTTCAGAAAACTTTATGTAATTTAAAAAAAAAATGAAAATAAATAAATAAATCTTCTAAGTGAAAAGAATAACAATAAGAAAGGAAAATACATAAAATTTAGTATCGCATTTGCAGTAAGTTTTACCTCAATAAAAACGGAAGTTTGGTATTAGGCTTGAAACATTAAATTTAGTTTGGCTTGAAGGGAGCCTTGCTTTGATCGAAATTAAACTCAGATATGTATTATCCATCACCACAGTAACAGGCATTAATCGTGGCATTGATTTCGGGATTTGCGAGTATCAATAACGATCAAGAAATCTGAATTATTATAAGAAATTATAACGATAAACGATTTTTTTTGCTTTTATTTTACGTTGAATTAAAACAAAGTCACAGTTATTTAAATTCTAATTATTTAGCAAGAAATAGAAATAAAATAACAAATGAAAAAACTGTACAAAATCACAACGTGCATTCTTCGGAAACCAATAATTAAATTCGTATATTGTAAAACTTTTTAAATGCAATATTAACCCATTAAAGACTGACGTTGCGTTTTCGCAACATTATATTTGTGAATTTTTAAATTTTTTTGATACCAGCAAAAGAGAAAAGTAAAATGTGCCTTATTTAATTAACATATTTCAGTGATTCATAAAGTAAAAGTAAGGGTTTAACAAAAAATGGCGCGAACTGAATAAAATTACTGTAAAACATGCTGGTCCTTAATGGGTTAACCTTCCGCATACCAGACCGGTGCAACAGACCTGATAGGTACATTCAAATTGATTTTTCACATTAAAAAAAATGAAAATTTTGTAAATATGTGACTTTTTCTAGAATGTTCTACTCAAAAGAATAGAACAACCCAGAAAAAAACCCCATATTTACAGAAATTTCAGTTTTTAAAATAAATTAGAAATGTCATTATAAATGTACCTGCCGGGGCCATTGAACCTCTCTGGTAGGCGGATGGTTAACATAAATCTATTAAACCGAAATAAGCATAAAATATGCAGCTTTACATATATGTCGCAGTGTTGGAGAAAATCCGATAATCTATATGTAGCACGTGATTTTTCTTTCCCGTTTTTATACTCAAAACGGCCATTAAGAGAGCGAACCGCGGTTAAATTATTTCAATCCCACCCACCACTGTTACTGTTATCTTATTATTATTATTAGACATTATGCTTTTTGAAATATTCATTATCTTAAGAAAGAAAGAAACGTTTTACAAAAATTCCTTGTTCTAACAGATCTATGTAATAAACCTCAATGTAAGTTGATTAAAACAACAATCTTCGAGAGTTTTGAGATTTTTTTAATAATCTTCTTCAGGAGAGAAAAACAAGACGCCAAACTGTGGAAATAAAGTGGTACTCGAGCGCTCGTAGCTGGTCATACATTTCTTTTGACAAAGAGGATTCTCAAATTGAAATTATGTTTGAGGAAAAAACATGAAATAGTAAAATATGCATGAAAGTGCGTAACTCTACAATTATTAAAATAATTGAAAATCAGTTATTATTATCCCATTAAAATGCACTTTTTATGACCTAGTGATATATTTCTTATATTATTGAAAACAGTTTCTAATCAGATTTTAAAAAATATTTTTCACTATTAATTAAACAAGCTTTTTCTTTGTTTTTCTTAAGGCTGTTCTTAAGTGATCTGCTCAACAAGCGTAAAACGTTTTAACACATTTACAAATTCATTTTTTAACGGAAAGATATAAAATTGGAAAGTTTGACCATGGAAGCGATTCGGAATTGAACTGTGTTTTCCATCTTTTGATCAGTAAATTACCTATTGAGTTATAATCGATTTTGATCACGTGACAAACATGTTTTTCGTCCATTTTTGAGCGATTATGCCCCTTTCGCGCGGAAATTCGGTTCAAAACGTCCACTTTGACACTATTTTCTGAAAGATCTATTGCGTTAGCAAAAAAACGGAAAAAACAGCTCGATTACATAGTTTCTGAACAACAACATCTGCTCGTTTCATGCATTTCCGAATAATAATAAATTAAAACTTTTGGATTTGAGAACGGCCTTAAGAATCCATTTAGAAAAAATTCATTTTTTATGATACATTTACCAATTAGAAAAAGTATTAGTGTATTAAAGTACACATGGTGTTCCATTACCTTCGGGGTCCAGGTACTCAATCGGTAAAGCACGTAAAGTTTCTGGGTTAGAATACCATCACGGACACTTTTTCACTCAGGTGGAAAAAATCCAATTCGTATAAAATATTTTTTTAATTATTTCTTTCAGATTAATTTAGCACAAGAAGATCAAATAGTAATGTTTATTAAACGCCCTACTCCGCCCGCACTTCAATTTCTTTTTTCTTTCTTTCTTTTCTTTTTTATGAGGAAGGGGATGGGGGGGGGGGGGGGCACACACATTAGAAGGATATTTTGGCAATAAAGTCAGCTTTAATAGAATCAAAATCTGTTATTTTGAAATAAAATAGCGTATTTTAATTTATTGAAACTGACCAGTCTACAAGAAAAGAACCGATTCCGACGGAATCGTTCCTTTTCGGAGTCGGTACATTTCGGACCGACTCCGGGGATTCGGTCCTTTTCGGAACGACTCCGAGGATTCGGTCCTTTTCGGAACAACTCCGAGGAATCGGTCCTTTTCGGAGTCGGTACATTTCGGAACGACTCCGAGGAATCGGTCCTTTTCGGAGTCGGTACATTTTGGGCCGATTCCGAGGAACCGTTCCAAAAAGGACCGAATCCGAGGAACCGTTCCGAAAAGGACCGAATCCGAGGAACCGTTCCGAAAAGGGCCGAATCCGAGGAACCGTTCCGAAAAGGACCGAATCCGAGGAACCGTTCCGAAAAGGACCGAATCCGAGGAACCGTTCCGAAAAGGACCGAATCCGAGGAACCGTTCCAAAAAGGACCGAATTCGAGGAACCGTTCCAAAAAGGACCGAATCCGAGGAGTCGTTCCTTTTCGGAATCGTTCCGAAAAGGACCGATTCCTTTTTACAGAATGGATTCGTTCCTTCAGTTTCACTGCCGGAATCGTTCCTTTGGATTCGTTCCTCAACAAATGACACATCTCTACGGAAAATGTCTCAGAAAATATCGAGCTGTTGAAGGTGGAAAAATATTTTTTAGAATACACCTTTAATGCCAATATTTATGTGTATCGAAAACGTAGAAAATGAGTTTACAATCGAAGAAAATTTAATAACTGATTCTGAATGTCTATAATTAAATATTTGATTAAAATCGCAAATAGAAAAAAAATGCTTACATACAATTAAAAATAAATAAATAAATATACCAATTTGAAAAACACTAAAAATAATAATTAGTATTTTTAATTGTACTATTAAACAACAACTAACTGCAATAGATGAATTAAATGCATTATTAGATTTAGCAATTTCTCAAAAATCTTTTCATATGTTGTAAGGAATTCCTATTATTTTATAATTTTGGCAAATGTTAAATCTGAAAACATTGGTATGAAGATTCAGGATTTTAAATAATAATTTAAAATATTATTAGCAAAAAAAAAAAAAAAAAAAAAAAAAAATCTTTCAAAAGTTACGCTATTATAATAAGTAAAAAGACATTTTCCCACTATAATGTTAATTTCTAAACTGAAACAGTTTCGTAATATCATACTATCCGAATATAATATTTAACTCCAAAACAATAATGACGATAAATACTGTTATATGAGTGTTAGTAATCAGAAAAAAAAAATAAGAAGCCGAAAAAATTCCACATCACTGTCTCAATCTCAAGTAACTGCAAATTAATGTTTATATTCATCCCACTATAAATGTAGACATGAATTTTTTTTTTTTTTTTGAGCGATGGCCGATTAACACATTTTACAAAACAGTGTCGATTAGGAAAATTTCGCTTCAAGACAATTCCAGATCAGTCACTTTCTATATGTATAACATAAATCTATTTAATTCATAATCGTAATATACAAACAGAAATAAAAAATTTAAATTAAATAAGACTTACCTTTTTTTGCTGTAAATTAATAATATCTGAGTATTTTTGCCCGAAAATGGCAGACGTCTTTCTCTTACATTTAAAAAAGCAAAAACAAAAGCTGACATTGTAGGCTTGGTCATGTTCTTTTCCCGCGTGTATGACAAAAAGTTCTCTGTTTACCCTGCGGTTGCGGTCATATAATCCGACGCAGACGATCTTCAGCAGCTGATTTTACTGTTTATTTGCAGTCCTAACTTTCAGGCGGAATAGTTTTATGAGTTAGTCTGTAATTAAAATTTTCTATTTGAAGAATTTTCCAATGCATTTTACCATTTCTTTTTTATCAGTTTCAAAAAAATTCATTTGAAAACGGAAGTTTATTAGATAAAACACTGCTTAAATTTTTAAAATGTGTAAAAATAAATTTAATGGTAATAATACCACCCCCCTTTTTTTAAGTAAAGTTTGTTTCATGCGTAATAAATAAAAAATATCTTCTTAATAAATAAAAAAAATGTTTTCGAGGATAAAAAATTTTTCTTTGTCAATCTGTCAATATTTTCATGTTAATTTTCTGCAGAAGAAAACAATTTGTAAAATAACTTTTTTAAAAGTCATACCTCTAAAACACAAATTGGAAATGCGAAAAATTAATTATATCATGTGTTTTGCATAAATTTTGTATATATATTTTTTTTTCGGAAAAGGCTAATTTTATTTAAAAAGGCTGAAAAAAGTAAATTTTTTTTTAAAAAGCAGTTACTAAAAATAGATTAACAGGAAAAAAATATGACTTGAATGCAAATTATAAAGCAATAAATGCATATATGACTAAACTCTGAAGATTCTTTGTGCGTGCTCATTAAAATCTGCAGACTTAACTGTAATAGAAAATGTTTAGTTTGAAACCACAGAAGTGTTTCGACCAGTGGTCGCCAAAAAAGTTAAAAAATTTCCTCCCTGCAAACTAAATATGTAAAAAGTATAGATTTAATATTTCTAATTCTAAATATGTTTCAAATTGCTCCAGCACATAGCATTTTTCTGAGAAATACTTTTATAATAATAACAATCCGTGATGTATTATTATATTAAATTGCAATGCTAGATAAAATTGAAATCATGAAAAAAGTATACTTTCACTTCTTAGATATCAAATTGATAAAATATAGCATGGAAATCTAGTTTGTTGATACTTGTACCGTGCATTTTTCTTTTTCTCCCCTCCCCCTTCTTTTCGTGTCCGAATTTACTATTTGCTGTCCACTAATATTCATTCCTTATGCCGCTGTAACTAGGGCATGTTTTAAATATTTCTCTTCATTTTCAAAAATTTTTGAAGTTAATATTTTTGTCACACTGTGATTTACAACATGGTGGTTTTTTTTGTCACATATATGGCGTGACGTACGTTACATGCAGTGACATAACAGTGACGTTACAATATTTTTTTAATTGCCGGAAAAATAAAATTTTACAATAAGTAACATGTTTTAAAGAATTTTTATAATTGTTTAAAGTTTTCTAAGAAGTTCACATCTCAGTCACAATGTGACATCACTGAGTGGTGGCATTTTGGTCACAGATGTGACGTGACCACAGTGACTTACAGTGACGTCACAATGACGTCACTGTGACCATGCATGCTATGAGGGGACCAAAAATGTTTTTAAGGTAATTAATACATACGTAATATACATAATTATTAATTAATTATACGTGTGGCAGTTGACTCTCTGTGCCTCTGACCAAAACTTTTTATTTTCATGTAAAATAAAATGTAATTAATTCGTCAACGACACAGAATGATTTTCTAATTATGTGAATTTCATCTAATTAAAGAATGTTTTCGGTATACATACCTCTATTTATCTTTTATAATTATTTTTGTAAATGATCATCTGTTGTACTAGAACTTTCTCAAAGAGTATTCGAAACACTTTTCAACGGTTTCAAAGTAAAAACATTTTATTACTGTTAAGTCTGAAGCTTCTAATAAACACGTGAAAAGCGTCTTCAAAGTTTAGTCCTACATGCATTGCTTGCTTTATAATTTGCACTCATGACCTGAGTCAGTCATGAGTGATAATTATAAACAGAGAAGTTCACAGCAATAAATAAAAGAGTCTCTCATTTGAGCTGATACAGCTCAAATGAATGAGTAATGTTGAAAATTTCCGAAGGAAGAAACGAGATTTTTGGAATACAGATAGTTTCGGTCGAGTTTTGGTTCGACCGAATTTTCAACAGCATTTTCGCCAAAAACGAATTTTCAGCTAAACTCAGATTTTGGGCCGAAACCGAATTTTCGACCGATCTCTAGTTGCCAATTTAAAATGTTTCAAACTTTATTCGAGAATTCTCAAGTTTCGAGATGTAAATTCCTAAGAGTTATTTCATAATTTTATTCACTGAAATATGCGAATTTAATCCAGTCTCGCATGTTTTGCACATAATCTCGCATGCACTAAATGTTTCGAAATAAGAATCATCATACAGCACAAATTCTAAACGAGTTATTCCATAAATGTATTTTTTCCATATAATCCATCCGTCTATATTCTTAAATCCCAGATCATAATATGCAAAATTATATACTCATTAATACAAAGATTGCTTTACAAAATATAGTAATTAATTTTACTACATTAGTTTTTAAAAAATCTTTAAATAATAAAATATTTCAAACTCTATTTTGGAAAGTTTTGGACACGAATATCAAGATGCAACTTTTCACGACGCGAGATGTATTTGAGAGATGGGAAGAGAGATGTATTTGAAAATTTCAATCACTAAATCCCCGAATTAAATCCAGTTATTTATTAACCCTTTATCTACTGACGGCACATATAAGTACCATTAAGATAATTTGTTATAAAATTCATTTAAAACATCGATTAGTTGAAATACAGTTTAGAATGAGTTATAGATTCATTACTTTATCTTGTTCCAAAAGCATTATGGGTTATACAAAACAAAAATATTTTTAAAGAATGATTTCTTTTGCATTTGCATCTTTTCAGCTTTCTTGGCGTTGGGGGAGATTTTTCAATTCGGAAATATTTCTATATTTCTATTGTAAGAAAATTATATTTGTACATTTCCTAATTCTACAAAACACTAAGAAAAATATTTAAAATAAAAGATTTGAGTGGGGGTTATAAATATTGCACAATATCCCTATAAATTCAAATTTAATGAATCCTTCTAAATCCTCCAATCCTTCTAAAATCCTTCTAAAATTTATTAAATGATTATGTAAATCTTTTAATGTAGTTTAAACAATTCACAAAAAATGCTGTAGAATATAAAATTTTCATGAATTCATAATTTAGTACATAAAGGGTTAAGGGATTTCAGGACTGTTAAAATTGGAAAAAATGAAAAAAAAAAAAAAGATTATTTTCAACATTTAATATCTTAAAATGTATACGATTTTAAAACACAATCTTTAGAGGGATGAAATTTTTCGAGGTAGGTTCTTTCATTTCATATATTTAAAAAACTACAAGGAGCAGAATTAATATTTATAGGAGATTCAAACTGTCAGACATTTCTCGAGCAGAAAATTGGTATGACAGAAAACGTGAAGGATTAGAAAATAAATTTTGAATCCGGAATGAAAATTTTGGTGCCTAATTATATTTCAGATTGTAATAATTACCCAGAACCTAAATAAATTTGTATTTAAAACCTTTTTTACGTTTTTAATACAAAGTTGTATTCAGCTAATGCAAAATTTTAAAATTTCAACAGTATAATCACCAAAAAAATATTTATTTGAACAATAAAAAGGAAATTTTAGGTTCAGTTTAAATAACTAACATGAAACATACGTTTTGAAAATTCCATGGAAAAATATTGAGAAGTTTTTCAGATATCCTGCGCGTTATGTCCAAAACGTCATACTGAGAAACGAGACTTCAAAGCTTCGGAAACGCCGCTTCAACTATTGCATGGGTATAATTCTAAAAGCCGTAACTTCTGTTCTACTGGGAATTTTAAGGAAACATTTATGCCAAAATGTTCAGAAAAGATAGGAGTTTAACATCTAAAAAAAATAAAATTTCGATAAATTTGAAGTTTTACGAGACCTGAGACCTCCTAAATCGAGTGTTAGTCTTACAAACTCTAAATGCTTCATAATAACAAGCATAATCAAAACCAATCTCTAATATGACTTTTTCCATAAAGCATTTTTCTCCTTTGATTCACCTATGTTCTTAAACAAAATTTTGAAACTTGTTGCATTTGACTATTTCACAAAATCAATAAATAGCTGATGTATTCAAATACCGGCCTACATCTTCATATATTGCATTGCTATTATTTTATGAAGCATTTAAACGATATGCAGAAATATTGCCTAACGCCCAAAAGGTTAAATGACAGATTATAGTAGTAGACAGATATAAGAGTTGCATCATATACCCTAATAATTAATTTATATAGTAATTATACAAAAAGTCTTTTTCAAATTACAAAACGTTAACACGAAATAATCTTGGAAGATAATAATGTAATATTGCTTAATAAGGTAATTGGCCTTATTACAAACCCGATTACTGTATTTACGGTTTACAAAATGAAACATATGATATGTATAATGATTTTTGTGCAATGGTGATTTATAATAAGGGAAAGACTTTGTGATCACTCTTTAATATAATAATTAATTTTAATGTGGTATTTTTTATGATAAATTATTTCAAATTCTATACTAAAACTGATAATAAAGGTAAACATACCCGTAGTGGGCCACTTAAGGACATTTATCTAATTATTATTAAAGTGTTAGCGAATTCCAAAAGATATATATTTTTTTAGCCTAGTCCTCCACTTCATGTATCAGAATAAGCATTCAAAGTTTCAAAATATATTCTTCGGAAAAAATGAGAAAGATAAAAATGTTACACTCCTCTATGCTCCAGTAGCGAGGCCTTGTAAATTTCCGATGCATGAACTTTTAAGTTTTCGGCTTGTCCAAAAAATTATTTACAATGTAATAGAGTATATAAACAGCTGTTTAATTCAAAATAAAACATAATATTAAAGAAACAATAATTTAGATAAAAACTTATCTCTTAATGAAATCTCTAAGAATTTGCCAAAAAATCTGTTTTTGGAGGCACTCTAGAGAAAATAAATATTCCGAACAGTTTATGGAAAGTTAACATTTAAGGATGTTAGTAAATAAGATTTCTTTCAGTCGTTTTTTCAGAAATGCATTTTGGGCTTGTTTTTAAACTTTAAAAATTAGTGGTCCACTACTGGTACGTGGCACACTATGGGTGCATTTACCTTAGTACGACGGTGAATCAAATATTAACCGGAATTTCTGCAGAGAGGCATGAAGATTGTCGCGAGGGCGCTCAAACCTCTGCGCATGGTAGGTGGGATTGTCACATGACTATCTATGCGCCGGTATGTGTTACTCTCTCCGTTCTTCAGTTGGCATCAGGATGAATGAGGGAGAGGTTCACCCCGACGTTGCGCAACGCATTATCGTTAAATTTCTCACAAATGAAGGCGTAAGACCGGCTTAAATCTTACGAAGACTTCAAGCACAGTTTGGGGAGACATGCCTGAATAAATCCCAAGTGTATGACTGGCACAGAAAGTTTGTGGAAGGACGAGCAGAAGTTGACCCCCCCCCCCTCCCCTCGAACAAGTTTAACTGAGAAAAACATTAGCGCCATTCGGGACATTCTCAAGCATTCTGCCTACTACTGCCAGCTGTTGGATGAAACAAAACATGCATATCGGCGGAAAAGACGTGAATTTCCTATCAAAGAAGTGATTTTGCTTCATGACAGTGCCCGTCCCAATACAGCCAACCTCACTCGCGAAAAGTTGGAGGAAATGCATTGACCATCACTGGAATACCCTCCTTATAGTCCCTCTGTGATTATCACAGGTTTGGGCCTTTGAAAGAAGCAATAGGAGGTGAACAATTCGTCGATGACACTGCTGTTGGAGCCTTTGTGTGCAATTGGCTGGAGACACACCCCTATTCTTTCCATGATGACGGCATCGAAAAACGTCCAACCCGTTGGGAAAAATGTGCTTTGAAATCAGGAGATTATATAGAAAAATAATATGTAACTTTCTATTTCGTATCCTGTACGAATAAATTAAAAAACAGAAATTCCGGTTTATATTTGATCCACGCTCGTATATGTGATTTCCCTGTGGGGCATTCCACATCAAATAAGGCAGTAAAATATCAATATGTAACCCGCCATCACAGATTTTAATGAAACTGCGTGTGTTTGTTCTTACTATTAAGATATGATCACAAGTACTTTTTTTTGCTCCTTGGTGAAATAGTTTCTGAGAAAAAAATTATCAAAATTTTGAAAAACTGCCGTCAGTTGGCATTATTGACTGCTCGGTTTTCAAATGTAGCATGTCATATATATAATCATATTTCAATATCTACTCCACAAATCATCTTCAAATAATTTATGCATAATATTTAGGGTACGCAGTTTATGAAGAAAAAATTATTGTTACGATTATAACATTTTAAGTGTGTCTAAAAAAATGTTTAAACTTTGAAGTCGTGAAATTTTTATGAAAAATAATGCATTAACAAAAAAAGCATTGTCAACAAAAGGCGGTATTTTTATTAATTTTTTTTTTTTTTTTTTTTTGTGGGAGATATATTTAAAGGTGTCCTTTACCTGATTCTGAAATACAAATAGTTGGATTTTGGGTGTTTTTAGTAGTATTTTCTAATTAAAAATATTTTGAGGTGCATTTCAAATCAAATCAAGCAGAGTTATTCTATGTCAGTTCCCCTAAGCCATTTAATCACTGTCACAAATTTCAATGAAACTGGGTTTGTTTATAGCTCATTTTAAGACGTAATTACCTTTAATTTTCTTGATCCTAAGTAAAATATTTTTTAAGATAAAAAATATCAAAATTTTGAAAAATTGTTTTAAATTTCTATATGACAGTTCTATATCCAAAGACTGCATTAAAAAAAAAGTCATTTCAATATAAAATCACTAAATAGGTTTCAAATAATGTATATGTGACAAATAATGTAGGCAGATTATTATTTCTTGTTTTTTGTCATGTTTAAACACTAAGAGTGTCTTTTATCTTGTGAATTTTTAAAATCAAGAATTTTGTCAAAAATAATGTGTTAATCAAAAATTTATTATTAACCGAAGGCAGGGTGTTATTGCTTTTTTTAACTGTACGTAAAAATGTCTTTTAAATGGTTATAAAATAAAAATAGTGAAAATATGAGAAAAAATTATCAAAATTTTGGAAAATTGCTACGAGTTACCATTAATGATTGTTCAATTTTCAAAGGCCTCATTTTATATATAAAATCATATTTCAATAACTAATAAAGAAATCTTCTTCAAATAATTTAAGCAAGGTAAATAAAGTATGTAGATTATGAAAAAAATATTGCTGAATGTTAAAAAAATTTAAATGTGTCTAAAAAATTGTATAATCTTTGAAATCAAAAATATTTTACAAAAAATAATGAAATTATTAAAAAAGCTTTATCAATCAGAGGCGGAGTTTCTATGACAATTTTTTTAATTTTAAGTTGTACATAATACTACATTATAACGGGATCTGAAATAAAAATAGTGGAATTTTGGTTGGTTTTAGTAGTATTTAAATCCTATTTAAAATCATCAATATTTTCAGATGTAAAATCTATCCAATGTATCATCCCTGGAAATATTTTTATTTATACATTTATTTTATTTTTCAAATTATCTTTTATGTTCGTTTCTTAAGGAAAAAAATAATCAATATTGTTTTTTAGTAAAACTTCTAGGGCGAAGAGCAATTATCCCTTTCCAAAAAAGAGAAAAATCACTAGCTCCTCACTGCCCAATAGAAATTTTCAGAATGACACTCCTAATCTGTAAACTCATATTTGGCTGCTAATATTGAAAATTTAGCATTGAGTTGCTAATATTGAAAAAAAAATACCAAATTTCACTCTTTTGAAGAAAATGTTGGCATATTGTGCTTTAAATATAAGCAGAAAATGCATAATCCATTATATTTATATCTTTCAAATAACTATATCTAAAAAATTATTTAAAACTTAATGAGTTGCACTTTTGTAACTTTATTCAGTTTCTAATTATGTGTAATTTGATTTATTTCATCACAATATTGCTTAAAAATGGATTTTCAACATATATATATATATGTATATATATGTGTGTATATATATGCCTGTTCTCAAACAAATTATTTAAAAATTATTCATTTATGTTTAATAAAACATATATATTGTTTATACTCTTATAGAAAATACATATGGTAAATTTTATGATATTATGTCAATAATATCTAAAAGTAAAGAACTTATCTAATAGTATGTAACGAAAAATTTAACATCTGGTGTAATGACAACAAAATTTTATAACTGTTTTACTTAATTTGGATGAATGAAAAAAGCGTACATGTTTATATTTTATTGAAGTACAGGTGAAAATGTCACAAAGACATTCCTATTTCAACAACAACTGAGTATGTCACATTCACACTACAGCTGATTTTTTCTTTTTGATCTTTCGGGTTTGATTTCAGATGGTAATGAATTAATTAGTTTTGTTAGAAGTGTCATTGCAGTCAGCATATTAGGTGCACTATTTTTTTTAATAATTTATTTTGATTGACTCGGTGAACAACAACATTTAAAGTAACCATTTCATGAATTTTCAATTAAAAGCTGATTTATAAATTCATTATGTTGTTTAGTTATTATTATCATCTTAAGATAATAAGGTGGTATTAAGATTTTTAATTATATTTTATTTATTATTTGAACAGTTGAAAGTATTTTTCAATAAGAGTGGGCTATTGATTTTAAGTCGGCTGTTGAGCAGTGCAGTGTTGGTAAAGGAACTGGTACTATTTAATTTAATTTTTATTGCTGTAAATAATATTTGTTATTTTAATATTATATGTATTATATTTAAGAAAGAGTAGCAATACACGATATCGTGAAAAGCTTCAATATTTATCATTAAACAATTACATTTTATGAAAATTTTGTTAAAATTGCTCATATTTTCACTATTTTTATTTTATAACTATTAAAAAGATATTTTTACGTACAATTAAAAAAAGTAATAACAGCCTGCCTTCGGTTAATAATAAATTTTTGATTAACACATTATTTTTCACAAAATTCTTGATTTTAAAAATTCACAAGATTAAACACACTCTTAGTGTTTAAACATGACAAACAACAATAAATAATAATCTGCCTACATTATTTGTCACATATACATTATTTGAAACTTATTTAGTGATTTTATATTGAAATGACTTTTTTTATGCAGTCTTTGAATATAGATCTGTCATTAAAAACATTTTTAAAAATTTTCAAATTTTAGATATTTTTTTATCTTAAAAAAATATTTTACTTAGGAACAAGGAAATTAAAGGTGATTACGTCTTAAAATGAGCTATAAACATACCCAGTTTCATTGAAATTTGTGACAGTGAATTAAATGTCTTAGGCGAACTTACATGAAATGACTGTGCTTGATTTGATTTGAAATACGCCTCAAAATATTTTTAAGTAGGAAATACTTCTTAAAACACCCAAAATCCCACTATTTTTATTTCATAATCAGGTAAAGGATACCTTTAAGTATATCCCCTACAAAAAATAAATTTAATAAAAATACCGCCTTTTGTTGATAATGCTTTTTTAGTTAATGCATTATTTTTCATAAAAAATTCATGACTTCAAAGTTTAAACATTTTTTTAGACACACTTAAAATGTTAAAAGCGTAACAGTATTTTTTTTTCATGAACTGCGTACCCTTTACATTATGCATAAATTATTTGAAGATGATTTGTAGAGTAGATATTGAAATATGATCATATTTATGTCATGCTACATTTGAAAACCGAGCAGTGAAGAATGCCAACTGAAGGCAGTTTTCCAAAATTTTGACAATTTTTTTTTCAGTAACTATTTGACCAAGGAGTAAAAAAAAAATACTGGTGATCATATCTTAATAATAGGAACAAACACACGCAGCTTCATGAAAATCTGTGATGGTGGGTTACATGCCTGCCTGAACTGACATGGAATGACCCCTGTCCCTAAAGAGCGATATATTTCACAATTTTTATTCACTAAATTCCAGAATTTAATCCAGTATTAGTGATTTGATACAACAAAAATTATTTAGAATTTTGAAGCTCGTATTATTTGTGATAAAGACAATAAAGCATTTTAAAGACTTCAGAAATACTCGGTAGTAATTAATTTATAATAATTATTATATAGTATTTAATTTAAATGCTCTTAGTTAAATAAAATCAAAAGGTTAACTACATAGACTATTTCAAACTATTCGTTTAAATTTCGAGATGCAACGTTTCTCTACTTTATATTTCACAATTTTATTCGCTAAATCACCATATTTAATCCAGCGTTAGTTTTGCACAACTATAAATGTTTCGAAATAAGTACCGCATCCAGCACAAACTCTAATACGACTTATTCCATAAATGTATTTTTTATATTTATTTTTCACATTTAATCCATTACGGCTCTAATCTTTTCCACTCCAGTAAAAATTATAGAAGACACGTTCTTGTTAATAAATCGAACGTTTTCATTTTAAGTATTACATTCTACGTCATGGAGGTTCTAACATTAAACTTGTCACCATGGAAACAAGGTCAAGAGGCAGAGGAACTAAATCTTTCAATAAAGGATATTTCACAAGTACTAGGATAATGTGTCTGAGTTCACAAGAAAAATAATGAGCGCTTTCCTTAGAGTAACCTGCTCCAACAATAGTTTCAAAGTAAAAGGTGCAATTTAACAATTTTTAAGTATAAAACTCATTATATTTTATTTTAATAAAAATAAAAATAGTCATGAGTTATTGAGTATAACGATTGATTATTTTGAACATAATAATTAATTAATACAAATTTATATATAGGGAGAGTATTATGATATATCATTTACATTTTTATATGTAAATCAGCTGATAAAAATTTGGGATAGTATATTAAAAATTAATAAAGAACAAACTTTGACTATATCTTAGTGGACGCTGAAAATTAAAAAAAAAAATCTTTTAATTTTCATAGAGATTTATGATTTTGTGGAAATATAAATTTCACCATAAGTATATAGACCACCTTAAAAAAAAATTCTAATCTTATTATAATTTTAAGCTCTTCAAAAAAAAATTTTAATTTTAAAATGCTCCTTGCGTCTTAATTTTTTAGATATTTCCTCGATTTTGGATTTTAATTACCTAAAACTCTATTACAAACAAATCTAAATCTGCGTATCGATTTTTAAATCGCTTGAATAGTTAAATTTTTAAGGATAATTTTCTGAATTCCATACCGATTTTCATCAAAATTCTGCCTTATAATAAGTTAATAATCAAATTTAATTATCTTAATGAAGTCGAATTATAAATGCATACACAGTTTCTTTGTCATTTCAAAAATTAAAAAAAAGCTGAAAATGCTGATATGGAGAAAAACAGATTTAAAGTACATTAAAAGGCCAAGAAATTGTTTGTGAACAAAATTAAAGAACTACTTTGCGTAAAATAATCGCATCTGAATGTGGTTTTCCACGAATAACGTAGCGCAAATGGGAAAATAATAATAGGTAACACACTATAAAAGAAAAGTGCCCAGCTAAACTGATGGCATTGAGCTCAGAGGCTATTCACACTAATTGTATATTATACTCTTATTTTAAAGAATAATGCCCCTCAAAAAAAAAAAAATAAGTGAAGGGGAATTAGCCCCCGTTTCCCCCTTTATACTTAACCAGTGAACCTCCAAATCTAATCAGGGAAGCTCCTTAACATAATAAACCTGTATACCAAATTTGGAGCAAATCTAATAATCCTCCAAAAAAACCCGTTTATCTAAATTAAGGGAGGTGGGCTAGCCCCCCTTTATCCTTAACCAATGAATCCCCAAAACAAATCAGGGAAGCTCCTTCACATAAAAAACCGGTACACCAAATTCGGAGCAAATCGAATAATTCTGCATGAAAAACCCATTTATCTAAATTAAAACGGGTGGGTTAACCCCCCTTTCCCCCCTTTATCCTTAACCAATGAACCCCGAAAACTAATCAGGGAAGCTCCTTAACATAATAAACCGGTATACGAAATTTGGAGCAAATCGAATAATTCTGCATGAAAAACCCGTTTATCTAAATTAAGGGGGTGGACTAGCCCCCTTTCCCCCTTTATCCTATACCAATGAACCCCAAAACTAATCAGGGAAGTTCCTTAACATAAAAAACCGGTTCACCAAATTCGGAGCAAATCGAATAATTCTGCATGAAAAACCCATTTATCTAAATTAAGACGGGTGGGCTAACCCCCCTTTTCCCCCTTTATCCTTAACCAATGAACCCCGAAAACTAATCAGGGAAGCTCCTTAACATAATAAACCGATGTACCAAATTCGGAGCAAATCGAATATTTCTTCATGAAAAACCCATTTATCTGAATTAAGGGGGGTGGACTAGCCCCCCCTTTCCCTCCTTTATTCTTAACCAATGAACCCCCAAAAGTAATCTGGGAATTTCCTTAACATAATAAACCGATATACCAAATTTGGATCAAATCGAATCATTCTGCATGAAAAACCCATTTATCTGAATTAAGGGGCGATGGACTAACACTTTTTCCCCCTTTATCCTTAACCAATGAACACCCAAAACTAATCAGGGAAGCTCCTTAACATAATAAACCGGTATACCAAATTCGTAGCAAATCGAATCATTCTGCAGGAAAAACCCATTTATCTGAATTAAGAGGGGTGGACTAACCCCCCTTTTCCCCCTTTATCCTTAACCAATGAACCCCCAAACGTGAGCGTCATTGCCTTTCATAGCCATGTTGGATTTTAATGCATTACAGTTGGCGTAACGCACTACAAAAATAAATAAAAGAATGAACGTACAGCTAAATGTACATATTTTGTAGACATAATGAGTGAATGAACATTTGAAAATAAGAATGCACACTTTCAAGTTTGATGTTGTAGAATTTTATAATAAAACAACTGCAAACTAATAACGTGAGGACTTAAAAATACTTTTCTTCCGACGGTTACTATATCCTTACTTGGAACTTACGATGAAGTTCGCTAGGTGCCGGTACCGATCGCATGTTTTGAATTCTATTCTGTTTTTAGAGATATTGGAATGAGCGGTGTTGCATCATAAAAAATATAATGCATCATTTCCCATTCAAATTAATTTAAATAATATAATTTATTTCAATTTTACAACTTAAATTAACATTTTCAAACACCTAATTTCTAATCACAAGTTTTAAACTCATAATGTAAATTTTAATGATAAATAATTCAATATTTCCTTATTTTTCAATGTAAACATTATCTCTTATTAAGATTATTTAAGTGCAATTAGTATTTTATTATATTTCAGTAATTTAACTTTCAAATTTCTTTCAACATACATCGCGAATGTGTAAACACATCGGAATTTTCTAAGTCTAAAATATAAAAAATAGAAATCTTTTATTTATCAATATTTCCCTTTTAAATTATATTATGTGGATAGAAATATTTATTTCTAGCCGATTGCAAAATTTTCAGTGACTTGTGATAAATACTTTGGCAGAAATACGCAAAAATGTATTTTCTATCTTTTCTCATTTTTAATTTCGGCGCGCGACGCCATGAGATCATTCTTTCCGACATTTTGAAAGTTCCAACAAGAAGGGTATTCCCCTTTGCCAAACAGACGCTTAGTTCAAAACCGGACGTCTGCTAAATCGTTTAACATTCCTTTTGGAACACGCACGTTGTGTGTGACGTCAGGCGCGGGGAGGATAGGCGTTTTTAATTGGCTGGCGCGCTCTGTAATGGCTTTTCATGTTTGAAACTCTGGGTTCTGGAATAGTCATCATTCTTTACCAGGGAGCCGTAAAAGCAAGTAACTTGTGGGGGCTGCGACGCCGTGCTTTTTTTAGCCGGCTGTTGCGGCAGAAGAGTTCGGCTAGCCAGTGAGAAGAGATCGACGTTCTGTTAGGCCTTGGCGGCCGTATATCATCTAAAGGAAATATAATTTTTTTTCTTCAAGAAGCATTTCTAAGTAAATTTCATAGAACATTAATTGGAAGCCTTGAATGGTTGTTCTACTCATCGACATTTTATTATTCTTCGATCAAACATACTTCTTTGCTATAAAAATATGAATTGATTATCTGTTTTTTTTTGTCGATGCAATAAATAGTAAATTGCCTTTGTAACGAACTGAAATCGTCAAAATCTGCATTTCTGAAGGAAGTTCTCAAACATCCTATTTCCAATTTTCCAAATCCGTAACTTCTCATTCGGTTCGGATTCGCATTGAATAAAAAGAAATAGAATCTACATTCCTGAAGGAAGATTGTCAACAGCATATTTCCAGTTCTCCAAATACAAGGGTCCTTCTACGATACGAGTTTGGCTTTATATTCCTGAACTTTATCCCCTAGTTTGACTTTACGTTCCTGAACTTTATTCATTTTGGAGGCCTTAAAACTAAAAGAAATATTTCTTAAAATATCAGACTATAACATCACGATATCCGAACTTCACATTCTATCATGTTAACTTAAATAATTTTCATATTTTAACAATTTACTTCTGCTTTTTCTCAGATGACAATATATCTCCAATCATCTAAAGTTATATTAAATTTTACATTCATTTTGATAATCTTTTCATAATTCATAATGTAAGAATGCATTCAAATTAGCAAATTTTATATATGTTTAAATAAACGTCATTTGTGAATTATCTTTCTGTGTTCAAGTACTTGGGTGAGTGTTTTCTTTTCTTTATTTTTTTTCAGCTACGATAACTAGTAAATATAATTTTATTTGATCTTAAATAATTTAAAATAATTCTTAAAAAACACATTTAGCAATGTCTACCACTTACGTCATCGGCTGTAGTGTAATTTTGAGCTTATGAATCGGAATTAATTTTGTTCAATTCAAACTTTGGATTGAATTTCACTCTCCGATTCATTAAGCCCAGCATTACAAGACATTTATGGTGCCGTGAGACATTTATGGTGCCGTTAACTTAGTGATTTCATTCTTGGAGTTATTGTTTTAAGCCTTTTTAATATTAATTTTTTCTTTTCATTCATAGGCATTAATTGATGCCATAACTTTAAAGATCGGAGATCGGGTTTCATTACTTTTTCATGATAATAGATAAAGCATATTTATTAATTAACTTATTAATTATTTAATCATTTATTTTAAAAATAATACTCACTAAACTTATATATTTTTTTTTTCTCTCTATTTCATGTGCGGACCCCATATTGGTGCAATATATTTTTAAAATATACATGATTTATATTTTTATTTATTTTCCTTTTAAGATTTGATTCTATAAATATATGTAAAGAAAAGAAATTTTATTTTTCAAAGATTTATTTGCTAATATTTTTTCATAAATTGAAAAAACGAAAACTTTATATATTACGCTTTGAATTTATAATGATTTATTGTTGCATGTTTTGATATTTGTAGTTATTGTGTTCCTTTTTTTCTATTTTGGGGGATTTGTACGTTTTTGCATATATTTATTTAGTTTAACTGTATTGCACATTAATATGCATTTTTAGAAAATTTTTTAAAAAAGTAATCTTCCATTTTTTTTTATAATTTTTTTTCTTTCCTTCATCATTTTAACAAATGTTTCCATTATTATTTTTTTATTTGCTTTGCTTTAAGATAATTTATTTGTCATACATCAGTGTTTTAGTATACCTTTTGATTTTTCACGTGTATACAAATTATTACGATATGGCAAATGATTTGCAATTAAACGCGCTCATGGCAGCGATTCCCACTTTCCATGGAAAAGAAGGGGAAAATGTACATTTTTTCATTAAAAACATTAGTGATGTCTGTAACATACAGAATTGGAACGACGAGAATCGTATTCTACTCTTCCGCCTGTATTGTAGAGACAAGGCGCAGGAATATGTTGCGAGCGATCCAGAAATTAACAATATTGATAATTTTGAAAATTTTGTGCGTTTATTTAGAGCAAAATTTAGCAGAGAAGAGAATTTCCAGGAAACCTCTTATCAGTTCTCAAATACAAGACAAAAACCTAAACAGACAGTGAAGGAGTTGACTGAGGTAGTAAAAAAATTAGTCAATCGATTGGTTCCGAACGCTGAGGATATTCCTCAAATGGTCATTCTAAAGCAAAAATTGATGTTTAATAAATTGCTCGAAGCTCTTAGACCGGATATTAAAACAGAGGTACTTAAACTTGGAAAGGAAAATTTCGATGATCTGGTTTCTAGTGCTATGGATTGCGAAAAAGCTTTGGAGCAGCAATGCTCTTTCTCAGTCAACACCATCAACGCGACGCAGGTTTCAAACAACAGCAGTCAGGACTCGTTGATTACAATTTTGTTGAAACAACAAGAAAATTCAAATAAATTATTGCAGAGTATGGCGGAGCAGTTAAAAGAATTAAAAGAAGAGCGGACTGTTTGCCATATGTGTAACAAACAGCATAATACGCGCGATTGCTGGTTTTTTCCGTCTTTGCATAATAGGGGATTTTTTTCGCCGCAGCAAAATTTTTCTGGTCAGGGTAACAGTGCTGCTAATCAAGCAAGTAATTTTTTAAGTCCTAACAGTAATTCTCCAAGTAATGATAGATCTTTTGAGAATCAGGGCAGAAACTTTGCTGGAGATTTTAGAAGAGGTAGCGATAACAATGTGCAGAGATTCAATAGGGGCAGAGGTAGAAATAATTATCGACCATATCGTGGCAGAGGCAGAAGAAATAATTTAAACTTCTAGAGGGTTCTGATGATATTTTGCACAATTTTTCCCCTCAATCTCACAGAGCCCTAGATGATAAATCTTTGCACGAGGGTATGATTTATTCTGATACTGCTGTTAACATTCCCAAATCACTTATGTCATGTTTTTCTGATGATTCTCCACTTCCTTTAATCAAATTAACATTTGGAAAACATAACTTTATTGGCCTTCTGGATTCTGGTGCAAATCTTTCTCTTATACAACCTAAAACTATTAACTTACTTAAACAAAACAATAAACTTAACTTTTTATCTAGATCTGTAAACATCAAGACCATCAATAATTCCAGTGTTCCTTATTTTTCTGCTGTACAATTAAACTTTAAAATTCGTAATAAATGGTTCAGCAATGTGTTTTTCGTTACCCATGATAATTGGCACTCTAACTACCAAATTATTCTCGGTTATGATTTTTTAAACCGAAATAAAGTTTTGTTAGACTCTGCCAACTCTCAACTTATCATGGGAAACCTCACATTTCCTTTCGAAAATAAAAATCCTGATTCTACTCAAACTTCTAATTTTAACAATGAAAATCTAAGTTCCAATGACAATAATACTATTCATGATATTTCAAATTCCAATGCTGAATCATATGAAAATATTAATTCTCTCTCTAACGATATTAATCATGAAGATTCCAAAAACTTTGTCACACCAGCTAACCGTGTCATTATTCGGCCAAATCATGGCAGGATTATAAGACATAAAGCATTACATAAAATTAACAATTCATTTAACTATTTATTTGTTCCATTAACTACCAAATTGCCACTAAACTTAGATCTTAGCCTTCATGAAGCAAATGTTAACAATTCTATTCTTCTGTATGTATTCAACAACAATAGTCAAAAAATTGTCCTCAACAAAAATACTAAGTTAGGTTACTTAAAACAAATTTCTAAAGATCAAATTTCTACGCATGACAACAGTAAAACATACCAGGTAAATTCGCTAATTTGTGATGATATTTTAGAACTTCGTAAAAATGAACTAAAAGCTAATAATTTTCAAGTTGATCACTTACCTGAATCAGATAGGAAGAGAGTTCTCAAACTTCTTATGAATAATTCAGCTGTTTTTTCTTCTTCATACAGTACACTGGGATGTACAGATAAAGTTGTTCCTCAGTTTAACTTACTACATGATTTTGCTTTACAAACAAAACCATATCCCATTCCTAGAATTGCCAAGGAGTTTGCTAGAAAGGAAATCGCTGATCTTCTGAAGGCTGGCATTATAGAAAATTCAACCTCAAACTACTGTTTTCCAGTCATTTTTGTTAAAAAGAAGACGTTACCTACTGATGACCCTAACAAACTTAAATTTCGTATGGTTATCGACTATCGATTACTTAATGCAATAACTGAACCTTATAAAATTTGTTTACCAAAAATCAACGACATTATGCAAAATATATCGGGCAAAAAATTCTATACTGTTTTGGATTTAAAAGCCGCATTTTTTCAAATTCTTCTTCAACAGAAGGATAGGGCCAAACTGGCATTTGCAACGGAGTATGGGAATTATCAACCTAAACGCCTGCCATTTGGATGTGTGAACTCAACTTCTTATTTTCATACTTTAATAAATAACTGCCTTAGCTCATTAAGAGGTAAAAATGTTCAATATTTTCTAGATGACATAATTGTTGCTGCTGATTCGTTGGAGGAAATGTTAATATGGTTGCAGAAAGTTTTTGACAAATTGAGAGAATTTAACCTCACTTTAGACCCTAAAAAGCTTCAAATATGTAAAGAACAAATAACATACCTAGGTTTTAAATTACACAAAAACGGTCACTCTCCTTCTACTGATAATGTAAACAAAATCAATAGATTTCCCATTCCTACAAACCTGAAACAAGTTCAAAGTTATCTGGGTATGATAAATTATTTCCGTCATTTAATTTTCGATTTTGCAAAAATAGTACAACCTATTGTAAATTTAACGAGAAAAAAGGTAAAATTCTTCTGGAGCAAGGACTGTCAAAATGCTTTTCTCAAGATTCAGGAAATTTTGCTTACTAATCCAACAGTTAAAAATTTTGATGATAGTAAGGATGTTTATTTGGTTACTGATGCATCTATGGTTGCAATTTGCGGAATTCTTATGCAAAAACACAATGACAAATTCTACCCCATTGAATTTTATTCCAAGCAATTAAATCAGGCAGAATCTAAATACCCTTCAATCAAACGTGAATTTTATGCTATCTATTCCTCTGTTAAACATTTTTCTGAATTCTTGTACGGTAGACAATTCAAAATTCTAACAGATGCTAAAGCTTTAACTTACCATTTAAACCTAGAAAAACAGGCTGAAATTATAACTAGATGGCTTTTATATTTGCAGAGTTTTAATTTTAAGGTTGAGCACATTCCTGGGCTTGTTAATCCAGCCGATTTTCTTTCTCGTGTCGTGGACCTTCCTAATAACCCTAATTTATATGTAAATGCATTAAATATTTTTATACCTACTAACGACTCACTAACTACCGAAAATATACTAAAAGAGCAGCAAAATGATGAAAAACTTAAAGAAATCCGAGAAAAAATAATTGCCAAAACATGTTCTAACACTAATTACTCAATCAATCCTAATAACGATCTTTTAATGTTTGCTAAAAAGAAATCTGGTAATGTCAATAGAGTAAAGAAAATCGTTATTCCTAAAACATTAATCAATAGTTGCATTGCCCTTGCTCACCAAGCTCATTTTGGAATGATAAAAACGGTTGAGACAATTTCCAGGAATTATTTCTGGCACGGAATGGTTCAGGATGTTCAAAATTTTGTAAATAACTGTGAAAAATGTCTTCCCTACAAAAGTAAACAAACCAACACAAAACCTTCCTTCATTTCCAAGTGTGAATTAGCTCCCGGAGAGATGCTTGCAATAGATATTGTGGGTAAACTCCCCAGGTCACATGACGGTAAATTTTTTATTCTCACCATCGTTGACCACTATTCACGCTTTCTGGAAGCTATTCCGCTTAGAGATGCTACTTCTCCATCTATAATTAAAGCTTTAAACGACTACTTTTCGAGGTTTGGTATACCAAAAATTATATTATCTGATAACGCCAAAAACTTTACCTCTGATGTCTTTCTAACCTTTCTTAAATCTCTCAATATCAAACGTAGAAATTCGTCTATTTACTTCCCGAGGTCGAACGGTGTTATCGAACGTATCCATCGATCCCTGAAAGAATCAGTTGCTTCACTATCTGATCAAATAATTGAATGGTCTGATAGATTGAAATTTTTTGTGCTTCACTACAATAATTCTAAACATTCTGTAACTAATTTTAGTCCTGCAAACTTATTTTTTGGCAGAGATTTAAACTTACCTATTGATACTTTCTTACCACCTAAAGATGCTGAAGAACCTTCCCAATACTTTAAACAACAACAAGAACATATCAAAACAACCAGAGAATTAGTTAAACTTAATGAACAAAAATATTTTAAAATGAATGCAAAATTTCTTAAAGGTCGTTCTCCACCAAAGTTGAAAATTGGCGACAAAGTTTATTTAAAGAATTTCAATCATACTAATACTTTCCATGCAAAAAATTCAGGTCCTTTTAAAATTATCCAGATATGCAATAACGATAACTATCAAATTCAACATATGACTGATCCAACAATCAGAATTATGACGGTGAATGTATCAAAACTCATCTCAACAGGATGCTAGTTTTTTTTTGTTTTCTACTCACTTAATTTTCTTTTGTTATGGACATTTTAATTTTTTTGGGGGCACTACAATCTTCCTACAAATGTAAATCCCATTTTTTCTAATTTCCATTTTAGTGTCTTCATATGTATATATATCTCTCTGAATTACAATTTTTTTTAAACAATACAGTGGTAACATCTGTGTCAATTCTATGAGTTTTCAATATTTTGCTGGCGAAATACTAGTGGTCACGGAATGTAAGCGCTTACGTACTGTCCATTACTGTTCACTCATACAATTGATTAAGCATACTGATTTATTGATTTCATTATTTTACAATTCTATATTTTATAATAGGTACTATCCTTCATCTAATTTTTTTTTCTACCTTAATTTAAATGATGGGAATGCAATATTATGTTGCCACAGATTTTTTTTTTGTATGTTCATCTTTGTTAATTTTTGAACAATATATATCCATATCATATTGAAATTGAAGGGTGATCTCAACATATAAACTTTTACTGCTTATCCATGTGATGTTTTATTTTAAATTTAATTATAGGATCCTATATAACTATTATTAAAAATTATGAGATAATATATATAAAAAAATTAATATATTTTTGAGACAACTTTAATAAATTACAAATAAAAAAAATACAAATGAAAATTTATATATGTTCCAGAAATTATATGAAAAATTATCAATGCTCAAATCTCCTAGCTGCAGCTCTTTGAATACTAGTGGAGATATTTTATGAGAATACGATGGAGCAACTGCTCTAAGTTATTTCTCTTTTTCTTTCAGTTCCCAACAAATTTATAGCGAGCACACACAGAAGGTAAATTCGGCATAGCTTGGGGCAAAAAATAATCACAAAATTAGTACCCTTCCGATAAATCCTTCAAGGTGCAACTATTCATAATTTAAAGGGAATAACATTTTATATTGTAAATTTCAGTGTCCAAGATCACATATGATCTATTTTAAAATTCACAGCTTAATGTCTTAAATTTTTTTAATTTAATGGGCACAACTATCATTCTGAACAATGTACATTTGTTTTTTGTTCAAGAAATTGATGGTATTTTACAATGTAAACAAAATAAATACTACAAATAATGATATACAGTTGTCTCAGCTACATCACAATTGCAGTATTATCCTGTTTTAATTTTATTGGTTTGATTTTGCAATACTTGAAAACTTTATGCAGCATTTTGTTTTTTAAAAAAATATGATTAAACATATAGTTTTATTTTTATCATAGTTGCAATATGTCTACTGTTAGGGGTTTGCACATGAAAAGATTACATTTTTATAGGCCAATTGGAACCTCACCCATGCAGTGTTTTGTTTATATATAAATTTTAGTGGTTTGTTTCTACCTGTACCATGTTTGTTATTGTTTGATATTGTGTTACAATTCTATTTCTACTTGTACTGTGTATTCTTGTTTGGTATTGTGTTTATATATTTGTTTTGTTGTATTGTGTTTATTGTTGTTTAATATTGTGTAGTTTACCTTTAAATTTGCATAGAATTATCTGCAGATGGTTCATCTTTTCGAACCTGTCAGCTAAAAATTTTTTTTTATCCTTTTTTTTTCTGCTACCGGGAGATAAAATGTTGCATCATAAAAAATATAATGCATCATTTCCCATTCAAATTAATTTAAATAATATAATTTATTTCAATTTTACAACTTAAATTAACATTTTCAAACACCTAATTTCTAATCACAAGTTTTAAACTCATAATGTAAATTTTAATGATAAATAATTCAATATTTCCTTATTTTTCAATGTAAACATTATCTCTTATTAAGATTATTTAAGTGCAATTAGTATTTTATTATATTTCAGTAATTTAACTTTCAAATTTCTTTCAACATACATCGCGAATGTGTAAACACATCGGAATTTTCTAAGTCTAAAATATAAAAAATAGAAATCTTTTATTTATCAATATTTCCCTTTTAAATTATATTATGTGGATAGAAATATTTATTTCTAGCCGATTGCAAAATTTTCAGTGACTTGTGATAAATACTTTGGCAGAAATACGCAAAAATGTATTTTCTATCTTTTCTCATTTTTAATTTCGGCGCGCGACGCCATGAGATCATTCTTTCCGACATTTTGAAAGTTCCAACAAGAAGGGTATTCCCCTTTGCCAAACAGACGCTTAGTTCAAAACCGGACGTCTGCTAAATCGTTTAACATTCCTTTTGGAACACGCACGTTGTGTGTGACGTCAGGCGCGGGGAGGATAGGCGTTTTTAATTGGCTGGCGCGCTCTGTAATGGCTTTTCATGTTTGAAACTCTGGGTTCTGGAATAGTCATCATTCTTCACCAGGGAGCCGTAAAAGCAAGTAACTTGTGGGGGCTGCGACGCCGTGCTTTTTTTAGCCGGCTGTTGCGGCAGAAGAGTTCGGCTAGCCAGTGAGAAGAGATCGACGTTCTGTTAGGCCTTGGCGGCCGTATATCATCTAAAGGAAATATAATTTTTTTTCTTCAAGAAGCATCTCTAAGTAAATTTCATAGAACATTAATTGGAAGCCTTGAATGGTTGTTCTACTCATCGACATTTTATTATTCTTCGATCAAACATACTTCTTTGCTATAAAAATATGAATTGATTATCTGTTTTTTTTTGTCGATGCAATAAATAGTAAATTGCCTTTGTAACGAACTGAAATCGTCAAAATCTGCATTTCTGAAGGAAGTTCTCAAACATCCTATTTCCAATTTTCCAAATCCGTAACTTCTCATTCGGTTCGGATTCGCATTGAATAAAAAGAAATAGAATCTACATTCCTGAAGGAAGATTGTCAACAGCATATTTCCAGTTCTCCAAATACAAGGGTCCTTCTACGATACGAGTTTGGCTTTATATTCCTGAACTTTATCCCCTAGTTTGACTTTACGTTCCTGAACTTTATTCATTTTGGAGGCCTTAAAACTAAAAGAAATATTTCTTAAAATATCAGACTATAACATCACGATATCCGAACTTCACATTCTATCATGTTAACTTAAATAATTTTCATATTTTAACAATTTACTTCTGCTTTTTCTCAGATGACAATATATCTCCAATCATCTAAAGTTATATTAAATTTTACATTCATTTTGATAATCTTTTCATAATTCATAATGTAAGAATGCATTCAAATTAGCAAATTTTATATATGTTTAAATAAACGTCATTTGTGAATTATCTTTCTGTGTTCAAGTACTTGGGTGAGTGTTTTCTTTTCTTTATTTTTTTTCAGCTACGATAACTAGTAAATATAATTTTATTTGATCTTAAATAATTTAAAATAATTCTTAAAAAACACATTTAGCAATGTCTACCACTTACGTCATCGGCTGTAGTGTAATTTTGAGCTTATGAATCGGAATTAATTTTGTTCAATTCAAACTTTGGATTGAATTTCACTCTCCGATTCATTAAGCCCAGCATTACAAGACATTTATGGTGCCGTGAGACATTTATGGTGCCGTTAACTTAGTGATTTCATTCTTGGAGTTATTGTTTTAAGCCTTTTTAATATTAATTTTTTCTTTTCATTCATAGGCATTAATTGATGCCATAACTTTAAAGATCGGAGATCGGGTTTCATTACTTTTTCATGATAATAGATAAAGCATATTTATTAATTAACTTATTAATTATTTAATCATTTATTTTAAAAATAATACTCACTAAACTTATATATTTTTTTTTTCTCTCTATTTCATGTGCGGACCCCATATTGGTGCAATATAATTTTAAAATATACATGATTTATATTTTTATTTATTTTCCTTTTAAGATTTGATTCTATAAATATATGTAAAGAAAAGAAATTTTATTTTTCAAAGATTTATTTGCTAATATTTTTTCATAAATTGAAAAAACGAAAACTTTATATATTACGCTTTGAATTTATAATGATTTATTGTTGCATGTTTTGATATTTGTAGTTATTGTGTTCCTTTTTTTCTATTTTGGGGGATTTGTACGTTTTTGCATATATTTATTTAGTTTAACTGTATTGCACATTAATATGCATTTTTAGAAAATTTTTTAAAAAAGTAATCTTCCATTTTTTTTTATAATTTTTTTTCTTTCCTTCATCATTTTAACAAATTTTTCCATTATTATTTTTTTATTTGCTTTGCTTTAAGATAATTTATTTGTCATACATCAGTGTTTTAGTATACCTTTTGATTTTTCACGTGTATACAAATTATTACGATATGGCAAATGATTTGCAATTAAACGCGCTCATGGCAGCGATTCCCACTTTCCATGGAAAAGAAGGGGAAAATGTACATTTTTTCATTAAAAACATTAGTGATGTCTGTAACATACAGAATTGGAACGACGAGAATCGTATTCTACTCTTCCGCCTGTATTGTAGAGACAAGGCGCAGGAATATGTTGCGAGCGATCCAGAAATTAACAATATTGATAATTTTGAAAATTTTGTGCGTTTATTTAGAGCAAAATTTAGCAGAGAAGAGAATTTCCAGGAAACCTCTTATCAGTTCTCAAATACAAGACAAAAACCTAAACAGACAGTGAAGGAGTTGACTGAGGTAGTAAAAAAATTAGTCAATCGATTGGTTCCGAACGCTGAGGATATTCCTCAAATGGTCATTCTAAAGCAAAAATTGATGTTTAATAAATTGCTCGAAGCTCTTAGACCGGATATTAAAACAGAGGTACTTAAACTTGGAAAGGAAAATTTCGATGATCTGGTTTCTAGTGCTATGGATTGCGAAAAAGCTTTGGAGCAGCAATGCTCTTTCTCAGTCAACACCATCAACGCGACGCAGGTTTCAAACAACAGCAGTCAGGACTCGTTGATTACAATTTTGTTGAAACAACAAGAAAATTCAAATAAATTATTGCAGAGTATGGCGGAGCAGTTAAAAGAATTAAAAGAAGAGCGGACTGTTTGCCATATGTGTAACAAATAGCATAATACGCGCGATTGCTGGTTTTTTCCGTCTTTGCATAATAGGGGATTTTTTTCGCCGCAGCAAAATTTTTCTGGTCAGGGTAACAGTGCTGCTAATCAAGCAAGTAATTTTTTAAGTCCTAACAGTAATTCTCCAAGTAATGATAGATCTTTTGAGAATCAGGGCAGAAACTTTGCTGGAGATTTTAGAAGAGGTAGCGATAACAATGTGCAGAGATTCAATAGGGGCAGAGGTAGAAATAATTATCGACCATATCGTGGCAGAGGCAGAAGAAATAATTTAAACTTCTAGAGGGTTCTGATGATATTTTGCACAATTTTTCCCCTCAATCTCACAGAGCCCTAGATGATAAATCTTTGCACGAGGGTATGATTTATTCTGATACTGCTGTTAACATTCCCAAATCACTTATGTCATGTTTTTCTGATGATTCTCCACTTCCTTTAATCAAATTAACATTTGGAAAACATAACTTTATTGGCCTTCTGGATTCTGGTGCAAATCTTTCTCTTATACAACCTAAAACTATTAACTTACTTAAACAAAACAATAAACTTAACTTTTTATCTAGATCTGTAAACATCAAGACCATCAATAATTCCAGTGTTCCTTATTTTTCTGCTGTACAATTAAACTTTAAAATTCGTAATAAATGGTTCAGCAATGTGTTTTTCGTTACCCATGATAATTGGCACTCTAACTACCAAATTATTCTCGGTTATGATTTTTTAAACCGAAATAAAGTTTTGTTAGACTCTGCCAACTCTCAACTTATCATGGGAAACCTCACATTTCCTTTCGAAAATAAAAATCCTGATTCTACTCAAACTTCTAATTTTAACAATGAAAATCTAAGTTCCAATGACAATAATACTATTCATGATATTTCAAATTCCAATGCTGAATCATATGAAAATATTAATTCTCTCTCTAACGATATTAATCATGAAGATTCCAAAAACTTTGTCACACCAGCTAACCGTGTCATTATTCGGCCAAATCATGGCAGGATTATAAGACTTAAAGCATTACATAAAATTAACAATTCATTTAACTATTTATTTGTTCCATTAACTACCAAATTGCCACTAAACTTAGATCTTAGCCTTCATGAAGCAAATGTTAACAATTCTATTCTTCTGTATGTATTCAACAACAATAGTCAAAAAATTGTCCTCAACAAAAATACTAAGTTAGGTTACTTAAAACAAATTTCTAAAGATCAAATTTCTACGCATGACAACAGTAAAACATACCAGGTAAATTCGCTAATTTGTGATGATATTTTAGAACTTCGTAAAAATGAACTAAAAGCTAATAATTTTCAAGTTGATCACTTACCTGAATCAGATAGGAAGAGAGTTCTCAAACTTCTTATGAATAATTCAGCTGTTTTTTCTTCTTCATACAGTACACTGGGATGTACAGATAAAGTTGTTCCTCAGTTTAACTTACTACATGATTTTGCTTTACAAACAAAACCATATCCCATTCCTAGAATTGCCAAGGAGTTTGCTAGAAAGGAAATCGCTGATCTTCTGAAGGCTGGCATTATAGAAAATTCAACCTCAAACTACTGTTTTCCAGTCATTTTTGTTAAAAAGAAGACGTTACCTACTGATGACCCTAACAAACTTAAATTTCGTATGGTTATCGACTATCGATTACTTAATGCAATAACTGAACCTTATAAAATTTGTTTACCAAAAATCAACGACATTATGCAAAATATATCGGGCAAAAAATTCTATACTGTTTTGGATTTAAAAGCCGCATTTTTTCAAATTCTTCTTCAACAGAAGGATAGGGCCAAACTGGCATTTGCAACGGAGTATGGGAATTATCAACCTAAACGCCTGCCATTTGGATGTGTGAACTCAACTTCTTATTTTCATACTTTAATAAATAACTGCCTTAGCTCATTAAGAGGTAAAAATGTTCAATATTTTCTAGATGACATAATTGTTGCTGCTGATTCGTTGGAGGAAATGTTAATATGGTTGCAGAAAGTTTTTGACAAATTGAGAGAATTTAACCTCACTTTAGACCCTAAAAAGCTTCAAATATGTAAAGAACAAATAACATACCTAGGTTTTAAATTACACAAAAACGGTCACTCTCCTTCTACTGATAATGTAAACAAAATCAATAGATTTCCCATTCCTACAAACCTGAAACAAGTTCAAAGTTATCTGGGTATGATAAATTATTTCCGTCATTTAATTTTCGATTTTGCAAAAATAGTACAACCTATTGTAAATTTAACGAGAAAAAAGGTAAAATTCTTCTGGAGCAAGGACTGTCAAAATGCTTTTCTCAAGATTCAGGAAATTTTGCTTACTAATCCAACAGTTAAAAATTTTGATGATAGTAAGGATGTTTATTTGGTTACTGATGCATCTATGGTTGCAATTTGCGGAATTCTTATGCAAAAACACAATGACAAATTCTACCCCATTGAATTTTATTCCAAGCAATTAAATCAGGCAGAATCTAAATACCCTTCAATCAAACGTGAATTTTATGCTATCTATTCCTCTGTTAAACATTTTTCTGAATTCTTGTACGGTAGACAATTCAAAATTCTAACAGATGCTAAAGCTTTAACTTACCATTTAAACCTAGAAAAACAGGCTGAAATTATAACTAGATGGCTTTTATATTTGCAGAGTTTTAATTTTAAGGTTGAGCACATTCCTGGGCTTGTTAATCCAGCCGATTTTCTTTCTCGTGTCGTGGACCTTCCTAATAACCCTAATTTATATGTAAATGCATTAAATATTTTTATACCTACTAACGACTCACTAACTACCGAAAATATACTAAAAGAGCAGCAAAATGATGAAAAACTTAAAGAAATCCGAGAAAAAATAATTGCCAAAACATGTTCTAACACTAATTACTCAATCAATCCTAATAACGATCTTTTAATGTTTGCTAAAAAGAAATCTGGTAATGTCAATAGAGTAAAGAAAATCGTTATTCCTAAAACATTAATCAATAGTTGCATTGCCCTTGCTCACCAAGCTCATTTTGGAATGATAAAAACGGTTGAGACAATTTCCAGGAATTATTTCTGGCACGGAATGGTTCAGGATGTTCAAAATTTTGTAAATAACTGTGAAAAATGTCTTCCCTACAAAAGTAAACAAACCAACACAAAACCTTCCTTCATTTCCAAGTGTGAATTAGCTCCCGGAGAGATGCTTGCAATAGATATTGTGGGTAAACTCCCCAGGTCACATGACGGTAAATTTTTTATTCTCACCATCGTTGACCACTATTCACGCTTTCTGGAAGCTATTCCGCTTAGAGATGCTACTTCTCCATCTATAATTAAAGCTTTAAACGACTACTTTTCGAGGTTTGGTATACCAAAAATTATATTATCTGATAACGCCAAAAACTTTACCTCTGATGTCTTTCTAACCTTTCTTAAATCTCTCAATATCAAACGTAGAAATTCGTCTATTTACTTCCCGAGGTCGAACGGTGTTATCGAACGTATCCATCGATCCCTGAAAGAATCAGTTGCTTCACTATCTGATCAAATAATTGAATGGTCTGATAGATTGAAATTTTTTGTGCTTCACTACAATAATTCTAAACATTCTGTAACTAATTTTAGTCCTGCAAACTTATTTTTTGGCAGAGATTTAAACTTACCTATTGATACTTTCTTACCACCTAAAGATGCTGAAGAACCTTCCCAATACTTTAAACAACAACAAGAACATATCAAAACAACCAGAGAATTAGTTAAACTTAATGAACAAAAATATTTTAAAATGAATGCAAAATTTCTTAAAGGTCGTTCTCCACCAAAGTTGAAAATTGGCGACAAAGTTTATTTAAAGAATTTCAATCATACTAATACTTTCCATGCAAAAAATTCAGGTCCTTTTAAAATTATCCAGATATGCAATAACGATAACTATCAAATTCAACATATGACTGATCCAACAATCAGAATTATGACGGTGAATGTATCAAAACTCATCTCAACAGGATGCTAGTTTTTTTTTGTTTTCTACTCACTTAATTTTCTTTTGTTATGGACATTTTAATTTTTTTGGGGGCACTACAATCTTCCTACAAATGTAAATCCCATTTTTTCTAATTTCCATTTTAGTGTCTTCATATGTATATATATCTCTCTGAATTACAATTTTTTTTTAAACAATACAGTGGTAACATCTGTGTCAATTCTATGAGTTTTCAATATTTTGCTGGCGAAATACTAGTGGTCACGGAATGTAAGCGCTTACGTACTGTCCATTACTGTTCACTCATACAATTGATTAAGCATACTGATTTATTGATTTCATTATTTTACAATTCTATATTTTATAATAGGTACTATCCTTCATCTAATTTTTTTTTCTACCTTAATTTAAATGATGGGAATGCAATATTATGTTGCCACAGATTTTTTTTTTGTATGTTCATCTTTGTTAATTTTTGAACAATATATATCCATATCATATTGAAATTGAAGGGTGATCTCAACATATAAACTTTTACTGCTTATCCATGTGATGTTTTATTTTAAATTTAATTATAGGATCCTATATAACTATTATTAAAAATTATGAGATAATATATATAAAAAAATTAATATATTTTTGAGACAACTTTAATAAATTACAAATAAAAAAAATACAAATGAAAATTTATATATGTTCCAGAAATTATATGAAAAATTATCAATGCTCAAATCTCCTAGCTGCAGCTCTTTGAATACTAGTGGAGATATTTTATGAGAATACGATGGAGCAACTGCTCTAAGTTATTTCTCTTTTTCTTTCAGTTCCCAACAAATTTATAGCGAGCACACACAGAAGGTAAATTCGGCATAGCTTGGGGCAAAAAATAATCACAAAATTAGTACCCTTCCGATAAATCCTTCAAGGTGCAACTATTCATAATTTAAAGGGAATAACATTTTATATTGTAAATTTCAGTGTCCAAGATCACATATGATCTATTTTAAAATTCACAGCTTAATGTCTTAAATTTTTTTAATTTAATGGGCACAACTATCATTCTGAACAATGTACATTTGTTTTTTGTTCAAGAAATTGATGGTATTTTACAATGTAAACAAAATAAATACTACAAATAATGATATACAGTTGTCTCAGCTACATCACAATTGCAGTATTATCCTGTTTTAATTTTATTGGTTTGATTTTGCAATACTTGAAAACTTTATGCAGCATTTTGTTTTTTAAAAAAATATGATTAAACATATAGTTTTATTTTTATCATAGTTGCAATATGTCTACTGTTAGGGGTTTGCACATGAAAAGATTACATTTTTATAGGCCAATTGGAACCTCACCCATGCAGTGTTTTGTTTATATATAAATTTTAGTGGTTTGTTTCTACCTGTACCATGTTTGTTATTGTTTGATATTGTGTTACAATTCTATTTCTACTTGTACTGTGTATTCTTGTTTGGTATTGTGTTTATATATTTGTTTTGTTGTATTGTGTTTATTGTTGTTTAATATTGTGTAGTTTACCTTTAAATTTGCATAGAATTATCTGCAGATGGTTCATCTTTTCGAACCTGTCAGCTAAAAATTTTTTTTTATCCTTTTTTTTTCTGCTACCGGGAGATAAAATGTTGCATCATAAAAAATATAATGCATCATTTCCCATTCAAATTAATTTAAATAATATAATTTATTTCAATTTTACAACTTAAATTAACATTTTCAAACACCTAATTTCTAATCACAAGTTTTAAACTCATAATGTAAATTTTAATGATAAATAATTCAATATTTCCTTATTTTTCAATGTAAACATTATCTCTTATTAAGATTATTTAAGTGCAATTAGTATTTTATTATATTTCAGTAATTTAACTTTCAAATTTCTTTCAACATACATCGCGAATGTGTAAACACATCGGAATTTTCTAAGTCTAAAATATAAAAAATAGAAATCTTTTATTTATCAATATTTCCCTTTTAAATTATATTATGTGGATAGAAATATTTATTTCTAGCCGATTGCAAAATTTTCAGTGACTTGTGATAAATACTTTGGCAGAAATACGCAAAAATGTATTTTCTATCTTTTCTCATTTTTAATTTCGGCGCGCGACGCCATGAGATCATTCTTTCCGACATTTTGAAAGTTCCAACAAGAAGGGTATTCCCCTTTGCCAAACAGACGCTTAGTTCAAAACCGGACGTCTGCTAAATCGTTTAACATTCCTTTTGGAACACGCACGTTGTGTGTGACGTCAGGCGCGGGGAGGATAGGCGTTTTTAATTGGCTGGCGCGCTCTGTAATGGCTTTTCATGTTTGAAACTCTGGGTTCTGGAATAGTCATCATTCTTCACCAGGGAGCCGTAAAAGCAAGTAACTTGTGGGGGCTGCGACGCCGTGCTTTTTTTAGCCGGCTGTTGCGGCAGAAGAGTTCGGCTAGCCAGTGAGAAGAGATCGACGTTCTGTTAGGCCTTGGCGGCCGTATATCATCTAAAGGAAATATAATTTTTTTTCTTCAAGAAGCATCTCTAAGTAAATTTCATAGAACATTAATTGGAAGCCTTGAATGGTTGTTCTACTCATCGACATTTTATTATTCTTCGATCAAACATACTTCTTTGCTATAAAAATATGAATTGATTATCTGTTTTTTTTTGTCGATGCAATAAATAGTAAATTGCCTTTGTAACGAACTGAAATCGTCAAAATCTGCATTTCTGAAGGAAGTTCTCAAACATCCTATTTCCAATTTTCCAAATCCGTAACTTCTCATTCGGTTCGGATTCGCATTGAATAAAAAGAAATAGAATCTACATTCCTGAAGGAAGATTGTCAACAGCATATTTCCAGTTCTCCAAATACAAGGGTCCTTCTACGATACGAGTTTGGCTTTATATTCCTGAACTTTATCCCCTAGTTTGACTTTACGTTCCTGAACTTTATTCATTTTGGAGGCCTTAAAACTAAAAGAAATATTTCTTAAAATATCAGACTATAACATCACGATATCCGAACTTCACATTCTATCATGTTAACTTAAATAATTTTCATATTTTAACAATTTACTTCTGCTTTTTCTCAGATGACAATATATCTCCAATCATCTAAAGTTATATTAAATTTTACATTCATTTTGATAATCTTTTCATAATTCATAATGTAAGAATGCATTCAAATTAGCAAATTTTATATATGTTTAAATAAACGTCATTTGTGAATTATCTTTCTGTGTTCAAGTACTTGGGTGAGTGTTTTCTTTTCTTTATTTTTTTTCAGCTACGATAACTAGTAAATATAATTTTATTTGATCTTAAATAATTTAAAATAATTCTTAAAAAACACATTTAGCAATGTCTACCACTTACGTCATCGGCTGTAGTGTAATTTTGAGCTTATGAATCGGAATTAATTTTGTTCAATTCAAACTTTGGATTGAATTTCACTCTCCGATTCATTAAGCCCAGCATTACAGTACATTTATATTACAGAGCGCGCCAGCCAATTAAAAACGCCTATCCTCCCCGCGCCTGACGTCACACACAACGTGCGTGTTCCAAAAGGAATGTTAAACGATTTAGCAGACGTCCGGTTTTGAACTAAGCGTCTGTTTGGCAAAGGGGAATACCCTTCTTGTTGGAACTTTCAAAATGTCGGAAAGAATGATCTCATGGCGTCGCGCGCCGAAATTAAAAATGAGAAAAGATAGAAAATACATTTTTGCGTATTTCTGCCAAAGTATTTATCACAAGTCACTGAAAATTTTGCAATCGGCTAGAAATAAATATTTCTATCCACATAATATAATTTAAAAGGGAAATATTGATAAATAAAATATTTCTATTTTTTATATTTTAGACTTAGAAAATTCCGATGTGTTTACACATTCGCGATGTATGTTGAAAGAAATTTGAAAGTTAAATTACTGAAATATAATAAAATACTAATTGCACTTAAATAATCTTAATAAGAGATAATGTTTACATTGAAAAATAAGGAAATATTGAATTATTTATCATTAAAATTTACATTATGAGTTTAAAACTTGTGATTAGAAATTAGGTGTTTGAAAATGTTAATTTAAGTTGTAAAATTGAAATAAATTATATTATTTAAATTAATTTGAATGGGAAATGATGCATTATATTTTTTATGATGCAACAAGCGGGATTACCCGCTGAGCGGCATTACCCTACTTTCCCCTACATCCAAGGGATGCCAAGGCGTATAGAGCCAGTCATAGATGCTAAAGATGGGCATATAAAGTACTAAAAGCCGTGAGTGGACATCTATAAATATGTTCATTGTAAGTAAGGCATATACCGGGTGTCCCAAAAAGGACTGACTGATTTTAAAATTCAATAACTTGCAAACGGTGACAGATATTTAAAAAGTTCTTGCAGGAGGGTTATGCATAAGGTCAAAAGTTTTATTACAGTGATTTTCAGTTTTAGTTCGATTTACAAACAGTAGATGGCGCTGTAAGCAATAGTCGCTAAATTCAGGCTCGATTTTTGGTACTTCGTGGCCCGGATAATACATTTCCATCTCCTTTTTCTGCATGGAACAAGATAAAGGACCAAAAATCGAGCCTGTATTTAGCGACTATTGCTTACAGCGCCATCTATTATTTGTAAATCGAACTAAAATTGAAAATCACTGTAATAAAACTTTTGACTTTATGCATAACCCTCCTGCAAGAATTTTTTTAATATCTGTCACCGTTTGCAAGTTATTGAATTTTAAAATCAGTCAGTCCTTTTTGGGACACCCGGTATATTCAACCAAGATTAAATGTAATACAATAAACTATAACTTCTAGGCTGATTTATGTGTAAGTTTTTCTATTACCATAATAATTTGGCCAGTACTGTACATCACAAACTTAAATTTATATCTTTCCTAGAAACCATCTGATTGAAGTGTTTCTTATTTAATGTGGTACAATTAGTGAACATAAACATAATCAAGATATTTTTTAAGTAAAATATATAACTTCATATATAAAAGTTATTAATAAATGCATATTCGAAAAATTTGTGAATTATGACCTAAACACTATAAACTGAAATGTCTTAAATTCAGACATTTAAGTGTCTGAAACGGAGTGTTCAATTTTCAGACGTTTTAAAGTGTCTTAATTTTTAAGACACTTGTATGCGTCTGAATTTCAAACACTTCAAATGTCTGAATTGCATCCATGTTTGACCACTTCGACAAACATTTTTTCACCTTTTTTTTTTCTTTCGTAAGCATTATACGGTGTATATATATATATATATATATATATATATATATATATATATATATCCCTAAAAATATGGAACTGTAGCCCCTCGAGACTCCAGTATAATTTACATATTTTAATTGAAATTTTCTGATGTAAATTCCAAAAAAAATCCATTTATTTTGCATATTTCTGTATTTAAAAATTTCCATTTAAAAGATAAAATATAATTTTTCAAGAACTAATCTCCCTATTTTATATACAACCACTAACCAAAGGCCATCTGAATTATACAGTATTCATTCCAAACTACACTATGACGCAAAAGTTTAGACAATGAAGAAATTCTTACATACTTTGAAAAATATTTATTCAATTTTCAAATCACTGCTTGAAATTAATGTGCTGTACATATAAACAATATTTATAACAAAGAAAAGTGGAATTGTGCATATTGCAATAAATTAAATGGTAACTGTGGAGAATTATATGTTTTGACGCCAAATGGGCGATAACGGGACAGCAATGGATCTATTGTTTACGTAAGGTAACACCTCCTGGGCTCATCACGCGCGCTCTCTCTGGTTTTTTCGAGATGGTGTTGTTGAAAGAATATTCTGTTTTTAAGAACGCGTTTCGCTTTTGTAAATAAAATGTATTATAGTGTATAATAGATGTAAATATGTGTCTTCCAATTAAAAGAAGAGAAAATTTGATATCCCGTGGAATTAATTGAGTAAGTGCCAATTGATTTATTTTTAAGATAGTGTTAGTTAATTTAAGAAATCCACTGAACCAAAATCGGTCGCCACACTGGTGCAAAGGCCGGGAATATAAATTGATAACTACGCTACTGGCATTTCATTAAACGGGTAAATTATTTAAAATTTCTCTTAAACTTACGATATATTGGAAGACATAATTCTTTGAATGAGTGAATATAAAGATGAATCAAAGTGAAGTTTTAAAACGAAACATAGCAAAACGCGGATCAATTAGAACCACAGTAACGAAATTGATAAAAAAGATTGATAGTGAAATTAAAAAAGAAAGTGATTCCAAACCGGAAATAGTTGAGGATTCTTTAGAAGCATTACTTGAACACAAATTATCATTAGAAAAATTGGATGAGTCAATTGAATCGGAAATTGAAACCGATAATTTAGAAACAGATATAGAAACTTCGATAGAATATAAGGAAGCTATTGTGACTTGCAAATCTAGAGCCAATAGATATTTGAAAAATTTAAACATAAATTCAACTATCACGAGTGAACCAAAAGTAACTACGCCCTCCATATCAGACAGTCAATTAAAGTCGAATACGAAATTGCCGCGAATTTCTTTAAATAAATTTACAGGCGACATTTGCGAATTTCAAGAATTTTGGCCTCAGTTTAAAGTTGCTATTCACGAAAATGAAGCTCTTCAGCAAATTGAAAAGTTTACTTACTTAAAATCTTTAATTTCTGATTCAGCAGCTGCCGCTATTAATGGGCTTCCATTAACAAGTGAAAATTATGTAACGGCAATAAATATATTAAAGGACCGTTTTGGGAAAAGAGATGTTTTAATTTCCGAGCACACTAACAAATTATTAAACTTAGAAGCAGTACGAAGATCAAATGACATACATTCTTTGAGAAAATTATTTGATGAGATAACTATACAAATACGATGTCTCGAAGCGCTTGATGTAAAGTCAGACCAATATGGTTGCTTATTATTACCCATTATTTATAAATGTATACCGAATGATCTCGTATTACAATTTCACAGAGAACAATGCGATAAAAAGGATGTTAGTGTAAATGATTTATTGTTGTTTCTGAAACGTGAAACAGAAGCGCGAGAAAAGGCTATTAATGTTACTTCTATCAGTTTTGAGAATACTAAATCCCATGAAAATAAATTTAAACAAAATTCTCCCAAACACTTTCACCAAGGAAAAATAAAAAATCCTTCGGCATTCGCATTAAATACAATTACTGAAAACCTTTGCCCCTTTTGCTCTCAAAAACACGACGCAAATTCGTGTAAGTTAAATTTGGAACAACGAAAAGAATCTTTATTAAAACAAGCTAAATGTTTCAGATGTTACAAACGGTTCCACCGAAAACAGAATTGCAGAAACACTGAAATTCGTTGCACAATTTGTTTTTCGAGAACGCATCAAAATTCTCTTTGTAACAAAAAACAAAAAGAAAGATCATCGAATGAAAATAAAATTGACCTTCTTTCGACTGAGCGTGAACCGGGGGGAAAGGAAAATAAGAAATATGAAAAAATAACAGTTTCATCACTTTGTTGTAATCCAGATGAATATATTTATTTTCAAACATTGAAAGGAATTATGATTGGAAAGAATCAAAATATTATCGAATATTATTAGTTCGAATTATATTATGTTCGAATATTATTAGATAGCGCCTCGCAGCGAACATTTATTGGGAAGAATTTATCTAATCGTTTAAATTTAGAGGTGACAGGGCAGGAATCATTAAAAATTCATACCTTTGCTGGAAAGAAACCTATTGTTGATAATCATAATAGAGTAAAGATTTTCCTAAAAGACAATAATTCGGACAATATAATATGTCTGGAAGCGTTAGAAACGGAGAGAATCTGTTCCGATATAATACGAGCACCAAGTTCTGAGTTATATAAAAAAATTAAAAATATGGGTATAAAGTTATCAGACGTTTCTAATGAATTAGATGATGGTGATAATGAAATAGATTTATTGATTGGTAGCGATTACTATTGGTCAATTATGACAGGAAAATATAAACGTATTTCACCAACTCTTGTTCTGAATGAAACTAAATTAGGTTGGACACTTCACGGCAAATTCTCAGAGGAAGTTAATAGAAATAATTTAGTAAGCGCTATGTACATATCTATTTGGGATAATAATAAAGATGATAAAATTTCAGTTCAACTTGAAAAATTCTGGACTATAGAAGGGTTGGGAATTCAAGAAGATAATACGAACAAAGATTTGTGTGATAAACAAATACTAGAACAATTTGAAAATTCGATTGAATTTAAGAACAACAGATATGAAGTTAAACTACCTATGAGATATGATAATCTTGATCTTCCTAATAATTATGAAATTGCCAAAAGGAGAATTGAAAGTTTAATTAAACGATTTATGAATAATCCTGCATTGTTTAAAGAATGTAAAGATATAATTAATGAATATAAGGCTTTGGGAATAGTAGAAGTTGTTGAACCCCAGGAAATAAATTCGACCAATGGTAATTTGACATACTATTTACCCCACCACCCTGTGATTCGAACGGACAAACAAACAACCAAACTGCGCATCGTTTTCGATGCATCATCTCACGCTCCTTCTGAACCTTCTCTAAATGATATGCTCTTTCCAGGTCCGAATTTGAACTCTGATTTATTTGATTTAATTTTACAATTTCGAAGCAATAAGATTGCCGCAGTGGCAGACATTGAAAAGGCATTCTTGCAGATAAGCCTTGCTGAGACTGACAGAGATATGACACGATTTTTGTGGATTGAAGAACTCCCTCAAGATAAAAATGCTCCATTAAACTTTATAATTATGAAAATGTGCCGCGTATTATTTGGCGTTACTTCGAGTCCATTCCTGTTAGGAGCAGTAATTAAGCATCATGTGAAAAAGTATGCAACTTCGTATCCGGAAACTTGTTCCAAAATTAAATCTTCCATGTATGTTGACGACCTTTTGTTAGGAGCAGATACTGTTAGTGAAGCTTTAAAATTTTCAAAAGAATCGTTAGATATTTTTCAACAAGCAAATATGTCCTTGCGGAAGTGGCAAAGTAATTCTACTATTTTAAAGGAACATTTAAAATCATTAGATATGAACGTTTGCCCTGATTCATCAGCTGATACAATTCCATTTAAAATCTTAGGCTTAATATGGGACACGGAAGAAGACATTTTTAGATTTGATAATCATAGTCTTTTAGAATTTGTTCATTGTCAGGAAAAGTCTAAAAGAACTGTAATTCGAGCGGCTGAGAGAATTTTTGACCCCATTGGGTTTTTATCTCCATTCACGATTTTAATAAAAATGATTTTTCAATCATCATGGGAACACGGTATCGATTGGGACCAGAAATTGCCAGAACATTTAGAGAAAAAATGGGATAATTGGTGCTCACAGATTCCATATCTTAGTAAAATAAAAATCCCAAGGTATTATTTCCAGGACATCGAATGTTTTGATAATGTAGAAGTCCACTGTTTTAGTGATGCAAGTATTAAAGCCTATGGAAGTGTTATTTATCTTAGATATAACAACAATAATAGCATAAAGACAAGTTTTGTTACATCAAAAAGCAGATTAGCTCCCATAAAAAAGTTAACTTTACCACGTTTGGAGTTAATGGGTGCTATGATTGGAGCTAGACTTGGAAAACGAGTAATGTCCATTCTCAAGATAAGTGAAAATAAAGTACACTATTGGACTGACTCGAACATCGTACTTCACTGGATCAAGAGTTCATCTAGTACTTGGAAGCCATTTGTCAGCAATAGAGTATCGGAAATACAAACTTTGACAAATCTGATGAACTGGCGACTTTGTCCCGGTAGCTCAAATCCTGCTGACCGGCTTACGAGAGGACTCTCACATCTCGACCTCGAGAGCGATGATCTATGGTGGTCAGGGCCTCCATGGTTAATTAAGGATTCAAATTTATGGCCCAAGGAAGATACAGAAGTAGATGAAGATATGAAGCAACTAGAAGCTAAAGGAAAAGTAATTTCCCAAAACCTTTGTTCATCAGAACAACAGAAACCACTTATAGAGATTGAGCGTTTTAGTTCTTTATTGAAGGCAATTAGAACAGTGGCAAGAATTAAAAGATTTGTCTTCAATCTAAGAAGTCCAATTAAACATAAAGGTGTATTATCTGCTGAAGAATGGACAGAAGCTGAAGAATTATTAATTAAAGAAGTACAAATGAAAAATTATAAGGAAGAAATTGAGTCATTAGAAGAAGGAAATCCCATTAAGAAGACCTCAAGAATTTATTCGTTATGTCCATATTTGGATAAAAATAAAATTTTACGAATCAGAAGCAGACTTAATGAAGGCTCATTTAGTTTAAATGAAAGCAATCCAGTCATATTGCCAAAGAATGAAAAATTTACCGAGTTGCTGATTATGCAAGAACACAGAAAATTGTTGCATAGTGGAATTTCTTTGACACTTGCACAAATCCGAAAAAAATTTTGGATTCCTCAAGGAAGACAATTAATTAGGAAAAGTGTCAGGAAATGTTTAATTTGTAAAAAATGCAATGCGAAAGCAGCTGACCAACTAACTGGCCAACTTCCGAAGGAAAGAATATCAGAATTTCCTGCGTTTACCGTTATAGGATTGGATTTTGCAGGACCGATAATCGTAAGAACAGAGAATAAAGAGACGTCAAAGTCATATATTGTACTGTTCACCTGTGCCACAACAAGAGCAATACATCTGGAAGCAGCCAGGGATATGACTACAAAATCTTTCCTTTTGTGTTTTCGTCGATTTATTTCAAGACGCGGAAACTGTAAAATGATTTTTTCGGATAATGCAAAGAGTTTTAAGGCTGCTGATAAAGAATTACAACAATTTGTGAAAATCATTAAAGATCAAGAACTCCAGGATTTTATATCGAATAAATGTATGACATGGAAATTTATCGTCGAGCGTGCCCCATGGTGGGGAGGGTTTTACGAAAGGCTCGTAAAAAGTGTAAAAGAACCCTTAAGAAAAATTTTGGGAAGAGCTCTCATCACATTTGAAGAATTGGCAACAATCTTGACAGAAATAGAAGCCATAATAAATATGAGACCGCTAACCTACACAACAAGTGATTTCGGCGAGCCAGAGCCACTTAACCCCGCCCATTTCCTTCAGCTAGGAAGAGAGAACATCAGTTTTCCTCTACATTTTGCCGAATTAGAAAATAAAATTTCTACTAAAGAAACTTTGTTAAGGAGAAAACGATATCAAAGTAAGTTGTTGAAACAGCTCTGGATTAAGTGGAAGGAACAATACTTATTGAATTTAAGTTCAGTTCATGAATTTAAAACTCCTGAAAGACACAAAAACTTAAAAATTGGCGATGTTGTTTTAGTAGATGGTACTGCTAAATCTAAACTGTTGTGGGACTTAGGAATAGTTAAGGAAGTCATTATTGGCAGAGATAAACTTATTCGTGCTTGCATAATAAAAACTGCTAAAGGACTGCTGAGAAAACCAATACAACTTTTGTATCCTTTTGAACTAGATATCTGAATGATAAGTGATTTCAGTACTTGATTTGAAATTTATTTTTTCTACTAGTGTTTGAATATCAAAGTGTGTGTTTTGCAATTTGTTGTTTATTTAGTAAAAATCTTTCATTTATGCATAATTGTACTTTATTTCAAATTGACAAGATAATTGAATTAATAATGGTATTTAATTTGTTTATATTATGTATATATATATATATATATTCAGTTAATCTTATTCAGGTAAAATATCTGGCCAGATATGTTCATGTAGCTACATGTTATAAGAGTGTCTTTTTTTTTATTTATATTGATCATGACTTTATTATTTTATGTTTAATTCTTTATACTTCAACGCCTGTAGATTGAAAACTTTCTATTTTATCATTTGAGTTGTCATTTAAGGTCAAGTTTATTATAAGAATGTTTATGTTGATTTATCATTATGTACTCTCATGAGTCCAGGTGGGGAGTGTGTGGAGAATTATATGTTTTGACGCCAAATGGGCGATAACGGGACAGCAATGGATCTATTGTTTACGTAAGGTAACCCTCCTGGGCTCATCACGCGCGCTCTCTCTGGTTTTTTCGAGATGGTGTTGTTGAAAGAATATTCTGTTTTTAAGAACGCGTTTCGCTTTTGTAAATAAAATGTATTATAGTGTATAATAGATGTAAATATGTGTCTTCCAATTAAAAGAAGAGAAAATTTGATATCCCGTGGAATTAATTGAGTAAGTGCCAATTGATTTATTTTTAAGATAGTGTTAGTTAATTTAAGAAATCCACTGAACCAAAATCGGTCGCCACAGTAACAAAAATAAACTGCTGTCTCAAAAGTTTAGACACAAATTAAATAAAATCGAAATAAACAATTTTTAAAACCTGGTTGCGCATCCATGCTTATGTATTACGTCATATACACGAGATTGCATGGAAGAAACTAAATCTTGCATAGTTTGTGGATCGATATCGTACCATGCATTCTCAATAGATGTCTTAAGTTCCTTTTCAGAAGAGTATTGTCTAGCGTTGCTATAAACTTTGCGACACATGATGCTCCAAAGGTTTTCTATAGGGTTAAGATCTGGGCTACATGCTGGCCAGTCGAGAACTCTTATATTATGGGAATTAAACCAAGATTTTGAATGTTTTGCAGTGTGAATTGAAGCATTGTCTTGCTGAAATTCCCACTGAGGACCCCCTAGAAGCTCAGCAAATGGCAGTAGGTTTTCTTCTAATGTCTGTGTATAATGCTGTGAAGTTTGACGACCACTGGTGAAGGTCAGAGATACTTGTCCATTATAGCAAAAGGCTGCCCAAACCATCACCGAGCCCCCTCCTTGTCTGCGACTAAAAAAACGTCGAGGTTCCTTCCGCAAGTCATGCCAATACGATAAACAACCATCTGGACCATCCAGATTCCACTTTTTTTCATCGCTAAATATGACTGACTGCCATTTCTCTCCATATGACATATGCTTTCGAGCCCACATAAGTCTTTGTAACTTATGATATGGTTTCAGAGCTGGTTTCTTCTGCATTTTGCTATAAACGATTGTTCCTTTTTCCAAAATTCGTCTACGAATCGTATCCTTTGATACAGAGAGTCCCGATGAGCTTTGAACTCCGCGTACGCTCATTTGTTGAGTACTCGCTAGTCTTTGTATCAGGCGATCCTCTCGTACATTTGTCACACGTGGCCTCCCAGACCGACATTTTGCTTTATATTCGGAACCACTCGATAAAACTCGATAAATAGATTTTTTTGACCTATTAATAATAGCAAAAATTTCAGAAACGCTCTTCCCTTCACCTTTCAACTGCCAAATCCTTGAAACCTCATTCATTTGAATTTCTTTAGCTCTCGGCATGTCGACTATGAAGCGCAATCGTTTGCAGAACTTAAGTACTCCAAATTTGTGACATCATCGATTCTAAATTTGCATATGCCAGCGAATATTCAAAGAAATTTAGAATAGTGTCTAAACTTTTGCGACAAGCACATTTGAATTTTTATGAAAAAAATTAGTATTATAGCAAATAAAACGACTGTCTTTTGTACATAGCATTTTAAATCAGTTTTTGAATATATTTACAGGTTTTTGTAATTCTGACGTCATAATTCTACATTTTAAAGCTGAATGACGTCATTGTCTAAACTTTTGCGTCATAGTGTAGAGTAAACTTTACCACTTACCCCAGGCGGGATTCGATCCAGAGTCCTCTGCGTAGAAGTGTGCGCTAACCATTCGGCTACGATTTCGTCGGCAGGCTTTTCAAAATAATGTTATTCATCAAGCACAAGCAATGTTTTTAAGGAGACCGGGAAAGTCTTGAAAGACCATGTTAAATTCTTCAACTTTATGTACTTTTTTCTCAGAAATTGTGAAAGATAGCGATCTAGATTTTTTAGAGTAGACAGAATAACATACTTTACGTATTTTAACAGACCATATTCGTTCTATGTGAAACTCAAAATTAATTATTGATTATTTATTGAAAATCATTTTTAAATTAGCATTTTTGGTAATATTTCACTGCCTAAAATAAATAATTTTCAACAAATCATTAAATCCCAGAGTTAAAGTATACAATATAACATAACACAAGTATTAAAAAAAATCTGAGTTCTTAAGTTTAATAGATATTGAAAAAAAGAAACATAAACATGAAAAATCCAAATTTTGAGAAAAAGTCGTGAAATATGAAATAATGAATAATAAATGAATAATTTCAACACTTATTTTTTTATATATAAATATGTGTGACACATCGTTGGACATTTAATGATATAAAAAAGTAAAAACAGATTTTTTGGTTGAATTTTGCTTTCCCGGTCCCCTTAAGTAGCAGTAAGTTTTTTTCCAATTTAGTATCATTCTGAACAGTTTATACACAGTGCTGTAGTCGTAAAAAAAAACACGGGTACACGTATGGCAGAGGGTATACGCCAGTGGTTCCCAACGTGGGGCGTACGCCCCACAGGGGGGCAATTTCAGATTTCTTATTAACAAATTTTCTGTCATTTTTTTCTAATGAAAGTAGTGTCTTAGTCTAAAAATAGAAATAATAGATGAAAAAATTTAAAAATAACTTAATAAAAATTAATTTCCGAAACGATCCCATTTAAAAGTTCAAAAATACACTGACACCGAAATAATTATATGGATTATCTTCTATAATTTGAAACCTTTTATATAATAAAGAATCATTTAATTTCTCTGGTTTTAATACTATTTTAGTAAATTACACCTCTTTTTTTTTTTACTATTTATTTAAAAAAAAAATAAAAAAAAAAAAAAACTTGTACATCTATTTATAGTGTAATCCCCACGAGGGAAATTTTGTAGAGTATATCTAAAATTGACTATTTGGGCATGTTTAATCTAAAAAATGTTTTGAATGATAAAAATGAGGTGCTGCATTTATGAAATTAATAAAACCCGTGTGCATCACGGAAGGAAAGTGTTGAAAGTAAACTTCTTATGGCTCTTCTGCAGACTACATACAGAATATGAAATTCATGACATATGCATTTTAAAATTTTAAATTGGAGAAAACATGGGGGCCAAATAATAATAATGGGAAAAAAATCCGCTATCAAAGAAATATGTTATGGGAGGAAAGGTAAGTAGTAACTTAAACTGGATAAAAGTGTGAACCCGGAAATGCTACTTGTGAATTATGTTATCCATACAGTCTTGGCGATAAACAAATATCACTTATTCTTAATGAAGTACTAAAATCCATTATAAAATGTATCAATTCTATCAGATGTTATACAAAATATGGAAATGTTTTCAAGAAATTTTGCGAAAATAAAAATGTAGACTGTTTATCAGTTTTAAAATTTGAGGTAAGTTGCCAAAAAAACAATAAAACGATGTAAATGCGAAGATCCATGGCATCACTGCATTCATGGAGTTAGATTAAAAGCATATTTGTAATTTAAAAAAATATGATTTTGATAAATTAAAGAATGTGAAATCACTTATGATGGAGTTAATGCTATTTTCAGATCCATCTGGGAAAATGGAAGTTTATTTTTTATGTGACAATATTTATATAATATAGAAGGGAGGGGGGGGCATCATGATTTTAGAGATGCCTAGGTGGGGCACGCCCAAAAAAAGGTTGGGAACCACTGGTATACGCTAAAGTCATTAACGTCATGTATCGAGTTTTCGCTGTAGTTTTATTTCCAGATAGATTACTTTGACTACACGAGATGGCGCCACTATTCATTTTCAAAAATTGAAGGTTTAATTTCCACTTCAAATTAGAAATATATAAATTTTAATTCATTTTTGTTCTTAAATCATGAAATTGGCAGATGATGTTATTCAGAAAATATGTGATCGAAATAAGTTTACTATTTTTTGATGAATAAATTACCTATCGAATTATAAGCGATCCTCTTTAAACAGGTTTCTATAACAGTAGGTAACGCAAGTATTATGCAATCAAACTTTTTAAGAAGGAATCGAATGAAACTGGGCAAAATTTCGCTTTCAGCATGGTTATAACGTATATTTTTAAACGTACTACTAAAAATTATTTGTTAACTGTAACTCAATAAACAGTAAATAAAACTGAAGTAAACCTCTGTATAACGGAAATTTGGCTGAAATGAAAAATTTCATGATTTCTTGGAAATAACACACTGGTATGAATATAAATAAATAAATCCTGTCTAATATAGGTGATTTTTGAAAAGGGGATTGAATTATATGGGTTTGTCCTAGGAAGGTTATATTTTATCTTTTAAATGGAACTTTTAGGTAGCTTTCTTTACAAAAAATCTACCTATTGCAGCCGTTCGGAGGAAAGCGATTTCAAAAAATTTTGGTATATTTTCATCGATCATGACCCCCAGACCCCGAAACCACCCTCTGTTCAAAATTGATATATATATATATATATATATATATATATCTGACTTATGTCACACTGTAACTCCCGTAATTATGAAACGATTTCGATGTAATTCGGTGTGTACATAGTACATACCAATGTCTTGACCGAGTTCGTTGGCCAGCTTCATCCGCCGTTTTGTTTCAAAATGGCGGCCATTTAAAATTTTTTTTAATTTTTTAAACTTGAAATGTGGTACCAAAAAATTAAAAATTGAAAAATATTTTTTTCTTATGTATTTGACCTTTATACAAAGATTCCGGAGCAGTTTTTGTTTCGTCTATATCTTAAAAAATGGCTGAGTTATAGCATTTTGAATTTCTAGCGTGGCTGACATTTTGAAACGTCCTGAATTTTGTCACGCGATAAAAGGCGTATTTATGAACCGATTTGGATGTGATTCAGTGTGTTCATAGTACATACCAATCTCTCGACCGAGTTCGTTGGCCAGCTTCATCCGCCGTTTTGTTTCAAAATGGCGGCCATTTAAAATTTTTAAAAAATTTTAAAAGTTGAAATGTGGTACCAAAAAATTAAAAATGGTAAAATATTTTTTTCTTATGTATTTGACCTTTATACAAAGAATCCGGAGCAGTTTTTGTTTCGTCTATATCTTAAAAAATGGCTGAGTTATAGCATTTTAAATTTCTAGCGTGGCTGACATTTTGAAACGTCCTGAATTTTGTCACGCAATAAAAGGCGTATTTATGAACCGATTTGGATGTAACTACGGTTATACATAGTACATACCAATGTCTCGACCGGGTTCGTTGGTCAGCTTCATCCGAAATCTTGTTTAAAAATGGTGGCCATTTAAATTTTTAAGAAAAGTTTAAATTTGAAATGTGGTACCAAAAAATTAAAAATTGAAAAAATATTTTCTTCTTATGTGTTTGACCTTGATAAAAAGATTCGGAAGCAGTTTTTGTTTCGTCTATATCTTAAGAAATGGCTGAGTTATAGCATTTTGAATTTCTAGCGTGGCTGACATTTTGAAACGTCCTGATTTTTCTCACGTAATAACAGGCGTATTTACGAACCGACTTGGATGTACCTTGGTGTGTACATAGTACATACAAATATCTCGACCGAGTTCGTTGGCTGGCTTCATCCGCCATCTTGTTTCAAAATGGCGGCCATTTAAAAAAAATTAAAAAATGAAAAAATTTAAATGAGATACTAAACAATTGGAAAGTGAAAAAGATTTTTTTTTTGTATGTGTTTGACCTTAATACAAAGATTCCGGAACAGTTTTTCTTTCGTCTATATCTAAAAAAAATGGCTGAGTAATAGCATTTTGAATTTCTCTTGTGGCTGACATTTTAAAATGACCTGATTTTTGTCACGCGATAACAGGCGTAATTATGAACTTATTTGGATGTAACTTGGTCTGTACATAGTACATACCAATGTCTCGACCGAGTTCGTTGGCCAGCTTCATTCGCCATCTTGTTTCAAAAGGGTTGCCATTTAAAAAAAAAATTAAATTTAAAATTCAAAATGAGGTATTAAACAATTGGAAAATGAAAAAGATTTTTTTATGTGTTTGGCCTTGATACAAAGATTCCGGAACAGTTTTTGTTTCTGAAAATTTGTTCTTTAGTTTATATCTTAAAAAATGGTTTATTTTATAGCACTTTGAATTTCTAGCATGGCTAACATTTTGAAACGATCTTGTATTTGTCACGCGATAACACACGTATTCGCCTATTTCGATGTAAGAAGGCATGTGGATAGTATACATCAACACCTCGACCAAGTTCGCTGGCCAGATTCATCAGCCATCTTGTTTCAAAATGGTGACCATTAAATTAAAATATATATATATATTTAAAGTGAGGTGCAAAAAAATTAGAAATTGAAAAAGGTTTCTTTCTTAAGTATTTGACCTTGGTATAAGGATTCAGGAGCATTTTTTGTTTGTCTTTACATTAAAAAAAGGCTCAGATATAGCAGTTTCAATTTTATTTGTGTGTGACATTTTGAAAAATCTGATTTTATGCATGCGACAGCACTCCTATATATTAACCGATTCCGATGTGAGTGAGCATGTGCACAGCAATTACTAAGGTCTCGACCAAGTTCACTGCTTAGCCTCATCCACCATGTTGTCTTAAAATGACAGGCACTTTAAGAAATTGCCGAATTTGGCAGCCAAATATATGTTACTTTAAAGAAAAGCAGCTTGGATAAAGCTGACTAATTTCGCGAAATTCTCATTCATTATATTGATAAAAATTAGTATTGAATCTCCTATATTCGGTTTCCACTAAATTGAGCTTCGTGTGTTTGAATGATATAATTTGGCTTTTTTTAAATAAGGATTGTGAAAGCTACCTCTTCCTCCCGGCACTGGCCGGAAGGACTTTTTAAATACAGATATATGCAAAAAAAATGGAAAATTTTCTGGAAAGTACGAGAAAAAAATTACATTAAAATAAATAACGTAAATGGGTGTCTGAATAGACAGTACAATTTTCATATTTTAACGGATACTTTTTACAGTGTATAAAGCTTACAAAAAAGTGAAAAAAACGGCTGCCTATTGCTGAACAGGCAGGTTGATCAAAGATGGATGCGATTCAGACGTTTGAACTGTCTTAAATTCAGACGGATACACGTGTCTTAAAAATTAAGACACTTTAAAACGTCTGAAAATTGAACACTCCATTTTCAGACAATTAGTGTCTGAATTTCAGACATTTCAGTTTACAGTGTTTATACCATGATCATAGTAAGACACTTAAGTGTCTTAATTTCAGACACCTATGATGTCTGAAATTACATATTCAGACACTTAAGTGTCTGAATATGTAACTGAATTACATTTTCAGCCACATATGTGTCTGAATTTAAGACGCCTTTATTTGCAGTGAATCAATTTTTACATAAAAAATCAGCGCTGTAGAAAACATGTCTGTGTGTTTTTACAGTTTTCGAGTTATAGAAACATTTATCCTTTCGACCGTTTAAAGGGGACGTGACCTGTTATCAACTGCTTTACATAAATAAAAATCTTAAACCGCCAAAAAAAATTAATTATGAAGTTTTTAAAAAAATAGAAAATGTGTTTATTTTTAAAGTTTTTATGTAATTCTTTTGGTAACTAATTGAATCGTCTCGATACTTTTCCCTGTAAGATCCCTTTTTTTCTAAATTTTTGCATTATTGTCTAACAGATTTTCTTTAATAATTTTATGGAGAACTTAAAAAAAAAGAAAAACCAGAGAGAAAAAGTCATGCGTCAAGCATAGATTATGAAACACGTTCCAACACATTCAGAATAATGTAACAAAACTGCACCGTTTAAAAAAATAAAATATTACGTCTAATTCAAACATTTGGAATTGCATAACACATTTCAAAAACCAATTTCAGCTGCTCCTATCTAAAATCGGAAAATTATCCGAATATTTTCAGCAGCCTTGTATATATATATATATTTGTATCTATTAACTACATGCATGCCAAAATTTAATTCACTTAAGAAATACATATACTTCAGTTGGAAATTCCCCTTCAGCAATTTCCTCTAATAAGGAGACTAGTACGAGAATACTTGTACGTATGTGCAGCCCAGTATATGAGGTACAGAAGTTACATATAAACAGTAACATGCAAAAAATTAGTTCAATTTAAAAGCGCATACCGAATTTTAAAACATTCACTACTGCAATTGTTACTCAAAGGCAGTACTGTAACCGATTTCTTTTGTGTGTTACTGTAAATGAATAAAAAATGCTATGAATGCCCTGTTCTAACGTGATCGTAGTGAAATTCAGTGATTTATATCAATTTCAATACATTTGAAATAGCGGAATATCATTAGAATACTCTGCAAACGATTTTTCCCCATATACCATAATGTAATGGAATACTTTTGAGTGCCCCTGTAAATGAACTATTAATCCCACATACTTCATATACAATACCAAACATGCTATGGTGACCCTAAATAACCTTCATCAATTGCATGAAAATCCGAGTGCATTTACGGGAGTTAGAGCGTGGGCAGACAGACAGACAAAGCGATTGCATAAGCACTTTTTGACTTTGTTGGCGAGTGTTAAAAAATGCTTAACTATGCTATTTTTCCGGTTTTCGTTGATCAAGGGACTCAAAGTGTCAAGAGTGGGTGTTAGCTTTTGAAAAATGAAAGTTGGTGCAGTTCTTAATATGTAAGCGACCCCCGGATCAATTTATACATAGCTTTAAATAACAGAAATTATTCCCAGTCGATCTGTACCCGCATGATTTTTATACGATACTAGCAGCCTAACGCCCGCTACGCTGGTCAGTTTTTCTAAAGAAACCTTGAATCAAACGAAATATATCTGTGAATTTGATCATGCGTTTTAAAGTAATATGGACATTTACCTGGAATGACCAATCTAATTGGTGAAAACAATATGAACGTTATTACGCTATTATATCTTTTGAGCCATACAAAATTTAGGCTGTTAAGGGCCAACTTCTTTTGTTGATCATTTAGTGTAGTATTCGGTGAAGAACGATAGAACAATATGTAATATACTAAAAGGGTTCATGAAAAATTATCAATGCGAATCTCATCAGAATCTGTTAATGGGACATACTGAAAAGGCTAATCGTTCCTAATTTGGTTCGCCTGCTTCTAAAACATTCGGCCTTAATTCTATAATCAAGCAACCTGACGACCAAGCAACACCAAGTGAATGATATATGCTTTATACTAAAACATTTACTGAAAAATTAACTAACCGAGCGAGTTCCATCAAAATCGACTTAGCAGGATCTTTTAAACTGGAAAATGTACCGAAACATTTCATAAAAATAATCTAATTAACAGTTTAAACCCCGTGAAAATTCATTCAGCGGAACCTTAGAAAAAAGACAATCTTTCCAAATTGGGTTCATCTGATTTAGATCTTTACCCATAATTATTTAACTAAGCAACGTAGAACATTATATTTTATACTAACATCTTTTCTGTAAATTATCCAACTAACAATGTAAGCCCCATCAAAATCAATTCAGTAGAAGTAAATTTAAAAGCAGCCGGAATGAAATTTCTCTTTGCATTTTATATACATTGAGATAGTTAAATATAGCTATCATAATCGCGTTAACCTGATTATATAGAACTCTCAGGGATGTAGGGGTTGGTATACGTCGCATCATTTCTGGATTTTTAAAGAAACTCTGCACAGCTTCCATAACTATAGCATTCTAGTATACATCCTGTGTCTGTAGCGTATTATCCTCCAATTTTCTTTACTATACCACAGAGAACTTTTTACGCATAGCTTCGTAACTAAACAATTTTGAAAGATATGATAAATATTGAAAAAATCCCTGAAATATTATCTAACTAACTGTGCAACTATCATTAAAATCCATTCTGTAAAACTTGAAATCTTTCCTAATCGAGTTCACCTAATTTTAGAATTATTACTAAGCAACTTGGAACGATGGTTTTTAGATTAAACTATTTATAAACAAAATTTACTATCTAATAGTGTAAGTTCTGCAAAATTATGTTCAGTAGAATCTGAGTTATAATCAATCGGAATGAAATAGGAATTTACGCTTTACATATAGTAATAGAAGCCTTCGCCCGCTACGCTGGTCGGTTTCTCCAAGCGAAACTTTAATCAAATGAAATATATCGATGTATTTGATCTTGTGTTTTATAGCAATAAATACATTTATCTCTAATGATCATCCGCGTTGCAGAAAACAATATGAACGGCATTACGGTTTTATATCTTCTAATGTCTCAGACAAAATTTGGACTGTTATGAAGCAAATCTTTTAGTTGATTATTTATAATTCAATATAAAAGAGAACGGAAGAACAATATGTTGCATATTAAAATCATCCCTGAAATGTAAAAAATGCAAATCTCATCAAAATCTGTTCAGTGAAACCTTCTAATAACACTAATTTTTCATAATCGGGTTCACCAGATAATACAACATTCAGCTATAATTCTATAGCAAAGCAATGTAGAACAATATAAATTATATACTAAAATCTTTCCTGAAAAAATATCTAACAACAGTGCTAATTAACTCAGTAGAACCTTTTAAAAAGGCTAATATTTCAAAATAGGGTTCACTGATTAAAGAACTTTCGTACATAATTCTATAATTGAGCAACGTAGAATAATATGTGTTATATATGAAACACTTTCTTGAAAATTTATCCAACAATGCAAATCTTCTCAAAATCCATTAAAAAGAACGCAAGTAATAAGCGGTCGGACCGAAATTGCCCTTTTTATTTTATATTTGAAGTTGATAGTTAAACATATCTTTCATAATCAAGTTAACGTGATTGTAGAATTTTTAGGAATGTAGCATAGACTATACGCCGTAGAACTTCTGGTGTTTTTTTCAGGGCTTAAATTCTAACAAAAAAAGTTCCGGAGCCCTAATATTCTGCGCTACCGGTACAACAACTGTACCGCCCCCCCCCCTCCCCCTGTAATCTGCATATTTATATTTCGTACATTAATTGCAAAATTTAAAGCATTTTTTTTTCTTTTGCAAAATAAAAATTTTAAATATATCTATCAGCATATACTTAGCTGTCAACTATTCCACTTTTTAGTTATCACTTCTTCTGAATAGTAAAAATCCGTGCCTAATTTTTATGTTAATTAATTGCAGAATTCTGAGATTAAATAGGGTAACGATTATAATTAGGAATTGGTGTTAACACAAAAAAGGGATAGTTCGCAGGTATGCATTTTTAAGAAAAAATGAATGAAATTTAGAGAAATGAATATTTATATGCTGAAGAATAGAATAATATTTTATAATTTCCTGTAAAAGGTGCATATCTTAAACTATAATCATTTCCTTCCGCATAACAATCTTTTGCGGTGAGTCCCTGAAAATCAGATAAAATTAAAAAAATTGACAACGTTATCGGAAAGAATCTATGCTTTTATAGAAAAAGGGGAAACACTGCTCGATTGCTTTCTATCAGAATAACAATACATGGTAATTATATCTACTTACAAAGGAAAGTGACTTCGTATAGGTGCAGAGAGCCTTAGCGTAGGTACCGTTCATGATACAAAATAAATAGAAAAATCACTAATGTGATTTTTATACTCGTACGCAATAGAAGACAAAAAAAAAAACCTCGAACAAACAAAACGTCAAGTTGATGCTTGTTGGATAAAACAGAAAATATTCTCTTCAGGTTAGATATCGAAATAATAAAAAGAAAACCCAGCCAATAAAAAATTACCCTACTGTCACAAAAGAAAATCGAACTGAAAGCAAATTTATTGTTCAGTCTCTTGAGTGGCGCCGTATCAACACGTCGCCGATATAAATTTGAAATAGAAAAACACGATTTCTGTTTCCCCTTCATTCTGATCAAAATAGCATTAAAATGATTTTAAGTGGAATATAATACGTAATTTTAAAAGAGGGGTTTTTTTTCAATACATGAATAAATAAAATTTTAAATGTAATACAGATTGAGCTCGAGTCAGTCTAAGCCTAAAAACTGATATAAAAATTGAGTCCGTTTTATCTCCATCTCCTACGTGTGTGACACATTACGTCACATATAAGTGTTTTGGTAAAAAGAATGCAAAAGCTTGGAGATAGGAAGGAAAGGTAATTTAAGCTTCGGATTTTCGGAAGCGCTATTGCACTGGGCTCCGGAGCCCTGTATTTATGAGCTCCGGTGAATTCCGAACAATATTTAAATATTTACTAAAAACAGATAAGTACCGGAGCCGGGCTCTGGTGGGCTCCGGCGCAAATTAAGCCCTGGTTTTTTTAGAAACTCGGCACTCCATAGCTATAACATATATACTCTCTAATATATACCCTCTGCCAGTAGATTTCATCCTACTTTGTTTTCAACTACACCACTGAGAACCTTTCTCATAGTTCACTAATTAAAAATGTAGAATGACATTTCAAATATTGCAAAAATCCCTACTATTATCTAACTGTGCAACTCCAATCAAAATACATTCAGTAGAACTTTAAATAAAAGGTAATCTTTCACATTCGGGTTCACCTAGTTTTGGAACTTTCTCTTGTAATCTAATTTTCTACAATCCGATTTGTTGCCAAGTTTGTGCTTCAGAAAAACAATGACCCAGAAGAAAATTTCGCTACAGAGAAGTGCCATCCATGCAAGAATACCAACCATCCACAAAAAATAATCTAAATAACAGTTCAAGTCCCATCAAAATACATCCAGCAAAACTCAAATTGTAAACGGGTGGAAGGAAAAGCAAATTTGCATTTTATATAATTACAGTATATGTATATTTCATAATTGCGTTTACTTTTCTGTATAGCTTTTCCAATAGCTCTATAACTAAAACTAAGCAACGTAGAACACTGTGTGTATACATAAAAACCGTTCCAAAAACATTACCTAACTAATAGTGGCATATCCTATCAAAATACTATAAAGAATAGGAATAAAATCCAAATTTTCGTTTTAAATATGTAGTAGATGATGATGAACGATTTTCTGTAATAGAATTCATCATGAAGTTTTCGCTTCATACATAAACGATGCTTTCAACATTGTAATTAATACACCGATTGAAGAAGTATCCGATTATGGAAGATTAACCAGAAATTCCATGAACAACTACCCAAAGAAAGGTGAATATATGGCTTTTGTGATACTTTTATGTTAGCCGGGCGCAAGTAATAAATCAACAAAGATTGTTTCCATATCTTATTCTTATTTTATTATTTTCATTCAAATTAAAAACATTTCACTCATTTCATTTATAATACATGCTTTACAACTAATGTCATTGAAAAAGATGAAAAAAAAAACAATAGGAAAAATTGCCATAACTTAAAACAAAGAACTGCTTTTAATTTACATACGCAAAATGTAACTACTGCTATTGGCAATTTTAAAAATGCTAATGGCGATATTTACATGCGGATACGGCTGACATAAAAGTACCCATTTTTTCTTCTTGTCCAGGAGCAAGTGATAAATCGCAGTGTATTATTTCAATTCCAATTTCTTCCATTAAAAAAAGTAATACTTACGCATTATTCGGACCGTGAGATAGATCGCCAAAAAGGGTTGACAATTACCAATCTTGTTTATCGTTTGCCAATTACGTTCAAAAAAGTAATTTAACATTCTTAAATACATAACCTTGTTAAAAATGGCAAATTGTTTTAAGTAAATAAGTAAATAAAATATATAACATAAAACTATATACTATAAACTATAATAAATAAAAATTATAATAATAAAATTAATTTAAAACTATACTAAATAAACTATCAAATGGACAAAAAATAAGGGTTGCTGTAATTAATGTAATTGCCATAGGGCGCAGTTGTATCTGACATCGCCCGGATGTAAGTACCACAAAATTTTTAAAGTCGTACAAACATTGCTTTCATTTTTTTTTATATTTTCGTTTTATAATGTTAATTTCTAAGTGGATCGCTTCCTTGTATTTTAAATAAATTCAATATTTTTTTTCTTTTTTTTCAAGGCGTTTGTATTTGTTTATTTTTTTTCAAACTCATATAGCCGGTTCAATTCTTTAACCAAAAGATTTAACAAAAAGATTTAATTTGAATTTCTTCCGTTGCTACAGTAACGGATGTATAAGATGAATGGATATGGATGAATTATCACTTACGTATTTCGAGGTTTTGGCGCCAAAAACATCGCCAAATTAGAAATATATGAAATATCTCGCGAACTATTGGGCTTAAAAGAATTCAGTTTGTACCATTGGATTCAGCATACAAAAATACACCAAAATATGTTATCAGTTGAAAAATAGCTATAAAATCAGATTTTTAAGGAATTTTTTAAAAGTTTGTTCGATTTTTTACCCCCTTAGGGGTGGAATTTTAGAAAATCCTTTCTTAGCGGCACTCTATGTCATAAGAAGAATTTTTACTCCAAATTTCAAGACGTTAGGTTCAGTAGTTTGGGTTGCACGTTGATTAATACAAAATTCAGACTTTCTTTTATATATATAGATTATTTAAGCAGCATTAATACCGGTCGATCTCTTTTTTGTGCGTGTTTTTTGCACGATTGTATATTTTTTACTTACTACGTGAGTATTTATACAGAGTGTTGCCGAATTTGACCGACAAATTCAGAGGTGTGATAGTAGGCATCAAGAGGAGGAAAAATTACCATTACATAGCTGCCAACTTTTACGCTTTCTTCATACCACTAAAATTTTAGAGTAAATATTGACTTATTTAATCGTCGAAATCTCACGATTAAACAAGGCGAAAATCTCTATTAAATTTTAGTGGTAGCAAAAAAGCGTAAAAGTTGGCAGCTATGTCATTATACATTGGGTCACAAACTACGTATTTAATTATAAAAAGTCCTCTCGGCATGTGCCTGGAGAAAAAAGTAGCTTTCATATTCCTTGGTTTTTTTTTTTTTTTTTAACGCACGAAGCTAAAACTAGTGGAACTCCATTAGATGATTCAATAAAAATTCCTTGTTTCTTAGTTTTAAAGTTTTCAAATTTTACCCAAATTTTAAGAAGTTAAAATGCCACGAACCCGGTAAAACAATATTCGTCAATACTAAATTTGAATGAGAATTGCGACAAATTAGAAAGCTATAGCCAAGTTGGCATCATTTATGCTTGCTTAATTTTGGTCACCAAATTTGGTGATATTTCGCCTAGGATCGCCAAGCTTGGCGAGTATTTGAAACTAACGTTCTCTAACACCTGATTTTCTTTAATTGTTGTCTTGTTTAAAATTATCAACCAGCCTAGAATTTCAAACTCCTATATCTCAACCATTTTTTAAGTTAGAGACGAAACAAAAAATACTACGGAATCCTTGTATCAAGGCCTAACACTTAAACATAAAAAAAGTTTGGACTTCTAAATGTTTTTTGTATTTTTTTTTAGTTTTAATTATTTAAATGGCCGCCATTTTGGAACAAGATGGCGGATGATGTTGGCCAACGAATTCGGTCGAGATATTTGTATGTATTATTACACACAATAAATCTTATCCAAATCGGTTTATAAATACGAGAGTTATCGCATGACATAAATCATACATATATATATATATATATATATATATATATATATATATATATAACCATTATAGAGTATTACAAATCATCATCATTTTTAAATAAAATGTGTAAATTGAGTATCAAGACATGATACAGACAATTTACATATTAAATTGTGTCAACAATTATTAAATTAACTAATCAATTAACTGAATAGTAGTACAGTAATATGCTGATTTTTAAATATGAAGTTTAATAGAGATGATAAACTTTCAGCATCAAATGGAATTTCTTACAGAAAAGCATCATGCAACTACATAAGTAAAAATCCTATGTCACATTTGAACGGAGCGTGGTTTTGGGGTCTGGGGTTCATGATCGGTGAAAATATACCAAAATTTTTCGGAAGTGCTTTCCTTCGGACGGCTGCAATAGCTAGCTTTTTACTTTTTGTAAGGAAAGCTACCTAAAACAGGGTGACCCGAACTCAATTTGGGCTGACGGTAATAACTTTCAGAAAACTGAAGTATATTATAATAAAACTTTTAACAGACGTGCTCACTTTTGTTGTAAATGCGAAAACATAATAAAAAGTGGTAGAAGTTTCCATTATACGTGTATCAGCAGTATGCACTTGACGCTCCACATTTTGGACTGCGATTACCAATTCATACGGTATCATGTATCATCGATTTCTTGAGCATCCTGTTTTTTAAGAACTCTTCGTGATTTTATAGCATTTCACACAAAACAAGGTACATATCGTTGCATTTTCATTGCAATGTTTTTATTTTTCTCAAAAATACTACCGCCAGCCCAATTTCAGTTAGGATCAAACACCCTGTATTTGTGAGTAAATAAGTGGTTTGCAATGCCATGTTCTATGGTAATTTTTAATCTTCTTGATGCCTGCTGTCACCCTCTCTGAATTTGTTTGTCCAATTTGACAACAACCTGTATATATACACTGTGTAAGATTAACCCTTAAATACCGGGTGTTGCTTAGGGTGTTGCTTAGGGGTAGGCTTAGAAATACTACTAGAATAATATTGAAGCTATAATGCCTAATGATGAAAATAAAATACATTGTGAAAATATTATTAAATCGATTTTCAACATTTAGATGGCAACACTTGTGCTGTTTAAGAATAAAGATAGACTTATTCTTTCAATTATTGATACACGTTCTTTTTGTTTTGTTTGAAGCTTGCGAAATACCCTATTTTGTTCTGCAGTGAGCAAGTAAAATTTATTTCTTATCACAGTTCTCAAAATTCTTGTGTGTTTAATATTATAGAATTTTATCAAGGAAAATTATTTTTTCAATTAAACACCAGTATTGCCGATGAGTAACAAAGTGTTTTTTAGCCGAAAACCATACTTAAAACAAAATAGGATTTTTTTAAGTATTTTTCCCATGATTTATATAAAAAATGAAAGCCGAAAAACTTTTTTAAAATGATTTTTGAAAACTCAGGCATTTAAGGGAATGTTAAAGAATTCATAACAGTCATAAAAAAATATTGTACAGTAAAACCTCCCTAAAGCGACCACGTTCCGTTCCAATAAAAATGGATCGCTCCGAGAGGTGGTCTCTTAATGGAGGTCATGTTTAAAACCAGATTTTAATTGTTGAAAAAAGGTAACAATTAATGTTACTAAAATTAATTTTTCACATTAAGGGGCTACTTCAGTCAAGCGAAAAGACCAGCTCGCTAATGCTAATCCTATGGTAGAAATTTATAAAGATATCTCGTTTGCATTTCAATATTTTTAAATGATTTTTTTTCAATCGATAGCCGAGGTTGATCTGTACAAGGGCCATTTTTTACTTTTTCGATTTTGTTTGCAGATTTTTTTTTTATGAGGATACTTTCATTTTCGAAGCCGGTTCCGAAAGTGAAAGTGTCCTAATTAAAAACACCTACAAAATTGAAAAGGTAAAAAAACGGCAGATATAGAGATAAATCTCAGCTATTCAATGAAAAAAAATCATTTAAAAATATTGAAAGGCAAACGAGATATCTTTATAAATTTCTTCCATAGGATTAGCATTAGCGAGCGCGTCTTTTCGCTTGACTGAAGTAGCCTCTTAAGAAAAAATATGAAAATTTAAGTATCAAAACAAAAGTTAATTACATTAGATAATTACTGCAGAGTTTAAAAAATGAATACATTGACGTTTGTTGTGATTTTACTGTTTCATCTTTTATAACTTTTATTTCCAAGTCCTTTCGAAGTTCAGTAAATAAATGCAATTTATTTTTGGACGGGAACAAATAATGACGATTTCATTAATATATCTATTTCTTTGAGAGTTTCCTGACATACTAGGGCAGGGAGTTTATTGACCGTCATTCTTAATTTATCATCAGAGTTAAAGCCATTTCCATTGCCTAAAAAGGCACAAAGGGGTTTAAACACTTAAAAGTTACCGGAATAAAATACAAAAAAAAAAATCCTAAGCTTAGTTTAGAAGTTTGATGAATAATGCGCTCGCCGGAATTATTTTTCTAATAAAACCTTCTTCAAGTGACCAGGAAAAAACGGAATTTGCTTCATTTTCTTCAAAGAAATGAGTCTCTCATGGAGGGAATTCAACTGGGATGGTCTCTGAATGGAGGTAAAATTAGTATTCAGCCTATGGGAATAAATTTCGTTCCATGAAAAAATGGTCGTCCAGGGAGAAGGTCGCTTAATGGATGTGGTCGCACAGGGAGGTTTCAGTGTAGTAGTAAATGAGTTTAAAAAGAATAAATTTACAAAATATTTTAAAATCAGAAAATATTTTTGAAAATTATGTTTTAAATAATTTCACTATAAAGATACTAAACAACTTTTAGTCTAACATCTTTTTCCAATCAGTTATATAGGAAAATTTCAAAATGCTAATAAAACTCGATTTATGAAACAACACCCTGTATACAAGGCATATACGTATTTCCTTATTTATAAACATATTTCTTTACACATATATGGTGGCAAGTACCCTCATAATTACATTAAAAATGTTGTTCAAAAGAATAAAATATACTGCTCTTTATTAATCTCGAAAATCCTTTAAGTCATGCATTGTGTATATTAAATGCATAAACAATGTGAGACATTAATCTAAAACTAGCTCTAAAAATTGAAAGTTAAAATTAATTTGGCTGCATTTTCCTTTAATCAGATTAGTTTGCGGTAAACTTTGTTTGTGTGAAACAATGCCTCTACATCATCAACAATACCAATTTTAGAGAAGTTCCGTCAACGTTAATCTCCTATTTAACTTGCATTTAATATTTCTTTCCAAAAACTGCATAAATATCTTTAGGGAATTCTTGTTTTAGCTTTCATATACTTTCGTTATGAATATTTTTAGCGATGGCGAAACTCTTGATATGAACATGAGATGGTTTAAATAATGTACAACATTACAAGAGAAAAGAAAAGAAAAGAAAGAGAGAAAATCCGAACACTAATTACAACTCCAGTTCTAAAAATAGCAGGATAAAGCTGCTTATACTAAAATTGTCTTGCTAATGGTTTTCAATATTGACGTTATAGTTAAATTTTCTTGAGGGACCTTCTACAAATTAATTTTTATACGAACTTGAGTTGAAATAACAATCAATTTAATGATGCGCCAAAAATCAATCGCCAAAATATACCCAATGGTTGTATAACTGCAAAAATAACACATTTGAAGGATTAAAATGTAGAAAATAAATTATAAATAAAAAATGGAGAGTGTAATATTTTAGAATAATACACTGGCCTCCAAAAGTTAAGGTACAGGGACTGGATGCTTTCGATTGCTCACGTTTTGTCGAATATCTACAAAAATTATTGGGGAATTGTTCTTGAACTTTTGGGAAGAAAAGAACATGTTTGATTTCATATTTCTTGGAGAAAATTTAGTCGGGCCGACAATTAGGGGGTTAATAATAAATTTAATAATAAAATAATATTTGCGATCAGCTATGCAACAGAAAATTGCGGAAATGGTTTGTCACTGCATTAAATGACTATTTGGGTCCTGTTCAACGTTTGTGTGCATTTGTGTAAGCATAGCACTCATATTCGTGAAGATGTTATTGTGTCTGAGAAAAATTCAAAAGTTTTTTGCTTATAGCATGCAGAGTTTTCAACCAAATTTAACACTATTTTCCGAAAACTTGCCAAAAAATAGTAGCAACAGTATACTGCAATTAAAACATGAATATATTGAATATTTGATGAGATATGGGTATTTTTATGAGATAATTTTTAAATGCGCATGCACGGAAGATTTCAAAATTTTTATTTCATAATTTGGTAGTTAGTATTTTGGGGCAACTTCTATAATAAGTCCAGTCAAATGTTATGAAAACTTAGAAAGATATAGTGAGCTGATTGAAAAGTTGTGGAAAATCCCTTATAATAAAGCTATTTTTAGGAAGCAACTCACTATATCGACCCTATCTTTGGGAATTTTCGCGATATTTGACTGGACTTTTTATATAAGTTGCCCCAAAATACAGACTACCAAATTATGAAATAAAAATTTTGAAATCTTTCGCGCATGCGCAGTTAAAAATTATCTCATAAAAATGCCCACATCTCATCCAATATTCAATATATTTATGTTTTCATTGCAGTATACAGTTGCTACTATTCTTTGGCAAGTTTTCGGAAAGTTGTGTTAAATTTGGTTGAAAACTCTGTATGCTATAAGCAAAAAACTTTTGAATTTTTCACAGACACTATAATATCTTCACGAATATGAGTGCTATGCTTACACAAATGCACACAAACATCGAACAGGACCCAAATAGTCTTTTAACGCAGTGACAAACCATTTCTAGCATTTTCTGTTACATAGCTGATCGCAAATATTATTTTATTATTAAATTTATTATTAGCCCCCTAATTGTCATCCCGACTAAATCTTCACCAAAAAATATGAAATCAAACATATTCTTTTCATCCCAGAAGTTCAAGAACAATTCGACAATAATTTTTGTAGATATTCGACAAAACGTGTGCAATCGAAAGCAACCAATCCCTGTACCTTAACTTTTAGAGGCCAGTGTATGATTTTATCAATTAATCGTTCAATATCAATTAATTTACGATTATACGTTGAGAAACAATTGAGAAATTCTAAAAAGATAGTTGAAACAATGTTTAATTTTTTTTTCTGTTGCCCTATCACATAAAAGAAACATTGCAAAAATTATATATTTTTTGATCCATTCACTTTCTTACGTTCATGCATTCTACCGTTCATACATTCTACTTCATACATTCTACCAAGCGTAAAAAAAAACAGTGAAATTTTCATAATGGAGTTCGGCGACCACGCCAAATTAATGTATTGTAACCGAAAGCTTTGCGAAAATTATGCGTGATTTTCAAGATGAACATCGGATGCTTATAAGAGAGTGTTTTTTAAAAACTATTTTTACTTTTACATTATCAAATTTTGTTTAATTTTACAAGATTTCAACCAAGGGATTTTTTTAAGACCTATAAAAGATGAATTAGGAATGTAAACTTGTCAAACCATTTCTCCAACGATCATACAAGTAATGACGGGAAACGTTTTCTTGTTATTTCGTAACAATATGGATCATTTGCTACATCTATTTGGATCAAGTTAACAGGCAGCGTGTGATTTTTATATAAATTGTATAATGCTATCTCTCTTTTCTAATAGTTCAGTCTAACTTACCATTACTTACTAGGGAACATACTCAACTGTCAGTTCTGGATTTTGATAAGTGTAGTATCGTTGGAAAGCTCTTACATGAGGATCAGTATAGGAACTACCCGCCCGAATCCCGCCGTTCGAGATACGAGTCAGCCTTTTCCAACATAAAGATCAGTATAGGAACTACATCCCCCCCCCTCCCCGAATCCCAACGTTCGAGATACGAATCAGTCTCTTTTACCATGAGGATCAGTATAGGAACTACCCGACCGAATCCTACTGTTCAAGATACGGACCAGTCTCTTCCACGGCATCATGCACAAAGAAATAAAAAAGTAAGATGAAGACTACATCCACCATACTGCATTCATATTCATAAATAAGAAGAGAATGAGTATGGTAGGATAACAGATGCTGTGAATAAGAAAAGTGTCATCATGAATAGAATGTACATGTCTGTGTTAAAAATCAAGCAAAAAAAAGTTAATCCCTTAATTAGGGGAAGGAAGGATAAAGTGGCCATTCTAATGCAAGTCGCACACTGAGACGACAGGAGGAAAATGCGGCGTGACATAGGAGGAAAAACAGGTCTAAACAAAGAAGAAAGCTGTTTCAAAGCTGTTTTAAACCTTTTTTTCTCCGAAATAGAGCAACATGTTGCACGTGCGGTCTCAATGTGCAGCTTAACCCCTTAACCTACAACTAGGTGTGAGACACGTGGTTTTGTATTCGCGCCAAAACTTATTATGACGGGCCTGGTCCGTAGTACATCGGTAGCCAAATGTAATATTATGGACATGGCAGTCAAATGTAAATATCACGAATATGGCCTGTGATATTTACAATCAGTAGGGAAGGGTAGTACACAGTGAGATGAAAATTATTATTACTTAACGATTGGCAACGATTTTTATTCGTTTGAAAAAAAAAATTGCTACATCTTTAAGCTACACAAATACGATACACATTAATGTATAAATAATTTAAAAAAAGTTATTTATAAAAGCACAGAAGCAGCATAACGGAGTATCGAAAATTGTCTCACTGTGTACCGCGAGTGGTACACAGTGAGACAATGTATATATTTTCATAAATCATACATTTTTACACTCTATCAATAATTTTCTGCTGTTTATGACTTCTAATTAATATTTCTAGATTAAAAAGTTTTTAAAAATGTGAGCCTCGGGTGGACAATGGCAGACATTGGGCTATCTTCATGCAAATTTTCAGCCTCTTACGTTTAGTAGATTTCACTAGCCATCGCACGCCCCTCCACACACACAGATAGAGAGAGAGAGAAACCTTCTTTTATTAATAAATAACTTTTTTTACATCAGAACTGCATAGTAGATACACAATAAGGCACGTCTCACTGTGTCCCACAACTGTGTGTCTCACTGTGTACTTTCGTTACGTTGTAACAAAATGGATGCCACAGCAGTTACATCAATTTCATCGCTTTAAAAAGTTTATGTCGTTTTGTCGAAATAGTCTATTATTAGATATAGCTAGGTTTGGTTAAGTAAATGTATGTCATATTGAAGGAAATAAACTCTAAAATAGACGTTTATGTAACTTTAACCACTATCAAATAAAGAATTATTTACTATTTTGTCGGACGAGTAACTGAAGTGCCGAAACTACATCCACGTGTTGCATAAGATGAGGTGGTTCAGTGTGTGTTCCAGCTAGGAGAAAAAGTTATAACTATATGTCAAAATGGCTGCTGTCTCACTGTGTACCATGTCTCACTATGTACTCCCCTACCCTATTTATATTTTTTACTCAGTATTATACTTTGTCAGTTGATTTTCCGAACTGTGGAATGGCTCGAAGGTTGCACGATCTTGTTTACGTTTTGGACCCAGGCTGTTGAAACGTAATTCGTAGGTTAAGGCGTTAAGGTTTGATGAATTTTTATGATATCTTTTTTATTCAGTAAAGTTTAGAAACAAATACCAATAGTAACTATAATAACTAGTTCCAATTGCTATTTTACTTTTTTTTAAATTTATTTTAAGTTGTACACGTTACTTTAAAAGAAAAATTACAAAATGGCCACTTTGACCGACAAGGCTGTGCAAAGTGGCCAGCATAGGTAAATGAACAAATCACATTGATTCAGGATGTATATTTAATCAACAGCAGCTAAAATTAACACACATTAAGGATAAGCCTTTCTCTGAAGAAGCTATTGCCCGAACCTGTCTTCTTTCTTTCAAAGAAAATACTTTGAGTAGTATTTTCTATGAACAATGAATAAAACATCGTTTCCTGGCAAAGTACCCATCTGGCCATTTTGCCCGATCTCTTTGTGGCCACTTTTCCCGGAATTACGACATTACAAAAACTATGACATAGCATATAATCTACACGACTTAGCGTTTTCAAACACACTTCATTTAAAAGTTTTTTTCATACTTATCAAACAGCATAATGTCAAATAATTATAACACTACATAATATTTAGCTATAATCAAGAAATTGCAGCTCTTGCCTAAAATAAACTAGTATGTTGTGGCCATCACAAAACTTTCTTCTATATAAATCATTTAAATAGTACAAGAAATTATATAAATTTAACATCAATTCATATCAAAGTATATCTCAATTTAAAGTTTTATGAAAATTCGAGCATTAGTTCTTCAGATAGAGCTATAGCGAAAATTCTGAAAAATGTAGCATAGCTGCGCCACCTGTTGATCGACTTATACCAAAACATAAACAGCACTAAATGATATCAAGGTATACCTGAATTTGAAGTTTGATGAAAATTCGTGCATTAGTTATTGAGATAGAGCTGTAGTGGAAATTCTGAAAAATGCAACATAGCAGCACCACCTGTTGAGCGATTTGCACCAAATCAAAAACAGCACTGATTCATATCAAGGTATACCTGAATCAGAAGTTTGTTGAAAATCCAAGCATTAGTTCTTGAGATAGACCTATTGCGGAAATCGCAAAAATGCAGCATAGCAGCACCACCTGTTGAGCGATTTACACAAAAATATATAAAACATCAATTCATGTCGAGGACTAACTGAATCTGAAGTTTGAGAAAAATCCGTGCATTATTTCTGGAGATTGAGCTATTGTGGAAATCGTGAAAAATGGTGCATGGCAGCGCCACCTGTTGAGCGATTTAGACCAAATTGTATAAAACGTCAATTCATGTCAAGGACTAACTGAATCTGAAGTTTGATGAAACTAAGTTCATTAGTTCTGGAGATTTAGCTATTGTGGATATCGTGAAAAATGCTGCATAGCACCTGTTGAGCGATTTACACCAAAAACTATTCAGCGCCAATTTATATCAGGGACTAACTGAATATAAGTTTTTCATTAAATTCCGTGCATTGGTTCTTGAGATAGAGCGTCCACAAAATTTGTATCACATACATACAGACAGACAGACAGACTCACAGACTCACAGACAGACATTTTGTAAAAACATGTTTTTCGGAATCTCTGACCCCTAAAATTTGTAAATCCGTCGAAAACCGAATGTCGAACATTTTCACGAATCGAATACTTTCTTCTTGTAAAGATAGAAGAAAGTAAACATGCGAAAAAAAACAATAAAATTCGTTTAAAAACTAGAAAAATGTAGTCTTCTGCTTCGAATTCGCAGACGATATTACCAGCATATGTGACGAGTGTTTCGCTCAGTTCCAACGTGGTGGGGAGTACTATACAGCGTAAAAAACTCAAATGGCCCTTTGCCCTCACTGGCCGACTGGCCACAGTACCTTTCCTTTCCCTAACTCTTCCGCAAATCATGGTACAAAAATGCGACTGGTACCAATCTATTAGTAATAACATTTACTAATAAATTAATGAATTTTATACCTAAATTTTGCTACGGGAATCTTCTGCATATAGAAGTTGTAACAAACTTTGAAATTTTCAGTGACAACCCCTAATTTTGACATCACATTTGTATTTTTCAATAAATTTTATTTTTGTGTGCCAAACGGGAAGTCATTCAGAAAAGTAGTTTAGGAATTTTGCAGATTTAAAGCTATAAACTCCTAATGTTAAATTCATTTTTAATAGATGCAAAACAAATTACAATGCGGGTAGCTTTTTAAGAATTATTTAAAACTACTTAGCGAAATCAACTGTGATTTTGGATTTACATATTTGAAGCTTCTAGAAATCGATTTCTTTGAAAACTTTATAGGTTACAAATCATTTTTTTTTTTCAAAATTAATTTAAAAAATATATATTTTAGAAGTACAATTAAAAAAATTTTTGAATGGTAACTGATGGGGCAAATTTTGTTCTTCTAAATTAATCTTATAACAATTTTGCTAGCTCTCGTTATCCCCTATGTATAGCACCTCACCAATACCTTTTTGCGCATCAAATTTTAGTTAGCTTTAACAAATTTATTATACAATTGGTGATCGCATTCAACTTCTGGAAATCTTGGATGGCAGGAACGATTTTTCACTCATTCCTGTATGTATATCTAAATTAATCTTTTATTTATATAAAATTATTTTACCCCTTTAAATAATTTAATTAATAGTTTTCCTCAATGCAAATTTTAATTAACATGCGCTGTGTAATTTTGATGACCAAGTTCTGTTTCAAGCAGCTAACTTTGATGCTCATTTCTACTACTATTAAAATTAAGAAGACACATGATGCCATTAATTTGATACTTACTCAATTTTACATATAAACATGAAATTTATTTACAAAAGTAAAACACAGAAAGACAATACAAATACACATAGTAATTCCTTAGACATACTTCATTTGAAATTTGCAAATTAGATCAAATATTAATTACAATCGTAGGCTATTGATTGCTACTTTATTTTAAAGTTACTCAACATAATTATTTAATCGACCCTGAGTAGGCAAGGGATGCGATTTTAATGAAATCGCATAACTCCACTTTTGAGCAGGCGTAAAGAGAAATAATAAAAGATACATTTTTCATCATGGATCATCATTTTTGCAGAAGGACCAGAGCTAATTGCGTTTAAATCCACTTTGTGTAGACACACATACTGGGAGTCTTTGAGTACAGACCCCTTCTAGGATCTCGTTTCACATACAATCATAACTAACTTTTCCGTTATTTATTTATTTTTTACGGAACAAACTGGCAGAACCCTTTTTTTATGTAGCACCCTTATGAAGACATCTTTCGGACAGTAGTCACTTCTTAATTTTCATTGTATAGATCTTTACATTTTAATTTTTTTATAATTTATTCCGTACATTTTCTTTTTCATTTCCTCAATATCCAATTGGATCTAACCTGCTCTTTTCCCCTCTTGCTTCTCTTATATTTTGAGTGGACCTTTGTATATTTATGTGCTATCAGATACATGGGAGCTGTACTATTGGTTCCCATGATTAAATATGCTTCGTTTCCGCCCCTAGCTCATTATAATCTGTTATTTTTGTTTTCCTTCGTCAATCGTATTCTGGGGGGGGGGGGGGGGGGGTCATATTTTCTCCATATAGCACCATAAATTGCGAGTGTCAAAATGCTGTTATTTAAGTGTCCATTCGTAAAATTCATTTGTGGGAGTTCTGCTTAGTCGTAAAATCTTAAGTCTCTAGCCCAGTCATAAAATTCACTATTTCAATCCCATCAGTAACCTATCTGTTTTAGATTTCTAAACCCTTTAAAAATATGCGAATCCAAACTTAGGTATTTTCCGTCGAATAGGTTTTGAGTTATACGTAACAAACTACTCACATTGCAATCTGTTTGGAAGTATTAAAAATGAATTTAATATCAGAAGTTGAAAACTTTAAACCTGCTTACCTAAACTATTTGTCTGAATGATTTCCCGTTTGATGTCCAAAGGTAAATTTACCAAAAAATCAATATATGATGTCAAAATTAGTGGTTACTACTCAAAAGTTTAAAATGTGCTGCAATTTCTATGTGTAAGCGATCGTCAAAGCAAAATTTAAGTAAAGCATTCATTAATAGATGTTACTACATAAAGATTGGCATCAATCACATTTTTATACAATGGTACGCAGCAGAGTTAGTGGGGATGCATCCTTTTTTTTACACTGGCTATACTTAAATTAACAGAATCTTCTTACTTGTTTTTCGCTTTATGCATAACGTCAGGGTATAAATGGTCTCATATTTCGTGAACGACTGAGTCGCACCGATCGTTCGTATACTTTGCGTGATCCTCAGGGCAAAAGTTTTCCATACTCTTGTTGAAATTGGATTTGTTTTATTATATTTCAGTATGTATAACGTTACGAAAGAAATTGATTGGTATCTCCCGGTTGTGTTCGAGCGGATAATTCCTATGATTCAAAATTTAAAAAGTACAAACTTTTAGAGAGGGATTAAACACAAAAACAAAATAGAATCACATAGGAATCTATGACCTAAAATCTCAATCTGATCATCTGGAGGATAAACGAAGATGCAGAAATGAGAAGCCAATATATGGGTGGAAATGCCGGATACTTTTGAAAGGGTCCGACAATCAATGCGTCATCACCGTTGTGAAACATGAATAACTGTGGATGGTAAGGACTTTGAGCATTTGTCGTGACGCTTAACGTGTACTCGTATTGCCCTTGTGTAAAGTATCGCTAAATAAAGAGTTTTTCCTTTGGCTTGTATCATTAGTGACTTGCCTTTTCTACATCTTTGTTTATCTTCCAGCTTATCAGGTTGTGATTTCCGCTCATATATTCCTATGTGATTCTATTTTTTTTGTGTGTGTGTGTGTCTTTTTTTATCTCTCTGAAAAGTTTGTACGTTCAGTTTTGAATCACCCTGTATATTCTCATAGCAAGTGCTTTCCAACAATACCACTCCTGGCAAAATTCACAGTTTACAGTTGAGTAGGTTTTATGAGTATGTCATAGTTAAGACCAAGCAGGCTCATGAAATTTGATTTTTCTTTTTTGCTGCAATGGAGGGATGTCAATTTTGCGAATTTATTATTGCAACATATACCACTATTTCCAAGTAGTCGTCTTATTTAATCTATCATTAAATAAGGCGAGTATTACAATTCGGAAATAGTGACAGATTTCAGTATAAAAAAATCTGCTAAATTGGCAACGCTGCCTCAATGACATAGTTTTAAAATTTACCTATTAAAAATTGAAATAGTTTTCTATTTCAGTTTTATGTTAGCTAATGTTTTCTTCTGATTTTCTTTTAGATCATAATCGCATGCATGCTGCTGATGTTTTACACGGCGTTTACTACCTCACTTCTCAGCCGATCCCAGGTTTCACACAAATACCATCCGATGCCACAGATTCACCGCTGCACAAATACGCAGGTGAGAATCTTTAAAAAAAAAATTTAAAGCAAGGCTGCCACATTCGACTATTTTTTTATTCTATTTCGCACCACCTTTTTCAAAGCAAAATTCTTTTTCGTACTCTTTGACAACATTTGCAAGAGAAATATACTACAAAATGTATTTTTTTTTAAATAGTGGTGTGAACAGAATATAAAACTGTCGCTGTGGCAGCGCTGCAGAAGATATCTTAAATATTTTCCAGATTGTATATTTTCACTAGAGTACCTCCATTAAACAGCGTGGAGATCTAAAGAAGTACCGAAAGTGTTATTTGGACATTTGGTGACTTTGATGTACTCATAGATTCTTAAAAAGTCGTCGAACGCGAAATCTACGCAAGTGGTTCTTTTCAAACTCCTCATATACAGCGCCTGATTATGAACTGGATGTTGTGAACTTTATGCACTGGATTATGAATTCATGAAAATTTTACCTTCTAAAGCCTTTTTCGTGAATTGTTTAAACTACATTAGAAGATTTACATACTCATTTAATAAATTTAAGAAGGATTTTAGAAGGATTGAAGGATTTAGAAGAATTAATTAAATTTGAATTTATAGGGATTTTGTGCAATATTTATAACCCCACTCAAATCTTTTATTTTAAACATTTTTCTTAGTATTTTGTAGAATTAGAAATGTAGAAATATAATGTTCTTACAATAGAAATATGGAAATATTTCCGAATTGAAAATCCTCCCTCCTCCCCAACGTCAAGAAAGCTGAAAAGATGCAAAGGCAAAATAAATCTTCCTTTTAAACATACTTTTGTTTTGTGTAACCCATAATGCTTTTGGAACAAGATAAAGTAATGCATCTATAACTCATTCTAAACTGTATTACAACTAATCGATGTATTAAATGAATTTTATAACAAGTTATTTTAATGGTACTTATAAGAACCGTCAGTAGGTAAAGGGTTAATGCAGCGACATGCGGATCGAACTGGTTGCACAAAATGCATTTTATCCGATCCCTGAAATACTAATTAAAACAAATTTCCACTTATAGCTGATATAAAAAATGTGTTATTCGCATTCGTGTACACTTTCGATGAAGCGTTCTCGGAGACCGCTTACTGTATCTTTGCAACAGTTTTTGTCTCAGAAGTTTGTGTTAATGTGAAAAAAACTCAGCTTTAGCTCATTTTCAAATTTATTGAGAGTTATGGGGGAGGGGGTTTAAAAATGATTAAATTAAACTTTCAATTTATATTCGTGGAGTAAACCGGATTGAAAATTGGTAAATCCAGTTATCACGCCCATTTATGAAATCAAAACTTTAACTCCAACAATGCACCTAAAATAATCATGCAAAAAAAGTGGATAATTATTTTTTTATTTCGTTAGAACTAAACGCTTCACCACTATTTCTTTTTATAGCAAAGTAAATGATTGCTTTCATCTAAAAAAAATCATGGTTGAGTTCTCTCTTGTAGCTTCTATGAATATTATAAAACTCTTGAACAGTCAGTTTAAAAACGATGAAAATAAATCTGATTTATAAAATAATCACATTGTGCAGCGTAGCACAATTAAAATCTGCCTATCGGAACAAAAAAGCAGTCTTATAATTAAAAACGAGATTTTCCATTTAAAAATAATTATTTATTCATTTTCCCGAGAGAATACAATTGTTTTATCTGAACAATTTTGGGGTATTCTCATTGGACGTTTAAAATGTAAAAATGAAAATTACATGAAATTGTCTAATCGTTGCATGTTAATCTGAAAAGTAACAATCTTGCATGAATATATAACATTGTTTCATAAATCAATGAATTTAAAATACTTGCGATGCTTTTTGCATGATTTTTGCACCGAAAGAGATTTGGATTTCGTTCGATTAGAAGCTTTTTATGGATAATAAATAACCACCAAATTTGTTGGGTTTTTTTTTTTTTCGAATGAATATTATAAAAATACTAGATTTTTAAATTTTATATAATTTTAAATTTGATTCGAAAGGTGATTTACGTTTTCATAAGTATTGTATTACTTGAGATTTTAGGCAACTTTTGTGTGCCGATGTTTTGTATTTGACAGGTATGTGAGTATTTTATTATAGCAGGGATAAAAAGTCTCTTACGATATGATAAAATTTCTTATACAATGACCTCGTTTATTGTAATAAAATATAGGTCAAAACACACTTGTAGATATACTAGAAACTTCAAATAGCACAATTGCTAGTAAATGAAACATAAATTCAACGGGAAATTGGGAGGTTCAGCGGGGTAGAACCCCTTGAAGAAACGTACATTTATGTTCTAAAAAATTTAAACAATAAGTAGTTGAAGACTATAATTGCATGGAATCGTGTTTAATATAACAGTTCTTTAAATTTAGATTTTCTGAATCTTATATATTCAAAAGTATGCATATAATCTAATATAATTAAATTGAGGGTTGCAAGATGTTAAGTATTGTATAAAGTCAGATGAAAATTAAAATGTCTTGCAAAATTGATGTTAATGCCCTTAATCTGCAGATTTACTAGTTAATACTGCAGTAGAACAAAACTTGACAGAACGGAACCTGTATATAACGGAATCTCACCTTCTACGAAAACTTGTACAATTTGACAAAAAGAATGCATTACAATTACTATAGACTGTGTGTTAGTTAAGATGGAAATAGAGGTAAACGGGATTGTCTTGCTATCTTTTTCAGTTTCGTCTTAGCAGTTCTATTGTACTCCATTAATACTATTGTAATACTTTTATCTCTAAATACAATACACTTATAAAAGGCCGTATGTAATATGTATTGTACTATTATAATACATATTAAGAGGCTGCTTCACCACTCCTCGCCGATCATGAAATTTCATCTGAACCTATGGAAAAACTTAATTAGGTAATTACTCATTGCAGTTACCGAAGTACTATCGAAGTAAAGTAAGATCATTTTCCCCTCCTGTCTACACTGTCCATGTATTATACTCGTAAGAGAAACCATAGAAATTGTAGCATGCAAAAGTGCAATATGTAATGATGCAGCATCATTTAACTTACCAAAACTTTGACTCGAATTACTCAATGGTTACGGAAATTAAAATAAACATCTAAGTAAAAAAAAAATAATAATAATAAAGTGCATAATATGCAAGAGTACATGGAAATTTTAATAATGGCATTGCATAGACCGTGCAATTTTAGAATATTTTTATTTATTTGTTTTGAAAAAATCTCGGGTAGAGTCGAAACATGTGAACAGTTGAATAAACCTGTTTTTGCTGTTTTTAAAGTTTTAATTTAAGCCTTTTAGCAATTAAAATTAGTATATTATTACAAAGTGTTAATTTGTTATGTATAATAATTAGCTTAAAAGAAGCTTTGAATCTGGTGAGCAGATATTTAAATCATTTATTTATTTTTAAATGGTTAAATGGAGTTTGAGGGATCGAGAAACTGTCTTCTAGAAGGTGAAAGCTAAACATCTATACTAGTTGCATTGTGAAGAAGAATTTTTTGTGTGAGGCAGAAAGACGTGGAGATTTACCGAGGAGAGGTTTTTCTCTGCTTTAGAAATGGGTGCCCTAAGAAAATCTTGTATGTTACAACTTTTGTCAATATTGCTGAGAATATCAAACGAAAACGTAAAGAAAATGAAAAATGTTAAAAGTAATATCCTTAAAGATGTTCAGATGAAACAATTAATCTGGTTTGGATATGTGAAAAGAATATAGGGTGAACGATTTCATGAAAGAATTGTTATAAATTTCAGTCCAGGCCGAAAAAGTATAAAAGGAAGACATAGAATAAAATGGAGGGTGTGAGTAAATAGGCATTAGTAGAGTTTAGAAACTGTACAGAAATGGAACAACAATAGGAAATTATGGGAAAAAAAGGATTCTGCAAATCGGAGACCGAACGAAGTTACCTTAAAGTCGACATATATGTTCTTTTACTTTTACTTCATCTATTTAAATTAAAACAACGTTATTAAAAAAATATACGTGTTTCAAACTGTTATATTTGGAAAAAAAGAAACATTAAAAAAACACATAAAAAATGAATTATAAGCATCACAATTCTAAAACTGAAGACACCTATTTACAAATACTTTAAAATTGTATATTTACTTACGAGTACCTCAAAAGTTCCTATGCAAATCATGCATTTCAAAAGTTCCTATTATTCTTCACCAGCGGGATGAACAAATGCATCTCAAACTCAGGCAAGATCAGCTTTTTATGCCTTTTCTTGTTGAGTTGCTTTAAGATAACCGTTTATGTACCACAACTGCCACATAATCCTAAAAAGCTGAAAATTCGCATCATACTGCTGCACCTTCTGTGACGATGCACATTCTTAGTTTGGACGAGTATACGATGTACAGTAAAACCTCCCTAAAGCGACCACATGCCGTTCCTATAAAAATTGGTCACTCCGAGAGGTGGTCTCTTAATAGAGATCATGTTTAAATCTAGATTTTAATTGTTGAAAAAAGGTAACAATTAATGCTACTAAAATATATTTTTCACATTAGGAAAAATATGAAAATTTAAGTACCAAAGCAAAAATTAATTACATAAGTTAATTAGTGCAGAGTTTAAATAATGAATACATTGACGTTTGCTTTGATTTTACAGTTTTATCTTCTATAACTTTTATTTCCAAATCCTTTCGAAGTTCAGTAAATAATTGCATTTTTTTTTATTTTGGACGGGAACAAATAATGATGATTTCATTAATTTGTCGATTTCTTTGAAAGTTTCCTGACACCATAGAGCAGTTGAGTTTATTGATCCTTACTTTGTCATCTGAGTTAAATTCAAGTATGTTTAAACACTTAAAAGTTACCGGGATAAATAAAAATTCTAAACTTAATTTAGAAGTTGGAAGAATAATGCGCTCTCCGATTATTCTAATAAAACCTTCTTCAAGTGACCAGGAAAAAACAGAATTTGTTTCATTTTCTTCAAAGAAATAGGTCGCTCGGGAAAGGAGTTCAAATGGGGTGGTCTCTGAATAGAGGTAAAATTAGTATTGAGTCTATACGAATAAATTTCGTTCCATGAAAAAATGATCGTTCAGGGAGGTTTTACTGTATTTGGATACCACTGTGATGTTTGTTCGTTGCTGTGGGAAAGAAATAATTAAGCATCTTCAGCTGGGTGAATTGTGTCTACCAGATGCATCCAGGATATCTCAGTTGGCAGAGCATTGCCAGCTTAAGCCAAAAGGTCCCTAGTTCGAATCCTGACCTGGTTACTTTTTTATTCAGTTGGAAAATTACAACTCGCATGATTTATTCAAGAGATGGAATAATTGTGTTAAAATTAATCAAGTATAATTACGTATCCAATGTATACTGTAGTTCCATTTCCCCTTACCTGCGATTCATATAATGCGATTTATATGTTTAAAATAACACACCAGATTCCATTATCAGTCAGGTTTTCAGGTGAATCCTGCCCGTCAAATATATCCAGTATGACTCAATTGGCAGAACAGTGGCAGCTTAAGCCATAAGGTCCCTGGTTCGAATTCTGGATACTTTTTCACCCAATTGGAAAATTACAACTCATATCTTTAACACGTTAAGCGCCACGTCCGTCACCGGTGACTGACATTGAACTTTCCTTTTAGAACGCATCATTCACCGATGACTGACGGTCTAAAATATGATATAAAACTAAATATATAGGGGAGATGGGGGGACATGTGAACAGTTCACATAAATATAGCTTTTTCTCATGACTGGATTAATTTCTATAAACAAAACCTACTCAATATAGTAAATAGAACTTTCTTTTATACATGGTAATTTTTTAAAAATCACCTGTATAATTCTTCTTACATTTTTTAATAGTTTTATAAATTCGAAAAATTGTTCACATGTGCTCCATCAACGGGGTAGTTGTGAACACACGTAAGGCACATGTGAACAAAAGGAAAAAATATCCTTTGGCATACTTTTTATTCTGTTATTCATTTGTCATCGTAATCATTAGTTAATTACCTGGGAAATTCACCATAAAGAAATATATACATACATATTTTTTTCTACTTTCTGGGTGATATCTTTAAGCAAAAGATTATAAAAGGAAAATAAGTAGATTTTGGGGGTGAAGGCTTAGATGGTTCATTAAGTATTGGTGAAAGAAAAATAATAAAGATGCAATTTTAAAAAAGAAATTAAAACTTTTAAAATTTGCTTAGGGGTTTTTCTTTGGGAAAATTTTAAGAAGGGTGCGTTTATATACTATTTATCTCAAATCTGCCGAAATACGAAAGATTCCCACACTCTAAAAAATAAATGTGTAAATTTACACATAAAAACAGGTATATCGGTGATACAAAAACGATTTGTCTTTATGTGTAAATTGGTGTGTAAATTGCCAAAATACACACCTAATGTGTAAATTTCAAAATACACATTTTGATGTGTAAATTGATGATAACAATAAGTGTGTAAAAGTTATCTGATCACTCTTGAAATACACACTTTAATGTGTAAATCGCACAAGAATACACATACTTATGTGTAATATTCATACACATTTCTCTGTGTAATTTTCTGTACTTACACGTATTTTTGTGTATTATGCAAAAAACACATATTTTTGTGTTCTGTGTAAATTACACTTTTTTATGTTAATGTGTAAAATACACAGATGTTCGTGTAATATTCTGTTCTTACATATATTTCAGCATAATATGGAAATCACAGATTTGATTAGTATTTATACGCCAAAATAGACAAATTTTTATGTACATATCTTTCTTTACCTTTATACTTTGATACGTTTAAATTTTGAACTAAATACTTTTATGATAGAAAAAATAATTGCGTTAAGAACAATCTCATATTCTGTGTATGTTTGTTCTTTCTAGTATGTTTGTTTCGCGACTACAAAACAGTATACACACACTGTAATTGGCAATTTACTTTAAGGACCAATCGTTTTCTTATCATCGATATACCTATTTTTACATAAATCAAGATCATCTGAAATTATACACTACAAATCATTTTTCTGTTAGTGTTGGTTTGGGAGTCCAAAAATCGTGTAGTTTCAATTTATGCGCAGAACCTGTGTAATCTGAATCCCACATACAGTGTGGAGACTGTTTTCTAAATTAAAGTTAAAAAAAAAAAAAAGGAAACAATTTCCCTCACTCAGCCTTACAACTAAAACCGCTCGTGTTGTTTTAAATAATTTAAAGAATTTTTTTCAGAAATATTTATACATTTCCGCAAGTTTTATTTAAATGTACATATATATATATAAAAGATCCTCATTTCTTTCAATGAATAAACTGAAATTATGCGACTCGAATTGAGCGTCAGATGCATTGCAATGATCAGAAATGTAGTGATAAGTATACGGAGGTATAACACTGCATATTTTCTTCATTTAAAAAAAAAGTTTCGTATAGTCTCTGCTTCTCAAATAAAACTATAGCATATTCTCTAAACATGAACTTTCATTACTCTATATTAATCTTTTTTGTTGTTGTTGTTTACAAATACTGGTAAGGATAAATCTAAGATTTAAAATTGTTATATGAGGTGTTCAGAGACGAAGTGGATCAAGTCCATTTCTTCTCTCAACCGAAATTAAAATATTGCTCTATAAACAATAATTTGTTCGATTTCTTTACAAACTAAGTTCTAAAATAAAATTTTAAGCTAAAAATAGTTCTAATCTTACATCATTCTAAATTTAAGTAAATGGAGCTCATTACCTTTACCTCAAATTAAGTCTGGATAATATTTTATTGACATGGCCTACTTTGGCACTGAACACCTCATATTTCATTACAATTCCCACCAAATTATTCTTCTTATAATCCACAAAATAAATAAATAAATAAATTACATTTATAATAGTAATGAAATTAAGAAATGTGCAGGTTCGGGACCACAAATGTCAGTTCTACAGTTTTGTTTTGAAACCGTTTTACTTATTATGTAAAATATTTAACCCGCAGTTTCATAAGTAATATTTCTTATCGTTTTAAATTTTAACTCTTAATATTTGCAACAGGAAATAAGATCCAATTCGCTGATGTTTCAAAACATATATATATATATATATATATATATATATTTTTTTTTTTTTTTTTTTTTTTTTTTTTTACTAGGCCTCTTTTGTCTCAAAAGGGATACTTCAAGACATATTTTAATGATTTTTTTTTTTACTAACCCTTTTACCCCATTGCCTCAAAAATTTAAAAAATATAAGTAAATGAAATTTACCATATTTTAAATTTTCTATTTAAAATAAGTAAAGTGTCATCTTATGATATTAACTATAAATTATTTGAACAATAAATATTCTCGCTGCCATTGGTTTACCATTAGCTGCGTGTGTTTTCGCATTATTTATGTAGGTACTTTAACTAAAAACTGGCTTTTTCTACGAAAAATTCGAGTTTTACAAAACATACGTATTAAAGAACAATTAGATTATTATTATATGGCTTACTGCTATGAATAACTGTGTTTGCATCTAGTGGAACAGCTTCTGAAGTTATGTTTAATACTAATATATCTCAGATGTGTTTTATAAAATTCTCTACTGTTCCACTAGATGCAGACACAGTTTTTCATAACAGTAAGTCAGACATCTCATTTTCGATTATTACTAGATGCCCTACTGTTTCTCTGAGACAACGATATGTAATATATAATAAATTAAAGTTGTTTATCTAAAAACAAATCGCCAAAAGAAATTACGCGCAAGACTTCTATTATAATTTACTCCATATTTTTATATATTTTTGCTGTAAAATTTACGAGTTTACATATTGCATCTGTATCTTAAGCTTGGGGTAAAATTTGCTTATGACTGCAAGGGACGGGGGGGGGGGGGGTGCATAGATAAACTCCGAATAGAAAAATCGAACATGTTCAACTTTATATTTATAATAGAATAGAATTTTTTCTAAAATATACACAAATCTATGGTTCAGTCGTAAGACAATAAATTTTCAAAGATTGGAGGGGAAAACATTAAATAATTTAATAGAAATCTTGCATGTAATTTAAAGAAAGCGGAATTTCAACTTTTTATGATAAACAACATTAAAGTAGCTTTTTAATCATTGCTTACGTGATAATAACAGACCAAATTTTCCTCTAGAAAAATCCGATTATTTATATATATATTTTTTTTTAAGATTAAACAGCTGTATGCCTTTTTAACTCTTATCTGGTGTGACAAAAATTATCGCATAACCACTGTGAGCGATCTCCGAGACCGCTTGATCGAAGCCTGAATAAAAGATTCGATTCTTTCATATGATACTGTTTCTATACTAAACTTTATACACAGGGTTATTATCATTAAAATTTATCTATTCAGATGTCTCCATCGATAGTACTAGAACTGTCAAACAAAGCGAAATTTCACTAGTATCTAGAGTTAAATTGAAAATTGCAAGTTAACCTATGAAAATTGAATAAATCTGGACTAACTAATAACTAAACTAAAATGATAAAATAGATGTTACAAGTTTAAAATATACATTTTATTTAAAAAAAAAAAAAACTTCTTAGTACCTTCCGGCTTCCCCAAGCAGAGAATATTATAAAAACTCGGGAAGTTATGAAGGAAGGGAATCAAGGTGTAATATTGCGTTCCGTCTTATTATTTTATTAGTATTCAGTATCAGTCACATTTTCTATTTCATAAAAATACATCCTACTAGAAAACTCTTTATGTAAGTTTGCACAGTATCTAAACTTAGAAATCAGTATAGTAATTCAAAAACAATTATACTTGAAATCTCAGCCATAATTTTGACAGAGTATTCACAATCATGCATATTTACATTAACATGAACGGATCAAGCTACTTTTAATTCCTCTGTTCCTTAATTTTAGATTGTAATGTTGAGAACTGACAACGTAAAAAAGAAAAATTCCCTGTAAAACATTTTTGCACAATTTTTGATTAAAAAGTTTTTTATTAGAACGAAATTATAACATACCTGTGTTAATGGATATCCAAACTTTTTTTCCGCCGAGGAACGCAGCGTATGATCTTCAACAAAATTCGACAGTAACACACGATACGATTTTAAAATAGCATTTGAAAAACAATTATACAAATACCCCTTGCTTATTATTATAATAAATTAGATTAAAATATTTTTCTAACATTTCCGTTCCTAAAAGAAAACTTGGACAGCTGCATAAAATGGCGGCTTTGATACAGAGCAGGTGTTTTTTCATTGTTCACGGTTTTAAACAGGCAGACGATTTTATATTCCAAATACGTTTCCATCACATATTTTTTTTCGCTTTTCTTTCCGAAGTGAACCAATATATTTTTTTAAGCTAAGTTCATTGCATTTCAAAATACATGTTCATATTACAACTATACAAAGTGCATAGATAAATATGTGTAATATGACATTACATATTTATATAGATATAGACACACTATAATAGATAATATTATATTTAAAATTCCCCGTTAAATAAAAGGACTTTTAGATTTAAAATCTCAATAATTTTCCTATTTTGCATATGAATGCAATATTTAAAAATTGCATTAATTAGACCGGCATCAGCGTGATGCAATCTGCTATTGGAATTGTTAGGGGTATGGATAAACACGTAGACGATTGCGCTGGTCGCAAAATTGTTCAGGCACAGAAAATTTTCTAAAAAATATATATATATATAACATTATAATAATTATTATAAATACTAATAGGCACTAAGGAAGCGATCGAAAAAAAATCCAAGCTGCGCTAATGTTAGGCGAGGACAATGATACTTTTTAGGTATATCCATAAGAGGAGATGTTGAGTTCGAACCCAATCGCGCCCGTCGGCCTAATCGTTCGGAGTTTTCAATGATTTTCTTCGAACCTTGGATTTCCTTGCGTAAAAACGGGTTAGGTTCCTTAGAGACACCCCAGCCCTTAGGGCATTTATCCCTCGTGTTGATAATTGGCCGTCATAAATACTCAATCACAACTCTTTCCATAAGAGCGAACAAGAAAGGAAAGGGGAGAACTATTGCCTATCCTTCGATTTTAAAATTAATTTATTCAATTTTCTTCATGTCTGATTATTAAAAAACTGATAAAATCTATTCTTCCAAGTGACTTAGAATAATTAAACGTTAAAAGAAACTGGAACTAAGAATTGTTCGTCATGTGACGCCCTCCGCCCCCCCCCCCTCAAAAAAACCCCCACTACCATGGCTAAATCCCTTGTAGAACATAATTTTTTATTCTGTTTCCTTTCAAATATTCATATGTCCCTATTTATGCGAAACGGGTGAATGTGATGGGGAGGGGAAGGAAGTGCAATTTAGATTTAAAATCTCGATAAATTTCCTATTTTGCATATGAATGTAATATCTAAAAATTGCATTAATTAGACCGGAATCAGTGTGATGCAATCTGTTATCGGAATTGTTAGAAGTATGGGTGAATACGTAGACGATTGTGCTGGGCGCAAAACTGTTGAGGCACAGAAAATTGTTTAAAAAAAAAATACAACATCATAATAATTATTATAAATACTGAATAGGCACTAAGGAAGTAATCGAAAAAGACCCCAAGCTGCGCTAATGTTAGGATAGGACAATTATACCTTGTAGGTATATTCTCTTTCCATAAGGGGAGGTGTCGGGTTCGAACCCAATCGCCACTACACAACACACAACCACTACCATCTCTAAATCCCTTGTAGAACATATTTTTTTTTAATTCTGTTATCTTTTAAATGTTCATATTTATGCGAAACGTGTATGTGATGGTGAGGGGGAAGGAAGTGTAAGCGTTTCATTTGTTTATTTTGAAAGTGCTGTTACAGTACTACAGTACTATAGTTGTGCAACCCTTGTTTAAGACAATTTTTAATTCTGTTTTCTTTTAAATGTTCGTGTGCTGCTAATTTAGATGAAACAGGCGTGAAAGGGGGGCAGAGTCTCTTACAAAAGAAAAAGTAAGCGTTTTTGTTCTTTATTTTGAAAGTACTGTTACGGTACTATACTTATGCAACGGATTTATTGAAATAAAAAGTGCACACCTGAATTATATTAAAGACAACCATCCTTTTTTTTAACATCTACACACTTTAAGATTTACACACTTTCAATTATGTGTAACACTCCAATTCGTGTAAATTCAGGTATTTTTTTATTTACACACTTGTCTGAGTTTATCAACCAAAAACAACTTACAGAGTTAATATCATAAACTAAATACACACAAAAACAGGTAACTTTTTGTACAAAATGTGTAATTTTTATGACAAGCGGGTCATTTTAGAAATTTACACACTTATCTGTGTATATATAATTTTGGAAAAATTACAATAACATACAAATTCGTGTAAATTCGGGTATTTTTCTACATTTACACATTTACTTGTGTTTTTCAAGCGATAACAAATTACACGCTTAGTTTCATAAGCTAAATACACATAAAAACAGGTAAAATTTTGCAAAATGCGTGTAATTTTCATGACAAGTGTGTAATTTTAGAAATTTACACATATATGTGTGTAAATTTGACTAATTTACACATTTATTTTTTAGAGTGCACTACTGTATTTGCCTTATTTACTTGTAAATTATAGATACAGAAGGGTTTTTAATGATTTTAAAAAATCTCGACTATAACCCCCCCCCCCCTCCTCCCCTAAATTGTTTTGCTTTTGAAAGAGGGAGGGTGTTACAATAGGCATTTTACGGTAGTAATCAGTTTAAAAATTTTACTTTTTAGGTGCGTTCGTAATTATATAAATACGTAGCACCTATAGTCGTCGTTCAGTCCGTCTGTCTGTCCGTCCGTCTGTCCGTCCGTCTGTCCGTCCGTCTGTCTGTCCGTCCGTCTGTCCGTCCGTCTGTCTGTCCGTCCGCATATAACAGAGCAAAAACTACCCGACCGAATGATCTGAAATTTTTAATTTATAATTGCTGCAAAATTTTGTCGAGCCATTTCCAATTTTATGAAAATCGGATGTATAGTTTAATTACAGGGACAGTCAAAAGTTTTTTTTTACATTACGGCCAATGGGGAAAATTATGGGAAAAATTATTTCAAGTGAATTTTAATGATGTTACAGACTTCCGAATGGTCTGAAATTTTTAATATATAATTGCTGCAAAATTTTGTCGAGCCATTTCCAATTTTATGAAAATCGGATGTATAGTTTAATTACAGGGACACCCAAAAGTTTTCCGTTACATTACGGCCAATGGGAAAAAATTATAGCAAATGCATTTTAATGATTTTACAGCCTTCCGAATGGTCTGAAATTTTTAATATATAATTGCTGCAAAATTTTGTTGAGCCATTTCCAATTTTATGAAAATCGGATGTATAGTTTAATGACAGGGACACCCAAAAGTTTTCCGTTACATTATGGCCAATGGGAAAAAATTATTGCAAATGCATTTTAATGATTTTACAGCCTTCCGAATGGTCTGAAATTTTAAATGTATAATTGCTGCAAAATTTTGTCGAGCCATTTCAAATTTTATTAAAATCGAATGTATAGTTTATTACAGGGACAGTCAAAAGTTTTCCGTTACATTACGGGGAATGGGGAAAAAATTATTGTAAGTGCATTTTAATGATGTTACAGACTATGCACTTATGAAGCGCAAAAAAATATACATTCAGTACAATATGGAGTGCAAAAAATAATTATAAAACTAGTTATAGTACGAACGCACCTCATTTGCCACGTTTGACGAGCAATTTCCAACTTGTTTTAAATATTACTCATATCTATCTCCATTCAAAGCATCATATATATAACTGTTTTAGATATACAAGTAAGCCATCATTGCAAGTTTGGAACAAATGTAATAGAAAAATTTGCAAAGTTGTTCAAGGTAATACTTTTGTATTAACAATGCATAAAAAATATTGTTGTATCCTGTTTAGTAAAATAATATATAACACTTACTGCATTTTAGAAAACATTAAATTTATTTAAAGTACAATTGAATGTAAACGAGCTTGTTGCTCTTTATGTATTTGCTGAAAGATGTGTTTGATGAAGTTTCAATGCAGAATCAACTTCGTGTGAGGAAAATATCTTCTATTTCAGGAAAATTATAGATAGTGGAACTGACATTATTTATCATTAAGTTAGCTGAAAGGAACAGAATCACAGAATAATTATTGGGGCACTTATGTACTGTTCATATCTGCCCCAACTTGTCTGTTCACAAGTGCCCCACATTGCTGTTTCTGTTAAATTGATAGATCATTAACATTTCTCAATTTTAGAAGAAAAAGGACTTTATCAAAAATATTTATTAGTATTCATAATGTATCTTAAAACACTCAAATTCAAATAAATGAATAAATAAATGAAGTTAGACGCTTATCAACTTGAAACAAAGATTTTATTTTTGAGATCTAAAAACAGTGTTTTAGCTACAGAGGACAAACAAAATGTCAAAAAGCTTCAAAAAATTTTTACCATATATCTACAGGTGCTGTCATCTTTAGTAATTTTTTTCAAATAAAAAAACTTATAATAACTATTGAAAAATTGCGATGTTCACATCTGCCCCCTGTTCACATGTGCCCCCATCTCCAGGGCTTAAATTGCGCCGTAGCCCACCGGAGCCCGGCTCCGGCACTTCTCTATTTTTAGTAAATATTTAAATATTTGTCGGAATTCACCGGAGCCCATAAATACAGGGCTCCGGAGCCTAGTGCAATAGCGCTTCCGAAAAACTGAAGCTCTCGAACTCAATCTGTCTGTAAATTAAAAATTTCATTTACTCAGGTATAGAAAAATAAAATAACTCTTCCCTCCTTTTTAATGCTCAGAATAGGAGAAACAGAACTCGTGTTTTGTCTATTCTACTGATATTTGCAGATTTGTGTCTGGCATTGATTTCGGAGACATGTATATTGGCGCCATTCAAGAGCGCGATCAATGATTTTGCTTTCAGTTTGATTTTCTTTTCTGACACTAGGCTATTTTTTAATTGGATCATTTTTTTTAAAAAATTTAGATATCTAACTGGAAAAGAATATGTTTTAGTCTACGAGCATTAGCTCGAGATATTGTTTGTTTGAAGTTTTTAGTCTTACATTGCGTACGAGTACGAAAATAACGTTAGTGATTTTTCTATTTATTTTTCATCATGAATGCGGCTCTGCTCTGCAGATTTACAAAGCTGTAAGTAGTAGTCATTTGTAAGTAGATATAATTGTCATGTATTGTTATTTTTATAGTAAGCAAAAGAGCAGCGTTCCCCCTTTTTCTATAAAAGCATCAAATCTTTCCGATCACGGTGTCAAATGCTTAATTTAATCTGATTTTCAGGGACTCATCACGAAAGATTGCTCTACGGCTGCGAACTATCCTTTTTTTTAACACTATTTTTGAATCATAATCCTTATTTTATTTACTCGCAGAATCCTACAATTAATTAACATTAAAAGTAGGCAAAGATTTCTATTCGGAAGGAGTGTTAACTAAAAAGTGGAATAATTGACAGCTAAGTATATGCAGAAATATTTAAATTTTTATTTTGCTGGAAAAAATGCTTTAAATTTTTAAATAATGTATGAAATATAAATATGCTGATTAGAGTGACGGTAGAGAACGCGGGGGGGGGGGGGGGGTTACGGTTATTAGTATTAGGGAAAATATTAGGACTCCGGTACTTTTTTTGTTAGAAATTAAGCCCTGCCCATCTCCCGTATATATTGTTTTAAGTTAGGGATGCACAACCTGTGGCCCGCGGGCCACCAATATTACCACTATTTTTATGCAAAAAATTTTTCCTAATTAATTGACAGAAACTTTGCTATTAAATAATTGAAATGTTACTTTTAAATTTTTTGTGGTGGCAAAAAATTTTCTGCCAAAAAAGGTTGTGCACTATTTTAAGTGATTACTGAAAATTTATTTAAAATTTACTTACCTTTTATTTATTACAGTATTATACTTTCTTCAAAATTACTTACAACATTGTAAATTTTTCAGCTTCAGCGTCAGTCAACGTGGCCATTGTTGCCAGTGGGCTACTTTTTTTTAATTCAGATATCTTGATTGGCACCACTTTTTTGAAACGTTAAAATTCCCTTTGTTTCGCCTTAATTAATATGTCATTAAATAAGTGGTATTTTCCATTTCAAAAAAGTGGTGCCAATCAAGAATCTGAATTTTAAAAAAGTAACCCATCTGGCAACACTGACATTGTCACTCAACGCAGTGTTGCCAGATTGGAGACTTTTTTAATTCAGATTATTTGACTGTCACCACCTTTTAAAAATAGTATAATTCACCTTATTTTCAGAATTTTTAAATAGACTTAATATTTCTACTTAAAAAAAGCGGTGACAATCAACAATCTGGGGACAAAAATGTCCTCAATCTGGCAACACTGACTCAACATGTTAAAGATATTCGTAAAAAAAAATGTAAAAACTTTAGGTTTTCGTAATTTAAGTGTGAAAATTTTGAGATTTGTATTACTTCTATTTATTTTAATATACCAGTTTGAAATATATATATATATTTTCTTTTTTTATATCGTACTGTACATCTTTTTTTCTAAACGTTAAATAGTTAAGAAAAAACTCGAAACACATTTATTATCCCTTCACTGTATGTCTAAAGGCATCACGTTTAGTAGACATTTTCCTTCCTTAGCCGATTTAAGTGACTGTCAACATTTAGTATAAAAATATTTTTTTAAAAGCTCGTATTTACTCATTTCTCTAAAATGTTTGCTCTTACTCTAAATTTTTTTTGTTTTTTTCCCGAAAATATTCAGGTATTATTTCGTTTTCTTCTTTTGTGGATAACTAGAGCTTTAAAATCTTTTAACTGCTTTTAAATTCTTCGTCAAGAGAGAAACAACTAAAGAGAAGTCTTAAGTTCTTCTAAACTTAAGTCTGAACGTTTTCAGTATGTTGAATTAGTTTAAAAATTTCATCTACTTAAAAGTGTAAAAATATTATGCATGGAAAACTGTTAGACAGATTTTGTGGTATAGAATTTAAGCAGAACACTCCAATTGCAAAAAATATATAAATGCAATTTTCTAGGTGTTACAGACAGTAAGTATCACCATCAACAAGTCGGAAATTGTCTCTATTTGACGCTTATCTCGTTCAAATTTTAATATAGCTCGCAGCCTAACCGATAATTTGTGATTGGCGTATTGGCTTAACACATATGTACGTTTGGCGTTATAAACTTATGCACAGTGACACACTTCGCCTCTGATCTTCATACTAGGAGGAGCTAGAAAAGTATTTTGTTGAGTAAGGAAGGACACCACTATTTTATTACTTTTTTCTTTCGTAAAACAAAATAATTTTTCCACGGAAACGTTTTCTGAATTATTGCCTGTTAGATTATACAGGAAACGGATCATAACAAACTGGGGTCTGCTTTGATAATCAGCGTGTTGTACTTACCAAATTGTGTGTTTATTATCATGACCGGTATATAAAACCAAAATAACACCTTTATACTCAAATACGTGCAGTATGACTCAATTGGCAGTACATTGGCAGCTTAAGCCAAAAGGTGCTTTGTTCGAATTCTCCGCCTGGACATTTTTTTCACTCACAAGGGAACCACTTTTGGTGTTGCTCGCACCTAGCATCGAGACCTGATGCGTTTTGTAGCCCTATACATAAAAGTAAGAGGACCGAAAAAATTTCTCTGTTAAAATAATATTTTATATACTTTTTTATACATTTAATTTTTTATTATTACATATTTATTTGTTTATTTCACGCCAAAATTGAGTTAAGTCGCCAAATAGGGCGCTACAATTTTTCCGTCCGCTTTATCCAAAGAAAAAATGTACAGAACTAGGGGGCTCTGCCCCCTACGAGCAACGCTCGTCAACCCCCGTTCAGACACCGCAGACTCTAAAAGTACGCTAATTTGATCGGCTTTAAAAAGATTTCGGAAGATTGAATTATAATTTAAAAAACAATGGCGATCTCCCTATAAACGGATTTCGGCACAGATGTCATATTCGCCCCATATTGGCGCGATTTTTTTCTGTCGCAATATCATATAGGCAACAGGTACTTAACTTGCGCCAAAGTGTCGTTATTTTGCTTGATGTGGTAACCCGGATTATGTTGTTTATGCTGTTGATGTTTTCGCCAAATTGGCAACCGAAAAAAATCGCGCCAATATGGGGCGAATATGACATCTGTACCCGGATTTCTATTCATTTCTCTTTGACTGGGGAATTTTAAGGCCAAATCCGCTGCGGTACTACTTGATTAACCCGTCGACCATTTTCTCCAAATTATATAAATCGCCAAAGCACTCGCCAAATTATACAAATTGAAATCATTTTTATTTTAAATAACGAAAGAACAAATAAATTAGTGCAACATTAATAAAAATACAAATAAAACGTCGAAATAAAAATAACTTGGTGACGTAGACAACTTGCTTAACTTGCTTAAAGTCAAGTTAATGTGACATTTACGATCAACCATTATTGGCATTTAATCTTATAGTTTGGCGAATGATAGATTTTTGGTCGACGGGATAACTAAGTAGTACCAAAAATACATATGTCAATCGCTGTTTTCGTCTTTGATTAAGTAAATTAAGATAAGCATTTCAAAATAAGCTAATATAAAAGGAATTAAGTAACCAGAATCTTTGTCTCCCGGTATTTTTTAACAAAGCGAAAAGAAAGTTCTTTTAAATAAGACATTTTAAATTAATCGTTTTTAATCTGACGTAATTTTGACCAAACTATTCTTTCTCTTTTTAATATTCACGTGAAATTACTTGTGTTAGAAATGAAATATTATTTGCGCTTTCTTAACAAAAATAGTTGAAAAGTATCCTCTCAAAATATCAAATAAATGTCTAGCGCAGTTTCTAAATTTAAACCGTTTTGCAATATTATTTTGTGTTCATTTTATGTAATAAATAACTGTAATTTGACGTAAATATGACGTATTTTCTCCTATTTAAGACTTCTAACGCATGTTAATAAATTTATTATTTTACAAATTCCTTTCTCTCTTAAAATTCACGTGTAATTATAGTTTTTATGACGTAATTTTTAATAAGTTCCTGCTTTTTGTACAGAATTATTTAATTTTAATTCCAAATGTTTTTTTCTGTTTATAATAGTCACGTGTAAATAAATTTTTAATTTATTACACGTATAAATATATATATATATATATATATTGAAGCAAACATTATTGTTTCCGCTGTTTATACAGTTGGCAACAGTTTAAATTAATATCACTTTCTAAAATCTGTAAAAAATATCTCTAGAAATGCTGAAAATTTGAATTTAAAATAGAAATAAAACCTAAAAAAATTAGCCAAATTAAAAAAAGAAATACAATCTGCACTCCGGCAAATTCTAACGCATAAAATGATCTAAAAATGATTACACTGCCATATATAGTTTTTGCTGCTATAAAACTTTTTCAGTGGTACGATTTTGTCCAACTTTAGCATTAAATATCTCTTAAAATAATTCTTCGATTTGAAAACTGTCTGCATCAGCGTGTTTATCAAACATTTCTGTATAATACTACCGATTTTCATATTTTTGTATGCATTATTTATCTTAATATTAACGAAGAAAGACCTCCGGTCACAAAAAATTCAAAACCGGCGGCGGCGGCGGCGGTGACAGCGGTAGTTACTTTTTTTTAGAATAGAGAGACATATTACTAGAATTATATCAGATTGCGATTTTTTTTTATAATAAACAAATATTAGGTTTTTTTTTTTTTTTTTCTATGCAGACGATAAATGTATAAGTAATAAATATAATTCTATAAAAGCTTCGAAGATCATTGAAAACTATTTTTTAGTGAAATGCAAAATAAGCAACCTATTTTCTTTTGAAATCGAATGAAATAAAGTTTCGAATGTTTAAAATGAAATGTTGCTGTATTAAATGGTCCTTCGGTAAAAGTAATCATAAAGTAAATTAATATTTTTACTCAATTTAGAAAAATTACTGTGGCGAAATAAGTCGGACATTGCAATTTTTAGCTATTACAAATTCAGCTGTGACATTTGGCTAGGGTTGCCGGAAAGCTCTACTTTTGAAAATAAACGCCAACTGTTTCCCCGCCAAAAATATGAATATAAAGTCGCAATTTTTCAAAATCAAATTCGTGGGTTTTTGAAGGAATTTTCAAACTTTTTTTCAATATTTTATACTTATTATTAACTAATTTTTATTTTTAAATGCTTTTCTTTAAAAAAAAATCAATGTTAATAGCCCGATAAGTGGTCTCAAAAATTGCATTTTCAGAAAGTTATGCTGCTGTATAATCAAGAAATATTATTTTAAGAGAAAAATTTTATCGATTCTCAAACTTCATAATATAGGGCTTTAAAATGCACCAGGTCTCAATGCTAGATGCGAGCAACACCAAAGGTGGTTTCCCTTGTCAGTTAGAAAATTACAACTCGTATCTTTAAAGATATTCGCCAGGGCCGAAACTAGCCTTTTTGGCTCCCGGGGCAAGCATAGATTTTGGCGCCTCCCCCCCCCCCCTCCACTACAAAGTAAATTTACAAAAACAATTTTACTAAGTATCTAATAGACAACTTATTTTTAAATTTAAAATATATAAAACTGAACTACGTAATCAGCTTTGCCAAACATTGATTCATTAAAACCTTGAAAACGGAATCAAAAGGAATTTTTTTTTTTTTTTTGTATAGGCCTAAATGAGGTCGACATCTTGCTGTACGTTTGTATTTTTTCATCATAGTAGGATTATTGTGTAATAAATATGTTACCTGCTATGATAAAAAATGTTTAAAGCGGAATTTTTCCCGCTTCTTGTGATTCCCTCTTAGAAACTTTTACTACACCTCAGCCCCCTCAGAAATGATGAGTCTAGATACGCCACTGCAGGGTGGCAAAACGCCTAGAAATTTCAGAAAGACGAGAAAAAAAATCATTTTGGGCGATAAAGGCCTGGGGGGGGGGGGTCTTTGCTTTACTAGATATGACACCTTGTGCAAGATTTTTTACTGTACCACTACAAATGCTGTACTCTTTAAAAAAAACGGTTTTAATAAGAATTTTACTTTGTGCATTTCCCCTCCTGATTGTTTTTATTGTCCGGACAGTCATCGCCCATAGCAAGACGAAAAAAAAAAAAAAAAGAAAAGAAAAGAAACTCAACGCTGCTCAGCGGAAAAACAACAAACAGCTTTCATGGATTTTTTTTATCTAATAGAAAACTCAGACTGTGAGGGGTGTCGCTTCGCACTTGGTAGTTATCAGTAGTGGACAGTGTCCGACAATAGAGATTGACCTTGAAAAATGGTAGTGATTTTCCTACACAGGAAGTGAAAGATAGAAGGCGAAAGGCATAGGCATGATACTTTTGGAATGGGAGAATGAAAAAAGCCTTTTTTCTTATTCATTTGCAATTTTTGTATTGTAGATGAATCTTTTTATCTATTTGTAAAGTTTAATGCATTTGATTAAGTTTTCCTTTAAATTTTCCGGCTGCGAGACATTTTTGTACAAATTTCGTATATATATATACATTCTTGTATCAAACATCAAACAAAATCTTCATTCTGGCGCCCCCTTCACCTTCTGTTAAAGCGGCGCCCGGGGCACGTGCCCCCTCTGCCCCCCCCCCCCCCTAGTTTCGGCCCTGATATTCGCAAGGAAACGTAAAGAACTTTAGATGTTCGTAATTTAATTGTGAAATTTTTGAGATTTGTACTACATATATTTAATTTAATATACCATTTCGAAATATATATACTCTTTTTTTTTTTTTTAATCGTGCTGTATTTTTTTTCTAAACATTAAATATTTAAAGAAAAAACTCGAAACACATTTTTTATCCCTTCACTGTATGTCTAAAAACATCACGTTTAGAAGACATTTTCCTTGCTTAGCCGATTTAAGTGACTGTCAACATTTGGTATAAAAATGTTTTTTTTTTTTTTTTTTTTTTTTTTTAAGTTCGTGTTTGCTCATTTCTCTAAAATATTTGCACTTACTCTAAAAAAAAAATTGTTTTTCCGGAAATATTCAGGTTCGTTTTCTTCTTATGTGGATAACTTGAGTTTTAAAATATTTTAACTGCTTGTAAATTTTCCGTCAAAAGAGAAACAGCTAAACAGAAATTTTATTCTAAATGTAAGTTCGGACATTTTCAACATGTTAAATTATTTTTAAAGTTTTATCTGGTGTAAAAATATTAGGCATGGAAAAATTTTTAGACGTGTTTTGTGGTATAGAATTTAACCCCAAATACAAAAATTATTTCGTTTTCAATTTTCTAGGTGTTACAGACAGTAAGTAGCACCATGAACAAGTCAGAAATTATACGTCAAACGTGTGCAATAACGTTCGTTCGTATTATAACTACGGTACCTGGCCCCATTAAGGCCACCCTAATGTTTGATTGCTTTTTCACCATGATAATATTATTTTTTCCGGAAACTATTTATGCTGTTGCTTAGAGGGATTAATGTGGTAAATAAAAGAAAAGACTTTATTCTTTTAATTATACTGTAAAAAATTATATTAGCTGTAATGTAAAAATGTTAATGTAAAAGTGTCACATGGGTCATATTGGGAACACCCCGTTCTCAATATGGCCCACTTTGTAAATTTTTAGACAATTGCAAAATAAAATTAAAAAATTGCACAAAATTGCAAATTATTATACGTTATAGATTATATCTTATGTTATTATAATTATTATATATAGTATATTTATATATACATATTAAATATATATATAGTAATTGAAATTTTTTAAAAGCTAGGAAAATCACAAAAAAATTTAAAATTAAAGCAAAAAATTTTTTTTAAATATTTATTTTTACTAAGAAATTTATTAATTAAAGAACAGAAGTGAAACAAAATTATGGCTAATAATAAAAAAGGCAGCTGAATTAGTAAAAACACAAATGTAGCAGAAAAGGGGCCCACCTTGGCCATAATGGGAATTCCGACATTTTTTTATTTTGCCCCCAAGAGACGGATATACTAAGAAGTAATGATAAAACTATTAATAGTATCTAAAAGTAGATTAACTGTGTTATTATATTCATTTTTACTTTGCATTAAATGCTAACAAATATTAATAATACGAAATATTCCTTGCCTTTAAGAAATAATAACACGGCCTTTTTTTGGCCGACAATTTTACTCCCCCTGCCAGTAGTGTCACCCAGGTGATGAGACTTCACCTTTTTTTTTTTTTTTTTGGCCTTTTCTATCCTCCTGGGCGTCGAACGTATACTGCCATCTATTGAATTAAAAAGAAAGTAAATGAAATATACGACGTGGGCCATATTGGGAACCGGGCGATAATGTGCCCAGGTACCTTAGTTTTATAAATATTCAGATCTTGGTGCAATAGATGTTGTAACTGACAATGACCATGTGTACCACAAGGCGCTAAGCGTGGAATAGGGTGTGTATAGAATTTATCATTTAAAGAGACACACAAAATAATATGACTAAAGTACTGACATATGGACAATAATTGCTGGAAGTTCGTTTTCCATTGTAGTACGCGATCTGAAATTTAATTTTTTTTTTTCAAATTACTTGGGGTGTAATTCTATAGATCGTATACAGGGATGCACGAAGTACTGACTGTGAACAATAATTGCTGGAAGTTCGTATTCAGTTGTGGAAAGCGGTTTGAAACTTAACTTTTTTTTTTTTTTTTTTTTTTTTTGCATATTACTTGGTTTTTATAAATTCTATAAATCATACACATTCTATAGATCATAGGGCAGGGATGGCGAACCTATGGCACGCGTGCCACTTTTGGCAAGCGAAAACATAATTTTGGCACGACATCGGTTGTGGCTGTAAATCAAAATTAAGTGAGATTACACAAAATCGCGACTGATCCTTTCTAAATTCGATTAAATGGAAATTGAAAAAAAAAATTGCCGCGTATTATTATATTACAATCTAATTAATTATGGTTTCAATTTTTTTTTCAAACAAAGACGATATTTCAAAACTATCGGCAATAATTGGTTATTAGACATTACTAAATTCCGATAGTAAAGTTATTGATGGCAACTTTGAAATTTATTTCAAAACTATTCAAAGAAACTGACGTTTGTCATTTTAATAGTTTTCCTGCCTATCTATGCTTTCGAATCACTGTTTTCACAAATGAATAGTATCAAAACTCAAACTGAAAGCACTTATTAGATAAATCCGGTTTTGTTTGCATTAAAATTAACTTGATATTAAGATGCGACGCAAACAAAATTAAGTCGCATTTTTTTGCGTCATAACATTATTAATTTCTAAAATATATTTATTTCCATATTTATTATAGTGTATAATACCTACATGTATGTTCCTCCTATTTTTTTAATCAAGATAGAAAATTTGAAGTTATTTTAAGCCGTTATTTTTCCACCTACTAAATTTGTTTTTTAGTTGGCACGTCATGGTAACGTAAGATATTTTTTGATCAAATTTGGCACGCGGCAACAAAAAGGTTCGCCAACCCTGTCATAGGACTACACAAAAGATCTCAAGAACAAAAAGGTTCGCCAACCCTGTCATAGGGCTACACAAAAGATCTCAAGTACATTTTCATTTATTGGCGGAAAATTGCTGAAGGGGAATTTTCACTGTGCTATAAGTTTAATTGAGCTATCTTTTAGCGTACTTCGTAGTATACATACAAATCTATAGATCATATATTGGGCTTCACAAGAAAAATTTGGATGTTTTTCCGATTATTGATGCTAATTGCATAATTGGGTTTTAAAATACGTCATGCGTTTTCTAAACTGTTTATTTAGACATCATCTTTCCCCTTAATAAACTATAAAGTTTTATTACATTATTCCGGATGTGATGGAAAGTGTTTCATAATCTATGTTGGATGCACAATTTTTTATTCTTGTATTTTTTTTAACATGTCCTTGAAGGTAATTCTATAGATCATATACAAGGCAACACAAATGAAAGTGTTAAGTACATTTCCGTTTATTGACGGAAATTTCTGAAAGGGAATTTTAAATTGTTCTGTGCGTTTAACTGAACTAACTTTTAAGATACTATCTAGTATTACATACAAATCTGTATATCATATACAGGACTGCACAAAAGAATTCTGATACTTTTCAGACTATTGACGGTAATTGCGGAAATCGGATTTTCAAATGCGCAACGCGTTTTCCAAATAGTTTATTTAGACATCATCTTCATCTTTCACGTTAATAAACTGTGAAATTTTATTACAATATTTTGAATGTGTTAGGAATGTTTCATAATCTATTGGTGGATGCATGATTTTTCCTTCTTGTTTAAAATGTGTCAAGGTTTTTGAGACACCGTTATAAATAAAAATTTAATAAGCATTCGTTATATTAAGCTATTTAAACAAAACTAAAATTTTTTATTTCTATAAATATACTAAACTTAAAAAAATTATGAGAAAAAAAAATCTTGGCACTTTTGGTTATTTCGTTGCGTGACTAAAAATTAAGACATTTTTAGTTTAGTGGACATTTTCCTTGCATAACTGATTTAAATAACAGTCAACAATTGATATAAAAATGCTAAAAGGGTACATGTTTACTCTCTTTCCTTTAAAATGTTTGCTCTTTCTCTAAATTTACTTTTTGTTCTATGTAACTATCCAGATGTTATTCTTTATTTCGATTTTGTGGACAACTCGAGTTTAAAATATTTTAAATGTGTGGAATTAAGAGAAAACTGAAGTATTTTATTTTAAGCTTCAAATAGTAACATTTCAAGTAGTTGAATTAGCTCAATTGTGCTGCAAATTTAATACTGAATTGGAAACTTATGCTGAAAATTGTTAATAAAATTTATATACAGTGTTTTATAAAGGTCTCCCTATCTTTGAAATTTAATATTTTATTAACTATAATTAAAATAAAACGGGCTTAAGTTAAATGTTTATGAGGAAGCTCATAAATTTTTTATAGAGTAATTAAAAAATAATATTTCAAATCGAATTTTTTTTTTCATCGATGGTGCTACGAAGTGTCAAAGTGTGTGTGTGTGCCGATGTTTTTGTTATGACCGATTATCTACGCGAGGAATAAGGTGTAATGCCCTCTGTAGGGGGACTTTCTAAGGATAATTAACCCGTTTTTATGTAAGCATGTAAGCTAAGCAAGTTTTGGGGAAAACTACGGATAACTCTGAACGGTTTGACCGACCAATGCGACATGGGTTCGAACCCAGCACCTCCCGTCTATCAACTTTGAGAGCAGAAATGCTCAAAATTACATGTAAAATCGCATCAAAGGAATCTCAATATTTTTTTCATTTTAGATAACAATTGAAACACGAAAACAAATGTTTGCATTATGACATTTTGAAGTTAATTTGAGCATTTTTACAGTTTGAGACACCGCAGTGCCACCTATTGACATTTTTTCCCCCAATTTATACAAAATATATAATGTCATTTATTTCATTTTTCTATTTATTATAGTTAATGAATTTTGGAATTTTATAGTCAAGAAGTGTTTTATGAATCACCCTGTACATAAATTGAATAATTTGGACACCTGCTTTCTACAACCGACGGAATATTAAATTTAACATTTGCAGTAATCATATGGGAGGCAGCGTTACATTTTTGCGACCAATTTTAGCGTTAATGATTTTAGTATGACAGATTAGACGGAACAGACAACGAAACTTCTAGTCAGCTGGCTCATGCATGTTGACACAGAGGCCATAATATCACACAACATGCTGCAATGTGAAATAACTGGCAATCCTATTACTGATGGTTCATGACTCCACTCCAGTGTATCACCCGTAATCCGATTGCCATTCAATTCACATTGCAATAGAGTTTACGGTGTAGCTGTGGCAACTCCCCCTGCTTGTGTGCCATCTGACTGGAAGTTTCGTTATCTGTAGAATATAATCTATCATATGTACCAAAATTATCGACGCTATAATTGGTTTCAAAATCGAGACGCTGCTTCCAGGACTTTAAGCATGGGTAAACATGCAGGTCAGGTTTCCAGGCCATACATACTATGTGAAATTTAACCCCTTAACGGTCGCATTAAATTACGGTTTAAAAATTCAAATTGCTTATTGGCACCACTTTTTTGATAAAGAAATGTTCACCTTATTTAATGAGAGGTAAAATGATGCCATAATAAAGCCAATTACACTATTCTATAAAACTGGTGAGAATCAAACAAATCTGAATAATCTGAATAAATGTCAGAGCCCGTGAACATGACGGGAGCGAGAATTAAGGCGTTAAGAAACGATGATCTGATACAAAGCTGTGGTTGTTGTTCGTTAAATTCAGTTTTTTTCTTTTTTTTTTCAATGCTTTTTGAAAATTTGTACAATGTTTCAGGTATGACAGTTAAAGTACTACCTTCATCATATAATTTAATTTGAAAAAATGCAATGCAACATTTAAATTTTTAAAATTATTAGAATTTAAATAAAATTTTATAATTAATTTTTAAACATAAAAATTAATGATAAAGTTACTATTTAGTGAAATAAGTAATTTTTTAATTAATATTCCATGTGGAAGCCTTGATACAATTATTAAAACATTAATACAATTAAAAATAATGAAGTTAGCTGTAATTGATCCTTGTAGTCGCTGCGTTTATCCTTACTACTAGATCATTATTTCTATAAATTGAGCAAATAAAGAACTAAAATCGCAAAAAAAAAAAAAAAAAAAAAAAAAAAAAAAAAAAAAATTGAGATTTCGAAGTCTAAGATTCTTTTTCTAATTGGATAGACTTTAAAGGGACTTATTGCAATTGAAGTTATAGAAGCAAAATAACTCGATTTAATAAATATTTTCATAATAAAATGAAATACGGTGAGTAAATTGATTTATAATACAATTACAAATTCGGAATCTCAATGATAAATCTTCCCTGTAGTTGCTGCATTCATCATTACCACTACGTCGTTGCTCCGCTACATTCAACAAATTTAAAATTGAAATAGAAAGAAAAAAAACTTTTGAAATCCCTAAATTAAAAAGTCTTCTTCTTCTGGTTAGAGGTCTGCACGGGCCCGGGCTTGGCCCGAGGCCCGTACCCGGCCCGGCCTGGGGCCGGGAAGGCAAAAAAATTGAACGGGCATGAAGGACCGGGACCGGCCGATAAAAAAAATTAATCGGGCCTATCGGCCCGATATAAGAATTTGAGAGGAGCAGATAAAATACGAGGTCATTTCCAATGAATATGACTTTTTCAAGAAGTATAAATGTGCGTTACGAGCCGATGCGAGTTTAACTACATCAATACAGAAATGTAACATGTCCATCGTAGAGATCGGCATCGTACAGTTACATGATGCCTGATCCCGGGTTTAATTTTTTTCGGCAGACTTGTGCCGGGACGGAACTGGTCTCAATCGTTCTCAGGATGTGTAGGACAGGCATTATGTTTTGTAAAAGTATTAATAGCGATAATGAACTTTTGTTAACAGTATCTTTGGAAATGTACCTTAAGGTGGTTCTCATATTTACTGCTCAACAATGCGAAACTCTCAGACACATGTTCTGACTCATTTTTAACTATAAAGGCATAAAATTGACAGGCTGAGTATTGAAGGCAATTGGGATCAAATAGCGTTTCCATTTTTCATAAATTACGTACAGAGATAACAGAGACTCTTGTCACGTGACTGTACGTTTTCTCCTTTCCTGTGCTATCGCTTCCGGAAATTCGATTCAAAACGCTAACTTTGGCAGTATTTTCTGAAAGATATATTACTTTTATCTTAAAAAAAAAACGGCATTTACATGGTTTCTGAATAAGAATACCTGCCAATCTCATGCGTTTCCGAAAAGAAATGAATTCATGAATGTATCAAAATGTAGCTCCTTTGGATTTGAGAAAAGCCTTAAAAATGACAGAAATATTTTCACAAATCTACCTTTTATTATAAGCTTCAAAAGTTATCATGTTTTTTAACCCTTTATTCTAAACTACAATAATCTTTTAATGAACCCTTATTTAAATTTTGAAACGTCTGTAGAGACGTTGACTAAAACACTAAGTAATCGTTAACGTTTACTATTGTGTGTTTTCTATTTTGCGAACACATAGTAATTTAAAATATACTCTAAAATGTTCCCATAAATATGCATGTAGTATTCATTAAAAGAATCTTAATTGTATGTCGAGAAAAAACGGATTTTTTTGTAGACATTTAGTCGGGCCGAGCCTGTTTTCACTGATTTTTGAACGGGCCGGGCCGGGTCGGGCCCGGGCCTGGAAATTCCGGCCCGTGCAGATCTCTACTTCTGGTATAATAAATCTTTAAGTTTAAGTGTACTGTAAAAACAAATACGACCAGTTTTCCTGTAGGAATCGGAAAAATAGTTGTCCTTATCGTACCGGAAAATTTTCCGACCCAGCTCGGAATAAAATCGGGAAAAGAAATTGGCTAAAAAAAAAAAGGAAATAGTCAATAAAACTGTATTTTATGGATTTTATTCCGAGCTGGGTCGGAAATTTTTCCGGCACGATAAGGGCAACCACTTTTCCGATTCCTACAGGAAAACTGGTAGTATTTTTTTTTACAGTGTGAAGGATATTAGTCATTTAAGTTACAGGGGTAAAATAACTTGAAATAATAAATATTTTCATCATAAAATAAAATACAGTAAGTAAATTGATTTATAATACAATTAAAAATTCAGAATGTTAATGATAATTCTTCCCTATATGTTACTGCATTCATCATTACCACTACGTCGTTGCTCCGCTATATTCAACAAATTCAAAAATTGAAATAGAAAGAAAAAAAACTTTTGAAATCTCTAAATCAAAAATTCTCCTTCTTCTGATGTAATAAATCTTTAAGTGAATGATATTAGTATTTTAAGTTATAGGGATAAAATAACTTGAAATAATAAATATTTTCACCATAAAATAACATTTGGTGCGTAGATTGATTTCAAAGGTTTGAATTCATATATATTCCCAATCTCAAGTGACATTTAATATTCTACGTCTTACATGCGAATGACTTTCAAGGAATGTGCTAAATTTTCAGTTCAAGAATCAATATCAATGCCATATTGAAATGTTTGTGATATTATAGCATTCGGAATAGAAATTGTAAACATTCTCTGCAATGTATTTACAATCTTTTGAAATATTAAATTAGAAATGTAGTGTTAAAATTAAAGAAGAAACTTTCTCTAGAAAAAAAAAACGATACAGATGGCTGCTGTAAGAAGCAGAATGAATTTGAACGGATATTGAAAAATGTATTGCTGAAAGAGTGCATATGTATTAATGCAAATTTTAGTGAAAATAGAAATGTTCTGTCAACCAATATGTCTGGTAAGTCAAATTTTCTACCAGACAGTTTCAAAAACCTACCAGCCATAAATCAATGGGAGATAATATGTTTCCTGAAATTGTTTTCACCGTGTACATTTATTTAAAAAACATTCAAAGCATACTTATTATATGCAAGGTTGTAAAAAACCCGGGTTTTTTTTATAAAAAACCCAGCTCGGGTGGTTAGTTGGGTGGGTACTCGGGCAGCTACCCACTACAACCCTGATTATATAGGGTGTATCAGGATTCATCGTTCAAATTTGGTAGGGAAATAGAAAATAGCAAAAGAAGACAGGGATGACCGCCCCGGGAACCCAGCGTTCGCTTTAGAGTATAAAAGTGCAACCCAGGGGAAAAGAGCGAAACAAGATAATCTCACATAGGAAAGTATGGGCGCAAATGAACGCATGAAGTTGTAGAGGGTGTTGTGTATCCACAACTTCTGACCACGCGCAAAGCTCTCTAACAAGTCCCGCCGGTCGTCATTTGACAAGGTAACTTAGCAGAAGTAACACGAATCATTGTACGTTAAATGAATATGCTGATATGCATCTAACTTACGGTGGGGCAAGGAAAAGTGGTCGGAGAGATGCATAAATGTATGTAGAACGCTACCCCAATAGGCGCAAACTTCAGCATCAAATGTTTCCAAGTGTTCATCAACAACTGAAAAGGAATGCAAACGCTCCTCGTTCAGTATTCGCCACACTGTTGACTGCGAAACACCAAAACGGCGAGCAATACCTAGTATGCTGAAACTTGGTCGTTCTCCGTCAGACTGTAAGACCGCTTTCTCGATTGGAACTGTCCGTGTCGATCGATTGCCTCCACAATCATGACAGGTACTGGTATCAGATCCAGATTAGCACAGTTGTTGCAATCTTTGATATTATTGGCTGATGCGTTTTTCATTAATTTTTAATTAAGTGCAATTTTTAATGAAACAACATGTTTTAAGGAAATATGAATGTACTATGTCGAGATCCTTTGCAAACACCTTTAGTATGATACCTCATTTACCGTTGGTGCGGTTTGTATTTACATAGAAAAAGGGAACCTAGCGTCAGAAATACAGATTGTTTGCCATTCAAATTCAACTTCTATCAGTGTATTTAGTCATACACATCTTGCTTTATTTCTTTTTTATTATTTAGAAAGTATGTGAATTGGCGCCGATGGGATACGAACCACAGATCTCATGATCAGGAGGCGAGAACGTTAGCGTCGAGCAAAGGGCCAAGCCAATTACTCTAAGCTAGTAACTCACTTTATACTGATCATGTGAGATGAGATCGCTACACACTTCATCCCCAGTGAGAAAGACATCTTGTTGACGTCTGACGAGCGATATGTATTCGTGAGTGATGCGCAGTATGCCAGGCTTATGTACTGTGAACGTTTCACAGGCTTTGATTGCTGGAGATGATTTATTTGGTGCTGCCATCTGTTGGTTATGAGAGGAGATGAAGGTTGCGATTTTGCGTGCGTCCGGGTCACCACTTTGGAGAGAGCAGTGGATTTGCACCGATGAAATACGAATCACGGATCTCATGATCAGGAGGCGAGAACGTTAGCGTCGAGCAAAAGGCCAAGCCAGTTACTCTAAGCTAGTAACTCGCTTTATACTGATCCTGTAAGATGAGATCGCTACAATTACATACAATGAACAGTTATTGCTTATTGCTAAGTACTTTATTGCCATCAGTACTATTCGAATCGTCAAAATAGGAAAGTACGAAAGAAAAATACGCAAAAGCACTGTGGCTTGTGCACAGGTTTTTCTAAAATCAAGCGCTTATGAGACTATGGTGTCGGTAAGCACCTGATATTCCGCTTTTTTGCATCGAAAACGAATGGTTGCCTAAAAGGAAATTCTCGGACTTGCCAAAAACGAAAACGAACTTTAGGTCTAGTCGTTATTTTTTTGCTAACTTAAGATTTGGAAATAAGCTTAGTGGTTTGTTGATTGCGCATATATACACACTATTGGTTGGGGTTTGTTTCCTGATTTATGCAAAGTTCACTCAACCTTTCATGCCTTTAGGGTCGATAAATTGAGGTAATACATCGCTTCAGAATTAAGGGCCTACACAAGTCACACGGAGAAATTCGAACGCTAATGTGAAACCTATGGGGAAATCTTTACAGAAATCTCGGTTGCATTTCAATATTTTTAAATGATATTTTTTGCTTTGGATACCTGAGGTCGATAACCGTTGTTGTGTGGTTGTACTCATTCGATTTTGGTTACAGTTTTTTTATATGTTAATAGTTTCACTTTCAGAATCGGTTCTGTCTTTGAGTATATCATAAACACGTATGAATTTCATTTTGTTAAAACGGTGCATCATCATTAAACAGCACTTGAAACGATTTTTTCCCATTGACCATAATGTAACGGAATACTTTTGAGTGTCCCTGTAAACGGACTATTAGTGCTACAAACTTCCTTTTCAAAAGTGATCGTGCTAATAATAAACTTAAATAACATATAAAAATTACAAGGTGATCCGAGTACACTTATGAGAGTTAGAGCCCAAACAGACAAACCGAAGTCATAAACACTTTTGAACTATGTTAGAAAGTGTCAAAAAGAAATTTGAAGCAGTTTAATATCATACCAGATATGGAAAGTAATATTTTCGCGAAATATTTGTCATATCAAAACAAGCTGAGAGTCTGAAATGATCTGTCATTATTAAATATTCAGAATGACTCTGTTCAATTTAATTGGAATCGAACTTCATAATTATTTTAATTAACTCTGACAGAAATGACGTAACACATTAACAAAAGATGGTGATAATTAAAATTGCATTTGATATGAATCGGAAAAATTATATCTATTTATTTAAGAAAATTAAATACCATGGCAAAAATAAAAGAAATTTTCAATTCTTTTCATTTTCTCAAACATCACCTCGAACGTTTGAATTACAAAAATGCTACGAAAATACTTGAGAAATATAACTGCGCGTTGAAAAACTGGTCGTCAGTGTTCTTTAATTAATTTCGAATTGAATTGGGGCGCCATTATGCAATGAAGCTCTATTGTTAATAATGCCTTCAATAAAGCTTGAAAGACATACTCGTATATCTACAATTAAAACAATTGAAAATTATATTGGACTGGCTCTTAATTTCGACCAAAAAAGTCGTCTTCTTCAAATGAGAAGGAAAATGTTCATAATTTTTTCGGAAAAGGGGGAATTTCTTCGTTTAAGTATTCTAATAGCACTAGTCTAAAAACTGAAAATAAGTTTCAGAACAAAAAACACTAATAAAATTTTATTCTTTTGTCGATGCTAAATATGAAAATGAAGTCAGTTTTTTTCATTCTTCTACTTACTATAGGGTGGCTACTAAATACTGTTACAAATATTCATTTAATTTTACAAATATAAAATAGAAAATGATAGGTACGCTAACATGATGAACTATGATGAAATAATTTTACCCGAATTGATCGCCATCTTTAACGATTACCAAAGATAATCTCTTATGCTATTGTTCGACTGCGGCATGAATCATAAGAGGTAAATCGGTCCCATTCACGCAATATAGAAGCTTTAAGAGACTCCAAATTTATGTGCTGTTTGCTATTTGCTTTAGCCTCTAAAATCCCCCAGACAAAATAATCTAAAGGATTTAGATCCGGTGAAGAGGGTGGTCAATCTTCTTGCATGACAAAGTGCGGACAATTGACATGGAACCAAGCCTGTGTTGATTTAGCACGGTGCGAAGGTGCAGAATCTTGCTGAAATATCCAATTCATTTTCGGATACAACTTGTCAGCATGTGGCAATAAATGTGAAGCCAACATGTCCTGTTTGTAATATTCCGCATTGATTTTTATCCCCTTATCGATGAATTTCAAAGGCAATTTTCCATTGTTTGACACTGCATCCCAAACCCCAACAGAATTCTTTTTCTGAAAGCGTTTAACAGTTCAAAGGTTTTCGGGTGTATCTTCGAAGGTTGCTAAATATACGACATCATTTTAAGCATTATAACACTGTTTAGTGCAAAATAGCTTCTCATCAGAAAATATTATTATGTCAAAACTTTTCCTACTATGCCGCTTCAGCAATTTCTTGCATCTTTGTAATTTCTTTTTATTCTTTGTGCAGCAGCCAGACATTGATATTTTCTTTTGCAATAAGGGCGAAAACCCAGGTCTTCATTTATAATAACTTGAATAGTTTGTGACTCACGCACTCTTCTGCAGCCATTTTATTTGCAGAACGTTATGGATTTCATCGTATCATTTAACGAATTCTTTTGATGCGCTCTTTTGTGCTAACTGAGCGTGGACGACCAGACCTACGTCGATCTTTACAGCTATTAGTATCCAATAATCTATTTATAGTTCTATGTATAAATGTTCCATTAAAATCAAAGCATTTTAATTGCTTAAAGATTTTACCTGCGAAAAATGTGCGATCAAAGAGCTGTTTAATCATGATTCTTTTCGCTTCCATCTTTATAATAATTTTAGATATTTGCTTTATACAAAAATCGTCTGCACTAATAGAAAATTTCCAAAGGCTGAAATAGAGAAATAAATTGTTTTATCAAACTATTAAAATTAATTCTTATTTTTTGGAGTGTAAAAGTATTTAGTAGCCATCCTGTAAAACATAACGGCAGAACTTTTCGAAATGTTTGTAAGTGATGTAAATCCGCTCTTCAGAGATGCTCTAAAAAGACTGCGTCGAAATATGGATGTTTAATCACTTCGAGTAAACAAAATCGATCGGCTCACCGTAAGGCGTAAAGTGACCTGCGGTCGCGAATTTTTCTCAAGGGTTAAAACTCGTATTTTTAGAAACCGATTACACCGTCGAAGCGAAGAAGGTCTCAGTTTTACATATGCATTTCTTGTTAGTCGGTACTTCCGAAATTGCGCCCTAGAGAAGCTGTGCTGTATGGGAGAAAACTAAACTGTGAAAACGACACTATTTGAAAAAAAAAATCAAAGAGTTAACAATGATATTTTTTCAAATTGATGTTGGCGTTTAAGACATAAAAGTGCGAATTTTAAGAATACGTCTTCCGTTTTCCATCATCTCGAACGGTTTAGCCGATAGAGGTTAAAACAAAAATCCAAAAAACGCCAGTCTTTAGTTTTTCTTTTCTTTCCTTTTGAAAATCAAGTTCTGGGCATGCGCGAGCGTCTGCTGATTTTTGCAAAATAAGATCGTTTTTTATCCCTTTTTAATTAATATCTCAGCTAATTATCAAACAATTAAAAATCGGAGTGAGGTTGTATCAGGACTACCCTTGGACTACCCTCATCCAAATTTTCAGATGTGTACGTACGGCAAATTTCGCTACCCATCGCCAATAGACAGACACGCACACACAAAGTCAACTTGTCTTTTAATAGTATAGAACATTTCTGGTTCTGGAATGCTTACTTGATTTGAAGATTATAAACCAGAAATTATGAAAATTAAAAAAAGTTTAGACATGGAATATATGTGCAGGGGGATTCCACGCTTGCTGTCTGTTTGCAGGTTAGCTAAGGTCTTTTTCTATGAACTTAAAGTGAGTAACATCCAACTTACTAATAGTTTTTACTGCATAAAGTTAATCAGAAAAGTAATTTTGGTTGAGATTTTCCTATCGCATGTATTAACTTGGAAGACAATACGCTCATTTCTCAGGCTTTTCACAAACTATTATTTTTTAAAACTTTGAGTACCACTATTTCCAAACTACAGGGCTATTACAAATGATGGACCCGATTTTAAAAAATCATATTTTCGAAACTACTGCACATATTACAATAAGTGATACATGAATTTAAAGAGAAACAGACCAAGTTTTTTTTCAGTTACAAATGTTCGATGTGTGACCCTCTTGTTACACGGCATACGTCCAATCTGTAATCCAGTTCGTTCCAAACATTTTGTAGCATCACTCTGTCAATGGTTCTGAAAGATTCACAAATGCGTTCTTTAAGTTCTGAACACTTTGTTTTCGACATTGGTGGTACATAAACAATGTCTTTGACACTTTCAAAACTTAAAGAACGCATTTGTGCAGAATTCAGAACCATTGACAGAGTGATGCTACAAAATATTTGGAACGAACTCGATTACAGATTGGACGTATGCCGTGTAACAAGAGGGTCACACATCAAGCATTTGTAACTGAAAAAACTTGGTATATTTCTCTTTAAATTCATATATCACGTATTGTAATATGTGCAGTAACAGTTTCGAAAATATGATTTTTTTAAATCGAGTCCATCATTTGTAATAGCCCTGTATTTTGTTCCTGTTAAATTTTTCATAGAATTGTGTATAGTTCTGGACATACCAAATTTATGCGCTAACAAAAAGGGATTTTCTGAGACATGGCATTTTTCGTTTTTCCTTATCGTCATACTTTGTTATTACAAGCTGGATTTCAAACGCATGTGGTCGTAAGTCTACCGTTGATAGCGATTACAGTTTGTCAAAATCTGAGATTCCCAAAAAATAAATATAGCATTAGAAATCGACCGAAAATTCGTTTTCGGCCTAAAATCTGAGTTTCGCCTATAATTCGTTTTTGGCGAAAATGCTGCCGAATACTCGGCCGGACCGAAACTATCTGTATTCCAAAAATCTCGTTTCTTCCTTCGGAAATGTTCAACATTATTCATGGATTTGAGCCGTATCGGCATCAATGAGACACCCTTTATTTCTTGCACTGTACGATTTTCAGTCATGACTGTCTCAAGACATGAGGGTGAATTATAAAGCAAGCAATGCATATATGACTAAACTTTGAAGACGCATTCCAAGTGCTCATTAAAAGTTGCAGACTTAACAGTAAGGGATATTTTTTTTATTTGAAACCGCATAAGAGTTTCGAAGAAAGTTCTACTATAACAAATGATCATTTACAAAATTTATGATAAAAGACAAGCCGATGTATATATACCTAAAACATTTTTTAATAAAATAAGTAATGTGAACATTAAAAAGGTCCACAATCTCACTTAAAAGGGGACTAACGTAATGAAAAAGATGTTACAAGTAATGTTAAATGTTTAAAATATACATTTTATTTAAAACTTCTTAGTACTTTCAAGTCTTCCAGGCTCATCATCAGAGAATATCTTAATAACTAAATGTTGTTTATTTATACAAATATGTCACTTTGTTTTGAATGATGATGAGCCTGGAAGGCTTGAAAGTACTAAGAAGTTTTAAATAAAATGTATATTTTAAACTTGTAACATATTTTTCCTTACATTAGTCGCTTTTTAAGTAAGACTGTGTACCTTTTTTTAATGTTCACATTATTTATTTTATGTTGAATCAAGGTGAAAAATTGCGTTTCGTCTTGTGATATTATTTATAATTTTTTAATTTGGATGAAATTCGTATAATTAGAAAATCATTCTGTGTCGTTGATGAATTAATTACATTTTATTTTATATGAAAAAGTAAAGTTTTGGCCAGAGGCACAGACAGCCAACTTGTAGCCACGCATATATGTAATTAATAATTATGTATATTTAATAAACACGTTTAATTAATTAATAATTATATATATTTATGTATATATTAATTAATTTAAGAAATTTGGGATACTTTCGTTTTCGGCCGAAAATAGGAAAATTACCGAAATTCTGTTTTGGTTTCTTTTTCATTCTTAAAAACCTGTTTCGGTCGATCTTTACATAGCATACCTGTGATTTTAGCTGTCGATTTGTCTTGAGTGTCGAGAATAGTTTTCCAGATAGTTTCATAAAACAGTGAAACTTCCATTTAACGAAGTCTCATCGTTATGGCATACCTGTGCTTTTAGCTGTCGATTTGTCTTGAATGTCGAGAATAGTTTTCCAGGTAGTTTCATAAAACAGTGAAACTTCCATTTAACGAAGTCTCATCGTTATAGCATACCTGTGCTCTTAGCTGTCGATTTGTCTTGAATGTCGAGAATAGTTTTCCAGATAGTTTCATAAAACAGTGAAACTTCCATTTAACGAAGTCTCATCGTTATAGCATACCTGTGCTTTTAGCTGTGGATTTGTCTTGAATGTCGAGAATAGTTTTCCAGATAGTTTCATAAAACAGTGAAACTTCCATTTAACGAAGTCTCATCGTTATAGCATACCTGTGCTTTTAGCTGTCGATTTGTCTTGAATGTCGAGAATAGTTTTCCAGATAGTTTCATAAAACAGTGAAACTTCCATTTAACGAAGTCTCATCGTTATAGCATACCTGTGCTTTTAGCTGTCGATTTGTCTTGAATGTCTAGAATAGTTTTCCAGACAGTTTCATAAAACAGTAAAACTTCCATTTAACGAAGTCTCATCGTTATAGCATACCTGTGCTTTTAGCTGTCGATTTGTCTTGAATGTCGAGAATAGTTTTCCAGATAGTTTCATAAAACAGTGAAACTTCCATTTAACGAAGTCTCATCGTTATAGCATACCTTTCTTTTAGCTGTCGATTTGTCTTGAATGTCGAGAATAGTTTTCCAGATAGTTTCATAAAACAGTGAAACTTCCATTTAACGAAGTCTCATCGTTATAGCATACCTTTCTTTTAGCTGTCGATTTGTCTTGAGTGTCGAGAATAGTTTTCCAGATAGTTTCATAAAACAGTGAAACTTCCATTTAACGAATTCTCATCGTTATAGCATACCTTTCTTTTAGCTGTCGATTTTTCTTGAATGTCGAGAATAGTTTTCCAGATAGTTTCATAAAACAGTGAAACTTCCATTTAACGAAGTCTCATCGTTATAGCATACCTGTGCTTTTAGCTGTCGATTTGTCTTGAATGTCGAGAATAGTTTTCCAAATAGTTTCATAAAACAGTGAAACTTCCATTTAACGAAGTCTCATCGTTATACCATACCTGTGCTTTTAGCTGTGGATTTGTCTTGAATGTCGAGAATAGTTTCCAGATAGTTTCATAAAACAGTGAAACTTCCATTTAACGAAGTCTCATCGTTATAGCATACCTGTGCTTTTAGCTGTGGATTTGTCTTGAATGTCGAGAATAGTTTTCCAAATAGTTTCATAAAACAGTGAAACTTCCATTTAACGAAGTCTCATCGTTATAGCATACCTGTGCTTTTAGCTGTCGATTTGTCTTGAATGTCGAGAATAGTTTTCCAGATAGTTTCATAAAACAGTGAAACTTCCATTTAACGAAGTCTCATCGTTATAGCATACCTGTGCTTTTAGCTGTCGATTTGTCTTGAATGTCGAGAATAGTTTTCCAGATAGTTTCATAAAACAGTGAAACTTCCATTTAACGAAGTCTCATCGTTATAGCATACCTGTGCTTTTAGCTGTCGATTTGTCTTGAATGTCGAGAATAGTTTTCCAGACAGTTTCATAAAACAGTAAAACTTCCATTTAACGAAGTCTCATCGTTATAGCATACCTGTGCTTTTAGCTGTCGATTTGTCTTGAATGTCGAGAATAGTTTTCCAGATAGTTTCATAAAACAGTGAAACTTCCATTTAACGAAGTCTCATCGTTATACCATACCTGTGCTTTTAGCTGTGGATTTGTCTTGAATGTCGAGAATAGTTTCCAGATAGTTTCATAAAACAGTGAAACTTCCATTTAACGAAGTCTCATCGTTATAGCATACCTGTGCTTTTAGCTGTCGATTTGTCTTGAATGTCGAGAATAGTTTTCCAGATAGTTTCATAAAACAGTGAAACTTCCATTTAACGAAGTCTCATCGTTATAGCATACCTGTGCTTTTAGCTGTCGATTTGTCTTGAATGTCGAGAATAGTTTTCCAGATAGTTTCATAAAACAGTGAAACTTCCATTTAACGAAGTCTCATCGTTATAGCATACCTGTGCTTTTAGCTGTCGATTTGTCTTGAATGTCGAGATTAATTTTCCAGATAGTTTCATAAAACAGTGAAACTTCCATTTAACGAAGTCTCATCGTTATAGCATACCTGTGCTTTTAGCTGTCGATTTGTCTTGAATGTCGAGAATAGTTTTCCAGATAGTTTCATAAAACAGTGAAACTTCCATTTAACGAAGTCTCATCGTTATAGCATACCTGTGCTTTTAGCTGTCGATTTGTCTTGAATGTCGAGTATAGTTTTCCAGATAGTTTCATAAAACAGTGAAACTTCCATTTAACGAATTCTCTTCGTTATAGCATACCTGTGCTTTTAGCTGTCGATTTGTCTTGAATGTCGAGAATAGTTTTTCAGATAGTTTCATAAAACAGTGAAACTTCCATTTAACGAAGTCTCATCGTTATAGCATACCTGTGCTTTTAGCTGTCGATTTGTCTTGAATGTCGAGAATAGTTTTCCAGATAGTTTCATAAAACAGTGAAACTTCCATTTAACGAAGTCTCATCGTTATAGCATACCTTTCTTTTAGCTGTCGATTTGTCTTGAATGTCGAGAATAGTTTTCCAGATAGTTTCATAAAACAGTGAAACTTCCATTTAACGAAGTCTCATCGTTATAGCATACCTTTCTTTTAGCTGTCGATTTGTCTTGAATGTCGAGAATAGTTTTCCAGATAGTTTCATAAAACAGTGAAACTTCCATTTAACGAATTCTCATCGTTATAGCATACCTTTCTTTTAGCTGTCGATTTTTCTTGAATGTCGAGAATAGTTTTCCAGATAGTTTCATAAAACAGTGAAACTTCCATTTAACGAAGTCTCATCGTTATAGCATACCTGTGCTTTTAGCTGTCGATTTGTCTTGAATGTCGAGAATAGTTTTCCAGATAGTTTCATAAAACAGTGAAACTTCCATTTAACGAAGTCTCATCGTTATACCATACCTGTGCTTTTAGCTGTGTCTTTGTCTTGAATGTCGAGAACAGTTTCCAGATAGTTTCATAAAACAGTGAAACTTCCATTTAACGAAGTCTCATCGTTATAGCATACCTGTGCTTTTAGCTGTCGATTTGTCTTGAATGTCGAGAATAGTTTTCCAGATAGTTTCATAAAACAGTGAAACTTCCATTTAACGAAGTCTCATCGTTATAGCATACCTGTGCTTTTAGCTGTGGATTTGTCTTGAATGTCGAGAATAGTTTTCCAGATAGTTTCATAAAACAGTGAAACTTCCATTTAACGAAGTCTCATCGTTATAGCATACCTGTGCTTTTAGCTGTCGATTTGTCTTGAATGTCGAGAATAGTTTTCCAGATAGTTTCATAAAACAGTGAAACTTCCATTTAACGAAGTCTCATCGTTATAGCATACCTGTGCTTTTAGCTGTCGATTTGTCTTGAATGTCGAGAATAGTTTTCCAGATAGTTTCATAAAACAGTGAAACTTCCATTTAACGAAGTCTCATCGTTATAGCATACCTGTGCTTTTAGCTGTCGATTTGTCTTGAATGTCGAGAATAGTTTTCCAGACAGTTTCATAAAACAGTAAAACTTCCATTTAACGAAGTCTCATCGTTATAGCATACCTGTGCTTTTAGCTGTCGATTTGTCTTGAATGTCGAGAATAGTTTTCCAGATAGTTTCATAAAACAGTGAAACTTCCATTTAACGAAGTCTCATCGTTATAGCATACCTTTCTTTTAGCTGTCGATTTGTCTTGAATGTCGAGAATAGTTTTCCAGATAGTTTCATAAAACAGTGAAACTTCCATTTAACGAATTCTCATCGTTATAGCATACCTTTCTTTTAGGTGTCGATTTTTCTTGAATGTCGAGAATAGTTTTCCAGATAGTTTCATAAAACAGTGAAACTTCCATTTAACGAAGTCTCATCGTTATAGCATACCTGTGCTTTTAGCTGTCGATTTGTCTTGAATGTCGAGAATAGTTTTCCAGATAGTTTCATAAAACAGTGAAACTTCCATTTAACGAAGTCTCATCGTTATACCATACCTGTGCTTTTAGCTGTGGATTTGTCTTGAATGTCGAGAATAGTTTCCAGATAGTTTCATAAAACAGTGAAACTTCCATTTAACGAAGTCTCATCGTTATAGCATACCTGTGCTTTTAGCTGTCGATTTGTCTTGAATGTCGAGAATAGTTTTCCAGATAGTTTCATAAAACAGTGAAACTTCCATTTAAAGAAGTCTCATCGTTATAGCATACCTTTCTTTTAGCTGTCTATTTGTCTTGAATATCGAGAATAGTTTTCCAGATAGTTTCATAAAACAGTGAAACTTCCATTTAACGAAGTCTCATCGTTATAGCATACCTGTGCTTTTAGCTGTCGATTTGTCTTGAATGTCGAGAATAGTTTTCCAGATAGTTTCATAAAACAGTGAAACTTCCATTTAACGAAGTCTCATCGTTATAGCATACCTGTGCTTTTAGCTGTCGATTTGTCTTGAATGTCGAGATTAGTTTTCCAGATAGTTTCATAAAACAGTGAAACTTCCATTTAACGAAGTCTCATCGTTATAGCATACCTGTGCTTTTAGCTGTCGATTTGTCTTGAATGTCGAGAATAGTTTTCCAGATAGTTTCATAAAACAGTGAAACTTCCATTTAACGAAGTCTCATCGTTATAGCATACCTGTGCTTTTAGCTGTCGATTTGTCTTGAATGTCGAGTATAGTTTTCCAGATAGTTTCATAAAACAGTGAAACTTCCATTTAACGAATTCTCATCGTTATAGCATACCTGTGCTTTTAGTTGTCGATTTGTCTTGAATGTCGAGAATAGTTTTTCAGATAGTTTCATAAAACAGTGAAACTTCCATTTAACGAAGTCTCATCGTTATAGCATACCTGTGCTTTTAGCTGTCGATTTGTCTTGAATGTCGAGAATAGTTTTCCAGATAGTTTCATAAAACAGTGAAACTTCCATTTAACGAAGTCTCATCGTAATAGCATACCTTGCTTTTAGCTGTCGATTTGTCTTGAATGTCGAGAATAGTTTTCCAGATAGTTTCATAAAACAGTGAAACTTCCATTTAACGGAGTCTCATCGTTATACTTAAACACTTCATTATAAAGAAAATTCGTTAAATAGAAATTAACTAAATTAATGAAATTTGTATAGTAAAATACGCATTCATAAAATGAAAAATGCACATAAAATGGAAATATTGGAAAAATGTATTTTAATTGGGGCAGTAACTTTTTTTTATGCAATGTAGACATGTGCGAAAAACTTAATTTGAATAGTCTATAAAAAAAATACCACATAATAAAGAGAAGTAAACAAAAACTGATGCTTTTTCTCTTTTTTCTCAGTATTATACCAAATTCTTAACTTTAAAAAAGTCTGTAATGTTACTTTGTATAAGTTTCTTATAAAAAATACACTGTGCATAAAAATTTTCACACTTTTGTAAGTATCTGAAGAATTCATCTGTAACATTTTCGTGAAATTGGAATCCCCTTCTTATTGTATCGGAGGCTTTTATAGCATTTCTTTTTGAAGGTCTTTCAATTTCTTCTTCATTATCATCTTCATCCCTCACTGTAATTTCTTCACTACATTTTATTACGCTTTGCAGTATGTCATCGTCAGCAGGACATTCAGTTGTCTTAAATGGTTTAGTTGTGTTAAATGAAATAAACTTCGTTATATAGAATATATTTTTCGTAATATGAAGATTAATTTACATGTTTAGAATTTTCTCGAGTCATTTCAAGTTTTATGAAAATCGGATGTAAAGTTTAATCACAGGACAGTCCAAAGTATTCCATAATATTACGGCCAATGGGAAATACTAATTTAGTATACTAATATATGTTTGTAGAATATAGATAAAATGATACACAGGGCCTCACAAAGAACTGGATACATAGCCGTCTATGGGTTTATGGATGATAATCTCTGGAAGTGTGATTTCAGTAGTTTTAAGCGTGTTTTAATCTTAATTAATTTTTAGCTAAATAGTGACTTGTATATAAAGATTGTAAGTAAAATAAAATGCTATACAAAAGTATTCAACTATGCTTCCCTCTATTGGTATAAATTGCTGAAAGTGAATTTTCAATCTATTATGCGTTTTTAACACTTTCCAACATAGTTGAAAAGTGTTTATGAATTCGGTTTGTCTGGCCGTCTGAACTCTAACTTGCGTTAATATATTTGCATTGCTCTGTAATTGATATATGTTATTGAGATTTACTAGGCTATGTTCAGTATTGAAAATAAAGTACATAGCGTTCATAGTTTATTTACAGAGACACTCAAAAGTATTCCATTGCATTATGGTCTAATGGTAAGTGCCGTAATTTTTTTAAAAACGTAGCACCTATGGTCGTTGTTTGGTCCGTAGTTGCAGAATTTTGTTGGGTAATTTCAAATTTTATGAAAATTGAATCAAAACTTAAAAGGATATAAATAATCTCATTCTATTATTCATTCCATTTCTTCATTCTATTAAATCCTAACACACATAATTAATTCAATGATATCCCATGATAGGTAATGAATCTATGTTGACATAGTGATTATTCTATTAAATCCTATCATACGTAATTAATTCACTGATATACCATGATAGGTAATGATTCTAGGTTGTCATGGTGATTACGATCCATTTAGGATGGAGTCATATTATTTCCGTATTACTGAATTTAATATAAATAATCGTAATACATTTTGTATTCATGCATTTTTGCATAAGAGAGCAACAGCTATTCTACCAAGATCTGAATATTTATAAAATTAGTTATAGTACGCACGCACCTCATTTGCCGCGTTTGACGAAGAATTTCCAACTTGTATTTCTTGAAATCTCAGAAAAAAGAAAAAAAATCTCCAAAAAATGAATGCCTAAGACAGTCTATGTGAAGATCGTCGATTTTCACACATATTTTAATTCGTCAACCAATTTTACTTTTTAAAACTTATTTCGGTGAATCTTGAAGAAAAAAGACGCAAAAATAATAATAATAATAATAATAATAACAAAAAATCCTTATCAAAGAATAAATGTATTGCAATGTCAACGAAGATTTAGTCAAACACAAGATACTATCATTCTAAGATATATGGAAATTACACATTTGATGTAAATATTTTATAAATTAGTATTGAATTTTCCGGAAAATATACATTTGATGAAATTAAAGTTTATTTAAAAGATTAAAGGAAAGATCAATCTAAAACTATAACAATGTATTCATGTGCTATCTAAATAAAATAAAGCAGCTTATCTTGAAAATAAGAATTTAACTAATACTAAAATATTATGTTGTTAAAGTAAGAACAATAATTAGAACAGATTTCATTACCCATTTAAGAGTCGAAATCGCAGTAAGAATAAAATTGAGTGCTTTATACAAGGGTTAAGAAAATAAAAAGATAATTTCGAAAGGATAGTTGTTACAGTTTGCGTTGGACAAAAGGCGATATACTGGCATTAATGAATGTTTATTTGAGATACTTTGAGTTAAAGTCTCTGAATATAAGCAGGAAAAGCACTTTTATAATACATAAAGTTATTTATAAAAGTATTTCTCTATCACAATCATGATCATTCAAGATCTTATTTATTACAACACGAACTGAAATTATTGTGTAATCAATTTTTCATTAAAGGATTCATTTACCTAATTCATCATAAAATAATGCTTCTTAAATAAAAGCATTTTAAGAAACTAATTTTTTCAATGGCTCCACATTATAACTACGGTGTGAAATATGATACAAATTGAACATTTTTAATGCCATCTAAGTAAAATTTAAGTGGCACTTATTTTTTCCCCTAATATAATTTTGAATTTAGAGGTTCTGCATGTTGAATTCTTTATGACATGATCTCCTTGCATTTCAATTTCAAAATCATAATGCTTAACGTTTCTCGAACTTAATTATGCAGAAGTCGCATTACACTAACAAAAGTCCTTCCGGCCAGTGTTTTAGGAAGAGGTAGCTTTCATGTTCCTTATTTTTAAAAAGCAAGCTTATATTATTCAAACACACGAAGCTCAATTTAGTCGAAACCGATTATAGGAGATTCAATCCTAATCTTTATCAATATTAAATCATTATGAATGAGAATTTCGCGAAATTAGTCAGCTTTATCCAAGCTGCTTTTATTTAAAGTAACTTATATTTGGTTGCCAAATTCGGCGATATCTTGAAGTTCCTGCCATTTTAAGACAACATGGTGGATGAGGCTAACAAGTGAACTTGGCCGAGACCTTAGTAATTCCTGTGCACATGCTCACTCACATCGGAATCGGTTGATATATACAAGTTCTGTCGCAGGCAAAAAATCAGATTTTTCAAAATGTCACCCACATTAGAAATTCAAACTGCTATATCTGAGCCATTTTCTAAGATAAAGACAAAACAAAAAATGCTCCGGAATCCTTATATCATGGTCAAATACTTAAGAAAGAAACCTTTTTCAATTTCTAATTCTTTTGCACCTTACTTTAAATATAATTTTTTATTTAATTTAATGGCCTCCATTTTGAAACAAGATGGCTGATGAAGCTGGTCAGCGAACTTGGTCGAGACATTACGATATACTATCCACATGCCTTCTTACATCGAAATAGGTTAATGTATACGCGTGTTATCACGTGACAAATATCAGATCGTTTCAAAATGTCAGCCATGCTAGAAATTCAAAGTGCTATAATTCAACCATTTTTTAAGATATATACTAAACAAAAGATATATACTAAAGATATATACTAAAGATAATTAAGATATATACTAAACTGCTCCGGAATCTTTGTATCAAGGTCAAACACATAAAAAAAATCTTTTTCATTTTTCAATTTTTTGATAACTCATTTTAAATTTAAAATTTAATTTTTTTTTTTTAAATGGCAGCCCTTTTGAAAAAAGATGGCGAATGAAGCTGACCAACGAACTCGGTCGAGACATTGGTATGTACTACGTACACACCAAGTTACATCCAAATCAGTTCATAAATACGCTTGTTATCGCATGACAAAAATCAGGTTGTTTCAAAATATCAGCCCCAATAGAAATTCAAAATGCTATAACTCAGCCATTTTTTTAGATATAGAAGAAACAAAAACTGTTCCGGAATCTTTGTATTAAGGTCAAACACATACAAAAAAATCTTTTTCATTTTCCAATTTTTTTGGTACCTCATTTTAAATTTTAAATTTAAAAAAAATTAAATGGCCGCCATTTTGAAACAAGATGGCGGATGAAGCTGGCGAACGAACTCGGTCGAGAAATTGGTACGTATTATGTATACACCAAAGTACATCCAAATCGGTTCATAAATACGCCTGTTATCGCGTGACAAAAATCAGGTCGTTTCAAAATGTCAGCCCCGCTAGAAATTCAAAGTGCTATAAATCAGTCATTTTTTAAGATATAGACGAAACAAAAACTGCTCCAGAATCTTTGTATCAACGTCAAACACATAAGAAAAAAATATTTTTCAATTTTCCATTTTTTGGTATCACATTTCCAATTTTAAATTTTTTAATTTTTTTAAAATGACCGCCATTTTGAAACAAGATGGCGATGAAGCTGGCCAACGAACTCGGTCGTTATAGCATACCTGTGCTTTTAGCTGTCGATTTGTCTTGAATGTCGAGAATAGTTTTCCAGATAGTTTCATAAAACAGTGAAACTTCCATTTAACGAAGTCTCATCGTTATACCATACCTGTGCTTTTAGCTGTGGATTTGTCTTGAATGTCGAGAATAGTTTCCAGATAGTTTCATAAAACAGTGAAACTTCCATTTAACGAAGTCTCATCGTTATACCATACCTGTGCTTTTAGCTGTGGATTTGTCTTGAATGTCGAGAATAGTTTCCAGATAGTTTCATAAAACAGTGAAACTTCCATTTAACGAAGTCTCATCGTTATAGCATACCTGTGCTTTTAGCTGTCGATTTGTCTTGAATGTCGAGAATAGTTTTCCAGATAGTTTCATAAAACAGTGAAACTTCCATTTAACGAAGTCTCATCGTTATAGCATACCTGTGCTTTTAGCTGTCGATTTGTCTTGAATGTCGAGAATAGTTTTCCAGATAGTTTCATAAAACAGTGAAACTTCCATTTAACGAAGTCTCATCGTTATAGCATACCTGTGCTTTTAGCTGTCGATTTGTCTTGAATGTCGAGATTAATTTTCCAGATAGTTTCATAAAACAGTGAAACTTCCATTTAACGAAGTCTCATCGTTATAGCATACCTGTGCTTTTAGCTGTCGATTTGTCTTGAATGTCGAGAATAGTTTTCCAGATAGTTTCATAAAACAGTGAAACTTCCATTTAACGAAGTCTCATCGTTATAGCATACCTGTGCTTTTAGCTGTCGATTTGTCTTGAATGTCGAGTATAGTTTTCCAGATAGTTTCATAAAACAGTGAAACTTCCATTTAACGAATTCTCTTCGTTATAGCATACCTGTGCTTTTAGCTGTCGATTTGTCTTGAATGTCGAGAATAGTTTTTCAGATAGTTTCATAAAACAGTGAAACTTCCATTTAACGAAGTCTCATCGTTATAGCATACCTGTGCTTTTAGCTGTCGATTTGTCTTGAATGTCGAGAATAGTTTTCCAGATAGTTTCATAAAACAGTGAAACTTCCATTTAACGAAGTCTCATCGTTATAGCATACCTTTCTTTTAGCTGTCGATTTGTCTTGAATGTCGAGAATAGTTTTCCAGATAGTTTCATAAAACAGTGAAACTTCCATTTAACGAAGTCTCATCGTTATAGCATACCTTTCTTTTAGCTGTCGATTTGTCTTGAATGTCGAGAATAGTTTTCCAGATAGTTTCATAAAACAGTGAAACTTCCATTTAACGAATTCTCATCGTTATAGCATACCTTTCTTTTAGCTGTCGATTTTTCTTGAATGTCGAGAATAGTTTTCCAGATAGTTTCATAAAACAGTGAAACTTCCATTTAACGAAGTCTCATCGTTATAGCATACCTGTGCTTTTAGCTGTCGATTTGTCTTGAATGTCGAGAATAGTTTTCCAGATAGTTTCATAAAACAGTGAAACTTCCATTTAACGAAGTCTCATCGTTATACCATACCTGTGCTTTTAGCTGTGTCTTTGTCTTGAATGTCGAGAATAGTTTCCAGATAGTTTCATAAAACAGTGAAACTTCCATTTAACGAAGTCTCATCGTTATAGCATACCTGTGCTTTTAGCTGTCGATTTGTCTTGAATGTCGAGAATAGTTTTCCAGATAGTTTCATAAAACAGTGAAACTTCCATTTAACGAAGTCTCATCGTTATAGCATACCTGTGCTTTTAGCTGTGGATTTGTCTTGAATGTCGAGAATAGTTTTCCAGATAGTTTCATAAAACAGTGAAACTTCCATTTAACGAAGTCTCATCGTTATAGCATACCTGTGCTTTTAGCTGTCGATTTGTCTTGAATGTCGAGAATAGTTTTCCAGATAGTTTCATAAAACAGTGAAACTTCCATTTAACGAAGTCTCATCGTTATAGCATACCTGTGCTTTTAGCTGTCGATTTGTCTTGAATGTCGAGAATAGTTTTCCAGATAGTTTCATAAAACAGTGAAACTTCCATTTAACGAAGTCTCATCGTTATAGCATACCTGTGCTTTTAGCTGTCGATTTGTCTTGAATGTCGAGAATAGTTTTCCAGACAGTTTCATAAAACAGTAAAACTTCCATTTAACGAAGTCTCATCGTTATAGCATACCTGTGCTTTTAGCTGTCGATTTGTCTTGAATGTCGAGAATAGTTTTCCAGATAGTTTCATAAAACAGTGAAACTTCCATTTAACGAAGTCTCATCGTTATAGCATACCTTTCTTTTAGCTGTCGATTTGTCTTGAATGTCGAGAATAGTTTTCCAGATAGTTTCATAAAACAGTGAAACTTCCATTTAACGAATTCTCATCGTTATAGCATACCTTTCTTTTAGGTGTCGATTTTTCTTGAATGTCGAGAATAGTTTTCCAGATAGTTTCATAAAACAGTGAAACTTCCATTTAACGAAGTCTCATCGTTATAGCATACCTGTGCTTTTAGCTGTCGATTTGTCTTGAATGTCGAGAATAGTTTTCCAGATAGTTTCATAAAACAGTGAAACTTCCATTTAACGAAGTCTCATCGTTATACCATACCTGTGCTTTTAGCTGTGGATTTGTCTTGAATGTCGAGAATAGTTTCCAGATAGTTTCATAAAACAGTGAAACTTCCATTTAACGAAGTCTCATCGTTATAGCATACCTGTGCTTTTAGCTGTCGATTTGTCTTGAATGTCGAGAATAGTTTTCCAGATAGTTTCATAAAACAGTGAAACTTCCATTTAAAGAAGTCTCATCGTTATAGCATACCTTTCTTTTAGCTGTCTATTTGTCTTGAATATCGAGAATAGTTTTCCAGATAGTTTCATAAAACAGTGAAACTTCCATTTAACGAAGTCTCATCGTTATAGCATACCTGTGCTTTTAGCTGTCGATTTGTCTTGAATGTCGAGAATAGTTTTCCAGATAGTTTCATAAAACAGTGAAACTTCCATTTAACGAAGTCTCATCGTTATAGCATACCTGTGCTTTTAGCTGTCGATTTGTCTTGAATGTCGAGATTAGTTTTCCAGATAGTTTCATAAAACAGTGAAACTTCCATTTAACGAAGTCTCATCGTTATAGCATACCTGTGCTTTTAGCTGTCGATTTGTCTTGAATGTCGAGAATAGTTTTCCAGATAGTTTCATAAAACAGTGAAACTTCCATTTAACGAAGTCTCATCGTTATAGCATACCTGTGCTTTTAGCTGTCGATTTGTCTTGAATGTCGAGTATAGTTTTCCAGATAGTTTCATAAAACAGTGAAACTTCCATTTAACGAATTCTCATCGTTATAGCATACCTGTGCTTTTAGCTGTCGATTTGTCTTGAATGTCGAGAATAGTTTTTCAGATAGTTTCATAAAACAGTGAAACTTCCATTTAACGAAGTCTCATCGTTATAGCATACCTGTGCTTTTAGCTGTCGATTTGTCTTGAATGTCGAGAATAGTTTTCCAGATAGTTTCATAAAACAGTGAAACTTCCATTTAACGAAGTCTCATCGTAATAGCATACCTTGCTTTTAGCTGTCGATTTGTCTTGAATGTCGAGAATAGTTTTCCAGATAGTTTCATAAAACAGTGAAACTTCCATTTAACGGAGTCTCATCGTTATACTTAAACACTTCATTATAAAGAAAATTCGTTAAATAGAAATTAACTAAATTAATGAAATTTGTATAGTAAAATACGCATTCATAAAATGAAAAATGCACATAAAATGGAAATATTGGAAAAATGTATTTTAATTGGGGCAGTAACTTTTTTTTATGCAATGTAGACATGTGCGAAAAACTTAATTTGAATAGTCTATAAAAAAAATACCACATAATAAAGAGAAGTAAACAAAAACTGATGCTTTTTCTCTTTTTTCTCAGTATTATACCAAATTCTTAACTTTAAAAAAGTCTGTAATGTTACTTTGTATAAGTTTCTTATAAAAAATACACTGTGCATAAAAATTTTCACACTTTTGTAAGTATCTGAAGAATTCATCTGTAACATTTTCGTGAAATTGGAATCCCCTTCTTATTGTATCGGAGGCTTTTATAGCATTTCTTTTTGAAGGTCTTTCAATTTCTTCTTCATTATCATCTTCATCCCTCACTGTAATTTCTTCACTACATTTTATTACGCTTTGCAGTATGTCATCGTCAGCAGGACATTCAGTTGTCTTAAATGGTTTAGTTGTGTTAAATGAAATAAACTTCGTTATATAGAATATATTTTTCGTAATATGAAGATTAATTTACATGTTTAGAATTTTCTCGAGTCATTTCAAGTTTTATGAAAATCGGATGTAAAGTTTAATCACAGGACAGTCCAAAGTATTCCATAATATTACGGCCAATGGGAAATACTAATTTAGTATACTAATATATGTTTGTAGAATATAGATAAAATGATACACAGGGCCTCACAAAGAACTGGATACATAGCCGTCTATGGGTTTATGGATGATAATCTCTGGAAGTGTGATTTCAGTAGTTTTAAGCGTGTTTTAATCTTAATTAATTTTTAGCTAAATAGTGACTTGTATATAAAGATTGTAAGTAAAATAAAATGCTATACAAAAGTATTCAACTATGCTTCCCTCTATTGGTATAAATTGCTGAAAGTGAATTTTCAATCTATTATGCGTTTTTAACACTTTCCAACATAGTTGAAAAGTGTTTATGAATTCGGTTTGTCTGGCCGTCTGAACTCTAACTTGCGTTAATATATTTGCATTGCTCTGTAATTGATATATGTTATTGAGATTTACTAGGCTATGTTCAGTATTGAAAATAAAGTACATAGCGTTCATAGTTTATTTACAGAGACACTCAAAAGTATTCCATTGCATTATGGTCTAATGGTAAGTGCCGTAATTTTTTTAAAAACGTAGCACCTATGGTCGTTGTTTGGTCCGTAGTTGCAGAATTTTGTTGGGTAATTTCAAATTTTATGAAAATTGAATCAAAACTTAAAAGGATATAAATAATCTCATTCTATTATTCATTCCATTTCTTCATTCTATTAAATCCTAACACACATAATTAATTCAATGATATCCCATGATAGGTAATGAATCTATGTTGACATAGTGATTATTCTATTAAATCCTATCATACGTAATTAATTCACTGATATACCATGATAGGTAATGATTCTAGGTTGTCATGGTGATTACGATCCATTTAGGATGGAGTCATATTATTTCCGTATTACTGAATTTAATATAAATAATCGTAATACATTTTGTATTCATGCATTTTTGCATAAGAGAGCAACAGCTATTCTACCAAGATCTGAATATTTATAAAATTAGTTATAGTACGCACGCACCTCATTTGCCGCGTTTGACGAAGAATTTCCAACTTGTATTTCTTGAAATCTCAGAAAAAAGAAAAAAAATCTCCAAAAAATGAATGCCTAAGACAGTCTATGTGAAGATCGTCGATTTTCACACATATTTTAATTCGTCAACCAATTTTACTTTTTAAAACTTATTTCGGTGAATCTTGAAGAAAAAAGACGCAAAAATAATAATAATAATAATAATAATAACAAAAAATCCTTATCAAAGAATAAATGTATTGCAATGTCAACGAAGATTTAGTCAAACACAAGATACTATCATTCTAAGATATATGGAAATTACACATTTGATGTAAATATTTTATAAATTAGTATTGAATTTTCCGGAAAATATACATTTGATGAAATTAAAGTTTATTTAAAAGATTAAAGGAAAGATCAATCTAAAACTATAACAATGTATTCATGTGCTATCTAAATAAAATAAAGCAGCTTATCTTGAAAATAAGAATTTAACTAATACTAAAATATTATGTTGTTAAAGTAAGAACAATAATTAGAACAGATTTCATTACCCATTTAAGAGTCGAAATCGCAGTAAGAATAAAATTGAGTGCTTTATACAAGGGTTAAGAAAATAAAAAGATAATTTCGAAAGGATAGTTGTTACAGTTTGCGTTGGACAAAATGCGATATACTGGCATTAATGAATGTTTATTTGAGATACTTTGAGTTAAAGTCTCTGAATATAAGCAGGAAAAGCACTTTTATAATACATAAAGTTATTTATAAAAGTATTTCTCTATCACAATCATGATCATTCAAGATCTTATTTATTACAACACGAACTGAAATTATTGTGTAATCAATTTTTCATTAAAGGATTCATTTACCTAATTCATCATAAAATAATGCTTCTTAAATAAAAGCATTTTAAGAAACTAATTTTTTCAATGGCTCCACATTATAACTACGGTGTGAAATATGATACAAATTGAACATTTTTAATGCCATCTAAGTAAAGTTTAAGTGGCACTTATTTTTTCCCCTAATATAATTTTGAATTTAGAGGTTCTGCATGTTGAATTCTTTATGACATGATCTCCTTGCATTTCAATTTCAAAATCATAATGCTTAACGTTTCTCGAACTTAATTATGCAGAAGTCGCATTACACTAACAAAAGTCCTTCCGGCCAGTGTTTTAGGAAGAGGTAGCTTTCATGTTCCTTATTTTTAAAAAGCAAGCTTATATTATTCAAACACACGAAGCTCAATTTAGTCGAAACCGATTATAGGAGATTCAATCCTAATCTTTATCAATATTAAATCATTATGAATGAGAATTTCGCGAAATTAGTCAGCTTTATCCAAGCTGCTTTTATTTAAAGTAACTTATATTTGGTTGCCAAATTCGGCGATATCTTGAAGTTCCTGCCATTTTAAGACAACATGGTGGATGAGGCTAACAAGTGAACTTGGCCGAGACCTTAGTAATTCCTGTGCACATGCTCACTCACATCGGAATCGGTTGATATATACAGTTCTGTCGCAGGCAAAAAATCAGATTTTTCAAAATGTCACCCACATTAGAAATTCAAACTGCTATATCTGAGCCATTTTCTAAGATAAAGACAAAACAAAAAATGCTCCGGAATCCTTATATCATGGTCAAATACTTAAGAAAGAAACCTTTTTCAATTTCTAATTCTTTTGCACCTTACTTTAAATATAATTTTTTATTTAATTTAATGGCCTCCATTTTGAAACAAGATGGCTGATGAAGCTGGTCAGCGAACTTGGTCGAGACATTACGATATACTATCCACATGCCTTCTTACATCGAAATAGGTTAATGTATACGCGTGTTATCACGTGACAAATATCAGATCGTTTCAAAATGTCAGCCATGCTAGAAATTCAAAGTGCTATAATTCAACCATTTTTTAAGATATATACTAAACAAAAGATATATACTAAAGATATATACTAAAGATAATTAAGATATATACTAAACTGCTCCGGAATCTTTGTATCAAGGTCAAACACATAAAAAAAATCTTTTTCATTTTTCAATTTTTTGATAACTCATTTTAAATTTAAAATTTAATTTTTTTTTTTTAAATGGCAGCCCTTTTGAAAAAAGATGGCGAATGAAGCTGACCAACGAACTCGGTCGAGACATTGGTATGTACTACGTACACACCAAGTTACATCCAAATCAGTTCATAAATACGCTTGTTATCGCATGACAAAAATCAGGTTGTTTCAAAATATCAGCCCCAATAGAAATTCAAAATGCTATAACTCAGCCATTTTTTTAGATATAGAAGAAACAAAAACTGTTCCGGAATCTTTGTATTAAGGTCAAACACATACAAAAAAATCTTTTTCATTTTCCAATTTTTTTGGTACCTCATTTTAAATTTTAAATTTAAAAAAAATTAAATGGCCGCCATTTTGAAACAAGATGGCGGATGAAGCTGGCGAACGAACTCGGTCGAGAAATTGGTACGTATTATGTATACACCAAAGTACATCCAAATCGGTTCATAAATACGCCTGTTATCGCGTGACAAAAATCAGGTCGTTTCAAAATGTCAGCCCCGCTAGAAATTCAAAGTGCTATAAATCAGTCATTTTTTAAGATATAGACGAAACAAAAACTGCTCCAGAATCTTTGTATCAACGTCAAACACATAAGAAAAAAATATTTTTCAATTTTCCATTTTTTGGTATCACATTTCCAATTTTAAATTTTTTAATTTTTTTAAAATGACCGCCATTTTGAAACAAGATGGCGATGAAGCTGGCCAACGAACTCGGTCGAGATATTTGTATGTACTATGTACACACTGAGTTTCATCCAAATCGGTTCATAAATACGAGAGTTACAGTATAACAAAGATCAGATATATATATATATATATATATATATATATATATATATATATATATGGATATATATATATATATATATATATATATATATATATATATATATATATATATATATATATATATATATATATATATATATCAACTTTTGAACGGAGGGTGGTTTCGGGGTCTGGGGGTCATGATCGATGAAAATATACCAAAATTTTTTGAAATCGCTTTCTTCCGAACGGCTGCAATAGGTAGCTTTTTGTAATGAAAGCTACCTAAAAATGAAGGGAAGATGAAGTAAACAGAATATTCTTTTATTTATTTATTTATCTTTTTATTCTGGAAAAGAGCCGTCTTTCATACGAAAAAAGAAATATAAAAAGGATTTTAAAAAGTATTTTAGTTTAAGGTGTTCTTCCCCCCTCCCTCCCCTTAACAATAGAGAACTTTCGAAAACATTCACGAATTCATTTTTAAATGCAAAAGCAAGAAATTTGTATACATGGCTATTGGAGTTATTTAGAATAAAATATCATTTTTCATTTTTCAGTAAATGTACTGTACTTTGCGCTATAGCTCATTCCTTGATGATAACAACCGTTCCCGAACTATTTTGGTTCAAAAATTGGCTTAAAACGTCGACTTTGACATCATTTTCTAATAGATCCTTTATCTTTACAGATAAAGCAAAATCTATACTCGATTTTTCAACATTTATAAAAATAGCTGCGAATTTCGTCCATTGAATAAAATTGAATTCAGGAATGCCTTGGAAAATATCCAATTGGGATTTGAGAACAGTCTTAGTTGCTTAAGCATATTTAGAAATTGATATCAATACTACATTATAAAAACTGCACAACTATTCTTTATACAGAATAAATGTTTACGATTTAGTGTAATGTCATAGTTATCCAAGATTCTGGAAACCTTTCCCTTATCTTTCAAAACCTTCAGGAGACGAACTAATCTCCCCCCCCCCCCTCCTCGAAACTAAGGGATCATCCATTAATTATGTCACACTTCAAGAGACGAAGGCTTAACATATTGTGACGTCACACGAACAATATTAACACAATGTGGTAGGCACTATGTGCAAGCAGCATAATAATGACCATTTTTTTTCTTGATAGTATTAAACGTCTTTTCATTTTCTTTGAATTGCAATAGCATAAAGCAAAAGCCTACAATATATTTCAAGGTTTTCTTTTATTTATTATCAGTAGCTAATAGATTGTATAAGAAAAATTAGCTCTAAATTAATAGTTGCAAGAAAAAAAAATGTGACGTTATAACAATGCAGTGGGTATCACCAAAGCCGCCTAAAGACTACAAGCCAAACACAAGGTTTCGTGACGGTCACTTCGCGGGGCTTAAGCCAGCAGAGAAGAGCACAGACTTATTTAAAACATATCAATACTTTCCTCTACATTCCAACTTAATTATCACAGCATACGGAAAAAATTATATACATACTTGTAGTTTAAAGACGCTAATTAGGCGCTTTTCAATCAATTTCGATTACTCCTCAACAGTAAAAATAAAGATACCTACTATATATATGAAATAATATCACTGTGTCAATGAAAATGTGCCTCAGTATTAAAGTTAAGAGTATATGAAAGAAAATTGGATCGTTAATAAGAAAAAAAAAACAAGTATTAAATTTATTTTAGAGAACAGTTTTTATTATGTTTATTCTACTTTGAAATTTAGAAACAATATCAATTATCTACTTTCTATATATTCAAAAACAGGACATTAATATATATATATACATATATAAATTTTCAGTTTAAACACATATCAATTAAATTATTTTGCTTTCAATTATTTCACTTTCAAAAATAAATAAATACTAATAAGTGTGCCAATCAAAACCTACATTTAAAATTAAGTTAAAGTGAAAGCAAAGTGAAAGTCAAATAAAAACAAATTCAATTTGTGTTCTATTTTTATTATTTATTGTGGTCTGAAATTATGCAGTAAATATTCCATTAAATATTTAGTGATTTGAAACCTTCACTTAACAAATTTAGTATAAATAAATAGTAAAATTAAAGCATATATGAAATCAAATGTCCATACAGATACATTTTTCGTACTTACTGCAAACTTTACTTATCAGAAATGGGTAATTTTCACATAAAATCCATTAGAATTGAGAAACATAAAACTCTCATAATAAAACAAAACAAGGTCATGAAATCGAAAATTATTATTATTATTTTAATTTTGTGTTAGTTTAACATATTATACAAGGTACAAGCAATAGATTTTTTTAAAGTGTACTAAAACATGACAGAGGAAAAAAAAAAAAGAAGAAGAAGGAAAACATTTTCATCAATCCAAATTACAATTTTCCTAACTTATGTTCATTTTCCTTGGATATTTGAGATTTAACTGCTAAAAAACGTAAGAGAAACCCAAATCCTTCGACGAAAATATTTCATTTCCAAAAATAATGTTGTGTGGGCTGTTTAAATGATTGTTCACATGTTTTAAGTTTAAAATAATCAATATTTATGAGATGATAGCCATGACTAGATCGAAAAGCAAATTTATAATTATAGGAAAATTACTTTAATTATTGTTATTTTTAATGAAACATTAAAATGTGTATAAAAACACACACAATTTTTTCGAAGAGGTGGGGGGGGGGAGGGGCTCGCCAACATCTGTTTTGCTGACAAGCCTTCTTATGAATTAATTGTTTACAGTGGTTGCAAAAATAGAGATTCAAACACATTATCCCCATATCTCCAATTTTCACGTATAAGCATGGTTTATGTAACAAATATTATAAAAGGAATTTTTATCAAGGTATTAGGAGTTTAAGATTAAAACACAACAATAAATTGGTACGTATACAGGGCTGCCACCGGCGAGTATCTTTCTATTCTATTCGCACCGCTATTTAAAAAAATAAATAAATTTTGTAGTATATTTCTCTTGCAAATGTTGTCAAACTGTATGTCAAAGATTTTTGTTTTGAGAAAGTGGTGCAAGTCAGAATAAAAAAAATAGTCGCCTGTGGCAGCCCTGCGTATATTGACTGGACTTTAAAAGAAGTAAACAAGATAATATGTGTCCATAGCGACTTTGCTGAAAATTTCTAGTATATTTAAATTTCTAGTATGAAAATACCCATAAACGTGCATAAATTTTGTATCAAATTAAATCACAAACAACTCTGCATACAAAATAATTAGTTATTATTCACATGACAAGTGTTTTTTAATAAATAGACGTTTATTAAAAGTCACTTTAATGAGAGAAAACAGAACAAATTAAACAGGGAGGAAACTGTGACAAGTTAGAAATTACTAAATAATGGCTTGTAACTAAGACTTTTGGCTGAACATTTTTGAGCATGATTAGTACCCAAAGAACCCAGTCTGACATAAGTTTCAAGTGTCTGGTGCCAATATTTCCGAGTAAACAAAATTCAGAAGTTTTAACGGAAATTTTTGAATAGCAAGAAAGGTAATGTTGCAAATAGCTATTACCAAAATGTAAAATTTAAACAATAATATTTGTACTGTACTATAGACAAAATTTCACCAGTTTTCAGTGATAAATTCCCGAGTAATAATGATTTTAAAGTTTTTTTTTATTAATTTGTTTAAATTAAAAGAACTAATTAAAATTTCCACTTGAAAATATAATAGTTGAGGTAGAAAAATATGTCGCATAGGACATTAAAATTTCAAACTGAATTGGCCATATAGCTTCCAAATTATAAGGAGAAATGTGTTGGTTCAACAGAATCTCTCTAGCACATATTATATTGCACTATAGCTCTAGCACATATTAAAATGAAGCTATTTTTACACATTTATAAAGAATATAATTAAACAATGAAAAATTTATTTATTAATAACTTTTGAGATAATTCACCGATTCACACCATTCAAGCACCAATTTTCAGCAAATTACGAGAGACAGGGAATGATATAAGTCTCGATACGATTTAGTGATTTTTGCCCCTTTAAATTACTGCTGTTTTGAAGTGAAACAGAAGTACAATAATATAGTTTTGTTTTGAGACACGCACACGGGATTATTGACAATACGATACTGGGATTTAATAGTTCATTTATTTTAAAGAAGTTAAAAATAAAAGATATTCTGAGCACAAAAAATAGAACTAGTACAAATAAAATATAAGTATTTAATTTGAAAATAAAACTTACCTTCAAAAGAATATGTTCTATTCCTTTAAGTAAATAGCACGTGCATACGTTACATTTTAATTCTAAACAATCAGATACAAGATTCAAATGGTCGGCATTGGCGCCAGCCCCGCGTCGTGACGTCACATATGTGGGGGAATGAAATCGTGTCTGGCTTGATAGTCTTGAGAAGGCTTTGGTATCACTCGAGTGTGAAAGCCTGTAACAGAGAGAGAAATAGAAATAAAAAAATCTAAATTCACGTGATGTAATTAATGAATGCCCCCCCCCCCCTCCTAATAGATTCCCAAATTAACAGAAGCGTAACTTTTTTTTTTTTTTTTTTTTCAAATTTACGGACGGTAAAGCGGCCTTTAGTTTTCAGAAATATTTCTCTAAACCTCATAAATCTGTTGTTTTATGAAATTCTGCCTGCTGCTACTCCAAATGAATTCTGGAACAAAAGAAAAAAAAATCCGAAATCGTAGGTAACCGCAAGGTTACATTAAAATTTCGTAACCGTTTCTGCTATATCAGGGGAAAAAAAGTCAACTTTTATAAATTGTTTTCGCAATGCAGTTTAAACCAACATAAACTCTACACTCAACGTAGATTAAAAAAAAAAAAAAAAAAAAAAGCATGATGTCGAGTTAAACCGGTTCATGCTTAAAAAATATTTTAAAGATCGTTTATGTCGAAGGCGGATTCTAAGAAATTTTAAAATCGAACAATTTTTTTATTTTCGTCTGGCCTGTTTTGGCTCACTTACTGTTCACACATCTCTTCTTGTTATTTGTTTATGTTGTTGTTTTTATTACTGAAGGGCCGTTTTAACGTCATTTAAGTTTTTTCACTGTGTAGATCATTTTGCTCCAAAAAAATTGGGTAATGTCACTTGAAATTTTCGAAATTTTGCCACCCTAACCGTAACTGTGAGAGATCGATTATTGTTCTTCATTTCAATCTTGAACCCATATCTTTAAATACCTGAATCCCCTATTTCATAAATTTCATACCGTGAGTGTAATTTTCATCTTTGAATGAACACTGTAAAAAATTGTTGCAGTAATTTTAGTGCAGCAGAGATTCAAGGCAAAGTCACATAAAAATTGGATAAACGGGCTTTGACTATGGGCAAACGAGTTTTGCCTGTAAAATAATAAATTTACGGGATTTGACCGTTTAGTTGAAAAAAGTGGTTTTTTCCGTAAATTTACTACAAAAATTCACGGTAAAATACCCGTAAATTTACAATGTTTTTAACAGTGTAGAATGAATCACTACGGATTCATATATCGGCGAAATTCCTTTATGACCACCCTGTAGTTAACCCTGTAGTGTTTATGACCCCCCCCCCACACACACACACACACAAGACGTCGATAATGACTTCTCAAAATTACTGTTTTGCGGAAAGTAGTTTTACAAGCATTTGTACATATTGTAGGCAATGTGTTGGCTCTGATAGAGGTTGATCTTGGCAAAGTTTTCTTAACAATTTATTCGTAAAATGGGAAAGCGTTTCATAATATATGCGTGTTGGATGATCTTTCTTTCTTGTTTTGCTTTTGTTCTGGATTGTTTTAAGAGGAAATAAAATTTTATTATTACTTTTCCTAGACACTATCTGGTAATATTCAATAAAAATACTTTCATGTTGTTTATGTATATATAACATATGCTCATCTATTTTTGTCCTGTCGTCAAAATACAACGCTCTATGTCATCTAACGAAGAATAGCATCAAACTTCTAAAATAACTCAATCTTAACACTTTCTCACTTAGTTTATTTAACGCTTCTTAAAAGTGAAAAGGATGTCTAATTAAAGTTTTGCACTAATATTCTAAACTTGGCTTTCGTTCGCTATTTCTATTTTTCTTAAATTCATTCATAAATTTAAGGAAGGATTTTTCTGGATTAACACTAGTTTTGAAACAGTGTGACATGAAAATTCTTTTTGACAGGCAAAACCAAATCGATTTTTACCTGGGAAGTCAAGCAACTTGTACCTGAGCACCTGTGGAGCGTCCGTCACCATAGCAACTGAAGAAGTTCTCAAAATGTGAGAGCATGTCCGATTAACCACCTACGAGTTTCCTGGGTTTTAGCTCCTTATTCTGAGAAATGAAATAAATAAGGACAAAAGCTTAAAATAAACTAAATATAGATGGATTCTTCAACGTTCCTAAATCTGCGCATTGTTCCAAAAGGCAGATAAAATTATTCCACGGTTATTAAATTTTATGCAGCCAAGTTCTATTTGAGGCTCTCGTGCATTTGTTGCACAACTCTTAGCTCTTAAATAAACATCGCAATACAAATTTTTGTAAATTAACCTTTAAATGCCTGATTTTTCAAAAATCATTGTAATAATGTTTTTCGGCTTTCATGTTTTCAATAAATCATAGGAAAAATGCTTTAAAAAATCATATTTTGTTTTAAGTATGGTTTACGGCTAAAAAACAGTTTGTTACTAATCGGGAATACTGGTCTTTAATTGAAAAAAACAATTTTCCTTGATAAAATTCTATAATATTGAATACACAAGAATTTTAGGAACTATAATAAGAAATAAATTTTACTTGCTTACTGCAGAACAAAATAATGTATTTCGCAAGCTTCCAAATAAAACAAAAAGAACAAGTAGCAACAATTTAAAAAATAAATCTATCTTTATTCTTAAACAGCACAAGTGTTGCCATCTACATGTTGAAAATCGATTTAATAGTATTTTCAGAATGTATTTTATTGGCAACATTAGGCATTATAGCTTCAATATTATTCTAATAGTATTTTAGCGCCTAAATTGGTTATGTTGCCGAAAAGCAACACCCGGCATTTAAGAGTTAAGGGGGCAGTTTACCTCAAAATAGGTCAAAACATTGATTTTCTTTTTTTAATATATTAAATGAAAGCTTGTTTAATTGTGAATACTTTGACAGCTCATTTTTACCCATATGGCAATTATATCGCAAGATACTGTAAATTTTGTTAATACACTCAGCGTAATAACCCATACAAATTAAACCTTTAAATGGCTTTTTTGCCATGTTCCCATTCTCATAACTTTCCTGTTTTAAAAATGCTAAGGATTTTTTTTTTTTTTGCATTTGAAATTTAAACTTTTTTATGTATATTCTTTATTATATATGTGATAATCTGCGCATGGAATTAGCCTTCAGGTTTCTTGTTTTTTTTTTTTTTTTTTTTTTTAGAAAAGTATATGAAGATGTGTTAGATTTAATCGTAATTCACTACATAAATCTATAAAAAAATTATATTAAACATAATACTAGATGTATAAATCCATGCGCAGTCTTGTGTAATATACATTTGAAAATCTTTAAAAAAAAAACATTGGACAAAAATATCAATATTTCAGAATGTAGTAGGGATTTTAAGAAATGCAATTTTTTTAAAAGTTCTTTTAAAATTTTAATTAAATATGCAGTTAATTGTTTTTTCAAAATTCACTTTTAGTTGAACACTGAAAGGCAGTGAGTTCACTATTTGAACCAAATTTTTAAGATTAAACAAATTTGTTGAAAAGGTAAGCTGTCTCCTTAATCTTTTATTTTATGTTTTCTTTTTCGGTTACGAGGTTTTCCAACGCGACGTACTTTAGTAATTTAAAATTTTTATTTAAATTATACATTAAGGCACTTACATGTTCTATATAATCATAATGTTAGAACGCATATTTAAAAAATAAAAAGATTTGGAAAGAAAAAAAAGGTCACAAATTGTTTTTGTTTTTTTTTAATGGAAAACTGTAATCTTCGTAGGCAGGCGTTGAAAAATTTGCTATATACAGGGTGTTCCCGAATTCATGGGCCAAACTGTAAGGTAAGGTAAAGCACACACAAAGAAGCAATTTTGGTATAGGAATGTGAAGTCGCAAATGAAAAGTTTTGGCGGAAAACAAGAAATGAGGAGGAAAGAAAAACGAGCGTTTTATTGACTTAACAATTACAGTTGTGGCGTACTTATAGTGGTGGGAGTTCATGAGGAGTCTTATAAGCTTTAAATATAGATATTTTATTCAACAACGGGTAAAGGGTTGCAGACAAGATCTAATAAATTTCGCCCTCACTCCGTGATAGCAATAAAACAATCTTAATGGAGGATATTCCATCTACTTTATGATCACGTGGTCAAGGTAAAAACTTCTAGCGTAAAGAAGGGAAGGCTCCGTAGACGTGTAATGCAAATCCCCGCTAGCCAATGAAACAGTTCATGAGGCAAAGCAGTAGTAGCTTCCCTTCTTATCAGTTAGAAGTTCCTTGGGTAAATTACCGGTATCACGTTACTTTTTTCAGCCTCGAACCCATATTTGGAATATCCTCCATTAAATATAAAGCTTAAAAGTTAACTCCCGTAACTTCATTTCTCCGGAGCGTGCTTCAGCTGCGACGGCGGGGTCCATTTCAAATCCACGTCTAGATTCCATCTCATTCTAAATCTGTTCTTGTTCCCAGGTTAAGCTCCAGTTTCTCCACATCAAAACTATTTACGCCAACTCACACTCTCTCCAACGTCTAACTGCACTGACTAACCAACAAACCGCTTAACATAATTTCGCTCCCCTATTTATACTCTGGTCGACTGAGCAAATAAATTTGCATACGGTTACCGCTAACTCGCGGAACAGTGAACTCCTAATTAAAAATGCACCGCGGACAATTAAAGTGCCTCTATATTAGAGTTACGTCTTACACCATGTTCACCTTCAAACCACTAGAGAGCCTCTGTAACTAAGTTATTGGTTCCTTACACAGTAAGTGCTTAAATGTGCCACTGGCAGCGTCGTACTGAAAGTCCTGCAATGAGACCCTCCTCAGAGTCAACTGGTGTCTCACAGATGAGACATCTGGAACCTTCAAAAGGGTATGCCTATCACTTGCTAGACGCTGCCAAGCACGAATCGATGTTGGTGGTGGCATATTTGAGCATTTACTGTAATTGTTATGTCAATAAAACGCTTGATTTCACTTCATTCGCATGTCTTGTTTTTTCACCAAAACTTTTCATTTCCGACCACACATTGCTATACCAAAATTGCTTCCTTATGTGCACGTTACCTTCCCTTACAGTTTGGCCCATGACTTCGGGGACACCTTGCATAATGTTAAAAAAATACAATAAATATTAATGAAGGAAAATATGAGCACTGAAAAATATATGTACAGTATATCTTCGATTATCCGCGAAGCGAAATTATTATTCTTAAAATTCAAGCCAATAGCAAGAAAAATACAATAAGCCTTACTAATAAACATAAACAGAAAAATTAATGTAGTCGAAAGTAGTAGAAGAATATTTCTAGATTTGGTTGCCATGTTTGAAATATCAGACATAAAGTCTTTATGTCTTTTCTTGATTTCATTAAACAAACGTAAACACAGCAATTAAAATATTTAACAATAATATAAGACTATTATGATAAATTCCGTGTGAGCACATCAAGAATAACTTCATTTTCGAGATAAAAATTATTCCATACTAAAAGAAAAACAATAGTTTACAATTTAGAATAAAGAAAAGGTGTTTCCAAAGCAAGAAGCAAAAACATGTGACTGATTTTTTTTTTTTAAAGGTGTAACTCAGCTCTTTTTGTACAGTACTATGTATGGCATTGTTTCTTGTTTACTGTTCTTTATTTTAGTGATTCAGACGTAAAGCAAAGGTTTGAGATGTACTGTGCATATGTATGTATTTTAAACGTTTTATTATGTTTTTTGTACACTAAAACATAGTTTTTATGTTGAATTTTTTTTTTTTTTTCGTGTTTCGAGTTTTTTTTTTGTTGTTGTTTTTTTTACCCCCATTTTCAGTCTTTTTCGGGTTATCCGCGATTTTTATTAGCCGCGATGCTCTTGCCACCCAATTCCGCGGATAATCTCTGTACTGTATCTCAAGAAAAGAATACACTTCTTTTATTATTTTGTATACTTCAGCTTGATGTCTAAAGGTAAAAATTATTGCTTTCTCCATTAGAAAGTTTCATGTTCTGCTTTGCAAAGGAGGTTCTAAAATGCTTTTGTTATCATGTTCGGGCTTTTTTACGACTCTATGATGATCCAAGCAATTTTGTAACAATCTATATTTATACAACGAATCTGTAATTCGAGAATTAAACATGGGTATTAAGCTTACCTTCAATTATCAGAGTTTGTCTGGAAATGACATTTCAAATTGAGACAATGTGAGCGAAACAGAATAATTGCTAATAACTAACAAGATATAAAGTTTCGAATCGAGCTGAATTTGCGGAATTTAAACACCATATGTGTAAGCAGAAAAGCTATCACAGAATCCTAATAAAATTACAGTGAAACTTCCCTTTAACGAAGTTTCCTACTTAACAAAATTTTTTGCTGAACTTTGAACACCATTATGCAACGATTATATATATTAAATTTCAAACAATTCGGTTGGGTAGTTTTTGCTCTGTTATATGCGGACAGACCAGGGTACGAACCGACTATAGGTGCTACGTATTTATATAATTACGAACGCACCAAAAAATGACAGTAATTTTTGGGTTCTGAACGTATTGACAATAGAAGAATATAGCATACATTAATGTCTTAGATATATGTATATAACTAGGGGGGGGGATGTTGCGCCCTCCTGCTGGCTATGCTCACCAACACCCCGTGTAATCACTTCGCGATTCCGTTCGATATCGCGAAGCAATCCTTATTTTCTAACCAACCCCAGACGTAATTATTTCGCGTTTCCATTCTGAGTCGCTTCACGATCCCTTATTTTCTATGTATTCATTTTTTAGATTCCAAACGCAGATGAACCGCCCCCCCCCCCCGCCCCTTTCTCATTAGTTAATGGAAATGATCTTCTTTCTGTAAAAATCACTTTTGCCATCGATCCCTAAAAAAACCAAAAAACAGAAGTCGAAATGCAGAAGAGTCTCCCCTTTTCTAGCCCATCCTATCTAAATTCTCTACTTTGATGGTTTTCGTCAAGCACATTTTTCTGCTAAGAAAAGTCAGAAAGCTCTGACCAATCAAATGCTTTTCGCAGTTGCTCAGTTTCCAAATCTTTTGGCACATTTCCAAATCGTTACTTTTTTATACATAGAAGGGCTTATCATATTAAACGATGAATATTGTTAAAAAAATTCTCTAAATGTTTTACCACATACTTTTACTTCAGAGGACTCGGTACTTTTTGAACTTCTTTTTTATCTGAGTAGTTTATACATTTTTAGCATATTTTTGAAAAGTTTTATATAGAAAAGACTTAAGCAAGAAAAAATGCAATTTCTATGATAAAATTTGAAAAAAATGTAATTAAAAATTGAAGAAAACCACACTTCTACAATTTTGAGCTTTTTTTTTCAACCTTTTTTTTCATACTTTTATTACACATGTGATCTATAACTACAAGGACCAGATTATCGGAACGTTAATTGGTTTAAGAAAAAATAAATGAAATGTTACGACAGATGCATAAGTGCCAACCTCCAATTAATCTTTCGTAGTATATGGATTAATTTCACACCAGGTTTAATGCGTTTCGAATCAGAATTTTTGTTTAAGAAATGAATTTTAAAAAGTTCCACTTAAAGACCTGAAATTAAATAAATAAAGATTCATCAAATGAATTTTCTGGTTCGAAACTTTGTTAACCTAGGTAAAATTAATTCCCTATATTACGAAAGATGAATTGGAGTCTGGCAGCCATACAGATGTCAACTAGTTGAATGTGCCAATCTCAAAACTCTCGTCCATCTCATACATGCTACTTCAAATTCAAAATTCGCTATCACATTTCTAAAATTAAATGACGATCTATGTCCATCATGAAGATTCTAAAGATATAAAATTCCGTGCGTTAGTACTTGATATATGACTATCGCTAAATCGTGTAAGTCCTGAAAAATGCAGCATAGCAGCGCTACTTGTTTGCTGCTTTACACCAAAATCTTATCAGCAACAACTTGAGCGCGTTCACTGAACGAAAGTTCACGAACTTAGTTCACTTTCTGTGAACTTTGAGTTGAACTTGATTAAATTTTTGATAAACGAACGTGAGCTGAACGAAAGTTAAAAAAATCCGTGAGTTTGAACGAAATTTCCAACTCAGACTCAATTTTTTTCATAATTTATTTAAAAATTTTCCAGCCATTAAGAACACGTTTTTTCCATTCAAATGCAATTCAGAGGTCTACACAGACTAGGGACGGGTCGAGTCTGATCATCAGTTTTCCTGGGTCGTGCCTGGGTCTTGTTTTCACTGGAAGCTCGGGCCAGGCCGAACTGGACTTATTTCTGGGCCTGTGCTTTATTCTTCCTAGAAGTTTGTGAATTTTCTTACCGGAAGAAGACCGAAAATTTCTGGTCCGGTCACAACGCTGCTTGTATGAAAATCATTGACCCGCCCCTGTCTAACTTGTTCAAATATCTGTTTAAGGAACAACCTCCTTGGGTCAGCAATTTTTGCCGAAAATGCATATATTTTTAAATTACCATTATTCTGCAATTAAAATTCTCCTTAAAGAATAATAGTACATATACATTTTTAGGGTGGGGGTGATACAGTACTGTAAAACCTGTTATAAGAATCTGTGTATGACGAAAGCCTGCTTTAAACGGAAAAATTTCTTCATCGGTGCAAAATGGATATAATAATCCGTTTGAAAATAAATAATACATTCGCAAGAGACGACAGACTTGGTATAAAAGGAATTTAACTATAAGAATTGTTTTCCTCTCCTATGTGATTCCGTCATAGAAGGTATTTTGATATAGAATTTTTCAGATTTTTAAGTCTCCAAGCCATGTAAATGGATTAATGGTATTACTAATAATCAGATATATTTACATACAAATAGCGATTCATTAAAAAATCAAAACCGCTACCATAGCGCCACTTTTCCGCGGAATATTTCGAAATTCAAGGAGGACCTGCTGGCCATATCCAAAAACATGTACAAAAATTTGATTCTATTGTATGCATATCTTTATACAGTTATGTATAGTACAATATTGAAAATAGCACAAAAATAGGTATTACAGCGCCTCCTTCCGGCAGATTTTTTTTTTCCAATTTAAGGAGGACTTGCTTGCTATAGCCAGAAACACACACAAAAAATTTGGTTCAATTCTATGCATAACTTCATACACTTTTCGATGGTACAACATTGAAAATGGCACAGACATCGCTATTACAGCGGCCCCTACTGGCAGAATTTTTTCAAATTCAGAGAGGACCTGCTGGCTATATCCTGAAACATACACAAAAAATTTCGTTCAATTCTATGCATAACTTCATACACTTTTCGATGGTACAATATTAAAAATGACACAAAAGTCGCTATTACAATGCCCCCTTCTGGTGGAGTATTTCAAAATTGAAGGAAGACCGGCTTGTCACAGTCAAAATCTTGCAGAAAAAAATTGGTTCAATTCGATACATAACTTCATACACTTTTCGATGGTACAATAATGAAAATGGCACAGACATCGCAATAATAGCGCCCCCTTCCGGTGGAATTTTTTTAAATTCAGGAAGGACCTGCTGGCCATATCCAGAAACATACACAAAAAATTTGGTTCAATTCTATGCATAACTTCATATTTCGATGGTACAATAATGAAAATGGCACAACATCGCTATTACAGCGCCCCCTTCCGACAGATTTTTTTTCAAATTCAGGGAGAACCTACTGGCCATAGCCAAAAGCATACACAAAAAGTTTGGTTCAGTTCTATGCATAACTTCATACACTTTTCAACGGTCCAACATTGAAAATGGCACAGACATTGCTATTACAGCGCCCCCTTCCGGCGGAATTTTTTCACATTCATGGAGGACCTGCTGGCCATAGCCAGAAACATACATAAAAAATTTGGTTCAATTCTATGCATAACTTCATATTCTTTTGGATGGTAAAATATTAAAAATGGTACAAAAATCGCTAATACTGTGGCCCCCTTCCGGCGGAATATTTCTAAATTGAAGGAGGACCTGCTTGACACAGCCAAAAACATGCACAAAAAATTTGGTTTAATTCTATACATAACTTCATACACTTTTCTATGGTACAATAGCGACATACGGACACACAGACAGACAGACAGAGGTTTCGTATAAACCTCTTTTTGGGGATCTCTGACCTCTAAAACGTGTAAATCCGTTGAAAACCGGAAGTCGAAAAAAATGTCGATTACAATACTTTCTTCTATTGCAGGTAGAAGAAAGTAATTTCATAACTATATTATAAAGTTATATTGCTTTATGATTGCGTTTAATGCAAGCATGTCTCATTGTACAAAACCTGCCAATAGGTTTTTTATTTAAAATTAAGGTGTGGGGTTTAAAAACGCCTTTCCGCTCGCTGATGAGTAAAGGCAGAAAATTTAACTTGCAGGGCTGGCACAGCCGACTATTTTTATATTCAGTTGGCACCAGTATTTTTCTAACATAAATTTTTAAAAATATTTCTCTTGGAAATGATGTGAAAGTGTGTAGAAGAAGGTGATAAAAATCTTTGCTATGAAAAGGTGTTGTCATTCAAAGATATAGTCGCCCGTAGCCGCCCTAAACTTGTGGCACTGATATGTTATTTATGTGTTAATATTCAAATATTTTTCATATTTTTTTACATTTAAATACACCTGCTCTTAAATTTAATCAATTTCATAATAATGCACAATTAGAATATATTGTATTAGATTTTTAAGATCTCCTTTGGCGCTTATATTTGCCATAATGTATTGCATCTTTTGTATGAGATTACCTCTAACTGTATCAATTTACAGTCAGGGATCTTGATTCGATTTGATTGGGAAGCGAGATCTCTCGCGCATTAATTATTAAATTTTATTAAACACATTTAAAAAAGTGGTCGTTTACTTATTCTTACTTAGTTCAAAATTATCAATATTTTTAAAATCAAGAGCCTCGATTATACAAGAAAAGCATTTTTTTTTTGTAAAATAAATTCCTACAACGGCAAAAATTCAGTTTCCGAATTATCTGATTGAAGCACCATGAAAGTTCCACTTGAGGTTAGGAGGTGGGCTGACGGGAATTAAGATAAGTAATCTTGAAGATATGATATCCGTAGTCACAGAAGATGAACTTGGTTGATTTATGAGAGTTGGTTCAGGTATTTTCGTTTTAGTAATATCAGAAGATGACTTATTAGACGATAGAATTGCATTTGATTGTAATACTCAAATGTTATAAAGACCTTCTATCTCGAGGGAATGCAAGAATGCCGGAAATGTGACGTAGCAGTGCCGCAGATGGAGAAAACTTTGAAAAGATCTCCTTCCTGTTTGAATTTTCTGGTTTCAAACGACCCTATACAAAATAGATAGAAGGCTAAGATGCCGTGCGGGCTATGGAAATTATGTCTCGTGAATTAATAGTTCTCAAGAGGTCCTCGGATTTTGGATATTCTTGTAATGTTATGGAACTAGATATATATATATTGCATAACAGGTTCAAAAGCAGCTCATGAGATATACAACAAATGTATACTTCATCAAGATATGAAAATTATAAGACATTAAAAATTCCGAAAGAAGTTTACACACACTGTTTTCACAGTACAGTAAAAATTTAACTATGAATTCTCAAAACAGTTAAATATTAATCTACACGGGTAAACAGACTGTCTCACCTTAGTGGGTGGACAGTTAGAACTAATTCCATCCTAAAGATAAATATCTTGTAGGTTATGAAACTTGAACCAGTCCTACAATAAAACCAATATAAAAACATAATTACTTTTGAAAAATAATTACTTAACTTACAAGGGAATTTGCTATGTAAATACATTTATAGTTTATGTTATAGTATTTACATATCAACTTCCATTTTAAATTAAGTTTTAAATTATTTTCCAAAAGTAATTACGTTTTTAAATTGGTTTTTGAAAGTAGGACTGACTCGTGTTTCGAAACCTACAAGATTTTTATAGTGTGGGGCGGAGTTAGCTCTGTCTGCCCACCCACTGAGGAAAAACAGACACTATTAGGTAGCTTTCATTACAAAAAGGTACTTATTGCAGCCGTTCGGACGAAAGCGATTTCGAAAAATTTTGGTATATTATCACCGATCAATGACCCCTAGTCCCCGAATCCACCGTCCGTTCAAATGTTGATTTATATATATATAAATCTGATTTCTGTCACAATGTAACTCTCTTATTTATGAACCGATTTCGATGTAACTAAGCATGTATATAGTACATACCAATGTCACGATCGAGTTGATTGGCCAGCTCCATCCGCAATCTTGTTTCAAAATGGCGGCCACTAAATATTAATAAAAGAAAAAAATTTAATTTAAAATTAGGTACAAAAAAATTAGAAATTGATAAAGTGATACACATTTTTTTCTTATGTGTTTGATGTTGATACAAAGATTCCGGAGCATTTTTTGTTTCGTCTATATCTTAAAAAATGGCTGAGTTATAGTACTTTGAATTTCTAGTGTGGCTGACATTTTGAAACGATCAGATTTTTGTCACGCGATAAAACACCTATTTACGGACCGATTTGAATGTAACTTGGTGAATACATAATACATACCAAGGTCTTGACCGAGTTCGTTGGCCAGTTTTATCCGCCTTCTTGTTTCCAATTGGCGGCCATTTAACCCTTAAATGCCTGACTTTTCAAAAATCATTGTAATAATGTTTTTCGGCTTTCATTTTTTAAATAAATCATAGGAAAAATACTTTTAAAAATCAAATTTTGTTTTAAGTACGGTTTACGGCTAAAAAATAGTTTGTGACTATTCGGCAATACTGGTCTTTAATTAAAAAAATAATTTTTCTTGATAAAATTCTATAATATTAAACACACAATAATTTTAGGAACTACAATAAGAAATAAATTTTACTTGCTCACTGCAGGCCAAAATAGGATATTTCGCAAGCTTCCAAATAAACCAAAAAGAACAAGTAGCAACAATAGAAAAAATAAATCTGTCTTTATTCTTAAACAGCACAAGTGTTGCCATCTACATGTTGAAAATCGATTTAATAATATTTTCAGAATGTATTTTATTGGCAACATTAGACATTATAGCTTCAATATTATTCTAATAGTATTTTAGGGCCTAAATTGGGTATGTTGCCGAAAAGCAACACCCGGCATTTAAGGGTTAAAATGTCTAAAAAAATTTTTAATTAAAAATGAGATACAAAAAAATTAGAAATTGAAAAAGATTTTCTTCATATGTGTTTGACCTTGTTACAAAGATTTCAGGCCATTGTTTGCTTCGTTTATATCTTAAAAAATGGGTGAGTTATAGCCCTTTGAATTTCTTGTGTGGCTGACATATTGGAACGATTTGATTTTTGTCACGCGATAACACGTGTATTTATTAATGGATTTGAATGTGATTATGCACGTGCAGTATACAAAAATGTCTCAACCAAGTGGCCATTTAATTTTTTTTTAATTAAACTTTAAAATGAGCTACAAAAAAAATTAGAAATTGAAAATTTTTTTTTTCCGTAAGTGTTTGACCTTCATACAAGGATTCCAGAGCATATTTTGTTTTGTCTTTATCTTGAAAAATGACTGAGATATAGCAGTTTGAATTTCTAATGTGGGTGACATTTTGAAAAATCTCATTTTTTTGCCTGCGACAGAACTCGTATATGAGGCATTCTCACAATCTTTTGACTTTTGGGGGAAAAAATCTGGCGAAATTAAACTTGCTAAAATAACATTTTAATCTGATAGACGAATGCCTTAATGATTCAAAATAAAGAAAAAAAGGTCAGCAGCGAAAAAGTTTTTATTTAACTGAGGTTTAAGTTAAACTTGCAAGTTTAATTTTCCTTACTGTTTTACCCCTATAACTTTTTATTTTCTTCTAAATTTTTACTTATAATGAATTTGCATAGTACCCACAGGACATTCAAATAAGAAATAATAACGTAGTACTTTTAATACAGAATTTTTGTATAACATTGTCTAAAGGGGTGTTAAAGAAAGACAGTAAGATAAAAAAAAGAGGATGGTATAGGAAAAAAGGGACGAAATGGTAAAAAAAAGGGAAGGAAAAGTACCACCTATTGTTAGAAAAATCATGTTAAGACTACGTGATAGCCACAATGTTCATTGATTTTTAGAAACAGTTGTTAACATTTGATTAAATTATTTTTTTTGTTTTAATTTACCTCGGAAAGTGCAGGAATAAACCTTGGGGACGGTAAGATTACCAATAAAGGCACGATCTTGAAATTGATATTTAAATGCTCATTTAAATTCTGGTAAATTTCCTGTCAAAGAATTTTAGACATTCTTTCTCTAGCATACTTCTGCATGAGAAAAAACTTGAAAAAAATTCTGTGGCTGCATCTGAAATGATTTTCTGTATAATTTTAGAAGAGGGATGGTAAGGAATCTAAAACCCAGAGACAGAGTTTAAAAAATAATAACAACCGTAAAAATGTGTGCAGGTTATTTCTTTTGCTACATATTTATATAAAACAATAGTTCCAGTTTCGGGAAAAAATTACATCGAATTACTTTTATTGAAACAATTTTATACAGACAGCTCCAAACTTAAAAATCAGCATCAGGGACACGGGACGGTAGATGAGTTTTCCTTGTATTTCGACCCCCCAACATCGTCCAGAACTTATTTATCTCGTTAATATTGTTATGCAATCATGCAATGGGATGTTCCCCAGTATATGAAATAAAAACAACACAGAAAAGTGTATTAAATAAAAAATTATTATTCAGGGACATGAAAGTCAAAAGATTGTGAGAATGCCCCATATATCATCACATTTGGATGTGAGTGAGCATGTGCACAGGAATTTCTAAGGTCTCGAACACATTCAATGGTTAGCTTTTTTGCACCCAATGTTGCTTTATTTGTTGTTAGTCAACGTCTAACTGAATCTGAAGTTTGATGAAAATTCGTGCATTAGTTCTTGAGATAGAGCTGTTGCGAAAATCGTGAAAAATGCAGCATAGCTGCGCCATCTGTTAGGCGATTGAAACCAAAACGCAATCGGCATGGCACCTTTTCATGTCCAGCACTAACTTATTCTGAAGTGTGATGAAAGTCCGTGCATTAGTTCTTAATTTATTATGTAATTTATTATTGTATAGAATTGTTTTATTCACATTTATATTCAGAGAATTGGAGAATTTCAAATAAACTTTCATTAATATCATTTATATTTTATTGTGTAAAACTTTGTACACAATAAAATACAGCCAAAATAGAAAAATACATTATGTAATGAAAGTCTTTTAGAAATTGTCTTTTCATTTTATCAGTTCTTGAAAGAGCATTTGTATATTTTTATTACGATTTCGACTGTAAAATGCATCACGAAATGTTATCTAATTATTTTATTAACCTTCCAAAATAACTTTTTGGCACAAGACATTATGTAATGAAAATCTTTTCGAAATTGTCTTTTCATTTTATCAGTTCTTGTAGAGAGCATTTGTATATTTTTATTACGATTTCGATTGTAAAATGCATCACAAAATGTTATCTAATTATTTTACTAACCTTCCAAAATAACTTTTTGGCACAAGACATTATGTAATGAAAATCTTTTCGAAATTGTCTTTTCATTTTATCAGTTCTTGTAGAGAGCATTTGTATATTTTTATTACGATTTCGATTGTAAAATGCATCACAAAATGTTACCTAATTATTTTACTAACCTTCCAAAATAACTTTTTGGCACAAGTCATTATGTAATGAAAATTTTTTCGAAATTGTCTTTTCATTACTTTTTGGAGGGCACTCCCCCCCCCCCTCCCTCTTCGGTCCTATATCCGTCGTGTTGATAATTGGTCGTCATAAAACAACACCGATTAATATTCATTAAACTGTAAAATTCATTAAAGTTGCATTCGCTGTAACGAGATTCTACTGTAATCTACTAAAAAATGCATCCCCCCCCCCCCAAAAAGTGTTAATTTTTGTTCAAAATTCTTAATAAGAATTAAGAATTTTGAACAAGAATTAAGAATTTTGCTCTTTTGAAAGTTCAACCATCCCTTAAAGGGGGTGGGGGGGGGATGCCTCTAGCAGGCCAAAAAAAGGGTGTTTTTTAGCTTTTTTCTAGAATTGGAATAGAGTTTTTAGCTCCGGGTTTTTTTGCATGTTATTTATTATCATTTGAAGAACATTTTTAAAAAAATTAAGAAAAAAATAATGATGCGGCTCGCGTTGCGTGGATGGATGTCCTTAGCGTGCACGCCCAATCGGGTGGTATCTAATAGACCGCCAGAGTCGTTTGCAATCAATTTTCCTTAAGGGCGTTCTCAAATCCAAAAGGGCAACTTCCTGACATAAGTGTTCATTTATTATTGTTCGAAAATGCATGCAACTAGCCGGTGTTTTGTTCAGAAACTATGTCATCGAGCTGTTTTTTTTTATTTTTTTGCAAACGCAATAGATTTTTCAGAAAATAATGTCAAAGTGGACGTTTTGAACCGAATTTCCGCGCGAAAGTAGAAAAGCCATTCAAGAACTGGCGAAAAACGGATTTGTCACGTGATCGAAATTGCTCATAACTCAATGGGTAATGGATTGATCAAAAAATGGAAAAAACAGTTCAATTCCAAATCGCCTCCATGGCCAGGCTTTCCAATTTTATATCTTTCCGTTAAAAAATGAATTTGTAAATGTGTCAGAATGTTTTGCGCTTGTTGAGCAGAGCAGTTAAGAACAGCCTTAAGGATTAGGAAAGTAGGTAATATTGTATGGAGCTTCAAGCTCTTTGATGCTCTTTTGTGGATCAGTCTATTACGTAACTGATCCACAAAAGGACCGCCAAACACAAGGATTAATAAATGTTGCTTTGACGTAAGTCTTAGCTTATGTCTAATATGGGCAAGGAACTTTTTTTTTTTCAAAAGTGAAAATTGACAATCACCTATTAATGCAATATTTTTATAACAGGATTGAAACTGAAAAAAAAGTTGCATCAGTAACAAGCATTGTTTTATTCATGACTTAGTACACATTATAAAAAAAGTTACTCACATCTTAATATGTTCTAACATGGGTCATTCCACGTAAAATGAGCAAAAATTAAAAAAAAGTCGTGGCCACATAGTAACCAATTTTAATTAAATTCGATGCATAGGTTCAATTCATGTTCAAGTAATGCTCTGCAAAATATCTTGACAAAAAATAAATTTTTTTAACAGTTTTTGATATTTAGAAAACTTGTGATATAGAATGGCATGTGCGCAATCGTCCAAAGTTGCAAGTTTGAAGTTCTGTATCTTGAAAACTATTTAACAGAAAGGAATTTTTTTTTATAATTTGGTAACTCTGAAAAATTATCTTCTTATTTACTGAGTAATAATAATCTTTTACCACCATGATTATTTATAAGTTGGTTGCAAAAATTGAAAATTTGTGAATTTTGAGAAAATTAGAAACTTTATAAAAATCAAAGGAATTAAAAAACCTTTGTGAAATTAATGCCTGATGTAGTATGTCATATGAAGATCGAATTCCCTAAGTTTGAAAGTCGCCATTTATTTCCTTCATCTTAAAAAAAAACTTAGAAACTTAAAAAAAAAATTAAAAATCATGATTTTTCCTCTTCTGTATAAGCAAAAAATAAATAAAGGACAGGTCCGACATTAACAATATTGCACAGACATAAAGATTAATATGTCCATGATATGTTAAAAAAAAATTCAAGATTTCCTTTTGATTCCTAACATAACAAAAATGGGTTCAAAATAGTAATGTTTGCTACATTCCATTCGCTATATCTCTTTGAATCCGCGCGCGTTTCTTAAAATATTGCACAATTTCATAGGAAAACAAATTTAGTGCTGCCATTTAGTTTTTTTTATTTGGATTTATAATTAATATATAGTTTTTTGTTGAACTCAGTCTATTCTTTCTACTCTAATTTAAAATACTCTTGAGGCAAAAATAAACTGAAAGCTACAATAAAAGTTTCTATATTAAAAATATACACTTTTATCTGTAATATCATATAATTTAAAAGTTTTATAAAGCTTTCCTTTGCTGAAAAAGAACTGATAGAAATATTGCATTTTACTCTCAACATTTTTTACTATTTTTTTTTCTCATTAAGGAATAAAAAGGCAAAAATGACACTTTCGATTTAAAATATATACTTTTAGCTATAAGGTCAAGCAATTTTAAAGTTATCTGAGCTGTCCTTCGTGTGAAAAAGAGCAATAGAAATATTGCATTTTTCCCTCAAAAATTTTCAAAAATAATTTTTTTCTCAATACGGAATAAAAATACAATTACTAACTTACGCCAATCTGTTAATTATTATTCATTCGTAATTATAAATAATTTTTAATATAGTCTTCCCTAAGGCTAAATAAAATTGAAATATTAAGCATGTAGACAAAACCTCTATTACGCATTCACTTTTAATGTAAATTTTAATACTTAAATAAACAATCCTGAAATCTATTACTTTACATTTACTCATAAATAGATATGATCTACTTGTATACTGATTTTCATTAAAATCTGTGACATGTCTGCCACAGCTGATTTGCTCTTTTTGCATAGAATGACCCACATATGATTGCAAACTAAACTTGGCACTTCGTATTGGCAATTCCATCGTAACTGACGTAACATTTGATTATCGAATTTTGTTTTCAGAACTATGTAGAAAATTTACTGATAAAGCTAGAACAAATTTTTACAATTTAAAATATTTTTTACTAAGGACTTAATACCCAAATATCCACAGATTATTTCAATCTCTTTTTTAGTACCAAAAATTGCAATTCAAAATTCTGTAACTAACGTAACATAAAATATACAAACATTTTATTGCCTTCATTGAAGTGTAAAAATTATCAAAACTATCCCGTTAAAAAACGTTATTTAATGTCCTTAACAACACTAAGTAATGCCAAATTATAACAGTAACTTGTTTAATTAATTTCTAAATAATAAAAAAGAAAAAAAATGGCATTTACATGTGTAACTGATGTAACTTTTATTGTGTAACTGACGAAAAATTATGACTTTACAAAAACAATAATGGTATTTAACTTAGTTTGTAACCAGTAATTTACAATGCCTTTTTATTAGGATTTTATTGTACAATATAAAAATATCAAGTTTTCCAATCATACCCTTAAATTAAACATATTATAAATTTTATCCCCCCCCCCCCCTAAAATGATAATTTTCTGTGGAATTGCCCTATTCCAAAGTAATAGACATTTGTTACATGCACACATTTTCATACAACTGCAGCTAACAAATCCGTGACCGTGACCCGTACCAACCGAATGTTTAATTGCAGCACTCCTCAAAGAAATTTCATTGTCTTTGATAACTTCTACTTCAGACAAAAAATTTTCTGCATATATGTGAAATTCTGATCTAAGGATGAAGGTAAAAAACTTTTAAAAACTGTATAAAAAGAAAGTTACTAAGTGGTATATTTGATCTTCTAATATAAATAATACACTTTTTACTCATATGATAAATTTATTTAAACAAGTAAGTTTTTTTTATTTAATTGCGATTAAAGGTTAATAGCAAGTAGTAACTAATTGAATTCCAATTGAATTCAATTGCAATTAGGTTGAATTGTAAATAATATAATTTAGTTGTATACTGCAATTAAATCAATCGCAGTTAAAATATTTGCAATTAAATTAAGTGGAATTTGAAGCGCCCATTTGAATGAATTACGATAACATTTTAATGAATTACATATTTATCATCATCATTCTAGTTTTTATTCAATAACCCCCCCCCCCTCCCCCCACCTCTCTCTCACATTCTCTCCCAGCACACAAAATTGAAAAAAATTTAGTTTATTTTTTTTTAATTCTGTCCCATTTACTTTATTTTATTTTGTCCTAGCTGTTTTATTTTTTACTTTCAAATACGAATACATAATTAATCAATCCTGTAAATGCATCTCTCTCCTTAAATTTACGATAGCCTCTCCACCTTCCTTTGGTCCACCAGCACACAGTTTAAAATCTTTAACTCTCATTAAAAAGAAACACAAATCTGCAATATTTATTTCCTTGTTGTTACAATAAATGAAAGATCAGTCGTCGGACGCACCCCGTTCTCAGTTATTTTCTCAGTTATTTTATCCTTTATTTTATTTTGGAGAAAAAATCTGTTATTTAAATGTCCGCTAAAACGTTTGCTACCTGGCGACAACTTTGTTGTATGGCGATTGGCGAGAGAACTGACAGCGTTTTCTTTCTCTTTCACAAACTTTCCAAGCAGGTGCCCAAAACTTTAGTCTTCTTGAAAAAGCCGCCGGGGCGGTCGTTTGGATCAATAACAGTTCGACAAATTGAATTAGCATAGAAGAAATTAGATTGGCCTAGACTAAACTAATTCAGACAAGTTGGTCTAGGAAAATCTAGTTTATCCTATGTGCTTTAGGATAAACTTGTTTGGACAAGGAAAACTCTAGTTTATCCTATGTGTGTTAGGAAAAACTAGTTTGTCCTAGGCCAATCTAGTTTGCCCTTAAATAGGGTTTGGCCGCTAATATATATATATATATACACATACAATACATGTTACAACATTAAATCTTCCTTCGCGATTTCCCTATACTATTCTAAATTACTACTGTATATTCACTAAATCCTTATTAAATAATCGCTATCGTTAACTCTATTAAATTCCCTTTAATTTAATGTCTCTATTGTCTAATTTGCTTAAATATTACGTTTTTAATATTCTTAAATTAAATGTTCCATTTCCGATCTTTCGCATTTTAGAATGTTCTTTTTGGTAGCCATTTTATTCCAGCTGAGAATTTGCTTTCCCGCGCTTAATTCCGATGTTTCCTTTTTACCTTCTTATTCATCGCTTCTCTGTCAAGCCTCTTTTCATGGCGTGATACCTTTATGTCTTAATTGGTTTAGAACACGTGCTACATCATTTTTGTATTCCTACGCTTAGGGAATAAAAGCGGCTACACACGATTCTCCGGCACAATTTGCTGATTTTCCGAAGTGTAAACTGCCCCTGGCTGTGTGTCTGTCACTATGTAGTTCTTTCTAAAGATTTACCTTAAGATGTAATCAAAATGATTACTAACGATTATAGATGTTAAACGCATTGAACTTATCGATGGTACTGCACCGTAATTTTGTGAGAACTGCCGCTCGATATTATTAAATAAAAACCTGTGACCAGAAATGCTTCTTTCCTTCATATCCATTGTTCTGACCATTAGCCGCTGGACTGCACCCCAGCTTAAATGAGAAACGATGATAATGACTGCAAAAGATTAATCTGCTAACTGAATCGGCGAAGTTGTTGCTCTACTTTCACTTACTACATATACTTACATTGATTCTACAACTCCATCCATTACATCATATAACGTGTAATCTTACATCGACCACCACTAATGAGATGATTATCGCCATATAAGCACGGCAGGATTATCAACAGATCCTAACTAAATAATAGATCGACAAATTACCAACTATAGAGCTTATTATTATTATATACATATATATATATATCTAGTATATGGTGGACACTGGGGAGCGTTGACCCATTTTTTTTTTAAATTATTTTTTTTATATTGTTTATATGCTACAGAATGACCATGTCACTTCTATTAGTGTGTTATTTCTTGCCAAGATGACCATTTCACTCACTTAACATGCTTCGACTATTGCCAGCCCAAATGTTTCAATAAAATGAATAAGATATACTTTTTTCAAATTATTCTTTTCTGCACATCATAGACCATCATTTTGATCTTTTGTAATCGTAACTCGAAAACTACTTGGAAGAAAAGAATCCGCATAAAGCAGTGCATAATAAATATAAACCTATCAAAAATATTGTAGGTTGCAATTCATATTTTTTTTTCGAATATTAATTTCATAATTCATATTATAAGGTTTTTAAAAGTACAAATTCAATGTATTTATGTTTGGGTTTTCAGTATTATAACCCCGGTAGCAGAAAATGTGCGACGCGCGACGTGCGTCGCAGATTTATTTTGGACCTTGCAGATAAATTTGCAAACTTGAGAAAAAAAAAAAAAAAAAAAAAAAAAAGAGGCATTTCCTTAAAAAATAAAAAAAAGTACGAAAATTCTGACTAAAAAATATCGCGAATTCGACAAATGGTCGCCGAAAAATATCAATTTCGACAATCGTTCGCATAAAAAATCGGTAATTTATAGCCAAAGGGTCGCTATAAAAACGTGAATTTCGTCAAAAGAGCCCGGAAAGAACGCGAATTTAGTCAAACGATTGTGGGAAAACGCAAATTTAGTCAAACGATCGCGAAAAAACGCAAATTTATGTCAAATGATTGCGGGAAAAGCGAGGAATTTCGTGAAAAGATCTCGAAAAACATAAATTTCTGCCAACAGATCGCGGTACAAACTTGAATTTTATCCAAAAATCCAGAAAGAAAACGTGAATTTCGTACCAGGGGCGCGAGAAAAACGCAAATTTCTGTCACAAAATCGCGGAAGAAACTTGAATTTCATCAAAGGATCGAGGAAAAAACACGAATTTAGTCAGACAATCGCGGAAAAAATGCAAATTTCTGTCAAACCATCGCGAAAAAATGCAAATTTCTGACAAAGGATTGCGAAAAACGGAGATTAAGGATCACGAAAAAAAGAAAATTTATGTCAAAAGATCGGAATTAAGATTGCGGAATTTCATCAAAAGATCTCGAAAAACGTAAATTTCTGCGAAAGGATAGCTGTAAAAACGCGAATTTCGTCAAGATCCCTGCAAAAACGTGATTTTTGTCCCAGGGGCGCCGAAAAAACGCAAATTTCTGTCACAGAATCGCGGAAAAACACGAAGTTCGTCAAAGAATCGAGGAAAAAACGCACATTTCGTAAAGGATCGCGAAAAAAAAACTCATTTTGTCAAAGGATCGCGAAAAAACGGCAAATTTCGTCTAAAGACCGCGAAAAAAACGAGAAATTTCCTCATAAGATCGCGAAAAAATAGCAGATTTCGTCAAAAAATCGCGAAAAAACCGACAAATTTCGTCAAAAGGTTGCGAAAAACGGCAAATTTCGTCAGAAGATTGCGAAAAACGGCAAATTTAGTCAGAAGATCGCGAAAAGACGCAAATTTCATCAGAAGCACGCGAAGAAAAACACATAGTTACTGCTGGTAGTGGATTTTCGCTCCCTATCCCTCCCCCCCTGTTATGACCTTTCGGAAAATTTTCTGTGAATTTCAGAATTTTTTTTTTTTTTTTTTTTTTACTAAGAATTACCCCTGGTATTAATCAGTAAGAACGCTGTTTATTTTAACACTTATAATTTTTGTACATAAGAAAATGTAACACGCTACTTCCGCAGACAATTTTCATCCCACTAAATTGCTGTCGCAGACACAGCCATAACTTTCTGCTACTGGGATTATAACCAAAGAAAAAAATTATCACATTAATATTACAATTTCAGGAGTTGTTAATATAAATATGAAAATTTAATTTAACATTAGAAGCTCAAAATTTTGAATGTTTATAATTCAAAAACTTATCATCCAAATGACTTGAAATTTCGTGTAAGGTTAGAGATGGGAAATATAGTTACTTTTGGTTAACAGGTTACATCGTTCCACACTTGTACAGGTAACAGGTTCAACAACATGTTATTTTTATAACACATAACTAATCGTGCGTATCCGGTCAACGGATGTTTTAATAAGAAGGCTTTTAAACAAAATGTTTGGAATAATTTTTTGACATAATTATAAATGCTGTTTTCTATTGATTCATGCATTTTTAGCGATTTCTGACACTAAAAACGTGTTTTTCCATTTATGGTGATTAAAACATTGAAAATTCATAAAATTCTAAGTATCATAACTCAGTAAGTTTTGACCATAAAAGAATACATTTTTGCTGTTTTAGAACATGGAAAAAGTTTTCTAAATAAAACTTATAGGACAGAGGCATTGTATAACATTTGTGATTTCTCATCTACTTGAAAAGTAATTATTGTAATGTAAATCGATTTTTATGTGATGCAGAACAAATTGCAATTGCAAACAATTGATGCAGGACAAATATACCTTTAAAACTAACGGTTTAGAAATTAGTTATTGGAGATACCCTGTATAATAATTGACACAGTTTTAACAACACGCTTTCTAATCCCCCCCCCCCCCCAACCAAAAAAAAAAAGAATCATGCATACAGCATAGATTATGAAGCACTTTCCAACACATTCAGAATACCATAACAAAACATCACAATAGACAAAGGTGGAAGATGACGTTTTAATGAAAAATTTGGAAAACACATAATGTATTTGAAAACACGATTTCTGCCATTACAATGAAGAGTCATTAAAATATATGGGGGTTTTTTTCAGCCCTGTATAAGATCTTCAGATATGTATGTATACTACATAGTATGCAAAAAGTTAGTTCAGTTAAACGCATAATACATTTTAAAATTTCCACTCAGCAATTTCAACCAATAAACGAATGTTGTTGAGAACTGTTGTTCGACCTTGTATATGATCTGGAATTGATACACGCCAAGTAATATTTAAAAAATAGCTAAATTTAAAAACGCATACCACAATTGAAAACGCTCTTCCTAGCAATTATCGTTTGTGGCTTCAAAAGGTTCAATTATTGTTCATTTTCTTCGATATCCAAATACTTTTGTGTGTTCCTGTAAATAAACGATGAGTTCTATGCACACCCTATTCTATAGTAAGAACCTTGTAGTACACCTCAGTGATTTATATCAATTTCAATATGTTTTAAATACTGTAATATCATTAAAATACACAGCAAGCGATTTTCCCCCATGAACTATAATGTAACGGAATTTGAGTGGCCCTGTAAATGAACCAGATATGCTATACACACTTCCTTTACAATACCGAACATGCCATACTAAACCAAAATAAGATATATCCATTTCATAGCAGTCAGCCTAATATTTACACGAGTTAAAGAAAGGACAGACAGACGGACAGACAATCTGAATTCATAAACACTTTTCAACTACGTTAGAAAGTATTAAAAAATAGAAATTTGATTCCCGACTTCATAGCAGCCATATCTATCAACACATATTCAAAGCTAATTTCACAAGAACACAAAAATATTATTTATATACTTTTAATCAAATGGAATTCATCCAAACAAATTTCGTTTGTACAAGTATGTTTTTCAAATTAATTACAACTGTACAAATTAAAAAAAATGACAAAACAAAAATAATAAAAAAACTTTGCCAAAAAACGAAATTTATAGTGCAGGAATCCCCCTCGCCCCCACCCTATCCCCTAAAAAAACAAACTCCATGAGTACATAGTAAAAACCCTTTAAATATTCAAATAAACCGCCAACACAAAACGCTCCATTCCTTACAAACACATGAAGAGTAAATAAAAACTCTTAGTCAAATGTCATTTCACTCCGAAAAAATTACCTATTTAGATAAATTTATCCTGCAGCGTATTTTTTAATTTAAAAGACTGTTGTACCAAATGTTTCGAAATAAGCAAATGATATATTGACCTCAGAAAATTTTAACAGATAAATAACTGCAAAGATGTTCTATATCTTTCTTTATTCAAAAGCTTATTAAGCGCTAAAAGAACTTTTTATATGTCAAGAACTACATTTACTTATGGCGTGATTCAGAATGAATTAAGGAATCTGCGGTTAGTTTCAGTTGCTCTCAGTTGAAATCAATTGAAGTTTTAGTAGCTAAACAATGTTTTGTTATTTTTGGAAATAGATTTCCTATTCAAAATCGGGAATTAAAATTTTTAAGAGATAAAATTATAAATAAACGTATTTTATTTAAATGTTTCACAAAGGTACTTTTTATAAATTTAATGAATCTGAACTCCTGTTTCGCCGCATTTTTTTAAAGGGGGGGAGGAATCAATGCTTTTTTCATTTACATAATATAAATGAAATATATTGCAAAATTCAACAAAAATCACTCGTTGAAAGAAGCAAACCCCCCCCCCCCCCCCAAAAAAAAAAAAAAAAAAAAAAAAAAAGCACGAAAATATATTTTTAGTTGAAAAGAAATTGCTCAGATCAAAGATTAGACAAAACTTTCATGGGTTTTATAAGTTAAATTTGACATTTGTTATGGAAATGCTAAATGAAGACAATATCTACGATTCATGAATACAAAACATGTCAAGCATGAGCTTTTTTCTTAGAAATTTTCAGATGTTTTCCTGATTTACTATTTGTGCCAGTGTTTCGTTTATGCTCTAATTTGTGCCATCAGAATCGGTGAGAGTATGTGATGATGCTGATGACCCAGCACCAGGCACCAAGCCGAAAAAGTGTTTAATTAGTGCTGCAAGTCATTACTATTCATGCATTAGGGTTTGGTGAAATACAAAATAAATTTTTAACACAACACACCTAACAGAGTTGCCCATAACTAGAGGGTGAAGATGGGCCAAACTGGGGGCGCACGTCTGAAAAGAAACGATCGAGGACGTTTTTTGTTAATATTGTTCTATTTTAAAGGCACGAGATTGAATTCTTGATTAAGGCAAATGAATAAAGACGCATTTAAAACCATATGTTATTTAATTAACAGGGACTTTTCGGTAACATAATAATTCAATATTAGGTTCCAGCATAGTAACAGGGTTTTTTATCCTAATACGTTAAATAATGCTCATCCCTAGTCTAGGTGCAGTTTGAACCGAAGATTTAAAATATATTGTCAAACTGGGGTGTTGCCATTGAAATAAAAACAAAGTTTGCTCTGGTTTTGATTTGTAGATGGCTCCCTAGGCAAATTTTATATACAGTAGAACCTCTTTTATCCGAAACTCTTTTAACAGAAACTCTCGGTTAACCGAAGTCCATTTTCAAACCTCTTTTTTTCTATCAAATTCCTTGTGTGCAAAATCCATTTTGAAAGCTTTTTTTTTTCTTTTTGTTAAACTATCATACACCTTGTGTGCAAGCGGTCCTTTCCGAGCTACGAGTACTTATAAATATTTTCGATCCCCTTTCTTAGCGTTCCTTTAAATTTAACTTGAGCTCCCGTAAGCTGCGGAGTGGAACGAAGAAAACGAGCCAATTATCAATTCTGAAGCTTTTGAATGTTTTACAAAAGGTTTGGCATGGTTGGAGCAGCAGAAAGACTGTGATAGTGGTGAACTAATAATATTTAAAAACTCCGTGATAGAGCTTCAAAGCAAAGGTAATCGAAACTGCGACAAACAAAACATTTTTTTTCAAATCATCGTGATATATGTAAAAGATACTTAATTTCAAAATTAAAATTGAGGTAATTTTTTCCTGTTTCTATTTTGCTATTGCTTTATTTTTTATTAAGCACCTGTTACCATAATAAGAAATATTGCACATATTCCTCCTTAATCTTTAAATTAATTGAAGCATTATCGATTATCCGAAAATTTCGATTTTCCGAAAGAGGGTCGATCCCAATTACTTCGGATAATCGAGGTCATACTGTACATCATTTAAAAGTAGATTTTATTTCCAATCGTTTGGTACCAGTAACTTTCTGCTACTATAATTAGTTGCAGAGTTAGTAGGGGGTATTTACATTTTTTTCCACGATTGTACTATTCCCGTTTTTATTCAGATACTTTGTTTCAAATAATCTCAAATAAACTTTCACTAATGTCATTGTGTCCCGTAACGAAAATCTTTTTGAAGCTAACTTTTCATTTTATTAGCTCTTGTCCAGAGCACTTAAATACTTTTATTGCGATTTAGGTTGTAAAACGAATCATGAAATCTGATCTATTTATATTACTTACCTACCAAACTAAATTTTTGATAATAGATAAATCTTTTGTTTCCGAATACGGCAATTTACATTACTTGCATAGCAAATAAAATACATTTTCTAGCAAATCCAATTATTATTGTTATTATTTTAATAAAATTTAATATGTAATTTGTAATTTTCTGGAAATTAAAACACAACATTTTGGGGACATATGAAGAAAAAAATGGCAGTAAGTAATTTTTGGGTACTGAGCGTATTGACAGTAGGAGAATATCAATGTCTTAGATATATGTATATTACTTATCATATTAAACGATTAATAATGTAAATAAAATTCTCTAAATTTTTGGCCATATACATTTACTTTAGAGAACTCGCTACTTTTTAAACGATTTCATTTTTTTTTCCGAGATAGAAACTTTATGGTTAAACCTAAAGATTAATTTACAATTAAGATTTATATTACATCTTCGGCATATGTAAATTGTTGTTGATTATTGGAATATGTTCTATTTTTAAAAACTGTCTTCTTTTTTTTTTAATATTTTATTTATTAAAATGTACTTTTTCAAATTAATATTCAAACTTTCCTCATTATGTGTTCGGCGTAGAAACTAACTGCAGCTTAGTGATACATAACATAAATATCACTCTCTAAGTGTTTGTGCGCATAAGCAAATAAGGCGGACAGTGGGATTTAAAAAGAGACAAAGAAAATGTTGTTTTTGTGTTAAACATTACGTATTAAATTTAAAAATCATGTTTATATTTCGCTATACATAGCTGAAAATGTGTTTTCATCTTTCTAAAAACTGGGTAATGAAAATAACATATTATAAAAAAGCAAAATGAATATTAAATTACAATATATCTCTTTACTAAATAGGTGCTAATATACATAAATGTTAAAACATTTTAAAACAATCAAGATGTTAAAACATTGGATTTAGACGATGCGCGCGCTTTCGACTAAAACATTAATCGTCATCAGGGGAAAACTACTCCCGAGCGCTTTCGACTAAAACATTAGCCGTGTTTATATGTTACATGTGACGACTAATTTTTTAGTCGAAAGTGCTCGGGTTTCCGCATCGTCTAACTCCAATGTTTTAACATCTTGATTGTTTTTAAATATTTTAACATTTATGTATATTAGAACCTATTTAGTAAAGATATATATTGTGAATTTAATATTCATATTGCTTATTTAGTTTATTAAGGTGAATTTGTCGTTTCAACTTGAAATATAGAGCTTCTATATTTATTTTATTAACAAATTATAATTTAATGAAAATGCAATTTTCACACGCATCACACGATTAGATGCATTCGTCGTAAAATATTTAGTTTTATCAAAGAAAAGGGTTGTTTCCGTTACTGAAGCATTATGCCAAGTGTCTCAAACTGGGTATTAGCGGATTGAAAATATATTCAAAAGTAACATAGCTTTATGAGAGAAAATGCGTGTTAAAGCACGGCGTCATTTTCTGTTCCGAGTTTTTTAAAAAGTTTTTTTGTAATTGTAATGAGAAAATGGCATCAATACGGATTTTTTAAAAAAAACTATTATTTCTTTTTTTCTGCCTGAGTGGAAGTAATACTATTGCCACCATTTTGATGAATTTTGATGAAATTTCATAAAAAACATTTCAAATTAAATTTAATATATAAAACTGGGAATACTTAGAAAAATAGCTAGTGTGGGCACATCTAAAAATGAACAGTTTTCATTCAAAAAATAATAATTAGTAAAATTGGTTCAGTAAAAAGTTCAGGGAAGCTATCTAAAAAAACTGTCCAATGTTTTAAATATATAGATTTTTTTTCTCTTTAACTTTAATAGTCGCCTAGCAACTCTATTTAAAAACTTATCTATTTCATACAAATTACATTTGAAAGCACACATTTTCCCCAATTCGGTTCTAAAAAATTAAAATGCTCGATTTTATATATGTTAAATTCGTGTGTTTTATATATATTGTTTTATTTATTTATTTATTAAGCTTTAAGTTCGTTGTGGAAAATTAGCAGGAGAAAAATTCTGAACATTTTTTTTAACGTGAAAATTGTTTATTATTACTTTGTAATGAAGCCTGCATGCGATACATTTTTTAAATCAAGCTTCAAAATTATTATATAAACCATAATAAATCAGTCCATTAAGATACATTTTTCACGCATATTGCATTTAGAAGCATATTTTTTCCCTATACGATGGTGTAAAAATTTAAAATGTGCGATGTTTAGAAGATTCAAAAATTGCAGAAGGGAAACCCGAAATTTCAACGTGAAGTGTTGCTATTCGCAAAATGACGTCAGAGTTGCGCATAGATATGTTATCATTTATAATATAGATAAAACGACTTCTGCGTAATTTTAAGCTCTAGAACTTTAAGAAGTATGACTTTAAGATTGCAGTGCAAGAAAATCCTGCCATAAAGAATTCGGCATGCAGAACTCCTAAATTGAATAATTACATTAGGGCAGCTGTCCCCAATCTATGGTTTCCGACACACCAGTGTGCCATGGACGTTTGTTTTTGTTGATCGCAGATGGTCGACTAGTTCTTGAAAAATATATTATTATTTTATCAGCAGTAAAAAATATAACAAAATGAATAGGGTAATTCAGGGATTTATGCCGAACTTTTTTTTGAACTTGTGTATAAAGTACCATGGTGGACATAAAATAAAAAAAATTATGCTGTGCTATTTAATGTTAAATATACAACGCGTGTAGTGCGACAAAAAAATTCAAAACAAATTATTAATATTTTTCAACAATTTTTTTCTAAAACATTGCACTGCGGCGGTTCACCAGCACATTCAAGCTGAGACGCCGCACTTGTGCGGTAGTTATGCCGCGCTTATAATAAGAACAGAATGAAATTATAAATAAAAATATTTAAAAAAATATTCATATCTGGACTATAATTAACGATGTAATAACAAAATGTAACTAAATGAGTACAATGAAACGTATTAGTAAATTCAAATAAAAAATTGCTGCCTACTTTCACTATTAAAATTGTCGACTTATTTTTTTACATAAAATTTTAATTATTATTTCAGCAACAACGTAACATCAATGTATTAGAAAGGGAAAAGAAAAAAAGTAAAATTGTGTTTACATAATTTATTTGTTAACCCTTTCGGGAACGTTGGCTTTTACAAAAATTTTATTCGGTTTGTACCACTTTTTTAAAAGAAGTTTCCTTTACGTAAATAATCATGAAAATACTCTAAACAAAGCAAATATTAGTTTTCTTTTTTATTGGTGCCAGAAACAAATTTTGTAAACTCTTTATGAAGGTGCTTATATGCACCTACGGTCCCGAATGGGCTAAGAGACCTGTTTTCTCGACTACAATCTACAGAAAAAGTGTCGAAAAAGTACAGTCTTTATGTTACTACATTTAAACACATAATACAACGAAGCTAATTACACGTCCTCTTTTTTGGAGTAGTTTGCAAAGAACGTCTGCGTTACGCGTAATCCAATTTTTCATTATTATCATCGTGACTTGCATCTTGCTTGCCCTTTTTAATTTTTATTTCTGCCTTTTTCTCCTTTGGTTTTAGAAAACTTGATAACATGCCTAACATGGTTAGTCTGTGCAAAAAGAAAAGGAAAAGTTAATAACGCTTAATCATCCCGTACAAAAGAAACTGCGGCATGTATACCGGAATAGCAGTGCAGCATGTATCCCATTTTCATGGTGCAGACATAAGCCATCACAGTTACCTGCAATCGCTATGGGGAATGTCGTAAACATACACACAGTACTCTATACAAAGGCTACATTTAGTTTTGACTTCGAAATCATGCATGCATTTAGTAATTAGTGCATGAAAAGCATTTAAACATAACGTGTTTAAAAGTTTGGACAGTGAAATCATGCACTTACGTCAAATTAAGGATTGTACTTCTACAAGTAAACATCGAAATGGGATTCACGCTATACACTGGTTAAAGTAATCTCATTGCGCGCCTATACTGTGCGTTTGACAATCATCTATCGATAATTACAAGAAATACAAAGGGTGCGGCATCTATCCCGTATGAGGCGACTCTATATATGTTACAATTTTAATCATTGTGATTACACTGTGTGAACAATGTGTGACCAAGTCATTTTGCCGAAAATGCGTTTATAGTGCGCCAACACAGTGTAAGCTTACGAAAGGGTAGTGAGTGCTAAAGCACACAATAACTATGAAAGGACTGCGAATTCGGCCATATTGTTTTACAGGTATAATCTACACATTATAGGGAATAGAAAAAGGTTTAAAAGACATTTTTTTCTTCAACTCAAAAAAAGAATATCCACCACTTAAATTTAATCATCTTTCTTCTCTAGTTTACAAAATGTGAGTTTTTGTCTTTTTCAGATAAGAAAGAGAAGTAAATAATATGTTTAAAAAGTATTGTGTAAGTCACATTTTCTAACAGAATTTGCTACACTGTAAAATAAAGGACAAATATAAAAATAGCAAATAAAGCCTTTGTGCAACAATATTAAAAAGCAGAAAAAACCAACGTTTAAAATGCACAAAAATATATGAAAAGCAGCAAACAGCTGTTTCGAATCTACTAGCGAGATTCTTCTTCAGTGCAAAAGGAACAGCGTGCTAGAAAAAGCAAGGCTGAGCCAAAGCATTTAAACATAACGTGTTTAAAAGTTTGGACAGTGAAATCATGCACTTACGTCAAATTAAGGATTGTACTTCTACAAGTAAACATCGAAATGGGATTCACGCTATACACTGGTTAAAGTAATCTCATTGCGCGCCTATACTGTGCGTTTGACAGTCATCTATCGATAATTACAAGAAATACAAGGGGTGCGGCATCTATCCCGTATGAGGCGACTCTATATATGTTACAATTTTAATCATTGTGATTACACTGTGTGAACAATGTGTGACCAAGTCATTTTGCCGAAAATGCGTTTATAGTGCGCCAACACAGTGTAAGCTTACGAAAGGGTAGTGAGTGCTAAAGCACACAATAACTATGAAAGGACTGCGAATTCGGCCATATTGTTTTACAGGTATAATCTACACATTATAGGGAATAGAAAAAGGTTTAAAAGACATTTTTTTCTTCAACTCAAAAAAAGAATATCCACCACTTAAATTTAATCATCTTTCTTCTCTAGTTTACAAAATGTGAGTTTTTGTCTTTTTTCAGATAAGAAAGAGAAGTAAATAATATGTTTAAAAAGTATTGTGTAAGTCACATTTTCTAACAGAATTTGCTACACTGTAAAATAACAGAATTTGCTACACTGCAAGGCTGAGCCATGGCTCAGCCTTGCTTTTTCTAGCACGCTGTTCCTTTTGCACTGAAGAAGAATCTCGCTAGTAGATTCGAAACAGCTGTTTGCTGCTTTTCATATATTTTTGTGCATTTTAAACGTTGGTTTTTTCTGCTTTTTAAAAGGACAAATATTTCTTAATCTGTTAATATGCAATATAACTACAAACGAATATAAGTAATAGTTTTACAGGGATAATCTACAGATTATCGGGAATAGAAAAATGTTTAACAAACATTTTTTTTGAATCGAAAAAAAGAAAATCCACCTCTTAAATTAAAATAATAAAAAACCGTCTTTCTTCTCTAGATAACAAGATAGTTTTTGTCTTTTTCAGAGAAGAAAGATAAGTAAATATTACGTTTAAAAAGTATGTTGTAAGTCACATTTTCTGACAGAATTCCCTACACTGTAAAAAAAAAAAAAATTTTTAATATTTCTTAATCTCTGATAATGTAATGTAACCACAAACGAAAATAAGTAATAGTTTTACAGGGATAATCTACAGATTCTCGGGAATAGAAAAATGTTTAACAAACATTTTTTTTCACCCGAAAATTTGAAAATCCATCTCTTAAATTAAAATAATAAAATATCATCTTTCTTCTCTAATTTGCAAGATGCAAGTTTTTGTCTTTTTCAGAGAAGAGTGAGAAGTAAATAATATGTTTACAAAGTATGGTGCAAGTCACATTTTCTAACAGAATTCGCTACACTGTAAAAAAAAGAGGGAAAATATTTCTTAATCTATGGAAATATAATGTAACCACAAACGAAAATAAGTAATAGTTTTACAGGGATAATCTACAGATTATAGGGAATAGAAAAATGTTTAAAAAACTTTTTTTTTTTTCAACCAAAAAAAAAAAAGAAAATCCACCTCCTAAATTAAAACAATAAAAAATCATCTTTCTTCTCTAATTTGCAAGATGTAAGTTTTTGTCTTTTTCAGAGAAGAAAGAGACATAAGTAATATGTTTAAAAAGTATGGTGTAAGTCACATTTTCTAACAGAATTCGCTACACTGTAAAAAAAAAAAAAAAAAAAAGGAAAAATATTTCTTAATCTGTGAAAATGTAATGTCAATGCGAATGAAAATAAGTAATAGTTTTACAGGGATAATCTACAGATTATAGGGAATAGAAAAATGTTTAAAAACCTTTTTTTTTTTTTTTTTTTTTTTTTTTTACCGAAAAAAAGAAAATCCACCTCCTAAATTAAAATAATAAAAAATCATCTTTCTTCTCTAATTTGCAAGACGTAAGTTTTTGTCTTTTTCAGAGGAGAAAGAGAAGTGAATAATAATATGTTTAAAAAGTATGGTGTAAAGTCACATTTTCTAATAGAATTCGCTACACTGTAAAAAAAAAAAGGAAAAATATTTCTTAATCTGTGAAAATGTAATGTAACATCAAACGAAAATAAGTAATAGCTTCCAACGCACAATTCTGAAAAGCATTTTTTATCTTTAGAAAGCTCATAAGCAAATATATTTTCGAGATTTACAGAAGCATTTATGAAAACAAAGTTTCTTTTGCCGTCACGGGTTTTCGGAAATGTTTTCGAGTCGTTTTTATAGTGTATTTATTAATCATTATCCTCAAGCTAGAATATTTGTTTTTCGGATGCTTCCAATTCTCAAGTAAACAGTTTCATGTTCAACAAACATGTTTTACATACCAACATATAAATTAACTGCATGAACATTAACATTAAAATTACTATTATTTTGTTGCTCTTGCATTATTATTTTGTAAGTTACGCAGCTAAATATACTTGATTGAGAATTGAGAATATTCTGGAAACCTATATTCTGATTTTAGAAAACTGTTTAATCAATTGTGTAAAAATGAAAATTTGCCTGTCTGTCTGTAATGCTATACAAATCGACAGTTTGGAAGCCAGAATTGCTAAATGTTATGTACATGGGTATTAAAACACGCCCGCGGCAACTAAAGCAATCCGGAATCGAAATAATCTATAGTTAATTTTTAATTAATAAAAAAACCACCAATTTAACAGCAATTTCCTATCAAATTTAAATATTTTTCGTTGTAGCAGCTGTCAACAATTAAAAATCTAATATATAAAAATGAAAATTTATCTGTCTGTCTGTAATGTTATACAAATCGACAGTTTGGAAACCAGAATTGTTAAATGTTATGTACATGTGTATTAAAACACGGCCGGGGCTACTAAAGCAAACCGGAATCGAAATAATTTATAGTTAACTTTTAATTAATAAAAAAACACCAACTTAACAGCAATTTCCTATCAAATTTAAACATTTTTCGTTATAGCACCTGCCAACAATTAAAAATTCAAAATAACATCCTTTTTTTATGTTCAACCCGTAATCGCGCGAGTTCTTTAACCAATGTGAGATATACATTTTACGTACTCCACGCTGCAATACTAAAAAGCTGTAGCGGGTATTAAACTATAATTCTTTTACCTCACATGCAAATAATTAGAGATACATATTACGTACACCACGCTGCAATATTAAAAAGCTCCAGCGGGTATTAAACGATAATTCTTTTACCTCGCATGCAAATAATTAGAGATTGTATAATTGCGATTAATTATCACAATTTTTTAAACAAGTGGGTAAGTGTGATCACAGATCGCACAGAGGGTTTCGTTTAATATTCCTTTCAAAACACTTTATCCTTTTGCAAAATCTGTTAGTTCTAAATTTCGCAACCAGGGGTGCACTCTATTCTAAACAAACCTGTATTCAAACGAAACTCCGTTTTACAAACTATCCGCAGATATATTAGTCGAGGGGATCGGGCCCATAGCACCCGAGATAGGTAGGCACCCCTGGCGGTTAACATGGGAACTAAAATATGTAAGGCTATGTGCATAATATGAAAGAGTGGTCAAAGGAGTGTCGTCAAAGTGCACCCCGGGTGAAAAGGGTGGAGGTTGGAAAAATTGCTAAAAATACAGAAGTTAAAACCCGGAAGGGTAAAATAATATAAGACTTTTTGAAATTTTTATGATTTTTCGTGTGATCGCAAGTGTTCAGCTATAAGAATCCAAAATTTGAAGTCTTCAACTTAATTAGGGGTTCAGTTAGAAAAAAAAGCTTAAAATACACAAGTTAGAGCCCATGGGAGGTAAATATAAGACTCTTTCAAAATTTTATGATTTTTCGTTTGATGTGAGGCGTTTAGCTATAAGAATCCAAAATATGAAGTCTTCAACATAATTAAAGGCTCAGTTAGAAAAAAAAAACTTAAAATACACAAGTTAGAGACCATGGGGGTAAATATAAGATTTTTTCAAAATTATATGATTTGTGTCGTTTGATGTGAGGTGTTCAGCTATAAGTATGCAAAATTTCAAGTCTGCGACACATTAGTTTCTGAGAACGGGCTCTGTGACAGACTGACAGACGGACAGACAGAGGAGTGACGACGAATAGGGTTTCGTCAGATGAACGAAACCCTAGAAATAAAGTCAAAAATTTTATCCCAAACATCAACAAAACTTTTTATTCTATTTATTCCTTTATTCCAAAGATTTCCTTTCATCATCTGCTGCCATAACAACATGATAAATTAAATTTTGTTTAAAAAAAATGCGCAGTAGTAGAAAAATATTTTACTAAATCGAATAGTTATTTTTAATTTTGGTTTTAGAATTAAATTCATGAACTCCCGTGCATAGAACGGGTGAAACAGCTAGTGCACTATAAAAACTAATCGGAAACTTTCCCGAAAATCAGTGACAGCCAAAAGAAACAGTGACATAAAAAAAAGGGTTTCTCAATCTACACTACAAATCCTCAAACACAAAAAGAAACACATTTTACAACACTTTTTGTCACCAAATTAACAACACATTAATATGTTGTAAATTAGCAAACTTCATATACAAAATATTTTTTGTGTTGTGATTGTGTTCTTAATACGTTGCAAAAGTGATGCTATCTAGGCATGTGTTCTTAATATGTTGCAAAATTGTTGCTATCTAAAAATGTGTTCTAAAAATAGTGTTGTTAATTGTGTTGAAATCGTGTTGGAAATAGTGTTGATGAAAATATTTTCTTACAATAATGTTGTGCTGCACAACACTTTGTCGCCAAATTAACAACACATTTTAAACACCATCACACAATTTAGAACACTATAAAAGAACATATGTAAAACGCTTTCAAAACTCTTTCTACATGGTGCTTTTAAAATAACACACTCATACACTTAAAACATACTATTTATTAAACATTTATAACACAATTTTAAAAATAAATGTTTTGAAATGTTTTGAAAACACATTTTCTCCTCTTGTAATTTTTAACAACACTTTTTGCACAATCTTTTTATTTGGCGCAACACATTCACAACACAATCGAAAATAATTTTAGTTAGAAGTGTTAATTATTATGTTCAGTTAGTGATGCAAAAGTGCTTCACGAATTTGCAGTGTAACGAAATTATAATATAATTGCGTACGACAGGGTCGACGAACCTATGGTACTCGTGAGATTTGCGGCACGCCAAGGAATAATTTTGGCACGGCGGCGGGGCGGCGTTGATTATGTCTCTAAGGCCAATGTCAGACGGTCGTCATTTTGCCTGCTTTTTTACTTATGTATTATCCATTCACAATGCTATAGCATTGTGAATGGATAATACGTAAGCAAAAAGGCAGACAAAAGGACGCCCGTCTGACATTGGCCTAAATGAGGATACAGCGATTTTACTCACAATACACGAACTTAGATGATCTGATTAGATTCTAAATTCGATTAATTGCAAATTGAAGAATTTTAATCTTATTCAGTATGGTTTCGAAAATTTATCAAGCAAAGAAAATATTTGAAAACTCTGAAAAAGGAAAGATTATTATCGATAGTAAATTATGGCAACTTGGAAATTAATTTCAGAACTATTTAAATATACTGCCTTTTTTTAATTTTAATAATTTTTTCTACTGTTTATATCTGTCATTTTCGCAAATTCATCGTTTTCACAAATTTAGAATATAAAAAATCAAATAAAGTGGTTGCCATATAAATTCATTTAGTTTGCATTCTGTTGAAATTAACTGGACATAAACATATTTTCCATCCAAGATACATCAATTAATCACATTATGTTTTTAATTAATTTCTAAAATATCATTGTTTCTGTGATTATTGCAGTGTAATACTTCCATGTATGTTATTTGAGGAAATATCCTAATAAGTAGTTTTGATTCATTATTTTCATTCAACTAAATTTGTTTTTTAGTTCAAATTTGTTTTTTAGTTGGCAATTCAAGGTCAAGTAAAATATTATTTTGAAAAAAAAAAAATTGGCACGCAACTATAAAAAGGTTCTCCAACCATGGCGTACGAAAATATACAGTAGCCACTTCGGAGTTACTTACGATTCAGAAAAGCATTCTTTATCCCGAGTTACTTACTATTCCGAAAAGCGTTCGTTATCCCGAGTTACGATTCCGAAAAACGGTTTTGACCTTTCGAAAGCTAAGAAACTAATACAGTGGGTGATCGGTTAACGAACTTAATCCGTTCCAAAAAGAAAAAAGAAGTGTCCGCTAACCGAATTGTTCGTTAACTGATCATAGTTTAAGTATAGATCTGTATGGGAATTCAATTAATTCGTTCTTAAAAACTAAATATTATACTCCCTCCGTCCCAAATTAGTTGCGACATTTAGGTCGAAAATTTTGTCCCAAATTAGTTGCTAAATTTCAAATGGGTGGAGTCATAAATAACTTCCGATGCAGTTTAGTATATCGACACAATTTTTTAAGGACTCTGCCACCATTATACCATAAAAGTCATTTTCTTCCTAAAGAATTAACGATTCATTAGCTAGAAGGTAGTTTTATGCGATTACTGGTGGAAGAATCTTTACAAAATGGGGCGTGGCTTAACACCGTGCGAATCCTGGATTATTTAAACTAATTTGGTTTAAATAATCCGTTAATAATAACGGAGGGAATGCTTGGTAAGTATAAATGTTGTTGATTGATAGCATAGCATCCTGAAATCTCTGAAAATGTTCAAGCAAAATCATAAAGTCATCAATATCAATAATCAGTACAAAAGTAATCAAATGTAGCAACTAATTTGTGTCAGAGGGAGTATTAAAAATAATATAAATCTTCGCTTTATAATAGGTTTAATACGCGTCCTTATTTAATATGGACGGATCGTATTTTGATAGCTTTGTTCGCGTCATGGCGTATTAAAATAAAAATAATAATAATAACATGCACTCTGTAAAAGCTTTTAGTATTACATGCATTGAATACGACACTAAATCCTATCAATTTGTCACTTTGACCTTTCAAAAATTCCTTAGTTCTCTAAAGTATCGTTTTTACTGCTGAGCCCGATAAAGCTCAAATGGAGCCTAGAGCCTGTTAGTAATTTGTGAACTAAATTTAAATTAAAATAATTAATTTGTAATTAAAAATATTTCTTTAACAAAAGGAGATAAATTATATAAAAATTAATATTTCTAATTCAATTTGTCACTTTGGCCTTTCAAAAATTCCTTAGTTCTCTAAAGAATCGTGTTTACTGCAGAGCCCGATAAAGCTCAAATGGAGCCTAGAGCCTGTTAGTAATTTGCGAACTAAATTTAAATTAAAATAATTAATTTGTAATTAAAAATATTTCTTTAACAAAAGGAGATAAATTATATAAAAATTAATATTTCTAATTCAATTTGTCACTTTCACCTTTCAAAAATTCCTTAGTTCTCTAAAGAATCGTGTTTACTGCAGAGCCCGATAAAGCTCAAATGGAGCCTAGAGCCTGTTAATAATTTGTGAACTAAATTTAAATTAAAATAATTAACTTGTAATTAAAAATATTTCTTTAACCAAAGGAGATAAATTACATAAAAATTAATATTTCTAATTCAATTTGTCACTTTGACCTTTCAAAAATTCCTTAGTTCTCTAAAGAATCGTGTTTACTGCAGAGCCCGATAAAGCTCAAATGGAGCCTAGAACCTGTTAGTAATTTGTGAACTAAATTTAAATTAAAATAATTAATTTGTAATTAAAAATATTTTTTTAACAAAAGGAGATAAATTGTATAAAAATTAATATTTCTAATTTGTTCATTCCAATTTGAAGGACCTAAAATGTAAGGTCCTAACCTACGGTAGCCCATGAATTAATTAGGCCATAAGTATACAACTGTTAAAATGGTCTCTAAGTTGACAATAGATGCAGTTGAATACAGCTTAGCAAATCTGATACACAGCATTCGTTCTTGTTGGCTTCTTTTTCTTTTTCTTTTGAGAGACGTTCGTTAACCGAACATAAAAATCTCTCGCGAAAGTGTTCGTTAGCCGGTCTGTTCTTAAACCGAACAGTTCGTTTAACCGATCATCCACTGTATATTTTCAATTTTTAAAGAAACTTTTATAAAAGCAAAGTTTCTTTTGCTGCCACCGATTTTCGGAAAGTAGTTTTTACAGTGCATTAATCAGTTTCACAATTGGTCTTAGGATTCTTAACCCCTTAACCTACGATTTACGTCTCAACAGCTCCACGGTTTGGCAAATCCATAGCTACCACTAAAATTTAATAGAGATTTTCGCCTTGTTTAATCATGGAATTTCGATGATTAAATTAAATTATATTTACTATGAAATTTTAGTGGTAAGAAGAATTTACATTTGGCTCGATCATCGTACGCGGGCTATGCCCGTCATTGTAGGTTAAGGGCCTCAGAATTTTCGAAATTTTATTTTTTTAAATGTTAAAATCTCATCTTTTCTGGGCATTTTGATATAATTTTTTCTCTGAAATTCGCATTAGAACAGAAGTTATGGCTTTCAGAATTATACCCGCTCGGTAGCTGAAGCGGCATTTCCGAAACTTTGAAGTAATTTTTCTCCAAATGACGATTTTGGGCATAACGCGCACGATATCTTAAAAACTTCTGAATACTTTTCTATGAAATTTTCGAAACATATGTTTCATGTTAGTCTGTATAAACTGAACCTAAAATTAACCTTTTTATTGTACAAAAAAAAATATTTCTTAGGTGATTATACTGTTGAAATTTTCTAAATTTTATATTAGCTAAGTATAACTTTGTATTAAAAATATAAAAATGCTTTAAATACAAATTTATTTAGGTTCAGGGTAATTATTACAATCTGAAGTATACTTAGGCACCAAAACTTTCATTCTAGTTTCAAAATTTGTTTTTTAATCCTGCGCGTAATCTGTTATGCCAATTTCCTGCTCGTCAAATGTCTGACAGTTTGGAGTCCCCTGTAAATGCTAAATCTGAATTTTGGAAATTTTTTAAATACATGAAATGAAAGTACATACTTATAACTTTCCACACAATAAAAACTGTGTCTTAAAATAAAATACATTTTCAGCTATTAAATGTTGAAAAATGGTCTTTTTCTTTTTTCATTTTTTCCAATTTTAAGAGTCCTGAGACCCCCTGCTATATGCCATAAAAACTATTCGGAAACACTTCTGAAAATCTGTGACAAAGAAAGAAACTTCGTTTTTATAAATGCTTCTTTAAATCTCGAAAATGTATTTATTTATGAGCTTTCTAAGCATAAAGAATACTTTTCGGTATCGTGGGTAAATCGGAAATAATTGACAATAAAGTGCAGTGTAATCCGTAATGTTTTAACTTCACTGTAAAAGAACTGTAATTATTGCACCCATACTTTCAACGGAGAACATGTCGCAGTAAGTCATAAAAACGTATGCAAATTTTGTAGCGTTTCAAATAACATAATGACATTAAAATACATTTCGAGTAACTACCGCCCATAGACGATAGTGTTGTCGAATTCTTTTGTGCGCCCCTATGCAATAACTATAAATGCTATATACACCTTCAAGAAAAAACCTGCTGTGTGTCTGTAACAACACACTAAATTTATATTACCGTCAAAAAAGATTTGTGTCATTTTCAACATCGAAGCCCCTATTAGTTTTTGTACATGAAAGTTAAAAAAAAAACGAACTGAAATAAATCACTTTATTTATAGAGACTAAATCACATAAATAAAGCTGATTATTTTTTTATTCAATACAATTTTATGAAATAAGAACGATGTTTTTTAAGTTTTGATAATATTATAAAATAACGAATATGTGGAATTAAAGAGTGACTTTTATATGACAGTATCTTGAAGCTGAGACAATAACATGATTTGTCAATTTCGTTATCATTTTGCAATTCAATTCAGAAAGCAAGCGCATCACGTAGCTCTTCTAAATAGCATAAGCAGAGTAAACCCTCTTGTTCAAATGCGAAAATTGTCGTATAAATTTGACACATTCATCAAGTATGGAAGAAAAAAAATGTCAATGCGCAATAATACTCAAACGATTGGGAAGCGCTGCACCTGCACGTTGGGTTGATTTACCAATTTTAGCTGGGCAAAAGTTAATTTTTTTAAGTTTTTCTTGGCGTATTTTATTTTTTGCCTGTTATATCTTATTAGTTAATGCGTTGTACCCTGCTATTGGTTTTGATATAAATGTACTTGAATGACACATAGATTAGTGCAAAGTTAGTGCTTTTTAGTTGGGAATGAATCAATCAATTTGAGTACAGTTGTTTAATCTGTTACTTGAAGCGGAAAATATTCTGCTCGACTATCGATCTTTGATTTTTAATATAGAAAAAGTTATATGATAAAGCACGATTAACCTCAATTACTGATACCATTAAATAGTTTAGATTATTACTTTTCCGTTGCAAGTTTGTTTGTCTGCCTTTATCTGCCTTCCCAGTTTTTAGAATTGTTTTTAGCTTATTAAGTCTAAATAAATTTTTCTGAAATTTTTCTGAAATATCATATAATACATAATATGCTGAAATTTTAAACACTTAGGGAACGCATAGCACAGTTGATAGATCCCCTTCAGCAATAATGTTCTTCAGATGTTTCGGGCAGAATATGAATTATAGAATATATGAATTATAGAATTTATACACACTAAATATTATGCATTTTTTTCCACTTAAAAAAGCGTTCAACAGCGCTTCCAGCAATTATTGAATAGAAATATAACTGATTTATTTTGTGTTCCCTGTATATGAAAGATGAATGCTACGCACATCATATTCAATAGCAAGCATCTTACAGAGCATCTCGGAGATATATATCAATTTAAATATGTTTGAAATAATATAACATGAACAAAATACGACACAAACGAATTTTCTCCATGGACCGTAATGTAATGTAATTCTTATTAGTGTCCCTGTAAATATCGATAAATGCTATCCGTACCATATTCTATAGCAAGCATCTTGTAGTGCTTTTTATAGATAAGTATATAAATTTCAATGTGTTTGAAATTATGAAACATCATTAAAAACTAGAGCAAAAGATTTTTATACATAAACCGTAATGTAATGAAATTCTTTTGAATGTCCCTGTAGCGAAATTATGTCTGCTACGTACTTCATTTTGCAATACCGAACACGCCATAATGAATATCAATAACATTTTTCAATTTCATGGCGATGCGACTATATTGACGCCAAAAATAATTTTCTTCAGCTAGGTTCGGTAAATCTCCCACCGTACGCGCGCAGTGTGCAGTAGAGGTCTGCACGAGCCGAAATTTCCAGGCCCGGGCCCGGCCCGACTCATAGAAAAAAATTCGGCCCGGCCCGGCCCGAGTCAATTGCTACAAAACATTGATTTTTACGTTGATTAGGTTATAAAAATTTGACTCTTACGAGGAGTTCTTACCAAAAATATTTATCTTAACTTTTTTTCATGTTTCTAAACTTCATTTTTGTATAAGAGCCGCAGGCTGCGATATTTATTTTTTTAATGAATCGCTATTTCTTCTATGCAAATGTTTCAGTTATCATTAATATTGTTAATCCATATTCCATGCATTGAATTGTTAAAAATCTGAAAAATGCTATACAGTAAAATCTTCTAAGACTCAATTACATAGAAAATAAAATAAAATGCGTTATAGACTAGTTCCCTTCTTAGCAAATGTAAATGTATTATATATTCTTTTCTTACGTATTAGTATATTAATTTTGCGTGTATCAACACGTTTTTCAGTTTAAAACAGGATTCCGTCATAGGCAGGTTCCTTTTCACACGTTTTACTACATTTTAATTTAGCAATTTTTTAATTAGCGTAGAAATTTACTATTCTTTAAAAAGATTAAATGTTAATGTATAATTGTAGAATAATGGGGATTCAAAAATGTATGCATATTTTGCAAAAATCTTTGGGCCAGGCTTAATTTTACTGACCTTTAAACGGACAGGACACGCCGAGACAATGATTGTCATACGGGCTGGCTCAAAACTAGGACTGAAAATGTTGGGCCGTGAAGACTAGAAAAGAAACCAGTCCCCGTCCTGTACAGAAAAAATAAGTTAGGCCCGTTCAGGCCCAATTCCTCTGGAAAAAAGTAAGACCCGAACCCGGCCCGTCCCGTAAAGCGTAGTCACTAGGTCCGGCCCATGCAGCGTGACACTTTGATGAGATAAGTCTCTCTGTTTATTGCGAAATTATCAATTACTAATACGCAATTGACTGACTTGAGTAGAGCAACGAGCCAAAGTGGATAATTTGTTATCAAATTACATTTATATATTCAATTTAATTTTAAAAAATTTACGGTGTTAATTTAATACAAAATTTTAACTTTTATTAAGTGCCTTTCATTGTATATATTACCATCAGAATACCAAACTATTTTTTAAAAACTGTCTCTATCGTAAATATTAATTTAAAAGACCTTCAGTAAAAAACATTTAATTTGATAAAACTACTACTAACTTTTCTTCTTACAAAATATTATTTTTATCAACATGGTCAAATATCAGTCAACATGGAATTAACTAAGAACCATAAAAATAAATCAGTTATTAACAGTTTTTGCTAATTAAAATTCGTTCTAAAATGTAGGTATGTTAATAAATAATAATAAATGAAATATATAAAAATATATAATAATAAATGAAATCAAATAAAATCCAGATTCAAGATTTTCTTAATACGTGTGGCATCAATGCAGGTCATCATTTAAAATTTCTAAATATGCATTTATTAAGATTTTCATATTTTTAATTATGCTTTTGAGTAAAAGAAATGCCTAAGGGGCTGTACATATTATAATGTTATCACTTTAACGGGGAGGGGGTTTGGCACTTGATATTCTTAGATATCTCTAAGGGGAGGGGCGGGTTTCTTGCATCGAAATAGTCTATGAACTTTTTTATTAGTCTGTTATTGATTTTTATGAAAATGCAAAGGTATTATTAAAAGCATTAAATCGTTATATTCCAAAAAATGGATTATCCCAAAGTTCGGCATTCCTATTCTTCAGCGATATACATTGTTAGAGAAACCAGGTTCGAAGTGTTACTTGTTATGTTTACTTCTATATATAAAAAAAAAGTTTTGATTTGGAAACGGACCAATGAAAATCTGCGTAGATATTCCGGGTAGATCCACATCAAATTTGAATGCTTAAGCATGGCCTTTCATCGTTAATATTAAAAAAAACTGTTGCTTACAAAAATATGAAAATCGGTGGTATTATAGAGAAATGTTTGATAAACACGCTGATGCAGACAGTTTTCAAATCGAAGAATTATTATAAGAGATATTTAATGCTAAAGTTGGACAAAATCGTTCCATTAAAAAAGTTTTATTGGAGCAAAAACTATACATGAGAATTTAATCATTTTTAGATCATTTTATACGTTATAAGTTCCCGGTGTGCCGATTGTATTTGTTTTTCTTATTTGACTCATTTTTTGAGGTTTTATTTCAATTTTAAATTCAAATTTTCAGCATTTCGAGAGATATTTTTTACAAATTTTAGAAAATGTTATTAATTTAAACTGTTGCCAGTTGCATAAACAGCGCAAACAATAATGTTTACTTCAAATTAAAAATTTATTTTACACGTGACTATTATAAACAGAAAATATAAAAAGCAGGAACTCATTGAAAATTCCGTCATAAAAATTATAATTACACGTGAATTTTAAAAGAGACAGAATATTGTAAAATAATAGATTCATAAACATGCGTTAGAAGTCTTAAATAGGAGAATTTACGTCACATTTACGTCACATTACGCTTATTATATAAAATCAACAGAAAATAATATTGCAAAACAGTTTAAATTTAAAAATTGCTCGAGACATTTATTTGATATTTTAAGATTATCATAATATTTCATTTCTAACAAAAGTATTTTTACGTGAATATTAAAAAGAAAAAGAACAGTTTGGTGAAAATTACGTCAGATTATAATTCTCAGATTCAAATTATAATTCAATCTTCCGAAATCTTTTTAAAGCCGATTAAATTATCGTGCTGTTAGAGTCTGCGGTGTCTGAACGGGGGTTGACGAGCGTAGCTCGTAGGGGGCAGAGCCCCCTAGTACTTGTAAAAAATGGGGATAATGTTGGTCACGAGTTTTGTTGATAAAAAGTTCTGTTTACCCTCTCCCCGACAAAGGAGCAAGTACAAGAAGAAAATATTATTGTTGAATGCATTGTATAACAAAAAACTATATTTTTAAATAGTAGCAAGTATTTCTTTAAAGTATTTTTTGCTGTAAATTTATTTCATGTATAATGGTAATATTTTCTTTTCCTTTCCTTTAAATCAGTAAAATATACAAATAATAAATCCATATCACTTCAAACGTATAAAAAGAAAAAGAAATGTAAAAATAAAAAGAATTTTTAGACATTGATAACGATGTCATTAGGGTGGCGAAGGGGAGGGGGGCCCAAAATCCCCAAACAGTCGATATTATTATATATGCATAGCCCCTAATATATGTTTGGTCCAGTCAATGTATCTCAAAAAAAAAAAAAAAAAAAGTCCTTTTGGCATGTGCCGGCAGGAAAAGGTAGCTTTCATATTCCTTGTTAACCATTTGGGAAAATGGTTATTGTTCTCGTCAGGGTAGGAAATTAAAAGCATATCTGAAGGTTTTTATTGGTTTAATCGTCATTTTATTCGTTTTCTGATTGGTCTATACAGTAATCTGTATCTCCCTTTACTTTCAACAAAGATGGACAACAGAGTGTTGCCACTATGACAAAAAAGTAATAAAAACTACAAAAAAAAATAATAACTCTGAAACAAATTGAGATACAGCTTTCAAACAAATTGCATTTAAAAGTACATTTTTTTTCTCTATACGACGATATAAAAAGTAATATTGTGGGATGTTTAGAAGTTTAACAAATAAATTTCATTCAAAAAGATTTCTTGGAAATCTGACGATGGAAAAGCCTTTTCCCGAACAGCCAATGAAATGCTTGGATAATACGTAAGTTTCAGGTGGATTATACGTACGAGTCGCAGGCGATTTCTGTCGCTTGCAATTTTTACGTGTAATAACACTATTAATGTTTAATTCATGGCGTACGTAATGTATGATCAACTCCCTGCTATTTTTTATGTCTTAAATTTTCGTCTTTGAAAAAATCATTTTCCAAATGGTCGTTGTAATTTGTTAAATTGCATTTTTTTTTTTTTTTTTTTTAATGTAGCTTATTTTACTCAAACACGCGAGGCTAAAATTAATAAAACTCGATTAGATGATTCAATAAATACATTTTTCATTGAAGTAGAACATCCTGTAATTAAATTTAAGAAATCAAAAAACCCGACTGCATAAAAAGCGAACTTTTTAATCATTTCTCATTAATGTAAAACTATTTTTTATATTACTTGCCTATTTTTTTTTTATTTACTTGTATTGATGACTTTTAAGTTGTGTTTAATTGTCAGTTCCTACCTAAAAACACTGTTTTGATGAGGCCTATAGATGTCTATCAAGATTAGAGTTGCAGTAAAGCTAGAGATCTTACCTACATAACTTCCAGTTTGTGTAATATTTAAACGGAACTTCTGACTATAAAATAGTCAATGAAACATCGTCTTCATTTTGAAAGACCTATCCAATGATATGCCACTCAATAGAGTCCGTAAAAAAAATTTTTCGTCTCTATTACCATTTTATATTTTATGGCCGCCATTTTCAATTTATAAAAACAAAACCTAGCCTAAAACCATCGGACGATTAAGACGAATCGATAGAGACCTCATTCATTAAAATCCGTTCAGCCGTTGGGGTGTTTCGAGGGTATAAAGAAATCCACATACACAGATACGCGTGAAACACATAACCCTTTTTGACAATCGGGTAATAAAAATACCTTATTTCTTGGTTTTAAAATTTTGCAAATTTTACTCAAATTTTAAGATGTTAAAATGCGTCGAACCCGATAAAAGAATATTCGTCAATATTAAATTTGAATGAGAATTGCGCGAAATTAGTAAGCTATAGCCAAGTTGGCATCATTTATTATGGCTTAGTTTTGGCCGCCAAATTTGGCGGTATTTCGCCAAGTGTCACCAAGCTTGGCGAGAATTTGAAGCTAACGTTTATTAACACTCATAAATTAATACCTGATTTTCTTTCATTGTTGTCTTGTTCCAAAATGTCAACCACCTTGGAATTTCAAACTGCTATATCTCAACCATTTTTTAAGTTAGAGACGAAACAAAAAATACTCTGGTATCCTTGTATCAAGGCCTAACACTGAAACATAAACAAATTTCCATTTCTAAATTTTTTGTGTACTTTTTTTAGTTTTAAATATTTAAATAGCCGCCATTTTGAAACAAGACGGCGGATGAAGTTGGCCAACGAACTTGTTCGAGCTATTTGTATGTACTACACACTCAATAAATCTCATCCAAATCGGTTTATAAATACGAGAGTTATCGCATGATAAAGATATTATACATATGGGGCATTCTCACAATCTTTTGACTTTCATGTCCCTGAATAATAATTTTTTATTTAATACACTTTTTTGTGTTTTTTTTTTTTTATTTCCTATACCGGGGAACATCCCATTGCATGATTGCATAACAATATTAACGAGATATATAAGTTTTGGACGATGTTGGGGGTCCAAATACCAGGAAAACTCATCTACCGTACCGTGTCCCCGATGCTGATTTTTAAGTTTGGAGCTGCCTGGATAAAATTGTTTCAATAAAAATAATTCGATGTAATTTTTTTCTGAAACTGGAACTATTGTTTTATATAAATATGTAGCTAAAAATTAACCTGCACACATTTTTAGGGTTGTTATTATTTTTTAAACTCTGCCCTGGGTTTTAGATTCCTTACCATCCCTCTTCTAAAATTATACAGAAAATCATTTCAGATGCAGCCACAGAATTTTTTTCAAGTTTTTTTCTCATGCAGAAGTATGCTAGAGAAATAATGTCTAAAATTCTTTGGCAGGAAATTTACTGTAGAATTTAAATCAGCATTTAAATATCAATTTTAAGCATAGTGGTTTTATTGGTAGTCTCACCGTCACCAAGGTTTATTCCTGCACTTTTCGAAAAAAAAATTAATTTAATCCAATTTTAACAACTGTTTCTAAAAATCAACGAACATTGTGACTATCACTTAGTCTTAACATGATTTGCCTAAAAATAGGTAGTAATTTTCCTTACCGTTCCATCCTTATCGTCCCTTTTTTTACCATTTCGTCCCTTTTTTCCAATACCATCCCCTTTTTTTACCTTACCGTCCCTTCTTTAACACCCCTTTAAGACAATGTTATGCAAAAATTCTGTATTAAAAATACTACGTTATTATTTCGTATTTGAATGTCCTGTGGGTACTATGCAAATTCATTATAAGTAAAAATTTAGAAGAAAATAAAAAGTTATTGGGGTAAAATGGTAAGGAAAATTAAACTCGTAAGTTTAACTTAAACCTCAGTTAAATAAAAAAATTTTCGCTGTTGACCATTTTTTTCTTTATTTTGAATCAATCAGGCATTCGTCTGTCAAATTAAAATGTTATGTTAGCAAGTTTAATTTCGCCAGATTTTTTCCCCCAAAAGTCAAAAGATTGTGAGAATGCCCCATATATGGATTGATATCTTTATTGATAACTTTTCATTTTGAATGCCAAGAATTCATTTTAAACTTTTTCTTATTAATCATAGTATCTTATATATTTTCAAATATATAACAATGGTAGCTAAATGTTTTTAGCCATCTTTTTAATATTATATGCTGCAATTGCGCATAATCTTAGTGTATTATCAATTTGACTTCTACTATGTAGTTATCTGATACCTCTTCATAGGAATTCTATTAATAGTTGCAATATTATCATCACTGATTCGCATAAAGATTCAATAAAATCATAGCCAATATTGTTATATTTGCTAATCTATCAATAATATTATCTGTCAAATTTATTTTCTTGACGCTACTGTATGATATAGTCCTTTATTTGTTTGTTTTTTTTATCTATTCAATAGTTTTAGTAGTATGTTAAAATTTTTATTAACCCTTTGTACTCCGCGTTATTTTGAGTATGGGCTACCAGCAACTCCGCTTCATTTTGACTGTGGACTTCCAGCAACTCCGCGTCGTTACACAAATATTTTATTCGGTAAACACCACTTATTTAAAAGAAGAAGAAGTACACAATTTTTAAAATGCTCTGATTAAATAAGGCAAATTTTATTTTATTTTATTACTAGTGCTAAAAACAAAACTGTCAAGGCAAGATGATGTCGCCGCAGCGGCGACAGCGGAGTTTTCCACTTACCTTACAATGTCGTTGCAGCGGCGACAACGGAGTGCAAAGGGTTAACATAGTACTGAGAAGTCCATTGGGATATCTTTGCATGGTTTATCTCATTAATGGTTCTGGATTAATGATATGGCTTTTATTGACTTTTTTGTATTAAAAAGTCCATTGGTTTCTCGCTATGGCAGTATTTGCACAGAGGGTTATTATTATTATAGCTATGGATTTATTAATAGAGATGTTTGAGCATTGCATATCTGATTTGTACATATTGTATATACTTACATTTATATGTAATATTCAAGACATTTTAATATTTATCATTTAATTACATTAATCGAGATTACTAAATATCTTATACTATTTAATTTATTTTTATATATTTATTTATTTTACTTATTCTTTAATTAATTTTTGCAAGTATTGCATTTTCTATGTTTCAAAAAATTATATAATGGCAGTTCTTAGCAAAAATCTCGATCCTGGCAAGATGCACTCTGCATTAATATGTATGCTCTATGCATACCTGGTACAGGAACAATAAATGGATTGTCCCTGGATCGTCATCCAGTAACCATTTATGCTCTCCTCCTCTTCCATTATATTTTCCGAAATGTTTAGAAACTAGATGCAAGACTTGCCCATATGCTTCTCAGTCACAAATTGTTTATGATCCTAATTTTTCTAATTTTTGTAAAGCCTTTAATGTAATTTATTGTATAAAGTGTATTGTATAAAGTGTAATATGTAATTTGAAATATATAGGTCAAACATCAGGTCCAATACATAAGCGAATCAATCAACATTGTTCAGACATAATAACAAAGCAAAAATATATACAGTCTACAGCTGAAATTCAGCATTATCATAAACATAAATTTAAAAATACCACAATTGAAATCATACAAATTATAAAATATAAATCAGAACGTCTTTATATGAAGTCATCATATATGAAATATTACAACACTATTTATCCATATGGACTTAATTGTGAAATATTTAACAGATCTGTTAAAGTCTTTTCATCTATAAATAACACTATTGATTATTCTCCAATTTATCCTACTCTAAATCATAATTTAAATCGTAAAACAACGCGAAACAAGCGAGGTAGGTGTTCTTCTGCAGTTGTAGTTTCCAAAAAATATATTACTAAACAAATAAATAACCTTCAAAGTAGTTATATAAAGAATTATAACTGGTTATTTATAAGAAAGTACATATTTGCTATTAAAAAGAAACAGATCGTACAATATTTATGTGTTTTTCTCAATAACTCTAACTCAAAACATTTCTCTGATATATATATATATTTTTTTTTATTATGGCAAGAACTAACCTTTTAACATTAATTTACAAAATTACATGAAATTCAAAGCACAAATACTCAAATGTTACTAACTTTTCTAAATCAAATATTTAATAAAATTAAGATTAATTTTATAATTAATGACAAAAGCTGTTATTTTCCTATTAATAATCTTCAAATATCAAAAACTTTTACATACCCAATTACTAGTGGAAAAAAGATTTTTAACTATAATTCATTTTCAAAAAATACATCTGAATATAGTACTTTTCCGTGTAAATGCAATGCTCCCTCTCTAAAAAATCATTAATAATCATCATGGACATATAACCAATGGAAATCTTAATATTGTGAATGATTATACACTGAAAAAACTTATGGATTATGGTACTAAATATAGACTTCCATCTGAATTTAACGTAAACTCTATTTTAAAATAGTTTACATATGATATAGATATTTTTATTTATAAAATTTCAATCTCATACAATAAACCTATTGAATATTTTAATTAATGGAACATACTGGTAATTGAAAAATTAACTAATGCTTTAAAATATAATACATCGGATTTGGTTACTATAAACACAAAGCATATTTTCCAGCAAATTACTAAATTACAAAAAAAAAAAAAGTGTAGACAAATCTCCTAATAATTATGCAATCATATGTAAATCTCATATCACCAACTTCTTACATCCTGTATTTCTTCTCATAAATCTTTTCAAAAAACTAATGAAAATGAAATAGTAAACAATCGTAAAATTTAAAGTTTTTATAAACTATTAAATATTTCTTCTGCTAACTTTAATTATCTTTATTTAGTTCTTATACCTAAATTTCATAAGAAACCAATTAAATTTAGAACTGTTACAATTGGATTCAATACATATAATAATATAGCCAATAAACTTCTACTAAAAATTTTCAATCAAATATATACACTTACAAAAAACATTGATAATACACATTTTATAAAAAAAATAGCTATCAACTTGTCAACATTATGAAAAATCTTAAATATGTTAAATGTAAACAATATAATGAAATATGATTTCAAAGATCTTTCACAAAAATGAATTTAACAAAATGGGTATTATTACATAACAGGGGTCGATCCCGGCAAAATTTGGGGCCTATTTAAACCCCTATCACAAAAATCTATTTAGTAAAACAGACTCCTTCGCAAAAATGAATTTAACAAAATGGGCCCCTTCACAAAAAGTAATTTAACAAAATGGGCCCCTTCACAAAAATCTATTTAATAAAGCAGGCCTCTTCACAAAAATGAATTTAATAAAATGGGTCCCTTCAAAAAAATGAATTTAACAAAATGGGCCCCTTCACAAAAATGAATTTAATAAAATGGGCCCCTTCACAACATTACCTTTAATAAAACAGGTCCGCTCACAAAATTCCTTTTAACACGATATTTTATACATTTTAAAATAGTTATTCTTATTTTATTCTTATTATGGAATCATTTGCTAATATAAGCATTATAAGCATAACAAGTTATGTTTAAAAATCATGAAAAAATGTATCTTATATATTTCTGGTATAAAAAGAAAGTGAAATATCATAAATAGGACCCTTCACAAAATTCCTTTCCATATAAACTTACTACTATTTATTATTTTTTATCAGTTAGGTTTTTAAATGTGTGATTTGTAAATAAAACAAGTTCACGAAAACGAAAACTTTAGCAAAACGGTTTAAAGAAGTTTTGTTAATAAATTTGCTTGATTCGAATTTCAGTAACTGGATTTCAACATCCATTATAAAATGTTAATTTTCACAGAAATATAAGAAATTTCACAAAAATAACTTTTTCTTTTCACAAAATGGGCCCCAAGAAAAAAAACCTGCATCGACCGACCCCTGTATAAAACATTATATTTCATAAACGTTTTTCTATTACTCGCAGCAGTGGAGCACATTATTTCTTACTTATCAATTTGCAGTGTGTTTATGTTCATAATTTGCAAATTTTAGTGAAACATCAATAAGATTTTTCATATGCATCGTTTCTTTTGCAGACTGTTACAGCAATGGGTCAGGATCGGCCCCCATGCACCGTCCCAGCTTCACAGTCGATGCAAGTTATGGTGTAATGGGTGCCAATTACCCAGCGCTGGAGCTTATGGCTCTCTATGCGGCAGCTGCCATGCATGATTATGACCATCCTGGCAGGACCAATGCATTCCTAGTTTCCACGTACGCACCACAGGTAAGCTATAATCTATATCATGGATGGCGAACCTATAGCACGCGTGCCGAACTTGGCACTTAAGAAAACTTCTCTGGCACACGAAAAAAACTTATAGATTATATCCTGTTTATGGAGAACAATCTATTTTATGTTTTATTACAAAAAGTATAGTTTTGTGTTACAGGTATATAATTTACTTTAAAGTAATCCGTAACTTTTGAATGACTTAAGGTATTAGGGGCTGTGCATATATAACGTTATCAGCTTTTTTGTAATTTTGGACCCCTTCCCCCCCTTCCGATATCATACGTTATCATCCTTCGAACCCCACCCCTCCCCCCTCGCAATGGTATCGTTATCAATGTCTGATTTTTTTTTTTTTTTTTTTTTTTTTTTTGGTTTTTGGAATTTATTTCTTTTGTTTGGAATGATATACAAAAATGGCTACACTTACTTTTTGGATACTTTACTGATTCAAATGAAAAGAAGTCAATAAAATATCACTTTATACATGAAATAACTTTATATAAAATAACACTTAACAGAAATAGTTACTATTTAAAAGTATTTTATAATAGTTATTTGTTACATAATGCATTAGGCAGTAGTAATGTCTTCTTGCACTTGCCCTGCACGGAGAAAAAGGAGGGGGGGGGGGGGGGACAGATAGAAATTCTTATCAACAAAACAGGTGGACAACATTCTTTCTGTTTCTCTTTTATTTATTAGCAAACACAAGTTTCATTTCAAATATACTTCTCATATGGTTTCTCGAACAGCGATTATGTATGCATACACATATGAAGAAGAATAGGAATGTCAAACGTTGAGGTATTCTATATTTTTGGAATTAAATAATTTTATAAAAATTTAGTGATTTTAATAATAACTTTGTATTTTCATAAAAATAGATGATAGACTAAAAAAAGATTATATACTATTTTGATGTAAAGATCATGTTACAGATAAAAAGTGAAAATTTTGGTTGGATCAATAATGATATCGATATCAAAAGGCAAACCCCCCTCACCCCAGAGATATCTTACGATATCATATACCAGACCCCCCCCCTCCCCCCTAAAATGATAACGATATATATGCATAGTCCCTTATAAATCTAGTGAAATTGCCCTGTAGCGTCATTTTCTCGCCAAACCATTCAACATATAGTGTTTTCCTAATCATTTTGTTTCTCTATCAAATTTCAAAGGTTTTATTTTTGAAAATTGAATTTTAAGAGTTAGTTTTCATAGTAATATGCCTAATTGACACGCTTCTACTTTAGATTAGGTTTTATTTTATTTAGGTTTATTGTTTTAGATTATTTTAGGTTTATTTTTGAAAAAATTAATTTTAACTGTTAATGTAAATAATTATGTATGTATTGAACCCTCTTCTACCCGAAGAACTAAAAATAATCTGATTCAAAAATATGCAATAAAAGAAATACTTTTTTATAGATTACGGAATTTGATGCGACGTGGTTATATTATTGAGTAAACACAGCTTAATAAATAAGTTAGGAATCGAATTTAGTATAAGTGTAAAAATATTTAAGTAAAAATTCTATAAAATTTTTATCTAAGTTAAAATATTTCTGTCACGTTAGAATGTTGGTACATAACAATTTTGAAATTTTTGGCACGCATACTGAAAAAGGTTCGCCATGCCTTGACCTAAAAATATTTATTTTTGAAAATATGGTTTTCTTTTTTCGAAATTTTTACTTTAAATATTTTTAATTTTTATATAAATTAATATTTTTTAAAATGCTGAATCAAAATTAAAACTTATATATTTCTGTTTATTTAATTGAAAACAAATTAAAATTCTACTAATAATATTTCGAGTTATAACGATTTTAAATTACCCCACTTTTTTAATGAATTTTTAATTTAATTTTTTTTTAATTATGAGAAGTTTTATCATGTGATTTTGTTTACAAATGATATGGTTAACCATCACAAAAAATTTCAAAATTTTAACTCAATAAATAAAAATAATTTTAAAATGAGTCCCGGACGCCCTTAAATAGTAAAATTAAAATTATCTGCAACTGTATAATTTCCCCTTAATGTTTAATAGGCACACAAATAACGCTTGGCACAGTTCAACAACTAAGCGTGCGAAGCCGCAGATCCTGTTTGTATAAAATAATTGGATTCTTTTTATGTAAAAAGTACATACCAGAAAAAGAGACTAAATAATGTTAAATATAAAAATTTTAATTATGTGTGCTGCTATCAACGTTTCTTCTTATTTCTTAGAATCAAGTTACCTAACTGTGCCTTTAAAGCACGTTAGAGTTTCAGTAATGTTAAAGGAAATGCTCACTTACTCGAGTTTGGCTGCCGCATGATTTGAAATTAATACCGGAGCCTTCTGATTCCCTCTTATTCGATTTCATTCAACTTTGCAGTTTATTAAGTTTTTAATATTTTTGCTTTGGCCAGCCAAGCCTTTAGTTTTTTCCCATGTGTTAATTCAGTTCATGTTTGATGCAGAAAGCACACTTTGCCTAAACATATTTTCACAATCATGGCTACAGTCCCGCCAAGTTCAAGTTATTTTTAAATTCAAAATAACAACCGTTATTTCAGAATACCAGTCTTCGCATTATGTAATTAGAGGTTTTTGATTAAATTAAAAAAAAATTGGTAGTTATTTCGATTAAAAACTTTCTCGTGGTGTTAGAGCTGGGAAACATCAGGCAGAAGAGTATGTGTATATGGTCAGATCTAAGTCATTTTAAAATTTCAGCTCTAAGAAAATATGGATGTAAAAAAAAAAAAAAAAAAAAAAAAAAAACTAATCGAAAAGCTACAAAGAGCAAGCTTTAATTTTTAAATTTAAAGATTTATATAAATTTTGTTGTAGTTTTTTCAATAAATTATTATGTGTTTTAAACTTAAACCTAATTGTTTTGTGTGTTGAAACTATTTCTTTATTTTATTTCTCCCTTCGATCACATTATAGAGTTGTGTGCAGTATTTTAAGTACAAGTTTAAAAATATGTATTTGAATTTGAGTCGATGAATAATAACTATTTTATTAACGATTGAAAATTTGAACAAGGTATATAAATATACATAGTGTGAACTAATTCTATGAATTGGAAAAATAGTTACCCGTGGCAGCCTTGCATGTACAGTCTTTAACTCATCTTCATTTTTTTCAAGTTTTTTTTCTTTTGCATACTTAACTACTAAATATAATTAAGTTAACAGGAAGCCTTTAACAGCAGAAATTATAACTTTAATGATATGAAAAATGTAACAGCATAAATACAATGCAATAAATAAACAAATTGTGTGAAATAAATTGTCGGATATCTCGAAAACGGCTGATTTGCGGCGGTTAGTTTCCTCGAGTTCTTTACTCCTCCCTGCCCCCCCCCCCCCCCCCTCCCCTCCGACGAGGTCTTAACAACGATATCACTCTCGTTAAAATCGGCGCATAACACTTCTTGCACTTCTTTAGTCAGAAGTACAAAAAATATTTACGAAAGCTGCTGTTCATTTGAACTTTAATTATTAATCGTAAATTACTTATTTTATGTTCAGACAAAAATAAATAGCTTTATTCAAAATCTACTTTTTAATTATTATTCGTGCACTTATTACGACACTGTACTTACATTTGCTCTTTCAAAAAAGAGAAAATGTCATACTCTATAATAATATTAATAATAATCTATATTAAGAACTGCGTGTCAAAAAGAACTTCCCATGCATCCATATAAAAGCACTCAGCTGGATTTCTAGTTGCAAAGCAGCCCCGCCGTGAAACTAATTTATCTTCCATTTACTTTATCTCATTTTGAAAACTTAGACTTCAGTTTTCCTTAGTCTATTGATGCTAATAATATACCAGGGGCGCCATTTCAGAATTTTCTTAGGGGAGGGGGGGCAAAGATTTTTTGAGGTAAGTTATATAGCTAAGGGTCGGATCCGAGCGTTTACCCCCCCACCCACGAACGAGAAACGTAAACTAAATCATGCTTACAAAAACAGTAAAAACTTTGAATATGGAAACTCAAGAACCAATGAAATATTTCGTTTTAAAAAGGGTTTCCGTATTAGTATGTAAAATTTCCATATATTGAATGTGAAAATTTTTCTTTTTAGGCCGGTTTCTCTGATAGGTTCCATTTTTACAGGTATGCTCAAAGACAGTTAAACCATCCACTCTATACTATAGCTCTGAAAAGAGATGTATCACATTAGGACTTGTGAAAACGAAGCCTGTGTACAACAGAATTCTTTCTCAAAGAAGAAAAAATTCAAATTTCGATGAAAAAATATCATACGATTATACTTGCTAAGACAAAGACTGGTCTAAAATGGAACTTTTTTCTAGTCCCTTTCGACTGTTTTTTTTTTTTTTTTTTTTTTTTTTTTTTCAGGCTTTATTACAGGGACGCCATTTCAAGAGTTTCCTGGCGAAGGACAAGGAAAAATTTTCTTTGAGGAACAGGGAACGTTCAAAATTGCACAACGTGCAAAACTGCACAAATCTCACAGAAAATGGGAAAATCCTGCTCTATAAAAAAAGCTATGTGTGATTTTGTCTCCTTAGCTTATTTCACGGACATGTGATTATTCTGCAAATTTTTTTAATTTTCGTGAAAGTCCATGATTTTTTTTTCTTACGAATTCCGTAAAATCAATTTGTCAATGGGTCACAGAAAAAAATCGCGAATTTTGCAAATTTTGAAAAAAAGAATCCCCAAACTGTCGCAGAAAAAATCGCTATTTTCTCCAAACGACCGTGGAAAGTATTGCTAATTTCATCAGAGATCGCGAAAAGAAATGCAGATTTCGTCAAATGATTGTATAAACTAAAATCTTGAATTTTATAAAAGGATTGCGGAAAAAATCGCGATTTTCGTCAAAAGATTGCACAAAAAATCACGAAAATTTAGTGAAACAATCGAGGGGAATTTCATCAAACGATCGTGAAATAAGATACAAAATTTTGTGTAACTATCGCGCAAAAAATTACAACTATTAGTCGGTGGTAGAAAAAAATAACCTCGAATTTCAGAAAATGATCGTAAAAAAGAATCCGAATTTTGTTAAAAGATCGCAGAAACAAATATAGAATTTCGTCAGTTGGTCGCAGAGAAATATTGTGAATTTCGACAAATGATCGTGAGAAAAATACCAGTTCCAATAACGGTTGCAGAAAAAAAAATCGTGAATTCCGTGAAACGGTCGCGGAAAAAATCGCAAATTTCGTCAGATAATCGCGAAAAAAGAATCATGAAATTGAATCAGTCATGAGATAATCAGCCCACGAATGTCATGAATAGGTCACGAAATTTGGAACTTTTGTGATCTATAGCGATAAGAAAATTTTCATTAGTGATTTTCTGCAAGTAAAGGTAAGGAAAAGCGTTAATTGTTTCGGATTGCGTTTTCACTATTTTGCGGTGGATTCGTGTTAATACTATTTTTCAAAGAAATCCTGAATATTTTCATATGAAAAAGTTACATATTTGAACATTAATGAAAACTATATATATATCTTCATTTTTCTACATAAATAGTAAAGTTTATATTAAAGATATAATTGTAGATCAATAATTATTTTACAATAATTATTTTTAAATGTGGATTCATTTTCTTTATTTCGGCTCAAGTTGCCTTTCAATGGAAATCTTTTTAGCGGTTTTCGTATTTTCATGAAATTAAAGTCCTGCGTCAGGATAGTTTGACGTATTTTCTTCGTTGCGAGTGAGGTACATTTTAAATTTTTTTGTATTGTGCTTTATCTCTTTCGGTCGGAGTCGGGATGACCTGGTTTTTAACAAGGGAGTCCTGAATATTTTTTCAAATGAAAAACTATAGATTAATGACGGCCCATAGTAATACCCCATGTGTTCATTTCTGTACATAAGGGATAAAATTATAGACTTCTTTATTATAAACGTGTTAAACTATGGAGTAATTTTCATTTACTTTGGGATTTGTGGAAGTATGTCGGTTTTTTGGTTGAATAAATTGTTTTGTCGGATGTGGGCAGACTCCATTACTAGGCGTTGAAAAATTTTGAGAGTGCACCCTATATAATATGATTTAATAAAGAAAATAATTAAATAATTTGATAACATTGCAATGACTGCAATAAATATATGTAATGTGACACTAATAATCCAAAAAAGTAAAAAAGTCGGATAATTAACAAATTGAATTATACTCGCCCCTTCACCCCTCTGAAATTATATGAAAAAAAACCTACCCCTGAATTTCTAGCCGTGAGGGGACTAGTTTTCCTACGATCAAGTAGTACACAGCTGAGAAGCAATTGAAAAAAAGAAAATGTTATCTCATGTATTTTTAAAATTAGCCAAAGTACGATAGTCTCATCTTAAGAAAGTTCGAATAGCATATTTCTTTAATAATTATTAATTTCACTGTATAAAGCATTTATTTAATGCATATGTTTTTATTGCAATAAAATCTGATAAATTACTTTAGCGTTTGAGCAATTTTTAATTTTTGTTTGAGTCTGACAATTGATAGTTGATAAATTTTCTGAAAAATCAAATTCCTTTGGGGGGGGCTATTGCTCCCCCAGCCCCCCTCAAATGGCGCCCCTGTAATAATATACTCAGGTAAAAATTCTCTGGTTACTTTTTCTCTTAAGTTCATTTTTTACTCAACATGGCTCGAGAAAATAATTGCAGGGCTCCCAAATGGTCCGCCAATTGAATACCAATATATTTGAACAGAAAATTTTATGGTAGGGTTGCGCTAGAATTAACTTTCGAATGTGGTTTCGGGGCGGTTTGTAAGAAAAATCTAAAACGAAAATTTTTCTAAAAAAATATTGGTATTCAGTTGGCGGACCATTTGGGTGCCCTGTAATTGCATACTATATCTTCTAAAAGGAAATGTGTTTCGTAAAAATTTATCAAGTTAAACCAAAATTTCTGCAAATCAATTTATAAAACAATATTGTTAAAAATCTTTTTGGCTATCAGTTATTTTTAACATGGTTTTTGAATTCTTTGCATCGCATTTGAGGCATAATTTGAAGATGATGCGCAGCTGCATTTTGCATAAGCATTTTGCATATTTAGCTTATATTTTCTATAAATGCATGGAGATTTATAAATTTATTTAAAACTTAATATTTCTATTCTATCTCTTAATATATATACATATATATAAATTTACGCTTTAGTACTAATATCTAGATAAAAGAGGAGGTGGGGAAGCCAATTTCTGTTTTGCATAATAGAATTTTCTGTATTATTTTTAGAATACCGGGGGTAAAACTCATTTAAAAATGTTTAATTCAAATGTAAAAAAAAAAAAAGCAATTTAACAAATTACAACAACCATTTGGAAAATGATTTTTTCAAAGACTAAAATTTAAGACATAAAAAATCGCAATGAGTTGATCATACATTACATACGCCATGGATTAAACATTAACATTCCTGGACCCATCATGAACAAATTTTAAAAGAAATTTTAGTTTTACAATTTTCGGTACTGTAAATTTTTAAACTTCTACGGAGCTGGTCATGCATTACGTACGCCATGGATTAAACATTAATGTTCCTGGACCAATTTTAAATGAAATTTCATTTTTAAACTTCTAAACATCTCACAATATTACCTTTTACACCGTCGTATAGAGAAAAAAAATGTACTTTTAAATGCAATTTGTTTGAAAGCTGTATCTCAATTTGTTTCTGAGTTATTATTATTTTATTTTTTTGTAGTTTTTAGTAGTTTTTATTACTTTTTTGTCATAGTGGCAACAGAAGTATCCATCTCTATTGAAAGTAAAGGGAAAATATAGATTACTGTATAGACCAATCAGAAAACAAATAAAATGCGGAATTCAACTAATAAAACGCTTAGGATATGTTTTTGATTTCCTACCCTGACCGAGGACAATAACCATTTTTCGAAATAATGAATTTTGACGGAACTTGTATTGTTAGTTAGACAATTTCAAGGAAGAGTTTCAGTATATAACATATCTGTGTTAACTGTGCAAATCACAGTACTTATTATTTATTTGTTAGACCTTTGCTTGATTTGAGCATATTTTCTTTTTTACTAAAATTAATCTAAAGCGTCCTGAACACGCAATCTCCCCTTTCCAGCAATCTTTCCTTTCATTATCTTTCTGCTATTGAAGCATACATTTTTAAAAGGCAAAGAATACCATTGTTATAAATGTAATGAAATTTCCTTCCACCCCCCCCCCACCCCCTCCCCACCTTTTCTTTTGTTATGAAACTAAAGCAAATTATACAGGCAGAATTTGTATTAATAGAAACATTAAAAGACATCGTGGATATTTTGGTTAAAGTCTAATTTATTGGTTTCTGAAATTGAAACGACTATTCTACATCGTTTTGTTGAAAAGTTAATTTTACATCTGTTGCATCCTTCATACACCATTTACAATCATTCCAAGAATAACGGCATTCTTCTCATGATTAAATAATAAAAATCTTTATTTGAAAATACGAAATTTGAAAATTTATAATTTCAGAACTTTCCAGCTCCTTCTGTATTTCATAAAGGGTATGAAAATAAAATTTTTGTATGTTATTTTTTTGTGTAATTAATTTTGTATTTATGTCAGCATTCGTAAAATGTTTATTATTATTACAAGAATTAGCTTTTTCAAACCATACACAATGAAAATAAATTATTTTAATTTACTAAAAAGGCACTGAAATTAGTAACATATGGGTTTAAAATGCTTAAAACCGTCGTATATACAAACACGATGTTAAAATTGACTACTCTTTTGACTGTTATTACAGTAATCATCAGGGGAGCAGGAGATTTTTAAAGCGCATGGATAATTTAAACAACGTGTTCGTATCTACGATGGTTTTAAGCTTTTAAAACCTATATGTAACTACTTTTAACACCTTTTTAGTGAATTAAAATCATTTATTTTGATTTTGTATGGTTTAATTTTTTTATACAGTTTCAAGGTGAATACGACGACGTTCCGAAAATATAGTTTAATCTATTTATTTTATGACCTATTTCATAGTTCTCAACTAGAGGCGGATTGCCCATTATGTTTCGTAGGCTAAAGCCTGGGGATCCGGACGAAAGGGCGGGTTTTACGGTTTTCAATTATTTTTCTTAATACCGAAGTAATATTTTAAGCCAAAGAGAAATGATGTGTAATATTCTTTGTTTCAATCATTTATTGAATCTTGTATGTTATTGACATATGGTATTACAAACGCTACTACCCTTTGAATTTTTTTCTATATTCATAAGAAGAAAATATTTACTTCTTGCAATTTTTCGGCTTCCAACTTGCGATAGATCTATTCTAAACATAGGTGGCTTTTGTAGAGCGCGGCCTGGGGGACATTTTGCCAGCAACTCGAAGAATGATAGCTTTTAAAGAAGCTATTAAGGGGTCTCAGGAGGCTTAAAGCTTTAAAGTTTTCGATTTTTTTTTCATTTTTTTTAATTTATTATTATTCTTTTTAATGTTAAACCCCTATTTTTTCTGAACATTTTGGTATAATTGTTTCCTTTAAATTCGCATTAGAGCAGAAGTTATGACTTTTAGAATTATACCCGATCAACAGGTGAACGGACAGGTTCCGAAATTTTGAAGTCATTTTTCTCCAAATGACTATTTTGGGCATAACGCGAACGATATCCCAAAAAATTCTGAATATTTTTTCATGGAATTTTCAAAACATGTGTTTCATGTTAGTCTATATAAATTGAACCTAAAATTTCCTTTTTATTGTTTAAAAAAAAAAATTTATGTGATTATACTGTCGAATCTTTCTAAATTTTGCATTAACTAAATACAACTTTGTATTAAAAATATAAATATGCTTTAAACACAAATTTATTTAGGTTCAGGGTAATTATTATAATATTAAGTATAAATAGGCACTAAAAGTTTCATTCTAGTTGCAAAATTTATTTTGTAATCCTGCGCGTAATTTGTTATGCCAATTTTCTGCTTGTCAAATGTCTGACAGTTTGGAGCCCCCTGTAAATGCTAATTTCGCACCTTGCAATTTTTCAAATACATGAAATGAAAGAACATACTTATACCTTTCATCCCAATGAAAATTGTGTCTTAAAATCAAATGCATTTTAAGATATTAAATGTTGAAAATGGTCTTTTATTTTTCATTTTTTCCAATTTTAAGAGTCCTGAGACCCTTTAAGTTTTAATCAAGCATTTTGCCTATTTTTCGCCCAATAATTTTTCACACCCTGGGCGATCACCCAACTTTTCCACTTATTCTAGTACAATTCGTTGTTAAACAAAGAAAATTCTTTTGAGATTAGAGACTCCATATACATGACTTTGTAGAAATACAATTAATTGTAAATTTATTTACTGCAAATCCATTCTAGAAGAACATGCATGCAAAAGATACAGAAATGTTCTCAAAATTATTATTTGTACTGGATGATTCAAAATAGTGTTTATGACGATTATCGTTTAACCCTTTATCTACTGACGGTACTTATAAGTACCACTCACTTTAAACTTTTATATCACAGTGAATATTACTAACATCATAATGGTACTTTGCAAAAAACGCTCTTTTTACTCCACTTTATCCGAATGCATGGCAGCGGTAGTTCTAGGTTTGTTATTTTAGAGAGGAATGAGGCTATCTTTGAAGCAGTCGATGTGTTTTGAGCCGACTTTTTGTAGAGATTGCCACGCTCGTCTTTTCATTGCTGCAAACACAGTAAAGGATATAAGATAAGTGTTGGATTTTTTTTATGTGTTCATTATGGTCTTAGAATACAATATGACTTGCTATTTTAGGTGAACGGTGTATGTATTTGATTTAACAGTTGATTTACTCGGTGGTACTTATAAGTACCGTCAGTACACTGGGTGTTGGAGAAAAACTTCTTGTTTACTTTTCGTCTGTGTAGTTATCCATCGTTTTCATCGGCTTTAAAATGTAATTACTAAAATGTAGTGTATTAATGATTTCCCTGGTATTTCTTTTCTGTTTCATTGTTATTTTTTATAAGAAATCGAAAAAGTTGTGGCACCGGTTCGTTTTTGCTATGCTAGAAATGGCATATGTAAATTCATATATTGCATATGTGGAGATGCGAGAGAACATGTTGTCCCTGGAATATTGACGTCGCAATACTAAAGGACTGCTAACAAGATCGAAACCTAAAAAAAATAGTTTTTTTTTAACCCTTTCAGGAGCAAAGCATTTTCAATTCTAAAGTGTTGAAGTAAATGATTGGCACCGGAATTTGCCGAACGATTTAGTTGTAAATAAGAAAAAGCCAATATTTCACATACTTATTAAACCGAAAATATTTTCTGGTGTCAGTTGAAATAACTTGTGGTGTTTCTGTTACGATAATTTAGTCAGAGTGTACTGACGGTACTTTAAAGTACCACTTTAGTTAATTACCTCTAAATAATTAAATTTCTCACGGGTGAGTATTTTTTTTATGTTTATCCTTTAATTTTTATTGTAGTAACTGAAAAAAAATGTTGCATGAAAAAAATTGCAGTAGATCATAATGCCGTAGATAAAGGGTTAAACGGCGGATGATAGAAGCATACTTCGAATTGCAAAAAGTATACAAATGAAGTACAGCTTTTGTTTTATAAGGGACTGTATACATATTAAAAACGAATTTTTTTTTTATGTAGTCCCGTTGGTTTTAATAAATTATATTTAGAAACATGTTGTCATCCGTCTAGGAAGGACAAAAAAATTCACAGTCTTTTACGCCAAAAACTTACCGAATTGTGGCAGTTTGAATTTTAAGAAATTTCAATGTTTACTTGCATTAAAAGTGCTTCTTTCCGTTTTAATGCCAGAAAATACTGAAATATATCGCTTTGAAGGAAGAAGATCCCCCCAAAAGTCAAGCCTAGGAGCTTGAAAAGTAGTTTATCTGATTCTGCCTCAACCTTTAGGCTTTTTTCCAACCATCATAATTCAACAAAAAAACTTGTCTTATTATTTAATTCTAAGTTGTCGGCTATTTAATAAGATATTTTTTTTCTTCAAATATAACGGTAGGAAAAAAAGTGAAAAGTTGACAGCTATGCATATTTAGTATATCTCATAATTAAATAACGAAAAACTTTTTTAACAAGAAATTATATTTAAAAAAAGTCTTTATAGCCTTGTCAATGACATGTGCAAGACGGCAGACAATCTGAGAAAGATTAATGGAAACGCGGAAGTATCCCTTTTGTATATATTATACAATAGTGCAGAATTTTGACTTTTCATTTATATATCACTTCAAATGATCCAATTTTTACAGCAAGTTTCCCGGTACCTTCGTTCGAAAAACAATATTTTCGAAAGATGTTTTCTGAATGATCTACTCAGTATTTCACAAATTAAAGAAATACATTTTTCGCATATTATACATTATATTAGAGGATGTTGCGGAATTCGACCGACAAATTCAGAGGGGTGATATAGTAGGAATCAATAGGAACAAAAATTGCAATGGAACGTGATGTCGCAAATCACCTATTTAATCAGAAATTCAGGGTGTTTCACCCTAACTCAACTCGGGTTGCCAGTAATAACATTCAGAAAACTGAAATATATTACTCCCTTCCGTCCCAAATTAGTTGCGACATTTAGGTCGAAAATTTTGTCCCAAATTAGTTGTTACATTTCAAGTGGGTGGAGTCATAAATAACTTCCGATGCAGTTTAGTAGATCGACAGCATTTTGTAAAGACTCTTCCACCAGTATACCATAAAGATCATTTTCTTCCTAAAGAAGTTTAGAAGTAACGATTCGTCAGCTAGAAGGTAGTTTTATGCGATTACTGGTGGAAGAATCCTTACAAAATGGGGCGTGGCTTAAGAGCGTGCGAATCCTGGATTTTTTAAACAAATTTGGTACTTATTTAAGGAGAGACGGAGGGAATGCTTGGTAAGCAAGGGTTGTTGATTGATAGCATAGCACCCTGAAATCTCTGAAAAATGTTCAAACAAAATCATAAAATCATCAGGATCAATAATCAGTACGAAAGTAATCAAATGTACCACCTAATTTGGAACAGAGGGAGTATAATGAAACTGTTAATAGATAATGTGCATGTTTTGTCAACAAACTGGCTTTTTGCGTGACAACTCAATTTCCTGTAGGCAAAAATTCGAACTCAATTGCTTGAAATTATGCTAAAAGACTCGTAATTTTCACTTAGTTATATATTTAGTAAATATATTTATTGTATTATATGTATAAAATATTACATTATAAATTACTAATTCTGCGAGAATTGTTACTTTCTGCCTACAACAAACTGAGAAGTACGTCTTTTTTTCGGGTGCGTGACGTGACGTCACATGCATATTATCTGTAGACATGCTCACTTTGTTTGCAAATGTGATAACATAAAAAAAAATGGTAGAAGTTTCCATTATGTTATACGTGTCAGCAGCATTCACTTGACGCTTCACATTTTGGACTGCGATTGCCAGTTCATACGGTATCATCGATTACGTGAATACCCTGTTTCTGCAGAACTTTTCCTGATGTTATCAACATTTCATATCAAACGAGGTACATATCATTACATTTTTATTGCAGTATTTTTATTTTTATTAAAACTATTACCGTCAACCCGAGTTCAGTTACGGTGAAACACACTTTATTTGTGACTAAATAAATACTTTGCTACCCCGTTTTCTAGGGTAATTTTTCATCCTCTCGATGCCTACTACCACCCTCTGAATTTGTCGTTGAATTTGGAAACACCCTGTATAATTCATTATATTTCTTACAGAACATGTCACAAGTTCCTAATTATTTTGAGAAGGAAGTATTTAAATCTTATAAGAAAAGAGTGCAAAAAAATTTTCTCGGAAATTTTTACTTTTAAAATATCAGTTCAGAATTTTCAACTACTTGTGCAGGACATCAGATAATAGATAATACTCCATAGATAAATGGAAACGTAGAACTAAGTCTTTCATATGCATAATGCAACAGCGTTTTCAATTTTGGTTTTTATATCGCTTCAAATAATTCGATTTTTACAAGATGTTTATCAAAAAATGTCAAATCATTTTATGTAATTGAAAAATTTGTTGTGATAAACTTTTTTTTTTTCATCATCAAGACATCGCTCGGTAACGATTACTATTTAATAAGACAAGACAGCTATTCATTCATTTTGGGCATAACATGACAAACCAGCATGTAACCTTGATTAGAATAGAATGTTAAAGGATACTGTGAAAGAAATTTGATTATTATGATATATTTAAGGAGGTTCTATTAAACAAGAAAAAAGAAAATCTCCGTCCATCAACGTAAATCTTTCTGACATAATCGCGGACTCATTTTTAAGTGCGTTCGTAATTATAAAAATTGGTAGCACCTGTAGTCTTCGCTTGGCCCGTCCATTTGTCTGTCCGCATATAACAGCGCAAAAACTACCCAACCGAATGGTTTGAAATTTAATATATATGTTACCGGCCAAACCCGATTTTAGGCCAAACTAGATTAGCCTAGACCAAACTAGTTTATCCTAACGTGCATAGGATAAACTAGTTTTTCCTAGGCCAAACTAGTTTATCCTAACGTGCATAGGATAAACTAGTTTTTACTAGGCCAAACTAGTTTATCCTAACGCCCATAGAATAAACTAGTTTTTCCTAGGCCAAACTAGTTTGGCCTAACGCTCATAGGATAAACTAGTTTAGCCTGCAAATCATTGGTCCGAACTAGTTTATCCTAGGCCGATCTAGTTTATCCTAGGCCAATTCAATTTGGCGTGATTTTATTGATCCCAAAGACCGCCCCGGCGTAAAACGTCTTGTTTATCCTAGGGCAGTGCAATTTGACGTGCTTTTATTGATCCCAACTACCGCTCGGCGCAAACCTTGTGCAAAGTAGTATTGCCGTCAACCCTGTATAATATATTTTATTCGCTGAGGAGTGGGATACTGTCTCCCTATCTTTCCCATTACATCACCGCCGGTAGTTACAAAATATGCTCCATACGACAAATTGTTTGCTGGAGGACAAAAGAATGGGATGAGAGGTTATCATAAAATTTAGGAGAGAAAGAATTTAGAAATATTTATTTTTTATCCTCACATAAATATCACTTGGCTTTGAATTATTTAAGAATAAATGCACTATTAAGAATATCAGAAGTACATCTGATAGTCCTTCAGAAATCTGGAATTTTCAAAAATCCGGCGAAGTCCCGGTCCCAATTTGGCCTAAAATACATATATTTTTAAGGTACCATTATTCCACAATTAAAATTCTCATTAAAGAATAGCACATATACATTTATACGGACGGGGATAGAGTACTGTAAAACCTGTTAAAAGAATCTGTGTATGACGAAATCCTATTTTAAACTATTTTATTTTTTAATCGGTGCAAATTGGATATAATAATCCCTTTGGAAAAAACATAATACTTTTTCTAGAGACGACGGACCTTCTAAAAAGGGAACTTAACTACAACGAAGTTTTTTTCTCTCCTGTGTTTCCTCTTAGAAAACCTTCTTAGAAGGTTTTTCTATAGAAAATTTTTCAGATTTTCAAGTCTCCAAGCCGCGTAAGAAAATTAATCGTATTAGTAATTATTCAGATATTTACATACAGTTAGAGATTCATTAAAAAAATCAATATAGTTTATAATAGAATCATTAATATGGTTAATCCAATTCTATGGCTTGGAGATTTAAAAAATTTAAAAATTCTATACTATAAAATCTTCTAGGAGGGAATTTCAAAGAAGAAAGATCCGTTATAGGCAGGTTCCTTTATTAGAAGATTCATCGTCTGTTGTAAAAGCATTGTATTTTTTAAAAAGTACTAATGTCCTCACTTTACATAGATCAACATATTTTTTTTTGTTGTCATAGGCAGGTAACTTTTCCCAGGTTTTACCGTACTTTAATTTTATTACCTAAAAATACATCTACTCATCTTAAAAAATAAAATAAAATAAATAATATATAAATTTTAATTGTGGAATAATACCGATTTTAAAAGTACGTGCATAAAGAAAAAGTTGGGCCGGGCCAAATGTTACTGATATTTTTACTGAACAGACCAGAGATCCTGACGGTCCAAATGATTTTTATATGAGCTGGGTTGGGAATTGGATTGAAAATTTCTGGCTGTGCAGACCTCAAAAAGAATGCAGTCCAGTTCCGACTTAAGCCGGAAAAAATTTGAGTCCCGGTCCATCTCGGTCCAAACCTCTCGAAAAAGGTAATCCCCAAACAAAGCCCGGACCAAGTGTCCGGAAGGGAAATTGAGCGGCCACGTATGGACCCTTACATCGAATATCCAAAAGACTAGCTCCCAAAATTTTGTAAATTTGGACGATAAACTTCTATTATATTAAAAAAAAAAAAAAAGTAGTGAACTTCGCTCATTTCCATAGACGCATAGCTGCCAACATTTACGCTTTTTTCCTACCACTAAAATTTCCTTGTAAATATTGCCTTATTTAATGGTCGAAATCTCACGATTAAAGAAGCCGAAAATCTCTTCTAAATTTTAGTGGTAGCAAAAAAGCGTAAAGCTTGGCAGCTATGTAGACGTGTTTGAGATGAGCGGATTCATTTGAAAATTTGTGAATTTGAGCGTGAACTTGACTCATTTAAAAAAATTTGAATTTGAGTTTGAATTAGTCCTTTTTTTTCTGTGAGCGTGCTCAAAACTGGTTGGCATCAATAAAAGCACGTCAAATTGAATTTTCCTAGGATAAACCAGATCGGCCTAGGACAAACTAGTTCAGACTAATGAATAGCAGGCTGAACTAGTTTATCCTATGAGCGTTAGGCCAAACTAGTTTATCCTATGGGCGTTAGGATAAACTAGTTTGGCCTAGGAAAAACTAGTTTATCCTATGCGCGTTAGGATAAACTAGTTTGGCCTAGGCCAATCTAGTTTGGCCTAAAATCGAGTTTGGCCGGTAACATATATATATATAATCATTAATTTTGTAGAATCATTTCAAATCTTATGAAAATCGAATCAAAACTTAAAAAGATATTAATAAAAGTTTTTAATCTATTAAATCCTATCATACGTTATTAATTCAATGATATCCGTGATAGGTAATGATTCTAGGTTGCCATGATGGTGATGACGTCCTATTTAAGATGGAGTCCTATTATGTCCGTATAACTGAATTAAATATATAGAATCGTAATAAATTTTGTATTCACGCATTTTTGCATAAGAGTGCAACAGCTATTGCACCAAGATCTGATTATTTATAAAACTGGTTATGGTAGGAACGCCCCTCATTTGCCATGTTTGACGTACAATTTGAGGCTTGTTATTCGTAAAAACATGTAATCTGCGGGCATAACTATTGAACAGGGTTCCTACAGGTCAGAAAATTTCCCCGACTTTAGGTCAGATAAACATCAATATTTTCTTAAAGAAAAACTCGCCTTTTGCAATCATGTGATTATATAAGTGGAGGTTTTCGATATGAAAATACTGGTACAGTCGAACCCGGTTAAGACGCGTTTCAAGGGAATGGACCTAAGTCGCGTATTACGCGGGATCGCGTATTAAACGTGATTTGTATAATGTTGCAGGAACTGGGCTTATTTGCACATCTAATCGTCTAAATGAACTTTAGAGCTTTCATTGATATGTTTATGGTCGAAAATTGTGTCTTATACATATATTTAGATTTAAATTTAATTGTATTCAACTTTACTCAGTCTATCTTTTTACAGGACAGACTGGAATAATAACTGAAAATAAATATGGATTCAAATATGCGGCTTTATTGTCGATAATACGTTACAACCAAAGATAAAACAACAAAAATAATTTTTCTGCTAGACTAATTTTTTTTTAACAGAAAGAATAAAAATATTAAATTTTTGAAGCATAATCCAATTGTTAAAATCATATTTAGTACTTGTGATAATGAGTGCCAATATAATCTGTCCTTTTTAATGTAAGAAAAAAACTACCCTTATTAATCTTTGTGTAAAAAGTATTGTTAGCACAGCAAAAAGTAACGAAAACATAGAAAACATAAAAGAATTATACACTAGCAATCGTATTTGTTTCATCTATGCAAGTTTCTTTTTCTTTTCTTTCTTTCTTTCTTTCTTTTTTTTTTTTTTTTTTTGTATATAACATGCATTATAAAACATAATAGTGATATAACATACATTTAAAAACTCACTAACAACAGGTATAATTATCTTTAATCATAATTTTATGACGTATCTGAGCATCCTGAATTCCTCTATGTATCTCTCTCTACTACAATAAAAAATACACGAAACGAGAGACAAAGAAAGTTAGAACACGGGATCAAAGAAGAATTGCAGTGTTGCTAATTTAGAGGGGTTTTTTTTATTCAAATATCTATCACTATTTTCGAAATGTTCCTTTAATTGATCTGTTATTAAATAAAGTAAATATTAGTATACAGAAACAGTGTTTTTTATATGAATAAAAAAATCCGCTAAAATGGAAACATTGGAGAAGAAAGAAGGAATTCGCATCTTTACCAATGCATTCGCGTATTAAACGGATTTTTTACCACAAAGGACCGAAAAATTTTCGCGTATTAAGCGGGATCGCGTAATAACCGTTCGCGTCTTAAACGTGATATTTTTGCATTAGTCTTACGAGCGATATTCAAGGGAGCGGAAAAAATCCGCGTATTAAGCGGGATCGCGTATTAACCGTGAGCGTCTTAACCGGGTTCCACTGTATTTCAGCTAAAAGTGTAAGAACCTTGTTGAAGCGATTTCAAAATGAAACTGTTTTTCTTTTTTTGATACATGCATTGCATATTGAGATAATCTGTTGTTGAAATACAGTAAATTCTGTCTAAGGCGGACTCTCTGTAAGCCGGAAATCTGTCTACCGCGGAAAATTTTTTAAGTCCCGGCGAACACATACAAAATTACATTAATTCATGCTGCATAAGGCGGAATCTGTCTAACGCGGAAACGGAAAGTATTTTAAGGTCCCACCGAAACCAAAATTTTGCATAAGGCGGAAAAAAGGATAATTTAAAAATGAAAGGCATTTTGTTTATTAAACTTTAAAACTGATAAGTCAAATACTCAATGTCGAGCAGTTAAATTCGCGTAACACTTCGAAAAAGTTAATTCAAAAGAACAGAAACTGTTTAAATTTTAAGGAATTTATACTTATGCCATTATTTTCATATGTAAAATTATATTAAAAAATATTTCTGGTAGAATAAACGTTTATCAAAATATATGCTTTCGAAAGTACAATATATTATGATTTAAGGTTGTACTCAAATTCAAAGTTATAGCGTCCTGTCTCATTCTCGAAGTTTATTTATTTATTTTGTACGTGTGTGTGTAAACTTCCAATTCGCATGTATTACAGCAGTGCTAAGAAATTGAATAGCGTTTCTCATTTATCTATAAAGACAAAAGATCTTTCCAAATTTAAGTTTTCAAAAGATTTTCGAGTCAGGAAAATCAGTGAAACATCATCATCTTCGAGGATTTTTTTTTTTTTTTTTTTTTTTTAAATAAGAAGGGGGGAAGCTTTTTTGCATAAGCCGGAATATTGTCTACCGCGGAAATTTTTCTCATTCCCGATCGATTCCGCCTTAGACAGAGTTTACTGTACACGGTTTTGAGAAAAACAAGTTAAAGGTTTTACTAGCGTTACGGTAAACGAACGGCTTTACGTTCAACGAGCAAAAAAGACTTTAAAAAATTAAAATATCACGAAACCGCTTTAGGGCAATAATCTAACATACGTAAGGGATTTAAATAATGCGAAATTTTTGACCCAAAGAAGTAGAACTCTCCTTAACAGGTTAAATGTCAAGTCTATTTTGTCTGTCTTTCCCTTTGGGCCACGAAATAAGATTCCCGTTACACAATCTATAAGTGTCAGTTACCGATGACTGACGCGGCCTAAACGGAAAGTTCAGTATCAGTCACCGGTGACTGCGTGGCACTCAACGTGTTAACAGTTTCGGGACGGGTGATGCATATATGCATCGTCAAAAGGTGTATGTGGAATTTGTTTTGGGCACCATTAATAAATAAATGTAATATTTGTCTTTTTTAATTAGAGCAATTTTTGGTATTTTACCAGTAAAGGGAACTGTAAAAAGCGATGCTAACCAAATAAAATTTGTGTAAGGGATGCCGTCTCAAAAGTGTTAAAACGCCAAATTTGACTGCATTTGCTGAAAGATTCTCTGTCGTTAAAGGAAAGTGGAAAACGTTATTCAGTTTCTTATTTCTGTATAGGAATCCTTGCATATTTCGTGAATTTTAGAATAAAAATGATTTCTTAACTATGTCTTAAAAGTATCCTGCTTGGATTTGAGAAAAGCCTTAACCCTTTGCTGCCGAAGTAATACTCCTCCCAGGAACAGGCACCACTTTTTTTAAAAAGCATTTTTACTTGCACTTTAACACAAAGCAGAATATAAAGTAAGCGTCCTATCTTAAATGGGGGAGGTAACCGCAAGATTAAAGACGAGGTCATATCAATCAAGGTCACACGCCACGTAGCGGACGGGGTTGAACTACATGAATATACCTAACTGTTTCCTTCTTTATGAATAATCTATTAATTGTACATCTATGAAATAACTGCGCAAACGTAAAACGCCTTGTTTTCATTTATTTGCCGTACTTATATTCTGACAGTATATAATATTCTATTAATTTTTATTCGTGATTATTTAATTTATTTATTATAGATAATTTTTTAAATAAAAACAGTTCTTTTTAGAACTATTATTATTTGTTAAAATTGCAAACTGTTGGCCATCTAATTGGTGTAGCTTTCGAAATTGTCAGAAAATTATTTTTCTGATGGAATTCATCTCTGTCCTTTTCCATAGAATAAAAGAAGTTAGTTACGTGTTTTTATTTTAATTTATTTTTTAAAAAAAAAGATAAAATTTTATGTAGTATATATTATCAAATGTTGCTGTCTTTAATATATATTATCAAATGTGCTAAGTGTATTATGTTTCCAAAACGCTGAATTGTGTTAAAATTTGAGTTGCCTACGTCCCAAAATTTAATAATACATACAGTTTTAAAAGTGTTAAAATATACACAAAGTAAAAAAGCTAAAGTAATATAATGGCTGATTAAATAAAATTTTATATACTTACATATATATATATATATATATATATATATATATAACCATTATATAATTACAACTCATCATCTATTTCCAATTACTCAAATTAATAAATTTAGCTTCAATACATAACACTGACATTATACAAAATAAATATGGAACGTATGACTTGTAACACAAAATCAAGCACAACACCACTAATTCACTAGCACATTGCGGACGATTAATCCATATAAACGTATGAAAAACCACCAAATTTTGATACAAAAGCATATCAAAAACAAAAGATGCAAATAACCAGCGAAATAATGTTGAACCATTAAAAGACGTATCATAAACAAATAATAGATCAATTGGATGGATGTATCAGGAAGCTTATATAGCATTTCACTTCATCAGGGGTACATGAAATTCAAATATAAGCAAAAACATAGTCGATTTCTGTAATGGAATCCAGCTATAAGCTAAAAATTGAATTCCATTATGTACCCGATCGACTATACTCCAAAAAGTATAAATTTACCATGCCATATAAATTGAATGAAATAAATAATTAATCAATGCAAGATCCGTAATAATGAACAAATGAACAAAATTGGAACATGTAAATTAAAGACTTACCCAGCAAGAGAATTGCTATGACCATATCATAATCGCAAACATGTATCGCTTTTTAACACAGCGAAAATCCCGCCTAATTAAATGGCCACAGTTAAAAGCGAATCCTTACGGTTTCAAATCATCACACCTTGCAGATAATATTAACATTATTATAAATATAATAATTATAATTAACTTAAATAGTCTAAATATTAAAATTATTTTATATGCTATCGTAAGAATCCTAGATTAAATTATTACTAAAACGTACAAAAAGAAGTAGATGTTTAAAGAAAATAGGTAATAAGTAAGAAAAATAATATAATAAAGTATGGCACCATAATTATTTTAGAACTCAATAAATAATTATTTAATGCTGCCATCTACCGAAACTTCAAAAAATTAAAAAAGTTAAAATTGTTCATCCGTGTTCACAATCTCAATTAATAGAAGTAGAAATAATTTGTAGCGGTTCCATCTATCGGTGATTACCAAAAATAACTATGTAGAAAAATTGCATATTGCAAATATTAGATCCTCATTAATTCATATTAATATAGCACAACAATTATAATTCCAAATCAGCTCAACAGAATATCGATAATAATCATTTAGAATCTTTACTATAATGTTTATAATTATTTTTAATTACATTTTAGTTAAAATTAAGTAAATTAATAGTAATTTCAAATAAATTATAAATATAATAATATAAAAGCGTGATTCTATTAATCACTTAATAAATTTAATGTTTTAAATTTTAAATTGTTTCTTTACAGATGGGGGGGGGGTGTTATATACAAACAAATTACAACAATTCTACATGCTGATAAATACATATACCATATACTGTATTAGCGTCCACTATTATAAATTATAGAATTTTGAAGTAAATCAATAAAAGTGATGTAAATTGATGTAAATTAATATAATATAAATATTTTTATACAGTACTAAGGACAGAAAATTCATAAGGACCAAAATAAACATAGAAACTCATAAATTCAACGTACCAATCCCCTTTTTTATGTATATTTATTAATTAAACATTTGCGTATAAATCATCCAGACAACATCTCTCTCCTCCTCGATAATTTAACATCTACCCACCCAGCCAAAATATTTTAAAAAAAATTATATATTTTGTATTTTTAATTTTTTTTTTGTTATTTTTAGTTTTTTTTAATTTTTTCTATATATATTTTTTTTTAATACGAAAAATGTAATAGTAACTTACAAGAAACCTTGCTACTATCCATTGTGTAGATCATTAATTAATTGTAGATTAAGGAATATATGAATTTCTTAGGAAAACCATGATTTAATGCATCAAATATTAATTGTTTAATGTTTTATTGATAAGATGTAAGGAACATAAACTCTTGATTCTATACAAATGATTAAGTAGTATATTACGGTAAACTGAAATATATAGACAGCATTTAAAATGAGTAAATGTATTAACTTCGAATTGAAAGTCTTTACGTTTGTCATAAAGATCAGTAATTGTTTTGTTTTGTGCGATTATGATTTTTAGATCTAAACAGTTAATAGTATTATTTGTTAAAATTGTTTTCTGTCAATTCTAAATTAGTTGGATAATCAACTGAAAATTGAGAAATATTTGATTGTTTAGTGTCAATTAAAATTATGTCATCAATGTAACGATACATTAGTATATTATCATTACAGAAATTACTTTCATATTGATATAAATATAAATCAGACGTCAAACTGGATGTAGATCCGCCTTGTGGGTTCCCTTCTATTTGTAGATAAATAATATTATCTTGTAAGATATAGTTATTGTATATTATGAAATTAGTTAAAGTGCGAAAATATTTTATATCCATATATGTAGGAAGAGTTAATTTATTTTTATATGTTTTAAATAGTGTATTAATTATATTATACAGGTCTGTAAGATTTATATTATTAAATAGATCTTTGAAATCATATGTTCGTATATATTTTAGACATTTAATGTCTTTAAGTACATTAACCAATTGATGACTATTTTTTATACAATGTTTATTATCTGTTTCTGTTATTAGATTATAAATTTGACTTAGAATTTTTAACAAAATATTGTTAGCATAATTATTATATGTATTACATCCAATTGTAACTGTTCTGAATTTAAGTGGTGTCTTATGAAATTTAGGAATGAGTACTAAATATGGATAGTTACAATTAGTAGGAATAATATTTAGTAGTTTATAATAAGCAATAATTTTACGATTGTTAACTATAATATCATCATTAGATTTTTGGAAAGACCTATTTGATGAAATACAAGATGTAAGAAGATGGTGATAATAAGATTTGCATATGATTGCATAGTTATTTGGGGATTTGTCAATATAGGTGATTACATGGTCTATTTGAATATTATTAATTTGTTGGAAAATGTATTTGGTATTGACTTTAACAATATTCCCTAAGAGCATCAGTTAACTTTTCAATAACTAATATTTTCCATTGATTAAAATATGCAATAGCGTTATAGTAATATATAGAAATTTTATATATAAAAAAATCGATATCATATGTAAATTGCTTTATAATTGAATTTAAATTAAGTTTTGATGGAGGTCTATATTTAGTGCCATAACCGATTAATTTTCTTAATGTAAAATCATTTACAATATTAAGATTACCAGCGATTATATGACCATGATCTTTATTAATGTATTGCTGTAGTGAGGGGTCGTTGCAGTTACAAGGGAAAGTACTTGTTGCAGATGTATTTTTTGAAAAAGAATTATAATTAAAAATCTTTCTTCCTAAAGGAATTGTATATTTAAAAGTTCTAGATATTTGAATACTATGAATAGAAAATTTACATTTTTTGTCATTTATGATAGAATTAATATTAATTTTTAATTAATATTTGATTTGAATAAGAAATTAGTATTTGTGTATTTGTATTTTTAAGTTTAGTTTTTTTTTTTTTTTTTTTTTTTTTTTTTTTTTTTTTTTGTAAATTAATGTTAAATTGATTGACTCTGGTCATAATAAGATCAAAAAATATATCTCAGAAATGTACTGAGAAAGTTTTACTAAGAAATATATTTAAATATTGTGCAAGCTTTTTCTTTTTTATTGAAAATATATATTTACGAACTAATAATCAATTATAATCAATTAAATATTTACTATGAAGGTTATTTAACTGTTTAATTATAGTATTTTTAGAGATAATTATTGAAGAAAAACATCTACCTCGTTTGTTACGTGTTGTTCTGTGATTTAAATTATGATTTAGTGTAGGATAAATTGGATTATAATCAGTTATATTGTTAATGGATGAAAAAAGTTTAATATTCCTATTGAATATTTCAGTATTAAGTCCGTATGGATAAACTGTATTATAATATTGCATGAATGAAGACTCCAAAAATAGACGTTCTGATATGTTTTTTTGAATTTGTAAGATTGATGTTGTTGTATTTTTAAATTTATGTTTGTGGAAATGGTGAATTTCAGCATTAGATTGTTTATTCTTAGACTTATTTTTAATCGAATCTGAGCGATGTTGGTCAATACGTTTATGTAGTGGACCAGATGTTTATATATATATATATTATAATACTTTCTCATATATGTTCCCTTTTCCATGTTACACTAACATAAACTAGCTAAAGGATTGTCTAAAAGAATTTATTTATTATGAATCTAATTTAAAAGTCAGTATAAATGAAATAAACATTAATTTAAAGTCTTTCGTGAACATTGCTTATTGCCTGATCCCTCTTAAAAGTTAATTACGGAAAATTTGCGAATAATTAAAAAAAAACTTTCAATTTGAATAATTATTAAACTGTGTTTTGGTACATTACTCAAACTTCTTTATTTCAGTTTTCTCCGAATTTACTGAAATCATCAGAAGAAAAGTAATCTCAACGGAATTAAAATATTTTCATTATAGTAAAGATAAACAAGATGGATGAAAAATAAGCTTTAAATTAGGGCAAACATTAGAAAAGGAATTAAAATTTCGGAACTTTAAAAAAAAAGTTGGTCGCTTTAATTTAAGAAAATTTTCTGCCTTACCAATGAATAAGAGAGATAATCCCATGGAACAAAAGGTTCTTTTTTCTACCACAAGGGCATTTAAAGAATAAAATTGTGTTTACGTGAGCATGTAAAACTGATTATATTCCCAAAATATTATCAAGTTTTGCTCATAAATTAAACAGTTTTTCAATTTATAAAGGTTTTGTGCAAACTCGTAGCAAATGTCAAGTGGTAAGTAGTAATTATGAGAATACGGGACTAATTGCAAAAAAATATTTTTTTGATATTTTATCATCGTACTCTTTTTCTTTAAATTTCATGCAGAATAAAATCTATTTAAGATTTTTACTTACCCATCATACATAGTATATGGTTACTTGCCTATCATACGTAGTACAGGGTAAGTCTTGTAGTCGTTTTAAAAATCGGAAAAAAAAATTGACGGATTTACTGGTATCAGACACTGGAGACTCCGAGAAACATATTTTTAGAGAAAAAAATGGCCGTCCATCTCTCTGTGTGTCTGCGTGTGTGTCTGTAAACGCTCCCAAACAAATTGAGCCCGAACAAATCTCCCAAACAAATTGAGATAAATACTTGAAATTTTGTATGTACTTAGCATATAAAAATGAGAAGAAGCCTGATGAATTTCAATAACCTTGATTATACGGAACTATTTTTTTCGGACTCTCGAAATATTCGTTCTGATAAAAGGTATATAAAAATTTTAGATTTTTTTTTTATTTTAAGGAGTGACTATAAAAGACAATAAAAAAACATAAATTTTGCATAAAGAATGAAGTCGATCGGATTATTAGTTGCCGAGATATTTGTAATCATATTTTCCACACTCTTCGATTTTTCATGACACTTTATTTCATTCAAATTTCAGTTCAAAGATATATTTTAATTGGAAATGAGACGCTTAATCCGACGCAGTAAATTGTTAGTTAATATGATTATCATTTTTGGAGTTATAAGGATTTTTCTTTTACGTAATTCTGTAATTGAGCATTTAAAGTTTATGACGTCATCAAGCCACGATTTTAAACGCTCTATCTACTGAACAAATTGAGATAGAGGCTTGAAATTTGGTATGTATTTAGAATGTAATAGTGCGACAAAGCCTATTAAATTTCAGTAACTTTAGTTATCCGGAACTATTTTCTCGGACTTTCGAAATATTCGTTCTGATGAAGCGTATATAAAAATTTTCGGAATTATTTCGTTTTAGTTTACACATGTTTTATTTTCATATTTTATATTATGCATATCCATGATAGGTAAGTGTTACGGAGGTCCCCAACGACTAGGGCCACATTTGCTATTTCATTTCAAGGCTGTATGAAATGTAATACTAGTCGTTGGGGGCCACCGTTATACAGTAGACTCCCTCAAATCCACACAGCTTGGTACCAGAGGTTGTGCGGATTTTAGAATATTGCGGATTTCTGGTCATTGATTTGTTTACATTTTTTAACATTTTTGAGATATTAATTTGATTGATAGTTAAGCAAGGGAAATTATAATGAATGCTTACAATAAAGTGAAACATTAAAATAAGTAAAATATTAAAATAATTTATTAGTTTAAAAGTAAGTAATTATGTAAAATAAATATTTAGAAAAATATTAAATTATTACCGATTAAATCGATTCAATTCGATTCCAAAAGTCCTATGCTGCCATCTAGTGGTAAAATGATTGTGAGGTCGCTACGTCATTATTCGTTGTTAGCACTTTTAACATTAGTAACTTTTTTCATTGTTATTTAGAGTCTTGAAAGCTTTTCTTATTCTACTTTGTATGTTTAGAAATAAATTTGTCTATAACTAAAAAAAAAAAAAAAAATTCGCTAACAATAATTTTAAAATAGCGTTCCGGTTCGTGGATTTTTCCATTTCGAACCCTGGAATTTTTGATTTAGAGATGCTAATTTATATCAAAATCAAAAGTAATGTAAATTTATTTAGTAATAAATCAGCTGTAATAGCCAAAAGAGAATGATTAACAAAAAATTTACTAAAAAAAAACATTGCGATAGTCGCTGATTTCGGCGCCACCTTTAATTTTGTCCCTGCAACTTAACTTTAGATTTCATTGTTTACATCTGAAAAAATACGCGGATTTTAGGCGCTCGCGGATTTTAGGGTCGCATATTTAAGGCAGTATACTGTATTTTTTCATCATGGATATGCATAATATAAGGATATGAAAATAAATCTAGGGCCACATCCAATTTTGAGCTTATCTTATGTCAGCAGTAGTGTAAACTACTTATAAAATGCATTTCAATTCCAAAATAAAATTTAAATGTATTTGTTGTCAATTTGTTCAGTTCTTTTCTTTAAATTTCACGCAGAATAAAATCTAGTTAACATTTTTTTTTATCTATTTGTTAATTAACAAGGAACAATGTGGAAGCTAATAGCAACTTTTTGTTATTACTTTCTCCATCATTGTTTTAAAAAAATACTTTTTTTGGTAAATTTTTAGTAATCTTCAAGTTAGGTTATAATTGTTTAGAATTGCGGGAGAAAGAAAAATAATAATAATAAAAATTGCCTCCAGTGACAGCCCTATAATAAGAAGCAATACCAAATGCTGTTCTGCACTTAAAATTTGTCCAATTTTAGAAAATTTTTAAAACCAGAATTTTTATAATAAATTAATTGTCGTTTTTTTTTTTTTTTTTTTTTTTTTTTTTTTTTTTTTCGACCCAAAATCTGAGTTTCGTCGAAAATTCGTTTTCGACGAAAATGCTTCCAATTTTCGGCCGGACCAAAACTCGACCGAAACTATTTGTATTTAAAAAATCTCGTTTCTCCCTTTGGAAATATCCTGTATAATACAGTAAGTGTTCCGCAGTTCTGTGTAAATAAATATTAAATGCTTCATATGCAGTTGATAATAATCAAACATAACGGTGAGCCGTTTGTTTTCCTTATCGAACAAGTTAATTGTATCAGAACAATTCTATTTCCTTAATCACTCGCTGGAATTTTCTGTTGCTGACATAAGATAAGCTCAAAATTGGATTTGGTTTCAAGGAAGACATGAAAAATTACAGACGATGTATAACCTTATTTAGCTTAGACAGTGAAATCTACCACGAAGATATTTTTTACACTATTTCTGTGCAATTACAGAGAATCTTCTGGTAATCCATTATCTTAACCCTTAAATGCCTGGTGTTGCTTTTCGGCAACATACCCAATTTAGGCTCTAAAATACTATTAGAATAATATTGAAACTATAATGTCTAATGTTGCCAATAAAATACATTCTGAAAATATTATTAAACCGATTTTCAACATGTAGATGGCAACACTTGTGCTGTTTAAGAATAAAGATAGATTTATTTTTTCAACTAGGGGGCTTGGCCCCCTACGAGCTACGCTCGCCAACCCCCGTTCAGACACCGCATTTTCTAAAAGCACGCTAATTTGATTGGCTTTAAAAAGATTTTAAAAGATTGAATTATAAATTAAAAAACAGTGGCGATCTCCCTATAAACGGGTTTCTATTCATTTCTCTTTGATTGGGGAATTTTAAGGAAAAATCAGATGCTGTTAAAAGATACAATGGCTGTTTTCATATTTGATTAAATAAAATCATTAAACATTTCAAATTAGCTAATATAAAATGAATTAAGTAAACAGAGTCTTTGTGTCCCGGTATTTTTTAACAAAGTGAAAAGAAAGTTCTTTCTGACGTAATTTTCACCAAACTTCTCTTTCTCTTTTTAATATTCACGTGAAAATACTTTTATTAGAAATGAAATATTATTTGCACTGTCCCAGCAAAAATAGTGGAAAAGATCATCTCGAAATATCAAATAAATCTCTCGCGCAATTTTTAAATTTAAACTGTTTTGCAATATTATTTTTTGTTCATTTTACATCATAAGTGTAATGTGACGTACATGTGACGTAATTTCTCCTATTTAAGACTTCTATCGCATGTTAATGTATTATTTTAGAATATCCTTTCTCTGTTAAACTTCACGTCTAAATATAGTTCTTATGAAGTAATTTTCAATAAGTTCCTGCTTTTTATACGCAATTATTTAATTTTAATTTGAAAGTATCTTTTCTGTTTATAATAGTCACGTGTAAATAAATTTTTAATTTGAAGCAAACATTATTGTTTCCGTTGTTTATACAGTTGGCAACAGGTTAAATTAGTACAATTTTCTAAAATAAGTAAAAAATATATCTCGAAATGCTGAAAATTTGAATTTAAAATAGAAATGAAACCTCGATAAATGAGTCAAATTTTAAAAAAATAAATGAATTCTGCACACTGGGAAATTATAACGTATAAAATGATCTAAAAATGATTAAATTCCGATGTATAGTTTTTGCTCCTATAAAACTTTTTTAGTGGAACGATTTTGTCCAACTTTAGCATTAAATATCTCTTAAAATAATTCTTCGATTTGAAAACTGTCTGCATCAGAGTGTTTATCAAACATTTTTGTATAATACTACTGATTTTCATATTTTTGTATGCATTATTTCACTTAATATTAACGAAGAAAGACCTCCGGTCACAAAAAATTCAAAACCGGCGGCGGCGACGGTGACAGCGGTAGTTACTTTTTTTTAGAATTGAGAGAGAGATTGTTGCTACTTGTTCTTTTTGTTTTGTTTGGAAGCTTGCGAAATACCCGATTTCAGGGATGGCGAACCTTTTTGAGTATGCCTGCCAAAAATTTCAAAATTATTATATACCAGCATTCTAACGTGCCAGAAACATTCTAACTTACATAAAATCAATAATTAATTTTGATATAATTTTTACTTAAATATTTTTGCACTTATACTAAATTTGATTCCTAACTTATTTATTGTGCTGTATTTACTCAATAATATAGTCATGTTGCATCGAATTTCGTATAAATAATCTATAAACGAGCTTTTATTTTACTGTACACTTCTGAATCAGATCATTATTAGGTCTTCATGTAGAATCAGGTTCAATAGATGCATATTTATTTACACTAACAATTATAATTCTTTTTTCAAAATTAAAACCTAAATATAATAAAACCCAACTTAAAACCCTAAACCTAAATAAAATCTAATCTAATCTGAAGTAGAAGAATGACAATTAGGTATATTACAATGTAAACTATCTCTTAAAATTCTATTTTCAAAAATGACACTTTTGAAATTTGATATACATGCAAAATGATTTGGAAATGTTTAATGGTTTGGAGAGAAAATTGCGCTACTGGGAGCTTTCGTTGAGATTTATAATACCTTGATTCATTCAAAAGTAGCGGATTACTTTAAAGTAAATTATATACCTGCTACAAAAAACTGTACTTTTTGTAAAAAAAAAACATAAAATGGATTGATCTCTATAAACTACATATAATCTATAAGTTTTTTCGCGTGCCAGAGAAGTTTTCTTACGTGCCAATTTCGGCACGCGTGCCATAGGTTCGCCATCCCTGCCCTATTTTGTTCTGCAGTAAGCAAGTAAAATTTATTTTTTATTATAGTTCCTAAAATTCTTGTGTGTTTAATATTATAGAATTTTACCAAGGAAAATTATTTTTTCAATTAAAGGCCAGTATTGACGATTTGAACAAACTGTTTTTTTAGTCGTAAACCATACTTAAAACAAAATATGATTTTTTAAAGTATTTTTACCATGATTTATTTAAAAAATAAAAGCCGAAAAACATTATTACAATGATTTTTGAAAAATAAGGCATTTAAGGGTTAAGCTATGTGCCTACCTTTGGGGCACTTTTTTTTAAATATGAAATTTTTATCAAACATATGTGTTTTTAGTTAAAACAGGGAATAAAACTATGAATTCGTGTAATTTTTCAATGGAATTTTAATTAACTTTTCAAAGTTAGGCAATCTTTAGCCAAATTTTTGTAAAGAATTGTGTTTATGCCAAACCTTCTATAACGAAATCTATTCAATATATTTTATTTATTTTTTTTTCAACAATATATTAGCAAACCACTTACCTGTGTTATGAGGCGAAACATTTGCAATATCTCTTACATTTACAAACATACACCAAATTTTGTATACAAAACATGATTTTAAAAAAATATATGTATTTTTCAATAAAAATAGCTCTTAAATTAATATACACAAACTTACACACCGTAAAAAAATACGACCAGTTTTCCTGTAGGAATCGAAAAATAGTTGCCTTTATCGTACCGGAAAAATTTCCGACCCAGCTCGGAATAAATCCGTAAAAATAACGTTTTATTGACTATTTCCTTTTCTTTACGGATTTTATTCCGAGCTGGATCGGAAATTTTTCCGGTACTATAAGGGCAACTATTTTTCCGATTCCTACAGAAAAACTGGTCGGGTTTTTTTTAATGTGCAAGCTACCGGGTGTCCCAAAAAGGACTGACTGATTTTAAAATTCAATAACTTGCAAACGGTGGCAGATGTTTAAAAAATTCTTGCAGGAGGGTTATGTATAAGGTCAAAAGTTTTTTTACAGTGATTTTCAATTTTAGTTCGAATTACAAACAATAGATGGCGTTGCGATCAATAGACGCTGAATTCAGGCTCGATTTTTGGTTCTTCGTGGCCCGGATAATACATATCCATCTCCTTTTTCAGCATGGAACAAGAGAAAGGACTAGAAATCGAGCCTGTATTTAGCGACTATTGCTTACAGCGCCATCTATTGTTTGTAAATCGAACTAAAATTGAAAATCACTGTACTAAAACTTTTGACCTTATGCATAACCCTCCTGCAAGAATTTTTTTAATATCTGTCACCGTTTGCAAGTTATTGAATTTTAAAATCAGTCAGTCCTTTTTGGGACACCCGGTATATTTTGCTTCATAACATACCAACAGATAAGCAGAACCTTGTTACAAAATTTTATTTCAATATCTTAATAACTTTTTAAGAAATGATGTTTCTCGTAAACGTACACAATGAAAAACGCAGCTTTCCAGAAAACGCAAATTAAGATTTTGATATAGCACAAAAAATTATGTATAAAGTTTACAACTTTAAAATCCACCCTATTTGTAGGTGTTTATATATTTGTGTATTAAAATGTATTGTTTACCTTTTGTGGCTCTTTAAACGGTCACTTCCGGTTTCAGAAAGTTCACTTCCGGTTTATATTTTGAGTTATAACTTTCCTTCTAATTATCGCTGAACCAAAAGTAAGGCATTTTTGGAATCCTAAATGTTTGAACTTTAATTTAAAATAATTTTTACAAAATCCAAATCTTTCGCAAAAACAGTGATTTGAGGGTCGGCACATACCTTAAGTCTTTTGCAAAATTACAGAGATTCTGTTAAATAACTGAGAAACTATTCGGTAAATTGACGTTAGACTCTGCAAATTTACATCGATGAAAACACACAAGATTCTGTAAACTTACTTAGTTCATTTTTAACGATAATTTATTTTCAGTAACAAGTGAATTTTTGAGCTTTGAAGAATTAGAATTTTTCTAAAAAGATGCTAAAAGATTAGACTCCCCTGATTTATAAAGGGAAAATGGGTATTATTTTTTATTTATTTGTTTATTTATTTATTTTGATAACGGTTTCATACAGAAGTAGTAATCGAGGACAACAACATACTACTATAAGTTCATTTTCGGGATTTTCGGAAAGTGCTGTTTCCGCTGAGGACCCTTCAATTATTAATTATTTTATATACACTGTAAAAAAAAAAAAAAAAAAAAAAAAAAAAAATCCATAAATATACGGAATTTGTTTTGGCAGTCGGGTTGACAGTAAAAGTCCTCTATTTTCAAGGAATTTGTGTAGGGAAAATCACAGTTTAGCTAAACTTTTAATACTTTTGTTTGTAAGGATAATGCCAAAACCATTGTCGCTTCTTTCTGACACATTTAGGAAATAACTTTAAGCAATAAGTTTTTCTTTTGCAAAATTGCTACTGACAACACAACTGCACTCTTTTACAGTCTGAAGCTGATACTAATTCATCCCAATAATAGAATGTTTATTCCATTCTATTCTTCGAATAACATAGTAAAATTATTGTACTTCATTAATTCAACTCAAGCATTTTCTGCTACTGGTGCAAGATAAATTTAAAATTAGATTTCATTTCTAGGAAGACAGGTTTTTTTTTTTTTTTTTTTTTTTAGAAAAGTAGGATGTGCGAACTTATTTAGATGAGCAATGATTGTATTATGTTATTTCGCACCCCCCCCCCCCCATTTTTTCCCCAAACATCAAATTAAAAAAAGAACAATTTTCCTTCATTTCAAATCGCATATTTACCAACCTTCAATTTAACTTCCGTAAAATGTCGGTTAATTTTATAACCAGGTTAATGACTTTTCGAACCAGAAATATTTTAAAGAAATAAAATGAAATAGATTATCTGTGGAATCATGAAATTAAATATATAATGAAAAGTGCAATAAGTTTTCTGATTAGAAACGTCTTTAACCTAGATCAAATTTAATCGGCATTTTACGGAAGTTAGGTTGAATATTGGCAAGTATGTAAAAGTAAAGATTCTTAGCGAAACAGGAAGTTTTTTTTTATTTTACAAATTAATACAATCATCCGTTATCAAAGTTAATTTAAATCTTTGCTGTGTTTTCGGTTTTTGAGAGGTCCCTGATACTCCACTGTTAATGAAAATGTTCTTTTTAACACTTTCGCAACGTAGTCGAAATGTGTTTATGAATTTAATTTACCTGTCTCCGTGCTATAATTCACGTAAATGTACTCAGATTGCTATGCATTTGATATATGCCATTGAGGTTTATTATGGCATGCCCGATACTGAAAATGAAGTGCGTAGCATTTATAGTTCATTTACAGGGAAACAAAAAGAAATCACTTACATTATGGCCTATGGGTAAAAATAGTTTGTAGTCTATTTTAATGATGTTACACTATTTATACATAGTGAAATTAATATGGCACTGAAGTGCACTACAAAAGGCTTACTATAGAATATGATGTGCATAGTATTCATCATTCATTTACAGGGGTACACAAAATAATTCGGTTACAAAACTATCTATCAACAAATCTCAAGTACATTTACGTTTTTGACGGAGATTGTTGAAGGGGAATTTTCAACTGTGCAATGTGTTTCCAAACTGAACTAAATTTTAAGATACTATGTAATATATATACAAATCTCTACATCATATACAGGGCTGCACAAAAGAATTCGGATATTTTTCTGACGGTAATTCCTGAAATTGTGTTTTCAAATGTGCCATGCTTTTTCCTGCTTGTTTTAGATTCATTTTTCACCTTATTAATCCTTGCGAAGCGATGGGATATATTATATCCCCCTTAATTTTAATCAAGATTCGCACCAGAAACTTTTAATTAAATTTTACTTTTATAACTTTGGTGGGGAAAAGTTGTAAAATTGTTTTTCCTTATTTTGAAGTAAAATTTTTCGAAAATTCCGCTATGAAATCAAGATTAAATAAACACAAATACTTGCCACTCAAAGAGTTAAACGATGAAGTTTTGTGAAAATATGCTGCTAACGGTAATTCCTGAAATTGTGTTTTCAAATGTGCCATGCTTTTTCCTGCTTGTTTTAGATTCATTTTTCACCTTATTAATCCTTGCGAAGCAATGGGATATATTATATCCCACTTAATTTTAATCAAGATTCGCACCAGAAACTTTTAATTAAATTTTACTTTTATAACTTTGAAGGGGAAAAGTTGTAAAATTATTTTTCCTTATTTTGAAGTAAAATTTTTCGAAAATTCCGGTATGAAATCAACATTAAATAAACACAAATACTTGCCACTCAAAGAGTTAAACAATGAAGTTTTGTGAAAATATGCTGCAAGTGTTGTAAAGTGTTTCATAATCTACGTTTAATGCTTCATTTTTAGTTCCCGTTTTTTATTTTGTACTGAGGGTTAACTTTATATAATGCAGAAAGTTTTCTTCTACAGCTCTTAATTAAATAATAAAACCTTCATTTATATTTTATAATAATCTATCGCAACAATGCACACTTCATTTTCGTTATCGACTAGATAACTGTAGCAAAACAATTCTATTTCTTTCATCAGTTACTAAACTCTCTAATAAGATAAGGCCAAAATTAAGATGAGACGATATTTTGATGTCGCATCTGTATTTTAGCAAAACATCAAAAATTGTTTCTTTCCATCTTGTCGCAAATTCTGGTTAAAATTTTTCAGTGAAACAGAATTTTTTTTCCCTTAAAACAAATGGCAGTTTAAAAAATTATATTTTATTTACATCATTACTGTTTATTTCTAATATTAAAGAAACTGTTTTCAAATGTTTAATTTGTTATTCTCTACTAAAAGCATCCACATAGTGTAAACAGAAAATTTTGGTGGCAACCACAGTTGTTAAAACACTTAGCTGATAGTGACATATCTTTTCGGGAACTATTAAAGCGATTTCGATCATTTTTCTTGGTATTAGTTTCATTTTAATCGTTTGTTTTTTTAGATAGGTTTTATTATTATTTTTATTAACGTATTAAAAAATAATTCATTTTCCGGAAACGCAAACAATCAAAATATAGCTAATTATATAAGAAAATAAAAAATATTAAAATCGCTTCGGTGATTCCCGGGGAAAAGGTAAATCAAATATCAGGTATTTTCCATGTGATTTCTCATCCCTTGTTGAATCCTTAAATTATTATTAAATCTGTCATATGGAGTTGATTATAGCGTAGTATAAAGTTGAATTTTTTCAGCGAAACAGAAGTTTGCTTTTTTTAAAATAAACCAATTTTTAATAATTTTAATGATATATGTTTATAAATAGTTTTAACTGCTGAGATGCTTACGATATTAACTATTTTCAAACGTAAAATATCTTATTCAAACGTAAAATATCTATATTAAAATAATTATTATATGTACTGTAAAATGTGTAAAATTTATTTAGTGAAAGAAGTTTTTTCTCTTAAAAATAATTCAATCAACTTTAATGTTGTTATTTTTAATTTTCTGTTGCATATTTACTGTATAACGCAGAAAGTTTTCCGCAACAGTACTTATATAAATAATAAACGCTTTTATTTTCTATTATGATATATCGAAACAATACACATTCTTTATTGTCGTTACTGACTAGTGAAACAGTAATGGAGCAATTTTTTCATCAGTATGTCATCAGTATCATTTCAAGCACAGGGTAAGCTTGAAATTAGATTTGGCTTCAAGGAAGATATAAAGAATTACATATTTGGATGTTTAAAAATATATTTCTAAGACAGTGATCGATTTTTCATATCGCATCTGCTTTTAAGCAAAATATTAAAGTATGAAAAGAATATTTACTTTATTTCTTTTTCTCCCACACAACTGTAGGTCTGTTTTATTTTTCATGTATGTATTTATTTATTTTTTATAAACCAGAATGATCTTTCTTAAAAAAATGTAACTATTTGTTTTCAAAGATGTATTTTAATATTTCCTTTTTAAAAAACTTTTTACGATGCTTAAAATATTTAAACAAGCTGGAATGTTAAATTTTTTATTGTCTATCGGAAATTTACTGCATAATTCGTTACTTCTACGACTATGCTCGGAAAATATTGAATCCTTCATATGATGCATTATATTAAATTAAACACAAAAATGTATAGTTTGTTTTCATTATTTACTAGGTGAATTGTATTTATCTATATGCTTCTGTGATAAGTGTAATTATTTTGCTCCCATATTGCTTAAATGAAGCTAATAACTTATATTTTAAAATGCAGTGATTTAAAACTCTGATAAAATTTTATTTGGAGTGACACCTTTTAAAGATGCAGGCATTATAAGTGGCATAAATCACTTTTTTCACTGTCTAAAAAGATTTTTTAAGTATACAAATTCAGAGAATGATTTTATTTATTTTATTTTATCAAATTTGTGAGCATGGGAGTTAATGTAGACGTAAATGACGTAAAAGTAATTTTCTAAGTAAAACAGGATTTTCTAGTGATGGGCATAACGAGTTATTTTGATAATCGAATGAATCATTCGGCCATGTGCCAAGGGCGGATCTGGAGAGTCCTCAAGGGGGGGGGGGGCGATTTTAGAAATTTAGAGACTTCAATCTGATGCGCGGGTCGGGGCTAATTTTTTTCACTGCGGGTCGTGTTACTTCTACTTTGACTTCTACTTACTACGGGTTTGAGTCCGGTTGACTACACGTTTTTGCTGTGGGTCGCGTTTGGGTCCAGTTGACTTCTACTTTTTGCTGCGGGTCGGGTTTGAGTCCGATTGACTTCTACTTTTCTGCTGCGGGTCGGGTTGACTTCTAATTTTTAGCTGCGCTCTAGTGCATTGGGTTTGGGGCAGATTAGCATACATTATTTCAGGTTTGGGTCAGTTTCGGATTGGGTTTTCACTCTTGGGAGAAGGGTTCGGGCCGACCCGAATTTTGAAAAGAAAGTCTAAATATTGTTGAAGATAAAAGCTAAAGTAAAAGTTCCATAACTGACATGCCAAAACAATTATTTAATAATACTTTTTAATCTTCAGGATCATGTTAAAAATATACTAATTTGGCATAAGACTGCTTGTCTCTTTATATCTAAGATCAGCTGTAATTCAGTAAAGAATGCTTTGAAACTTATTAAAAAACATACCAGGTGTCCTAAAATGGACTGACTGATTTTAAAATTCAGTAACTTGCAAATGGTGACAGCAATTTTAAAAAATCTTGCAGGAGGGTTATCTAAGATGGAATGAGATTTTTTACTGCGATTCTTGATTTTACTTTATAATAGCAGATAGATGGCGCTGCAAACAATAGTTGTTAAATCGGGCACAAATTTAGCGCCTATTGCTTTCAGCGCCATCTGATTTCTATTTTAAACTAAAATTAAAAATCGCAGTAAAAAACTCCTGATCAGGGGTGATTCTCAGTTTAAAAAAAAAAAAAAATCTGAAATGTTACAGCAGAAGGGGGGGGGGGGATTCCATTCTGGCACTAATTATTCTTGTTGCAGGTTGAGTTAGCTGTTTTCGATCCGGTTCGATTTCAGGCTGAGTATAGATTCATGCAAGCTGGTTAACCCGTTTTGTTCAAAAGTTAGTTCAGTATGTTATTTCAGATTCAAAATCATACCTATAATAATAAACAAAGGTGTATGTATGTGTGTTGTTTCCTAAAGAGACCACTGTATTTTTTCCATGACTCTTTGACGAAATCCGCGTTTTTTCCGTAACTTTTTGACGAAATTCGCATGTTTTCCCAGCCCTTCGATAAAATTCGCGTTTTCCGTAGCCGTTTGATGAATTTCACATTTCTTCCATTATTCTTTGACAAAATTTATGTTTCATCCGGAACTCTTTGACGAAATTAGTGTAATTTTGCAGCCCTTTGATAAAATTCTCATTTTTCCCATTCGACCCTTTGACAAAATTTGCGATCTTACCGCGATCCTTTGAGGAAAATTGTATTTTTTCAGCGATCCTTTGACGAAATTTGCGTTTTTTAAACGATTCTTTGACGAAATTCGCGTTTTTTAAGCGATTCTTTGAGGAAATTCGCTTTTCCCCGCAATCCTTTGACTAAATTTGAGTTTTTTCGAGAATCTTTGAGGAATTCTTTGATTAATTTGATTCTTTGATTGAATTCTGATGATTTGATTCTATTGAGCGATTCTTTGATAAAATTAGCATTTTTTCGCGATCCTTTGACGAAATTCGCGTTTTTTTCGCGGTTATTTGACAAAGTTCGCGTTTTCTGCGCGATCCTTTAATGAAATTCGCGTTTTCCGTGATCATTTGAAGTATTTCACGTTTTTCCGTGGCTCTTTGACCAAATTCGCGTTTTTTCCGCGATAATTTGGCGAAATTGAAGTTATTTTCTGCGAACGATTGACGAAATAGATTTTTTGCGGAGATCATTTGTCAAAATTCGCAATTATTTTAATGTCCAAATATTCGGATTGGTGATTTTTTTTAATTTTCGGAACCGAATGCCTTAACTCTCTCGCTGCGAAGATATATATATTATGAAAATAGGTTCAAAAATTGCGACTTTATTTTATTACATATTTCAAATCTGCATATATTTTAGAGTTCAAATATGTCCAAAATCTTTGTGAAAGAGTTTCTTTTTTAAATAGAATTAGATCATAAAAAAAAAAATGATTTGCCTCGGAAATTGCGGGTTGCGCAAATTTTGCCACTTTTACGTTGCCCGTGGAAATCGTGGGATGCGCAGCGAGAGGATTAAATTTTCAGAAAATTTGGAACAGAATCACCCCTGCTCCTGAGATCTTATATATAACCCTTCTTTCAGTATTTTGTTTAATAGCTGTCGCCATTTGAAAGTTATTGAATTGTATTTAAAATCAGTCAGTACATTTTAGAACACCCGGTATATTCAATAGCTATGGGATGATTGCTGAAAGAAGCATATTTAAAAAAAAATAAATCTGGCTTCGATATGTCAGTTAGAGGTTTACCAGGGCTGAAATTTCTAGGTCCAACCCACAAAAAAAAATTATTGGCCGATATAAAAGCTATAAAAATCAACTGCAGCCCAAGCTGCATTTTGCAATTAAAATTATTCATTAAAGCACACTTACTTATGCTCATATTTTATTTCACATTATGTTCGAAAACCGTGAATACAGAAAAACATTAATATTAATGACTATTTAGACAATTATGTACATAAACACTACGTAAAAATCATTACTTAGACAAATACATTGAAATGGAAATCCAGTAAGAAAATCAGTTTAGAATAAAAGAAAATCACAATTTTAAAGATCTACAAAGAAAAAAAAGTAGATTTTTAAATATGCATCTCTGTAATTTATCAAATCAAATTAAATTTTTAAAGATTTTGCTAAACAAATGTACAACATAAATATAAATTTTACGAACAACAAATAAGTAAGACGCCAGGCAAACTTGGGCTCGGGGAAAAAAATTTAGAGAAGTACACGGGTCGCGGTCGGGACAATACTGTTTATCATATGGTCTGACACGGGACGGACCGAACGTTTAGCTTTTATCCCAGGACGAGCCCCGAGCTGGAAATTTTGGCAGTGCTGACCTCTAGGAAGAATTAAGTCCAGGCCAGGCTCGACCTGGAAGAAAAAGAAGTCTGGCCTGACCGGAATTTGCAGAAAAATTTAAGATCAGGGCACGACTCGAGTCTAAGTGAGAGAAGACCTGACCCAGGTCAAGTCTCATGGATTTAAACTGGCGCGACCCGGGTCGGGTCGCACCGAGCTCGAGCTTCACCCCAAGTCATTTCCAGTGAGGATGCATAATGCCGTTTTGCAAACCCTTTTTTGCCCAAGGAGGGGGCGATCGCCCCCCCCCCCCTTAGATCCGCCATTGCCATGTGCAAAAGCATAGCTGCAACTTTCGTATTCTTTTTTATCCTTTAATTCCAAAAATTTTGTAGATTAAAAAAGTAATTAAACTATGGGTCTCAATTATTATCTGGTTTGCAACTCTTTAATATATATATATATATATTTACTAAATTTCTGGTTATAATTAATTAAAAAAATAAAAAAATATTAGTATGTATTAAATCACTTATATTATGTACATTATGTTACATACATTATACTACATGTATTATACTATATATATTATACTATAAATAATATATTATGTGCATTAATTATAATTACGACGTAACATGTTATGACGTAAGTAAACTATTTGATGAAACGTTGGCGTTGATGGCCAGCACAATTTAGGAATGTGTAATCATCTCAAGGTTGCCAGGGAAATATTAATATTTTCTTTGGAAACACCGCAATTTTCGATTAGAATTATTCGTCTGATATAAATCGCATATTTATGTAATTTAATATGGCGACTATTCCTACATGAAAATAGTAGTATTCAAAATAAAATTTTAGTATTTTCCGAACAGCCGTGAGACATTTTGTAAATGTCACAGTTTTGATTTTTAAAAAAAGTACAAAGCAATAGGATTATTTACGCTAGGAGCATCGAATTAAAGAATGGTGAGATACACATAGATATAATGTACACTGTAAAAAAAAAAAACGGAGATCCTACTGGCAATCTAGATGTCAGTACTATTTCCGTATTTTTACGGAAATTCTTCCCAATAAATTACAGAAACTTTTCCGTTTTTCTGATTAAAAACAGAAAAATTTCTGTAATTTATGGGGGGAAATATAAAAAACGGAAATAGTACTGGCATCTAGATTGCCAGTAGAATCTCCGTTTTTTTAGTCCGTTTTTTTTTTTTTTTTTTTTTTTTTTTTTTAAATATAGTGTGTTACTTACCTTATATTCTGTTTGCTTCTAAGTCAAACGGGAATGTTATACTCTTGCATATGGCATTTTTAAACCCCCATATCTGTGCCCTAAAGTAATAATTGCAGATAAAATTGTTTCATATTCTGTTTGCTTCTAAGTCAAAAGAGCTATAATTAAATTCAAACGAAACGTCATACGGGAATGTTAACAATGAGGGGTATTTGTTCCTTCAAACATTCTTCTATGGCTTTTTTAAACCCCAATATCTCTGTCCTGATCCTGAAGTAACAATTGCCAATAAAATTTGATGGAGGTGCATATATCTTGAGACTGTTTATTTACCAGCAAAATTTCGTTATAATCTACTGTTCCTTGTCAGTTGCATTCAAAATTGCATTGTACCGCAGTATAAACTGTTGACACATCACTTATTGATCGTAAATGTAATTATTCAGGCAATAAAAGTTTTGTTATTAAAAAAATTTTCAGGACTTTCTGTATATTTCTGTACAAACCGCATCCTGATACTGCCAATACTTTTGGAATTATTGAATTCTGATTTCTTTTGCGATTTTTGGATATCCGCTATTTAGCTATCTTTTTAATTTCTTAGATTTTAAACTTTTAATTATTTTCGAATGTCAATTTTTTGATTCTCTGTTGAAATTTACGGCATATTACAGCAAGTCTTCTGCCATTGTATGCTTAAATAAATATTAAATCCTTACTTCCTATAAAGTTTATAATAAATCATCACAACAAAAGACTGTTTATTTTCGTTATCGACCAGGTGAATTGTAGCAGAACAATTCTATTTCCTTAATCAGTCACTGGAATTTTCTGCTGCTGGCATATGATAAGCTCAAAATTAGATTTGGTTTCGAAGGAAAACATGAAAAATTATAGACGAATAAGATGCGTAACCTTACTTAAATGAGACAGCGATCGATTTTTATTGTCACATCTGTTTTTCAGCAGAACATCAAATTATAAAGAGGATGATTTCTTTTCTGTTTTTGTCAGAATATCTAAAGTTAAGCTTTTTCAGTGTGAATACATTGAAAACATTCTTCTCTTTTAAAAAGAATAATTTGTTTTTAAAGGAATTATTTAATACTTAACTGTTTTTAAGTTCATTTCTTTAGAAATCGATCGATTGGTTGTTTGTGTTTTTTAATTGGTGTAGCTTTATATTTCATGATTTCTTGTTTAATGGGAGGATGCTAAAAGCAGACCAAATACTTTTTTGCCAAATTATATATACAGTATATATAAATATATATACCGGGTGTCATGGCTTAATTTGCGCCGGAGCCCACCGGAGCTCATAAATACAGGGCTCCGGAGCCCAGTGCAATAGCGCTTCCAAAAAACCGATGCCTAAATTTCCTTTCAGTTCGATTTTATTTTGTGATAGTAGGATATTTTTTAATTGGATCATTTATTTATTTTTTTAGATATCTAACCTGAAAAGAATATTTTATTTTGTTTTATTCAACGAGTATCAGTTTGAGGTTTTGTTTGTTTGAGGCTTTTAGCCTTCTGTTGTGTACGAATCTGGAAAATGTTAGTGATTTTTCTATTTATTTTTCATCATGAACGCTGCCCATGCCAAGGCTCTGCTCTGTACATTTACGAAGTCACTTTCATTTGCAAGTAGATATAATTACTATGTATTGTTTGTTATTCTGATTGAAAGCAATTGAGTAGTGTTTCGCCTTTTCTATAAAAGCATTTAAGTTTTCTTTACTTGTGTGTTAATACTATTTCCTAATCATAATTTTTACATTATTTAATTGCAGAATTCTGCGATTAATTAATATTAAATTAGGCAACGATTTCTATTCGGAAGGAGTTATAAACGAAAAAGAGACCAGTTAAGTATATGCAAGTACATATATTTAAAATTTTTATTTTACTAACGAAAGAAAGATGCTTTAAATTTTGCAAATAATATATGAAATATATATATATATATATATATATATATATATATGCGGATCAAACTGAAGGCGGGGGGTGCGCTACGGTTTTAGTACTGCAGAATTTTAGGGTTCCGGTACTTTTTTTGGTAGAAATTAAGCCCTGCCGGGTGTTCCATAAGTTCGATGCGAAAATAAAACGCGATTTAAAAAAAAAATCTTTGGGGTCGGAGAGACATGCGATTTGTAGACAAATATTCAGCGTGGTATGCTGTTTTGTATGACACCAACAAAAAATTTAGTTTAAAATTTCGATAATAGAGGGCGGGGTACTGCAGATGATTCCATGGAATAATTCCATATTGCTCACACAAAGCAAGATTTGGATACATAAAAAGTGTACATGCATTATTCTCTAATGTTTTAAGATATTATGTACCATGTTAAAAATGTTGTGTTAAAGTTGAACCGAATTTTCGTGTTGTTTCCTCTTTTTAGCGCCAGAAATCACTGAAATTTGATAAAATTAAAATATCGTTATTCGGTAAGTTTTGATCGTAAAAGAATGAGATTTGTTTTAAAGTTCTTTTTAGACGCAATATAACATTTTTCTAAATATACCGTCAATCGGGGCTACTTTGGGCCACTTTTTCCTGGTTCCACTCACATTTCCATTATTAAAAAATATTATATATGATTTTTCAACGTCAAAATGGAGTTGTAAACAATTAGCATGAAACAATGAAGCAAACTGTGTGGTTTTAAAGAGGAAATTGTTTTATTTTTGTATTTTTTAACTATTTTTAGAGTTTTGGAACAAAGGGCTTCTTTGATCCATTCACTTAGTTTCATATAAAATGAATACATTTCGTATGTAAATTAATGCATTTTTACTGTAACCCCCTTGCAATAGCATTTGCTAATAAATTAACACTGCAAACTCGATAAACAAATGTTTTTTTTTTTATTTTATTTTCTTTTTAACATTTAAACACAATAAACCAATTGTTAATATTAAAGAAACGAGAAACAGTTTTCGTCATGTTATCCTCATGCAACTGGAACAAAAACAATTAATGTAACATTTTGCTACAGTAACATTTGAAAAAAAAATGTTACCTAAAACATGTTTTAAGAGATGTGGTTGTATAAAAGAAATTTCTAAGTAATTGGGACTATTTTCGGACCTAAAAAGGCCTGGTACAAAGTAGCCCCAAAATACTAGTTTTCATATTAGCTTTATAAAAACGTAAACATTTCCTGTCAAAATAAAAAAGTTAAAGAAAAAACTATGATCACACATAGATTACAGTGTAATATCGTACCTTCGCCACACATTTTCGACGGGGAAAGCAACAGGCATTTCCGAGGAGGACAATGGGTCTTTTGTGTAAAGGCATGCAGGGGAAATTCCTGGCATACTTCTGCCCTTGGGATCTGCTCAACAGGGTATTTCAACTTTTCCAAGAAATAGGGGTGGCTGGACAATGTGTGGGAATTCGTCCCTAAAGTGAAAGTAAAAAGAGACTCATGCAGAAGCTAGTGTGGAGGCTGATAGTAGACTGGGTGACACTGATGAAGTGAGGTGTTTTTTTAACAACGGAAGAGATGCGAGTAAAAATCGTTTTTACTCAGGTTGGCTATGAGAAGTATAGAACTGTTAATAAAAAGTGAGAGTGTCTACCTATGAATGGTAAAGCTTGTTATTACATTTTTCAAATCTATTTTAGTTGTTCTAATAAAGAACTTTGGTAAGAAACATGTATTATTTTTCAACGATCATCTCACAAGAGCTTAGTGAACCGAAAAGCTCTGGCCCACTACATCACAGCTATAGTATTATAAATGGTGGCAGCGGTGGGATTAATTAGGTCTAGCATAAATTAGACTGGACCCACGTGAACTTGATGTACAGAAGGAAACTGTGTAGAAACAAGGACAGTCGGTGATGAAATCTTGTGTTTGACGAGAAAGATTTTCAAGTGTATCCGGTGAGGAACTGTGAAATCTGGAGTGTCGAATGTGTTAGCTGGGATGTAACAAGGACTAAGGATTCGACGATATAGAAAATTTCTTCAGTAAACATCCAGTGCAGTGGATAGTAGACTATTTCATCGATCGCCCTTAGGAATCCATGGAGACAGCTTGTGTGTAAATTTCCCGGCGGAAATCAAGTTAGATCCGGAGATACGGCAGTACCTGAAAAAAAAAAAAGTGCAGGAAAGCCTTGGAGCAGTGTGGAGAAAGGTCTACATTTGAAGGTAAGCCCTTTTATGAAATTTTCCAGAGAGGTCTGTTAGGATTTAATATTGTATATGTCTGTTCTTGGTAATTTGTATATGTTTAATAGATAAAAAGTCTAGGGTAGCTATTAATTTGGGATCGAAATTTTTAGTTAGAATTTTTATATTAAACGGGTTTCTTATGGTCTGTACGGTAATTCATTTGGTTTTGAAAATTTAATATTTATGTATTTCATAATTAACTTGAGGATAGTAAATTACGGTTGATTAATAAAAGAATATTAATCATTAAATTAATCATAGTTGTGGATGTAACTTTTAGTTATAAAGTTGGGGCATATACAGCTTTTGTTTATTACAGCAATAAAGTTATTTGAAATTTTATGGGTATGCTGTAGGAAATAGCAGGATTAGTTGTTTTTATACAAATTGTATTTATATAGTGCTGTGGGTATCAAAATAATTTTGAGGATTTACTCAGTTTTAAAGGATATAACAAGTGCACGAAAATTTTCGGTAGGAAAATTGTATTATTGTTTTATGCATTGAAATATATCTAGAGGATAAAATTCTATTCCTTATTGTAATTTTTATTGTGTTTTACAAATTGTATATATTTGTGTATTGTTGTGATTAGTATATTTTGGGGGAAAACAATGGAAGAATTTCTAGGGAAATATACTAAAAACATCTTGCTTTTGCTGGCAGAGGAATTTGAGACCAACGTGTCGGCAACTGATAAGAAAAAAACTATAATTCAGGCTATTTTAGCAGCATCGGATTATAATGAGAGTTTTGCTAAATCGAATTTAGAATGTATTCTTAAGGAGGATGCAGAACGAAAAGAAATGGAACGGGAAAAATTAGCTTTGGAACGGGAAGACGAAGAGCGCGAAAAAACAAGACAATTTGAGTTAGAAAAATTAAGAATTCAAAATTCTTCGGAAACTGTTAGTCTTTCGTCTAGTGATTTGAATGTAGGTTCGCATAGGAATCCAAAAATTAATTTGAAAGAATTAGTTCCACGTTTTGATTGTAAATTAATTGACATCACTCTTTTCTTTATGATCTTTGAAAAACAGGCGGAAAAAGCTAAAATTTCGCAGGAGGATATGGTTAGCCAATTAATTCCCTTATTGCCATCAGATATCGCGGAAATTATAGTGAAGCAACCAGCAGAATTAGGAGATGATTTTCAACATGTAAAAAAAGTTTTATTAAATCGTTTTAGATTGGGAACAGGTGCTTTAAAACAGAAGTTTGAAAATCATCAAAGGAAACCTGGAGCGTTATGGGTAGACTTGGTATATGAATTAAGAGGTTATTTGGATAATTGGTTGGAATCATTAGAAATAAAGGATTTCGAGTCTTTAAAAGAGCTCATGCTCACAGAGCAAGTAAAAAAACGCGTTCCTTTTGAAGTAAAAGAAAAATTTATGGATGAATGGGATGAAATGAAAGAGGCTTCGAAACTTGCTGATAAATGTGACAAATATGAGAGTATTAGAAGTAGTTTCAGGAAATCAGAAAAAAAATCTTGGAAAAAAAAAAACCTTATTCAGAGATGCAAAGAAGCAATTTAAATCCGAAAATTAGGGGTGAAGTAAAAGCTAAATCGGAGTTAGAGAATAAAACGGAAAAATTTAAAAATGATAAACTTAAACAAGACCAGGCTTTTGAGAGGAAAAGGCAGATTAGGTGTTTTTTTTTTGTAATCAACCAGGGCACATAAAACCAGATTGTGCGGAATGGTTAAAAAAGAAAAATGAGTTCAATACAGTTAATCATTTAGGTAATGATGTTGATTTAGGGGATTGTTTTAAACCTTATCTAAAAAAAGCTCTAATAAACGGGGTTGAAAGACACTATTTGCGGGACACGGGAGCAGGGATTGATCTATGCGATAGAAATTGGGTTAAAACAGAGGATTTTACTGGAGATATAACTTGGGTACGTCAACCTCTTGATAATGAATGTAAATGTTTACCATTAGCATGGGTGACTATAAAAGGGGATTTTGGTTGCATCACCACTAAGGCGGCGATTAAACCATCGGAGTCGGAGCAAGGTTACTATCTCTTAGGTAATAAAACTGCGGAGCTTATTGAGCAAAATAAAGGAAGTGGTGTTCCTATAAATATGGTGGTTACCCGTAGTAAGACGAATTCTTTAAAAAAAGGAATGGAGCAACGGGATGTTGATAAGGAAATGTCGTTTGTTGATCAGGCAAAGTTAGAAGAGCAACCAGGTAGGGTAGATAAAATTGGGGATTGCTCACAGAACAAAGAAACGCAGGTAGTTCAAATGGATGAGAATAGACAGGATGAAAGTCAAATCGAAGATCTTATGTTATTACCGAAATGGGAGGTGAAAGATAATGTGGGATTGAATAAAATTACAGCGAAAGATTTCAGCTTAGCTCAGAAACAGTGCTTATCTTTAAAAACATTATGGGAAAAGGCAAATAATGTAGAAGAAAAGGAATTTAAAATAATGGGAAATAAATTAGTAAGAGTTTCACATTCAAATAGTGGGGATGAGAAATTACAATTATGTTTGCCATTAGAATTTAGAGAGAAAATAATGAAGATGTGTCATGAGGAAGTTGCGGGACATTTAGGGGCAACTAAAACAAAAGATAGGGTAATTAAATGCTATTTTTGGCCAAATTGTTACAAGGAAATTGAGGCATTTGTAAGAACTTGCGATCTGTGTCAAAAGGTTGGTAAAAATAGAGATAAAAAGAAAGCTCCCTTGAAGCTCGTGCCGATAATTTCAGAAGTTTTCTCCAGGATAAATATTGATGGTGTAGGCCCTTTGAGTTTAAGCGAGAAAAATAATAGATACTTGATTACTTCAATTTCTGTTGCGTCAAAATATCCAGATGCGATTCCAGTAGAAGATTTAACTTCTCCGTCAGTGATTGAGGGGCTAATACAAATATTTTCTAGGACTGGTTATCCAAAAGAGGTACAATGTGATTTGGGTAGGTCATTTACAAGTGAGTTGGCATCGGAATTTTTTGATAGGTTTGGTATTAAGGTTGTACATAGTTCAGTTTGCCACCCAGAATCGAATAGCGTTGAACGGATGCATGGTAGTTTAAAAAAGGTTATAAAGACATTATGTTTGGAGGCAGGAAAAGATTGGGAAGCAGTCTTGCCAATGGCTTTATTTGCTTTGAGGACTGTAAGTCATGAAAGCACGGGATTTAGCCCTGCTGAGCTTGTACATGGTAAGAATTTACGAATGCCACATACTCTTGTATATGAAAATTGGATGGAAAAGGAGACGGTAAATCAAAATGTAGTGGACTATATTTTGAACTTAAGTAATAGATTGAAACATTGTCAAGAATTAGCGTGTAAAAGAATGAAAGAGTGTCAGGAGAAACGAAAACAATGGTATGATAAGAATGCGGTGTATAGAAAATTTAATGTTGGAGACAAAGTGTTAGTTCTGGCTACTTCGAAACCAAATAAAATGGCGGTTAATTGGATAGGACCGGGAACTATTACTAGCGTAATATCTCAAACTAATTATACGATCGATATTCCGGAAAAGAGAAATAAGTCTACTATTTATCATGTTAATTTAATTAAACCATATTATAGTAGACCTGAATTTGTAAATTTGTTGATTGATGAGGAGTGTGAGGAAATTGAGGATCAAGCGGAAATTCCTTATCCCATTCCGGATCCCACTCAATTAGACTTTTGGGAATTAGTAAAAGAAAGTAATTTGGAAAAACGTGTTTCTACAGAGCAAATAGGAGATTTCAGGACAATGATTGAGCGTCATATGAAAGTTTTTTCTACGGACCCTGGGAGTACCCCGTTAGTTAAAATGGACATTGTTTTAACGGATGATGTGCCGGTAAGATCAAAACCATATCGTATGTCGCCGAGGCAATTAGAGATTATGCGTGAAGAGATTCGGAGGCTTTTAGATTTGGGTGTGATTGAGGTCGGGCAATCAGATTATGCTTCGCCTATGATTTTAGTTGAGAGTGCGGGTAAAGACGCTCACCCTTGTGTGGACTATAGGAAATTAAATGCAAAGACCAGAACTGAATTTTTCCCTTTGCCAAACATTGAAGAGGTTGTTGAGAAAGTGAGTACAGCGCCTTTTATTACTGTTATGGATCTGACGAAAGGTTATTTTCAGATTCCTCTCACGGAAGAAGCTCAGAGATATGCGGCTTTTGTAACACCATTTGGGACCTTTTTACCTAAAGTCATGATGTTTGGACTTTTAAATTCAGCATATTATTTTTGTAAATTGATTGCCATAGTTTTATATGGGTTAGAGTCATTTGCGGTTCCGTATATCGATGATATAGCTATATTTTCTTTGACATGGGAACAGCATTTAAAAGATGTGGAAGCGGTTCTTAAGCGGTTAAAAGAAGCAAATCTAACGGTGAAACCATCCAAATGCCAATTCGCGCAAGATCACGTAAAATTTCTGGGACACGAAGTTGGGTCAGGAAAAAGGTCTCCTAGTGAAGCTAAATTGCAGGCTATTAAAGATTTTCCAATTCCGACGACGAAAACACAGCTAAGAGCATATCTGGGAATGGTAGGGTATTACGCGAGGTACATAAAGAATTATGCTACCATAGCAGTGCCGTTAACAGATGCTTTAAAAGGGAAAATAAAAAAAGAAAAAATCATATGGGACGAGAAGTGTAATAATGCATTTGAAGAATTAAAGTTAAAATTAATGAAAAGTCCTGTGTTATATGCGCCTGATTTTAAGCAGAAATTCATTGTGCAAACAGATGCGAGTTTGTATGGGGCAGGAATTGTTTTATCTCAAATTATTGCAGGTGAAGAGCATCCAATTTTGTATCTTAGCAAAAAATTTTCTCGTGCGGAGCAAAATTATAGCACGATAGAAAGAGAATTAGCGGCTATAGTATATGGATTAAAAAAGTTAAATTATTATTTGGATGGGCAAAAATTTGAAATACAAACCGATCATAATCCATTAGTGTACTTAAAGAAAATGGTTGGTACAAACTCTTGTTTGACACGTTGGGCTCTATTTTTGCAGCCATTAAATTTTGAAATTACACATAAGCCAGGAAAATTACATGGAAATGCAGATGGTCTAAGTAGGAAGATTTAGAATCAGAGTTAGATTTTCTGTTTGGAATTTAGTGTTCAAAATTTTAATACTTGTAATTAGGGCGTTTTATTAAGATATTGTGCTGTATGTAAAAATTTAGTTACCTAGATTGTGTTATAGTGTTTTTTTTCTTTTTTGAGTTAGTATTACATTCAAATATTTTAAATTTAAATTAATTGTTCTAGCATAAAAAATGTATATTATTTTTATTCTTTTGATTGATTATGTGTAAGGAAAATTCTAAAAATTTCATATTTTGGTATGTCCTTTGAAACTGAGAGTGGGTATTCTTGAATTTAAGTAGAACTTTCATAATTGGGTCAAAAGTCTAAATGATATTTTATTGCTGATTTAATGGTGTGCTTGACCTCTCGGGAAATCTATTAAAAGGGCTTATTATGTGAATTCATACCAAATATTTCCTGTGGAAATCTCTTTTGGGGGGAGGTGTTGTGATATCGTACCTTCGCCACACATTTTCGACGGGGAAAGCAACAGGCATTTCCGAGGGGGACAATGGGTCTTTTGTGTAAAGGCATGCAGGGGAAATTCCTGGCATACTTCTGCCCTTGGGATCTGCTCAACAGGGTATTTCAACTTTTCCAAGAAATAGGGGTGGCTGGACAATGTGTGGGAATTCGTCCCTAAAGTGAAAGTAAAAAGAGACTCATGCAGAAGCTAGTGTGGAGGCTGATAGTAGACTGGGTGGCACTGATGAAGTGAGGTGTTTTTTTAACAACGGAAGAGATGCGAGTAAAAATCGTTTTTACTCAGGTTGGCTATGAGAAGTATAGAACTGTTAATAAAAAGTGAGAGTGTCTACCTATGAATGGTAAAGCTTGTTATTACATTTTTCAAATCTATTTTAGTTGTTCTAATGAAGAACTTTTGTAAGAAACATGTATTATTTTTCAACGATCATCTCACAAGAGCTTAGTGAACCAAAAAGCTCTGGCCCACTACATCACAACAGGTTACTAAAGGTAATATTTTGACGCTTACCTTATTTGTAGCTCTTATCCAGATTGTTTCACTATATAAAGTTTGGAGAGTTAAAATTTACACACGAAAACAGTTGTTTACAAACACATCCTGTCTTGCCACTAACAAAGTTTAAATTACCCCCAAACTATTCAAATACCCGATAGTAGGGTATAAAATATTTTTCAAAGGCAAAAACTCTAAATTATCTGGTATTGTTTGTTCAATACGAAGAACAAAAACTTTTTTTATGGGATGGACCAAAGTAACACCCCGCAAGGACCAAAGTAGCCGGTAAGGTTGACGGTAATTTATTGGTGGTATTTAAGGTGGAGATGAATTCAACTCTTTTTTTGGAGTCCGAGCTTTCCCGGCCCTGGCGATTTGAACCCTGAGCCCGAAATATTTTGTGTCACCAGAGCCCATCCCCGTCTGAGGCTGATATTGGAAGCATGCAGTAGAAATTTGTTAACAATATATTTTTTTTTTAATTACGATTAATTTTCGTCCATAAATCATATTTCGTCGTAATAAAGAAATCGTCCCTGAAGAAGTTGAGGTCAACTGAGAATTGTCTTACATATGACGATGTGAGTTTCAAAACTCGCCTTATCCAAAATTTAAAAAATCGTGTTTTCTTTGTTAATCAATTTCAGTTGGTAAACCTATACCGAAAAAATACTACAATCTTCAAAAGAACTAGTTTTATCCCCTATTTCTGCCATTGTAAAATCTTGGTTTACAATGGAAACCAATGGGCGCAGTTAGAGGTTTTTCGCGATTTCCTAAAATTTCATTTTTGGATAAGGCGAGTTTTGAAAATCACGTCTTCATATTAATTAGTATTAATTCTAAATACTTTCTCATGACAGAGTTTTGTGATTTTTATGACCATGAAAATTTGTTTAAAACAGCAAATTTGTTATACAGGGTGTCCGGTCTCAACGGTGTCCAATGGCTAATTCCTAAACCGTTAGTCATAGACATATAGTTCCAATTACAAAAATGTTTAAAATCAGGTAAAGAAATATTTTAAAAGCGAGTTGGGTCAATAAAAATATTTCTTAAAAGATTACGAAATTTATTTTTTTTATACGGTCTCCCGGTCCTATAAGTTATATTTAGTAAAATTTTCCTTTTACACTGACAAGTAATACACAAAAAGTCCCGTTATTCTACGATTAAAATTGACCGAATAATAGCTGTTTAAAGTTGGAGCATATTTTTTGATGCAAATTGGAGGTCATTCACTAATTTAGTCCAAATATAATTTCCTCAGATATATTAAAAAATGGTTGAGAGTAAAATTAACTTTGCAATATAAATTTGAAATCTGTAATCATTCTGACATATTAATGCAAAATATACAGTTTGTAATAAACATTTAAGAAGAAAGAAAAAACAGAATTTTTGTTAAATAAAATGATGCTAAATTAACAGCCTCAATTCTTTACAAAATGATATGTATTTAAAAATATTATTAGATTACACTAGCCTGCAAAAGTTGGGTTATGTCATGTTTTTTTTTAGCTTTTGATAATTGATTCTTATGTATTCTGTGCCGCTGTATACGAAATTGACCTTCATTTTTAACCATCACATCAGGATTTTTCGCAAATTGCAAATTTCAAAGTTAAAAAGTTCAAAGTTAAAATCGAACTTCCTCCCCCATCTCATCGAACCACTCAGCTGTTTAGCTGTAAGAATCCCAGGATAAGCAAAAATATTGAATAAATTGTTGAATAAAATAAAATAAAATAAAAAAAAGTTTCAAATATGTTTTATAGTATGAGATTTTAGCTATTTTTAACTTACATATTTGCGATTTGCAAAAAAAATCTAACGTAATGGTTAAAAATGAAGGTCATTTTCAGATTCAGTGCTAAAAAGTACGTAAAAATCAATTATCAAAAGTTAAAAAACACAGCCATCTCCTCTACTTTATAGTATCTGATTTTTGTTATTCTTTAACTTTGACAGTTTATGATTTGCGAAATATCCTGACATGATGGTTAAAAATTAAGGTAATTTTCTGATTCAGTGATAAAAAATACATAAAAGTTAAAAAACCCAACAATCGCAGGCTTGTATTATCTAATCTAAAACTTTTTATTAAACTTCTTGGCGGTAAACTATCCGAAACTTTTTGTGTTATCCTGTAAAATAAGTATAAATGGTAACCACCGAAAATCATAATAATATTAGATTGTTATCGGATTTGCGCCAGTATATAAAATGTAATCTCGATCGGGTATTTGAAAGTGAGTTAAAGTTTAAGTACAAATTTTTAACTGGAAAAACATACATACGATCGTTGAAGTAACATATAAAATTTATAAAAATAACATAATTTTTGTTAAAAGAAATCATAAAAGAAACAGTCTCAAATCCTGACAAAATAAAACATATGTTATTTTAGCCAATCTGAAACTTAATAAATGTTAACTTGTACGATTTTTTTTCAAAGCACAGATACACAAGAAATAAGATCTTAGAATACTTTAAGCACTTAGTATGTGACCCCTCAAAGCCAACCCGAACTCATTTGTTTTCAGAGCAGAAAAGTGGCATAAGTCATGCATTTTTAAAGTTTCATAACTCGCTCAATTTTAGTGTTATATGAATGGGACTTTTTTTTTGTCTTACTTGTCGGTGTAATAGGAAAATTTTACTAAATATAACTTATAGGACCGAGGGACCGTATAAAAATTTAAATTTCGTAATTTTTAAAGAAATGTTTTTATTGACCCAAATCGCTTTTAAAATATTTCTTTACCTGATTTAAAACATTTTTGTAATTGGAACTATATGTCTATGACTAACGGTTTAGGAATTAGCCATTGGACACCGTTGAGACCGGACACCCTGTATACACCCAAGCATTAGCAGAAATCTGCAAAAGACACAATTGCTACTCTTTTAAAATATGATTGTAGAACTGTCGCAAAACGACATGAATTCTGTGCAGTAGATCTGGAAAAAGACTACGAACAAAAGCTATGATAATTAAGGGCTATCATGGTTTTTTTTTCGTTGCTAACACCGATTTCTTCTTTCTCAAATAGTATATTTTTCCTTTTTTTTTTTTTTTTTTTGTAAATAAATAATGAGCCTGAGCCCGAAGAATGGAATTAAAATCGTGCCCTAGCTAGGGCTTGAACTGAGCCCATCTCATCTCTAGTATAGAATGCGTAAAGTCCTGGATTTTTCCTACCAGTAATTTTTTATCTTAATTTTCGCTTTATTTATTCCCTAATTTTCTGTTTACCTGTTTTACTTTTCCTCTCAAACGCAGAGATTTCTCTGCAATCAGACTTTTCTATTAGTACGTACTCATGATTTGCAACACAATTTTTTGCCTGGTTATTAACCTCTTCACGGCCTTGTCCACTTATGTGGACGTTTAGTTTTTTATAATTATAATTACTGTCAATAATAAAAAGAACAAAAATTTGATAACTTATTCACTACAGAATCCCAAACAAGAGAAGTAAAAATTTTATGGTTTGGAAGTAATGATGTTATTTCCGATGTACAGTTAGACATATAAAAAAAACGTGAAGTAATTTTTCGGCAGTCAGTGTTATTGGATTACTTGAACAAATCGTTAATATTTGGTGAAAATAATACCAGTTGTATTAAATATATTAAGTTAATAATTTGTAGAAATGTAAGAAGAAATTTACTGTTAGTTTTTTTTATTTTATAGGAAATCCTTTCGCTCATAAATTACCATTAACGCTCAGCAACCACAAATGTTAACGTTATTTTTTTCAGCCCCCGGTACGGTATGCTATTTCTTTCTCCCAGCTTATTTTGTGTCGTTTTCAAAAAATAACGTTACCTTACAGAAGCCAGCCGTAAAACAAAGCATTGCGATTCAATATTCTACAGCAATTTTTTTAATTTCTAAGCATCGCACATCTTCAATTTTTATACCGTCATATTGGAAAAAAAAAAAGTACTTTTAAATGCAATTTGTTTGAAAACCGCATCTCAATTTATTTTTGAAATATTATTTTTTTTGTAGTTTTCAGCACCATTTGTCTAATTTTGGCAACTCAAGTACTCCATTTATGTAGAAAGTAAGGGAAAAATAGCTGAAAAATAGCAATTATATCTTTTTGCTGCCATTTTCTCATAACAACCGAAAGAAAATGTAATTAAAATACGTGCTATTTTGAAAAAATATAAACGAAAAATTTGTGTTAAAACATGGAGCTATTATAAACTATATTTAATTTGAAGTATCTATAGACGCTTTCAGTTTGACGTCAGTCATGACGTTTTGGTTGGAAACTGACCCCAAACAAACGGTTGCTATGCGTCATTTCTTTTTAAATATAAATCGTAGAAAATGTTACCAGTACATATCAAATATTAAAACACTTAGATGTGAGATATAGATATAAAATATAGCTGCAACATACAAACAAAATAGAAAATACAACATAGCAACCGTTTGTTTGGTGTCAGTTTCCAACCAAAACGTCAGGACTGACGTCACGACTGAAATCGTCTATCTATGTTACAAACAAATGAACGCCTATGAATCATTAGATAGCTCTTTTTTTCTGTCGAGTTTCTTTAATGACGGCATCTTTTTGCTGCATTTGTGTATTATTTTGCGATAGTGACATCCTATGCATGCTGTACTGTAGATGTTTAAGAGTGGATCGTAAATGTGGAATTCTTAAGCGGATGCGAATGACGTCATTTTATATAAAATAAAAGTGTGTGCTTTAAGTCTTTTTTCTTTTTGAATTCTTATTAATATAAAATAAATAAATCCTAAGAAAAGAAAAAAAAATGAAGTCTTTTTTTCTCCCCATAAAAAAATCGTCCCCGAAGAGGTTGAGGTCAACTAGGAAACCCCTTAAGGAGATGGTTTACCTTTTCAACATTTTTTTTATTTTTAAATATATGGTTCAATTCAAATGGACTCACTGCATTTCAGTACTCAACTGAAAGTGAATTTTGAAAAAAAAATTTAATTACATAAGTAAATAAAATTTTTAAAAAAAGTTTTAAAATAATTGCATTTTTTAAAATCCCTACTACTTTTTTAAATATTGATATTTTTGCCCAATGTTTTTCCAATGTGTATTTCACAAGACTGCGCTTGGATTTTTAGATAAATCTAATATTACGTTTAATATAATTTTTTTACTGATATATATAGTGAAAAACGATGAAATCTAACACATCTTCATATACTTTTATTTAAAAAAAATAACAAAAAACCTGAAGGCTAATTCCATGCGCAGATTTATCACATATATAATAAAGAACATACACAAAAAAGTTTAAATAAGTACAATACCGTAAAACGGGGTTAATCGGAACACTTTTCAACTTTAACGCCAAAAAAGAGCAACTACGGATTTTGTTATTCTTTTATTTTTTGACTAGAAACTTCGGTCTTGTATTGTTCTTGAAATTTTTACCGAAAACAAAACATTTTTTACAGTTTTTATGTATATTTTTTATTTTTTTAATGGTGTTCCGATTCACCCCGCAGGTAGGGGTGAATCGGAACAAATATTATAATCTTTATTTGTTCCGATTCAGACTTTAATAGGGTTAATAAGATTAGGTAATAATGATAAGGGATGAATAGGAGCACGTAGTTACTATCAAACAAATCCATTATTTTCTATACAAGTAAAGGTATGACTTTTCAGAAATTAGAAAATAACTTTCAACTCAAGAAAGATTAAAATTTGTTCTAAGAAAATGTATTTGAATTGAGAAAGATGGGAATTTAATACAAATTCAATTCACTTATGTCGCTCACAAAAGTTATCATATCCTTGAAACGAGCAGACGTTTGAATGTAATCCTTTAGCTGAAGTTTCTTTATGACATCTTCTGGAATAAATGCTGCCTCCTCTTTCACCGTTTCTTGAAATCTCCAGGTATGGCCGATTCTTTTTTAAAATTTCCCCACATAACCATCATCTTCTGGGTACAGGATTTTGGTCACATAGTGTCTGTATGAAATTTTTCTATGCACTTTAATGACAAGGAAAGTCTCCTTGAGCAAATTTGTTCGGAAGTTGGGGATTTTCTAGGATTCCAAAATCTGGATCTTCTTCTAAAGTAGTAGGCAATATGAACTCTTTATCACTGTCTTGAACAGAATAATTGGAATTTGAATCTTCAGTGATGATCTTCTGGATAGTTTGTTTGTTTTTTTGTCCTTTTAAATCGTACTGTTTGCCCTCCTCTCTTTTTTAATTGGTTTCCCATTTTGAGATGTCTGTGTAATGTTGTGGTTGACAGAGAATATTTCTCTGCAACTTATCTTAGGGATTTGAAGTTTTTTAATTCTTCTATTGCTTGTTCCATATATTTTCGATTGGGGATTGGCGTTTTTCGTCCAGCTAAGTAATTTCTTGGCATCTTTAAACTTTTCAAGTAACTGGAACAAACAAAATATTGCTAAATACGAGATGACATGTATATATTACTGTATGGAAGAGTAAACCATGACAACAAAAATGTGTTCCGGTTCACCCCGTAAATCTTAAACCTATGATGTTATAAGAAATTTTCCACTTTATCACTATGTAGTTTTAGAAATACATAAAATCTAATACAGGATATCGTTTATAGGTCTATCCCTAATTTTAAAAAAACACTACTCTTAGGTTTGGAATATGAAAACGTTTGTAGTTACATACAAACGTTTTGCAGATGTTGAAAATAGGAGGTTGTTCGAGGATCCACTTGCAATTTTTTTATATAACACAGTAGTGGTGCCAACATGATAAAACTGAATTTCCCAACACTTCATGATGTTATCTTCTTAAAAAAAATTGGCAACTAAAAATATCCTCGCGTATATTTATTTTGAATTTATTTGTACGACCGGGAAGTTTCGTTCCTGTTCACCCCGCTGTTCGTATTCACCCCGCTGTTCTTATTCACTCCGCTGTTCCTATTCACCCCGTTTTACGGTACTCGAATACAAAAAAAAAGCCTTAGCATTTTGAAAACAGGAAAGTGACGAAAGTATGAACATAGAAAAAAAGCCATTTAAAATTTAATTTGTGCGGGGTGAACTGGTATGGGTATGGGTAATGTATGGGTAATTGCGCTGGATATATTAACATAATTTACAATATCTCGCGATATAATGGCTGTATGGGTAAAAATGAGGTGTCAAAACATTCACGATTAAACAAGCTTTCATTTAATATTAAAAAAAAAAGAAAATCGATTTGTTTACCTATTTTAAGGTAAGCTGTCCCCTTAAGCATATATATCTTAAACTGTTAAGCACAGCAATTAATTAAGGCCAAGACTTATATTTCAAAATAATGGTTTTAAAAACATCAAGACGCTCTTCGGGAAGACGTTAAAGTTAAAAATGGCAAATTCTTTTTATAATTATTTAGTTTTGTTGTTGTTGTGGCAAGGTTCAAATCGACTACTTTTTTTTTCTACTTTAAACTTGCAGGCCGTGCTGTATAATGATCGCTCAGTTTTGGAGAATCACCACGCGGCATCAGCCTGGAGCCTATTCCTCTCTAGACCGGAATACAACTTCTTGTGCCATTTGGACAAGGCCGAGTTCAAGAGGTTCAGATTCCTGGTCATAGAATGCATTCTGGCGACAGACCTCAAGAGGCACTTCGAGATACTAGCTGAGTTCAATGCCAAGGTAAGCATCTGTTGGATTTCCTATATTTAAAATCCAATTATTTATTATTATGAAATTTTATTTGTAACTGATCTGCCCTTTATCTACTGAATTATGAATTCATGAAATTTTATCTTCTAAAGCATTTTTTTTTGTGAATTGTTTAAACTACATTAGAAGATTTACATAATCATTTAATAAATTTTAGAAGAGTTTTAGAAGGATTGAAGGATTTAGAAGGATTCATTAAATTTGAATTTATAGGGATTTTGTGCAATATTTATAACCCCACTCAAATCTTTTATTTTAAATATTTTTCTTAGTGTTTTGTAGAATTAGGAAATGTACAAATATAATGTTCTTACAATAGAAATATAGATATATTTCCGAATTAAAAAATCCCCCCTCGCCCCAAAGCCAAGGAAGCTAAAAAGATGCAAAGGCAAAAGAAATCATCCTTTTAAAAATAATTTTGTTTTGCGTAACCAATAATGCTTTTGGAACAAAATAAAGTTATGTATCTGTAACTAATTCTAAACTGTATTTAAATTAATCGATGTATTAAATTAATTTTATAACAAATTATTTTAATGGTACTTATAAGTACCGTCTGTAAATAAAGGGTTAAAATGAGTCGTGTTTCATAAAATGTGTAATGTATCTGTTCTGCGCTTAGTTTAGTCTTTAGCAGGTAGTTCGATTACATGTCTTAAATTTGTGTTTTATTTATATTTTACTGTTTTAGTTATTGGTTGATGAATATTTTAATTTTCTTATGGGTTATAAATTGGAAGCAAATTCTGAACTATTTATATTAATTTAAGTGCGAACGGATTTGTCTTTCAAAATTTCTGCACGCTATAGAGATAGTTTAAAAAAAAAAAAAATCATGCTTCAAAATTATTTTAAAACATTAAAAATTGAATGAAATTGCGGTACAGTTTTTTTTTTTTTTTAATTGCATTTTAAAGTACATTTTTTTACCTGTTTGACGTAAAAATTGAAAATGTACGATATTTAAAAGCAAAAAATAATAATAATAATAATAATCGCAGTAAAAATTAAATGTAATCGTCTGCTGTTTCCATCGTCAAAATGATGTGAGTTCTACGGACGAACACATTTGTTCTCTAATGGGTCTCAGGACTCTTAAAATTCGAAAAAAAAAAAAGACCATTTTCATCATTTAATATCTTAAAATGTATTTGATTTTCAGACGCACCTTTTATTGGAATTTAAACATATAAGTATGTTCTTTCATTTTATGCATTTAGAAAATTGCAAATTGCAGAATTAGCATTTACAGGGGGCTCCAAACTGTCAAACATTTGTCGAGCAGAAAATTGGTATAACAGATTATGCGCAAAATTACAAAATAAATTTTGCAACTAGAATGAAAATTTTGGTGCCTACTTGCTTATACTTCAGATTGTAATAATTACCCTAAACCTAAGTAAATTTATATTTAAAGAATTTTTTTACTTTCTTCTATCTTCACTAGAAGAAAGTATTGTAATCGAAATTTTTTTTCAACTTCTGGTTTTCGACGGATTTACACGTTTTAGGGATCAGAGATCCCAAAAAACATGTTTTTAGAAAATGCCTGTATGTCCGTGTGTCTGTCGCCACTGTACCATCAAAAGTGTATGAAGTTATGCATAGAATTGAACCAAATTCTTTTTAAAGTTTTTGGCTATGGTAAGCAGGTCCTTCCTTCATTTGGAAAAAATCTGTCGGAAGGGGGCGCTGTAATAGCGATTTTTGTGCGATTTTGAATATTGTACCATCGAAAAGTGTATGAATAAGTTATGCATAGAATTGGACCAAATTTTTTGTGTATGTTTTTGGTCATGACAAGGAGGTCCTCCCTGAATTTGGAAAAATTCCGCCATAAGGGGGGCGCTGTAATAGCGATTTTTGTGCCTTTTTCAATATTGCACCTTCGAAAAGTGTATGAAGTTATGCATAGAATTGAACAAACAAAATCTTTTAAGTTCTTGCCTATGGCAAGCAGGTCCTTACTTAATTTAGAAAAAATCCGTCGGTAGGGGTTCTGTATTGGCGATTTTTGTGCCATTTTGAATGTTGTACAATCGAAAAGTGTATGAAGTTATGCATAGAATTGAACCAAATTTTTTGTGTATGTTTTTGGCTATGACAAGAAGGTCCTCCCTGAATGTGGAAAAATTCCGCAGGAAGGGGGCGTTGTAATAGCGACTTCTATGTAATCTTCTTAATTTTTCGTTGTTCTATTGTACACTATTGGCTCGTGAATTGGCGGGAACTTCCCATCCTGATAGCCGACTATTCATTATTTTAATAAATATGATCGAGATTAACAACCTTTTTACTCCGATTAATTGACTGAAGAAGAAATTTAAGATGAAAATCAAAGTTGATATCGTATTGAACTAATAAAAATGAAATATTGACATCTGTAACAACATTTTGAAATATTAAAATATATGAGATAGAAGAAAATTTTGGAATTGGCGCATCCAACTAGTTTATTTTTAATACAAAGTTGTATTTAGCTAATGCAAAATTTAGAAAATTTCAACAGTATAATCACCTAAAAAAATATTTTTTTGAACAATAAAAGGGAAATTTTAGTTCAGTTTATACAGATTAATATGAAACATATGTTTCGAAAATTTCATGAAAAAATATTCAGAAGTTTTTGAGATATCGGGCGTGTTATACCCAAAAACGTCATTTGGAGAAAAATGACTTCAAAATTTCGGAAACGCTGCTTCAGCATTTGAACGGGTATAATTCTAAAAGCCATAACTTCTATTCTAATGAGAATTTCAAGGAAACAATTACATCAAAATGTTCAGAAAGAAAAAGAGTTTAACATCTAAAAAAAATTAAATTTCGAAAATTTTAAAGCTTTAGGAGTCCTGAAACCCCTTAATATAAATAGACAATTTCATAATTATTCGTAACCAATTACTTATTTTTACTCTTAACCATTTCCTTATTTCTAGAAAAGAATATATCTGGCATTTAAATATAAAAATAACTCGCAAACGTCAAGAATTGATAAACATATTCTCTCAGGTAAACACTAAAGATGTTTTCCGATACCCAACTATTGAAATTCCAAGAAAAATTGTTATAATCTGTTATAACTTCGGAGAAGAGTTCTTTCATCCGGGTATTTATAATACACAGTGCTGTCATTAATGAAAACACATATCTCGCTCTCCAGATAAGCCATTTGTTATGAGACAAACTAAAACTTAAGTTCCTTGAATTAATATTATCTCGAAATTCATACAAAACATTTTGATTTAACTGTGTGATATTAACATTTCCTAGAATTTATTTGCCTTTACAGTCGCGTTTTCCAGATAAAATTGAAACTTAGTATCCCTTAGGAAATAATACCTATATTTTCCATGTATTTATTACTGTTAATTTGCAAAAGAGTGTTCAAAATAAGAAGGAATTACACTTTCCTTTCAAATCATAATTAGTTTTTGAGTTCTAAAATGCGTTAACAGTATTTGCATGACTTTATTCAATTAAACGAGAATTTTATTCTTACCCTAAGGTAGCGTTACACATTAATTTTAATTATATTATTAAATATGTATTCTATTAATTGAAATTTCTATGTTTTGCAAACCAGTTTTCAGACGCTAGTTTAAATTTCAGGAGCCATCTTATGCTAAATGTTTCACATTGTATTCATCTAAGAGCTATTTCTTAAATTGTTTTTTATTTAGTTTGTCAGTTTTTGTAAATAATTAGCTCCATCCTTTTTTTTTCTTTTTTAATAATAATACCTATATTTTCCGTGTATTTATTACTGTTAAGTTGCAAAAGAGTGCTCAAAATAAAAAGGGATTACATTTTCCTTTCAAATCACAATTAGTTTTTGAGCTCTAAAATGCGTTAACAGTATTTGCATGACTTTATATAATTAAATCAGAATTTTATTCTTACCCTAAGGTAGCGTTACACATTTATTTTAATTATTTTATTAAAAATATAGTCTATAAATCGAATATATTTCTATATTTAACAAACCAGTTTACAGACGCTAGTTTAAATTTCAGGAGCCATCTTATGCAGAATGTTGGTTTTTTTTTTGTTGTTGTTGTTTTTTTCTAGTTTGTCATTTTTTGTAAATAATTATCTTCGTCTTTTTTTTTTTTTTTTTTTAATGAACTGATTAAAATTTATTTTATTTACATTCTTCTGAGATAGCTTGCTTAAATCCCTTAAGATTTTTCGACATGAAGTTATCACTCTGGTCGCTGCGTGTTTAACTGCTGTTTTTTTTTTTTTTTTTTTTTTTTTTTTTTTTACTTAACCCATTTTCGGCCAAAGGTGCGTAAACGCACCATTTCAATAAATATTTTTTTATTAAAACTGTGACGAATATTTTTCATTAATTTTATTTTTCTGCTATTTTTAAGGATTCTGGAGACATCTATAAAATATCAGTAATTCAATTGGAGTAAAAACTTTCTGCTGAGAAATTTTCAAATTACGCTAGTTTCTTTAACTTGAAACGGTTATTGGCAAATTCGACTTTTTGAAAATGTCTAATTATTCCACTTGAGATTAATCATGTTTTTATAATGGATTAAAGTTGCAAGTTCTGTAAATAAAATAATAATAAAACAAATGTCATAAAAATTTTTAAAAATATATTAATTTTAAATTTAATGGTGCGTTTCTGCACCATTGACCGAATACATGAAAATGCAGAATGCATTTTATTTCTCAAATAAAATATTATTTTTCATGCATGAAACTTTTTTTTTGTCTTAATGAATGTAATTTAAGCATATTTTAATGAAAATAATACCACATTTTATAAAATTTCTATGCTTGACCTAAAATGGGTTAAGACGTTTTCTAACACCTCATCTAACGTGCAATCAATATATTTCGTGTCTGAATTTATATTATCTTCAAATTCATACAAAACATTTTGATTTAACTGTGTGATATTAACATTTCCTAGAATTCCTTTGCCTTCACAGTCACGTTTTCCAGATAAAATTAAAACTTAGTATCCCTTAGGAAATAATACCTATATTTTCCATGTATTTATTACTGTTAATTTGCAAAAGAGTGTTCAAAATAAGAAGGAATTACACTTTCCTTTCAAATCATAATTAGTTTTTGAGTTCTAAAATGCGTTAACAGTATTTGCATGACTTTATTCAATTAAACGAGAATTTTATTCTTACCCTAAGGTAGCGTTACACATTTATTTTAATTATATTATTAAATATGTATTCTATTAATCGAAGATTTCTATGCTTTACAAACCAGTTTTCAGACGCTAGTTTAAATTTCATGAACCATCTTATGAAAAATGTTTCACATTAGGTTCATCTAATAGCTATTTCTTAATTTTTTTTTTTTTTTTTTTTTTTTTTTTTTTTTTTTTTTTTTGTAGTTTGTCATTTTTTGTAAATAATTAGCTTCATCCTTTTTTAAATAATAATACCCATATTTTCCGTGTATTTATTACTGTTAAGTTGCAAAAGAGTGCTCAAAATAAAAAGGGATTACATTTTCCTTTCAAATCACAATTAGTTTTTGAGCTCTAAAATGCGTTAACAGTATTTGCATGACTTTATACAATTAAATCTGAATTTTATTCTAACCCTAAGGTAGCGTTACACGTTTATTTTAATTATTTTATTAAATATATAGTTTTGTTAATCGAAGATATTTCTCTATTTTACAAACCCGTTTCCAGACGCTAGTTTAAATTTCAGGAGCTATCTTATGCAGAATGTTTCACATTGTATTCATCTAATAGCTATTTCTTAATTTTTTTCCCTAGTTTATCATTTTTTGTAAATAATTAGCTTCGTCTCTTTTTTTTTTTTTTAATGAACTGATTAAGATTTATTTTATTTACATTTTTCTGAGATAGCTTGCTTAAATCCCTTAACATTTTTCGACATGAAGTTATCACTCTGATCGCTGAGTGTTTAACTGCTATTTTTTTATTTTTTATTTATTTATTTTTTTTTTTTTACTTAAGAAGTTTTCTAACACCTCATCTAACGTGCAACCCATATATTTCGTGTCTGACGTAAAAGTTAATTGTAAATGTGAGAAATGCTACATAAGTTAAAGCCGTGTAAGATGTTTGAATACCTGGTTTTCACATGTAGTTACATAACTAGTACAACTAAAATCATGTATCATAGAGAGTCACTATAGAATCATCATACATACAATCGAAACAATTTAACGAATCGTTTCTGATTAGCAACTTTGTTGGTTAAATCGAGATTATTCGTTAAATTGGGATAATCAAAGGAATTTTACAACAGAACAAGTTTAAAAAAAATAGCTATAAATAAAAAGAACATTGCTCACTTAACCCCTTGAGGTGCCGTGGGATATATTTTATCCCACCTACGATTAATGAAGATTTGCACCAGAAAAATTTTATGAAATTTTACTTTTCTAACTTTGGTGGGAAAAATAAAAGTAAAATTGCTTTTACTTATTTTGAAATAAAATTTTTGTAAATTTCCGGTAGGAATTGAGCATTATACAAACGCAATTGCTTGCCCCTCAAGGGGTTAAAGCTGCTAGTCAGTCGATTTCCGATTTTCCCTCGCTAAAGCTAAGTCTGTGGACGTGTGATGCATTTGTATATTTTAAATATTTCCTCAGGAAATAAATATTTTTAACTTATTTTTTCTGTGTACATGTCTTAAAGTATGTCTCTTTTTTTCTTAGTTGTCAAAATATTTCTAAAATGTGTACTTAATTTTACGTGAGATGTTAAAATTTTACACGCAGTTTGTTAGCTTATAACACAATTTGTATTAAGCATAGATTTTAGAAATATTTTGAGAACTAAGAAAAAAATAAACATCTTTTAAGAAGAATACAAAGAAAAAAGGAGTGAAAAATATTAATTTCCCGAGGAGATATTTTAAATATATGAATGAATGCATTCTACGCCCATAGACTTAACATTGGGGAGGGGAAATCGGGAATTGAGTAATTAGCAGCCTTAACCCCTTCGCGATGAGCATCTTTTACAGTATTTTTAACACTTTCCAACAAAGTTGAAAAGTGTTTATGATTTCGGTTTGTCTGGCCGTCTGTACGCGCTCTAACTCCCGTAAATATACTCGGATCGTTCTGAAATTTTTGGATGTTAGTGACCTCTACCATAGCACGAACCCTATTGCAAATGAAGTTTGTAGCATGTTTAGTTCATTTACAGGGACAGTCAAAAGTTTTCCGTTACATTACGGCCTATGGGAAAAAATCGTTTAAAATGATTTTTAATGATGTTACATGCTTTCAAGCATGATAAATTGATATGCATTTATCAAGTTGACTAAAGCATGCATTTTCTGTACAATATGCGGCCCAAAAAATAGTTATTATTCATTTACAGGGCCGCACAAAAGAATTCCTTTACATAATGACATAGAAGTGGAGGGAATTTTTTCCGGCGTATTTTAATTATGTTAAACTGTTACATGTATAATGAAATAGATATACGTTGCTAAGGTTTACTATAACTTATTTCATGGATAATACGAAATGCAGAGCATTTACAGGGACACACAAAAGATTTCAGAAACTATATTGTACCCGAAGTACTGTAAGTAGCGATGATTGCTGGAAATGCATTTTTAATTATGTTATGTGCTTTTATGTTTCACTATATTTATGCATTGTATATGGTGTGTATAAATGCTGTTATTGATGTGCAGGGCTACTCAAAAGAATTCGTAATGTTTACTGGGTATGATTGCAAATTGCTTAAAGGTGATTTTTAAATGAGTTAGGCATTTTTACGCTGAACCGCATCTGGTTTACTAAGAAATGTTTGTAAAACATATATAAAATGACATACAGGGTCACGCAAAGAATTGGATACATGGCCGTCTATAAATGATAATTTCTGGACATGTGATTCCGGTAGTTTTAAGAGTGTTTTACTTTGAATTAAACTTTAGCTAAATAGTGGCGTGTAATAAAGGTATTAGGTTAACTGCGGAGTTTTACAAAAGTATACAAGTATGTTTAAATCTATTAGTATAAATTGCTGAAAGAGAAATTTCAACCTGTTATGTGTTTTCTTGCTAAACAAAATTTCTCCATTATATAGTATATATATCAACCTACAGATTAAATACAGGGCTGTTCAAAAGAATTGGAATGCATATTCGCTATGGACGGTAACTGCTGAAATCAGTTTTTCAAATGTTTTATGTGTTTTCTAAAATGTTTACTTAGTTCACTTATATACCTTATTTCCCTAAATAACGAAGTTTTGTTAAAGCATTCAGGAAGTGTTGGAAAGTGTTTCATAATCTATGCTTAACGCATGATTTTTCTTACTTGTTTATCTTTTATCGTCGGTTTTTTAACAGAATCGCAGAAATGTTATGATTAAATAAAGAAAATTTTAAAATTAAAAATAAATGTTGGGAGTTATGGAGGATTCTAAGCACCTTATGCGTCACGTATACGTGAAACTCGTCGCGAAAATTTTAATATTGATGTTAAATATTTGTTGCTATATCCCTTTAAGGGGACTGGGTAAGCTCTATCTCCGCCATGTTAAAATATACCAACTTTCTGTACCTTTTCTCAGAAATGGTGAAAGATAGAGGTCTAGAATTTTTAGAGTAGTTTGTGTAACATGCTTTACGCATTTTAACAGACAATTTTCTTTCTAAGTGAACCAGAAAATTATTTATTTATTGAAAGGCATTTTTAAATTAGCATTTTTGATAAGATTTCACTGCATAAAATAAACAATTCTCAACAAATCATTAATTCCCTGTGTTTAAGTATACAATATAACATAATAAAAGTATTAAAAAATTGAGTTCTTAAGTTTAACAGATATTGATAAAAACGAACACAAACATGAAAAATCCAAGTTTTGAGAAAAAGTCAATTCAAGATTTAATTATTTATATATTATAAGCCATTAAGCCATAGATTTTTTTTTTCATACAGTAAAATATTCAACAAATAATGTTAAATATTAGTCAATTATTTAACAAAAAACAAAAAGTACATTTTTATTTTAATTTTCAAAAAAAAAAAAACTTTTTTAAAATGTGATTTTTTTTTCACAATTTCATTGAAATTTCCAAAAGGGACCTAACTCCCAAAACATTATCAGGACATATTTTGACAACTTAGTAGTTTTTTTTTTCGATATTCGCAATTGTGTATACTTTCTCCTCAAAACATCTCCACAATCAAAAGGGCCGATTGTACACTGTAAACTAAAATGTCTGAAATTCAGACACTTAAGTGTCTGAAACGTAGTGTTCAATTTTCAGACGTTTTAAAATGTCTGAAAATTTTCAGACACTTCTTGCGTCTGAATTTCAGACACTTAAGTGTCTGAAACAGGAGTGTTCGATTTTCAGACGTTTTAAAATGTCTGAAAATTTTCAGACACTTCTTACGTCTGAATTTCAGACATTTCAAATGTCTTAATTACGGCCATCTTTGTCCCGTTATTTTTCGCCAATATGAAGCCATCTTTGACCACTTTTCTTTCTAAGCCATATACGCAGCCATGTTTGACCACATTGAACATTTTTTTACAAATGGGAATCATTTGTTACCATAAAGCAAAGTTGATTGCAGCGTGGGAAAACTGGGATATTTCTCTGCCCCCTGATTCTAGGGCACCCCAAATTGGGTATGAAATTTTCATAAAGCTGATATTTTAAATATGTTTTCACCTTGTGATGATTACAATCAGTATATTCACCTAAATATATATTTATGTGATATCATATATGCCCTACAGCGTCAAAAATTTTAATTACTTTTAAAGACAACTTCAAATGAATTCTAGGCCAGAGACCTGGTATTTTTCTCCCCCCCCACCGCCTTCATATACTGTTACCAAAAAAAAATTAAGCCTATTCGATGTCATCAAATACATATTTGGACAAATATATCCTTTTCTTTAACCTAATAATGATCTAAAAGTGCAAATATTTATTAAAATAAGTATAAGGTCAAAACAAATTTAAAATATCAGCTTTATGGAAATTTAATACCAAATTTTGGGGCCCGTAAAGCAAAAGGCCCATAGAAACAGCCCACTTTGTCCACGCTACAATCAGCTCTGCTTTATGGTAACAAATTATTCCCATTTATAAAAAATGATTCACCCCTTTTGGAATGAAACCCATCCCTGTTTCGTCGAACAATTTTCTTCTCATTTAAATTAGATATTTCCAGTGAATTAATTTGAGCATTTTTTTGCATTTTCATATCTGTGTTAAATAAAATCTAACGCTAGATTCCACAAAATTGGAAGTATATGAGATTCCAAAAATTAAAAAAGATTGAGGAAGAAACTCTTACTTTTTTTTATGTCTCTTCGTTTTTATTATTATACTATTTATCATACCAAGAAATACAGAAACATTTGATAACCGCATATCGGCGGCTGAGGCGAACAGTAGTTATAGGATTCTGGATGGACAGCATGTCTATTTGACACTTTTTAAACGATAAATAATATAGTAAATATCACTGTACAAATCTATTTTCGATAGTCTTAAATTTTTTTTTTAATTTGACAAAATTTACGAAGTTAATTTTAGTAATATGTGAAACTGCTCAAATGATAAAGAAAATCCTTGAGATAAAAAATTAACTCATTATCTCCGTCTGTTAAAATTCTCTGGTTAATTTATATTCTGCTGTATTGGGAAATAGGAACAATAAATGAAATCGTATTTTAAACCTTACTGTGTAAGTAACATTGACTTTTGGGTATGTTGCAGATGTGCAACATGATGTTACTAAGGGTTAACCTTGTAGCATCTCAATGCAAGTTTATTTATTACGTTATTTATTTTTGGTCATAAAAACATACTAAATTTAAATGCAACTAACATAACGTGCTACATTGAGGTGCTACATTATCAAATACAAAACAAAATAATCCTAAAAATCCGATCCCCCCCCCCCCTCACAAAAAAATAAATAAATAAAGTAAAAGTCATTCTTTATTGTTATGGGTCTCTCTTCCTCTCCCCATATTAGATACATAAAAAGTGACTTAAGATTGAAGTCAAAAACATTTTCTTTCTGTTAACATGACGTTAAAAATAACTTACTTCGCTAGAAATTAAAAAAACAAATGATGATAATATAAAAATATATGTGCAGATCAAACATAATTATAAGAATATTTATATTTTCAAACCTCATTTCCTTACCAAAGTATTAAATATCAGCACATTTTTTTAATAGGATTTTACTCAACTTGATTTTTAAAAATTATTTTTTAGCACAGCTTGGAATAATTACGATGTTTTTTAGCATAGCTTGGATTAATTACAACGATTTCTATTCCTTGTTTAAAGTATATTTTCAAGATGACTCTGCGGTTTGAAAATTAAATATGTTGTTGAGATGGAACACAAAAAATCAAAGCAGATTTTGTACCTTTTAAGCAAGCTTTCAGTAGAATTATTTAAAAAAATGAATACTAAATAGGTAGGATTTATTTTCCATTGGAAAAACTAAAAAATATTTATAAAATATTGAGATATTCCAAATAACTTCACTCTGGTGCTTTCACGATTTCTTTTTATGTTCTACATCCATCATATAAAGCAATCACAACGTTTATCATACATAAGTTTAAATTTTATAATATTGAAAAATTTACTTCGAAAATATACTTTGCAAGAGAATTAAATGAAATGATACTCTTGTCATTGTTGCAAAAAATGAAAATTAATATGTAAGATTATATCATAAATACAAAGTGTACTGAAAATTGAAAGGAAAGAAAAACAAAAACAAATGATGATAATATAAAATTATATTTGCAGATCAAATATAATTATAAGAATATTTATATTTTCAAACCTCATTACCTTCCCAAAATATTAAATATCAGCACATTTTTGTTAATAGGATTTTATTCAACTTTATTTTTTTTAAATAATTTTTTAGCACAGCTTGGAATAATTACGATGTTTTTTAGCACAGCTTTGATTAATTACAACGATTTTTATTCCTTGTTTAAAGTATATTTTCAAGATGACTCTGCGGCATGAAAATTAAATATGTTGTTGAGATGGAACACAGAAAATCAAAGCAGATTTTGTACCTTTTAAGCAAGCTTTCAGTGGAATTATTAAAAAAAAATGAATACTATATAGGTAGGATTTATTGTCCATTGGAAAAACTTAAAAATATTTATAAAATATTCAGATATTCCAAATAACTTCACTCTGGTGCTTTCGCGATTTCTTTTTATGTTCTACATCCATCATATAAAGCACTCACAACATTTATCATATATAAGTTTAAATTTGATAATATTGAAAAATTTATTTCGAAAATATACTCTGTAAGAGAATTAAATGAAATGATACTCTTGTCATTGTTGCAAAAAATGAAAATTAATATGTAAAATTATATCATAAATACAAAATGTACTGAAAATTGAAAGGAAAGAAAAAAAAATGATGATAGTATAAAAATATATACGTAGATCAAACATAATTATAAGAATATTTATATTTTCAAACTTCATTACCTTCCCAAAATATTAAATATCAGCACATTTTTCAATAGGATTTTATTCAACTTTATTTTTTAAAATAATTTTTTAGCACAGCTTGGAATAAATCATATATAAGTTTAAATTTGATAATATTGAAACATTTACTTCGAAAACATACTCTGTAAGAGAATTAAATGAAATGATACTCTTGTCATTGTTGCAAAAAATGAAAACTAATATGTAAAATTATATCAGCAATACAAAATGTACTGAAAATTGAAAGGAAAGAAAAAAAAATGATGATAGTATAAAAATATATGTGCAGATCAAACATAATTATAAGAATATTTATATTTTCAAACCTCATTACCTTCCCAAAATATTAAATATCAGCACATTTTTCAATAGGATTTTATTCAACTTTATTTTTTTAAATAATTTTTTAGCACAGCTTGGAATACATCATATATAAGTTTAAATTTGATAATATTGAAAAATTTATTTCGAAAATATACTCTGTAAGAGAATTAAATGAAATGATACTCTTGTCATTGTTGCAAAAAATGAAAATTATTATGTAAAATTATATCATAAATACAAAATGTACTGAAAATTGAAAGGAAAGAAAAAAAATGATGATAATATAAAAATATATGTGCAGATCAAACATAATTATAAGAATATTTATATTTTCAAACATCATTGCCTTCCCAAAATATTAAATATCAGCACATTTTTCAATAGGATTTTATTCAACTTTATTTTTTTAAATAATTTTTTAGCACAGCTTTGAATAAATCATATATAAGTTTAAATTTGATAATATTGAAAAATTTATTTCGAAAACATACTCTGTAAGAGAATTAAATGAAATGATACTCTTGTCATTGTTGCAAAAAATGAAAACTAATATGTAAAATTATATCAGCAATACAAAATGTACTGAAAATTGAAAGGAAAGAAAAAAAATGATGATAATATAAAAATATATGTGCAGATCAAACATAATTATAAGAATATTTATATTTTCAAACATCATTGCCTTCCCAAAATATTAAATATCAGCACATTTTTCAATAGGATTTTATTCAACTTTATTTTTTTAAATAATTTTTTAGCACAGCTTTGAATAAATCATATATAAGTTTAAATTTGATAATATTGAAACATTTACTTCGAAAATATACTCTATAAGAGAATGAAATGAAATGATACTCTTGTCATTGTTACAAAAAATGAAAATTATTATGTAAAATTAAGTATAATATAAAGTATTGAAAATTGAAAAAAAAGAACTTAATAATGAAGTATCATTTGAAATTAGATTCTTTTTATTTATGTATGGGCATTTGTTTATATAGATTAAATGATAATTGCAATTTGATCAAGCTATTTAGCAACCATTAATATGTATATATATATATATATATATATATATATATATGCATTGTTTTTTTTATAACAAGCAGGGAAAATTACTTCTGGACTACAAAATATTTATTTATAAAATAGAGGTTTAAAGAAGTATTAAACAAATTCATTATTTTGAAAATGATATGCATTTATTGAAAACACACAAATGAACACACAAGCCTTTTAAAACAAAACTAATTTTATTGGATGTAAAAAAGAACCAAATATGCAAATTATTAAATAAAAATAATTTAGATTATCAATAGCATTATATGTTTAATTATCTAATCAAAGTCACTATTTTCCTATAAAATTTCTGCGTGAAATAGAGTTCACATAATCGTACAAAAGGCTTCTTTCTTACCTTTTACCAATGTAATCCATTTTCACAAAAATGAAATAAATTATTTCACGAAGTAGCGATAAAACACTATTTTTAAAAAAGTTATATGCACTTTAAAAAATATTATTGACACTGCATATTTCTATCGTGATACTACATATTTTTTTAATGCGCTAGCATTTCTGAACACACAGTCAAAAGTAACCGGGCATTTCTGTAAGAAGAACGTGATACGTAGTGTACATCCAAATACATGGTGTTTCAATATTGTAATAATATTTCTGTCTTGCACTGCACAACTAAAGAAAACTGCATTTAACTAAAGAAATCAGGAGCTCACCACAAAAATAATCGTCGTTTAAAATCACTGTCACATGCAATATTACTGGGCCAACAATCTTACATTACACACATCATCACAAAAGAAGTACCCTCTCAGCATATTTTTCCGCGCCCGTTATTTTTCCGTTAATGACGCAATCGTTGGCTGAGAGACTGGCAGCTCCAACTCGGTACTGATTTGCAGAATGAATTTCAGTTGATTTTTATCATCGGGAAATGAAATAATGTAGGAATAACGAATACAAATTTGTTTTTTTTCTTCATTAGTATATTTTTTAATGCGTTACAATTGTCCATTATAAGATATAATTATTACAGTTAGGACGCTTTCAGACAAAGGCATAAAATAAATATTTTGTCGTCAAACTTTCAAATAACTTATCAAATTTTAATAAATTAGTAATAAATTTCTACATTTCAAATTAAACTTAGTAAATCCAGGGATTATTTTAATACAGCGACTTTTTATACCATACTTTTTATTATCTAATTATAAAACAGTAATGTGTAAATATGGCAGAAGATTTTTATTAAGGGACATTGGCTTAGCATATGGGAAGCAGAGGAGAATTACCCCGATCGAAACTAGTTAAGAGGCTACTTCAGTCAAACGAAAAGACCCGTTCGCCAATGCTAATCCTATGGAAGAAATTTATAAAGATATCTCGGTCGCATTTCAATATTTTTAAATGATTTCTTTTGCATTGAACAGTTGAGATCGATCTGTACAAAGGCCGTTGTTTACTTTTTCGATTTTGTTTACAGGTATTTCTTATAAGAACACTTTCATTTTTGGAACCGGTTTCGAAACTAAAAGCATCCTCATAAAAAATATCTGCAATGAAAATCGAAAAAGTAAAAAACAGCCTGCATACAGATCGATCTCAACTGTTCAATGCAAAAGAAATCATTTAAAAATATTGAAATGCCACCGAGGTAGCTTTATAAATTTCTTCCATAGGATTAGCATTAGCGAATGCGTCTTTTCATTTGACTGAAGTACCCTCTTAAGGCGGCCAGCAACTGTTGCATAAAAATTATAGCATGAAATTATAATAGCCACTAAGGTAGGGTCGCAGTATTTTAAATTGCTTCTGGTGCACAAAAACCTACGCTAAGCCATTAGGTGAGCGTGTGTGTCGGGGGAAGGGGGTGGGGGCTAGCTGGTACGTTATTTTAATACAATTATTTGGAGAACTTTATATTTTGTGAAAGGCAATTCTTTAATTACTTTATTTGCACTAAAAATAACTTAGTTCCAAAACTTAGTAAATGAACTAGTATTACAATTTTGACAAATGCCTAATGGTCTAATCACGTTGCTTGTTTTATAAAGTAATACCAAATTTAATGCATGGAATTTTAAATGTCTTTCAAACATTCGAAAACGTTTTCTAATTCTGCTGACATTTTATATTGCAATACAATTGTATATACAGTCATCATATATATGATACAATTGTATTACATTCAGACACTTAAGTGTCTGATTTCTAAATGTCTTAATTTCAGACGTATTATCATTTTTAAGACACTTTTTTTAGTTCCTCCATACCATGATCACAGTAAGACACTTACGTGTCTTAAATTTAGACATCTATGATGTCTGAAATTTCATATTCAGACACTTAAGTGTCTGAAATACTTTTTCAGTCACATACGTGTCTGAATTTAAGACGCCTCTATTTGCAGTATAAATAGTGATTTCTTGCGATTTATTTGCCTGTTGTTGACTTAAGGACAATACGAAAGTAACGCTTACATTACATTTCAAAACTTTTTTTTTAATGCATTATTGCTATTTTTCATATAAATATGGTTTTTGGTATTGTTAGTTGGTGCATTTAAAAAAATATATTAAATGTAAAAAGCGTATTGGAGTCCCAACGCCAAGAAAGCTGAATAGATGCTAAAGCAAAAGAAATGATCCTTTTAAAAATATTTTTGTTTTGTGTAACCAATAGTGCTTTTGGAACAAGATAAAGTAATGATTCTATAACTCATTCTAACCTGTACTACTACTAATAGATGTGTTAAATTAATTTTATAACAAGTTATTTTAATGGTACTTATAAGTACCGTCAGTAGATAAAGGGTTAAGACCTAAAGGTTTTTGGTAGAAATGAAAAGTTTTGGTGGTTTACCTTAATTAATAGGATCATATTTAATTGAAAAATTATTTTTAAAAATACCCGTTTTCTGGTTATGCCAAGTGCGGATACACGCAATCCTGTGGGTGCAGACTCGAGTTTAAAACGCACTAAAAGAGGAAAATGTTTTTTCTTTTTCTTTAGGATCACCTACACAATTATGTAGGTCAGGTCTTAAAGGATTAAGGGTTATGAAAATTCGATAATATTGTCTGGAGTTTCTAGCACTTTGAGATCAAAAAGCTGAAAATCAACAAAGCGACAGCCATTTTTGAAAAAAGGTCTATTTCTAATCCCTAGCGGCTTGTTTATTATGTGTTAATGTATTTTTCAATTCCTACTATTAGTTTACACTCTCCCTATATATATCTTGTTCAAATTTTCAATCATTAATAAAATACTTATTATTCATCCAATCAAGTTCAAATTATTTTTTTAAACTTGTAGTGGATGACACTAGATGTTAATACAGTTTTTCAAATATTAATTCATTAATTAAATTAAATTAATTAATTTTAGTTTTATATGGGAGACAAAATGGCGGTCATTGGTTATTGAACAGCATTTAATGCATTTGCTATACCTATAAGGGGGTCACCATAGGAGGAACCCTGTTCTGTCGCCAAATACCGCCAAGTTTATCGCTAACTTGGCGATATATCGCCAAAAGTGACACCAACTTGGCGATATCTCTAATATTTCACCAAATTCCCATAGACTTCCATTGTAAACTAATAGGATTTACTTGCTTATAGAAAATCAACAAATTCAGCTATTTTAATGCAACAAAAACTAATATTAGCTTAAGGGATGATATTAAATTTTTCCTTGATGACCTAAGTAGGAATTGACTTAATTTTTTTTTTAAATTATTATTTGTTTGTTTTTTTTTTGTTTGTTTTTTTTTTTGTCTGAGGATTGGAAGTTTTGTAATGAATCCCCACATTCCGGGGAACTTACCGGGTGGAGCAAAAAGGGTCTATACCGGATCCTAGCGATCCGGTGATATTGCTCCACTTAGGCATAAATAAATAAACTATAGGAAATAGAAATATGTAAAAAAAAATCGATTACTTCAATTGAAATAAAGCAAATCCCCCCCCCCCCTTAATGAGAGGAGTTCTCTTTCATGCTTGGTATAAGTTTCGTTATTTTCCACTAGTATTTTTTTTTTCAACTCTTACTTTAGTTTCTGTATTTTGCTATAGGCCAATGAAGATGACGCTCCTGGCGTTGACTGGATGTCGGAAACTGATCGGTTACTTGTCATGGAAATGTGTATCAAACTTGCTGACATCAACGGACCTTGCAAAAGACATGATATACATGTACAATGGACGCACAGAATAGCAGAGGAATTTTATGAACAGGTATTATTGGCTCTTTTTTTATATAAGAATTAGATATTGCCCATTTATACCTATATTCCAATGAAGTAAAGTCGGCCAAAAAAAAAAAAAACGAAAAGTCATGCTTCAAACATAGATCATAAAACGCTTTCCAAGACCATTCAGAATACTGTAAAAAAGAAAAAACTTCATCATTTAATAAGGTGAAAGATGATGTCTAGGTAAACAAGTGGGAAAACGTATAACACATTTGAAAACCCAATTTTAGCAATTTCCACTCACAATCGGGAAAATATTAGAATTGTTTTGTGCAGACCCGTGCATGGTCAACACCTACTTGATATTCTACAAAGCCATTGGACTTTACCCATGTGACGTCAAAGTAGGTATATGAAAGGAAAATACCAATAAGCGTTCAGAATTTTTTAACGCTACTTCCCCTTCGTCCAATAAATAGTCATTTTTGGAGGCTATATACCTACAGAGGCGTGGCTTTTGACATTCCTGCGTAAAGTCCTTTGGCGCTGATCCTGAATCCCATTGACGTCATTAATAGTGGACCGTCCAGTCTGACTTCCCCAGTCACCCCAGTCAAACTGAACTGGTTTTGAAAAACTTTCATTTCTCTTTCTCCCTTATAGAAATGTAGCGTTACTTGTTTGTACTCGTATTTCATATGTAAAGAAATCACACATTGACTTTGTTCAAAAGTGTTGTTGGATAATGAGAAAATCAATTTATGATAAGGTAAGACTTTTTTATCTTGATAAATCTTAAATCTTGTGTGCATTTATTTATTTATATGTTTTACTTCTAGCATTTTTTACCTGCTTTTGATATATTGAATATATGATATAATTCACCGCGAGTATTTTGTGATATCTTTTTTTTTTACATTGTTTAACATAGGTATATAATTTTTCATTACTTCAGGGTGCAACTATGCTATATTAAGTGTTTTTTATGCTTGCAAACATGACTGAAGTTTAACAGTGCATTTCCATTCAGTGGCAGAAATAACAATTATTATTAATATAAAATATTTGGCTTACATTTTATTTTAAAAAATCAGATTGATTCAATGCATTTTTAAATTAATTATTTATTTGTTAACTACCTATAAAGTACCGAATTCTCGCAATCTTAACATTTAAGTGGTGATATTAATTTCTAAAGAAAGAAAAGAAAACAACACTATTTTATTGCTATGTTAAAGTAATTGCATGTATTGCTTTAAACATTTATGCGCATGTAATATGTATCATTGCTCTTAAGCTTTAAACTACGTTAAATAATGCACAAATTTATTATTGTCATGTATTTATTAGTTTTCAATTAGTTAGTTCTTGTTTTTAAGTTAATAATTTACAGTGACCCAATATAGTTTAAACTTAATGAAATTAACTTATATTATATCTATCATGTATAAATCGTGTGTTATTTAATATATATATACTATATATATATTCATTATTGATAGTTACCAAGAAATCATTGCTTATAATATATTTTTTTGTTGTTGTTTTTATAAGTGATTTAAAGATTAATTGAATGCAGTGGTCGATGCTATTTTTGTTTTTGTTTTTTCGGGGGGGTAGGCATTTTGTGATAAGTAAAAGTTATTTTTGTGAATTTTATTATATTTTTGTGAAAAATAACGTTCTGTTATGAAAGTTGAAAGTCAGTTGCTCAAATTCTAATAATATTTTAAAGTCAGATATGTAAATCTAATGTTCATTCTTTTTTTATTTCAATAATCAAATTGAGCTTTAAACAATTTTGAATGATGCACAATATTATTAATACACTGGTGAAAGCAATTAAAGGGACAAATGGTTTTTTTGCAATTAAAAAAGAACTAGTAAAGTAAATAAAACCAAACTTGGCCAAAATTGCATTCGATATAAGACTAATGTATGGGAAAACAAAAATGGGCACAACCTGCACCCAAAATAAGGTAACTGGTTACGTGTCCAGCACAGCAGCTGACCGACACCCTGTCAGTCAGAGAAAAACATGTCTAATAGAGTGTATAATGGTCTGTAACAACTACACAACTCTCGCATCGGCGTTTCATACTGCTTACCAGGGTCCTTATCAATCTCTATGGCAACTGCACTCACTTTTGCACCAAGGCACCCTTGAGCTCATCGATGGTCCTTGGAGCTGCAATTGATCGTCCAAGGGCGTCCCATATGTGTTCAATGAGATTAAGGTCAGGGGACATCGCACTATCACTCCATTCGTTGAACGTCCTATGATTCAAGGTATTCGTCCACCTACTGATCCCTATGTGAACGGGCGTTATCGTCCATAAAAACGAAATTTAGTCCATATGCTCCGCTGAAAAGTCTCAAAGAGGGTGCAAGAATCTCGTCCCTGTACCGCTGAGCTGTCAGAGTACCTCTATCAAACATATTATGGTCGGTACGCCCGTCTGCCTTGATGCCTGCCAGACCATCAGACCACCTCCAGGATTGGGATCATTTTCGACAATGTTAGAAGGCCGATATCTACTCTCGGATTCTCTCCAGATGAGAACACGTCTCCAGTCGCTGTCCAGACTGAATCGCGACTCATCACTGTACAGAACCGCCCCAAAATATCCTCTGCCCAAGACAGGTGTTCTCGGTACCATACTAGACGGGACTTTTTGTGGTTCACAGCCAAGGGGATGCAGACTACAGGGCACCTGGCATACAGGTCACCTGCATTAAGTCTCTCGGTGACTGTTTTCCGTGAAATGTATGTTCCTGTAGCATTATACAGGTGACGAGACAGTTGTTTCGCTGTCGCGGACCTATCCCTTTTGGTTAAAAGTCTCGAATAATGGTCTTCAGCCGACGTTGTTGCCCTTTTTAGTCCTTGACCAGATCCGGGGATCACTGTTTTGGTCTCAGTGAACTGTTTCCACAGAGTAGACACCACATTTCGCGGAACACCGAGGTCCTTAGAACAGGTAGCCTGTGATTGGCCGGCCTCGAGTCTTCCAACAATCTGCCATCTTGTGGCATCATCTAGACGATGTCGAATAGCCATACTAACGATGGGTAAACAAAGAAATTAAAAAAACAAGGATTGGGTTATGCTACGATGCTTCAAAACGCCTTTCCGCTACAAGCTTCGGCGGTCAAATGAGGCACCTCTGCACAAACGCGATCACAGCGCCACTTTCTTAAGACCACACATACCACTGCGTGGCAGGTGTGTCCGCGACGAGCTTAACTATCATCTGATACCTTATTTGTGTATAGGGATAACTTTTTTTTTTTTTTTTTTTTGAAACCGTTTGTCCCTTTAATTGTTTTCACCAGTGTATTTAGATATTTAATTTTTGTCTTTTAATTTAACATTTTTAGTAATATTTAAAAATTTATCAAATCTAAAAATTTAATATTCTAGCTTATGTAAAATGCATATCGTTTTCAAATAATTTTATTAGTTGACATATACTGAGAATATTATCTTGAGTTTCACTAAAAATCTCCATCTATAATATAGACTTTATTGCCAATTTGTATATGGATCATGTATCTTTATAGATTTCACATATGTGTTTTATCAAATATTTTTAATAATTGTTTGAAGATTAAGAGAATATCTCATTTGGCATACTATTTTTGTTGTTTTATGTTTTAGGATAAATATTAATGATAGTCAGTAACGATATAAATAAATCAAACATGATTTTTTTTTTTCAGTTTAATTAAAGTACATTAAATAATGAATAATTTTAGCATTGCAATTTATTTATTGTATTACTTTTTAATTTTACTAAGCGCTTTATTCTTAAATTGTTGGTATTTTACTTCGTATGTTTCAGTTCTGGACATTTTAACAGTTATCGAATATGAATGATTAATAATAATATTTTTTTATGATATTTAATGTATTTTAAAGATTAATTTGAATGTTAAAAGAAAAATATAATGCCCAACAAATTGCATATTATTAAACACTATTATCTCTAGAATTAAGAGTAATAAACATAAAATAATGAATAAGATTAAATAATGCATAATTTTAGCATTGCAATTTATTTATTTTATTACTTTTTAATTTTACTAAGCGCTTTATTCTTAAATTGTTGGTATTTTAATTCTTAGGTTTTAGTTCTGGACATTTTAACAGTTATGGAATATGAATGATTAGTAATAATATATTTTTATTATATTTAATGTATTTTAAAGCTTAATTTGATTGTTAAAAGAAAAATATAATGCCCAACACATTACATATTATTAAACATCATTATCTCTAGAATTAAGTGTAATAAACATACCAATATTACTTTATGCTTTTTTATATTTATTATTAACTTATATTCAACGTTATCAAAATAACTTATATACTACTTTGTATGCACTACATCAGAAGCAGGTAAAAAAATTCTGAACTAAAACATATAAATAAGTAAATGCATACAAGATTTAAGATTTATCAAGATAAAAAGCACTTACCTCATTATAAATTGATTTTCCCATCGCATATAAAGTTGTAAAAAGGTTTTGAGAACAACGTTGAAAAAGAAAACGTGCCGGGAGGAAGAGGTAGCTTCCATATTCCTTATTTTTTAAAAGCCAGCTTATATTATTCAAACGCACGAAGCTCAAATCAGTAGATACCGATTATGGAAGATTCAATACTAGTTTTTGTCAATGCTGAATATTAATGAGAATTTCGCGAAATTAGTCAGCTTTATCTAAGTCAGTTTTATTTAAAGTGATTTATATTTGGTCGCCAAATTCGAAGATATCTTGAAGTGACCGCCATTTTAAAGCAACATAATGGGTGCAAAAAAGCTAACAAATGAACTTGGTCAAGACCTTAGAACTTCTGTGCACATGCTCACTCACAACCAAATCTCTTGATATATACGAGTGCTGTCGTAGGCAAAAAATGAGATTTTTCAAAATGTCACCCGCATTAGAAATTCAAACTGCTATATCTCAGCCATTTTTTCAAGATAAAGACAAAAGAAAACATGCTCTGGAACTCTTGTATCAAGGTCAAACACTTAAGAAAAAAAACATTTTTCAATTTCTAATATTTTCGTACCTCATTTTAAAATTTAATTAAAAAAAATTAAATGGCCACTTGGTTGAGACATTGCTATATACTGCACGTGCATAGCCACATCCAAATCGGTCAATAAATACGCGTGTTATCGCGTGACAAAAATCAAATCGTTCCAATACGTCAGCCGCACTAGAAATTCAAAGTGCTATAACTCAGCCATTTTTTAAGATATAGACGAAACAAACAATGGCCCCCAAATCTTCGTATCAAGGTCAGACACATAAAAGAAAATCTTTTTCAATTTCTAATTTTTTTTACCTCATTTTAAATTATTTTTTTTTTAATTTTAAATGGCCGCCATTTTGAAACAAGATAGCGGATAAATATGGTCAATGAACTCGGTCAAGACCTTGGTATATACTATGTATACTCCAAGTTACATCCAAATCGGTTCATAAACACGCGTGTTATCGCGTGACAAAAATCAAATCGTTTCAAAATATAAGCCACACTAGAAATTCAAAATACTATAACTCAGCCATTTTGTAAAATATAGACGAAACAAAAAATGGTCCGGAATCTTTGTATCAACGTCAAACACATAAGAAAAAAACCTTTTTCGATTTCTAATTTTTTGTACCTAATTTTAAATTTTAGTTTTTTTTTTTAATTATTTAAATGGCCGCCATTTTGTAAAAAGATGGCGGATGAAGCTGGCCAACGAACTCGGTCGAGACATTGGTATGTACTAGGTACAGACTAAGTTACATCGAAATCGGTTCATAAATATCAGGTTATTTAGGAACAAGGTGTGAAAAAGATAATATATATATATATATATATATATGAACGGAGGGTAGTTTCGGGATCTAGGGGTCATGATCTATCAAAATTTTTCGGAATCGCTTTTCTCCGAACGGCTGCAATAGGTAGCTTTTTGTAACGAAAGCTACCTAATACTGTCTGTTTTTCCTCAGTGAGTGGGCAGACAGAGCTAACTCCGCCCCACACTATAAAAATTTTGTAGGTTTCGAAACACGAGTCAGTCCTACTTTCAAAAACCAGTTTAACCCCTTAACCTACGATTTACTTCTCAACAGCCACGGTTTAGCAAATCCATAGCTACCACTAAAATTTAATAGAGATTTTCGCCTTATTTAATCATGGAATTTCGACGATTCAGTGTTGCCAGATTGGGGATTTTGTCCACATTTTGGGGAATTTTGAACCTCTAGGGGAATTTTTTGGGGACAAGTACTTCGTGGGGAATCTTTTGGGGACTAAAAAAAATTTTAGGGAAAAACTTGGGGATATTTTTTTTTTTTTTTTTTTTTACCATTTTCCGTAAAGATAAATTTACGTCAAATTCGTATTTAAAGATTTAGTCAAGTAGAATGACTGGATCTGTCTCGAACTCAATTTTGATTTGAAAAACGAAAATACAATCCAGAAACCCGAAATATCAATCATTATTCTCTTGGATGTGGTCGTGTTCATTGTTTACTACATTACAGTTTGCACATATTACAGATGCATGAGACTCGTCTTAAGCAGCTTAAACCTGCACATTACTAAATCTGCAGGACTTTAACGAAAAATACCTTCGCCGTACTGTAAAAAAAATTATTTTAAATATGTGGAAAGCAGATATTTTTCTCTTATGATATGCAAAAGCACACCGATTGATACAGCAAAAATACTTTGCATTATGATTATGTACTTCAATATAGGGATGACAAAAAAATTAAAACAGCGTACCATTTCGGATTCATTCAAATCCCAATTGATAAGACATTGTCTGAAGCTACGCACTTGTCACTGCAAAATATTTCTCATTCTCTTATCGTAGCTACAGAATATGCATTCAGCCCAGTTTAAAAGTTTATTTTTGTAAATGGGGAATTTTTTCAAAAAAAGGCTTGATTTGGGGAAAATTTTTTAGCTTAAATTACTTAGATATTTTTTATAGTGGTAAATTGAAAATTTAAAAATTCCCTTTTTTAGTGAAAACTGAGTTGGGGACTTTTACGAAAAAAAACACTGATTTGGGGAAATTTTCAGAAATTTTGGGGAAATTGACTTTTGACTATCTGGCAACACTGGATTAAATTAAACTATATTTACTGTGAAATTTTAGTAGTAAGAAGAATTTACATTTGGCTCGATCATCGTACGCGGGCTATGCCCGTCATTGTAGGTTAAGGGGTTAAAAGCGTAATTACTTTAGGAAAATAATTTAAAAACTTAATTTAAAATGGAAGTTGATATGTAAATACTATAACATAAACCATAAACGTATTTACATATCAACTTCCCTTTAAAGTTAAGTAATTATTTTTCAAAAGAAATTATGTTTTTAAATTGCTTTTGAATGTACAGTGGTGGAAAATTGGCTCAGAGGATGAGCCTATTGACACCACTAAATTTTAGTAGTATTTTTTAGCTTATCTCATGACAGAATTTCTGAGTTTTTATTAAAGTGACGAATACTATAAAATATTAGTGGTGTCAATAGGCTCCTCCTCTTTTCCAATTTTCCACCACTGAATGTAGAATTGGTTCGAGTTTCGAAGCCTGCAAGATTATTATAGTTGGGGTAGAATTAGTTCTGTCTGTCCACCCACTAAGAAGAAACAGGCAGTCTTTTTACCTCTGTAGATTAAAATTTAACTGTTATCAGAGTTCACAGTTAAATTTTTATTCTATTTTAAATTATTATATAAGAAAGTCAAAAATTCATAACTTCGTCAATTCTCAAAATACCAAATCCAATTAAATTTATTATAAATTTTCTTAATATTAGCTACAATTTTTATATTGACAAGTTTTTGATAGAACCAATTCGTCCCGCAAAAAAAAAAAAAAATTAAAAACTAAAAAAAAAAACAAAAAAATGGGGGGTGGGTGGTTGAAGAAGGAAAAAAACCATAACTTCATCAATTCACAAGATATTTTATCCGCATGAATTTTTTGTATATCGTCTTAATAATATCTACAACTCTTATATTAACAAGTTTTTGATAGGACCAATTCTTACAGAAAAAAAAACAAAACTTAGAGGTTACAGAAAAAAATATCGTATTAAGTATGTACTCAAATCCAAACTGCTTATTTTCTGACTCCTTTTAAAATTCATTTTTGTTTTCAAACGCATCCAATTGGTAGGTTCTCTTATTCAGAAACTATACAATGTGCCGTAATGGTCGATTTTTTTTTTATAAAGGCAGAATATATTTTTAAAAATAATGTCAAAGTGGGTATTTTGAACCGAATTCTGGAAGCGATTGCGTTGGAAACGAAAAATATGGTTCGACTGAGAAAATAATTGTTCATAAATGAAGTTCTAATTAATTGAACGAAAAATAAAAATATAGGTCGATTTACCGATTAATATGCAATATTTATCATATTCACCGAAAGACGCGAACCGAATTTATCAAATTGACCATAATATATATGTATGCTAGTTCCACAACATTACGAGAATATCAAAAATCCGAGGACCTCTTGAGAACTATTAATTCACGAGGCACAATTACCATACCCCGCACGGCATCTTCGTCTTCTATCTATTTGGTATAGGGTCGTATCTACAAGGTTACGTATCATAATTCCCGTTAGCTCATCTGCTAACCTCAAGTGGAACTTTCATGGTGCTTCAATGAGATATTTCGGAAACTGAATTTTTGCCATTGTAGGAATTTAATTTCCAAAAAAAATATATATATATATAATATGTTTTTCTTGTATAATCGAGGCTCTGGATTTTAAAAATATTGATAATTTTAAACTAAGTAAGAATATGTAGACGATCACTTTTTCAATACATCGAAATGTGTTTAATAAAACTTTATAATTAATATGCAACGATTCCTTACTGGTTGAGCAAATCTAATCAAGATTTCTAACTGTAAATTTATACGGTTAGATAGATGTAATCTCATATAAAAGATGTAATACATTATGGCAAATATAGTCGCTAAAGGAGCTCTTAAAAATCCAATATAATATATTCAAACTGTGACTTATTATGTAGTATTTGAATATTAACACAGAAATAACATATTAATGCCATAAGTTTAGGGCGGCATGACCCCTAGAACCCAAAGCAACCCCCAGTAAAAAACTTTATCTATCTATATATATTTATATCACTTTTTTATGGACAAGATAACTTCCATAATTCTGCACAAATCTCTGCCAAACTGATACATAAAATCAAGTGGCATAAAATCTCGGTCAAGTACGTTAATGGGCAAAATCGGGCCAAGGGGCTTAAAATAGGGAAGGATTTTGTGAAAAACGAAAAAAAACCCCATAACTTCTTAATTATAATACATATTGACTCAGTTAAAAGTTATTATTACTTTTAAAAAATGGGCCAAAAATTTATGCGTGACAGATTTTTGATAAAACTAAAAATGGGCTCAAGGAGCGAGAAAAATAGGGTTTGGAGAGAAAAAAATTCATAACTTCGTCAATTCTCAAAATATCAAATCCAATTAAATTTATTATATATTTTCTTAATATTAGCTACAACTTTTATACTGACAAGTTTTTGATAGGACGAATTCTTAAAAAAAAAAAAGAAAAAACGGAAACAATTGGGGGAGGGGTGAAGAAGAAAGAAAATCCGTAACCAGACTTGTATAAAACCAAAAACTTTCTGCGCACATAAATATTGGGTCAAAAACATTCTGCAAATTGATTTAATGTTTAATAAAATAATATGTTATATGATTTTGACGATATTAATTAAAAACAGTAGTTTTAAAGTAATTACCTTTTCAATTTAAAATTAATTGATATTAATTAAAGAATAATTATTTCATTTAAAAAAATAATAAAGCTAAAAATCCATGAAAAATATTTTTTGAATACTGCATTAACATGATTCTGATAAAACCAGCTCTTACAGAAAAATGAAATTAAAAATTCATCCAAAGCGGCCAGATAAATTTGTTAAACTGGGTGTTATCGCTAAATCTTGATTTAGTTTTTGTTGGTGAAATTAGTACTTAACTTCTCAATCTACCTCCGCCTGTATGCCGAGCCGGCGGGGATTTTTACGTTTTAAGTACGGAACCCTAAAAACGAAACTTTTTGATTTTTTTTTTTCAAGGGTTAACTGCAATATATTTTTTTATTAATTGCGGCATTTGAGACGTAAGACTAGGATCTTTCAGAATATGTCTTCCGTTTTTAACTTTACAAAGCGGTTTGGACGATGTTAGTTAATAAAAAAAGACAAAATTCCACCGAAAAATTTTTCTTTTTCGCTCTTCATTTTTAACGGATGCGTATATAAGCCTTCAGCGCACGAGCCTCAACTTCTCCCATCTCGCAACTACCGAGATGGGTTTTTAATGAGAGTGAGTTGCGGTTGTTAATTAACTCAACTAATTATAAGAATTTTAAAATTCTGAGACCCAGGTGCATTAGGAAAGGCCTTGGACTATCATCACAAAAAATTTCATCGTCGTACGTGCCGTAGATTTTGCTAGCCAACGCAGACACACACAGAGACAGACAGACAGAGCGATTTTTTCTTTTATTAGTATAGATAGATATATGTAAATTGATAATAATATATATATATACTTCATCAAAATATGACAATTATAACACATTACAAATTCTGAAAAAAGGTGCATATTAAAAGTTTAACATTAGCTATGAACTCTCAAAAGAGTTAAATATTATAATCTACACAAATAAAAAAGTCCTTCCGGCCATTGACAGGAGGAATAGGTAGGTGTATGAAGCTAGCCAACGAACTCGGTTGAGAGAATGGTATTTACTGTGCACATACTGAATTACATCCAAATCGAGAATTACAGCATGACGAAAATTAGAATTTTCCAAATTGTCAGCCAACTTAGAAATTCAAACTGCTATATCGCAGCGATTTTTCAAGATAAAGACAAAACAAAAAATACTGTGTAATCCTTGTATCAAGGTCAAACACTTAAGAGAAAAAAAACCTTTTTCAATTTCTAATTTTTTTTAACCCCATTTTAAAGTTTAATTTTAAAAAAATTAAATGGCCGCTTGGTTGAGACATTGATATATACTATGCACGTGCATAGTCACATCCAAATCGGTTTATAAATACACGTGTTATTGCGTGACAACATCAGATCGTTCCAATATGTCAACCACACTAGAAATTCAAAGTGCTATAACTCAGCCATTTTTTAAGATATAGATGAAACAAACAATGCCCCAAAATCTTTTTATCAAGGTCAAACACATAAGAAGAAAATCTTTTTCAATTTCTAATTTTTTTATACCTCATTTTAAATTTAATTATTTTTATTTTAAATGGCCGCCATTTTGAAACAAGATGCCGTATAAATCTGGCCAACGAACTTGGTGGAGACCTTGGTATGTAATATGTATACACCAAGTTACATCTAAATCGGTTCATAAACACGCTTGTTATCGCGTGACAAAAATCAAATCGTTTCAAAATGTCAGCCACACTAGAAATTCAAAGTACTATAACTCAGCCATTTTGTAAGATATAGACGAAACAAAAAATGCTCCGGAATCTTTGTATCAACATCAAACACATAAAAAAAAAATCTTTTCCGATTTCTAATTTTTTGTACCTAATTTTAAATTTTAGTTTTTTTTTTAATTCTTTAAATGGCCGCCATTTTCTAACAAGATGGCGGATGAAGCTGACCAACGAACTCGGTTCTCGGTTGTGTAGATTATGTACTATGAACACACCAAGTTACATCGAAATCGGTTCATAAATACGAGGGTTACATTGTGACAAAGATATGATATATATATACACTGGTTATCAAAAATTAAGGAAAAGTCACAAAATGCTAATTTTCAATTACGCGACTACTCAAAAGAAAATAATATAATTCGAGTAATTACTATCTCTACTACACAGCTAGCCCATATAACATCTGATTCATGTCACAGATGGTCACAAGTGTCACAGTTACTACGGTGAAGCAAAAAAAATAGGAAATTCCATACATCTCATTATGAGTCTCAAATGATCACTATATGTGACTCCACTGAGAAGTCAATATGACTGCTGCTTTGTGACGAGTCACCAGGTGACTTTACAATGTAGTTAAACTGTGACTCTCATGTGACTGTCATTTTTAGACTCAATTTCATAGTCATCATGAACGTTGCATTATGATAAGTCACCAAATAATATCATATTATAGTCACATGGAGACTTTAATCAAAAGAGCACAATGGTGACTTCACAGTAGTCTCTCTGTCACCTGAAAGTCATCATGGGACTTTAATGTGACATTATTTGGTAACTTACCATAATGCAGCGTTCACGATGACTTTGAAATTGAGTCTACAAATGACAGTCACATGAGAGTCACAATGTAACTACATAGTAAAGTCACGTGGTGACTCGTCACAAAGCAGCAGTTACAGTGACGTCTCAGTGGAGTCACATATAGTGATCATTTGAGACTCATAATGAGATGAATGGATTTTCCTACTTTTTTTGCTTCACCGTAGTGACTGTGACACTTGTGACCATCTGTGACATGAATCAGATGTTATATGGGCTAGCTGTGTTGTAGAGATAGTAATTATTCGAATTATATTATTTTCTTTTGAGTAGTCGCGTAATTAAAAATTAGCATTTTGTGACTTTTCCTTAATTTTTGATAACCAGTGTATATATGTATATATATATAAACATTTGAACGGAGGTTGGTTTCGGGGTCTAGGGGGTCATAATAGGTGAAATATACCAAAATTTTTCGGAATCGCTTTCCTCCGAACGGCTGCAATAGGTAGCTTTTTGTAATGAAAGTTACCTAAAAAAAAAAAGTTGAAAATACAAAGTATTTTCAACTTTTTTTCAACAAAAAATATCATTTTTGAAAGTAATTTTTTATGAGATACATCTGGGTTATAATTTTTATTAATAATTAATTCTCAAATTAGCACAATAATTATTTTTTTTATTAATGCATTAATGTTTTATTAATTTTCTCTTTAAAAATTAATCTGATTTACCTAGTGCAAGTAAAGAATATCTAGCAAAATATTTAAATTTTTATTTACTAATATTTATTTGGTAAGATTGGAATTTATCTGATTAAGAAAATCTTTAAACAAATTGTTATACACATACTTAAAAATAAACCTTTATTTACAAAGTAGGAAGAAAATGAAAAATAAATGTTTAACTTAATTATCTTTAAAAAGAGATCATGTAGTGGGAAAATTCCTAATATAAGTAACAATTAATAATTTTTAAATTATGTAAATAAAGATGCAGGAAGATTTTGGAATTTTATATAGTATATATATATTTATATTTAAGAAAAAAAGGAAAAAAACATTAATCTTAAAACAATAATTGTCCTTCTAAATTTTAAGAACAGCACTTTTTAATAGGTTTTATAAATGAAGAAAGTTGAAAGTATAAATTATTTTTTTAGAAAAAAAGCAGATTATTTTACAAGATAAGTTGAATTATTACTTCTCATAAAGGAATAAAGAATTATATTCAAGCATGAGAAAAAAATGTTAAAAAATTAAATAAATAAATTGTACTTTTAACAATTTTGAAAGAAAAGAAAGAAAAAATTTATTTTCACAAAAAGATTTTTTTGAAAGAGATTTTTTATGAGATACATCTGGACTAGAATTATTATACTTAATACATTTACAAAAATTTTTTAATGTATTAATGTTTTATTATTTTTCTCTTTAACTCCTTGGGGACGAGCGACACGTATACATGCCGGAAATAGGACTAAGAATCCTCGTTTATCCTCACCAGTAAAATTTTACTGAAAAATTTGCCTTATTTAATCCGTGCATTTTCCCGACTTGAATAGGCACAAACTTCTGTTTTTTAAAACCGGTAGCAAAGTAATAAACATTTCGTAAAAGGCTCCCGTCGCGAAGGGGTTAAGCATTTATTATTTACTAATGTGTATTTGGTAAAATTGAAAATTATCCTCTCTTTAAACAGATAGCCATATTAAAAATAATAATAATAATAATAAATAAATAAAAACATTTTTTTATTCGAAATAGGAAGAAAATGAAAAAATAAATGTTTAACCTAATTTTCAAAAAGATCATGTAGTAGGGAAATTCATAAATTAAATAACAGTTAATAATTTTTCAAAACACAAGAAAAGCGCAGAGTTCCACCGGGGGAAAAGTTCGTAGGTCGTCTAAGAGTGGCGTCACAAAATCGCTTAAAGGTTTTGTGTGAAGTAGGTGTTGGTATGGTCTATAGATATGTACACTGCTGGCCATCCAAATGCAACACCATGAAGGGAACAATCAAACAGCGTAAAATTTACACCATGTATACACCTCGGTAGGATATGCAAATGATTACAAATTCAGCGCTCGCTCACATCGTGGGCGACTGCAGCGCCCCTTACAATATGTATATAAAGGGAAGAAAGATTGTCGCTTTGAAGAACTTGAATTGTTTTTTAGTGCGGTTTTTTTTGTGTGTGTACAGATTCAGTATGCCTCGTAGAAAAACACGAGCACCATTCGAACACGTTTCTGATTTCGATCGCGGAAGAGTCGTTGCATACAGAGATTGCGGATTATCCTTCTGAGAAATTGGTTATCGTATCGGACGTAGTCAAGCAACAGTCATGAGAATATGGAATCGGTGGATGCAGGAGAGAACGACAGACCGACAGCAACCGCCTCGTCACACCACTCCACTGGAAGACAGGGGTATTGTGCGCATGGCACTCATGGAACGCACTGCCACATCCGCAACCATAACACAACGAATGCCTTCTCTAACACAACAATGTCGTCCGCATGAATAGTGCGAAGTCATTTGTAGTACAGTGGATTGTCCGCTAGGCGTCCATTGCTTCTCATACATTTGGCAATAAACCACAGACGTTTGCGTTTACAATGGTCCGCTGAACGGTAGAGATGGACATCCGTATGGCATAGCATTCTGTTTTCGGATGAATCACACTTCTGCCTGCAGTATCACGATGGTCGAATTAGAGTTTGGAGACACCGTAGGGAGAGGCTGCTCAACTGCTGTATTATGCATGATCACACTGGTCCGGCACGTGTTGCCTGCACCCGGTTTTATGGTGTGAAGGAGTATTGATTCAACTCCCGCAGCCCCCTACTACGCATTAACGGTACACTTGCCAGCGAGTGCTGTATCTCTTAGGTTTTGCAGCCTGTTCCCTTCTCTTTCCTTCAGGGCTTGCCTGCGGCCACATTTCAACGGGACAATACACGACCACATGTTGCACGCAATGTTCAAGCTTTCTTCTTAGCTCACCATATTCCATTGTTACCCTGGCCTGCATGTTCTCCAGATCTATCACTCATCGAGCATGTCTGGTCAATGATTGGAGAACGCCTATCCCGGAATGCCGCAACCGCGAGTACACAAGATGACCTTTGGCTACGTGTGGAGGAAGCGTGGGAGGCCATTCCCAACAGCACATCCAAAGTCTCTTTCACTCTATGCCGCAGCGTGTAGCAGCAGGTATTGACAGACGTGGAAGTAACAGTTCTCACTGATTTTCCCGTCTACCTTACTTCAAAGAAAGTTGTCTTTGGAATCAATTAACACTGATACTATTTGTAATCCATAAAATAAATTTAGCTTTGATATCTCTTGCCTTCTTGGTGTTGCATTTTGGATGGCCAGCAATGTACACTACATAGTATGCTAAAATTCAGCAAAAAGAATTTAAAATTTAAGAATGAACATGCGTGCCTAGAAGTTAGAAGAGTGCAGTTTGAACATCTATTATAATTTAGAAACAAAAAAAAAAAAAAAAAAAAAAAAAAAGATTTTTTTTTTTTTTTTAATTTTACTGCCATTTTTTTTTTTTTTTTTTTTTTTTTTTTTTTTTTTTTTTTTTTTTTTTTTTTGTACACTGTTTATTTCTTTGAAATTTACTTTAAATGCTTCAGTTATTTTGTTTTCGTTGTAAAAGTGAAAAATTTAATTTATAATTCTAATCTTACCTTATGTTTTAAATCGATTGCTTGAATTTTATTTTTTAATTTTGAGACATTGTTTTTCAGATAATAATTTATATTCTATTTGTCCGGAAAGCAGCGTCACATTTTTGTAACAAATTTAGCGTCTATGATTTGGGTCTATATGATAGATTAAATAGTACAGATAACGAAACTGCCAGTCAGCTTGCACATCAATTAATCTTATAGAGATTCTGCAATTAAATAAGGCGAAGATTGCTACTAAAAAATAGTGGTAACAAAAGAGCGTAAAAGTTGGATTCATCCCTGTAGCGCCCTAAATACGAGGGTGTATTAACGAGGCACCACAATGACGAAAGACTGGCTTACAAATATGATGATCATTGATATGGTTACTTTGGATTAGAGTCCTGCATCAGGTCGGGTAAACCGCTGTTACTCGAAAAATGAGGGCCCGATTCGGGTCATTTCGGATTGACTTTAATTGCTTTCGTTGCGGGTCAAGTGAGAATCGGTTTGACACTGATTGTTTCGGGATGGTTTGTGACTATTAAGGATCAGGTTTACCCAATATTTCAAAAGAAGGTTCAGAATATTTTTCATGAGACAAAATATTGTATATATATTACAATATGAATGAGCATATGCATACCTTTTTTCAAAAATAAAATTAATATTAAAGATAAAACTTGTGGGTTATTTTTACATAATTGTGTTTAAAAGGGGATTAATTTTCTTACCTTTGGAGTTTTGGGTTTAATTGCGTTTAGGCCAGGTGCAACCCGAGCTGTGCAGGACTCTATTTTGGATTTCATATTTTCTAATCCTCTTATTTACTTTTGTTTCTTGATTCATTAATATAGGTTGCCCATAAAAGACTGCCCCATTTTCAATGGTATATTATAACAGTTTAATTTAGACTATTTACAACAAATCATACGTGGGTGGTTCAATAATTATTGTCCCTAGTGTATATAAAATATTTGTACTGCGATGGTTGATGTGGAATATCGAAGCCTAATGTCTTAAATGCCTATATGCTCAATTTCAGAACCTTAGCTGCTACATTCAAATAGTTTTGGAGGGAGGAGTGAAAAGGAGTAAGTGGCGGTGAAAGGCTGATTTTTAGCTTATGGAACTAGATTTATGACAATGGATGAGACGTAACTACTGCCGTTTGCGCTCGGGATCATAGTGATGTAGCCACATCTCATCCACTGTCACAAATGTAGCCTCACAAGCTCCAAACCAGCATTTCAACCTCACCCACTCCTCCTTAAAAGCTCCCTCAAAAGTAGGGCTTTAAAACTTCACCTCTCCCTTCAAAACTATGTTAATGTTGCAGCTACGGTTCTGAAATTGAGCATATAGGCATTTAAGACATTAGGCTTCGATATTCCACATCAACCATTACAGTACAATTATTTTATATACACTGGGGACAATAGTTATTGAACCACCCACGTACATGAAATTGGAGGTAAACTAACTTAGTTTTTCTTACAAATGTTCAATATGTGCACTTCTAGTTATACTACACACATCCACGGAGCGACCAAAAGTGTCTGTACAGAATGTTGACTGTGTCAGAGCGCGACCAACGACATATAACGCCAGTTCATGAGTTTTAAAACGTCACATGGAGTGGATCATCTTTACACGGCGATTGGCACAAAACGATGGACGCGCCGCTTTGTTCCAATCACCGTGTAAAGATGATCCACTCCGTGTGACGTTTTAAACATCATGAATTGGCCTTGCATGTCGTTGGTCGCGGTCAGAGCACCTTACCTGCGTCGTCCTGTAAGAAATCTGTTCGGAATGCAAGTCTTGAACTTTAGTTGACCGACCGTGTCTACATTCCGCCGCTACCTAATGATTTGCCAGAGTTGAGACAGAGTTTGACAGAATTGAAGAGTCTAGAATTGGACCTCAGATTGGATGTGTGCCGTATAATTAAAGATGCACATATTGGACATTTGTAAGAAAAACTAGGTTAGTTTACCTTCAATTTCAGGTAAAGTAGCGCTCAAAAGTATTTTGACAACATTATATTCGCTCTTTTTTGTTTAATATTCTTGTATTTCATGTTATTTTCTAGCAAATCATACTTAATTTGCTAAAATTCTGTAAAATATTGAATATGGTTAAATAAAATAAATGATTGATTTTTGTATTTTATTATTGTTTTTATTTAAGTCAATTATTATCTTTCTCAAAATACTTTTGAGCGCTGCTGTATGCTTTGTTGTAAGTAGTCTAAATTAAACTGTTATAATATATCATTGAAAATGGAACATTTTTTTTTATTATTGTTTTTATTTAAGTCAATCATTACCTTTCTCAAAATATTTTTGAGCGCTGCTGTATGCTTTGTTGTAAGTAGTCTAAATTAAACTGTTATAATATATCATTGAAAATGGAACATTTTTTTAATTGTTTTTATTTAAGTCAATTATTATCTTTCTCAAAATACTTTTGAGCGCTGCTGTATGCTTTGTTGTAAGTAGTCTAAATTAAACTGTTATAATATATCATTGAAAATGGAACATTTTTTATTATTGTTTTTATTTAAGTCAATTATTATCTTTCTCAAAATACTTTTGAGCGCTGCTGTATGCTTTGTTGTAAGTAGTCTAAATTAAACTGTCATAATGTATCACTGAAAATGGAACCTTTTTTTTATTGTTTTTTTTTTTTTTTTAAGTCAATTATTATCTTTCTCAAAATACTTTTGAGCGCTGCTGTATGCTTTGTTGTAAGCAGTCTAAATTAAACTGTTATAATATATCACTGAAAATGGAACTTTTTTTTAATTGTTTTTATTTAAGTCAATTATTATCTTTCTCAAAATACTTTTGAGCGCTGCTGTATGCTTTGTTGTAAGTAGTCTGAATTAAACTGTTATAATATATCATTGAAAATGGAACTTTTTATTTTTTTGTGGACACCCTGTATAATACTTCAGCTGATGAATTTTATTACGTGTTCATACGAAAAAAAGAAATTATTTAAATGAACAATTTCTATTTAAAGAATATAAACCAAAAAGAAAAATGCAGTTGCATTTAAAATTCGCCAATTAATTGCTGGTGCATTAAGACTGAAGCAGAAAAATTTATATAAGCTTATGAAAAACTTTTCAAATATTACACATCACTGCTCATGATTTAATCTGATGAGGATACTTGAACCTAATTTTTTCTTCTGAATATGTTCGCTAAACGACATTCACTAAAAAACATTTAACTCTTTTTTTTTTCATTTTGGTGTTTCTACTTACTAAAAAAAAATGCTTGAATCAGAAAAAAGCAATGAAAAGATGTTTCCTTATTAACTCAAAGAAAATCATCTGTGTGATAGTTTTAAAACTTAGCGGACACTAGCTTTTTATTACATGATTCGTCACTAGGTTATAATTTTATTCAGTGAATATTCGCAGGGCTGTCACAGACAAATATTTTTATATTCTACTCTCACCACTATAGTTTAAATATAAATATTATTATAGTATATTTCAAAATAAAAAAAAAGGGAAAAGAGTTAAAGAGTGCTTTCATGGATTGCAACCTGGGTTACATATGGTTACACATGTGTAACCCGAAGCGTTCAGAGGCCAAGATCATGTGATTTTTGCGGATTACGCGTAGCGTTTAGAGCCAGAAATTACCCAGACTTCGGGTATCCCACATTACCTACAGAATTTTGTTGGATAAAGTGACCACATGGTTGGGAAATCTAATTTGTTTCTCCTTTTATAGCTTAACTGTGATTGTTAACCAAAATATTTCAGTATTGATTTGTTTTTTCGAGCAGTTTTGGTTAATTAGTGCATATATCTTACAAAATATATATATGATCGCATAATTTGAACTTAACATATTTTCCATCGAATGAATGTATCTCCGATTCAACCTAAAATGTCTTGCAAAATCTCTATCAGACATTGCTGCGATAGTATTTCCGACTTAAATATTAACTCTTCGAACACTTTCCCTTCTAAGAAGAATGTTAATTGGGAAAATGTCATAATCTTCCTCATCTGAGGAAAAATCGAAAAATATTTGTGCTATCAAAAGTTCATCTACCGCCATGTTTGTAAATGTAAATAAAAAACACCCACAACTTTATTCAAAAGCATTTAGAGCCGTTTTAAACCAACATTACACTAAGAAACCAATATGACGTCATTCCCCAATTTTCCGAGTAACCCGTTTTTCGGTCTCTGAACGCGCTCAAAGTGATGCGTACGACCGACGTGCCATACGACCCGTACGACAAACTACTGATGTCACGAGGGAGGTGACATAGGACCTATAAATAGTTAAACTAAATTTTTGGCATGAAAATTCTTCATCTGTAGACTTGAATTTTTTTATTATTTTTTTTTTGTCTTTACAAAATTATTCTAAATTAATGTACTGTGCATAATTGTTCTTCCTTTTACTTTGCAACTTTGTATTTTTAACTAAAGCAGGCGATCCAACCAGGGCTTTTGTGGGTTAAACTGCCCAATGTATAAACAACGAAATACATTTTGAATTTTTTCAGTCCGGATATGGGAGAGTCCGGAATTGAAGGGGCCAGATATGGGAGTATCTATTGCATTTACCTTTGTAAGAGTAAGAAGTGTTTGCGAAAAGAATGATGTGACAGCACGTTTCCTTCGGGTACCGAAATGATACCGATTTCATCGACCAGTTTTGTTTTTGCCTTCTGACCGACTCAAATAGTAGATTGGTCCTAAAGTCGCAGACCGAAGAAGTATAGCTTTATTCAAAACTCACTAAAGGCATAAGAATGGTTTGACCTCAAAGTTTTCCAGCAACTTTGATCCTTACCGGAAGGGAAAATCTCCCGGCTTGATGCCTCTCTACCACTTTATAAAACTCTTACTGAGAGGACTCTTCGCACCACTGATTTTACTCTGATCCATACCGAGCGAACTAAGCAGCAGTCATTCCAAAAGCGTTCCTTCTCAAGTATTGACCATGCTACTTCACTTCGATGTTAGGATGAATGCCGGTGCTTTACAGCTTAGTGTTTGCCCAACTTTAAGCTCAAGGAGGAAAAAGAATGACCAAAAAAGAACACCAATTTTTTTAACGTATTAAAATATATTATCATGCAAATTATATTCACTTAATCCATTTTCCGCCAAAAACGCGTAAACGCACCATTTCAATAAATATTTGTTATTAACACTGTGACGAATATTTTTCACTAATTTTATTTTTCTGCTATTTTTAAGGGTTCTGGAGACATCTATAAAATATCAATTCATTTGGAGTAAACACTTTCTGTTGAGAAATTTTCAAAATACGCTAGTTTTTAGGGTTCCGTACTTAAAAGGTAAAAACGGAACCATTGTAAGATCACTCCTGTGTCTGTCTGTCTGTCTGTCACAGCCCTTTTACTCGTAAACTATGCAACGTGGAAAGTTCAAATTGGGGGAAGTAATAAAGATTACTGTCGTTTGCATTAGGTCTGTTGTAGTTGCTTTACTGTACCGTTAACTCACTTGTGTAGCTGTAGCTCTCTCCGTTCGCAAGTATTTTCAGGTTAAAGGGACTTCCCTTTGCACCCTGTATACTATACAGCTATACCCAACCCTACGTTGTATAGTTTTTACAAAGTCTTAGTATTCTTTTAGCAACAGTATTTTTTTAACAATACACTTACTTATTCGAATATTATTGTACGGAACCTTCTATGCGCGAGTAATACTCGCACTTGACCGTTTATTTTAAATTGAAATGGTTATTGACAAATTCAAGTTTTCGAAAATGTGTAATTATTCCACTTGAGATTAATCAAATGTTTTTATAATGGATTAAGGTTGCATGTTTTGTAAAAAAAAAAATAATAATAAAGCAAATGTCATAAAAAATATTAATTTTAAATTTAATGGTGCGTTAGCACACCATTGACCGAATGCATGAAAATGACGAATGCATTTTATTCCTCAAATAAAATATTATTTTTCATGCGCGAAACTTTTTTTTTTCGTCTTAATGAATGTAATTTAACCATATTTCAATGAAAATAATACCACATTTTATAAAATTTCAACGCTTGGCCTAAAATGGGTTAATAAATGACAGATTGGTAGACCGTAAGGAAACTGGTCAAAATTCCTTTATATACAGAGTGTCCGTAATTAAACGACCCTGTTTTAAAGTTCTCTATAGACAAAACCAGTGGCGCCAACTTCTGAAAAATATTGGGTAGGCTCAGAAATATTTTGGTAAAATGGCACGACCAGTTTGTTTTCCTTTGAAGGGTGGACAATTGGTGAAAGATGACAACTCTAGGTCAAGCTATCAAGTTTTAATAAAGTTGTTATTTTATTTAATTATATACGCGTTTTTCCTAATAAAGACACTAATATTTATTATAATATCACCATACCTTGAATATGACTAAAAATTGAAATGGCAAAATGAGCAAAACATTTCAGTCATTTGGGATTTATGGGTGTCAGTCAAGGAATAAAAACAGAGGGTCATTGAAAAATTAATTTTTTCTCTATGGTAAGAAATACATAATAAAATAATAATGAAATAAATAACGAGATAGAACAATAGAAATTGGGCACGCTAGGATTTAAAACAAGCGATGTAAGTTGTGAAGTTCAGAAAGTTGTGAAATTTTATGAAGGATACAATGAAGGAATGGTAATTCGAGCGAAAAAAAAAATTAGTTCAAAATTTCGCCGCCAGAGGGTGTTTTTTAATGAGTTACACATTTAGCATACATTTACCATAGTTTACAAATTTTATTAGAACAAAACATGTTCCACATGGCCGTCATTTTCAGCTACAATCTGAAATCGTACGATAGCGTGTTCCACAGTTGGTCGCAGTGTGTTCTGGGAAATTCTAAAAACATGCCTGAAATGTTGTCTTTAAGATCGGGTAAAGTTCTTGGATTATCACGACTTACTAGAGGTTTCAAATTCCCCCAAAGCTAAAAGTCACGTGGATTGAACCCTGGGGATCGGGCAGACCACACAGATTGCGAAATTGGCGGCTGATGGCTGATGACATGTTCTTCTCCGAAGTGATTTTTGAGGACCTCCGTAACACAAAGGCTAATGTGTTGAGGAGCTCCATCTTTTATAAAAATTGTGCGTAAATGTATGCTAAATGTGTAATTCACCAAAAAACGCTCTCTGGTGGCGACATTTTGAACTATTTTTTCGGTCAACAAAGTTTCATCTCTTCGTTATGTCCTCACAAAATTTCACAACTTTCTGAACTATAGGTTCGTGCCTAGACACCTTTAAAATAGTGTCGTTTAATTATGGACACCCTGTATATATAGCCAAAATGAATGCACATTTTATAGTATATTCTTTTATTTCCAGGGAGACGAAGAAGCAGCATTAGGTCTTCAAGTTTCACCTTTCATGGACAGGAATAATCCACAATTAGCAAAACTTCAAGAATCATTCATCAATCATTTGGTTGCACCTTTATGTAATGCATATGGGGAATCGGCGCTTTTACCCGGTGTTTGGGTTGAAGACTCTGAAAGCGGGGATGATGAAGGTAAGACAACCTATTTTCGCCGCTTTTTTTTTACACCTTAAACTTTAAACTGTTTATAATTAACCCTTGAATGCGCGGTTTTTTATTTTGTTTCGAAAACATTTTATATGATACTCTGAAAGGTTTATTACACAGGAAAAATAATGAAAAAATCAGAGATACATTTTTCATATAATACGTCAATGTTTTCCGCTGTTGCACATCTGCAATACAAATAAAAACTACTGTCATGTGACTGTTTTACGCTAAAATATGTCAAATTAGTAAATATTTTAATAAGTATGTCTCCAAATACCTTATTTTATATAATTATTTTATAAAATTTAACCTTTAACCCTTTAATCGTTAATCCCCATGATAGAATACGTTCTAGAAATTATGTAGTTCAGATAATCTGACTTTACACCAGAAAGTTTCAATGGTTCATTTCGCTTTATTTAAATATGGAATGTCTGTTATTAATTAAACCAAATGTTGCTATTTTAATTTTCTGGTGTGAATTAGGTATATATGAATTTAAAAAAAAATTATTAAATTCAAAACACTGTTGTTTGCATATATGCAAAGCTGCGCACTAAAGGGCTAATAATTTACAATAAGTACAAAAGTAAGACTTACTTAATAATAATATTACAATACGGTTGTTGCTGTATTTAATCGCAGAATTCTGCGATATGCTAAAAGCTACGATATACTTTTGATAAAACTGGAACTTACAGATAGAACTGGATTTTCTGAATACGTAAGATAAATTATCTGAACAAATGCAACAAAATTTTTCCAGATTTTATAGAGGAATGCGTTAATTTTTAAGCACTGCCTGTTTCTGACCTCTTAGTACAAACTTTAAGTGACGATAGAGTACACCTACACAAGCACGAACCATCATACAACATGTGGTCCTAACCCTATAGTGATGAACCGTTAAAGAGCTCTTTCTGTTTATGGTAAAGGGCTTGTTTCTATTATAAATTCTAGAAAACGATTAAAGAAATTTGCGTTACATTATAATATCAATAAGGAAAAAGTTAAACTAAAAAATAAAATACATCAAAACGTCAATGATAACCAAAAACAAATAAATAAATAAATGAAAGATCCAATGACTCACTCCAATGACTGAGTGTTTCTGACTTTTTTTGAAGAATCTTAACACATAATTGAGAATTTATATTATCTCTATTTACAAAAGTGTTTCCTGAAACTTGGCTTTGATATGCAATGTTTTTATGCAAAATTTGACAGGACAATTTCTGTGTAGGCGATTTGGTCCTACCGGTTAATGACTCATTAAAGATCGTTACCTCTTCACGCCCTCAACTGAGAGAGCAGTTGGTTATAAAATAAAGAGACCTTAATTTGTAATCCCTTGATTTCCTTTTGTAATGGTTAAATATATTAACACCAACTGATATACTTGCAACTTCGTTTGCGTAGGATTTAAACAAAAAGCAATGCATCGATTGAGCAAAAAATTGTACTCCCCTATAATTAAAACATATACATGTAACCAACTCTTTACCATTTTTTTTTTTTTGTTTGTAGCCAATACTTTTGCATATTTATACATATATTTTTTATATATGGCTATTTCCATGACCACTTGTAGTGTAAGTCACATACTAAGATTTTTAGCTACCAGTATTTTAGAACGGAAAAAAGTGACTTATTTTACGGGAGATATGTCATTAATTGAATAAGGCCAAGCAAACTTTTTCCAAAATAACGGTGGCCAACAAGCATAGCAATTATCAGCTATGTGACTTACACTACAAAAATCCATGGAATTAGCCATATAATATTATTTCCAATTCTATCACATGCTTGAAATTTCATACACTTTCACTAAAATGAAGTGCCTTGAGTAAATTTACTCCTTGTTATTCTATTTATTCAATTTTGCATTCGTTGCGTTCAAGGATGTGGATTTATTCTGCGTTTTGCTGTAAATAAATATTGTGCAAAGGCATTTTATGAGTAAATATTTTGTAAAAATTTGTTAATTAACTGGTCACTTCAGACATGACTTTGAGTCGATTAGTGAAATTGAAAAATCAACATACAATATTATGTTTCGCACAATATTATGTTGAATATTGTGCGCTCACTCTCTATCTGCCTATAAAGTATGTACTAAAAATTTTCAACACCCTGTATATGTAATAAGTAGAATTTAAAATAATGCCCTCTCATTATCCAATAATATTGTTTTCAATAAACTACATAGATTTTAAAATCAAAATACCATAAATTCAAAGGACATATATTCAGGGAAACGTTTTTTACGTGCTATGCCTGTACTATTTATTATATTTAATCATATCAGAAGAAATTGAACTTGAAAAGTTTTAACCCTTTCGAGACGGCATCCCGTACGCAAATTTTATTTGTTTGGCACCGCTTTTTTTAAACAGTTCCCTTTACTAAATAACCCCATACCAAACAATACTCTAATTAAAAAATACAAATATTACATTTATTTTTTAATGGCTCCAAAAACGAATTCCACATGCACCTTTTGACGATGCATATATACATCATCCGTCCCAAAAGGGTTAAACAACACAGAATAGGCGTATAATGAACGCAAAAGTAATACCGTTATGAAGAGAATGCAAGGTATTATGATGACGTCTTTAAAAAGCATTAATAGTGAAAGTTGTTGAATAATAAATGAGAATTGTATTTATTCATTTTTACTTTTTCAAGCATTCAAATATTTGTATGTGTCTATCTGTATATTCCACTTTACAAATGAAAGAAATTGGTCCTTACAAAAAGGGGAATTCATTTTTCAGATTGTCGAAAAATTCATATTTTTTAATTGTTTACTGTGAATGATAGTAAAGACAGAGAGCAGAAGAGCTATTTATTTTGCTTTTTTTTTTTAATTTTAATGTAAATATCTTTCAAGATGTTCATACTTAAATTAAATAAGTAAAAAAGTAAATAAAGGCCAAAGAAAGTAAATAATATGCCGTAAAAACTGTCTTTATAGTAAAGACAGCTTTTCAAGAATTAAGGTTTAAAAAAAAAAAAAAAAAAAAAAAAAAAAAAGATTCATTTCTTTAAAAGGCGTAACTTTTCTTAGTTTTATGGTAACTTTTAAGGAAAGTAAGACAAGCTCAAACTGAAATGTTATATTCTACATTTTACAGTTCTATAAATGACTACTATATACAATACTTACTTTTTTAAACAATATTTTATTGGTTTTCTATATTTTTATACAGTCGAACTCGCTTAAATCGAAATCAGAATTTAAGAACATAGTTTTATAGAACAAAACAGAAAGGAAATGGTTAGTCTAATACTACAGTGGTTTCCAACGTGGGGCGTACGCCCCACAAAAGGCCAATTCCATTTTTTAGGGGACCATTTCAAATATGCTAAGTCATAATCTGTATTTATTTATTTATTTATTTTCCCTTATTTAGGTAAAATAATGTTGTAGACTCTAAATAAAATAATAATATAAAATTGAAAAAAAAAGTTTATTATTGAATTTTGACAAAAATACCAATAAAAAATTGAAAAATAGATTTTATACCAGAATAATTACTTGAAAAATCTTTTAAGTATTTTTTGACACTAAGCAGTTTCCTTTTTCTTTTTCCGTTTCCAAAATGTTATGTAACTTTACTAATTGCTATTGTATTTTATAATTTTTCAAACTATTTGTTTTCAACTACTATTTACTAAAAAAAACATGTTTTTATTTCTTCTGTTATCTGTCACATGAAGAAACTTCTTAAGGGCACTATCATGAACCCATTTAATCTAAAAAAATATTTAAAATAGCTGAACGAGGTATTATAAACCCACCACGAGATGAGACTTGGGAAACACCCTCTTTTAGATGAGTCTATTTTACGAAGGTGTGCAAGGCGATACTGGAGGGGGAAAATGACCCCGCTGTTTCAGTTTGACCATTCCCCACTAAGAGCTAGGGGTTGCAATGAAATAATTTTCGCGCCAATAACTTGCTCATTCCTTGACATAAACCTGTTTTCCCTCTCTCGATTAGCTGTGTTTTACTGTCTCTCTGTCATTTAGTTTATTTTGCCATTTTTAAACTGTTTTTTTTTTTCAAAAGAATTTTTTTTTTAAATATTAAACAAGTCCTCAAAAGGGAAAACAATTCATTCTAAAGAAAGAATGATTGTACATAAAGTACAGCACAAAATTAAAGAAAAGAAGTTCTGCCATTCTGAAACAGCAAGTTTAAAGTGCATTTCTTAATTTAACTTATTTCATATATATATTCTTCATTTTAAAAAATACGGTCTGGGCTACGGATTTTAGATGCATCTATTTTTTAATATTTCCCTTCGTAGATTCTTTTTTCTGTCCATAGAGCAAAAAATAAACGTAGAAAAGGTCAAAACAGGCGTTTTGAACAGAATTTTCGGACGTGACAGCACAAAAAACTGCCATTCTGAAACAGCAAGTCGCTTATAATTTTACACCAGGAGCTCCCCCCCCCCCTCCCCTCCTTTTTTAAAGTGCATTTCTTAATTTAACTTATTTCATATATATATATATATTCTTCATTTTAAAAAATGCGGTTTGGGCTACAGATTTTAGATGCATCTATTTTTTAATATTTCTCTTCGTAGATTTTTTTTTTCTGTCCATAGAGCAAAAAATAAACGTAGAAAAGATCAAAACAGGCGTTTTGAACAGAATTTTCGGACGTGACAGCACAGAAATAAAGAAAAAAAAACATACTGCCATTCTGAAACAGCAAGTCGCTTATAATTTTACATCAGGATCCCTGCCCCCCTCCTTTTGTCAAGTGCATTTCTTAATTTAACTTATTTCATATAGATATTCTTCATTTTTTAAAACGGACTACAGATGCATCTATTTTTTAATTTTTCCGCTCGTAGATTTTTTTTTTCTGTCCATCGAGCTAAAAATAAATTAAGAAAAATGTCATAGTTGGATCATTAATTTGCCTTAAAATTTTTTAGTAATTATATTATAAATTAAGCTGGTAAATTAAAAATAAAATCTTTAATTAGTATTACTTTATTTTATTTTTTAAGTTTTTCATTGACTATTGTGTTAAATTATATCTTTATTTGTTATTAAAAGTATTTAAAAATACATTGTTTTAAGATAATATAAGTTAAAAGTCCAAAATATGATATTATTAGCTTTACTATTAGTACCTATACAAAAATACACAATTCAGTTGATTATTCTTAAAATGAAAGATGTGCTTAAATAAAGTAAATTAGTATTTCTTAAGTATTTCGCTATTGCAAAAAGTCAAGATGTAATTCATTCATTAAAAAAGAAAAAAATACTATTTTTTAACAAAATTTTTAATAAATTATACTTAAACAAAAATAATTAATTCTCTGTATTATCGTAATAATTAAAAAGTAACATAGTTTATATAAATTTTTAACGCTTTTATGTAATTCCCCTTTAAAGTCAATATTATATATATAAATAGCGCCAAAACCTCGCATATTTGGGAAATATAGCAACCTTTCCTTTTTCCTCTACGGCGCGGCGTAGAGAAGACAAATCCCCGCTCCGATTTGGAAGAAATGGGTTCGTCTTAGACTACGTCACGTATGATTGACAGGTCTCTTCTCGTCGTGGGTCTATAATATTACAAACTTTAAAAAAAGTATAAATGCTAAATGTACATCAGAAAAGGAAATAGTTCTCGAAAATGTTTTATGAATCTAGTGCAGCTCTCACATACAGTAAATATAAATATATCACGACATATGCAATAAATTTTTAAATCAAGCTATACACATGTTTATGATGGAAAAGAAATGGTTCTTGTTAATCTGTAATGAGTTATTTTAAATGATATCTCAGTTTGTCAAAAATATTTTACTAGTTCTTATAGTTGTTATTAAAATCTATTATAAAGTGTAGCAACACTATCAAATTTAGTGCCAAATGTGAGAATCTCTTCAAAACATTTTGTGGAATTAAAAATGCCGACCTTATAACGCCTAACACTGTGGTAAGTTGGCAAGAAAAACAGAACTCTTAAAGGCGAACTCTTATTGCTTTTACAGGGTTCGCAAGCTTTTAAGCCACGCCCCATTTTGTAAGGATTCTTCCGCCAGTAATCGCATAAAACTATCTTCTAGCTAATGAATCTTGAACTCATTAGGAAGAAAATTATTTTTATGGTATACTGGTGGTAAAGTCGTTCCAAAATGGAGCCAGGCTTAATAGCGTACGAACCAAAACTGCATATATATTAAGCGTACAATGTTAATGCTGGAATCTGTCGTAAATTGACACACCTGCGCGATCTTGTGGACGGGGTTGATAACGCAAAAACGCGGGGGTTTAGTATGACGTCATATATGACAAAATATCTACTATCTGCGCATCTCTTGCGCATATTTTCTGAATCTTTACTCACTTATGGAAGATGAATCTTGTTTACCAGATTTATTGCGAAATGTTTTGTTACAGTTTGTTTTGATAAAATTATGTACATTTAAAAAAAATAGTCACAATATCATTTTAATTTCGGGGGAAAAAAAGCACTAATGCAGCGAAAACATTACTGCCTTTTGCTCTGAAACTAAAATGACATTGCGACTATTTTTTAAATACACATATTTTTGTCAAAACGAGCTACAACAAAAATATCGTCTCAACAATTCGCAATTACAAATTTTTCTTCCAAGTAGTTCTCGAATTATGATTTAAAAAGTCACAATGATGGTTTAAGGGGCCGTCTATGACGTGCAGGAAAGCATAATGTGAAAAAAATATATTTTACTTATTTTATTGAAGCATTTGGGCTATCAATAGTCTAAGCATATTAGGCGAGCAAAATGTCGTATTGGCAAGAAACAATACATTAATAGAAGCATTTCAACATCATTACATGCATTAGATTGCATTTCAACAATCGAGTACACGAACTTCAATTTCGATACTGCCCCTAAAATATGATCGTTTTAACATAATTCATTTCTCTGAAACTAATCGAACGAATTTCGCGAAAATTTGTATTTAGGCTAATTGATGGATGTAGAATTTATGATCAAAAATTTTTCACGGAAAGAAACTTGTTTAGCACTCTAGCTTATGATAATTTTAACTGCCAGTATTGACTACTGTCACTTGTATAGAAGTACAGTCGTGGAAAAAAAAAAGTAAACACCCATACTAACTCTGCAACTAATTATAATATAAGAAAGTTACTGGCATTAAACGATTAGAAATAAAGTCTACTTTTAAAGGATGTATATCAAATTTGCTTAGGGGGCCATCTACAAATCAAAACCAGACAAAACTTTGCTTTTTTTTTCAATAGCAATACCCATTTTTGACAATATATTTTAAATCTTTGGTTCAGTCTATGCCTAGAAACAAAATTTCAAGCCATTTGCATGATAAGTTTTTGAATTATAAACATACAAAGTTTACAGCTTTTAATGTTAAATTACATTTTCATACTTTTATTACTATATCCTGAAATTATAATCCTAATGTGATAATTTTTTGTGGGGTTATAATAGGCTAATTCCATGAATTTTTGTAGTGTAAGTCACATAGCTGATAATTGCTATGCTTGTTGGCCACCGTTATTTTGGAAAAAGTTTGCTTGGCCTTATTCAATTAATGACATATCTCCCGTAAAATAAGTCACTTTTTTCCGTTCTAAAATACTGGTAGCTAAAAATCTTAGTATGTGACTTACACTACAAGTGGTCATGGAAATAGCCATTACTAAAAAGCCCAAACATAAATACATTGAATTTGTAATTAAAAAAAATGTATAATATGAATTATTAATTATGAAATGAAATAATAAATAAGCATAAATAAGCATAATAAGCATAAATAAGCATAAATAAGCATAATAATAAGCATAAATATGAATTGCAACGTACAGTCGTGGAAAACAAAAAGTAAACACCCCTTACTAACTCTGCAAAATATTATCGTGGAAGAAAGTTACTTATATCACACGATTGGTAATAAAGTCTACTTTTAAATGGTGTATATAAACTTTGCTTAGGGGGCCATCTACATATTAAAACGAACCCTAACTTTGTATTTTTTCAATAGTAGTACACAATTCTGACAGCAAAAATGAACTTTACACCCTTCAATTAGCCTAAAAACAAATTTTTATGCAATTCATACGATAAGTTTCCGAGAAATTAATTGTTTTAAAACTAGCATATTTTAGGGGCTGTATCCAAATTGAAGTTCGGTACTCGATTGTTGACCGAGAGAGCTCCCTTCTTGATCAAGGCATCTTAAGCGCCACCCAAGCAGTCAATGAAGACCGCTAAATTACAGGATAGCATAAGCAATTTCAAAATATCTAGTCACTTATATCATAGACGGCCCCTTAAACCATCATTTTGCCGTTTTCTAAGCATAATTTGAAAACTACTTGGAAGAAAAATGTGAAATTTTGGATTTCCATAAAGGAGGACTTAATAAATCTAAATCCATCAAAAGAATTTGTAGGTTGCAATTCATAATTTTTTCGAATATTAATTTCATAATTCATATATTAAAATTATAAAAATTGCAAATTCAACGTATTTCTGTTTGGGTATTTTAGTATTATTGCTACACAAAAAATTTGCACATTAGGACTATAATTTCAGAAGATATTAATAAAAATATGAAAATGTAATTTAACATTAGAAGCACTCAATTTTGAATGTTTATAATTCAAAAACTTATCATTCAAATGACTTGAAATTTGGTGTCTAGGCATAGTTTGAACCGAAGATATGAAATATCTTGTTAAAATTGGGTATTGCCATTGAAAAAAAATGAAGTTTGGGTTCGTTTTAATATGTAGATTGCCCCCTAAGCAAATTTTATACATCATTTAAAAGTAGACTTTATTTCCAGTCGTTCGGTACCAGTAATTTTCTTCTGCGATATTTTGTTGAGGAGTTAGTAGGGAGAGTTTACTTTTTTTCCCACGACTGTGCAATTTTTTTTTTTTTTTTGATAGATTTATATTTATTATGTCCTGCTTTATGCGAATTCAAAATTTAAAATTTTTCTTCAGAGTAGTTTTCAAATTATGCTTAAAAAACGTCAAAATGATGGTTTAAGGGGGCCGTCCATGTTGTTCAAAAAAGCATAACTTAAAAAAAATATATGTAGTATTACTCATTTTATTGAAACATTTGGGCTGGCAATAGTCGAAACATACTAAGTGAGTGAAATGGTCATACTGGCAAAAAATAATACATTAATAGAAGTGACTTAGTCATTCTGTAGCGTTTCAACAACTGAGTATCGAACTTCAATTTGGATACAGCCCTAAAATGTCCTCATTTTAAAATAATTCATTTCTCTGAAACTAATCGTACGAATTTCATTAAAATTTGTATTTAGTCTAATTGGAGGGTGTAGAATTTATTTATGGTGTCAAACTTCAGTATTGCCATTGAAAAAAAAACAAAGTTTGGGTTCGTTTTGATATGTAGATGGCCGCCTAAGCAAATTTTATACACATCATTTAAAAGTAGACTTTATTTCTAATCGTTATGTACCACTAACTTTCTTCTACAATGATTTGTTGCAGAGGGGGTGTTTACTTTTTTTTCAGCGACTGTACTGTACAATGACGAATTCAGGGACTAGCTCGGGAGTACATACATCCTCCCCACGGAAAATTTGAGATTTTGTATTTCGTAAAGGTTAAAAATTGTAATTTCTTCCCCGGAATATCAAATTCCCGCCCGTGTCTTAATTTAATACTGTTATCGTTTGTCCGCTCGCTTTGAATTTGCTTATTTTCTTTATATTTGTACTAGTTATTGTACTTTTTAATGTTGGTTATTGTGTTCTCATTCTAAACGTGTCATGAATGTTTCTTAGTAAAACAAGTTGAAAATTGCTCGTCAAACGTGGCCAATGAGGTGCACGCGTACGATAACTAGTTTTATAAATATTTTTTGCATCGTATATTGTCCCGAATGTACCGGGTGTCCTAAAAAGGACTGACTGATTTTAAAATTCAATAACTTGCAAACGATGACAGATATTTAAAAAATTCTTGCAGGAGGGTTATGCATAAGGTCAAAAGTTTTATTACAGTGGTTTTCGATTTTAGTTCGAATTACAAACAATAGATGGCTCTGTAAGCTGTAGTCACTAAATACAGGCTCGAATTTTGGTCCTTTCTCTTGTTCCATGTGGAAAAAGGAGATGGAAATGTATTATACGGGCCACGAAGTACCAAAAATCGAGCCTGAATTTAGCGTCTATTGATCGCAGCGCCATCTATTGTTTGTAATTCGAACTAAAATCGAAAATCACTCTAAAAAAACTTTTGACCTTATGCATAACCCTCGTGCAAGAATTTTTTAAATATCTGTCACCGTTTACAAGTTATTGAATTTTAACCCTAGAACTACCGGAAATTTTACTCAAGTTTTATAAAAACATTCTACACCAGAATTTTTACTTAAAACTATTTAATTTGTTTATTTAACTTATTATTGTCTGATTTATACATTTAGTTTGTTTTGAAGAAATTTTCTGGTTTGAATAGATATTTTGAATATACATGTCGGGTCCATTGGACCCTTCTGGTAGACAGAGGGTTAAAATCAGTCAGTCCTTTTTAGGTCACCCGGTATATTTTAGTGCACTTCAATAAGTGCATATCCATTTCATTCTGTTCGGAAGGCTGTAACATCATTAAAATGCGCTTGAAATATTTTTTTCCCATTGACCGTAATGTAACGGAAAACGTTGAACTGCCCCTATAATTAATCCGATTTTCATAAAATTTGAAATGGTTCGACAAAATTTTGAAACAATTATATATTTAAAATTTCATACTATTCTATTGAGTAGTTTTTGCTCTGTTATATGCGGACGGACGGACAGACAGACGAACCGAATGACGACTAGAGGTGCGGTGCTACATATTTATATAATTACAAACGTACCTAAAGAGGGGTGCGCGTATGCTTAAAATTAGAAAACGATGACTATACCTACAAATACAAAGATGCAGTCTCAAAGCATAGGTATACGTTATCTGCCGGTGTGCGTTTTACGGTGAAATGAATGTATTATAATTCAAATTCAAAAATAAACTAGTACCGGCTTTTTTCATAATAAAGAAGTAAAATATAATTTTTTTTTTTTCATCAAAGAATCTTCCGCTTGAATATCCCGTTTAAGAACCGGTCGCCAAAAATTATTTTGCCGGGTTCGGATCGGATTGCGGACGATGAAAATTTTTTTTCTCAGGTTCGGGTCGGGTTGAGAGTTGACTTCAAATGGAATTTTCAGCTTCGGGTCGGGTACAACCCGACTTAATCCCTCTTCTTTTGGTGTTCAATTATTTTAAATCATTTGAGAAAAATAAACTTTTCTTTTATCAAAATCATGAGAGAAAAAGACAATTTGAACGACCATATGTTTAATATATTTCGACAGCATATCAGTTTTCTGCATTCGTTTGATACACATGTGTTGCCAATCTTAATTATATTATACTTGGTACATAATAATATGCTTTGCGTAATTTTATTTTCAGAATCTCTCGAAAGAACGGAATCTCCAACTGTGAAATTTGCAGACGATGAAGCAGCGGATAGTGAAAGCAGCGCACCTAGTGGTAAGTTGATAAAAATATATTGATTCCTTTATATATTCTTGTTATTTTATATTGAATTATATCCTTTGAAGACATTTTAATGCATCATTAATGTAAAAAATGCTGCTTTAGCATATTTGTACCTTTCAAACTAGGAATGCACATTGTTTGATTGAGTGCATATGAAAATCGGCGAATAATCTCTTATTCAATGATTCATAAGAGTAATCTTGAGTTTTCATCCATTCTTTTGAAAAGTTAAGTAAGTGTGAATGGCAATATAATAAGTATGATTTAATATCCGTTTCTTAAGTAGTTCTATGAAGCTTATTTGCTTGAAAGGCCAAAGGAATACCAATGAATAGATGAAAAAACTACTCCACAGATGTATGCAAACTGTAGTTTTTAGTAACAGTAACTATTAATATTTAACACTCCCTGTTATCAGCGAAAAATACATTGAAACCTCCTTTTGTCGTTAACCCTTCATACCCGTCGATTGTGACGCCTTAAGCGAGTTAACGTTACAAGCGAATTACTTTATTTGTTATAGTTAAATCTTTCATTTTTTAAATGAGCATGGTATTAAAGCTCGTTTATGAGTTTTAAAATTAGCCATTTTATAATACAGATCATTTTATTTTGCTATACGCTTAATAAGAAAAAAAAAATCAAGAAAGATAATTAATCCACAAATCATCACTATCTATATATATATTACGCTATCGTACGTGGCACAGAAATCGCGATTCGTTGTTAATTGTTTAATGGCAACACCCGAATGAAATGCATCTCATTGGTTTTGAATAGCATTTAATGCATCTCCATACCTATAAGGGGTGTTACCATAGGGGGACCCTATTCTGTCGCCAAATGCTGCCAAGTTTGTCGCCAACTTGGCGATGTCTCTAATATTTCGCCAAATTCCCATAGACTTCCTTTGTAAACCAATAGGGTTTGCTTGCTTACAGAAAATCAACAAATTGAGATATTTTAGAATTAACAAAAACTAATATTAGCTTAAGGGATTGTGTTAATTATATTTAAGCAAATCTAAAAAAAAAAAAAAATTATGAATAAAAGTAACTTGCTACAATGATTAGCATGATTTCTCAAACGTAAATTTTAATGGAGACCAAACTGGTTGCCAAGGGCGGCTAGTAAAATATTGATTTGACTACTATTAATTTTCTTCTTTGGATTGTTTCAATACAAATTAAACAAAATACATAGGCAGGCTTTTGTTGTTGTTGTTGTTTGTGCCATTTTGCAGAAAGAAAAGAAAAAAGCGAAGAAAAAAAAAGTGAAAAAAAAGGTAAATCATAAGTCAGTAGTGTCGGTTTAACAGGGATTCATATTTTTTGAGTGACGAGTTATTTGGATTTTTTAACATTATTTCCTGATATTTTTGTCCTGGATTTCTAGAAACTGACATTATGTGCGGGTGACGTTTAATTAGGCATTACTGTATATTGATTCCTTTATACAGCGTGGTTCAAAAGCTCATGTCCGAACGGCTGGTGTGAGTATGTCAAGTCATGAGTAGCAAGAATTAGATAGGAACTGGGGGTCGGAAACGCGATCGTGACGAGGCAATTGCATCGTAACCGTGACGCAAAGAAAAGATAACAAACGGTGTAAAAAGACCTTTATTTTACAAAACTAGGGGGTACGCTCGCCAACCCCCGTTCAGACACCGCAGTTTCTAAAAGCACGCTAATTTGATCGGCTTTAAAAAGATTTTGAAAGATTGAATTATAATTTAAAAAAACAGTAGCGATCTCCCTATAAACGGGTTTCTATTCATTTCTCTTTGATTGGGAAATTTTAAGGAAAAATCAGCTGCTGTTAAAAGATACTATGACTGTTTTCCTCTTTGATTAAATAAAACCAGTTAAACATTTCAAAATAAGCTAATATAAAATGAATTAAGTAAACAGTCTTTGCCTCCCGCTATTTTTTAACAAAGCGAAAAGAAACTTCTTTTAAATAAGACATTTTAAGCGGGCTCTCATGTCAAGCACACAAGTTGTATGTTTGTTATTCAATAAATAAATAAATAAATGAAAGACATTTTAAATGTATCGTTTTTAATCTCACGCAAATTTCACCAAACTTTTATTTCTCTTTTTAATAGTTACGTGAAAATACTTTTGTTAGAAATGAAATATTATTTGCGCTGTCCCAACAAAAATAGTTGAAAAGTTCATCTCGAAATATCAAATAAATGTCTCGCGCAATTTTTAAATTTAAACTGTTTTGCAATATTATTTTTTGTTCATTTTACGTAATAAGTGCAATGTCACGTAAATGTGACGTAATTTCTCCTATTTTAGATTTCTAACGCATGTTAATGAATTTATTATTTTACAATATCCTTTCTCTGTTAAAATTCACGTGTAAATATAGTTTTTATGAAGTAATTTTCAATAAGTTCCTTCTTTTTATACGTAATTATTTAATTCTAATTTGAAAGGTTTTTTTCTGTTTATAATAGTCACGTGTAAATAAATTTTTAATTTGAAGCAAACATTATTGTTTGCGCTGTTTATACAGTTGGCAACAGGTTAAATTAGTACAATTTTCTAAAATAAGTAAAAAATATCTCTCGAAATGCTGAAAGTTTGAATTTAAAATAGAAATAAAAGCTCAAAAAATGAGTCAAATTAAAAAAATAAATGCATTCTGCACACCGGAAAATTATAAAGTATAAAATGATCTAAAAATGATTAAATTCCGATGTATAGTTTTTGCTCCCATAAAACTTTATCAATGGAACGACTTTATCCAACTTTAGCATTAAATATCTCTTAAAATAATTCTTCGATTTGAAAACTGTCTGCATCAGCGTGTTTATCAAACATTTCTCTATAATATCGCCGATTTTCATATTTTTGTATGCAATATTTTTTCTTAATATTAACGGAGAAAGACCTCCGGTCACAAAAAATTGAAAACCGGCGGCGGCGGTGACAGCGTAAGTTACTTTTTTTTAGAATAGAGAGAAACTTAATCAAAGTACAAAATGCAAATAAAAAATGTTACAACTCATAACACGTGCTCAAAATGTGCCCCATTAGCCGTGATGCGCTTCACATTGGTGCCACATGGAATCGCGAACACGTTACAATTGGTCAGGAGTTTCCCGGACACAAGACGCCGCTTCAGCGACCCGTGCCATGAGGTCCATGGCCGATGGAACGGGTGTCTAGTACACCAGAGGTTTACGATATCCCCAGAGATAGAAATCTAGGGGATTTAGGTCCGGAGAACGCGGTGGCCACAGTACAGGAACGATTGGAACGTGTTCGCGATTCCGTGCGGCGCCGATGTGAAGCATGCATCACGGCTAATGGGGCATATATTGAACACTTGTTATGAGTTGTAAGATTTTTCATTTTTATTTTGTACTTCGATTAAGTTTTTTGTAAAATAATGGTCTTTTTACACCGTTTGTTATCTTTTTTTGCGTCACGGTTACAATACAATTGCACGTCACGATCGCGTTTCCGACCTCCAGTTCTTATGTAATTCATGTTATCCATGACATGACACACCCACACGTGCCGTTTGGACATGAACTTTTTAACCACCCTGTATAGCTCAAAAGAAGAAAAGTGACACATCTCGCAAAAATTCACTTTGCGTTTTATTTCACTAATTAGGTCTGTCATAGGCGCGCCTTGCTACAGAAAAAGTTTCATATGTGTAGTTATACGGAAAATCGCTTTATTACGCTATATGTTCATTCGTAACCGCAGAAGGGTGGTGGATTATGTGGGGAGGTAAAATTACTGCTCTCTGCAAACCTCTATTACGCCTTCATTCTTAAGGGTTTTATGCTTTTACGCACGTTTTTACTCCTGCTTGCAGAGCTAAGTGCTATAATTTCATGCTACAGTTTAAAATCATGCAAATTTTCTTTTGCCTCACCTGTGAAATTTACTTTTGTCGAGATGTGTCACTTTTATTGCGGGTGAGCGATGTGTTCTTATTTCTTTCTATTGAATTATATGCTTTGAAGACCCTTTACATCATGAATGTAAAAAATACTGATATACTACATTTGTATCTTTCAAAAGCATTTTTTGATTGAGTGCGGGTGAAAAACCGGTGAACAGTCTCTTATGCAATGATTCATAGGAGCAATCTTGGAGTTTTAATCCACTCTTTTGTAAAGTTAAGCATGAATGAATGGCAATATAATAAGTATGACTTAATATCCGTTTCTTAAATAAGGCTTATGAAACCTATCTACTTGAGAGGCAAAAGGGATAGAAATGAAAAGGCAGAATTAGATTATAATGATGTATGCAATACAGTATTTTATTAACCGTAACTTTTAATATTTAACCTTCCTACCCTGAATGTGTGTAATCGGCAGGGCCTGGTTAACCACTGAAGCTATGAGAAGCACAGTGTCATTTTGGGATCCCCTTTCATTCGAGAAGAATTTTCTAAATTCGACTGCGGGAAAATCACCAATGATACAATATTATTCAAATTACTAGAAATATTATATTATTGGATTTTCTCGTTTTTGATTGGTTAGACGATAATATTATATTGCCTGATAAATTGACGACTTTGGTTGGTTGGGCAAACTGAGGAATTGTGATCATGTGGTTGAAACTGATATATTACATGAAAAATTGATTTTTTACGAAAGGTATTTTTATGAAACCCTTTTTTAAATAATTAATATATAAAGGAGTTCATTCCATTCTAAAATTCTATCTAATTTCAAATTATTAATTCGATATAAAATTTGGAGGCCCCCTTCAAAATTTTCTAAGAAAAGCACGTGCTTCTAGTGCCTATTAGATAATCAGGGCCTGCTAATCGGCCTTTTTCTATAAAATATTTTATTCGATTCGAACCAGAAATTTTATGCTTTTGTAAGTTAAATAATGCCACAGACAACTAAGTTAAATAAATATGTCAAATAGTTTTAAATAAAAATTCTCATGTGAAACCTTTTTATTAAGGTTGAACAAAATTTCAGTTATAACAAAGATATTGTTGGTCTAACGATTGGATCAATGGAGTCGTATTAGGGGTAAAAAATACATTTCAACGTCGGGATAGGCCTCTTTTAAACTAATTGTATATCCAGGCGCGTCATCAATGTGAAGGAGAACTTTAAACGTAGGATTTTTAGATGAGAGGTATTTCTTCACCTCACGAATAAAACAATCATTATAGAAACACAACTCTAGTTACCCACGCTTTGTTATTTACTCGCCAGAAAGGAGACAATTTCTTTTTATCTTTACCTTTGAGAACTCGAAGGTTTTTAGGTCTATAAATTAACGTCGTCTACCTTAAAATTGCCTGTGGCATTGGTACGCAACAGAAGAGATACCCCATACTTTGCATGAAACTATTAATAAAAAGGAATTGACCATATCCTTAAAATAATGAAGCCTCAACTGTAACCGCTTTCGCAGGAGTTGATTACCGCCGTTTCAAACTTCCACCAGTAAATTTAAATAGAGATTTTCTTTTTATTTAAACACATTTTTAACGCAAAATTTCATAACGGCAAAAATAGATATTCATTTTACTGGTGAAGACTACTTCGCTGGCAGACAGGCCGTGCATTTCCGTCATATTGTGACAACCTAAGACAACCTCCTGTCAGTATCAGCGAAATGATTATAATACGTGGGAAATTTGCAACCAGTAAAAACAAATAGGAATTTTAACGATATTTGTGAGAGGATTTTTTCTTGCAAAAGCCGCTAAAATACTTTAAAATTTTCTATTCCAAATTTACTGGGGGGAGTTTGTTTCTGCGGTTATTAGAAACTGTTTATCCGATTTAAAAAATCGGATGCCATGTTGTGACAACCTCCTCAGTTTCTTCACTCTCAACTGGTAGAAAATACACCATATGTCCCTACCTCTTTATTCATAACTCCATTATATTTTGCTCCTTAAAAACCTGGAATTAAATAATGCCACAGAGAACTAAGTTAAATAAATATGTCAAATAGTTTTAAATAAAAATTCTCATGTGAAACCTTTTTATAAAGGTGGAACAAAATTTCAGTTATAACAGAGATATTGTTGGTCTAACGGTTGGATCAATGGAGTCGTATTAGGGGTAAAAAATACATTTCAACGTCGGGATAGGCCTCTTTTCTATTCTATTATATTCTGTTTTGGCAAGAAAAGCTCTCTTTAGCATTTTCTTCCAGAACAAGCCTGCTTTATCGGCATTAAACACTTGTTCTGGAACATATCCTCCTTTTTCAATATTTTTTATAAGTTTTTTAGCACTTACATGATCCGCGGAAGCCGATTCGCCAACTAACTTAATTTTTCGAAAACTGTGCGCATGTTGAAATTTTCAAATCACCCTTTACTCGCCTGAAGTCAAATAAAGTCAAACCTATTATCTCTTATGGAATCAATTATTTTTGGTAAAACAAAGTGAGTTTACTTTGTAAAAAAATATTCTTTATAAAACAAAATTCGCGAATAATCAAGTTAAGTATTCGCGAATGTTGAACTTTTCTTCCTTTTTACTTTCTTCTATCTTCAATAGAAGAAAGTATTGTAATCGAAATTTTTTTCGACTTCCGGTTTTCGACGGATTTGCATGTTTTAGGGGTCAGAGATTCCAAAAAACATGTTTATAGAAAATGTCTGTCTGTCTGTGTGTCCGTCTGTCCGTCTGTCTGTCGCCATTGTACCATCAAAAAGTGTATGAAGTTATGTATAGAATTAAACCAAAATTAAGTTTTTGGCTATGGCAAGCAGGTCCTCCCGGAATTTGGAAAAAATTCGCCGGTAGCGGGCGCTGATATAACAATTTTTGTTCGATTTTGAATATTGTACCATCCAAAAGTATATGGAGTTATGCATAGAATTGAACCAAATTTTTAGTTTAAGTTTTTGGATATGACAAGCAGGTCCTCCCTGAATTTGGAAAAAGTTCGCCGGTAGGGGGCGCTGTAAATGCGTTTTTTGTGCGATTTTGAATATTGTACCATCGAAAAGTGTATGAAGTTATGCATAGAATTCAACCAAATTTTTATTTTAAGTTTTTGGCTATGGCAAGCAGGTCCTCCCTGAATTTGGAAAAAATTCGCCGGTAGGGGGCGCTGTAATAGCGATTTTTGTGCGATTTTAAATATTGTACCGTCCAAAAGTGTATGAAGTTATGCATAGAATTAAACCAAATTTTTATTTTAAGTTTTTGGATATGGCAAGCAGGTCCTCCATGAATTTGCAAAAAATTCGCCGTTAGGGGGCGCTGTAATAGCGATTTTTGTGCGATTTTGAATATTGCACCATCGAAAAGTGTATGAAGTTATGCATAGAATTGAACCAAAAAAATTTTTAAGTTCTTGGCTATGGCAAGGAGGTCCTCCCTTAATTTGTAAAAAAATCGCTCGTAGAGGGCGCTGTAATAGCGATTTTTGTACAATTTTTGTGCCATTTTGAATATTGTACCGCCGAAAAGTGTATGAAGTTATGCATAGAATTGAACCAAATTTTACGTGTTTATTTTTGGTCATGTCACGAAGGTCCTCCCTGAATTTGGAAAAATTCTGCCGGAAGGGGGCACTATAATTGCGATGTCTGTACCATTTTCATTATTGTACCATCGAAAAGTGTATGAAGTTATCCATATAATTGAACCAAATTTTTTGTGCATGTTTCTGGCTATGGCAAACAAGTCCTCCCTGAACTTGAAAAAATTCCGAAAGAAGAGGGCGCTATAATTCCGATCTCTGTGCCATTTTCATTATTGTACCATCGAACAGCGTATAAAATTATGCATACAATTGAACCAAAATGTTTGTGCTTGTTTTTGGCTTTGGCCAACAGGTTCTCCTTGAATTTGGAAATATTGCGCGGTAAAGGGGCTCCGTGTTAGCGATTTTTGTATACTTTTTTTGATTTTTCGTAGTTCTATTGTGCATCGGCGGCTCATGTAGCGTCGGGAACTCGCTTCCTGCTATGCCGGCTATTCGCAAACAACTGATAACGACAGAATAAGAAAAAAATTAATAATTTTAACAAATATCATGATATAGATTAACTCGTTTTTAGTCCGTTTAATTGACTTGAGCAGAAATTTAAGATGAAAATCAAAGTTGGTATAGTATTGAACTAATAATATTGAAGTATTAACATGTGTAAATAGGTTTTGAAATATTAAGATGTATAAGATAGAAGAAAGTTTTGGGATTGGCACATCCAACTAGTTTATTTCACGAATAATTAACGCTCGCGAATGTTAAGGGATTACTGTATTTTAAAACCTATTGAAGTGGAATTGCCACCAACTTTATTAGCCCCCGGTACGGTATGCTATTTCTCTCTCCCAGCTTATTTTGTGTATTCCAAAAAATAACGTTACCTTACAGAAGCGAGCCGTAAAACAAAGCAGTTCGATTAAATACTCCAAACAATTTTTTTAACTTCTAAGCATCGCACATTTTCGATTTTTATACCGTCGTATTGGAAAAAAAAAGCTCTTTTAAATGCATTTTGTTTGAAAACTGCATCTCCATTTATTTTTGAAATATTATTATTTTTTTTTTTATTTTATTTTTTTTTTTTTTGTAGTTTTTGGAGCCATTTGCTTAATATTGGCAACGGAAGTACTCCATTTCTGTAGAAAGTAAAGGAAAAATAGTTGTAAAATATTAATTATATATTTTTGTTGCCATTTCCTCGTAACAACCGAAAGAAAATGTAATTAAAATACGTACTATTCTGAAAAAAATATAAACGAATGATTTCTGTTAAAACATGGAGCTATTTAAATCTATATTTAAGTACCTATATTAATGTTACAAACAAATGAAGGCCTATGAATCATTAGACAGCCATTTTTCTGTCGAGTTTCTGTAATGACGGCATCTTTTTGCTGCATTTGTGTATTATTTCGCGATAGTGACGTCCTATGCCTACTTTGCTGTAGATGTTTAAGAGTGGATCGTAAATGTGGAATTCTTAAGCGGATGCGAATGACGGCATTTTACATAAAATAAAAGCGTGTGCTGTAAGTCTTAAAATGGAAATATGTTTTGTACTATTTATATATACATATTTTTTTTTTCATCGGGGGCGAAAAAGCAGAATTCCTGTTTTCTAGTATTATATTTCTGTAGGATTACTTTTAACTTGTTAAATAGTGTAGGAATGTAGTGAAATCTCCTGCATATCATAAGTTTATTCCTGTCCTGACGTTGGCCTGAATTATGGTGGTCATCATATTTATTTATACAAGTTCACAAAAAAAGTTCTTGTTTTGTGTACCATTTAGCAGTTTTATGTGTTTTTACGAATGCATTCTTATTTATAATATCTCATGGTGCAATCGTCCAACATGGGTTAAAGATTGTAATAATTAAAAAAAATACGCGTTCATGAATTAATAGATTAACTAAATTATAGTTTTTCGTTGAGAAAACTATCTAGAAATCCTGAATAGATAGTTTAAATATTGCTTTTACCTGTTTCCTAGTGTCAGATGTTAAAAAAAAAGAGCAAAAATTATAATTGTTTTTAATAAATTCTGTTCGCACTTTCAACCAAGCGTAAATCAAAAAGGATGGATTTTCCATAATCGAACCTACGCCAAATTAACGTATTGTAACGGAGTTTGTTTTCAACATTTTTACTTTTGTACTTAAATTAGAAAATTAATTTTCCTAAGATAGGTTAACTCCGGGAGAGTCGCCGCGTACGGGATAGACTCCGCACCCCTTCTATTTCTTGTAATTATCGGTGGATGGTCGTCAAACGCACAGTATATTAATGAGATTATGATTATATATTATTATGATTATATATGATTATATGACAGTATATTAATGAGACAGCAATGAGATTATTTTAACCAGTGTATAGTGTGAATTCCATTTCGATGTTTACTTGCAGAAGTACAATCCTTAATTTGACGTAAGTGCATGATTTCACCGTCCAAACTATTAAACACGTTATGTTTAAATACTTTTCATACACTTATTACTAAATGCATGCATGATTGCGAAGTCAAAACTAAGTGTAGCGTTTGTATAGAGTACTGTGTGTATGATTACGCCATTTTCCTTAGCGATGGCAGGTAACTGTGATGGCCGACGTCAGCACCATGCAAAATGGGATACGTCCTGCAGTGCTGCACTACTATTCCGGTATACATGCCGCAGTTTCTTTTGTATGGGATGATTAAGTGTTATTAACTTTTACTTTTCTTTTTGCACAGACTAACCATGTTAGGCATGTTATCAAGTTTACTAAAACCAAAGGAGAAAAAGGGAAAATAAAAAGTAAGAAGTGCAAGAAAGATGCAAGTCAAGATGATAATGAAAAATTGATTGCGCGTAACGTAGACGTTCTTTGCAAACTACTCCAAAAAAGAGGAAGTGTAACTGGCTTCGTTGCATCATGTGTTTAAATGTAGTTACATAAAGAGTGTACTTTTTCGACACTTATTCTGTAGATTGAAGTCGATCTCTTAACCCTGGACCATAGGTGCATATAAGCACCTTCATAAAGAGCTTACAAAATTTGTTTCTGGCACCAGTAAAAAACAAAAGCAATATTTGCTTTGTTTAATTGGAGCATTTTCATGATTATTTAACTAAAGGTAACTTCTTTTTAAAAAGTGGTACCAACCGAATAAAATTTGTGTAAAAGCCACCGGACCCGAAAGGTTTAACAAATAAATTATGTAAACACTATTTTACTTTTCCCTTTCTAATACATTGATATTACGTTGTTGCTGAAATATCAATTAAAATTTAACGTAAAAAAAATGAGTCGATAATTTTAATAGTGAAAGTAGGCAACAATTATTAAGTTGAATCTACTAATACGTTCCATTTTACTCATTTAGTTTCATTTTGTTATTACATCCATAATTATAGGCCAGATATGAATATTTTTTTAAATATTTTTATTTATAACTTCATTCTGTTCTTATTACAAGCACGGCATAACTACCGCACAAGTGCGGCGTCTCAGCCTGAATGTACGGGTGACACGCCGCAGTGTAAGGTTTTAGAAAAAAATTGTTAAAAAATATTAATAATTTGTTTTGAATTTTTTTGTCGCAGTACACGCGTTGTATATTTAACATTAAATAGCACAGCATGATTTTTTTTTTATTTTATGCCCACCATGGGACTTTATACACTAATTCAAAAAAATGTGCGGCATAAATCCCGGAATTACCCTATGTCATATATTTTTAATGAGTTAGAATAATGCAAAAAGTGCTTCTTTTTCTATTATCTGTAATTTTTCGCGACTGTACATAGAATGTCAAATCTACTGTTTCTTCTGCTTTAAATGTTAATGGTAAAAGATCATTTATTATTATTATTATTATTATTATTATTATTATTATTATTCATCTAAATATAAATCTCTACCTGTACATAGAATGTTGTTATTTATTATTTCAACTTGCGATGACTTTAATAGTGCCTAACCTCACCGATAGTAAAGGGGTGTCTATGTACTTTGTTAATAAATGTTTTCGGTTATAAACTTATATTGTATGAGTAATATTTATAGCATATGATTGTTTTTACAGCTGAAGCTGAAGCTCCCAGACCTCAGCGTAGTCGGAAAGTCAGTTGCCTGCAAACAATTCATATACGAGAAAATTACGACCACTGGGTAAGCATTCTGAAACAAGAACAGTTAGAAAAAGAGAAACAAGAAGCAGAAAATAAAGAAAGAGAAGAAGATGAAAATGAAGCACAATCTCAAGAAGATGAAATGGCAACAATAGAAGAAGAAGGAGCAATGCAAAGGCTGTCTCCAACAGTAAGTGATTCATTGTATCTATTACAACATTAACAAAATTAATAAGGACGTAAATTCATGCGTCAAGTATAGATTACGAAACACTTTCCAATACATTCGGAATATCACAATAAAACTTCACAGTTTTATAAAGTAAAAATGATATCTAAATAAACAATTTATAAAATGCATAACACATTTGAAAACACAATTTCAGCAAGTACAACCAATAGGAATAATATCTGAATTTTTTGTGCAACTCTGTATATGATCTATAGATTTATCATATAATACGTAGTATGCTAAATTTGGGTTCAGTTATGAAAAGCATAGAGCTGTTGAAAATGCCCCTTCATCAATTTCTATCATAAAACGAAAATGTACTTTAGATGTGTTGTGCAGCCTGGATCATTAGCATTTATACACACTAAGTCAAGGATGGCGAACCTATGGCACGCGTGCCAAACTTGGCACGTAAGAAAACTTCTCTGGCGCGCGAAAAAACTTATAGATTATATGTAGTTTATAGAGATCAATCCATTTTATGTTTTTTTTACAAAAAGTACAGTTTTTTGTAACAGGTATATAATTTACTTTAAAGTAATCCGCTACTTTGGTATGAATCAAGGTATTATAAATCGCAACGAAAGCTCCCTGTAGCGTCATTTTCTCTCCAAACCATTAAACATTTCCAAATCATTTTGCTTGTATATCAAATTTCAAAAGTTTCATTTTTGAAAGTAGAATTTCAAGAGATAGTTTACATAGTAATATACCTAATTGTCATTCTTCTACTTCAGATTAGATTAGGTTTTATTTAGGTTTAGGGTTTTAAGTTGGGTTTTATTATATTTAGGTTTTAATTTTGAAAATTGAATTATAATTGTTAGTGTAAATAAATATGCATCTATTGAACCTGATTCTACATGAAGAACTAATAATGATCTGATTCAGAAGTGTACAGTAAAATAAAAACTCGTTTATAGATTATTTATACGGAATTCGATGCAACATGGCTATATTATTGAGTAAACACAGCACAATAAATAAGTTAGGAATCGAATTTAGTTTAAGTGCAAAAATATTTAAGTAAAAATTATATCAAAATTAATTATTGATTTTATATAAGTTAGAATGTTTCTGGCACGTTAGAATGCTAGTATATAATAATTTTGAAATTTTTGGCACGCATAGTTCAAAAGGTTCGCCATCCCTGCACTAAGTAATATAAAAAAAATGTTAGATAATTAAGCACATATCACAAAGGAAAACGCAGTTCTAGCAATTATTGTTCATAGATAGTATTGTAACTAAATTATTTTGTGTGTCCCTGTATATGAACGATGAATACTATGTACACCATATTCTATAGTAAGCATCACTCAGTGCACCTCAGAGATATATATCAATTGCAATACGTTTGAAAAGCGTAACATGAATAAAATACACAGCTAACGATTTTTCCCCAGAGACCGTAATGTAGCGGAATTCTTTTGAGTGTCCCTGTAGATGAACGATAAATGCTATGCGTAACATATTCTATTGTAAGCATCTTGTTGTGCACTTCAGAGATATATATGAATTTCAAGGTGTTTGAAATTGCGAAACATCATTAAAAACCACCGAAAATAATTTTTTACCATAGGCCGTAATTCTTTTGAATGTCCCTGTAAAAGAACTATAAATGCTACGCACAGCATTTTCAATACCGAACATTCCACAATAAGTCTCAGGAACATATATCAATTTCCTGGCAATGCGACTATATTTACTCGAGTTAGAGCATAGACAGACAAACAACTAACAAGCTTATTTTCATAAATGAGATTTTTGCTTTTTAACACTTTCCAACATAGTTGAAATGTGTTTATGAATTCAGTTTGTCTGGCCGTTTGTTTGTCTAGCCATGTTCTAACTTGCGTAAATATAGTCGGATTGTCATGTAATTGATACATGTTACTAAAGTTTATCATGGCGTGTTCGGTATTGAAAATGAAATGTCCACCATTTATAATTCTTTAACAGGAGCACCCAAAAGAATTCCATTACATTGTGGTCTATGGGTGAAAATCGTTTGCAGTGTATTTTAATAGTGTTAAGCTATTTCAAACATATTCAAATTGAGATATAGCACGGAGGGGGGGGACTAAAAGATGCTTGCTATAGAATACGGTGTGCATAACACTTAGGGTTCATTTACAGGGACCCCAAAAGAATTCCGTTAAATTGTGGTCTATTGGAAAAAATTGTTTTCAGTGTATTTTAATGATTTTAAACTATTTCAAACATATTCAAATTGATATATATCACCTAAATGCATTAAAAGATGCCTACTATAGAATATGGTGTGCATAGCATTTATGGCTCATTTACAGGGACAAACAAAAATATTCGATATCAGTACTGTCTATGAGCAATGATGGCTGGATGTGCGTTTCCAATTTTCGTATGCGTTTTGAAATTGAACTAATTTTTAGCATATTACTTGATGTATATAATTTCTATAGATCATTTACAGGGCTACACAAAAGAATTCGAGTACGCTTCCGCTTATTGACCGAAATTGTCGAACGAGAATAGTCAACTCTGTTATGCATTTATTTTTGGCATACTGTATAGTATATCTATACAGGGCTGCGCAAAGAATTCGGATATTTTTCCGATTACATATTGTAATCGCTGAAATTGTGTTTTCAAATGTGTTAAGCGCTTTCAGAACGTTTACTTAAAGATCGTTTTTCACCTTATTAAATAGTGAAGATTTGTTACAGTAGTCTGAATGTGTTGGAAAATGTTTCATAATCTATGCTTGACACATGATTTTTCTTCGTTGTTATTATTATTTATATATTTTTTTCAATGTATTTTTTCTCAGTCGTATTTTTATTTTTTTAAAGAAAGTGTGCTTGCTTTTAAAAAAATGTACACAAAAAATCTAATTTATGTAACAGTTTTGTGTAACAACAGTAATTGGGATGTATCAAAAGTATTTTCGGTTTTTGAATACTACCAAATCCTGCACTTGCCCACCACTATTGTTGAAAATAAAATGTCACAAAGAAGGTTATGTGTTTCTATAAACACACAGACTTTTCTGTTTATTTTTAGTTCCCTTAAAGGGTTATGGGAATATGAGATTTTATCGATCTTAGGTCAATGTTCCAAACTAGGCTTTAAAGGCTGAAGCTTTTCGAAAAATTTGGGAAATTGGAAATCGGGAGAAGATTAAATTTCTGATAGCTCAAAACTTACTCAAACGTTTTAACACTCCAGCCGCGGACGACTTTTTCAACGGGTTACTTTTTTTTAATTAACATTGCTTGTTTCTCACGACTTTTTTGAAGTAGAAATAGTCTATTTAATTACAGATTAAGTAATGCGAGAATAAGTCAAATTATACTCTTTTTAAAAAGTGGTGGGAATCAAGCAATCTAATTTTTTTTTAAGTAGCCCACTGGAATGCGAAAATAGCGTTTCCCGCAGCTAGAGAGTTAACGAAGGAGACCTCAGCCTTGAAATATACCATAGAAATGACTGGCCACGAGTCGGGAATTTTCGAAAGTTGAAAGGAAAAGTCGAGCATAATCTAATCGCTATACTCTTTTTCAGTAAGAGCGGCGCTTGACTTTCATTGAACATCACAGCTTGGAAGGGCGTTTCTATGGTAACGCGTGGTAGATTTTTTAATTGCTCACCGTTTTTCACATTGCACTTGAGGATTGCTTCAGGTCCCAGTCCAGGACGATAAGAGATAGGCCTCAAAGCAGAAATGAAGTGGGGAAAACGAGATAAGACGGTAGCAAATGTGATTCCCATGTCAACTAGCGAGGGTTACTGTGAAGGTCAAGCGTCTCTAAAGAAAAAATGAAGTATAGTGGTCGAGAAACTACCGTAGTAACTAGGGCACTCCAAGCGCACCTTTACATATAAGCTTAAAATAACTTATAGGAGATGAAGAGAGAACAAAAAACGAAAATACTTTTGATAGACCATAATATTTACTTATTTAGCGCTCATTCAGTGCTAAAAATTTAAGAATACAGTAGACTCCCTTAAATCCGCACAGCTTGGGACCAGATGTGCGGATTTTAGTTCATTGCTTTGTTTATATTTTTAAAACAGTAATTTGAATGCAATAATGCAATCAAAGTTATAATAAATGAATGCAATACACTAAAATATCTAAATAATTAAGAAAGTAATAAACTAAAATGACAAAAAGTATTTTTAAAATGATTAAATTATGAAAAGTTAAGGTCAAGTAAATAATTAATGTATAATTAAATATGCATAATAAAGATGAGATACATTTTCCTTGAATTATCCAATGAAATTTTTCTCGTAAAAGTACCCTATTAATTCATATAAAAATCGTAAAGTAATTGAGTTTTATTTCAGGTCTAGCCAGTCGTAATAGTAGCTTTATTAATACATAAATATATTTGGTAAAAAGGTTATGATTACCAGTTACATCAGCTGTATCTTCATTTTTTTCAGAAATAAATTTATACTCCTTCCATGAAAAACCACGAATTCAACCATATTATCAAGAATTACACATTAAAATACATATGGAATGATATAAATCTAATTGAAATTTTCATTGTTTACATGGGTGAGGATTTTAGGCATTTGCAGATTTTAGGGTTGCGGATTTGAGGGAGCCTACTGTAATTTAAAAAAAAAAATTGATTTGTTTAAAAACTCACAAACCTAATAATTTCATTCCAGAAAGATGATTGCTGAGGAGAAGAGGTCATGAGATACACTTTTCTTTTCGAAGACTTCATAAAGAAAACCTCGAGGTTTATGTCGACGACGTTTGGCTGAGAGCGACTTAAAAGAAAGACGGAAAAAAGTTTCGAATACTCCAGCAAATCGTGCTGTCGTCGTCTCGAGTGTTCCACGTATTCTTTTTTGGGTGAAATTTATGTGCTGTGTCTACTTAAATGTGCAGAAATAATGACAGAAGATCATGCTGTCAGTGTTACAATTCATTTCATCGTATTCATATTGAGATTTTGCTTGCGGGAGAGCGTTGCCAATTGGAAAATAGTTGCACTGTGATTTAATTTTAATCCGGTCTACTGTGATTTCATTTTAGTCTGGTATGGAATGGGGGAGTTAAATGTAAAAAATAATGAAAGATTGTTTCACAAAATAAATAAATTAAAATGACTTGATGAATCCATAAAACAAATTTAGTTTGATATTTTTCCGAAAACATGCATCAGCTTACAATTTTATTTTATTTTTATAGAATAAAAATAAAAAAAATGCCGGTGATAACATCTATGATATTTTAACAAAAGCCTCTTGATAATAATAAGTTTCCTTATACTTCAAATGAATCACATTTAAAAAGAATCTACAAGGAATTTGCTAAATATACTTTGAAAAAGGTAATATATTCATATGAATTGTCATTATACTGGAAAAGAATTTGCTTAGTAAACATTTATGAAAATGATAGAATCTACAAACCAAAAATTGTGAAAAATCATTGTTATCAACTTTAAAAAATAGTATTCAATTTCATTTTAATCGTCAAAATTTTAAATTGCAATCTTTTGTAATTTCTTTTAATTTTTGAGTTAACGTCATTTATACCTCTTTTTTAAAAAATGTAATTTGAAATCCCATATATATTGATAATTTATCAGACTAACAGTGAGCAAAATTATGTATAAATACAACAAAGAAGGTAATTTAAATATTTAAATACATATGTAAATTCATAATTATTTTAAAAATCAGTTGTGAGATATTGAATCAAGAGGAATTGTATTAACATAAAGTGTACTAAACATATCTACGATCTTTATGTGATTTCTGTGCGTATCTGAAGATTTGTTTTGTTTTACCTAAAAATATTTCATTTTTAAATTTAAAAAAAAAACACCTCTCAGGCTCTTTGTGTTTTAAAAATCTATACAACGTTCTGAGAATAAAATGGCAAAAACATGCTAATATGCGCAGTTATGTGCAAATTACTCGTAGCAATTTTGCATTTACTGAAGATTTTTATAACTAAAAAAATTTCATAAAACATCCTTTAGTGCATTTCATTTATATTTGTGCAAAATTCTGGAAGAAAAAAGTCTTGATTGCTAACGCTCTCCTGCATTTTTCCGGAAAAAAACGGTGCTGTATGGATCATATTCTGCAGAAGATTGTACACTGAGATCTTACTTATCTGTGTGTGTAAAACATACAACTTGGTTGTGTATGTTTCTAAGGTTGGATCTCGCCTCGTACACAACATATAAATTGTTTGTACTGCGTTGTATTTATTGAAAGCCTGAAAAGTTTTTACAAATCAAATAAGTGTAAAGAGAATGTGATGAGGATATTTTTATATGGTACAAAATCGAAACAGAAAAAATAGACTATATCAGATGGAAAATTGTCGAGCTTACCTGTTATCTTCCTTCCTCGCTTATGTGTTGATTCCGCATTGGATAAAACCCTTTTCATAGCATCTGAGTGAGAAAAAAAAAATTCTATATTTTATATTGGTTTGATATATTACTTATTCCAGGGGTCTGTTTAGGAAGAAATCGGATCCTTTAAAGGACACTTCACAAACATTTTCACTTTAAAACAAGACCCTGCACAAAATTCTTTGTCTTAAAAATACGCCTTTCACAATTTTTTTCAATCTTTACACTGAACTTTTCACAAATTTAATCATTTAAAAGTAAAATCTGACCTGTCACTTTTACATATATAAGAAATATATGTATTTTACATACATTTCGTAAAAAAGAATTAACAAGAACCTGAATGTAACAACCATTCCAAATTCACAAAATTGTTAGCCTTTTCACAAATGTAAAAAGCTTTTCACAAAACAGGACTCTGGGGGGGGGAGGGGGGGAGGGAAAGTCTGGATAGTCCCTTGTATTCTCTACATATCCATTTTGTCTGCGGCTTTTACGATTCGTGTATCACTTTCAAGTTAAATATTAAATTATTTTGAAAATAATATATTAAATCCCAGAAAGTATATAAATATTGGAAGTAAAACAATAAAATAATGAAAATAAAACTTCTATAACTTTTTTGGGGAGTACACCTTTTTTTTTTTTTTTTTTTTTTTTTTTTTTTTTTTTTTTTTTGCATCGAGTACAGTGGTAGTGAGTTCTTTTTTTAAAAAGGGAAACGTCGCAACAGTCTGCAATTTTAAAAACTGACCCCCCTCCCCCCTTTAACCGTGTTGAAGAAAATGTTTTAAAATTTTGCCAACCAGTGGCAATAGCTCCCTGATAAAACTGAAGTAGAATGTACTATGTTTTTATTCCTCACGCAGTAAAGTATGAACACGTATATATATATGGGTATCGTCCCTGAGACGAGACACACAGAAAAATAAATCACACACACACATCTATACATATAAAACCATTGTAAACCAACACAAATGATCACTTACAAATGTGAATATGAAAATTAAAAGTGAAGTTTTATCCTTTATAACAAAAAATTCCAAAATATATTATTATATCAAGCGAGACAAGAAATTGAAAATACAGTGAAACACTGCATATTATATTAATATTGGAAATATTTGTGAAACCAAGGCCGATTCGTCAGTCCGAAATCATCCAAAGTTCCACAAACAACATATACGATTTCATCCTTGCATTAGCCACAACAAGCTTAAAAATGAAAAATCTGGGCTATCGTGCACAGTAAATCCAGAAAAAAGAAACCAAAAATAATCCAAAAATAACAAGAGATAAAACAATAAAATGGATTAAAGAAAGCATTTACCTCCTACAGAATTAACAAAGTCAGTAATGACACAACAGACTTTAAAAAGTGCTAGAAATGATTTGCACATATTGTCAGAAGTAATATAAGTATAAAACTACTTATATATCCATGGGGTTAAGAAAAACAGTGATATATATCTATACAGGTGAGCTGCTGAAAATGTTAAAGCTTAGGAAATGAAACAGAATAAACTTGTTTTTTGTTTCGGGAGCAATTAGTTTTTAATTTTTGGCTTCTGTTATTTACTGGAATACAGCATGCACATGGTTCGTACAGATACCATTATTTCTCCAGGAAAACTACCAGTTTATTTTTGTAGAAAAAGAAATCTATGTTACCAATGTACCAGTGCAGTGATATTGAGTTCCTACAGGAGTCGTAATGCTTCTGTTTATCTCAGTCGAAAGTGATGAGTCGATTTGTCTGAATGCTTCGATGTTAAGCAAAAATGGAATTCCTTGCGAATTCCTGAGCATTGCAATGGTATGAAGTAAGTCAGGGATCGTGTGGAAGGAGGAAAAGGCCCCAGAGCCATACATTTTTTTTTCTTATATAAATTAGGTATATCAAAATAACGCGCAAAATTTCGCCATCTTTTAAGAAGAGATTTTCTATAAGATAATACTGGTGCCTAAAATTTTGTGGTCTTCAAAATTCAAGGGGGCAAAACCATGATGCATACGCTGACGTAATTATACATTATAGTTGACTGATTATAAGAGTAACTGAAGTTTAAATTGTCATTCCTGTATCATTAAAACTATTTTAAAATACTTTTACTATGCATTTATAAAACAAATTGTGCAAATACTTCCTCTAATTAATATAAAAAGAACAATAATCATTTATTTCAGAAAATGAATCCGAAATACCACGTTTTAAGAGTATCATTCAAAACTTTTCTCATAATATTTTTTTATTTAAAAAAAACTCCAATTTATCGATTAGTGAATGTTTATACTTAATGACTAATGTTTTATACTAATTAATTGCTAATCGTTTGTGTTTGTGTGTATATGTTTCAGATAAATTTTGCAGTTGTGAAAAGAAATCTAAAAAAAATAATTACATTTTGTAAAAAACCTAAGCATAATTTTCTGCTGTCTTTGTCACTCGACATAATAAAATTCAATTATAACTGCAATTTATTATTTTTTTTTTTAAGAGAGGAAAAAAGTATTTCGATAATATCGGATTGAGAGAGAAAATTTATTTATTTAAATAAATAATTAATTTGACTTTTTTATCGTAAAATAAATTTGTATGCAATTTTTATTGACATTAATGGTTCGATTGAATCTTTCAGCTATTGTTTATACGAAATTATGTTTCGAGCGTAAAAAAAAACTTGCTCGAGCACTTTTTTTATTTATAGAAAGAATTATATTTGTATTTTAATGAAACAGAAAAATCTAGGTGAAACGGACAAAAAAAGCTATTAAAATTACAATTATTTTTAAAACAAAGAAATTTCTGTCTCATATGGTGAAAAAAATCTTAAGAACTCGTAATGTTTTGTTTTGTTTTGTTTTTTTGTTTTTTTGTTGTTGTTGCTGTTGTTGTTTTTAAACTATTAAGACTTTTTAAGAGAATATGCAAGGCAAGAGTTTTTCTCGCAACTCAGTTTTGTAGATTGTTTAAGCTTTTTTTTTTTTTTTTTTTTTTTTTTTTTTTTTTTTTTTTTTTAATACTTTATCTTTTACAATGTTAAAACCTGGTAGCAAAAGCAAAATCTAGAATAAAAGTAAAAATACAGTCGAACCTCTATTTAACGAAGTCGCTAAATCCCGGAAAAAAGTTCGTTATATGGAAAATTCGTTAAATAGAGATTTACATTTTAAAATACGTTAAACTACACAAAATAGATTTTAAATTCATAAACACTAAATATTTTTACTAAAAGTAATTAATCACATTTTTTTAATAAATTATATCGATTTGTTTTATTTATTTTACCCATCAATATCCATCATCAATTCATTTTTTCTATGTGTTTAAATCTTTGAAATCTGCAAGGGAAACAAAACATTGTCCGGGAATGCACTGTATTTTCTGTTTAAAATAAATAGTTTTATATTAAAATTAACGAATTTTAATGACATTATCGTATTTATTATTATTATAACAAATAATTTTAACCATACATTAACGTATGCGTCCTTAAATTTAATTTCTTAAAAACTCTGTTAATTTTGCCTGAGTTTTTTATTTTAAAAAGTGCTTTCTCTCATAATACGTCTCGCATTTTTGCAATGCACCAAAAACCCCTTCAAGCGTATTTTCTTCTAACTATAATTCGCGTCGGATTGTTTCAAATGATTTTAGCATTTCATCATACGAAGTTTTGTTAATTCCTGCATAATGACCATTTCCATCACCATCATATTCGTCTTCATCGCAATTCATTGCTGTATTGTTTTTATTTTTCACACTGTCGAAAATATCCAATTCGGATACTGTTTCCGAGGTCTCAATTTCAAATTAAGGGAAATACAATCAGCAATCAGCACATCATGGTTAAAGTCTTCTTTTTTTCTCGCTGTATCCACATTTTTTAAAGTTACTCTAAGGGATTGTCGTCTTCGTCCTCCTTACTTACCGAATTCTCACTGCTGACAAAGAAGGCGCCTGGTAAAACCAGTTCAAGGCCATTGAGCATCATAAAATGTGTTTAAAGAAAGAATAAGTTTGAAATGTCCAGAAATATTTTGAGAAATAGGGGGGGGGGGAATTTTTGATCACAAGAAAAAGTTCGTTAAATAGAGAATGCACTTCGCTATTTGGAGGTTATTTTACGAAGAAATTCGCAAAATATTCTTGGTTCCAAGGAAAAGTTCGCAAAATAGAGGTTCGTTAAATAGAGGTTCGACTGTAAACACACTTTTACAACGTTTTAATAATAAAAATAAACTTTAAAATTATTGTTTTATAAATGCCAATACACGTTCTTTATGACATCGCATTCCCATGTAAGATTGAAAATTAATGATACTTTTGCTCAATTTCTTTTTAAGATATGGCAACAGGAAAGAAAAGAAAAGCATTTTTCTACAGTAAACTCCTGACTATCCGGCCTAGTAAAAAAAAATGAGGAATGTTGCAAGCGGCCGAGACAGGCAGTTTCCCGTCTGTAAGGAAAGTGGTAACTCACGACAGGGAGGAGCAAGAAGGGATTTCAGAATGCAATAGCAAAGACAGACAGGAAGGGAGGGGGGAGGAGTTAAGGCTTGATAACCTGTTTCTCCCATGGAATAAGGAATATCAGTATCCTATAGCTATGGTTTCTCCAGTTGTGCAACGGAAGTTAACAAGTGCGGACGTTATTTTCCGCTTATCTTGGTTAATTTCGTATAGTCTTTTGGTGTGCTTCGTGTTTATGTATTGAAGATTAAAGAAATGGGTGTTAAATGAAAAAAGGTTGTAGTGACTATGGGGGAGAAACTATGAGTTAGCAAAAGGAACCGACGCCAGCTGATAATATCTGCTTGCGTAAATGGAGGGACTTTTGCAAGAACTAAAAAATAAGTGTTGACTCTTTTATCTTATGCACAACTTTCGTATATTTAATAACTTTTAATATTTGTGCAATCATTTATTAATAAATAGTAAAATAAGATTTACTCATTTTTTTACGAATTAGGATTACGTTTTACGTTAATGTTTTGCTTATTTTGAAACTGTGTGTATTGTATATATAAAATTTATCTTAAAATGTGTAATATGCGTTTTTAATATAATGGGGGGAGGGCAGGAAGGGAGCAAATATTTATACAACTCCGGCCTATCCGGCTTTTTTATTATCCGGCCTACTCTTTCGCCACATTAGGCCTGATAGTCGGGAGTTTACTGTATTGCTGTAAATGTTACTTTACATTGTTGTAACAAAGAAATATTTATTGTCGAGTCACGTTGTAATAGATTATTTTAAAAAATCATCCTTGAAATCGATTTAAACTATATAAGATTAAATGTTTTCTTAACGTATAAACAAAATTTAATTTAAATTTACCCCTTTTTTTACTATTACCCCTTTATGCCTCGACGGTACTTTAAAGTACCATTAAAATAACTTTTTATAAAATTCATTTAACACATCGATTATTAGTAATACAGTTTAGAATGAGTTATAGATACTTTACTTTGTCTTATTTCAAAAGCATTATTGGTTGCGCAAAAGAAAAATATTTTTAAAAGGATGATTTCTTTTCCATTTGAATCTTTCTTGACGATGAAAGATTGTGTGGGGGGAAGTTTCAGTTAGGTTGGTTGATTTTTGACGGTCGATTATCTACTCTAGGGATATAGGCCCGAGGTTGAGTGCCCTCCGTGGGGGGGGGGGGGTCTTTCTAGTATTTACGCATGGAAATCCACGGCTCGAAGAAAACCACGAAAACTCCGAACAATTAGGCCGACGGGCGCAATTGGGTTCGAACCCAGCACCTCCCGTCGACCAGCTTCGAGAGCAGAACCTCTCAGCCACTGGTGGGGCAGTTTCAGTTAGGAAATAGTTCTATATTTTTATTGTAAGAGCATTATATTTGTACATTTCCTAAGTCTATAAAATACTAAAAAAAGATTTTAAATAAAAGATTTGAGTGAAAGTATAAATATTCCACAAAATCCCTATAAATTCAAATTTAATTAATTTTTATTGCCAAAATCCTTCTAAAATTTATTAAATGATTGTGTAAATCTTCTAATGTAATTTCAAAAATTCACCCAAAATGCTTTAGAAAAGGGAATTTTCATGAATTCATAATTTGGGAAAATATTAAATTGTCATCTGGAACACACTACTGTACATTAGGGTGGGCCGAAAAAAACTTTTTTTTGATTTTCGATGATGGGTAGTGCGGAAAAGTGGCCACTAGTGGCACCAAGTTCACACAAAAAATTTGAGATTTTTAGGGCAGTTCCTATATTTGCCGCTTTTGGCTTGAAGTTTTGCTAAAAGGCTGATTTTTGAACATTTTTAGCAAAAATTTTAAAAATGTTAAATTAAACTTATTTTAATCGTATTTACTTGAAAAGGCATATTTAATATTCCAAATGTATAAATAAGCTCTGATAATGTATTATTTAATTGTTATGTGTATTTTAAATTAGACGATTTTTATAGCCTTTTCACGTCTAAGTGGGCAAAAGTTGCATGTATTGTTTGAATCTTTCAACGGTTTCGCTCTTTTGTCTTGTTTATGTCCCTTATTTTTTTCGATGCTTTAAGGGTCATATATTTGGGTGACGGACAGCAGAATCCCTCAGAAACAGATCTGGAAGGAGAGAAGGGGGTGAGGCGAGAACTTAAGCGAACGCAGTGACTCATCGCGATGTTGGGGGAGTGAAGGAGGAAATACAAGATGGGAGAAAGTGCGATAAGGGATGCTTATTATTTTCAGTGATCAGTTTCCCTGAGACATGGCGGACGCTGTGTGAGACAGGAATATGCGTTTAGGAGTGTTTGGCTTTGAAGGGCCTGGTTCAAATTCAGATTCAGTCGAACTGCTTGCTTGAAAGCTCCCACTACTTGAATCTTCCAACAATATAACTGTCTTCCATCTGGATCTAACTCCACTCGTTGAAGGCTTTGTTGCAGAACCACTATTCCTCGTTGAAATTGTATCCCTTTTCATTTTCCGCGATATTTTCTTTGGAAGAGTTTTGCTTGTTTTTAAATCAATATTTCCGATAAACAGTTTTCGAACAGTTCTTTGATAATTCAAGAAGTTCACCTCCCGATGTGGAACTTTACGTCTGATATCGCAGTTACAATTGTTCAAGCCTCTACACTTACAAGCTGCAATGTCAAAGAGAGAGGTTTCCGCCTTTCGTACGAAATCTTCGCGGATCGCCTTGCCTTTAACGCCTGTATGATTATAAGATTTCTCCAATGATCTACACTCATTTTAATAGTTTGCAATCTTTCCGTTAATTGTTCGTTGGGAAACCACTGGTATGGAATATTTTATCCTGATTTCGTAAACTTTTTCACCTACCATTTTAATAATATCATCCAGTGGTTGAAGATAAATATCTCGATTTTCTTCTATATCGCTTCGCAACCAATAGTAGTGGCGCATGATGTCCATAGTTGGCAATTGCAAGTCTTTCAATTTGCAGGGTGCCCCAAAATGGCTACTTTTCACGCTATCACATGTCTTTACATAATCAAGTACTTTCGCACTAGCCATTTCTAAACTCGTCGTAATAAAATGCGCAAAACACAGTAAAGGCACATTAAACGATCCAAAAAGCACTGTATTGCACGAGAAAAAGGTTTTACTTTTACACTGAACAAATGTCACAGGGAAACCGAGCACTGAAAAATAATAAGCATCCCTTATCGCACTTTCTCCCCTCTTGTATTTTCTCCTTCACTCCCCCAACATAGCGATGAGTCACTGCGTTCGCTTAAGTTCTCGCCTCACCCCCTTCTCTCCTTCCAGATCTGTTTCTGAGGGATTCTGCTGTTCATTACCCAAATATATGACCCTTAAAGCATCGAAACAAATAAGGGACATTAACAAGACAAAAGAGAGAAACCATTGAAAGAGTCAAACAATACATGCAACTTTTGCTCACTTAAACGCGAAAAGGCTATAAAAATAGTCTAATTTAAAATACACATAGCAATTAAATTATACATTATCAGAGCTTATTTATACATTTGGAACATTAAATATGCCTTTTCAAGTAAATACGATTAAAATAAGTTTAATTTAACATTTTTTAAATTTTTGCTAAAAAAGTTCAAAAATCAGCATTTTAGCAAAACTTCAAGCCAAAAGCGGCAAATATAGGAATTGTCCTAAAACTCTCAAATTTTTTGTGTGAACTTGGTGCCACTAGTGGCCACTTTTCCGCACTACCCATCATCGAAAATCAAAAAAAAGTTTTTTTCGGCCCACCCTACTGTACATTCCCAAAATTCTTGCACACCAGGGAGTGGAATGAAATGAAAATCGTTTACAAAATTCTATCTTTACATATATGAACCAGTTTTTTTTATGTTTATTTTTTATGTGGTGAATAATGAAAAATATTCAATGAAATTGCAGTCATTATTTGAAAAATCAATAGAAATCTGAGAATTCCACCGTAAAAAATATTGGGATAATACTAATTAGTATTATCAGAGTATTTTATTCGCAGCAACATCAGCAATTATTCTACTTGAACCACTGATTTTGGGGCAGAATTTCCAGACTAATGAATTAAAAGATTCATTACGATTCCGTGTTCGACCACCGAGGCAACGGTGACGCTGATTTTCGTGGCTTTTCTTCCAATTTTCAAGTTACAATTCCCCTTTTATTCTTCATTTCTATTTCACAGGATTTACAACAGGAAAACATTACTGGCTCATTCCACGTAAAATGAGCAAAAATTAAAAAAAAAGTCGTGGCCATACAGTAACCGATTTTAATAAAATTTGATACACTGGTTAAATTCATATTAAAATAGAACTCTGCAAAATATCTTCACAAAAAATAAATTATTTTAGCAGTTTTGGACATTTAAAAGCTTGTGATAAAGAATGGCATGTGTGCAATCGTCCAAAGTTGGGAGTTCTGTATCTTGAAAACTAGTTAAGAGAAATGAATTTTTTTTTATATATATATATAATATTGTAATCTCTGAAAAATTATCTTCCTATTTATTGAGTAATAATAATCTGGTAACACCATGATTAATCTTTAATTGGTTGTAAAAATTGAAAATTTATGAATTTTGAGAAAATTAGAAACGTTATAAAAATCAAAGGAATTCAAAAACATCTGTGACATTGATGCCTAATGTAGTATTACATATGAAGATCAAATTCCTCAAATTTGAGAGTTGCCATTTATTTCCTTCAGCTTGAAAAAAACTTAGAAACTTTTAAAAAAATTACAAAATCATAATTTTTCCTAATATGTATGAGCAAAAATATAAATAAAGGAAAGGTCCGACATTAACAATATTGCAGAGACATAAAGATCAATATTGAATTCGCGCTCGTTTCTTAAAATATTGCACGATTTCAAGGTGAAAAGAAAGAGTGCTGCCATCTATTTTTTATATCTGGATTTAGGATTAATATGTCATTTTTTGTTCAACTAAATCATTTTTTTCTGCTTTGATTAAAAATATTCTTGAGGCAAAAATAAACTGAAAGCAAGAATAAAAGTTTCTATATTTAAAATATACGCTTTTATCTATAATATCAAATAATTTAAAAGTTTTAAAAAGCTTTCCTTCACTTTCAAAGAAGTTATAGATATATTGCATTTTACCCTCAACATTTTTTACTATTTTTTTTTTCTCAAAAAGGAAAAACATAGTTCGTACGGATAGCGTTATTTCTCCAGAAAGACTACCAGTATCTTTTTATAGAAAAAGAAATCTATGTTAAACGCGCAAAATTTTGCCTTCTCATAAGAAGTGATTTTCTGTAAGAAAACACTGCGCCGAAAAATTTTCTGGCTTGCAAAATTCATGGAGGCGTACGAACCATGAATAAAAAGGCAAGAATGAAAATTTCGATATTTACAATATATATTCTTTTAGCTATAACGTCAAGTAATTGTAAACTTTTCAGAACTGTCCTTCATGTTTAAACGAGCAATAGAAATATTGCTTTTTTCCCCTCAAAAATTTTCAAAAATATTTTTTTTATCATTACGGAATAAAAATACAATTACTATCTCTCGCCAATCTGTTACTTATTATTCATTCCTAATTATAAATAATTTTTAATATAGTCTTTCCATTCCTGCGGCTAATAATCTAAATTGAAATTTTAAGCATGTAGACAAAACCTCGATTTTGCATCCACTTTTAATGTAAATTGTAATACTTAAATAAACAATCCTGAAATCTATTATTTTACATTTACTCATAAATAGATATGATCTACTTATATACTGATTTTCATTATAAAATCTGTGACATGTCTGCCACAGCTGATTTGCTCATTTTGTATGGAATGAGAATGACCCTACTTCGAGATCCAAAACTTTTCCACTTTCAACGCCGTTTTGCACACATTCAACTTTATAATGTATTTCAAAGTAAACTCAGCTGCATAATTCTAGATTATTTTTGTAGTTATATGAACATTTAGGTAGAATAAAAATTTTGAAGCTATACTTCGAACGGTTTTGGAGATACCATTCGCTCAAGCGTGCAAAACTTCATTTTGGGAAAAAGACGTACATTAAACAGCATTTTAAAAATATAAAACTCCTAATAAAAGAAACAAAACTATTTATGCTACATAATTAATTATTAAGAAATTAAGGATTAATATTATTTAAAAAAAGTGATAGAATGAGAAATTGGGAGATTAATAAAAAAAAAATACAAGTTTTTAAATATGAATAATAATATTTTTTTAAATGAATAAAAAGTTGATTAAGTGAAAAATTTAGTTTAAAAGATATGTAGAGCCAGGGGTTGATGCAGGTTTTTTTTTTTTTTTTTTCTTGGGGTCCATTTTGTGAAAAGCAAAAGTTATTTTTGTGAATTTTATTATATTTTTGTGAAAAATGAGATTTTGTAATGAAAGTTAAAATCGAGTTACTCAAATTCGAACTAAGCATTTATTAACAAAAACTTCTTTAAACCCTTTTGCAAAAGATTTTAATTTTGGTGAACTAGTTTTATTCACAAATCACATATTTTAAAACCTAACATAATAAAAAATAATAAATAGCAATAAGATTTATGGGAAGGAATTTTGTGTAGGGACCTGTTTTATTAAAGGAATTTTGTGAAGGGGCCTGTTTTATTGAAAGGAATTTTGTGAAGGGACCTGTTTTATTGAAAAGATATTTGTGAAGTGGCCTATTTTATTAAAAGGAATTTTGTGAAGGGGCCCGTTTTATTAAATTCATTTTTGTGAAGGGGCCCATTTTGTAAAATTCATTTTTGTGAAGTGGTCTGTTTTATTAAATAGATTTTCGTGAAGGGGCCTTAAATAGGCCCCAAATTTTGCCTGGATCGACCACTGAGTAAAGCACATTTAAAGGTGGATAATAACAAAAGTCACAGGTCCAAAAAAGAAAAGTTATCCTTGATAGAAAATATTTAAAGAATTATTTGGTTATAAACACTTCCAATATTTAATGTACAGTAATTTTTTTTGCTCAGATGCTGTCTTTATTCATGTTGCTATTCATGTGATTCTAAAAGCAAACTGATATATATTTAATCTTCCAAAATATTTATTTATAAAAATCAGCCGTCATGTGGATTTGTTGTTATGTCTTATGAAATTTTTATAAAAGTGTGGCACCCTATAATGTGATTTTACTGTATACAATTTGTAAATGGATATAAATTACAAATCAGGACATTCATGAACTATCATAGTTGTTTGCTTCCACTATCCCACATACGGAGTCAAGAAGTCTTAATAGTGCTTTTATTCAGTTTTTTATTGATAATATAACAATAGCAAATTATTTGGATGAGTGTCGAGTCATTTATCGATATCATTTTTCCTCCCTTTATGAATATCATATTAAGTGATGCAAGGGTGGTTTGGTGTATTTATTTTTATTTGATATAATCTTCAAAGACAATTTCCTTTAATAACAATATTAACAGTGCTTAACAGTGTGAACACTTTGAGGGACTTCCGCGTTGCCACCAACTTTACACCCAGTCTATACATGATGTCTTACAATAGATTAGCCATTGGGAGAAAAAGTCTAACTGTAGTATATAAACTACGTATTAAATTTTATTTAAAATTAAATTAAATATTAATTTAAAAATTTTATAAAAGGTGATATTGAAATGAAATTAAGAGTGTAATTAAAATTTGCAAGTTAAAAAATGAATAGATTGATAATGACAAGTTTAAAAATTTAATATAAAAAAAAATAATTTAAAATATAGAAGCACATTTAAGAAAAAGAAAAGTTCGGACAAAGATGGTAAGGGCACAAGCCGGTCAAGGAGCGACAGATCTTAGGTCACAGGAATAATAAAAAAAAAAGTCATTTTTCAGAGTCATTATTATTTATTTATTTTGTTGTTGTTACAGAGTAAGTACAGAGTAAAGAATGTAAGTTGTTATCAAGTAACAGTTTTATATATATATATATATATAAAAGTAAAGAGAATTAATTAAAGAAAGTGTGAAACTATATAAAAAACTAGTCGGATGTACCAATCCCAAAACTTTCTTCTATCTCATACATGTTAATACTTCAAAATCCGCTATCACACTGCCAAAATTAAATGGCAATCTATGCATCTCATGAGGATTCTAACGATATGAAATTCCGTGCGTTAGTTCTTGAGATATGACTATCGCTGAAATCGTCTAAATTCAGAAAAATGCTGCCTAGCAGCGCCACCTATTGGGTGATTTATACCAAATCCTAATCAGCAACAATTTATGTCAACGTCTGACTGAATCTAAAGTTTGGAGAAAATCCGTACATTAGTTTTTGAGATAGCGCAATAACGAAAATCGTGAAACTTCCTGCATAGCAGCGCCACCTATTGGGTGATTAACACCAAAACCTAATTAACAACAACTTGTGTCAACATACAACTAAATCTGAAGTTAGAGGAAAATTCGTCCATTAGTTCTATTGATAGAGCTATTGAGGCAATCGTGAAAAAGGCAGCAGAGAAGCGCCACCTGTTGGGCGATTTACACGAACACATAATCAGTAGCAAGTCATATCAAGGACTAACAGAATCTGAAGTTTGATGAAAATCCGTGCGTTAGTTCTTAAGATAGAGCTATTGGGGAAATCGTGTAAATCCTGCAAAATTCATCATAACAGCGCCACCTGTTGGGCGATTTACACCAAAACGTAATCATCATCAATTCATATCAAGGACTAACTAAATCTGAAGTTTGATCGAAATCCGTGCATTAGTTCTTGAGATAGAGCTATTGCGAAAATCGTGCAAAATGCAGCATAGCAGCGCCACCTGTTGAGCGATTTACACCAAAAACTAATCAGCATCAATTTGTATTAGGGACTAACTGAATATCAATTTTTATTAAATTCCGTGCATTAGTTCTTGAGATAGAGCGCCCACAAAATTTGTGTCACATACACACAGACAGACAGACAGACTCACAGAGTCACAGACAGAAAATTTTGTAAAAACATGTTTTTTGGAATCTCTGACCCCTAAAACGTGTAAATCCGTCGAAAACCGGAATTCGAAAATTTTCATGAATCCAATACTTTCTTCTTGTAAAGATAGAAGAAAGTAAAAATAGACAAGTGTGAGGAACTCAGGATCCCTCGACGTCCATAATCATGAAAGTTTGAGTCTTTTTTCGCTGATCAGGCTCGTAGGTGTCGTAATCGAGTAGTTCAGCAATAATTTCATTTGGGAGGTTATAAAGATTTTTATAGAATTTTTCGGAAAAGTCAATATATAACCTGCTATGATTGTTCATAGAGGATAATGGGGGACAGGCGTATGTCATAATATGTAAAATGCAGGTGTTATATGAGAGATGTTTATTATAAATAGCAAGCTGGAACAATGTAATCAGGTTGATGGACTGCCTAGTTGCGTGGCAACTTTACATCCAGTTGAGAGGTTATCGTGTTGCAAGGGGCATTAGGGAGCCTTAAAAAATTATGTTTAGACGTGGCTGGTAGCCACAAAAATAAAATAATTGTAAAAAGTTAAGAAAAGATTAGCATTAAAATAAGCACATAAAGTACTCGAAGTTTAACAATTTAAGAGAAGAAAGAGAAAGAAAAAATAGAAAATATTGAAAAATTTAGAAAAAAAGAAATTCCATTAGTTCGAAAAAGGACTGGGGAAAAAGCTACCAGGGGACACCCCATCATAAAAAAAGACTCTTTTCAGAGACCGTACATTAAGTTAAGCTGGTAAATAGCAAGCTGGAACAATGGAACAATGTTAGCAGCTGAATGGATTACCTAGTTGCGTTGCAACTTTACATTCAGTGGAAAGGTGATTGTGTTGCAAGGGCATTAGGGAGCCTTAAAAAAAATAATGTTTAGACGTGGCTGGTAGCCACAAAAAATAAATTTACTTTTAAGAAAAAAGAAAAGAATAACAAAAAGTGACAAAGTACATAAGTACTAGTATAACATTATTTTTAAAAAAAGAAAAGAAGAAAGAAAAAGAAAAAATTTTAATGTAATAAAGAAAAAAATTCCATTAGTTCCAAAAAAGAAGGAAAAGGCGAAAAGGCTACCGGTGGGGGGGTTCCCCATAAAAAAAAAGACTCTTTTCAGAGACCATACATTCGTAAAAAATAATATAATACTAAAAAATTAGCAAAAAATCATTTTTTTTAAAAAATACTATAGACAGGACAGAACAAACAGAAAGGTTAAGTAGAGCAGAAGGTGAGGGAAACTCAGTCTTCATCGTTAAGCAAAAGCGAGTATTTAGGGCGTTTTCTATTAGAGGGATCGGATACCTCGTAGTCGGGTAGTTCCGCTATAATTTGGTTAGGGAGGTTGTAAACAGATTTATAAAAATTTTTAGCAAGTTTATTAATGCGCTTTTTTAAGGAGGTAGTTTTCAAATCCCTGCGGATAGTGGTGTTATGAAGAAAATGGTGACCATTACGAATATAGCGTAGGTTTTTGTTATGATCACCGTAAAGATACTCCATATTAGTTTTGCAAGCGAATCCCCAGATCGGACAAGCGTAAATTAAAATTGATTTAATATACATGCATTATACAAGATTAGTTTATTATGAGTAGAAAGAGTATTGCTTTTGAGAAGAGGAGAACGGGCCTGGTAGATACCAGCAACTTTGCCTCGAATATTAATAAAATGTTTTTTCCATGCAAGTCTTCTATCAAGGGTAACCCCCAGATACTTAGTGTCATTAGTCCAAGGGATAGTGGTGTTGTTAATAGTAATACGATTGGGAAATGTTAGTTTTCTAGAGAAATAGACCGCAGCTGTTTTCCGCTCGTTGAGCTTAACACGCCATAGGGTACACCAGTTAAGGAATTTATCTATGTGTTTTTGGAGAATTTTGTATAATGTGAATGGGTGTTGTGCAGAGGCGTACATTGCCGTGTCGTCCACAATAGCAAGCTGTCTTGTTTTCCAAGATTTTAAAGCATTTGTTTTTAAAATATTACTCGTGTTCAGTTATTAAAATTTAGTTCATTGGTTTTAAAAAGTAAACATCAGCAAGAATATAGAGATCTATTTTCTGACATAAATGTGGTCTTCTGCTAAATTTTGTCTCATTTCTAATTTTATTCCGGATTTCTGTTAACTTTATTTTGTTTTTGTTTATTCAGAAATGAAAGTAACTACACATTATGTCAAATAATACAGCTAAAAAAACATTTCAAGTTTTTATTTAATATTTTGGCTTGAAATCCACAAATTGTTTAGTTAATACCTATTTATGAGTTATAAATATTAAAGGAATATGGCGACAATCTAGCTGTCAGTTTTTCACAATAAAAGTTAGTATAATATGAGCAACGGCAGCAATAATGTGTAAAATGCAAAAGTGCTCAAAATGAGGTTGGAAAATAAGATTATGTTAATCAAATATTAGCATACCTTAAATTTTTTAAGGCGATATTTAAAAAATATATATTTTTTTCCACGCTCAACAACTCGAAATTTTCGGACACGTTTTCAGACTTATTTTTAAAGGTGAAAACATGAAACTTGCTGACATGATTTTTGAAGAGATGTGGTTCAAAACGCCAACTTTGACAGCATTTTTTGCAATATATGCTGCCTTTATCAAAAAATTGATAATCACGGTACATTATATAGTTTCTGAATAAGAGAATTTGCCAATTTGATGCGTTTCAGAGCAAAAATGAATTTAAAAATGAATCAGAAAATAAGCAAGTTTGGATTTGTTAAATTTTATTAAGTTTTTATACAGCCTTCCTAAACAAAACTGGTTAATTATTTTATTTTATTTTTGATAATAAGATTGTAAAAAACACATCCATGTATCATTAAAATTAACTGAACTGTAATAAAGCAAAAAAGCTAATATATACATTTTTTCGTACAACTTTAACAACTATTTTAAGAGTAAAAATAGGAATCATTCCCAATTGTTTAAAAAAAAAAAAAATGTTAACGAATGTGAAAAAATTGCATCACAAATATATCTAAATAAAACATTACATAGGAAGAGATCATGTAATAAAACAAATGTAGTTTTGAATCTAAAAAACGTAATTGAAAATAAAAGTAATTAGCTGAGCTTGTTCAAAGTATTTTCTCTCGTCTCCAATACATAACTGATCTTTTCTAATAATGCTTCTGTAAATATTTTGGACTTCTTCGCCACTAATGTTATTGCAAACACTGATTATTTTTTTAATGTCAACCTCATATGTATTCATTCATATGTCTCATTCATGTTTCTTTTCCTTGCACTATCACACAGATTTTATTTTTTTTATATATGGCTCCCATGCGCAATGGTCAATTTTTAATTAAGCATAACTCCTTCTGGACTAATTCATTAATATAATCTTATTTGCTATCTTTTGTTAAATATTTCTGAAATTTATGTTACAATTAACAGATAAAAAAATTAAGGCGGATTTCAACTTTTTTTAGTTACCCTGAGTACTTGTAATCCATATTTCATATCTATAATGCATATTTTCTGTTTGGCATAAAACTGTAGTTACTTATAAAAGGACTTATTACGCTGTATTTAAATTAATAAACTATGACTAAGGCCAAGCAATGTATATAATACATTTTAAAGTTCATAATTAAAATCACACAAACTGCTTACAATAATAAAACACAATTATATGACTACAGTTTCGGACAATAAAAAACTTGTCCATCCCTCAGGGACAACATTAAGAAAAAACCAACACAGTACAATACGGTACAAGGTTTCTCCTTAATGTTGTCCCTGCGGACGGACAAGTTTTTTATTGTCCGAAACTGTAGTCATATAATTGTGTTTTATTAAAGTAGTTTATGTGATTTTAATTATGAACTTTAAAATATATTATATAAATTGGTTGGCCGTAGCCATAGTTTTTTCCATGAAACTGCAATTGCTTAGTAAATTAATTATGAGGCGCAAAAGTTTTACACTTTACACATTCAGGAAATTCTATTTTGCGTTTGTAGAACTCCTTAGATACTAATTTAATTTTTCTTTACTGAGTTCCATTCAAAAACTCCATTTAGTGAATGCAATATCCTATTTCTGTTTTAAATCAAAATTAAAATGCATTCCCTCTCGCAATTTTCACAGCTTAAATTTAATACATATTCTTCTTATTATTCAATAAAAATCGAAGAAGCAATTTTTGGAATCTTATTCAATTTTACTTTTTTCAATTTGTCAGTGATTAGTTTCTACGAAATGATATTGAATTTTAAATCAAATTTGCATTTAAAGCATTTTTGTCTTTCTTTTTACTGGATAAAATTGTTGTCTTTATTTTATAGGTAGTATCACATGTCCATGATACACTCCTAAGATAACGATAAACTTTCGAGTAAATTTTTGCATCTAAAATCATAATAATTGGTGCACAAAAGTACAATTTTTACTAGGAAATTTAACTGTAATAATTATGAATACCATAGTATAGCACTGTAATATTCACCACACGGCCCAGTAAGTGAGCATATGATTAAAAATGCAAACAACTGTACAGTAATACCTAGACTTACGTCAGCAATTCGGTCCAAGACTCGCGACATAAGTCGAAAACGACGTAAGGCGAGGTACAGTCGTAGAAAAAAAAAAGTAAACACCCCCCACTAACGCCTCAACAAATTATCGTAGAAGAAAGTTACTGGTACCGAACGATTGGAAATAAAGTCTACTTATAAATGATATAGATAAAATTTACTTAGGGGGTCATCTACATATTAAAAAAAACTATAACTTTGTTTTTTTTTTTCGATAGCAGTACACACTTCTGACAGTATAAATGAACTCTACACCCTTCAATTAGCCTAAAATTAAATTTTTATGCAATTCGTACCATAAGTTTCTGAGAAATTAATTATTTTAAAACGAGCGTACTTTAAGGGCTGTATCCAAATTGAAGTTCGGAACTCGATTGTTAACCGAGAGGGCCCCCATCTTGATCAAGGCACCTTAAGAAATCAATGAAGCCTCCTAGATTACAGGACAGCAGAAGAAATTTCAAAAATTTACTCACTTCTATCATAGACACTTAAACCATCATTTTGCCATTTTTTAAGCATAATTTGAAAACTACTTGGAAGAAAAATGTGAAATTTTGGATTTCCAAAAAGCAGGACTTAATAAATCTAAATCCACCAAAAAAATTGTAGGTTGCAATTCATAATTTTTTCGAATATTAATTTCATAATTCATATCATAAAATTATAAAAATTTCAAATTCAGCGTATTTATGTTTGGGTATATTAGTATTATTGCTACACAAAAAATTAGCACATTAGGAGCATAATTTCTGGAGATATAAATAAAAATATGAAAATGTAATTTAACATTAGAAGCACTAAATTTTGAATGTTTATATATCAAAAACTTATCATTCAAATGACTTGAAATTCGGTGTCTAGGCATAGTTTGAACCGAAGATTTGAAATATCTCGTTAAAATCGGGTATTGTCATTGACAAAAATGAAGTTTGGATTCGTTTTAATATGCAGATGGCCCCCTAAGCAAATTTTATATACATCATTTAAAAATAGACTTTATTTCCAATCGTTCGGTACCAGTAACTTTCTTCTACGATAATTTGTTGAGAAATTAGTCGGGGGTGTTTACTTTTTTTTTCCACGACTGTACATTTAAATAAGCAAAAAAGGGTAAGTAATAAAAATTCTTCACAATCTAATGAATATATTCCATTGTGTTTAGGGATATGTTACATACATTTAATGCCAGCAAAAAAATGAGCTTGCAATACAAGAATTTGGAATAAATCAAAAAGTTGTTAACTTACAACTTATTGTTCTTATAGCTACCCTGTTCGAGTCTTTGAGAATGTGAAAAAAATCTTGCAATGAAGTTTGAACGGAAAAATTTCTCTTTTTTTTCTTTTAGAATCTCTTTATAAGAGCGGAGCGAGTTTTCTAAGATTTTTGTGACTTTTTGTATTTGTTTGTCACTATCATGCGACTGTCGCAGGAAAGTTTCCCTTCATAGAACCAAAAATCTTCAAAAAAGTTCAAAGTTCGTCTTAATTAAAGAAATTTTTTTTCAAGGCAGACGACGTAAATGCGGGGTGACGTAAGTCGGGGGGACGTAAGTCAGGGTATTACTGTATGCTAACATGAACTTTTTAATGCATTTTTTAAAGATCTTGCGATCGTTTTTGCAATCTGAAAATAAACATAAGGCCTCTATTTTTTTTTCTCTAATAAATTTTCCCAATACTGGAGTACAATATTGTAGCTCTGGTTATAGCGTTTCATGTCACCTTCAGTCCTCCAGAACACCTTCCCCCTATTAATAAATTGACCTTTTCTGCCATGCAGTTATTAATAATTTATTAATATTTGTTCACTATTTTAAACTGCAATTAATAACCTGAATACTGGAGTACAATATTGCAAATGTGGTAATAGTGTTCCATCTCTCCTCCAGAATCCCCTCCCCTATCAATTAATGGACCTTTTCTTCCACGCAGTTAATATAATTATTTAACTTTTGCTGAAATTAATTTTTACACATTAATAATTAGAATATAATAATAGTTCGTTATAACATATACTTACGCATGTGACAGCAAAAACGTAAGTATAGCCCTCAAGCTTATTTATCTACTAGATTTTGGCTCTTTCAGAAACTTTAGTGAATATCCTACCGTAGCAACAAAATAATATTGGGCCAGTATTTGTTTGCATTGGCTATATATTTGATATATCTTGACCAATATTGACAATATTAGCATCAACTATTTTCATTTTTCTCACATTACCCAAATAATGACAAGAAATATTTTGCCACTTCATTGCCAATATTTCGAATGCAAAGTAATTTTGCTATGCTGTCATTTGACAGCAAATATATTCAATGGAAATCTAAAATTTAGCTATGTTGTCATTTTACTGCATGGAAAGCTAAAATTTTGCAATGCTGTCGTTTGACTGCAAATATGCTCAATGGAAAACCAAAATTTTGCTATGGTGTCATTTTATTGCAACTATATTCGATAAAAAACCAAAATTTTGCAATGTTGGCATTTCATTGAAAATATTTCCAATGTATATCTATAGTCCAGGCAATAGAGACCGTATAGGGACTCTACCTAGCAAAATTAATGGTAGTACTGGAAATCGGCTTTCTAGATGTTTTTTGGGTCGCTGAATCCGAATTTGTAACTTCTCACCAAATTTCCCCCGGCAACATCCCCAAATTTTGGTAAAAAGCCCCCCAAAAAAGGTTTTTATTAAAAAATTCCATTTTTTTATTGTTTTAGGGGAAAAGTAATTAAAAATTCAGAAAGTAGACAAAATTTGTTACGCCATTGTTACGCGATTTGGACATTGCAGTTTCATAAAGAAGAAAGGGGAATTTATTCCAGTGCAAAGAAAATCATTTTAAAATACTGAAATTCAAATGAAATATCTTTATAAATTTCTTCCATTAGATTACCATTAGCGATCGGGTCTTTTCACTTGACTGAAGTAACCCCTTAAGCCTAAATCAGGAGCAAATAATTGTGATAGCAGAATTATCGAGCTAGCCCTATTACTACTATGAAATTTTCAGCCAAAATAATAGCTAAGTTTTCCAACAACTGTTTTTAGCTTCTCTCGTTATAATCGATTGTAAAACATCTCGATTGTAGATTCTAGGAATTAATCGATGGCTGTATCGATTGTGATTTTTTACGATGACGATTTTTCTCGATTGTTGAATTCTCGAGAATCGCCCATCACTACCCTACCTAGCAAAATTAATGGTAGTACTGGAAATCGGCTTTCTAGATGTTTTTTGGGTCGCTGAATCCGAATTTGTAACTTCCCACCAAAATTCCCCCTGGCAACACCCCCAAATTTTGGTAAAAAGCCCCCCAAAAAAGGTTTTTATTAAAAAATTCCATTTTTTTATTGTTTTAGGGGAAAAGTAACTAGAAATTCAGAAAGTAGACAAAATTTGCAACAAATTAGATATATGACATTATGACTTAGGATGAAGGGGAAGGTGGGATCTGCCTCGGAACATGCGCCGCAGTGCTGCGTGGACTAAGTTGCGCAATTCCACTTAACCACTCACACGTTTACATTAGCCCTCCCATCTTCCCTCCGAACTTTCTCTATAAGGTTTACTTTAAGTTTTTTGGGTCGCTGAATCCGAATTTTTAACTTACCCCCAAAAATTTCCCCCTCGAAAACCCCCCAAATAGTTGTTTTTAACTTAAATTTCTTATTGTTTTAGGGGGAAAGCATTACGAAATTCAGAAACTAGACAAAATTTGCAACAAATAGGATATATGACATTATGACGTAGGATAAACGGGGAGAGAGGGGGCTGCCTCGGAACATTCCCCGCACGCTTTTCTCAAAAACCAAATTTTTTCAAAAAATCAGTTTTTTCGGGGGTTGCCGGGTGCAATTTTGGTGGGAAGTTACAAATTCGGATTCAGCGACCCAAAAAACATAAAGTGAGTCGAAATCCAGAACTAGTATTCATTTTCCCAGATAAAATACCCTATTGCCTGGACTTCATAATTTAGTGCACGGAGCGCCGCAGTGCATGTTCAGAGGCAGCCCTCACCCTCCCCGTTCATCCTAATTCATAATGTCATATATCCTATTTGTTGCAAAGTTTTTGTCTAGTTTCTGAATTTCATAATGCTTTTCCCCTAAAACAATAAGAAATTTAAGTTAAAAACAACTATTTGAGGGGGGTTTCGAGGGGGAAATTTTTGGGGGAAAGTTAAAAATTCGGATTCAGCGACCCAAAAATCTTAAAGTAAACCTTATAGAGAAAGTTCGGAGGGGAGATGGGGAGGGCGAATGTAAACGTGTGAGTGGTTAAGTGGAATTGCGCAGCTTAGTTTACGCAGCACCGCCCGCATGTTCCGAGGCAGATCCCCCTCCCCCTTCATCCTAAGTCATAATGTCATATATTTAATTTGTTGGAAATTTTGTCTACTTTCTGAATTTCTAGATACTTTTTCTCTAAAACAATAAAAAAATGGGATTTTTTAATAAAAACCTTTTTTGGGGGGCTTTTTACCAAAATTTGGGGAGGTTGCCGGGGGAAATTTTGGTGGGAAGTTACAAATTCAGATTCAGCGACCCAAAAAACATCTAGAAAGCCGATTTCCAGTACTACCATTAATTTTGCTAGGTAAAATTCCCTATTGCCTGGACTACTAATGTTTAATGAGTATTGGTATTTCATTAGAAGTATTTTCGCTGGGTGCAATATTAGCGTAATATTCGGTCCTATCATAATCAATGTAAGCAATAGTAGTTTCGTTCTAGGATGTGATACCCAATACGACGTACGTTTTGGACAGAAAAAATTGTTCGGCCCTTCTTCAGGTTCGTGAAAACATACATGGTGTGCACAGTGAGGAGATTTCCACAAAACTTGCCTAAAACTGGGTTCATTTTGCTTTGCACAATTTTCTTCGAGAATAGCCAGAATGGAGAATTGCGTTACTGAAGAACTAGGCGTGTTGCATTTTATTAAACATAAAGTCAATGTGTACCATATAGTCTAACTTTATGAACGTAAGTAAAAAATTCAAACGTTTCGAGCATTTATTGAAAGAAAAAACAACGCAAAATTTTTTTGAAAGAAAAAGCATACGAAAGCAATTAAAATTATTCATTTTTTAAAGGTAGTATTACAAAATGTCTCACGCACTCACTATTTTTACCAGATGTGGTCAAATATCAAGTTTTTTTTCGGGGGAAGATGTGTATATAAATATGAAGTTGTTGATTATAGGGTAGCTTATCTTAAAATTCTTACATACTTAACAATCAAAACTGGCCGAAATATGCTGCCTGAAATGCATTTCATCATAAAACACAAAAAATGATTATATTTTTCCATAACAGTGAAGATCGTTATTTTTTTAAATATTTAGCATTACGAAATTATACGGAAAATGGATCCATTTTTCATTTATCCTACGCAATAAGAATGAGTTATCCATATTCTAAGGGCATCAATCTACTGTAATGCGCAGTTGTTCGCGAAACGAATATAACTCTTATTTCCGGATTTGGACGTTTCGGGATATTTGCTCAATGTGCAGCAGTTAGACCCACATGCAACTTTACTAAGGTGCCTCTATATGATAGTGGCGATATACACACATAGCACATGCTCAGAAGACGGACGTTATTGTCCAAATTATGGCAAACCTACATTCCAGAGTTGGCGATACTCGCCTGGACGAATTCGATTATAAGAGCGAGACAAGTTAAAAAGCTTTAGCTTTGAGATTATCGCTAGGACCCAAATAGATTTTGCGCTGTCAGCGAAACGAGATTGACCAATCAGAAAAGTTCACAAAAATGCAGGCTTCTGATTGGTCAATCTCGTTTCACTAACAGCGCAAAATCTATCTGGATCCCGGTCTATGGCAGGCTTCTCAAAATGCTTGACGATCTGCTTTTGTCCAGAATCGTTCTAACTAATCAAATTTGATATCCCGCACTCTCATATTGAGGCACTCTAAATTTTGCTACTAGCATCACGTGTTAATGAAGGTCTGAAGTATTTTCTGGTCCAAAACACACGTCTTAATACATTATGTGGTATCCTTACAAAGTTTTTTAATACTAATACAAATTACTATTTACTCAATAAACTGAATTTTTCGGTGATCTATTTTTTTAAACGTAAGCATTAACTCATGGTTATATAAGTTGAAACACATGCATTAAACCATGGCATGTGTTTCATTACGAATGGCACACATGCCACTAACCTAATTTATGGTGCCAAAGTTTGGAAAACAATTGCATTTTTTGTTTGCATCAAATTTAAGAATAGTAAAACATTTTCTACTTCTATTAACAATTAAATCCATAATATAATATATACGCAATCTAAACAAGGAAATATTCGATATCATTTAAGATGCACAAGTTCTAACTATCATAGCTATGTCAAGATAGTATGATAAGACAATATAGAATTTCCTTTATTTGCTGGCTGTAAGAAGATATATTATTCGGAACAATATTGATTTTCAGTCATTTAAGAAATGAACATAATGGACGTAGAAATGTTATATTCCTCTTATAAGATAAAAATATCATGTTTCGTTGTTTCGTTTCGGATTTTTGCATTAAGTGAAATGGAATACGGAATTCCTATTATTGGTTTATAAACGTGGGATGGCGCAGAATATGTTTACAGACGTTACAAAACTAAAATTCGTTTCAAAATAGTTATAGCTTACGAAATGTGACTCTTATCATTTGTTTTTACTATAGATGCCGAAATATGAATGTTGCAAAATTTCTTTATGGACATTGAGTGGTCCTGGTGTAAAAATAATATTACAAGATGTATTTGGCTTTAACAGAAGGTTTATTTTTGTGTTTTTCAAATTTGTTATTTTAATTTTTATTTAATTTTTATTTTTATTTTTTGCTAATAGCTTATGATTGCCCTAAAAGTATTTGTAAATGCTAATCCTGAAGTATGTGAAAATTACTTTAAAATAAATTTTTATAACATAAAAAAGTACACCTTTATGATGTATTACTAACTGTTCTTTTTAAAAATTATTTCCTTTTGCTATCTTAAGGGTTCTGAGGCCTCTTAAAGCTTTAAAATTTTCGGAAGTTTAATTTTTTTAGACGTTAATCTCCTATCTTTTCTGAACATTTTGATATAATTGTTTCCTTGAAATTCCTATTAGAACAGAAGTTATGGCTTTTAGAATTATACCTGCCCAATAGCTGAAGCGGCGCGGCGTTTCCGAAACTTTGAAGCCATTTTTCTCCAAATGGTGTTTTTGGGCATAACGCGCACGATATCTCAAAAACCTCTGAATATTTTTTCATGAAGTTTTCAAAACATATGTTTCATGTTCGTCTGTATAAACTAAACCTAAAAATTATTTTTTATTGTTCAAAAAATATATTTTTAGGTGATTATACTGTTAAAATTTTCTAAATTTTGCATTAGCTAAATACAACTTTGTATTAAAAATATAAAAATGCTTTAAATACAAATTTATTTAGGTTCAGGGTAATTATTATAATCTGAAGTATAAGTAGACAGTAGACACCAAAATTTTCCTTCTAGCTGCAAAATTTATTTTGTAATCCTGCGCGTAAGTTGTTATATCCATTTTCTGCTCGTCAAATGTATGAGAGTTTGGAGCCCCCTGTAAATAATAATTCTGCATCTTGCAATTTTTTAAATACATTAAATGAAAGAACATATTTATATCTTTGATCCCCAAAAAAGTTTTTTTTAATCATATACATTTTAATATATTAAATGTTGAAAATAGTCTTTTTTTTTTTTTTTCTTTTTTTCTTTTTTTCCAGTTTTAAGAGTCATGAGACCCCTTAACAAAAGGTTTATTTTTGTGTTTTTTTATTTTTTTATTTTTATTTTTATTTTATTTTTCTGCTAATGTCTTATGATTATTCTAAAAGTATTTGCAAATGTTATTCCTTAATGTATATGAAAATTACTTTAAAATGAATTTACTATAACATATAAAAAGCACAGCTTTATGATGTCTAATACTAACGGTTCTTTTTACAAATTATTATTTATTTTTTTTTTTTGCTATCTTAAGACTGACTATTCTCAAATCCAAACTCGTTACTTTCTGACACCTTCGTGAAGTCATTTTCATTCCCAAATGCATAAACCTTGCTGATATTATTGTGGAGATACTGAGAAATCTAATAACGTGTTGAATTTCGGTATTAAAACCAGCGAAACTTTCAGAAAATTCTGTTAAAGTTGAAATTTAAAGCCGATTTTGGGAACGCAGTAGTCCGAAAAGCTTATCATTAAAGATCAACCGAAAAAGGTTTATAAATAATCTTCCTATTTTCGGTCGAAAACCAAAATGTCGAAATTTTTTTTAATTAATTACATACATAAATATACAGAATTATTAATTAATTATACGTGTGGCCTAAGTTGGCTCTCTGTGGCTCTGACCAAAACTTTTTATTTTCATGTAAAATAAAATGTAATTAATTCATCCACAACACAGAATTTCTAATTTTACGAATTTCATCTCATTAAAAACTGTTTTAGGTATACATGCCTCGATTTATCTTTTATAATAATTTTTGCAAATGAGCATATGTTATACTAGAACTTTCTCAAAGAGTATTCGAAACACTTCTGCGGTTTCAAACTGAAAATTTTCTATTACTGTTAAGTCTAAAGCTTTTAATGAGCACGTGAAAAGCGTCTTCAAAGTTTAGTTCTATGGGCATTGTTTGCTTTATAATTTGCATTCACGTCTTGAGTCAACCATGACTAATAACACAAGCATGCAAAATTGGGGTTGTGTCATAAGTCAGGAAATTACGTTTTGTTTAGCGGAAAGAGATTTTTTCAGAAGAATATGTGTTACTTAATATCTCCCCTCTCTACCTATCTACCCCTCTGTTTATTTTAATTTTTTATTCTTTTATTACATTCAGAGATTAATCCAATAAATTTTTTCCTTACTGGAAATGCAGAGGGATGCTTTCCTAAAACATTTCAACATAATTCAATTTGATTGAAATCCACTTATAAATTCAAGGACTCTTGATATTTAAAGAAGCTTAATTAGAAATTTTATTGCTTAAAATCCAATTGCTTTAAAGTACTCTCATAAAACTATGCAGTGCAAGTACAATTTCATTTGTTGACAATTTTATTTAAAACTTTTATGATACGCGTTTGTTAATTCTAATCTTTTAATAATAAAAATTCATCCTTTTATAACACGAATTAAGAAGAATTTTCATTTTCATGTTTTTTTCTTCTCTCTCTCTGTCTGTCTCTCCTTTTTTTTTTTTTTTTTTTTTTTTTTTTTTTTTTTTTGAGAACTTTTGTTTTGTGTAATTTTGAAGGCTGTATTTGTAGCAAAAGAATAAACAAATAAATAAAAATGGTTCATTGAATGTAATTGTTTTCAAAAATTCGTACAAGTTTTAAAAATTTTATTTTTGAATTTTTCTCTGGGATTTTTGCATGTTTTCAACTAATTAAATATTTCATTAGAGCAAAGAATATATCCTATTTTTTTTTCGATTAATTATCTTGCATTTAGCAGCGGTGGAAACATAATACAGTAAACCCTCGATTTAACGGATCTCGGTTCAACGGACTTCGGATTCAACGGACTAATTAAAAAAAAAAATTAAAAATTAAACAAAAATTAAAGTAAAACAAGTGGGTAAAAGTGATCGCAGATCGCACAGAGGGTTTCGTTTAATATCCCTTTTAAAACACTTTATCCTTAAATTAACAAATCAAAATCGTGAATTTAAAATTATTCCCCTCTCCCTAACCTGAAATTCAACGCCCGTATTTCAAATTTTTATATTTGACAAATGTCAAATATTTATTTATCACTATTATTTACTGGAAGCCTCCATGATAAAACAGCTTCTAAAACGATGAAACACGCTTCGAAAAAAAAAAAAGTATTACCTTCCCCCCTCCCCCTCCCCTACTTGAGAATCAATACGCAACCCTCTTTTAAGCTTTTATATGTAAAAAATCAAGCAATGAACAACGACAAAGCATTTCTTTTTACTATTTTTAAAAAGCGATTTCTCGGTAAAATAAAAAAATATTTATTATATCTGTGGCGACACAATGTCTCGTGATCAAATGAACGAACCCTTAAAAAAGGGGAAAGAACACGAAACGCCGAAAGCGCGCGCTTTGATTCTCACTGCAGCGTGGCTTTCGTTCTAAGCATGCGCAATGATTCTGGCGACCTATGCGGCCATGTGATATGCTTTTCGTTCTATGCATGCATAAAAGTTGCATATGTGTTAATTCGTTTGTATTTCATTACCAATATTGTATTATTAAAAGTAATGTATTGTGTTTATATATATACATATACAGTAGTATATATGTATATACAATATATATTTATGTATATACATATATTGTATATATACAATACATGTATATATTGTATATATATATTATATATATATATGTATGTAATTTGCACTGTAATAATATATGTAATTACAAGTACGTAATAATATATATATGTACTATAATTATAACAAAATAATATTATAAATAGTACTTTGCGATTTAACGGACTTTCGATTTAACGAACACATCTTAGTCCCAATTAGTCCGTTAAATCGAGGGTATACTGTATCTATAAAAAGCTGATCTAGTACTTTTTTTTAACATGCTGTTTTCAAGCGAAATACTTATTAGTCTTTTACTTTTAGTCAATTATCTGTCACCGGAAAAATTTGGCAAATAAAATTATTCGTAAATAATAACTGCTCTTTATCAGCTCCTCACTCGTTATTATTCAGTCAGTGGATTATTCTGATAAGGGAAAGAAGTGTTTGTTCTTCTTCGTATCGTATGATGATATTTACGCAGTGTTGAGCGGTGGGCATGGGTGGTTCGTATGAATAGCTTTATCGTTGTTTCAGGCTGCAGTATGTCATCCATAGATGATCCTAGTTTTATGGAAAATATACTGGCAAATATTGCCAATGGATCGTTAAACACTAATTTTAAAAATCAGTTCGACTACATTTCATCGAACTTTGAGGAATATGCAAGAAGCATACCTAGGTGATTTTTTTCACCTTTATAGGTAAATATATCCTGGATATTAAATCTAAAGAATGTTATTCTGGATCAACTAAAGAACAGAAGAAAGTAAGAAATACTTGCCTTGAGGCATTTTCTTTGCTAAGGGAGCCAACCGTTGATAATTTGATAGATTCTGCTTATTTCGGGTTTTTTTTTTTTTTTGCTCTGTAACATATAAGAAAACCTCTCAAACTATTCTTACTAACACTAGCCTTAAAAACGGGCTTTCTCTTACAGAGGAGAGTTCTTCTATCCCCTAAACAACAAATATAAAAATATTTCCAACGAAGTTAATTTTAACGAAAATATTGATATAGAACAAACCACTATTAATGAAAATATTGACCAAAACTCTGGAAATTCGAAAAAACTATTAATAACTAATTAAAACAATAAAAATAAAATTCACGTTTTAAACTTAGTTTTTTACCCTTTACTTCTAATGTTATTCTTTTTAAAATTTATCTTTCTTTTTTACTGTTTTTCTAATTATTTTCTTAGAGTTCACAGACTGAGCGGTCGCCGTCCTCTTTTTCTCTTAAATTATCCTTTGTATAATGTGTTTAATTATACAGTTAGTTTGAACTCTCCTCATTTTTAATTTTTCCTCTTTTTCCACTGTTGTTAAGCATTTATATATTGAAAACTAATTTTCAACTAAAATGTTTTTAAACTAAAATGTATGGTCTCTGAAAGGAGCTTTTTTTTTATGCTGGAGCATCCCTATGGCAGCTTTTTTGCCTGCTTACGGACTGTTTAAGTATGTTAGGAACTAACGAACTTTTTTTTTTCTCTTATATTGTTATACTAACATTGCTAGTGTAAGTTTCTTACTTACTCTTAAACTTTAATTTTTTGTGGCTACCAGCCGCGTTTAAACATTCTTCGTGGTTCCCATTGCATTGAAAAACGCACTACCTCTACACCGGATGTAAAATTGCATGGTAACTAGGGAATCCAGAAAATGACTACATTGTGCCATTGTTATCAACTCCTCAAATGCTTTACCCGTTTACCTGATGAGCATGGTACAGTGTTGTCAACTTAAAAGTTTTCCGAGGAATTTTTTGGCCCATGACTTGGGGGGGGGATTAAGTTTCATTTTTAAATTTGTCTTTTATTAAGGTTTTTTTTTTTTTTTTTTTTTTCACAAAACGGAAACATTTCCCTTTCAGAATCTCATTATAAGTTTGGGGTACCCCCACTAGATTTAGGGGAGGAATTTTTGGTCCTAGGAAGTAGTGATTCAGGGAATAAGCTTTTTTTAGCAAAATTCTTAGATAGAAATTCAGTTTGATGTTCGTATTTGACTTTTATTAAATTTTCTAATAAAAAAAAGAAAAATCACATTTTCATATTTGACATTTTAAATGAGCAATATGACTTCTGGGGTTTAAAAAAAAGTTACTATGGTAAGTAGTATATACCCTATGGCGCTGATTCTTTATTTACTATACAGCCAAGGCAGCGTTCCATATATTATATTATTAATATAGGTGCAGCTATTGATATTTTTTGGAAAGAGGGGATAATTAAATTTAGGAAGATATAAGTTGGTGTTGCGATTAAAATATTCTTGACTGTGCAGAACAAATAATTTATACCACATATGATGCCTTGATATTTGTTAAGTGTTATTCTAAACAAAATGTAGTCCAAAAACTATTTTAAAATACCAATTTCTACAATTTAAATTGGGACCATCACATGAGGTCTAGGCGAGCGAGAGGATTGGGAGAAACATCTCATCAGTCAGTTATTCGCTATGTTTGTGAAAATCAGATCAGGCTTCTTATATTAGATTTGTTTATTTAATTAATTATATCATTGGAATTTATGTAAAAATGAATTAAAAAATAAATACACCAAATCACAGTATGTAAGTAATATTCTACATTTAAAATATTCTGTTATGAAGAAGCGAGAGTATTGTTATGTGCTTTCTGATATTTCTTTGTGTATTTTTTAAAAATTCTTAAGATATTTTAATTCTTAAAAAAATTTCGTCTTAAAAAAAAAAGAATCTCTCTTTTCATAATCGTTAAGATCATTAATAGTCCTGTTATTTTTATACAAATTTTTAAATATTTTTCTAACTACAAATTTGAAAAAATAGGTGTGATATCCAAGTGCTACGCTGTGGAGAAATGTTTTAGAGTTGGTTTGTCGTGGCTATTCTTAGTTGGCCAATAATGTACTGACTTCATTTTGCAGCTAGAATTCATAGCGTCGCAAAAGTTTATCACGATAGAATTAAGAAACAAATTTCGCAAATAAATAAATGTGAGTCGTGGACCATGAAAAAGACAGTCCTCGATAACATAATTTCAGTCTTAGTCTAATTTACAAAATTTCTTATTTAATTTCTGTATTGCTTGCTGCGGACTAGCAGCGCGTCGATTTCGAATCTTTTTCCTCCTTGCATTTCGTTCTGCGACGCCCATGCATGCATTTTCTTTCACTTACAACCGTCTTTTTTGTTTGTTTAATAGAAATTCTTTTATAAGTACCACATACGAGGGGATATCGCAAAGTTTCGATTACAGACGACTATTTTTATATTCTATTCGCACCACTATTTTTAAAAATACATTTCGTAGTATATTTCTCTTGCAAATGTTCTCAAAGCATATGTAAAAGAATTTTGTTATGAAAAAGTTGTGCGAGGTAGCATTAAAAAATATTCGCCTGTAATTGAAACTTTACGATACCTCCTCGTACTTACTTGCACTTGATTGTGCAAGATCTCGCAAAATCGATAGGAAGGGGGCGGGGCGTGTCTAACACTTTTACACTTAAATTAGCTTTGTACTTAAGTGGTTTAAAGTCCATACTTTTAAACAAAATAGTTTTATGTTTATCCAATATTTATATGTCTTATTATAGCAGCATTTATTTTCTGAAGCATCATTTTCATAGGTAAAAAAATACTTCTAACTTGTTTCGGGTTTCACATGAATGTCACATCCGCATCACAAGAATTATTGTTTTAAATATGAAAATTATGTTTTAGAAAATCAATGCTGTTAGATAAAGAAATGTTGGTTAAAAATATTTAATTTACAAATCTGGGTTATATACCCTTTAAATACAGAACTAGTAAACGTCAGACCCTCCCCCCCCCCTCCCCCCGATGGATTTGGCGATCTATGAAGTAACATCCATTGCATTTGTGTGATATGATGTAGTTATTGGTATCAAACATGTTATGAGGCAAAACCTGTCTTTATTTGTGTTGTTTTTTGTGTTGCGCATTGACCATGTAAAACATTTTATTAAAAGTTCAAGGTTTCACCAAAATATAAACAAAAACAGCAGCTGCATCTATGAGATGAAGAAAATGTTCTGTAATATTTTGATTCGGCACTTTTCAAGAACCGAATTATACATTGTTTCGTTTCAATCACAGCAATGTATATATGAAAGGAACGTTTTAACATTTACATTTCCATCTTCTATGACATGATATTTATAACTAATAAATAAGCCTTTCTCTAACATTTTGGTTCAGTGCCTTTGTTTAAAATTGCTTTATGTTTTGATTTATTTTAATGAAAGCACCATATTACAATATAAAATTTCTCTTTTATATTTTCAGCTGCTGTACAGTTATACTTTCGATGAAACACTTAATATTAGTTTTAACTGTGCATATACAAAGAGTGCCCAGTAACTCATTAAAAAAAATTTACTTTTTTTTTTTTACTTTATATGTGCATGGATCGTTTTCCGATTTTATAAAAAAAATTCCGAAACATAGGTTTATAATTATAAGTCCTTTCAACATTACATTAGTATTTTGAGACGAAGATTTTACCAAGACATGAAAAATTAGCATCAAGCAGAATCTAGTGAGGCTAACGAAAAAGACAGGCTACCGTTGTGCCCCCCCCCCCCCCCAAGTATAGCGCCTAGAATATACAGTGTGGAAATTGGTTATTCCTGTAATACTTAAAAAAGTGCTAAAATACTGTATCCCTTAAATGTGCAACGATGCTGCTAAAATATACAGATCGCAGCGACATCTGTAGGATATTTTCTACAACTGCAAGATATTGCTAGTCTATTCAATGCAATACGAAAATCCCGCAGATGTCGCTGCAATCGACACTTGGGATTTTAGCAGTATCGTCGCACATTTAAGGGATACAAATTTTTAGCGTTGTTTGGATAGCATATTTTCCACACTAGGTATTCTAGACGCTGTACCCCAAGTGTCTTTTTTACAGACCACTAGAGTGACGTGTTGCTCTTTTTGTACGCCTGCATTGGTGCATTCGAGCATCACGTGACTCCAGCGGTTTGTAAAAAAAAAAAAAAAAATACGTGGTATGCACCACGGTAGCCTGTCTTTTTCGTTAGCCTCGGAATCTAGCAATAATTTAGATTAACATATTTGAAGATTCTAGAAATCGATTTCAGTTAAAAAACATTTATAGGTTACAACTCATATATAATTTTTTAATTAATTTCAAAAACTATTTATAAAAAATATGAATTGTAACCTATAGCTTATAACCTTTAGCTGAGTAATGTTATAATTTAAATAACATTCATAACTTGATTAATAACTTAACAATTTCTGTCACAACTTTAAAGCTAGAATCCTAAATTATTGAAAATAGCAAAAAATAAGTTCAGCACAAAATTGTGCTAATGTGGCTAAAGAGTGTCCTGAAGCAAACTGAGTGGTTTTAAAATTCAGTAACAACTAAACGGCGGCATCTACTGAAATTATTCTTGCAAGAAATTAATGCGTGAAGTCGGAAATTTCTATACTACGCTTCCTTGTTGCATTTCTAAATATCACCGATAGATGACACTCCCCTGTCTTGAAATGTTAATGCGCCGAAACTAACCTTGCAATTTCGCGATAAAAATCACTCTTTTGGCTAATCATTCGCTAAACAGAACAAAAGATAACAACTGTGAAAACTACTATCCATTTTTGTGCGTTATATTAAGCGTTTTAACAGTTTAAGGTAGCGCATCGCTACCTATTGGGGATGTTTGGAACTAAAATAAGAAAGCGTAGTAAAGCAATTAAGAACTTCACGCATATATAATCTCCGAAGTTATCTCCTGCAAGAATAAGTTCGATAAATGTTGCTGTTTGTTTTTTATTGAATTTTAAAAACAGTCAGCCCCCTTTAGCCCTGTACATTTGCAAAAGCCTATAGACCCAACAAAAGCAATTTCGATTACTTCTCCATTTCTGAATAGGCTTTAATATGCGAATGTTGTACATCATACAGAGTGTCCCAAAAAAGAATGTAAAGTGCTTTAATTTTTTATGAAACGTTGAAATTTATTACGGAGCTTTATGGCACTAAAAAATCATCTATTCGGTTTTAGTGCCAGAAACCTCCAAAATTTCATAAAAGTATCATAACTCTGTGAGTTTTCGTCGTAGAAGGATGGAATTTTTAATGTTGACTTTGTCAGAGCACCGAGAAAAATTTTCTAAATATAACTTATAGCACTCGGGGGCCGTATAAAAGTTTAAATAGTGTATTTTTTTTTATTAATATCAGGACTGTTTAATAAACATTATGTTTATACCTAACTTATGTTTTACACTTTTGAAATTTACATTACCTAAGTTTCTCTAACAGGTAAAAAATTAAAGAGCTTTTCAATCTTTTTGGACAATCTGTATAGATCTTATATACTTTCTTCCAAATTTATACGTAGATTTTTCCGACATCGCACTGAGAAAAAAAAAACTTGATTTTACGGTATAATACTAAAGTGCCAGTTTTGAACCGTAAAATAAGAAGTAAGATACCTTCGTATAAATGAATTAAACCGTATACTACTGCTTAACGGTATATTACATTCTTATTTTTGGTTTATTATTGTTAATTTTATGGCTTTAAACTGACACCCGAGCTGCAAGTATTATACCGTAAAATCAACTTTTTTTTTTCTTTTTTTCTTTTTTTACAGTGTTTGTATACATTTATTTATTGGGCATTCTTTGTGTGTAAGAAAAAATGCATTGATTTGTTAATAATGTTCTTAAATTAATTGTCATCAAAAATGTTTTAAACTATGTGATTGATATGAACCTTAAAAACACATTTCAAAACATAGCAAATTAGAAAAATATATTTATCGTGGCAAATTTTCAGGTAAAATATATTTTCTCTTTTTATGGATTAATAACATATCACTTATAGCCTGTATATTATAAAATATATATATTTTATAATCGATGTATTCTTTTTTCTAAACAATATCTTTATCTGAATTAGCCAACTTTGTAAATTTGTGAAATCTTATTTATTCAAATAAGACTAGATATACTCTATGTTATAGATTACGTACATGTTTTATATTAATGTATAAAAATTTTAAAAAATTATAAATCTTTAGGTTTCCGAGATATTTATTAATGTTTTATTGTATGTATGGATGAAAAAGAGTATTTTTGGAGAAGCTCATTGTTGCATTAATAGGAAGAAGGCTGAGAAAATTGTCAAGATCGATAATTTTAGTGACTTATTGGCAACTTCTTTTTAAAAAGCTTATTAATAAATAAATAAACATTGTGTTTTACTCTTTCTTTTTTTAAGGTTAAACATTTCTCTACTATAATTTCATTAAGATTTTAATGCTTAACTTCTATTTGCTGTAACCAAAAAAAAAAATAAATAAATAAATAAATAAATAAATAAAATAAATAAATCCAAATAATTGTTTTAAGATTACACATGGAAAATAAACTGGATAAATAAACTGGACTTACATTATTTTTTCAACTGCTTAAAAAAAAAAAAAAAAAAAAAAAAAAAAAAAAAAAAAAAAAATAGTGTTTTAAAAGCATTTAAAATTTCTAAAAATATGTTGCTTTTTATTTCCTTTTGCTTTTTATTTTATTCATGCTTTTTACCTGCAAAAACATGTGTTAATTCAGACGTTAATTTATGTGTGCTTAAATTATAATATATTAATATGCTTATTAGTAACTTATTGTAAAAAATATAAATTTGAATACATGATATATAAATTTGAATATAAATTTGAAATACATGATTTTTACTAAATTTGTAATGAACATATTTTTTTTTTTGGGGGGGGGGGGGGGGTTCTGAAATACATGATTTGCACAAAATCAAACATGATATTTCAGAAAAATAAAATTTGTGATTGTTCTTTTATGCTTTATCTGTATTTCATATCATATTTTTTAACTCACATTATTGGCTTAAATTGGTGAAAAATAGTGAGCATTCATTAATATTTCTTAATCCTTCCGAATCGATCATTACCGAAATATAAATCATTATCGAAAAAAATTTTTTTTCATTAAAGATGTTTCATAATATCATTTCTTACATTTTGTTAATCAAACATATCTTAATGTATAAGATCAAATTGTAACTACATTTATTTTAAGTTAAAATCTATGTAAATCATGTGGTAGTAGTGTAAAAAAACGGACTAAAATACGGAAATTGTACTGGCAATTGAGACGGCAGTACTATTTCCGTATTTTAACGGAAATTTTTCCCCATAAATTTCAGAAAAACTGAAAAAATTTTGTAATTTACGAGGAAAAAAATTCCGTTAAAATACGGAAATAGTACTGGCGTCTCGATTGCCAGTACAATTTCCGTTTTTTAGTCCATTTTTTTTTTTTTTTTTTTTTTTTTTTTTTTTAACAGTGTAAATGCATTTTAAGTAATTTAGTTCCATGATGAATGCAGCTCACCATTTAACCGCAAGAGATATAGTTACACTTATATAAAGAAAGCTTTATTTCAGTCTGAAATAAAGCGTTCTTTATATATGTGTAACTTTAATGAATTCAGACGTTGATTTAAATGGCTGAAATTATATTTTGTTAATAATAAGTTTATCAGTAACTTACTATTAAATTAATTCGAACTATGAGAAATAAAATATTTCCATTATCGCAAGTTTCTGGCACAATCACCAAATAAATTAATTCTTATCCTCAAAAATATTCTTGGTAAAAAAGCTTTTTGTCATTTATTTATTTACTTGTGTTTGCTTTTATTTTGCTTATTATTACATATATATATCTTTTTTTTTTAATATATTTTCATAGAAAGAGAAAGTTTGAGAAATATTCCCAAATGAGATAAAAAATATTCATATGTCTCAAATACCATTCAAAGCTTATTGATAGAGTATTTATGAAATACTTTGACTGAATGTTGTGTTTGTACACTGAACAAATTCCTTTGTATCGTTTTATTTTTCACTTCTATCCGCACATGTGAAATTCATCATCATTTTATGTTCAAAGAAAATATGTAAATATATATATTTTGTGTTTCATTGTAGATTATTTTTAATTCCTGTGTTCATCAGAATTCATTGGAAGAAATCTCATAATTCATTTTTATTGTTATTAAGTGTACGTGTTGCACTGCACGCGTAGTTTGCCAGTTGTAATAAAATGAAAATAAACAAGTAAAATGATTTTCAATCAGCTTTCGTTTTTCATCTGTAGTATTTTCTTTCTTTATTTAATATGTTCTTTCTGTTAAATTCATATGAAACTAGTACAGTAAAATCTGTCTAAGGCGGCCTCTCTGTAAGCCGGAAATCTGTCTACCGCGGAAATATTTTGAAGTCCCGGCGAATTCATAGAAAATAACATTAATACGTGCTCCATAAGTCGGAATCTGCCTAACGCGGAAACGGAAAGGATTTAAAGATCCCGCCGAAAACAAATTTTTGCATAAGACGGAAAAAGGGATTTTTTTTTAAATAAAAAGCATTCAGTAATGAAAATTTAAAACAATTTATAGATCAAATACATATAAATAAATAGATATAAAATACAAATATAAATAAAAACATATTTTTACTCACTCATTTGTTTACAGAGAAAGGATTTTTATGATATTTTGCATTTTTGCGGATATAATAAAATATGCAGTTTCCATTTGTTTAGCCGACATTTTCTTTTTATTTACAATTTTTAACACAAATTTCTGTTTTTTTACAGTGCATACATTTAAAATATGTGTTTTTATTTTTTCCATAACCCTTATAGTAATAATTTAAAAAAAAATACAGGCCGTTATTCTAACTGTAAATACAAGATTACGAGATTTAAAAAAAAGTCATACATTTAAAATTTAAAAACAAAAATTTTTTAAATCATATATTTTTTTTAATTATTAGGATAATTGAAAAAAAATATTTAGAATAGTATAATTTAATTTTATATACCGTATTTTAATCCATTTCGAAGAGAAAAATAGGAGTTTATCTATGTAAAAAACTGTAAACAATTGTAAATAAAAAGAAAATGCCGATTGAACAAATAAAAATGTGTACATTTTTGTGTTTTATACTTTTCATTAAATTCATAAAATGCAAAATTTCATACATACAACTCTCTCTCTCTCTAAAAAGTAAATAAATAAATAAATGTACAAAATCTTTTTTTTTTTTTTTTTTTTTTTTTTTTTTGTCAAAAAAAAAAAAAAAAAAAAAAAAAAAAAAAAAAAAAAAGCATTATTGTGGTGTGAAAATAATAGACCATTTGTTTTTTGGGAAGCAATAGTTTTACTGGGATTCGAACTCTAAAAATATTTATACTAAATAGTATTTCACTTTAAGAACGGTTCTGAAAGGCGACAGTCCTTTTTTTTTACCGATTTCCATAAGGCGGAATATTGTCTACCACGGAAAATTTCCTAGGTCCCAATCGATTCCGCCTTAGACAGATTTTACTGTATATATCTGCAGTCAAAAATGATGGAATGTTGATCTGCTTTTCATTTTCATACAAACAAACAACATGAAAATTTTATTATTGAAGGGTTTGTATTGTAGAAAAGTTTTCTTCTTCGATGAGTCGAAATCTTTACTATGAAATATTTCATTATAAAACAGAATTCATAAATTTAATTGATTTAAATATAATTTCCATAAATTTATACAAATATAATTTCTTACTTTCTTCTGTAAGCTAAAAAAGAAAAAAAAATCAAAACTTTATTTATTTATTTAAATACTGCCTGACCCACCATGCGTTACCCGGGACCGCGAAAAAATTTGCACTAACCAAGGAAAAACTCTAAAAATTACATTAAAAAATCGCAAAAAATCAAAAATTATTGCTTGAATTTAAAAAAAATTAAAGAGAACAAAAATTTGTATATTAGGATAATAGATTGAAACTTGATTCCTTGAGGGGGGGGGGGGGAACGCAGCAAACGCAAAAACGCTGAAAATCACATAAAAAATCGCTAAAATTTCAAAAATTGCAGAGGCAAAATATATAATTTCGGGCTAAAAGATTAAAGCAGGATTATTTATACAAATGTCGATAAATTGCCGTAAAATGAGGAAAAAAACTAAAAATCGCGTAAAAAACTAAAAAATCGCTGTGCGAATTTCGACTAAGCTCCATTGAAAAGAGGACAAAATAATTTTTAAAAAACCCTTAAGAATCACATAAAAAATCACTAAAGAATCAAAAATCGGAGAGGACAAAATTTACTACAGTGGGATAAAACATTGTAAGCGGAAATCTTTCACAAATGTCAAAAAAATCGTCACGAACGCTAAAAATCGCGGAGGACAAATATTAATATATTGTGCTAAAAGTTTCAAACCGAAAGTGTGAAAGATTGTTTTCCTTTACGACTGTCAAACAAGTCAGAAATTGTACGTCAAACGTGGCAAATGAGGTGCGCTCGAACTTAATTAGTTTTATAAATATTCAGATCTTGATGCAATAGCTGTTGCACTCTTATGCATAAATGCGTAAATACAATATTTATTACGATTATACATATTAAATTCAGTAATACGAAAATAATAGAACTCCATCTTAAATAGGACGTCATCACCGTGGCAACGTAGCGTAGAACCATTACCTATCATGGGATATCATTGAATTAATTACGTATTACGTATAATGGGACTTAATAGAAAGAAGAAAACTTTTACTAATATCTTTTTAAGTATAGATCCGATTTTCATAAAATTTGAAAATACTCGACAAAATTATGCAACGAGTATATACAGTGTTCTCGCTGGCTTTTGAGCAACATTAGCGATTTGGCGAATAAGAAATAAAAAACATTAGCCAAATGAAAAGAAATGTTAGCAAAATAGATTCGGAGTGAGACACTGAAAAATTTATCTTTAACCCCTTATTGTATCCATTCTTTGAATATTTTCTAAAATAACCTAACTTTTTGTAATTACTCAGTAAATAGAAATTCAACTATCCGCTACAGAAACTATTAAAAATAAATACATTTTAAATGCCTCCTAAATGTGTAAATGTTTCAGACATTCTTTTAGCAGTCTGAATAAAAGTTAAAAACAGCTAGCTTTGATTTAACATTGTGAAAACATACACTAAAAATTGCTATGAGATTTGGAATGATAGAAAAAATTGACCGGCCAATGATATTTTACGTACAACTAATAAATAGTATGGTTAATATCAACACCACATTCCAGCAAAATCTTTTGAATATTTGGCACTTGTTGTGAGTAATTTTGTTTATTTTTTACCAGAGCGACGGCGGCGCATAGACAGTGATTAACTGACAAAAACCTATCGCATAATCCTTTCTGTGTCTTTGGCTATTGCTAAACTGAATTGATATTTAGTCTGTATCTCTAAATTTTTTGCTTGAATTAAAAAAAAAACTTTTTGTTAAAAGAGAGAACAAAAATTAGTATATAAGGATAATAGATTGAAACCGGATTCCTTTGGGGGTAAAAACGCAGCAAACGCTGAAAATCACATAAAAAATCGCTAAAATTTCTAAAATTGCGGCAAAATATACAATATCGGGCTACAAGATTAAAGAAGTATTATTTTTACAAATGTCGATAAATTGCCGCAAAATGGAAAAAAATAAACTAAAAATCGCTGTAGGGTAGTTTTTGTTCTGTTACATGCGGGCGGACGGACAGACAGACAGGCGGATCGAACGATGACTTTAGGGGCTACGTATTTATATAATTACGAACACGCCTAAAAATCGGGCCCGAACAACGCCCCCTAGATAAGGGAGAAAGCCTTGACACGCGTCACGGAAGCGTCACACAAAGCAGGTAACACAAAGAAAAAAAATTCGAATAACTTGCATAATTCGTTTTCTTTGGTTCGCGGAATTATTAATTATTATTAGAAAATAAGAATTCCGCGAGCCAATGAAATCAAAACATGCAAGTTGTTCGGATTTTTTTCTTTGTTTTGCCTGCTTTGTGTGACGTTTTCGTGACGCATCTCAAGGCTTACTCAAATATCTAGAGGGCGTTGGCCCGAGCCGTTTCAGGATCGGACTGAGGCACTGAGGCCCTCTCATCTCTTATTGCTAATGTAATAACCAGTTGTGGGAGGTTTAACTCGTACAAATTTAAACGGGAAGATAGACTACATGACACTCTCAGACGGCTTATTATCTGTGAAATCTTGCTATACGAGGGGTATTCCACGCCCCCTCAACCCCTCATTGTCTCAATAATTTATAACCGTAACTCTCCAAAATTCAGTATTTTGAAACTTCTAATTAATGTTTATTTCGCAATGCTGGCAATAATAACTAATTTGAACAATTAATTATTATTAATTTGAACAATTAATTATTCCCATAAATATATTATTAATTATCGATAATCCTAATTGATCTACTTATTTGAACTGCTACGCCGCTGTTATAATTTCCCGTTAAATTTCATAAATGTTTTTGCTGTACTAGGAGCATTTTCCTTTTTACTTTATTTTTTTTTTTTTTTTTACAAGTGCACTTTAAAGAAAACTATAGCTGTACGAAATTCCAGACTATTCAAACAATAAGTGCACGTTGGACAAACAATATTGGACAAGTGGACCCAAGAATTCTCACGTAACAGCTCTCACTTATCCCCTCCCGCATAAATTTATATCCCCAAGTGAAATTTCAAACAAATCTTTTAACGAAAATTCAGCAATGTCAGATGTGGGCAGAAAATCCTATCCAATGATATCTCTTCCTCGTTGTATTAAAAATTGTTGTATTAAGTTAAATTTAGTATGTTATACTAGATTAATTTTAACACAGTTATTCTAATTGGTAAATAAATCATATTAGATGTAAATTTCCAACTGGGCGAAAAATGTCCGGACCAGGATTCGAACCAGGGATCTCCTGGCTGAAGCCGCCAGTGCTCTGCCATCTGAGCTATCCCGGACGAATCTGGTGGAACTTTTTCACCCAGCTAAACTTAAGGATTATAGCATCTGGTCTGAAACCTGGTTCAGTCAACAGAATAAATCTCAGGTAATGGAACTCCAGAAAACGCTGGATACGAAATTACACTAGATTAATTTTAGCACAATTATTCTAATTGGTAAATAAATCATATTAGATGTAAATTTCCAACTGGGCGAAAAATGTCCGCACCAGGATTCGAACCAGGGATCTCCTGGCTGAAGCCGCCAGTGCTGTGCCATCTGAGCTAACCCGGACGAATCCTGGTCCGGACATTTTTCGCCCAGTTGGAAATTTACATCTAATATTAGTATGTTATGTCAGATGGGGAAAAAAAATCCTATCCGATGCCACCTCTTCATCGTTGTACGCTACATATTAGTTAAATTCAGTATGCTATGTCAAATATGGGCAAAAATACCTATCCACTGATACCTCTTCCTCGTTGTACGCAACATATTAGTTAAATTCAGTATGCTATCTCAAATGCAAGAAAAAAATCCTATCCAATGATACCTCTTCCTCGTTGTACGCTACATATTAGTTAAATTCAGTATACTATGTCAAAAGTGGGCAAAAAATCCTATCCAGTGATACCTCTTCCTCGTTGTACGCTACATATTAGTTAAATTCAGTATACTATGTCAAATGTGGGCAAAAAAATCCTACCCAGTGATACCTCTTCCTCGTTGTACGCTACATACAGTATGCTATCTCAAAGGTGGACAAAAAATCCTATTCAATGATACCTCTTCCTCGTTGTACGCTACATATTAGTTAAATTCAGAATACTATGTCAAATGTGAGCAAAAAATCCTATCCAGTGATACTTCTTCCTCGTTGTACGCTACATATTAGTTAAATTCAGTATGCTATTTCAAAGGTGGGCAAAAAATCCTATTCAATGATACCTCTTCCTCGTTGTACGCTACATATTAGTTAAATTCTGTATACTATGTCAAATGTGGGCAAAAAATCCTATCCTGTGATACCTCTTTCTCGCTGAACACTACATACTAGTTAAATTAAGTATGCTATCTCAAAGGTGGGCAAAAAATCCTATTCAATGATACCTCTTCTTCATTGTACACTACATAAATTCAGCGCGCGATGTCGGATGTTTGGAAAAAATCCTATCTAATGATACCTCATTCATCGTTGTACGCTACATATTAATTGAGAAAAAGGGATGTTGACAACAGAAATAATATATATGATTATAACTAAATATTGCATGTTGTCGCAATTTATTGAAAAAAATATTATAAAATGGAAATAATAACTTTATAATACCTTGATTGCATCACAGATACACAGTTAACTAATCAGATGTGGCAATCCCAAAACTTTCTTCTATCTCATACATGTTAATACTTCCTGAAAAATGCAGCATATCAGCACCACCGGTTAGATGATTTACACCAACATCTAATTATCAACAACTTTGACAACTTTTAACTGAATCTGAAGTTTGACGAAAATCAGTGCATTATTTTTTTAGATAGAACTATTGCGGATATTGTAAAAAGTTCTGTACAGAAGCGCCACCTGTTGGACGATTTACACCAAAAACTAATTAGGACCAATTTATATCAGGATGTAACTGAATCTGAATCTTGATGAAAATTCATGCATTAGTTCTTGAGAACAGCTATCGTGAAAAATGTAGCACAGCAGCGCCTCCTGTTGGGCGATTTACACCAAACATTAAACAGCACTAATTTATATCAGGGACTAACTGAATCTGAAGTTTGATGAAAATTCGTGCGTTTTTTCTTGAGTTAGAGCTATTGCGATAATCATAAATAATGCAGCATAGCAGCGCCACCAGTTGGGCGGTTTTCCTCAAAAAGTAATCAGCATCAAACTATATCCTGGACTAACTGAATCTGAAGTTTTATGAAAATCCGTGCAGTAGTTCTTGAGATATATCTATTGCAGAAATCGTGAAAAACGCCGCATAGCAGCGCCACCTGTTGGGCGATTTTCACCAAAAACTAATCAGGAACAGTTTATATCAAGGTCTAACTGAATCTAAAGTTTTGTGAAATTCCGTGCATTAGTTCTTGAGATAGAGTGCCCACAAAATTTTTGTCACATACAGACTGACAGAGTGACAGACAGACTCACAGACAGACATTTTCTAAAAATCATCAAATCATGTTCAGACCTTTCTAAAACGGATAACTCCGTCGAAAACCGGAAGTCGAAAATTTTCACGAATCTTTCTTCTTGTAAATATAGAAGAAAGTAAAAATTAAACAGGTAAAAAAAAATTACATTTCTAATTAGTTTAGGGATGTTTTTGAAATTTAAAATCTTTAACAAAAAACAAATATTTAGTTTTTCTAAACATTTTCAGCTCTTTTAACATGAAGAAAACAATATATAACATTTTTGCTAAAAACACGCTGTAAAAAAAATATATATATTTGGTTAAAAATTCAGTTATTAAATTTAAAATGGCGAAATTTTAAAGCAACTAAGGGGCGATCCATGTCACACTTTTTTTCAATATTTTTGACCCCCTCCCCCCCCCTTTTGTCACAAAGTGTCACACTTCACCATACCCCCCCCCCCCCTCCTTGTCACATGTCACGCTATATTACATAAAAATATACTTACAGTTCAGAAACAAAGCACTACGTTATAGATCATATTTCAAACTTTATTTTTAAACTTTAACTATGTGCGTTAACGACATTTATGAGCATAACAATAACTAGTAAATCTGCAGATCAGGAGACTCAACGTCAGCTCTGCAAGTCATTGTTTTTAGACTCACTTTGGTAATATTCAGTTTCCTGTAAACCGCAATTTAAAGTTTTCAAATTATGTAATTATGTATAAGAATAAAAAATACGAAGTTTTCAGACATTAGAAGCATTAAATTAAAAACGTTATGGAAGGATATTTCGAAATTTTCATGAGCTGTTAATTCTGGCATATTTTTTAAATAATAAAGTAGATTTCTTAAGGGGGGCTCCGCCCCCCTGAACCCCCGTGGTCTTATTAATTTACATACGTAATTTTTTATTGATTGCGCTAATGGTTAGCGCAAATCTTAGATTTCTTTTTACACTTCCGAGCCTTATTTTTCAATACTGGTAACACAGAAAATGATTTACATTGACGCAATTATATTAAACGTTTAGGTTTTATGAATGAAAATGTAATTTCCTTTAAAAATAAAATAATTTTCATTCATATTTTCTGAAATGAGGCGGCATTAAGAAGTAACATCCGTCAAAAAACATTTTTTCAGGCAATCTAGTTAATGTTTGGTTTTTAAGGATGAAAATATTTATTTCCCGATACAATGACGTCATTTTCGACAGCGATAATTTTGCGGTGCATAATTTTGATATTTACTATATATTTGCTCTTCAAAAGTTTTTTTTTCCTCATTGGAATTTTCGATTAAGAATTAACATTCTGTTAGCTGTGTGCAGACGATAAACCATGAGATATTAGTAACATTTTTTTTTTTTTAATAATAAGAATTAATATCATAACACAAGCCCCTTTTATTGCAACCTCAAAGCATATTCGTTTTATTTTTGATATATGAGATCAAATTCACCTTATTTTCGTATTTTCACTTTATTTCTAATATGAAGGCGTATTCATGTCTACTTTTTATTTAATTTTCCTCTCGCACATAAAAATCTTTCAAATCAAAATTAACTGTATAGGATAAATTTTTATTCCGGGATTGAATTTTCGTGGCAACGGCAAAAAAAAGAAAAATGATTGTTAAATTTCATAGCAAAATGTCGATTTATTCCTTATGAAACTAATGAACTTTTTAATTTAAAAGAAAAATATTTGAACAAAATAAATAGAACATAGTCTTTCTTTATTTCTGTGGTAAATTCCATCTATATGTAAAGACACAAAGGCATTAATTCGTCCCTTTTGACTTTGATTTAACTTCAAACAATTGCACATACTTTCACATTTACGATATTTTTAGGTGTAGTTCGCTGCTAGGTAACAGTTAAAAGATAATAAAAACAATTAAATATGTGCTTAAAAAGAAAATTTATATTAAAAAAAAATATTTTATATTATTGAAACACATATATAAAATCCCTCCATAAAAGTTATACACCGAATTTGAAAACTCTAATCATATGAGCCATTTCTTTTCAACAAATAAAAATGGAAAAATCGTCTGAATTGCTATAGGAAAGCATTAAGTCGCAAAATAAAATGTTCTATAAATTCCGAACGAATGAACCAAATTTAACCAAAAACTATACAGCTAAATCCGGGGATTTCACCAACATGCATCCTTAATTTTAAGATAATCGGATGTTTTTTACGGCAGTTATCGCGGAACAGACAGACAGACTAACGGAAACCAAAACTTTTCGTGTCTCCACAGTAAGCCTTCACTGACGTTTCGGCAAAAATGCTTCATGTACTTATTTTGTATGACATAAGATTAAAGTTTATAACAAAAACATAATTAATATACAATAGTCATAAAATATTAATACGAAAGAGCAGTTGAAAACAGTCGTATTTTGGAATTTGAAATGGAATTTAATCTATTTGGTTTTAAATCTACTTTATAAATACAAAATACTTTAATTTCAAAATAACTTCAAAATTTAATCTGCTGATTTTTAATGCTTTTATTATAACCAAAATGTGTAATGTCACATTTCTTCTTACCCCTTCCCACCCCCTTGTCACAAACTGTCACAATTTCACGAACCCACCTCCCCACCTCCATTCGTGACATCATTTGTGGAAGACCCCTAAAATTAAAAGAGTTTTCGTTGTATTTATAAAATAAATAAATAAATATATATATATATAATTGACCTCAGGAATTCTGTAAAGAGAATTCTGTAAAGGTTACACAGGATAACAATACTGCTTTAATAATAAACATTTCTCATGTTTGTTCAATATAGTTTAAAGTATTGTTTTTCTTTTCACATATACTACAGATTTTAGTTATTCATGTGCTGCGTTTTTGTATAATTTTAATAATAAAAAGATACGCATATTTTCATAGTGAAACTCCAAATAATGCAAACAATGAAAATTGGCTGTATTTTTTTTTTCAAGGTAATTTTATTTTATTTATTTATTTTATTTTATTTTGTGTTGTCCCCCTAGTCAAATGACACCTGGCTGCAGAATACCGCCGGCCAGGTCCCAAAGGCAAAGTACGAAGGGCAAGGGGTGCAACTTGCATTTGACGAAACACCACAAAGTCGGAATTCTGACTTGGAAACAATGCCCTTCGCCCCCAATTTTGATCCTTAGCGGAAAGGGGGTTCTGCCAACTCTGTACCCCTTTCCCACATACTATATAGACTCTATGTAATTTCAATTGGCTTCTCAAGGACATCCATCCTCTCCACTTCATCTCTTTGTTGGCATGGGTAAAAGTAGGACGGTCAATCAGCTAAACGCGGTGTTACTATAGTTATGGATCTAAGATAAGAAACGGGAAACTGACTTTGAGAAGTCAATTGAAATTACCTAGAGTATAAGTGCGCGTTAGTCTCCAAGGATTTTACGTGCCAGTCTGTGACATTGGCATAGCGTGAACCAGTACACCGCAGTCACCCTTCAAATAGTCCAGGAGCCGGTGATATCAAAAGCCCCGTGTTCGCGGAATTGAAAAAAATTTGTGTAAATCAATAATAAAAAGTCATACAAATAAAATAAGCTAGGTATGACGAGGTTTGATAAGCCGAAAATATATTTAATTTAATTAATTATTTATAAAAGGCTATAATGTTTTACCGTTATCGCGGAAATTGATCGCTCTTCCATCGTCCAGATGCGAAATAAAGGCGCCACCGGTAAAAATTCAAAGCAAAATGACTGTGAAATTTTATCACCGGCCGCCTTTTTAAAATAGGTATGATAGATTTTTTTTTGATGGAATATGGTTTGTCATACCTAGTTTTCTGAAAGAGCACAAAATTTTCTGTAAAATGCTGAAATAGTGATCAAAATCCGCGATAGAGGCAAAACATTATAGCTTTTTATAATAATTAATTTAATTAAACATATTTTCGGCTTGTCAAACCTAGTCATATCTAGCTCATTTTGTTCGTATGACTTTTTACTACCGATTTATATAAAACTTTTTCAATTCCGAGATCACGGGGCTTTCCATGTCACCGCTCCCTACCTAAAAGCCCAAATAGTGCCGGGTGATCTCTACATCTGCTGTTGTTGTTGTTTTTTTAACCATTTTCGATTTTGTTTTCAGATGTCTTTAATGAGGGCACTTTCACTTTCGGAACCGGTTTCGAAAGTAAAAGCATCCTCATAAAAAAAATCTGCAAACAAAATCGAAAAAGTACAAAACGGCCTTTGTACAGACGGACCTCAGCTATCCAATGAAAAAAAAAAAAATCATTTAAAAATATTGAAATGCGAAGAAGATATCTTTAAAAAAAATTCCTTAGGATTAGCATTAGCGAGCGGGTCTTTTCGCGTGACTGGAGTAGCCCCTTAACCCCTTCGCGACGAGAGCCCTTTGCTTAATTTTTATCTTTTACCACCGATTTTTCAAAACAGAAAATTAGTAGTTTTCTTCTGTAATTGAATTGCGAAAATTCTTTGATTAAATAAGGTAAACTTTGCAATAAAATTTAACTGGTGAGAATAATGAAGGAATCTGAGCACCTTAAGTGGCACGTATACCGGTCGCTCGACCCTCAGGGGTTAAGGGGGCTGGTCACTCAGCTTCCGATTTCCCCTCACTAATGTATAGTCTATGGAAATTATGCATTCATATATTTACAATACCTCCTCGGGAAATTAATATTTTTAACTTCTATTTTTTGTGTACACTTTCTAAAAAATGTCTCTTTTTTTCTTAGTTGTCAAAATATTTCTAAAGTATGGACTTAATTTTAAATGAAATGTTAAAATCTTACTCACAGTTCACCCGCTTTTAACACATAAAATATTAAATTCAGCATAGATTTTAGAAATATTTTGAAAACTAAGAAAAAAAAGAGACGTCCTTTAAGAAGAGTACACAGAAAAAATATGTTAAGAATATGAATTTCTCGAGAAGATATTTTAAATGTACGAATGCATCAAAAGTCCATAGACTTAACATTACAGAGGAAAATTCCGAAGCTGATTGACCAGCCCTAATGTTCTAATGGGAAACGGGCAGAGCCCGACCAAGCTGAAGTTGGGCCCAGGGCCTGTTAAAAAGTTGCCCCCCCCCCCCTACCTCCCCATTCCCGGTGACACATTCAGAAAAAAAAAGTAGGTTTATTTGATGAGTTGACAAAGTTATTTGCGTTAAAGTTTCAAGTTTACAAAAAAAAAAAAAAAAATTAACTTACAAGAATAATCAAGAAAATGAATTACCGTCCACTTTCTCAAATAAGCATTTGTATAATTCACAAACATCTATGATCCACAGTTTATGTTGCAGAATAAGTGAGGACGTCTTTTTCAAAACTCGGCTTATCCAAAATCATAAAATGTTTGTGCTTTTGACGGCCAATTATCAACACTAGGGATAAAGGCCCTAAGGGGGAGGAGTGCCCTTCGTGGTGTCTTTCTAAGGGAGCCTAACCCGTATTAACGCTTCGAGAACCAGGGTTCGAAGAAAACCACGAAAACTCCGAACGATTAGGCCGACGGGAGCGATTGGGATCGAACACAGCACCCCCCCCCCCCCGTTTACCAGCTTCGAGAGCAGAACCTCTCGGCCACTGGTGGGCCCCCAAAATCATAAAAACTGTGTTTTCCCTAGCAGTCTAGTAATCATTTTAAACTATGATTATGACAGACATTGTAAAACCGTCGTTTATATTGAAACCAAGAGACGGAGTATGCAGTTTTTGGCATTTTCCCCAAATTTGTTTTTCTGGATATGGCAAGTTTTGAAATATATAGGTACTCTCAAATTGAAAAGGACTTTTACAGAAAAATTAAATATGGAGGATTTTTATTGCACTAAAACTTTGTTTTTACGTCAAGGACCAAAATATAAAATGCAAACAGTGGGAAAACTTAAATTGTGAAAAAATACACACAAATTTGTGGGCCCCTGAAACTGGTGGGCCCAGGGCCGAGGCCCCGGAGGCCCGTGCATTAATCAGGCCCTGGAAACGGGGCGGCACGGCATTGTACGCAATAGGGAATAGGCGTTTTCTTTCTTCTTCTTCTTTTTTTCTTTCTTTCACTTATTGTTTTTATGGAACGGTCCTTGTAATAAATAAATTTTAAACAACCTTCTGAAAATGTTTTCAGCAAAGGATACATTAGAAAGATTTTTGTACATTGAGAAATATTTCTTAAAAATCTTGATTTCATGTGATAGGTGATTCCTATGAAATTTAACGTGAACATTTGGTAAATGATAAATGAATATTAAGGTAAATTAAGAGTCTTGGCTATTTTAGTCACTTACTTGTTTTATTCATCAAGTTAAAGTTGCGTAATCTTCCTCCATAATACATACTTCTACAAGTATAATACAGTTCAATTCCTTATTGCTAGGTTTTGCATTCCACATTCACATTAATTCTTACTATTTTGGCTGGAAATTTGCCTGACGACAGTTTACATGAATAAATATAACCTGAATGTGTTTAAAAAAATAAATAATAGGTAATAAAATTAAGTAATAAGTATGTGAACATTCACAAATTAAAGTTTCGTATGCTGAAATGGAAAAGTTATTTATATTTATATCAAAGAATTATATCTAAATCTTTTTTTTCTTAAATTATCTTTAACTATTAAATAAATTTTTAAAAAATCACTTGTTTCGTTGTTTCCAAGATAAATATTTCAGTCAAAACCTGCAGTTATTGCATCCTAATTGCCTCTACTTATTAATTAGTCACAAACGTTCCGTGAACACATTTTTACTTTCCATTTAAAAAATATTTGCCATGAATCAATTTTTAAAATCATTTTCTTGTATATGGCACTGAAATTATGCACATAAATGACGCACTGTAAAAATAATGCACATAACATTTTATCACTTTTTCGCATGATACTAAGCAGCTAACAAATAAACAGTTTTCCAAAGTCTTATTGCATATTCATGTGTACCTTAACAAGTTCTGTTGAAAACAATACCCTCTACTTTTAAGGGGGCTCAGGGCTTGATCGATACCGAAAAACGTGTAAACAGAGCTCTCGCTTCAAGTCCATATAAAAACAGAAGTATTCAATGTAACTAATTTAATCCTTCTGATATTTTAAAGGTATGTTTGCAGTCTTATAAAATGAAGTACTTCAATGTAATAAAATAAAAAAATATAGCAAAATTTATGTAACACAATTTTCGAAAAAACATTTAGGTGTCCCATCACCATTCGTAAGATATCTTAACGTTGAATTGACATAAGAACCTAATTTATGCTTTAAAATGATCAGGAAACTTTACTCTAAAGAATAAATTAAGGATATAACTATCACTCGAAGGAAACCTCATTTAAAAAACTCTCAAATTTGAACATTTAAAAAACCCTAAAAAATACAATTTCTTTTTCATTAAAAATACTCAAAATATTAAACTATCTAAAATATATTAGTTAATTCTATAGATAATGATTTTATATGCATGCAAAAAAATTTAAGCCATTCCATCAGTTTTCAAGTTTTGAGAAAACGCGACTTAAAGTTGCAATTAAATGGGTGCGGCTGTGAAAGTGATTGTTACATAAATGCTTATAACTCCATTAAAAATGCAAATATTTTTTATGTGTTTTTTTTTTTTTTTTTTTTTTTTTTTGCACTGTGTTCAGAATTAATTGAACAATCAAAATATATACTTTAAAAAAATCGATTTTTTGAAAGTTTTCAAGCCCTGAGCCCCCTTAAGTAATAATGAAAAAACATACTGATTTAAGAAGGTCCCTGAATAGTTTCATTTTTCTTCCTTTCTAATGACTTTCAGATTCAGTTTCCTATAAGAAAAATGTGCACGTAAAATTTGTAACTTATAAGGCAAAGCAATGTATAGGAAAGTTTTAAAATTTCAGTTCTACCTCTTTCTTCATGCTTTTATGTAAATATAACTAAGGATTACTGCAAAAAATAAAATAATATTTCCCTAAAAAATGCACTATACATATCTTTAAAGTTGTTACTTCATTTCTAATAACGTTTTGGTGAAACTCTTGGTCCAATCACTCATGAAAACAATGATTGAACAAACTACTATATCCATGGCCTAGTATTAAACAATTAGCAAAAGCCATTTCCACATAGTTTTTTACCCTATTCATGTAGTAGTTCAATCACTCATGAAAACAATGATTGAATAAACTACTATATTCATGGCATAGTATTAAACAATTAACAAAGGTCATTTGGACATATTTTTTCCATATTCATGTAGTAGTACAATCACTCATGAAAACAATGATTGAATAAATTAACTATACTTCTGGCATGGTATTAAACAATTAACAAAACCATTTCCACGTATTTTTTTCCATATTCACGTAGTAGTTCAATCATTCATGAAAACAATGATTGAATAAACTACTATATTCATGGCATGGTATTAAACGATTAACAAAGGCCATTTCCATGCAATTTTTTTCCATATTCATGTAGTAGTTCAATCACTCATGAAAACATGATTAAATAAACTAACTATATTCCTGGCATGGTATTAAACTCTTAACAAAAGCCATTTTCACGTAGTTTTTTTTCCATATTCATGTAGATAGATACACGAGTTTCCATAGACACAAAATCCTTTCCCTCTATTCATGGCATAGTATTAAACACTTAACAAAAGCCATTTCCACGTAGTTTTTTTCCATATGCATGTAAATAGATACACGAGTTTCCATAAACACAAAATCCTTTCCCTCTATTCATGGCATAGTATTAAACCCTTAACAAAAGCAATTTCCACGTAGTTTTTTTTTTCATATTCATGTAGATACATACACGAGTTTCCATAGACACAAAATACTTTCCCTCTATTCATGGCATAGTGTTAAACACTTAACAAAAGCCATTTCCACGTAGTTTTTTTTTCATATTCATTTAGATAGATACACGAGTTTCCATAGACACAAAATACTTTCCCTCTATTCATGGCATAGTATTAAACACTTAACAAAAGCCATTTCCACGTAGTTTTTTTCCATATTCATGTAGATAGATACACGAGTTTCCATAGACACAAAATCCTTTCCCTCTATTAAAATACTTGCAATGTATTTGTTTAAGAAGGTTTTTATATCTTTTAATGACATTCTCTTTTGCCGGACCACTCTCAACCCAACATCTTGTTGGAACAATGCATGTTGAAATTGTCTTACAAACGGGGCATGATGCTGCACAATTAGCAAAATTTTTTCGTATATTCTGTACACCTCTCCACCAGTAAATGCATTTCTGACAAAACGTATGATCACAATTTTCTAAAATCGCATATGGATTCCCTATGTTTTGAAGACACATTAGACATTTCAGATTGTTTGGACCTAAGTTATTTTCCTCTCCTGTGAAAATATTTTCATTAACAGGACATGATTCTGAGAAATTTTGTGAAAGTTGTCCTGCATTTTCTGTTTTCCCTGAATAAGAAAAACATGGACGCTGCCTTGGTAGATTACAGTTATCTGACATTTTTAATATTGTTCCCTCGGTAAATTCTTTCAGGTCTTTCCATTTTCTTCTAGAATCAATCACATTGCACTGACTGCCATGTTTATCATTGTTTTGATAAAACTTGGCTCTAAAATGCTTTGTATTACCATTTGCTGCAAAATTTCTGCACATCTTGCTTTGCCTGTGTTTCCTGTTTGACACGTCATACTTTTTAATTTGTTTATAATTTGAATGTCTAAGAAGGGTATTTGATTGAAATGATTTTAATCGCTTTGATTTTTGAAAATTATTTTTTGAGTTAAAATTAGTTACTGGAGATTTAAAATCAGTGCTTGTGAATTTTGGTTGTATTTTTGAAAAAGAAAAACTGCTTTCGTAGTTACTTTGGAAACAATGTTGACTGGAATACATAAATGTATTATTCGATAAAACAGTTTCGTTTTCATTCTCTTGCACGAAATGCATCATTGGTCCTTTTTCAAATACTTTGTTTCTATAGCTGTCCGCGGAGTCATTTATGTTCTGGAAATAATTTGAAAAAGAAACCTCAACAGAGTAATTGTTCAAAATTTCATTCTTACCTCTATTCAATTGCACAGGGGCTATTTCTGATATTTCTTCATGCTGATTGTTGGTTGAATGATTCCAAGAACCATTCAAAAAATAGTTTGCACGATAAATTTCAAAATAATTATTCGAAAATTCTGCCTTATTTTTGTTCATTTGTGTTTGGTTCGTTTCCGATATTTCTTCATGTTCTTCGTTACTGTTATTGCTCCAAGTACCATTTGTATTTTGTAAATCATTCAAAAGACAGATTTCAGGAGAATTGCTTAAACATTCAGTCATATTTTCATTCGTTTGCATGGAGTCCATATCTGGTATTTCTTGATTTTCTTTATCGAAACCGTCCCCACAAGGCACATTTTTATTCAGTAATTTATTTGAAAAAGAAGCTTCAATGTAAGGTTTCAAACATTTGGTCATGTTTTCATTCATTTGCAACATTTTTGGTATGTCTTCATGTTCTTTGTTGATACCACTACTCCAAGTTCGATTCGAGCAATCTGAAAGAGGAACATCAGGAGCGAAATGGATTTCAAACGAAAAATTTTCTTCTTCTTTACTGGAACAACTAATAATATCATTTTCACAATTAACAGTTGGGTTTGATTCACTTTGATTTAGGGTATATTTTGAACCATGTTTCTCGGCTGAAAATTCGTATTCTATAACCGATGGAGATGTGGCATAAATACCTGAAGAAGCATAACAGTCAGGTCCGCTAGAATTATTGGTACAAATAGAAAAATCGCGCGCTTCTTGATTTTCTTGACCTTCGGTTATTTCCTCACTCACTGGACTGCTGTAAAATATAGATTCGTGCAGCAAGTTTGAATTCAAATAAGGCTGTGGTGTACCATTATATGCATATTCGTAATACCAAGTGGGCGAATTCTCATAATAGCAATTGAAAGTTCCAGAATATAGATCAGAACTACCGGGATATAAACTAACATCTTCACTAAAAGACGAGTTGTTAACACAAGAATAGGAATAGATCAAGTTGTTCAAAGTATCGGCATTATTATTCGAAAACCATTCACTAAACACAGCAGGATGCACATTATATAATATATAATTACCATTCTGACTAATACAGACTTCATTTTCGGCATAGTTAAAATCCAAACGTGAACTTTGATTGTTCTCAAAATTAATTTCGGTCAAACTGTTTACATTTTGCAACGGAATATTTTTATGTAGATGCCAGCATCTGTCTCCAAATACACACTTGTTTTCAAGGAAAAATCGACAAATGGTATCTGATTTCCTATTTTGGTCAATAATATGCGGAAACGGACACAGCCTTCCCAACTTGCAACCAGATGGACTCACAAAATAGCGGCAAACAATTGAGTCCATATCTTCCATATTATCCATGTTTTATATTTAAGTTATCACTTCGATTTAAAGCCACAAAGTAAAAGCATGTCGAGCGTCTACTGTACTGAATAAGAATTCAACGAAAAATTTATCAAACTACAATTTTATTTTTACCGGATGCAAACAAACGAATTCTTTGAAGAGCAACAATTTGTGGCAAGGCTAATAATTTGGAATTCTATGAATTTACAGTTGTATCCATTATGCAATAGTTGAGTAATAAAAAGTAGATTTGAAATGTTTTAATCAAAAGAAGCCTTTGACACGGATATTTTATCTTCAAATTTCCTATACATTGATGTTGAAACTTAAATATTGTAGAACACGATATTTATTTACTTATTTATTTTGTTATTATTGTTGTTATGAACCAAACAGGAAAGAGAGAGCATAAAATTCCTGAAATAATGATATAATATTTTTACTTTCTTCTATCTTTACAAGAAGAAAGTATTGGATTCGTGAAAATTTTCGACTTCCGGTTTTCGACGGATTTATACGTTTTAGAATGCCCAGAACACGATTTGATGGTTTTTAGAAAATGTCTGTCTGTGAGTCTGTCTGTCACTCTGTCACTCTGTGAGTCTGTATGTGACAAAAATTTTGTGGGCGCTCTATCTCAAGAACTAATGCACGGAATTTCACAAAACTTCATATTTTGTTAGACCTTGATATAAACTGAACTTGATTAGTTTTTGGTGAAAATCGCCCAACAGGTGGCGCTGCTATGCGGCATTTTTCACGATTTCTGCAATAGCTATATCTCAAGAACTACTGCACGGATTTTCATAAAACTTCAGATTCAGTTAGTCCAGGATATAGTTTGGTGCTGATTACTTTTTTGTGAAAATCGCCCAACAGGTGGCGCTGCTATGCTGCATTATTCATGATTATCGCAATAGCTCTAACTTAAGAAAAAATGCACGAATTTTCATCAAACTTCAGATTTAGTTAGTCCCTGATATAAATTAGTGCTGTTTAATTTTTGGTGTAAATTCCCCAACAGGTGGCGCTGCTGTGCTGCATTTTCACGATTTCCGCAAGAGCTGTATCTCAAGAACTATTGCACGGATTTTCATCAAACTTCAGATTTAGTTAGTCCTTGACATGAATTGACGTATAATTTAGTGCTGTTTAATTTTTGGTGTAAATCGCTCAACAGGTGGCGCTGCTATGCTACATTTTTCAGAATTTCCGCTATAGCTCTATCTTAAGAACTAATGCACGAATTTTCATCCAACTTCAAATTCAGATATACTTTGATATGAATTGGTGCTAAATTCGTGTAATTTCTTGTACTATTTAAATGATTTAATTGACGTGATTTATAGAGAAGAAAGTTTTGTGATGGCCACAACATACTAGTTAAATATGTTATTTTATTTCCGTCTCACTATTATACTACAAAGAATTACTTCAAGTGGAATTTCTTGCCAATTTCACACAAAAAAAAAGATAAAAGATACTTTTATCTTCAAATTCCGGATATTTTCCGGACTTAGTAATTGAACAGCAATTGCAGTTAAGTGTGCTGAAAATTATATATTTAAAACAGGTACATCAGATGGCGGTTTATTTTTCATGGCATGAAATTCTCTGATTAATGATCTGTTATACCAAATTATTGTGTTTTTAGCTAGCTGTCCATCCGTTTAAGGGAATCCCGGACATAAAAATCTTCAAATTTTCTAAAAAAAAACTTTTATTGCAGTAAAAATTTCTCTGGGGTTTTTTTTCTGCTTAAAATGACATTTAAATCATGTTTCTATCTTAATTGGAACAGAAAATATTAATTTTTAACCATTTGGAAAAATGGTTACTGTCCTCTGTCAGGGTAGGAAATCAAAAACATATGTGAAGCGTTTTATTGGTTGAATCCGCATTTTATTCGTTTTCTGATTGGCCTATACAGTAATCTGTATTTTCCTTTTACTTTCAACAGAGATGGATACTTCTGTTGCCACTATGACAAAAAAGTAATAAAAACTACAAAAAAAAAATTAATAACTCAGAAACAAATTGAGGTACAGCTTTCAAACAAATTGCATTTAAAAGTACATTTTTTTTTCTCTATACGACGGTGTAAAAAGTAATATTGTGGGATGTTTAGAAGTTTAAGAATGAAATTTCATTTAAAATGGGTCGTCAGATTTCTTGGAAATCTGAGGAAATGGTCGTTGTAATTTGTTAAATTGCTTTTTTTATTTCGTTTTGGTTTGTTTTCAAAAGCTTTTGCTTTCAAGCAATGGTTGTCGTGGAAACGACTTCTTGTGAAAACGCGTTTTTCTTCATGATGGGTTTTTTCACCATTTCTCGTATTTAAATTGTTATAATGCAAGAACCGTTAAAGATAAACAGTTCAAACTTGGAACATGTCTTTTTCAATTGTTTTACTTTAATTTTGATCCAGCAAATTTGAAAAAATGTATTTACTTTTGAAAATATGATTTTTATATAAAAAAAAAAGTTACACCATTTTTTTTTTAATTTATACTTTAAATATTTTTATTTTTTATTTAAATTAATATTTTTTTTAAATGCTGAATCAAAATTAAAACTGATATGTTTCTGTTTATTTAAATGAAAAAAAGTTGAAATTCTACAAATAATATTTCGAGTTATAACGATTAAGTTACCCTACTTTTTTAATAAATTTTAAATTTATTTTTTTTTTTTAAATATGAGAAGTTTTATCAGGTGATTTTGTTTACAAATGATATGGTTAACTATCACAAAAAAAAATTCAAAAATTTAACTCAATAAATAAAAATTATTTTAAAATGTGTCCCGGACCCCGTAAAGCAAATATGTGAAACTCGTTTACCATCGAGGGCCGAATAAAGCCTTACATACAAAATCGTGGGTTAGTAAAAAAAAGTCGGAAATTGTAAGTCAAATGTAACAAATGAGGTGCGTTCGTACTATGACCGGTTTTATAAATATTCAGATCCTGGTGCAATAGCTGTTGCACTCTTAGAAAATGCATGATTACAAAATTTACTACGATTATATAGGTTAAATTCAGTAATATGGAAATAATAGGAATCCATCTTAAATAGGACGTAACCATGGCAACCTAAAAACGTTACCTATCATGGGATTCATTGAATTCATTACGTATGATAGGATTTAATAGAATGAAGAAAACTTTATTAATATATTTTTAAGTTTTGATTCTATTTTCATAAAATTTGAAATGACTCGACACAACTTTGTAACGATTCTGTATATTAAATTTCAAACCATTCGGTTCATTTTAGATGAAATAGAAAAGTTAATGTTATTTTCACGTAAAAAAAAAAAAACTATTAATGCTTTTACTGCCAGCAAACTGATTGAAACATTGAGAAACACAATTCAGACAATAACAGAGGAAATTTTTGAACAAGAAAGCAAAGATTTGACTATGTCCGTAAATGTAGAGCCCTTATTTGAGCGAAACTGAAAACATAAAAATCTCAGAACAATTCGATTACGAAGCTCCTGATGAAAGTGGAAATTTAAATGAAAGAGAAGGATTTCGCGTTACATACATAGAGGCTGCTGATACTATAATCGTGCAACTGAACTGGAGGTTCAATAACTGCGAAATGTATCATAAGAATTTGAGTTTCTGACTAAATATACCTGAATTGTTAAGGAGGTTTTGAATGCAAAAAGTTTATTTCTACCAATGGATAAGAACTTTTATAAAATGGATCATTTAGAAATGCTTCAGCTGTTCCATAATTTTGACGTAGGGAACAACAAGGAATTACAAAAACATGGAAGCAGTGTACGGGATTTTTATAAGCATTCCACTAACCACCGCATCAGCAGAAAGGTCATTCAATAACCAGAAAATAGTAAAAAACTACTTAAGGACTACTATGGGTCAAGACAGATTAAGCAACCTCAATTTAAATTCTATTAAATTCAGTGTGACGCAATCTTTAGACATAGAAAAAATAATATACGATTTTGCTACCCTAAAAGCGAGAAAAATAAATCTGAAGTAAATGTATTTGCCTGATATTATCTTTTTTATTTTATGTTAATTAAAATATTGTATCCACTATCTTCCTTGAGTACTACATTGCAATTATAATTTATTTTCATTTTTTTTTTTAAATATGTTCTATGCAGGTTTTTTGTTTGTTTGTTTTGCTTTTTTAGTATTTATCGGTTGAAGAGATTACTTCTTTCCAGCCTGGTTGTTAGCAATTTATACCTTGCCAATTTTCCCTTTTTCTCCTACTTAAATATTAACAACAACTAAAAATAGCTGGGAAAAAAAGTGAGAAAGTTTGAGAAAAATATGTCGCAAAGCATCACGATCTCTCCAACAAATAACTCTAATTTTCTTTTATGTTATTTAGGTGTTTGGAATTTCTGAATTAAAATGAAACCTTTTAAAGTTATGAAATAAACGCGAAATATTTATTGAATATAATTTATTTCTGTTTTTGCCATTTATCAAATTTGAAGGAGGGGGGGGGGGGGGGGATTGAAACGCTTCCCCCGGCGCAGTTTTCTCTTCACACGCCCCTGTTTGTACAGATGCGTTTTCTTGCTGAAAGGTCCAGTTGGGACCACCTAGGAATTCACCAAACGACAACAAATGCTCACTCAGAGTTTCCTGATACTTTTGTGAATTCTGTGTGCCATTTAGGAAGTAAAGAGACGTTTGTCCATTGTAGCCAAAAGCTCCCCATACCTCGATCAAACCACCACGTTGTTGCCTGCTGAATATGCTCTTCAGATGTTTCCTCAAGTCATGCCAATAGAATGAGAATCCATCTGGACCATTCAAATTCCATTTTATTTCATCAGAAGAAATAACACTAATCCATTCGTCACGACAATGCATGCGCTGTTTTGCCCATTGAAGCCTTGCTTGTTTGTGACACTGTTTCAGAAAAGGCTTACGAGATAATTTTTGTTTTTTGGTGAACCCAGATTCGGTTATTCGTCTGCGTATGGTGTCACGTGATATTTTTGAACTAAGCCTATTTTTTATCTGATTAAGAAACAAATTGCCAATTACAGCCATTCAGCCATTCTTTTAATTCTTCTATCCTCGCGAAATGTGTTCTTTCTCGGCCTTCCTGAACGATACGCATTTTTGAATTGTTTTCCACGTTGCAAAACACTATAAATACCACGTTTAGTCCAATTTAAAATAAGTGAAATTTGCAAAACGGATTAGCTTCCAAACTTCCACAACTTCTTCAGACGAGAACTGCAGAGATTTCGGCAACTCATACAGCGATAGCTACACTTTATACTCTAGGAAAAAGGTCCGCCGATCCTCTACCTATCATGTTTAAGGCTGTTCTCAAATCCAAAGGGTCAACTTTGTGACATAAGTTTTAATTCATTTTTGTTCGAAAACGCATGAAACTAGAAGATGTTGTTATTCAAAAAGTATGTCATCAAACTGTTTTTTCCGTTTTCTGGTAAACACAATAGATCTTTCAGAAAATACTGTCAAAGTTGGCATTTTGAACCGAACTTCCGAACGAAAGAAGAAAATCCAGTCAGTAAGGGGAGAAAAATGCCGTGTCACGTGATCAAAATGGCTTATAACTCAATGGGTAATTTATTGATCAAAAAATGGAAAACACAGTTCGATTCCAAATCGCTTCCATGATCAGGCTTTCCAATTTCATATCCTTCCGTTAAAAAATGAATTTGTAAATATGTCAAAACGTTTTGCGCTTGTTGAGAAGAGCAGTTGAGAACAGCCTTAAGGAGACATTTGCATAAAATCTCATTTGTGCATACACTTTTGCGGCATCACAAAAATTGTTTTGTTTTTTTATTTCTCATTTTCGTAATGATGATTTTTTTTCCAAACTCGATATATATATTTACTAGCTAAAGTACCCGGTGTTACCCGGAATTTTAAGAATGCTTGTTTTGAAAAATCAGTTTCAAAATTAATCACACAGTATAAAACAATCAATAATAAAAAGCAGTAAAGCCATCTTTATTTCAGTTCTTCACTAAGAATGAGCTCTAGGTACCTAAACCTTTGTGGAAATTCTAATATACACGTACATAGATAGAATAGATTTTAAAATGGCGAAAACAAATTCAGAGAACCTCAAAATGAAAAAATATGCCAATATTTCCATAATTGGGTTTTAATCTTGTTTCAATGCGTTTTTTCAAACTCATATGACGTTATATATTCACCTGCTGACGTCTATTATATTTCCAATATGACGTAATATTCACTTAAAAAAAAATTTTTTTTTCGTCAAACGATTTATTTCATTTTTATTTTTCACGTGGAAATCTTGCAATAGAAAAGTAATAGTTGTGGTAAGAATTTTATTGTGGATTTTTAATTGTTGGCAAGTGCTAGGACGAAAAATTTTTTAATTTGATAGGAAATTGCTGTTAAATTGGCGGGTTTTTTTTATTAATTAAAAGTTATCTATAAATTATTTCAATTCCTGATTACTTTAGTTGCCTCGGCCGTGTTTTAATACACATGTATGTAACATTTCACAATTCTGGCTTCCAAACTGTGGATTTGTATAGAATTACAGACAGACACAAATTTTCATTTTTATATATTAGATGATCACAGTATTCACCTACAGTGGATATTTGAAAGCATTCCGTTGTACAATTTTATTTTTATTAAAATATTTGCGTTGTGCTTAAAGTTTTGCGCCGCACTGTATTTCAAAAATTTGATCATCTACTGGAAGAGTATCAACTACTGGCGGTGTCACCCTATTTTGAAGTTGCTGTTCTTCAAGATAAAGTCGTCGTCGTGGGACAGGATACTAGATTAGCTGTAAGAACGTTCGCGCAAGTCTATGAAGAAGAATCGAACAAGTGGTTCATAATAGGGACACCACCAAATATTTTTCAGTACGACTTTTAGCTAATTTCACGATAAGCTGTACAATCGTAAAAAAAAAAAAAAAAAGTAAACACCCCTACTAACTGCTCAATAAATTATCATAGAAGAAAGTTACTGGTACTGAACGATTAGAAATAAAGTCTACTTTTAAAGGATGCATATAAAATTTGCTTAGGGGGCCATCTACATATTAAAACGAACCCAAACTTGATTTGTTTGAATGGCAATATCCAATTTTAATAAGATATTCAAACTATGCCTAGACACCAAATTTCAAGTCATTTGGATGAATAAGTTTTTGAATTATAAACATTCAAATTTTAGTGCTTCTAATGTTCATATTTTTATTAATATCTCCTGAAATTATGTTCCTAACGTTGAATTTGCAATCTTTATAATTTTATGATATGAATTATGAAATTAATTTTCGAAAAAATTATGAATTGCAACTTACAATTTTTTTTTTTTTTTTTTTTTTTTTTTTTTTTTTTTTTGATGGATTTAAATTTATTAAGTCCTGCTGTATGGAAATCCAAAATTTCACATTTTTCTTGCAAGTAGTTTTCAAATTATGCTTAAAAAACGGCAAAATGATGGTTTAAGGGACTAAACTATGATAGAAGTGACTAGATATTTTGAAATTTCTTATACTATCCTGCAATATAGCAGTCTTCAGTGACTGCTTGAGTGGCGCTTAAGATGCTTTGATCAAGAAGCAATGGCGGATCTAAGGGGGGGGCGAGGGGGCGATCGCCCCCCCCTTGGGCAATTAAAGGTTTGCAAAACGGCATTATGCACCATGACGGGAAATGACTTGGGGCGAAGCTCGAGCCCGGCGCGACCCGGGTCGGGTCGCGCCAGTTTAAATCCACGAGACTCGGCCAAGGTAAGGTCTTCTCTCTTTTAGAGCCGGGCCGTGCCCTGATCTTAAATTTTTCTGCAAATTCGGGTCGGGCCAGACTTCTTTTTCTTCCAGGTTGAAACTGGCCTGGACTTCATTCTTCCTAGAGGTCTGCACTGGCCAAAATTTCCAGGTCGGGGCTCGTCCCGGAATAAAAGCTAAACGTTGGGTCCGTGTCAGCCCGTTATGATAAGTAGTATTGGCCTGACCACGACCAATGCACTTCTCTAAATTCTTCTCCCCGAGCCCAAGTTGGTCTGGTATCTTACTTACTTGTTATTCGTAAAAATTATACATATTTATGGTGTACATTTGTTTAGCGAAATCTTTAAAAATTTCATTTAATTTGATAAGTTACATAGATGCATTTTTAAAAATCTACTTCTTTTCTTTGAAGAGCTTTAAAATTGTGATTTTCTTTTATCATCTATTTCTTTCATTCTAAACTGATTTTCTTATTGGATTTTTATTTGAATGTATTTGTCGAAGTACTGATTTTTACGTAGTGTTTATGTACGTATTGTTATTATTATACAATTGCCTAAATAGTCATTAATATTAATGTTTTTCTGTATTCATGAATTTCGAACACAATCAAAAATAAAATATGATCATAAATAAGTGTGCTTTATGAATAATTTTAATTGCAAAATGGCGCTGGAGTCGATTTTTTAGCTTTGATACCGGGCCAGGCCAATAATTTTTTTTTCTGTGGGTTGGACCTGAAAATTTCAGCCCAGGTAAACATCTGACTGACCTATCGAAACCAGCTTTAATTTTTTTTTTAAATGCTCCTTTCAGCGATCATCCCATAACTACTGAATATACCGGGTGTTCAAAAATGGACTGAATGCAAATCCAATAACTTGAAAATGGCGACAGCTATTTAAAAAAAATACTTGAAGGAGGGTTATGTAAGATCTCAGAAGCAGGGGTGATTCTGCTCCGAATTTTCCGAAAATTTAAACATCACGCTGCACATCCCGCGATTTCCACGGCCAACGTAAAAGTGGCAAAATTTGCGCACCCGCAATTTCCCAGCAAATATTTTTTAATGATCTAATTCTTTTTAAAAAGAAACTTTTTCACCAAGACTTTCGACTCTTAATTTGACTCTAAATTTGAACTCTAAAATATATGCATATTTGAAATATGTAATAAAATAAAAGCGCAATTTTCAACATATTTTCATTTAAAAAGAAAAAAAAATGTATATACATACGCAGCGAGAGAGTTAAGGCATTTAGTTCCAAAAATTAAAAAAAATCATCAATCCGAAAATTCGATCATAAAGATAATCGCGAATTTTGACAAATGGTCCCATAAAAAAATCTATTTCGTCAATCATTCGCAGAAAATAACTTTAATTTCGCCAAAGAATCGCGAAAAAACGCGAATTTAGTGAAAGGGCCGCGCAAAACACGCGAATTTGGTCAAATAACCGCGAAAAAACATGAATTTCGTCAAAGGATCGCGAATAAATGTAAATTTTATCGAAGAGTTGCGAAAGAACCGCGAATTACATTAAAGGGTCGCGAAAGAAACGCAAATTTCGTCAAAGGGTCACGAAAAAAACTCAAATTTCGTTAAAGGGTCACGGAAAAACGAGAAATTCTTCAAATGATCACGGCAAACGCGAATTTCGTCAAAGGATCGCAGAGAAAACGCGAATTTTGTCAAATAACCGCAAAGAAACGCGAATTTCGTTAAAGGATCGCGAATAAATCCAAGTTTTATCAAAGAATCGCGAAAGAACCGTGGATTACATCAAAGGGTCGCGAAAGAAATTTAAATTTTGTTAAAGAATCGTGGAAAAAACGCGAATTTTGTCAAAAGGTCGCCGGAAAAAAGGCGAATTTTATCAAAGGGCTGCAAAATCACACTAATTTCGTCAAAGGGTTGCGAAAGAAACATAAATTTCATCAAAGGGTAATGGAAGAAATGCGAATTTCATCAAACGGCTACGGAAAACGCGAATTTTATCAAAGGGATGCAAAAACATGCGAATTTCGTTAGAGTTGTGGAAAAAATGCGAATTTCGTCAAAGAGTCGTGGAAGAAATGCGAATTTTATCAAAGAGTCGTGGGAAAAAAAGGGGTCTCTTTAGATAACAGCACAGATACATACACCTATATTTATTATTATAGGTATAGTTTTTAATCTAAAATAATATACTGAACTAACTTTTGAAGAAAACGGGTTAACCCAAACTCAGCTTGCAGGAATCTACACTCATCCAGAAATCGACCCGAATCGAAAACAGGTAACCCGCCCTGCAACAAAAATAATTATTGCCAGGAGGAAATCCCTACCCCCCCCCCTTGTTGTAACATTTCAGAAAAATTGCTTTGAATTTCGGTTTTTTTTTTTTTGCATAGAATCACTTCTGATCAGGAGTTTTTTTTTTTTTTTTTTTTTTTTTTTACTGCGTCTTTAAATTTTAGTTTAAAATTGCAACAACATATGGCGCTGCAAGCAAGAGGCGCTAAATCGCCGCCCGATTTAACGACTATTGTTTGCCGCGCCATCTATCACAGTTATTGTAAAGTAAAATTAAGAATCGCAGTAAAAAATCTCCTGACATATTACATAGCCCTCCTGCAAGATTTTTTAAATTGCTGTCACCATTTGCAATTTACTGAATTTTAAAATCAGTCAGTCCATTTTAGGGCACCCGGAATGTTTTTTAATAAGTTTCATGGCATTCTTTACTGAATTACAACTGATCTTAGATATAAAGAAACAAGCAATCTTATACCAAATTAGTATTTTTTACATAATCCTGAAGATTAAAAATTATTATTAAATTATTGTTTGGGCGTGCCCGTTATGGAGCTTTTACTGTATATATTTTTTATCTTCAAAAATATTTAGACTTTCTTTTCAAAATTCGGGTCGGCCCGAAACATTTTCGCAAGAAAGAAAACTCAATCCGAAACTGACCCAAACCCGAAATAATGTATGTCAATCTGCCCCACACCCAACGCGCTAGAGCGCAGCTGAAAAGTAGAAGTCAATCCGACCCGTAGCAGAAAAGTAGAAGTCAACCGAACTGAAACCCGAACCGCAGCAAAAAAAATAGATATTAACCCGACCCACAACAAAAAGTAGAATTCAACCGTAACCAAACGCGACCCACAGCATAAAAGTATAAGTTAACCCGAACAGTAGCAAAAAATATAAGTCAACCGGACCCAAACCCGACCCGCAGCAAAAAGTAGAAGTAACACGACCCGCAGTGATAAAATTAGCCCCGACCCACGTATCAGATTGGAGTTTCCAAATTTCTAAAATCGCCCCCCCTTGAGGACTCTCCAGATCCGCCCTTGTCAAGAAGGGGCTCTCTCGGTCAACAATCGAGTACCGAACTTCAATTTGGATACAGCCCCTAAAATACGCTCGTTTTAAAAGAATTAATTTCTCGGAAAATTATCGTATGAATTGCATAAAAATTTGTTTTTACGCTAATTAAAGGGTGTAGAGTTCATTTATGCTGTCAGAATAGTGTACTGCTATTAAAATCAAGTGGGTAAGTGTGATCACAGATCGCACAGAGGGTTTCGTTTAATATTCCTTTAAAACACTTTGTCCTTTTGCGAAATCTGTTAGTTCCACATTTCGCAACCAGGAGGCGCACTCTATTCTACACAAACCTCTATCCGAAGGAAACTCCGTTTTACAATCTATCCGTAGGTATATTAGTCGAGGAGATCGGGTCTATAGCACCCGAGATAGGCAGGTGCCCCAGGAAATTGCACGGAACATTCTTTTATAAGCTTTTTATTATGTGTTATGAACTATTTTAAAGTTTCAAGCAGATTGACTTGTTAGATTTCCTAATTTTAACAAAATTGCGTTATGTTAGTTCCACATTCCACCACCAGGGAGCGCACACTATTCATAACAAAAGTGTATCAGATCGAAACTCTGTTAAACAACCTATCAGTGGATGTGTTACTCGAGTTGGTGGCGGTCTTAAGCGAGAAATTAAGAAATTTGCTGAAAGTACTATTCGGAAATAGTGGTAGCTAAAATTTTGATATTTTGATATTTCATAAGTAGCACATGTCTGAGTATATCATAGTCCTCAAAAAACGACATCTAAAAAGGTCATAAACGCTAATTTTTTAAAAAGAAATCCAGCGCCCCTCCCCTCACAGGAAATTGCATACACCATTATTTTATAAGCTTTTTATTATGTGTCATGAAGTATCTTAAAGTTGTAAACAGATCGCCTTGTTATATTTCCTAATTTTAACAAAATCGCGTTACGTTAGTTCCGCATTCCACCACCAGGAAGCGCACTCTATTCTTAACAAAAGCATATCTGAACGAAACTCCTTTGGGCAACCTCTCCGTAGATACATCGTCGGGAGGGTGGCGGTGCGGTCTTAACCAAGAATTTAAAACATTTTCTTCGGTAACAAACGCTAAGATTTAATAAATAAATCTAGTTTCCCCCCCCCCCCTCCACTCCTCGAAATATCACACCCCATTCTTTTTTACACTTTTTCTTATGTGTTATAAAGTATCTTAAAGTTTCACACACATAGAGTGGCGGTCTTAACCAATAATTTAAGATATTTACTGAAATTGCTATTCGGAAATAGTGGTATGAAAACTTATAAACCTTTTCATATTGAATAATTAATACTTATCTCATAGCCCGCCGTCGAAAAACCCACGCAAATTGTTAGATTTCCTAATTTAAATGAAACCTCCGTTAAAAAAGCACATGCCTCCATCTTAATCTCGCAATTGATGGAAATAAAAGGTATTAATTAAATAATAATTAATATCTCAGCTTGTAATTAAGCTATCTCTTTGAACCGGGTATGTATGAAATCTGCGAGAGATTTCCCGGCCGGATGTCGAAAAATTTTATCGAAAAATTTAATATTTAAAAAGTTTAAATTTCGTATTAGAATGTTCTCTGCTTAAATTTCTCCCGCGCCGATATGTCTGAAACATGACGGCAGCTGCGTATCGCTAAAAGGAAATCTCATTTCATTGTCTTTTCAAATACAGAAATTAAATTTTTATCGATCGATTTTTAGTGGATTTTTCGCGTTCTACCCTACGCAGAAAATTGAAATTCATACCAAAATGAAGTAGAATTTTTTCCGCGTATTTCTACACCTGTTACGAATTTATACGACCGATATTTCCGCAGATAAGATTCCGCTTTTTAAATGCCCACTTCATTTATTGCTTAAATTACTCAGTGGTAACCCTGCATCGGCTGATTTTACGGAGTATCCGCCGAATTTACTGGCAACCCTTAGGAGAAACTCCGGAGGATTTGGAAAAAGTGCGTTCGAAGCTGTGTTCAAAAGGTTGATTGGTTAATTTTAGAATTTAATTAGCCCGTAATTAGGTTAATTACCAACTTTTTCAAAATTTTATGATTTGTTGTTTGATGTGAGGCGTTCAGCTATAAGTACCCAAAATTTCAAATCTCTAACATGTATAGTTTCTGAGAACGGGCTCTGTGACGGACAGACAGACAGAGGAGCGAGACGAGTAGGGTTTCGTCAGATGAACGAAACCCTAAAAAGAAAGTTATGGTTCGTTTTAATATGTAGATGGCCCCCTGAGCAAATTTTATATACATCATTTAAAAGTAGACTTTATTACCAATCGTGTGGTACCAGTAACTTTCTTGACAATTTTTTGCAAAGTTAGTAAGGGGTGTTTACTTTTTTTTTTTCCACGACTGTACATAAGCGGTGGAAAAGGTTTTAACAGCATGCTGATTACTAGCAGTGAAATTTTCGACGCCCTGACAAACAAATGGGAAATAATAGAAAATTTGCCTTTCAACATTGGCGATCCCTTCTTTATAATAGATGGGGAAGATTTCGGTGAAGAGGATGTGCTTTATATGCTGACCTGTAAACCACGGGACATAACACCTGAGATAAAAATTTATGTACATTTGATCCATACAATAAGCGAGAGTATGCTGATAAAAGCACTCGTAAAGGAAAGCAGAAACCGACCATTAATTTTCGAAAAAAGCCCGTTTTATTAAATTCCTCTTATGTATTTTAATTAAATCGTTATGTGTATCATCAATTGCTATTAATAAAAAGTGAAATATGAATTCATGGCTTTTCTTTTTAATTCGACGCAAATATTTACGCAGAAGTGTATGTAACAAGCACATGTAACGTGTTTAATACCAAGTGAATGGGTATTTGCGATCATCCATTATTGGCACTTAATCTTATAGTTTCGCGATAGTTTTTTGGTCGATGGGATAATCAAGTAGTACCAAAAAATTTACATTAAAAAGCAACGTATATTTCGAAAGTAACTGGAAAAAATATGTTATGCAACTTATTTTACTAAAATACTTCAATTAAAGAACTAATCTTCCATAATCGGATCCACAGTTAAAATTGGTATCAAACATGAGCAATCTTGGCAGTTAATCAACTGTTAGCTTAAAGTGTATGAGAATTACAGCAATAGTTGCAATATTTTAATTAATTGTGCCCAGACTACGCTCGATAGTGTAGCGATCTCATCTCACTTGATCAGTATAAAGCGAGTTACTAGTTTAGAGTAACTGGCTTGGCCTTTTGCTCGACGCTAACTCTCTCTCCTACTGATCATGAGATCCCTGGTTCCAATCCCACTGGCGCCAATCCATCGCTCTCCTCATTGGTGACCCGGACAAACACGCAATTTTCATCAACCTTCAACAGTAATTATCTCATCTCATAACCAACAGATGGCAGCACTAAAAAAATCATCCCTTGCACCCAAAGCCTGTGAAACGCTCACAGAACAAAACCTGTCATCCCACGCATCACATATGCGTACGACAGCATCATTCACGAAAACATATCGCTCCTCAGACGTCAGCAATACGTCTATCTCACTGGGGATGGGGTGTGTAGCGAACTCATCTCACTTGTGATCAGTATAAAACGAGTTACTAGCTTTAGAGTCGGTCGCAGACGATTAGCCGAAAACCAAATAGCCGACAAGACATTTAGCAGACAGCATTTAGACGACAGGACGTTTAGCCGACAAGTACATTTAGTCGACACGTACATTTAGCAGACAGGACATGTAGCCGACAAGTACATTTAGCCGACAGGACAAATAGCCGAAACGTACGTATAGCATACAGGACAATTTGCCGAAACGGACATTTAGCAGACAGACAATTGGACGACAGGCAATTGGCCGAACGTGACAATTAGCCGACAGGACATTTAGCCGACAGGACAATAAGCCGACAAGACAATTAGCCGACAGGACACTTAGCCGACAGGACAATTAGCCGACAGGACATTTAGCCGAGAGGACAATTAGCCGACGAGACAATTAGCCGACAGGACAATTAGCCGACGAGACAATTAGCCGACAGGACATTTAGCCGACAAGACAATTAGCCGACAGGACATTTAGCCGACAGGACGATTGGCCGACAGGACATTTAGCCGACAGGATGATTAGCCGACAAGAAAAATTAAACGACAGGATACTTAGCTGAGAGGACGATTAGCCTAGTTAGGTTATGGTTAGGATACTTTTAGGTTACGGATAGATTATAATTAGTTTACGGTTACGTTAAACTTAGGTTACAGTTACGTTACGGTTAGGTTACAGTTAGATTACGGTTACGTCACAGTTATGATACTTTCAGGTAGCAATTAGGTTACGTTTAAGTTACAGTTAGATTACGGTTAAGTTACGGATATGTTACAGTTAGATTACGGTTAAGTTACGGATAGGTTACAGTTAGATTACGGTTAAGTTACGGATAGGTTACAGTTAGATTACGGTTAAGTTACGGATAGGTTACAGTTAGATTACGGTTAAGTTACGGATAGGTTACAGTTAGATTACGTTTCTGCTACGATTAGGTTACGGATAGGATACAGTTACGTTACAGTTTGGTTACAAATAGGATTACGGATAGGTTACAGTTAGATTACGGTTAGGTTCCGGATAGGTTACAGTAGGTTCCGGATAGGTTACAAATAGGTTACGGTTAGGTTACCGCCAAGCTACAGTTAGGTTATGGTTAGGTTACATTTAGGTTACAGTTAGGTTATAGTTACATCACAGGTAGGATACGGTTAGGTTATAATTAGGTTACGGTTAGCGTACCGTCATGTTACGTTTATTTTACAGATAGATTACTGTTAGGGTACAGTTATGTTACAGTTAGGTTATGGTTAGGTTATAAGTAGGTTACGGTTACGTTACGGTTAGGATGAAATTAGATTACGGTTAAGTTATGGATAGGTTACAGTTAGATTACGTTTCTGCTACGATTAGGTTACGGATAGGATACAGTTACGTTACAGTTTGGTTACAAATAATATTACGGATAGGTTACAGTTAGATTACGGTTAGGTTCCGGATAGGTTACAGTAGGTTACGGATACATTACAATTAGGTTACGGTTAGGTTACCGCCAGGCTACAGTTAACTTACGGTTAGGTTACATTTAGGTTACAGTTAGGTTATAGTTACATCACAGTTAGGATGCGGTTAGTTAATAATTAGGTTACGGTTAGCGTACCGTCATGTTACGTTTATTTTACAGATAGATTACTGTTAGGTTACAGTTATGTTATAGTTAGGTTATGGTTAGGTTATAAGTAGGTTACGATTACGTTACGGTTAGGTTACAATTAGGTTACGGTTAGGTTACGGTTATGTTCCATTTCCGTTACAGATAGGTTACGGTTAGATTATGGATAAGTTACAGTTAGGTTACGGGGGGTCTATGTCATTTAGCCAAAAACCAAATAGCCGACAAGACATTTAGCAGACACCAATTAGCCGACAGGACGTTTAGCCGACAAGTACATTTAGCCGAAACGTACATTTACCCGACAGGACATTTAGCCGACAGGTCAAATAGCCGACAGGTCAAATAGCCGACAGGAAGTTTAGCCGACAAGACATTTAACCGACAGGACAATTAGCCGGCATGATATTTAGCCGACAAGACATTTAGTCGATATGACAATTAGCCGACAGGTCAAATAGCCGATATGACAATTAGCCGACAGGACAATTAACCGACAGGTCAAATAACCGACAGGACATTTAGACGACATGTCAAATAGCCGACCTGACAATTACCCGACAGGACAATTAGGAGACATGAAAATTAGCCGACAGGTCAAATAGCCGACATGATATTTATCCAAAACATACATTTTGCCGAAAGAATTTAGAAGACACATTGATGTGGGTCGGTGATATACCAACAATGTCAACCTCAATAACTCGTCACCATCAGAATTCAACTTTTTAGCTCACAGGCTATCAAAGTCAGAGAGCTGATGTGCCCGCCGTTCTGTATGTATGTAAGTATGTACGGACATATTCACGTAACGAGGTAACTCTTGATAAAAACATCCGATTTGCTTCAATTTTTTTGTCTAGGTTCTTTCTGGAAAGGTGCTTTCCTGATTAGTTTTGGGGGCTCATTGGTTAAAGATAAAGGGGGAAAAGGGGGCTAGTCCCTCCCCTTAATTTAGATAAATGGGTTTTTCATGCAGAATTATTCGATTTGCTCTAAATCTGATATACCGGTTTATTATGTTAAGGAGCTTCCCTGATTAAATTTGGAAGCTCATTAGTTAAGTATAAAGGGGGAAAGAGGGCTATTCCCCTTAATTTAGATAAATGTTTTTTCATTCAAAATTATTCGATTTGCTCTAAATTCGGTATACCGGTTTATTATGTTAAGGAGCTTCCCTGATTAGATTTGGAGGTTCATTAGTTAAGAAAAAAGGGGGGATAAGGGAGCTATACCCCCCCCCCCTTAATTTATATAAATGGGTTTTTCATGCAGACTTATTCGATTTGCTCCAAATTTGTTATTCCGGTTTATCATGTTAAGGAGCTGCCTTGATTAGATTTGGAGGTTCATTAGTTAAGAATAAAGGGGGGGGGGGAAAGGGGGCTACCCCCATTAATTTAGATAAATGGGTTTTTCATGCAGAATTATTCGATTTGCTCCAAATTTGGTATACCGGTTTACTATGTTAAGGAGCTGCCTTGATTAGATTTGGAGGTTCATTAGTTAAGAATAAAGGGGGATAGGGGAGCTAGTCCCTCCCCCCCCCCACCCCTTTATTTAGATAAATGGGTTTTCCATGCAGAGTTATTCGATTTACTCAAATTTGCTATATCGGTTTATTATGTTAAGGAGCTGCATTGATTAGATTTTTGAGGTTCATTAGTTAAGAATAAAGGGGGAAAAGGGGGCAAATCCACTCCTTAATTTATCGGACACTTGTGGTACGAATATCATAAAAGTTTGTTTTTAGGCTAATTGAAGGTTGTAGAGTTCATTTATGCTGTCAGAATTGTGTACTGCTATTGAAAAAAACAAAGTTATGGTTCGTTTTAAGATTCAGATGGCCCCCCTAAGCAAATTTTATATACATCATTTAAAAGTAGACTTTATTACCAATCGTTTGGTACCAGTAACTTTCTTCTACGATATTTTTTTCAGAGTTAGTAGGGGGTGTTTACTTTTTTTTCCCCACGACTGTACACTTTAGGTTTTTCGGATTGTGCTTTATATCTTTCGGTCGGAGTCGGTGTGATCTGGTTTTTAACAAGGAAGTCCTGAATATTTTTCAAATGAAAAACTATAGATTTGACTATTAATGGTGGCTCATAGGATAATTAGCTAGAATATACTAATAGGATCTTCGGATTCGGATTAGATAACTCCTAGAAATAGACTAATAATAAGCTAGAAGAAGCAAGGGGTCGTCGGGTAGCTTCATCGCGCCGAGCCCAACCCTTTCCCCTTTTCGGTGTCTTAAATTTGTGTAATTTCCCTTTTAAATTTGTCCGGTTTCAATTTTTGAATTTTTTTTTTTTTTTCATGCTGGCTTTCGCTCGGACTGTGGCTGGGACCTAGGAATCTTGCTTCCGCAAAAGAGTCTGAATAAGTGGAAGAATAAAGGGCTGCGGACGAAGATGGGCCGCTCGCCGCGGCGGTTCAATGAACACATAAAAACCCATGTGTTCATTTCTGTACTTAAGGGATAAAATTATACAACACTTTATTATAAACGTGTTAAAATTGGAGCAAATTTCTTTTACTTTGGGGTTTGGTGGAAGTCTGTCGGTTTTGTGTTGAAGAAATTGTTTTGTTGGGTGCTCGCAGACTCCATTCCTAGGCGTTGAAAATTATTTAGAGTGTACCATATATAATATAGTTTAATAAAGCAAATAATTAATTTGATAACATTGCAATGATTTCAGTAAATATAATGTGACACTAATAATCCAAAAAAGTAAAAAAGTCGGATAATTAAGAACTTGAATTATACTCGCCCCTCCTCTTAAAAAACTCTACACCTGAATTTCTAGCCATCAGGGGCAAGTTGTGCACAGCTGAGAAGCAATTGATAAAAGAAAATTTCTCTCATGTATTTTTAAAATTAGGCAAAGTACGATATATATCTCACCTTAAGAAAGTTCGAATAGGGATTGTTTTGGATAATTATTAATTTCTATGCATAAATCATTTATTTAATGCATATGTTTTTATTGTAATCAAATCTGATAAATTATCATAGCGTTTGAGCAATTTTTTAATTTTTGTTTGTCTGACAATTGATGAAAATTTTCCGAAAAATCAAATTCCTTTGGGGGGGAGGTATTGACCCCCTCAGCCCCCCTCAAATGACGGCCCTGTTTCCAAAACTTTCTAAAATATTCATGGAGACATTTTTATGCATAAATACATTAAAATAAAATCCTTTATATCTAACTTCCTTTTATCAGTAATTTATTTATTTTTTTATTTATTTTTGACTAGATAATCGTAAATTTAAGAGCTGTTTATTTTTATTCCACCCTAACATTATTTATTCCAGACAGTGTTGCGCCAACATATGCGTATATGGCGGAAGCATGATGCAACAGTTGAAAGGAGAAATCAATCATCCTGTTTGGACATTTCTTTATTCATTTCATTTTCTTCGGTTACTAACGAAAAAGAGCTATTATTTGACACCAATTTAGCCGTGCTAATAAATCTGTTTTATACAAATAAAGCATATTATGGCATTAAACTGGATTATTCCTAATTTTCTCTTATTGATCAAGTTGAATTTAGACACATTTTTTTCGTGAGGGATTTCTGTGATCTCCGGGATGGGGGGTGGGGTTGGAATTTGCACTTTTTGACCACTGAAAACACAAAATTTGAAATCTTCCATGGGGACATTTATTCTCTGGGGAGAATGTCTCCCCCGGGTCACCCCATGAATTCAACACTGTTAATGATTTTTAAAAAAATATTAGGACTGTTTCTCTTTCTGATTTAATTAAGAAATTTAAACATTTAAACACGGAATGTAAAAAATTATTTTGGAGAAGCTATTATTTGTATAATGAATGCCATTGTTGGATCATATACACCTACGTTTACAAATGAACTGAAAATTTAATACAATAATATTAAACTAGAGAACAGGAATTCTGTTTTTTCAGAATTTAGTGTCGCCCCCGGCATTTCCATTACTTCATTTTCTTCTGATGGACTGGTGGCTTCTATTATTATGAAACAGCCATTATAAATGAAGTGTTAGGTGAAGATGAAAGAGCAGCCGTAAAAGTTTGAACTCTGATTTTTGGTCGGAATGGGGGAAAAAATGGCTATATATATATATATATATATATTTTTTTTTTTTTTTTTTTTTTTTTATCTTCCCCTAACACTTTATTTATAATGGCTGTTTTATAATAATAGAAGCCACCAGTCCGTCAGAAGAAAATAACTCGGTTAAGCGGGACTCTACTGCAGTACAAAACATATTTCAATTTTAAGACTTAAAGCACACGTTTTATTTTATGTAAAATGACGTCATTCGCATCCGCTTAAGAATTCCACATTTACGATCTACTCTTAAACATCTGCAGTAAAGCATGCATAGCACATCACTATCGCGAAATAATGCACAAATGCAAAAAAATATTCCGTCTTTCAAGAAAAAAAAAGGCGATCTAATGATTCATAGATACTTAAAATTAAATATAGTATATAATAGCTCCATTGTTTTAACAGAAATCATTCATTTATATATTTTTTTTTTTCAAAATAGCACGTATTTTAATTACATTTTCTTTCGGTTGTTGCGAGAAAATGGCAACAAAAATATATAATTGCTATTTTAAAACTATTCTTCCTTTACTTTCTACAGAAATCGAGTTCTTCCGTTGCCAATATTAAGCAAATGGCTCTAAAAACTACAAAAAAATTAATATTCCAAAAATAAATGGAGATACAGTTTTCTTACAAAATGCATTTAAAAGAACTTTTTTTCTCCAATACGACGGTATAAAAATTGAAAATGTGCGATGCTTAGAAGTTTAAAAAATTTCTAAACAGTATTTAATCGTAATGCTTTCTTTTACGGCTAGCCTCTGTAAGGTAACGTTATTTTTTGGACACAAAATAAGCTGGGAGAAAGAAATAGCATACCGTACCGGAGGCTAATAACATTTTGTTTTAAACGTGATATATAATTTTAATTGTTTCACCAATTTTCAAGTTTATTGAGAACTTTTTACGTTTCACCATCATTCCTCTGTTTGTATTAACTTAATTTTTCAATAACGGTTTCTTTGTAATCAATAATACTCTAAAGTTAAAAAATATATGTTGAGAAAATTAAAAATATTTTTTTCAAATAATTCTAATTTAATTTGATATTCAAAATTTAAGAAAAGCATTTATCGAATTAGATATATATGGTAAGCATATAGAATTTTTCTTTAAATTTGAAGCTAGGTCCTCCTTTATATTAATAAAATTGGTTCTTATTTAATATTATTTTTTTCATTCTTGTTAATAAAGTTTGCATTTGTAGTCGTAGAATGTATCCGGCCTCAGCTAGGGATCTAACGAATTTCGGACGATATTCAGTATTAAGCAGAATATTGTAGATATTTAGAGGAATAAAATCAGGGTAATACATTTTTAGGTAGATTTCGTAATAAGAAATACTACATATTACATTTTTCCAACATTTTTGCAGATCTACGCCGATCATGAAACCATAGAACACCAAACCATCCCCAGTTCAAAACTTTATCTAACTATCTATCCATATATATCACTTTTTTATGGACACGATAACTTCCATAATTCTGCACAAACCTCTTCCAAACTGGTCAAGGCCATACCATACAATCAAGGGGCAGAAAATCTCGGTAAAGTTCGTTAATGGGCAAAATCGACCAAGGGGATGGAAATAGGGAAGGATTTTGTGAAAACAGAAAAAAAAAACTTCTTAATTATAATGCATATCAAATCAGTTTAAAGTTATTATTACTTCTAGGAAGAGGTAAAAAAAAAATTATGTATAACAGGTTTTTGATATCATTAAAAATGGGCTCAAGGGGCAATAAAAATAGAGTTTTAAGAAGAAAAAAATTCATAACTTCGTCAATTCACAAGATATAAAATCCACTTAAATTTATTATAAATCTTCTTAATCTTAGCTACAACTTTTATATTGACAAGTTTTTGATAGTACCAACTCTTACAGAAAAAAGGGAGAGGGTTAAAAAGAAAAAAAAATCATAACTTCGTCAATTCACAATTTATCAAATCCGCTTAAATTTATTATAAATCTTCTTGATATTATCTACAACTTTTATATTGGCAAGATTTTGATAAAACCAACTCTTACACAAAAAAGGAAAAAAATATCGTATTAAGGCTGTTCTCAAATCCATAGGGGCAACTTTATGACATAAGTTTGAATTCCTTTTTGTTCGGAAACGCATGAAATTGGAAGGTGTTGTTATACGAAAACTATGTAATTGAAAGACGTTTTCCGTTTTTTTTTTGTAAACACAATAGATGTTTCAGAAAATACTGTCACAGTTTGAACCAAATTTCCCAACAAAAGGGAAAAAACACTGAACGAAGGGAGAAAAATCCCTTGTAGTAGGTCTGCCAATTTTATACAATTACGTTAAAAAATCTGTACGTCATTGTGTCAGAAAATATCAACCTTGTTGAACAGTGTAGTTAAGAACACAGCCTTAACATGATTCTGATAAAACCAGTTCAGAAAAATAAAATTAAAAACTCGTCAAAAGCGACCAGAAAAAATTGTCAAACTGTGTTTATCTCTAATCTTGATTTAGCCTTTTTGGTGAAATTAGTACTTAACTTCGAAATCTACCTGTGCCTGCAGGCCGAGCCGGGAGTGATTTTTTTCTCTTTCTTTTCTTTTTTTTTTTTTTTTTTTTAATGATTTTCTCAAATCCAAATTGGCTATTTTCTAACGCTTTCATATAGAACCATTTTTATTTCTTACAAGCATAAAATGTACAGCTATTTTCATTCAGATACTAAACAATCAAATTCAATTTTTTAGTGTCAGACTATTTTAAGAATCCATAATCTGCCTGTTTGTCATACAGTTTTATAATGAGGCTCCTAAAACTTCGCTTATCGGTGAGAATTTTAACTATTTTTTTTTTTCATTTTGCACAAAATTATCATTATTTGATAAATTTTATAGTACAAATAATGCTCCGATACGACAGTTTGTTGAATTTTCATGATTTTTTTGAAAAATAAACGGATATGGGCCATTGCCATTAAAAAAAAAAATATTTTATGAACTGAGATAAGGATTACTACTGCAATTTGTTTGTGTAGAAAAATGTAAGTCACATAAACAAGGTTTTTTAACAAATAATAATCTCTTTGTGATGTTTCAACATATTATATTAAACGTATAAAACAGTTAGACATATGAATAACGAAATCTATATCGAATTAAAAATAAAAAACAAACTGTGCGGTATGAATTTTTTGCTTGCTTTTTCTAGTTCCCTACGATGCAACCAAATTTTATACAATGCAATTTTATATCACACTAGCTGACCCACCCGGCGTTGCCCTGGCCCATCATAATAACCTTAAATAAAACTCAAGTTTGTATGATTTTATATCCTTTGAAAATCTTTTAAATGAACCTAGTTTCGGTTGTTCCATTGCATTCCACAGAGTCTCGTGTGTTTCCAACAAACGTCTTTCCGAACGAACCTGTAATCTGGGTCCCCGCTACCTAACGCAGCATGTGCCGGAAGTGCTCCGCACGTATCGTAGACAATCGAAAACCAAGTCTAGTGAGCCAAACTTCGTAGCAATCAAGCCCATAGAACCGGAAAAACGAATGCATCATTAATGTTCGAAAATGTCGTTAACTGATGTCTAAGATAAACTTTCATAATCACAGAAAGTAACAGAATTGTAATCTAAGTTAAATAAACCAATTCCCGTTGAAATTGTGTCCTTATAACCCGACGAAACAATTTATCCTTACGCGGTGGAAGTTGCCTCCCTCCTCCTCTATAAATTTCACGGTCTACTTTTAAAATTAACACGATATTATTTAATAAACGGATATTTACTGATTTGCAAAATTTTAGCGTAAAACAGCCACACAACAGTAGTTATTATTTCTATTGCAGATGCGCAACAGAAAAAAAGATTGCCGTATTATATGAAAAATGTATCTCTGATTTTTTTTTTCCTTGTTTTTCCAGTGTAATAAACTTTTCAGAGAATCATATATAATTTTTTCGAAGCAAAATAAAAAATCGTGCATTTAAGGGTTAACGTAACGCGATTTTTATTTTTAATTTACGGATGTAGTGAGTAAACGTAAGTTGTTGCCGAAAAAGGAGATTAATATTCAAAAAAGGTGGTAGCTTGGGTATAAAGAAGGACCGGGCCCAGGGGGCAGGATATTAACTGGAATGTAGTTGGGTAAAGGAAAAAAAATTAATAGTTTTAAAGTAGCTGTAGGACGCAAGAACTATGAAGTAGAAAATTGTAATAGAGTAAGATCGTTTTTAAAGAAGCTGCAACAAAGGCCCCAAGAAGGAGATTAATATTCAAAATTGGTGGTAGCTGAAGTGAGAAATTTTTTTGTCGTTCACGGAGTTGGTAGAAGACTTAAGAAGTTGTTAGAAAAAAAAAGCTAATGAATCGTGTCATTTTTAAGGGAGCTACAATAAAGGGCCCAAAAAAGTCCAACTGATAGTTAAGAGCAGGGCCCTAACATGAAAATATGTTAAAAGGTCTTAGATCTTCAATTATTCAAAATTAACCATAGAGTTGTGAATTAGTATTTCTTAGAATAATAATTTAAAGAAATGCGCCAAAAATTGGGCAAATGCTGTCCTAGGACTGGATAGCTGATTGTCCTAGGGCCCAAATAAAAAAGTCCTTCCGGCCAGTGCCGGGAGGAAGAGGTAGCTTTCATATTCCTTATTTTAAAAAAGCCAACTTATATTATTCAAACACACGAAGCTCAATTTAGTGGAAACCGAATATAGGAGATTCAATACTAATTTTTATCAATAGTAAATCATTATGAATGAGAATTTCGTGAAATTAGTCAGCTTTATCCGAGCTGCTTTTATTTAAAGCAACTTATATTTGGCTGCCAAATTCGGCATTTCTTAAAGTGCCTGCCATTTTAAGAGAACATGGTGGATGATGCTAACCAGTGAACTTGGTCGAGACCTTAGTAATTGCTGTGCACATGCTCACTCACATCGGAATCGATTGATATATACGAGTGCTGTCGCAGGCAAAAAATCAGATTTTTCAAAATGTCACCCACATTAGGTATTGAAATTGCTATATCTGAGCCATTTTTGAAGATAAAGACAAACAAAAAATGCTCCTGAATCCTTATATCAAGGTCAAATACTTAAGAAAGAAACCTTTTTCAATTTCTAATTTTTTTTGCACTTCACTTTAAATATATATTTTTTTAATTTAATGGCCGCCATTTTTAAACAAGATGGTTGATGAAGCTGGCCAGCGAACTTGGTCGAGATATTGATGTATACTATCCACATGCCTTCTTACATCGAAATAGGCGAATACGTGTGTTATCGCGTGACGAATACAAGATCGTTTCAAAATGTTAGCCATGCTAGAAATTCAAAGTGCTATAATTCAACCATTTTTTAAGATATAAACAAAAGAACAAATTTTCAGAAACAAAAACTGCTCCGGAATCTTTGTATCAAGGCCAAACACATAAAAAAAGTCTTTTTCATTTTCCAATTTTTTAATACCTCATTTTAAATTTAAATTTTTTTTAATGGCAACCCTTTTGAAACAAGATAGCGAATGAAGCTGGCCAACGAACTCGGTCGAGACATTGGTATGTACTATGTACAGACCAAGTTACATCCAAATCGGTTCATAAATACGCCTGTTATCGTTTTAAAATATCAGCCACAATAGAAATTCAAAATGCTATAACTGAGCCATTTTTTTAGATATAGACGAAACAAAAACTGTTCCGGAATCTTTGTATTAAGGTCAAACACATACAAAAAAAATCTTTTTCATTTTCCAATTTTTTGGTATCTCATTTAAAATTTTTTTAATTTTTTTAAATGGCCGCCATTTTGAAACAAGATGGCGGATGAAGCTGGACAACGAACTCGGTCGAGACATTGGTATGTACTATTTACAGACCAAGTTACATCCAAATCGGTTCATAAATACGCCTGTTATCGCATGACAAAAATCAGGTCGTTTTAAAATATCAGCCACAATAGAAATTCAAAATGCTGTAACTCAGCCATTTTTTAAGATATAGACGAAAAAAAACTGCTCCCGAATCTTTTTATTAGTGTCAAACACATAAGAAAAAAATATTTTTTCATTTTCAATTTTTTGGTACCACATTTCAAATTTAAAATTTTTTTAAAAATTTTAAATGGCCGCCATTTTGAAACAAAATGGCGGATGAAGCTGGCCAACGAACTCGGTCGAGATTTTAGTATGTACTATGTACACACCGAATTACCGTACATCCAAATCGGTTCATAAATACGAGAGTTACAGTGTGACAAAGGTCAGATATATATATATATATATATATATATATATATATGTAGAAATGGGAGAATAACTAAATGAAAAAAGGGTACCTAAATGAAGATCGGATTAAAAGGAAGCAATTTATTAACAATTTAAGGCGCAAAAACTTCAAGGGGTGCTGTACCGGGTCCCAGGCTGCCAGGGTCTTAACTGGAATGTAGAAATGAGGGAATAACTAAATGGAGAATTGGCCCCAAGAACGAAGAAGATCGGATATAAAGGGGGTAAGTTATTAACAATTTAGAACATAAAAACTGAAAGAGGCACAGGGGACCCGAGCCTTAAATAAACGGTCAAGTGCGAGCATTACTCGCGCACAGAGGGTTCCATAGAATAAATATATGAATTTGTAATTGTATTATAAAGAAAAAAAAAGTTGCTAAAAGAGTACTAAGACTTTGTAAAAAACAATACAACGTAGGGTTGAGTATAACTGTATATATTAGAAAAGTGTAAATGGGTATATCATGAAAGTTCAAAGAGATGTGGAACCTAAATAATATCAAACATAGCTGTTCGTATAACTCTTTCTTTAATATTATTTTAATCTGTTTATGATGAACTTAATTCGGTACTGACAATAAAAGCAGTGGATAGTTAAACTTCATTTGGCATTTCATGAAACTAAATTCAGCGTAGTAATAACCTTTATTTCTACAGTGTAGCTAAAACAAAACTTCCGTTCAAAGTTTAAATTTGGCATTGTGCTAAGCGCGCTTCGAATTGAGGTCTCAAAGTTGCAACGCCGCCTTGGTCAGTGCCGCGTTTTTCCAGATAGGTGTTTAATTAACTTTTAAAGTCACTCGAGGCGCATTGAGAGATACAATCAATGTAAACTATCGCGAATCCCACAGTATTTATGCGATTCATTCTAATTAAATCTTTCGAGGGCGATGCCCTTAAAAAACGGACACCTAATTTTTATTCCAAAACAGACAAACGGCACCAAGAATATTTAATTAAAATTTCCCTTTTATCATGTACGTGAAAATAAGCAAGTTCGCATTTTCTAATAAATTCATTTATAAATTCTGGTGTCAGCTCATTATTTCATACGTTTATAAATAGAATTACTCCGTGCCGGAAAGGATTAAGTGGTCGCAGGACTCTTAAAGCTTCAAAATTTATGAAATTTTAATTTTTTTAGATGTTAAACTTCTATCTTTTCTGAATATTTTGATGTAATTGTTTCCTTGAAATTCCCATTAGAACAAAAGTTTCGGCTTTTAGAATTATACTCGCTCAATAGCTGAAGCGGCGTTTTCAAAACTTTAAAGTCATTATTTTCCAAATGGCGTTTTTTGGGCATAACGCTCAGGATACTTCAAAAACTTCTAAATATTTTTTCATGAAATTTTCAAAACATATAATTCATGTTAGTCTATATAAACTGAACCTAAAATTTCCTTTTTATTGTTCAAAAAAATATTTTTTAGGTGATTTTACTGTTGAAATTTTCAAAATTTTGTATTAGCTAAATACAACATTGCATTAAAAATATAAAAAGGCTTTAAATATAAATTTATTTAAGTTCAGGGAAATTATTACAATCTGAAGTATAAGTAAGCACCAAAATTTTCATTCTAGTTGCAATATTTATTTTGTAATCCTGCGCGTAAACTGTTATGCCAATTTTTTGTTCGGCAAATGTCTAACAGTTTCGAGCCCCCTATAAATACTAATTCTGTATCTTGCAATATTTTAAATGCATGAAACGAAAGAACATACTTATATCTTTCATTCCAATTAAAATTGTGTTTTAAAATCATATACATTTTACGACATTAAATGTCGAAAATGGTCTTTTTTCCCACTTTTTAGAGTCCCGAGACCCCTTAAAATAGTATGGTTTTAACAATTTGACGTTTATTGCTTTTATACTGTTACTGGACATTACATTACACATATATATCATTAAAAGTTGTTAACTAGGCATAGAGTACGCCGCCCTGTCCTTGTGTATGTCTAAACTGACCGTACCTTTAAGGGTTAATGTCTCGGCTAATTACCGATGATTTTTTTCGAAAATCATTATAAACAATGCTTTTATTCTTCTGCAACGATAGGTATATTCAGCGATGCTCAACAATTTTTCTGAATGCCCATAAATCGAAATTTGTGTATAACAGAAAAACGCTAATTACTCAAAAACTATGTGACCTAGGGTAATCGCTATAATTTTCCGGCAAGGTTTATATTAATGCCTACTACCTCTAATTTTTTCATAATTTTAGTTTCAGTAGATTCGTAATTAGATGGGGGGGGGGGGGGGGACTTGCGCTACATTTTCAACAATATCTTTGAAAATATAATACCTAAAATTAAAAGGAATGTATTTTTGAGTTCAGCGTTACAAAAGCTTCCACAGGATACCCCACATGATATACAATGAAAAGATTTTTTTTTCAAGTAGCATAATTAGCCCCTCTACTTTTTTACTAAATATATTTATGAATGTTTATTAATATGAAAATATGTGGGTCAATGGTCTTTATTATTTCCCCGAATTTGAACTTTCCACGTTCCATAGTTTATGAGTAAAATGGCTGTGACAGACAGACAGACACAAGAGTGATCTTATAATGGTTTCCGTTTTTACTTTTTAAGTACGGAACCCTAGAAAAGAAAAATCTGATTGTCAGGTGCATCAGGACATGTCTTGGATTGTTCTCACCTAAATGTTCAGACTTCTACGTGCGGTAGATTTTGCTAGTCATCAAACGCAGACACACAGACACTCAAACACTCACATACACACAGACAGAGCGAAACTTTCTTTTATTGGTATACGTTTTATTCAATTTTCCTCGCTAAAAACTGGGTTGTCGTTAAATCCGATCTCGCTGAAAACTTATTCTACAGTTAAATAAAAACACACTTTTAGTAGCTGACGAGTTATTGAGGTTTTAATGCATATGTATAAAATATTAATGATGATTGAGTAAAAGCACTGATTTATGAAATTGATGAGCTATCGATATTATAGTGCCCCCATATCAGTAACAAATAAATACTACTTCTTTCAGCAAAAACAAAGGTTTATTAAGGCTGGCGAATCACTGATCTTTTAATATATAAATTAAATAAATTCGATGCGCAAAAAGACGAATTTGTGAGAATGTCAAGTTGTCAAGATTGGATATATATAATTCATTAATGACATTCGACTTAATAAAATCACAGATGATTAAGGATGACGACTTTTCGAGGTTTTTTGGAAATCATACAAAATTTATATCAAACTGATTAAAATATAAATTTAAAGAGATGGCGAAGTAACTAGGTTTTTGCGTTTAGAGAGATCGTTTGGGGATAACTTGTTATTTTAATTTTATTGCGGATGTAAAGAAAATTAATTATATTCTATTGCATAGAAGCACTGCTTTATGAGGATACAGAGTTATCAAGGTTTTAACCACAATGACCAATGATAATTGTTTAAATAAAAACATAGATTTATAAGCTTGAGGATTCATCAAGGTTTAACAGTATAACTTGTATTCGATAGAAAATAAAACGGATTAATGAATCTTCAAGTTATCCAGTTTTTAGAGCAAAGGTATAAATAATAATATTAACTAAATACACTTATTTATGAGGATGTCGAGTTATCGAGGCTTTAACATATAAGCGTAATAATAATAACATTTTATTAAACTAGCTGGCTTCGCACTCTAGCGCGCTCATAATTACATCGGGCCTCTAATTTATGCTAACATCGAATAAAACGAATGTCGAATTCATATGAAAATTTTCGATAGGTGCAGTAGCGTAGCTACGTTGTTTGCCGCCCGGGATTTCATCCGTTTATTAAATAATATTGCGTTAATTTTAAAAGTAGTCCGTGAAATTTACAGAGGGGGGGGGGCAACCTTCCACCGCTTAGGGGTGTATTCTTTCCTCGGGTTCTAGGGGACCGATTTCAATGGGAATTGGTTCATTTAAGTTAGATTACAATTCAGCTACTTTCTGTATTATGAATGTTTATCTTAGACTTCAGTTACCAACATTTTCGAACATTAATGATGCATTCGTTTTTCGGGTTCTATGGGCTTGATTACAACGAAGTTTGGCTCACTCGACTTGGTTTTCGATTATCTGCGGCACGTGCGGAGCACTTCCGGTACATACTGCTTTAGGTAGCGGGGACCCATTTCACAGGTTCGTTCGGAAAGAGATTTGTTGGGAACACACGAGAGGCTGTGGAAGGTAACGGGACTTCCGATACTAGGTTCATTTAAAAGATTTTCAAAGGATATAAAATCATACAAACTTGAGTTTTATTTAAGGTTATTATGATGGGCCTGGACAACGCCGGGTGGGTCAGCTAGTGTGATATAAAATTACACTGTATAAATACAGGGTTCCGGAGCCCAGTGCAATAGCGCTTCTGAAAAACCGAAGCTTAAATTACCTTTTCCTTTCCTTCCCATCTCCAAGCTTTTGCATTCTTTTTAACAAATCACTTATATGTGACGTAATGTGTCACACACGTAGGAGATGGAGATAAAACGGTCTCAATTTTTATATCAGTTTTTAGGCTTAGACTGACTCGAGCTCAATCTGTATTACATTTAAAATTTTATTTATTCATGTATTGAAAAACAAAAAATCCTCTTTTAAAATTACGTATTATATTCCACTTCAAATCATTTTAATGCTATTATGATCAGAATGAAGGGGAAACAGAAATCGTGTTTTACTATTTCAAATTTATATCGGCGACGTGTTGATACGGCACCACTCAAGAGACTGAACAATAAATTTGCTTTCAGTTTGATTTTCTTTTGTGACAGTAGGATAATTTTTTATTGGCTGGGTTTTCTTTTTATTATTTCGATATCTAACCTGAAAAGAATATTTTCTGTTTTATCCAACAAGCATCAGCTTGATGTTTGTTTGTTCGAGGTTTTTTGTCTTCTATTGCGTACGAGTATAAAAATCACGTTAGTGATTTTTCTATTTATTTTGTATCATGAACGGTACCCACGCTAAGGCTCTCTGCACCTAAACGAAGTCACTTTCCTTTGTAAATAGATATAATTACCATGTATTGTTATTCTGATAGAAAGCAATCGAGCAGTGGTTCCCCTTTTTCTATAAAAGCATAGATTCTTTCCGATAACGTTGTCAAATTTTTAATTTTATCTGATTTTCAGGGACTCACCGCAAAAGATTGTTATGCGGAAGGAAATGATTATAGTTTAAGATATGCACATTTTTCAGGAAATTGTAAAACATTGTTCCATTCTTCAGCATATAAATATTCATTTCTGTAAATTTCATTCATTTTTTCTTAAAAATGCATAGCTGCGAACTATCTCTTTTCTGTGTTAAAAAAATTTCCTAATCATAATCGTTACCCTATTTAATCGCAGAATTCTGCAATTAATTAACATAAAAAATAGGCACGGATTTTTACTATTCAGAAGAAGTGATAACTAAAAAATGGAATAGTTGACAGCTAAGTACATGCAGATAGATATATTTAAAATTTTTATTTTGCTAAAGAAAAAAAAAAATGCTTTAAATTTTGCAGTTAATGTACCAAATATAAATATGCAGATTACAGGGGCAGGGGGGAGGGGTGGAACAGTGCAGTTGTTGTACCGGTAGCGCTGATTAGGGCTCCGGAACTTTTTTTGTTAGAATTTAAGACCTGGGCGCAGTAATCTAATTGTAACGTAACCTTAATCTAACTGTACCATAAACATTACCTAACTGTACCCTAGCTGTAACGTGTTACCTAACCGTAACCTAACGGTAACCTAACAGTAACATACCTTCAACCTAACTATAAACAAATTGTCATCTAACCGTAACCTAACTGTAACGTAACCGTAACCTAACTGTGACGTAACTATAAACTATCGGTAACTTAACCGTAACGTAAACTAATTATAAGCTAAATGTAACGTGACTGTAACCTACCTGTAACCTATCCATAACCCAACCGTAAACAATCTGTAACGGAAATGGAACATAACCGTAACCTAACCGTAATCTATCTGTAACGGAAATGGAACATAACTGTAACCTAATTATAACCTAACCGTAACCTACTTATAACCTAACCTAACTGTAACATAACTGTAACCTAACCGTAATCTATCTGTAAAATAAACGCATCATGACGGTACGCTAACCGTAAACTAATTATAACCTAACCGTATCCTAACTGTGATGTAACTATAACCTAACTGTAACTTAAATGTAACCTAACTGTAGCCTGGCGGTAACCTAACCGTAACCTAATTGTAACCTATAAGTAACGTACTGTAACCTATCCGTAACCTAACTCTAATCTAACTGTAACCTATCCGTAACCTAACCTTAACCTATTTGTAACTTAAACGTAACCTAATTGTTACCTAAATTTAATCTAACTGTGACGTAACCGTAATCTAACTGTAACCTAACCGTAATCTAACTGTAACCTAATTGGAACCTATCCGTAACCTAACCGTAATCTAACTGTAACCTATCCGTAATCTTAATTGTAACCAAACTGTAACGTAACTGTATCTTATCTGTAACCTAATCATAGCATAAACGTAATCTAACTGTAACCTATCCGTAACCTAATTGTAACCTATCCGTAACATAACCCTAATCTAACTGTAACCTATCCGTAACCTAACCTTAACCTATTTGTAACTTAAACGTAACCTAATTGTTACCTAAATTTAATCTAATTGTGACGTAACCGTAATCTAACTGTAACCTAACCGTAACCTAACTGTAACCTAAGTTTAACGTAACCGTAAACTAATTATAACCTAACTGTATTCTGACTGTAACCTATCCGAAACCTAACAGTATCCAAACCAAAACCTAACTGGGTTAATCGTCCTCTCGGCTAAATATCCTGTCGGCTAAATGTCCTGTCGGCTAATTGACCTGTCGGCTAATTGTCCTGTCGGCTAAATGTCCTGTCGGCTAATTGTCTTGTCAGCTAATTGTCTTGTCGGTTAATTGTCCTGTCGGCTAAATGTCTTGTCGGCTAATTGTCTTGTCGGCTAATTGTCCTGTCGGCTAATTATCTTGTCGGCTAATCATCCTGTCTGCTAAACGTCCTGTCGGCTAATTGTCCATGTCGACTAACTGTCCTATCGGCTAATTGTCCTGTCGGCTAATTGTCTCTGTCGGCTATCTGTCTTGTCGGCTAACTGTCGCTGTCGGATAATTGTCCTGTCGACTAAATGTACGTGTCGACTAAATGTACTTTTCGGCTAAATGTCCTGTCGTCTAATTGCTGTCTGCTAAATGTCTTGTCGGCTATTTGGTTGTCTGCTAAATGACATAGACCCCTTTAGAGTAACTGGCTTGGCCTTTTGCTCGACGCTAACGTTCTCGCCTACTGATCATGTTCAAATCCAACCGGCGCCAATCGTCGCTCTCCTCAATAACATACGTCATTACTTCTAAATACGGTACAATTTTAATTCTTACATCATCAAACAGGAACAAAAGTAACTTTCAGGGGCAATTTATTTGAAATCTGACGCTCAATTTAGCAAACTTTTAAATAATTTTCAGGCACGAATTATTACTTTCTTCTATCTTTACAAGAAGAAAGTATTGGATTCATGAAAATTTTCGAATTCCGGTTTTCGACGGATTTACACGTTTTAGGGGTCAGAGATTCCAAAAAACATGTTTTTACAAAATGTCTGTCTGTGACTCTGTGAGTCTGTCTGTCTGTGTGTATGTGACATAAATTTTGTGGGCGCTCTATCTCAAAAACTAATGCACGGAATTTAATAAAAATCGATATTCAGTTAGTGCCTAATACAAATTGATGCTGATTAGTTTTTGGTGTAAATAGCTCAACAGGTGGCGCTGCAATGCTGCATTTTTCACGATTTTCGCAATAGCTCTATCTCAAGAACTAATGCACGGATTTTGATCAAACTTCAGATTTAGTTAGTCCTTGATATGAATTGATGATGATTACGTTTTGGTGTAAATCGCCCAACAGGTGGCGCTGTTATGATGAATTTTGCAGGATTTACACGATTTCCCCAATAGCTCTATCTTAAGAACTAACGCACGGATTTTCATCAAACTTCAGATTAAGTTAGTCCTTGATATGACTTGCTACTGATTAAGTGTTGGTGTAAATCGCCCAACAGGTGGCGCTTCTCTGCTGCCTTTTCCACGATTGCCTCAATAGCTCTATCAATAGAACTAATGGACCAATTTTCATCTAACTTCAGATTTAGTTGTATGTTGACACAAATTGTTGTTAATTAGGTTTTGGTGTTAATCACCCAATAGGTGGCGCTGCTATGCAGAAATTTTCACGATTTTCGCTATTGCTCTATCTCAAAAACTAATGTACGGATTTTCTCCAAACTTCAGATTCAGTCAGACGTTGACATAAATTGTTGCTGATTAGGATTTGGTATAAATCACCTAATAGGTGGCGCTGCTAGGCAGCATTTTGCTGAATTTAGACGATTTCAGCGATAGTCATATCTCAAGAACTAATGCACGGAATTTCATATCGTTAGAATCCTCATGAGATGCATAGATTGCCATTTAATTTTGGCAGTATGATAGCGAATTTTGAAGTATTAACATGTATGAGATAGAAGAAAGTTTTGGGATTGGTACATCCGACTAGTTTTTCAAATTCATTTCAACCAACTTAAAGAATTGAGGCAAAAAAAAACCAAAAAAAAAAACCGATAAATCGTAAGATCAAATTATCCATAAGATGCAGCATTTTGACACGAAATTGAAATCTGCCAACCAAAAAGGTAGATTTTCAGTCTATGTTGAATTAAAAATTAATATCAAGTTAAACTGATTAAAATATATTTTGCATCAGTATATGCTAGAAATTGTTTATTTAAAATCATTATTTTGTTTATTAAAAATCATTACTATTTTTTAAGGATCCATTGGGTATGTTATTTTATAATAGGGAAAGGATCTCCGATTGGGGAAAAGGAGACGAAGAAACCATAGAAAGAAATTGTCAGTTAAAACATTAAAAAATTGTCTCACTTGCAGATTATCCTATTATTATTGAAAAATTATTTCTTCATTTTTACATAAAAATTAATTAGCTTAAAACAATGGATACGTTTCAGAAGGTATGAAATTGAGACGAACAAAGATTCAAGAGGACATTTTAAAACTTTTTATACCGTCGAATTTCGACGGGTTCCATTTCATTATCCCTTTAAGACCCAGCCCGCAGGATCGTGCGGGTTAGACATTCATTTAAAGTTTTGCTTCTGAGTCGTATATAATAAAAACTCGAATCAAACGATAGTTCTTGTTTGCAGATAGAGTAAAGTATTTTTTATCAACAGGTAGCGATTGCAGTCCATGTTTTACTTGCTACAGGCATGACTAGCTTTGTTTACAAATACATCTGGTGTTGGATTCCAATGTAAATAAATCTCTTAACTAACTGAATCCCTAAAAGTTAAGTATTAAAATATCTATAAGCTATTAAAACTGCCCTCAATAACATTTCTTACTGTTAAAGCGAATATATTTCTAACTTAAATTCAATGACAGAAGAGCCATATATTTCACATTAGTTTATTTGGTAAACTTCTTTTTAGAACAAAACAAAACCAACTGCTGCCAGATATTGAAACAATGCAATTACAACCGGTTAAATAATTATGCAGGTGACTGATACATGGATGAAAGATAAAGTTAGTCATTACGTAACATACTCCCACCTTGAGTTGTGGGGAATGCACAACTCAACAATTTAAAATTACAAGTTAAATCTTTTCGGTACCTTAACTGTGTCAAAGAAATGTTGCTTTGCTGCTTCTTTCATACAAATCACGTGAAACAGGAGACATGCCAGATCTTTGTGAATATGGATCTCTCAAAGATGATGAATAGGGATCCGCATGTTTATCTCTCATGGGCGCAATAGATGGAATACGACGATCATAAGGTGAAGGGTATGGTCTCATGCGAGGCGACATTGAACTGTAGCCACGGTCATAAAAATCTCGACTTCCAAAAGGTGGACTGTCATATCTTCGGCCGTAGCCATTAGCATACCCATCACCACCACGGGGTCCACCATAACCACCACGACCCCTGCTTGAACCTCCTGTAGCTCCTCCTTCTGATACTGGCTCATGATGAAGCTTGCTTTTTGAAGGTTCAACACTTAAAGAAGATCCTCTGAAGTAATAATTATTCAGAGCTTTTAAGGCATCCTGGGCTTCTTCAGGTTTGATTAACCTTTCAGGAACTCTTGGACATACTAGAGTTTCATGTTTTTTTCTGCATACAATGCATTTTACTTTTGCTCTGCAATTTCGGGCTAGATGGGTTAATTTTAAACATAGGAAACAAGTTCCCTTCTTTTGCATTATGTCTTTCTTAACATCATACGACATTGACATTGCCTTGAAACATTTTTCCGATGCATGGCGTTTGTCACAAAAAATACACAGTTTTTGTTTAAAATTATTCTTATTTCTGGTATATTTTCTCATATCAATGTTTAATAAATCTGATACAGCAGATATTTGAGATTCTTCGATTTCATGATTATTGCGTGCAGCTTGCGTGTATCGAAAAGTTTTGTCAAAACTCTTACTTGCCAAAGAAATTCTTTCTTCTGCTTCAACTTCGTCTTTCAGAAATTCTAATAAATTATCTAGATCAGTTTTTGAGCCAATTAAAACACCATTATTTAAATCTGTATCATGATTTTTATCTAGTTCAGATTCCACATCATTACATCTATTTGAAGATCTTCTGTGAGATGTTCTATACCTTTCCCATGCTCTAAGAATATCATCTGGAAGAGACGATTCAACAAGCGGATATAACATCGCAGCATATTTGTCTCTAATAACTCCAAGACTTTCTAATGATCGCAATTTCGATTCTAATGAATCATATAATCGTCGCAAAGAATTATGTTTTCCTGGATTTTGCTTCTGCAGTACAAGGCCTAACAAATCTCTAACATAATATTCTATCAAAAGTTCTTTTCGTCCAAAACGAGATTTAAGTTGACTTACAGCTTTGGCATAACTATTACCACCAGGCGGAAAACTTCTAATCAATTCTTCTGCCACACTGCCTTTTTCCATGGCTTGTGATAAATACGCAAATTTGTCATGAAAATCTAGGCTAGTATCTTGATCAATTTTTTGAAATTGACCCCAGAATTGCAACCAATTTCTAATTTCACCATTAAAAGTAGGTAATTGTATCTTCGGATAATGAAGCAATACATCCTTATTAATTACCGAAATATCAGATTTCAAATCTTCATTTTTTACAACCAAAAGTTCGTTTAATTTCTGTTGTAATACACGCCAGCGATCGATGTAAACCTCAGATTCATCGATATCTTTGTCTATTGTTTCTTCGTCAGCTTGGTCGCTATACAATATTTCTCTAATTTTATATTCTACATCGGTCATAAATTTCGCTTTCTCTTCTATCATTGTCAATTTCAGAATTTTTTCAGCAGCCGATAAATTACTTTCACTTGCATCAAATTCGTTACACGCTTTAGTGAAAATTCTACGATGTTGTCGTCTAGCTGCTTTCAACGCATCCATAGTATTCAACATCAACAATATTTTTTTTTTTATTCAACAATAATAATAATTCTCACTTGAGCAGTTCAAATAAAATTCTACTTACAGATTCCAATCCTGTCGCGGACGCCATATGTTGGATTCCAATGTAAATAAATCTCTTAACTGAATCCCTAAAAGTTAAGTATTAAAATATCTATAAGCTATTAAAACTGCCCTCAATAACATTTCTTACTGTTAAAGCGAATATATTTCTAACTTAAATTCAATGACAGAAGAGCCATATATTTCACATTAGTTTATTTGGTATCTTAAAGGGTTATAAATTATATAAATATAGTTTTTCATATTTATAAATATACGTTATTATATTTTATATACTCGGAAACAACCGTTATCACCACAGAGTCTGCCGCCTAAATTTTAATTTTCGCAAGGCCAAGCCACTTTGAAGAGCGAGCAGCTCTTCGTAATATGCACAATTGCGCAATCGGTCAAGTTCATCCTTCTTTCTACCGTGTCATACTATATATGCCATGGTTTTTACCATGATGCAATAAATATTCACGCGAAAGAAATTAACACAAAATTTATTGGACAAATATTTTGATTTCAGTTAGAAAAATAAATTTTTACAAAAGTTTAAAAATCAAATTTAATTCGAAGAAAGATGATGAGAAAATATTTTTGGAGATTTTTCCGTGAGGGGTATGTATTTACTTTCACTGGCAATAAGTTGGAATAAAAAATATGATTGTAGAAAAAGGCAGGTTTTCTCTTAATATGTAATTACCTATTGACTTTTAAAGTGTTAAATTTATGACATAACCTGTTAAAACTAACAAATCATAACCTAAAAATATTTTAGTTGTAACAGAATAAAAAGGCATATGATTACTTTTAAATTAAAAAAAAGAACGAAAAATCATGCATCAAATATAGATTATAACCTTTTCCAACACCGACAGAATATTATTAAGAAATTTCATTTTTTCCTTCAATGAAATAAGACATCTAAATATGAAACCTTTAGAAAAAAAAAAAAAAAAAAAAAAAAAAAAAAAAACACATAACTCCGTAAAAGTCCATTTTCGGCAATTGCTGCCCACATCCGGTAACGTGTGTAATTTCTTTCATGTACCGGTGTATGCGATCTATATACTTTATAAACATCATCTAATGCATTCAAAATTAGGTAAGTTCAAAAATGCATACCACAGCGGAAAATAAATTCACAGTAATTAAGGATCTGAATTATTTTGTGTCTCTCTGTAAATGAAGCCCCACAAGTGGCTGAGAAGTTCTGCTCTCAAAGCTGGTAGACGGGAGATGCTGGGTTCGAACCCAATCGCGCCCGACGGCCTAACCGCTCGGAGTTTTCCGTGGTTTCCTTCGAACCTTGCGTAAATACGAGTTAGGTTCCCTCCCCACGGTGGGCACCCCTCTGGTCTATATATTCTCGTGTATATAATTAGCCGTCATAAACAACACCAACACCTTTCTGTCAATGATCAGTAAACACTATGTACTCCATAACTTATAGAAAACATGTTGAGTGCAGTTCAGTGATTTCATTATATTTGAAATATCGTAACATCCATAAAATGCACTGAAAACGATTGTCCCCATAGATCAAAATGTAACAGAATTCTTTTGTGCGCCCCTGTAAACGAACTATAAATGCTACTTATTCTATACTCCTGAGACAGCATGCTGCAGTCCATATCAGTGATGCCTATCAATCTAATTATGTTTGAAATATCGTAACATCAATAAATTGCACCGCAAACGATTTTCCCCCATAGACTATAATGTAACGGAATTCTTTTGTGTCTCGCTGTAAATGAACTATAAATGCTATACACTTCATTTTCAATACCGAACATTCTATAGCAAACTTCAGTAACATATAGACATATCGAATTTATAAAGATTTTTCAACCATGTTGGAAAATATTAAAAAGACATAGTTTAATATTACAAACATATAACTGCTGTTACCGTTAACAATGAAAAACTTTAAAACCAAATTTGCGTACCACAAGATTGTTGCCACAAAACTAAATTCATACTTTTTTTTCCTTTTATCATGACAATGAGTCACTGATCAAGCCAAGACCCCCTTATTATAATAACAGACCTCACAATCGCTAAGTTTCCTTTGTCCGCGGTACACGTGGTCAGAAACCACATGGTCGTACTGCTACTAGCGCCATCTGGCATGAGTAATAGAAATATTTTTTAATTTGTTTTTCATATCCAGGGCTGCCACGGGTGACTATTTTTTAATTCTATCTTGCACCACTTTTTCCATACAAAAATCTTTTACATATAATTTGCCAACATGTGCAAGATAAACATATAAAATTTGTACCTTAGAAATAGTGGTGCGAAATAGAATATAACAAGTATTATTAAAAAAAAAAAAAAAAAAAAAAAAAATTAAGTCAATTCCTACTTAGGTCAACAAAGAAATGTTTTCATTCATTTTTAATCTCACGTAACAGGAGTAAATCTATGGCCATTTTTACAAATTTCATTTTCCATTTTGTTCCCTCCTTGACTCAGACTAGAACCCAGAATGAAAAAAGAATCTGAAAAAGAATTTTTTTTCTCCCATATAAAACTAAAATTAATTAATTAAATTTAATTTATGAATTAATATTTGAAAAAACTGTAATAATATCAAGTGTCATCCACTACAAGTTTTAAAAAATGTATTTGAACTTGAGTGGATGCATAATAAGTACTTTATTAATGATTGAAAATTCGAATAAAATTAATCCTTCTATATATATAAAAAAAGTAATGCTTTAAAAATGGACCAATGAAAATCTGCGTAGATACCGTGGAATGCATCTGATTGTTCAGAGCTTTATGGCGCTATAAGGGAGGTTATCAAGAGGGGGGATTCGGCTCTGTCGCCAAACGTCACCATGTTTGCCGCCAACTTGGCGATACATCGCCAAAAGTGACGCCAACTTTGCGCTATTTCCAGTATTTCGGCAAATTTTCATAGACTCCCATTGAAATACAATAGGGTTTACTTGCTTGCAGGAAATCAACAAATTGAGATATTTCAATGAAACAAAAACTAATATTAGCTTATGAATAGAGCTTAATTGAACTATTTATATTATTTTTAAGCACAAACAATAATCTGGGGCTGGCTAGAAAATAGGAATTGCTTCGCAATACCGAATTGAATCACTAAGCGATTACGAGGAGGGTTGGTGAGTGTAGCGAGCAGGCGGGCGGTGCCCCCTAGTATATATAAAAAAAGTAATGCTTTGGAAATGGAGCAATGAAAATCTGCGTAGATACCGTGAAAGGCACTTGATTGGTCAGAGCTTTCTGACACTATAAGAGGGTTTAACAAAGGTGGTGGACTCGGCTCTGTCGCCAAACGCCGCCAACTTAGCGATATATCGCCAAATTTGGCGACCAAAATTAGTCCTCAAAAGTGACTGCAGCCTGGTACTATTTCCGATATGTCGCCAACTTTCCATAGACTCCCATTGGAATCCAATAGGGTTTACTTGCTTGCAGAAAAGCCTCAAATTGAGGTATGTCAATACTACAAAAACTAATATTAGCTTATGAATAGAACTTAATTGAACTATTTACATTATTTTTAAGCACAAACATTAACTATTTACAATATTAGTAACACTATATATGTATAATTTTATATTTAATAATTCTTATAATTATGAAACTCTGTAAGCTCTAATGATTATGTGCTTGGAGATGAGGAAATAAAATTGTCAGGAGTTGAGGAGAAGCGCGTTTTTACGAAGTGGAATCTAAAAATTCAATGCATAGAAAATAAGGGATCGCTAAGCGATCCAGAATGGAAACGCGAAACAATTATGTCTGGGGTTGGCTAGAAAGTAGGGATTGCTTCGCGATACCGAATGGAATCGCAAAGCGGTTATACGGGGTGGGAGGGGGGTGAGCGTCGCGAGCAGGGGGGCGGAGCCCCCCTGGTTAATTAAATTTAATTAATGAATTAATATTTGAAAAAATTGTATTAACATAAAATGTCATCCACTACAAGTTTAAACAAGTTTGGGGGGGGGAGGGGGGAGCGTCGCGAGCAGGTGTGCGGAGCCCCCTGGTTAATTAAATTTAATTAATGAATTAATATTTGAAAAACTGTATTAACATAAAATGTCATCCACTACAAGTTTAAACAAGTTTGGGAGGGGGAGGGGTGAGCGTCGCGAGCAGGTGTGCGGAGCCCCCTGGTTAATTAAATTTAATTAATGAATTAATATTTGAAAAAACTGTATTAACATAAAGTGTCATCCACTACAAGTTTAAAAAAATGTATTTGAACTTGAGTGGATGAATAATAAGTATTTTATTAACGATTGAAAATTGGAACAAGATATATAAATATATATAGAGAAAGTGTGAACTAATAGTAGGAATTGAAAAATAGTCGCCTGTGGCAGCCCTGCATATCTGTTTTCCCATTTTCTTTACGATATGCTGTATATTTGTAGCTTACAAATGATAGTTGTTAATTTAAAAAATTTTATATGTTCTAGACATTTTTTTTTAATAACATGAACTTATTTTACTGTTATATGATAAGGGAGTATTTGATCAAACTTTAACACTTTTCCTTGTTAAAAAAAATTTGTATCCTTTGGCCATTACAAAATTCCCTTCTTTACAATTCTAATATGTTAATTAATAATAGCGTTAACCATTAAGAATATAAAACATAGCGTGTTTCTTCGAATTTCACACGGTGTTAGAGCAATTAATGAATGAAAAAACAAGTGGGTAAGTGTGATCACAGATCGCACAGAGGGTTTCGTTTAATATTCCTTTCAAAACACTATCCTTTTGAAAAATCTGTTAGTTCTACATTTCGCAACCAGGGGCGCACTCTATTCTAAACAAACCTCTATCCGAGAGAAACTCCGTTTTACATACTATTCGTAGATATATTGGTCGAGGGGTTTGGGCCCATAGCACACGAGATACGTAGGCGACCCTGGCGGTAAAAAGTGGAATTAAAATATGTAAGGCTATGGTGCATAATATGAAAAAATGGTCAAAGGTTTAAGTTAACGGCAAAAGTTAGAAAAGTGCTCCCCAGGTGAAAAGGGTGGAGGTTAGAAAAATTGCTTAAAATACGCAAGTTAGAGCCCGGAGGAGTAAATAATATTAGACATTTTGAAAATTTTATGATTTGTCATGTGGGCTGAGGTATTCAGCTATACATAATGCAAAAATTCATGTCTCCAACTTAATTATGAGCTCTCTTAGAAAGAATTGCTTAAAATACACATGTGGTAGCTCAAAGGGTTAAACGTAAATCTTTTTCAAGATTTTATGATTTGCCGCCTGGCCTCAGGTGTTCTGCTATAAGTATGCAAAATTTCAAATCTCCAATTTAATGAGGGGCTCAGTTAGAAAGAATTGCTTAAAATACGCATGTAGGAGACCAAAGGATTAAATGTAAGACTTTTCCAAAATTTTATGATTTGTCGCATGATGGTGTTCAGCTATAAGTATGCAAAATTTCACGCCTCCAACCTAATTAGGGACTCACTTAGAAAGAATTGTTTAAAATACACATGTTGGAGCCCAAAGGGTTAAATGTACGACTTTTCAAAATTTTATGGTTTTTTGATTGATGTGAGGTGCTCAGCTATAAGTATGCTAAATTTCACGCCTCCAACCTAAATAGGGGCTCACTTAGAAAGAATTGCTTAAAATACACATATGGGAGCCCAAAAGGTTAAATGTACGACTTTTTGAAAATTTTATAATTTTTCGTTTGATGTGAGGTGTTCAGCTATAAGTATGCAAAATTTCACGCCTCCAACCCAATTAGGGGCTCACTTTGAAAGAATTCTTTAAAATACACATGGGGGAGCCCAAAGGGTTAAATGTACGACTTTTTCAAATTTTTTGATTTGTCGTTTGATATGAGATGTTCAGCTATAAGTATTCAAAATTTCACGCCTCCAACCTAATTAGGGCTCACTTAGACAGAATTGTTTAAAATACACATGTGGGAGCCCAAAGGGTTAAATGTACGACTTTTTCAAAATTTTATGGTTTTTTGATTGATGCGAGGTGCTCAGCTATAAGTATGCTAAATTTCACGCCTCCAACCTAAATAGGGGCTCACTTAGAAAGAATTGCTTAAAATACACATATGGGAGCCCAAAGGGTTAAATGTACGACTTTTTGAAAATTTTATAATTTTTCGTTTGATGTGAGGTGTTCAGCTATAAGTATGCAAAATTTCACGCCTCCAGCCTAATTAGGGGCTTACTTTGAAAGAATTGTTTAAAATACACATGGGGGAGCCCAAAGGGTTAAATGTACGACTATTTCAAATTTTTTGATTTGTCGTTTGATATGAGGTGTTCAGCTATAAGTATTCAAAATTTCACGCCTCCAACCTAATTAGGGCTCACTTAGACAGAATTGTTTAAAATACACATGTGGGAGCCCAAAGGGTTAAATGTACGACTTTTTCAAAATTTTATGGTTTGTCATTTGATGTGAGGGGTTCAGCTATAAGTATGCAAAATTTCACGCCTCCAACCTAATTAGGGGCTCACTTAGAAAGAATTCGTTAAAATACACATGTGGGAGGCCAAAGGGTTAAATATACGACTTTTCAAACTTTTATGGTTTTTTATTTGATGTGAGGGGTTCATCTATAAGTATGTTAAATTTCACGCCTCCAACCTAAATAGGGGCTCGCTTAGAAAGAATTGTTTAAAATACACATATGGGAGCCCAAAGGGTTAAATGTACGATTTTTTGAGAATTTTATAGTTTTTCGTTTGATATGAGATGTTCAGCTATAAGTATTCAAAATTTCACGCCTCCAACCTAATTAGGGCTCACTTAGACAGAATTGTTTAAAATACACATGGGGGAGCCCAAAGGGTTAAATGTACGATTTTTTGAGAATTTTATAGTTTTTCGTTTGATGTGAGGTATTCATCTATAAGTATGCAAAATTTCACGCCTCCAACCTAATTAGGGGCTGACATAGAAAGAATTGTTTAAAATACACATGTGGGAGTCCAAAGGGTTAAATGTGCGACTTTTTCAAAATTTTATGATTTGTCGTTTGATCTGAGATGCCGAGCTATAAGTAAGCAAAATTTCACGCCTTCAACCTAATTAGGGACTCACTTAGAAAGAATTGTTTAAAATACACTTGTGGGAGCCCAAAGGGTTAAATGTACGACATTTTCAAAAGTTTATGATTTGTCGTATGATGTGTAGTGTTCAGCTATAAGTATGCAAAATTCCAAGCCTCCAACATGTATAGTTTCTGAGAACGGGCTCTGTGACAGACGGACAGACAGAGGAGCGAGACGAATAGGGTTTCGCCAGATGAACGAAACCCTAAACAAGTGGGTAAGTGTGATCATACATCGCACAAAGGGTTTCGTTTAATATTCCTTTCAAAACACTTTCTTTCAAAACGTCCAGTACATTTATCGCCATGGAATACCTTCTAAATTTTGGCAAACACATCCTAAACTATGTTAAAGTTTCAAACATATTCGCCTTGTTATATTTCCTAATTTTGTTCGCCCCCCCCCCCCCCCAAAATGCTACGATATATCACATGACGGGTATCTGCCAAATTTAGAAAAGTGCCGCCCTTGGGGGGGAGTGGGCAGATGATCACCAGGATTTTTGACGCGGCCTGATTTTAAAAATTTATGTTATGTTTTATAAGCCATATTAAAGTTTCAAACAGATCGTCCAGTTATATTTCCTAATTTTGTTCGCGCACCTCCCTCAACCCCCCCCCCCCTCCTCGAAATGCGACGCGCCCTTCTTTATAATTTATTATCGTGTGTTATAAAGTATCTTAAAGTTTAAAACAGATTGAATTGTTAGATTTCCTACTTTAAATGAAATCGCGGTCTGTTAATTCCACATTCCACCACCAGGGAGCGCACTGTATTCTTAACAAAAGCGTATCTGAACGAAACTCCTTTACACAACCCATTAGTAGATATGTTACTCGAGGGGGTGGCGGTCTTCAGCAAGAATTTAAGATAATTGTTGAAATTACTATTCGGAAATAGTGGTAATTTAACTTTTGACATATTTATATTTAATAAGTATAAGTAGCATGTATCTGAGGACTCCAATAAAAAAACACACCTGAAACGGTATGAAACAAAAAAGAAATATTTTGCCCCTCCCCCTCTCCCCACCTTCCCGAAATTTCACGCGCCATTTTTTATAAACTTTTTCTAATGTGTTATAAACTATCGTAAAATTTCAAACAGATCGCCTTGTTATATTTCCTAATTTTAACAAAAATGTTAGTTCCACATTCCACCACCAGGGAGCGCACTCTATTCTTAACAAAACTGTATCGTTAAACAACCTATAAGTAGATATGTTACTCGAGGTGGTGGCGGTCTTAATAAGAAATTAAGATATTTGCTGAAATTACTATTAGGAAATAGTGGTAACTAAACTTTAGACAATTTTATATTAAATAAGTAGCATATATCTCAGGACTCCCTCAAAAAGTCACCTAAAGCGGTCAGAAACGCTAATTTTTTAAATAGAAATCTAGCGCCCCCCTCCCTCCCCGGAATTTCGCGTGTCATTCTTTCTTACACTTTATCTTATGTGTTATAAAATATCTTACAGTTTCAAACAGATCGACTTGTTAGATTTCCTAATTTTAACAAAATCGCGTTATGTTAGTTCCACATTCCACCACCAGGGAATGCACTCTATTCATAACAAAAGCATATGTGAACGAAACTCCTTTACGCAATCTTTCCGTAGATAGATGGGTCGGGATGGTGGCGGTCTTAAACAAGAATTTAAAATATTTGCTGCGGTAACAAACGCTAAGATTTTAAAAATAATTCTAGCTCCCCCCCCCCCCCCTCCTCGAAATATCCCACTCCATTCTTTTTTACACTTTTTTTCTATGTGTTATAAACTATCTTAAAGTTTCAAACAGACTGAGTGGCGGTCTTAACCAATAATTCAAAATATTTCCTGAAATTACTATTAGAAAATAGTGGTATGAAGTAAACTTTCTGATGATGAATGAGTTATACTTATCTCATATCGCTGTTCAAAAAGCCCAGGCAAATTATTAGATTTCCTAATTTAAGTTAATTCGTGGTTAAATAAGCGCGTCTCTTCATTTTAATCGACGCATTTGATAGGAATAAACCGATTAATTAAATAATAATTAATATTTCAGCTTGTAATTAAGATAGGACTTAGATATGGGTATCAATGAAATCAGCGAGAAATTTGACATCGGGATGCCAAAAAATTTAATATTTAAAAAGTTAAAATTTCGTATTAAAATATGCTATTATGGAAAACCGCAGCGTCGTCATGCCTACCTGCTTTCCCGCCGAATTGAAATCTTTTTATTTCCTTGTCTTTCCAATTAAAGAAATTAAATTTTTATCGATGGATTTTTAGTGGATATTTTAACTTATACAGATCGCAGAAATGTGAACTTTATACCAAATGAAAGTAGATTTTTTTCTGCGTCTGTCTATTCCATTTACAAATTTCTCGGACCAATATTTTCTGATATACGATTTCGCTTTAAAATCTCCACTTCATTTTTCGGCTTAATTTCCTCCGTGGTAACCGTGCATTCGGCTGATTTTACTGGCAACCCTTAGGAGAAACACGGATGATTTCGAGAAAGTCCGTTCGAATTTGCGTTAAAAAGGTGGATTGGTTAATTTTAGAAGTTAATTAGCCCGTAATTCGGTTAATTACCAACTTTTTCAAAATTTTATGATTTGTTGTTTGATGTGAGGTGTTCAGCTATAAGTACCCAAAATTTCAAGTCTCTAACATGCATAGTTTCTGAGAACGGGCTCTGTGACGGACAGACAGACAGACAGACAGACAGAGGAGCGAGACGAATAGGGTTTCGTGAGATGAACGAAACCCTAAAAAGAACAAAACAACAACGACCACTATTGGGAGTTATAAAAATTAAAATGAGATCAACGTGTACACTTTTAATCATTCAACTCAAATGTAAAATTTTGTGCATTTCTACACTATAGTAAAATAAGATATAGTTATTATGTTCACTGCAAAAAAGCATAGGGCTAATATTCCGTAATCCACAGCCAAAAGTTGGCGCCATAAGTGAGCCATACTGTCAACAATGTGGTTAAAATCGCATGAAAGTCACAAGTATGAAGTTAATAATAAGTCGCTTATAGCATTATAGATGGCTTAACGATACCAGCAAGATCAACGTAATATGTTTACTTACAACTTTTAAAATCCATGAATATTTTGTGTTTCTCGACACTGGAAAGAGTAACCCTGAAGATGGCTACAGTGTAACTGAAATTTGTTGGTTTTAAGATTTTTAGCTTTTCAACTTTTATTGTATTTAAATGTTTTATCTTATATGTCTTATCTACATCTTTAAGTAAATTTTTCTGTGCATGTATCAAAGTTCAAGATTAAAACGCATTTTAAGACTTAACTGTCTTACAGTTTATTATGAAGTTAATAATATTATAATACTTCCACTCGTTAAATTGCACCAATCGATTGTGGATCAGATTAGGAATACCTTTCCGAATACAACAGCAGCGCCTTCTGTTAAGAGAAAATTGAATAATCTGATCCACATGACTGATATCAAGGTCTAACAGAATATGTAGTTTGAAGAAATTCCGTGCATTATTTCTTTTCATGAAAAACACAGCATAGCAGCCACGCAACCTAATCAGCAACTATTTATGTCAAGGTCTAACAAAATATAGATTCGGTACAATTCTATCCACCAGATGTCGAGATATAGATTTAGCAGAAATCTTGAAACACATAGTACAGCAATGCCACCAAAATATAATCAGCATCAATTTATGTCATGGTCTATACCAGGGCTGTCCAACGCGACGCCCTTTTTAATGTTTCCTGTTATTAGACTGTTTAGAAATAATATTCGATTACAAAGACTGCTTTCTTTAAAATCAATCAGAGATATTTTCAAAATCTGTGAAAACGCATTAAAAACCAGAAACATACTCTGAAAATTTAATCATGCATATTTTCACGATTTGCAGTTACTGTTTATAAAGTGTAATTATGATGGTTAAATTTGGTAATAATTGGAAAAAGCTCTTTTTAATACTTAAGAAGTAATAGAAAATTAAACGTTTTTTCACCATCCCCCGCCCCTTTGAAGACACCATGTGCATGGAAGTTCAGCTTTTTTCTTTTTGCTATTGTAACACTGGCCATTGGCTGTTTTATAAAAGGGACAAAGGAGCTTAATTTTTGAAATTGTAGGCCTTTTTTTTTCAATTTTCCTTAAAAAATTTATAAAACTGTGCAGATTGATTCCCATGTATGAAAGCATACTTCCAGACTATCTCTTTGGAACCATACCACCCACATAGACTATCATGCCTGTCTTTGTTTTGTACAAAACTAAGTTCACGCCTTTAAAATAAGTGTAAGCGTATTTTCATATCCTAAAAAGAAACCTTGCAACATCTCTGATTTCCATGTTATTTTTTTTGTTATTGATGTCATTATAGGCACGATTAAAGTTTCTGACACCTTACCTACAAACATTTTTGAGATAAACCTCTCATAGAAAAATGTATAATTTGAAATTTAATACATGTAACTCTAGAACCGTAGGGACCTTTTGTCTACCACTGTAAGATTCATTTGCATTATGCTAAAGCGTGCGTGTATACTAATACTGCGCGATAATATTGCCGCATGTTTTGAGTCATGTGAATGATAGCGTCCTTCATTGAGGGCCCAGAGCTGAGGTGCGCCCCTGCTCACTGAAAGGTTGGACAAGCCTGGTTTATACTATTTTTCGCGAAGACGGGCGTATGACCTTGAGGGTGTTTATCTGATAAGGTCTTCTGAATTCCTCAGTTGGATATTTTTTCATACTACATTTGCGGTTGTTTCAGAACTTTTATAGTCAAGAACGAAAAGAGTGGGAAAAACGAGTTATTTGTGATTTCTATGGAAACCAGCGATGGTGACTATGAAGGTCATCCGCCAGTTGAAAAAAAAATGGAAGTAAATTCAATGTGAAGTTTGATGAAATTCAGTCTTTTAGTTTTTGAGATTGAGATATGGCTGTCACAGAATTAGTTAAAAACAAAAGACAGCAGTGTCACCGGTTGGGCGATACACACCAAAATATAACCAGAACCAACTTATGGGTCAAGGTCTAACAGAGTATAAGTGGTTTCATGAAATTCCGAGCATTAGTTCCTTAGATATAGCTTTTAAAAAGGAGACAGGTTCAGTCCGAGCCTGGCCCCAATTCTTGTAGTAGTCTGCGGGCTTAGAGTTTTACAATCCTTTAAAACTCAGTTTGAATGGGAAATGAATTGTTATTGATGGAATATAAAGAGAAATATATTTTTTTTTTCTGAAGCCATATTGCACTGTCAATATTAGTAACAAAAAGAAGCCATGGGATATCCCTTGTTTATCATCGTTTTCTGATTGAAATCCTTTTCTCGAGTTTCTGGAAAATAGAACTCAAGTCTTTCCGCCATCTCTATATAATAAAAGGCAGTGTAACGCTGGGCGGGGCGAATCCATCAATCTTACCAGTCTCCCAGGAAGAGACTCAAGGGGAAAAGGATCCATTCTCCCATTGGTTGACAAGAAACAAGAATCACGGGATTACTTCTCAAGGTTAAAAGTCCTGATAATTGAGCAGTGGTCGACACTTCTTCCTAACAAATCAGTGCAAGGCACATCGCATTACACCACCAAAATAAATCGCCAAGTGTTACTTGAGATTATTTCAAGTATTAAGTTGCAATCATATTAAATTTTCTTTGCGACATGTAAGGAATTTTAATTTATTTCTCATATAAAGTGATTCACGGAAAACAATGATATGGTATTTTAAAAAATATCCTTTTTTTCCTGCAAAAAATTGATAAAACTGACTTTCTTTTAAAAAAGTAATCAATTTAAATATTTTAGGCTTATTATTTTGTAACTTATTTTTAAATTACACATTACTTATATTTTCCTTTTCTATATACAGGTGTATATAAATTTAAACTTAAAAAAAAAAATCTCATATTTTAAAAGTAAAAAATTAATATTTATACGAAAAGTAAAATTAATAATTTTTGATTTATACCTTTGCATCAGGAGGACAGAAGCTTAGGGGATTAGACGGTTGGGATTCAACCCTGAGATACTTATTTATTAATCAATATACATATTTAAAAAAATTTGGAGGGGGGGAGGAAGGGAGGGGGTAAACGATAAAATACAATTTCAAAGTGTTATAAAAAAAAAAAATAGTATTATTTCAATAGTTGCAGCAGACTGTTTTAATTATGCACTTTTATTGCATATTTATTAAATTTTTGTTTTATTAAGAAATCTTAATTTTGTTATAGTATATTAGCCGGAAAACCTGGTTTACCCAGAAATATTATAAATGCTAATTGTGTGTTTATTAGAACATAAACTAGGCGAACTTTGCTCATCTAAACGCTTCCATATTGTCAATTATTTTTTTATCAGTTTATCAGTTTTTTATCAGTATTATTTTTTTGTCAAGTATTTTTTTATCAGTATAAAACACAATTTTTACCCACCGTCCTAGGACGGGCATTTACACTAGTAGTTATATTAAAACGCAAAGCTGAATTTTAAGTCCGATTTCGGCTGATCTGTGCATGCGCTATAATCATTTTTTGGTTCTTTTCTGTCACTAAACGTAGTGGAAAATCTGTATGAGTTCGACGAACGCATGCGCAATGACCATTTTAGGATGTTTTTCTGTCACAATGCAAAGATGTTTTATTATTGTTATTCGATAATTAATTTCAATTATGTTAATCAAATATTTATTTCAGTAAGGAAAGTTATAAGATTTGCATTTCTTTTATCTGAAGCCTTTATAATTATTATAAAATAAAATTAACATCATTTTAAAACATTAGACAGGTCCCGAGTGGATGAGTCACTGGCAGTATGCTTTTCTGTCTATTAAAGATTTTTCCGTCTTTTTTTAAACACCCTGCATATTCTGCTGTTTCTGAAGACACATAATTACATTAATCTATTTATGCTTCTTTTTTAACAGTATAAATATGGAAGTATAAGTTTGAATAAGTACAGATACATTACCAATCGAGTTAATACCAACGGCAATATTAGAGCAAGAGCTGATAAAGAAACTAAAGAAGGGTGAAACCTTTAAAAAAATTCCCAGCAGGATGTGTGATGTTGTAAGTGTAGAGAAGGGTAGTACACAGTGAGACGAAAATTATTATTACTTAACGAATAGCGATGATTTTTATTCTTTTGAAAAAAATTTTGCTACATCTTTAAGATGCACAAATACGCTACACATTAACGTATAAATGGTTTTAAAAAAGTTATTTATAAAAGAACAGAAGCAGCATAACGGAGTATCGGAAATTGTCTGACAATGTATATGTTTTCATAAATCATACATTTTTACACTCTATCAATAATTATCTGCAGTTTATGATTTCTAATTAATATTTATAGATTTTCAAAATATTAAAAATATGAGCCTCTGTTGGACGACAGACCTTGGCTACATTCATGCAAATTTTCAGCCTCTTACGTTTAGTAGATTTCCCTACCCATCGCATGCCCACACACACACAGAAAGACAGAGAGAGAGAAGCCGTCTTTTATTAAAAAATAACTTTTTTTAACATCAGAACCACATAGTAGGTACACAATGAGACACGTCTCACAGTGTACCACAACTGTGTGTCTCACTGTGTACTTTCGTTACGTTGTAAGAAGATGGATGCCATATTGAAGGAAATAAACTCTAAAATAGACGTTTATGTAATTTAACCACTATAAAATAAAGAATTATTTACTATTTTGTCAGACGAGTAACTGAAGTGCCGAAACTACATCCACATGTTGCATAAGATGAGATCGTTATGTGTGTGTGCCAGCTTGGAGAAAAAGTTACAACTATCTGTCAATGCGGCCACTGTCTCACTGTGTACTACTCTCCCCTACTTTAAAACTCCTGGCAATCTGCAGGACATCAATACGTATTTCAGGCAAACAAAAAATAGGTTTCGTTATAAAATAGGTTAGGGTTTCGTTCATCTGACGAAACCCTATTCGTCTCACTCCTCTGTCTGTCCGTCACACAGCTTGTTCTCAGAAACTGCATAAGTTAGGGATTTGAAATTTTGCATACCTCCGATCACACGACAAATCATAAAATTTTGAAATAGTCTTAACGCACGTTATTAACTAAAAACCCCAATTAAAAGAATGAAAAATATTCATAATTCAACAAAAGCATTGATTTTAATCAGACCACAAACATTTTCTTTCAGAAACTCCAAAAAGAGGGAGGGTTTGCCACAATTAGCCCGACTACCAATGCGATAAAGACCTGGGCCTTTTCAAAGTCACCCGTATGTTAAAAACTACGGGACCTAAAAACTTGAAATTTCGTACCCACATGCAAAAACAAATTTCTCTTTCAGAATTTCTAAAATTATTTTAAAAATTCCAACTAAAAGTCGAAATATCCATTAAAAATCGATTTACATGAATTCATTTAATTTTATTTCAAAGACAGAGTAGACCGCAGATGTTTGAGATATCTTTTAGAGCCAGACAGATGCCGCCAGGGGTAATAGGTTTGTTTCCGGTCCATAAATTTTTTACAAGTATTGCATTTATAGTTAAGAGTTGCAAAGAGTGGATAAAACCGGGTTATTTCCGGGAATAAACCGGGGTTTTTGGGAAGGAAATTTTAAAAATTTCCGAGAGTTTTCAGAAAGTTTTAAGCAGGAAAAGTTTTTAATTTATTATTTCCAATTATTTTTAATGATTTCAATTTTTGTCAATGTAAACAAAACTAATAACATAAAATATAAAAAAATTGCACAGTTCATACAAAAACTAACGAAATACAAGATTAAGTTGCAGAAATATTAAGTAAGAGAAATTAAAATATCATAAGTAATTTTGTATTTTAATCGTAGATAAGTAAAAAGTGAAAGAGGCAGATGCAATATTCATCTTCCTTGGCATGAATATAAACTTCACCTCTGTTCTTCGAATCAACGAATGTAAACAAAAAAGAAAATGAACAAAATCAAATATCATGAAAATTCAGAAAGATATCGTCGATAGAGTGAGCTGATTTTTAGTTGCTCTCTAAAAGCAGCTGAATAATAAGGGATTTTCCACAAACTGTCATTTTTTATTAATCAACTTTCAGAAAAAAGTATTTAATGAATATCAATGAGTAGATTTGGAACAAATGTTTCGATTTTGATACTTCTTTTTATCATGGAATAGGCTCATTCTGGTGGGTATCCAAGAAGAACTAAAGCATTAATAAAAAATAAAAATTTAATTCTGATATCTCTATTTTAAACAAATCCAACAATTATTCTAACTATTATGCAACTTTTTTTTTTTTTTTTTTTTTTTTTTTTAAGACAGGTGAAGTTTTAGCTATCCCATATTATCCATATGTAATGTCCAATACATTCCGAGATTTAAACTCCTTCAGGAGGGTGGTTAACCCCACCTCCTCCACCCAAACCTCCCTCAAATGGCGAAACAACATCAAAGATTGAAAATTTCAATCCTTTACCAACAGTTTTATTCTGGCTGCAATCAGAAGAGAGATAAAGAAGGTTACAGCTTTTATCTGTAAATTTAGATACTAAATGCAGCATTTAATTATCAACAGTAATGCATTTCTATATTTGATTTTATTACTGTATGCTATTTTTGTCATCCTGGTATATTCTTGTTCCTGCAAGATTTTATCATTTTCTTTATTTGTGTAGCTTTACGATAATACATTTCTTTGGCAGATAAAACTGTTATATGCCTTATTTGCAACTTTTTTCATACTTATGTTGGAATCTCCTTAACTTTAAGATAAAAAGTGCAAGGACATGTAAATATTTCTTTTTAGCAAGGTTGAAAAAAGATATATATTATAAAGCAGAAAATTGTGTATCAGTAACGATGATGGCATAGTGATGTCAACAATGTGGTTACAATTCTATGAGAGTTACAACTACAACAATGGAGTTAATTATGTACCAAAGCATGTTTGCTAAAACATGCCAAATGGCTTGAACCTTTTCACATATAGTAGAACTTTGATTATCCGACTCTCATTTAATTGGAACTCTCCGTAAAACAACGCCGGTTTCCTGACCTTTTATTTACTTTCACATTCATTGCGTATGCAAGTGGTCCTTTACGATCTACAGATAAATATTTTGACTCCCCTTTCTTAGAATTCCTTTGAAATTAGCTTGAGCTCCCGCAGGCACCAATCCCGGTATAAGTGCTCCACAACTTTTATGTGTCTAAACAAAAACACTCCCTATTTTGAAATTTGGAAGGCCGTACTGCCGAGTGTCACAACATTCAAATGTTATTGCATCCTCTGTTTGTAAGCAAGCGCAAGGAACAAAACCCCTTTTGTCATCTTTTCAAGAACACGTTTCTAAAAAAACTTTGTGACGGAGCTGCACAACAAAGGATGGGCAATTTATGCCAGATGAAGCTTGCATTTAAATCATTGTAACTTTTTTGTTTCAAAATAAATTTATTTTCATGTATAATTTGAATTTAGATATTTATTTAGCAATTTAAATAGTCATAATGGCAGTTCGATAATGATGTTACATATTAGATTAGATGATTGATAAAATCTTGATTATCCAGAAATTTCAATTATCTTATGTAGGTTCAGTCCCAATTAGTCAGATAATTCAGGTTCTGCTGTACTTGCATGTACATAGGTTTTACTTGCGGGCGATTCTCAAAAGGTGAGCAATGGACACACGTCATAACTTTAAGCCTTTCAAACATTACTTTAATTATCACTGACTTTATTTTTTTTTTTTTTTACACTGAGTTTTTAATTCTATTCAGAGATAGAAAATGACATAATTTATTGTAAAAGCTTTGTATAAATATCTTAAAATTTTAGTATTTTATGCTAAAGAGGCCAATTTTGGACAGCTGCTCCAATGTACCACCAAGAAAAAGTTTTAACTTTTTTCCAGGTGGTTCTAATGGTAAACAATGAATGCAAAAAGGAAACGAATGATTTTTTGATAATTTCATTAACCCCTTGGGGACGAGCGACACGTATACGTGCCGCATGAAGCGCTCAGAATCCTTGTTTTTCCTCACCAGTAAAATTTTACTGTAAAATTTGCCTTATTTAATCAGCGTATTTTCTCGATCCAAGAAGACACAAATTTCTGCTTTTAAAAAACGGTGACAAAAGATTAAAAATTACGTAAAAGGCTCCCGTCCCGAAAGGGTTAAGAGATGGCAGGCTGATTTATTGCTTTTTTGAAGAGAGAAGGACTTTTCTGTAAAGAATTTTTTTGTATTTTGTTATGTCCGAAAGTAACGTACGTAACAAAGCATTTGATTTTATTATTATTATTACTGGATAACAAAAAGTTAATTATACATGTAACGATAAAGAAATGATTCCAGTGGGATTGTCCTAGAGGATGGTTAAGAAATTGACTCGGGACCCTTTATGCGAATCGAACTCATTTATTAGGCGCTCATCATACATCTGATTCGCGAGTCGATCGCCCGTCCCGGAGCCAACGGCATAGACTTTGGGGGATTACAATGGCGTAGGTTTAGCTAGCATCTCAAATAGCCAAAATCCCCCTTTTTTCGCGCGTGTTCGGGGTAATATGGTGAAGATTCAAATATTTTCCAGCAGAGGGCAGAATTGTTAATTTGGGAGGAACATTTAATTTAATTGGTTCATTAAGTTTTGATTGATCTGTGGTCAAGGCCCGCACCATTCCCAGGGACTGTGACGTATCAGCCCTACCCACAGATGCCTGCAAAAAGCACTTAGATTAGCAGTTTCACTTTTAAGAATCATCCTAAAATGATCTCTGAAAGTAATAAGATGTATTGCTGGGAAACAAAGTTACAAGAGGAGAAACTGGTTTTAGAAATAGATTTAAAGTTAAATGAAAGATACTTCGGATTTTAATTTAAATTTTTGGAATTTTAAAGGGTTTTTATCCTTTCATATCCCCCCCCCCCCCCTCCAAGAAGAGGTCCACCTGGAATTGCCTGCAAATCCGGGGGGACTCGCACGGAGAATGGCGAATACAAAAACAGATAAGTGCGACATTACAGATTATGGTTAAAGTTAAATCTAAAGGTAAATTCAAATTAAATGTAACGTTAAAGTTAAGTTTGCTAAGATATGAGGACTGAATTTTGCTGCTGGAAAATATATTTAAAATTTAAATTTTGAGGAAGAAATTTAAGATTATAAATTTTTAGGCTGAAGTATTCAAGGCCCGCACCATTCCCAGGGACTGTGACGTATCAGCCCTACCCACAGATGCCTGCAAAAAGCGCTTAGATTAGCAGTTTCACTTTTAAGAATCGTCCTAAAATGATCTCTGAAAGTAATAAGATGTATTGCTGGGAAACAAAGTTACAAGGGGAGAAACTGGTTTTAGAAATAGATTTAAAGTTAGATGAAAGATACTTCGGATTTTAATTTAAATTTTTGGAATTTTAAAGGGTTTTTATCCTTTCATATCCCCCCCCCTCCTCCAAGAAGAGGTCCACCTGGAATTGCCTGCAAATCCGGGGGGACTCGCACGGAGAATGGCGAATACAAAAACAGATAAGTGCGACATTACAGATTATGGTTAAAGTTAAATCTAAAGGTAAATTCAAATTAAATGTAACATTAAAGTTAAGTTTGCTAAGATATGAGGACTGAATTTTGCTGCTGGAAAATATATTTAAAATTTAAATTTTGAGGAACAAATTTAAGATTATAAATTTTTAGGCTGAAGTATTCAAGGCCCGCACCATTCCCAGGGACTGTGACGTATCAGCCCTACCCACAGATGCCTGCAAAAAGCGCTTAGATTAGCAGTTTCACTTTTAAGAATCGTCCTAAAATGATCTCTGAAAGTAATAAGATGTATTGCTGGGAAACAAAGTTACAAGGGGAGAAACGGGTTTTAGAAATAGATTTAAAGTTAGACGAAAGATACTTCGGATTTTAATTTAAATTTTTGGAATTTTAAAGGGTTTTTATCCTTTTATATCCCCCCCCCCCCCCCTCCAAGAAGAGGTCCACCTGGAATTGCCTGCAAATCCGGGGGGACTCGCACGTAGAATGGCGAATACAAAAACAGATAAGTGCGACATTACAGATTATGGTTAAAGTTAAATCTAAAGGTAAATTCAAATTAAATGTAACGTTAAAGTTAAGTTTGCTAAGATATGAGGACTGAATTTTGCTGCTGGAAAATATATTTAAAATTTAAATTTTGAGGAAGAAATTTAAGATTATAAATTTTTAGGCTGAAGTATTCAAGGCCCGCACCATTCCCAGGGACTGTGACGTATCAGCCCTACCCACAGATGCCTGCAAAAAGCGCTTAGATTAGCAGTTTCACTTTTAAGAATCATCCTAAAATGATCTCTGAAAGTAATAAGATGTATTGCTGGGAAACAAAGTTACAAGGGGAGAAACTGGTTTTAGAAATAGATTTAAAGTTAGACGAAAGATACTTCGGATTTTAATTTAAATTTTTGGAATTTTAAAGGGTTTTTATCCTTTTATACATATATATATATATATATATATATATATATGTATACACATACAATTATAGGACACATTTACTACATTCTTAGTCTTAAGAATTTTTTAAATATTAAGAGCAACGTCCAAAATATGTAACATACGTGCGAAAAAATGTCCAAAATTTGTAACGTACACAACTGCTAATTAAATGCTTTAATAATTAATTTTCCAGAATAGCTGCTGTCTTTTAATGTTTGTGTATAATTTTGTAGACATACTATTAAAAATATTTATATATTATATTTATAGACAAAATACTATACTATTTAAAAAAAATGGCCTTAAATTTGAAAATTTGAAAAATTACATATAGTTAACGTTTAATGATCCCACCTTTTGAGAATCTCCCTTGCATGCATACACATACATACACACATGTGCCAATTTTAAACACATATCAAAAAACAGATGACCTTTTTGCTAACAGGCTAATTCAATGAATATATTTAAAGTGATATTTTCATGATTTATCACCCAAGTTTGGAAAGGGCACCCTCTTCTGGTTTTGTTTGAAATAACAAAATGTGGTTAGAGGACAAATAAGTTCTCATGGATATTGTACTGTAGGACTAATGACATTTTTCAATTCTAATACTAAGTATCAGCATTAAATTAGTAAAAAAGTGGTGAGATGGGTTTTTTAATTGTTATACTTAACATCTATTAATTACTGTATATAAGTTATGAGATTTCTTTATGGATATTTGTTTGGTTTTTAAACTGAGATGGACACTTTTATTTATTCATCTAGAAGGAATCTAAAGCATCCTTCACCAGATGAATTTGATAAAAAACGTCAAGGAGGTGCAGTTGCATTTGTAATGTTGGCAACAAGTTTGGTTTTCTTGTATCTTGAAAGGAAAATGAGTCAAGAAGGAAAAATTACCAGAAAAGAAAAATAAGGATAGTAATAAGAAGTTGTTTCATCATGAAATTCACAAGCTAATATCTTTGTGCTGTATGTTATGCAATAAACAATTCAAATACTTTTAGAAGGTTTTTGTTTTATAAATTAAACATTTAACACTGGAAAAATGAAAGTCTATGGAATACTGCAATTCAAAATTTTAACACACTACAATGTAAGATTTTAGTCACATTTAATAATAACAAGGTCTAAAAATAGTTCTAATTAAAAAATAAGAATATGAGCTGATTTTATAATTTCTCCTATGGGTCATTCTCTGGAAAAGGAGATATTTCATTACAATACAATATATACAACGAGATATTACAATTTTAAACAATATTAAAAAAAATTATTTTTAAATTCTCACATATATTTAAAGGGTGATTTCATACAAGTAATATCAAAAGCAATTCATAATTCCTAAAAGAAAAGAAAAAAAAATTACACAGAATTTTAAAATTCTTTTTTTCGAAATGGTTCATTTAGTATAGTCTTCAACAGGAGAATGATGGTAAATAAAAATATTCTTCAAACACCCAACTTTGAAAAACTATATTGATAGACAAAATAAAATAGCTACAACTTTCTAATTTCTACTCAGCCTCTCTCTCATTGGTCAGAAGTAAGGCATCACTTCAGATTGACTTCAGAGCTATCTATCAGTATTATTATTATTTTATACCAGGCAAATGATGGGGACAGATTTCTTAGTAGCATTTCAATAAATATATGGCAGTGCAGCAAATACAAATGATGGCAGAAAGAACTTCCATAGCTAGAAAAAGTTGATGCCATCTCAATATATTTAAATTAAAATCAATTCACTAGAATGCACTCATAAAAAAAATTAACGTATCACTCACGAATTTTGATAAAAATCAAAGGGGGAAAAATCATCGTTTGAATTGGCACAGTTAAAATGTTATTTTAGATCAGGATTCATACTCAGTTTTGGAAAGAAAAATGTGTTTTTTAGGAAGACAAATACCATATATTTTGGTGCATAATACACACTTGACTTAACAGTATTATTCTATTTTTTGGTATATTCACCATATTATGTGCAACTCCCACCCTTTTATTTTTTAATAAGAAACAATAAAATATATAGCATGAAAATGTGCTGTTAGGCATTAACAAAGTTGAAGACCTTTTCAAGGTTTATGCTTATTAAATTTCAGAGGGAATGGAAGTATCACTTAGATGACAGATTATTTATTTATTATTAAGGAAAAAACAAGACAGAAGATATTAAAAAAAAAAAAAAAAGTTTTAAAGATTTTGGTTTGCTGGTGACAAGGGGAAAGCACAAATTTGGTAAGGAGTGTAATTTAAATGATTATTTATTTATTGTTATTAAAGAGCATCATAGATTTGAAAAGTAATAAAGATTTTAAACTTTGTGTGTGGGAAGTGGAGGGTGGGTAGAAGGTTTTGATGAAATAATATATAAAAAACTGAAATCATATTACTAAATGGTTATTTCTTAAATATAATTTTTTCATTACTGGGTTTCTCGAAAATGACTAACAATTTAGATGAAAAGGGTTGATTACAGGATTTCTTTTAATTTAAAAATTGATTACTCATGTAAGTATCAGCAAGAAAAATAGTTTTCATCCAATATCTGCTTTTGCACATGAGAAAAACATTGCAGAAAGCAGAAAAAGTGTACAAGAACTGCCAAAAATGTAAACATAATGTAAAAATATTGCAAGTAGTATGTGAAATGAAACATGTATTATGTTATATTTACTCTTTGTACAAAGAAAACAGCACATATTCCATAATTGAGCACAGGCAAGATGATGTCAAAAAAGAGTCATGCAAGCAACAATATTGTTTGAGAGTTATAATAATGATATTAAATTGTGCAATTGGCTTTGCTTTTTACAGAACTTTTTTCAGGAAAACAAACATAAAAAAGGGGGGTTTCCTGTTTGTCTCAAATGAAGTTTGACTGATCAGGCACTATACAATAAAATACTACTACAGTGGCAAAATGGTAAACTTCAAGTGCGGGAAATAAAATTATATGAAACTTTAAACAATTTAATTAAGACAAATAATAAAATGTACGTGGATTTTTTATTGAAAAGAAAGAAACTATTAAAAAATGTGTATTAGTTTGGAATTCACTTCAATGTTGCCAGTAAAAATCTAGTGAAAAATAAAAAAAAATAAAAAATTTTTATCCTCGATGATACATATGCTGCATTAGTAATTATTTTAATATTTTATCTCTCAAATGTAGCATTTGAGTGGGATAATCTTTGAACGTGGAAATGGCTGAGCAAATGTGTATCCCTGAAAATTAACTTCATCAGAGAAATCTCTTTAGACATAAAAACGCACAGCATATACAGAAAAATGCAGTAACACCTTCTTAATATTTTCAATTAATGAAAGTCAGCACCACAGCAACTCTATCTTGTGCCATATGCATTTTGTCTTCGACTGATCACTGACAGCTTGAATATGATGACTGATGGGACTCTGACGGCAGAAATCACTTGAACTTTACATTGATAAATATGAGATGATTTTAATTTATTTCTTTAAAACATGAATCTCTTTCATGCCATACATGTGTAAGAAAGATGATTATAGAAGCAATATTAGCAGGCATAAAAGTGGGAAATGGAGAAAAAGGTGGAAATTTTTTTCCATTTATACAATAAGATCAAACTGGTATAATTTAGGACACATTTTAACGGTTATTCATACAATAAAATGAATTATAACTGTACATATGATTATTATTTTCTTTTTATAACTTAGAAAGCATTAAAAAAATAAATAAATAACAATAAATGTATAAATTCATTAAATCAAAAAGAAAATTGGAAACAGTTTGCTAAAAGTATAAATCCTCCAAATGTATCTGATGAACTTATGTGAAGTACAGAGATTAATTTTTCAAAACAAATGTATTATTTTGAATGATTTGACTGTTTAAGACTTTACTTTAAAAAAAAAAAAAAATCTATGCTAAATATATGCATGCCAAATTGATCTTTACTCCAGAAATACATTTCCAAAAATGCATCACTGAAATTACCCAGAAGTGTTTTACAAATAGAATAAAACATTCTATTCCAAAAGAAACTTCCTTACCCTAGTTAAAGAACTTAATTTACATGACTTTCAGATGCTTATAATAAAATCTTGCCTTTGATTTGATAGTACAGCAATTTAGAAACAAACTCCAATGATTTGAGTAGACAAAATGTCTAATTATTAAGCTTTCTACAACCCCCTCTCCCATATGCTTCTAATATTTCCTTTGCATTTTTGCATCAATCCAGAGAATGCCCAAATTTGCTTTTAAAAAGGTGGAATTCTTCCTTTAGGAGGAAATCTTTCATGCCTGTATTAGTCATCATGTAAGATACAAGTCTCCATTTTCTAATCTTGTATACTTCAATTAAATCATTGAAATGCTAAAATTTGCTTAGTAATAATCATAAGAATATTTTGTTCATTTAAGAAGTTCCAAGTGCTTCTTGGAAAAATTTCATTTCTAAGGTGTTTGTATACACCCTGGTTAAATTACCAATAAGTAAGAAATTATTTCCAATTTTGACAATTTATGAATAAAGTATAAGTTGAAATTGCTCACATCATTCTGAAACATGCTGCAATAGCAAAGGTGTTTATGATGTTTAAAATTTATATGCAAGAAAAATAATGAGAAATGATTAACATATTTGATTACAAAACTTAGATTGTAATTACTAAAACTGATTTAAACATTATTAAAAATTCTAGCAAGTGTTAATATTATAATTCAGTTACTTAAAACACATTTTAAATTTCCTTTTAAAAAAATGTAAATAAATTTTCTATCAAACAAACAACTTCACAAATCTTAGAAGTTGGAAAAAATGCCAACATGAAAAAAAAAAAAAAAAACTCCTGTAATAGATAAGATTGGAAAAGATCATCTGTTCAAAAGTGCTATGGTGAGCATAGCTAAATACGTAATTTAGAAAATATACTTTAAAAAATATTTATATAATTAATTCTACACCTTTCTCATTTACCACATGAACTGGCAGATTTTACTACAAGTTTACCCAAAAATTTTCAAGTTTCACCCCCCCCCCCCCACTCCCTAAAAAAAGAGTTTGGTAATACATTAATAATAGAACTTTGATCAATCTTGTTAAGGAAAGGGGGGGGGGGATAAAAAATAAAAGGCATTTGAAAAGTTCAATCCTTAAATATTACTGTTGATATTAAAAGTACTTCAAGTTGTTCAAGAACTAAGGAAAGTAACGGATGAAAAAAAAAAAAAAAACTGACATTTCATTTCAAAATCTTAATGTAATGCTGAAAGAAAAATTCAATAAAAGTATAAAAAACATAAAACTTTATTGACTTTTAGGTCACAAAGGTATTTTTTATTTAAAAAATCTTTATAAAAATAAATAGTTTAAAATATTTTACACAGTTAAAAATTGCTATTCAGTGTATAACATTACGTACAACAATTGAACTCTAAAAAAATACAGCAGTATTTGTCTCCATATTTAACCTCTTCTAACCTGCAAAAACAATTATATAATAGTTAGTTTAACAGAAATGTAAAACTTATAAAATCTCAAAGAATTTGCAGTGATGTCAGGTGAAAACACTCATATCCTATGCCATTTCGCATCTGGCAAAAACTATGCGATCAGGTTACCGTACATTCGAAAGTGATTACGGATGTAGCTCCTCCCAAAATTAAGGCAGTTTTACTGATTACGATGATCGATATTATGATGATTGATATTACGATGCAACCAATGGGAATCCATCACACGTTAATCGAATGAATCATTATCGTATCGTAGTTTCATGGTTTTACTGCTGCCCTCTATGGATAGGATAATAAAATACAATTATGTCCTTGTAATTTACATTAAAAACCAAAACGTATCTGATGGTATATCACGTTGAAAGTTATAATAATGTCTAAGAGAAAACCTGTCATTTAACACTGCAGAATTTAAACAGAATGTTATTTAAAAAGTGGAAGATGATTTAAAAACAGCAATTATTACAGAATTATCTGTATTCACAAGACATTCTACAATTTAGATATCAGATTCAATGAAAAAAACATTTGTATTTTTTAACTTGTAATTATTTTTTTTTCAATTATTTTATTACAATTATCATTTAAATAGAGCAACTAAATAAATAGGGAGGTGGTTTATTAGTAGTAATTTGGAATGTTGAAAACAATTAGTAATTCTCGTGTAGTCCGGCGTATAATCCGCGGATTATACGCCGATGCGGATTATCTGCTGAAATTTTTTTATAAGGGTTAAAAATTGTGACTGCGGATTATAGGCCGGAAATTCAGTAGCTTTTTTTTTTTTCAAAATGATTGTTTATTTTTTTTTTATGACTTTAATTTGCCTTATTTGATTACAGATTTCTCAAATTAAATAAGACAAAAGATTATTATTATAAAATAGTGGTAAAAAAAAATGCAAAAGTTGAAAGCTATGCAAATATAAGTACAAGTGATCAGCAATTTGTTAAGAGACAGTGTGCCAGGTATGACAAAAACCTCTTTAAAATGGAATTTTTCTCTGGTCCTTTTCAATTACATTTTAACAGATTTTACTACATGCAATAAAACCTCTGAATAATGGGCATCTTGGAAGCACAGAATTTGTCTACTATTGGAAGGTGTCTGCTTTTCAGGGGTAAAAACGAACAAATACATATAAAAATACAAAGCTGTTCATTTGTAAATAAGCCAGTGCTAGTTTTTAGAAAAATATATTTGATTCCATATGATAGCAATTATAATCTACTGTTGGGGATAGAAAAACTGTCTGCTAAATAGAGTTATTTGGAAGTTTCCATTATGGGAGTTTTACTGCATTAATTTTGAATTTCAAAATGAAAATACAATATGAAGTTGAATTATTATCAAAGACTGTGCTAAGAAATTAAAGCTATTAGCTAAATATGAAAATCATTAGCTATAAAAACAATGTTAGCCCAAAAACTGCATTTTTTTTTTTTTTTTAATGATATTATTTTATATATAATATGTATAACTTAAATTTTACAATGAGTATAAAAATAGTTATTTAATTTAGCTTTACTTCAGTTTTATTTGAAATATATTTTTTTTTTAATTTGGCACATTTGTACCCAAAACAATTGGCATTAAAATAATCATTCACCACATATTTCACCAAAATTAAATTTTTATCGCCCTTTGGCCAGGTGGCAAATGGTTAGCGCTGTACCTGATTATGATATGAATGGTTAAAACATAGACTGTTTAACACTAATCTGTGTATTGACAATATAAGCTGATTATTTTCAACATCTGGCCTGCGCTTCCTGCAGATACAATTTTATTAATTTTATTTTAAACTGAAAGCTGTTCATTTGTAAATAAGTCACTGCTTGTTTTTAGAAAAATATATTTGATTCCATATGACAGCAATTATAATCTATTGAAAATGAAGAAAGGCTGAAAATAAATAAAAGCATGCAAGAAAATTGACAAATTTTGCAACGCTGTCTTGGCTACAATCAATACCAGCCGAGCAAATGACTGTTGCTTTGGTCTATAAAAAACATTGTTTTTAGTTATTTTGATCGCAATCAGTATTTGTTTATATCATTTTAAATGGAAAATAAATTAATAAATAGTAATTGTGATTTTTTCAACAGATTTTTTTTCTTCTTCTTCTAACAAGGGAACCACTTTTGGTGTTGCTCGCACCTAGCATTGAGACCTGGTGCATTTTACAGCCCTATATTACGAAGTTTGAGAATCGATAAAAGTTTTTTGTTAAAATAATATTTCTTGATCTTGCAGTAGCATAACTTTCAGAAAATGCAATTTTCCAGACCACTTATTGGGCTATTAACATTGAAGTTTTTTAAAGAAAAGCATTAAAAAATAAAAATTAGTTAATAATAAGTATAAAATATTGGAAAAAGTTTAAAAATTCCTTCAAAAACCCAAGAATTTGATTTTGAAAAATTGCGACATTATATTCACATTTTTGGCAGGGAAGAGGTTGGCGATTTTTTTTTTTTTAATGTAGAGCTTGCCGGCAACCCTAGCCAAATGTCATAGCTTTTTGCATTGTGTGAGGAGAGAAACTTCACTAAAAATTTAATGTCCGACCACATTAGACATAGTATTTTTTCTAAATTGTGTAAAAATATTAATTTACTTTACGATTACTTTTACCAAAGGACCATTTAATACAGCAACATTTCATTTTAAACATTCGAAACTTTATTCCATTTGATTTCAAAAGAAAATACTTTGCTTATTTTGTATTTCATTAAAAAATAGTTTCAATGATCTTGAAAGCTTTCATTGAAATATATTTATTATTTATATATTTATTGTCTGCATAGAAAAAAAAAAAAGAAAAAAACCAAAATCTTGTTTTTATGCTTTAAATTATTATCAAACAAATCGAAATCTGATATAATTCTAGTAATATTTGATTTATTTCTAGTACATTTACTCTTTGGATAAAGTGGGCAGAAAAATTGTAGCGCCACATTTGGCGACTTAACTCACTTTTGGCGTGAAATAAACAAATAAAAATGTAATAATAAAAAATTAAAAGTATATAAAATATGATTTTAACAGAGAAATTTTATCGGTTCTCCAACTTTTATGCATAGGGCTACAAAATGCCCCAGGTCTCGATGCTAGGTGCGAGCAACACCAAAAGTGGTTCCCTTGTAAGTAGATTTTCTTAGGAAAGCAAATATTAATTTTTATAAAATTCCCAAATCAGCAAAAAATGAAAAATTAAATTCCCCACCATAAATTTGCAACCCCTTGATTGAACTTGAGGAGTCTCTCTTCATCTTAAATGAATTATAGAGTATGGATTACTATATTGCTGTGAGGGGAAAAAAAAAGAGAGAAAAGATAAATAATGAATATTATTTACAATTATTATTTTCAAATTACAATTTAAAAAATAATTTAAATGATGATGTTTAAGACTGCTAGTCATTCAGCTTCCGAATTCCCCTCGGTAATGTTAAGTCTATGGGCATTTGATGCAGTCTGATATTTAAAATATCTCCCCAGGGAATTCATATCTTTAACTTCTTTTTTCAGTGTTCTCTTCTTGAAGGATGTCACTTTTTTTCTTAGTTGTCAAAATATTTCTAAAATCTATGCTAAATTTAATATTTTATGTTTTAAAAATTGATGAACTGGGAGTAAAATTTTAACACTTCATATAAAATTAAGCGTAGGCTTTAGAAATATTTTGAGAACTAAGAAAAAAAAGAGATCCTTTTAAAAGAGTACGCAGAAAAAAGTTTAAAATATTAATTTCCCGAAGAGATTTTTTAAATATATGAATGCGTCAAACACCCATAGACTTAACATTACCGAGGGGAATTCGGAAGCTGAGTGACCAGCAGCCTTAAGACCATCTCAAAGTTAGCAAAACTTTTATGGAAGAAATTGCTTGTGAAAATGATTCATTTTTTAAAAAGGCATTTGACTACACATTTTCATTGAGAAAATTGCCACATTTTACTATAATTGTGTCTAAATGATGCATTTTACATTGGACTTGCATCCTTTTTGTACCAAAATTAGAACCAAAGAGCTCTTTACCCATTTTCTCCCCTATAAAATAAATAGTCCCAATCACAAAAAGGTAGAAACTTCTGTCAGTAAAAATGACATGTTTAAAACAAAACATTTATTCAGAAAGCTGTTATAATTTAATACAGAACTCTTGAAATGATATTCAGTATTTTTTTTTATCATGCTGATGCTGAGACTGGGATCTAATCTCAGAGAGGTGAAAATTATTCCATTAGTGAAAATGATTTTGTGTTTAAAAGAAAGCACTGTTTAAAAAATGCAACCAGAGGAATTTTTTTTTTCATTTTATTAATAATTAATATTGAATTTACTATTGGAATTAATTATTATATTGATGAAAACTATATATTTTAAACGTCTGCAAAATATATTCTTAAAGAAATGGCAAGTTATACATAATGGTTATTAATAATGTTAACACACACATACACACACACAAAAGTTGAACTTTGCTTGGAAATTAAAATAAGAATTAACTGCAAAAATATTACACATGTAATTTTTAAAATAGTAATAACACTTTTAAAAAATATTTGTAGAATATTTTTTTTAATATGTATTAATTAGTTCCTATAAAGTAAATTAACAAGACAAAAATATTAATATGAATTTTCTAATTGCAGCTTTATCATACTATATTAAAAGTAAAATTTTCTTTTAATTTAATATAACTTTGTAAACATTTTTTAAAAAGCTAAACAAGCCTAGCTTTATACATGTCGGAAAACTAACGACACAAATTTTTGTTGTAATTTTTATGTTGTAAATTCAAATTTACAATCTTAATAAATTTTATTAATATTACCTTTTGTGGTACTAAGGTATTTCGTATCAAAAAGTATTTTTCCTTCTTTATCCTTTATTCTAATTCTACCATTTGAATACCTTGTTTCTTGTCTTCCACTTTCATAAAAAATTTTAAGTGATCCATCAGGAAATTCTCGCCTCTAGAAAAAAAAAAAAAAAAAAAAGTAACTAAAATGGAAAAATAAATTAATAGATTTGAAGAAAAACATTTTTAAATAATCAGTCATGTTGCCACTAGAAGCACCATCTATATAAATTGTTTAAAAACTTGTAAGTAGGATTTGAGACCCTGAGCAGAGAAGTTACAAACTTTGGCTCTCGTTTTTTTATTAACACTATTTCTACCGGAGTCAAATGACACCTTTTTAAAGTTTTGATTGAAAGTGATGTTAATTTTGCTTATAGTTTTTTAATATATTAGCATAAAAAAAACTCTTCAATGTGTTAAAAATGATTTGTAATTATTTCAATAAAAAATTACAAATGAAAAACGATAACTCGAAATCTTTTAAAAGGTGTCAACACTGATAGAAATAGTGTTAAGAGATAGTGAAAAAATATTAGTGAATACAATCCACGAGATCTTTATTGGGTATTTGTGCAGTGAAAAGTTAAGTTTGAGCTATTGATTGATGGAACCAGGTCAAGTGCAGGTTTTGCTTGTGTACAAAGGGTTCTGTACAACAAAGACCTTGCACAAAGTTTAAACTGGACATTGTGCTAAGTGTGCTTTGAAAGAAGGCCGCAAAGTTGCATTACCGCCTTTGTCCATGTTGCTGTTTTCGAGATAGGTTTCTATTAAATATCTAAACTAATTACCAAAATTTTTTTTTTTCTTCTGAAGATCATTTTTAAAAATCCTTTGATGATTCTGTGTTGATAGGTACCTCCAGCACTCCTCAACTAATCCACTGAGTGCATGCAAAGTAACAATTGTGTGTAAAGGAAAAATGCGTTTTTTCAAAAACTTCGTGACCTACGATGATTGCTATAGTTTTCTTGCAAGATTTAAATAAACTCCAATTACTCCTATTTTTTTCAAAATTTTAGTGACAATAGATTCGGAAATAGGTGGTAGAGGAGATGTATTTTTCTAGTATATTTTTGACGATACCTCTGAATATATGAGGGTGAGTCGGAAAATAAGTTTCCCCTGGCAACTGTGGACAGAGGTGTGTACGAAAGACAAAAAATGTAATGAAACATTAAAGATAAGACGTAACTTTATTTTTCTACTTAAGTGCCAAGTGAGTTGAAACATTTGTCATACCCTTTATAAGCTTCATAAAGCCCTCCCGGAAAAAAGCAGGACTCTGCATACAAAAGAAGTGTTGAATGGCTTCTGTGACTTCAGCATTGCTTACAAAGAAGTAGTCAAGCATTGCTTTTGTCTGTAGTGGCCATGCACGTCCGTCCAGGTCTCGGTCTGTCCAACACTTGTTGACACCCCTCACTGAATTGGTGGCACATCTCCGCACCATTTGTTTCGACATCACATCCGGCCCATAGACCCCCCACGTGGTGGTTATGGATTTCTGCTCCTGATACTCCATGTGCCCATTCAAAGCGGACAACCGCTCTTTCTTCCTCCTTTGACCACGAATTCACAATGCATTTTCTCTCCATATCTACCGGGAACAGAATGATGTAGAAAAACAAGTAATATAAAAAAAAAAAAAAAAAAAAAAATTAAGTCAATTCCTACTTAGGTCATCAAAGAAAAATTTAATATAATCTATTAAGCTAATATTAGTTTTTGTTGTATTAAAATATCTCAATTTGTTGATTTTCTATAAGCAAGTAAACCCTATTTGTTTACAATGGAAGTCTACGCAAATTTGGTGAAATATTAGAGATATCGCCAAGTTGGTATCACTTTTGGTGTCTCATTTTGGTCACCAAGTTGGCGATAGAACAGGGTCCCCCCTATGGTAACCCCTTTTATAGGTATGAAGATGCATTAAATGCTGTTCAATAACCAATGGCCGCCATTTTTTCTCCAATATAAAATTAATTAATTAAAATGCATTAATGAATTAATATTTGAAAAAACTGTAATAACATCAAGTGTCATCCACTACAAGTTAAAAAAAATGTATTTGAACTTGAGTGGATGAATAATTACTTTAGAAAATTTGAACAAGATATATATAGGGAGAGTGTGAAGTAATAGTAGGAATTGAATAAGATTATGTCTTATCTTTAATGTTTCATTACATTTTTTGTCTTTCATACACACCTCTGTCCACAGTTGCCAGGGGAAACTTATTTTCCGACTCACCCTCGTATATTACCTAAAAATAAAACAAAATCATTTTTGAGTTTGGTGTTGTGATATCTTTTTGAACGAAATCCTACACAATATACAATTTAATTAAATTGAAATAAAAAAATTAAAAAACCTCCCTAAATTTTTTTGAAAAAATAGCTGTGAATGGCTAATAATTTATAAATACTTGGGTCATAACTCTAGCCTTTATAACTCTAGCTAGTTTGAACTTTCCACGTTCCCATAATTTGAGAAAAATGGCTATGGCAGATGGACAGAAAAACAAATGAGTGATCATATAATAATTACTTTTTTAAGTACAGATACAGAACCCTAAAAATAAATAAAGACATGATTTAAAATTATTCAGACAATTTTTATAAATATGCAGTAAAGCATTTGTTTAATGGACTTTGAATCAACAGTCAGAATTTGACTAATGTAGTAAGTGTAAACTGAAGAAATAAATTAAAGAAAAAACTTTGATTAGATTTGTAAAAGATATGCTAATGGATGCTATTACAATATGGCACTAGTTCGTACACAAAACGAGTCAGAATTTCAGCTACATTCATAATAATTTGTCTGCAAGCACAAAGGGGAAAACTTTGCAGAGTTCTATTTAGCTAATTAGCATATATTGTCACATTTCTATGTTTTGTAGTGAATTGTAGTCTTTTGGTACACATAATTGTGTCTAAATATCTACATTCAGGAATCTGTATGTCAAATTCTGTGACTTTTCTTTCAGAGTGCTGTAAGTTTTTGTATAATTGTAATTTTTTTTTTTTTTGCTTTAAAAAAACTAAATATTCTAATTTTGTGGTACTGATCTGAAATTAGCATTATATTCAGGTTCCTGTTTAGACAATCTGTTAGACAATCTGTCGTGGCGTCGGTCAGTGCCCGACCGATGGGGGCAGAGGTGCGAACCGCGGACGCATGCGTGCCGATTTCTGAGCGAACCCTCGGCACTTCTAGCATATTTAGGTAGCCACAGGCCGTGAGTGGTATCCAGGAAATCAAAGTCAGATTAAGATAGTAGTTGTTCCAATAAAGACACAGTTTATCAGGGGACCTGATTTATTGTTCGTTTGTTACATCCCTTTGAGAAATCAGGCCCCTTTTGGCTTGAGAGCTGCTAATTTACTTTATGGACATCTGGCTTGGGAATTATGCGTACCGCAAAGCGATACTTAAGAGAGCCGAGTGTCGTGGAGTTAGTGCATTCTTTTGATGGTAAAAAGCTCTGTCCGGGGACCCATGCATCGGTATAAATATGCTGTATTTCGCATGATTCCAGCTAGGGGCTGTTGAAGTCAAAGGAGGCGTATTTAAATTATAATTGGTCGTTAGCTGAATGATTGATTGCCTGGGATAAAGGCTAAGGTTTGCGTTGGCCAATCGAATGCAGCAAGACTTACAAATTGCACTTATTCAGCAAAAGTATTCTTATGAGATGTGCCAAAACGATCTTTGAAAGTTATAAAATGCAATGCGGGAAAACTGACTTAACAGGGGCAACTTCATTCAATCAACTGAGACACAATTACAAAAGCATTTTAAAAGTTTTAATTTTAATTTCTAATTTTAAATTTTAAAAAGGGACAAAAAAAGGGAATTTTAAAAAGGGTCTTAGCTTTTATCGTTCATACAACCATTCAAGACTTCATATCCTAGGAAATTAATTTTGGATTTAACAAAATTACACTTTGACAATTTTAGTTTAAGGTTTTCTTGGACACAGATATTAAATAAGGTCTCTAAATGACACAAATGTTCTTCTTCATTTTGGGAGAATACAATAGCATCATCAAAGTAACTACAGGCAAAGTCAATTTTGTATTTATTAAGGATTCTTCTGAGGGTACGGTTAAACCAAGCAGGTGCGTTTTTCCATCCGAATGGTAAACGATTCCACTCATATAACCCAAAGGTAGTGGCAAATGCCAGCTTCTCAGTGTCTCGAGCGTGGATAGGAATGTGCCAATATCCACTGGCCAAATCAAGAGTGGAAAAAACTTTAGCATGTGCCAATTTATCTAACAGGGTGTCTATTCTAGGTAAGGGTTCTGCATCTGTTTTTGTAATGGCATTCAATTTTCGAAAGTCAATACATAACCGGGTTTTCTTCCCTTCTTCACGTTTATACACCAAAGTTACGGGTGATGAATAAGGGGAATAACTTTCTTTAATGATACCGGCTCGCAATAAATTCTGAATTTGGTCTTTAATTTCTTCTTCTTCCTTAGGGGAAGTGCGATATGCTCTTAAAGAAACGGGGAGGTCTGATGTTAACTGTATTCTCTGGGGTTCAATGTTTACACAGCCTACATCATATTTATCTTTAGCGAAAATACAGACATATTTGGCTAGAAGAGCAGGTAATTGTTCCTTGACAATCTGAACATTTGGCACATGTTCAGTGGTCTCGAACAACTCCGGCTCAAAATTTTCTTCGAATATCTCTGTATTTTCAATTGTATTTTCCATTTCTGGCTGGTTATTATATGCTTCTGATAAATGTAAAGTATGGTGAGATGAATTTGTTGAAATATTGTCCATGAGAGCTATTTTCTTATGCTCTTGAGTGATTTGCATTTTAACACAGTCAATATTCAATTTAAACAGTTTACAGTGGGGTAGCCCAATCAAAGCATAAGGTAACTGATTATTAATTACAAAAAGTTCAATATTCTTAGAGATACGTCCTAATTTCAAACTAACAAGGCATTTTTCTTTCAAAGCTAGAACACCTTGTGTTTGTGTGACCGATATACTCTGCTGAACTTTACATATTTTTAGGTTAAGTTTGTGGGCTAAATGATAAGGAATAACACTGATAGAACTCCCTGTATCGATCAAACAAGGTAGTGAACCTTCACTTTTTACATCAGTAATTTTTTGACAATTTCTATTTGATTGTTTATAGCTAGCTTTTTCTTTTTGTATGTGTCCGGACATAAGAAACCGCCATTGATTACTAGATATATTTCCGGATGACTCATTAGCTCTCTGATCTGGGTTGAGGTTCTCAAAGTTCATATTGGGACTAGGGTTTGGAACTGCTAAGACTTGTTGTCGAAACGGGTAGTATTCCACCCAATGATACGCATTTGGTATTCCTATATTAAGACAAACTTTGCATGGGGAGGGTGGCAAAGTGGTCTGGTGATGTACATTCGGTCTCGGTTGAACATTTGATGTCGGTCTAAATGTATTTTGAGGATTTCGTGTTTGGTTAGATGCAAAAGGTCGAATGTTGGGTGTTTGATAGGGAACTCTGTAGTTCCATTGTCTGTTAAAATTCTGTCCTGTCTCATATGGGGGTCGAAATGGTCGCCATTGTCGGTATTGATTGGGGTTTTGCGGGCTTGCGTCAACTTTGCTCTCATTTCCTTTTCTGTCCAGTTGCAATTTGCAAATTCTGAATACTAATTCACGCCACGAATGTGTAGTTGAGGGTTTGCTTGCAATAACTAACTTTTGCATTTCTAACGGCAAGCCCTCCGTTAATCCTTCCAAGATAAGCTTCTGGTCTAACCCTAAGGTTCTCCCTATTTTAGTCTTTTTCTGATAGTATTCGTTCAGATTCTCTCCAATTTTGTATCTAATACGGGAAAAATCAGTTAAAGAAAGAGTGTCAGGAATTTCGTAATGTTCATTGAACAAAGTGACAAATTCGGACCAATGCAGCACATTTAAACAATTATTGATGTACAACGTAAGTGCACTGTCTTTTAAGTATTTCTGTGTGTGCCTAATTTTCCAGAAGTCGTCTTTTTCCTGGTCTATACAAACACACTCAAAATAGGCCAGCCAAGCTGTCCAATCCATATTCGCTATTGGCGAAAACACAATGATATCAGGTTCTATTGACATTTTCGGGCTAGCGATTATTGAACTGTGACCAGACCCAGCTTGAGCTGACAGGGTCTGTTCACCTAATGTTGTTACATTATGTGTCTGTGTGGCAACCCCAGACTTCTGACTATCTTTCTCTTCAGGGTTAAGATCTGCACTCTTATTGTTACTCGGGAGTGGATTTTTCTCATTTCCAGAGTCACTTGACTTATTTTCTAAGTCATTCACTTCGTTGGCAGAGGTTGGGGTACTCATGTTGAAATACAAAATATCACAGGATTACACAAAAATATAAGGCACAATTTAAAACAAATAAAAATGGAATATTAAAAAAAAAAAATTGCAACACAATATTTGTAACAAAAATGGGCTTAAATCTAAATAAAATTCAAATTTAATACATCATTTTTTTTTTTTTTTTCAAATTGAGATTTAAAAAAAAACGAACTTTGAAATAAAATTTTAAAATTCCAAAGATTTAAATACTGTCTAAATTTCAGAAAATTACTCTCTTATAACAAAAATAAATAAAATAAACGTTGTCTTATTCTAATTTTTGCTATTAAAATGACAAACAATTAAAAAAAATTACCTTTTAAAACTGTATTCTTTTTCTCTTTTTTAATTCAAGAATAGATTAAATGGTCTTACCTTCAACAAATCTATTCAAGCACATCCTTACATCTCCACAAACAACAACAAAAACAAAAAAAACGATCTTCATAAAAATTTCAACGCATTATTAATTAAAATTACTTCCGCTCTAACAGGAATCATTTTCTCTCTTTTCTTCTTAACACAAGTCAATGAGTCCTATCTGCCAGTAGAAAACTCGTTTTTCAACACGGTTCTTCATATTGACCTCGAAGGCGAACTTGACCCAATTTCTCAGCTGATAACATGCTCTTTCTGTTTTTTCTTTCTTGCTTGCTTGAAAAGAGTATCTATAAAAGTTTTAATCGTCTCTTGGTTGGGAAAGGATTTGTTTTAAGAAACAGATTTTTTCTTCTTGATTGATAAGCAAATGAATGTTTTTTCCGTTTTCTTTTTCACTAATGGATGGAAGAAAAAAGGCTTTATTAAATGTTCTTTTTAGAGATTTTTCCCTCACAATTTTCTGGGATGTCATTTCGCCATAACACCTGAAATTTCACAACTTTTTTAGGATTTTGTTACACACCTCAGACTTCCGGTGGGATTTCGGGATTTGTCCCGCTTAGATGCACCGTACTGCCGACTTTTCAATGTAACGAATTAGCCGCTACTCCAGTTATGGATCTTCTGTCGTGGCGTCGGTCAGTGCCCGACCGATGGGGGCAGGGGCGCGAACCGCGGACCGATTTCTGAGCGAACCCTCGGCACTTCTAGCATATTTAGGTAGTCACAGGCCGTGAGTGGTATCCAGGAAATCAAAGTCAGATTAAGATAGTAGTTGTTCCAATAAAGACACAGTTTATCAGGGGACCTGATTTATTGTTTGTTTGTTACATCCCTTTGAGAAATCAGGCCCCTTTTTCCTTGAGAGCTGCTAATTTACTTTATGGACATCTGGCTTGGGAATTATGCATACCGCAAAGCGATACTTAAGAGAGCCGAGTGTCGTGGAGTTGGTGCATTCTTTTGATGGTAAAAAGCTCTGTCCAGGGACCCGTGCATCGGTATAAATATGTTGTATTTCGCATGATTCCAGCTAGGGACCATTGAAGTCAAAGGAGGCGTATTTAAATTATAATTGGTCGTTAGCTGAATGATTGATTGCCTGGGATAAAGGCTAAGGTTTGCGTTGGCCGATCGAATGCAGCAAGACTTACAAATTGCACTTATTCAGCAAAAGTATTCTTATGAGATGTGCCAAAACGATCTTTGAAAGTTATAAAATGCAATGCGGGAAAACTGACTTAACAGGGGCAACTTCATTCAATCAACTGAGACACAATTACAAAAGCATTTTAAAAGTTTTAATTTTAATTTCTAATTTTAAATTTTAAAAAGGGACAAAAAAAAGGGAATTTTAAAAAGGGGCTTAGCTTTTATCGTTTCATATATATATACATTAAATTAAGGTGGGCAGATTTATGTATATATATATAGCTAAATAATAGGTTCTTTAATGATTACAGCTTTTTTTGTGGCAGATGTGATTTTTTTTTTAAAGATAATATAATTTGTGAAAGGTTCAATTTCGAGATAAAGTTTTGAAAAAAAATGTTTATTTTTCAGAGAAAGAATTTTGTGACAATTGAAATTTGACTGTAGTTTGTACTTTGAGATTCCAATAAAAAATCTGGAGAAGTCTTTAGAGGACCCAAATTCTTTTTAAACAGATTACTGACAGTGCCATAATTTTTTTTAATTTCTGAATGGTCCAGTATAGATAAATTATAGTAGCTAATAATATCTGGAACCAATTAATCATTTCTTTTATGCTTTTAATAAATAGTTTTTTGTTATTAATATGGTATGTTATTAATCTAATGAGCAAGATCTTGTATCTTAAAATGTTGATACATGTAACAAAAGACAGAAACGTGACTCAAATGATATAGTGATAACTGATACACAATCATAAAAACACTTGTGCAAATGATACCATACCACAAATGTCACTAAAGATTATTAAGACATAGGACAGAGAGTTAAAATGCACTAAAGTCTTGGCATAGTACATTAGTATTTTTTAAAGTAATTTTTAGAGAAAATCAAGATACATACACTCATTGGAATGACCAAAGAGCATGCCACCACTATTTCAGATTATAAATCTTTATCCAATACTTTTTTATATATATGGTTTGGCAGCATCTTGTATTCATGCAATTTAGGCATGCTTGTCTCGTTTCATATACATAATTCTGAATTATATTTATAAATATTCTTAAATATTGCTTAGTTTGAGTGTTCCCATTTTTTAAAATTCATTTTGTGCTTCTCTCTCTCTCTCTCTCTCTCTGTGTGTGTGTGTGTGTGTGGGGGGGGATATGTACAATATATTTCACCTTTTTAGCTTATTATATCTCAAACAAGAATGAAATAATACATGCTTTGTGGAATCTATAGTAATTTGAACTTGAAAGCTCTATTATAGATCTCACAACATTTTCCATATTTTAATTTTTGGATAATTTATCATAAAAGGGTTCGAGTTTCATCTTTTATGCCCCTCCCCTTATTTGTGTATGATGAATTTATAATTTTGTCTATATTATAGTTATACAGTCGAGTCTCCATATATTGAACTTTCCCATATCGAAATTTTCTATATATCGAACTCTTAGCTAATCTAAATGTCATTACATAGAAAAACTGTTTCTATATATCAAAAAAATCTCTATATATTGAATTTTCTTTCAACCCATATTGGGAGATTTTATTCCACTTTAGACCATTTGCTTCTTGCCTCACGAACAATGAAGGTCAGAGGGGGGAAGGAAGTTCAGTGAAGGTCTCTACGAACCCCACATGTCATTTGGTTTTGAGGGGTGGACAAAAAGATTGTTCTGTACTGGAATTCCTAAATTCCCCCAACTCGTTTTTGAATTTCAGTTGCAACCTGTCCTGTAGTAAAACCAGTTTCTAACTATCCCTTTTGTCTGATGGTTGTTCCTTACTCCTAAATCTGCTTATTTTCAGTGAAAATTTAAGTAGTGTTTCATAAATTCGTTTTGAACTTACACTTTTTCTCTCGATTACAATGTCAAAAACAAAATGCCTTAGTGTTGTGGATAAAGTTGAATTGCTGAAGAATGTAGATAATGGAATGTGCAAAAAGAGACATTTCTGCTAAATTTGGTATCCCCACAAGCACAGTGTTGACTGTTATAAAAAATCAGAATGCCATAATGAAATCCTATGAAAGTATTGAACGTAACAGAAAACATTCAAAAACATGCAGTTATGATACAGTAGACAAGGTCATTTTAAAATGGAAAAAGAGCGTTTGAGACCAAAACTTGCCGATCTCTGGTCCTCTCATAAAAGAGAAGACATTAGAGTATGCTAAACATTTTGGATGTAATCAATTTCAAGCAAGTTTTAGGTGACTGAACAAATTTAAGAAAAGGCATGTTATCAAGGAAAAGGTTATTTCCAGAGAAAGTAGAAGTGAAGCACTCTGTGACGACTGGAAAAGGAATGACTTGAAAAAAATTCTAAAAGATTATCAAACCAATGATATTTTTAATGGTGGTGAAATGGGACTTTTATAAGAGTTTACTCAACAAAACTCTAACTTTTAAAGATGATGACTGTCATAGAGGCAAGAACAGTAAGTATAGAATAACTGTACTGGTAGGTGCTAACATGAGTGGCAAAGAAAAACTTCTGATTATTGGTAGTAGGTAAAAGTAAAAGCCCTAGAGTATTAAAAAATTTAACGGCTTTAGAAGTTGACTATTGTTCTAATAGAAACTCATGGATGACAGATAAAATTTTTGAAAATTGGATTTCGAAATTGGATAGAAAAATGAGTTGAGTGATCAAAACAGAAAAATTGCATTGGTTGTAGACAATTACCCGGCCCATAATGTGTCTTCAGAATTATCAAATGTTAATTTGCTTTTTCTTCCCCCGAACATCACTTCAAAATTGCAACCAATGGTCCAGGGTGCAATTTAAAAAAGAAAAAAAAATTCATTACCAAAAATGCCGTCTTTGACGGCTTATCTGTACATTTGAAAATGAAAAACCTTTACATAAGGTGATTGATCTGAGGATATACGTGGCAAAATTAGCCAAAGTGTGGGAAAATAATGTTTCTGAATCTACAATAAAAAATTGTTTTGCAAAAGCTGGGTTCGGTATATTGCCAGAAATCGAAGAATAAGACATCTGTCTTCCTTCAAATCCAACAGTCCTGGGAAAATTTGCACTCACAAGCGTCACATTACAGACAGTATTCTTAACGAATTCCTGGCAGTCGATGATAAGATAATTGATGCTGATTATCCTACAGAAGAAGATATACTGAATTCATTTCATGAAACTAAAAAAGAAATTGAAGAATCAGAGGAAGTAAATAAATCTGAAAACATTTTCAAGCCATCGAAAAAAGAAATGCGAGAGGCATTTGAAACAAAATGCCATGGACTTTAACTCGCGGAAAATGTTCCTGATGAAGTTTTTATTGGACTGAATAAATGCAAACATTTCTTTGATAAACTTTCCACAAAATGGCTGTTCAGCAAGATATTCATAGTTTTTTTAACAGAATGTAACTGTGATCATTGCAACCACTGTCTGGATTATGGTTTTTATAAAAGGTATGTAGTATTCAATAAATTTCCATACAATTGATTTTTTAATTAACTTTCATTTAATGTAATTCACATATAAATTAGAAATTGATTTCCGTATACGAAAATTAACTTCAATTCTAATGTTTTAGGAGTAATTATGATAAAACTAAAATCGCTTCTATATATCGAAATTTCTACATGTCGAATTTTTTTCTGGCAATTTGCTACTTTGATATATGGAGGTTCGACTGTATATAATAAAATAATAAATAAATAATCATATATTAAAATAATAATTTTTTGAAACAAAAAATAAATAAATAAAAAAACACAGATAGCACCAGTTAATGCAAAATAATTTTCAAGCAGTTGTTTTTCAAGTGAGAAAATTCAGAATATAATCGACTAATTCAATTTCTTTTCACATGTACACACATACCAATAGTTTATGACAAAATCACATTTATTTATTTATAGAAATTACTGGGATTACTTGGAATAATTAAACATCATTTTATAACAAAAAAAAAAAAAAAAAAAATTAAAGTTAAATAGAATTATACATTGGAAATAAGTATAATTTGAAATATAATTCTTGATTTTCAACCGTTTTCAACAATTAGAATTTTAGAAAAACTATAAGAGTCCTCAAACTAAGACAAGAGCTAAAAAAATATATAATAATAGAAAAAGTATTTTAAAACCTTATAGCTACTTGTTACGATTTCTCTTTGTCCATTTGCAAAGTCAATAATTTTACTTCCATCAGAACATTTTTTAACTAAATTTCCATCAACAGTACGTATTTCTTCAGAACCATCAGGTAAAATATTATGAACTGTTCCATCAGAAAACCTAACCTCCTTCTGACCATTTGGGTAACGACGTTGGATTTGACCACTAAGAACAAATAAAAGCACATTATTTTAAATATAAAAACATTACAACAGTAATTACAAAGCTTAACAAATAACTATAATAATCAAACTAAATTCACATGAAAAATTGCTGATCAATCTAATTTTATTTCTTTGTGTACATTTTCAAGGAAAAAAAATATCTTAATACAGGAAATTATTCCAGAGAGAACCAAATCGCCTTGCATACAATATTTCAAATGAAAATCAAATTTTCAAAGTAATTGCTTAAGAGGCACAAAAGCCAACATAGTGAAAAAGATTCCATGCCGGAACTCGAACCCGTGCCATCAGTATAGCGCACTGACGTTCTACCGACTAAACCACATGGAACGATACACAGCCTGGAAAATTTCTCACTATTATATGTTGGCAAGGCTACAAACGCAGCACAAGATGGAATATTTATTGTGAGCCACTGACATGGGGCAAACACGAAACTTAATGCAAAGTTTCGTGTTTGCCCCATGTCGGTGGCTCACGATAAATATTCCATCTTGTGTTGCGTTTGTAGCCTTGCCAACATATAATAGTGAGAAATTTTCCAGGCTGGGTATCGTTCCATGTGGTTTAGTCAGTAGAACGTCAGTGCGCTATACTGATGGCCTGGGTTCGAGTCCCGGCATGGAATCTTTTTCACTATGTTGGCCTTTGCGCGTCTTAAGCAATTACTTTGAAATTTGATTTTCATTTGAAAAAAAATATATCTGTTCTTTTTGAGTTATTTAAAATATTTATCAGCTTGAGAAAGAGAAATTTCAATTCATCTGCAATCTACATATTCCATATTTTGTTTAGCATACAATCTTATTCAAAATTAATAATAAAATAATTCACAATAGCCCAGTGGTTATGGGGTTTGAATTCAAAATTAATTAGGGGAAAGCTGGAATTGTTTTAATCCCTTCAGTTTAGGCCTTGAATGAATATGCTATGTTTTGCCCCTCGTACTAGGTGAGCGTTAGGAAATATGTATAAATTTATAGTCAAAAAACTTGTTTTTTTTTTTAAATACCATAAGAGTTGTACCATATTACTCTTTATAAGAGTTGTACCATAACAATATCTTAAAACAACTAACTCTATCAAAAACATAGTCAATACAAATGTTGTAGAGCTTAAAATTCTGAGTAAAAAGAGTACCTACACTTAGTATTTTGGTGAACATTAAGGTCACAATTCTACTTCAAAAGTTTAGCTCCATGGTCAAGGGGATGAACTCAGAATTAATTAGGGGAAAATTGTACATTGTTGGAATCACTTCAGTTCAGGTCTAGAATGAACATACTAAGTTTCTCCCTCGTACTAGGTGAACATTAGAAAATATGTGCACATTTATAGTCAAAAAACATGTTTTTTTTATTACCTTAACAGTATCTCAAAACAGCTAAATCTATCAAAAACTTTGTCAATACAAATGCTGTAGCGCTTAAAATTCTGAATAAAAGGAGTACCCACATTGATATTTTTGTTCAAAATTAAGGTCGCAATTCTATTTCAAAATTTTGCCTTAATCTCTAATCAAGAGCTTGAAGCCAGAAGAGACCAAGTTACCTTAACAATATCTCAAAACAGTTAACTCTATCAAAATATTGTCAGTATAATTGTTGTAGAGCTTAAAATTCTGAATAAAATGAGTACCTACATTAATATTTTTGTACAATATTAAGGTCGCAATTTTATTTCAAAATTTTGTCTTAAAGAGCTTGAAGCCAGGAGAGACCTAGTTAACAATCAGCCCTGCCTCCAATTGTTGTATACATGTATTTTTGTAAGTTGTTGAGGCCTTCACAATGTTTTTGTAATTATTTTAGGGTTCTATTTTGTATATTTTGAGGATTATAATTTAACAAGAAAACTTCTCACAAAAGCTTCATCAATGTAATATGCTTCACCAATGTCTTCAAATATTTTCTATGATATTGGAATAATGTCAAATACCTATTTTTCTTTTACAGATAAGCAGAATTATGCATTTATTTTTATAATTAATTTTAAAAACTTACTTTTACATTAACATAACTGATAAGAAACATTTTTCCAGAACACTGTCTTTCGGTGGAAGAAGGCATATTAATTGAGATCGCAGACATATACTCCAAGTCAAAAATTTGAAATTAAAAAGTGTAATATTTTACTTACTCTATTAAAAATTTGCAGGAAACTGTCCAGTCATTCAACCGTTTTATAGAATAGAAAACAGTTTCATAAGTGCAAATTCTTTATTGAATAAGAACATCCTGATTTAAAATCTCCATAAGCGCTCCAAACGTAATGATATAAAAATATATTTTCTGATTTTATTTCTCTAGTGATTAAATTATAAATTGATCGTTTTTGAAAGAAAAAAATACAATAGTTACGCGATTTCACAGAAAGAAAATTTTGTTTTTCGTCGAAAATAAAATTAAAATCACTTCAGTAGTTAGTGAGAAAAAGGTATATGAATGACAGCTGTTTTACATGTCATTTCAATACTGATACCGCCAACCTCAAACCATAGATTTAAAAGAAAGATTTTTTATTTAAAGATTATAATACTTTTTTCAATATTACGAAGGTTTTAAACTTTTATGAATTTAACTTAAGATGCTAGTATACTATTCGAAAATCATTTTTGTTAAAACCATCTTAGTCTTTTCATAAAATATCGAAGTTTAAAATCGTGCTATTGGTTAACCTTGAATTCCTCTAGCGACAAGACTCCTGCACACTCATTTGCGCCCTCCCCCTCCCACCAATCCTCGCACTTTATTTTCAACCAGATTAATTTTAATACATACGCAATGTTATTCACTCTATATACGTCATATTAAGTACTACCCATATTTCAAATACAATATCGGAAATAATAAACAATACTTCCCATCATTTGCGAATCATTTTTGAAATATACTAAAAATCATGAAAAAATGCACTTTGTAACTTATTAATCTGTTTATAACTGCAAAAGCATACTTAGCAGGAGGGGGGAACTTAGTATGTTTATTTCTGATCTATGTGGAAGGGATTAAAATAATTTCTAGCTTTCCCCTAATAAATTCTGAATTTGGTCTTCTTTTCATCCCCTACCACTGTGCCCGTAAACAAGAGGTTAAACCATAATTTTCAAAATATCCAAAATAAAGATCTAAAATAATTACAAAAACATCGTAACTGTCTCAATAAAATAAAATATATGTGTATGTAAAAATCAGAAGCAGGGTGGAGTGATCACCGTGTCTGTTCTGGCTTCAAGCTTTTGATTAGCGATTTAGGGATGTTTGTACAAAGTTTTGGAGAAAATTGGCCTGAAGACGCTAATGAATTTTGTCCAATTTGCTGGCAGGTGTGGTAACTGTTGAAAGAAAATTGTATTAAGTCACCTAATCATCCAATCTAGGTTTAAATTACATATTTGTAATAAGCAAAAATTTTCACATTTTTTGTGTATAGTATATTACCTGTTGATTAGACTTCATTATGGAATTCCCACCACCACCTCCTTCACAGTTAAAAAAAATTATCAATAAAAATTTTGAAAAGCAATCAAACAATAAATAACAGCTGTGTTATCTACCCATTTTTTGCTTCAAAATGACTAATTTAAAAAATCACGCTTTTTGAAATATTAACATGTAGTATGAGATAGAAGAAAATTTTGGAATAGGCACATCCAACTAGTTTTTATGAGAGGCAAAATAAGAAATACTCTAAAATCCTTGTTTAAAAGTCTAGTGCTTAAAGAAAAGGAAATTTTGGATTTCTGCATATTTTATACATTTTTTTGAGTTTTAAATCTTAAAGTGGCTGCTATTTTGAAACAAGATGGCAGATCAAGTTGACCAATGAACTCAGTCAAGATCTTGTTTAAGCCCTTTACATATTACCAAGCACATCCAAATAGGTTTATAAATATGATTTTACCTCGGCAATTTTCATCTTAAAGTTAGTCAGAAGTCTGGAAGTAATAATTGCTGGGCTAAGAAATAAATTTATAAGAGCCTAATTTAGTTTTGAACATAAGATTTTAAAATTAGAAAAAGAATTTGGGAATCAACATTTGAATGGAGGGTGCTTTTGGGGTTTGGTGGTCACATGACCGGTGAAAATGTATCAAAATTTTCTGGGTTTACTTTTCTACGGACTGCTGAAATAGGTAGTCTCTTACATTTTGTAATGGAAGCTGCCTAAAAATGTCCTTGTGAATCTAAAAGGTGGTCTTTTCCCACCAACAGCACCCATCTCTGTTAATTAGTTCTTTTACACCGAAAAGAATAATTAATACAGACATTTTTGCAAAAGAAATTTAAAAATGTGTTTTCTGTAACACAACACTTATCACTAAGGTTATATATGGGGCATTCTCACAATCTTTTGACTTTCGGTAATAAAAATATGGTGAAATTAAACTTGCTAAAAGAAGATTTAAATCAGATAGATGAATGCAATGATTCAATATAAAGAAAAAATCGTGAGCAGCGAAATTTTTTTTTATCTAACTGAGGTTTAAGTTAAACTTGCGAGTTTAATTTTCCTTATCATTTTACCGCTATAACTATCTATTTTCTTCTAAATTTTTACTTATAATGAATTTGCATAGTACCCACAGAATATTCAAATAAAAAATAATAACAATGTAGTATTTTTAGTACAAAATTTTAGTGTAACATTGTCTTAAAGGGGTGTTAAAGAAGGGACGGTAATGTAAAAAAAGGGGATGGTATAGGAAAAAAGGGACGAAATGGGAAAAAAAGGGACAGTAAGGATGAAACGGTAAGGAAAATTACCACCTATTTTAGGCAAATCATGTTAAGACTAAGTCGTAGCCACAATGTTCATTGAATTTTAGAAACAGTTATTTACATTGGATTAAACTAAAAAAAATGTTAATTTACCTCGAAAAGTGCAGGAATAAACCTTAGGGACAGTAAGACTACCAATAAAGCCACGAGGTTTGAAACTGATATTTAAATGCTGATTTAAATTCTGCAGTAAATTTCCTGTCAAAGAATTTTATACATTCTTTCTCTAGCATATATCTGCATGAGAAAAAACTTGAAAAAAATTCTGTGGTTGCATCTGAAATTATTTTCTGTATAATTTTAAACGAGGAACGGTAAGGAATCTAAAACCCAGGGACAGAGTTTAAAAAATAATAACAACCCTAAAAATGTGTGCAGGTTAATTTTTTGCTACATATTTATATAAAACAATAGTTCCAGTTTCAGAAAATATTACATTGCATTATTTTTATTGAAACAATTTTATACAGACAGCTCCAAACTTAAAAATCAGCATCAGGGACACAGGCCGGTATAGGAGTTTTCCTGGTATTTGGACCCCCAACATCGTCACAAACTTATTTATTTCGTTAATATTGTTATGTAATCATGCAATGGGATGTTCCCCAGTATATGGAATTAAAAAAAAAACACAAGAATATGTACTAAATAAAAAATTATTATTCAGGGACATAAAAGTCAAAAGATTGTGAGAATGCCCCATATATGGTTATTTTTAGCTGATGATTATTATTTTTTTTTTAATAAATTTATATCCGAATATGTGTTGTAATATAAATTTAAAACCAACATTAAAAATGCCAGAATAAGCAAACATTCAGCAGACTAGTTTTGGTAGCATTTAGTGTACCGTCCTCAGTGACCTCAGTGGGCACTGAGGACAGTATGCTAAATGCTACCGAAACTTGTCTGCTAAATGTTTGCTTATTCTGGCATTTTTAACGTTGGTTTTAAATTTATATCATTCTGCACCAAGTAGCATCTTAATAATTATAGTTGCTGTAATATCAGATTTAACTTTCCGTAAAAATTCTTCAAAATCATTTCTTTCAATAAAAATTCAATTCAATAGTTTTTTTTTTTTTTTTTAAATAATGCATTCAAAAACTATATGGATAAATACAATAACATAATTCAATTGCAAAAGACTAATAAAATTACGTACTTTGGATATTCTGTTATTTTTAAACCATCAGGAAATGAAGTTTCAATTACCCCATTAACATATGTGTATATCTGAAATATATAAAAATAAAATAAAAAATAATTTGTGTTAACAGATAAGATTATGATTCAGCATTTAAAAGATTACACTGGTTAACAAATTTTATTTTTTGCTCTGTCCCAAAACAGAAATTAGTTGTTTTTTATGCTGATTCCAAATCTAGTTTTAGATTTACACCAGCAGGTCTTGTTTTTGAGATATTTGTATATTTCGATTTATGCAAATTTAGTAAATTCTACACAATTAGATGCAAATTTAAGGTATAAAGCATTATCAGATTGTTTTTTTGTTTTATGTTATAATTACTGTCTAGTTTACTTCCCAAAAACGTTGTTTCTGCAATTATACTGACATGACTGTGAAATATTGTGCCTAATTTGCATGTTTTTCAAATAATATTTCTTGACATTCAAATATTTCTGCCACATGAGTACGTTAATATGCTTCTAAACCAGTTTTTTGCACTGATTTCAAATATGGTATCTGATTTCTTTTATCACATCTAGTTTTTGAAAAAAGCGAAATTTTATTTTTTGGTCAAAAAAGACAGAAATTGCCTTTTATGTTACTTTTTGATGTACTTCAACTAGTTAGGATAGATTCCAGTACTTTAATTTTTTTTTTCGATTATATTAATTGTTATTTATGTCCCTGATAGGAATCTGACACTGTTCATCCTCTTGACAATGAGGTACATACCCCTAAAAAGCATCTTATATCAAACTTGTGTTAATGCCGTGAAAAAGTAAAGTAGAAATTCATCTTACTCAAAAATTAGACATGATATAAAAAAACAAATTGCAAATTTGAAATAGCATAAAAATCTAGTCTAGAAAATATTACATGAATTCTATGGCAACTACTTTAAAGTTGATTATGTAAACATTACACCATTGAAAAATATGCAAATCAGGATTAACAACAGAGAGATAAATGTTAAGAATAGAGACCCGGAGCTGGAGCCCAGAGCCGGAGCTGTGTTCTCCTGCTCCAGGGCTCCTTTAGTTTTTAATATTCTTTTAAATCTTTTTTTTTTTTCCAGTCTTTTAAATTTCCAGGCTTAAAATATTTTAATTACATCATTATTCAGTATTTTAATTATAATCATTTTTAATTTTTTTTTTCTTAATTAGAGATGGAAAACTTCTCACAAAAACGGGGTAACACTACTTCACTTCTACTTTCTACTTGAGCTAAGTGACAACACCATTTGAAAACAAATATAGCCGCCTGTTGTTTACATGTGCAATGTGTTGCAATTTTGGTTGTTTGAAAAGTGTAGGAGAAATTTAAGATTTTTGTGTTTAAAATTCAACCAAACTTTCTATTTTAAAAGTAAAAGCTAAAAGATGTCATATTTTCTGAACAAGCATTTCAAGTTTGATGAGAAGAAAAATGCATTTTGTCAGATCTTTAACGAAGGTAAAGGAAGAATGAATTTGTGAACAAAAAATTAAATGTGTAAATTAAAATCTGCAACTCAAAAGTGCGAAGTCGGAGCCGAGTTGGAGCAGTTGCCAGAGCCACAGTATTTTATCTAGGAGCGGAGCTGGAGCATCAAAAATTGTTCGGCTCCGGATCACTGGTTAAAAATATGCAAATCATGACATTTATCTGAAAGTAATAGTCCAGTAGTCATTATATAGAAAAGGTAATTCAATGTGACATATATTGTAGCTAAAATTTGCATAAAATAGCACAAAAAAAGCTTAAATTTGCATAAACATAAATAGGCAAATTTCTCAAAAACTAGACCACCTACAGAAAAACGGAAAGAATTTTCGAAATCAGTGCAAAAAACTGATTTAGAATTAACTAACTTCAATTCTGGGACAAAAACATTGTTGTACATTGTTATTAAACAATTATCAAGAAAGATACTAGAAATAAATGAATATTTTTCAAGAAAGCGACTAAACTCACTTCTTGGCCATCAGAAAAAATTTCTTTGATGTCTCCATTGTAAAAGAAAAATTTTCTTGAATTTCCATCGGCACTAATGATTTTGCGTGTTCCACTATTGTAAATTATTTCTCTTTCTCCTGATGAATAAATTCTTTCTATCTGTGACATAAATCAATGTTTATGTAATTATTTCTAATTTTAAATAACAAATTTATTCTAATCAAATAATACCACAAACAAAGTTTCAGGAGAACATAAGTGAAACAGTAAGAAATAAAAAGAGCTTAAAACACCATCAAAATTTCGAATTTAGTAGGCCCTTCAAAAGAACTTCGTCTTTCTTTGTAAGGCACAAAGAAGGCGTGCTTCTTCTGTCTTGCTGCTGCTATCATAGTAGAAGCACGTCTTCTTTGCACGTGACGAAGAAAGACTTAAGTTCTTTCGAAAGGCCTAGTGCATTTGAAATTTTGATGGTATTTTAAGATCTTTTTAGTTCATAAGTTTCAGGGTTGTTGATTTTTTTTTAAATCAATTTGATTTAAATCAGATTTTTTTTAATGATTTTTTTAACAAAACATATCTATCACTAACACACTAGCATCCCTACATTAGCTTTTTTTTTTTAAAGGCAAACTAAGAAATTTTAACAAATAGCTTTTTAAAAAATATTTGCAAACTAAAGATAAAGAATCATATACTACTGGAATGTACATGAACTTTTTATTAAGGAAAGGAGAAACAAAAACTACTGATATTTCTTGAATAGATATCTTACAGCAGTATTGAATAACAGGATTGAAAACAAATTTTACCCTCATTAATTTTTCATTTGCTTCATTATGAAATTTTTGTTGCTTTGTCTAATCCTAATCTGTTTTGCAATATTGAGTGAACTACACTAAATGTTGAAATAATCCTTTCAACACAGATAGTCAATGCTTTGGCTATGTAGCATGTTCACAAATTGTATATCACTCTCTATAATTATAGATTTACTTGAAACATTATAAAAACCATTCCACCACTCAAAATCAGACATTATTATTTGTATCAACAACTTTAGGGTCAATAAAAACATTTTGGTCATGGTTATGAAATGGTTACAACTTCCCAAAAATTTTAATGTATGTGCTAGGAAACAACAGTCACATTTTTGTTTGATAAATTCAAGACTCTTATTTTTCTCTTTTTTTGTGACATCAATTCCAAGATTAGAAATTAATGCCGATGGGCTTAAAATAAATGCAGAAAAGTGTGCATCTATTAATGATTGTTTATATGCTTATAAGACCTTTTATTGTTTCATGTTGGAGCTTCTTTTAACTTCAATTAGTTTTTTTCCACACTAATGCACGTCCAGCGGGGGAGATGTTGTTCCTTTGCACAAAATCAATAGTTTCGACTATTGGTTTAAGAATCATGATCATGTCCTCAACATTTCTTTTTAAACCAATATTTAAGATTTTAATGAAGATGTCACTATCTATCTCTCTTTTAAAGAACTGATCAGATGCAATAGAGACACCTGCACACATCTTATAAAACAGAAAGTTGAAATTACATTATACTACAAGATGATGTAGGGATAAAATACATTACAGAGATAAATAGAATCTCTGGAAAAAAAATTAAACAATTTTGTAGACAGAACAGGTTTTTATATATTGCAATAACATATAAAAACATGTTCTGTTCACAAAACCGTTTATTTTTTATTTATTTTTTTATGTTAAAATATGAATTCACAATATTTATATTTTACTATGTTCTTCATTTATGAACATGTTCCTTTGTCAATATGTGTTTTATTTATTTTTAATATTAAAGGAGGGTGAGATGATCTCACTTTCGATATTTTACTGTTCTGCTCATAAGAGAATAGCCTAAAATTTAATTTGTTTTCAATTTCAATGTACTATTTAAAAAATACTTGCCGTACCAATTCAATAAAATTTATATTATATATTTTTTATTATATCATTAAAAAAATTAAATTGCTTTTTAAAGCTGCATAAATAATTGTATTCAATTAAAACAAATAACTTTTCCATATGTGAAACACATTTAGTGATTAAAAAAAAAAAAAAAAAAAAAAAAAAAAAAAAAATCAGTTATTTAAATCATAGCAACCCTGGTTTAAATAATCAGAGTTAATGCTCATTCAAGGGGGAAAAAAGAGCACTAGTTCAATAGAAAAGGTCATTATTGCAACAGAAAATATATTACATATTTTACAATTTAAAACAGAAGTGAAAATATATAAGTTTTTGCAATAAATAATAAATTAATTTGTTGATTTTATGAAATATACATAAAAAATATACTATTAAATACTTTCCTGGTTTTTCCAACAGAAATGAGAGAGTTCTATAATTTTTTAAAGCTCTTAAGCATAGGGGTTTAGAAATACTGTGGTTCATTGAAAATTCTTACAAGAGATCTCTGGGTACAATTAGAGGTGCATTTCACTACTTTTAAAAAGGAAAGGTGTATTTTGCCAATTTAATAAAAGACAGGATGATACATCCTTAAATAAAGATATAGCAGGAACACTAATCAGAATAATCTTTATTTTTGCACATAAAGAAGTCAAAGCTTCTACTAAATATTGAAATATTTTTGGTAAGCATAAAATTAGAAAGGTTTCTGAAAATTCCTTCAATTGCATATAATCATAATAAAAATTCAATAAAATACAAATAATTTAAAATGAATTATGGTAAATGAGGCACTAATCCCAAAAGCTTTGAATGGTTCTTCTGATAGTGGTTAAAATGAAGTCCTCCTCAAAATAAAGTATTTTTTTCAACTATAAAAATAAACCATTTTACTATGATTGATATGACGTGATATTCACTGGCAATTATCTCTGCACATAAAGAGATTGAACTACTTGCTATTTATTGAAAAAACTTTATCAAGCATACTTGGTAAGAAAATCTGAAAAAATATAACTAATAATGTAAAGTACAAGGAAATTCTTTGATCAGTAAAAATGATATAATCAAATTATTTGCTATGTTTTCCATGGTTACATGGCATCAGCAAGCAGGCAGCAGAGTCATCTAATTTTAAAATAATAATAATAAAAAACTTTATTTTATAAAATATTTCATGAAAAAAGATTGACTTTTTAGTTAATACAGCAAGAAATATCAATTAGATATGAATTTAGCCAGGACCCTTTACTTATGCTGAACATTCTTTTAATAACAAGTGTTACATCATGTAACAGAGTAACAAAGGCATCAACAAAAAGCCAACATTAAATTGGAAATAAAATTCATTCACTTGTTTGTTTTTTAATCTGGTATAGCAATGCAAAATTAAGAAAAGACAAGCAATTTAGTGAGAATCAGTGAACAAGTTAAAATGATCAGTAATTTATCTTTTTCCTGGATTTTTATTGATTTCTGGAATTTTTGCAAAACACCTACAATTCTTTAATTTTGATTCAAAATACCCCATAATTCGACAAAATAAATCATAAGTGGGACAGTTGTACTAAAAAAATAACTGCAGTTATTTACAATCATCTATGAAAAACAACAAGAAAATTCTAACTAAAAATTTAACTAACATAAAAACTTGGATCAATAATTTAAAAAAGAATATATATATTACCGAATTTCCATTATTTATTTCTTTAAACTCATTTTCACTACTGACTGATATAACAGATAAATTGTCATTCATAGTAGGTTGTTTTCCTTCATTCCTTTTCGTGTTAACCGATTTGTTGATTAAACCATTTTGTTCACAATAAAAGTTGTCATTTTTAGATGGATCTCTTGCATGATCATCTGAATCTTTATCAATAAGGTTAATATTAAGCTTTTCAAATTCAGAAACTAAAGTAAAGGGAGTTTTAGATTTTGATTTCTTGACACATGTAGAATCTGGACTTGATTGCTTAGAATCTTGAAATCTATATTTAAAAAAAAAAAAAAAAAAAAAAAAAAAGCAATGAAGATTCAACTATGAAATATCAAATAAACACAGAATAGAATTTAGTTATATAAATATAACTAAAGTAGAAGATCTTTATAACGCAATTCTATATAATGCAATTCTCCATATAACGCACAACTTCTCAGATGTAAACAATGATTTTTGCAGTTAAAAAGCATCTGCATTTTCACATTGTAAAATATTGCTACTCTCTAGATGACTAAATCTGATACATTAGTTTAACTTTATTTTCTAATTTAAGACTTTTTTATTGAAGAAAAAATGCTATTATTACAATAAACATTTTTGAAAATGTCTAATATAAGAGATGGTTGTGCCAGTTATATTTGGATCATGTTTATAAAGTAAATTTAACGATGTCTGACCTATATTATGCAAAAATTTATAATTAGGGTAACTGTTGGTAACAAAGAAAGTAGTATAAAGATATTCTAATGTATTTTGATATGTTTCAGACATATTTGGTCATGCTTACAAAATGAATTTAATGATGTGATCCATATAACGCAAAATTCTATATAACGCACAGCTTTGTGTTTTTAAGTTTGTGTTATAAAGATCTTCTACTGTACTTTCAAAAGACACCTTCATTACACAAAATGTTCTTAACACAATAACACCTCAACTTATGTCAGCAATTCGTTCCAAGACTAGTAACGTAAGTCAAGGTACATTTAAATAAGCAAAAATGGATAAGGAATAAAAATTCTACGAAATCCATTGAACATATTCTATTGTATTTAGGGATTATGTTACATACATTTAACATTAATAAAAAATACATTTGCAATACAAGAATTTAGAATAAATCAATAATTTGTTAGCTTGCAATTTATTCTTCTAGCTGCCTCGTACGAGTCTTTGAGTATGTGGCAAGATCTTGCAATGAAGTTTGAACCAATAATTTTATCTTTTCTTTCTCTGAGAAGAATTTTTTAACAGCAAAGTGAGTTTCCTAAGCTTTTTCTAATCACTTTTTTTATTTGTTTGTCAAAATCATGTGACTGTACAAGAAATTTTCAATTCATAGAACCAAGAGTCTTCAAAAAAGTTCAAAGTGCATTTTAATTAAGGATTTTTTTTTTTTTTTTTTTTTTTTTTTCAGGCTAGTCCACATAAATGCAAGGGAATGTAAGTCAGGATATTACTCTACTAGTGATCCTCAAAAGTTAATGCCTTCCATACCCCTTGAAACATTCAGGCATGAAAGTTAAAGCTAACAGAAAAGCTGAATTATGCATGTAGTGCAAAGTTACTGTAATATAAATGCACATGAACATGCAGAGATAAATATTATCAGCAAAAATTGCACAAAAATAGCTGATTTAGGTATATAACATGTAATTATGCAAGTAAAATTAAAAGATACATTAACACTATTATATTCAAAACATATATATATATATATATATACTCTATATCATGAGTTCAAACACATCCTTGTGTTACAATGTCGGCTATATTAGCATAGCTACTCAAACTGAATCTGACAATATCACTGCAAGAAACTATACTAAAACAAACAAGTAGGAAATCGCTCGTCAAACGTGGCAAATGAGGTGCGCTCGTACTGTGACTAGTTTTATAAATATTTTTTGCACACCATATTGTACTGAATGTATATTTTTTTGCACTTCATAAGTGCATAGTCTGTAACATCATTAAAATGCATTTACAATAATTTTTTTCCCATTGCCCGTGATGTAACAGAAAACTTTTGACTGCCCCTGTAATTAAACTATACATCCAATTTTCACAAAATTTGAAATGGCTCGACAAAATTTTGCAACAATCATATATTTAAAATTTCAGACCATTCGGTTGGGTAGTTTTGGCCCTGTTATATGCGGACGGACAGACGGACTGATCGACGACTATAGGTGCTACGTATTTATATAATTACGAATGCACCTAAAAACAGAGATGTCACAAAATTTGCTTGTGCCCAAAATACTATTAAAAAAATGAATAAATTTTGGTTTTGTGTTTTTTAAAGAAATTTTTAACTATGCCATTTTTTTTCTTATTTTAGTCTTATTCTCCCCCCCCCCCCCCCCACTCCCCCTTGGATTTGTATAAAAATATTTGGTGAAATTGGAAACACTAGAAAAAAGATGAACGCACTAATTGTTATGCATCCTAAAATCAGTTTTAAGCCTACAGTACTGCCTTTTTTTCTATTGCTGTTTCATATTAAAAATATTATATATGTTACAAGAAAAATTTTAAAGCATAGAATTTGTACACCGTTACAACCCCCCACTCCTCCCATAATTTTCAAGTCATGATTTCTGAAAAAATAACTGCTGACGATTTTTCCTGGTAAATTCTTCACTCAGTTCTTTAATGATAAAGGGAAGGAAATTTGGGATTCCTACAAGAAGAATTTGACAGATGTCAAGAACCCAACTACAAAAATATTCTCATACATAATCCTAAAATCACAGATAAAAAGAGAAAACTTGACAGGAGTGATGACTTCGGTAAGGAACAAGGAGAAAGTTTCCACAAAGATATTAAAGAGATTGAATTGCTGGTATCAGGGAAATGGAACATAAAAATGACACCAGGATACTATGTGATACTACTATGAGAATCACTAGACTTTGCATTTTCAGAAGTACACTTAACCCCTTAATCGTCGTGCCTGATAACTTCATGGGTAGTCATTTGTAAACAAATTGTCGTGCCTTTGACCAACACAGGCTGAACTCTTTATAATTTTAGATAATACATTATGGACTCTTCTCTGATTTTGTTGCTCCTGAGATTGTTTTAAATGCTTAAGTGCTCAATAGATGGCAGTACTGAATTCACAAACTTTATTTTAAGATTGGAATGCTTAGTTTTAAGAATTTGTACAAGTTGCAATATGTGGTAGAACAAGTTGGAACATTTAAAAAAAAATCTACAATTTTTTAACGAATTTTTCGAAAATTACACGACAATTAAAGATTTCATGAAAAAAGAAAAAGAAAAAAAGAACAGCTATATCTAAATAGGTCACCTTTATATGTTTATCTGAATGTGCAACTGGTACTGCAAATTGATATTAAAGTACTGAAAAGATTTTAGCCAGTTTCCCCTTTTTCTTTACTCTACTATTGTTCTTACTTACCTCCAGATTACTCAAAATATGTGCATGATGGAGAAAAATTTATCCCATTTTTTTCCCCTTTTATAACAGGAAGGAATTTTTTTTTTAAAGCACCCAAAAACTGATATAATCTACTTTTACAGAAATGTTATGGAAAATACAGTAATTCTTATACATTACAATGCATAGACTTACACATTTAAACCCAAATCTTTTGCTTCAGTTTGACTTTCAGCATCTTTTTTCTCTACAATATGCTCTGCATTATCTTTGTGTACATGGTCACGATCATCATCTAATGATTTAATATTCTTCTTCATTCTAGCCTATAATGTAATTCAACAATTATAATACTGAGAATAATAAATATTTAACAAGAAAGTTTTTTTTTAAAAATAAATTATAACTTCTGCCAACAAGAGAGTTTACACAATATTTGAATGAATAGCACATTCAGGCCTGCCATTGCCTAATAAAAAAAAAAGTTGCTTTAGTAGGATATGATGGGGAAACATAGCCTAAAATAGTAGCATTTGTAGAAAAATAATAGCCAAAATAGCTGCATGTTTACTTGAAAAAAGAAGGGACAGATTCCTTATTTGCTATGAAAATAACCAAAAGCCGTTGCATGAAAATTCATGATTCAAATGTGATTTCAAATTCTATAACTAATGCTACCACTTAAATTTTTTTTTTTTTTTTGGTATTTTTATTATAAAATCACACGTTAATTATTAAAAGAGAAAAACTTTATTTTTTTCATTTTTTTTTGCAGATAATTTAGAATTTGTTTTTTTTAACTTAAATTGAATATGCTTGTCTTGTACTTCGGCATTACTGTGAGGAACAGCAAACAAGAAAACTCTTATTGCATGTTATTAGTTAAACCTTTAATTCTATTTTGTAAACAAGGAGAAAATATGACTAAAAAAATAGTTTATCAGAAAAAGATGCATTTGATAAAGAAGAGACATATGCAACTTTTCTGTGCATAGCATAACCGATCTATTTTTGACAAGAAATTCCAAGTAAAATAAAATAGCAAAATTAGCATAAATAAAGCTTCATTTTATAGCCACTAATGGGTTAAATAAAGCTATCTAAAACAGGAAGAAAAAACATATTCTAAATTGTTATTCTCAGCATTTTCAAATCCCTCCTACCAGAACTGTAAAGAAATGCATTGACCTCAGAAATGGTTTCTTCTGCAGAATTGAAAAATGAGTCGAAGATAAAACTGTAAATATGAAAACAGATAATAATCTGAATGGGCCATGTCAGGCTATAATGTGAATGTGCCATTAGATCACACTTACAGCTAGTGATTACACTTGTACATGGTCTGGTGTTATACTGATCAAAGTCAGATAATATAGACGAACACGCAAACTCCGTTCGCAGAAAATTTTCAAAGTTTGCAGGCAGTTTTGATATTTTTTTTACAAATTTCATTATAAATATATATATATATATCAAGACCCCGGACGGAGAATTGGTGCAACGCAAATCACAGACTCTTGAGAAGGTTTGCCCGCAGAGTATTTTTCAACTGGAGAAAAAAAAGTTTGCTAGAAATTATTTGCCAGGTACCATGGCCATGCCATGTAGGGGAAGACGTGGTACAATGAAACATAACTTGTAAAATCAAATTTGTCATAGAGGGTTGCAGTTTATACATATGTTGTGCAACTATATGTTCCAATTACTGATGTGATTTGGATACATTCACACTTTTACAACAGTAGCAATAGAAGATTATTGCTTTTACACCATTGAAAGTAACTTTCTTTACTAAAAGTAATTTTGTTTCTTGTTTCTTGCTGTTATATGAAACAATTATTTTTTTCTATACATTGTTATCTTTGGGTTGTTGTCTTCATACCTCCAAAACCAAACTAAAAAAAATAAATATTAGAAGTTTGAAAATAAATTTTTATTTAGTAGCCTCAGTGCGGTGTACAATGAAACACTTGCAGACGGGTACAATGAAACATGTTTTATTATAGTAATAAAGGTAGTAAATAGAATATATTAAAAGTAAGAGCAGGAAAACAGAAAAAAAAAAAAGTTTTGTTCTAACCAGGTCAGTAAAAAATGCTCTTGTTAAGCAATTAAAAAATAGAAATAGAAAAAAGCTAAGAAGGGACTGTTTTGAAAACAAACTCTGCCTGCTACACACTCTGATGATGTTCCAGATTTTTTTTTCCAGGCCCAGCTGGTCATCGAGGTACTAAGAATGAGATATCCACACACAACATGTATGGCACAAGCAGTATCCGTATAAATGGAAACATAAGGAAATATATACCATTGGAGAAATCATGGATTTAAATGAAGTCAAATGTGAAGTACCTGATATAAAAAGACTCCAACCTAGTTTTAATTTTTTTTTAGAAACTTACATTAAAAAACCTCATTGTGTTGAAACTACTTCCCCATATTCCTTCAGGAGCAACTGAAATATAAGCAGAAATGCTAATTTTTTAAACTGACTTGAGCCAATTTAATATAAAATGAAAGGTATTTCTTAAACTAATAGAATTTTCTCATTTTTCATCTTAGACTATAATATTTTTATCAAATTCCTTATTAATCAAGTTTTGTTTTTGTATTTATCTCATTTTTCATAAAATAAACTATACTGGGTGAAAATTGCTTCCATCATTTGGAGTGTTTTATTGTACCCCAGTATGTGTTTCATTGTACCCCATTATTTTCGTTATTTTTCAAGCATAAAAATATTGTTTAGAACCTAATAAAAATTTATTTAGATGGGGAAAATACAAGATTAAAAATATGCATTAATCATATTTTTGTGCATGCAAAATTGTGGATAGAAAAAAAAAAATTAATAAATTTTGTTTCATTGTACCCCATCTTCCCCTATCATTTTTTCTAAATTTTCATTAGTTTTTCTTTCATTCATTAGTTGTCTGTATTAAGCATAGCAGGGCTGCCACTGCCGAATGGCAATAGTATCTTTAGTAGCCTACAATGAAAAAAGTAGTAGCCAAAATAGTTGCATTTGTACAAAAATAGTAGCCAAAATAGTTGCATGCTTACTTTAAAAAAAAGGGGGGGGGAGGGGAAGAATCCTTATTTGTTATCAAAATAATAGCCAAAACTGTTTCAAGAAAATTCACATCTTATTTTACTACACTTTATATTTCCTAATTTGCCACTCTTTGTACTTCTAATATAAAATCACACATTAATTATTATTTTAAAAAGAACGCAGTTCAGTTTTCACAAACGAAACTGAATATTTGCTTGGCATTACTGTGAAGCAACTGGAAACAAAAAAACTTTTGTTATTTATTATAATCAGTACAGGATCAAAAACTTATTAAAAATATACACATTTTTCGAAAAAAGCATCCTAAATTTGGTGTTCCCATTAGTCAAGAGACACAGGCCCATTGGCTTCTGCTTTAATCAGGCCTTAATTCTAAAAGAAAATCTTATTATAAGCTACAACTTTAAATGCATTAGCTGCAATTTTAATGAATTAAAGCAGAAAATCTGTCTATGAAAATAGCTTTATCAGAAAAGATGCATTTGATAAAGAACAGGCATGTGCAACTTTTGTGTGCAAAACTGATCTAACCTTTACAAGAAATTTATGTGAAATAGCAAAACTAGCTTAAAGCCAGATTTTTATAGCCAATGGGTTAAACAAGAAATAAACAATATTCCAAATTGTTATTATCAACATTTTAAATCTATTATTAAATTTAAAAACTGTGTTAAAAAACAATTTTCTTTTATTATCAAAGCCTGATTAATAAAACACAAGCCAAAATAGGTCAAAGGTTATGGGTTCATTGATTTCTGGTAATACCAATTTAAAGTTTTCTTAATGTAATCTTTTAATCCATTTTTGATCCTGTAATAATCAATATTTTGAACTTTTAGAAAGGGAAGAGGTTAAAAACAAAAAGATATGTATATATATATTTATCTAACTATGCATCGATATGTTCCCACTTCTTTTTTCCTTTAAAGTTTGGTGATGGTATAAGAAGAAGGCCCTAAAGAATACTAAACTATAATTTTGTCTTAATCAGCCTTCCATAGATGTTGACATTTGATTTTTTTTTTTTTTTTTTTTTTTTTTTTTTTTTTGACAGCGATGACCACCTCGGGAACTCAGCTTTCGCTTTAGAGTGTTAGTGCAATCCCGAAGGGTAGATCACATCCACTCCTCCCGACTCTCAACCAGAGTCTGAGAGGGAGCGTCGGGTCTTTGATCAAGCTGCTGAGATTTATTTCGGTTACTGTGAGATTTACAATTACAATCACAATTGGTTACCCAATTTTTCTGGGCGAACCGTAGATTTCACATCAAGATATATGACTGTATGTAGTGATTACATGAGGATCATTTCACCTAATGTGATTGCATAATTGTTTACAATTTTCTTGGATATATATACGTCACAGTACATTTAACACACAATATTTAACATGACAATTAGAAACACATTACAACACAATATCAAACACCTACTATTTACATGACTGTATGTAGTAATTACATGAGGATCATTTGAATGTGATTGCATAATTATTTACATTTTTCATGGATTTACAGGGATTTCACAGTACATTAAACTCACAATATTGAACATCACAATTAGAAACACATTACAACACACCTACTATTTACAATTTCCACATACTAGAGTTTGGAGAGATGCACAAGATAAAAATTCAAAAGTGATAGAAGTTTCTGGCACCTGCTAATAACCCGTTTCTCCCTCCATGCTACACCCTAGTGATGGAGTCGGACTAGAATGACTCTGGATTTAAAAAGATGTACCAGAGAAACATTGAACACAGCAAATTATGCCATGCCAATCAGCACAGCGTGGCGGTAGATCATTGGCAAAGATTAAAATGTTGACCACCATAACGTTTAAAATTTTTACATCCCTGAGCCTTGCTAAGTTGCATTTTGTTATCAATTTTTGATAATTTTAAAATCCTCCATTTCATATGCCAGTTTTTACTAAAAATTTTATTTAATAAAAATTCCCTAATTTAGATAGGAAAAGAACAGCAACAAATTCAATAAATCTAACATCTTTTTGACCTTTTCAATAATAAATTTAAAAGCTTTCTGTTGTTTTGCTTACAAATTCTTTACAAATCTCTTTCAAATCAATTTTAAAGGCCTCCTATTTATAAATATGTTATCGGTGCAGGTAATTTGTAGTAGACCAATATAAGACCCCATTTTTTTTCTGGAAAGCGGGAGGGTTGTAAACAATGAGAAAAAGGGTGAAGGCACAAACAAGTGTGCTCACCACCCCCTCTCTCTCTCTTCTCTTTGTTGTTTATTGTATGAATTTCCTAGAAAAATTATACTTTATTTTTTAATTCAGCAATGTATCGTAAACAGATGTGGTGCGAGAATTTCTCCCGGGGGAGCTGAGCCCGTCTGAAATATTCCAGGGGGAGCCACAGCTCCCCCGGTTCCTATGCCCTGGGCAGTAGATCAATTAACCTGCTGATCACCAGATTTTTGAGCACAAAATTTGAGATCCCCGAGTTTTGTTAGATTACATTTTGGTACCAATTCAGTATCAATTTTTGATAATTTGCAAGTCTTCCATTTCATATGCCACTTTTAACTAGAAATGTTATTTAATAAAATATATCTTATTCATAAATGGCATTTCAGATTGGTACTAAATTTCGGGTATGAAATATATTTATGCTATGAGTGAAGAGACTAGGAACAAATCTAGAATGAATCTCATAAAGTGACCTAGAACGAATCTCATAAAATTCATATGACAGTTAAAAATTTAAATATTTTAAAGTAACAAAAATTTGGGAGAAATACACTGTAAAATGTATGAGTGGGAGTCAACCAGAAAATCAATAGTTTCCCACCAAAATTTGGATGATTGGCATCTTTGAGCTACATTTATGGATTGAAAAGTGTAATTTATCCATTTCAAATGGAAGTTTTCGTAGATTAAAAAAAAAGATACTAAAACAATAACAAATTGTAAACCTATACTAATGAAAGAGTTTCACTCTGTGTGTTTGTCTGTCTGTTTGCAATGGTTAGCGAAATCTACCGCACGTACAAAGCTGAAAATTTTTGTGAGGGTAGTCGAAGGCCTCTCCTGTTGCACTGACACTCAGAATTTTAAATTTTTGATAATTAGACAAGTTATTAATTAAAAACCACAATTAAAAGAATGGAAAAGTATTCATAATTCAACTAAAGCATGGATTTTAATCAGAACGCAAAGAAAATTTTTTTCAAACTTCACAAAAGAGAGAAGAGTTGCCAAGGTGATAAAAAACACAGATGATTTTTATACTGGGATTGTTTCGCAGGGTATACAATTTTTACAAATACTGCATTTATAGATTTGAAATTTATGCATCTATGCGTATTTTATGCTGATTCCAAACATGTAATTTTCTTTAAAATGTTTAATTTTTTTAAATGAAAAATAAATGCTTTCAATTTCCTATCAGCAGAAAACGAGAGACAATCTGTCTGTGGTAAAAAAAAAAAAAAAAAAAAAAAAAAAAAAATGATAATTTTCATAGTGGGATTGTTTTGTGGTATATAAAAGTTTTACAAATATTGCATTTATAGATTTGATAGCCCTCTGATAAATATTATTTATAAAATATAAAACCTTCAAAATGGGAGGAGGGGTGCACATTCCGGGAGCGTAACATTAGTCTCTTGAGCAGGCAATTTTCTAACTTTTTACGAACCCTTCATGTGATCTATCATTGGAAAGCCCTTTGTCCACTCTTTCACATTATGAACCTCCATTATCCCTTTTCCCTAATTTGTTATATTTGTGGGGATGGAGAGCGGAACGAGCGACTTGGTTAAAAAATATCACAATTAGTCCACATGACAGATATTGTAATAGAAACTAATTCCAAACATGATGATTAACTTAATAATGACACTCTATGCCATTGAAATAAAATTATGAGCAGCACATATCACTATTTTCAAATAATAATTCAAGATATTTTTCAATTTCATTTTAAAGTATCTTGGGTTCTATGCACCAAATTACGATGAGGTTTTGTTCATTCGACTTGACAGAACTGAGTGCGCTCCTTGGCTATAGAATTTGGAACTAACTGATTTGACAGAGCGTGTGCAACATACTTACTATACGGTGCCACAAGCAGCTGAACACGTGTCAGCGTTTCGTTCTGAAAATGGTTTGTTTAGAACAGAGTCTGTCCCCTGGAATTTAAGATCAAACAGATTTTACACAGTACACAGCCCACAGCATACCTGCTATACAGTGCCAAAGGCAGTGGGGACCAGTGTCAGATGTTCATATAGGACATATATCTCTCCCTGGAGGTGGAAATACAAGATTTTCCAGCAATAATCAGTTTAAAAATCAAAGAATTTCACTCAGGATTTCGATGTGAAAAAAAAAATGGTTACACATAAGTCGTTGATTTTTACAGTTACATCAATATTTTAGCATAAAAATTATGCAGACGTCGAAAACATACTGCACCCCCCCCCCCCCCCCCATTTCGTTTCCTGTGGCAGTTATCTCAAGCCTTTTTACTGCTAAATATCAGTTATTATTTATTTTATTTATATATTTTTTAAACCGATTTTTCCCACAATCAGCGGGCACGTATTTGAAACAACATCAATTTCGAGTTAAAGATATAAAATACAAATTTAACCCTTAAATACTAAAAAAAATATTTGGGTGAAATAGAAAGTTTTGGTAGTTTTGCATAATTAATAGGATCATATTTGATGGAGAAAAAATATCACATGTCAGGTTATGCCAAGGAAGGATCTACACAATTCTGTAGGTTCAACTTTAAATCGTACACAAAAAGAGGAAAATGTTTTTCATTTTCTTTAGGATCACTTACACAAATTGTCTATGTCAGGTCTTAAAGGGTTATTGTTCATTTAAGAATATTATCACGGTCCCGGGAAAAGCCAAGCAGGTCAGCCAGTCATGATAAATTGCAACAGGGTATTGAGTTAAAGAAAAAAATAAAAAGGGAAGAGTCAGCAGATCCATGTTGATGAAAAATCAGTTTTTCCCCAAAAATAGTAGCTGGAATTGGAAAATAGTCTCCTTTTTTCTGATTTTTCTCCAAAATAGTCACTTTTGAAGGATTCTGGGCTGCCGTAGTAGCCTGATGCTGAAAATAGTCGCTTTTAGTAGCATTTTAGTAGCATGTGGCAGCCCTGCATTCAATACTACATTTCTTGAATGAGTTTTAATAATGCTTGTAAATTAATATTTTTCTTTTAGTGGTGTTGCTTAGTGGCACTCCATTCGCATATAACTTTTCATTTTGGCTGTTAGCAGCGATATAGGACTCGGGAGGGGCGCAGTGTTTTTTTTGCAGAAAATTTTTAAGAAATTATTTGAGTTTGCAGACAGTTTTGCATTTTATCCAAGTCTGGTCCTGATGAAAGAGAACTGTCCTTTTTTTATGTCTCATTTAATGCGCCCTGAACTTTATTAAGCATCTCACAATATGTGTTAGTATTGATGGTCTAGATGGATTTAAAATACTCTTTGTAAATGATTCTACCAGATACATAGCATGTACTGTTTAAAAATCATACGGAAATAACATTTACATTCTGCTTTTCTGATTTTTTAATGCAACAATTTTAAAATGAAACATAAAATTACCAGTTAAACAAACAAAAAACAAGGGAGCAGAAGGAGATATTAATTATATGTGTAGAAACAATCATTTAACTTCAGAGAAAGAAATTTGCTAAAGAAAATCTATATACAGGGTCATCGAAAAATAATGCCTAGATTTAAAAAAATCATAACATCGAAACCTTTTATCTTGAATGTGTAATTCTTTCACTACACGATAACTGGTGAACACAAGTTTGGTTTTAGTTCACCAGAATTTGTTTGCGTGTCTGTGTTATGCTCGGATTAGTTGTGCCGTCGTCAAGGTCAGCTGACGCGCCAGACTGCAGCTGCTCATAACGATGCTGACTGTGCAACAAAAAGCACAGTAGGATGTTGACCGTGCAACAAAAAGCACAGTACGATGTTCACCGTCAACAAAAAGCACAGTGCCTTATGCAGTATATGGAGTCAAAGTCAACAGTCAGTGTACAGCGGCTTTTTCGGAGAACTTATCCAGGTCAAACTGCTCCTGGTGCTCACATTGCACACATTTGCTCCTGGTGCACACCAAACGGTGCTCACATTGAAATATACTAAGGCAAGAAAAAAAAAAATTGCCGCACATTATAAGACTAAATCCAATAAATTACCATTTTTTTTTTTTTTTTGTGACAGTTATTTAAAATCTAGGCATTATTTTTCGATGACACTGTATTTAAAAGACCAGGCTGTTTTTTTAGTCATCTGGCCTGAGATTTCTACTGAACCGATTTTGATAATTATTTTTTTTAATGAAAGCACTTTATTTGTAGATGTGCCAGTACTCGCTATTTTTTTTTTTTTTAATTTATTTCCACTTTTATATTTTATTTTTAATTTAAAAAAATTTTTATGAAAATTCTTCCCCATTGGTGGCAATTGGGTTACTTCCAATGTTGAAGAGAGAAAGGAAACAATGAGAATTACCATGTCATTTTACAGATGCCATTTTCATATTACAAGTAAAAATAACTTTTTTAAAACTTTTGAACAGAAAATGACGTCACAATTTAAAATAGCAAACTTTTACTCATAAAGCTGTTACATTTCAATATTTTTTTTTATTCCGCTGATACTGAGATTGAGACGCTCATCTCAGAGGGCTTCTGTGAGCAATACGTCTTAGCAAAATGAAATGATGATGTCATAGCAAAAATGAAATGAGTATTTTCTTTGATAAAACTTTGATTGCATGCAAAATGCAACTGGCAAACGTGACATCAAGATTGGGAAGATATTTATTAATAATCAATTGCATGTTAAAAAATGTTTTAAATAGTGAATATGAAATTATAAGGTACTTCTTAATTATCCTGTCGACCAATTTCGCCAAATTATATAAATCACCAAACCACTCGCCAAATTATACACATTGACATAATTTTTATTTTAATTAATGAAAGAACAAATAAGTTAGTAAAACATGAATAAAAATACAAATAAAACGTCGAATTAATGGTTTTATTGGCCATTATTGGCATTTAATCTTAAAATTAATTAATTTATGGCAACCATTATTGGCATTTAATCTTACAATTTGGCGACAGTAATTTGGTCGATGGGATAACTAAGAAGTACCAATTATAAAATTAGTATATTATTACAAGGTATTAATTTGCTATATATTTAGTGAATATGAATATGAAAAGCATATATGTAAATTTTGACAGTGAAAACAACATTATTTTTAGATTTAGTTGAAAACAAAATAGTGGTGTAATTTCCATTGATTTTTCATTTGTAATAGCAAAGATCAAAGCCTCAATTAATAAATTCAAAATTTCTTATCTTAATTTCATTTTATTGATAACGTTTAGGAATAAAGTTTAATTTTCCAATAATTTGAAAAGTTGAAGGTAAACTGTAGTTTAAAATAATATTGGTTTTCAGAGTTGGGTCAGCCAATATGATTGATTAATTGTAATTACATTTGTGAATTTTTTTATAAATTCAGTCGATCAGTTCTTTTAAACATTTTTTATCGTCGAGATTTGTCGGGTACCACCTCGCAAAAATAATAAAAGTGCAAAAAAAAGTTCAATTATTGTGTGGAAGCAATCATTTAGCATAATTACACTTATAATCTGAATACGGAAAAATGTAAACAGTTCAATTATATAAAAGTTAAAACTGTTATTGATTCATTTTTAAAACATTTTTCATATTTTGAAAGATCTATTCTTTTATAAAACTGAAAAAAATAGGATAAAATGCTGCTTTTTTCAATTAATAATATTCCTTGTTTTTCAGTCATAGCTTTTGTCTCTTTGTTATCATTTATTCATAGGTAGTATTAGAATAACACTGACATTTTTTTAAATAAGTTATTTGAATATTTCAATTAACCAGTAGACCAATGAGAAGAATTAGTACTTAGCTGCCCTGCCTCCCATTACCTACCTCCATTATCTCTTTCTACATCCCCACATATCACCAATTTTTAATTTAAGTAGAATTTCAAACAAACGAAGTCATATAACAAAAATTCAATATGCAATGTCAAATGTGGCCAAAAATTCGTATCCAATGATACCCCATTCATCGTTGTACGCTACATTAGTTACATTCAGTATGCAATGTCAGATCTGGGCAAAAATTCCTCTCCAATGATACCTCATTCATCATTCTATGCTACATATTAATTGAGAAAAAGGGATTTTGACAACAGAAATAATGTATATGATTACTCCTAATTTAAAATTGCAAAACAAATTATTTAAAAAACTACCTTTAAAGTAGCAAGTAAATCTTGACACTGTTCTTCCAGCCTAATATTTTCCAGTTTGAAGTTGTCTCTTTCAGTTTCTGCATTATCTAAGCGAGTTTTCCATCTTCGACTGTCAGTATTATATTTAATTTTTTGTCTCTTCAAATCTTCATGCAATTTTTCAATCTGTTTATAAGGTACAAAATTGAGATATATAATTAGAAAAAACCAATTCTACATGCAGAAAAGATTTAACCCTTCCGCGGGCAGTGGTCACAAAAATGGCTACCTAATTTTAAGTTTACTAACACCCAGAATATTTCACTACAATTTTCTTTTTATAACATGCATGAAAATAAGTAAGCATCAATTTTCTAGTAAATTCTTTTGTAAATTCTGGTGTGAGTCAATCATTTCATCATTTTACAAACAGAATTACTCCATGCCAGAAAGGGTTAACAATACCACAAAAATTCAGTTATAGGAATAATATATATATATATATATAGTGTTGAATTCAGGGGATGGCCCGAGAGGGACATTCCACCCTGGAGCATTGAAATCCACCCTTCACCCTGAACGATTTTATGCTTTTAATGGTCAAAAAGTGTAATTTCTCTCCAGGAACTTTATAATCCCCCACCCCCTCCTGGGAGCCACAGAAATCCCTCCCAGATAAAAATGTCTGAATTCAACACTGCATAGACTGTCAGTATTATATTCAATTTTTTGTGGCCACCTAATTTTACGTTTACTAACACCCAGAACATTTCATTACAATTTTCTTTTTATGAGGTATGTGAAAATAAAGAAACATTAATTTTCTAATAGTTTTTTTTTTTTTTGTAAATTCTGCTGTCGGTCAATTATTTCATCATTTTACAAACATAATTACTCCATGCCGGAAAGGGTTAACATAACAATATCACAAAAATTCAGTTATTGGTATAAAAATACATATATGACAACAAAATTAACTTTAAAAAGAACATTTTAGTGACATATTTTGAATGTTTTCAACCACTGAAACCATTGGATGTTATTAGAAACAATATAAATTTTAATTTTAACAATTTTAGAATTTTTTTTTAATTATTTAATGCAATCACAAAGTTAAAAATTTAATTTTTTGAACATTCTGAAGTTTATAAAAAATATTTTCCAAATACAGTAGCCTTTACCACAAAAAAAAAAAAAAAAAAAAAAAAAAATACACAATCTTTACATAAACTTAAAGGAAAAAAAAAATCTGTTGGCACTCTTTAACATCTGGTTAGATATATTATAGAATACTAGATGATCCAAACCAGAATTAAAAGAATAAAGGTGAAAACCGATTTTTTTTTTAACCATTTGGAAAAATGGTTATTGTTCTCGTCAGGGTAGGAAATCAAAAGCATATCTGAAGGTTTTTATTGGTTTAATCCGGATTTTATTCGTATTCTGAATGGTCTATACAGTAATATGTATTTCCCTTTACTTTCAACAACGATGGATACCTTCTGTTGCCACTATGACAAAAAAGTAATAAAAACTACAAAAAAAAAATTAATAACTCAGAAACAAATTGAGATACAGCTTTCAAACAAATTGCATTTAAAAGTACATTTTTTTCTCTATCCGACGGTGTAAAAAGTAATATTGTCGGATGTTTAGAAGTTTAAGAATGAAATTTCATTTAAAATTGGCCGTCAGATTTCTTGGAAATCTGACGATGTAAAAGCCTTTTCCCGAACAGCCAATGAAATGCTTAGATAATACATAAGTTTCAGGTGGATAATAACTAATGAAAATGAATAGCAATTTCTGCCAAAGAGTTAATTTTAATTTGTAAGATTTTCACGTGCAAAAAAAAAATGGAATAAGCCAATTAAAAAAAAAAAAAAAAAGATAAATAGGACAGGAATAATAATAAATAAATATAAAATATAAATATATACATATAAATATTTCACACCAAATACGAGTCGCAGGTGATTTTTGTCGCTTGGAATTTTTACGTGTAATAACACTGTTAATATTTAATTCATGGCGTACGTAATGTAGGATAAACTCTGTGCAATTTTTTATGTCTTAAATTTTAGTCTTTGAAAAAATCATTTTCCAAATGGTCGTTGTAATTTGTGAAATTGCTTTTTTTTTTTTTAATTGAATGAAAACTAATAGATTTCCTATATTTAATTTAATTACCCACTAGCAACACTAAAAACATTTATATGAGAAAAATAACAATTTTGCATGCAAGTAAAGTTTAGAAATTTAATAAAAACAATACTTTTTTATTAGTTGTATGTTAAAAGTTGATAGCTAAAGTCACTGCTAAAGATTTTGCTACTTATAACCTTTTTTATTCTGATAATTTCATTGATTAGCAGTTTCAATTTCGTTACAGATTAGTAGCCGGAAACAAATGCTGAATATTTAGTCTTTTAAGTAGAAATGGGTTAATCTTTCGTGATTTGGCTGCCCACAATAAATATATATATATTTAAATCCATGAAATATTAGTAAATTAAGATACAGTTTTCAAACAAATTACACTTGAAAGTACAATTTTTTTCTTTATTTGGCAGCATAAAAATGAAATTGGTGCAATATTTAAAATTTATAAATTTGCAAAAAAGTGAAATTTATAATCCAAATCATTGTCATCATCAATATGACAACAGTATTACTCACAGACATGTTTTTATTTTATAATATGGATTTAAATGCAGCTAAACTTATGAAAGTGGAACCTTTCTATAGCAAAATATTGCTCTAAACAAAAAATTTCCTGGACATGGCAAAAAGAATACAATACAATTGTGAGGGATAGTATACCTGCTAAGGAGGTAACCTATCTAAAATTGAATTTTTTTACAGTCTTTACAATTGCGTTTTAGCAGGCATCCCTATATTACATAAAATCTACAAATGTTAAAAAAAATTTTAAATAATGATTTTGGATAAAAAATGCTATTTTTTTTTAAATAACTATTCTTAAATATATCATGCATTCTATTCTAGAACATTAGGGTATAGCATTCAATTTCAAAATAGCACTCAAACATACATTTTAGAAATTTCATTGAAAACTGCAATAAAAACACTACTTCAGAAGCTAATAAGATAGTAGATAAATCTTATCCAGTATCATTACAGAAATAATATATTTAAAGAGTTTCACTTCTAGTGTTACATAGCAAAAAAATGTATAATATGAATTATAAAGACTTGTTTCCTGAATTGAAAAGTTGTAAAATAAACTAGTGTATACATATATACTTCTCATAAATGACGAAAAAATAAAATACCTCAAGACGCAGGGAGCTTAGTTCATCTCTTTCTTTTTTTGTTGGATTATCTTTCCTCAGCTTTTGGTATCGATTAAAAGTTTCTTTCTGCCGCCTACAAAATATTAAAATACAGTTGGAATTTCTCACCTTTTAAGAATGAGTAAACACAATAATACGGTCATATTTCAAATAAAGTAAGCCATTGAAAAGCAAAACTTAGATGGTTTGAATTAACATAAGAAAATATTATTATATGAAATGAAATACAAACTTGATTTGGCGCGTTTCTTCTTGAATATGAGCTTCTAATTTTTGCATTTCAGCATCTTTATATTTGCTAAATTCATCCCGTTCTTTTTGTAATTTTCTCACAATCTATAAGGATATATTGAAATAAAATTCAAAGAGTTTTAAGTATAAGAACAATATCTACATAAATGAATAAAATATAGAATACAAGAATTATGTAAATAAGACTACAATATAATGGGTAAATGAACCGCAAGCAAAATGGTTAGCCTGGACCTAGAACGAATCTACAGGGGAAAAAAAAAGTATGCCCGGCTTGAGTTTAAAAAAAATAATAATAATAATTATTATTATAAGCCCAGCTTGTGGCTGCAGAAAAAAAGCCCGACTCGAATAAAAAAAAACAGCTGCGACCTGGTCCAAAGTGATGTCCTTATGTTTCTGAAAATTAAATTCTCTCTTGGTGCATCAAACTTTTGTCTCAATTCAATCAAGAAAAGAGCTTAGAACTGAACAGTGCATGTGTACATGGAGTTTCGGATCGGACTAGTGCTTAGCAGGTACTTAGTACTAGGGGTACCAATTTAAATGTTTGTTGTGAGATGAGGAGGGAGAGTTTTCTTTGAAGAACAGGATTTGCAGCCTCTGCAATTGCACAAATCATGCACAAAATAAGGGGAAATCCTGCATTATAAAAAATGTTGTAAGGAATCCCCCCCCCCCCCCCCCACCTCCCATAACTTTTTTTATAGACATGCAACTCTCCAGGAAATAATTTTTAGTTTTCAAGGAAGCTTGGGATTTTTTTTTTTTTTTTTTAATGGAATTTCATATTTTTTTTTAATTGGTTGCTGAAGAAATTGCAAATTTTGATAATCGATTGCGAAAAAACCCAACCTCAATAATTTCCTCAAAAAGAGGAAAAATAGCGGAAATTTCATCAAATAGTTGTGGGGGGAAAAAAACAATTGTCGTCAAATGGTTGCAGAAAACACTCGCGTATTTAGTCAAACAATCGAGCAAAATAATCATAAACTTTCTCTGAAGGTTTCTGGAAAAAAACCCACCCAAATATTTTGACAAACAATTGTGGAAAATAATTGCAAATTTCATCAAAAGATCGTGGAAACAAATAGCAAAATTATACATTTAGCCGATTTAAATGATTTTATCTATAAACACATGTGAATTAAAGAGAAACTTGGCTTTTACAAATAAAAAGAAATTTCAAATCTAAAATATTCTGAACAAAACACATCATATAGTAATAAAATAAATCATAAAAAGGTATATATAGAATTCCAAAATGGAAACATACATCCTCTCTTTCTTTACATACAGATGAAAGCCTTGCATTAAGTTGCTGATACGTTTCCATTTCATTTTGTAATTCTAATAATTTAGCACGAATTTTAGATTTTTTATTGAAATCAAGACCATTTTCGTCAGCTTCATCAGAATAATTACATGGGCATTCTTCCTAAAATAAAAATATAACATTATATTATAACACATTTCAAACTGTCCACAGAATGCTTAAAAGTTATTTAACATGTTTCACTTCAATAATGTACTAGCTTGAAGCAAAAGTTTGTAAATTTTTTTGGCAGTACATAATAGATATGGGCGATTCTCAAAAGGTGGACACTGGACACAAGTCATAACTTTAAGCCTTTCAAACATAACTTTAATTATCATTGACTTTATTATTTTTTTTTTTACACTGAGTTTTTACTTCTATTCAGAGACAGAAAATGACATAATTTATTGTAAAAGCTTTGTATAAATATCTTAAAATTTTATTATTTTATGCTAAAGAGGCCAATTTCGGACATTCATAACGTTAACTGCTCCAATGTACTACCAAGAAAAAGAGTTTTAACTTTTTTCCAGGTGGTTCTAATGGTAAACAACGAATGCATAAAGGAAACGGATGATTTTTTGATAATTTCGTTAAGAGATGGCAGGTTGATTTATTGCTTTTTTGAAGATAGAAGGACTTTTCTATAAAGCATTTTTCTGTATTTTGTTATGTCCGAAAGTAACGTACATAACAAAGCATTTGATTTTTATTATTATTATTACTGGATAACAAAAAGTTAATTATACATATATATATGTATACAGACACATTTACTACATTCTTAGTCTTAAGAATTTTTTAAATACTAAGAGCAACGTCCAAAATCTTTAAGTCCAAAATCTGCAAATGTCCAAAATTTGTAAAGTACACAACTGCTAATTAAATGCTTTAATCATTAATTTTCCAGAATAGTTGCTGTCTTTTAATGTTTTGTGTATAATTTTGTAGACATACTATTAAACTATTTATATATTATATTTATAGACAAAATACTATACTATTAAAAAAATTTGGCCTTAAATTTGAAAATTTTAAAAATTACACATAGTTAACGTTTAATGATCCCACCTTTTGAGAATCTCCCATATTTCTTTTTATTTGAGATGAATGGAATACAAAAATAAAACTCTTCGTTTGTTAACTTTAAACGTTTTACCCAATACAGGGGTAGTTTCCAGCACTGTTGCATGGATTTTTTTATCTCTTCCTAAAAAAACAATATGGTCCCAAATCAAAAAAAATTTACACAAGAAATTTTTGCTGTTCTGTGACATTATCATCATGTTTCTGTAACAGGGATTTCAGATTAAATCACATTCCATATTAAAGTTACTTTCCTACTCTTCTAATTGCCTGGGCAGTTGGACATGTAAAGTAAACCATATATTAAAATCCAAACAAGTCTTAATTGTTTTAAAGTGGAAAAATTCAGCATTTGAATATATTTTCTAGCATAAATTATGTTTTTTTTTTTCTTTTTTTTGTGTCTTTTTTCTTCTTTCTTTCCCCATTATTTTTATAGTAGTTTTAGAATTATTTGATTCAATTAAGAACCTTCCTATCAGGGCCTTCCAACAGTTGCTTTAATCCAGGGTATTTTAAAAATTAAGTGAAATTCCTTTAAGAATATGTATGAATGGCATAAAAAGAAATTTTAAAAATGACTCATAAGTGGACAATATATAAAAAATATTTATTGCCAACTATTATGTTACACACACATACATGGCTTGTGATATAAATTCAGTGTTGCCACTGTCTGATGCAGTCGAAAACAGTTACTTTATTAGGCTACAGCAAATAAAAAATAATAGCATTTACATAAAAATAGTAGCCAAAATAGCTGCACACTTACTTAAAAAGTGGAAACAAACATGTTTCTTTGCCATAAAAACAATAACCAAATCTGTTTCATGAAAATGTACATTTTAATCTACAGTTTATGCTGATTAAGTTTTCACTTTTTGTACTTTTATTATGAAATCACATTATTTTTAAAGTATTAAGAAACTTCCTACATTATCATATGACATTGATGATATGAATTCCTAAAGTAAACTGAAAGTATTCTTACAATTATGTATTACCATGAGATTTTTTCATTCTAAACAAGAAAAAATTTTAGTGCATGTTATTAGTTGCAATTTTGAAAATTCTGCAAAAATAAACAAACAAAAGAAAGAAATTTGTCTATAAGAATAGACATATGGAACTTTTGTGTGGATAACTGATAAATTCTCCACAAAAAATTTATGTAAAATAACACAGCAAAATTGGCATAAATAAAGTCTGATTGCATAGCCACCAATGGGTTAAATAAAGCCATCTAAATAAGAAGTAAGAAAGAAAGAAACAATATTCTACTTTACTAATCCCAACATGTTAAATGATATTAAATTGAAAAATTCAACTAGAAAACATGATTTTCCTTTAGTAATCAACGTTTGATCAAAGCATTAATCAATGGGGCAATTGTTTTCAGCCCCCTGATTTTCGGAGACCTCAATTTTAGTATGCATTTTCTAATATTGAATATATTAATCAGTTTTTCATCTTGTATGATTATAATCCATATTTTAGAATAGGATAAGGTTAAAAAGAAAATACATCTATATTTATCTCAATGTATATGTTGATAAAGGTATTCTAAGGCATTATAAAAGGTTTAATATTCTGTGATGGGAGAGGAAAAGGCTCCCAAATACACACTAGACCCTAGGCCCCTACCCTGGTTTAATCAGGATGCCTTAATGATACAATATTTTTAATTTAGAAAGGAAAAAATGGCAACAAGTTGAATACATTTTTATCACTTATTTCACATTGTCATATAGATCTCTCTCTCTCTCTAAAAGATTTTTTTATTTGCTGTGTATTTTCATTTATAAAAGCATAACTGATAATAAAAAATCGATTAATCAAACAAATTTTAGAACTTTGCTGAATAAATATGCAGTACCTATTTTCATTCAAATTAATCCATTATACTTTTACTGCAGCAATATTATGAATTCTGTGTAATAAAAGCACTTGGGTTGCATCTGCTTCCTCTTGCACTTCAAACCAATTAATGCATTTAGATATATATAATATACCTAATAGATATATATATATATATATATATATATATATATATATATATATATACAACATATAAGAAAATATAATATAGAAGAAGATGTACTAGATGCATAGTCTGAATAAATGACTTCAGGATGATCATCATATTCATCCACTTCAGGTTTCTCTAGATTCAAAACATTTTGAATAATTTCTTGACATGTTAATTCTTCATGACCAGTATCATTCTAGTCACAATTAAGCCAGTGTAAGTTTTCATCTGCAGAAATATATTTTAGCTGCTGTTGCTAATATCATTTTACTCCGCCTCACTCGGGTTTACGTGCACGCTGTTCGTTTCAGATTTAAAAAAAAAAAAAGGAAATGGGGGGTGTGGTTGATAGAGTGGCAGATATTGGAAGTTCGCTGTATAAAGCTGCAGCTGCTGTTATTGAATCTATTATATCCTTTTCCTTTTCTTTACTTATCCTGCAAAATTTACTCATTTAAAAGCACGAAAACTAGTAATTTTATAGAAAAAAGTGTGATAAACAAGCTAAAGCAGACAGTTTTTAAACATAAGAATTTTTTTAAAGTCTACTTAATGTTGAAATCGGTCAAGATAGTTCAGTTATATAAATTTTATAGGATCAAAAGCTATGCATAGCAATTTAACTATTTTTTGCAGACATATTTTTGACTATACTCCTTTTCAATAACAGAGGCGCATGCCTTTCATTGACCTTTACAAGTTGAGGCCATGTTTCTGCGATAACGCAGGATAGAAGAGACGGTACCATATGTGATTTTCAAGTCAATTGGCGAAGGTGAGCGTGAAGGTCATGCGCCTCTGCTAGTGAAAAGGATTATAGACTGTGGTGTGCAGTGTTCAATCAATTTGTCTATCAATTTTAACATTTGCCTAATTTTTTTTTTTATTATTATTTCTGTAAGTTATTCAAAACTCCATTATTTGAATAGCAATTTAATTCATACATCAAAATAGTCATTTTTTATTTACTGTTGCTAGGATTTAAAGAGACTGAAAAACTGTTTTAATCATTTTGGTCAAAATACGACCAAGTAGCCAAAACCCTTATTGAAATATTTAAATAATTTGATTACATATTTAATTTTATATAGAAAGTGAAAAAAACAAATCCCAGAAGAAACCCTTAAAAAATTTAATTTAGTATTCATAAACTGACTTTGGTTTCTAGTAACAAGTTTGCTGCATTTTCTAAATTATCATAACCTGAAATATTCATAACTCAATGAACACTAACAAATATTATCAAAGCTTTTCAGAATTTTGAAATCTAAAACACAACTACTACTATTGCAATTTAAGAATATATAAAGATACTGATATTACAAATACAGTAACAGTTATGGCAAAATAGCTGAAAATTACAGTTAAATATAGAATACTAATTAATATATTAGTAATATTAATTTATTATTAGTTATAATTAACATAAATATTCGAAGATATGCACAGTTTAAGCACTTTGCAACAAGCTACAGTAATTTAATACAGTTTGTCCATTTTTAAGTGGTTAAAACCAATTTTGACCAGTTTTAGACAGTTAAAGCCAGTTTTGACCACTGTCCTGGTTAAAATTGGTTTTGACTGGTCAAAATTACATCCTGCATTATCACCACTGAAAGTATGTTCCATTATTGTAGAAACCCCCTGGATAATTCCAATGCTTGAAAATAACAGCTCAATCTAGACATTACTTGCTGGCGCACTTAAAAACTTCCTCGTTAAATCAATGAGCACAAAAATGTTATTTTTTGTTGAGTTATGACCATTTTAATAAATGCTACTTTTCCACTATAGGGGACTTTGGGTTTTTTTTTTAAAGCTTCTGCAATTTGGGCCTGTGAAATTAGCTGCCAAATGATATAAACAGCTACGAAAACAAACCAAATGAACTTTTATGCTTGTTTATATAAGTTTAAACATTTTATTTATATATATGTAATATATCGTGACATCCCAGACCTGTAGAGGAGTCGCGGTCCGTTCACTTCCCGGCATGTGTCCATACAGCCGGATTTAAGATGTAAGTACATCTTGGGGTTGACAGAACTCGTGGATAAATAATTTGGACTCAGGAACCTCTTGGTGGATCGAACTCATTTATTTCGTGCTCCATCTTACAGTCCGATTCTCGAGTCTGGTCAGAGGTCCCTCGAGCCAGTTACATTGCTGATTTTAAGAGTGCTACATGGTCATAGGTTTGACAGGCTTCTCAAATCTGCAAGATCTCTACTTTTTGGCGCACATGGTAGCTAATATCTTGGGGCTTATCATATTTTCCAGCAGAGGGAACAGTTGTAAATTTGGGAGGAACATTTCTTTAATTGGTTGATTAGCTTTTGATTGATTGTCTGAGCTCAGATGCCAGAACTGGGACCGGGGATGAGCTAATCACACTTGGCTACAAAATTTGCAACTCAGCTATTTTTACCCGACTGCCAAGAAGGGTTATGTGTTTCACACATATCTGGGTATGTGGATTTCTTTATACCCTCGAAACATTCCAACGGCTGTATGGATTTTAATGAATGAGGTCTCTATCGATTCGTCTTAACCATCCGATGGTTATAGGCTAGGTTTTGATTTCATAAATTCAAAATGGCGGTAGAGACGAAAATTTTTTTTTTATGCACCCTATTGGGTGGCATATCATTGGATAGGTCTTTCAAAATGAAAACGATGTTTCATTGACTATTTTACAGTCAGAAGCTCCGTTTAAATATTACACTACCTGGGAGTTGTGTAGGTAGGATCTCTAGCTTTACTGCAACTCTAACCCTCATAAAAATCTATAGGCCTCATCAAAACAGTGTTTATAGATAGGAACTAACAATTAAACACAACTTAAAAGTCATCAGTACAAGTAAATAAAAAAAATATATATGTAAGTAATATAAAAATAGTTTCACATTGATGATAAATAATTAATTAGTTCGCTTTTTATGCAGCTGGGATTTTTTATTTTTTAAATTTAATTACTCTTAAAGATTGATTGAAAATGATATCTGAAAGTAATAAGATGTATTACTGGGAAACAAAGTTACAAGGGGTAAAACTGGTTTTAGAATGAGATTTAAGGTTAGGAGAAAAAAACTTTGGATTTTAATTTAAATTTTTGAAATTTAATTTGTATTTTAAAAGGGTTTTTATCCTTTCATATATATTATTTTTCTTATATAGCGTTTACTTCTGTTTATACATAAAAATATATAAATGGCTACTTTATATTAAATAAATTGTATAAATAATGAAAAAATTGCTTGTGTGGATGAAATAGTAAATAGGTTGCCAGAAAATATGTGTTGCCAAATTTCCTATTCTTGCCAAAGTCCCTACACTAGGAAAAGTACTGCATTTTTTTTTTTTTTTTTTTTTTTTTTTTTTTTTTAACTTTAGACACATCCACCCTTCTTGACAATAAAAACTATATGACTGTAAAATTTTCCTTTCAATTTTTTCTAGACAATCATAATTAGCCTAGAGAAAAGTGGGCTAGGAAATAGCTCATAAAAAGGATAATTGGTTTAAAAAAAACAAAAATTCTCTTCGATTTTGAAATATTTATTTTTGAACATAGGAAAATTTTATTCATTTAATTCAAAGATAAAGCCATGAAGTTTAGAGTTTAATTAAAAAGTTTTAAAACCATCCTCATCTAAGTTTACTTATGAAAAGATTGTGTTGAATAAAATGGAAGTATTTGTATTAAATATGATGTAAAACGGTTTTAAAAGTTATCTTTAAACCCTGAAATATAAGAGTATTAGGCCAAATAGTTACTATTTGGCTAGCTGAATATTCAATACTCAATTTATCTATGTGCCAAATATTCAGTATTTGGCTAAAATCATTATTTGATGCATCCCTAGTTAACTGATAATGACATCACAGCTAAAATAGACAAACAATTAGGTACTGGATGCAAACATATCATAAAAAAATATATACCGGGTGTCCCAAAAAAGACTGACTGATTTTAAAATTCAATAACTTGCAAACAGTGACAGATATTTAAAAAATTCTTGCAGGAGGGTTATGCATAAGGTCAAAAGTTTTATTACAGTGATTTTCAATTTTAGTTCGAATTAGAAACAATAGATGGCGCTGTAAGCAATGCTCGCTAAATTCAGGCTCGATTTTTTGTACTTCGTGGCCCGGATAATACATTTCCGTCTCCCTTTTTCTGCATGGAACAAGATAAAGGACCAAAAATCGAGCCTGTATTTAGCGACTATTGCTTACAGCGCCATCTATTGTTTGTAAATCGAACTAAAATTGAAAATCACTGTAATAAAACTTTTGACCTTATGCATAACCCTCCTGCAAGAATTTTTTTAATATCTGTCACCGTTTGCAAGTTATTGAATTTTAAAATCAGTCAGTCCTTTTTGGGACACCCGGTATATGTATTTTTGATCAGATAACATTAGGTAGATTTTTCCACTTCTTAACTCTTCAAGATCTTGGAGTAAAAACATGAAAGATCTTGATGATTTTATAATATTTATTTCAGTAAGTAATAAATAGTATACAATTTTGTAACATAAAATTAAATACTACTGCGATTGATGCACAATGACACTTTGTAGTTGGACAAAGATTTAGAGTAGCTGTCTTAATACTATACAAAAGACAGCATGCTACTGGCAAAAGATGTCAAAATCTGCAGACTTAATAGGATTTATATATTGCAGTTAATGAAATTGTGTGCATTTTTATAAGATTAATTTTAATTCGTTACACATTCATGAAAAAATATAATATAATAATTGTGATGTTGCTTTAATCAAAATCAGCTCTAAATTAATCTAGTTTCAATGTCACAACAGAGAATAAGTGTGATGATCCGTGTCACATAGGGAGAAAAGGTTAACAAAAATTTGCATAATATAACTAATAAATAATCCCTAACTAAAGTTAAGAAGTATTAATGACAACAACAAAAATAAATTAACCTTATCACGGCAAATGCGCTCATGATCTTGTGCAGGATAAAAATTCTTACAAGCATCTAGGAGAAAAAGAAAAACAGCCAGAAAAAAATTAATAAAAAACGAATTATAGAAAGAATAGAAACAGTGTAACATCTGATAAATAAAGAAATAAGAAATATAGAAAAAATAAAAGGAATATAGAATAGTAACAAATAAGAATCGACCAAAACAGGTTTTTAAGACCGAAACTGAATTTCGGTCATCTTCCTATTTTCGTTCAAAACAATTTTTTTAAGTAATTAATACATACATAAATACACTGCTCAAAACAATTAAAGGATATTGCAGTTTTAGGTGGATTTTGTATCTGGTAAACTGTTTAGCTGATTGATACATGGTCGACAGACATAGTAGGTTATATGAGAATAAATTACACATGTTTGGCAGAAAAAAATGCATTTTATTGCGCATTTGTGTACTAAAGGAAAAAAACATAATTTGTGCATATGAGAAAAAAAAATAAGAAAAGGTGTTTTCTTCAAAGAAAATCATTTTCAGTAGGGTATGGTTTCCACGGGCGGCCAGCAACGTTGAACACCTTTGAGGCATGGACTCAATGAGGCTATTAATGACGAGTTGGGGTATTCTGCCCCACTCTTCCAGAAGAGCTCTTTCCAGTTCTTGGAGAGTTTGTGGGGGTTGTTGGCGGCCAGAAACTCGTCTTCCTAGAGCGTCCCAAACGTGCTCGATTGGATTCATGTCTGGAGAACACGCTGGCCATTCCATTCGAACGATTCCTTCCTCGAAAAGGAAATCCTCCACCAGGTTTGCACGATGTGGCCTGCAGTTATCGTCCATTAAAATGAAGTTATCTCCGATTGCTGCAGCGTAAGGGACTACAATAGGTCTGAGGATCTCATCCCTATATCGGCGACCAGTCAGAGCTCCATCTCGAATGATGTAGAGGTCAGTGCGCCCGTCAATGGAGATGCCACCATACACCAACACTCCTCCACCGCAAAAACTGACACTTTCGTGCACGAACGCAGGATTATTCCTACTGCCACGGTCCCTCCAGATGAAAATACGCCTATTATCCGGATGCACAGAAAAACGGGACTCGTCAGAAAACAGAATATTGCTCCATTCATTTCTCCTCCAGTTGACATGCTCGGTTGCCCACTCCCTGCGGTCGCGACGATGCCTTGATGTTAATCTAACACATACCATCGGTCGGCGAGCATACAGACCTACAGCATGGAGCCGGTTTCGGACAGTCTGAGTTGAAATCGTGTTACCTGTAGCCGAGCGAAGGTGTTGTTGGAGAAGAGTAGCGTTCATGGTTCGGTGTCTCCGAGCTGTTAACGCTAAATACCGATCTTCATTGGGCGTTGTTGCCCGTCTACGACCTTGCCCTGGTCTTCGGCCTGCACATCCACTCTCCAAAAAACTGTTCCAGATCCTGGAAATGACACTTTGTGACACTCCAATGGCTTGCGCTACTTCGGCTTGAGTTTGGCCCCCTTCTAACCTACCAACAATTCTCAAAGCTTCTGAATCTGTCAAATGACTTCGCTGAGACATCGTACTCATCGAAACAAAGCAATCACTGAATGCCATACATCCTTGTCTTCATTCTCTTTTATCCAGTTGAAAGTCAAATTTCATTCGCTGCCGCTGAAGCGACGTTTTTGACGTCGAACTCAAAATTTGCATACTCCACAGTTTGAAAACCAGAAAAAATTGCATTTGTGATTCTCTTCTTCTATTTTCGGCAAAAAAAATTTCGTTCATATCTTTATTTTATATAAAACTTCAAATATCCTTTAATTGTTTTGAGCAGTGTATATACAGTAAAACCTGTAAAGTTGACCACCTCCCTATGTTGACCTCTGTTGTCAGGAACCAAATTTATCCTATACAAAACTATAAGACAAACCCTTTGTAACCTGACCACCTGTATATCTTGTATCTTGACCACTGAAATTATTGAAATTTGACAAGAACTATTATAAAATGTTCATCAAACCCTTTATAACTTGACCATCCAAAACAGTTAAAAAAAGTAACTCTCCACAAAACTTTCTATTTTTTTTTTTTTTTCCTTTTTAACTAGAATTTCTAAAAGGGTGAAATAGTTATTAACCTGGGAAAGGCATAGGTGCAGGCAAATAAATCAAGGCTTATCTATTCTTACATTGTTGCTCTTGTGGATTTGGCTTTTCAACCCTCCCCTTCCATTCTCTGATTCTAGATTTCTTTCTTCTATTTCTTATTCTCTTATAATTCCTTCCCTTCTTTCAATAACCCCAGATGCTAGTTGGTAAGCAGAAATATTTTTTTTAATGTTTTTTATAAATTATGTGTAAGAACTAGTATAGTTTAAAGAATCACTAATTGGCTGTATATTGATTGATTGTTTTTTTGTTTCTTTTTAATAAATAGTAGTAATACTAATTGATTTTAAAACTGATACAAAACTATTAATTCATTCTTGTAGTTAATCTTTTCTTTTATAAGGTGTTAAAAATAGGCATGGTAATACAATATTATTTTAAAGCCCTGTCAATAAATAAAATTTTTGTGGGAAATAATAATATGGTATGAATATTACAGTAAAAAAATGTAAATTTATCATCACCCTTTATAAGTTGACCACTTCTCTAAGTTGACCACTGAAGTGCAGCACCACAAGTGGTCAACTTACACAGGTTTTACTGTATAATCATTAATTAATTACAAGTGTTTAGTAAATATACACAATTATTAATTAATTATATGTGTGGCCCAAGTTGTCTCTCTGTATCTCTGACCAAAACTTTTTATTTCGATATAAAATAAAATGTAATTAATTCATCAACGGCCCAGAATGACTTTCAAATTATACAAATTTTATCTAATTAAAAAATGTTTTAACTATGCACACCTTGATTTATCTTTTTTATAATAATTTTTGTATTTAATCATCTGTTATACTAGAATTTTCTTAAAGAGTATTCAAAACACTTCTGTGGTTTCAAACGAAAAGTTTACTATTAAGGATAAGTTTGCAGCTTTTAATGAGCACGTGAAAAGAGTCTTCAAAGTTTAATGTCAGTGATGACTGATAATTTTAAATAGCGAAGTTCATACAATAAATAAGGTGTCTTTTATTTGAACTGAAACAGGTCAAATCAAAGAGTAACGCTGAAAATTTCCGAAGAAAGAAACGAGATTTTTGGAATTGGATAGCTTCGATCCAGCCGAATTTTTGGCAAAACTCAGATTTTGGTCCGAAAACAAATCTGAATTTTTGATTGATCTCTAGTAATAAGTACAAATATGAGCAGAGACCTGGAGCTGGAGCCCGGAGTCAGAGCGCTCCGCAGCTGTGTTTTCCCTGGAGCTGGAGCTCTAAATTTCCCCCAGCTCCAGGGCTCCTTTAGTTTTTAATATTCTTTGAAAGCTTTTTTTTTCAGTCTTTTAAATTTCCTGGCTTAAAATATTTTAATTACATCACTATTCAGCATTTTAATTATATAATTTTTTAGGATGTTTTAAATTTTATTATTAGAGATAGAAAACTTCTCAAAACATGGTAACACTACTTTACGTTTACTTTCTACTTGAGCTAAGTGACAACACTATTTGAAAACAATTATGGCTGCCTGTTGTTTACATGTGTAGTTGTACAATTTTGGTTGTTTGAAAAGTGTAGAAGAAATTTAAGATTTTGTGTTTAAAATTCCACCAAACTTTCTATTTTAAAAGCAAAAGCTAAAAGATGTCATATTTTCTGAACAAGCATTTCAAGTTTGATGAGAAGGAAAATGCATTTTGTCAGATCTTTAATGAAGGTAAAGGAAGAAAGAATTTGTAAGCAAAAAATTAAATGTGTATATTAAAATCTGCAACTCAAAAACGTGAAGTTGGAGCCGCAGCCACAGTATTTTATCTAGGAGCGGAGCTGGAGCATCAAAAATTGTTCGGCTCCGGGTCACTGAATATGAGCATAAAAAACATTTAAGCATATGATTTAATGTGGTATATATCACTTACTTATTAACAAAGAGATGCAAAAATGTATTTATCAGTATAGAGATATAAAATAAGATTTTCTTTCTTTAAAAAAAAAAAAGTATTTAAAAAAAAATTAAGCTTAGAAAAAGATTGTTTTTTAATATTATAAAGATTGGACATTGATTAATAATTTTTCAATCCAGGTCAGAAATATTTATTGAAATAATAAGTAATTCATTTTGCATGACAGTCAAACATATTTTTCATATCAATTCTATTAATAGCATCATTTTATAGAAAAAATGCAAACTTACAGAGAAAATTTAAACTTACTATCAATATTACAGCATGCACAGTCAGACTGACTAGTTGTTTCATTAGCATCATTAATAAAGTGGTTGATTTGAACTTCTGGAGAAATCTCAAAAACTGAAGAAGCAACATTAGAATCACATTCAGGAGTTGGATTTCTGTCTTCCAAATTCACTGGTGTGCTACATCGATCACTATTATCACTATCATCAAGAGTTTGTTTCTGATTATAAGAAATCTCCTTTTGCAATGATTCTATTCTTGGATTAATATCTGATATTACTTCTTGAAGTTCTTGTTTCCTAGCTCGAACTTCATCACGGCATTTATTAAGGCTGATTTCTTCACAGTAATTGGAATTTTCTGATGGATTGATATGAACCTCATTTCTCATAGAAGTCCTGAAATATTTCAGACAAATAAAATAATATGCACTGATACGGAATTTGAACGTACTTAAGAAATTCAGAAAGTCAGGATATATATTTCATAAAAACTCTGAAAATCAGGAAATATTTATACAAAATTCATAGCATCTTTAAACCAAATTTCATGAATATAGAAAAATTCTAACAAATTAAACAAAATCACTCAGTTATTCAAAGAAAAACCTTCAACGTTGAAATCGGATGTTGGAAAATGAGCATAAAGAAAAATTTATTAAATATAATCATCAATTAATATGAGCAATTAACTTAATACTAATTAAACATTAAAACTTAATTTAAACTTACTAATTACTAACTTAAACTTAGTAAAATAACTTAAATAAGGTCATCATAATTTTACCCAAATTTATTTTGAACATCTAAATTCCAACACTCCAAATAAAACTGTATATAGCATATATTTAAAATTTAGACCAATTGTGTTGTATAAATTAAAAATTAATAACAATTGGATAAAATATTTTTTATATGAGTCCAAGCTTAAAACTACTAATGGATGTTTTATCTATATATATAAAAGAAAGTCTGGATTTCGTATTAATCAACGGGCAGCCAAAACTACTGAACCTAAAATTTTGAAAATTGGGGTAAAAATACTCCTTATGACATAGAGTGCCGCTAAGAAAGGATTTTCTAAAATTCCACCCCTAAGGGGGTTAAAAAAAGGAACAAACTTTAAAAAAATTCTTTAAAAATCTGATTTTATTGTTATTTTTCAACTGATAACATATTTTGGTGTGTTTTTGTATGCTGAATCGAATGGTACTAACCAAATTCTTTTAAGTCTAATAGTTCATGAGATATTTCATATTTTTCTAATTTGGCGCTATCTTTGGTACCAAAACCTCAAATTTTCAAGTTATAATTTCTAAAAACTCATTTTCTTTATTCTGTTACTATAGCAAGGGAATAAATTCAAATTGAACATTTCCTTAATCAATTCTCTTGGTTTAATAATTAAAACAACTATGTCAGTTAGGAAAAGAAATACAAATGCCTCAAAAACTAAAACTAAAAAAAAGAAAAAAAAAACTGTTGTACTTTTTCGTTCTAACAACATGCCAAGATGTATGATATCGCGCCATTTATTTCAACCCTAACTGTGCAAACGATTTTTAGTGCACAGTTAGGAAAAAAAATACAAACGTCTCAAAAACTAAAACTAAATAAAAGAAAAAAAAAAACTGTTGTACTTTTTCGTTCTAACAACATGCCAAGATGTATGATATCGTGCCATTTATTTCAACCCTAACTGTGCAAACGATTTTTAGTGCAAACTGTGCCAAATATTAACACTTGCTATTTATTGAACGTGAATATTTTTTATGAGTACCATTCCTTGGTAATCCCGTAAAACTTTTTAATTTGTTATTTTTTCAATAGAAAACATTTATTATTAATTATAACATATTTATTAGTGATTACTGACATAGATTTTACTATTTGGGAGTTATCTGATGAGGAGGAACCTACAATAAAATTATTTTAGAAGTTAGGAATTATACATATAAAAATGTTAGTTCAAAAAACCATGAATGGCTTCATTCAAAGAATGAAATGTTTACTGTAGTGTGAAAAATACGTATTACGTACGCCATGCTGCAGTAGTAAAAATATTTACAATTTGAAGACTGCAGTTTAAATTGACTATATTCTATTACTTGCAAAATATTTATTTATGCTTTTATTTTAAGTACTTATTTTTATTGATTTAAAAAACTGGTGTGTTAAAGCATGTAATTTTCAAAAGTTATATTTTTTAAATGCTCATTTTTTTATCAACAAAATTATTTTTTTTCAAATGTTTCATTTCATTTTATAGACAATGACATTATTTATATTTTGCCTGCGTAAAGTACAAGATACTCTTTGATGTTGAAATAAAATTTTTTGGTTTAAGGTATTTTTTCTTATTATTACTTTTCTTTTCATCATTTTAAATGATGAAATTAGTTAGACATATATTTTAAATGTGTGTATTTTAAATGAAATGAGCAAAAGGCATGTATGAATTAAGGATGTCGATAAAACAAGAGTTTTTTTTTTTTTTTTTTTTCATGGTTATAATATAGTGTGACGAAATGTACACCCGCAAGCAGTTTTTTCCGCACGGACTATCCATTGCTATAGTAACGTATATATTTTAAGAAATTGACAATTGTAATCTTGGAAACTAGGCGCCCTTGGCGACCAGTTTGGTCTCCCTTAAAATTTATGTTTGAGAAAGCATGCTAAGCATTGTATCGTGTTACTTTTATTCATAATTTAATTTTCCTGAACGTTGAACTTCCTTAAATATAATTAATATAATCCCTTAAGCTAATATTAGTTTTTGTTGCATTAAAATATCTCAATTTGTTGATTTTCTGTAAACAAGTAAACCCTATTGGTTTACAATGGAAATCAATGGGAATTTGACGAAATATTAGAGATATCGATAAGTTGGCGTCACTTTTGGCGATATATCTCCAATGTAGCGACAAACTTGGCGGCATTTGGAGACAGAACAGGGACCCCTTATGGTACCCCCCCCCCCCCCCCCTATAGGTATGGAGATGCATTAAATGCTGTTCAATGGCTAGAAAATTAAGATACAAAAAGAGATAAACATAGAAGTCAAAATAATAAGAAAACAAAGGTTGTTTTAAAACTGTTTTATAACTATTCAATGTTTATATTAAAAATCACACACAATTTTTTGACCGAAATTCATGTTTTTTTTAAATTTATTTATTTCCGTTACTGTACATTAATCTAGCGTGGGCTTAGAACACGATTATGACTAATTCGCTGCTTTTTCTTATGCTTGGTAAAAAACGCAAGCAAATGAATTTATTAAATGATATATAATTTTTACTCTGTTTGTTTTTAAAGTAAGGACAGCAGGAAAGAAAAAAAATAAAAACATTATGTAATCTTTTTTTAGGATTTCTAAATGTATTACTTAGCATATAATCCTAAATTAATTAATTAATAATTGATAAAAATATACATTTTTAAAAATTTTACAATCTTCATTTTTAATTTATTTTCAGTATTATTTATTTTAAAACTAGGGGGCGCTGCCCCCTACGAGCTACGCTCGCCAACCCCCGTTCAGACACCGCAGACTCTAAAAGAACGCTAATTTGATCGCCTTAAAAAATATTTCAGAAGATTGAATTATAAGTTAAAAAACAGTGGCGATCTCCCTATAAACGGGTTTCTATTCATTTCTCTTTGATTGGGGAATTCTTAAGTCAAATCAGCGGCTGTTAAATGATACAATGGCTGTTTCCGTCTTTGATTAAATAAAATCAGTTGACATTTCAAAATAAGCTAATATAAAATGAATAAAATAAACAGTCTTTGCCTCCCAGTATTTTTTAGCAAAGCGAAAAGAAAGTTTTTTTTTAATTACACTTTAAATGTATCGTTTTTAATTCAATATAAGCTAATGTAAAATGAATTAAATAAACAGTCTTTGCCTCCCGGTATTTTTTAGCAAAGAGAAAAGAAAGTTTTTTTTTAAATGACACTTTAAATGTATCGTATTTAATATGACGTAATTTTCACTAAACTTTTCTTTCTCCTTTTACTATACACGTGAAAATAATTTTATTAGAAATGAAATATTATTTGCGCTATCCTAATAAAAATAGTTGAAAATATCATCTTAAAATATTACATAAATGTCTCGCGCAATTTTTAAATTTAAACCGTTTTGCAATATTATTTCTTGTTCATTTTACGTAATGTGTAATGTGACGTAATTTCTCCTATTTAAGACTTCTAACGCATGTTAATGAATTTATTATTTTACAACACTCTTTCACTTTTAAAATTCACGTGTAATATAGTTTTTATGATAATTTTCAATGAGTTCCTGCTTTTTATATTTTCTTGTTTATAATAGTCACGTGTAAAATAAATTTTTAATTTGAAGCAAATATTATTGTTTACGCTGTTTATACAGTTGGCAACAGTTTAAATTAATACCATTTTCTAAAATTTGTAAAAAAATATCTCTCGAAATGCTGAAAATTTGAATTTAAAATAGAAATAAAACCTCAAAAAATGAGTCAAATTAATAAACTGAGTGCAGTCTGCACACCGGGAAATTCTGACGCATAAAATGATCTAAAAATTATTAAATTCCGATGTACAGTTTTTGCTCCTATAAAACTTTTTTAATGGAACGATTTTGTCCAACTTTAGCATTAAATATCTCTTTAAATATTTCTTCGATTTGAAAACTGTCTGCATCAGCGTGTTTATCAAACATTTCTGTATAACACTACCGATTTTCATGCATTTTTGTATGCATTATTTAGCTTAATTTTAACGAAGAAAGACCTCCGGTCATAAAAAATTCAAAACCGGCGGCGGCGGTGACAGCGGTAGTTACTTTTTTTTAGAATAGAGAGATGCTTCATTGTTGCAGTTTTAATCATTTGGCATATTTTGGCGAGTGTTCATTGGTGCATAATTAAATCTATTGTTGTTCCAACTCGCATAAAATTGTACGAGGTACAGAAAATATTTGGTGAGTTATCACCTGAGATAGGCTAACAGTAAAATGCCTTAAAATTATTGTATTAATTTATAATTAATTTTTTCTAATATTAAAGAGTTGCATTGTCATTATTGACCTATAAACACACCTGTAAATATAATGTTTATAATTCTAACATACCAAGAAGTGAGTTAAAAATCAATTAGTGATTGCAAAAATCCATCTTTACATATAAAAAGTAGGTTGACTTAAATAAAAAAAAGGTGCAAAATTAGAATTACTGATTGAGAAATAGTAAAAAAAAAACAGGTAATCGACCAAAATAGGAAGTTATGAAAGAGGGAGAATTTACCGTAGCGAAGCGCGGGTACTCAGCTAGTCTATATATATATAAAAGCCGTTCTCTCTGTGTATGTCCTTTATGCAAATCTTCAGTTTTTAACCGATTTGCACGAAACTTCATGTACATACGTTTTAGAACGTGGAAAAGATCGCTGTCTACTTTAAAAAACCATCAGACCACTATTAGCCCCCAGTACAGTATGCTATTTCTTTCTCCCAGCTTTTTTTGTCTCCAAAAAATAACGTTATCTTACAGAAGCCAGCAATAAACAAAGCAGATGTATCATTGTATGATTAAATGCAAATGCATTGACGTCATTTTACATAAAATAAAAGTGTGTGCTTTAAGTCTTAAAATTGAAATATGTTTTGTATTATTTATATATACACATATTTTTTTTCATTGGGGGCGACACTAAATTCTGAAAAGGCAAAATTCCTGTTTTCTAGTTTTTGATAAAAATGAAAGAAAAATTTATAAGATTGACAATTACCTTTTCAACTTTTTAATAATGCAGTAGAACCCCACTAATCCGAACTAATTGGGACCAGTGCCTGTTTGTATTATAAAAAAGTGGGATTATCCAAAATTCCGATAATAACAGAAAAGAAAAAGATGCGTACTAAAAAACTGCAAGTGACATGCAGTCAGTAACATAATAAACATCCTCTAATTCGGCACGCTGGATAATCTGCATGACTTTCTGAAAAAAATAGTATTCACTGTTTCATCAATCCTGATATTTATAATAATCCAATGGAACTTCAGAATGAGAAATTACGTAACAATTCATTACAAATGGGTCAAAATCGCGAACCTATCAATAGCTCAGTCATCACATCGGCGAGGAGGTAAGAAAGAAACATTTCTGTAGATAATTTGCAAAATCATATTGTTGAAAAAAAAAAAATGCCATTTGAATTAAATGCTTTTGCATTTTAAAAGAGAATTTTATAGTGACTACCAAACAAACTGATAATCGAGAATTTTTTAACCCTCCGAGCATCTTGCAAAAGGGTAAAATTGTACTGTTGTTTTCTTTGCATTTTGTTTTAAATGCTAACAAAATATGGTTCTTTCAACATTAAAAGAAAAACTTAATTACAAATATGAATGTAATCTTTGAGAGTATTAATCATTCTTTAATGTATTTAAAATTCATTAAATCTATAGAATTATATTACTTTAAATTTTGCTTGTGTTGCTGTGAAACCTGGAGCTTAGTGAACGGAATATTACGCCCCAAACACTTAGAGGGTTAATATGGCTTCTACGAGTAGGACTACAGTGCACGTTTTCATTTTATATTCGTGTACATATGTTGTACTTTTACATTATTGAGTATTTTTTAAATTCTATTCAATCTGTGTAACGAATAAAAAATACTGCCATTTTATGTTTAATTCTAACTTCTACACGTTTTTCCTGACATCATTAGCTGTAATCGCGAAACTTTCGTAAGTTAAGCTTCTCAGTTAATTTGTTCGAGTATAATTTTCGAAAATAAAATCAGTTCAAATTAACTGGAATTTTGGATTGCCATGTTCGGATTAGTGGGGTTCTACTGTATATGTACAATCATAAAATTAAAGGCACTCACCCAGAGATGAGACAGGTTCATCCTGGGCCCTAACAAGGCTCAGAATTAAAGTGAAAATTTTATTTATTCACAAATTTAAAAAAATAATAATAAAATAATAAAAAAACATTTGTTATTTGAGAAATAAGAATGTATTCTAAGTTTCTTAAAGTGTTTTACAACATTATAAAAATCAGTTTGAAAGGGAATTGAATTATTATAAAGGTAGTTTCAGTATAAATATTCTAGCTGATTCTGAAGCTTTTGCATGGCCAGTGTTAGTCGCATAAAGAAGCCGTAGGCTATCTCTTTTTTGTACCAGTTTTCTGTTATTGTTCTTTTCCAGATTTACTGGAAAACAAAACTCATGCCTTTCTGCTGTAGTTGTAAAATGATATTTTAAAAGTATAAGAATTGTAACTTTTATAGATTTCTGCCAGTAATTGGGCATATATAACAAATTTTGCTAATTTAAATAGACTTTCAGGAACATGAAAATTACTAAACATTGACACAAGGGAATATTTACTGTTAATATTTATCTCTATGTATGAAGACATTTTTAAATAAGAAAATTTTGAAACAATTTAAAAATGATATTAACAATTTTCTATAGTGTACCTTCAGTATCAGCCACAGGCTCTTACGACAAAATCTTTTGGGGTCAGAGAGGCTTGAATTTCAAACTGTCAGGATCCAGAAAAAGAGCCCTAACTTATCTCTAACACTCGCCTTAAAATGAAATTATCATGTATGGACGCATGAAAATAAAGAGACTTTTTTACACAATTAAAATTAATATAGGATTATTAATGGTTCCACCATTATACATCTACTACAAAATTTCAAAAAACAAACACATCATTTTTAGGATACTGAAATGGAAAAGTGTATGTAGAATTTTCACTAATTTCAATCATACTATAACAATCATCCACAAAAATTCATGCTAATTTCACAGTTTTCTATCGAGTCCAGAGATACCACATAAAGACAAAATTTATAAAGATGGAACTGAATTATCCACAGAGGTTCATGTTAATCTTGCAGCTTTCGAGTCCAGACACATCATGTAAAGTTATCATTCATAAAGAAGGAACTGGGCTGCTAGCAAAAGTCACCAAATGGAAATATTTTTATCGCTTAGGTAAAAAAGATGTAAGCACATCATACACGGTGCATGTGAAAATTACAATTTTAAGTGGCAAATTATGGGAATTCACGGCACCAGTCATAGAGTTGCATCTTGAAGAAAATGCAAGATGATGATTTTGCACTTCACTGACGACAGTATTCAATAATCGGTCAAATTGTAGTATATAGAAAAAAGTTTGATGAAAATTAAAGGTGCCATTTAATAAATTCTGCCGATTTAAAATTATGATAGATAGAAAATTGATAATTGGAATTTTAAGAGATGTAAATTAAATTTTAAATAACAAAAGCAATAACCTGTACAATTCTACTATTCTTCTTATTTATTATGATAAAGTAGAAATAAATGTTCTTACTTAAATGGCCAAACACAGAAATTAAGATTCTGGAATGAAAACAGAATTCAATGAATTAAAAATATTATTTTATTGTAATCTTGAAATCAGAAAATAAATTGTTCCTAATTGGCTATGCATATTAAAATTAATGCTGAATTACTTCAATAATTTCCAGAAATACTCGGTAATCTTCAAAATCCATCTTTTGATTCAAATAAAAAGAAAAGAAATAACTATTTCTTAAATCAGGTATTCCACCACCTATTCAGGATCCCATTAGACTAAATTCTGATTTAAATCTTAACGGTTAACCCTTTTACATGACATCAACAGGGTATTTGGACCCGAAATCAAAAAAGTTTTAAATTGATTTGTAAAGACGTGACTTAAAAGGACCTATGGATTATATATAGTATATGTATATTAAAAGAAAAAACAACCCATCTACGAACATCCTTCGATATGTAACTAATCCACATCTCAACAATGTGAAGAGAGGAAGAAAGTGTGAATGACGCAGATAACCACACCTCTTGCAAAGGTAAATTGATGAGAAAATTTATAAAAGCATTCACCACCACTTGAGATGTTAGAGACACAATTTGGGTGTTTGGTTGTGTTTATGACGGCCAATTATCAACACGAGGGATATATGCCCTAAGGGGGGGGGAGTGCCCTCCGTGGGGATTTTTCTAAGGGAACCTAATGCATATTTACGCTTGGAAATCCAAGGTTCGAAGAAAACCACAAAAACTCCGAACGATTAGGCCGAAGGGCGAAATTGGGTTCGAACCCAGCACCTCCCGTCTACCAGCTTCGAGAGCAGAACCTCTCAGCCACTGGTGGGGCGAGACACAATTTGGCAAAGTTCCATGTGTTTGGAGAATTGGTCAAGGAAAGTTAGCACATGATATTAAAAAAAATGGCCCAAGAATACCCATCAATACCAGTTTATTCAACATGGAGGATCACATGAATATAGAGAGGATCTTGAGGTTGTGAAAATTAATTTTCTTTTGATCATGATAAAATAATTTTTTTATTTTGGGCCTGGATATTCTGATGTAATTGAATTAATTATTTCCATTATACGAGGAAGGTTTCTCTGCTCACAAAGAAAGGTTGAGAAATCTACATATCCGGGACTTGAAATTGCAAATTATTTTGAGAAATTTCACATGTAGTATGGTGCAGTTCTATTGATTAATAAGAACAGGTAAGTAATTCTTTTATTTTCAGCTCAAACAACAATTGAGCATTACCAAATGGTAGGAAGATACTGTAGGTACGTATAGAGAACTTTTGGTGGAACATTAACATGAACCTTTTTCATGTAACAAGAAATGCTTGAGTAAGACATACAAAAATTTATTGTAGAATTGAATTGGGTATAGGTTTCAAGAGCAGAAGAGTCACAAAATTAAAATTCAAGTAAGGATTATTAGTTAATATTGCGACAGATTTTAACTCCTCCAAGTTCAAAGGCGTTGGTTCTTTTTAGACCACTTAAATTAAATCCCTAAATGCCACATTGACACCAGAAATTTGGAATGAAAATTTTCCTTTTATTAAAAGTACATGAAGAAAAGCTTTTACTTAGTCTCAAATAAATTTGTTTGTGAATTCTGGTGTCGTTCAATCATTTCAGCATTTTATGAACAGAAGTACTTTGTACCTGAAAGGGTTAAAAGGTCTCAGATAAAATAACATACTGTGCTTTTGTGACAGGTGATCTTGGCATAGTAATTTCATTCTGTACAGGAATCAGAGAAAAATTAACAACAAAGAATTTGACACAGTCATTGATTGACAAAAAAGCAGCAGAAACTGCAGAATCAGTCCCTGAAGAATTATTCAGACAGAGAAGACAACACACCTACCACCCATCACAAAACGGCAAAACGGTGAATAAGAAGTCTGATGGTAGTTTCCATATTTAGAAGGTTCCACCATTAAGGTGATGCTATGCATGAATTGTAATTTGATGGCTGATTTTGCCACACATTGCCAAAAGAAATTGCCTAACTTGAAGAAGTAAGTTTTTTTAATCTGAAATATTTGTTAGTTCTATGTCCAGTACAATGACACCACAGAGAATTGATTTGTTTGCAAGAGCTTTAAAGTATTGGGCAGAGTTACTGATCTTTGAGCTGTAGGATAAGGTCTGTTTACGCTGCGAGGCTGAACAGTTGTCATAATAGTCAATTCATATTGGACCTTATACACGATTCAAAAGAAAATAAGGAACAACAATTATTGTTAACATGTTGTTCTAAAGAATTCAAACTTAAGTTATGTATGAGATTGTTAGAAGCAGGTAAGACTATGGAATTTGCAAGAGTTGTATGGTCTACAGAATTACCTGGAGAACTTAAGGTATGTGCCTACCCTCAAATCGCCAATTTTGCAAAAATTTTCATTTTTGTGTTTATAATTTTAAAAAGTTCAAACGTTTGGATTCCAAAAATGCCTTATTCTTAGTTAGCGATAATTAGAAGCAAAGTTATAGCCCAAAATATAAACCTTTATACATAAGTTTCTGTGCTATCATCAAATCTTAACTTGTGTTTTCTGGAAAACTGTGTTTTTCATTGTTTACGTTTACAAGAAACTTCATTTCTTAAAAAGTTTTTAAGATATTGAAATGAAATTTGGTCACAAGGTTCTGCACATCTATTGGTATGTTACGAAGCAAAATATAGCTTTTAAGTATAAATATATTAATTTAAGAGCTATTTTTATTGAAAAATACACATTTTTTAAAATAGAAAATCATGTTTTGTATACAAAATTTGGTATATATTAGTAAATTTAAGAGGTATTGCAAATCTGTTGCTTCATAACACAGGCAAGTAGTTTGCTAAAATATTGTAGAAAAAAAAAGAGTGAAATATATTGAACAGATTTTGTTATAGAAGGTTTGGCATAAACACAATTCTTTGCTAAAATTTGACTAAATATTGCCTAAACTTGAAAAATTAATTAAAATTCCATTAAAAAATTATTTGAATTCATAGTTATATTCCCTGTTTTAACTAAAAACACGTGTGTTTATTTTAAAATTCATATTTTTCAAAAAGAGTGCCCCGAAGGTAGGCACATACCTTAAGCTTCTGGGAGAAATTATGGATCTTAAGGTGACCAGAATGAGAGCAGTAATTTTAGTAATGCCATTATTATAACACAAATATGCAGCAATAATGATTACAGATTTTTAAAAAAATAATAAAGCTTCAAAATATCTGTACATAAAATAAAATATTTAATGTTAAAAATTTCATTTCATTTAAAGTACCTATAAAAAATATATAATCATATATAGGAATTTCTTAAACCCAAATTTAGCATAGCCTCCAAAAAAATAAAATTTTCTAAAACATATTATATACCATATAATAATGAAATCATACACTGCAATTTTTATTTCCAAAGTAAATATCTTCACTACTTGATTTAAAAAAAAAAAAAAAAAAAAATCTTCAAAATAATTAAAAATGATAAATTTCTTCAAGATTTTAAGAAACTTTTTTTTTTTTTTTTTTTTTTCAAATTCATCAAAGATAAAACAATTTTTCAAAATGTATTATAATAAAAAATATTTCTTACAAATTTAATTCAATATAATAATATATAATCTGCAAATAATTTAATTTATATACAAATTAATTCTTAATTAACCCTTCATGTACTGAATTATGAATTCATGAAAATTTTATCCTCTAAAGCATTTTTTGTGTGAATTTTTGAATCTGCATTAGAAGATTTACATAATCATTTAATAAATTTTAGAAGGATTTTAGAAAGATTGAAGGATTTAGAAGGATTAATTAAATTTGAATTTATAGGGATTTTGTGCACTAAATATAACCAGACTCAAATCTTATATTTTAAATATTTTTCTTAATATTTTGTAGAATTAGGACATATACAAATATAATGTTCCTGCAATAGAAATATAGAAATATTTTCGAATTGAAAAATCCCCCCCCCCCCCCCCAATGCCAAGAAAGCTGAAAAGATGCAAAGGCAAAATAAATCATCTTTTTAAAAATATTTTTGTTTTGTGTAACCAATAATGCTTTTCGAACAAGATAAAGTAATGCATCTATAACTCATTCTAAACTGTATTAGTACTAATCAATGTATTAAATAAATTTTATAACAAGTTATTTTAATGGTACTTATAAGTGCAGTCAGTAGATAAAGGGTTAATGCCACATTCGGTAATTTATTTTAAAGACCTTTCATATTTCACAAAAATATTAACTATAAAGTTTGGAATAACAATCGTTCTTTTGAAAATCTGAACCATTCCATGGCAGAAAAATAAAATAACTTTCTCAGAATGCACAAAAAGAAAAAAAATGATGAAAATTAAAGATGCCACTTAATAAATTCTGAATATTTAAAATCGTGATAAATAATGAAAATTTTAAGAATTGTACATTAAATTTTAAATAATAAAAGTAATAATTGGTGTTCTTTTTAATCACTATAAAAGTAGAAATAAATATTCTCATTTGAATGATGGAATACAGAAATTAAGACTCTGAAATAAAGACAACGTTTGATGAATTAAAAATATTCCCTTTTTGTAATTTTGAAATGGGAAGATAAACTGTTCTATTTGGACATGTATCTTAAAATTAATACTGAATTACTTCAATAAATCCTGGAGGAATTTTTAATACTGTGTAATCTTCTAAGCCCATCTTTGGATTCAAATAAAAAGGAAAAAAATAGCTATTAAATCAGGAAACAAATCTATTAATGATCCCATCAGACTAAAAACTGATTTAAATATTAACCATCAAATTTTTATATGATATCAACAGGACAATGAAAAGGGACATGAAATCAAAAAAGTTTTAAATTGATTTACAAATGGGTAACAGCTTAGACTTAAAAGGCTGCAATGGAAACATACCGTCTGCGAATGATTTTCGATATGTAACTAAGCCGCGCCTGTATGAAGTGAAGAGAGGGAGAAAGCATGAATTAGTTAACATAACGATAAAGATAACCATGCCTCTATGAGCATACATCATGTGATAATACTACTCAGGCACGCCCACACAGTGCATCGAAACGACGCGCCAACAAACAACAGGAAGGTACATCTCTACTCACGACAAGAAAGTGCTAAGCACACAGATTAAGCACGGATGCTTACATTGGTAAAAGCCGTAAAGAAAACCCAAGAGTATGTTGGATGGCAAACAGAATTAAAAAAACATTGTTTGGAAATACAGGCAATGTGAAATTTCTTTACAAAGATATGCAGACTTCTCATTAACAGAAATACACTTCTTTATAACTCAACAGCATTTAATGGAGAAATATAGACTCTTCCATTGGGAGATAACATCAAATATGAATTGCTGTTGTAGAAAAACTTATCATTAAGAGAGTTGGTCACTCAGCTTCGGAATTCTCCTCTGTAATGTTAAGTCTATGGACTTTTGATGCATCATATATTTAAAATATCTTCTTGGGAAATTCAAATTTTTAACATCTTTTTTCTGTGTACTCTTTTTAAAGGATGTCTCTTTTTTTTAGTTTTCAAAATATTTCTAAAATATGTGCTTAATTTAATATTTTATGTGTTAAAAGTGGTCCAACTGTGATTAAGATTTTAACACTTCCTATACAATTAAGTCTATAACTATAGAAATATTTTGAGAACTGAGAAAGAAAGATACATCTTTTAGGAAGTGTACACAAAAAATAGAAGTTAAAAATATTAATTTCCCGAGGAGATATTTTAAATATAAATATATAAATGCATCAAATGCCCTTTACATTAGTGGAGGGAAATCAGAAGCTGAGTGACCAGCCCCCAACAGTCTACTTTGAATCATAAGAAATTTTTTTCAGGTGAAATTTTCATGAGAGCTGACTGGATCACCAAATAAAAATAAATAAATAAACTGTGAAGGCAGACTGGGGGCCAAGACCCCAGCTGCTTCCTCACATTTCCTTTTATCTCTAACTCTAACTGAAAAGTGATAGTTTTTTCCTGAACAAAGATTTCAAGAATTTTTAAGTTTTACCAATCAGAGCACAGCATGGCTGTTGCAAGATCTCTGAAATGCCAAAAAAAAAATTTCGAAATAGCATGGTAATTTTATCAGAGATGGCCAACAGTAAGAAATGTCTACCTTGCTGCACCACTGTCCGACGAACCATTTGCCAACAATGGCCCAATTATTAACTGCTCAGAATCCTGCTCAAATACAATCCAAATTAGAGGGCCTCTGTACCCTACTACAGTTGAATCTCGTTAACACGAAATAATACTGAGGTCCCGTCAGATAAGTCTGAAAACCAATGTAAATGAATTCGTTTAACACGAAATAGAATTTCGCAAAATCCCGCTTAAGGCGAAAATTTTTTTTGCTCGAAAATCAAAGCATTCTTTCTTAGGCGAAGTTTTCAATATTTCAAACTTACATGTCACATCTTATTTACTAAAAATGGAATTTTTCTCACTGTTTGAAAACGACAAAGAGGAAAAGGGTTTCAAAAAATGGTGAAATATTTGGCTAATCTCTGCTTTTCTTTATCTTCTGATATTCCGCATCCCCCCCCCCCCTTCTTTTACTTCACTTAAGTTGCCTTTATTCACATCCTGAACAAGTATGCCTGAGATGGGAATCAATCATATGTCTTCCTATTCTTTTTGAATTACATTTTGTGGTCATCGACAAAAGAAAGGAGAGGTGAACAAAAGAAAGGAGAGGTGAACAAAAGAAAGGGGAGGTGATCAATAGAAAGGGGTGGTGTCCGAACTGTCAGGGGCTCCTGCTCTTGACCTCTGATCTTTAGAAATCGTATCTGTTTTGGTCCTTTATGCGGACATATTCCCTCTCTGAGCTATATATTGGTCACAATGGAGAAGGAGTGGTGAAGGAGTTTCTTTTTTTAATGTGATTGTCCCATTAATTGTTTGACTCTATTAATAGTGACATAAACCATAAACAGTATTTCCGAAATCCCATATCTTCGAGTGAAAGAAGTGACAATCCTTACTTCTATACCTGACTACTGAAACTCTGTTCGCAGTTGCTCTGTAGAATTCTTTGAAAGACGAGTCGAAAACAGCAAGCTGTATCTTTCGAAACAAAGCAAAAGATTTTAAATGAAGTCAGCGATAAAGTGCTGAAAAAATCAGAAATTGCGGCAAAGTATGGAATACCCAATAGCACACTCTCTACAATTTTAAAGAATCGTGAAAAGATTGAAGCAGCTTATGCTGTCAGTCAATTCGAACCAGCAAGAAAACGGATGCGCACAGGAAAAAATGAATTAGTTGAAATTGCTCTCTTACGGTGGATAAAAGAAGAAAGAAGCCAGAACATTGTTTTAACTGGTGCAGTTTTGTAAGAGAAAGCAAAGGCTTTTGCTGATGCTCTCGGTTACAACGATTTCACATGTTCTAACGGATGGCTGACAAGATTTAAAGAGCATCATAGAATTGTCTGCAAAAAGATATGTGGAGAAGAATCTGCCATAGATGAGAATTCTATACAGTCTTTTTTATTAGGAAAGTGGTTAGACGTTAAAAAAAATTATGCATCCCGTGGCATTTTTAACACCGTTGAAACGGGGCTTTTTTTCAAAGCTCAACCCTCGCGAACACTTATTTTAACAGGAGAAAAATGTACTGGAGGAAAATTCAACAAAGAAAGAATTACGATTATGGTCGGCTGCAACATGGACGGAAGTGAAAAATTACCATTGCTCGTGATCAGTAAGTTGGCGAAACCACGTTGTTTCAAAAACATTAAAACTTCACCAGTTTGCTATGCTTCCAGCAGAAATGCATGGATAAACAATGTTATTTTTACTAAATGGTCACTTGATCTGGACTTAAAATTCTACCGAGAAAAGAGAAAAATCTGCTTATTGCTGGACAATTGCAGTGCTCAGTGTTCCAGTAAAGATGTAAGTGTTAAAGATGTTCCAGTATTAAAAGGGATTGAATGTGTCTTTCTTCGCCTGAACACTACAGCAAAACTTCAGCCTTGTGACCAATGATTTATCAAATGCTTAAAAGTGCAGTACAGAAAAAGAATTGTTCATAAAATGATTCAATGTTTTGATAATAAAACGGAATTTTCTGTGAATTTACTAGAAGCTATAACTTATCTAAGAAGTGCCTGGAACACGGAACAGTATCACTACTGGAACTGTGAAAAATTGTTTCCGACACGCGGGATTTACGCATGAGATAAATGAAGAAACTAATGAAACAGAATCTGAAATGACGACTGATTTAATAGAAGAAGCCGAAAAACAGGGAATTATTTCGCAGACATTGTTTGTCGAGTATATTTGCATAGGTGAAGATGTGCTGACTTCGGATGTGACGACAGACGAAGAAATAATTGCTTCATTAACTGAAAAAAAAAGATGACAACATCGACATCTCAGACAAGGATGAAGAATTTGACACAGAACTGAAAAGTTCAGTGTCATTAAATGAAGCTACCGCAGCATTAAAAACTGAACAACGTTTCCTTATGGAACAAGATAATGCTTCCCGAGCTTTGGACAAATTAGATGAGGCCCATACGTTTCTAGAACAAAGCAGTCTACAAAAATTGAAACAAAAGTAAATAACGGACTTTTAAAAAAGATGATTAGCAGGTAAATAAACTTATTATTGCCTAAAATGATGACCAATTTGTTTTATTTCTTAATTAAATTTTCTATTTCTTAATTAAAATTTCTATTTCTTATTAATTTATGATTTTAGCAGGGATACATTTGGAAGCTTATTTATTTAGTTTTTTTTTTATCTAATATAGATGGCACCACTATTTTAATGGTTAACACGAAAAAATTTCGCATCCCCTTCAATTTTGTGTTAACGAGGTTCAACTATATTAGACAACAGTTTTTACAAACTGCCAACGACGGGCCAACTATCTGTGCAACTTGGGATGGGTCACATTTCGCATGAAAATGCATCAAATTAATGAGAAAAATGAAAAGAATTTCAAAAGACTAAAATAAAGGCAATTTAAAGAATTATTATTATTTTGATTTTAGATTATTTAATTTGTAAAAGTATTTACGTATTTTATTTAAAATAAGAATAGTTTAAATGATTGTTAAATTAATTAAGATAATCTTTAAAATTAAGATTTTAATCAGAAAGTTTATATTAAAATTTGGACCTTAAAAAAACAGAAAATATTATCTTATAACAAAAGTATTGAAAATTTTCTCTCCTTCTCCACCATCATAAGGGAACAAAATATGTTCCAATATGAAAAATAATATATTATCAAATTATGCATATTTATTTCGACAGGGTGGCTACTAAATACTGTAACACTCCAAAAAATACGAATTATGGTTTGTTAAAGCAATTTATTTCTCTATTTTAGCATTTGGCAATCTTCTATTAGTGCAGACAAATTTTGTTATAACGCAAATATTTAAAATTATTTTAAAGAAGCCAAAAGAATGATGATTAAACAGCTCTTGTTTGCCTTTGTTTTAATGGAACATTTATATATAAAACTATAAACCGATTATTGGATACTAATAGCTATGTAAAGATCGATCTAGGTCTGGTCATCTACGCTCAGTTCGCACAATAGTGAACATAAAAATAATTTGTGAAAAGGTGTGAAGAAATCCACAACGTTCTGCAAATAAAATGGCTGCAGAAGAGAACGTGAATCGCAGAACTATGCAAGTTATTATAAATGAAGATCTGGGTTATTGCCCTTATTGCAAAAGAAAAATTCAAGGTTTGACCGCCGCACAAAGAATAAAAAGATTGCAAAGAAGGAAGAAATTGACGAAGCAGCATGGTAGGAAAAGTGTTGACAGAATAATGTTTTCTGATGGGAAGCTATTTTGCACTGAACAGTGTTATAATGTCAAAAACAATGTCGTTTATTCAGCAACCCTCGAGGATATACCTAAAAACTTTCGAACTGTTAAACGCTTTCAGAACAAGAATTTTGTTATGGTTTGGGCTGCAGTGTCAAACAATGGAAAATTGCCCTTGAATAAAAATCCATGCTAATATTACAAACAGGACATATTGGCTACAAATTTATTGCCACATGCTGACAGGTTGTATCCCAAAAAGAATTCGATATTTCAGCAAAATTCTGCACCTTCGCACTGAGCTAAATCAACACAGGCTTGGCTCCCTGTCAATTGTCCGAACTTTATCATGCAAGAAGATTGGCCACCTTCTTCACCGGATCTAAATCCTTTAGATTATTGCATCTGACGGATTTTAGAGGCTAAAGTAAATAGCAACAAACACAGAAGTTTGAACTCTCTCAAAGCTTCCATATTGCGTGAATGGTACCGATTACCTCTTAAAATGATTCGTGCCGCAGTCGGACAATGGCATAAGTGATTATCTTTGGTAACCGATAAAGATGGCAGTCAATTCGAGTAAAATTATTTCCCAGTAAACTTTCATCTCCGATGTCCATCGTTCGTATTAGTGTAGTTATCCTTTTATATTTTATATTTGAACAGTATTTAGTAGCCACCCTGTAGATTATTATTCAAAATAGATGTATAAATACAATTTTATATTGTAAATGTGATGTACATTTAAAATGATTAATTTTAAAACTTGTTTCTTATCCCCTTAGTTATCTGTCACAGTAATTAAATAATCAAAAATGACGTTAAATTTTACTTTAAGATCAAAATTACTTTTTAAGTATCAATAAGGACTGCATGTATCAATATTATTACAAGTTCTAGGATTCTATTCATTTTAATTTGATGTCTTGTTAATTGATTCTTTTTTCATTTTGTTTGATAATATTTAAACTGAAGTATTTTTTTAAGAATAATACAATAGAATTTCATTTCTTTTTTTATTTTAACCAATAAACATTAACAACTTCTTTGTTAACTGTTAATTCTTAAAAAGCATACTTAAAAATGTCTTCCTGCAAACTGAAAATATTTCCTTATTTTTTAATAATTTTAAATACTTACAAAAATTAAGCATTTGTGTTACATGAAGAGAATTGCAATTTCAGGGTAGCAAGTTTCTGAAAGTCTACAGAAATTAAAATTTACAAGATCTAAATAAAATAAAGTTATTGCATCAGTAAATAAATAAATAGAAATGCTTAATTCATCTTTAAAACTTAAAGTTAAACTTACACTACATGCAAAATTACTGAAAAGATGTAAACAATAATATTGTCAATAACTGTAGTATTTCTTATATTCCTCTGAAGAAGACTATGTTTTTTATAGTTGAAAGTTCTAAGATATTAAAATAATTTTTTAAATACTGTGTCATCTTTTAAGTAATTTTGCACGTAGTGTAAGTTTAACTTTAAAGTTATTGCATTCTCATGCAAAAGTATGAAATATGCAGGATATAGAAGCTATTTTTTTCTAACAATAAATTCAACACTGACAGACTGTCCATTATCAGGGCCTCATGTAATAAGTACTAACAGGAAAATATTTTAAATAAAAACAAATAGCAAAATTGATAAATTCATTTCAAAATAAGATTATGCATCATCGTGAAATTTTAATTCTCACTAATACCTAGCATACACTTTTGGGAATAGGCCATGTAATTTGTTTCCTTTCAAAATTTATTTTAAAAATGAAGGTGCATATGATACATGAGTATTTGGGATTTAACAAGCCTCTTATATGGCAAGTAGCCACTGCATAAAATTGTTGTGTTGCAATTTTGGATTTAAGTTTATGAAACCATTAAGCAATGGATGCATTATGAATTCTGTGCAATTTTAGCACTAACTGCTAGATTTTAATGGATAAAATATGTTAGAAACTTTTTCTTCTACTTTTTCCAAGTGAGAACAGTAAAAATCTGAATGTGCATGTTACAAAAGAGATCAGCATACATAAAAAATGATAATAAAAATAATATATAGATCATCAAAAAGATATACTAAAAATTGCAGTCCAGTTTCAATAGAGCAAAACTATCATCAGAGCAAAAGTAGAAGTATGATTCTAATTTGCTCTTACAAAATACAGATGAACAATAATTCCATTATCACTTTTGTGCTGACGATGATAAACTTAAATGCTATCCAAACCAGTCTTCAAATTTTGGTAGATCTTGTACACATGAAAATACCATTTTTAAATACAAACATAATTCAAAATAAATAATGGAAATTTTAGGATGCTGACAGTGGTAATTTTGGCATGACTGTATTTCATTTCAAAAACATGATTGCAGAGATAAAATGGTGATGGATGAAGTTGACATTTCCAGATAACACAATAACAACACACAATAATTGAATTAAATAGAATATTAGTTTTAAAAAAGACAAAAGTTTTTTTTTTTTTTTAATATTTTAATAAAATAATAGAAAATCATATAAAAAGTTTTAATACTAACATGTTCTGTTGGGGAAGTCTTGTATAATTTTCATTTGCACAGGATGGCTAAAATATAATAAAAATACATATATTTACTGAAGATAAAAATATATAAAAATGTAAGAATATAGGTAGAAAAACTTGTACACATAAAAATACTTTACTATTTTTAAATACACAAATAATTAAAAATAAATAATGGAAATTTTAGGATGATGACAGTGTTCAGCTAATAAAATATACAAATTATACTTCTTTTGCATATACTTTGATAAGAAAAATTTTAAGTAAAAGAATTTGATGTAACTGAATACAATTTGAAATTAAAACACAATCGAAACTTTCTACATTTGTGGGTTAATTTCAAAACTATCATACATTAGTTTGAAACTTCAAAGAACATTTATAAAACATTCTAAATGAATAGTTCCTTTCAAAAGTTTTACAATCTTCATGTTTTACAATTTTATCTAACTGAAGCGCTCAGTAATATTCATAAACAGAATGGCGTAGCAGCTAGTTGAAAATTGACAAAAGGTAGAGTAAGTTGTTACTTATGGCATTAAGCAAGCGAGGAGGGGGAAAGAAAACAAAATGAGCCATGCCCTATATTGCTAGGATTCTGAAGTTACTCGTTTTTCTGAACTTGTGATTTAAAGAGTTAAATAATTTTGTGCCTCAAATATTACATTTTGAGAAATTATTCACATCATTTTATTGCTTTATTTCACACAGAAATAAACATACAGTACAAGATCATTAAAAGACTGGTTTATAATATGCAATTGTCTATATAACACACAATTTCTCAGCTGTAAACAGTGAATTTAGTAGTTAAGAAGCACTTGCATTCTACATTGTAAAAATATTGTTATCCCCTATAGCAGGAGTTTGCAAACTTTATTTCTATGGGATCCATCTTAAAGTTCAAAAAATTTTTACCCTAAACCAGGCAAAGCTGCATCCTACTTCAAGTGAAGCTAATACAGTAGACTCTCGTTTACCCAGGATTGGATTATCCGGGTTGCGAAAAATGCCCTGAAAGTGATGGAGAAAATCTCATCCAAAATTAAGTCACAGTGACGCATTAGTACACACTGAGGCATTACTTAATTACTTGGAGGTAGAAGATGAAAAAACACCTGCAGAAAAAATGATATTGAGAAATTTGAGAAGTAAAATTAGTCGAAGAGTAAAGGAAAAACAAAAACAGAACTTTATCATTTCATTCTTCACAAAACAGTGAGGTTAAACTACATTTTTATATTTTTTATATTGTATTAATGGTAAATCTAAATAACATTAAAATTTATGTTTATTCTTTTCCTTTTGTATTAAATGATTAATGCCCTGTTGTATAATAATTTGACATTTTCTATCCTTTTTCTAAAATTTTTCATCGAAATTTGCACAAATTCGATTATCCGGGATATTCACTTATCCAGGACGAGGCATTTCCCAACCATCCCGGTTAATTGAGTCTACTGTAGTTACAAAATTTGCTAAAAAGAATTCTTTGAAGTCTTAAATTATTTAATAATTATTTTTTTAATTCACTTTTTTGAAGCATTTTGAATCATTAATAATGATTTTTTTTTGTCTCTTTGAAATGAAGAAGAATTGAATTTTTTCCTTGAAAGCTTCTTTGTTTCAGAAGACCATTTAAATCTTTTAAAACCTATTGTACATTTAGTAACTCTGTGTTACCAATGGCAACATGATCTGTCCCAAGAATTTTCAGCCTGTCTGGCACCAAAGACTGTTGCTTCGATTTCAAAATATACATTTGTTTTTTTTTAGTTTTTTGTAAAATGATTTATTAAGTATTTGTTTGAAATGTGTAGGTTTTGTGTATTCATACAATGCTGTGATTGTAATTTCCCCTATATAAATGTTTATCATATTGATTTTTGCACTTGATGCACAAAAATATTTATAAAGAATATTTTCGGCAAAGAAAAGGTAAGTCAAACATTCTTTTTTGCTAAAAATTACATTTTAATATGAAAACAGGACTGTTTTAATATTGTCCATAAATGTGATCATAAGCTATTTTGTATATATGTTAGAGCGGGTCCGTGTGGTGAAACATTGTTGCATAAATATAAGATGAACATGAGCAATAAAAATAATTTAATTGATATATAAGAGAAAATGTTCTTTAGTTATCATCACAGAATGGTTGAAATATAGTTTAGATACCAAATCCATTGGCCAATTTCTTCGAAAATTAATACAATCCTTTGCAACAGATTTATAACATACCTGCCGACATCATCAAAACACACCAAATCATGCTCTGGTAATCTGAAAATGTGAGGAAATTCTAACATACATATTCAATCATTGTAAAATTTGTGAGAACGGATTCAGAGTATTTGAAAAATCTAAAAATATAACATTATTTCCATTTATATATATATATATATATATGTAGGATTTAAATTTAAGCATCGTTTATTTTCTTTATGATGTGCATTATCAGTAAATTAACTGACGCTCTGATATTTTTATTATCCATGGTTTCAAAGCACGAGTTATGAAAATTCACGATCACGAGATCATGTTTGGATATATTCAAAGATTGGAAAAGAGTCAGTCTATAAAATTATGTTGTTCATCAAGCATCGACTTTTGCAGTGCCAAGGGAGACATTATTAGGCCTAAGTGGCTTATTCGAAGGAAAATAATTCATAGGCTTTGTGTCAGAAATGTAATGTATTTAAATAAGTTATCGACTAAGTGAAAAAAATTTATCTGTATAGAATTGTATTAAAGTTTGTGTTGTTATTCCAACATCTATTTAGTCAAGTCGTTAATAAATTAGCACTTTACCAGCAAAAACTTCTACATATATATATTGTGACTACAATACAATGCTTTCTTATTTCCTTCCTTACATTGTATGGGAATGGAAAGTAAAAACTGCAATCATGAGTAACATATAAAGTGTGTCCCACCGAAATAAAGCCACCGTAAATTCTTGCTGTAATTGGACACGACAAAAACCAATAAGAACGAAACAAATATATTAAGAAAGTATATATAGAAATACATATTTACAAGTAGTATCTCACTCCCTGCCTTATTTGGGCAGGAAAAAAAATGGCTTTGTAAAAAAAAAGAGAGGAGAAAAGTGTCCCGCTGAAATAAAGCCACTACTGTTAATAGACAGTATATCCGCCATGGTTATATATGACGCAGAATATACAATGTGGTATACTATTTACCAATCCTTGGAAGGCAGTAGCATCAATATTTTCCCACGCTTCAATGATGCCGACCTTCAATTTTGTCACAGACTGAAACTGTCTGCTATAGGCATATACAGCCCTACTGAGGATACCTCACACATTTTCTTGAGGATTGAGATTAGGTAAAAAGGACAGGTCATTCCATGACATGCACCCGATTATCCTAAAACCATCCCCAGGAGGATTTTTGGTCGTGAATGGGGGTCTTGTCCGGCTGGAAAATCCAACTTAGTCTACAAAGTCTCTTTGCAAATGGCAGTAAATGGTTTTCTAGCATTTCTTGGTAATCGGTAACCTTCATGCGGCATGAGAGAAAAGCCAGGTTATGTTTACCTCCATAACCGAAGCCTCCCCACACCGTTAACGAGCATCCACCTTGCTGTCTTTTGGAGAAATTTTTCTCTTCTTTCCTCATGTCATACCAATAGAAAGCAAGGGCGTCTGGCCAATCAAAATTAATTTTTTTCTCATCTGAGATTATAACATGATGCCACTGGTCCTTCCAGGTTCGATGATATTTGGCCTAATCGACTCTCCATTGCATGTGGATAACTTTCAACATGGGCGGCTATTTCCTTTTCTTGTGTCGCAAGATGCCGATACATTTTTCAATTCGTTTCAGGGTTGATTTTGTCACAGGGATGTTACCTTCTTTTGCCAATTGTTTTAGGGAAATACCACCTCGTGGAGACGACGCAAAACTTCTCTTTCCTGCCTGGAAGTCATTTTCCTGCATGTACACCTCTTTTTTTGTATACCCGTACGTACTGCCCTGATTTACAAAATTGTTTGTTACGGTTTTAGATTGTTTGATTTGCTTAGATATTGGTCTATGTGAAAGATCTTTTTCCTTAAAAGTTGTTATTTGTCCTTTTTCAAACTTTGATAGGTGGGTTTTCATTCCCATTCCAATACTACAGGAGAAATAAAAAATAGAACCTTCTAAAGCCTCGACTGGCTCAGAACAAGTATTTGACAACTTCCTGACATCATAAACATGTTGAACTGCAGCAGCTCGAATGTCGGTAGTTACCAATAAGTACTAATATTGACAGTGGCTTTATTTCGGTGGGACACTTTTTCCCCTCTTTTTTTACACATTCATCTTTTTCTCCTGCCCAGGTAGGGCAGGGAGTGAGTTACTCCTTGTAAATATGCATTTGTATATGGACTTTCTTAATATATTTGTTTCGTTCTTATTTCTTTGTTTTGTGTTCAGTTACGGCACAGAATTAGGGTGGCTTTATTTCATTGGAACACACCTTAAAGGTGCCAATCAGGGTTCTCGCTGCCAATTGCCACTGCGGCAAAATGTTTCATTAGATGAGAAAACTAAAGACTGAAAATCAACAAATTATAAAAGATTTTTTTTTTCTCTTTCAGCGACACTCTGAATGATGTTATTGTATGATTAAACCTTTTCTGTGTAACTCATTATTTGTATTTTTGATATTTTTAGTGTTTCATGACTAATCTATTACTACCATTATTTGAATTTGGCTAGTTTTTCTTTAGCAATTAACCGAATTGCTCAGATTACTCAAAAGCCAGTGAGAACCACGGTGTCAACATTTATCATTGTCCATTTACTACTTTTCTAAACCATTAGCTGTAGAAATATAGTTCCAATAGTAAAAAAGTTTCAAAGTTGATCTTCATCTTATTAAAAGTAATTTATGTCAAAATAGTTATTTTTAAAAAGTTACGAGGTTTACATTTTTATTCAGCCCCTGGGTTCTATATACATTATATTTAGAAAAATCTTCTCCATACTTTAAAAGGTAAAAGAATGGAAATTTCTTTTTTGTATGACCAAAACTTACCAAGTTACAATACTTTGAATTTTACACAATTTTAGTATTTTCTGGTACTAAAAACAGAAAAACGTGTTTCATCCATATGTGAAGAGTAGAGTTCTACATCGAATCGGATTACCCGCTTTTACCTGCACCCGACCTGACCTGCAGATCAGTGCTATATTTTTCCTGTTGTGGTTAAGAATGACTTCCAATTTTTTTGCTGCAGGTCAGGTTTGGGTCAGTTTCGGGTTGGGTTTTGACTTCAGCAGGTCGGATTCAGATTCACCTGATTTTCTGAAATAATGTCAAAGAGATTTTTATCAGGTTAAAAATCTATATACAATGGGACCTACATTAATATGGACACTCCCAAAAGTGGACACCTTTCTTTAACGAACACTTTTCAATTCCTAACACTTATATATCCGTATGTTTATACCTCTGAATAGTAGGCACTTGCATAAACTACAGTTTTCCAGTCGTAAACAGATTTCAAACTTCTTTAACACATTAAAACAAAACGAAATTGTAAGACTTTTTTATATTTCACTGCTGGGTCAGTCCACTACTTTTTTTTAAGCCCAGCCTTATTTGATAAAAAATCTTATGAACAGCTCAGTTTCACGAGCATTGTAAATGTTTCTCTGTCCATAGATTTAAGAAATTTTATTCAATTTTCTATCTCGTCTTCTATTTCTTTATGAACTTACCATCCTTAACTCTTGACAAAGGCTGGTGCACAACTTCAGAGTACGAAAAACAATTTAATTTAGTTTTTAAATATACTTTTCTTTATTTCATAAACTAATTGGATGTGCCAACCCCGAAACTTTCTTCTAACTCATACATCTTAATATTTCAAAAAGTAGTTACCGATGTCAACACTTCAATATAATTAGTTCAATACTATACCAACTTTGATTTTCATCTTAAATTTCTGCTTCAGTCAAAAAATCTGAATAAAAATGAGTTAATCTCGATCATGCTATTTAATAAAATCAATATTTTTCATTATTCTGTTGTACGTCAGCTGTTAGCAAATTGACAGCCTAGCAGGATGTGAAGTTCCCATCACTGCATGAACGTACAACAGAACTATGAAAAATCCAAGAAAATTGAACAAAAATTGCTATTGCAGTGATGCCTTCTGGGGAGAAAGGAAGGGAGAGAAAGAAGGGAGGGGGAATATCCCGAAATTCAACTGAGACCTGCTGACAATAGCCAATAACATGATGCCATATATGAAATTTGGTAACATGTTTTTCAGCGTCTCTGACCCCTAAAACATATAAATCCATCAGAAAACGGAAGTAAAAAAAAAAATATTATTATAATAATTTCTTCTATTATAGATAGAAGAAAGAAAAAATTTGCATGTTAGATTTTGAGCGGCAACATATTTCATTCCTTATTTTACATAATCTGCTAGCGATGTGAAATGTGATATCAGCTGCTTCTATGCTCTTGCTTATTTATTATGCATTAAGGGGACAGTTTACCTCAAAATTGGTCAAAATGTTGATTTTAATAATTATTAAATGAAAGGCTGTTTAATTGTGAATATTTTAACACCTCATTTTAATCCATACAGTAATTATATCACGAGATATTGTAAATTTTGTTAATACAACCAGCACAATTAATTCCCCACACAAATGAAATCTTTAAACGGCTTTTTCTCCATGTTCATATTTCCTTCACTTTCATATCTTCAAAATTCTAAAGCTTTTTTTGTATTTGAGATAGAGATTTAAAATTTTTTGTGTATGTTCTTTATTATATATGAATATGTAATAAATCTATGTATGGAATTAGCCTTCAGGTTTTTTTTATTATTTTTTTTTTAATAAAAGTATAGTAAAATGTGTTACATTTCATCATTTTACACTATATGTATCAGTAAAAAGTTACATTAAATGTAATATTAGATGTATCTAAAAATCCATATGCAGTCTTGTGTAATATACATTTAAAGATTTTTTTTTTTTTTTTTTTTTTTTTTTTGTGCAAAAATATTAATATTTTAAAAAGTAGTGAGGATTTTAAAATAATCAAATTTTTTCAAACTTCAAAAAAATGTAATTAAATATGCAGTTAATTTTTTTTTTTTACAAACTATGTTTTTTTAACATTGAAATGCAGTCTGTCCCCTTCAGGGGCGTAGCTACAGATATTTTTTCGATTGGGGGGGAAGGGGAGGGGGAAATTAAAAAATTTTCAAACTTGAAACAAATTGCTCTATTTTCCAACTGAAATGACATGTGTAATGTCTGTTTAGTGATAATTATACGGAAAAAAAACATTCTTTCCAAGGAAAAATACTGAAACTAAAAACATAAGAATTATAATTACTGGTTCATTTAATGAAAGATTTTGTCTTCTACTGTGTACGAGTCATAATCGTACTTCATATTAAAATAGCCCCATGATATTTTGAGATTTTTCAGAAAGGAACAAAGTTTTGGAGGAAATAAATTAGAGAACTGTTGATGGACAACAGTAGAGATATTCAGGTCTGATAGATGTATGATATTTTCGTAGCACAAAGACACACAATGACAAATTGAGTCTGGCTGCTTTTTGTATTTCTTTTGACAATTTAACTAGTTAACTGTTACAGAACTCAGAAAGCTAGTCAGCAAAACAATAAAAAATTCTTATTTTTTTACCATTATTTAAAAAAAAAAAAGAAAATGTGTTTAAAAAATCTAGAATTTCCCAACTCAAAGCTCAAATTTCCCAAGTTCACATATATTGGAGGGGGATACCCCCCCCCCATAACCCCCCATCGTGACGCCTCTGGTCCCCTTAAGGTGGGATTTACTCTTTTTGTTCAGTTGAAAAAACAGATTTTCTTTTTTTTACATTTTTCTGTTCCCTATAGTCTGTAGATTATACCTATAAAGCGATTTGGCCAAATTCAAATTTTTTTCATAGTTATTGAGTGCTTTAGCGTAACATGTCCATAGGCTTACACTGTTTTGGAGCACTACAAATGCATTTTATGCAAAATGATTTTTTTCAAACTGGATAGGAACACCAAAAACTATTACACCAATCTTGCTATTTTTTGTTTTTTAATTCAAGGTAATATAATTTATTGGAGCTTGAACCAATTTTAGCCATTTTTTAAAAAATAAATATTTTTAGATGCGTGCAAAAGCGCAAAAAAGGCATCAGAAATAGACCTTTTTTTCAAGTGCTTCTACTTTGTTAATTTTCGATTTTTTGACCAAAAAATGCTTGAATATCTACTTTCATAATCCTTTGAATTGAAGAAAATTGATTGCAAACTACTCTGGTGATCTATCGGATCCCGTCTGATTGGAAGTACGTGGCACGTACGCTAGGGCATCCACCCACGCAACTTGAGCCAAATCTTTTTTTTTTTTTTAATTTGAAATGTTCTTAAAATGATAATATATAACATGCAAAAAACCTGGAGATAAAATCTATATTATTATATTATCATTGAACAAAATGCTAAAAAACACCCTTTTTTTTTAACCTTCTAGTGGAAAATGCTCCTTAATGTACAATCCAGTTACTTAATGTATGAATTTTGAGAAGCTAGGACGTTTTCTACAAAAAAAAGTTTGTTCTTCTTCCTTTCTTTAAAAACTGTTTAAGATTAGGCAAAATTTTTTTCAAGTGAAAGTTTTAGAACACCCCCTGCCATGTACAGGGTTAGCGAAATTAAACTTCCGCTACTCAAAGGGTCCTGGAGGCCGTTCTACTAGTCCGAAGAGAAAAATATTTGGACAACAGACACTTCGAAGGATGCGCTCGATGTTTTCGAAAAAAAAAAATAGTTATAAAAATTGCCACTAGATGGTGCTACGAGATATCGTGTTAAGAGAGGACAAACTGAGATCCCGGAACATTGAAGGCCCAGTGGTCTTACACAAAAGAAACACAATAAGGACAGTAAATGAGCACAGAATTTCCATGGCCAGGAATCATCAACTGCCATTCTCGCGAGAAATTGTAGCGCAAATGTTTTGCGAGTGTTTGGGTCTTATTGCTGAATGACTTGAATCTTATATGGGTAGAAGGTTCAGAATTCTACAAATTGTCGGACAGTGGAGTAGGGCATATCAAGGGTACGTGAAATCGTCGGTACACTGACAGTTCCATGAGGCGATTCAGTGCTTGCTTCCATGACAGCTGAAGTAATATCCTCTACAACGGCAGTGGTACCCTTTTACTTCCACTTCCCGGCAAATCGCCTAACTGTCCTGTTGGCTCGAATTTTACCATCATGTCTTTAAGAGCACGATATCGATCCAAATCGTTGTTTCTTGAGACGGAAGAACTTTCTTTTTTTTTTTTTTTTCGGAAATATCGAGCGCATCCCTCGAAGAGTCTGTTGTCCAAATATTTTTCTATTCGGAGTAGTAGAATGGTCAACAGGGCCCATTGAGTAGCAGAAGTTTAATTTCGCTAACCCTGTACATAACAGAATTGCATCACTAAAATTACCAAAAATATTATCCATATTTAAAGGTCAAGCCAATTGTAAAGAAGGTTATCAAACAGATAATTAAAACAACAAAAAAAGTCATGTGTAAAAGTATATCAATACAAAAACCCTTAACGGGTTAAAAGTTTGATGCAGCACTTTACTTTATGGCTATATGAATCTGAAATATGGGTCTTAAAAATTCTGATATCAAATTTTAAGTGACGCTGTGCTATTAAAATGAATTTATATATATTTAATTTTTCTTTTTTGTTGTATTTATTTTTAATCAGTGATACTTTTTCATTCAAAATATGAGTTTTAAAAGATATGATATCAAAATTAAAGTGACGCTGTGATCTGACTTAGATTAGTTAAAAAATTACTTTACACATACTTATGTTTTGTCTTCTGAAATATATTTAGAAATTGAAACATTTTTTTTTTTTAATACACTATCAAATATGTCATACATTTTCTCAGCTGATGTTATGTATTAAATGTATTTAATTCAATAAATTTATTTATCTTTTGTGTCAAGAAATCCAGCACCATCCGTAAAACTTGTGTAAACATTTATTTTGCGTCATAGTATCTAAACTAAGTAAATAGTATGCAAATAGATAGTGTGATGCAAAGAAAACATTTACACAAATTTTACCGATGGTTCTGGATATCATGACGCAAAAGATAAATAAATTTATTGAATTAAATACATTTAATACATAACATCAGCTGAGAAAATGTATGACATATTTGATAGTGTATTGAAAAAAAAAATGTTTCAATTTCTAAATATATTTCAGAAGACAAAACATAAGTATGTGTAAAGTAATTTTTTAACTAATCTAAGTCAGATCACAGCGTCACTTTCATTTTGATATCATATCTTTTAAAACTCATATTTTGAATGAAAAAGTATCACTGATTAAAAATAAATACAACAAAAAAGAAAAATTAAATATATATAAATTCATTTTAATAGCACAGCGTCACTTAAAATTTGATATCAGAATTTTTAAGACCCATATTTCAGATTCATATAGCCATAAAGTAAAGTGCTGCGTCAAACTTTTAACCCGTTAAGGGTTTTTGTATTGATATCATTACTTTTTTGAGGTTTAGGATCAAAAGATTAAAAAAGTACACCTTCATAGATAAAATTGGATTAAATTTTCCTAGAAACAAAATAAACTGAATGAAATACCAAAATTTTAGAAAAAGTGCATGAAAAATAGAATACTTTTAATTCATATCTTGGTACTACTTGCGGATTCGCCCAGAGTCCACCTTGTTTCTTTGTTGATCATCGCCGATGTTAAATTTATTTATTTTATGTTATGTTTGTTGTTGTTTATATTATGTTTGTTGTTGTTATGTTATTAAATTAAGCATAAAGTGATTATAAAAGACCAACAAAGAAACAAGATAGCGGACTCCGAGTGAATTCGCAAGTAGTTTCCATATCTTTTTAAACTCATACTTTGAATTTATGAGAGATATGAATGATAAAGCATCAATGATTAAACTTTTATACATCTTTTTAAATTGAACATAATTTTTGCACATGCGATTATAAAAAAATAAAATGATGAAATATATATAGAGATTATAATTGATAGCATAGCGTCACTCAAAATTTGATATCATTATTTTTAAGTTCCATATTTAAAATTCTTAGAGAATAAGATAAAGTGCTGCATCACTAACTTTTAACCCATTAAGGGTTTTTGTATTGATACTACTACTTACAGGGATGGGGAATTTTCAGAAAATCTTACCAAACAAAGATTTATTTTATGAGCCAGCAAGGTACAACGTACAGTTCAAAAACAATGAGAAAACACACAGCAAAAATAGTTTACACTGTTACTAAGAAATTGTTACTATAGTAGTCACTGTAACTAAGAAATTATTAATTGTTATTAAAAAATATATACAACAGAGGAAAGTTTAGTATAAGATAGAACTTAGCACTATCGAAGTAAATTTGAAAAATATAACCAACTATTAAAAAAATGTTTTTGCCAGACCTTATATAGCCTGCAGTATTTTCAAAGATTGCCTAAAAATCCACTCGCCCTGCGAGGAAAGGTACTCGCCAGTGGCAAGCAAAATGATATATTTCCCATTCCTGACTATTTAAAGTGTTTTCAACTGGTTTTAATTGCAAAAGAAGATCTTTAACATTATAAAGATTATAGTCTGATAATTTCAAAGAAATGTTAATAGTGTATTAATAGTTTTAGTATAATGGCTATTGATAAAAGTTTCAAAACAAGTTATCTGACTGTTCTAGTAAAAGTTGCAAGGTAAGAGTAGTGTAAAATGATCATTGCATTCTTTTAACCAAGCACATACAGCATGGTAATTGTGAAAGTACTTTTGTATTTCAATGACATGTTTTCTAATTGTTTGTGGAGTTATATTGCCACCTAGAAGATTTAACCAATGAGTAGAGCAACCATATGCTTTAAGTTTATCAGTATCTCTTCATTCTTGCCTCATGTAGTTAAAATAAAATCCTTAAAACCCTGTTTTAAAATACTAGTATAATTTTTGCCAGCAACAAAAATTGTGACAAAAGGTATTTTTGATGTGATGGTCTTTTCCACTTCAGCACAAATTGGCCATCAATGGTTGAAGTTCACAATAATTTTCAGAAACAGATAGGTGAAATTTGTGATATTTACTTTTGCTAAGCAACGTAGATTATAGAAAATTGCAGACAATGGATGCACATATTAGTGACATTTTAGATACCGTGTCCTTGCACCATTTAAAAAAAAAAAAAAGCTAAACGTAACTAGAGATGAAAAAGCTGTATTTTATTTGGCGATAGATAATAGATTTTTTAATTGCCACTTTAAAAACTTTAATTGCCATGCAGCAGGGTTGGCCTTTTATGATTCATTCGAGACAAATTATTAATAATCTAAAATATTTCTATAGCAACAGTAAAAATGTCTTAAAGATTCACTAGATGGAACCCATCAAAACTTGATGGCACCAAACAAAAAAGTCTAACTCTTTAAAATGTTAATTACTGACATAACAACATCAATAAATCTCTCATTATTTGGTACTAATTTCATATAAAATACATTCATATCTACTACGATCATAAAATCCTTATTAGAATCGGTAGATAATAAACTATGTTGTGCATACAAATGCATTTTGTGTGCACTAATGTTAGATAATGACGAAAATGTATTGTACAATATATATCGGTATCATGCTGATCGATGGCAAAGCACTTTTAAGTGGGGATGGGCAATGTCTAGAATTAAATATCATGATAAATCAGCATCTTTATATCATATTCCGATATATCGATTTAGGAAAGTGCCCCCCGGGGAGGGGGGGGGGGAGCAAAGTGGTGGGCGGAGCACTGGAAGTGCATAAAATGATTAAGCAGTCACAGGCCTTTCCAACAATATGTCACATAACGGGTGTCGGCAAAATTTAGGAAAGTGCCCCCCATGGGAGAAAAGTGGTGAGTGGTGCACCGGAGGGCCATAAAATGATTAAGCGGTCACAGGCCTTTGCAACGATATGTCTTATGAGGGGTGATGGCAAAATATACAAAAAGACCCTCCCTCGGGGGGGGACAAGTGGGGAGTGGGACCCTGATGGTGCATAACATGAATAAGCAGTCACAGGCCTTTCCGATGATGTCACATGATGGGTGTTAGCAAAATTTAGAAAAGTGCCCCCAGGGGTGTCAAAGTGGTGGGTGGGGCACCGGAAGGCCATAAAATGATTAAGCAGTCACTGGCCTTTGCAACGATCCCGTAAGGCATGGTGACATCACGGCGACGTCGTTGTGAAGTCACACTGCGATTTTGTGACCGTCGATGTGATGTCACAGTGACTAGAATGCGAGGTCGTTATGGCCGTTTTAGAGGTCGTTTGTGACGTCACATTGTGACCACTCTGTGAAGTCACGGTGGGACAAATTTGTGAAAAAAGTGTCATTTGTGACTATTTTGGAATTAACTTTGTGACGAAACTGTGACGAAAGCGACAATGCTTTGAAGTCACACTGTGACCAATTTGTGAAATATGTGTCATTTGTGACGAACTTGTCATAAACACTGTGATTTCAAATGAAAATCAAATTTCAAATTAATTGCTTAAAAGACGCAAATAGTGAAAAAGATTCCATGCTGGGACTCGAACTCGGGCCATTAGTACAGCGCACTGACATTCTACCGACTAAATCACATGGAACGATACCCAGGCTGGAAAATTTCTCACTATTACATGATGGCGAGGCTACAAACTCAGCACAAGATGGAATATTTAGCGTGAGCCACCAACATGATGCAAACACGAAACTTAATTAAATCCAGCATCGATTGAAATTATATTAATACTTGGAAATTTTTCCAGAGAGAACCATTCGCCTTGCATACAATATTTCAAATGAAAATCAAATTTCAAATTAATTGCTTAAAAGGCAATTTTAATTAGAAATGTTGTATGCAAGGCGAATGTTTCTCCCTGGAAAAATTTCCAATTATTAATATAGTTTCAATCGATGCTGGATTTCATTAAGTTTCGTGTTTACCCCATGTCGGTGGCTCACAATAAATATTCCATCTTGTGCTGCGTTTGTAGCCTTGCCAACCTGTAATAGTGAGAAATTTTACAGACTGGGCGTCGTTCCATGTGGTTTAGTCGGTAGAATGTCAGTGTGCTATACTGATGTCCCGGGTTCGAGTCCCGGCATGGAATCTTTTTCACTATGTTGGCCTTTGCGCCTTTTAAGCAATTAATTTTGATATTTGATTTTCATTTGAAATATTGTATATAAGGCGAAGGATTCTCTCTGGAAAAATTTCTAAGTATTAATACAGCGATGAATTTTGAAATAACCTTTTCCTGTAAATATAAAATCTTATCTTTTTACCGTACTTTTTAGCAAAATATCGCTATTTTGGAGTCTTATTCTTCTAAAACATTTTAAATTTTTCCACTTAAACAATGCTTATCAACTGACATACTTTTTTATTCAGTTCTATGATTGATATTAAGTTCTATGCTTGATATTGAGTTCAAGCTTGATATTTAGAATGTGTAAATTTTTTAATTTGTTGTGATTTGTCATTGCTTTATTAAATACGAACATGGAGACTAACGGATATTAATACAACTATTATTTATAGAGCGGCATGATAAGCGATATTTATTTAAATTTTTTATTCCAGTGTATATTGTATTTTATGAATATGAGCTAAATAGATTTGGTATGTTTTATATGAAAAGACTGATCTGGGAAATAGAAAAAAAAACGAGTAAGAAAAATCATGCGTTAATCATAGATTATAAAATACTTTCCAACACTTTCTGAATGCTTTAACAAGACATCGTAATTTAGGGAAATGACGTAAATAAGATAACTAAGTAAACATTTTAGAAAATTCATAAAACATTTGAAAAATTGATTTCAGCAGTTACCGTCCATAGCCAAACATGTTTTCCAATTCTTTTGAATAGCCCTGTATTTGATCTGTAGGTTGATACACTGAGAAAAATGAAGTACTCAAAAATAAGTAAACCGATGTACTCATATCGAATTGAATATTTTTGATAAAAAATGAACCCATGCTTTCTCTATTTTGAAACATCACATGTTATCAAACCCAAACAAACGAATAGTTTTGTACCCTGTAATGGTTCATTTCATTTATGGTGGCATAAATGATGTTTATTAATGTAAATATTAAATTATGCACAGCATTTTAAAAATAATTTAAAAGTGCTTGGAAATAATGCTCTTGTCATAAAAATATTCGATTTGAGTATCTTGTTAAGAATTTTGCTATTTTTCTTAATAAATAATCAATTAAACATTTCTTGTTAAGAACTTTGAACGGGAAATAAATGTCAGTACATTTTTACTTTAAATTTTAGGTTTTTCTTTTTTTTTTTTTGGGGGGGGGGGGGGGGCAGTACATAACGATTCATATTTGATCACAACCAATGAATAAACAAGTTGGAAAATGCTCGTCAAACGTGGCAAATGAGGTGCGTTCGTACTATAACTAGTTTTAAAATTATTTTTTGCACCCCATATTGTACTGAATGTATAATTTTTTGCACTTCATAAAGTGCATAGTCTGATACATCATTAAAATGCACTTCCAATAATTTTTTCGGAACACTTTTGACTGTCCCTGTAATTAAACTATACATCCGATTTTCCTAAAATTTGAAATAGCTCAACAAAATTTTGCAACAATTATATCTTTAAAATTTCAGACCATTCGGAAGGCTGTAATATCATTAAAATGCTCTTGCAATAATTTTTCCCATTGGCCGTAATGTAAAGAAAAACTTTTGACTGTCCCTGTAATTAAACTATACATCCGATTTTCCTAAAATTTGAAATGGCTCGACAAAATTTTGCAACAATTATATCTTTAAAATTTCAGATCATTCGGAAGGCTCTAATATCATTAAAATCCACTTGCAATAATTTTTCCCATTGGCCGTAATGTAAAGAAAAACTTTTGACTGTCCCTGTAATTAAACTATACATCCGATTTTCATAAAATTTGAAATGGCTCGACAAAATTTTGCAACAATCATATATTTGAAATTTCAGACTATTCGGTTGGGTAGTTTTTGCTCTGTTACATGCGGACAGACGGACGGACGGACGGACAGACGGACGGACGGACTGAACGACGACTATAGGTGCTACGTATTTATATAATTACGAACGCACCTAAAAATGAGTACATGTGTTTCTCAACTTTGAGTACATTTGGATCGGAGCTATTTTGAATATGTGACGCATTTAAAATTGAGTACTTTTTACTCAATTTTGACTTCCCATTTTTTTAAGTGTATATATACTATATAATGGGAAAATCTAGTTTAGCAAGAAAACGCCTAACAGGTTGAAATTCTTTTTCAGCAATTTATACTAATGTATGGAAACATACTTGAATACTTTTGTACAACCCTGTAGTTTACCTAGAATCTTTATTACACGCCACTATTTAGTTAAAATTTAATTCAAACTAAGACACTCTTAAAACTGCTGAAATCACATTTCCAGAAATTATAATTTATAGACAGCCATGTATCCAATTCTTTACGTGACCCTGTATATCATTTTATCTATATTCTACAAACATTTCTTGGTAAATTAAATGCAGTTCAGCAAAAAAAGCATATCTCATTTAAAAACAACCTTTAAGCAATTTGCGCCCATACCCAGTAATCCTTACGAATACTTTTGTGTAGCCTTGGATAGGAATTATAGCATTTATATACACCATATACTATGCATAAATATAGTGAATCATAAAAGCGCATATCATAATTAAAAATACATTTCCAGCAATCATCGCTAATGAACAGTACTTCGGATACAATATAGTATCTGAAATATTTTGTGTGTCCCTGTAAATGCTATATACGTATTATTCTTATTATACATGAAATAATTTATAGTATGTAAACCTCAGCGACATATCAATTTCATTATATATGAAATAGATTAACATAATTAAAGTATGCCGCAAACAATTCCTTCCACCCCTATATCATTATGTATTTGAATTCTTTTTTTAGCCCTGTAAATGAACACTAACTATTTTTTGCATCGCATAGTCAACAGAATACATATTTTAGTGCACTTCATAAATGCATATAAATTTTATTCTGTTTGAAAGCGTGCGTAAAATCATAAAAAAAACATTTGAAACGATTTTTTCCCATAGGCTGTAATGTAACGGAAAAATTTTGGCTGTCCCTGTAAATGAACAAAGCATGCTACAAACTTCATTACAAATAGGTACCGTGCTATGGTAAACGTCAATAACATCCAAAAATTTCAGGGCAATCCGAGAATATTTTCGAGAGTTAGAGTGCGGACAGACTGCTAGACGGACAGACGGAGAGACAAACCGAAGTCATAAGCACTTTTCAACTTGTGTCCTATAATATGTATCCTGTATTATATGAACTTTTAAAAAATATATACTAAGCAGTTTAATCTATAACTTCCCATCAGGCATGAAAAACACTTTGTTTCAAAGCTTAAATATCATATTTTACTTTTTAGTGCCAATAATTACGCGTATCATAAACGTAGAAAATGAATTTAGAATAGAAGAAAATTTAATAACCGATTCAGAATGTCTATAATTAAATGTTTGATTAAAATCACAAACAGAAAAAATGCTTACATACAATTAAAAAAAATAAATACACCAATTTGAAAAACACTAAAAATAATAATTAGTATTATAATGTACTATTAAACAACAGCAAACTCAATAGATAAATTAAATGCATTATTAGATTTAACAATATCTCAAAAATATTTCCATATGGTATGAGGAATTCCTATTATTTCATAATTTCGGCAAATGTTAAATCTGAAAACATTGGTCTGAAGATTTAGGATTTTGAAAGATAATTTAAAATATTATTAGCACTAAAAGAAAATTCTTTCAAATGTTTCACTACTGTAATATGTAAAAATACAGTTTCTCAGTATAATGTTAATTTCTAATCTGAAACAGTTTCGTAATCTCATAATAATCGAACATCATATTTAACCCCAAAATAATAATAACTATAAGTGTTAGTAATCAAAAAATAGTAAGAATCCGATAAAATAATTCCAAATCATTGTCGTTCCATACATTTTCAATCTCAAGTAAGAGTAAATTAATGCTTATATTAATTCCAGTATGAATGTAGGCATGCACAGTCTCTGCGCAGTTTTTTTTTTTTTTTTTTTTTTCAAGCGATGGCAGATTAAGATATTTTTTTCTTTACAGTTATCGAATTTGAAAATATCGCTAGTGACAGTTAAAGATCAGTCTCTTACAAATATAACATAAAACTATTTAACTCATATGTACAAATCAGGAATCAAATATTTAAATTAAATAAAACTTACATATACGTTCTATTAATATCCGTGTATCCTAAAATGGTCATTTCCTTATCTTAAAATGTTGTAGACGTGGTGAAGGTGATGTTCTAAAAACAGTGAACTATTTATTTCCCGCGTCTTCTCATGTTTATTTTTTTGTGGGCAGACGATTTTCAAGCAGATGGTCTGGTACAGATTATTTGTTTTTGCATGCAAGAGATATGAAACTTGAATGCACAGTAATTTTCTGAAAGTATGGTTAATTAAAATTTTGTATTTGAAGAAGTGTCCAATCTATTTAAGCTTTTCTTTTTATCCGTACCAAATAATTCAAGTTAAAATGTATTTTAAAGTTCCTTTTTTCTAAATAATTATAATAATAATATTCAAAATTAGAGTTTATTAGATATACCATTGTTTAAATTTTCAAAAGGTGTAAAAATAAATTTAATGGTAATAACGAGCCCCCCCCCCCCTTTTTTTTCTTTTTTTTTTTTTTTTAAAGTAAAGTTTGTTTTGCACAAATTTTGTATATTTCTTTTATTTTCGGAAAATGCTAATTTTATTTAAAAAGTCTGAAAGAAGTAGAATTTATGACTTGAATAAAAATTATAAAAATATTCTAAAGCAAGAAATGCATAGATGACTAAACTCTGAAGACTCTTTCTACATGCTCATTAAAAGGTGCAGATTTAACTGTAATAGAAATTTTTTATTTTGAAACCACAGAAGTGTTTCGAATAATCCTGGTCGGTAAAAAAAGAAATAAATAAATAAATTTCCTCCCAGCAAACTAAATATGTAAAGTGTATAAATTTAATATTCCTAACTCTAAATATATTATCCAAATGCTAGATAAAATTGAAATCATGAAAAAGTATACATTCACTATCTTAGATATCAAATTGATAAAATATAGCCTGAAAATTTAGTTTATTAATGCTTGTATCGTGCACTTTATTTATTATGCCCCCCCCCCCCTCCCCTTTAGTGACAGAATTTACCATTTGCTATCCACTAATATATTTTTTTCCTTATGCCATGTAACTCGTGACTGTTTAAAATATTTCTCTTCATTTTCAAAGATTTTTGAAGTTCATATTTTTGTCACACTGTGACTTACAATATGGTGGTTTTTTTGTCACATATGTGACGTGACGTACGTTACATAACAGTGACCTCACAATTTTTTTTAATTGCCAGAAAAACATAATTTTACAGTAAATAACATGTTTTGAAGAATTTTCGTAATTTTTTAAAGTTTTCTAAGAAGTTCACATCTCAGTCACAATGTGACATCACTGAGTGGTGGCATTTTGGTCACAGATGTGACGTGACCACAGTGACTTACAGTGACGTCACCGTGACCATGCATGCTATGAGGGATATGTCACATGAGGGGTGTCGGTAAAACTTAGAAAAAGCCCTCCCACAAGGGGGGGACAAGTGGGGAGAGGAATGCTGAAGGTGCATAACATGAATAAATGGTCACATGATGAGTGTCGGCAAAATTTAGGAAAGTGCCACCTTGGGAGGCAAAGTGGTGGGCGGAGCACCGGAAATGCATAAAATGTTCAAGCGGTCACAGGTCTTTGCAAGATACGTCACATAACAGGGGGGGGGGGCAAAATTTAGAAAAGGCCCTCCCACGGGGGGGGGGGGGGGGGATAGGGACACTGGAGGGACATAACATGAATAAGCGGCAACAGGCCATTCCAATGATATGTCACATGAGGAGTCTTGGTAAAATTTAGAAAAGTGCCCCCCAGACGTGGAAGTGGGGGGTGGTCACCGGAGGTGCATAACATGAATAAGTGGTCACATGCCTTTCCAATGATATGCCACATGAGGGGTCTCGGTCAAAGTTAGAAAAGTGGCCCTGAGGACCCAGCTATATAATTATTATTTCATTTGTCTAATTAAATCCACTGTTGCAAATAAAATGTTATATTTTATTTCTTTATCGTCCTGATTCACACATTGTTCAATAACAAAGAGCAAATATTCATCAACACCGCTGAAATCTAAATACCATAATGAAATGAAAGACATGGTGTCTGAAGCATAAAACGCATATGCTCAGAGATTCAGCTTACGCCGTCAATACTGTTGCATCATAAAAAATATAATGCATCATTTCCCATTCAAATTAATTTAAATAATATAATTTATTTCAATTTTACAACTTAAATTAACATTTTCAAACACCTAATTTCTAATCACAAGTTTTAAACTTATAATGTAAATTTTAATGATAAATAATTCAATATTTCCTTATTTTTCAATGTAAACATTATCTCTTATTAAGATTATTTAAGTGCAATTAGTATTTTATTATATTTCAGTAATTTAACTTTCAAATTTCTTTCAACATACATCGCGAATGTGTAAACACATCGGAATTTTCTATGTCTAAAATATAAAAAATGGAAATCTTTTATTTATCAATATTTCCCTTTTAAATTATATTATGTGGATAGAAATATTTATTTCTAGCCGATTGCAAAATTTTCAGTGACTTGTGATAAATACTTTGGCAGAAATACGCAAAAATGTATTTTCTATCTTTTCTCATTTTTGATTTCGGCGCGCGACGCCATGAGATCATTCTTTCCGACATTTTGAAAGTTCCAACAAGAAGGGTATTCCCCTTTGCCAAACAGACGCTTAGTTCAAAACCGGACGTCTGCTAAATCGTTTAACATTCCTTTTGGAACACGCACGTTGTGTGTGACGTCAGGCGCGGGGAGGATAGGCGTTTTTAATTGGCTGGCGCGCTCTGTAATGGCTTTTCATGTTTGAAACTCTGGGTTCTGGAAGTCATCATTCTTCACCAGGGAGCCGTTAAAGCAAGTAACTTGTGGGGGCTGCGACGCCGTGCCTTTTTTAGCCGGCTGTTGCGGCAGAAGAGTTCGGCTAGCCAGTGAGAAGAGATCGACGTTTTGTTAGGCCTTGGCGGCCGTATATCATCTAAAGGAAATATAATTTTTTTTCTTCAAGAAGCATTTCTAAGTAAATTTCATAGAACATTAATTGGAAGCCTTGAATTGTTATTCTGCTCATCGACATTTTATTATTCTTCGATCAACCATACTTCTTTGCTATAAAAATATGAATTGATTATCTGTTTTTTTTGTCGATGCAATAAATAGTAAATTGCCTTTGTAACGAACTGAAATCGTCAAAATCTGCATTTCTGAAGGAAGTTCTCAAACATCCTATTTCCAATTTTCCAAATCCGTAACTTCTCATTCGGTTCGGATTCGCATTTAATAAAAAGAAATAGAATCTACATTCCCGAAGGAAGTTTGTCAACAGCATGTTTCCAGTTCTCCAAATACAAGGGTCCTTCTACGATACGAGTTTGGCTTTATATTCCTGAACTTTACTCCCTAGTTTAACTTTATGTTCCTGAACTTTGTTCATTTTGGAGGCCTTAAAACTAGAAGAAATATTGCTTAAAATATCAGACTATAACATCACGATATCCGAACTTCACATTCTATCATGTCAACTTAATTTTCATATTTTAACAATTTACTTCTGCTTTTTCTCAGATGACAATATATCTCCAATTTTCTAAAGTTATATTAAATTTTACATTCATTTTGATAATCTTTTCATAATTCATAATGTAAGAATGCATTCAAATTAGCAAATTTTATATATGTTTAAATAAACGTCATTTGTGAATTATCTTTCTGTGTTCAAGTACTTGGGTGAGTGTTTTCTTTTCTTTATTTTTTTTCAGCTACGATAACTAGTAAATATAATTTTATTTGATCTTAAATAATTTGAAATAATTCTTAAAAAACACATTTAGCGATGTCTACCACTTACGTCATCGGCTGTAGTGTAATTTTGAGCTTATGAATCGGAATTAATTTTGTTCAATTCAAACTTTGGATTGAATTCCACTCTCCGATTCATTAAGCCCAGCATTACAGTACATTAACATTTGGAAAACATAACTTTATTGGTCTTCTGGATTCTGGTGCAAATCTTTCTCTTATACAACCTAAAACTATTAACTTACTTAAACAAAACAATAAACTTAACTTTTTATCTAGATCTGTAAACATCAAGACCATCAATAATTCCAGTGTTCCTTATTTTTCTGCTGTACAATTAAACTTTAAAATTCGTAATAAATGGTTCAGCAATGTGTTTTTCGTTACCCATGATAATTGGCACTCTAACTACCAAATTATTCTCGGTTATGATTTTTTAAACAGAAATAAAGTTTTGTTAGACTCTGCCAACTCTCAACTTATCATGGGAAACCTCACATTTCCTTTCGAAAATAAAAATCCTGATTCTACTCAAACTTCTAATTTTAACAATGAAAATCTAAATTCCAATGACAATAATACTATTCATGATATTTTAAATTCCAATGCTGAATCATATGAAAATATTAATTCTCTCTCTAACGATATTAATCATGAAGATTCCAAAAACTTTGTCACACCAGCTAACCGTGTCATTATTCGGCCAAATCATGGCAGGATTATAAGACTTAAAGCATTACATAAAATTAACAATTCATTTAACTATTTATTTGTTCCATTAACTACCAAATTGCCACTAAACTTAGATCTTAGTCTTCATGAAGCAAATGTTAACAATTCTATTCTTCTGTATGTATTCAACAACAATAGTCAAAAAATTGTCCTCAACAAAAATACTAAATTAGGTTACTTAAAACAAATTTCTAAAGATCAAATTTCTACGCATGACAACAGTAAAACATACCAGGTAAATTCGCTAATTTGTGATGATATTTTAGAACTTCGTAAAAATGAACTAAAAGCTAATAATTTTCAAGTTGATCACTTACCTGAATCAGATAGGAAGAGAGTTCTCAAACTTCTTATGAATAATTCAGCTGTTTTTTCTTCTTCATACAGTACACTGGGATGTACAGATAAAGTTGTTCCTCAGTTTAACTTACTGCATGATTTTGCTTTACAAACAAAACCATATCCCATTCCTAGAATTGCCAAGGAGTTTGCTAGAAATGAAATCGCTGATCTTCTGAAGGCTGGCATTATAGAAAATTCAACCTCAAACTACTGTTTTCCAGTCATTTTTGTTAAAAAGAAGACGTTACCTACTGATGACCCTAACAAACTTAAATTTCGTATGGTTATCGACTATCGATTACTTAATGCAATAACTGAACCTTATAAAATTTGTTTACCAAAAATCAACGACATTATGCAAAATATATCGGGCAAAAAATTCTATACTGTTTTGGATTTAAAAGCCGCATTTTTTCAAATTCTTCTTCAACAGAAGGATAGGGCCAAACTGGCATTTGCAACAGAGTATGGGAATTATCAACCTAAACGCCTGCCATTTGGATGTGTGAACTCAACTTCTTATTTTCATACTTTAATAAATAACTGCCTTAGCTCATTAAGAGGTAAAAATGTTCAATATTTTCTAGATGACATAATTGTTGCTGCTGATTCGTTGGAGGAAATGTTAATATGGTTGCAGAAAGTTTTTGACAAATTGAGAGAATTTAACCTCACTTTAGACCCTAAAAAGCTTCAAATATGTAAAGAACAAATAACATACCTAGGTTTTAAATTACACAAAAACGGTCACTCTCCTTCTACTGATAATGTAAACAAAATCAATAGATTTCCCATTCCTACAAACCTGAAACAAGTTCAAAGTTATCTGGGTATGATAAATTATTTCCGTCATTTAATTTTCGATTTTGCAAAAATAGTACAACCTATTGTAAATTTAACGAGAAAAAAGGTAAAATTCTTCTGGAGCAATGACTGTCAAAATGCTTTTCTCAAGATTCAGGAAATTTTGCTTACTAATCCAACAGTTAAAAATTTTGATGATAGTAAGGATGTTTATTTGGTTACTGATGCATCTATGGTTGCAATTTGCGGAATTCTTATGCAAAAACACAATGACAAATTCTACCCCATTGAATTTTATTCCAAGCAATTAAATCAGGCAGAATCTAAATACCCTTCAATCAAACGTGAATTTTATGCTATCTATTCCTCTGTTAAACATTTTTCTGAATTCTTGTACGGTAGACAATTCAAAATTCTAACAGATGCTAAAGCTTTAACTTACCATTTAAACCTAGAAAAACAGGCTGAAATTATAACTAGATGGCTTTTATATTTGCAGAGTTTTAATTTTAAGGTTGAGCACATTCCTGGGCTTGTTAATCCAGCCGATTTTCTTTCTCGTGTCGTGGACCTTCCTAATAACCCTAATTTATATGTAAATGCATTAAATATTTTTATACCTACTAACGACTCACTAACTACCGAAAATATACTAAAAGAGCAGCAAAATGATGAAAAACTTAAAGAAATCCGAGAAAAAATAATTGCCAAAACATGTTCTAACACTAATTACTCAATCAATCCTAATAACGATCTTTTAATGTTTGCTAAAAAGAAATCCGGTAATGTCAATAGAGTAAAGAAAATCGTTATTCCTAAAACATTAATCAATAGTTGCATTGCCCTTGCTCACCAAGCTCATTTTGGAATGATAAAAATGGTTGAGACAATTTCCAGGAATTATTTCTGGCACGGAATGGTTCAGGATGTTCAAAATTTTGTAAATAACTGTGATAAATGTCTTCCCTACAAAAGTAAACAAACCAACACAAAACCTTCCTTCATTTCCAAGTGTGAATTAGCTCCCGGAGAGATGCTTGCAATAGATATTGTGGGTAAACTCCCCAGGTCACATGACGGTAAATTTTTTATTCTCACCATCGTTGACCACTATTCACGCTTTCTGGAAGCTATTCCGCTTAGAGATGCTACTTCCCCATCTATAATTAAAGCTTTAAACGACTACTTTTCGAGGTTTGGTATACCAAAAATTATATTATCTGATAACGCCAAAAACTTTACCTCTGATGTCTTTCTAACCTTTCTTAAATCTCTCAATATCAAACGTAGAAATTCGTCCATTTACTTCCCGAGGTCGAACGGTGTTATCGAACGTATCCATCGATCCCTGAAAGAATCAGTTGCTTCACTATCTGATCAAATAATTGAATGGTCTGATAGATTGAAATTTTTTGTGCTTCACTACAATAATTCTAAACATTCTGTAACTAATTTTAGTCCTGCAAACTTATTTTTTGGCAGAGATTTAAACTTACCTATTGATACTTTCTTACCACCTAAAGATGCTGAAGAACCTTCCCAATACTTTAAACAACAACAAGAACATATCAAAACAACCAGAGAATTAGTTAAAATTAATGAACAAAAATATTTTTAAATGAATGCAAAATTTCTTAAAGGTCGTTCTCCTCCAAAGTTGAAAATTGGCGACAAAGTTTATTTAAAGAATTTCAATCATACTAATACTTTCCATGCAAAAAATTCAGGTCCTTTTAAAATTATCCAGATATGCAATAACGATAACTATCAAATTCAACATATGACTGATCCAACAATCAGAATTATGACGGTGAATGTATCAAAACTCATCTCAACAGGATGTTAGTTTTATTTGTTTTCTACTCGCTTAATTTTCTTTTGTTATGGACATTTTAATTTTTTTTAGGGCACTACAATCTTCCTACAAATGTAAATCCCATTTTTTCTAATTTCCATTTTAGTGTCTTCATATGTATATATATCTCTCTGAATTACAATTTTTTTTTAAACAATACAGTGGTAACATCTGTATCAATTCTATGAGTTTTCAATATTTTGCTGGCGAAATACTAGTGGTCACGGAATGTAAGCGCTTACGTACTGTCCATTACTGTTCACTCATACAATTGATTAAGCATACTGATTTATTGATTTCATTATTTTACAATTCTATATTTTATAATAGGTACTATCCTTCATCTAATTTTTTTTTCTACCTTAATTTAAATGATGGGAATGCAATATTATGTTGCCACAGATTTTTTTTGTATGTTCATCTTTGTTAATTTTTGAACAATATATATCCATATCATATTGAAATTGAAGGGTGATCTCAACATATAAACTTTTACTGCTTATCCATGTGATGTTTTATTTTAAATTTAATTATAGGATCCTATATAACTATTATTAAAAATTATGAGAAAATATATATAAAAAATTTAATATATTTTTGAGACAACTTTAATAAATTACAAATAAAAAATACAAATGAAAATTTATATATGTTCCAGAAATTATATGAAAAATTATCAATGCTCAAATCTCCTAGCTGCAGCTCTTTGAATACTAGTGGAGATATTTTATGAGAATACGATGGAGCAACTGCTCTAAGTTATTTCTCTTTTTCTTTCAGTTCCCAACAAATTTATAGCGAGCACACACAGAAGGTAAATTCGGCATAGCTTGGGGCAAAAAATAATCACAAAATTAGTACCCTTCCGATAAATCCTTCAAGGTGCAACTATTCATAATTTAAAGGGAATAACATTTTATATTGTAAATTTCAGTGTCCAAGATCACATATGATCTATTTTAAAATTCACAGCTTAATGTCTTAAATTTTTTTAATTTAATGGGCACAATTATCATTCTGAACAATGTACATTTGTTTTTTGTTCAAGAAATTGATGGTATTTTACAATGTAAACAAAATAAATACTACAAATAATGATATACAGTTGTCTCAGCTACATCACAATTGCAGTATTATCCTGTTTTAATTTTATTGGTTTGATTTTGCAATACTTGAAAACTTTATGCAGCATTTTGTTTTTAAAAAAAAAATATGATTAAACATATAGTTTTATTTTTATCATAGTTGCAATATGTCTACTGTTAGGGGTTTGCACATGAAAAGATTACATTTTTATAGGCCAATTGGAACCTCACCCATGCAGTGTTTTGTTTATATATAAATTTTAGTGGTTTGTTTCTACCAGTACCATGTTTGTTATTGTTTGATATTGTGTTACAATTCTATTTCTACTTGTACTGTGTATTCTTGTTTGGTATTGTGTTTATATATTTGTTTTGTTGTATTGTGTTTATTGTTGTTTAATATTGTGTAGTTTACCTTTAAATTTGCATAGAATTATCTGCAGATGGTTCATCTTTTCGAACCTGTCAGCTAAAAATTTTTTGTTATCCTTTTTTTTTCTGCTACCGGGAGATAAAATGTTGCATCATAAAAAATATAATGCATCATTTCCCATTCAAATTAATTTAAATAATATAATTTATTTCAATTTTACAACTTAAATTAACATTTTCAAACACCTAATTTCTAATCACAAGTTTTAAACTTATAATGTAAATTTTAATGATAAATAATTCAATATTTCCTTATTTTTCAATGTAAACATTATCTCTTATTAAGATTATTTAAGTGCAATTAGTATTTTATTATATTTCAGTAATTTAACTTTCAAATTTCTTTCAACATACATCGCGACTGTGTAAACACATCGGAATTTTCTATGTCTAAAATATAAAAAATGGAAATCTTTTATTTATCAATATTTCCCTTTTAAATTATATTATGTGGATAGAAATATTTATTTCTAGCCGATTGCAAAATTTTCAGTGACTTGTGATAAATACTTTGGCAGAAATACGCAAAAATGTATTTTCTATCTTTTCTCATTTTTGATTTCGGCGCGCGACGCCATGAGATCATTCTTTCCGACATTTTGAAAGTTCCAACAAGAAGGGTATTCCCCTTTGCCAAACAGACGCTTAGTTCAAAACCGGACGTCTGCTAAATCGTTTAACATTCCTTTTGGAACACGCACGTTGTGTGTGACGTCAGGCGTGGGGAGGATAGGCGTTTTTAATTGGCTGGCGCGCTCTGTAATGGCTTTTCATGTTTGAAACTCTGGGTTCTGGAAGTCATCATTCTTCACCAGGGAGCCGTTAAAGCAAGTAACTTGTGGGGGCTGCGACGCCGTGCCTTTTTTAGCCGGCTGTTGCGGCAGAAGAGTTCGGCTAGCCAGTGAGAAGAGATTGACGTTTTGTTAGGCCTTGGCGGCCGTATATCATCTAAAGGAAATATAATTTTTTTTCTTCAAGAAGCATTTCTAAGTAAATTTCATAGAACATTAATTGGAAGCCTTGAATTGTTATTCTGCTCATCGACATTTTATTATTCTTCGATCAACCATACTTCTTTGCTATAAAAATATGAATTGATTATCTGTTTTTTTTGTCGATGCAATAAATAGTAAATTGCCTTTGTAACGAACTGAAATCGTCAAAATCTGCATTTCTGAAGGAAGTTCTCAAACATCCTATTTCCAATTTTCCAAATCCGTAACTTCTCATTCGGTTCGGATTTGCATTTAATAAAAAGAAATAGAATCTACATTCCCGAAGGAAGTTTGTCAACAGCATGTTTCCAGTTCTCCAAATACAAGGGTCCTTCTACGATACGAGTTTGGCTTTATATTCCTGAACTTTACTCCCTAGTTTAACTTTATGTTCCTGAACTTTGTTCATTTTGGAGGCCTTAAAACTAGAAGAAATATTGCTTAAAATATCAGACTATAACATCACGATATCCGAACTTCACATTCTATCATGTCAACTTAATTTTCATATTTTAACAATTTACTTCTGCTTTTTCTCAGATGGCAATATATCTCCAATTTTCTAAAGTTATATTAAATTTTACATTCATTTTGATAATCTTTTCCTAATTCATAATGTAAGAATGAATTCAAATTAGCAAATTTTATATATGTTTAAATAAACGTCATTTGTGAATTATCTTTCTGTGTTCAAGTACTTGGGTGAGTGTTTTCTTTTCTTTATTTTTTTTCAGCTAAGATAACTAGTAAATATAATTTTATTTGATCTTAAATAATTTGAAATAATTCTTAAAAAACACATTTAGCGATGTCTACCACTTACGTCATCGGCTGTAGTGTAATTTTGAGCTTATGAATCGGAATTAATTTTGTTCAATTCAAACTTTGGATTGAATTCCACTCTCCGATTCATTAAGCCCAGCATTACAGTACAAATACCATAAATATATATATATATATATTAGTGATGTAACGAATAGTGATTTGGCCGAATAGCCGAATACCGAATATTCGGCCAAGTTTTAGGCTGAATACTGACTTTAATATAAATGACTTTTATTTTAATTGTTTAATTTTTTTTTCAATTTTAAAATAAAAAATTAAATTAAGGACTAATTGAAATTAATTTTTTGTTTGAGTTTTCCAAAAATCATAACAGCTGAATGTATTTTTTGTTATACTTTAAATATCTTAAAAAATACTTTAAAGATAACATATGACTTTTAAAAATGTAAATAATAATTTAATTCATAATTTTTTATTTAATCCATAGATAGTTCTAGTAATTTATATATATATATATATACTATCTAAAATAGAACTCATTACCTCTGTAAAAATGAAACTTTTTTTATTTTAGTAAAATCCTTTCACCCCCTAAAAGTAAGAACTTGCATGTGTCCTCTGTCTTTTTATATGCTTTTTCATGCAACTTAAACTTAGTAAATTTACACTCTGTATGTCAAAAAAAAAAAAAAAAAAAAAAAGGACTATTTTCTTAAAATATAATTATTCATTCCATTAATATATTATATTTTCTTTTCTGCTACCAAGATATACTTTTCTCTCAAAATTAACAAGCCCCTCATAATACTTCCTCCACCCCATATTTCAGAATGAGATCTTTTTCATATAATAATTAATGTATTTAGGTATAATTTTTTAATATTGTCGAAAATATTTAAAATCATATTTCGTTTTGATTTTCTGGAACATATCTAACCAAATATCTTAAAATATTCGGCCAAATATGCCACTATTCGGCTACAGGTATTCGGTCAAATGTCCCACTATTCGGCCGAATATCTGTTCAATATTCGGCCGGCCGAATACCGAATAGTGGCTGAATATTCGTTACATCCCTAATATATATATGTATCATCTGATGTCAGTGATCACACAGAAAACTGCATGTACGATACTTATCACCCACCAAAACGAAATCACATACCATTAGTATCATGAACATGGAACCCGAGGAGTCGGTATTTAATATCACAATTTAGGCTGGCAGAAGTCGCACCGTTAATATCAAGAATACTGAAACCGAAGAATTGGTATTTTTAATACCACGGTTTAGACTTGAGAGGAGACACTCCGTTAGTATCATAATAATCGGAACAGACGATTCAGTATTTAATACCACGGTTTAGACTGGGTCGAAGCTGAAGAAGCGCTGCTTAATGTTGCGGTTTAATGAAGAACCACGATAATCACGGTTTACATCACGATTATGATATTCATGATATACCGTTTTGTAAGGTTTTTTAATATCGTTATCACAATTACCATTTTATATCAATTTTATCAATATATCGCCCAGCTCTACTTTTAAGTTATTTGCATTAAAGTACATACAGATTTTTACCACAGAAAACAGCGAATGCTTACATGCATAAATATATAAATACACTAATTTTTTTTTATTACACAACATAAATCAAACGTCTTTATATTTATTGATTGGCCCAGAAGCAGAATTTTCTGCGTCAGTCTGTAGCAAACAAAAATTTATCTGTGACCCAATAAGCCTACTATCATAAGAAATAACAGAAACACTTAAAGTAAGCAAAATTTCCATTTATAAAGAATATATATAAGGATACAACAAATACCATAAATCTAGAGACTTAAAGCAAATTTCAGCTATTATTTAAGCCCAGCATTTATTTTTAAGTTGGTGGATTTTTTTTTTTTATTACACAACATAAATCAAACGTCTTTATATTTATTGATTGGCCAAGAAGCAGAATTTTCTGCGTCAGTCTGCAGCAAACAAAAATTTATCTGTGACCCAATAAGCCTACTATCATAAGAAATAACAGAAACACTTAAAGTAAGCAAAATTTCCATTTATAAAGAATATATATAATATAAGGATACAACAAATACCATAAATCTAGAGACTTAAAACAAATTTCAGCTATTTTTTATGCCCAGCATTTATTTTTAAGTTGGTGGATTAATCTGCAAGGTTTAAAATAATCTGCAGCGCCCGCTTCCGTGCTGCACTGTTTCTGCTACTGGGTTGATTGGAATATATATATATATATATATATTTTAAACCCTCCGAGCATCTTGAAGGCGTTCCGGCATTTTCATAAAAATGCTTATAAAAATAATTTTAATTAAAATTTTCTTTTCCTGTTTGTTTCTAAAATACACTTCATGCTCCTTTATTTGATAGACATCTTGAAATACAATTCTCCTGAAAATATTTTTGTCTACAACAGATTAAAGTTGTTTTTGGGAAACTGAAAAATATGCTCAAACCGCTCAGAGAGTTAAAATATTTCTTAATTTATTTCTGAGTAATATTGTACTGAGTACTGTGTCGGCCAGGTGTCATGAACTGTGCAAATACCGAATTAAAAAAAAAAAAAAAAAAAACTTGTGCACACATAAGTGCACTCGCATATTAAAGTATAAATTTTTTAAATATAAATCAGTGTTGATTTCAGGGGGTGACCCTGGGGGGTTCTGGGGGGGAACACCCCCCCCCCCCCCCAGAAGATTTGAGATTTTGTGTTTTCAATGGTCAAAAAGTGCAATCCCTCCTGGAGAAAAGTGTCTGAATTCAACACTGATAGAAACAATGATTAAAGAGATGACCTGTAATATGCAAAATGCTTAAAAACAAACAGTGCCGATTAATTTTCTTGTTTATACAGTACATACAATGTTTAGTTTTGCTACTTTTTCGGCCAGATGTCATGCACTCTGCAAATACACAATTAAAAAAAAAAAAAAAAAAAAAAAAAAAATCACTGGTGCACACATATGTGCACTCGCATATTAATGTATACATTTTAAAAATATAAACAATCAGTCAAGAAACAGTACAAAGTCTCTTAATTTTTAATCTGCATTACAACAATTGTTTAATTATGTTAGCTTACTTATCATAGAGTACTTTTTTAAATACACGACTTGATTAAAATATTTTGCATTACAGTTTAATGCTTTAAACCTACAAACTGGTTAATTTATTTAATAGAAAACTTACCAATTGCTGAATAATGATCACCATCTTGCTGGGAAAAAAATAGTGTAACCAGTTTTGTGCTTCACACACTAATTGAGGAAGCATGTAAAACAATTTACTACACTAACTGAAAGATATCTGCATTAGAGTCCTGCATCAGGTCGGGTTACTTGCTTTTACCCGAACCGACTCTTGGTTCGGATCGGATCAATAGTAGATTTTTTGTTGCAGGCCAGGTTCACTTTCATTGTTTCGGTTTGGGTTTTGACTCTAATTGGTCGACCTGAATTTCAAATGATATCCAAAGTATTTTTTCAGGTTGAAGATCTATGTACAGGGGTGGGGAATTTCTAGAAAATCTTACCACCCAAGGATTTATTTCACCAGCCAGTAAAATGCAATCTACAGTTGAAAATTTTTATGACAAAATTACGCAACTCAAAAATAGTTGGTTACTATTACTATAATGCATTTTCATATTTTTCTTCCTTATAAATTTAAAAAAAATAAACAAGAGATGAAAGTTTAATATAAAATAGAACTTAGTACCATGTTTACATCGCAATAATTAGGAAAGTTGAAAAATATAGCTAACTAATAAAAAAAAAAGTTTTCGGCATATCTCTATAGTTTGCAGTTTTCAAAAACTACCTAAAAATTCACTCGCCCTGTTAGAAAATTCACTCGCCAATAGCGAGTAAAATGATGCATTTCCCTACCCCTGTCTATGTACAATAAGACCTCCATAATGGCTTTTCTTTCAAAAGGCAGACATTTCTATTTAGCAAACACTTTTTAATTTCTACACTTCGGGATGAGTTCCATATCCTGTGCCGGAAGATTTTTGGCGAAAAAAAAGCTCGCCAAAATGCCGTTTTGGCAACATGAAAATTTTTCCAAGATTGCAGAAAAACATCATTTTAAAATCTTTATATTATTTATAAATCAATGATTTTGCACCATTTTTAAAGATAGAAAATGATATAAAAACATGGATTTATAAATTACACAAAGATTTAAAAACGAAGTTTTTGCGCCATCTTGGAAATTTTCTTCCGATACAATTACACAAATTTTAGCAACATTCTAAATAAATGTTCTTTTTGATATGAATACTTGTTATTGTCAGGGGGGCTCTGCCCCCCTGAACCCCCCGTTCTTAAAACATTTTCGACAATAAAAAAGAGAAAAAAACTGGCCAGGAACTTTTTATAAATTTCAACAATATTTCAAAAACTATTATTTTTAATGCAGGTAAAATCCCGCTCACAACTGCCAAAAAGAAAAAAAAGTATTAAATCATAGAAAAAATGTATAAAAATAATTTAAAAATGTTTACACACAACATCAACAACAACAAAAAAAAAACAATCAGCAAGAATTTAATGTTTATAAAATGATCCCAGTTAGGGTCTGAAACAGGATACCAACTATTCATCTGAAAAAGCAGATGTTTAGATTTATTTAAAATACTGCTAAAATTTGTGCAATTGCATCGGAAGAAATTTTCGAAGTGGCGCAAAAACTTCGTTTCTAAATCTTTATGTAATTTATAAATCCATGTTTTTACATCATTTTCTATTTTTAAAAATGGCGTAAAATCATTGATTTATAAATAATATAAAGATTTAAAAATGATGTTTTTCCGCAATCTTGGAAAAATTAACGATATTTTACTTACATCGACCGGCACAGAGAGTAATCCAAGTGTGGCGTCGGCGTGATCGCGGGAGCAAATTCTTATCTAACCGAATTCAAAATTTGCTGACTAACAGTTCCCGTGATACTAGTAAACCAATAAGCTTCAAGATCTCACGTCATCCAGTTGGCCGGTTTTGAAAAGGCATTTCCGAAAAAAAGCAACCCTAAAGCCGTTCAAACGATCCGAAATCCAACGAACAAACTTAAACCAGATCGAAACATTTATCGCCAAACAAAGCGCGCCAAAAAAATCGCCAAATCTTCCGGCACAGGATATGGGACTCTTCCCTAAACTTTATATATTTGAACTTTTATATAAGTTTGAATAACAGGCACCTCTCAATTTAAACACATGTAACATGTGTACATAAACTATCAAAAATATGATACATGTGGTTTTTGTGTGTATCAAAAACAAAATATTGATAATATTTTTCATATTTTGAAAATTATTTTTGCAGGTTCGGGTCGTGTTGACTTAAAATCAGACATGGTACAGGCTCAGCAAAAAAAAAAGCTGAACTTTCACAGCCTCACAGACTTTTTACGAAATTCGAAATTTTCCGTAACATTTTGAGGAAATTTTCATTTATTCTGCGATCCCTTGACAAAATTAGTCTTTTTCTGCGACCATTTGACAAATCTTACCACAGGAATCTTATTAATGCATGAATTTTGTCTATAATCACTGTAGATTATAAATGTATGTAGAGAAATTTCTAAATCGCTCTTGTGAAGGAAAAAATTCACAAGTTGGTTACAAGAAATTCTTCAGTTAGTCATGAAGAAAAAAAAAAAAATCGATTAATTTGCCCATCTACTGCTTAAAAAATCACAAAATTCATCAATCAGTCGCAGATGAAAAAGAAAAATCGGTAGTCGGTTGTTAGGGGAAAAATCATAAAATTTGTCAAGTGGTCACATAAAAAACACACAAAAATTGCCAATCGGTAGGAGAAAACATACGATCCATTCATAATTAATATCCATTATGAGGTTTTTAGGTTAAGAAGGAATGATTTTTTTTCCTTTTTCAGAACTGAATGGCTGAAATTTCAGAACAGAATCACCCCTTGCTCTTGAAAATAAAAGTGATGTTCTCAGAAAATCATTGGCAAAAAAATAATCCCCCCCCCCCCCCAAAATCATGCCATGTTGGACAGCGCTGATAAAATACATTAAATGTTTTCCCACCAACCATATCAGTGTATGTGAATGAATTCTTACTTTGGAAAAAAGCTTTTTAAAATAGGATTACACATATTATGTATTTTGAAATTTATTCATTCTGACTTTTTGGGAATTAATCGTGAACTTTTCTTTTGATTTAGTAATCTTAATGGTCTTCAGATTTTCAAGTGGAAGCTGTTTAGAAATCTATTGGTATGTATCATATGATAGGGCATAGAGAATGTGACTTTGGTGGTTTTTAACACAAATCGCAACCGTCTGTCAACAAACATTGAAAAAACAATGATAACTTAGTTTAAAATATTTTTTGAGTTATGGGGATCCCACAATAAACAATTTAATTAAGTTGTAATTCTGACTTTGAATTTTAAATTTACTTTAGTGAAAGCATTGAAAAATCCATTTATTTGTTCCCATCAGAAACATTGTAATCTTTTCTAGCTAAATAGTTTTAAGTTTTTTTAGTACCTTTTTTCGCGAAAAATCAATCGGCAAAATTAAGAACTTCATTTTGTTTAAATTTGTTAATATTTAAAGATATTTTAGTTAAAACATTGTGATTAAACATTCATTGTAAGATATCTGCTTTAAAAATTTATATTTGTCTCAGCCTTTCCAAGTATTAAAATTTTCAGGCTTAATTTAACATATAATTTTTTATTAATGATTCAATTGTTAAAATTATCATTTTAGTTACATTTTCTAAAGAGTCAAGAACATATTTTTTGTTACTCGATATGTAATCAAAACAAAAGTTTAAGTTACTGCTGGATATTAAAACATTCCTATCGTAATCGATATGTAAACAAAAGTTTTCAGAAATTTCTGTTGCCCTTTTCAGAAGAAGCTATTCAACTATGAAGCCATAAGGTATTGTAAAAATAATTATTGATGCTGGATATTAAAACATTAATAGATATTTCAAGAGAAAATAAAAGGTTCGTAATATCTACAAAACGATAGCGTGGTTAGGTTAAATCGGCAGAAAATAAAAAAGGACACATTAAATCTAAGTAAATCAAAAGAAAAGTTAAAAATGGAATCGTAAATCAGATTAAAAAAACAAACAATAAATTAACAAAATACCTAATAAAGTGTAATCCAATAATTATGCATAGCAATGAGAAATAGCAATGGTTGAGTTGACAGTTGAGTCACAAATCGAAAACCTCGAGACACGATCATAAACAAAAAATTAAAAATAATTTTTTTTGAAAAATGAAAAAGAATGATAAATAACAATTATATTGAATACATATAATTAAAAAAAATTTCCCCCTTTTTTAAAAATGAATCTAAATATTTTTTCGACAAAAAGCAGTAATATGGAATAATAATTTCTTCATAACAAAAGAGAAAGATAATATCAATCGAAATTTCATTTAATATATTTAATATTTTAAAACACATAATAATTAACATTTAAAATTTTAATATTTAAAAAAAAAAAAAAGGTTTACTGCCTACATTCAGATTGTTAACTCAACTTAGAATACCTAAAATGACTTTGCAAATCTTCTGATTTTATACTTACCCACAGCAGATGGATTAAGACTCCTCCTACATACGAAGTGACGTCAAACCTATTCACCAATCACAGACGAGAAAAGTAAAAAAAGCGATTTTTAAAAATAACGATTTTTAAAATAAAACGAGTTTTCCCAGAAAAAAGAAAAGTGTTATTCGCCTCGTATTAATCAGATTTATATTATATATCAATTTGAAAAAAATCGTAAGAACCGTTTTCGAGATTTTCAAATTAGGAACTTCCTCGATAATCATACCAACGTTTTCACTTTAAAAATGGCTATTTAGATCTCAAAATATACTGCACGTAGAAATGTAAAAATTTCAGTATACGATTAGACTGCAGATATAAGACTGTTCTAGAAAATTCAGAACAATAGGACCTATATCTGCTGAGTTATTAAAAGGCGGCTTTTCGCGTTTTCTTTGATGTCAAGTTAGCTGTATATATGAGTTCCGCCATCTACAAATTCTACGATACGATACGATACGATACGATTTTAGGCTTAAGGCTGCGTCACTCTGAATACTACCGTCTTCCATGATTATAGTTTATGATACACTTTTTAAGATTAAAATAATACTAATTAATATCAGTCTTTTTGGATATTCTAATAAGGCAACAGAATAAAAGAAAACAACAACAACAGGAATATACTATTACTAAATCTTTAATGGTACATACTAAAATTTCAAGTTTAAATTTGAAAAAATAAGAAATTTTAGTAGATTGAAGATGACAGTTCCATTATTTAAGAGATTTAACCTTGATATAGAGATTTAAGAGATATATACCTTGGCTGATCCAACTTGTAATAGTCTTTGAACAACAGATGAATCACTATTGAAAGAACTATTCTGAGCACAATTTTCCAGCATTTCAAATTCTTCAAGTTCTTTAGATTCCTTAGACTACAAAACAAAATATATTAAAACAGAATATTAATACAAAAAGAAACTAATGAAATAAAAGATAAAATTTTGAATGTAACTAAAATATCACATCCCTTTATATAAGCTAAGCTAGGAAATTCAGTCTAGTCTAATTAGTTTTCCAAAGTTAAAATTGTGTTTACTCGTTTTATATAACATTTAAAACTAACAGAACTACCTGGCTTTTCCCGTGTCAATTATGAGGGGGCCTTCCAGATAAAATAAATTAAAAGGAAATAATACAGAAATCACAATAATGGACATTTGGGCATTCCCGCTCACAAATCATTAAAAAGACAGCATGACGTTATTGTATTGCAACCATAGTAAAAACCCTCAATTTTAAATATCAGAATTTTCTTTGGTGGGTGCAACAGAAAAATATGATTTCCCTGACAATACAAAATCAACCAAATAGCGCAGCATTTAGTAAAATTCTCATTTGTATGGCATATATCTAAATTATAAAAGGAACATTTCAGATAAAGGTCCATATTGCTTTAAAGTGAAAGATCAAATTCACTGCTATATTTCCTTTAATTCAAGTTTCGTTTGGAGAAGCCAACCAGTGTAGCAGGCGAAGTGTGCTACTCAGAATAATACAAGTAATATAGTAAAAATATTCAAGATTAACTGCTCACTAATACGTAAGTACCAAAAATGCTTTTCCATGTAGTTGTTGAGAAATCTAAAAAAAAAAAAAAATACTAAATGTTAAGAATACATTAGTGTTTCAAGTTAAAAACAATTTTTATTTATGTTCTGTTAATGGGCAGTATATAGGCATCTTTAACATGAGTATCACAAGATTCAATGCCGGTTATTTTTAAAGAGAAATTCATATTTTCATTCATAAAATCCAAATCCACATAAAAATGACATCAAATTCTGCTTAGAGAGACATCAATATCAGAAATGAAAAAATGTAGCGAGTGAGACTGAATTTTTATTGTCTTATAAAAAGAATGTATGCATGTTATTATAATATATATATATATATATTAAGGATTGTGCCCTTATTTTAAGGTGTAGAAACACAAAAGAAATGATTGAATTAGAAAAAAAAAAGAAAGAGAGATTTCTATAATGTTAAATTATGGAAGGTTGTTGAAAAAAGCAGTAAAGAGCAGTCTGATAAGTTTTTTAAGTTGACAGGGACATTTTTCATGTGCTAAAATGCATGTATAGCAAATTTCAGGCAAATCAGTCAAACACTGAAGACTTTTGTAAGGAACATATACACAGAGAATGGCTTTTATATATATATAGACTATAAGTCACATTAATTAAAAGCATCAAAATTAATTAACCAAACAGTGCATTTACAAGAATAATTTCCATTCTTACTTTTGAAAGGAAGTTTTGTTAAACATTTTTCTATTTCCCACATGAAGAATTTAAAATAAATTAATAAATAGGACTCCATATTAATCTAATCACATGAATCTTTACGATATGTATATTATTCAGTATTTCAGTTTTGTTCTTAAGGACAAATTCTGAATTTTTTTCTCTTCACAGCTGCAATTGTGTGCAGATGATATAACTGATGATGCCATTAGTCAGGTGACATAATACCATGTTATTTTTTACTCCATTTTAGAAAATTCCACGTTGTGAAGAGGAAAAAAGTATAATTTTTGCCTCTAGTAAATTTTAACACCACAAAAATGGCAAAAAAAGCACAAAAAGTAACAGAGTAAATATGGTATCCCTAAAAACAATTATTTTTTTAAAATCTTATACACAACAGGGTAATTATTTTAATTATGCATAAAAATCTATAGGTTTAGAACTTGGGAATTCTCTTTCTGTTGAATTTGATTAATCAAATAAATTACAAAAACTGATTTAAAAGATGTTTAAACATACCAAATTCAAATTTTCACTTCCAGGACTTGAAATATCTGATTTGCTACTTTCAGGCGACGCACTTGCTGCAGGAATGGTATGTTTTGCTGCATTCTTTTCATGAATATTATCATCGGTTTCATTTTCATTTGCTTTTGACGATGGCAGTAAAACATTTTTTTGAGCTTCGATGTCCTCATCATCATGTGAACCTATATCAAATCTTATATGCTTCACTTTCTCTGTTGGCATATCAGTTTTACGAAGAGCAGGTTTTAATTTCAGTGTTTTTTGCGGAAGATGATCTTTTATCACCTGAAAGATGATAAAATAAACTTAAAAATAACAAAGCTATTTTTAAATTGGACCAGAAGTACATAGTGCATAAAACTTAAAATATTAAAAACAATGAAAAAAAATCAATAGTCATTACTGGGAATTTTTTAGGGGATTCTTTGCGGCTTCTTATTTGATAACTGTTGGTTGTCTTTGGCTTATACCTCTGCAAACCACTCCCTTTTTTCAAAAATGGGCGTTTTGGTGCTATTTTACCATTTGTCATTCCTGTTTTTACCTAACAATAAAAATAAAACATAAGTAATATAAAATAATTTATTGAAAAATTTTATAATTTACTTATATAAAATTCAAATGTAAGAAGGTATAGGCAGGGGTGTAAAAAATGTTTTTACTACCAATATTTAACTCAATCCATATGCAAATTTCCCCAAAATTTTATGATATGTTATAGGCTTACATAAATTCTGTATTACTGTAGGTATAGAAATTTTTTTTCTATTTCCAAAATTTCACAACTTATGCACAAGTATATACAGTATATATTATATTCTGAGATTGATTTTGTGAAGATCGCCATACAGATCTTTTTATTTGTAGTGAAATTTTTTCTATCTCGAGAAATTATGTAATTCATTGTTAAATTCAAAATCAATTGTATGTTTTTCTGTAAAATTTCTCCAGATGGCTCGAACTTCCACCAATCTTAAATCACTGGATCAGACATATTCTGCACTCCTGAGTGAGTAACCATTCCTGGGCGAACCAAGTCTATTAAAGCCTAAATCATGTGATGTCATAAACAAACACAGACTGACCACTTTTCTTTTGATATGCCAGGTGGTCATTTTTCAAATAAAACTGCTTAAAATATAGATTTTTAGAAAGGTTGTTTAAAAAAAAGTAATGTTTGAGAGATGACTTACGAAATAAACACAAGAGATTCATTAATCATTAATAAATTTTGTTTTGTATAGTAGATACAACTCAACTTCTTTCACAATCTTTAATACTTTTATGTTAGTCAAACGCAAATCTTGCTAATAGCAATCTTTGCTCACCAATAGGTATTTGTTGCATATGTAAATTAGAAACAGTATATTGATATTGATATAAAATGAGTACTTTTCCATTATTCTATTGACCATTTTTAATAAAGCAATAAAAACTATCGCCAAACTGCAATGCCCAGTAAACAAATGGAAAAATATAGCCATTGGAATCTCAAAAAATACAAGAAATTCAGAAAAGCCCCATTCACTCAAGTGTTTACAATATATTAATGAAAACAGAAAAAAAATAATCTTGGATACTTTTTGTTTTCGGATAGCAAAACCCTCCGCTGCTTTGATTTTATCAAAATAGAGGTGAGCGGAGTTTGTTTAGCTGCATTTTTATCGATTTATGTAAAAACGTTTTGTAGTTAATATTTATAAAAAACGAAAACACTTAAAACTTTAAAAATGTTATAAAACATTTTTGCTTTTTGAAAAACTTTTTTTTTTTTTTAATTACATTAAAAAAGCTTACTTGTTAAAATATACCTTTGAATGTTATCCTCCTCATCTGCTTGAATTCATCTATACCTGCTTTTTCAAGAACATTCTTTTTAACTCTTTTTTTTAGGTGAACAAAAAATAGGATTACGTTCATCTCCTGCTTCTTGGGCAAACCTTTTTAATAGTATTACTAGAAACCCCGTCAATTTGACTGGCTCGTATTGTAGAATGAGTTATTGGAACAATTAATTTTCTTTTTCTGCTTCTTGATCACAAAATTGAATGAAATCATATATAATTTTCTTTACTACCACTCCTGAAAGATTTATTTCTACTAAAAGAACTCCTGAAAGATCTATTTCTACTAAATATAGAAGTTTTAATCTGAATTAAAAAGAGATAGTAATAGAATTTTAAACTTTGATCAGAAGTAAAAAAAAACAAAAGAAAAACAAGTAATCGCCAATCATAGTGGCAACGCAGACAAGAACACCGAAGTAGAACTTAGGAAAATGCCCATCTCAGCATAACACCCCTTAGGATAGTAGAATCATCCCAGAGTGCTAGGCGCGGCTTTCGAAAATGAACAGTACTTATTTAAAACATTATTTTCCTTAATTCGACTGATGTTTGTGACGTCTGTTGAAACTTATCTATTGTATGTAACTATAGATTGCAACATTTTTTCAATGCCTTTTCTCTTTTAATACCACACAGTCTTCACAAGGATGTAACTGCTACTTTAATTAAGGAAATAATTGATAAATCAATAAAACATCTTTAAAATTACAGATAAAAGTCAAATTAAAAATCACTTGGCATAAAAAACAACATGTAATACATCTGACATCAAGTGAATGCGGCGCCACCATCAAACAGTTCTGGCATTTTTGGCGATAATTTTTTGTTACGGAAAGTAGTCGACGGGATAATTGAGAAAACAATAAAACATTTTTGTTTATAATATTTTTTATTTATTTATTTTGCATTTAAAATTAAATTAATGAAAGTAATACATTTGAAATTATTGTTTTAAATTAATATACAGGGTGTTTATAAAGTCCCGGACCCATTTTGATGTTTAATAACTCATAAAATAATAAAGATAGATTAAAATTAATAACATAAATGGTTAGATAGACTCAAAAAGTTTCATGACACTTGTCAATGAACTTCCACATGTGCTACCTTCGTCGCACGGAGAATATCAAGTCGATAGTCAATTTCACGCCAGGTAGAGGCAAGCATGTCGGCATCCACAGAGGCTATTGCAGTTGTAATTTTGGCTTTTAAGTCATCAATGTTAATGCCGCTGGACCTTTTTCCTTTGGGGATTTGTAAAGGACAATGTTTACAGGAGGAGAGTGTCGAACATTGATGACTTAAAAGCCAGAATTACAGCCGCAATAGCATCTGTGGATGCCGATATGCTTGCCGCTACCTGGCATAAAATTGACTATCGACTTGATATTCTCCGTGCGACGAAGGGGACGCACGTGGAAATTCATTGACAAGGGTCATGAATGAGTCTATCTAACCATTTATGTTATTAATTTTAATCTATCTTTATTATTTTATGAGTTATTAAACATCAAAATGGGTCCGGGACTTTATAAACACCCTGTATTTGAAATGAAAGCTGTGTCTTTTAAATGAAACAAATGCAGTACGAATGATGGCAATGGGAACAATATTTGGAGATTTATCACTTGCGTTCAGCAAACATAAAAGTATTTGATCTTCTCTTGACATAAGTTAATGTAAATAAATCCAAACCATTTAATATTTAAGGAACAAAATCTTAAAATGAACAGTCTGTTAATTTGCTATTATGTGTGCCAGGAAAATAGATCACGGAAAATGTTAATTGGCAATCATATTTACCATTCTCAATGGCCAACCGTGTTCAAAATAGTAATTTGATGTAAATTTATTAAATACATAACATCAGATTGACGGCTTTTAACTAAAATAATTGATGGTAGTTTTATTTTTGTTAGTATGTTATATCCACCAGAAAGAATATATATATACCTCCCTAAAGCGACCACGTTCCGTTCCAATAAAAATTAGTCACTCCGAGAGGTGGTCTCTTAATGAAAGTCATGTTTAAATCTAGATTTTTATTGTTGAAAAAAGGTAACAATTAATGTTACTAAAATTTACTTTTCACATGAGGAAAAAATATGAAAATTTAAGTATCAAAACAAAAGTTAATTGCATAAGTTAATTACTGCAGAGTTTAAAAAATGAATACATTGATGTTTGCTTTGATTTTACGGTTTTATCTTTTATAACTTTTATTTCCAAGTCCTTTCGAAGTTCAGCAAATAAATGCAATGTTTTTTGAACGGGAATAAATAATGACGATTTCATTAACTTATCTATTCCTTTGAGAGTTTCCTCATAGAATAGGGCAGGGGAGTTTATTGACCGTCATCCTTAATTTGTCATCAGAGTTAAATTCATTGCCTAAAAAGGCACAAAGGGGTTTAAAAACTTAAAAGTTACCAGGATAAAAAAAAAAAATCTAAACTTAATTTAGAAGTTTGATGAATAATGCACTCTCTGGAATTATTTTTCTAATAAAACCTTCTTCAAGCTACCATGAAAAAAAGGAATTTGTTTCATTTTCTTCAAAGAGATGGGTAGCTCATTGGAGGTAGTTCAACTGGGATGTTCTCTGAATGAAGGTAAAATTAATATTGAGCCTATAGGAATAAATTTCATTCCAAGAAAAAATGGTCGTTCAGGGAGGTGGTCGCACAGGGAGGTTTCACTGTATATACATATATTATAATCACATAATATATCCATGAATATAATATACGTAGCTTATCTATATTATACTATGCAGTTATAATTAAAGGTTCAGCAATTGTTCTTAATATTTCTGCAACATAATACTAACTAAGGAGTTTTAATATCAAAAGAAAAAAAAAGTTTACTTCAATTAGTGTTATAAGCACTATTGTTGGCACAGTGTATTTATGTGGTATGGATCTTAAAAATCATAGACATTAAGCATAAAATCCAAAGTCAGTGAGTGATGCAGTTAGGAAAACTGTAGTATGCAGCCCGATTATGATAGATTATCCAAGACAATTAGATGAGAATAATGTTACTTTTTCTAATCTTCCATAATTGAGTCTAATGTCAAGGTTAGGGTGAAACAAAAAAGATATTAGCAACAAATATAGTCAAATGTAAATGTGTATATCATTATTTACCTTTCACAAAAACACACCATTGTACCAAATTTTGTTAGCTAAATACGGCAACAGATTGTGTTTTGGACCCAATTACAAAAGATTACTTAATAGGTTTTAAAATAACTGCATTAACCAAAGTGTTGACACTGATAAGCAAACAGATATGAAGGATAAATGACTAAGTGAATTAAAAAGCATTGGTCAAAAAAGATGAAACACAAGACAATGAAAAATATGAAATGCTGCAATGATCGCAAAGAGTTAGTGATTTCTTTATCAGATCTTCCAATTTGATGAAGGATTGAGCAAGTAAAATAAATTATGAATAAAAATAACATGAAGCAATGCTTAGCAAACATTTAATGCACACTTTTTTCAGAAATAGGGAAATCATCAGATCATTTTCCGATTTGGTGAGCCACTTATTTTTGAGATTCATTCATTTTCTTTAAAACAATACATTTAAAGAAAAAAACCTAATGCATTGAATATTTAATTTTAATATTTTGTGAACTCTACAGAAATTACGTTTCACTTTGTTAATTATTATTATTGTTACAATAAACCATCTGTGCGGTGAATGATTCACTTTTGAGACTTATTCATCAAAATTATTTGTGCTGATTGCCAACAAGCATTTAAGCATCTTTGTTGATCAATTTAAACATCGTTTTGAATATTTATCGTTCTTAATCTTATTGAAGTTCAATCAAAGTAGTTTATTTCGTTTGGGAAAGTCGTTTATATCAAAGAATTGCAGATTATTTCAGCATTGAAATTTTGAGAATTTTACTGTTGTTTATTCCTGTTTAAGTATAGTTTTCTGTAATGCCTGAAGAAAATGATTAAACACCTTTTGAACATAGGCACCTATTAATTAGGAACAGAAAAGCGAGATGGCTTAGTCGCCAGTCACCAGCAACATTGGACCGCATAAGGGAAGAAAGTCGCTATCGTTTTCAGATGTAAATGCAAGAAAATACCTATATGCAGAAATACCTCTTCATTATGTGTTCAGGAAATGTGTTTGGAAACAATGACAACAAGGGAGAAAGAAAGTTTTGGCTAGAATATTTTCAGTTTCTCCAAGAGACATTGAGCTTTTCTGCCTTTTTCTACTCTTGCTCAAAATTCCAGGAACAACTAGCTTTGAGAATTTGAGAACCCTTGACGACGTTATGATACCTACATTCCTTGAGACCTTCAAAGGCAATTTTTGGATGACGATCAGGAGAAGGACAGACGTTTAGCAGAAGCCTGTGTTTATCAAATGTCTGTGTAGCTCAGCCTAGTATTCACCTTTGTCTTTCTTGCAACCCATCAAATCAAATTGTGGGAAAAATTTAAAGATTCTTTGTGTGAGGATTTTAGGATGAATTTTAATGATTTTCAGGGTTCGTAAATATCATGATATTTTCGAAAATATCAAAAATATCCGATATTTTGATATATATCCGATATTTTCGATATATATCCGATATTTTCAAAGCAGCCAACTTACCGCTGATAATAAATGTTTTCAAGCATAATATAGATTAGAAACTAAAATATATTGCACTTAACATGAAAACTTAATCAAAGAATATTCTAAAAATGCATTTTTATTTTTATTTTCTGTTTTTTTTTTTTTTTTTTCACTTAGAACAAAATTAACGATGAACTAATTGAAAACAGTAACAATTTGCTTTATAAAGAAAAAAAAAGCTAACTATAGAATTCATTATCAAGATCAAGTATAAAAAAAATCAGAAATTTTAAATACAAAAAAGTTCTTTTAATTGAAAAATTTTAACATAAATGTAAGTATAAAATATCTTATTTCGTATTTTCTAACATGTTGTATAGTTTAAACTAAACTGGACCAAAACATGAGAAAAGATTCCTTTCTAATGAAACGGTATATAACTGCTTATTTAAGTTAGTCAGTTCATCTTTCAATGGTTGTTCTGAATTAATTATGTCCCACATCATTATTAGTTCAACATTTTAAAAATAAAAGCTTCAAAAATATATTTATTTTCTTTTTTGGCTAAAAAAGTCACATCCAGAAGAGACAAAATTTCTTTATCTACAGATTCATAGTCAATAACAGTTGGAAATTTATTTCATTTACACTGAAATATTACGAATTACGACTGAAAATATCAAATATATTTTGCACACATTCATATTTTGAAAATAAATATCAAATGCAGAAAATATGAAACATCTTAATATATTGAAAATAAATGTCAAGTAATATGAAAATATCAAAAATCTTGATATTTTGAAAATAAATATATGATATATATTCATTGATATATATTAACGAACTCTGGCTATATATAAAGAATTATCAAAATTACATTTTATCTTTCAACGGCTGTTCTGAATTAACTGTCTAACATAATTATTAGCTCTACATTTAAAAATAAAAGTTTCAAACATAAAGCTTGGAAAAGATTTGTTTACTTCTTTTCCTAAAAAAGTTACTGCCAAAGGCAAAAGTAAATTATCTATAGAATGATACAGTCAATAACACGTAGAAATTTCATTTACAATGAATGTGGAATGAATGTGGCTTTGAATGTGGAAAATATCAAAATTATCTCACTTGGTGATATTTTGAAAATAAATATCAAGAATTTGAAAAGATCGAAAATATCAAAAATCTTGATAGTTTAAAAATAAATATCGGATATATATCAAGATATATATCATGATATATATCCATTGATATATATCAACGAACCCTGATGATTTTACAGCACAACATGCTTTACACAATATTCAAGAGCCATGATGTTAGCTTAAGTACATTTAATTTGCCAGCTCCTAGTCCAATTTATTATCAAGTTTCAGTTTATAAACATAACATAACAGTGAAGCCTCTGATGCAATTGAAAAACTGCATCTTTGAACTTTCAGTTAAAAGAAGCTTTTAGAAAAATCATACAAACAATTGACAATGAGCAAATAACTCCAAGATGTTTCAATTTGAGTGGATCAGGTAAGACATATTTATATAAAACTCTTTTAGTCTTTATATGTAGACATGCTGAAATTGTTCTTCCTTAAGCCATAATTGACAAAGGATTATTATTGTGGTTGAAAATTAAGCGTAATGTCAGTTTTCCTATTAGTGGACTGATTTTAAAAGCACAAGCTAAAAATTTTGCAGAAAAATTAGGTTACACTGAATTCCCGTGCAGTGATAGATGGCCCAATCATTTCAAAAACAGACATTATGCTCAGTCATCTGGAGAAAAGATGTCTGTAGACATGAAAACTACTAATGATTGCACTAAAACCTCGAGGTTTTCCAAATGTAAATCAGAAGTTTTAAACGTTTCTTTAGGTGTTTTCTAACTTTATATTTAATTGAGAAAATGGGAAAAAAAGTCAAGAGACCAAAGTATATTTGTTGGAATCAATTTATCTTTTGGATGATGTTTGAAAGTGCCTCAAACATAACCATTCAGAAATGTATTCAAAAAGCAGGACTTACAAACAATCATACTGATAAGAACTTACAGCAATGATGAAGATCTTCTGTTATCAAAATGGTTAGAAAAGAGAATTTTTAATTCCTCTCAAGACTTCTCTTTAAATGACTGCTACTGTTGGCAGGGAAGTTCAAGTAATGAGACATTTATCAGAAGATATGAAAATAAGCTAAGATAATGATGACAATGAATGTGAAAATTTCCCCAAAATTCCATCAGTAAATTATCATGAAGCTAAAGATGCTTCAGATATTCTAATACAGTTTTATAACAACTTAAGAATAAAAAAGTGGAAATGAATCTCAGAAATTTGATACAATATGCAAAATTTACAAATGAATATGCCATAAAGGCAATTAAAACTCTCCAAGTTTTTTTCAATAAATGCTAATGTGAAATTATTTGTTTTTCCCCCTCTCGCATTTAACACGGTGACTGACACTGAAGGTGAAAAATTTACAATGTTTTAAGTAATTTCTAAGAAAGTATAATCCTGTAATAAATAAAAGGTAAGTAAATTTTAATTAAATTTTCAGTAATTACTTAAAACAATATAAATATTTTTATGCTTACATCATATTTTAGACCGTCAGTTAGAGGTCTGCACGGGCCGACATTTCCAGGCCCGGGCCAATAAAAAAAATTAAAAGTTCGGCCCGAGCCTGGCCTGGAAAAAAGTTAAAATCTCAGCCCGGCCCAAGGGAATTTCTACAAAACATTGATTTTTACGTCAAATTTGTTTAAAATTTGCCTTGTACGAGGAGTTCTGACCAAAAATATTTATCTTAAATTTTTTTTTCATGTTTATAATCTGCCTTTTTATAGAAGTGCTGCAGGCTGTGATATTTATTTTTTAATGAATCTCTATTTCTTGTATGTAAATGTTTCAGTTATCATTAATATTGTTAATCTATATTCCATGTATGGAAGCGTTAAAAATCTGAAAAATGCTATACAGTAAAATCTTCTAAGACGGAATTGCTAGGAAAAAAAAAAAAAAGAGTTATAGACAAGTTCCCTTCTTAGCAAGTGTAAATGTATTATATATTCTTTTCTTACTTATTAGTATATTAATTTTGCATGGATCAACACGTTTTTCAGTTTAAAACAGGGTTCCGTCATAGGTAGGTTCTTTTTCACACATTTTACTATATTTTAATATGCGTAGAAATCTACTATTCTTTAAAAATAATCAATTTTAATGTTTAAGTGTAGAATAATGGCAATTCAAAAATGTATGCATTTTTTGCAAAAATTTTTGGGCCAGGCCTAATTTAACTGACCTTTAAATGGACCAGGCCACGCTGAGACAATGATTTTCATACGGGCTGTGTCAAAACTAGGACAAACTTTTGGGCCATGAAGACTAGGAATGAAACCAGGCCCGGCTCTGTACAGAAAAATTAAGTTAGGCCCGGTCTGGCCCGAGCCTTCAGAAAAAAGAAGACCCAGCCCGGCCCGTGCAGATCTCTACCGTCAGTCATCGGTGAATAACGTGTGCTAAATGGAAAGTTCAGTGTCAGTCACCGGTGACTGACGTGCCGCTTAACGTGTTAAACAAAATGATTTTCATAAAGGTAAGAATGAATATTTCATGTTAACTTTATTATATTAATTTTAGCACTAAAATAATTGCAGCAATTAATAATAGTAAATAGTTATTAATTCAATTATGCGTATGTTTTTGAAATTTTTATTATCTTTCTAGTTATTACGAGTAATGGTTCATTTGAGAATTTTTATAATTCCCTTGTTTCTCATATTAACCAAGTTCGACTGTATCAATAAGATTTTGTACAGATATTTGAAACTTTCATAATTGGTTTGGTATGGTTAAAGTTAGAGATAAGTTATGCACAATATTTTAACTATTCACCATTACAAATTATCAGTTTTTTATTGAATGGGTAAGCATAAGATGTTCACATAAAAAACATAAAATTTAAATATCAGTACTAAAAAATTGAGGAATATTCTAGATATTTAAAATACATAAACTTATAGAATAAGCAACATGTAAATGCTAAATACCAAAGGGTTATCTTTCTTTTCAAGATTGTTTTCTGAAAACTGAGGATTTCGAAGCTCTAAAAAATAAATTATGAAACAATTAAACAATATAAAACATTATCATTATAAATTTTACTAGACATATATATTATAAAAAATGCACAGCAATGAATAAGGTACATGAAAGGATTTTTAACAGGCTTTTGACATAGGATACTCACATTTCATTAAAACATGCTGTTTAATTTAAAGTTGCAGTTAATTAAAAATTAATGAAAAACTCATCAGCAAATAATCTCACAGATTACTCGGCAAAAGCCTCAAATGAGTCTACTGATACTTAATATTAATTTAGTACTTGTTTATTTTCCCATTGAACTCTTTCTGTTGCCAATATGTGTTACTTAATGCCAATAATGGATAAGCATGACTTTAAGAACATACTCCTAGAGTATGTTCATAGAACATACAAAATGTCCATAAGAACATACATAATAATTTTCGATAAACATAATTTGTAAATGTTTCACATAAATCTGTGTATGCAATCATTATTTTGTTGCTCAAATCCAACTGTTCTTTTACCTATTTACTTGATGTTATTATAATTTTTTTTTTAAGCAACTGAAAATAAATTTCAGTGCAGTCACAAATGTAATTTTGGAGCATTCCCTTTTTAAATAGATATTTGCTTGTCACTGTTATTCATATCATATTGTCATTGTCTGTCTGTTTGTAGACAGACGGTCATGAAGAATCCAGTAATTTTGAAAATGATACTTTATTATAATAAATAAGATCATGAATCATAACTTATTTCACTTAATATTTAATTATTTTATGTTAATTCAATTAAAAAATAAAATCGTTGAAGCTCATAAAATTAGATTCTGAAAAAAATATATAAAATCCTTTTACAAAAGTAACTTTTGAATGAATGCTCCACAAATTACAGTAATTTTTTCCTAAATATAATATACATGAAATTTTTTATTCATGAACAAGTATGTTGCAGCAATAAACTACCTCTGTGCTTAATCTTTGATTACAATTTAGATTATCAGCAAAACAAATACTTTGCTTAACACTGGCCAAATGGTAAATAAAGCCTGAAACATCAAAGTCAAAGCAGCAAAATTACATTAATAAGTATAGGATGGGCCAGGTATTTGAAAACAAAATAACTCCTGCTTTCAAAGCTACATAGACACTAGAGATGGAGCATTTTTTATATTTTTAACATTCCATGCAGGTGATCCCATACACAATGGCATGAATTTCGTCAAAGTATTGCGGAAAACATCATGCACTTAAAACCACGGCAAACCCTCTCGGTACTAATTATGCGTTTTACTGTGACTCTTTGACTAATTTTGCGTTTTTTCTGCGATCCTTCAATGAAATTCCCATAGTTCCTGCGATCCTTTGACAAAATTTCCTTTCGTGTTCCTTTAACCAAATTTGCATTTTCCTCTGCAGTCCTTTGACAAAAATCACATTTTTTTCCTGCAATACTTTGACGAAATTCGCATTTTCTGTCGCAATATTTGAGAAAATTTGCGTTGTTTTGCAATCCTTTGAAGAAATTTGCGTTTTCCCCATGTTCCTTTGACGAAAATTGTGTGGGGTTTTTTTTGTGACCCTTTGATGAAATTCGAATTTCTTTTGCGATTTTTTGAGGAAATTCGAATTTTTCCGTGATTTTTTGATGAAATTCATGTTTTTACCATGATTTTTTGACAAAATTTGTATTTTTTCAGTGATCTTTACATGAAATTTGCATCTTTTCGCGATCCTGAAATTCACGGTATTTTTTATGTCCAAATTTTCAGACGGATGATCGATTTAAAAAAAAAAAAATATGGAAACGAATGCCTTAAATTTTTGGAACACAATCACCTCTGATCCGTCAATAGATTAACGAAATTCACAACTTTTCCACCCATTTTTCACAGGAAAATTTCGTGATTTTTTTTTCTTGCGACCGATTGACCTAAATTCACGATATTTTCAGAAAGGCAACTAAGGCAGTAACGCTGCAAGAGGCAAAAAGAATTGTGATGCACGTTGTGTGTCTCACACTTCTGTTACCGGAGAAATAGTGCTTCAGAAAACCCGAAGCCTAAATTACCCTTTCCTTTCCTTCCCATCTCCACATTTTTGCATTCTTTCTTATCAAAACACTTATATGTGATGTAATGCGTTGCACATGTAGGAGATGGAGATGAAACAGACTCAATTTTTATATCAGTTTTTGGGCTTGAAGTAAATTGAGCTCAATCTGTCGTACATTTAAAATTTTATTTATTCATATATAGAAAAAAAGAATTCCTCCTTCGAAATTACGTACTATATTCTATTTCAAATCATTTTAAGGCTATTTTGATCAGAATGAAGGGAAAATGGAAATTACGTTTTTCTATTCTAGTGATGTTTGCAAATTTATGTCTGGCATTGATGGCAGTGACATGTTGAAAATGGCGCCACTCGAGAGACTGAACAATGAACTTGCTTTCAGTTCAATTTTCTATTGTGACAGTAGGATAATTTTTAATTGGCTGGTTTATTATAATTTTTTTATTTAGATGTCTAATTTGAAAAGAATATTTTCTATTTTTAGCCAACGAGCATCAGCTTGAGGTTTTATTTGTTTGAGGTTTTTTGTCTTCTATTGAGTATGAGTATAAAAACTACATTGGTGATTTTTCTGTTTCTTTTGTATCATGAATGCTGCCCATGCTAAGGTTCTGCTCTGCACATTTACAAAGTCACTTTCATTTATAAGTAGATATAATTGTCATGCATTGTTATTCTGATAGAAAGCAATCGAGCAGTGTTTACCCTTTTTCTGTAAAAGCCTTGAATATTTCCGATAACAGTGTCAAATTTTTAATTTAATCTGATTTTTAACAACTCACCACAAAAGATTGTTATGCAAAAGGAATCGATTATAGTTTAAGATATGCACCTTTTATAGAAAATTGCAAAACATTGTTCCATTCTTTAGCATATAAATATTAATTTCTGTAAATTTTATTCATTTTTTCATAAAAATGCATAGCTGCAAACTATTGATATTTTGTGTTAGCACTATTTCCGAATTATAATCCTTACCATATTTAATTTCAGATTTCTAAAATTAATTAACATTAAAATTAAGCAAAGATTACTATTCAGAAGGAGTAATAACTAAAAAGTGGAATAGTTGACAGCTAAATGCGGATATATATATTTAAAATTTTTATTTTGCTAAAGAGAAAAAATGCTTCAAAATTTAAAAATACTGTATGAAATATAAATATGCAGATTGGATGATTGTAATGACAGGGTGTGGGAGGAAGAAACAGCACGGTTGTTTGTACCGACAGTACCGCAGAATATTACGCCACCAGTACTTTTTTGGTTAGAAATTAAGCCCTGCAACTAAATCTTGACTTCTGGAAATTTTGATAGGTTTATGCAATATTTTTACATTTAATATTCTGCAATCTGAATTCTCAGCAATACTGTTGGTCATAAATCATGAACACGATAAAGTAATGGTTTGCCTTCTATACTAAATCGAGCACGAGATAACGGGCTATCTGGGTCTTGAATATGGTAAAATTTATTTTAATTAGCTAAAACAAATAAAATTAATTGATTTGGTGAATATAAATATTTTCATAAACATTCTGTAAATATGATAACATTTCTTTATAAATATATCTGCGCTTATACTATTGCCAAGTTTAAAACCACTAACATATTGTTAGAAACTTCGCTATAGTTTAATACACCCTGATGCAAAATTAGCAGCAATTTTAAATGCAAGAAAACTTTTCTGCCAAATTCAATACATCATTGTTGAAATAACTCTTGTTTGCTACCAACTACTGACTTAAACAACAAATGTTGAAGAAGAATTTTAATTTTTATAAAACATGGAGAATATCACTCAGGATATGCCTGATGCAATCACATTCACATGAAAATGCTTAATTTTATAAATAACAATCCAAATTTCCTACTGTATGAAAAGATTTTTTTTTTTTTTTTTACTTTAAAGTATGTTTTTCATAATCGAATGAATACTTCAAAATTCAAAAACAAAGTTATACATTCATTTTGGAAAGTAGAAATATTGTTTTTATGAAGAAATAAATAATAAAATTTTGTCTTTAATCAAATACGGTATATGTATGTTAAAAAAAAAATGGCAAGGCTTGGTAAAACTTAAGCTAAAAAGAAAAATAAGTGGTATTTTGAGAATTAGTAGTATAAGCAATTTTAAATACTAATTAATAAAGTAAATATTTACCACTAAAAACTGGTACTTTTTCAGGTGCATGTAGAACCTGAAACAATTTTTTTTGTATTTTACTTTAAATTAAATAAAATTTAAACTGCAATTCAATTAATTCATTAATGCAATAATACATTAAAGAAACATATTTGCAAATTACATCAAAAAGTTTTCCAATATTAATTTTATCAATAAATAAGAGTTATCTCCTACTTCATAAAACTTACCGTATAAACTTGCGTATAAATCGAAGAATTTTAGGCAAAATTTAGGAGTTGAAAATGGGGAGTCGACTTATACACGTGTTAGTAAAAAAAAAAAAAAAAATTGCAGATAATCGGCGAATGGACGAGTCTTTTAAATAATCATACATGGGTCTGCATTGGGGAGAGAGATAAAAGCAGACAATGGTCATCTCCCCGTGATTGACAAAAAAAAAAGCTCAACAATAATGTCCCTGTAATTGTTCTGCACCCATTTTCTCTTGGGATAGAACTCCCTTCAATACAGAGGCATTCCTTTCAATCTCCTTTTTAAAAAGAGTTCAACTTGAGAATGCTTCTAGAGTCCTACAATACAAAGAAGTATACTATATTTTAGCTGGCTAAGAAGTTGTTTAACATTGCAAATAAGGCTTGGATAGATTTTTAAAAGAATTTTTTCTTTTTAAGTATCATTAAATTGATGTGAATAGGTTTCAAAATAGTTTAAGCTTCTCCCATTTTACATACTTATACAGTTTTAAAACAATGAATTAAAAAAAAGCCTAATTAGAAAAGTAAAAAAAAGGGAAAGATTTACCATTTTAATGAAAATTTATTATTTTTTTTATCCTCGATCACAAATCATTTTTCAACATACTACCAGAAATGTAGTTCGACTTATGCATGAAAATTCAATTTTTTTTCAAAATTTTGCTTAAGAATTGAGGGGAGGTTCGATTCGACTTATACATGAGTATATACGGTAGTTTAACTGAAAAATTTTGAGCAGTTGAATAAAAGATTTATTGTAATATACCAGGGTTTGGTAAATTATATATTGTGAGATACCTATCAAATATTTATATGACAATACTTGATATTTTTCATATTTTCATCAAGGAATTTCAAAAACCTTTTGAAGAAGTGTGACTATGTGTTTAGATGGCTGGAATAAGTGGTCCACTTAATTCTATCTTAATCATATCATTTATTCTGCTGATGCTTACATTAGTTTATCTATTCATGGTTTGAAACCTTCTAAAACCGCAGATTACTTATATACAGCAAGAAGGCAACCTATCTAGGAATGTAAAAAACATTCAATATAAATGTTTGTTACATTAGTACTGATGAATACCAGGGTGAAAAATGAGAGAAAAGAAGAGTAAAATCCAAAGAATAGAAAATATTATTTTTTATTAATGTACTTTCTTTCATACTTTAAATCTTTCAGCCGAAGAAATGAAATCCGCTGGTATAGGTAAAAATGTAACCAAAATTATTAAATATTTTAAGTACATACAGTTACCAAATTCCTGATATACAGGATAAATGGGGAATTACATGATCAACTAGTCGAATGTGCCAATCCCAAAACTTTCTTCTTTTTCATACATGTTAATATTTCAAAAAGTTTTTACACATGTTAATACTTCAGTATTATTACTTCAATAGTACATCAACTTTAAATTCCATCTTAAGTTTCTGCTTCATTTTACTAATCTGAGTAAAAACGAGTTAATCCCAATCATAATATCTAATAAAATCAATATTGTTTGTTATTCTGTTGAATATCAGCTGCTTGAGAACCGTGGGGTTAGCTGGATGTGAATTGCCCACCACTGCATGAACAGACAATGTATAACAGAACTATGACAAATCAAGAAAAATCGCTATTACAGCACCTCCTTCCGGCAAATTGTTCACATTCACGTGGGACCTGTTAGCCATAGCCAAAAATTTTTATGCACATGTAATGTGGTTTGATTCTATGCATAACTTCAGACACTTTTCGTCGGTACAATAATGAAAATGACACAAAAATTGCTATTACAGCACACACACCCCTTTCCAACAGAATATTTCCAAATTTAAGAAGAACCTGCTGGCCACAGCCAAAAAAAACAAAAAATTTGGTTCAATTCTAGGCATAATTTCATACACTTTTCAATGGTGCAATAATGAAAATGGCACAAAAATCGCTATTACAATGATTATATTATCGATGATTATATTATCGCTTAAAATAAATATTCTAGCAGAATATTTCCAAATTCAATGAGGACCTACTGGCTATAGCCAAAATCATACACAAAGAATTTGGTTCAATTCTATGCATAACTTCATGCACTAACACTTTCCGAATATACAAAAGGGCATGCGGATGAACACAGACATTTTATATAAACATGTTTTGGGGGATATCTGCCACCTAAAAACATGTAAATCTGTTGAAAACCGGAAATTGAAAAAATTTTCGATTACAATACTTTCTTCGTTAGAAAGAAGAAAGTAAAAATATCAACCTCCCCAATCAAAAAGGAAAATCACTAAAAAATAATATAAAGCATAAAAATTTCAGAAATACGCTTTACCTTGTTTCCACTAACAGATATATTAGATTGCACTGAATCATCGAAGCACCTTTGTAAGTGACCAGTAATTGAAGATTCTTGAAGAGTATCACAGATATCTAAGTCATTAGGTAATGATATGGAAGAAATGTCAGAAATTTCAGGAACAACCTCTTTTGGTTTATCTTCTGGATCAGAATGCTGATATTTCACTATTAAAAATGAAAAATGCTTCATTGTAGTTGAAATTCAGAGATCAATGAAAAAAATATATATATTAAATATTAATTCATAAAGATATAAATAAATGTCAACAAAAATGTCAAAACAACATCATTACATGCATTAAAAAAAACTTGGAAAACAGTAAAATTTAAGATTTAATAAATTATTTTACTTTTTTTGTTAAAAAAAATAATAATAAATCGTTATTTTAACCATGTGGGAAAATTAGTCTAAGGGGGAAAAAAGGAAGGGTTGATAGAAAAAATTTCATTAGAATTTAATCATATTTTAACAGATATTCAACCATAACAAGATACACAACAGAAAAAGTGTCCTACTAATTAGTTAATTGTCAAATTTACCTTATTCTGAAATCTGATAGTTCTGAAATGAGAAATTAACAGAATGAAATTCTAAAAAGTCTGAGGATTAAATTTGCCAGGTAAAGCACCCCCTCCACTTCCCATTATGTACCCCAACGTATTCATTATACATATTTTTTAATTGATCCAGAGAATTTCCAAAATTGCTGTCAAAAATGTGGTTTGCTGCCTCTTGAAGAGTTCTTGCTTGCCTTTTAACGCTTAAGCTAAATCATAAAAGTAGAAGATCAATTGTTTTTTACTAATGTCATTTATTTAATAATTTTTCAAAATGATTATTATTATTTATTTTTTTTTTTTTTTTTTTTTTGGAAAAAAAAAATAGAATGAAAATGTGCTATAAAATTATACACTGGCTAAAATTCAGTATATACAGAGAAATATATATGTTTCATTATCTTTATTACAGTTTTTTCCATATACAGTTGAGCGCTGATTATCTGAACTCCAATCATCCAAATAGTCTTTCTCTCAAAAAAAAAAAAAAAAAAAAAAAAAAATAACCAAACAGCCTATTTGTTTCAAAAAATTTTTTTAACTGAATTTCCAATTATTTTAACACCCTATTTCTCTCATTTTTGGGGTAAAGTTCTTGCCACCTAATGTTACATACTGTAATCCAACCCATGGATCAAAGTGTGATAGAGACATTCAAATAACTTTATAGAAAGCAAATGTTAAGAATGCTCTTTTTATCAGAAAAAACAGAAGAGCCTGATTCCCAAGATACCATAAAAATTCATTTGAAAGATTGTTGTATAATGGCTTATGATTCCTGGAATCTAGTAAAATCCTCAACATTAAAAAAAGCTTGAAATAAAATTTTAAATCAAAGAAAAACTGATAGTGGATCAGAAAATGAGGAACGTAAAACAATAAAGGAGATAGGAAGAATCCTAAGCTATGAAGAAAATGAAATTAACTAGTGGTTAAATAGTAACATACATGACCCTGGATATCAGATTTTAAATGATGAGATTGTCCATGAGATTCAAGATGAAAAAGAAATTGAAGAAAATGAAAACGAATGTTCTGAAAATGACCTTGGTCCATCACATTACAAAGCCTTTGAATGTTTGGAAACAACTATGAAATGGCTTGAAGGACAGAAGAATGCTGAACCTATTCAACAAACGTATTTCAGAAGAATTTGAGATATGGCAGCATTGAAAAGAATGTCTTCTTTGAAGCAAGGAACAATCTAAAGCTTTTTTGCTTAAATTATAATCTCTGAAGTTCAGAAAATGATAAAAAGAGAAAAAAAAAATTAAATGATAAAAAAGTAATAAAAAAAATTAAAAAGACAAAATAAAAAATATATAAAACAATTTTTAAACACACCAGCACTAACTGGTGCTAGCAGTCCTAAGCCTGGATAAAGTGTGAAGTAATATAGTCAGGAACATGCCTTAAATTGTGTGTACATTTATCCGAAATTTTGCTTATCCAAACTAGGGTTTATCCCGACTTTTTCAGATAATCGCCATTCTACTGAATGTGTAAGTAATAAATTTCTTTTGCATACTTTTTTTTTATCGGATATTTATGAACTTTATTCTTACATTAAGATAAATGGTGACCAAGAGTTGTAGGTTTTCAACATAATGTCTTCATACTTCATCTATACTTGTAAAAATCTTAATTAAATGTACGTGTACTTTTTTAAGGTTTCTTTCTTTTTTAATAAAGCTGTCATGATGAAGCCAATTTCTGGAACAGTGATATTTTTGGCATTTGTGAAAGTAGTTTGATAATACATAGACAATTTAAAAGTGACTAAGACAGTATTTTAATAAAAATTATTTACTGAAAAAATTAGTTTAGAAAAACAGATATTTTTCATTTTCAAAAACAAATTTTTGCATGTGTGTGCAATTTGTTCTGAAGAGACCACTGTTTGCAAAGCTACAAGATTTGGCAGGAACTATATCTGTAGTTATGCACCTCAAAACCTACGTTTGGATCTTTTGATTAGACTTCTTTTAATTTAACATTTTTTGCATTTTTTTCACATTTCACATCAATTTTTCTTTCAATTTTACAAAAAGGAATCTAGTTTCAATCGTTTAGCCCGATATAGTAAATTTTGCCCTCTTTTTAATAAAGCTTATTCAGAATTCGTGCAGCAATTTTTAATTTCTTGCAATTTTTTAATACGATTTTTAGAGTTTTTCCCATTTTGCAATGATTTTTTTGACATTGGTAGAAAGTGTTAGGTTTCAAACTTTTAGCCTAATACAACAAATTTTGTCCTCTTCAATTTTTTTAAAGACTTTTAAAATTCTGCATTTTTGTTTTTTTACATTTGTGAAAGAATTATGGATACAATGTTTTAGAAGCCTACCGTTGTAAATTTTTAGCGATATTTGATGCAATTTCAAGATTTTTTTCACGCTCCACGACGATTTTTTGATATTCTTAAGAGGAACTGTTTCAAACTTTTAATGTAATATAATAAATTTTGACTGCTGCAATTTTTTGCAATTTAATTTTTAGCAATTTGTAATGCAATTTTCAAAGCGATTTTTTCTCATTCCGTGGCGACTTTTCGACACTTGTGAATAATGTCTGGTTACAATGTTTACAACTGTAACTTTTTTTATCTGCAACGTTTAGTATTTCTGCACGTTCCACGGCAATTTTTTGACATTTATAAAACAAATTTGGTTTTAAACTTTTAGCCTAACATAGTAGATTTTGTCCTGCATGATTTTTTATGTGATTCTTGGTGTTTTTTCAGGTTCTTCTGTGATTCTTTTGACATTCGTGAAAACAATTTGGTTTCAAACTTCTAGCCTAATATAGTAAATTTTGTCCTCTACAGTTTTTTAAGTTTTTGTGCAATTTTCAATGCAAATATTAGAATTTTTTTTTAATTTTGCAGTGATATTGAGACATTTCTAAAAGAAATTTGGTTTCAAACGTTTAACCTATTAGATTTTGTTTCCCATGATTTTCAAGGTGTTTTTTTCCTGTTAACTTTTTGACATCTGGGAAAGAAAGAACTGTTAGAATGCTATAGCCCACTGCAGTAAATTTTGTCCACTGCGATTTTTTGTGAGATTTTTAGCAGAGTATTTTTACATTTTGCAGCAATTTTTGCACATTAGTAAAAGGAATATAGTCTTTTATCCCAATATAATAAATTTTGTACTCTTTTCAATAAAGTTTAATCGGAATCCATTCCGTAATTTTAAACAAAAAAAATGAGATTTTTTTAATGCGACTTTTAGAGTTTTTCGTGTTTAAAATCAGTTTTCTGACATTCACAAAGAAATGCTGTAGCTTTTTAACCGAAATTTTGTAGGACGCATTAAAAGAAGATAGGATATTATTATGAAACTATATTTAAAGAAGATATAACTCCAAACTGGATGGTATCTTCCATTTGCCTGAGATAATTTGGTAATTTAATTCATTTGTGCCTGGCCTAATTTTGGGACCCTTTCTTAAAAAAATTCCCATTACAAATTGAATCATGATATCCTTTCAAAACTTATTAAAATATATCCTTAGTATTTGTTTCAAATATTTATCCATAAATGGCAGTGAATTTTTAAGAATAAAAAGGTGAAATAAATGTTTTTTGTAGCGCAAAGTTGGATTTTCTTTAAATAAAATAGCACGTAAGAAAAGGTAAGATATTTCTTTTATTTTTTTATCCATCATTTTATAAGTGGTATTATTTATAAGATGAAACATTATTTTAGAATACGTATTTTTGCATTTTTCCAGATTTCTATTTTTTTTTTGTTCGAATTTGAACCTTTATATATCGCTAGGCACGAATGGGTAGGGGTTTTCTCCATTACTGTCTAAGCATTAAATGTATGTTTTATGCCATTTATTTTGTTACAAAATGGTTACATACCATTCGGATTATTATTTGGTTATAAAATTATTATTTGACTAATCTTTGTTATTACTATAGGGGGAACAGGGGCTGGACTCTGTTCAAGACACAAGACACCCACCCCTTCCCACCCTTAGCTATTGGCTTAGTAAAAATGTATATCATACCATTATGTTTTGTACTAGTTTAGTATTTGACGTTCTGAGGTTACTAAAATATATACAGAAGAACCTCGATTATCTGACGTAATTGGGACCAAACAGACAGCGGATAATCAAATTTCCGGATAATTGAGAATTTATCAATAATCATCTAGTTTAATATGCAACATCGTCATTGAATTGCTATTAGGACTATTTAAACTGCTTAATAAATATCTAAATTTAAATTATACATGAAAATAATTTTATTTGTTTGGAACAGGGACGTATACACAGATGGGGGGGGGGGGGGGAGATTATAATTATCCCGCGATCGGATCTTGCGGGAGCTCAAGCTAATTTCAATGGAATTCGAAGAAAGGGGATCCAAAATGCTTATATCTACTAGAGATGAGTTCGGGCTCGTTTTTTGGAGCCCGGGCCTGCCCGAGCCCGACGATTTTAAATCCGAGCCTGCTTGAGCCCAAAAGATTTTTTTGTCATCAGAGCCCGAACCCACCCGAGCCCGATACCAAAAATATATATAAAAAAATTGCATGATATTTAAAAATTGTTTCGAAAGTGATATCTCATTTTTAAAAACTTTTTGCATAGAAATAACTGTTAAATGGAAATTTAAATTCAATCTTATCAAAAGAGCAGTTCGGTATCAAATAAAAATATACTTTATACTTAAAAGGATTCTCACATTTTTTATGAAGCTTTCAGAAATTTCTGTTTGTATGTCGAAGAATCGAACAACGTTTTTCAATTTCCTATAAAAAATGTTCATCTTTAACTATAATAGACTCCTTTCTCATAAGTCTTCCCTGATTGAGGTGAATCGGAAAATCAACGTAAATTACAAAATTGACACCGTTATCTTAAAGGTCCGATGCTTTTATATTAAAAGAAGAAACACTGACTGATTCTAGCATCCCAAAATTAGGACGTTTATATTTTTATACGTTAAATAAAAAAAATTTCAAATTTTTTTTTTTTTTTTACGTTCATTTTACACCATTTACTATAAGTAAGCACAATATTGAGTTGAAAAAAAAATTTCAGGCACTAATGGGTTAAATATAAAAAGTATGACTTTTTTTCACTGATATATGAGGCAGGAACACATGACAAGAACTTTAAAAATAACCAGTTTTTAATCTAAAAGCGTTCTATGCTCTACAATTTTCTGTATTATTAAAAGAGTATAATGTGAAAAAAAAAAACCTTACTCTTATTTTCTAAAACCTGTTCAAACTGTTTTTGGTTGTCTTTTGGCAGCTGAAGTGATTTTTCACTTTCGAGATATTGTTTCATTCGACATTCAGCTAACTGCTCTTCTCGCCATTTTCTCAAGTTGTTTAAAGTGTCGAATATTGAAGCTTTAGCACCTAAATATAGATATAACAAAAATTATTATTAATCAGTTTGAAAAAAAAAAATAATAACAGTAACCACATCAAAAAGCTAAAAAAATAAATTAATATTTTTGATAGATAAATTATTTTTAAGTAGGGAAATTTGTTAAGTTGGCTTATTTTGTATTTTTTTTTTTTTTTTTTTTTTTTTTTTTTTTTTTAATTCAGTTTAATTCTTATATTGCATTTTATTTGTGAATATACCAACTCATCCGTTTAATTTTTTAAAACTATATTTAATTTAAACAATGAAAAAGAAAACTGTAAAAAATAAGAATGCAAAGTAATCCAAGGTACTACATGGTATATCTTATGTCAGCAAGTGTTGTCCCTTGGATCGTAATAATAAATAAATAAATAAATTGCATGCAATAGATAAGTTATTCACATTAGGGATTGACCGAATACTGAATAGTTGATTCGGTATTCGGTGGTTTAGCATGTAAACTGAATATTCAGTTTCGGCCGAATAATGACAGATAAGTATTTTCCTAGAAGTAGCAGAATTTTCTTTTATTTAGTAGTAGAATAGGCTAATCAATGAGTTTCATGTGCATGAGTTCAGAATTCAGCTGCACTACAAAAAAACAAGTTATAGGCCATTTTTTATTTAAAAAAAAAACTTTTTCCTTCCTAAAATAGTCTACTTGGGTGTGAAATCAAAACAACTGTCTACAACAGAGGGAAAAAAAGTAAGGAAGATGCACATCTTTCCCTTATCATTTAATTTTATTTACCTCTACATTAGTTTTTTTTTAATTTAAATTTATTTAATGTGTATTTTCTTTAATATACACATCAAATAAGCATATCAGAGTTAATATCTGTATATCTAAGGTGTATATTAAAAAAATACATCAAATAAGTATACCCCTATGCCTATCTTATAGCTTTTATAACCATTATATCAAAATCGCTCAAATTTCTTATCTTCACCACCACAATGTTAAAATATTAATCAAAATATGAATATTCTATCAATAATTTGACAGAAAATAGTTAAATGTACAAATTGATATAATACCTTTTGTATTTTGAGAACATTCCTATTCAATATGTTTATAATCAGACTTAGACAATCAATAAATCAGCTTAATGACAACATTGTTTCTCCTTATTTGAATGAATTTTTGTTTTCTGACAGTCCTTATCCTTAATAATACACTGTATAGTTTAATACTTTCATAAGTTATTTTTGGGTATTGACTAGGGATAAAATAATAAAAAATAAGTGATGGGTTAATAGTCCAGGCAATAGGGAATTTTATCTAGCAAAATTAATGGTAGTACTGGAAATCGGCTTTCTAGATGTTTTTTGGGTCGCTGAATCCGAATTTGCAACTTCCCACCAAAATTTCCCCCGGCAACCCCCCAAAAAAGGTTTTATTAAAAAAATCAATTTTTTTATTGTTTTAGAGAAAAAGTATCTAGAAATTCAGAAAGCAGACAAAATTTCCAACAAATTAGATATATGACATAATGACTTAGGATGAAGGGGAAATCTGCCTCGGAACATGCGCGTGGTGCTGCGTAAACCAAGTTGCGCAATTCCACTTAACCACTCACACGTTTACATTCTCCCTCCCATTTCCCCTCCGAACTTTCTCTATAAGGTTTACTTTTAGATTTTTGGGTTGCTGAATCCGAATTTTCAACTTTCCCCCCAAAATTTCCTCCCCGAACCCCCCCCCCCCCCCCCCTTATAGAGAAACCTTATAGAGAAAGTTCAGTGGGAAGATGGGAGAACTAATGTAAACGTGTGAGTGGTTAAGTGGAATTACGCAACTTAGTCTACGCAGCACTGCGGCACATGTTCCGAGGCAGATCCCCCCTTCCCCTTCATCCTAAATCATAATGTCATATATTTAATTTGTTGCAAATTTTGTCTACTTTCTGAATTTCTAGCTACTTTTCCCCTAAAACAATTAAAAAATGGAATTTTTTAATAAAAACCTTTTTTGGGGGGCTTTTTACCAAAATTTGGGGGGTGTTGCCAGGGGGAATTTTGGTGGGAAGCTACAAATTCGGATTCAGCGACCCAAAAAACATCTAGAAAGCCGATTTCCAGTACTACCATTAATTTTGCTAGGTAGGGTAGTGATGGGCGATTCTCGAGAATTCAACAATCGAGAAAAATCGTCATCGTAAAAAATCAGAATCGATACAGCCATCGATTAATTCCTAGAATCTACAATCGAGATGTTTTACAATCGATTATAACGAGAGAAGCTAATAACAGTTGTTGGAAAACTTAGCTATTATTTTGGCCGAAAATTTCATAGTAGTAATAGGGCTTGCTCGATAATTCTGCTATCACAATTATTTGCTCCTGATTTAGGCTTAAGGGGTTACTTCAGTCAAGTGAAAAGACCCGCTCGCTAATGCTAATCTTATGGAAGAAATTTATAAAGATATTTCATTTGAATTTCAGTATTTTAAAATGATTTTCTTTGCATTGGGATAAATTCCCCTTTCTTCTTTATGAAACTGCAATGTCCAAATCGCGTAACAATGGTGCATTTGACGAATCAAATAACCTTTCTACTTTTTCGATAATTCCAAAAAGATTGATACAGTTTAAAGTTTCCCTAAATGTCAAATGCTATGGAATTTCCCCATTGATCGAAAACAAAAGTTTCTTTCGAAAAACATAAGGATAGTAAGAGGACCTGCTAAGAGGGAACCTGTCTAACACGGCAACTGTTTTCCAGTGCCTAGCGATTCCAACATGACTCTAAGTCTGTATCGAAATCCAAAGTAGCTACTTTAACACATTTATAAACTCATTTTTTATTTTAGACGCATTAGCTAGAATCGATTAGCATTTCCCTCTTTTCGATAAAGGCAAAAGGTTTGATACAAGTTAAAGTTCCCTAAATGTCCAAAGTGTGTCAAATGCTGTGGAATTACTCCGTTTATCGAAAACAAGATATCTTTATCGAAAAACGTAAGGACAACCAGACAAATATACCTGCTAAGAGGCAACCTGTCTAACACGGAAAATGTTTTCTAGTGACTCGCGATTCCAACATGACTCTGAGTCTGTATCGAAATCCAAAGATGCTACTTTCTGACACACTTACAAACTTATTTTTTATTTTAGGCACATTAGTTAGAATCGGTTAGCATTTTGCTCTTTTCGATAAAGGCAAAAGGTTTGATACAAGTTAAAGCTCCCTAAATGTCTAAAATGTGTCTAATGCTGTTGAATTTCTCCGTTTATCGAAAACAAAGGAGTGTTATCGAAAAATAGAAAGGTAAACAGACAAATATGTCCGCTAATAGGGAATTCTATAACTAAAATAAAACTTCAATGGGCTTCATTTTTGGTATTTCGGATAATTTTAATCTTCCAATCCTTACCAATGTGGTATTAGATGATGGGTCTGGAAAAGGTAGAAGAAACGCCCCCTCCCCCTCCCCCGAAGGGGCATTAGGCCCCAAATTGACAGTAGGGCAGACCAAGGATGAAAGTTAACTTGATGTAAGAGAGGACTAGGGGAAGTTGAGAATGATAAAAAAATCAAACCATTGAATAAGAAAAAAATTGAAGAAAAAGAAGAAATAGTAAAAGAATAAGTGAAGCGTGTGATTAGAGCCAGACAAATGAGAAGGGGCCCCGATGGGCCACAGCTGGTCCAGAATGAGTGCCCAAATAGTCAGAATGGGTCAAAAACTTCGAGAATGGTATCTACAATGGAGAAAAACAATGAGACAAAATATTATAAAAAACAGATGAAAAATACCAATACCCTGAGGGTAAAAGTAAAATGTTTCACTGGGCGGAATCCCCTGGTGGTAGCAAAAATAAAATTGATACGAGAAGATAGGGGAGAGTGAAAAGACTTTATTTTGTGAATTTTACAATTTTTGGACAAACAGTATACTAAAGGTTTGAAGAAACAAAACTTTAAAGCGCCCTCTTGAGGCGAAGAAGGGAGTTAAAATTAAGAAACATATATCCATATTTTTTATTCGATTTCAGACACAATTTGATGTTAGTCTTATAACTTTCCTATGAGTGGAAGATACCGTACCAGAGTACGAAAAAAACCGCCGTTAAGTATATTCCTTTAGAGCATTTTAAGCCCAGGGGTCTAAAATTAATGGTGGATTGACAAAAGAAAGGTAGATTTAGAAAGGTTATGAGATTACCCTTATTTTAATATATTACATGAGCAGGGTAAAATAATTTTGAAAAATCCTTTTTCCTGAGGCGACACTTAAAATCTTGAAAACACATAATTTGCAGTGTAGTTTTGTTTTAACAATAGCATTCTAATATTAAGAGATATGGGACAGCTTAGGAGGGCTAAAATAAGAGAAACATTGAAAATAAAAGACAAACTGGCGCCAAATTCACTAGAAAACTTCTATATCAACAACTGAAACCCGAACTGATAACTTAAACCACTATGCCTCCTAACCCATTTCGGTTAATAACAAAAGCGAATGGAAAAGAACATGTACTCCTTTGGGAAATAATGACTTACACCAGAAGCGCGGTAAGTCCGACTCTTCTGAAAGCTTCCTTTTTCTCTCTCTCTCTCTCTCTCTCTCTCTCTCTCGCACTTAGAGATATATTTTCTGGATGCAAACTGCTCGTTTACGTCGAGGAGACATTTCTGCTCGATGGCAAACCTCTCACTTACTTCGAGATATCTCATCGATTGTAACTCATCGCTTTCCATTGTCACTTCTCGTTTCTTGCTCTCGGTCTCTGTTCAACATTTCATATGACATTGTCGAAAGTGAGAAATCAATTTTCGTCCTTTCTCGAAATGTTACTCTCGATGATTGTCATTTCACGCTCGTCCAAGAAGGGCCGAGATGAGATATCGAGGGCAGAGCTGGACAAAGAAATAGGCATACAATGAGCTGTGAAATGAAGCTTTAATTTTCAATGTTTTTCTTATTTTAGCCCTACCAAGCTGTCACATACCTGGAGCCCTCCGATAAATATTATTTATTAAATATAAAAATTTCAAAGAGGAAGGTGGGTCGGGTGAATTCCGAGGATGTGGGAGAGAGCGGGGCGCAATTTAAAAAAATTTACCGAACTCTTCCTGTGACATATTATCGAAAAGCCCTTTGACAACTCTTTCATATTATGAACCTTTCTTCCCCCGAAGGTGAAATTCGGGGGGTGGGGAGGGGGCAAACAAATTTTTTAAAACTGTAGCCGATTTCTATAATAAATTTAAATATCATTTTAGATGTGGGTTTTTTATGCAGTCTTCCGGCAAATATTATTTATTGAACATAAAAATTTTAAAGTGGGGCTGTGCGAATTCCGGGGCGAAAGAGTGGGCCCAAGGGTAAGGGAGGGAGGGGGAGCAATTTTCAAACTCTTTTTGGACCTGTCATGTGATATATTATCGGAAAGCTCTCGGATGACTCTTTCATATTATGAGACTTTCATCCTCCCCTCCTCAATTTGGCCCCCACTGCGGGGGGTAGTTTTTTCCGTTTTTATCATTTTAGATCGGATTTTTTTATGGACCCCTCCGATAAATATTACTTATAATATATGAAATTTCAAGAACCTTTGCTAAATTTAGCCACTTTGACAAAATCTACAAAAGATAGTAGGAGGAAAATTACATTTCAGAAAAAAAAAATCCGAATAAAATTTCAAAAATAAATGTGTAAATTTTTTTTTATTATTACTACATTTTTTATTTATCTGTGGTGGTGTACCAAGTAGTCCTTGGACTGAGTAGCAGAGTACCATGTACTCAGCTACTCACCTTCCATTATTTGTTTTAAACTTTATTAAATTATTACATTTATTTAATCATTTATATGGTAAATAAAATCCTTTTTTAAAAATTTTCTCTTAAAAAAATATTTGTATTTATGAAAGATGGTTACTTCTTTTCTTAGACAATATATTCTCTCATCTAGAAATAATTACAATTTATTAAATTGAAGATAAAACAGTTTACACAAAAATCAAGCAATTAATTTCTTTATCAATGTTAATAAATATAAATATCAATAAATTGATATTTAATATTTATTTATATATGTATTTGCAATATTTGATAAACGATATTTAAATTTATAAGAACAATATTTTTTGGTTTAACAGCTAAGTATGACTACTTATAGAAGACTGCAAGATACTATAAAGAAGCAACATAAACCGGCTTTAATACAAACTATTGATCATACATTTAACAAATATAAAATGAAAATCCAATAAATTATTTTTTAAATAATTCTTAATTCATGATTTAAAAAATGTAATTTCTTTATTTTACGCATTAACAGCCTAATTTTTCCCAAAGTATGAATATAATAAGCATAAACAAATATTAAATACAAATGACCTGTAATTGCAAAAAGTCTCTAATCTACAAAACATTTGGAACCAAGCTGTGCCGAGAATTAATGGTCTTCTACTGTAATTGTAATAATAACTAAAATACATTAATCTAACTTTAATTACACAGTTACAATAAAATTTTACTTACTAGCAATATCATGTTTAGCACTTGGTTTCTCTTCTAAATCATCTGCCATTGCATGCCCCTAATAAGTCATTTCAAATCTATAAAAACATTAAATGATTTTAAACATTTTATATATATATATATACACAAAATATGCATTATTATGTCATTTTAGTACTTATGAGCAAAAAGTAGTAGTACATAATAAAAATGAATTTATCAATACAAATTTTATAAAAACTATGAAATCAACCTGGGATTCCCAGATACATAAGTAAAAGCAACACATAAATGAAAAACTTTTTTTTTTTACTCTAATATTCGTTTTACAATTACTATATTAATTTAGATTTACAAATAACAACACTAAAAAGCATTTATATATATATATACAGTCACCTCTCTCTTATATGCGTTTAAAGGAATTGATTTAAAATTGCGCATAACTGAGAGGATGTTGACGTAGTAATTCTTTATACACATTATGGGAAAAAAAGCATTTTGCAATATAAGAACTACGATTAATAACATTTTATAAAATAAACAGGGTGTAATATTAGTATATCGCACTTAAAAAAAATTCTTACATTTCCACTATAAAATTTTGTTTAAAAAATACAATAAACGTAAAATTTACTTTTACATAGAAAGAGATATAGTACTTACAAAAGAAAAAAATGTTAATTAGTCCTCTTTAAATAAGTCATCAATGGTTGTTTGTTTTTGCTTAGGTTGTGTTTGTATGACGATCTTTTATAATAGATTAAAGTGCGTCATTGTATTTGATGCTACATCAGCATTTTGAAGATAACATCTCAAAGTGTCCAGGGCTCCTCAAGCAGCAGCATAAGATGGGACAATTACAGTATCAGTTTCATCATTATCATAATCTTCTCCTTTGTTTTCAGCTGTCGTGTCATCAAAAACAGTTTCAATATCTCTTATTGCCATTGATGTCAAGTTTTCATCAACATTGACGAAACCTTGAAAAGAAAGAGAATCTTGGCTTATGCTATTCCATTCTTCCTCATCTACATTAAAATCTTTGCTGTTGTTTTCATTTGCCTGTAATGGCATAATTTCAACATCATTTGAATGAAAAAAACCCGCTTTTCTAAAGCAGTTAGAAATTGTTGTGGCTGTTACATTATTCCAAGGCGAAACCAATATATGCATAGTATCCAAAATCCAAATTTTCTTGAATTCCTTTTTCTGCTCTAGTGATATGAACATTCTTCTCACCAAATCTTTCCTATACTGCGTTTTAACTGACCTTATTATACCGAAAACTAATGGCTGGAGTCTGCTAGTACAATTTGAGGGGGAAAAAATAACTCGTATATGTATCAGCAATGGGAGATCTGGAGGATGGGCGGGACACTGGTCCATGCCATAAATAACAGAACGTTCCTTTCTTTTTTCTTTTTTTTGCCATCTTCATATCAAATTCTTTCAAAAAATCTTAAAAATTTGTCGATGTCATCCAGGCTTTGGTGCTACTTGCATAAGAACATGGCAATTTCTTCACATTTTTAAATACTGTGGTTTCTTCGATTTACCAATCACTACTGGCGGTAACTTTCTGATCCGTCCGCATTGCAACATAAAATAACAGTCACTCTTTCTTTGCCACCATGAAATGTTTCTACCATAAAATTTAGTCTTTTGTTTCGTCGTGTAAACCTGTTTCGTCGCAGTTAAAAAGGTTCTTAACATCAAAGTTTTGAATTAAATTTGGAAGATCTGCAATCCATTCATTAACAGTTGAATCTGAAACAGCTGCACTTTCACCACTCAGGAAATGATTTGTTAAACCGTGTCTTTTCTTAAGTTTTTTTTAGCCATCCCCAAGAAGCAGAAAAATTTTTGATTCCCAATTTTGATGACAAAGTGAGCGCCTTTTCTTTGAATAACTCATCACTAATGGATAAATTAGAAGCTCTTATTTCTCTGAACCACTGATTTCTAAAATCTCAAATTTTCCTTTCTGAATTCTTGATCGTTTCTTCGCTTGTGTAGAATATTAACTGTTCATTTTTTTAAACAAGTCCTTGTTCTTTAAAATCCCTCTGAGCACTGATTCTGGCAAATCGAAATTTCGAGCTAAACTTACTTTTGACAGTTTAGGATTGTTTTCTGCTGCTCGTATAACCTCCAGTTTGAACGAAATTGTTAACTTGTTCTTTTACTCATTTTTATTGCACAAAGAAAACAAAAATAAAATCCAGATGCTACCATAATAGCAAAGACGGGAAGAAACACGCGAGTAGCTTGATAAAAATAAAAGAGAAAGAAACAAAAGAAGAAACCATTATAACTGAGGGGAGAGGGTGGAAAGTCTAATTGTAACAACCTCTCCACACTTTCAGGCGCTTTGCGGAACGGTCTTTGACCTTGACACCTGCAGAAATTTTTTTATAGACTTAAAAAAAAAAAAACTTTCACACGTAATTAATAGTTTGTGAATCGCATTTTATTTACACTTATAACTGAGAGAGACAATTCAAAGTTCTGCTTATAAGTGAGAGATGTTGATGTATAGCATTATTTTCCTATTCCTCGTGACTGGACCTTACGAAATTCACGTATAAGTGAGAGGTGACTGTATATAAAATATCAATTATGTATATCAATTATACTTTATACATTCAGACAAAAGTTTTGAATCATTTTTGTATTAGCCGTATGACAGTATTTGATAAGGCAAAAAGAAAGGATTAGTCTAATAATTTTAATTGTTTAGGCATAATAGTTCAATTACATGTCTATTAAATTTGTGTTTTATTTATTGGGAAAGTTTTAATTTTGCTATGAAATATTAGCCACTCAATATCATAATTTTGTGTCAATCTGCAGCAAAATAAATTTATGTACAACCCTACAATGCAATACCAAGCTTACTATCTAAAGAAATAACAGTTAGTAACCCATGAAATAAGCAAAATTCGCATTTACAAAGAAAATATGATAAAAAGATACATAATAAATCTAGAGATTTAAAATAGATATATTATAGCAGATATTTTAAATCCGGCATCAAAGTTGATCTGTTTTGGCTATAATTGGCTTTTATACAGTGAAGCATTTTAATTATAAGCAACAAATTTTAAGTGTTTTTTAATTAGCAAGATCACATTTAATTCAGCAAGAATTTAATAAATAATCCAATTTCTCAATAATGAAGACATTAATACTGGAAAAACACATAAATGGAGCTGCTAGTGATTTGTAATCAGAATTGCAAATATGTCAGCTAAATTTTAAAAGGACCTTACCAATTGCTTTATCAATTTAACCATTATCTGTTTGTATTTTTTACCTTTAACCCCCCCCCCTTCCCTTTTTTTTACTTTTACTGCTTTATATAACTAAAGAGGACAATGGTTGCTTAAGGGGGACAGGAAAGCCCTATCTCCACGATGTTAAACCATGAACTTTATGTACCTTTTTCTCAGAAATGGTGAAAGATAGAGGTCTATATCTAAGGAAGACCTAAGTTGTCAATGGTGATTATACTAGAGAGGAGTGTAAGTCCGCGACAATAAATAGTTCTGTATTGAATATGAAAGAAATGGCATATTAAATCTCTTTTTTTTTCTTCACTTTCACAGGAAAAATGATTGACTCATTAATCGAAATCGATTGAGCTTAGCATATATTCATTTTTATGATAAATATCTAATAATAATCAAGGAAATGTATTTATTCGCAAGGAAGTTTTTTGGCGAGTACTTGGCGCGGTGCTCGCAAATAACTAGCAACCTTAGACCCCCAACAGAGCTGTGCGGGGTGATGGTCAATAGATATTGCCTCTTCTTATTATCAGAGATTGTAGATTTTTGATGTCCAATCAAAAGTTTCTTTTTTTAAGCTATTACATATAGAGAAAAAGTTTCGGTGGATTCGAATTTTTCGGAAAATTTCACCCCGAGTACATACCCAACATATGGATGAAACATTTAAAATAACAAAGAAAATTTTCTTTTGCAAATTAAAACGAGTAAAAGAAGCTCTTTATTGTAAGGCAGTTCTCAAAAAAATTATCTTTCCCCGCTCAAGAACCGGAAACTTTATATTTTAAGGCTCTTTTTTAAATGTAAAAACCAGGATACTTGCAGGCATGATATTTGAAGGGATTTGAAATCGAACAGATTTTCTTAGTTTCCGGTAAATTAATTACAAGCAATTGTTGTCTAAGAATGGATTTTTATTTATTTATCTAATTTACTGGACAATCGCGTTGGATAGAAAATTTTGGTGGATTAGACAATTTCACCTCAAATAAATATGAAGCATATCGTAAGAATATGTAAAATAACAAGAATTTTCCTTTAAAACAAACCTCTTTTTTTTTTCTTTTTTTTTCTTTTTTTTTCTTTTTTTTCTTTTTTTTTTTTTTTTTTTTTAATGCGGCTTTTCTTAAGTACATTCACGATATAATTTCCATCCCTCCGCATACAGAAGTTTAAACTATTCGTATTTTACTTAGAAAGAATTGATCAGAAGTTAAATTAACTTGTCTTTTAAACAATGATATAAATTCAATATTTTAACAGTATTTTAGACACAAAAACAAGAAAAAATTCACCAGTTATTCATAATGCATACTATATTTTTTATACATAAATGTAAGTTAATTTGATTCGATAAGTTAAATTATAATTTAATTTGACATAAATCAATTAACTGGAAATGAAATTGCAAAATATCTAAATATATTGGATTAGTTTAAAACAACTTCTTCAATGCTACTAAAAATGTGCATTTGTTTGTAAACATTGTGAGAAAAAAAATTGTGAGTAAAGTGTTGTATGAACATTGTGAGAGGGTGTGTATGTGTGTTTCCTTCTATTTTAATAGATAAGTTTGAAAAAAGTGATATTATAATATTTTTTAGGATGAAATTTATATTGAATATGAAATTGGAATAAAATTTGTAAGGATATAATTAGATTATTTTCAAATTTTTCTTTTGTTTTAAACATAAAAATTGAATGCTAAATAATAAGAATTTTATCTTTATTTAAAATGTTAACATATATATCAATAACATTTTTATTCGGCTTCATAATAAAACACTGCACAGCTTTTGAATTTTAGCATTCATTACTATGAGTTTATTACACCGGTAGATTTATTTATTGTTATTATTGTAATGAAAGTTTTCAAATCTAGGACTAAATAATAATTGATTTAGAAAAGAAAAGCTAAAAATATTAATTCCTGTTTTCTTTTATGATTTTCCGAAGAAGATTTCTATTACAAACAAATCGGCGAAGACCATTTATTTTTATTATAAAAATAAGGGGGAAAACAATTTTTATTTTATACACGTTTCATGTGTTTTACAATAAATTCTATATTGAATGTATTTAAAAAAACTGTTTAATTTAATATGATATAGCTTCTTGCTAGCTAATTTTATATGATATGATTTTTGTTCGCGCACTTTTAAAATAAAATTTCCTGTCCTTTTTTTTTCTGGTTGGATGGGAGGGTGTCTGAACTAAAACACAATTTTTCTCTTATAAATTAGTTCTTTCTGAATATTTTTGTACATTAAATCATCGTTAATTTTATATCTTCGCGAAAAAACGCTGAAAATAGCATTATTTGACTAATGACTAAAACTTCAAAAATTGCAGGATAAAAAAAATTTCTATATTGGAAAAAAATAGGATTCCAGGGATCGATGCAGGTTTTCATTCTTGGGGCCCATTTTGTGAAAAGTAAAAGTTATTTTTGTGAATTTTATAATATTTTTGTGAAAAATACCATTTTGTAATGAAAGTTGAAATCCAGTTATTCAAATTCGAACCAAGAATTTATTAACAAAAACTTCTTTAAATCCCCTTGCTAAAGTTTTTGCTTTTCGTGACCTGGTTTTATTTACAAATTACATATTTTAAAACAGTTTTTATGAAAAAGATTGTTACGAAAGGGGCCTGGCCTATTTCATTAAAAGGAATTTTGTGAAGGGGCCTGTTTTATTAAATTCATTTTTGTGAAGAGGCCTGTTTTATTAAGTTCATTTTTGTGAAGAGGCCCAGTTTATTAAATTTATTTTTGTGAAGAGGCCCATATTATTAAATTTATTTTTGTGAAGGGACCCATTTTATTGAATAGATTTTTGTGAAAGGGCCCTAAATTGGCCCCAAATTTTGCCTGGATCGACCCCTAGATTCAATTTGCGAATGTTGAGAAATCGTCGCGCAAACTCAAAAAAAAATCCCACAAAAATTGCTGTACGCGAATTCCAAATAAACTTCATTGAAAAAAGGATAAAATTTATTGTATTGGACTAAAAGTTAATAACTGGATGTATTTTTAATAATGTAGAAAATCGACGCAAAAAACAAAAACAAAAAAGAAACATTAAATCGCATAAGAATCGCTAAAAATTCAGAAATCACAGATAACAAAATTTAGTACATTAGGTTAAAACAATGGAACCGAAATTCTTTTAGGAATACGGAACAATCTGCGTGGAACATGAAAAAACAAAAGAATTGGTAACATGAACTCGCTCAAATTTATTCCCCCAAACAACGATAAACAGCCAAATCCGGCGATCCTACAACGCCAAAGTTAGTAAAAAGGCTGGCGTAGCATAGTACCCATTGACAAGTTAAACGTGCCCCAACTATAGATATTTTAGAGTAGTTAGAATAACATGATTTGCGCATTTTAACGCACCATTTTCTTTCTAAGTGAAACTCAAAATTAATTAGGTACTTTTCGGTTAGCCGGGCGCCAGTGTTATATATACATATATATGTATATATAAATGTATGTACATATACATATATATTTACATACATATATGGGTGTGTATATACAATATGTGTAGATGTACATATATGTATATTTACATATATGTATGTATATAAATATGTATATATAACACTGGCGCCCGGCTAACCGAAAAGTAGCATTAATTATTAATTATTTACTGAAAGTCATTTTTAAATTAGCATTTTTGTTAAGATTCCACTGCCTAAAATAAATAATTCTCAACAAATCATTAAATACCTGTGTTTAAGTGTTTAATATAACATAAGTATTTAAAAAAAATCTGACTTCATTAGTTTAATAGATATTGAAAAAAAGGAACATAAACATGAAAAATCAAAGTTTTGAGAAAAATTCAATTAAAGATTTAAATGGCCATTAAGCTGTGAAGTACTCTTAGAAAGAATGAATAATTTCAACACTTTTTTTTTGTTATATATAAACATGTGGTGTGACACATCATTGGAAAGATAAAAGTTTAAACTATTTAATGATATAAAAAAGTAAAAATCGATTTTTTGGTTGAATTTTGCTTTCCCGGTATCCTTAATACATGTTTAATTACTTAATTTCAAGAGTCATTAATATACAAGATAGTGATGCAACGAATATTCGGCCTATTCGGCCGCCGAATAATGAACTTATTTTTGCATAAAAACAAAATATAGTATGCACTATATGCACAATTCTTGTATATTTCACAATTAAAATGTATTGTTTTCTTTTAAAAAATTATTTATATACAAATTTTTAATTTTTTAAAGCATTATTTTACTCTGAAAAAATATTCGGCTATGTTCGGCCTAAAAATTGCTCAATAATATAATTCAGTCCCCCCCCCCCCCCAAAAAAAAAAAATAATTCTTAGCAAAAGTTCCTCATCAGGTACTGTCTAGTTACATTTTAATAGATATTATGTTTGTTGTTATTACATTTTAAAATAAAGACAAAATTTGAAAAGTACTAGGAAACATAAGTTTCAACTTTCAGATGAAATAAAATAAAAAATAAGAAATCTTAATATCTTAAGAAAAACCACTGATAGAAAGGATGAAAGGGTTGGGTTGGGTTGGGTTGATTGTTGACGGCCGATTATCTACTCGAGGGATATGGGCCCTAGGGGGAGTGCCCTTCGTGGGGGTCTTTCTAAGGGAACCTAACCTGTATTTACGCATGGAAAGAAAGGATGAAAGGAATATCCTCTAAAACGGTGGAAAGAAATCATTGTAGACTTTATAAAGCTCACAATTAACAAAAACATTTTTATCATTTATTATTATCATTATTTTTTTTCTTTGCTGTCAGCAGATAGCACTAGAGTTCTTTATAGGTATAATTCAAAATATTATTGAAAGAAATATTTTTTTTATGTAACAAGGGATAAATGTTAAACTTCCCATTATGATAAAAATAAAATTTGAATTTGCTTGTACAGCTGTATTAAAACAATTTTGAATAGATTAATTTTAAATTTAACAGATTATGTTAGCTTATTACAAGCAGATATTTTTTGTACTTACTGATACAGCATAAAATTTTTTTAACATGATTCCTAAATTAGCCTCTTGTATAAAAATGGGTAGATAAAACCCATTCGAGGTATGAAAGTTAATGGAAAAAAAAAGTGTTAGTTAATTTCAAATAAATTTTTCATTATACATGATGAATATAAATTGTCAAATTAATTATTCGGCCAAGGCCGAATAATGGACTTGGTATTCGGCCGAAGCCGAATATTCGTTGCATCTCTAATACAAGACTTATTTTATTTCTCACAAACATTTAAAATCCTACATAAAGCTATTTAATAAAAACACCATTTCTCACTATTAAGAACAGTATTATGGATAACATATGAACGAATATGCACTCTTTTATAGCAACAAGCTTTTCAAAACTTTTGAAGATTTTTTTTGGTACTACAGTAAAAGCTCTGTTATCCGGCATTCAAGTAACCGGAAAGCTCAACTATCCGGAAAAATTCGGAGAGATAGTTTTTTTTTTTTTTTTTTCATAAACACCTGAAAAAATTTTACTACTATTTTAAGAAGTTTACTGTTAGCATTCTTAAATTATCTTAGCGACTAATTCGGCGTAAAACAGATCTATGTGTATGTGCATAACAGTGAATGTTATAAAATAAAAATATATCATAAAGAACTGTCTACAGATCGTCAGCACAGAATAACTTCATGTTGCGTCATAGTCCGCCTCGCCGGCTGTTTTTCCTTGCGAAAGAGAGAAGGAGGGAGTGGAAAATGAAGACGAGAAGAGAGGCTTGATCTTTCTTTTCTGCTCTTGGCGAAACTAGATGGGGAGAGGGGGGGGGGGACGTGCTAAACAGTGGAAAGCTACATCTTTTCCGAAAACTGAACTACCAAGTGAGGAAGCCAGGAGCATGGAGGAAAACTGTTTTCTAAGAATTGGGATGGGGATATGGTCATTTCAGATATCGTATTCCCCCCCCCCCCCCCCCAGATGCACAGTAGCTCTGCCCCCCCCCCCCCCCCTGGAGTTACTAGAACTTTCCATTTGTCCTGCCCATTTGGGTCTACACATTCAGCTTGACCAATCAGAAGTTGACTTAAATCACGCTGATGCTTTTTTTTTTTCATTTTGGCACATTTTTACTGCCATTTGCTTGTGCTTAATCAGCTAGCCTAGTAAATTGCTCTCAGCCTTTATTAATCGTGTTTTTTCATTTTTGTCAAATTAAAAAATGTCAGATCAGTCAAATCCTAATAAAAGGAAAACAGTTGTTTTAACCATAACTCAGAAGCTAGACATTATTAGACGTTTAGAAAGAGGGGAAAATAAACAACAATTGATGCGTATATTCAACATTGGATCCTCAACTATTTACGATATTAAATCGCAGAAAGAAAAGTTGATGGCATTTGCTTCCTCTGCAGAGACAAGCAAAGCAACGGATGAAAGAAAAACACTGCAGCAACCTCAGCATGAAAAACTGGATAAAAGTTTATATCAGTGGTTTCTATTAAAATTATTCTATTAGTAATAGGAATTCTATTAGTAATAGGAAAGTCAAAGAATCCAAGAGCACTTACAGGAATTAAACATCTCCCTGTAGTTTACATCAATCAAAAAAGTTCTTGGATGGATAAAGATATTTTTACCTTTTGGTTTAAAAAAGTTTTTAGCTAACGGAAAAAAACTGGAAGAAAATAAAATAATTCTTCTAATTGACAACTGCCGAGTGCATCCCAGCGAGGAAGTATTGAAATATGGCTATTGAAATTAGCTATACAGAAAAGATTCATTATTACTGTGAGGTTAGTTGAGGTAACATAAGTGAATCATACCAAAGTTAATTTTCCAAGCTTCCATGTGCTTTTTCCGGAAAGGGGAGATGTCAAATTATAAATAATACAACTTTATAAAAGATTAATAAATAAATATAGAAATTTGTGTACTTTTATTTTTTATTCGGAAAGAATAACTTTATCAAATGCAAATTTAATAATAATAATAAAGAGTTATTTGATTGACTTCCTAAAGGCAGGAAAATAGCTTAAAAATCCTTTTCCTGTTTCATTTTTACGTCGATGCCCCCCCCCCCCCTTCTTTCATGACAGATTTTGTAGCGCTCAACTATCCGGACTTTTCAAGTATCCGGCAATCGGCGTTTCCCGAGCATGCCGGTTAGTTGAGCTTTTACTGTACTTAGTTATCCCGTCGACCAATTTCGCCAAATTATACAAATTGACACAATTTTTATTTTAAATAACGAAAAAACAAATAAATGAGGTACTATTTAGTTATCCTGTCGACCAAAAATGTATCGCCAAACTATCAGGGATGTATACGGGGTATATGCGGTATACCACCTGGATTTTTTTAAACAACACCATATAAACCTCTGTTTCTCAAGAAAGCTATAGTATATATACTCTAGGGTATACGCTCTGCCTTGAGCGTATACCTTCTGCTTAAAACGTATACTCTCTGTTTTTTTATGACTACACCACTGCAAACTATAAGATTAAATGCCAATAATGGTTGACCGTAAATGTCACATTTACTTGACTTTAAGCAAGTTACACGTGTTTATGTCATAAAGTGATTTTATTTCGACGATTTATTTGTATTTTTATTAATGTTATATTAATTTATTTGTTCTTTCGTTATTTAAAAATAAAAATTATGTCAATTTGAATAATTTGGCGGGTGGTTTAGAAATTTATATAATTTGGCGAAATTGGTCGACTGGATAACTAAGTAGTACCATAAGTTAGTATAACATTAATAAAAATACAAATAAAATGTCAAAATAAAAATTACTTTATGATGTAAACATGCGTAACTTGCTTAAAGTCAACCATTTATGATCAACCATTATTGGCATTTAATCTTATAGCTTGGCGATAGATTTTTGGTCGATGGGATAACTAAGTAGTACCATTTTCTGTTATTGTTCTCTTTATTCTATACACTTATGAATCTCCTTTAATCGCCACACTAAAATCTCCTCAAATCGTACCAAAATCTCCTCAAATCGTACTAAAATCTCCTCAAATGTTATCTCTTTCCTAATTTCTCTTTCAACATTGTTCAATCCATGATTTAATCTGTCCATATCTAGAATAAGTAAACATATAATTGCTGAGTAGCGGAATTTTTTTTTTACATATGGGTTGTTCTCTACAATACTTGCAAATTTGGCCAGCAGTCTGACTTGAATGATGCATATGTAAATTTTCATAAAAATTAGATAAATGGTAAGAAATCAGTCAATTATTGAAAATTTTAATAGCAACAGAAATTGTTTTAAAAATTTGACTTAACAAAAAAAATAAAATAAAAATTTGTGGAAAAAATAAAATAAAAAATGTGAGGGAATGACGAGTGAGGGAATGATGAAATAAGACATTTTTACTAGTTGTAGGGGAAAAATGCAAAATTATGAAGAAATCCAAACTGTTTCCTTTAAGAGAAACACTTAATATATAATGTATGATAAAATTAAAATTTTTGATATTTACAAAAAAATTAATATTCTGTGTGAGGGAATGACTGCTAATAAAAACGCTTCCGGATATACTGACTAAAAAAAAATTCTGTAAAATTAACAAAATCTTACACCACCAATTTATGTTGCTGGACTGACAAGTGCTCAAAATAGCTTCTTCTCTGTGAAGGATGCTAGACTGCTACTGCTCATTAGTGGTAGATATTTGAGATAATAGCAATGTGTGAGGGAATGATGGTCTAACATGGGGAAACATATAATTGATTGAGTAGACTATATAATAATAGTAAAAATTAATATTTTTATTATTTTTTGTAATGTATCAAATAAGAACTTTATTTTGCTTAGGGTATTTTTAATTATTTTTATTTCTGGATGGAAAGAAATAGGCAATAAAATATGGTAGTACAGGTGGGGGAAAGGTGAGGGAATGATGTTTGCATGATATATATTATATTTTTAAATACTAAATTTATTTATTTTTAAATTTTACTTTCTGCCCCTAATAAACTATGTTTAGATCTTCTAATAAAAATAAAAATAAATAAAAATGTAATAAAATTAAGAGCATTTATATGGCTGGGAAGCACTTTTTGCACTATTGCAGAGAATAACCCATATATCTTTTTTTTTAATTATCAAAAGCCAGATTATATATTACTGGGTGTTCTATATCATATATATATTGTCTGATATAAATAATATATCAGATAATTTCATTTATTAAATACATGTAAGATATTTAGTTTTAATCAATGTTAAAAGTAAATAGCAGTATGCCTGAATATTTCTACTTTGATGTGTGACATTTTATCATTATTTAAGTGTTGGTGTTATGTATGACGGCTGATTATCTACACGAGGGATATAAGCCTGGGGGGGGGGGTCTTTCTAAGGGAACCTAACGTGTATTTATGCAAGGTTATCCAAGGTTCGAAGAAAACCATGGGCAACTTCGAATGATTAGGCCGACAGGCGCGATTGGGTTCAAATGCAGAACCTCCTGTCTACCAGCATTGAGAGCATGACATTATATTTAGATAAATATAATCTTTAAAATGCATAGTACATGTGGAGCTATGTAATATAGAATTTCAAACAAGCACTTTAGGGTCTGATTTAATGTATTCTTCTTCATTTTTTTTTTTTTTAAGGTGTCTTTTTTACAATGTCTTCACAGTTGTCTCCTAGCAGTTATAAAGATTTATGTAAGTTTATTTGACAAAATTTATAATTTTTAGCATGAAATAGTTATAGGTGTATTAAAAATAAATTATTCCAAATTTAATTGAATTAGCTGTAAAACACTTTTTTTTTGGGCCTGGTGAAAAGCCGGCAACCCTGCCGTAAGTTGTATATAAGAAAAAAAAACAATTTATACATATAAGGAAGCATAAAAATTTCCTTAGGTTTCTTTTCATAGCTGTTTCGTTATTGTCAACAAATCTCACTTTCTGAAGCTCGTATTACTGCGTGAAACTTAAAAAGAAAGAACGCCACGGCCCCTACAGTGGAAAAGTACCCTTTTTCTACCGAAAGTATAAAGAAAAAAAGTTTATTTTCTATCAATTGAAATTGGCATGTCAAATGCTGCATTCTATAATTTTCTCTCTTCTTAATTCTCTGGGGAGTCTTATCAAATGCAGAAATTAATTCATTAGCTTGAATGCAAGTACGCTCTATTATGTATGGATTTTTTCAGAAAACAACAAAATAATGCTCGACTTACAATTTATGAAACGCATAGGCTTTTTTCAATGCATTACGCTTAACATCATTTCAAAAAAAACTTTCACGCGGTTTTCTTGTTTTGTTTTCAAACATTGGAATGAATTCACTTCATCTTTATTCTAACAAAACATGGATCATGCAGCAATCGTTAGGGTGCCTGTATAATAGAGTGGCGATATATGAACTGAAGATTTTGTCCTTGTTTTAGCAAAAGGCAAAAATTACACTCGCCTGGACAACGTTTGATCCAAGTTAACAAACATTAGCGGTTTCGTTTGATTAGCAAACCATACACGAATTCATGTACTGTACAAACTGTAGTCATGTGTATTCAAATCTCCGGGAGGGATTTGCGTGGCCCCGGGGGGACATTAGAGTTCCGGGGGGGGGGGGGGGTGACTGCTGAAAACACAAAATCTCAAATCTTCCGGGGGGGGACTCATTGCTTCGGGTGGGGTGTCCCCCCGGGCCCACCCCTGAATTCAACACTGGGCGTAGCTAAGGGGGAGAGGATCGTCTCCCCGAACGAAGAACTGGGTTACTGAATCATGGATACAACGAGTAACCAAGAAATCTCATACAACGATCTTGTAGCCGTTATTTCTGAAAATGGTTGAATTCTTGGAAAGTTTGTTACTAACTTCCTACAGTGTTGAAGCGGTAAAGTAGCTTATTTCACTTTCAAAATAAACCCAAAAGTATACTATAATAGATTGATCCTGAAGCATGTCCTAAGACAATTCCCCGGACCTGCGCGCGCGGTCCTCCGCAAGGAATTAAACATTTTACTTTCAAAATAGAACAAATGTATTTCTAACATATGATATTATTTTGAAGCCGGTAACTTTTTTTAGGTAGATTTCGTAAGAAATACTAACTATTGCAGTCGTTACCATCCCATACAACACAAACACGTCCTGAGGACATACGAAAGACGTCCTATGCAGTATATTGCCTCGTCCGTCGGACGTCCTACAATATCCCATCGTTATCCGGCGGACGTCCGCGGGGGAGCAGAAAGAGACACCTAATCACGTCCTTCGGACGTCATTTTCAGCCATTCATAGGATGACAGTAGGACGCTCATAGGACCAGATAAAACAAATAGAATTTGCATCCTCTGCTCGTCCGGCATGCGGCATTCATAGGATGATCTTCGGATCAGTAGCGGACACTTTATATAAAAAAATAAAATAAATAGGAAGGGAGGGCAATTGCCCCACCCTGTTTTTCCTAGATGAGGCTTCAGATTTCTATTAATTTTATCTTAAACTGAGCGACGGCGCACACTGAAAGATTTCTATTAAAAAATAGTGGTAGTCTGGACAATTGTTGTCCAGGTTACCACTATTTTTTAATACAAATGTCAGTGTAAAATAAAATTAATAAAAATCAGAAGCATCATTTAGAAAGGACAGGTGGGGCAATTGCAACCCCCCTTCATTTTTTGATTTTTAAAATCTTATATTTATATTATTGAAAAATATATTTTAATAGATTTCTTTTTGTATGATTATTTTTCCTGTTGTTTTTCGCAAATATAGGAATCTTTCAATTTAAATAAATTATACTAAAAATATTTAAAAATAAGCATGAAAAATGAATACGAAGAAAATATCAGTTCATTTCAAGAGAAAAATTATTTCTTATTTCTGTTATCAACATCTCTTTTTTTCAACTAATAAGTGGCATACGATGAATGGGGTATCATTGGATAGGATTCTTCGCCCACATCTAATATAACAAACTGAATTTTCTTTATACTTTTAGATTAATATCATCATACACATTTTTTCTGATTTCAACACCCCTTTTTTTAGGTAAATACACAAAGTTGAGTTGGATTTTATACGAAAAGCTTTTGACATAGCTCCTATTAGTACAATTTGTTTGGTTTAAAAAAAATTGCAAATATAAATTTAGGAAAAATGCACTTAATTTACAGTAAAGATTACAGTGCGAAAGCCTTGCAAGGGTCTATTGGTCTAGACTTAATATACTTTTCTAACAAATGAATTTTACTCCTAAGCAAAATCTGCATTAAAATTAGTGATGAAAAAGTAACCCAATTGAAATTTTTGTCAGTAATAGCTGAATGCATAAAAAATTCCTCATTTTCTTAGAACAGTTTAAAAAATTGTTAAATATTGTTATCGGTATTGAATTCAGACCTCTCGGGGAGGGATTTCTGTGGCTCCAGGCAGGGGAGGGGGGTGTATTTTAGAGATCTGGGGGGTCAAATTGCACTTTCGTTCATTAAAAGGGATAAAACTCGAACCTTCTATATGGGGAAGAGGAGGATTCCCTCCTGGGCCACCCTCTGAATTCAACACCAATTGTTATATATGTATTAAATAAATTTAATTTCATTCTTTTGATATTCCTCATACTTTTCCACAGTCATTTAAATTCATAAATACATCAAATTTGCAGTTTTTTTTATTTAATATAGGTAAAAATAAAGTTAAATAGCAATTTTAATATTTCTAAAAAAATAAATAAATAAGAGGGTAAAATCTTTGTTTTTTAACACTGTCAAAATTTTTATTTTAATCAGATTTTTGAGATACAACAGGGGAAAGGCCACCATCGAAAACATCGGTTACAACTTAATACAGACCCTACTTAAAAAAAATAAAATTTCGTATTAAAATAATGTCTGCAAACTTCATGTGTGTACGTGTATTTAGACAACCACAATTTAAGACATGTCTCATTTGAGAGAATTGAAAAATGTAGTAAACTTGTTTAAAAATTTCATGTATTTAGTTTCAAAATTGAAATTGTGAATGTGCAAGAAGTTTTCATTTAAAATGAAAAATTTGAGTATGCACTAACTGACATTTTAACAAAAAAATTCTCAGAATTTTTATCGATTCTTCTGCAGCATCAATTTTCTCATACTCTTTTTTTTTTTTTTTCATGATTTATAAAAACAGATAAAGAACATTACCTACTCCATGGCGAAGAAATAATGAAAACTCAGAATGAAAATACTTCATTCTCAAGTAACAAATATGTTTTGTATTTGTTATATATTTTTTCTGAACTAATTACATTTCTTTAAAGTAAAATTCGAGAGAAATACATTACATTTTTTAAAAGTATGTAAGCATTTAGCTCAATATTGACTGTTAATAATATATTAATAAGTTCTGTTAATAATCAATTATATATATTACATTTACTTTAAACAAACCAAAAATTTTTAGTATTTAATTTTTAGGATAAATCAAAAGAAAATAATAACATTTTATGATGTCAGTTTTTAAATATGAAAGCAATTAAATAGGCATTCTTTTCAAGTGCAATAAAAACTTCTATTTTTAGGTAGGGTAGAATTAGGCATATTTTCTCTTCCCTTTAGCTTGAAGTAAAAACACACAAGATCATAAAAGTTTCATAATATTTATACCATTAGATTCTATTATATCTAAAACTTCTTACCTGATAACTTGTTCTGTCAAGTTTTGGTTTTAATGAAATAATAAATAGTACATTCAATCTAGTTGTTCTATGTCTGAGATCCATTGAATTCCTTATTATTTTTTATAGTAAATAAATGAAAAGCTTGCCATTAAACACATAAAAAATATATTAAAATCACTTCACATCATGATATTCTTTACAAAATACTTAACAAACTCCTGTAACTAAATCTATTTACATCTTCTATTCCAGTATGGATGTAATATTTTAAAATAATTATACAATTATTTTACTCACTGCTTTAGAATGCATGAATTTTAAGTTTTAAACAATGCAATTGGTGAAGTACATACGTTTTAAATCACTGTTAAGAAAGAAAAAAATACTGTAAAATAACAACACCAACAAACACATTTAAAGTACTTTAATTTACATTTATAGACTTTTTTTTACATAACATTTACGTTCTTATACATGTTGTAACTATGCCTTTAATACTCTTTCAATGTGTGCCCTTGATACAAGTTTCTTTCTCAACAGCATCTGAAACAAATAATTTTCAAAACATAAAAATTCAGAGTAAAATATCATTATGGCTAGAGGAGTTAAACAAAATTTTGTGTAAAAGAAAATAAGAGAATTTTTAATTTCTAACTTGGTATTGGTACTACTTTTATGTTAGTATATCAGGTGATAAATTGACAAAAATTCCTTTTATAGCCCTACTTTGTGTTGAATTTTTAATTTTAAATATAAACCCTTCACTTATTTCATTTAAAATACATAATTTTCATTAAATTACATACATGCCTTTTACTAATATCAGTTAAAATACAGAAAAAATAAAAAAATTCTCACACTGTCTTTTTAAAGAAGTTTTATAAAAACAAAAATTTATAAAGAAGACCACAAAGCAAAATATTTAATTTCATGATCAAAGTATTATTTCTAATTTCCATAGCAAAAAATAAAAGCTGTCACTGACGAGAAAAAAATTGCAGTTGGCAGGATTTGCACCTGGCAAACATAAAAGTTCCCAATCTTTTTACTTAAATAAAAAAAAAAATGTATGCATAAAAAATTACTTGAGAATTAACATATGTAAGAAAATTTGAATTGCTTTGTCATATTTAAGGTTATTCACATAATCAAATTTATTATGCTTCATTAAGGCTCCCAGTTAACGTGCATCTTCTATTTCCCCCTTGATTGGAACTTTTATCTTAAACAGTTTATTTGTAAGTTACGTCATCAAGATCATAATTAAAATTAATTTAAAAAATATAAAATATTAAAAGCTTTTTTAATCTAAACAAAGTGATTTTCACTTTACATGAATGTAAAAAAGAAGAAAAAGCCAGCTTTTAAAAGTTTAGCCTTTCAGTCTCAGAATTTTGAGAGTAACTTTTCCAATTTAATTTAACACCAATGTTTGCAGTATATCATGTCTCTGTTCAAATTATTTTTCAGTTGCATTTGACTATTTTCCAAAACTAGTTAAAAAAAAAAAAAAAAAAAAAAAACAAAGAGTTTTAATCAATAATCCCTGCAGTTTAAAAACAAATTTGGATTGTGTTATAGATCCCATCTACATAGTATTGTTTGTGAAGTATATAAAGGATGCAATTTTAAAGGAACAAATTATTGTGGTTCTGGCATTATTATAAATGTTATTTTTAAATCTTTCATTCTACAAAAATTGGTAATTTTTATAAAAAATTAGCAAATTAACCCCCCCCCCCCCCCCTGGCTTACAAAAGACGCTTTTGTATGATGTCAGTATTAACATTTCGGTTAGAAACTGACCAAACAACATTTGTTCTGTTTCATTTTTTCTTAAATATAAATCATAGATTATTTTGGTCTCAGAAATTTTTTATAAAGTTACTTTCACTTTCTAAACCGGTTCTGAAAATGAAAGTGTCATTCTAAAAAATATCTGCAACTCAAATTGAAAAAGTAAAAAAGGTGCGATGTAGAGATGGAAACTCGGCTATCCAATACAAAAAAAATTATATTAAAATGTCGAAATGCAAACGAGATATTAGAAAAATCCCTCCCCAAATGATTCACATTAGCTCTTGAGTGCCTTCGCTGGCAGGGACAGGAGCCTTAAGGTTCCCAGTTGACGTACATTTTCTATCACTTCGCCCCTCCCCCCTTGATTGGAACTTTTATCTTAAACAGTTTATTTGTAAGTTGCGTCGTCATGATCATAATTAAAATTAATTAAAAAAATATAAAATAAAAACTTTTTAAGTTTCTCAAAAAACAAAATGATTTTCACTTTATATGAATGTATTCTAAAAAAAGAAGAAAAAGCCAGCTTTTAAAAGTTTAGCATTTCAGTCTCAGAATTTTGAGAGTAGCTTTTCCAACTTAATTTAATACCAATTTTTGTAATACATCATGTCTCTGTTGAAATTATTTTTCAGTTGCATTTGACTAATTTCCAGGAGAACTAGTTAAAAAAAAAAATAATAATACAAAGAGTTCAATCAATATCCCTGCAGTTCAAAAACAAATTTGGATTGTGTTATAGATCTCTCATCTACATAATATTGTATTTTAAGTATATAAATGATGCAATTTTAAAGGAACAAATTATTGTGGTTTTGGCATTATTATAAATGTTATTTTTAAATCTTTCATTCTATAAAAATTAGCAAATTACCCCTCCCCCCCCCCCCTCTTTCAAAAGACGCTTTAGTATGATGTCAGTATTTAACATTTTGGTTGGAAACTGACTTCAAACAACATTTGCTGTGTTTCATTTTTTCTTATATATCATAGAAAATGTTACCCATATAATATTAAAACACTTAGCTGTGAGATATCAAAATAGAAAATACAACATCTAGCAATTGTTTGTTTAGAGTAGGTTACTAATAGGGCTGCAAAAAAGCCGGCTAAAATTTAAAAAAAGCCACGCCGGTGGCTTTTACTGGTTTTAACCGGCTTTTTTTGGCCGTAATTGGCTTTTATACAATGAAACATTGTAATTATACACTTCACATTTTAAAGTGCTTTTAATTAGTTTTAATGACATTTAATTGATTTAGAATTTAATAAGTAACCCAATTTCTCAATAATGAAGACATTAATACTGGAATAAAACTTAGATGGTTTTGCGAGTGATTTGTAGTTAGAATTGCAAATATGTTAGGTAAATTTGAAAAGCACCATACCAACTGCTTTATCTGGTTTACACTGACTGACCCTTAACCCCCCCATCCCCCGAATTTTTTCATTTTTACAGCTTTATAAAATTAAAGAGGACAATGGTTACTTAGTTACATGCTTTATTACTTAATTAATTTTAAGAACTATTAATATACAAGTCTTATTTCATTTCTAGTAAACATTTAAAATTGTGCATAGTCATAATAAAAACGTCATTTTCTCACTATTAAAAATATTATGAATAGCATATGCATGAATGTGCTTAGCAACAAGCTTTTCAAAATTTTATTTAGAGAAATTTTATTTATTTTTTTGGAGTCTAACTTATATTCTTTTCAATATTTATGTATATATTTTTTCAGACATAATGCCTTCACAGTTGCTTTCTAGCAGTTATAAAGACTTATTTATTTGAGAAAATTTAATAGAAATTTCTAATTTACTCAGTAGAAAATATTTATAAACGTATTATAAATTAATTGATCCAAATTTAAAACGAATTAGCTGTAAACCAACTTTAAAAAATAAAAACCGGCTTTTTTTCAATAAAAGCCAGCTTTTTAAAAGTGGTTACCCCCCACCCCCCCACCCCCCACCCCCACAAAAAAAAAAAAAAAAAAAAGCCGGCAAACCTGGTTTCTCACCAAAATGACACCACAATTGAACGCCTATAATATATAATTTTCAATTCCCACATATTTAGTTTTGATATAACTGCCAAGTCTAAACCCAAACCAAAACTACATTTTACTTTAAGTTTTAGATTCTCAATATACATGTTAATAAATAATAATTAATTTTCTCAATATATTTATTAATGAAAATTACAAAACATGGATTTTCACTTACTTATAAAAGTTGTTTTCGACTAAATTTGTTGCAAAAAATTGTTTATATTTTCTTTGCAAAGTTTAATTTAATTAATATATAGATACATTTGAACTAAAAATAGTTAATTTTTTTTTTATGATTATCATTTGATTACATTAAAATGCAGTTATGTCAATAAAAAAAAATCAATTGTAATTTAATTATAATCAATTAAAAAAAATCAATAAAAAATATCAATTATAATTTTGCTGCAGAAAAGTATAATTAAAGAATATATAACAGGGAGATACAAATGTGCATAGACTTGATATGAATTTTTATTGTTATGGACCCTTATTCAGAAATACTTAAAAAAAAAAAAAAACTTACCAAATTTGAAATTTAATTTCTTTAACAGTTTATGTAGAACTGAGCTTTGAATGCTGGATGTTTGCAGTATCTTTTTAACCTTCATTTATCCATGCTGGGACTTTTTGGATCCTACAGTTTGTGCCTACAAAAAATAAATAAAATAACTGAAGATACAAAAGTCAAATCAATTCAAAATAAAATTTAATATAAATGATCACACGTGGCATTAAGCAGCTCCTATTATCTTTACATTCGATCTAAACAAATTCAAAGAAATTAAAGTACTTCTCCATTATTCCATCGCAGGGTTCATTTATTTTAAATCAATTTAGTTTTAATCGTGATTTAAATCAATGGATTTTTTTTTTTAAATTATGTTTAAATAAATTCAAGATGTAAACAAACATATTAATGTTTTTAAATATATTTAGTTTTATATAATACTGATAATGAATCAGTTTTTAGAAAGATAAGGTTTTTAAGCTTTATAAGATTAAAATTTTTGTCAAGTAAAGTACAATGTAATAGAAAAAATGGTTTCAAATTTAATTTGAATCAAATTGTAAAATAAACTAGCAACAGTAAGGAAATCTAAGCAGGAATATATTAAATATAGGAATATTTATTTTGATTACTTAATATAGTATTTAGAAAAACTTCTGCAAGTTTAAGTAAAATAAAATTATATGACTTTGCTCGTTACAAACAAGCATTGTGACTAACAGATTAATTATCCCATCTTTTGCATTATGCAGGAGAGAAACTAACAAGGTGTGAGAAAATAATTAACATTATTGTTTGCTTAAAAGAAATTCTTGACTTTAGTGATACCTATTACATTAAAATTTGAACCATTAATTTTCATGTCTGTGTATATAATTTTATAAATAAAGTCATAAAATAATAATATTGTTCGAGGTTTAAAAAAAATAAATAAATATAAAGCTCTACCCATTGACAACTTTTCATTAAAAAAAAAAATAATAATAATAATAAAAACTATTGTATCTTAACAAACTGTATGTAATGCCTAATAAACAAACGGAGGTACTTTTCTATTATACAGACACCACTGTCGCCAAGCATAATAGTTGGCACAAAATGAAAATCACGTGAATTGAAACATTTGAAAAATTAAAGAAAAAATTGATAGTACAGTGAGCATTTTAAAAATATAACATTTGAAAATTACAGACTTTTTCAAACTATTTATTAAATCACAAATATATACTTAAAATAAGTGAATAAATAACTGTTATTCAATAAAGTAATAAAATAAAACTCATATTAAACTTCTGGCATAAAATTACAAATATCTTAGAAATATCGCATGGTTATTTTCAATAAAAATCCCTTTCACGATCAGGGTTGAAATAATTAGCGCATTGGAAAAGCCCCACTTTTTAAAGTGTCAGCTATCAATAATTTTAAACAACAAAATTAATGAAAACAGAAAAAGGAATCTTGGATATTTGACCCCTTTTCATTAAAATTTAAAAAAAACTATTCTATCGTAACAAACTCCAATTTTAAAATTTGTAATACACAGTAAACAAATGGAAGAATGAAGCCATTGGACACCCCCCCCCCCCCTCTCCCCTGCACAAAAAAAACCAAAATAAAACAAAAACAAAAAATTTGGAAAAGACTCACTCACTAAAGTTTCAGCTATCAATAATGTTAAACAATAAATTAACAATATCTTAAAACATAAAAAGAAATCTTGGATATTTATTTGTTTACATTATTTTCTTAATTATCTCTATCGGCTAGTGAATGTTTGTAATGGTCAGTTGAAATGGATCTATTGTAGGTAACTATGAATCACAAATTTTTCAAGCTCTTTCTCATTTAATATCATAGTGCCACCATTTAAAAGCTTTACTCTTATGTTAATTAATGAAATAATTAGTAAACCAATGAAACACCATTAAAAATACAGAAAAAGGTCAAATTAAAAATTCCCTGATGACAAACACATATAAGATATCACATATAAGATGACATAAACACATCATATATAATATTATGGATTAAAATAACATCTGACATCAAGTGAATGTAACGCTACAATCATATATCTTTGGCATTTAATCCTATTTTAGCCAAAGTTATTTTTATTGAAAGCAGTCGACAAGATAATGGAGGAGTACCGAAAAAGCTACCATCAAACTATAAAATTGAATGCCAAAATTACATGATCGTAGCGGCACATTTACTTGATGTCAAATGTGTTTATATCTGTTTTTAATGATGTTTTACTGATTTATTAGATATTTTGTTGATTAAAATAACAATTATGTTCTTAAACAGCAACAAAATGATATTAAAAGAGGAAAAACTATTGAACAAATTTTATGATGCATAGTTTCATATAATAGATTTGTTTCAATTGATATCGCTTAAACATTCACCAGACGAGAGGGACAGTTAAGAAAAATAATGTATTAAATATCCAAGATTTTTATTTCAGTTTTCAATAATAGTATATTATAAAATATATCGTTTAAAATTGATAGTTAGCAAATTAGTAAGCAGAGCTTTTCTGATTTTTTTTTTTTTTTTAACTTCAATGATAACATTCTTACTTTTTATTTATTAGTTGTTGAAATTTTTTGGCAATAATTTTTTTTTAAGAAAAGTGATTGATGGGATAACAGAGAAGTACTGAAATTAATAATGAGTTTAGACATCCAGTTAAAATTATTACAAAAGTACCAATAAAAATTAAAAAATAAAAATGCTATGTCTGAAAAATGGTATTATTTACTTTCAGTTTTAAGATCATGTACACTTGCAGACCCAGAAGCAGAATTTTCTGCGTCAGTCTGCAGCAAACTAAAATTTATCTGCGACTCAATAAGCCTACTATCATAAGAAATGACAAAAACACTTAAAGTAATCAAAATTTCCCTTTATAAAGAAAATATAATATAAGGACACAATAAATACAATAAATCTAGCAGCTTAAGCAAATTTCAGCTATTTTTTAACCCCAGCATTTCTTTTTAACTTGGTGGATTAATCTGCAAAGTTTAATATAATCTACAATGCCCGCTGCCGTGCTGCACTGTTTCTGCTACTGGGCTTGCAGAACTAACAAAATATATGGGATGGAGCAAGAATTTGAAAAAATTTTGCTACCAGGCCTAGTGTTTACTACTGTAAACAGAAAATAAATACAGGGAAGAATACTTTAAATAAAATAAATAAAACAATGTGATTATTACATGATTCAAAAACATTTATTACTAAACAGGTGCAAATATTTGCACCTACATGATGTTCCAACTTGAGATATAGAGTGTTTCTTATATTTTGAACTATTTTTTCAAGAGAAATTGCATTAACATGTTTAGTATAGTAGTGATTGTTAAAAAAAAAAAAAAAAAATGTGATTTTTATGTATGGTAAACAAAGAAACATTAACTTTAAATGATTTTATGGATTAAAAATTTAAAAATCACATTCAATTGGAACATTCAATTGGATTACGATGATTGAATAACCTGTTTTCCTAAAGAAATAAGGAAGTTCTATATTTTTTGAAAGCTCTAGGGCACACGGATTTTGAAATACTGCAATACTGCGATTCGTCGAAGAGTTTTATGAGATATTTTTACAAAAATAGGGGTACATTTCACTATATTAAAAAAAGAAAGCAAGGTGTATTTTGCCAATTTTAAAAAGACAGGTGCAGCGTCTTTAAATAATGACTTAGAGGGAACACAGACAAGGCTAAAATGTTATTTATAATGAAAAACAGATGAAATAAGCTATTCTAAAAATCTTTTCTTTGAAAATACGACAGATTTTAAACACATCAAAACAACAAATAACACAGAAATGCAACATAAAAACCCAATAGAAAGCAACTGTGACACATTTTTTAAAGTGAAGAATTAAAACAGTGTACTTTATCTTTTTTTCAGGGGTGCTGTGTGTCTCACTGAACTCCCCCCATCCAAAAAAAAAGCAAGCTAAAAACCAGCTATATATACTTTTTTAATACAGTATATATGTATAAATGAAGGCTAATTGAAGCTGTTAAAGTGTCACACAGGGTCCCCAACTGGATCTTTGCTATTGGGCCACATGTAGGCTTAGTTAGAAAATTTAAAAATCCTTATCTTATACAAAATTAATTTTATAAGCAGGTTATTCTTGGAATGAAATATACTTTACGAGTATTTTTATAAGTTTTTTTTAAAGATAAATAAATTTAATGGTTAAATAGATTTAAAAGTTGAATTTAAAGCTTTATGAATATTTTTACTTGTTCATCATCACCAAAATGAATGTTTAATGTATTTTTATATCTAACACAACACCCAAACAATGGGTCATAAACAATGTTTTGATGACTCACGAAATGATCTATCTTTAAAAATAATACTATTTCAGTAAAAATATAATGAACAAAGGTTTGTTTTACGATCATACAACATTATTATTTCGAGTATTTATATGAAAAATGCTTATAACTGTTTATATGTTTTCTATGAAAGTTTGCCTGTCTCATGGTATAGATTACGACAAAAGCCTTATATTTTAGCGCAAAACTCAAAAGTTCACTCTAAAAAGTTAAGATTCGAAAGTTTACTTACCTTTAGGATAAATTCAATCCTCATTAAAAGAAATAAGTAATAGAACACAGTTGTTTAAAAAAAATCTTTCGGTTCAACAACAACCGGACGCGGACAGAGCAGTTGAAGTCAGAATTTCTTGCGACACGGATGTTCTCAGAACAACACCGGACGATCGTGGATGGTTCGTCCGGATTCTGGCGTCCTGCGAACGTCCAAATTAGGCTCTGTACAGGATCTGACGGGTATCGGACCTCTCGGCTCTATATAGGACCATATAGGACGTCCGGAGGCAGTCTTTGGTTGTATGGGATGGTACGACTTTTGAAAAATTCCTCCATAACTTTTCATTATATGACCCCAGGAACCGAAAACCAACGCCACCTAAAAAGTTTATATATATATATGTGTGTGTGTGTGTGTGTGTGTGTATGTTATGTATGTACTAAATTTTGTCTGCACGACAAAAGTCGCAATTATGCACGGATCGACTTCAAATTCGCCAACAACTTTGAGATGGTTAATATCTCGGCGGGGATTGAAAATGGGCAAAATCGGCCCAAGGGAATGGAAATGTGGAGGGCTCAAAATTTTGAATACCGTCTTAACATGATTCTGATAAAACCAACTCTTACACAACAATGACAGGAAAAAATAAATATTTTTCGTTATAGCAGTTGCCAACAATTTAAAAAAAAAAGCAATAAAATTCTCACCACAACAATTGCTTTTCTATTGCAAGTTTTTACGTGAAAAATTAAATAAACAGTTCGACGAATTGAAAACAAATTGAATATTACGTCATAAGTTTTCTAGAGCAAGATTTCCGCATGAAAACTCAAGATGAAATAAATAGTTTGACGAATTAAAAAAAATAATAATATTGCGTCATATTGGAAATATAATGGACCTCAGCAAGTGAATAGGTAACGTCATGCGGGTTTGAAGAAACTTATTAAAACATGATAAAAACCCGACTACGGAAATATTAACAAATTTTAACACTTTGAGGTTCTCTGAATTTGCTTTAGCCATTTTTAAACCTATTCCATATACATGCGTGTGTGTATTTGTGTATATTAGAATTTTCACAAAATGTTTAGCTCCCTTAGAGCTCATTCGGTACTTGTTAGTTATCCCGTCGACCAAATTACTGTCGCCAGATTTTAAGATTAAATGCCAATAAAGGTTGATCGGAAATATCTCATTCACTTGACAACACGTGTTTAAGTCATCGAGTGATTTTTATGTCGACGTTTTATTTGTATTTTTATAAATGTTATACTAATTTATTAGTTCTTTCGTTATTTTAAATAAAAATTATGTCAATTTGTATAATTTGGCGATATATATCATAAATTTCATTTTGAATAAATTTCATTTCAATTGGTCGACGGGATAACTAACTAGTACCGCTCATTCTTAGTGAAGGAACTGGGTTTATCTCTAATCTTGATTTAAGTTTTGTTGGTGAATTTAGTATTTAAATTCGAAATCTAGCTCCTGCTGTAGGCCCGAGCCGGCAGGGATTTTTTTTTTTTTTGTATCTGAGTGCAATCCTCCCGAAATCCCACCCCTGATCTCAGACAACAAATCTATTATTTTTGTCACGAAGAAAAAAAAAATGTTATAATAATTTGTTTTAATTTTAATAACAACTTCCTCCCTCCCAACGTCTATTTATACGTATCGAAAATTTTTCATCTTTAGAAACCCATCTCCATATGAAATCGGCCCTTTGTTTCAACCAAAAAGAGGGTGGATAGACAAGTGCTCCATTCTGTCCCCAGATACGGTTAATACTTGAATTGTATTATAATATTTTGGTTGCTTATTTATACATTTAGAATATAGATTTATAGCCTGTAAGATTCATTATATTTAAACATTTATTTATGCGATTGTTTTTATAATTTATTAATAATATATTTTAACCCATTAGTTTTTAGTTTTTGATTTTCTTTTCAAATGAAATGTAAGCATTTAAAACCAATATTAATTTATTTTAATTAATTGTAACATTTAAATTAATAGTGTTTGTAATTTTATTTAAATTAAACATGCGATTTTTTTAATAATTTATTAATAATATTTTTTTTATCCGATTAAATTTAACTTTTCTTTAAATTATTTAAGTATATTAAACCAGTTTTACTTAAGATTATTTAATAAATTCAATATTTAAATTAATAGTGTTTGTAATTTTATTAAAATTATCTCTTACTTTTATTTACATTGGATGAAAATGTAGTTAATTGTAAATAGACTTCTATTGAAATTAAATGTTCCTCAAGAAATTGTTAATTTAAATTTTTTTAAGTGTAAAAAGAGTTCCGTTTATTTAGTTATTTTTCATTTTATTTTAAAATTTTAAATTTAAATGAATTTCTTTTGTTTTTTAGATTTAGTTTTCACTCCGGTGATGAAGTTAATCTTATTGAGGGTTGAAAAAAGAATGCTCATCTACCCACCCGACACACTCTTTTATGTTGTTCACAGTAAAAATTGGCAGCAAACTACCCAATCTTTCAACCCTTTCTTTGATACCGGTTAACTAAACTTAATTATGTGAAACACCTGAGTAACCAAGAAATCTCATACAACGATCTTGTAGCCGTTATTTCCGAAAATGGTTGATTCCTGGAAAGTTTGTTACTAACGTTCTACAATGTTGAAGCGGTAAAGTAGCTTATTTCACTTTCAAAATAATCCCAAAAGTATACACTTATGGTAGTAAAGTATACACTTAACTGGCTTCGGACATGCTTCAGGATCAATCGATTGATCCTGAAGCATGTCCGAAGCCAGTTTCCCGGATCTGCGCGCACGGTCCTCCGCACGGAATTAAACATTTTACTTTCAAAATAGAACAAATGTATTTCCAACATATGATATTATTTTGAAGCCGGTAACTTTTTTTTTTTTTTTTTTTTTTCTTTTTTGTATCTGAGTGCATTCCTCCCAAAATCCCACCCCTGATCTCAGATAACAAATCTAGTATTTTTGTCACGAAGAAAAAAAAAAGTGTTATAATAATTTGTAACTGTAGATACAATTTCAATAACCTCCTCCCTCCCAACGTTTATTTATACATATCGAAAAATTTTCATCTTTAGAAACCCATTTCATATGAAACCGGCCCTTGCTTCAACCAAAAAAGAGGTTGGATAGACAAGTGCTCCAGTCTATTCCCAAATACGGTTAATACTTGAATTGTATTATAATATTTTCGCTGCTTCAATATACATTTAAAATTTAGATTTATAGCCTGCAAGATTCATCATATTTAAACATTTATTTATGCGATTGTTTTTATAATTTATTAATAATATTTTTTAACCCATTAGTTTTTAGTTTTGGATTTTCTTTAAAATGAAATGTAAGTATTTTAAACCAATATTAATTTATTTTGATTAATTGTAACATTTAAATTAATAGTGTTTGTAATTTTATTTAAATTAAATATGCGATGAATTTCCTTTTTTTTTAGATTTAGCTTTTTGTCTGATGATGAAGTTAAGCTTATTGAGGGTTGAAAAAAGAACGCTTATCTACCCACCCGACACACTCTTTTATGTTGTTCACTGTAAAAATTGGCAACAAACTACCCAATCTTTCAACCGTTTCTTTGATACCGGTTAACTAACCTTAATTATATGAAACACCTGAGTAACCAAGAAATCTCATACAACGATCTTGTAGCCGTTATTTCCGAAAATGGTTCAATTCTTGGAAAGTTTGTTACTAACGTTCTACAGTGTTGAAGCGGTAAAGTAGCTTATTTCACTTTCAAAATAAACCCAAAAGTATACACTTATGGACTGATCCTGAAGCATGTCCGAAGCCAGTTCCCCGGATCTGCGCGCGCGGTCCTCCGCACGGAATTAAACATTTTACTTTCAAAATATACATTTCCAACATATGATATTATTTTGAAGCTGGTAACATTTTTTTTTTTTTTTTTTTTGCATCTGAGTGCATTCCTCCCAAAATCCCACCCCTGATCTCAGACAACAAATCTAGTATTTTTGTCACGAAGAAAAAAAAAATTGTTATAATAATTTGTAACTGTAGATACAATTTTAATAACCTCCTCCCTCCCAACGTTTATTTATACATATCGAAAAATTTTCATCTTTAGAAACCCATCTCCATATGAAACCGGCCCATGCTTCAACCAAGAAAGAGGGTGGATAGACAAGTGCTCCATTCTGTACCCAAACACGGTTAATACTTGAATTGTATTATAATATTTTCGCTGCTTATATATACATTTAGGATTTAGATTTATAGCCTTTAAGATTCATTATATTTAAACATTTATTTATGCGATTGTTTTTATAATTTATTAATAATATATTTTAACCCATTACTTTTTAGTTTTAGATTTTCTTTTAAAATGAAATGTAAGCATTTTAAGCCAATATTAATTTATTTTAATTAGTTGTAACATTTAAATTAATAGTGTTTGTAATTTTATTTAAATTAAATGTGCGATTTTTTTAATAATTATTAATAATATTTTTTTTATCCGATAAAATTTAACTTTTCTTTAAAAATGATATTTAAGTATATTAAACCTAATTTACTTTACATTATTTAATAAATTCAAAATTTGATTTAATAGTGTTTGTAATTTTATTTAAATTATATGTTACTTTTTTTCAATTTGGATGAAAATGTAGTTAACTGTAAATAGGCTTCTAATGAAATTAAATGTTCCTCAAGAAATTGTTAATTTAATTTTTTTTAAGTGTAAAAAGAATTCCGTTTATTTAGTTATTTTTCATTTTTTTTTATTTTAAATTTAAATGAATTTCTTTTGTTTTTTACATTTAGTTTTTACTCCGATGATGAAGTTAATCTTATTGAGGGTTCAAAAAAGAATGCTCATCTACCCACCCGACACACTCTTTTATGTTGTTCACTGTAAAAATTGGCAACAAACTACCCAATCTTTCAACCGTTTCTTTGATACCGGTTAACTAACCTTAATTATATGAAACACCTGAGTAACGAAGAAATCTCATACAACGATCTTGTAGCCGTT